>CM056200.1:110914474-113760724 GCA_029692085.1 Gymnothorax javanicus
CTTCTATATAATTTTTTAGTGAAAATGGGTTGAAAAATACTACTGTTGTGAGGTCACATCTCAACCTTCCGACTCACTGAATTGCATTAAGACCGGACTGCATTCTTCAGCTCATAATCATCGCATGCATCTGTTATTTATTTCCACTCTGCTTTAGTATTGCGCTATTTAAGACTGGGCCTTTCGCGCAGTCTTTGAAGTCTCAATAAGCCACATGCCTGTGTTGCATTTCTAGTGCTGTATTATTCTAGTGTGTATTATTCTCGGCGTATCGTGTGTATATATTCTAACTCTTTAACTTAGTGCTGTTTATTGTTGATATCAGCACTTTAACCTTATTACTAATGCACCTCGTTTCCTATTTCTTTTTCCTATTTTAGTAATACATTGTTACTGTAGCTAAAGCCCAGTTTTGTATTACTAATAGCATAATTAAGGAACCTCGTTTCCTTTTGTTTTTGTATTGCTTTGTGTGTGCCTCCCTGCTGTGCAGGAGGCATAATAAATACAACCAAGTCCATCCTTGCACCTGAGTCCAGTCCTCAACTTCCTGTCCTCCATGCACATCATCAGTGTGCGAAGCACAACCCTGACAACTGTAGGCAATGAGAAAAAAAAATCATTCCCATTTTAGGTAAAAATAATGTGTAAATAAAAAAAACAAAAAAAAACATCAATTTTTTTTTTTTTTTACAATCGAAAGGTGTTGCAATTCATTTTTTTGACTCTTGCTTGGTCAAAATGCATGTTTCCAGGCTCATTCCATGACTATTTATGCTAAAAAAATTGTTTAAACCACTGATCTGTATAAAAAAAATAACTGGATAGCTAAGCATAATAGTAAATAGCTGGAAGGTTAGAGTAATAATATTTCATTGGTATGCCTGGCAATTATTGGCCATTACATTGTAGCCTATGTGGGAGCTGACTTACAGTGTCTTTTCAGCAACATTTCATCGTGTTATTTGGCAAGAGAATTCTCCGGGTATAGTTCACCATTGAATATATTATGATTATCGTTAACATTAAATGGCTATTATGATCTACGCCAGATAACACGTTACCAACCTATAATCAACATTAGACAAGTTGGTCGTCTTTCCAATAGCCTAACGTTACTTCAATTTGATTTACCTTTGCATTAGCCTGATTTATCCGCCGTTTTACAACCGCATCTGTATTACTAATGAGATCATGTCTGCATACTTAACTTTTTAAACCAGCATCATTGATATGCAAGCTGTTCATAAAATACTTAGTTTACAAGATCATTCAGGCACCTGGCCATAAAGCTTACATTGCTAACTCCCCATCATAACGAGGCTACAACTGACCTTCGCCACCTTATCCATTTCATATTTATTTGAGTAAATTAATGCCATTACCCACTGAAATGTCAGTGCAGCTGAAATACAAATATCAAACTGTCTTGCTTAAAGAAAAAAAACTACTCAATTCTTTCATCTAGTGATTTTATTCAACATCGAAGCAATATTGCTGCGACCCATATTAAGATTCTTTAAATTCTTCTGGCATAGCGAAAGGTTAGTGAAGACTACAGTTTCAGCCTTGTGACAGTCGATTATTTTTCTGTGTTAAAGTATGAGAATAGTTCTACGAACAAAAGCACGTCTACTTTTGAAGAAGATATGTTTTTATATGACACTATATCAAACAGGCGTTGCCAGGGTGCCAAGCTTGGGTGGGCGTTTGTCCTCTTTGGGGGGTGAAAAAAAGAACCTCTAAATCGGCGTGAAATACAACATGCACAACATCTTGAAACTATATATACACACATATGTGTCAGTGGCGGCTAGTGAACTGGCGTTAGGAGGCTTTATCAACATCAGTTTCACCTGCGTTATGACTCGGACTTCAGGATTGGAAGCAATGCATGTGTTTCATGATGCGTTTAAATGAAATAAGTCATTGGAAACAATGAGTGCATGAAGACTTTCAAATAATCTTACTTCATTTAAACAGTTTAAGCGATCATGAAACACATGCATTAGCTAGCGCCTGAGTAAAGGTGAGAAATTAAAGGTCATAATGCAGGTGAAACTGATAAACCTCCATGCACAAGGGCTTCAATTCCGTGCGAGATGTGTATTCAGTGGCGGGCGGTGGACAGAGAACAAGAGGCGATAAACATGTCTTTAAAGATGCCCTTCAGCGAGAAAATGGACTTCTCTGTTGGTATTTGAATAGTAGGTCCATAATCAGTTTGTGACGTATCATGGTTCTTGAACTCCAACACCACTTGAAGTATTGGTTTTGCGAATAAAAAAGAAATAGGCGGAGAATTTTACGCCAGTAAAAACGTCATTGCAGTGTTACAAAAACACCGCCAAATTGAATATTCATATTCTGCGCGGTTCGCCCACTCTGGGTAACGCCCACACACAGACTCGAGCAACATGCCAACTGTAATCCACAGTCTGACGAGGGTGGCAACCTCTTTGACTGTGGGCAGCGTGCGGCTCTTCAGCCCTTCTACAGGTAACTCCCTGCAGCTTTGAAAAATATAATACTGACTGTTAATGTATTGTTTTCTTTCAAACAAATATAAACTTATTTTGGAGATTGAGGTGATAGAGCACTAAAAAAAAGCATTTTATATTTATGACTCCGCCCTTGAAAACCACGAGCAAAACTGCCTGATCTAATTTTTTGAGATAAAGACGTCAAGCAGTCCCTGTGATGAAAATTATTAAAAATATGAGATGTGATTCATGGCTGCAAATGATAGGTTACATATTGAGGTTTCAAAATAAAGTTCAAAAATTAATTTCAAACATCATACATATTAAAATTAATGAATTTATTTACACTTAGTTTACGCGGAAGTTGCTTTCCACAAGCCTGGTCATATCATGTTTAAATAAACTTTTGGATTTACCTTGGTAGGATGAGCATATGATATTTTGGGTGTCATTCGGTTTTGGAACTTCTTTTCTACCATTGAAAATGAATGTAGACGATAATGCGCATCATCTTAAAGCAGGCCAGTCGAAGGTACAGTAAAAGAGATACGATTTAAGCCGGGTGCGGATTTCTCCACAGATTGCGTCGTATCACCACGGAAATTTCAGAAATGAAGCGTTTGCATTTGTAGATTAACGTCTTGTGAAGCTAACCAGCCTAGTTTGAGGACATGTCATGCCTCGCTGAAACTTTTGTATTATTTAGTGGAGGTCACTTCAGAGATATCAGTTAGATTTTTCCGCGGAATATTCATACATGATATAGAATGACCTTGTGAAACGTTCATCTGAAAATGACTTCAGCTGGAGTTATCACAGGCAGGGGATATGGGCCTATTGGCAGTGCAAATGACGAGACATCTGTCTCGTTGCGTTGGGATGATGCATTGGGGCTCCGCCATAGGCGACTAACCACAACCCATCGAGTAGGCTATTGCGAGAGCCAGGCCACTTTTAGAATGGTTTAAAAAATCAACCAGCCCCTGTCGCCAGGGGCTGCCAAATTTCTTCGCATTCTCACGCATACGGCGTAGGTCTCACGTATGTTCGAGACATATTCACCGAAGTCAGCAATTGTTCAATCAGCGCGTATATTAATGAGGTTCTTACGCGTAATTGAAGTCACTTGTGCATAAGCAGGTTTCAGTTTCATGAGCGTAACGGTAGATTTCACCACTAGTAACACAAGCGATTGACTCTGGACCTCTTCGCTTTTGGGTTACTGACCATAGGCCAGTAGCACCTATTGTAAATCACCTAACGTCCTTGGCGTCATCGGCGTCGGTAATAGATCGTTAAAACCATATCTCAAAACGGTCTGATGAATTTTTTTTAATTTGGGGATGTGATCCAAATCGGTCATCAAGTTAATGCCGAGCAAAAATTTTTTTTGACTGATCGTTAGATTTTAGACTTAGAGCCATTTTTTAGCCGAAAAACAAATTTTGGCACTAAGGTGCAATTTTCTCAAAAACTGTCTGATGAATTTTTTTTAATGGCTCCTTCATGGCGCCACCTAAGACGCGATGTCTGGGCTTCATCATTTTTTGGGTGTTTGTGCTGTAACTCTCTTAATCTAGCATTTAGAAGCTTAGGTGTGTATAGAGGCACCTATAGGTAATCAGGTATGCGGGACATTGTGGAGTCAGTCACATTTGACCTTGGGCCTCAAGTCCAAGGCCAAATAGCAAAAATATTACTATAACTGCTTGAATATGTATGAGGCACCTAAAGAGAATCATGTATACCAAACATTCTCGGTTGTTAAATTTCTGTGAGCCTCAAGGTATGAAGGTCAGAAATGGCAAAAATGTGTTATAACAACTTAATGTGGCATTTAGAGCTTAGGTATGTGTGAGGCACCTATAGGGAATCATGTAAGCCAAACATTCTCGGCAAGTTGAATATGACATTGGGCATCAAGATCAAATGGCAAAAATTGCTGTAACACTGAATATGTAATTAGACTCCAGGTATGTTTAGGGCATCTAGAGGAAGACCATGCTGAACATTCTTAAGCAGTCGGTGGAAATTTGATGTTGGGCCTCAAGATGAAGGTTATATGACAAAAAATGGCCCATATTTGTTTATTGTTTGTAGGGCTTAGGTATGTATTGGGCACTAATAGCAAATCATGTATGCTGGTTGTTTTCGATATATTGGATTTGACCTTGGGCAACAAGGTCCAGGTTATGACAAAACGGCCTAAAAGTCCTTTAATGTTGGCTTTAGATCTTCGGTATGTATTGGATACTAATGACAAATCATGTATGCTGATCAAACACACCATATTGGATTTGACTTTGGTCTTCAAGGTCAAGGTCATGTGATTAAAATCAATCTATTTATTTCCTCGTTAATAATGTTTTTAAAATAGGGAATATTAACTTGATTTTTTTCAAGGCAACCTTGAAAAGACGACCAAGCTCTCTTATGACTCAGCTTCAACTGCATGCCCGTATGGACATTGAAGGCTAGGTCCTACGTTATACAGCGGAGACACGCCATGAAAAAATACCACGTTCAGAATCGGGAACTATTATTGTGGAGGCTTACCAGTTCTGGCACTAGTTTACCATCGTTCAGGTACATGAAAGATGAAAAGAATGAAGAAAAACATACTATGCGGGCTATTTTCATGCGTATTTCTATTTTTGCACAAAAGACACAAAATTGAGACTTTACCCCTCGGATAGTGCTAACATCAACTGAGTATTTTCAAGTAGCCCATAAAGAGGCGAGCTGGCACTCTAATACCTGCTCTACTGTATACCTGTGCGGACTTTGCGGGCTAGGTCCTCAGTTATACAGCGGAGCCTCCCCTTGAAAATACCCATTTCATGTCAAGGAACCATTATCTGACAACCCATGACAGCTGTATTCCCTTTTCCCACTGCCATAGTCGGACATGCATCACAGTCGGGATAATGGCAAGCACGATTTCCTCGGGGATTCAATGCATTAAAGACTGCTTTACTACACAGTTAAAGAGCGTTGAAATTGCTTATGAGCATGAAAGGATTGTGATTCACTCACTCTCTCACACTTCTATCTTGGAGATATTAGCCTGCAATCACAGGTAAAATAGATAAAAGTTGGGTTTAACCCCTCAGACAGTACGAATATTAACTTGATTTTTTTCAAGGCAACCTTGAAAAGACGACCAAGCTCTCTTATGACTCAGCTTCAACTGCATGCCCGTATGGACATTGAAGGCTAGGTCCTACGTTATACAGCGGAGACACGCCATGAAAATACCACGTTCAGAATCGGGAACTATTATTGTGGAGGCTTACCAGTTCTGGCACTAGTTTACCATCGTTCAGGTACATGAAAGATGAAAAGAATGAAGAAAAACATAATATGCGGGCTATTTTCATGCGTATTTCTATTTTTGCACAAAAGACACAAAATTGAGACTTTACCCCTCGGATAGTGCTAACATCAACTGAGTATTTTCAAGTAGCCCATAAGGAGGCGAGCTGGCACTCTAATACCTGCTCTACTGTATACCTGTGCGGACTTTGCGGGCTAGGTCCTCAGTTATACAGCGGAGCCTCCCTTGAAAATACCCATTTCATGTCAAGGAACCATTATCTGACAACCCATGACAGCTGTATTCCCTTTTCCCACTGCCATAGTCGGACATGCATCACAGTCGGGATAATGGCAAGCACGATTTCCTCGGGGATTCAATGCATTAAAGACTGCTTTACTACACAGTTAAAGAGCGTTGAAATTGCTTATGAGCATGAAAGGATTGTGATTCACTCACTCTCTCACACTTCTATCATGGAGATATTAGCCTGCAATCACAGGTAAAATAGATAAAAGTTGGGTTTAACCCCTCAGACAGTACGAATATTAACTTGATTTTTTTCAAGGCAACCTTGAAAAGACGACCAAGCTCTCTTATGACTCAGCTTCAACTGCATGCCCGTATGGACATTGAAGGCTAGGTCCTACGTTATACAGCGGAGACACGCCATGAAAATACCACGTTCAGAATCGGGAACTATTATTGTGGAGGCTTACCAGTTCTGGCACTAGTTTACCATCGTTCAGGTACATGAAAGATGAAAAGAATGAAGAAAAACATAATATGCGGGCTATTTTCATGCGTATTTCTATTTTTGCACAAAAGACACAAAATTGAGACTTTACCCCTCGGATAGTGCTAACATCAACTGAGTATTTTCAAGTAGCCCATAAGGAGGCGAGCTGGCACTCTAATACCTGCTCTACTGTATACCTGTGCGGACTTTGCGGGCTAGGTCCTCAGTTATACAGCGGAGCCTCCCCTTGAAAATACCCATTTCATGTCAAGGAACCATTATCTGACAACCCATGACAGCTGTATTCCCTTTTCCCACTGCCATAGTCGGACATGCATCACAGTCGGGATAATGGCAAGCACGATTTCCTCGGGGATTCAATGCATTAAAGACTGCTTTACTACACAGTTAAAGAGCGTTGAAATTGCTTATGAGCATGAAAGGATTGTGATTCACTCACTCTCTCACACTTCTATCTTGGAGATATTAGCCTGCAATCACAGGCAAAAGAGATAAAAGTTGGTTTAAACCCTCAGACAGTACGAATATTAACTTGATTTTTTTCAAGGCAACCTTAAAAAGACGACCAAGCTCTCTTATGACTCAGCTTCAACTGCATGCCCGTATGGACATTGAAGGCTAGGTCCTACGTTATACAGCGGAGACACGCCATGAAAATACCACGTTCAGAATCGGGAACTATTATTGTGGAGGCTTACCAGTTCTGGCACTAGTTTACCATCGTTCAGGTACATGAAAGATGAAAAGAATGAAGAAAAACATAATATGCGGGCTATTTTCATGCGTATTTCTATTTTTTTTTTTTTTTCACAAAATTGAGACTTTACCCCTCGGATAGTGCTAACATCAACTGAGTATTTTCAAGTAGCCCATAAAGGAGGCGAGCTGGCACTCTAATACCTGCTCTACTGTATACCTGTGCGGACTTTGCGGGCTAGGTCCTCAGTTATACAGCGGAGCCTCCCCTTGAAAATACCCATTTCATGTCAAGGAACCATTATCTGACAACCCATGACAGCTGTATTCCCTTTTCCCACTGCCATAGTCGGACATGCATCACAGTCGGGATAATGGCAAGCACGATTTCCTCGGGGATTCAATGCATTAAAGACTGCTTTACTACACAGTTAAAGAGCGTTGAAATTGCTTATGAGCATGAAAGGATTGTGATTCACTCACTCTCTCACACTTCTATCTTGGAGATATTAGCCTGCAATCACAGGTAAAATAGATAAAAGTTGGGTTTAACCCCTCAGACAGTACGAATATTAACTTGATTTTTTTCAAGGCAACCTTGAAAAGACGACCAAGCTCTCTTATGACTCAGCTTCAACTGCATGCCCGTATGGACATTGAAGGCTAGGTCCTACGTTATACAGCGGAGACACGCCATGAAAATACCACGTTCAGAATCGGGAACTATTATTGTGGAGGCTTACCAGTTCTGGCACTAGTTTACCATCGTTCAGGTACATGAAAGATGAAAAGAATGAAGAAAAACATAATATGCGGGCTATTTTCATGCGTATTTCTATTTTTGCACAAAAGACACAAAATTGAGACTTTACCCCTCGGATAGTGCTAACATCAACTGAGTATTTTCAAGTAGCCCATAAGGAGGCGAGCTGGCACTCTAATACCTGCTCTACTGTATACCTGTGCGGACTTTGTGGGCTAGGTCCTCAGTTATACAGCGGAGCCTCCCCTTGAAAATACCCATTATATGAAAGATGAAAAGAATGAAGAAAAAACCATTATACCTGTGCGGACTTTGCGGGAGCCTCCCATTTCATGTCAAGGAACCATTATCTGACAACCCATGACAGCTGTATTCCCTTTTCCCACTGCCATAGTCGGACATGCATCACAGTCGGGATAATGGCAAGCACGATTTCCTCGGGATTCAATGCATTAAAGACTGCTTTACTACACAGTTAAAGAGCGTTGAAATTGCTTATGAGCATGAAAGGATTGTGATTCACTCACTCTCTCACACTTCTATCTTGGAGATATTAGCCTGCAATCACAGGTAAAATAGATAAAAGTTGGGTTTAACCCCTCAGACAGTACGAATATTAACTTGATTTTTTTCAAGGCAACCTTAAAAAGACGACCAAGCTCTCTTATGACTCAGCTTCAACTGCATGCCCGTATGGACATTGAAGGCTAGGTCCTACGTTATACAGCGGAGACACGCCATGAAAATACCACGTTCAGAATCGGGAACTATTATTGTGGAGGCTTACCAGTTCTGGCACTAGTTTACCATCGTTCAGGTACATGAAAGATGAAAAGAATGAAGAAAAAACATATATGGGGGCTTTTTTCATGCGTATTTCTATTTTTGCACAAAAGACACAAAATTGAGACTTTACCCCTCGGATAGTGCTAACATCAACTGAGTATTTTCAAGTAGCCCCATAAGGAGGCGAGCTGGCACTCTAATACCTGCTCTACTGTATACCTGTCGGACTTTGCGGGCTAGGTCCTCAGTTATACAGCGGAGCCTCCCTTGAAAATACCCATTTCATGTCAAGGAACCATTATCTGACAACCCATGACAGCTGTATTCCCTTTTCCCACTGCCATAGTCGGACATGCATCACAGTCGGGATAATGGCAAGCACGATTCCTCGGGGATTCAATGCATTAAAGACTGCTTTACTACACAGTTAAAGAGCGTTGAAATTGCTTATGAGCATGAAAGGATTGTCATTCACTCACTCTCTCACACTTCTATCATGGAGATATTAGCCTGCAATCACAGGTAAAAATAGATAAAAGTTGGGTTTAACCCCTCAGACAGTACGAATATTAACTTGATTTTTTCAGGCAAGGCACCTTAAAAAAGAGACGACCAAGCTCTCTTATGACTCAGCTTCAACTGCATGCCCGTATATGGACATTGAAGGCTAGGTCCACGTTATACAGCGGAGACACGCCATGAAAATACCACGTTCAGAATCGGGAACTATTATTGTGGAGGCTTACCAGTTCTGGCACTAGTTTACCATCGTTCAGGTACATGAAAGATGAAAAGAATGAAGAAAAACATAATATGCAGGCTATTTTCATGCGTATTTCTATTTTTGCACAAAAGACACAAAATTGAGACTTTACCCCTCGGATAGTGCTAACATCAACTGAGTATTTTCAAGTAGCCCATAAGGAGGCGAGCTGGCACTCTAATACCTGCTCTACTGTATACCTGTGCGGACTTTGCGGGCTAGGTCCTCAGTTATACAGCGGAGCCTCCCCTTGAAAATACCCATTTCATGTCAAGGAACCATTATCTGACAACCCATGACAGCTGTATTCCCTTTTCCCACTGCCATAGTCGGACATGCATCACAGTCGGGATAATGGCAAGCACGATTTCCTCAGGGATTCAATGCATTAAAGACTGCTTTACTACACAGTAAAAAGAGCGTTGAAATTGCTTATGAGCATGAAAGGATTGTGATTCACTCACTCTCTCACACTTCTATCTTGGAGATATTAGCCTGCAATCACAGGTAAAATAGATAAAAGTTGGGTTTAACCCCTCAGACAGTACGAATATTAACTTGATTTTTTTCAAGGCAACCTTGAAAAGACGACCAAGCTCTCTTATGACTCAGCTTCAACTGCATGCCCGTATGGACATTGAAGGCTAGGTCCTACGTTATACAGCGGAGACACGCCATGAAAATACCACGTTCAGAATCGGGAACTATTATTGTGGAGGCTTACCAGTTCTGGCACTAGTTTACCATCGTTCAGGTACATGAAAGATGAAAAGAATGAAGAAAAACATAATATGCGGGCTATTTTCATGCGTATTTCTGTTTTTTGCACAAAAGACACAAAATTGAGACTTTACCCCTCGGATAGTGCTAACATCAACTGAGTATTTTCAAGTAGCCCATAAAGGAGGCGAGCTGGCACTCTAATACCTGCTCTACTGTATACCTGTGCGGACTTTGCGGGCTAGGTCCTCAGTTATACAGCGGAGCCTCCCCTTGAAAATACCCATTTCATGTCAAGGAACCATTATCTGACAACCCATGACAGCTGTATTCCCTTTTCCCACTGCCATAGTCGGACATGCATCACAGTCGGGATAATGGCAAGCACGATTCTCTCGGGGATTCAATGCATTAAAGACTGCTTTACTACACAGTTAAAGAGCGTTGAAATTGCTTATGAGCATGAAAGGATTTGTCATTCACTCACTCTCTCACACTTCTATCATGGAGATATTAGCCTGCAATCACAGGCTAAAAGAGATAAAAGTTGGGTTTAACCCCTCAGACAGTACGAATATTAACTTGATTTTTTTTCAAGGCAACCTGAAAAAAGACGACCAAGCTCTCTTATGACTCAGCTTCAACTGCATGCCCGTATGGACATTGAAGGCTAGGTCCCACGTTATACAGCGGAGACACGCCATGAAAATACCACGTTCAGAATCGGGAACTATTATTGTGGAGGCTTACCAGTTCTGGCACTAGTTTACCATCGTTCAGGTACATGAAAGATGAAAAGAATGAAGAAAAAACATAATATGCAGGCTATTTTCATGCGTATTTCTATTTTTGCACAAAAGACACAAAATTGAGACTTTACCCCTCGGATAGTGCTAACATCAACTGAGTATTTTCAAGTAGCCCATAAGGAGGCGAGCTGGCACTCTAATACCTGCTCTACTGTATACCTGTGCGGACTTTGCGGGCTAGGTCCTCAGTTATACAGCGGAGCCTCCCTTGAAAATACCCATTTCATGTCAAGGAACCATTATCTGACAACCCATGACAGCTGTATTCCCTTTTCCCACTGCCATAGTCGGACATGCATCACAGTCGGGATAATGGCAAGCACGATTTCCTCGGGGATTCAATGCATTAAAGACTGCTTTACTACACAGTTAAAGAGCGTTGAAATTGCTTATGAGCATGAAAGGATTGTGATTCACTCACTCTCTCACACTTCTATCTTGGAGATATTAGCCTGCAATCACAGCTAAGAGACAAAAGTTGGGTTTAACCCCTCAGACAGTACGAATATTAACTTGATTTTTTTAAGGGTACCTTGAAAAAGACGACCAAGCTCTCTTATGACTCAGCTTCAACTGCATGCCCGTATGGACATTGAAGGCTAGGTCCTACGTTATACAGCGGAGACACGCCATGAAAATACCACGTTCAGAATCGGGAACTATTATTGTGGAGGCTTACCAGTTCTGGCACTAGTTTACCATCGTTCAGGTACATGAAAGATGAAAAGAATGAAAAAAAAACTTAATATGCAGGCTATTTTCATGCGTATTTCTATTTTTGCACAAAAGACACAAAATTGAGACTTTACCCCTCGGATAGTGCTAACATCAACTGAGTATTTTCAAGTAGCCCATAAGGAGGCGAGCTGGCACTCTAATACCTGCTCTACTGTATACCTGTGCGGACTTTGCGGGCTAGGTCCTCAGTTATACAGCGGAGCCTCCCTTGAAAATACCCATTTCATGTCAAGGAACCATTATCTGACAACCCATGACAGCTGTATTCCTTTTCCCACTGCCATAGTCGGACATGCATCACAGTCGGGATAATGGCAAGCACGATTTCCTCGGGGATTCAATGCATTAAAGACTGCTTTACTACACAGTTAAAGAGCGTTGAAATTGCTTATGAGCATGAAAGGATTGTGATTCACTCACTCTCTCACACTTCTATCTTGGAGATATTAGCCTGCAATCACAGGTAAAATAGATAAAAGTTGGGTTTAAACCCTCAGACAGTACGAATATTAACTTGATTTTTTTCAAGGTTGCCTTGAAAAAACGACGACCAAGCTCTCTTATGACTCAGCTTCAACTGCATGCCCGTATGGACATTGAAGGCTAGGTCCCGTTATACAGCGGAGACACGCCATGAAAATACCACGTTCAGAATCGGGAACTATTATTGTGGAGGCTTACCAGTTCTGGCACTAGTTTACCATCGTTCAGGTACATGAAAGATGAAAAGAATGAAAAAAAAAAACATAATATGCGGGCTATTTTTCATGCGTATTTCTATTTTTGCACAAAAGACACAAAATTGAGACTTTACCCCTCGGATAGTGCTAACATCAACTGAGTATTTTCAAGTAGCCCATAAGGAGGCGAGCTGGCACTCTAATACCTGCTCTACTGTATACCTGTGCGGACTTTGCGGGCTAGGTCCTCAGTTATACAGCGAGCCCCCCTTGAAAATACCCATTTCATGTCAAGGAACCATTATCTGACAACCCATGACAGCTGTATTCCCTTTTCCCACTGCCATAGTCGGACATGCATCACAGTCGGGATAATGGCAAGCACGATTTCCTCGGGGATTCAATGCATTAAAGACTGCTTTACTACACAGTTAAAGAGCGTTGAAATTGCTTATGAGCATGAAAGGATTGTCATTCACTCACTCTCTCACACTTCTATCTTGGAGATATTAGCCTGCAATCAAGGTAAAAAAATAGATAAAAGTTGGGTTTAACCCCTCAGACAGTACGAATATTAACTTGATTTTTTTCAAGGCAACCTTAAAAAGACGACCAAGCTCTCTTATGACTCAGCTTCAACTGCATGCCCGTATGGACATTGAAGGCTAGGTCCTACGTTATACAGCGGAGACACGCCATGAAAATACCACGTTCAGAATCGGGAACTATTATTGTGGAGGCTTACCAGTTCTGGCACTAGTTTACCATCGTTCAGGTACATGAAAGATGAAAAGAATGAAGAAAAACATAATATGCGGGCTATTTTCATGCGTATTTCTATTTTTGCACAAAAGACACAAAATTGAGACTTTACCCCTCGGATAGTGCTAACATCAACTGAGTATTTTCAAGTAGCCCATAAGGAGGCGAGCTGGCACTCTAATACCTGCTCTACTGTATACCTGTGCGGACTTTGCGGGCTAGGTCCTCAGTTATACAGCGGAGCCTCCCCTTGAAAATACCCATTTCATGTCAAGGAACCATTATCTGACAACCCATGACAGCTGTATTCCCTTTTCCCACTGCCATAGTCGGACATGCATCACAGTCGGGATAATGGCAAGCACGATTTCCTCGGGGATTCAATGCATTAAAGACTGCTTTACTACACAGTTAAAGAGCGTTGAAATTGCTTATGAGCATGAAAGGATTGTGATTCACTCACTCTCTCACACTTCTATCTTGGAGATATTAGCCTGCAATCACAGGTAAAAAGAGATAAAAGTTGGGTTTAACCCCTCAGACAGTACGAATATTAACTTGATTTTTTTCAAGGCAACCTTAAAAAGACGACCAAGCTCTCTTATGACTCAGCTTCAACTGCATGCCCGTATGGACATTGAAGGCTAGGTCCTACGTTATACAGCGGAGACACGCCATGAAAATACCACGTTCAGAATCGGGAACTATTATTGTGGAGGCTTACCAGTTCTGGCACTAGTTTACCATCGTTCAGGTACATGAAAGATGAAAAGAATGAAGAAAAAAACATAATATGCGGGCTATTTTCATGCGTATTTCTATTTTTGCACAAAAGACACAAAATTGAGACTTTACCCCTCGGATAGTGCTAACATCAACTGAGTATTTTCAAGTAGCCCATAAAGAGGCGAGCTGGCACTCTAATACCTGCTCTACTGTATACCTGTGCGGACTTTGCGGGCTAGGTCCTCAGTTATACAGCGGAGCCTCCCCTTGAAAATACCCATTTCATGTCAAGGAACCATTATCTGACAACCCATGACAGCTGTATTCCCTTTTCCCACTGCCATAGTCGGACATGCATCACAGTCGGGATAATGGCAAGCACGATTTCCTCGGGGATTCAATGCATTAAAGACTGCTTTACTACACAGTTAAAGAGCGTTGAAATTGCTTATGAGCATGAAAGGATTGTCATTCACTCACTCTCTCACACTTCTATCATGGAGATATTAGCCTGCAATCACA
Organism: Gymnothorax javanicus; assembly: GCA_029692085.1. Lineage (NCBI taxonomy): Eukaryota > Metazoa > Chordata > Actinopteri > Anguilliformes > Muraenidae > Gymnothorax > Gymnothorax javanicus. The sequence goes on from CM056200.1 coordinate 110,928,999, forward strand.
GGTAAAAGAGATAAAAGTTGGGTTTAACCCCTCAGACAGTACGAATATTAACTTGATTTTTTTCAAGGCAACCTTAAAAAGACGACCAAGCTCTCTTATGACTCAGCTTCAACTGCATGCCCGTATGGACATTGAAGGCTAGGTCCTACGTTATACAGCGGAGACACGCCATGAAAATACCACGTTCAGAATCGGGAACTATTATTGTGGAGGCTTACCAGTTCTGGCACTAGTTTACCATCGTTCAGGTACATGAAAGATGAAAAGAATGAAGAAAAACATAATATGCGGGCTATTTTCATGCGTATTTCTATTTTTGCACAAAAGACACAAAATTGAGACTTTACCCCTCGGATAGTGCTAACATCAACTGAGTATTTTCAAGTAGCCCATAAGGAGGCGAGCTGGCACTCTAATACCTGCTCTACTGTATACCTGTGCGGACTTTGCGGGCTAGGTCCTCAGTTATACAGCGGAGCCTCCCCTTGAAAATACCCATTTCATGTCAAGGAACCATTATCTGACAACCCATGACAGCTGTATTCCCTTTTCCCACTGCCATAGTCGGACATGCATCACAGTCGGGATAATGGCAAGAACGATTTTTCCTCGGGGATTCAATGCATTAAAGACTGCTTTACTACACAGTTAAAGAGCGTTGAAATTGCTTATGAGCATGAAAGGATTGTGATTCACTCACTCTCTCACACTTCTATCTTGGAGATATTAGCCTGCAATCACAGGTAAAATAGATAAAAGTTGGGTTTAACCCCTCAGACAGTACGAATATTAACTTGATTTTTTTTCAAGGCAACCTTAAAAAGACGACCAAGCTCTCTTATGACTCAGCTTCAACTGCATGCCCGTATGGACATTGAAGGCTAGGTCCTACGTTATACAGCGGAGACACGCCATGAAAATACCACGTTCAGAATCGGGAACTATTATTGTGGAGGCTTACCAGTTCTGGCACTAGTTTACCATCGTTCAGGTACATGAAAGATGAAAAGAATGAAGAAAAACATAATATGCAGGCTATTTTCATGCGTATTTCTATTTTTGCACAAAAGACACAAAATTGAGACTTTACCCCTCGGATAGTGCTAACATCAACTGAGTATTTTCAAGTAGCCCATAAGGAGGCGAGCTGGCACTCTAATACCTGCTCTACTGTATACCTGTGCGGACTTTTGCGGCTAGGTCCTCAGTTATACAGCGGAGCCTCCCCTTGAAAATACCCATTTCATGTCAAGGAACCATTATCTGACAACCCATGACAGCTGTATTCCCTTTTCCCACTGCCATAGTCGGACATGCATCACAGTCGGGATAATGGCAAGCACGATTTCCTCGGGGATTCAATGCATTAAAGACTGCTTTACTACACAGTTAAAGAGCGTTGAAATTGCTTATGAGCATGAAAGGATTGTGATTCACTCACTCTCTCACACTTCTATCTTGGAGATATTAGCCTGCAATCACAGGTAAAATAGATAAAAGTTGGGTTTAACCCCTCAGACAGTACGAATATTAACTTGATTTTTTTTCAAGGCAACCTTGAAAAGACGACCAAGCTCTCTTATGACTCAGCTTCAACTGCATGCCCGTATGGACATTGAAGGCTAGGTCCTACGTTATACAGCGGAGACACGCCATGAAAATACCACGTTCAGAATCGGGAACTATTATTGTGGAGGCTTACCAGTTCTGGCACTAGTTTACCATCGTTCAGGTACATGAAAGATGAAAAGAATGAAAAAAACATAATATGCGGGCTATTTTCATGCGTATTTCTATTTTTGCACAAAAGACACAAAATTGAGACTTTACCCCTCGGATAGTGCTAACATCAACTGAGTATTTTCAAGTAGCCCATAAGGAGGCGAGCTGGCACTCTAATACCTGCTCTACTGTATACCTGTGCGGACTTTGCGGGCTAGGTCCTCAGTTATACAGCGGAGCCTCCCTTGAAAATACCCATTTCATGTCAAGGAACCATTATCTGACAACCCATGACAGCTGTATTCCCTTTTCCCACTGCCATAGTCGGACATGCATCACAGTCGGGATAATGGCAAGCACGATTTCCTCGGGGATTCAATGCATTAAAGACTGCTTTACTACACAGTTAAAGAGCGTTGAAATTGCTTATGAGCATGAAAGGATTGTGATTCACTCACTCTCTCACACTTCTATCATGGAGATATTAGCCTGCAATCACAGGTAAAATAGATAAAAGTTGGGTTTACCCCTCAGACAGTACGAATATTAACTTGATTTTTTTTCAAGGCAACCTTGAAAAAGACGACCAAGCTCTCTTATGACTCAGCTTCAACTGCATGCCCGTATGGACATTGAAGGCTAGGTCCCACGTTATACAGCGGAGACACGCCATGAAAATACCACGTTCAGAATCGGGAACTATTATTGTGGAGGCTTACCAGTTCTGGCACTAGTTTACCATCGTTCAGGTACATGAAAGATGAAAAGAATGAAGAAAAACATAATATGCGGGCTATTTTCATGCGTATTTCTATTTTTGCACAAAAGACACAAAATTGAGACTTTACCCCTCGGATAGTGCTAACATCAACTGAGTATTTTCAAGTAGCCCATAAGGAGGCGAGCTGGCACTCTAATACCTGCTCTACTGTATACCTGTGCGGACTTTGCGGGCTAGGTCCTCAGTTATACAGCGGAGCCTCCCCTTGAAAATACCCATTTCATGTCAAGGAACCATTATCTGACAACCCATGACAGCTGTATTCCCTTTTCCCACTGCCATAGTCGGACATGCATCACAGTCGGGATAATGGCAAGCACGATTTCCTCGGGGATTCAATGCATTAAAGACTGCTTTACTACACAGTTAAAGAGCGTTGAAATTGCTTATGAGCATGAAAGGATTGTCATTCACTCACTCTCTCACACTTCTATCTTGGAGATATTAGCCTGCAATCACAGGTAAAATAGATAAAAGTTGGGTTTAACCCCTCAGACAGTACGAATATTAACTTGATTTTTTTCAAGGCAACCTTAAAAAGACGACCAAGCTCTCTTATGACTCAGCTTCAACTGCATGCCCGTATGGACATTGAAGGCTAGGTCCTACGTTATACAGCGGAGACACGCCATGAAAATACCACGTTCAGAATCGGGAACTATTATTGTGGAGGCTTACCAGTTCTGGCACTAGTTTACCATCGTTCAGGTACATGAAAGATGAAAAGAATGAAGAAAAACATAATATGCGGGCTATTTTCATGCGTATTTCTATTTTTGCACAAAAGACACAAAATTGAGACTTTACCCCTCGGATAGTGCTAACATCAACTGAGTATTTTCAAGTAGCCCATAAGGAGGCGAGCTGGCACTCTAATACCTGCTCTACTGTATACCTGTGCGGACTTTGCGGGCTAGGTCCTCAGTTATACAGCGGAGCATCCCCTTGAAAACTCCCAATTCATGTCAAGGAACCATTATCTGACAACCCATGACAGCTGTATTCCCTTTTCCCACTGCCATAGTTAAGAAATCCAGGCATTCAGAGAATAATTAGATCAAACAGAAGCAAAAAGGGATAAAAAGCCTTTATTATTTCATGGCAAAACAGTTAAAAAAAAAGACTACATGTTTCGACCTTTGTGGTCTTCATCAGGGCGTAAAAAGGCCGTGTTGTACAATGTATTTGGAAAATTCTCTCATCTGTGATTGGACTTGAGATGATGGCATTAGTTCCAAGAGATGACTCTGGTTAACTCTGTGATATGCACCAGCATTGCTAATCAATCCATTTTACTAAATTAATCTGCAAAAACGCACCGCACCGCACAGTCCTCTACAATCCAGTCGGACTGCATGTAGCCTTTTCCAAGAACAATTCAGAAATGCTACGCACAAAGTCAGTTCCCAAGGAAAGCACCATCTGATACAATGCGTAATCTGCCAGTGGCTGTATTTTTCCCTGCTATATGTTGAATTCATGGGAACAGCTGGATCATCTCGAATGGTTTTGAGAGCTTTCATCTCCTGTTCCACTTCCATTGACAAACATACTTGACTCTGAAATTCCAAAGACACTTCTGACACCAAGTTTAAGAAATCCTTCATGATGTGAAGAAATTCAAGCAATTTCACTGAGATTCACCTGGAACATCTTGGCAACCGCACCAAAGTTGATGAATGTGGGAAGGCAAAAAAGCAAATACAAAATCTGCCATTTGCGAGATTACAGTAGGAGCAAGGTCTTCTTGAAGGAAAGAAGCAGCCCTCAGTTTTGAGGACACTGACCTGACTAATTTGACATGACCGCAGGTGGCAATTTCTACTTCAGTCAATTCACACGCCTCCTACCGCTCCCTTCTCCTCTTTGGAGAGAAGAAAGCCAGTATGAACAAATCTTTAATAGTTTACTCAAATTCTGCCATGTAAGGAAAGTCTTTCACCACATCGAGAATATCTAGAACTGACTTACGGTTCACACAGTGTACAAACTGTTATGACTTGAAAATCACAACAAAGAAAACCGGCAATGACAACTTAAACAAATTTATTCTTCACTGATTTGAAAAAAAAAAACTTCTACAAATAATCCACTGTTTAATCTTATAATAACACTCTAATGCCACTATGTAACTCTGTTGCCAAAACAAAAACTCTGCCTCTGGTGACCAAATTCACAGCATTTATATAGACTAGCAACATTCTGGAAAGATCTACAGGATTCCTGGGTAATCCCGCCCCCTCCAGGCAGGAAGATGCCAGAAGCTTCTAGAAAGCACTAGTCTATTTCAAAGAAGTGATATTACATCAGATCATGTTTTGCTACAGGCACACCACCAGAGGGTGCTGAAGAACAAAATAAATAGCTGACCAGCAAGGCAGCAAAAACAGTTTGTAACAAATCTCCATTTACAAATGATATACAGTGCTTTACATAAAATACTCATACATAACAAAACACACTCCAGCCAATGTCCATCTTTCTCAACTGAGTCGCCATTCCAGTTTTTGAACTCCTGACTCTGTTGTTTTGAAGAAATAACAGGGATAATTTTGTATGCCTGATGTGCAAAGCACATTCACACACTATTTATTGTCTCTGGGGTGTATTATTATTAGCCTTACACTTACTCTTCCGCCTCGGAATTTTGCCACGAAACTACTCACGCAGCTTTGGGAGCACATAAGACACCAAAACGTGCGGAAATATTGGGAATGGTGTGCTATGACTTTCGTTAGGGATCGGCCCAGCAGTTTTCCCGAAAATCCCCAAAAAACTTGGAAAAATTTCCAATCTGGAATAATCGGGAACCGACCTCAAAAACTGCTCAAAGACAGCAAACCCACCTCTCTTTTAGGTCATGTTACTAAGCCATACTTTAACATAGAAACGTGACCCAAAGTTTAAACGGGTCACGAGACTTCACACTTTATTCGCCAAGGATGGCGTATTAATCGCAATTATGGTTTTTACGCAATTGCAGTTTATGATTTGCATCATTTTCAGCCCTTTACAGCGGATCAATGATTTATGTTACTCAGCAGTTATCCTTCAAAATGGTAACCGTGGCAACTTTAACTGACAGAGTGACACCTGTGACATTATAACTACATTTAATTTATTTATTTAATTTATTTAGAAATTCAGGACAGTGCATATTAATGAACATGTACAACAACAGTAGCACACGTAAATATGCCAAATTATATTCCAGGGACTAATTTCCATCTGTAGTCCTATAGGCAGGTTGATGTTACATACAAACAATATAATACAAATACAGTGTTAAAAATTACAACAAAGGGAAACGGAAGGGAACAAACTAAATTGTTCTCTATAACATGCCACTGGGCATAAATGAAGAGCTCCTTTCCAGAACAAAATAGCTGACATACGCTCTGGAGAAGAACTCCCCACTAGAGCTATTATGTTAAAACCACAGTACATCATGCAGTTAGAGATGGTTGCAAAGTTGGTTGTCTCTAAGCCACGCCTCACGTGGCCCCAGTTGCGTCACCAGACTTTTTATTCTGGGGGGTGCACAAGGGGGGCAAAACAGTTTGATGAGGGGGCACGCAATTTATTTTGCTTTATTTTGTTGACCGTGGGGGGGTGTCGCCCTCTTTTGTCGAGCAGGGGGTTCTCGTCTTCATTTCGCGAGTGAGAAGCGCTTTATTTATTTATTTACGTATCTTAAATGGGGCGGCACATGGGGGGCACGAGATGTCCGAGGGGGGGGCACGTGCCCCCCCGGCCCCTCCTTGGCGACGCCGCTGAGTGGCCCTTGAAGGTGGCCAGAGTGGAACAATCCCTTATGGTGGAGGGTAACGTATTCCACACTGCGCCACCCTTTACAGAAAAGACGTTTTGACGAAAAGAGGTTTTTCTGTAGGGGACCTCAAAGTCCCCGTTTGCGACGGCTCTAGTGAGCCGAGTCTGGCTACTAGATCTAAGTTTGACAAATTCATTCAGCGGGGGCGGTGCTAGGCCATGGAGCACTTTGTAAATCAAGCAAGCAGAAGAAAAAGTACAAAAGTTATCAAAACTCAGCATATTATATTTGGTTAATATGTTGCAATGATGATAGTGGAAAGGTTTTTTATCTAAGATTTTAAGTGCTTTTTTATACAGGAGTTCAACTGGTTTTAGAGCAGCAGCACCTGACATAGACCAGCTCGTGATACAGTAGCTCAGATGTGAAAGTATCATAGAATGCAAAAACATCAGGGCTGCTGCATCTGACAGGGAACCTCTAATTTGTTTAAAGTTATAAAGATGAAATTTTACTTTATGAGATATCATTTTAACATGGTTCTTAAATGATAATTTTGAGTCTATTATCACACCTAAGTATTTGAAGTCATTAACAACATTCAGTTCTTCCGCACCCAAAAACACACCAGAGTGTGAAGGCGTGGTGAAGGAAGGTTGCTTCGACATAAATAAACGTACTGTTGTTTTTGCATTCAAAATTAGGCAAGATCTGGTAAGCCATGTTTGTATGTGTGTAAGAGCTGTTGAGAGCACACGTGCTGCCTCCTCTGGATTCGTTGCGTTAGTAAAGATTACAGTGTCGCCAGCGTAGACCTGGACATCAACATGTAAACAGAAATCAGGTCGCCTAAATCATTCATGTAAATATCGAATAAGATCGGCCCCAATATGGACCCTTGGGGGACCCCCACTGGACAACCCAGGTAAGAAGAGTTGGCACCGTCAACCACAGTGCACTGTTCTCTGTGCGACAGATAGGATTCAAACCACTTAATAGCATTGCTAGAAAAATTGAAACAGGACAATTTAGTCAATAGCACTTTGTGGTTGACAGTGTCAAAGGCTCATTTCAAATCTAGGAATACAGCACCAACACATCCATTTCTATCCCAATAATACTTGGTTTTTTCCATGAACATGGTCAATGCAGTCTCAGTGGAGTGGTGTGGTCGAAACCCGAACTGCATGGGATGTAAGGGCGTTTGGCTGTTGCTAAGGAAATCAATCATTTGTTTAGCAACCCATTTTTCAATTATTTTGGAAATGATGGGTAGGATACTGATAGGTCTGTAATTATTCATATCAGACTTGTCTCCAGCTTTAAAAACAGGGGTGACCGAGGCCAATTTCCATGCCTTAGGGACACAGGAGTGCTTAACAGAAAGGTTAACCAAGTGCATGATAGGGAGAGCTAAAGCCTCCTTATGTGATTTCAAAAAGCTGGTGTCGAACCCATGGATATCCTTGGCTTTAGAGTTGTTAAGAGCATGGATGATATCAATGACTTCTACTTCTGTGATTTCCTGAATATGAAATTTGGGCTGAGTATTGTCTGATAAAGTGGGCGCCTGGCTGTCAGATCCCTCAATCGCTGAGAACTGTCTCACCAAATCCTCAATGGATTTTATGAAAAAGAAGTTTAGTTCCTGTGCCAGGATAGCATTGTTTGTCACCACCTGATTGTCAATTTTTAGTTCCAGACCTTCAGTGCCCTGCTTAGGTTGCTTCTCTGTGAATTTATTCATATTCTGCCATATCTTTTTACTATTATCTCTAGCGTTCTCAGTGATTTGGATAAAAAAATTTGCTTTGGCCTTGCGTAATTCTGAAGTCACGTTGTTCCTAGCTGCTGTAAAGTTGAGTCTGTCTGTGTTAAGTCCAGACTTAATGGATTTTCTGAGCAGCTGATCTCGTGCCTTCATTAATTTTAGACAGGTAGAGTTGAGCCAGGGAAGAGAGGTGGAATTCCATCTCCTATGGCTCCCCCTCCAAGAAAAAGAGAGCATTACCTCTTTGACTTTTGAGAGAAATAAGTCACTGCCGTCAACTGCACTGTCGCATTCCATGAAGTTGTCCCAGTTAATATCTTTAAGAGCTCTACCTACATTTTCTAGTTGATTCTTGGGGATAATCATATTTGCAGAACGATTAGCTGGAGTATGAAGCAGATTTTCTGAGTGTTGTTTGAGCTTTATAGAGAAAAAAATTGCGTTATGGTCTGAAAGTCCTGTCAACAGGTTGCGGGTGTTCTTGATTCTCTCCGGTTTATTAGTAAAAACTAAGTCAATTCTGGAATGTGAGCGGTGTGTAATTCTAGTGGGTTGTGCTATGAGCTGAATGAGGTTGAAGTAATCGGTTATAGATTTGAGGTTTTTTCTATCTTTCTTGCTGTCCCAATTGATGTTGAAATCGCCCATAAGGATGATTTCTTTTTTATGATTACATGAATGAAGAAGTGCCTTAACCCTTTAATGCGCGTACCATGAAAAAGAAATTCAGGATTTTTTAAATATTGATTTTATGACTCTAAATAAGGCCAAAAATGAAAAGCATTTTGATTTTTTAAAAAATATGGTTTTATATAGAAATTATTTTACTGTCCACGTATGTGGACACTGCATAAGCAAAGGAGTAAAAAAAAAACACAGAGCAATGACAGAAAATATGGACCATTACATGAGTTTAATGTAAAACAACAACTGTTTATTCAAGTATATCACAACAGTATAACAGATTTGATGACTTTTTGATGTGAGATATAAAAATCTCTAAGATTTTTTTTTCAAATGAAGATAAAATAATTTTACAACGATAATATCATACAACAGATTTTTCAAGTACCAGTAAAGATTTGATGATTTGATTTGATTTTGATGACTATTTCATGACTTTAAAAATCTCTTTGAGATATTTGTTAAAAAATCAAGATTAAAATTATAAAGATACTATTATATGATGAAAACGTAATGTAAGAACTGATGTTCAATACTTCCAAGTGATTGATGTTCAATACTTCCAAGTGATATCTCCTCTACTTTGAGTGAAAGCCTTCAAAGCAATCAGGACAGAGTGCAATCTGACATGTTACACAGATAAATCTGGTCTTCCTCTGGCACCTCTCATAACGGCACCTCATGGCATTCTTGACAGGTGCACTTCTTGGCCAATGTTGCCCAATTCCATACCGTACCTCATGCACAGTATTGACCTGATGTTTTCTTTTTGGAGGCTGAGAATGGCTTGGCCATATATATAGGTGTGTGTGTGTGTGTGTGTGTGTGTGTGTGTGTGTACAGTATGTCTGAAGTCACCATCACCGCACCATTCATTGCTTTCAGTGTGTTTGTATAATGTTATTAGTAAAACTACTTTAAAACCTTTAGCTAGGTTATCATTTATGTTTATATATTTCTTAAATGTTTGTTATCTTTAATATAAAGTAGTTGAATTAATCTTTAAACAATAACAATGAATAAAAACACTTCCTAGGTACAAAATCTGATTTTTGCCATTTAACTCTTTTTTGTTATGCAACGCCCACATACGTGGACAGTTGGTTTTAAGGTAAAAAAAACTATGTTTTACATGAAATTTCATTTTTAAACACATAAACTTGTTCAGCTTACTTTCCTGTACACTTAAAATTTTTTTTTTTTACCTGATTTTGCCTTCTTGAGTGGAAAATTTTTACTGATATGCCTGGAGCATTCTGCAAAAGGTCATTACCGTCGGCCATGTTGTATTGATGATGTCATCAAACAGTCAATATTCCAAATACAAGATGGCACGTACTGTTATTTTACTGCAGTGGGTCTACTGACACTGTCACCTTGTGGTCTGGAGTATAACAACAAGGTAAGCAGTAGAAAACAGGGTTTAATTAACTGTCCACATATGTGGACACCGCACATGAAAGGGTTAAGCTGGTCGTAGAAATCACTGTTAGCTGTAGGTTTGCGATAGATGCAGATAATCGTCAGTGACATCTCTCTCAAAAGGGAGAAGTCAACACCAATGCATTCTAGTGTGATGTTACTTGGCCATACAATCTGATCACATTTCCAGTTGTTCTTTTCATATAAAAGTACCCCCCATCCCTGACCTCTATCTTTCCTGAACGTTGTGTAGTCTGGTAGTGAAACAGCAGCTTCGGGCCACGTTTCCGAGAGACCCATAAAATCGATGTTAGAATTAATTAATAAGTGCTCAAGCTGCTATTGTTTTGGTACTAAGCTACGAAAAATTTAAATGACCCCCAAATAACCCCCCCCGTCCCCCGCCTTTTATACGCTGGATCCCAGATAGTCCTTGCCTGATTAAGAGTCCTGAAGAACTTAAGGCGTTAATGTTTCTTGAAAACTGGGCTACGGATCTTATCTGTGGAAGTATGTTGGAGCTGTCCTGTTGTTGGTCGGAGCGTTGTTGAAGGGGCCTTCCGGCTTAATCCCGCTGAATGATCTGCTGTCGAGTTGGCCGGGCATAACTTCTCCGTCGCAGTGGTGAAGACGATAGACGGCGATAGAAGGCGACCGTCGGACCACCACTGCTGCATGTGCAGAGGGGGGGAAAAGCATAAAGCCAAGTGCTCTTTTTCTTCATCACATCACTTTTTTCACTACTGTCATTGAAATACTAACTAACTGATTGTTTATTATCGTCATTTAAAAATAAATGACTAGGAATCTCACAATGACTTTCTCACACACACACACACACACACACACAAATGTGGTATACACCAACATTGTAAAACATTTGTTAGTGAGGCAAGAACAATTCAGAAATGCTATGCCTGAAGTCTATTCCCAAGACCAAAGCTCATCAGTTAAAAGGCACTGTATTCAATTTCTGCCGAAGAAGGTCGGAAACAGTCCCTAATACAACGCGTAATCTTCTAGTGGCTTCACTTTTCACAGGCATATGCTGAATAAATGCGAGCATTCTCATTTTGCCATCAACCAGATCTAGAATGACTTGGACAGAGATGCCAAGTCTCACGCCTTAGGCGTTAATCTTGCCTCTTAGTGGCATTCACGCTCCTGTGCCATAGTCAGCAATTATTCAATCAACCGCACTGAAGAAATACACTCGCGGAATTTAAGTCATTGTGCATTAAGTTAATCAGTTTCACGTGCATTACGGTGGATTTCCCCACTAATGACACGGAAATCGATTATGACTCTGGAATTCTCAGGCTTGTCTTTACTGAGGGATTGAAAGCAATGGAATTGCTTAAAACGTTTCAAATGCTCTTATTTCATTAAAGCAATTTAAAAGATCATGAAACACATGCATTGTTTCTAATCCCTGAGTAAAGAGAAGCACGGGAAGTCCGGAGTCATAATCGCTTTCCATGTTGCTTGTGATGAACTGCACCTTTACTCAAGTGAAACGGAAACTTCAGTGCACAAAGATTTTAATTCCGCGTGAGAATCTCATTAAGCATTCAATGAATAATTGGGGACTACGGTGAATAAGCCTAAAAAATGCGTGAGACCTACGCCGAATGCGTGAGACTTGGCATCTCTGATTATACAGCCTTCCAAATGTAAATGCGATTATATAGATAGTCTTCCCAGCGAGGCGAGGACAAGGTATGGGCTGAAATTAGCCGTTGTTGGCTTGGATGACTGCCCTTACAGGCTGCCAGCAGATGCATGGACTGATGACCCTACACAGTGGCCAGATTTCCAGTTTGGGAATCTGTATATGTATTTGACCAGCACACCAGGTGTGTACAATATTATCAACTCATTTCTCTTGTTTACCTGAATACATTTCGGCATTTTGGAGCGACGAAATAGCGTAAAAACGGCGTTGAACAATGCAGTGCAGCGCAGCATGGCAACCTGCCAAACTGGTTTGTTTTCAACGGCTGGCTAGTTGCTAGGGCCTCCAGTGCCCGTATGTAGCGTCACTTCCGGTAATCTGCCCTCGCCTATACCCGGACCGGGTGAAACTAGATCCGGAGTAGTTCAAGTACGCTGTGCGAGAGTTGACTGAAATCTCGCCGGAAGTGCGACAAGACTAGTCCAGCAGCTGAGCTGAAGCGGAATGGACCGCACGTGATGATCTTCCAAAAGGTAAGCCGTTTAAAGAATTAGACTGAATATTGTCAGCACATCTGAATTAAATAACACGTACAGTAAAGCGTTTTACTGGATTATTCCCTGCACGATTCTTGAGATATTTAATGTTTACGTTCCCTGCACGATTCTAGAGATATTTCATGTTTACGGACAACAAATTGGGCTACGATACTAGCTAGGTACAGTTAGCGACAGTTACTACCGCTAACCATGAGCAGCAGCATACTTGTAAGCATACTTGTAGCATACATGTTGGAGAAGTAACGTAAATATAGCATCAGACTCGTTATAGCAGTGGATGTGGTGAAGTGAGATTTTCTTTGAGAACAAGGTAGCTAACGTTAGCTGGTGTAATAAAGTTAACGTTACAGAATAATAAAGAAGAGCCATCGTTTGCTGTGATACAGCGCTATTAATATTGATTGTGGGAGCTTTTTTCTTTTTAACTTCTATTCAGTAAACTTAGACGTGATCTCTTGTTTGAGTGTTTTAGGATTTGTGATTCTGTTGACATTACCTGTCAATATTATGTTGCTGCTCAGCTAATTTTGGATTGATGATTAAGGGAGAGGGAGGCTGGAGGACCAAATAGAAGATTGAAAACAACGTATTGGCCAAATAGCCATCTGTGCTTAATTGTCCAAAATGTTTGGCCTAAGTGGGGAATCTTATTGAATACTAAAAATATTGAGCTGTACTGTATTTCTTGTCTGAAAGACTGCAAAGAACATGATCCAACTTTATGCGAATTCCTGTCACATCTGTAACTGATGCCGTTTGCCATACTTAAACATCAGCAGCAAAAGCTGTTGATCACAGCTACTTGAGTTCCATAACCTAAGTAGGGAAACAAAGACCACACCTCATCTCTCAGCACAATTTCCCATCCAAGCCTATATGGATATGTCTAACCCTTTGTCCTGTCTTTCCCCCCCCCCCGCTTTCAGCTGAAGAGCTGCAGGCGATTCAATAAAAGCCTCCCTGCAATGAGGCAGGACACTCACCCTACACCCTGAGTCTTAACTCCCTAAGCTGTGCAAGCCTTTCCCTGTTCTTTACTTTTAATAAACTGGACAATAAGCTTCCAAATCGTGTGGTCTTTGGTTGTGAAAAAGTGCAAGTGCAGTGTTTGAATGTGATCACCTCGCATTTTTATTGTTGTAATTTTTAATATTTGTTCGATTTCTCCTGCTGAATTGAGCCAACAATTTTTTTTTTCTCTCTTCTTTACGTCACTGGAGAAACCGTACATTTGTACTCAACCTCCCAGTGACTGGAGCATCCCCACACAACACAGCAAACCATGGTCGAGATCATATACAAGAACAACATGGAGGAGAGGGCTCAGACAAACTGCTTCACATGCTATTCATGTTTCTGAGTTTATTGAAGATTTCTTTTTCATGAAGTATTTTCAGTACATACAGTGCCGTGAAAAAGTATTTTCCCCCTTCCTGATTACTTACTTTTTTGCACATTTTTCACACTTAAATGTTTCAGATCATCAAACAAATTTTAATATAAAACAAATAACCTGAGTAAATACAAAATGCAGTTTTGAAATGATGATTTCATTTATTAAGGGGAAAAGGCCTACCTACCTGGCCCTATGTGAAAAAATAAGTGCCCCCCTTGTTAAATCATGAATTAACTGTGATTAACCACATTTTTTGAGTCCAATTTCACTAGCCACACCCAGGCCTGATTACTGCCAGAGCTGTTGAATCAAGAAATCACTTAAATAGAACCTGTTTGACAAAGTGAAGTTGGCTAAAAGATCTCAAAAAGCATTATGTCATGCTGGGAACTAAAGAAATTCAAGAACAGATGAGAAACAAAGAAATTGACATCTACCAGTCTGGAAAGGGTGGCAAAGCCATTTATAAGGCTTTGGGACTCCGGCGAATCACGGTAAAAGCCATTATCCACAAATCGAGAAAACTTGGAACAGTGGTGAACCTTCCCAGGAGTGGCCGGCCTACCAGAATTACCAAAAGCGCATCGACGACTCATCCAGGAGGTCACAAAAAAACCCAGAACAACATCTAAAGAACTGCAGGCCTCACTTGCCTCATTTAAAGTCAGTATTCATGATTCAACAATAAGAAAGAGACTGGGCAAAAATGGCATCCATGGGAGGGTTCCAAGGCGAAAACTACTGTTGACCAAAAAGAACACAAGGGCTCGTCTCACATTTGCCAAAATAAGTCTTGATGATCCCCAAGACTTTTGGGAAAATATTCTGTGGACTGACGAGACAAAAGGTGTGCATCCCGTTACATCAAGCGTAAAACTAAAATATCATTTCATAAGAAGAACATCATACCAAAAGTCAAACATGGTGGTGGTAGTGTGATGGTTTGGGGCTGCTTTGCTGCTTCAGGACCTGGATGACTCGTCGTAATTGATGTAAATATGAATTCTGCTCTCTACCAGAAAATCCTGAAGGAGAATGTCCAACCATCGGTTGGTGACCTCAAGCTCAAGCGCACTTGGGTTAAGCAGCAGGACAATGATCCGAAACACACTAGCAAGTCCACCTCTGACAGGCTTAAAAAAAACTAATTGAAGGTTTTGGAGCGGCCTAAGCAAAGTCCGGACTTAAATCCGATTGTGATGCTGTGGCATGACCTTAAACAGGCCGTTCATGGTCAAAAACCCTCCAATGTGGCTGAATTAAAAATTCTGCAAAGAAGAGTGGGCCACAATTCCTCCACAGCGATGTGAAAGACTCATTGCCAGTTATTGCGAACACTTGCTTGCAGTTGTTGTCGCAGAGGGTGGCACAACCAGTTATTAGGTTTAGGGGACAATTACTTTTTCACACCAGTCCAGGTAGGTTTGGATGGCTTTTTCCCCTTAATAAATTAAATCATCATTTAAAAACTGCATTTTGAATTTACACGGGTTGTCTTTGTCTAATATTAAAATTTATTTGCTGATCTGAAACATTTGTGTGACAAATATGCAAGAAAATATGAAATCAGGAAGGGGGCAAATACTTTTTCACGGCACTGTAAGTGCAAAATAAAAAGATATACATAAAATGTATGTGTATAACGAGATAAATTTGTGTTTTAATGTGTCTTGTTATGTCTGGATGTATAGTGTTTAATGAGCCTTTCCTAAAAATATTACTGTACATGCAAGCCTAGATAAATTTATACCTTCTGCATGCAAAAAGTTAATGAAAAAGTTGTTTTGAACTAATCACTAAACACCAATACATAAGTGCAGATGTACATTAAAATGATGAACAGATAAATTGTAATTATTTCCAGTGGATTTTCTAAGATGTCACACTGAACATTATGCTGCTTTTAATAATTCAGGGACAAACTGTGCTGTCAGTTAATACGTATGCGTTAGCGCCCTCCTCAAGGGTGATATGGATTTCAACGCTCGAGCGATAGCCAGAGCGTTGAATCCATATCACCCTTGAGGGAGGGGGCTAACCTACTTACACCACGTGGACTCCGAATGGACTCGTCCATGGCGTGTTGCACGTGCTTTCACTGCACTGCCAAAACCCTAGGTTAGACCGTCCACTTGTCAAATAACATGCCTGGTTGATATTCACATATCAACCTCTGCACATGCAGAGAGAAGGTTGCTACAAAGAAAATCAACCTGCCAGGACAATGGACATAACATACCCTAGTGGTGTAATCATTGATAGTCATCCGTCAGTCCTCCGTCCTTTCTGAAAGTCATGAGGTTTACATAAGTTGTTATTGAATTGATAAAGTAGATCCTCCATTTTCATGGGATTATTAAAACCCCACACAGATAAAGAAATGCTAGAAAATTAAACTGAAGCGTTCCTTCCCCTCCCTCTGCATAATAAACATTAGGATGGGATTAAACAAGCATTGTAGTCAAAAGCAAAAACAAACCAAGAATTCAAAGCAATCGACAACAGGAACACGCTCTTTAAAATGACTAAAACTCGTTTTAGTCAATTTAATTATTTTAATAACTCGAGGGCACTAAAACCATGACGCTATTTATTGACTAGTAATTACCGAGGATTGCGAAAACGAGATTTTACGAGATTTCAGTCGCACAGCGTACTTGAACTACTCCGGATCTAGCTTCACCCTATTGGACATACATACACAAGATGGCGGAGCTATTCTGCCGTGAGCGCTTTGGTCCAGCCAGTGACGTTTCCACTCTCGTGTTTTTATATCTCTGTGGGTGGGGGCTCAAAACACCATTGAGCCTCCGGCATGGAGGAAAATCCATACAACTCTCCAGTGCGACAATTCACCGGTCGGTAGTGTTATCAGTAAAACTATTTATTTCGCAAATATAGCTGATGGTAATGTTAAGTACAAGTTGGTTGAGCAATTTGTTTCAAAACGTACTTTACCTCGCTACGACTGAAGTTATCTTGCAACGTATCCCTATGGGTAGCCAGCTATCTGGGCTAGTTCAGCTAACATAGCTAACTAAACTCTCCCGCTAACAGGAATTATAGCTGTGTATAGTTTACTGTAGCTAGCTAGCTTGTCATTGTAAATCAGTGTCCTCTGTCTGTAATTAACTGTCATAGCGAAATTGGATACCAGTGGTAGCTAACTAACTAGCTAGCTACTTATCTGTCCTCCTGATTGCCATAGTAACTAGTTGCAAGTAATGACGCTGCGTGAAAACCTTGACACAGTCAGTCATTTACTGCACACTTTCCTATCACTCGCGAACTTCATGCTCCGTGAACCTAAGTTTATATTCTGACTTAAAGCAGAATTTAAGGGGGTGTTTGCCATGTGCTATAATCGCTGTGTCATAAATATGTCAGGACCTTTTTCACCCGACGCACGTCCCATGAAAAGTTATAGCAGTTAGGGTCAGGGTTTGGGTAATGGTTAGGATTAGGAGGCGGGCAAGGGACAGAAACGACCTCTTAGATTGAAAAACGGGGGCAGGAGGGACGCCATCGGAAGTCTTTCCAGTTACTATTCCCAAATGATACGAGTAACGTGAGTGTATTTATCTCGGAGTTATTTCGTCGGGGATGTTTAATTTCATCGAAATGGGCAGCTGCAGTGATATCGGCGATTTGAGTAAAGGGTGCCGACCTGGGACTCGAGACATCGACTGTATAATCCGTGCCCACAGCGAGTTTCAGTTTTTTTGACCAAAGAATTAGCTGGCTAGCGGTCCAGAAAATTTACGGGGTTCCGTATTCGCACTGTAACGTACAACTACTGTTGGCATTTTTCAGTTTGTATACCCATGTATTTGGCGAAAAAAGTATTTGGAAAGACATTGCAATTCCTACCTTGCAGACTTCCAATGAAGCTTGACTGAGTTCAAACAATTCGCCACACGATATAGCCTGTGAAATAACGCAAACATCTGGTAAGATATGCATGAAGGAGTGGTGCATCAGTCGATTGTATTTTTCTTTAACATTTAACGTTCTTTAGGGACGCCAAAGTGAATTTCGAGTTTGTTATTATGACGCCACAGAATGCAGCGCGTGTGAATCACAGGACTAGAGTTCTATATGTCAGTCAGTGGCCTATTGGTAGCAAAGTACAACCCCAGTTCCGAAATAGTTGGGACAACGTGTAAATTGTGAATAAAATCAAAACGCAATGACTTTCAAATCACACCAGCCAGTATTTTATTCACAATAGAACAGAGATAACGTAGCAAATGTTGAAACTGAGAAATTAACAATTTTATCCCCAAAATGAGCTCATTTCCAATTTGATGGCTGCTACAGGGATCAAAAAAGTTGGGACACGGGCCCGTTTACCACAGAGTGGAGGCGTCTGGGCATTGAGGAGACAAGTTTCTTGAGTTCAGCCTTTGGAATTTGATCCCACTCTGGTTTAATACAGGCTTCCAGCTGCTGAAGAGTTTTGGGTCTCCTTTGACAGACTTTTCGTTTAATTATGCGCCAAATGTTCTTAATCGGTGAAAGATCAGGACTGCAGGCAGGCCAGTTCAGCACACGGACTCTTCTACTATGAAGCCATGCTGTTGTAATAGCTGCAGTATGTGGTTTTGCGCTGTCCTGCTGAAATACACAAGGCCTTCCCTGGAATAGATGTCGTCTGGAGGGGAGCATATGTTGCTCTAAAACCTTTATATACCTTTCAGCATTCATGGTGCTTTTTAAAACATGCAAGTGTCCCACACCATATGCACTAATGCATCCCCATACCATCAGAGCTGCTGGCTTTTGAACTGAACGCTGAAACAGGAGGGGTGGTCTTTCTCCTCTTTAGCCCGGACGACACAACACCCATGATTTCCAACAAGAATGTCAAATTTGGATTCATCTGACCACAGGACACATTGCTACAGTCCTTTTTAAATGAGCCTTGGCCCACAGAACACGGCGGCGCTTCTGGATCATGCTCAGCAATGGCTTCCTTTTTGCATGATAGAGTTTTAGGTGGCATCTGTGGATGGCACGGCAGACTGCGTTTCCAGACAGTGGTTTCTTGAAGTATTCCTGGACCCATTTAGTAATGTCAATGACAGAATCATGCCGGTGAGTGATGCAGTGGTGTCTGAGGGCCCGAAGATCACGGGCATCCAGTAAAGGTCTTCGGCCTTGTCCCTTACGCACAGAGATTTTTCCAGTTTCTTTGAATCTTTTGATGATGTTATGAACTGCCGATGATGAGACCTTCAAAGCCTTCTCAATTTGACGTTGAGGAACATTGTTTTTAAAGTATTCCACAGTTTCTTTACGCAAGCCTTCACAGGTTGGAGAGCCTCTGGCCATCTTTACTTCTGAGAGACTCAGCCTCTCTAAGATGTCCCTTTTATAGCCAATCATGTTACACACCTGATGCCAGTTAATTGCTAAATGTTCTTTCAGCTGATTCTCTTATATATGAATTGCTATTTCAGCCCTTTATTGCCTGTGTCCCAACTTTTTTGAGACCTGTTGCAGCCAGAAAATTAGAAATAAGCTCATTTTGTGGATAAAAAAAGTAAAATGTCTCAGTTTCAACATTTGAAATGTTATCTATGTTATATTGTAAATAAAATATTGGCTTGTGATCTGACAGTCATTGCATTTGATTTTATTCACAATTTACACTTCATCCCAACTATTTCGGAATTGGAGTTGTAGTTATTTACTATAAAATTACGACAAGGTTTTACTACTACTACTACTACTACTACTACTACTAAAATACTTCTATATTATCATCTTGACTATTATAACAGAATGTAACCATTTCTGATCCTGTCTGCATATTCCTGTAACAGTTATTAGTTAACCTTTACTGTTCATCTGTTGTTAGTCTAATACTGTCTATGAAAACATTGAAAATTATAACCAAGTTAAGGCCAGACATGGTTTATCCTGACGGATTTCCGATTGAAGACACAATTCTAAATTCTTTTTTTTTTAAATTCTTTTTGTTGGGATTTTCATGGACAATTAACTCATAAAAACACCAAACACAGACAAACATATAATATGCAAATTACTGCAGTATACTAAAATATCAGATCAAAACAAATGATAATTACAAATGACAATAAAAAACCATAATGAAAAATATCCTATCATCACGCATCATTGTTACTATTAGGGCAAAGTATTTTTATTTAATTTTACATTTCTATTATTTCAATGATAATCACAAAAACAGTTTGTGTGATTATTTTTCCTTAGTTTCTCTTTGATATAATAAACAAAAAACAACCCCCTCCCCCCCCCCCCACAAAATCTCCCATGTGTCATTTATCAATAAATTTACCGTTCGTAAGTTCATATCGAATAATAATAAAAATGCATGTTATTTGACAGTTTCCTCATTCGAACAATTGGTAAGATGCAGTAGCGTCACCAAACTTTTTATTCTGGGGGTGCACAAGGGGGGCACAACAGTTTGATAAGTGGGCACGCAATTTATTTTGTTGACCGGGAGGGGGGGAGAGGGGGTCGTCTTCATTTTGTTGACCGGGGCGGGGGCAAGTGAGATGCACTTTATTTATTTATTTTCGGATCTTAAATGGGGGGGGCACGTGCCCCCTGGCCCCCCCTTGGCGACGCCACTGGTAAGATTGTACAGAATTTAATCAAAATTGTGTTCGCCCCATTGTTCAAAGAATTTAAAACTGGACTCCATGTTTCTTCAAATAATCTCAATCTCCCAGAGTTCAAAACCTCAATCTTTCTAAATGAAGTACTTCTCTGAGTTCTCTAAGCCACATATTAAATGATGGAACAGACCTTATCTTCCATAACTGCAATATCAGTTTCCTATAAAGTATCATTCCTAGGTATACAGCCCATTTTTCACTGCTGGACTCTGGAGCTGCTTTATTTGCATGGGATAAAATGGCAACAAGAGGGTCTGACACCCATTTTTTCTTAAAAACCTTTGAGAAAAAATTTAAACTAGAAGTCCGGTATAAATTCAATTTTGGAGCTAAAAAATATTGGTGACTCATTGTGCCTTCTTCCATATTGCATTTATTGCATACTGATGAGACAGTTGGATACATTTTATTTATCTTTACTCTGGAATAATGAATTCTAAATTCTTTATACAATATTCAATTGTTAAAAACATTTTGTTCTTTGTTATTGACCACCATGTCTTGGTTACAAAGTCATCGCTTGCTTGTTTACCAGGTCTGGAAACAAACCGTGCACTGTAGTATATACCCAAGCAAAAACAGCTGAGTTAGCTGCTGTGAAGCTAAACACTGAGCTGGAAAAGATCTCACATCGGCTTGATCAATCATATCTTAGTTTAAATGTTAATAAGAGAAAATGCATGTTTTTTTCTAAAACTCTGGTACAGCCTCCCAATGTTAATATTCTTATTAAAGGTGAGAGGATTGAAATAGTAACTGATTTTAAATATCTTGGTGTGATGCTGGATCCAATTTTGTGTTTCAAGAAGCATATTATAAAAATATCAAAAACTATAAGGTATAACTTGGCAAATTTTAGATATATAAGAAGTCGCCTATCTTTGAATGCAGGTAAGATATTTATGCACGCTTTGATCTTTTCACACTTCTCTTACTGCATTACATGTTGGGGACAGGCAGGTGAAACAGCCATAAGACCTCTTGAGTCCTTATATAAACAAACTCTTAAAACCTTGGACAAGAAGCCATTCCAGTTCCACCACTGTAATGTAGTGGAGAAATACAACTTTTTCAGCTTTGAAAATTATAGAATGTTTTCAAATTTGTGTCTGATCTACAAAATTTTAAATGGTTTGGCTCCTCCTCCACTCTGTGACTTTGTTTATTCTCGCTCACTAAATTCTATTAGATCCTCAAGAATATCCTCAATACGTGACTGTACTATACCATTTCGTCACTCTGTATTTGGGCAATCAGCTTTCTCTGTAAAAGCTGCTAAACAGTGGAACACTCTGCCTTTCAATGTGAGGTGTTGCAGCTCTTTTAAAATGTTCAAATCAAGCTTAAAATGTCTGCTAAAAGCTGAACAGCTCTGTACTCACTGACCTTCAACTTTACTATATACAGTGAGAGTAAAAAGTATTTGATCCCTTGCTGATTTTGTTGGTTTGCCCACTAATAAAGACATGATCATTCTATACTTTTAATGGTAGATGTATTCTAACATGGAGAGACAGAATATCAAAACGAAAATCCAGAAAATAACTTTAAAGAATTTATTTTAATTCATTTGTTTTTCATTGAGGGAAATAAGTATTTGATCCCCTAGTATGCATTAGGAGTTCTTGCTTTCACAGACCAGTTAGACACTCCCAATCAACTTGTTACCTGAATTGAAGACACCTGTTCTAACTAATCACCTGTATGAAAGACACCTGTTCACAGAATCAGACAATCAGACAGATTCCAAACTCTCCAACATGGGTAAGACCAAAGAACTATCTCAGGACCTCAGAGACAGGATTGTTGACCTGCACAAATCTGGAATGGGCTACAAAAACATTAGCAAGATGCTGGGTATTAAAGTAACAACCATTGGTGCAATTGTGAGAAAAATTTAAGAAGTATAACATGACCATCAATAGACCTCGGTCTGGTGCTCCACAGAAGATTTCACCTCGTGGGGTGGCAATGATCATGAGAACAGTGAGAAATCGGCCTGCAACCACACAGTGGGAGTTAGTGAATGACCTCAAGGCAGCTGGGACCACAGTCACCAGGAAAACAATTGGCAACACTTTGCGCCGCAAAGGATTAAAATCCTGCAGTGCCCGAAAGGTACCCCTGCTTAAGAAGGCACATGTGGAGGCTCGCCTAAAGTATGCCAATGATCACCTCAAAGATGCACAAAGTGATTGGGAGAAGGTTCTGTGGTCAGACGAGACCAAAATTGAACTATTTGGCCTAAACTCTACTCGTCATGTGTGGAGGAAGAAAAATGCTGCCTATGATCCCAGGAACACTGTGCCCACCGTCAAGCATGGAGGTGGAAACATTATGTTTTGGGGGTGTTTCTCTGCCAAGGGCACAGGGCTACTTCACCGCATCAGTGGGAAGATGGATGGAGCCATGTACCGTGCAGTCCTGAGGGACAACCTCCTCCCTCTGCTAGGAAGCTGAAAATGGGCCGTGGCTGGGTCTTCCAACATGACAACGACCGAAGCATACAGCAAAGGCAACAAAGGAGTGGCTCAAGAAGAACCATATTAAGGTCATGGAGTGGCCCAGCCAGTCTCCGGACCTCAATCCAATCGAAAAATCTATGGAGAGAGCTGAAGGTCCGAGTTGCCAAGCGACAGCCCACCAACCTTAATGATTTAGAGAGGATCTGCAAAGAAGAGTGGGCCAAAATTCCCCTGATATGTGTGCTAACCTTGTGGTTAACTACAACAAACGTTTGACCGCTGTGCTTGCAAACAAAGGCTTTGCCACCAAGTATTAAGTGCTTTTTGGATAGAGGGATCAAATACTTATTTCCCTCAATGAAAAAACAAATGAATTAAAATAAATTCTTTAAAGTTATTTTCTGGATTTTCGTTTTGATATTCTGTCTCTCCATGTTAGAATACATCTACCATTAAAAGTATAGAATGATCATGTCTTTATTAGTGGGCAAACCAACAAAATCAGCAAGGGATCAAATACTTTTTACTCTCACTGTAGAATCCTGATTTGTTTTTATTCATTTGACAAACATACTTTTGTTATGTGCTATTGTTTGTATCTTTATGTTATGTGTGTGCTTTTTTTAAAATTTATTTTTTATGTTTTTTTAAATTTTAATCTGTACTGTTTGTTGTATGGTTTTTTTTGTTTGTTTGTTTTTTTTGTTGGACCTGCCAGGGGACTACAAATGCAAATTAGCTTGAAGCTATAATCTGGTACGGTGCATCAAATGGTGACATTTATGTTTAAACTGTACATGGTCCCTTGTAAATAAAAAGAATAAATAAAATAAATAGTCCATGGTTGCTTCTCGCCGTCGACATAATGCTAGAGCCATGGCAACTCCTCTTTCCAAGGTGGCAGAAATTGCCGTTGTCTCTTAATCTCACGCGACGGTTTTGAATCTGTGTCACGAGTAAGTGATGTGCGCGGCCATTTATTTTTGCCCGGACATTGTCCTGGCGCTGATGGTTTAAGAAACTTAATATTCAGACGAGTGAACAAACAGCAAGTGCTTTTTGACAGCAGTAACCCCAACGACCTAAATTTCTGCGGTCAAATTAAACAATCGAACCAATCAGAACAAGTGAAGTGCGGAAAGACAAACCCATCGATAAAGACTGAGGCGCAGATGTGTGTGTGTGTTTTTTTTTTTTTTTTACGCAGCTAGTGCTTCACTGAAGCTTTATACGTAGTCAAACATTCAAAAATTATAATAAATTCATGTTACGCTATATCACAGTATCTATTAATACAGGCGATACTTGCTCCCTTGATTCGCTTTTATTGGTGTACTGATTATAGGGCGACCCAAACAATTGACTTGTCTGAACGGACGGGTTCATTGCACTCTGTGCTTGCCAGAAAATTATTATTACTTGTCCCGGACAATCGGACGGTCCTTAATGTTGAACCCTGTAAAGTTAACCTTATCCCTGACCCTAAATGGCAGTTTGGCAGATGGAAGTAAGTGAGAACCCCTAAAAATGCAGCCTTTGAAGGATGCAGCCTACGCTTTGAGATGCACCCCTATAGTCTTGTGGATTCATAGTCGCCATTTTGTAATTAGTCACGTAACGAAGGCAGGTTAAGGACCCTAATCCTGGCTCCAACCCCTGATCTCTAACCCCTAACCTCTAACCAGGGGTTTAGCCAGGATTTAAAAAGTGAGTGTCTAAAATTTGGGAGTTTCGCACCACAGAGCGCAACGCACCGCTCCTTGCTAGGGGGATATGATCCCCTGGAAAATTTTTTGAAAATTTAGACTGCAAATGGTGCAGTCTGACGGTGTTTTAGAGCCTTGTCTTTGGTCCTGTTTATCTTGGCTTTTTCGTAGTATGATCAAAAAATCCCCACTGACGTGAAGTCACTTCAAATTATCAACATTATCAATGCTCAAGTAAATCATGTCAATTATGTTTTATTACTTCATATCTGTAGTCGCCTAAGCATTTTGCATTTTCTCAAGTACTAAGCATGATGTTATCAGTGTTCCAGCAATAGCGGGTGACAGATCCATGCCTTCCTTTCAGATCTAAAACATGATGAAACTGAAAGAATGAGAAGCAAAAGAAATGAAATGGCTATAAAAACTTACAAAATGGCACACAGGCTCAAACCACAAACTGATAAAAACATTTAAGACTAGCATATTTGGTAGTTGGATGATCTAACATTGTGGCCTAATATTCATTACGCCATTTATTTCTCAATCACAGACGTTAGCATACCTTTGTCGGCTCATGTAAAGACAAAACAAGTAAATGATTAAAACGTTATTTGATTAGACAGGTAAGAAATTAGAATTTACTTTGAAACCATTAAATTGACCGAAAACATTACACAATCAATTATATTTTTTTGTTGGGAAATCGAATGTTAGCTAGAAGGTGTCCCATTCAGGAAACCATTCCGTTAACTAGCTGATATGTGGAATCTCTCTCATAGCTAAGGATTGCCTATGACTTTCATAAACCATCCATTTGCATCGATAGCAGTAAAGAGGTACAAAGACATAATTATACCATCATTTAAGTAAATATATCATGCCAGTAATAAAGTGATCTGAGCAAATGGTTGCTAATTTCAGCTGACTCCAGTGGGACCCATCAGGATTAGCTAGCTAATTTGCCGAACTGCTTGAGGCCATCGGTCACGACCTTCTGGGCTGTAAAATGTCTTTTGGGTAGCTTGTTGAACAATCTTTTCCTGTTTGCACACTTGTTATGTGCCGTACATCCAACCACCGCGCACATTTTCGGCAT
Source organism: Gymnothorax javanicus (assembly GCA_029692085.1). Classification (NCBI taxonomy): domain Eukaryota; kingdom Metazoa; phylum Chordata; class Actinopteri; order Anguilliformes; family Muraenidae; genus Gymnothorax; species Gymnothorax javanicus. The sequence continues at coordinate 110,954,723 of CM056200.1, forward strand.
GATTTCGCATTAACATGCAAAATAATCACGAAAATAAAACTGGTGTCTTCTCTGCGTATGGTGACTGGTTATTTGTTTTCACCGGCACCATCTGGTCGCTAGGATACACCAGACCCAGATGTTGAAAGTGCCCGGATGTCCGCCCTGATAGTTCAATGCTGGGTGATGGCTGCGGGACACAGCACTATTCATAGCTCTGACCCGAGACCCAATCAGCAATGAAAATGGGGGGGGAGGAAAATCACTCTTTGGAAACCACGAAGATTAATATATGCGAAAAGTATTATCAGGATCGTTTGGAGGTACTCTGTGCTGGTATAGCTGGTTCAGTTTCAGTTGACTGCATGATGCCCAAATTTCGAAAATTGTGATCAGACGCAATGCATGTAGTCGGCTGTGCGTTGTCAGTTTACCTGCCGCCTTTATTTTTTACCTGTCTATATTTCAAACTGCCCGTCCAAAAGACGGTTAGACGGGTGCCTGGCTTAACCCTTGCCTCTAACCCCTTACTCTGCACAACAATGGGGTACTTGCTTGAACCAGGGCATGAGTGAGTTTGCAGGTGTCTCGAGGTATCTTCTCCATTGGTCCGTCTATAAAGACTTCTCGAAAGTTTGGCCCGTGGAATATGCTTGTTGTCATGTTCACTGAGTAACCTAGATTTGTTTCATAATGCCGCTGCTCTGCAAAATGTGTGTTGCACAATCTCAGCAGGGAAATGAACAGTGGGTGCATGTCAATCATTATTTCCTTTTCTTTCCTGTGCCCTCATCCTAGTTACGATCAGTGGGGGGGGTTTCAGGTGATTGGGCCCGGTTCAAATGTTCTGTGAGACTCTGGGTTGTGTGATTATTATGATCTTTGGCTTTGCAGCATCTGTGCTGCTCTGGTTGCTCTTAGGCGGTGTTTCCCAAACCTCTCCTGGCGTACCCCTTGCAGGGCTTGACATTAACTTTTTGAGGCACTTGTCCTTTGGACAAGTAAATTTACCTTTCACTTGTCCTGGCTCAAAAGTCACTTGTCCGGGTATAATTGACAAAAATGGACTTTTTATGCCCTCAGAATCGAAGATTTAGGGGCATATTGTTTTGGCCTGTCTGTCTGTTTGTTTGGCTGTTTACTATTAAATTACATTTTGAACGCAGGATTTCTACTTTAATAAGGTTATTTCTCAACATGATGCTATTAACATCACAAAATTAATTAAACACTTTTTTTTTCCCAACCAATCATAAGCGCACAGGTGACTTGGCCTAACTACATCATAAATACTGGCATGTTTGGGTTGCTGCCTCTGCATTAGTCATTTAAAATTTAAATTACTTGACCTAACAATTCAACTGCCAATTTGTAGACTGACAGACCTGGGCAGTGAGGTTCCCGAGGTGAAATCCCAATGATATTCAGTGACTAGGATTGCGATTATCAGCTATAATGTCGTAAACATCAAGGGCAGACTGACCACGGGCTAGGAGACTGTACAACATTGATATCTGCTCCTGTTGAAACTACAAGTCCGCATGAAATCAACCTTGTTTTGAGAAGAAAAAAAAAAAGTTTTAAATATTTCACGAAGTACTACATTACCCACAATGCTACGCTGTTACCTTGGAAACGTTTAATAAACCCGCGAATGTCTCCATCAACTAGTGAGTTAGGTCAGTAACGAAGGAAGCACTGGCGATGTCACTAAATACAAACAATATGAAACGCTAAATATACTCACGACACAAACTAAAATATGTTACAACGATAAATTAAACAAGCAGTTAAACTATCGATGCTGCAGTGAGATGGCATTGATTCACGTCTCACTCACTCTCTGTTTCTCACCGCACCGGTGCTATTACAGTTCATTTTTCATTCATCGCATAGACCAAGTTTCATGTCGTGCTGTGTGTGTGTGTGTGTGTGTGTGTGTGTGTGTGTGTGTGTTCGAGTGTTTTTTTTTAGTCAAATATCAGCTGAAATTAAATGGGCAGTCTCTGTGCCGTGATTCATAAATACAGTGTCGCTAATGCTGGCAGTTGGCATCACTGAGTCTTGTCAGCCAAGTTGGGATGCGTACTGCACCCAGTCGAATTCCTCCCTCCAGCTCTGTTCAAATTTTCTCTCCCTTTTCGATTCATACGGCTCAGGTGCAGTTGCTGTTTTGAGTGGCGGGCGGTGGGCGGAAAGCTGGGGGGGCGGAAAACATCCCTTGAAACGGATGAGATTAGTGACCCGATTTCAATCATTGTGCTTGGTCAACATGTTAGTTTCCCTTGTAATGAAATGTTTAGGCGAGTGAATAATAAATTCTATAAAATGTTTAATTCACATGCAAATAGGCAACTCTTCACGAACAAAACCACTGTGGATTTTCCGCGTTAAATTTTGTCACATCCTAAGCAAGTCATCAAACCTGTGCGTAATGATTGTTTAATTGAAAAAGATTGAAATGCGCTCTTTTTTGCGTTCAACTGGTGCGTTTGATTTCTCTTCTTGACGAAGACACTTAGCAACACCTGAGAGGGGAGAGTTCAAGTGTCTTTTACCAGGGAAATTGACTGAAAACAGATCAAGACTAATAAGCAGTTTAAAGGTATGTTTATCGCCCTCCTTGTTCTCTGTCCACCACCCGCCACTGGCTGTTTTTCTTCTTGGGGCCTTTGCTGGAGCTTGCCCGGGTTGCGAAGCCTTGAGAAACATCGCTGCTCCTCTGATGGAAGCGGTTCCTACTGTATATGAGTGCGCGCGCGCGTGTCCGTGTCTGTGTATCTGATCGGTCAATCAAAACATTCGAGTTGGACGCTGGTTAGATGCTATGGGTAGATGTGTCGTGGTGAAAAAAAAAAAACGTTTTTGTTTCAAATCAGTATTCTAAATGTATTTATTCAGCGAATTGAATTCAGGGGCACATAACGTGAAGACAGTATTTTTTCAACGACTTTTAACTTGTCCGGTGGGGCAAGCAAATTTCTCTTCAACTTGTCCGACAATAAAATCTACTTGTCCCGGACAAGCGGACAAGCGTTAATGTCGAGCCCTGCCTTGTCCTGCATGCTTTAGATCTCTCCCTGCTCCAGCCCAGGTGATTCAAATGATTCGCTCATTATCAAGCAGCTTCTGGGGTTTATTATGACCTGATCCTTTGAATCACCTGTGCTGGAGCAGGGAGAGATCTAAAGCATGCAGGACAAGGGGTACGCCAGGAGAGGTTTAGGAAATGCTGCTCTAAGGGCAGCATTCCATACGAAGTCAACCAAAGTACGAGAATCCTCCTCGGTCACTGTCTCAGATTTGGCTCAAATTTATTTTGGGAGTACCTCTATATTTATAATGAACACTTGGAAAATTTTTGGGTCCTACTCCAAGGGTTTTCAAGATATGGCCCCCCAAAAATCTGGGGCCACACCCCCTTTTTGCCCTTGCAAATTGCAATCGTTAATTTATAGGGATTTTGGAGGCCAATATCTTTCGAACAAATCATAGGTATGGGCTGAAAATTGCTACCCAGGGCACTTTGGGTCCAGGATTTCAGAATCTCTTGTCAAAATTATCTATCTCTTCATTTTCAAGATATTGGCCTCTCTAATATGAGACTTTTTATGGTTGGAAATCAAAAATTCAGTTTTCAAGGGTCCCCTATGAGGCCAGGATCTCTTACAGAGGCTAAACGGTGCTGGATTCCTTCTGTTTGAGGAAGATTGACTGCACCCAAGGCATAACGGTGGAGTTAGGGGACCCTGTAGAGTCCCAGCTGAAAAAGTCACTTTTGCCAATTTTGGATTGGCAAATTCACCATGCGGGCAGCTACCCATGGTAGTGAAACTCATTCTACATAAATGCATATCTCTTAGCTTTATTTGTTCAAAATTACAACTTGTTTTCTCATCTCATCTTCACTGTGTTATCAAACATAGGCGTTTTGGAGTAAAAACGCCCATTATTATCCCCTTTGTTCTGCAACTAGAAGTTTTAAATAGGCAGTGCCTACTCATAAACTCAAGTTCCATCATTTCCGAAGATAATCTGACCTCTGAAATGATGCTGCATTCCCTCCCTATTGCATCATCTTCCATGGGTATTGCATCAGATCTCCCGTGTATTGCATCATCTTCCTTGGGTATTGCATCAGATCTCCCATGTATTGCATAATCTCTGATTAAAACAATAGGGTTGCTAATTAATGAATACATTGAAGCAATGAAAGCAGCTTTGACTTGCTGGCATGATTTGACTAAGCACAGAAGCTAACTGGCGCAAGATCCCACCACTGCATCATTCAGATCCCTCGAACTGAACTGGGGATAAAAGAGATATCGGCAGATGATCATTCAACTGTTGTTGGTGAGGAGCAACCAACAGCTGAGTTTGATAATGCCGAGTTACAGCCAGAAAAATATGTTGCGTGCATGCATGATAAGGCATGGTACATAGGCTGTACAGGGCTGTACGCTTACTTTTTTAAGTGGTAGCACAGATGCTAGCAAGCAAAAAAATTCAGTAGCGCAAAACTAAAAACTATAGCACACGGAGGAGTACTGTTAAAAATGTGTTTCATTCAAAAACATATCTTTCTAAACACAAACTCGCCCACTTCTTTTGCATCGTTAACATTTTAAGTAAACACCATAATTTGGTAGAATTACAAACACAGACCACATTTGTACCATCACAGTAACTAGCCCATTTCATTTTAAAAGCAACCGTAAGCCTCCGACCACAGCCTGTATAAAAAGATGGACGAAGCAACCGTGACGTCACCCATTGGTTTGAACTGCGCCATTTTGTAATTTTGAAACCGGATGTGATTCCTATTGGACAAGAGTGTGAATTGAAGATCCAGGGAGGAGCGAGGGGTGGATCTACGTGTGGATCTGACCGTATCAGATGAGGACCAGAGGATACTAGCCACACCTTGTAAAGCATATCTGGCTTTATCCTTTATTCTAGTCTATTTGGGACCATAATTTACAAAAATGAACATCATGATATATCGAAGGAGACTTGAAACTTGTGATAGATACCATAAAATAATGTGGAAAATCACAATTGAAATAATAAATCAGGTGGGAAAGTAGGGTTATTTTCTCATACACTTCTGTAGCATTGAACTTCTTTCTGCAACCACTGATTAAATAGAATGCAATTTTCAGAGATTTCTGCATGGGCTTCTCTTTTCAGACCCGGGTGCTGCATCTATCTTTTTATACGGTCTATGCCTCCGACAGATCCGAATCCGATTGCTCAGTGTTTGATTGGGCAAGGAGTCTTCCAAACGTGGGATTTTTCCCGAACACTGCTGGCTGCTTGTTGATGTACTAACAATCGAAAAATGCTTCATTTTCGCGTGCGATTCAAATGATTGTTACTTTCATTCGTCAAACTGATTTTTCCAAATCTAAGCAAGATTACAGTTTCGGTTAAGGTTAAGTTTAGGGCTTGAGTTAAGGTTAGGGGCTGGGTGTTGGTATAGGGTTCGGGAAATTAGTGACGACCCGCATAAACTGAAGCCGTTTACAGGAGCTCGATTGACGTAATGTCAATTTGGCGGATTAACAAGCGATTCAAATCTGCCTCGTCCTTCTTTGACGGTGCGGCGCGCTCTTGTTTGGGAAATGTAGTTTTTTTTTTTTTTTTAACCGGTAGCATTTAAATGGTCGGTAGATACTTCAAAATACATTTCCCTTGATGCATCGCTCCTTCATATCTTAAAGACAATACACACCCACTCCTCTTTAGCGGTAGACAAAGTTGGGGCAGATCAACAGCGATTATGCGACCTTTGGCACGTGTGCGAGTGTTTTCAAATTTAGCAAAACTGTCGCACTGTACAGCCCTGCTGTATTGTCGAGCGTGCGGATGAAAAGAGTGATGTATTCATCAACTTTATGCAGCAGTCAAACACAGGACTTTTCTCATGGCCTGCTTTCGTTTGTAATAATGCCTGCTGGGTGCCATTTCAGTACAAAATCTGCCTCGTCTCTGCGCCTGTATTTTATAGCGTGATTAAATAATGAAGGAGATGAGAAAACAAGTTGTAATTCAGGAAACCTGCGGAGACGGGGGGGCCTTGCAGGAATGGGGTTTGACGTCTCCATTTTTTTTGAGGAATGGGGATTTGTCTTTTATTACTCAATGCAAAATCTAAACTTCCATCCTGCCATTGTGAGAACCTCTGAAAAAAACTGTGTCTGTCGGGGACTTTAAGTACACTACATTATGTGAATATACACGCGTATTGTATATTTAACTACTGTCTCACCGAGTTTACTCAATTTGTGCGTGCAGTGGCTGGGCTGTGAGCCATTCTGTCTATGGCCTTCGTTGAGAAGAGGGAGTTCCCTGAATGAGAGAGCGCCACCTGTGGTCAGTCTGAGGGGGACTACACAGTGTAAAGAATGTGTCAGGTCCTGCAGGAGGGCCAGTTTGATAATGGCTAAATCCCCTCTCCTGTTTCCCTCCAGGAGCTGCACTTCTGCACACCTTTGAGCAGCAGTATGACGCAGGCAGGAGTCTGAGACGGGACACTGAGACAACACTACCAGAGCTCACTGAGCAGCACAGGATCAGACAGAAAGAAGAGGAACTCAGTGGACTGGAGTCTGTCCACATGGCAGAGTCAGAGACAGAGTGTGCTGCACCAGGACTCAACACACTGGAGCCAGAGTGTGTTACAGCACACAGTGGGGTCAGTGATGTACACCACACACACACATCACTGATTAAAACAGAGACTGATCTGGGCTCCACACACTCTGGTGATCTTATTAAGACGGAGAGCCTTGACAGTACAGAGCTGGGATATGTGACCCATCTGCATCCTGACCAAATCAAAACAGAGACTGATGATGGAGGATTCCTTCAATCAGAGCAAATCAGTGACTGGCAGAATATTAAATGTGTTCATATTAAATGTGACCAAGTGAAGTGTGAATCGAGTGAAAATTTAGGCACTGATCTCATGAAAACTGTGATGAGTGGAGTTCGTAATGATCGAAAAGACACAATCGAAGGTAAATCCAGTCTTGCCAAATGTAAACTGCAAAGAAGAAATCCAGGATTTCTCCACCCAAAATGGGAATTTGAATCCTTGCCAGTTTGTGAAAGAGAAAAATGGAAAGAGAATCATCCAGGAAAGTAAAAAGAGTATCAGCGGACCTGTAACCTCGAAAAGGAGGAGTGTGACCATCGAACCCCTCATAACTGCTTCAAAGAAACCGCTAAGAGCTTTGAGTGTCCTTCAGAAGGAGGCTGTTAGTAAAAATGAATGTAAAATTCAAGTGGTCACAGATAAGTGTAAAAACAAAAGTCATGGCTTCAGAATTCATAGAGGTAAAAAGTCATATAAGTGTGCACATTGTGGGAATGGCTTTCCTACATTATTTCAATTAAAAAGCCATTTGAGAGTTTGTACAGGTGAAAACCCCTACAAATGTAGTCATTGTGGGAAGTGTTTTTCCACAAGATCTGATTTAATGAGGCATTGCAGAGTTCATACAGGTGAAAAACCTTACAGGTGCACGGAGTGTGAGAAGCGTTTTTATCGGCAGTATTGTTTAAATACTCACCTGAGAACTCATACCGGTCAAAAGCCCTATGAATGTAGTTATTGTGAGAAATGCTTTTCTGTAAAGTCTTACTTAAATAGTCACCAAAGAATTCATACAGGTCAAAAGCCGTACAAATGTAGTCAATGTGGTAAGTGTTTTTCTCAACTATTTCATTTAATACGCCACCAGAGAATTCATACAGGTGAAAAGCCCTACAAGAGCACTGAGTGTGAAAAATGCTTCTGTACAAACTGAGTTAAGCCAACACCTCAGAGTTCACTGGAGTGAAAAGCCCTTCAAATGCATTCACTGTGGCAAGTGCCTCTCCACAAAATCTAGTTTAAGGAGACACCTGGGAATTCATTCAAAATAAAAGAATCCTAAGCCGAAATTCAGTTTCTTGAAACGCTTGATTCATTTTGGTCTTTAATAAGTTGCATTATTTTGCATTGATGAAACGAATGGTAAAATTGCACCACATGAAAACATGTGGTTCTTCTCCATGGGATTTGTCACAATGTTGTTAATGCCGTTTGCCCAGAGGAGCAGATCATGGAAGCTAATGTCTATGGACCTGCTCGACTGATGCATTCAGTCGCAGTATCCTAACTTTTTGGAGTGGACGCTAAATGCATTTTGAGTTTTCACGCGTTGCGGTGCTGGTGAACGATTTGGAATATGGACATTTTGAGTCCCGCCACTGTTGCCCGGGAATTGTAGGAATTAAGCTCTTCAACCAAGCCTGGTCTGCAAACAGCCTAACTTATTAGCCTGTAACATCCATCTAGCAGTCAATAAAAATAATTTTTCAATACAAACAAAAAGCTTTTTGTCGTAGCAGCAAGCTAAAGCCACAGTAGCTCAAAGGTATGACAATTTAGTAGTGAAAAAAATTCGCTTTCTGAAGCAAAAATTCAACGTGGTATTGGTTCCATGTCAGTCTACTCTCCATTATAGCCATCAAATATCAAAAACACATAGTACCTTATTATCGATTTACACGTAGATTTGCTCCTCAGTGGATTCAGTGGTCAGTTATTGCCTCAAACAATCTCTCCCAAAAATAGTTACATTGGTGTTTGTTGAATTTTATCTGAGTAAAGCACAGTTGTAGTCCATGCTCAGATGAAACTTTCCGGGTGATTATCTGTTGATTGACTTGTGTTTTATCCAACAGAGGAGAGCATGAGCTTTCCACATTAATTGAAAGAAATTGATTGGGCCTCCAGAAAAAGCATGTAAATCTTGCGTAACAGCAAGTTAGGTCGCATCTTCTCAACTTTGCACATTTGAATTACGTGAGCGCAGTGGATAAAACACTCCCATACGCAACCCAGGGGTGTTCACGTTACTTTTACGAGACAAAAAAGCAATACGGACACGAACACCAGGAGTGAGTCTAAATGGGACAGGACTGGATGGTTTCCTGGGCCTGACAGAATTGATACTGTGGACGAGGAAGTCTATCATGGGGAGTCTTTCTCCTCAGTGTGTTGGTATACCTATTGTTGTTTGGAATATTTCAGCAACTTACCGAGATAGAGCACTATTTTTATTTTCAGTTTACCACCATTGCCATCATTTTTCATACCGTTGAGGCTAGTTAGCCACATTGGGTATAATCAGTAACCATTTGCTTTTGCTATTGATGCTGAATTTAGTGGCATTTTGCTCAATATGACTATCTGTTTCAGAATTTATTCCGCATTCAACGAAGTGGAATGTCTAGGTTTATGCTGTTTGATTCTGCAGACAGTTGGAGGAATGCAGTACACCCTCTGTTGCGTTTGATTCATCAATTTATGTTCAGTCTAGGGTGGCCCATTAGCTGCTTTGCCCAGATGTTGGAATATACTTTTTTTTGGGCATAAGATGTATTTGGATCTTGCTGTTTGTAAGCTAACTTGCTCCTTACAAGTTTGCTGTTTCCTCGTGTGCCAGGTGAGTATTAGCGGGTCAGCTGAATGTGACGGAGTCATGGGCGTGCGTGAAAAGGCCTTTGAGGAAAGAAGGTACTGTGTGCTTTGTTGCAGCAGTGAAGAGCTGAACTAGATATTGCTCAAGTGCCATTATCATGATGTCCCTCTCTGCATTGAGGCTGATTGCATCTGTTCAGGGATGTGAATTGTTCACGGAAATGCGAAAAAAAAAAATTCAAACTTTATTTCCGTATTTGAAAAGTCATTTTTGCGTTTTTGTCTGTGAAAATAGGTGATCAAAAATGTCCATATTTGAATGCAACCAAGTATTGATAATTTAAGGCAAGCTTCGAACAGGGATTTTACTGTATAAATTGACTGTGTGCGGAGGTGTGGGTTTTAGTAGCACCTCATACTATCAACAAAGAAGTTAGATTAAAGTGGGACTGATATCATCAATCATAGTAGCTGAACTACCACTTAGCTCTTGTATATAACATGGACCGAGTCCTTTATGAAAAATTGAACTACAAGTTATGTGACTGAACTGACTTTCTTTAGTATTTTTGTGAACTTTATGAAAGTGCTGATGTGCATTATATGATCCCCTGACCTTCGTAAAGATTGGCAAATGCTGACTGAGACTCTGAGAATCTGTTTCTCCGATTGGCTTTACTTTCAGATGGGTGGGACGCTGCATGTTTCTTGTGAATAGTTATTATCTCCGCGCTTCCGAAAAAGCGAGGAGATCTTGTAATTAGGGATGCACCGAAATGAAAATTTTTGGCCGAAACTGAAAATGAGAAACACTTGGCCGAAAACCGAAACACCGAAAGAAATTATTACGCCAATTTTTAGTGGCTATGACTGTGTACTTACCTAACTAAAGTCAAGGCATTGCAATTGCATAAATTAATATTCATGCTTCAAAGAATAAATCAATTACAAAATTATGAATATATTTATTTAGCACTGACATTCCAATAAAGCACAATATAAAATAAAATAAAATTATAAATAAAATGTTTTACTTGGCCCCACTCATGAATAACCTACAGGCCTATAACTGACTGGCCTAGTACTGGCTGCTGAAAAATTGTAAAATTAAATATGTTACGTGACAACACAGCAGCCCACTGATTGGTCAGAGGAATCCTCTCTGCAAAAGTCAACTCGCTTCCGCATTATCTCTAGGAAACTACTAGTTACCCTGGATGTAACTCCAGTTTCATGAGTACGTGCGTAGCCCTCTAACGGGCTTCGCTATTGGTTTACCCCTCCGAGGCCCTGCCTCGGTGCCTGAGTAAGAAAATTGAACTCACCTGCTCCGTAGGAGTGGGTAGCATACTCACCCCCTATAAAGTCTCGGTGCTGCCAATGTTCGTCTCCCTTTGAAACTCAGCATCTCACACTCGGGGCCAGCTGGGCAGGCTGTTAGAGGGCTACGCATGTACTCATAGAACTGGAGTTACATCCAGGGTAACTAGTAGTTCTATTTCGTACGTGCTCCGCCCTCTAATGGGCTTCACTATTGGTTTACACCTAAGGCGAAGGCCGTTAGGGATGGATGTACTCCCAGGTGGCCCCAGACCACACAGTTCCATCCAAAAACCAAGAGAAACCCGTCCACACACTGGGGCGAGCACCGCCAGACTGCGTACCCCGCCCCAGGTCATGGCACAAAGAAGCAACACCAAACACAAGTTGGTGTCGGAAGGGGACCCACCGATAGGGCCCCCTTTCCAGACTGAATGGGAGGGCTTGCTAGCCGTCATCTCCTAACGAGAAACCCCCACCCCCACAGGCGAGCACCGCCGGAGTGCATCGCCTCAGGCAGTGGCATGCCACAAGAACAGAAGACCAGTCGATGTTGGAAGGGGACCCCCCCTCCGATAGGGTCCGTTCCACAGACTGAATGGGAGGGCTTGTTAGCTGTCATCTCCTTACGACAAGCCCCCACACCTGCAGGCGGGGCGCCCCCAGAGCGCATCGCCTCAGGGTGTGGTAATATACTAGTCAGTGTTGGAGGGGAACCCCGCTGACAGGGTTCCCAGGACTGAATGTGCGACCGTGCTGGCTGTCATATCCCTGAGATATGAAGGCGCAAAGGTCGATGCAGAAGACCAAGAGGTCGCCCTGCAAATCTCTTCTACGGATACGCCTCTCAAAAGCGCTGTAGAGGATGCAATGCCCCGGGTAGAATGTGCAGTCAATCCTACTGGGGCACTGAGACCCACGGCCGAATAGGTTCTGCAGATTGCGTCACAGATCCAGTGGGCGAGGCGCTGTGCTGACAGAGGGGCCCCCTGAGCCCGTCCAGCATAACAAACAAACAGCTGATCCACCCTCCTAAGATTTGCAGTACGTTTCATGTAAAGACAGAGCGCGCGCACTGGGCACAGCTTGTGCATCCGTTCCTGCTTGCTGGTGGCATGAGGAGGTGGACAGAAGACCTGCAGTAGAATGACCGATGACTTGAAAGCTGTGGTGATGACCTTCGGCCGGAAGGACGGGTTAGGACAAAGCTCCACCGAACCCTGGTCCTCTCTTTGGGTCAAACATGTCGGGTGCACAGAGAGGGCGCCAAGCTCGCTCACCCTCCTAGCTGACGCCAAGGCCAAAAGGAGGGCAGTTTTCATAGATAAAATATGCAGGTCCCTTGGTCCAGGGGTTCAAATGGTGGCCCTGCCAGGCCGTCCAACACTGTCTGCTGCTCTCATTGCGGGATTACACGCTGCGTAGGCGGTCTTATCCTGCGGACTCCTCTCAAAAGCGCTTCACCAGGGGGTGACTTCTGGCTGTGAAGTGGTCAAACCTGTCATGTCCAGCTGCGATCGCGGCAGCAAACACCCCCAGAGTGGATGCTGCGGGCCCCTTGAAGAGTCCTTGAAGGAAATCCCGCACCCCTTGAAGGGGCATGAGCACGGGTTCAGGCCTCCCTCCTGACACCAGCTAACAAAAATCCGCCAATGAGCCGCATAAGCCCTGGATGTGGTTGGGGCACGTGCACATTGAATTGTGGACACCACCGCCTCAGGCAGGCCCAACTCGCTCAACTTCACCTTTTCAATTTCCAGGCCATGAGGGGGCAGGCGAGAATGGTACCCGGCGCCCGAATCCTGGTCGAGGGAAGGTCCGGAATCTTCCACGGGCCTGCTACCGCCAGCTGGATGAGATCCGGAAACTACCTGGCGCTCAGACACATTAGTGCCACAATAATTATGAACAGGTGCTGTTCCGTGCTCTCTTGAGCAGTGGCATCAGTAGCCGTCGGGGGGGGGGCATACAGCAGGCCCACTGGCCAGACTGGATGGGCCAGCGCATCCACCCCCCGGGGAGGATTGTCGGTAGGCCTCAGGGAGAACCAAGAGGGCACAAAGTGTTTTCCCTGCTCGCAAACAGATCCGCCACTGGTTGACAGAACAGCCTCCAGATCTGTTTGGCCGTCACTTGTGGGAGGCTCCCATCCTCCTCAGGCAGCGCCCCCCTGTACAGCCCATCTGCCCGAGTGTTGAGGATGCCAGGAACATGCCGGGCTCTCAGGGAGCAGAGATGGTGATCCGCCCACGTTAGGATAGAAGCGGCCATCTTGTGTGGGGCCAAGACCTGACCCCCCCTTGCCTGTTGAGATAGGCCGCCACTGTTGTGTTGTCTGATCTCACTAGGACGTGCCTCCCTTCCAACTGTGGGGCAAAATGGTGCAACACTATCTGAACTACCATGAGTTCCAGTAGGTTGATATGATGCTGGGGCCCCTGCCATGTACCTGCGACAGAAGCAGGGCCACAAGTCCCGCCCCATTCTGTGAGGGAGGCATCCTCAAATATGTGGGTGTAGTGAGACACGCACCCCATCCGAACCCCCTCGCGGAGCCGGTTGGGTGAGGCCCAAAACGCAAATGCTCGTTGTGCTCGCATTAGTATGCGGAGCATGCGCTGTTGGTCCCGCCTTGGGTCCAGACGAAGGCGTATGAACCAGCGCTGAAAATCCCTCGTGCTGCAGCCCCAGGCGGACTACTGAATGGGCTGCAACCACCATTACCAACAGCGACCTGACTGCCGTCGCTGGTACGGAGACTGCGTCCAGTATTCCTTGGGCCCAAGACAGGATCGCCTCTGTTCTGTCCAGTGACAGACATGCGGTCATAGATCACGAGTCCAACAGCAGCCCTACATACAGCGCTGTCTGGCTCGGCTGCAGGGTGCTCTTGTCGCTGTTGATAGCAAAGCCCAGTTGAGCCATTTGTTGCATTACCAGCATCGTATGGGCAGCTGCCATCTGCGTGGAAGGGGCCAGGATCAGCCAATCGTCCAGATAGGTCAGGATCTGTATCCATCTCTGCCGGAGCGGCGCTCCCGCTGTCTCCACACATTTGGAGAATGTCCAAGGCACCAGGGAATATCCAAATGGGAGGCGGCAAAAATGGAAACTCTGGTCTTCCAATGCAAAACGAAGGAACTTCTGATGGCGCGGCAGAATTGGGACATGGAATAGGCGTCCATCAGATCTATTGACGTCATCCAGTCACCTGGCCTGACACATTCCAGCAGAACTGTCAGCATCCAGAATGGTGTCCAGGCCTCCTGATTTTTTTTTTTTTTTTTTTTGGGGAATCAAAAATATGGGAAAAAAAAACCCTGCTCAAGCTTCCGATTGGGGAACCGGCACTACGGCCCCTTTTTGTAGAAGCGAGTTCACCTTTTCCCTCGAAACCGCCCTCTCAGCGGAATTGGGGAGGCTCGTCTGCACAATGCCTCTGAATGGAGGAGGACGGCAGCGAAACTGCAGTGCATATCCCTTCCGCAGTGTTTTTTTCAGCCAGACTGGGAGGGGGCGCACAAACTCACCTAAGACTGATATGGCTTGTGAGTGGCCAGGCAGTTGGTTCTGTGGTCTCAGATAGCCTGGGTCCTCCCGCGACGCCCCTCCCCCTTTGGGAGGGGTCGACCGGGGGGCCCTGCCCGAAAGGCTGAGAGGCTAATGACAGCAGTACTTCCTCTCTGCAACCCCAAGCACGTCACCTGGTGACTCACTCACCATGGATGGCGGGGGCACAGCGATTTCTGAGTTAAGCGAGAGCCCTTCCTGACGTTTAACTTCAGAAACATTAGCGTCCTGAAACACTTGTGTACACCTCCCGCCGCTTGTCTTCGGGATGCACGGTGAACGTCGTGTGACATCTCAGGAGCCATGGAGCCAAAATGGCGGACAGCTCCACTTCTGCGCAACCTGGAAGAAGATGGAGCATGCTGAGGTGTACTAACCATGCCGCTGGAGCCAGCCCAGTGAGCAGTGTTTGGAATTGCTGGCAATATGCATCAGTTTCCTCATTGGTGCTGCATCAGGACGAAACGAGTGAATTGAATCGAAGGATTTGACGTGAACCCACCCGCCAGTGTATGATGGGAGGGTATCACTGTCAGAATTCAGATTAGCCACATTGTTTGATCGTGTACTACCCCCGCGGGTAGAACAACGCATAACCGCCGGGCGCTTAGCTAGCCAGTGTTTCATAAACAGGCTACAGCTGGTGAAGCGCCGATTTGCGGATCTGTGTCGAGTGGAAATGCTGAGAAAACAGGAGCCTCATGCACCGTGTCCCTCTTATTAACCCCATCAATGGAAGGGAGCCCGGAAGATGGAGCATGCTGACGTGAACTAACCACGCCGCTGGAGCCAGCCCAGCGAGCAGTGTTAGGAAGTTCCTGGCAATCTGCCTCAGTTTGTGAACGTTTCCTCACTGATGCTGCATCAGGACGAAACGCGAGCCGAATTGAAGGATTTGGCGTGAATCCACCTGCCACAGTATGACCTTCAGATTTCAGATTAGCCACATTGTTTGACCGTGTACTACCCCTGCGGGTAGAACAACGCAAACCTCGCCAGTGGTTAGCTAGCCAGCGTTTCATAAACAGGCTATAGCTGGTGAAGCACCGATATGCAGATCTGTGTTGAGTGAAAATGCTGAGAAAACAGGAGCCTCACGCACCGTGTCCCTCCTATTAACCCCATCAACGGAAGGCGAGAGAGCCACTCTGCTCCCCCCCCAGTAGAGTGTCCCAAATGACCATGAATGCTAACATCTGAAACACCCAGTGTGTCAGTGTGTTTAGCATGAGAATCATAACGATCCTGAGGCCATACGCAAATAACGCCTTTTATTTGTAAATTTTCCAGAAGCAGAGCAACCAGAGGCTGCACCCCTGGTGCGGCTCTGGCAAGGCTGCGTTGGCGGTAGACGGGGGCAGGAGCCCGCAGATGGCCGGTCCTCTGAGGACTTGTGACGGCGGCTGCTGAGCGTAGGTGCAACATCTTCGGACACACTACCCGGGGACATGGTCATCACTTTGGCTGGACCAGCAGGCCGATGGTGAAGTCGTCACTCGAGCACGGGAGGGAGCTCGTCGTCCCAGAAGAGGGCCGCTGCCAAGGCTTCAGACGGACTGCCGCCGCCGCCGGCTCTCATGCTGGCCCCGAGCCAGCCTAGAGGGTGCACAAACCATAGCTGCCGCTCACGCTCCCCCGGGGGGAGCGCTTGCACAGGTGGCACAGGAAGCAGCCTCCGCCTGGTGCCGCCAGCCCAGACAGATGAACAGTCATCGTACTGGTCCGAGGGCGCCATGGGGGAGGCATATTGAAGACAAACTTTATCCATATCTCTCGCGACACATGATAGAGACTGAAATCCATGAGAGTCCAAACTTTCATCAGGCTGAGTGAAAAAGGGAGACGAGCATTGGCAGCACCGAAGCTTAATAGGGGGTGAGTACGCTACCCACTCCTACGGAGCAGGTGAGTTCAATTTTCTTTCTCAGGCACCGAGGCAGGGCCTCGGAGGGGTAAACCAATAGCGAAGCCCGTTAGAGGGCGGAGCACGTACGAAATAGAACTGGCTTCATTTGCCATCATTGAAACAGGTTTTCAAATTGTGTTTAAATATACTGTGCGTTGCCTTGCCTTTCAAACAAGGTTGTGTTTGTTCACCGAAGCTGCTGCATTTATGAAATGCGTTTCTTTGCCTGTGACCCTGTTCGTAGGGAAATTAGAAGTAACGGTGTTCCCCTAATTCCCCTTGAGAAAGTTATTATGCTGCCCCTATTTTACAAAAAATTCGTGGAAAATAACTTTACGGGTGCTGATGAAGCATTTTGTTCTTAGGAAAGGTATCACAGATGAGATGACGCATCGTAAAGCGATAAATTCTAATACTCTGCCATCTCCTGCGATTTGCGCATTTGCTACGTGTTTTGCCTTCAATTTCAAAGTGAAATGTTTATGAAGCCTGAATGTCTCGCTAAACAATAATTGTTTTGTCATGTGTTACTTGCTTCTTTGTTATGAAGGAAAAAAAGGTAAATTAACATCCTCGGTGTGTGGTGATTCCATATTTTTTTCCAGGTTGTAGTTGCATTATGGAATACTGATGGTACACAAATGCCTTGAGAATATATTGCCTTTTTCTATGAATACTCCATGCCTTTTACGGATATCATTGCTTTGCGTTTTTAGGTGGTACGTTATTTAATGTGCAGCCAAATCAGACACAACGCCAGCTACTATCCTATGCATCAGGACAATGTCAAACAGAAATTACAATTAAGCACTCGCGGACTTTAATGCCATAACGGTGACAGTTGTGCGCGACCCTTGATTTAAACACATTAATATTTAACTAAATAGACGGAATAAAAGTCCGGACAGGCGCGTGCTAGCCGCGGTTTTTGCTTTAATCATCAAACATCCTGTTTCGGCCTAATTGTTTCGGTGTTAAATGTCTTTCGGCCGAAAACCGAAAATGCATTTTTTTGCCATTTTCGGTGGTCGAAAATTCGGTGGATCTCTACTTGTAATACAGTTCGGCGTCTGTCTGTCCGTCCGTCCGAAACAGTAACTCCTCCTAGGCCGTTTGACCAATCAACCTGAAACTTTGGTGCGTGTAAGGTAGTGACCCAGAGGGGTGCACAACGCGTTTAGAATTTAAATTCATTTCCTCTTCTGGCCACCAGGGGCCTTTTGGTGAAAATTGAAAAATGGCCATAAGTTCCTTATGCATTGAGTTAGGATGCTCAAATTTTTATGGGAGGTGCATGGGATGACCCTTCATCACATTTAGGACGGGTTTTTGATTTGACCTCATTTTGACCGTTTTCTAGGACAAATGGCGTCAGGTGTGCCAATCGTTGAAAGGGATGGCACATTTTGTTATTACTCAATGTAGAAGGCTGCAAATTGGTATGGATATGTATCTTGGTGATAGCAACAGGCATGCCAAATATTGCCATCCTATGATTCATATTATGGCCACTAGGGGGCTTTTTTTGAAAAAAGGAAAATGGCCATATCTACCTTATGTATTGAGCTAGAACACTCAAATTTTTATGGGAGGTGCATGGGATGACCCTTTATTACATATCAGACGGGTTTTTGATTTGACCTCATTTTGACCGTTTTCTAGGTCAAATAGCGTCAGGTGTGCCAATTGTTGAAAAGGATGGCATGTTTTGTTTTTACTCAAACTAGAAGGCTGCAAATTGCTATGGATATGTATCTTGGTAATAGCAACCTGCATGCCAAAAATTGCCATCCTGTGATTCATATTTAAGCCACGAGGGGGCTTTTTGTGAAAAAAAAATGGCCATATCTACCTTATGCATTGAGCTAGGATGCTCAAATTTTTATGGGAGGTGCATGGGATGACCCTTCATCACATATCAGACGGGTTTCGGATTTGATCTAATTTTGACCGTTTTCTAGGTCAAATGGCGTCAGGTGTGCCAATCGCTGTACCGTACGTCCTTTCCTTTCATAATACTCTCATTTCAAAATGAAGAGTAATTTATGCCCTCAACAGACACTCAAAAAGTACTTTATCCAACTAACCAACTATATCACATTGCAATAACTCCGACCAGTATCAGTGCTTTGTCACTGCAACAAGCAGACTATCATTTGTACAGCAGAATGCCAGTTTAGTGAATTGCCCTCTGACACATTACTACTACTCCCGTAACAGTCGTTGCAGAGCGTGGAGATTTGCGATGGCGCGCCATCGACATGCGTCTAGTTTTCACTTGTTTTTTTTTTTCATTTTGCATGCCTCCTGAAGTTTAAGCCCTCGTCCACATCATAGCATACGGTAACGGCACAATGCATCGTTGCAGGGTAAACATGCTGACAGTAAAATAAGATGTTTTTCAGTGAGTATGTGTGCTGGTGTTGTGTCTTCCCGACTAGATGTTTGCATATTTTTGAGGTCCCCTTGTTCGTGAATAATTGGGAGAGAGAGACAAAATCTTCAGAAGCCATCTTTATTCCAGCCTTGAATCAAGCAATAATCCAAACCCGGTGAGCAGTCCCTGGCCAAGAAGTGCTAACTCAGCATTCTTTACAGAGCAATATTTATGGGAAAAACTCAACCAACTGTGCTCCAATCAAAATACATGGGTTGTACCCACCTTTATCTCTTAAGTTTTTTTAACCAACTTTGCTCCAATCACAATTCGTGGGTTATCTCTCAAGTTTTTTTTTTCTTTTCCTTGGATTCTCTGAGAAATATTGGTGGCGCACAGAAGCATTTGTTTCATAAAAAATTTAAGAATATACACTTAAAAGGCGTGGAAAATTACAGTTTAAGAGTGGAAAAACAGTCAGATGAATAGGATCCAAGTAGATACATAAATGATTCAATTGATTATGTTTTCAGTAACAACTTATGATTTTTACTGAACAAATAGTGATTAAAGCTACAGAAATCAAATACATCACCTGATTATGTTTTCAAATCAACTAAACAGAAGCCTGCTTACTAATCAAAGCTACAGAGGCCCGCTGCTTATGTGTGTGAGCTGCTTATGCATGTGTGAATTGAATTGCTTGCATGTGTGTGTGTGACTGTGTGTGAACTGCTTGTATGTGTGTGTGTCTGTGTGCATGTGTGTGCATGTGTACGTGTGCTGCGTGTGTATGTGTGTGTGCATGTGTCGGTGTGCACTATTCATGTGTGTGTGTGTGTGAACTGCTTGTATGTGTATAAAACACACACACACACATACAAGCAGTTCACACACACATGAGCAGTGCACACAGAGACATGCACAAACACAAACACGCGGGCGATTTTCAGCCAAGTGTGCAATTTAGGGGTAAAAAATGTCTTATCGCATTTAACCTATTTAATTCAAAATAAACACCCAGGAAGCAATTTGGTATGTTGCAGAACAATTCTTTGAGGGGGAAAAACAAAAAATAGCAGGATTTTCATGGTCAAAATGTCCATTTTGTTACCCGTCTCAAGTGGGGTCACTTCTACTCAAGTTGATTTTTTTCTCTTTTCCCTTGAGAAATCTTATCACTAACAAAACTTCACAGGTTTCTTTGTATTTTAGGTCTCTAAAACAGATCTGTCTCCTCATTTCCTAGTTTTCCTCTAGAGATATTAGTCAATAAAGCAATGTCGCAAATTTGTTTCAGTCACTGTCTTTCTTGTTACCACCATCACATCTGAGGACAATAATTAACGTTGTCTCCAATAGGTGTCACTACCATGGTTTTTTTTTTAAATACCAGGATGTAAGGAATCTATTTTGGATGCATTTAGAATTTGAATAAGCTGTGGGAGGAAGAGGCAGCTCTAAGTTTTTCCAAATTGCGTATCTCACAAATTGCACGTCTTTCTTGTTACCACAAAATAATGCATGATTCCAGGTAGAAACTGAAAGAGAGACCTGTAATAGTGTAACTGCTTCAGTTTGCCATAATTAAGGCATGTTTGTGTGTGGACAAGTGCCCACAGTACCCTGAAAAACTTTTGGATGTGTCTTTCTTGTTACCGTAGTTTGTCTTTATTGTTACCATCACTGAGTAACAAAAAAGACAAACTGGTAACACAAAAGACAGGTATGATGCCACAATAATTAAAAAAAAAAAAATCCAGTTCACAGACATTTTGATGAAATCTTGATGGAACAAGGCCAAGGCCTAGGTCTACTACGGTGGGGTGCAAAAATTTTAGCACCCCTGGTTTGAATGTCTGTTACAATTAATCTCCAAGTGACTGAAAGCAAGCCTGAACACTAAATGCTACAAAGTTAAACATGACACATTTCATCACATTTTAAAGCAAGAATAATTTTTATTTTGAACATTTTACAGTTTCAAAATAATAAAACCAGAAAAAAAACTCCTCCTCGGGCAGCTATAACAGCTTGCAAACACTTCCTGTAGCCAGCTCAGAGGCTTTCAATTCTTGTCTTTGGAATTTTTCCCCATTCTTCCTGACAGAACACCTCTAGCTCAGAAATATTCTTCGGCCTTCTTGCATGCACGGCATTTTGAGGTCTCTCCACAGATTTCAATAATATTCAAGTCTGGGGACTTGATGGCCATTCCAAAACCTTCATCCGTCTTTCCTGGAGGTACTTCATGGTGGATTTTGAGGTATGCTTCGGGTCATTGTCTTGCTGTAATACCCAACGTCTTCATCGATACCTTCTGGACTGTGCTTTGAACATTAGCCTCTAGAATGTCTTGATATTTGGTGGAATCCATTCTTCCTTCCACCTGCACAATATTGCCTGTGCCCCCAACTGCTACACAACCCCAAAGCATAATAGATCCACCTCCATGGTTAACAGTTGGCAACGTATTCTTCTCTACAAATGCTTCACCCTTTTTTCTCCAAACATACTTTCTTTGGTTGTAGCCAAAAAGTT
Source organism: Gymnothorax javanicus (assembly GCA_029692085.1). Taxonomy (NCBI): domain Eukaryota; kingdom Metazoa; phylum Chordata; class Actinopteri; order Anguilliformes; family Muraenidae; genus Gymnothorax; species Gymnothorax javanicus. The sequence continues at coordinate 110,975,891 of CM056200.1, forward strand.
CAATTTTGGTTTTGTCAGTCCAAAGCACATTGTTCCAATAGGCTTGAGGTTTCTCGAGGTTCTCTTTTGCATACTTCAGACGCTTAATTTTGTGTTGAGGTTGTTGGAAAGGCTTCTTTCTTGCAACTCTGCCATGTAAGTCTTTGTTGTTTAAGGTACGCTGTATTGTTGTCCTGTGAACAACTAGACCTGTGTCTGCTACTCTTTTTTGCAGCTCTTTTGCAGTGATGTGTGGGTTCTTCTGAGCATTTCTCACCAGATCTTGGGCCATTCTATCTGAAATTTTTCTTAGTCTTCAAGATCTTGCCTTGACTTCAATTGCTCCATTTATTTTCCATTTTCTTACAATGTTTCTGACAGTAGAAATGGGTAGTTTGAAACATTGTGAGAGTTTTTTGTAGCCCTCTCCTTGTTGGTGGAAGTGAATTATCTTGATTTTGACATCCTTGGACAACTGTTTAGAGGAACACATGGTTTTTAACACCAGACACAACAGCCACCGCAGTCAGATACTTTAGAAGGCATGGAGTTACTTCAGAATATATAGTTCAACCCTGGAATAATATTCACCTGACTCATTGAAGCCTTAACGAGTAAATCACTTGGGTCTGGGCCTTAATAATCATCTTCGTAAAAGGTAACAAGGATTAATCCAAAAAGGTTCCCAAACTTTTGCACAGGGCCCTTTTTCCTTTCTTATCATTTAAAAACTCAGAAAAATTTAAATAAATAGAAACCTAGCTTTTAAATTTGCAGAAAGGTGTCATGTTTAACTTCATAACATTTAGTGTTCAGATTTGCTTTCAATCACTTGGAGATTAATTGTGACAGGAACATATTTGACATTTTGTTTGATTGATGATGTGATGCTTGCCCCAAGATTATTATAAGATCATTCCTAGTAATGACCAAAAAAGGCATAAAATATTTCAGAAGAACCTGGACTTATTGTATAGTAATTCGAAAAAGTGAAACTGTTCTTTTTTAATAGCTTCTATGTGATTATATTCTTGGATTTCTGACCAGTTTAAGTAATCACATTTGAAATTAACTCAGTCGTATGGATCTGATCCCCTTGCTTCTGTAAAATACGGTGTTTATGTTGCACTGTGAACATAATTGGGGTATAATGTCTTTGTGTCATATGCTCAGTTGAAATTTTATTGATTAAAGAGGCAAACATTGGAATTGTGCTTAATTTACGCATAAATAAATTTTCACATATTCTTAGATGTGGTCTCTCTTGCTTTCTGGTATTACATGCACTGTACCGTTGGTTCTTTTTTCCAATGAAATTGTCTATTTTAGATGGATCTGTTGTGGTCATGAGGGAGGTTCACTTATTTTCCACTCTCAGCCATACAGAGCAGAGATATGCTGGAGACTGACCTGCAGAAAAGAGCTGTGTTCATACCTCCCTTTCACAGCATTGAAACCACAGCAGCGCTCTGATCCTACATTAGCCGTTAGACCACCTTTGAGTACTGCAGAAATTAGCAGCTTTTGATTTAAAATTTGAAAATAAAAATCTGTCCCCAAGTTTACAGATATAGAGAGAACCACATTTTAAATTACACTATATTTGAAACACTGGTATACTCAGTATTCATCATAAATCCCCTGTTTTATGCGGTTGCTTTTCATTTGCATTGTAGTGTAGTGTAACTACATTCAGAATATAGAATGGGTTCTCATGGCTGACTGCTTCCTGAGCCTCGCAAACTAATTCACACAAATCAGTGCCGTTGCACAAGCGACATGAGCACAAGACATTGATATTTTCTTTCAATGCCGGACACTCAAAAATGAAATTGTCCTATGAAACCACCAACTATTGGCAGGGATTAAAGTTCTCCGTCGTTAGACGGATTTCCGTCATTTGGAGTCCATATGGGCCATTTACTGTATGTGAGATCAGTGTGAATCCGAGGGAAAAAATGAAAAAAGGGGGGCGGGGGACGCTAGTCCGCAAGGTTGGCATCAGTGGTGGATCTAGAAAATTTTACATTGGGTGGCAAAGGGGTGGCAAGAGGTCTGGGAGGGGTGGCATGGGACATCCTCAGTGCGGTATTAGGAAATCCCCAATTCCAATGAAGTTGAGACATTGCGTAAAATGTGCATAAAAACAGAATACAATGATTTGCAAATCTCAATAACCCATATTTTATTCACAATAGATCATAGACAACATATCAGATGTTGTAAGTAAAGATAGGCAGAGGTTCACCAATCTGCCAAAAAACTGTGTCTAAAAATTGGGGAACAATTTCAAAAAAATATTCTTCAATGTATTTATTGTACAGTGTGTCCCAAAAAAGGAAACCAAGAATAAATGGTTAATTCTGTAACAATTACTTAACATTCTTTGATTAAAAATGGCATTTGGTGTTATATAACTATGCCTTCTGTCTAATGATATCAAGTAAGTGAAGGTTGTGCACACTCAACCTGAACAACAATGACACTTTTGGAGTAATTCAGTAATCACTTTGCGCCAGATTACATAAAATGATGACAGGCCTAAACACGGATGCTCCTGGATGATCAGTTTCAACTTTTCATTGTCAGGGCTATTAGTGCTTTAGGTTATGTAATGTGTACTGCTTTAAATATAAACCCTACTAGCAGCATGACAGATGTGCTCAAATCAAGCAGCTGACAACAGAACAACGAGTTCTGACAACGATGCCTGGCTAAGTTTGTTTTCTTTGTTATGTATGAGTATTTTGTGTACAGCACTGTGTATCATTTGTAAATGGAGATTTGTTAGACACTATTTAAATACCCATTATGACTGGTCATCGATTTATTTATTTTGTTCATCAGCACCCTCTGGTGGTGTGTCTGTAGCAAAACATGATCTGATGTAATATCACTTCTTTATAACAGACTAGTGCTTTCTAGAAGCTTCTGGTATCTTCCTGCCTGGAGGGGGCGGGATTACCCAGGAATCCTGTAGATCTTTCCAGAATGTTGCTAGTCTATATAAATGCTGTGATTTTGGTCAGTAGAGAAGAGTTTTTGTTTTGGCAACAGAGTTACATAGTGGCATTAGAGTGTTATTAGAGGATTGAACAGTGGATTATTTATAGTTTTTTTTTTTTATCAGTGAAGAATAAATTTGTTCAAGTTGTCATCGCTGGTTTTCTTTGTTGTGATTTTCAAGTCATAACATCTTTGTATGATGTGAAAAAGTACATAGTTGTGTAATTTATAGTCCTAATTAAGCAATATCACATGAGAGGGAGTGCTGTTGTGCTGAATATCAGCACTGGTGTGATTCGATTCGTAGGCAAGAGGCGCTGGCCGAGTGCAAGAGATAATCACACCAGTGCTGATATTCAGCACACAACAGCACGACCTCGAAAGTGTGATATTGCTTTTTATAAAAAGTTCTACAAGCGCATTTTATTAGTTAACAGTAATAAGCGACAAGAGATTATAATTTTTGTTAATTTAATCATTTATTTGGCTCCGCCAACACAAATAACTGATGTAGCGTTAAATAACAGTTATTAGAACGCCTGTACAGCGGAGTGCTAATGTCTGTAAAAAGTCCCAGTGCTGTTGTACTCTATTTCAGCACTCATGGAGTGTCTCTTGTTCAATCAAATTACTTGGTCGGAACTAACGAAACTGAATAATTAATTCAAAATTAATACTAATTTAAAAAACAAGATTAAGATGATCAGGTAATATTCTGATCAGAACTAAAAGCCCTTTGCAATATAATGTATTTTTGCTGTGTTCAGTGGAAATTCAGATTAGAATTAAGTGAAAACTCTTTTTGTCACAGGGGACACTACAGCATGATAGTACAGTACTTCACAGTGTCACTCAGCGGATATCAGGACATTCTGATGTGGCATTTCAAAATTAAAAGCCCTTTGAAATATAAATGTAATTTTACCTATGTTGAAAGTTGGAAATTCAGATTAGAATTAAGTGAAAACTCCCTGTTGTCACACACTGATTTTACTACAGCATGATAGTACAGTATGTCATAGTGTCAGCCTCAGCAGATATCAGGACATTCTGATGTGACATTTCAAAATTAAAGCCCTTTGAAATAGATACAAATTTTACCTATGTTGAGAAAAACATATATTGGAAATTCAGATTGGAATTAAACTGCTGAAAACTCCCCATTGTCACAGACTAATTTCACTACAGCATGATAGTACATACTACACAGTGTCAAATGCAGATATCAGGACATTCTGATGTGGCATTTCAAAATTAAAGCCCTTTGAATATAATATTTACGTTTACCTATGTTGAGTGGAAATTTAGATTAGAATTAAGAATTAAGAAAACTCCCTGTTGTTGTCACAGGCTGATTTCACTACAATAAAAACCAGTACCGACAGTGTCACTGAGCGGATATCAGGACATTCTGATGTGGCATTTCAAAATAATAGCCCTTTGAAATAGAATGTAATTTTACCTATGTTGAGTAGAAATTCAGATTGGAATTAAGCGAAAACTCCCTGTTGTCACAGACTAATTTCACTACAGCATGACAGTACAGTACTTCACAGTGTCACTCAGCAAATATCAGGACATTCTGATGTGGCATTTCAAAATTGAAGCCCTCTGAAATATCATGTATTTTTTGCTGTGTTCAGTGGAAATTCAGATTAGAATTCAGTGAAAACTCCCTGTTGTCACAGACTAATTTCACTACAGCATGACATTACAGTACTTCTCAGTGTCACTCAGCGGATATCAGGACATTCTGATGTGGTATTTCAAAATTAAAGCACTTTGAAACAGAAAGTAATTTTTGCTGTGTTCAGTGGAAATTCAGATTAGAATTAAGTGAAAACTCCCTGTTGTCACAGAATAATTTCACTACAGCATGATAGTACAGTACTTCACAGTGTCACTCAGCGGATATCAGGACATTCTGATGTGGCATTTCAAAATTAAAGCCCTTTGAAATTGAATGTAATTTTACCTACGTTGAGTGGAAATTCAGATAAGAATTAAGTGAAAACTCCCTGTTGTCACAGACTGATTTCACTACAGCATGATAGTACAGTACTACACAGTGTCACTCAGCAGATATCAGGACATTCTGATGTGACATTTCAAAATTAAAGCCCTTTGAAATAGATTGTAATTTTACCTATGTTGAGTGGAAATTCAGATTGGAATTAAGTGGAAACTCCCCGTTGTCACAGACTGATTTCACTACAGCATGATAGTACAGTACTACACAGTGTCACTCAGCAGATATCAGGACATTCTGATGTGACATTTCAAAATTAAAGCCCTTTGAAATAGATTGTAATTTTACCTATGTTGAGTGGAAATTCAGATTGGAATTAAGTAAAAACTCCCCGTTGTCACAGACTAATTTCACTACAGCATGATAGTGCAGTACTACACAATGTCACTCAGCAGATATCAGGACATTCTGATGTGGCATTTCAAAATTAAAGCCCTTTGAATATAATATACGTTTACCTATGTTTAGTGGAAATTCAGATTACAATTAAGAGAAGACTTCAGTTGCCACGGACTAATTTCAATGCAGCATGATAGAACAGTACCTCACGGTGTCACTCGGAAGACATCAGGACATTCTGATGTGGCATTGCAAAACTAAAGGCCTTTGAAATATTGTGCATTTTTTGGTATGTTCCCTCCATTTTCATTTTAGAATTAAAGGATTATTCTTTTCTCCCACAGTTTATTTCCCCATCACCGTGACTATAAACCATTGTAAAGTGTTACTCAGACTGTATCACAACATTGAATTTTTATATTCTGCTGTTTGAAAATGGCATGTGTTCTCTACTGTGATCCCTCTTATTTCAGATAAACTTCCTTTTTCCACAGGATAGTTTCACTTCACAATAACATTGAGCTGGAGCATCTTGTTGACGTATGCACTGTTAACAACTTGGAGCTGAATAAAGTGAAGAGAGTGGGAAGGGGAATGGACTCTGGGAAGAACACACCCTCCCCATATTCAACATCACTGCTTCTGCCATAGACCTTTTACACACGTCCGCATTTTTTGACCGGAAATACGTAGATGACGTGTAAAGCATCTTCCGGTCTCTATGGAGAATGGCGGAGGCGAGCAACAAAAGTTTTTGCAGTGTACTGGGCTGTTCTTGTTGTGCCCAAAAACAGCCGTATCTGTCTTTTCATTCTTTCCCGGTTGATAGCGATATTAGAAGAAAATGGATTCAGGCGATCCGGCGGGAGGAAGGTCCGAATTTCGTTATAAAGAAGGGGAGTACTTATGTCTGCAGCAGACATTTCACATCTGAGAATTACATCTTAGGCTGTAGTGTTAGCCGCTTAATACCCGGGGCTGTTCCAAGTCTTTTCCCTTGGAACAACTTTACATCTCAGGTGAAAAGGGAGTCTGTTTATGAAAGGTCCAACTGTCTGTACTATCTTCGACGGGCCAGATCAACGAAATAGCGGCGAAGGCGGCGAAACTCGACCATGACTATGCGACGCCGCCCCCCGCAGGTAAGAGATTCCATCTCGAGTATGCCAGTATGTCTTATGTTGTGTTGTGTTGTGTTAAACCTTCAGATGAGATCAGGGACGGCGCTAGACATGAAAATTCGGAGGCAAATATCCATCGCTTTATTGACAACAATAAGTCCTGGCTAATTCTAGATGGTTTTCCTTTATTAACAAGTTTTCCAATTCAAGAATAATTAAGTGGCACTTGAAGACACGGCTTCTCTCCCCCATGCGATCTAACGACGACAAAATAATGGGCTACATTCAGTACAGAAAAATAATTTAATTATAAACAGGTTTATGCACTGGCACTCGGCGACGGTAATTTTTAATTTTTTTTTTCTAGCGAGAGCGGCATTTCAGAACTCTTTTGCATGAAGGTAATTTCGGCGATAAGTATGTACACCTGTTTTTGCAGCACGGTCACACAACTTGCTGTAAAAAATAGACAGCTGTACGATTGGAAAATGTAAACGGACGAAACCACGTACTAGTCACCAACATTACTTTCATTTGCTGAAGAGTTCTAATGCCAGTGCATAGACCTAATTATAATTAAATTATTTTTCTGTACTGAATGTAGCCCATTATTTTGCATCAAGATGCCGTGTCTTCAATTGCCACTTGATTATTCTTGAATTGAAAAACGTGTTTATAAAGGAAAACCATCTAGAATTACCCAGGACTAATTGTTGTCAATAACGGGATGGATATTTCCCCCCGAATTTTCAGGTGTAGCGCCAGCCCTGGATGAGATACTTTGACAATAAGTTAATTGATGCTCAGATCAGTAGTGTTATGCGTGTACTTTGAATCCTTTACTTTTCTCACACTATAGGTGTTCGTGATGAGGCAGTGGATTACATCCAATACTTGGAAGCCAAGTTGAACAAAGTCGCCTTACCATCCCCGATCCTCTTCAGTCGATGTGCGCATCAGGATACCAAATAAGATTCTACACCAAATTTCCATCTGAACGTGTGTTTAAGATCTTCTGGAGTCCATTGCACCATCTGCCTCTCGACTGGTCTACTGGAGTAAAGTTAAGAGGATAGATGAAGACATCAGACCCAGCCCTCTCGTAGCATGCCATTAATCGATGAATTTCTCATGTACTCTATGCGAGTAGCTGTTGGCATGAAGGAACAGCTCATTGCTGACATGTTCGAGTTCAGTATAGCCACCGTGAGCCGAGTCACCATCACCTGGGCCAATCACCTCTTCTTGATGCTGGGGTCACTTCCTCTTTGGATACGTATGGAGAAGGTTAAGTCCATCATGCCAGCAAAATTCAAGATGCACTGTCCGAATGTTCGTGTGATGCTGGACTGCACTGAGATTGCTGTGGCGGCAGCCTCTTCACTGACCTTGCAATCGGAAACGTTCTCCCACTACAAAAACAGGACGACCTTGAAGGGACTGATCGGAGTCACTCCCAATGGTTTGGTGACGTTTGTCTCACCCCTGTACACTGGAAGCAACTCTGACAAGGAGATAACGAATATCAGTGGAATCCTTCCCTTACTTGAGCCAGGTAATGAAGTGATGGCCGACAAAGGATTTCTCATTGAAGATCTACTTTCTGATGTTGGAGCAAAACTCATCATTCCACCCTTCAAGCGTTCAGCTCAATTCACAAGAGAGAAAACCGAGAAAACGCAAGCCATCGCCCGTCTCAGGATAGTAGTCGAGAGGGTAATAGGCAGAGTTAAGTCCAATCACATCTGGGATCACATCCAATCACATCCACTCACTCTGATGGGCACTGTCAATCAGATCTGGCACAACTGTTGTGTTATGGTTAATTTTCAAGGACCTTTGTCATATGAAGAATAAGTTGCTGAGAGGATTGTCAATGGCCCCAGCAACCAACAAAAATGATAAATTTGAACGTGAACATTAACTATGTAGTTTTGAGCATTTTTTTCAAAGATGTACATGTTATATATTTTTATATATAAATTTTGTGGTTCAGTATAACAAAAATGAACAATAATCTAACACAAAAAACACTTAATGTAATATGTGTTAACCTGTACATTTTTAATCTGAAAGAGAGAAATTAAACCTTTATCTGAGATGCTTTGTCAGTAAATTAATTGATGCCAGATCAGTCTTGTTATGCGTGTTAGTCATGTTACCTCATAATAAATTATGATGGTCAAATTACTTTGAATCCTTTACTTTCCTTGAAAGGAACCAACAACAACTGAATAAACAACTGATTTATTGAATCAATTCACCACATTTCAGTGTCAATAGGTAAGGTAAGTGGGAGCATTATCATTTAGGGCCTTGTGTACCATGAGCAAGGTGTTACGCTGTAGACAGGTAGAGGATTATGAACTGATTTGATAAAATTCAACATTTCAATTTTATGCTGTGCAAAGATGAAAATCAACTAATGAATTAGTTAATATGTGAAATATTAAATGCGTAAACTAAACTGATTCAATTATTCACAGTTTATTACATCAGGCATCGATTGAGAGTCCGAGACAGTTCAGTGAGATTCCAAGTAAACATTCATGTATGTGTTGTAGTAGAAAAGGTCTAATTTGTCCTTCATTTTGATTATGAATGAATCGTCTCGCCAAATTCTTTCAACAGACAAACTTGTCTGTGTGTCTGTGACAAAGTCACACCACTCTAGGCCGGTTACTGCTAATTGTCCCTGAACCTGCCAGTAGTAACGGTGTGAACGCCTCAGGCTGAAACAGCCGTTTTCCCTCTTGAGGTGAGCAACCTGCGAAGCATCGTGTTTAGTGGTGCTCTTCACTTCAACAAGTCCAAATGGTGGTGACTCTGAAGGATCATACACCCTACCATCTGGACTCACCCCGAGATGTGGTGCTTCTGGGTGAATGACAAATCCAGCAGGCAGCACATTAACTCGCACTAATGCAGCATAACTTGCCAGGACCTCTGACTCCATTAGCAGACCCCGCTTCATTGCAGCAGTTTGCTTTTTGGACCCTCTTATCATTTGGACAGCGAGGGCCTTTGCTGCAGACTCTGGATCCACACTTCCCTCCCAGGAAGAGCAGGCCTCTCGAAAGCGACTGGCAGTTAACCGTGGTTGACGTAACTGCGCCCATGCAGGACATTTTGACTGCTGCCTGGTTCCCTTCTCAATTTTACTGGCCATTTGTGGTGACACTTGCAGTGACTGGAGGTGCATGAGCTGATGCAATGTTGGAACAAAGTGAAAGTTGTAAAAAGTATGCTGCCTCAAAGGAAGAGCTGGTTCAGGAGCCAAGTGGTGCAGGATAAGTTCACTGGACTTTTCAGGTGGGCAATGATATGACAGCGGGGATCCATGTGGGACAGGCCCAAATTTAGATGGAGTCAGCTCTATCTCAATGGGGGGGGGGTCACAGACACGTCACTTAATGACAACAATTAATCGACTAGTTCTCAATCATTTTCCTTTATTGAGGGCGTTTTCCAATTGGTAATTTGAAAACTGAAGACACAAAGGTTCTCCATATGCGATCTAACAGCGATCTAACATATGTGAAATACAGCAAATCTGGCGTCAGATGAATGACTGTCTCTTACCCTAATCGAGGGAGAAAAAGCAGCACCTGTTAAATAAAAGTGCTCTGTGAACCTTCTGTTAATTATGAAAATGACTGAGAACAGGTAAGGACTAATAATTGTTTTAAACGGATGTTTTCCAACCCAATTCTCTGTTCTTGTTGGATGAACTGTACTGAATTTAGCTCATGGTTTAATCGCTGTTAGATTGCATATGGAGAGAAACCGTGTCTTCAGTTGCAAATTACGATAATTGGAAAACGCGTCAATAAAAGGAAAATGATTGAGAACTAGCAGGGATTAATTGTTGTCATTAAGGGCGGTCTGTGAAATTTCCCCACTAGCCACGCCACTGGTGTGTAACTTTTCCACACTTTAGCTGTGTAAGAATTTCGGCAGAAAGAGCTGCAACGCAACAAGTGCCCAGAAATATTTGCAACGGCAGCAACAAGTTAGGCAGCAATGAAAACTGGGAGCTTAGGCCAACTGGCACTCTATGGTCAGACCTCTAGTTTGTGAGGCTCCTCGTTCTTCTTCATGGATTTGAAGCATCTGGCCCTCACAAAAACCTGCCCGTCTAGTACATTTGATACTATGATCACACACAAACACACACACGTTACGAGAGAAAAATATTAGCATTCGGCTAATATTATTGTCGCTACATAGAAGACGTTCACTTGGACAACCATAAACAAAAACAATTTGATACCATATTTCTTGGAAAAAACAGACTATGATGCTTTAGTATGGTCAGCTATATCCTCTTATACTTTATAGTATATATAAACTAGGTCTTACAGTCGACGCGCAAATGATTTGTCATTCTAGCTAACAGTTCAGTGACAGTTCACCCGACACCTCTCTACTTACCTTGATAATTGTGGACAAATTCCTCGTGGAAAAATTATAACCTTTGTTTAGCTTGTTGCCCTTTGTGCTGGAATGTTCCTCCACACTTCTGATCACAGCTGAAAACGAAAACTTCGGTAGAAGTTGTAAGTTTGTTGAGTAAACTCTCCCGGTATCCATTTTTTTTCAATGTGTTTACGAGTGACAGGAAGTCACGTTACACGTCGTCTACGTGTTTCTGGTTAGTGTGTAAAAGGTTTATTGATTCCTTCATGTTTCTGGGATGTTCTCTCTCTAATGCCATGAATGGAGGACCATTGGCTCTGTTGTCAAGAGGGCCCTGCAGTCCGATATTCACATCGAAATTCTCCTTATGTCCCACTATTAAAGCCAATTGTGGGGACAGATGTTTCTGATTTATGATGTATACTATCTATTCTGAAATATCTTTGTGCTCTTTTTGTTTGTTTTACTCACATATGCAGTATTTCTAAATACATTTACTACTTTCCTGAACTCATGATGAAATCTGCTGGTACATTCAACCATACCCATTTCTCTGAAATGGCCCGTTGTTACCAATTTCCTAAGCGTGTGGCAGGTTGATGTAACTGCAGTTGAAATGTTTCTTCCCTATCAACCATCAGTTGCACTTCCAATCATTGCAATTAGTCTGCTTACTTTTGACTGATCCCCAAGGTTTGGAGCGATGAAGTTTTGCAATATTTTTTTTATTTATTAATTTTTAAAATAATGTGCATGGAAGGAAAATACAGATTTTGTTTTTAAATTCTCTTATACATAGCCATAGTCTCACAAATGGGCCCATACATTTCAGAAATGTGATGATCATACTATTTTAAAAAGTAAACATATTTTACCTTAAAAATCTGTGGTCCCATCCACCAAAAACTTGTTTTATGTCTTTATCTGCTATTGAACACAATTCCTCTGCATGTGTGGCATGTGCCTCTTTCTCTTGTTTGACTTTTCAAGCATCTTGAGCTTGTCCAACCTCTTTGTGCAGATGCCTAACTGACCCAATCCTTGTCTGTGTGTATTCAAGGCTTTATAATGCAGGGTTTGGCTACCACAGAGACATGAAAAATATTTCACTGAAAGAAGACAATTGGTCCATTGAGAATTCCAAATTATTTCAGTGAATTGTCATAATTTTGGGTCAAAAGTGTCACAAATACAAAGACACTTCATGTAAATGTGCATGTGTTATATATGAGATTTTTATAATGGGCCTAATTACACACAATCTTACACAATGAGCAACCAAGGAAACAAAAATGAATAGGCTGCAACGTTGACCAGAAACTAAGATTGTTGGACAAGGTTGGACAAGCTCAAGATGCTTAAAAAGTCGAACAAAAGAAAGAGGCACATTGTCCAACACATCTGAATTGGGTCAATAGCAGATAAAGACATAAAACAAGTTTTTGGTGGATGGGACCACAGATTTTGGATGGGACCACCTTGTATGGAATATGGAATTCTTTCCCCTAGCGTTTTTGGCTGATTTTGGCTGTCCAGTGTCCACTGCCTCATACCACAAAAATTTATCTTTCTCATAACTTGAGCTGCCTGACTTTCGCACCTGCAATTTGAAATATCGCAGTTGCATTTTCTTTAGTTTGTCACGGCACTGATCTATTGTTCAGTGAAAACCACGGGAATGTAACTACTCATAAATTATTCCATAAATCTCTGAGTTTGTGTGTAGTATCCAGTTGAGATTGCATGTTTTCGTCCGCCTAAATTTCAAGCAAGCATTGAATTTCTCTGTTTGAATGGTCCTTATGCTGCTGCGTTTGTTAGAACAAAAGAGCCGTAACAAGTAACACTAATCTTCCGTGCTCAAGCACAGTTGCTGTCACATTTGGTATGAGTGCGGATGAACCGTGCCCGCCTCCACCTCTTCCAAGCATGAAACGTTAGAAATGTTACCTCATAATAAACGACCAGGACTTTGGGGTCAAGTGTACTCAGATCCGTGCCTGACGCCTTGTCCACACGGAGACAGAGATTTTCGAAAACGGTCTTTTTTTGTTGTTTCTATAAAATCTCCCGTCCGCACGGCGTTGTTTCTAAAAATATCCACGTCCACACGGAGACGCCTAAAATGACCCAAAACGCTGAAGTAAATATTCCAGGCCTGTGTGTGGTGCTGCATGGCACTGTAGCGTTTCTACAGAAATAGACCAAAACAGAGAAGAGAGCAAGGCTACTGCCTTCTTCTCCATTTTTAGCCTATTTCTGTAGAAAATTCAACACAGACCTTGTCATGGGGACTATCACGCCCATCGTTTAAAAAAAAAAAAAAAAATTTTTTGTTTGTCAACTGGGGTGGCATTTTCAGATTTTCTCACTTTGAACCCGTTTTCAAAAAATATCGCCAGCTGGCTGCGTTAATCTCTGTGTGGACGCAAGGCCAAAACAATAAAATATTTACGGTTCAAAAAAAAATCGTTCTCATTTCAGGCCCTGAATCCCTATTGAAAGCACCCAGAGGCTCTTTCACACTTGAGATTCCACCGTAACACAGTTCAATTGTTCTTCCTGTTGCTGGTCAGCTTTCAAAAGGCCTCGTCCACATTTGTCGGAGATTTTGAAAAAAGGTCTTTTTTGTTTTTGAATAAAATGTCCCGTCCACTCGGCATCGTATCTAAAAATATCTGCGTTCACATGGAGACACCTGCAATGACACAAAAGGCTGTAGTAAATATTCCATGCCTGTGTGTGGCGCTGTATGACTCTAATTGCGTTTCTAAAAACAGACTAAAAAGTAGAAAAAGGGCATGAACGCCTTCTCTGTTTTGGCTGAAACAGCGTGGATGTATTATAAGAACTGGATACTGAACCAGGACTGAGACGCACGCCGACAAGGGTCAAGCTAATATTGCAAGTCACGTGATTTGGGGGCAAAAATAAATTTTTCACAGGGAACAACTGAAAAGACCTGAGAAATGTGAATAAATTTTTTTGACTACCACAAAAGGATCAATATATAATCTGTTTATTTTTCTTTTAAACCATCGATTGCCTTTTTCCAGCAGAGCCAAAATTTTTATTTTTATTCAGGCTATTGAACACCAAGGGCCTTTGTCTGCGGCGTTCTCGCAGGCAGTGCAGCAGCTGCGGTTCTCGTGTAGCACTGGTCAGGAGATTCCGTGCGTCGGGTTGTATTATTACCAGTTGGTTGAGCAGGACTCTGACACCAACGTTTTCATTATTTATTTGATCATTTTGATTTTCGACTGCTTCACCTATCTTTTTATATTTGAATATACAGTAAAGGGCCTGTTGTTGGTTAACAGGTTGAATCCACATATCTGGGAAGAAGCAGGCGTCCTATAACGACATGGCAGTTAAACCTGCTTTTCTTTTTGATTAAAATGTTTAAATGCACCTAAACTGAGTTGCTGCCTATTTCCATTACTTTGAATATCTTACACCGATTCATTTGTGGTGACACTTGCATTAAGTGACGTGGAGGTGCATGAGCTGATATAAATGTTGGAACAAAGTGAAAGCTAATAATTTATCGTTGCATACATTTATTGGGTCCAAAGTCAGCTGGGATGGGCTCCAGTTCAAGTGGTGCAGGATAGATGGTTTAATGAGCTTTTCAGGTGGGCAATAATTTTATGACAGAATTGATTAAATACTTTGGGACAGGCATCAAATTTAAATGGAATCAGTTCTATCTCAGACATGCCATGTTGGGTTATCATCTTGAATCCATTAAGAATAGAGGAGGTTGCAGGGGTTGTTTCACTTTCCTGACATACTTTTGAACTGAGAGGAAAGATGCCATCATATCAGGTCAGGACAATGAATAATTTTTATTTCCCAGTTAAATAAAAAAGTTTATCAACAGATACCCTAAGGTTTTTCCAAACTAATTTAGTATGTTTATATTTATATATTTTTTGGGTGAACAAATTTGCAACATTTTTACATTGAGTCGTGAACACGCTCCTGTTGCGTGGACGTTGTCAAATTTGCAGCCTTTCTAATAAGCCCCACAACATTGAGAAATGGCCAAAAATGTGTCACCTGAATAAGGCCCCTGGTACAATGCCACTGAGCAATTTCCATTGAAATAAGGCAATATCAATTGGCTTTCCGCACCACCACGCCACTCACAGGTTCAGGATGGATTCCTTAAAATTTTAAAAACTTTTTGCAGGAATTGCAAAATGATTTTTTCTGATTTTTGTCTGGATCAGCATTTTCAGCATCTGTTTTCAGGCCTTTAAATAACTGTGAAAACAAAGTAAATAAAAATAAAATAAGGATTTTAAAAAAAGGCTCTTAAATACAAAAATATTCCTGTGATTTCACTTATTTTACACTTGCCACCTGTGTTCTCGGTCTGTGCCATCGTTGCAAATATGTGCAGGCCAGGTGGTGGTGGAACAGTCGGCAAACAGAGTATCAACCTCCATTTTTTTTTTTGGCTTTTTAGTGTGCAGTCTGATTTTAAAGGAGGGCCACTACATGGTTGCAGAAGGGTTTACCAGCCACGCATTTGCAGGAATACACCATCAAACGTGCCCACTGTCAGTGGCCAGTGATATCTATACACAACAACAAAAGAGAATAATTATATTTAAAATCATAACATTACATCACTGCCAACAGTAAGATGAAGTAAACAGAAGAGATGAAACAGAAGTAACAATTTATAACTTATGGAAAGAGATGAAAGAAAAAGCTGAGTCAAGGCTGCATGGTCATGGTAGATTTCAGACTTATGCTGGAAAATATCTTTTGTTCCTCTTTAATCAAATAACATAAAACACAGCACTCCTGGGGGCTAGCAAGGTCACACAAACAAACAAGAGTGTGTGTCAGTGGCGTAGCTAGTGGGGGGGGGGCAGCAAAGACACGTCCCTTTATGACAACAATTAGTCCTGGCTAGTTCTCAATCATTTTCCTTTATTGACGCGTTTTACAATTATCGTAATTGGCAACTGAAGACACGGTTCCTCTCCATATGCGATCTAACAACGATCTAACATATGTGAAATTCAGCAAATACGCGTCCAGATGAATGATTGTCGTCTTACCTAATCGGGGAGAACAAGCAGCATGTTAACTGTGGAGTGCTCTCGGAGTGAACCTTCTGTTAATTATGAAAATGAGTGAGAACAGGTCAGGACTACTAATTGTTTTAAACGGATGTTTTGTGCAACCCAATTCTTTGTTCTTGTTCCGCCACTGTACTGAATTTAGCTCATGGTTTAATCGCTGTTAGATCGCATATGGAGAGAAACCGTGTCTTCAGTTGCAAATTATGATAATTGGAAAATGCGTCAATAAAGGAAAATGATTGAGAACTAGCCGGGATTAATTGTTGTCATTAACTGACGTGTCTGTGACCCCCACTAGCTACGCCACTGGTTTGTGAACTTTTCCACACTTGTAGCTGAGTCAGAACTCGGCAGAAAGAGCTGCAACCGCAACAAGTGCCCAGAAATATTTGCAACGGCAGCAACAAGAGTAGGCAGCAATGAGAACTGGGAGCTGAGGCCAACTGGCACTCTCTATGGTCAGACCTCTAGTTTGTGAGGCTCCTCGTTCTTCTTCTTGGTTTTGAAGCATCTAGCCCTCACAAAAACCTGCCCGTCTAGTACATTTGATACTATGATCACACACAAACACACACACGTTACGAGAGAAAAATATTAGCATTCAGCTAATATTATTGTCGCTACATAGAAGACGTTCACTTGGACAACCATAAACACAACAATTTGATGCCATATTTCTTCATTCAAAACAGACTATGATGCTTTAGTATGGTCGGCTATATCCTCTTATACTTTATAGTATATATAAACTAGGTCTTACAGTCGACGCGCAAATGATTTGTCATTCTAGCTAACAGTTCAGTGACAGTTCACCCGACACCTCTCTACTTACCTTGATAATTGTGGACAAATTCCTCGTGGAAAAATTTATAACCTTTGTTTAGCTTGTTGCCCTTTGTGCTGGAATGTTCCTCCACACTTCTGATCACAGCTGAAAACGAAAACTTTTGTGTGGAAAGAATTCTGTATCCAACCTCCATTTTTTCTTGGCTTTTTATTTGCCAGTATGATTTTTGAAAGGAGGCGCCAATATATTTTGGGGGGTTTTATTATTAAGAAGGGGGTTTAGAATATTAATATTTAATAATAATATTGCGAATCCACATGCTGCGCGTGCCCTAGCAACCCGGTGTGTCATCAGTAATATGGATTACCACGTATACCAGCAGGAGAAAATAAACTATATTTTCTTGACTGGATGCTTGATGTTTTTACTCACCCGAATCTTTCTCTGGGTACCCAAATATCAAGGTAAGCTGAAAAAGTTCTACTTTTACTCAATATTGATGGAGGCTGAACAGGGAATTCTTTTCCCCTTGTTTTTGGTCGATTATGCTGTCCACTGCCTCATACCACGAAAATTTCTCTTTCTCATATCTTTAGCTGCCTGACTTTCACACTGCATCCCGCACTTTGAAATATCGCAATCGCATTTTCTTTAGTTTGTCATGGCACTGATCTATTGTTCTGTGATAACCGCGCGAATGTAACTACTCACGAATTATTCCATAAATCTTAGAGTTTTTGTGCGTAGTATCCAGTTGTAATTGTATGTTTTCGTCCGCCTAAATTTCGAGCAAGCGTTAAATTTCTTAGTTTGAATGGAGAGGTGCTTTCGCCGCTGCATTTGTTAGAACAAGAGAGCCGTAACACAGAACAGTGATCTTCCTTGCTCAAGTACGGTTGCTTTCACATTTGGTAGGAGTACGGATGAACCGTGCCCGAGTCCAGCCCCTCCAACCATATTGTGTATGCAGGGTTCCCAGCGACTCTGGAAATCAGGGAAAACCTGGAAAATGACTTTCACATTTTACAGACAAGGAAAACTCAGGGAATTTGAGAAAAACAGCAAAAATCAGGGAAAACTCAGGGAATTTGAACACTGACTAAAAATAATCTTTCTGAGATTTTGACATTTACATGTATTAATGCTAGTAATTCTAATCTTGTGTCATTGAGTCCATGTTCTGCTTGTAACCCCATTCAAAACGTTGTTCAAGTGTTAAATAACTCACTGCTACAGTAAATCCATGCCTGCAACCTAAGTTCTGAGCGTTTCGCGTGATTGAAATATCTCCTGGAATTTCGGGATTTACTCAGAGAAAAAAATCAGGGAAAACTCAGGGAATTTTGTTTTCATGAAATGCTGGGAACCCTGGTATGGTGCCCGTCTGCCCGAGCACCTTATGCTTGTGTTCACACTTACCAAATGAACTGGGTCGAGTGTACTCGGATCCGTGCCTGAGTGTGAAAGCACCCTCAATCTCTGATTCCAGTAGGCTACAAATAAGCTATTGAAAGAAGGAAAATACATCGCTAAGTTTTTTACCAACAGCCAGCCACTCAATTATTGCGGTTTAGTGGCAATGAGAGGAAAATTAGCCAATGTCCGAATAGCCTAATACACACTGTACTTGTGTCGGCTGTGCCACCGTTAACACTGACTTTTCATAAAGGAAAATGTTTGAAATGTAACTATCCAACTCTCTGATGTTCTCATCATTTTCCATCTTAATCTATAGTCTTGTGAAACTTGATTGGCAGTCAATCAAAAAAGTTGGGCTCAGGTAAATTAAATAAAATTCAGCTGCTTTTGTCAATGAAGCTAATTTTTATCGGTTAATTCCACTTGAAACAGTGATTTTATTGAAGCAGGATTTTAAATTGACTTGATTTTTCTTGCCATCAGTGTTCAAATCAGGAAATTAGTTTTTATTTTGTAGTGTGTAGCGTTTTCCTGGGTTAAAAAGGAACCAAATTGAGCGGGCGATAAGTTCTCATGTTTTTCATAATTTGTTTATTTTGGCCGACCTAGGCTAGCATCTTAACACACAATCCTCTTGCATCATTGTTACAACCCAAATCAAAGGCCATAAAAAGAAGGGAGATCACACAGGGAAATAGAAGTAAAAAAGTAATTAGGCTAAGCACATTAAATTATCTTAAGGCCACCCATAAAATCAGCAAGCCAACAGCACCATGGTCACAAACAAATCCGCTTTCTCCCCCAATAGGGAGAAGGCAGCTCATTAAATAATGTTTTACACAGGTGGGCCTAATGAACTTCAACTGTATCTTCACAAGGCCACCTGAGAAGTGAGAGAGTTAGTTGGATAAAAACTGATACTGATCACCAAATTGGGGTCTTTGCATGCGCACCCATCCAAACTTGAACCAACAGACCGACAGGGCTGTAACACTCCTCCCCCCCATAAAAACAGAGACCCATAGGGCCCAGAATCAGTTGCCCCAATAGCAAACCAATACAATAGACTACACATTTTCCGAGAACGAGCAATCAAGCTCCCATGCAGGCATGCTAGAGGGATAACGCAGAGTCAGATAATGGGACAAACAAGGCTGTAGAGAGACCCAAGACTAATGCAACACTTCCAAAATAAAACAAATGGCTAACAAAAACCAGATCTGGAACAGAACACTAGCCCAATGGAAAGCAACCAGTCCAGTTCCGAGACAAATCAATCCATATCAGGCGAGCAACAACACCCAGATCATGGGAGAAACAAGGCATGCCAAGATCATCAAAACTGAAACATTCAGGACAAGGCAGTACAAAATTAATCTCCAGATCCAACTTCAGAGCTAGCCCACGTGGCAAGCGAACAAAGTCTGGACCCCAGATGAAACACAAAGCTGGCCCACGTGGCAAATGAATGAATTCTGGACCCCAGATGACACACAAAGCTGGCCCATGTGGCAAGCAAACAAATTCCGGATCCTGGAGGACACACAAAGCTGGCCCACGTGGCAAACGAAGTGAAGATCTAGATCTGGTACTAAGAGTACATACAGAGTAAATTAACCAAGCACGACAACACATGCACAAAAGTAGCACACGCAACCGAAGTCCATTCCAGGACAACCAAAGCAGCACTACCACCAAAACCACAAAGTTACACAAGCAATCAAACTGAAACTGACAATTCCCAGGTAAACAGTGAGATCACACAGGGAAATCGAAGTAAAAAAGTAATTAGGCTAAGCACATTAAATTATCTTAAGGCCACCCATAAAATCAGCGAGCCAACAGCACCATAGTCACAAATAAATCTACTCCCTCCCTCAATTGGGAGTAGGCAGCTCATTAAATAATGTTTTACACGGGTGGGGCTGATGAACTTCAGTTGTCACTTCACAACTCCACCTGAGAGTGCAAGAGTTAATTGGATACTAACTGATATTAATCACCAAATTGGAGTCTTTGCATGCACACCTCTGACCTTGAAAAAAAAGACCAACAGGGCAGTAACATCATTACCCAGCTTTCTCTGCCATCTGAATTGCGGCAACTAGAAGCACCCTGACCTTTTTTTGCTCCACTGTGACGATAGTCAGCAGTCAGAGGAGCTTTCCTAATGCCGAGCCATCCGGCGTCCGTTTGTCTGTCTGCCTGCCTGCCTGTCCGTCCGGCGTCAACTTTTCACTTCAAATTTGAATATCTCAAAAACTGTCAGATAACTTTTTTCTCATTTGGTTTGAGACTTCCTTATCATATTCTGAATATTCACTGTGAAAACTAGAAAATTCTACATCCCGGTTTTTGAGAAATTCAGCATTTTGGACTTAGAAAATCAGTGTTTGTGCTCATTTTTTCAGTCTTTCATTAACACTCAAAAACTGTCTGATACCTTTTTGTCTAATTTGTCATGAGCCTTCCTTATGATGTTCTGAATATCCCCTGCGAAAATGAGAAAATTCTACGTCTTGGTTTTTGAGAAATTCGGCATTTTGGACTTAGAAAATCAGTGTTTGTGCTCCTTTTTTTCAGTCTTTCATTAATATCTCAAAAACTGTTGGATAACTTTTGTCTAATTTGTTCTGCGCCTTCCTTATGATGTTCTGATGATCCCCTGCCAAAATTAGGAAATTCTACGTCCGGCTTTTGAGAAATTCAGCATTTTGGACTTAGAGAATCAGTATTTGTGCTCATTTTTTCAGTCTTTCATTAATATCTCGAAAAACTGTCTGATAACTTCTTGTCTAATTTGTCATGAGCCTTCCTTATGATGTTCTGAATATCCCCTGCGAAAATGAGAAAATTCTATGTCTTGGTTTTTGAGAAATTCGGCATTTTGGACTTAGAAAATCAGTGTTTGTGCTCCTTTTTTCAGTCTTTCATTAATGTGCCAAATGTGTTAATATTGCGATAGTTTTCAAGGATTTCTGAAATTAAATTATGACATGGACATTTCAGTCATCCTCAGTGGAGCTCTCCAGGCCGATAGGCCTCTTTTTTGAAGTTTAGGGCTGGCCTAAAAGGTTTTTGATTTTAAAGCTTGTCATGATGAAGACTTGAGCCAAATAAACATTCAAAAATATTTAAAAATCGTGTTTAAACTCCAAATTAGTCAGTATGTTCATGTCTTATGCCTACATTTTGATCTGTTAAAAAAAAAAAAAAACGAGGCCCTCAACCAACTGATTTGATGGAGATCAAATTCGGGAAAAATAAAAACACACAACACAAAAGATTATCATTTATAAACAAATGTGAAGGACCCCTGGCTCGACATTCTCGGCCAGATTCCAGGGCAAGCACACTGTCTAGAAATCCAAAATCCAGCGGCATTTGAAGCCTGGTTGGGGAACGGTTCCGCTGGAAGAACTCGGTTGCAACTGTAGCTGAATCTCTGAGGACAGTAGTTGAGTTTCCATCTCATGACAAGTGAATTTTAAGCCAATTTTAGAAAATTAGCATAAAAGAAAATGAGAATTTCCTGCATTTCCATCAAATGGTTTGCAGCGAATAAACTAAGAAATTAGGCCAGTTTCACTGCAAGATGGCGGTAGAGGACACTTCGCTTAGTAGCAGGTTTTATTGTTTCTCAAAGATAGCCAACGGCAATTTAAGTCCCTGATGGGCTTCTGTCAATTATGTTGTGAAGCTTAATGGAAACTGAGATACCTGATTGGCTGGGAGCAAATCACAGGTTACTCAGGCATTTGTGTAGTGATTATGTATTTCACAAAAGTCGACAACACACTGGACTACCAATGCAAATTCATTAAATTTTTGACAATAAACTAGGAAATTGGTGCGATCGCTTGCATCCCCCATAGGCTTATACCCACTGGCCAATCTGGGAGCGAACTGGTTCATAAAAGGAATTAAAGTTTGAGTAATGCCGGAAAGTGTCAGAACCCCATTATAAATTTCCATGGGGATTTTACTTCTGACACCAGACACAAAGTAGCAGTGACGCAGTCACCTAAGTTTTTTTTAATGTGTCTATGGCCATGTTTTAATTAAGGCCTTTTA
Source organism: Gymnothorax javanicus (assembly GCA_029692085.1). Classification (NCBI taxonomy): domain Eukaryota; kingdom Metazoa; phylum Chordata; class Actinopteri; order Anguilliformes; family Muraenidae; genus Gymnothorax; species Gymnothorax javanicus. Next base: position 110,998,166 of record CM056200.1, read on the forward strand.
TACTAAGTACCAATTTTGTCCGACGCAAGAGTGCCGGAAATTTATTGCTCTGTTTGTAATTACTGTGACCCTTCATTTCAAGAGCACCTGTGATTTTTTTTCCCTCGGGTTTTATCGGACACGATCAGTCCTTGAGCACACCACTACCACTTTTTGCAGGCAGTAACCAAAGTGTTCTATACAGTGCAGTGATATTGAATTTCAACGTTAAACATTATATTTCACAATGGCCTGTGTGATCTGGTGCTCAATGACTCCCATAAAAATAAGATCCATATATCCATTTAGGACTATGTTTCCCAAACCTTTCCTGGAGTACCACATTCACTGCACGTTTTAGATTTCTCCTTCCTCCAGCACAGGTGATTCAAGTTATTACGTTCCTATAAACCCTTGAAGCTGCTCGATTATAAGCAGATAATTAAAATCACCACTGCTGGAGCAAGGAGAGATCTAAAACATTCAGGACAAGTGGTACTGTGGCAAAGGTTTGGGAAACATTGACCTAAATGGATAGATGGATCAAATTTTTATAGAAGTCATCCAGCACCAGACCGCACAGTCTATTTGAAATTTAATTGAAAATGTGATGGGGATGGAGGTGCTTGGACGCTGGAGGCTAAGCCAACGTAAAATGGGCAGGAGGCAAGAGCTCATCTTCAACATTTCTGCCACTGCTATAAAATTTTTCATTTTAATCAGAAAAAATGGCAAATGTAACTTATTTGTATATTCTGAAAACTTCTCACACTGACCTGAACGCAGTCCACTCAAGCACCTCTGATGAGTCATCCATGGATGCCGGAGAATCTCCTCCAAGAGTGGTCTGTCAGTGGGATCTCTTCGGCGGCACCATAGAATCAAACTCCTGCAGTCTGTACAGTTATAGAGTTGGAAAGGAGAATGATGTCAGCATCTCCATTTGCTAAGTAAAAGACCAGGCATTACAGTATGCACATGTAGAAGATATGGTTTATCCAGTGTCGTTTACAATTGGACAGCCCTTCTTTAAAGTGCAATTTGCCCCAGATGATGTCCTGCTGTCTTCTGAATGGCTAAGAGCCACAGACCAAGGCGAAGAGTAGGACCCCCAGAGACCAAACTGAAGCGACAGTGCCCCTGTCCCGGCAGTGCGTGGCAGCCTGCACCACCTGTCTTATGATGACCTTGGCAAGGCTCTCGTTCATGCAGCCTCCCAGGTGCAGGATGAAGTCACGCACATCCACACAAGGTGAGGGCAGCTACAGCGCCAGGATGACCTCTTCGTCCTCCTCAAACCAGTCCAGGAGCTGGATGAGGTTTGGGGAGGTGGGAGGCTGGCACACCAGCTCCATCAGGGCAACCTCGCCGTGACTTCTCGGGCTGTGGATTTGGGTGGAGAAGGTTGGGTTCATGAGTGGACGTGTAAACACAGTGAGGACAGCCTAAGGACTCTGGTGTTTGACTGGGATCAAGCTCAAGTGTGGCCTTAATAAGATCAGCATAGCTGGTGAACACGACCCTTAACCCCACATCGCTCCAGGGGATATTAGCTCCTGCTTAGTCTTATCAATAGTATGTCACTTTGGATAAGATTGATAACTGTAATGTAATGAGTAGGAATGTTAAACATTTGCTGTAGTGTAAGGTCAATGAAGGCCAAAAGCACAATCTGAAATTATTTGGACAGTAACAGTACAGAAAGGGCTGTAATCCCAAAATGATGTGGATATATATAGCTGCAAATTAAATATTCCAGTTTATACTTGAGCTACATATTCATTATTTTTAAATCCAATGTGCTGGAGTACTGGGCCAAAAAAAAGCCACTGCCCAAATGCAAAAAGGACTGAACTGTATTACTGGTATGGTTCTGATATCTGAAATTATGTCAATGTAACCCATGCAGTCTCCTTGCTCCACTCGAAAACATATGTTTATTGCTCTCAGAAGCAATCAAATAATAGAGAGATTTATACTTACAGTATGAGCAGGTCTCTTCGAATATGTGGTGGTCACAAATTTAATAGCCACCTGGAACAGAAAGATAGATCACAGAATAATAAGAGAACTACACTGGAACAGTAGCTTTAAAAAAAACTTAAATATCAAATACTAAATAATTTCAAAATAATTTTAATTTATGTACGCTGAAGAAATGCGAAGCAGTAGAAAGCATATATGTTTCTCAGATTCGTTGTTTAAATTTATAGGACAAGCAAGGCCTGATTTACTAAGGCCTTTACCGCAGGTAAAAACATTGAGCAGATGTAAAATTAATAAGATAACCAGTTATTGGGGTTAAAAAAATATATGATCCCCGCCTCATACCAGCCGGCAGTGGTCGGCAGCTCTTTTCAGAGTAGCGCGCAATTGGCCAATGCGCTACAGGGATGCAAATTGGGAAGGGTCTGCCGGGATAGGGTATTGTAAATAACAAAAAAAGTTCTCAGGCGCCTCCTGTTGGCCAGACAGGCGCTCGTTAGCAAGATTCTAAGCTCGTTCATGTTCGGGTATCCTCCGCCCTCGTTCTGAGCTTGCAAAGTTTCAACCACTGAGTGTGTAAGAAGCTGTAGCGACGGGCGCGTGCTTCGGAGGAGAGCCGCGAGCTGTCTCACTCTCCTGAGTTGGCAATAGGGGGCCGCATATGCGAAAAGCCTTGTACAAAGTTCCCCAATTAGCCTATTTCACATTTCCGCGTATGCAAACTGGAAGGCATGTAAACTGACTTCCGTTATTTTTTGCTAGCTTGATGCTCCGTGAATCAACAATGGCAGAGTGCTAGTAGTCGGGTGTTCCTGGTCCTGACTGTTCAAACTGTAACTCGAAGAAGCAAGCCGACCTCTCTTTTCTCGGTTTGCCCACCGAAGACGACGTGAGGAGATAGATTTTGTCGATAAGAAGAGATGACGGAGGAAGATTTACGATTATGAGATGTAGCTACCTAGGTACCTGAGTGTGCAATGCTCACTAAGCTGTACCATTCAGATCCATGTGAACTAGGGCATGAAAAATACGAGAGACGGCAACGGCGAACAAAGGGGTCTGCGATGGAGTTGGATTGAAAAACCAATAAGAAAACGGATTGACCTGGTGCAGAACTTTTGATGCATTGACTACGATTGCTGTCCTCCTGCAGGTAACTAGCTATCTTGCTGCTTCTTGCAAATCACGCAGCTAACTTTAACCATGCATTTAAAAATTGAGGCAAAAAATAGGATCTGCAAAGCCAGTTAAACCGGAAAATTTAAAGTTATTGGCCAATTGACACAATATTATGGCATCAACAATTAACTTAATGGAACATAAAAATACTAGCATTAGCTTGCTACCTATCATTCATGCAGTAATCGGTGGCTAGTTTGCTAGTCTTCTGTGTTCGCTTGAACTACGTAAGTTTTCTAAGATATCTTGCACCATTTTGCTGGCAAACATTCGTGTATGAATTTGTTTTCTAGATATCACGTCACCGAAGTTACTTATTTTACCGGTTTAGTAAACGTCATTAAGCTGTGGTCAAGAATTGTGTGGGTAAGGCGTGTAACGACCAGTGTTTGATAATTATGCTTAATAAAGTTTTCCAATGATGAGAATAATTCTTTGGCAGTTTAACACTCGTCATTCTTTCTGCAATGCTGCAACGTGGTAAATTCAACTAAGAACATTGTTTTAATTACGTAAATAAAAAAGTGAAATAAAAAATTACACTACTCTGAACTTCTGTGCTCGCTTTTGGCACATCCTACAATGCAGGCTGTCCAACTGGCGCTTAATATTTTCAGTCCATTAGCCACCGTTTATGTAGATGTAAGGGATCAATTTGTTCAACTTCTTTTGTAATTTCATGAAGACACAGTGACAACCTTTAGCTGCTTAATTATGACTTATTGGTACTGCTTGCTTCAATCTTCGCAAATTTACCAAGGTGTTTTATTAGTGTTTAGTGGTCCTTTGCACTATTACCTTGTAATATAGTACTCCAACTACTCATTTACTATTGCTCTTTTATCATCTGATCTCCTTGGGTTTTTACACTGTCTTTGTGCCATATTTCTTATTAATTTAAGAAGTTATATTTTTATTGTATGACATTCTATACATAAGTTGCTTTGCCTTTTTTTGTTTTTATTTCATCAGGTACACTTACTCACCTTTGGAAAGGATCTGAGAACTGGAGGACATGGGGTACATCTTAAATCTCTTATTTGATGCTTCCTTGCTCCTCACTTGAAGCAGAAGTTTTCATGTATCAGCCATCTTGCAGGTCATGTCAAAGCTCTCATCTCTGCTGCGAGGAGAGAGCTCTGAGGAGCCATGAGTGAGTATTCAGCCTTCCTGGAAGACTTCAGCTGAAAACCATGTGGTCAGTCCGTAATGACAGACGCTGGCAGCAGATCCAGCTGTGTGCCATTATCAGAAATGGATGTGGATTCATGTGATTCTTCAGAGGAAAGGATTTCTTGTGTCTCCCCTCATCGCATAGTTTCCTTGCATCTCTCCATGATGGGAAGGACTGAGACGCTAGGAAAAGACTAGTGAAGGAAACATGGATGCTATTTAACAGAATTGAGATGTACCCATGATGTCGCATCTTATCCACTCAGGACCCCTTTTTAGAAAGTCAGTTCAGTGCTGACAAGCAATCACTAAACTTTGCTGTAAGCAGCTGTGGTCAAAGGCCAATTATTGATGCTGTTGCAATCAAGTTGTCCTTGTTAGGCAGTGGTCCAGAAACATTTGTGTGTGAAGTTTATAGTTTTGCAAATATGCAGATTTGGGATAGTTACTTCTGTATGCACGGTAGTGTTGACTGCACAGAATTTGTACCTGAGGCTTTAGAATTGAGCACTACAAGTGCATCAGCTGGCTCTGAAGCAGTGACCAAACAAAGTACATTTTTTCGCATAAAATTGGTTTTATTAAAGTTTTTCATTTTTATTCATCTTTGTCTAGTAATGACTTGAGTTACTCCCTTTTTACATAAGCATGGGGCCTGTGCCAAATCTGTTGTACACTCATGTATGCAGCAGCAGGGACATATTTGGAACCAAGGGTGCTGTAATGGGCTATGATGTAAACTTTGACATCTTAATTTCACAAGTCCTGGAGGTTCATTGAGGACACCCGGGGTAAATTTAATAAGGTGGCCAGACTTAAGTCTCAGACTGGGACACCTGGCAGTTTACGCATGCCACCCATTGGGCTTGCTTGGCTTACTTGTGGATTTAACCAACAATAATAATATTATAGTTATGATTTCATTCATTCACTGCTGTTAGATGTCTGGATGTGAAAAACCCATGGGTGTTCAATTTCCTTGATGGGGCATTTATTTCAGTATGTCCCACATATGATAACTGACTATAAAAAAAAAAAAAAAAAAATCATTATCACCGTGTTGTTCCGAATATAAGAGGATTTTGGATGGAAGACTACCCCCCTTTCTCAAGACAGATTTTTTGAAAAAAGGGGGTTTTCATGACATCTTGTTTTAATCACGAATGAATATATATATTTGAAAATACTGATAAAACCTTAAGAAAAACCAATATTAAACAAGGCAGACTGTTGTTCGGCGCCATCTATTGTTGTCAACGCTAAAATACACAGAATCACTGATTTTGACTAAAAAGCCGAGTCACCGAAAATAAGACGAACCCACTTTTTTCAAAGGATTTCCCAGGAAGAAACATTGTTTTATATTCAGAACAGAACGGGTTTTTTTTTTTTTTTTTTTTTTTTTTTGGTTCAAGGCTACACCTTAACCAACTCTGCGCAGGTATGGTCTATATTAATTTTGTTGATAATCGGTGCCTTGACGGAAAACTGCATTTTCGCCTTCTTGGGAATACTGCTTCTGAGAAGAAAGCGCTGAGTTGGCGATGGTTACTGGGCTCTCACTGGCTGCCCCAGACGGAATGCCACGGTGTCTGTTGAAAACGCAAGTCGCAGCAGCTGCATTAATCAAAAAAGAAACGTCAGGTAAAGGTGGTCATTAGCCAGCATGCATTTGCAATATCTTAATTTACTACCTAGCTAGATAGCCATCTACTGCGAAGCAAGTTACATTTAGCCAGACTTCCTTTGCATAAGCTGGCGGGGTAAACCTCAAGCTCCCTATCAGATACCATTGCTAAGTGTTCTAGCCTGGATAAAACCGAGCTATGTTCGTGACAAAAAAAATAAAATATGGCTTCAAGCCCAACACAACTAACCTAGTTAGCGAACCCCTAATCTCGCTTCATTGGAGCTACAACCTTGGTACAATTAGCAAGCTTCCTCAGCGACTGAACGATATAACATCCAACCCTAGTGACCACTATGCAATGTCTGAGAGTAGAAAAGGCTAGGTAAAGTTAAAAAAACAAACAGAGAAACAGCAAGTTTTACAAACACAGGCATTTATTAAGTCATAAAGTTCTATGCTAGCTAACATTTTTGCAGGCAAGTTGGCCAAATTAGCTGAAATGCCAGCTATCATAAGCCATACCTATACAATCAAAAACTGACTTCAGCAATGCCACAATTAAGAGTCCAATCTCTTCACCTTTACCATTTCTAAGCTTCTAGTTTTTTTAGTTGTAGATATAGACTGCTCTACTGGAACTGTAATGAAAATTATTGGAAAAAGAGAAAGCATTGCTGCTGAATGCACATATTTACCAATATTATTTAGAGCATAATAACATTGAGACCATGTCCAAAGCTGCGTATATCTTGCATACTCAATAGTAGGCAGTGTGCTGCCCCAGACAGCTTGAATCTTATAAAACTGGTGACAGTATCTATGAGTGATGTCTCTTTTTCCCCTCAGTGATGGCCTACCTCGGCCTTGGGTCCTGGTCCAGTACACAGTTGAGGGAGTGGTGCTTGACCTGTAACTGGGGAGACAGCTCTCCTCTTCTATACTCCTCCTACGCTTCTTTCTGCCCCTATTGCTGCTGCCTGAGGCTATCTTGCTTTCCCTGGGTTCTCTCTCTGTTCTTTCCTTCTCAAATGAGATCTTTCCTCAATCCCCTGCGACTGTAAGAAATCTCATAGCTACGACTTTTTTTCCTGCCCATGTCTTAATCCTGAAATTGCATTATTCACTAACTTCAAGGAGAAAATTAGAGGACCCAGAGGAACTGCCTGATGCCCAGGCTATATTGCTGTGGTGACCAACCACTTGGTTTCCGCTGCCCGTTCGTCAGCTTGTCAGAAGATGAAAAAAATGAGAAGCGCCTGACTGCAGATCGGGGCGTGGCTCAACATGGGCGGAGTTAAACGTTTGACTCCGCCCACTGCCCCCATTCAGACCCAAGCATACCCTGACCGCAGACTGCAGATCGGGGCAGGGCTCAACGCGGGCGGAGTTAAACATTTGACTCTGCCTACATCACGTCGCCAATACGCAAAAAATGCCCGGATGTTGCATTTGTTCCCCGTTTCAGATGCATTATGGGATAGTTCGGTGACCCAGTCGTTTCCAACTTCAGAAATACCCCTGGATGAGAGACTTATACGCACAATGACCGCATATGTATGTGTGCGCGCAGCAATGTGTATAAGCACATCAGCGCACTGGAAATGAATGAGGTCCGAAAGTAGTATCGTAGAATGCTCAAAGCGCTACATTCGGACGTTTTTGCATATTGGCGACACCGAGAATTCCAAAGTCAACTGTTAGCTTAATTTCATTAATTTGATCAGCTCTGTACAGATATGTTACACCTGGGTTCAGCTTATAATCATATAAAAATAACCTTTTGTATGGAGCACCTTTCAAATTATGAGCTTTACTCTCATAAGTGACTTCATATTTAATAATTTTGACTTTATATCACATCAGCATTTATATCAGGATCAGGTCTGGTGCCAAAGTGTAGTTCTTTGGGAAAACATGTTTCCTTTAGTATCTTAAATGTAAATACTATATATAATATTCAATATACATTCCTGTCTCATCTTGTGAATAAAATAATTGTAATACGTTTACATTTTCATGAGCCCTCACAACTTCCCACACTTAGTACTGGGGTTCAGCTCCCACCTAACTCAAAACCTGTGTAACTAGGGCCAGCTGAACTGAAACAATGAAGTGAAATCAAGACTTAATATTGGGCTTCTAACTATATTAAATAGGCATGGGCAATACAAATGAATAAAATGACAACATTTCTTGAGTTGCTGAGAAAAAAGGTTTTATTATTTTCTAATGATTTTTTGCAGGTAAGTACAGAAGACACAGACGAAGAGTTTGACACAAGTCCAACGCCTTTACAGGAAAGGGTCTCACAGCCACAGGGTCCCAAAAATGGCTGATTTCGGCATTTTTCAACAAAACCCATTGTGAAAATTGGGGGGTGAAGCCTGAGGGCATTTTCGAAAATACAGTCTATTCAGAAATAAACCAGGCCAAATTATCCATTAGGGTACCCTAACAGAAATAATTGATGGTAAAGTCATCTACCCCTTTTCTGAAGTACAGCAGCGCCCCCTAGGCCCTTTTTAATGGAAAATGCATTGAATTTCACCCAATTATGTTCAACAAACATTAAGTTTTGCATTGATATTAAAAAATGGTATGAATGGGTTGCCTGTGAATTTTTTTTGGATCAATGGCCTGCAAAACTGTCAAAATTATCGGTGGGAGGGCAAACGTTAACGCTACTCCCCCATTACTATATAAAATGCAGTGAAGTCGCTGATACCGGCAGTTGTTTGCCCTCCCACTGCTACGAAATGAATCAAACGTTCCCCCTTCAATAACCCGTGGTGATTTTAAACAAAAAATTTTGCACTGTTTTTTACTATGTCCATATATCCTTCTCCCATGATAGTTTCAATGAGCTACTAGTAAAACACAGTGATGTGCAGTCGGAGGTTAGTTTGGTGAGGCAGAAACCTCCCCTTTGCTTGATTAGCAATCAGACGATTAACTAGTTTAGTAAGACTATTCGGCAGAATGTTTAAGTTTCCGCGGCGTTATTACTCTGTACATCGAACTTGAAATGCTCACGAAACTGCAGATTTGCGAGTACTTTCTTACAGGAAACCAGAGACGTGCAGTGAGGTAAGGCAGTCACCCAAACTTTTATCACAGGATTTTGTGAACCTGTTCCCTCGTACTATTCCTGATTGACAATCAAAACAATTAAGGCCAAGCCTTTAGGAAGCCCGTATACTGATAGAGGAGATAATGACAAAAATATTCATTCACACTTCAATTCGAGACTGCAAGGATGGAAAGTTGAATAATCAATTAGGAAAAATTCTCGGCTCTCGGTTATTCTGTATATCGTTTAAACATTGTTAATGGGATTATGAAAGAAGACTGAAAATAAGCGCTTTTTTTTTTTTTTTTTTGCGTGTAAAAAGCGCCGATTTAAAGGAGAATACATTGTATATTGATTAAGCATTGAACTCCGTGATAAGTCGAACTGTTTTCATATTTGTTGATGACATTGCTTCGCTTCCTGGAAGCAAGCACGCATAAATCTGCTGTCTAGCGAGCATTTCAGGTTCGATGTACTGAGTAATAATGCCGCGGAAATTTAAACTGGCCTGTCATTCTGCCGAATAGTCTAACTAAACTAGTTAATCGCCTGATTGCTAATCAAGCAAAGGGAAGGATTCTGCCTCACCAAACTAACCTCCGACTGCACGGCACTGGTAAGACAATTCATTTCACACACTGACGAAATCTGGTCGAGCATCACAGCGCTGGCGTCCAGCCAGTTGAAGTGGAGATGGCACGACCAGACCAGTGGGCTTCAAACGCCTGGCGCCGGTTTATTCCATGGTATATTTTACTGAAACTTCACAAATAGGGTCACAGGATATTCTGTCAACAAACTATGTAGGGTAGAGTAAAAATACGCCCACCTTTCTTGCTATTGTTGAGAAGAAATCACGGCGAACTCGCGACGAACTTCACCAACTTCTGTCGAATTTATTTCACATCCCCTGGAGGTCTAGCCTGGACGAACAGACTCGTAATTTCTCAAATTAGATGGCTGTAAGCAAATCAGGGCCGTAGCTGGGATATCACGTCGGCGCAGGCTATTTGAAATCTACTTCCTAAATGGATATTTTTGCCATGCTGTGCACTTGAAAATTTGTAAACACGGCGCAAATTGAGGTCACGCATTCATCCAACGGACAAAAAATAGCTCTGTTCAAATCGCGTTTTTGGCCATAATACGCAGAGTTCATGTATGAAATGCGGGTGTCCTATTGAAAAGGTTGCTTTTAATCAAACCATGGTGTTCTCTTTGTATGAAAATGGCATTTACATCATTTTTTATAAGTTTTCTGAGGCTTGTTTACCGCCCCAGTTCAGCTGTTACGCATTGCATTAGAGTTTATGGAGAGCGTTGCCCATGCCTATATTGAAACAGAAACAGCTATGAAAAAGGTTCATGCATTTGATAGACTTAGGCATTCATATTTTTAACTTGTCAAATGTCTTCTTTTTTTCTTCTCGTCCATAATTTTATCCATGCTGCCTATATAAAAAAAAGTTTTTATACCATAGCGTTTCCCCAAGTGAGTGTGACATACAGTATAGACATAGACAGATGTTGAATTTTTTGTACACTAAATTATTCCAGCTACATTAAGCAGATCAGCGACTGAAGCGATGTCTGTGCCATTGACACTTGAACGCGTGGCTTCATTCCGTTCTTTCAAAAGCAGAAAACACCTGCATGTGCCTTGTGTCCACAATTTCTTTACAGAATGCTTCGTAATCGTCTTGCAAACTAAAAAGGAATATGAACGGTTCCCTTAGTTCATTACTGCCCTCTTCATCCAGGCCATCAGACGGACGAAGCAATTCCACTGTCCCTCAAGCGATCTTCCTCATCCATGGAGATAACTTGGGGAAGGGAAAGTTTTCCCTTGAATTTCTCTGTGCCGCACCACCTTGCAGCCTCCATGGTGTCCCTAAGCAGAGCATCCTCCTAATCAAAAATAACAGAAACAATTATTAAAGTAAAGGTTGGAGAAAGCAGAAAACGAATAAGACAAGCCTACAGCAGGCAACATACCGTTCCCTGTTCCCAGCTCTGGCAAGTTCTCAGCTTCCTCTATAAAGGAAACAGACTGTGGTTCTTATAGGCACAATAACAATGCAATATGTAAAATAAAATCGGTGGCTGATTTTAAGTATACTGGTTTAAAGAAAATGGAGAAATGACTGCAGAACAAGCTCGGTAACATCCCACCTCTATAACCTTGATGTACCTGTATGTGTGTACAATAATACTGCTTTGAACAATACCTGATGCTTCAGAGACAGGTTCTGAAGGTCTGAACTTTTTTTGAGGGACCTCTTCCACATCCTGTAATAAGTGGAGGGGGTTAGGCTTTAGTCTTCAAGCAAAAGTTTGACTACATGAGTAATTCATCACATGACCTCACCTGTAGTCCTTTTTGCTCTCATCGCCTTTTTCTTTCCCGCAATCTGTCTTCTTCAGACCTTGGGGATTTGATGACAACATATATTCACTATGAAAACATTCATGCAAGTCTGTTGACAGTGAATACAGTAAAACAGGTGATTTAAAAGGATCTGATTCATAAGTGTGATATTGAGGGCACTTACTGCATGGGGAAGTTCTGCAGGAGAACAAGACACCACCATCTCCTGATTTGCAGCATATTTTCCTTTGAAAAAGGAAATGCAGGAAGATACAAGTATGTTTCGAAAAATAATACCTTGTATACTAAGCGTAATGTGTCACAAGTTACTCATACCTCTCTGAAATCGCAATTGGCTCCCATTACAATGTACAGACCGTACTGCAAGTCAAGACGTACTGGTTAATATACTATCATGCATATTCCCCCAGGATACAATTTTTCAATACAAAAAGTGTGTTTTGAATGTAGCAAGAAAACATTTTACAGATAACAGCAATGATATAACATACTGAATAGGTCTTACCATCAAAACAAACACACCACAGTTGTTGGAGCACCCTTGCTTTGATAGGCCCTGGGGTGTGAACAAGGTATTTTAATAAAAGAATGGCAAGGAAATAGTAAATGTTAGCAAATGCAATGAAGTAATGTCTCACCTGGACATCATTCATGCCAAGTTTCCTCCAGGGGCCAGGAGATAGGCTGTGAGCAATGTGTCTGAACAAAGAGTAAGCGGAAGTAAATAAAAGTACAATCAACTTTTTAAAAGCATGCATAAACACTTGGAACAAAGTTAAAACTGAATAAAGAAGAGGTTGGAACTTTAAATAAAATCTTTTTAATATGGACTTAAAGAGAACTGCCCCACTCAAATAAGATATAGGGTTCTGTTTCCATCTGTTTAATGAATCAAAATATTTAATACGTGGAATATTTTAGATCAAATAAAAACAAAACCATTGATTCAAACAAACAAAAAGGGACAAGTGGTTTAAAACAGAACTACCACTGTCAAGATAGGATGATGCAAGGTGCCCTAAAAACCTGAATAGATTGGTTCTAGTCTTATCTCTCCAGCCGCTGCCACAGAGGGAATCTAGAAAGAATATCTCCCTAGCTTGTGGCCTCAGTATCTGTTAAATGTGTTCAAATATAACCAGATACATTGAGTTGTGGAATGTTACTGAAATACTATCAAAGCTGTCATGAATTTGATGATAGCAAAAAAATTAAAATCAGCAATGGGTAACTTTGTTTTGTAAGGAAATAATAGAGGAAAATATAAATGTATTTACACAGAGTATCCAATGTCCAGGTACGAATACTAGAAGAAGAATCCACTGTAGACTGGCTGCATTGTCCTGTAAAAAGACATCGATGGCTGAATATGAAATACTCAAACTTCGCTCACAAAAGCAAAACTTTTTAACAAATTACCGGCAGGTGATCCATGGGGTTTGTCGATGATGGTGGAATCCAGGTGGCAATGACATTACTGTCTGCAGCAAACACATGCTCTATTCTCTGTAACAGAGATAGTTTGCTAATTTCTTACTGTCAAAATATGTTGACTGTTGAACTATACTATCCAATCCATTTGAATTAAATATTTCACAAGAGCTACACCACCTTCTCAATGACTTTGAGACAACAGTTCAGGATCTAGAGGAATACATAAACACAAATTATCAAAAGATTTTAAAAAATATTTCATAAACCGTATCAGCACAGCACATTCTCAATGCCTACCATCCCGTCAATGTCCCGATCCAAACCCAGACTCCAAAAGTCAAAGCGAGTCAGGATGATGTTATTCAACATTGCAAGATGCTGAGTGGGACTTTTGGTCTCGTCTGAGACCTGTGACAGCTAGTGGAAGAAGACAAAGTCTTTACTCGTGTATGTGATTATATGAATGACATTCATAGATATCCACAGTGGCAAAATGATTGACTTTACTGGTTGTTCCTGGATGTCCTGGAGTTCCTGTCCCCAGCATGCTCTGTGTGCTGACAACTTATGGAGACTAGTGAAGTCTCCATGAGGTCTCTGCTCACTGTCATCATTTACTAGTGAAAAAAGCAACAACAGAAAAATATAAAAATTAAGTGAGAAATGTCAAATTTCTCCTTTGAATCAGATATAAATTAGGCCAATGACTCACACTCTAGAGACTCTTCTTGGTCTTTGCTTTTGCCAGATGACCCCATTGGCATTCCAGCTGATGGGGAATGAGCTACAGAAAACAAATGTTACATACATTTTTTGTCTAAAGTAGATGAAGACAACAAATGTGCATAAATATTCAATAGCATACCTAAGACTACCCTTCCGTGGCTGTCACACTGCATTGCAACATCTGGAGGAACAATCTTGCTGTACTGATCTTTCATTTTTTGGTTCCTTGCCATGTTGTAATGATAGAGTATATTTCTTTGAAGAAATATGTGTGTTGATGGGTTGTCAGATTCAAAAAGTAATTGTTCTTTCTCATCCTGGAAAAAAGTTGCTCCACACACTGGCTGTTAATAAGACCAGCAAGCTCAGGCACAAGCTCTATCTTTCTCAGAACCTCCCTCTGGTCTTTTCTGTTCCCCTGGCGGAACACATCGTTCAAAGTAAAATGCTGTGAGGATCCAGTGAGAGGGTGACCATCCTTGTCCGCTGGCATGTTCGAATGTTTCAGCCAAGGCATGTTGACATGGACCTTGCCCTCTGATGCCTGCTGAATGTTCTCTGGGGTGGGATCCAGTAACCTTCCGTGAAAAGGGACAAAGATTCCTGGCTGCCTGTGGTTGGAATGCGATGCCAGCCCCCTGGCATAATCATACACCGACACATTGGGAAAGTGTTTCCAGGACAGCAGGAGATCCACAAAGTCACGTGGACTCTCTGGTCTAAGGTTGAATTTGACTGAATACACAACCCCACATGGACAGGTGATTACAGCCCAACCACCTGTAAAACACCAGAAAAAACATAGTATGAATAATAACTGACATTAGGAGCATATATGGTTACCCTTCATAACTACATAATAATACTGTAAATCTTTTAAAACAACAACATACAGCAAGGTGAAATTATCTTCGACATACCATATTATTTCACTTACCAGAGGCACCCGACACCTTCTCAAACACCTTGTTGTAGGTGTCTCCATCAGACATTTTATCAGAAAGTCTCATGACAAGATCTACCTTGGACCCTTGGTCATCCACACCACACTGTTTGCACAGTGCCCTGACCTCCTCTACCTGTTGTGAAATTGCATTTGAGTTGATATTGTTTATAAAGAATCTCTAATTTTTGTCAGCACAAAGCAGTAGATTTTGCATATTTCATCAACTAATTCACCTTCAGGTTCACAAGTTCATCAGTGAGCTGCTCCTCGTTAATTTTCTCATCATCATTAAGGTTTTCATCATCCCCATCATTTGGCATTTTGGGGCTTTGCATTTTTTCACATTCAGTGTTTAAGACTGAATTTGACCTCCGGGTGTGTGGGCCAATCCATGGGGCCCAGTGATGGTAACTCGGGTGCACAACAAAAGGGTTCTTCCGACCACCTTTGTGAACAAATGTGATGAGTATTAACTATTGTAATCACAAAATTAAACACATATTAATATACTTTACTTTCGGTGCAACTGTTCTTAAAGTGTTCTGTCTTTTGATATGACTTACATGGAATTAATCCACAACTGATCATTTCTGTGGCTACAGCGTCCCAGAAGTTGTTTATGTCCACATGACCATCGTAATTATCAGGTGGACTTGGGATTTCACTCACTGTTAAAACAATAATTTTTTTTTTTCATAGCTCAATTACTAAAAAAAACTCTGAACACGACAGTTGACGCAGAATCTGCCAACTGTGTTGTTCAAGGGCATGGTTAATATGATGTTCCACTTACAATAATTCAGAGAGAGAAGAGATGCTGTACAAACAATGAAGCTAAAATATGTGAAAAAACAGCTTATCAAACTCAGCTGGCTTATTGAAAATGCCTTTCTTGTGAAGATCCATCACAACAACCGCTGGGCTGTATCCACATGACACACAACTGTAAGTGTAGACATGGTTGGTAAGGGCCTCAAAATGAAGGTATGCCTGAAGAACCCTCTCCTTGTTCGTAAAGGACACCTTCTCTGTTGTCTCTATTATTTCAATCACTTTACTGATAGCTGTATGCGTCTGGAAAATGTTGAGAAACAGGAGTATTCTAATTTCAAAATGTAAGTTACATATTTTGTTGGAGTTGCATCTTCCATCACCTTTTGTTTTACAGCAATGATCTGTAATGAATAAATCTTGATAAAGGAGGAATCAACAAGGATAAATATATATTATTTTATTATTACTTCTTTTATTATTATATAAGTTGAGAAGTTTGGTCACTCATAAAAGAATGAGAAGAAATTAAATTCTCTCACATTACATAGAAAATCAGTCAACCTTTCAGCGAGCACAATATATTATTGAATTATACGCTCTCACCTGTAATGCATTCCTAACCACCAGGCACAAATGTAGGGACAGGATTATGTGATCATCAAAGTTATGAACACCGTCCTCCCACTCCTGGTATCTGTAGATCATGCCACAGTTCAGGAATAACTTCCTGTATGTTGATATCCCAAAAAACGGTCAAACCAAAGATCATGGTTATTGCTTGCATGTCGTTTGAGATTAGTAGAACTACTTTTTCCATTTTTCACATATGGGTCCATCCATGCAATAGGGTACAGAACTGTGACACAGACATGGTATTTTAGAATATGCCCCATGATAACCATTTTTTGGGTTCAGGTAGTTCAATTAACATACTATTCAGTGAAACAGAAGACAAGATAATGCTACTGTTTGGAAAGTCGTTATTTTGCTTGATGTGTGACCTTATGAAAATCGTCACTTACGTGACATTGACAAGTAAGTCCTCCCAAAAATCCAAAAAATTATGAAAAGAAAGAGATTCTGTTGTTTTTCAGTAAGTAAATGCTTTTTTCTAAAGGATAGGGTTCTAACATTTGCAAAATACAACTTGAAGGTCTAGAAAATATAGTTGACACTTGCTGCCCTAAGCTGGCCTTGGGTCACACTCGGTTAAGATTCTTTTTTTACAAAACAGACCCTCATTGTTGTACCAAAACATATTTTTTCTGCTATTGGTGGCAAGGAGCATCAATTTTCTATGATAAATACAAGCCAGCTTTGGTTATATAATAATAGACTCGGTGAATGTCACATGCGTGATGAAAATGTTGGACGGAAAAACGTCACTTATATGATAAATGTCACTTCCGCGATGTAACTCTTGACGATATGTTCCGGGTTTTATTTGAACTTAACATACATCAGAACTGTCCTAAAACAGTTGTAATCTCCTAAACCCTTTAATTTGTATTGCATTTTGTACCTCTTGTTATGAAATGCAAGGACTGTTGACACAAAATAATCAGTGTTTATTTCTATACCTGCAACAATAAAGCGGTTGATTATGAAAAGTCCATAATCACGATTGTGCACTGCGTGGACAATTTGAGTGAATCGCGCAGTATGCTAACTACCCTGAACCTGGATATAGCGTTAGCAATACAACCACCAAAAAAAGTACAGAACACGCAATCAACCTGTCACAGGCCGAAGGAACACCGAAAATGAGAATACTTGGAACGATCGTGACCCTTGACAGCCGTGAAGTGATGTCCATCGTCATGTTTGAAAATCGGTCAAAACATACACAACGCTAGTGCATCCACTTTTAGGATGCAAAACAACGAGGGTAACGCGCTAAAGTTTGCTTGATATTCCCACTAATTTTACATCAGAAGGTTACATCGTGCCTCTATCTGATCATCCACAAAAGACTGCTTGTTTGCACGAACGCAATTCTTAGAACGAACGTGATTTGTGGAAATGAGTTGACGGAAAAACTTACCTGAGTTGGCGGGACGCCATCCTGCTGCTTCCTGCTTTATCCTCAGATCCAACGACTGGGTAGCATCGAAAACAAGAACTGACGACCTCGACGCTGATGTAGATGTTGAAATGTGGAAATTATGGTCGGTGAAAGCCGTTCATGAACTTTGCGTGACAGTTGACGGAATTTCCGCATTGAAATTATAATGAGCTCCTCTAAATCGCCAGTTGTATTGACAAGTGGGGGGTGAACAGAATTTATTACATTGACAACTGAACATCACAACTGGGGTCTAAGTTTGTTTATTCAAACATTGTTTGAGCACAAAAACAAATGTCAGAGTTCAGGCACTTGTTTGACGGAATTCATCACGAAAGTGACACTGGGAAAATTTTTTTTAATGTAAAAAATAAGCTTTTTTATTTTTGAAAACAAGTTTGAGAGTGGTTAATCAGATGCTGAAGATATGATTAGTTGCTGCATGCAAATACTACAGCCTTTTGAATATTCTCAGGAAAGCTTCAAAAATACAATGCAGAAAATGTCACAAAATGGCATTTGAAAATCCACCAATTTTTCACACATTTTCAAGTGCGGTAAAAATACTAAGGAACAGAGCATATGGAAACTATAAAAGTTATCTCCCCTAGTGATGTACTTTTTGGCAATATATAAATATTCCACATATCACATACTGTTATTGCACACAATTGAGCTTGTTTCACAAGGCAATCAAATACACATTTGCATGGATGGACCCACACATATAAATTATGTAACCCACTAAATGATAAGAAGACAAGACATAGAAAGACCTGTGATAGTACCAACCTTCAACTACACCTGTGCTCGTCAGGATCTTGCCTTTTGATGTTATTAGTTGTTCACAAAGTGTGTATTCACATTCTACACATTTTGTTTCATTAAGGATAAGGTGCTTTGGAATGCAGTCCTTTGTTCTTCCCTCTCTTGACTGCTCAATGAGAGCCTGGGGTAGATCTGCAGGGAGCTTTTTATTGGTGAGGAGGTAATTCAGCATCCTTGCAACTCTTCTGTCATCTGGGGGATAACTGTCCTCTTTCGACTCACTTGCATTTTGATCTGTGGTGGCCTGAATTGGATTCGGTGTCTCTGCCTCCGTGCTCTTCACCTTCCTAAATAGCTCCCTCTTTGTGACAAACAGATGCCATTTAGCAACAGATTTGTGCGTGCAAGATTGTCTTGCTTTAGAGGAGGGACAATGCCAGTTGTTTTGTTTAGTGTCATATGACACAATTACTCTTCCCAACCTACTATAATACATTATCTTTGGTTCATAAACAGATATGAAATTTGGATGGTGGACCAGCCACAGTCAGGTGCACAGACAGAGGCACACCATCTGCATAAGCATTTTTTTGGCATTGCAAGAGACTGGCCTTGCGCTCCTCACCAAACCATTTATTGTCCATCATGGTTTCCAGTGCCTCCGCTGTTAGAGTCACGGTTTGATCGTCAGCACGTGGGCAATACAATAAGGATTGTATATGGTGGCACTCGAAAGGGAACATCCCGCTCCTTTGAGCAAAGTCACCGTTCAGACAGCACTGGTCGACCTCACACATGACCTTCTGTGTTGGCCCCCAGGTATTTTTGATTACATGTACGGGTGTTGCTGGACCACAAAAACACACCATGTCTAACATCGACACACTGACAGGCCAAAAATCTGTCCTTCGACACAGTCTCAAAGAGGTGGGTATGTTTTCTCTTGCAATGTGTTTTGAAGTTTTTTTCGTTTAACCCTTAAATGGTTTCTGTATCCTGGGAGATACGAACATTTGACTGGCTGTGGGGGAGGGGCTTTAGGGGGATGCACTCTGTAACTTCAGACACAATGAAGCGGTGATGAACCCTGTACTCAGGTCATGTGACTGTATCCCAACATTTACATTGTTGAGAAATAACTCCCGACAGGGGAATGGAACCCCGACACGCAGCGGAGGTACACAGCTTAGCTTCAGTTAGCTAGCGCTAACGTAAGCTAAGCTTTGAGCTGACAACAGTTCGCTTTGAGCTCAGGTTAGTTGGCTGAATTTACTTCACAATTGCGGTTGTAGACCGATGAAATTTGTGATTGTCGGCTCTGGCTTGGCTTCCCTAGCAACAGACAGCAGCGCAGCGGTCATACCTCTGGAAATAAACACCGCAGAATTTTGGTGATTGACCAATCAGAATCGAGTATTTAAGAGTGCCATGTTCTAATAAGGTGTTAAATATTCATTAGTCTTTATTTTACTCTTGAATGTGAATTGTTGATTAATTCACCATCTCGCATATGCTTTCAGGGAATTTCTGTCCGCAGTTTTTATGGTTCAAGAAAGAGAGAGGTCAAGTCTATAGTTTTGCCACCTGATGGTTCATCAGATTCAGAGGAGGAAAGCAGTGATGAGGAAATGGAAGATGAGGCGTATGCAGAAGGACAGGTTGAGGGTGACAGCAGCAGCAGTGACACTGATTTGAATGGTAGTTCCAGTGATGAGGCAGAGGAAGGGGCAAACCAGGATAAGCGAGAGAAGAGGGAGTTTAGGTAATGATAGAGGAGTACAGTAGGTGCTCCAAAAACACTCACATGCACACACACACACACACACACACACCTGCATCCACAGCTGCATGTGCACCTGGCACAAAGATGTAACTATCTCAGCCCTCAAAAATTGGTGCGGACGATCGTTCAGTTCGTGCAGAGGTTATGCAAATGAAAAAACGGGCGAACATTTTCCCGTTCGCGCAAAAGGACGTAGCAAAAAAAAAAACAAAAACAAAAAAAACTTTGATTTCTCTTGACCAGCGATCAAAACAAAACATGTTCATCTCGATTTTTTCCCTCCTCTTCCATAAAACCCAGGAGAGTTCAGAAAGGGAGGCAATACACCCCATTCATATGTCCCTGCTCGTCACATCGGCGAACATGTATGGCTATAACATTACAGCAAACAGGGAATTAGGGGGGCACAGGAATAAGGTTTTTTTGCCACACCGTCAATTCTGAACTTTATACTCTGGCTGTCAACTTGCTTGAAGAGGATCCTCAACATTCCCACAAAGAAACCAATGTAAGTAAAATAATAATAATAATAATAATAATAATAATAAAACTACAGTCCTAAATCGTCTTTGTATAAAATGGAAACTAGCTCTTTTCGGACAACAGCTCTAGTCCCGATTTTTCAGTTATGTTTTCCCATTAAATAAACATTGAATATATCGGATTTTATTTCAGATTTTCGTTTACATCGGACAAAATGTCCAGTCCTGTCACAGTGCATTTTTATTGAAAAGCACTCGCGTATACCGGACAAGCTGTTTTGCACCATGCACATAGCAGTTGATACAGAGCAACGTAATGAAGTTGGGATTTCCTACACTGTTATAAACTGACTGAATATAACAGTTAAATTAACACATTGTCTCCTTGTTATTTTAACTGTAAGTGGAGTCCTGCGCACAATTTACCGTGATTCAGGGGAGACCGGGGTTACTTCGGTCACGGGGTTAGGTTTGTCACCCCAGTTTTTTTCATTGCAAACGCACTGACGGGAAAACGAAAATGTACAAATTATGTGACATCCTAGCGATGTCATCTCTTGGAAAGGAGAAGGACTTGTAGTGTCATGTAAGTGTTTTCTGCCTAAATAACTGAATTTTCACCCAAATTCCAAACTTTAAGTTTCTGAAAGAAATGCGTCTAGCTTCTAAAGATTTCCACGGTGCTTTTACTGTTTCATAAACGTAGTAACTAGAGTTATTAACAAGACATAAGATAAAGGCCTACTGCGATCATGAGATGAGAGATGCGGCCTGATTTCCAAAATGGAAGCACGGGGCTACACTGGCCAAGCAGCATGGGGTTAGTTTGTCAGGGTGCTGAGGTTGCACCACTTGTATGTCCTGTGTTAGGCCTATATTAAAATATTCCAAAGTCAAATATAGGAGCCGATTTATTGTTTTTCAGACACCTATAGTGTCTTAATAATTCTAATATTTGCATTTATTTTATGTTTATGATAGAGGACCTATTAGGGCCTTTGTTTGGACGACACAAGTATGAATGTGTAAGGGTTTGCTCCTTGCAGCCCCTCCCCTTTCTCATTCTTTCACCTCCACCTTAATGGGCCACAGGTGGGGCCCATTAAAGTGGAGGTGTTGGCAGAGTATTTAGGGTTGGCAGGTGCCAGCCTTGGGGCCTCTGCATTTCATTCCATTCCTTTGTCACAGGGAATGTTTGCTGCTCCTCTTTGGTGCCGTGGTCCTTACTCATCATCCAAAGGTGGAGAGGAGTAGGTCCAATGCTTCTCATTCAAAGGGTGGGCACATGAGGACTGTGCAATTGTCAGTGGGCTCGCCGAGAACTGCAACTCTGATGGTGATTATGCATAAATCATAGCTTGTGTTGGTTCATTCTAAAAATAAAACAGTTCTCACCATTTCTGTTATGAGAATATTGGACTGTCTTTTTCAGCTTCAGCTGATTGCCAACTATGACAATTTTACCCCACCCATATGACGAAGTAACCCCGGGTATGGGGTTACTTCGGCATGTTTGTGACCCATCGAAAATTGAATATTGTGACGAAAATATACGTTATATTGAGATTGTATCAATACAGCTTTTGTAGGCGACATTCTGCAGTACACATAGACCAGAAAGGTATTTCTCTAAGTTTTAGCAACAAAGAGTTATGAAGTCAAATACAAAATCATGATGTGGTAACCCCGGTCTCCCCTACACTACACGGAACTCTGTTGTAAATTTATTGTAAAATGACAGTTAAAATAACTGGCAAAAATGTGCAAGTTTATAACAGTGTGTTTGCGGAAACTGAAACTGGCGCGGTTTCATTTAAACACTAGTTTTTTTTTTTGTCTTCATCATTGATCCCAGTTGGAGCAACACACAGTAGCCTATCATCCTGTTATCCATTGTGTCAGGGCAAAGACGGACTAAATGAAGACAAGTAGGCCTAGGTATGTGCACTCAGAATGAAGTTGTTCCGGTCTTAATACACAAAGCAAACGTATAAATTCAATTCATGCATGTATACAACGGATAATCTGTTATGCGCATATAGCGGATATAATCTGTTTTATGCCTGCAACGGATTTTGTCCGTTTTATGCTTATAGCGTATTTCGCTTATAACGGACAAAATCAGCTGGTCCAATTGAATCCGTTATACGCGAGTTTTACTGTGTGTATATAATTATGTTTTATAAAGACGTAGGCTAGGTCATCGTTTGTTTTGTTGCAGAGAGATTAGCGGTATAATGATAAGGTAACGGTTTATTTATTTATTTTTATGGGAGCAATATTAGGCTACCTATAGGCCTCGCTAAATCTCTTCAGCTCGTAACAAAGTGACTGACAGGCTAGTTTGGAAATTACTGAAGGTAACAGCCTTCCTATCTATTGTAACGTTAAGCCTGATCATAAACAAAGTGTAATTCTGTGTTTATTGACGCAGTTCGCTATACACTCGGGATTCTGTCTAGTTAGCTCGCTGTTGCGCACTCTGACCACTTCAGTCGTGAATGTCAGTGAATGAGTTCACGTTAGAATTAATACTGTCGATCTAGCTGTGACTTGGCCTACTCTTTTGTTAATAGGGTAAGCTGTTCTTGAATGTAAGGTTAAAATGTATATTAGGCCGACAACATTAACAATGTTGGTATTCCACCAGCAACCTTGTTGATGAATGTTTTCCAAATAAAAAGATCGCAAGTCATATCCTGATAGTAGGTTAATAAACACTAATGTGATTTTCAGATGAGTCTCTTAAACTGGTTAAAGAGAAAGGTGGACGGTGACCATGGACGAGCTAAGGTTAGTGAGGGAAATTAGGGCAGGCAACGTCAAATTGGCTTCAATAAATTTCTGTGTTAAGCCACCCCATTTTGCTAGTAGGCCTATCTTTTGTTACAAAGAAAAGCTTAAAATCAATACAAAAATGGTACTTTGTGACTAGTTCAAGTTCAAGTTCAACTATGGTCATGCTTTATAATCAGTC
This sequence comes from Gymnothorax javanicus, assembly GCA_029692085.1. NCBI lineage: Eukaryota > Metazoa > Chordata > Actinopteri > Anguilliformes > Muraenidae > Gymnothorax > Gymnothorax javanicus. Next base: position 111,021,527 of record CM056200.1, read on the forward strand.
TCTAGTGTCAGCAGATAACTTGAATCTGTTGATTGTTTGGTAAATTGTAATTTGCCCAGAAAACTCACCAGATGTCCCCATTTAAAGTACAATTTTTCAAAATCTTCTTTCGGGGGAGAAGTATCCCGACCCCCTAAGATTGCTAGGTTACCAACACATAGCACCGCTGCTCCAAAAAATTATAGGGGAAACACTGGTGAACGTCAAAACTTTTCGAAAATGGTGCTTTAAAGATGAATTTTCTATCGATTTGAACGACAAAGGAGACATTTCATGCCTGCGAAAACTGTTTTGCGAAACCTGTTTTGGCGTAACCTGTTTGCATAACCTATGAGTTACGCAAAAAAAAAGTGCTTAACCGAACAATGGGTTACGCAAGGTAAATTCCACGTAACCTGTTTTCTGGTTAAGCAGATTTTTAAAATTTTGAGGGCTGTAATACAAACCTAATCTCTATCAGCAACCATTTGGCCTTCACAGGCCATCTTGCATATTCATGAAGTACAGCGCCCCCAACAGACCCACTTCCATCGATTCAATCAAAATGGCGCTCGCGCTGTACATTGACGGTACCAAGGTAAGTTGATTGCCTGATTTAGAAAAAAATTTATCACGCAGTTTTTGAGAAACAATTTTTAAAATTTCTCAGTCCTATCTATAACATTGGAGCCAAAATTTCAAAGGCCCATAAAACAGACAAAAGTGAATCAATCAAAAATCCGGGTAAAAAAGGTCTGGAGATATGGTCTAGTAGTATGTTATTGCAAATTAACTCAAAAATTCATCGAGCCAAAAAAAAGATAAAAAATGTTGCGGATGACGGATGACGGACGCCACACCACGACAGTAGCTTAAGCTAAAAACGCATATTTACAGTGAGACTTATCTGTAATGTTATAAAACCATCGAAATTAGTCTCAACAAGATAATTGTGTTCCAGATATCAGCACTTCAACCAAGTTTGACATCCATATACATTGAAACTGGGCAGACTGACCATCAGTCACTTTCTCACTTCTCTTCAGAAATGACACAAAAGCTGGACGCGAAACCTTGAAAAATGATATTTCAACTGCGCGCTTGGAGAAAACTAGCGAAATCAACAAATCTTTCTGAAAGTGTGCATCCAACAGTCATCTGTATTTCATCAAGATGAAGGCCTCTGAATTGAAAAATGTGTAGGATATTAGCATTATCATCTACATATCGAAGGAAGAGAGCAAGCATGTCTGTTGGGGGGACAGAAATTACAAAAATAAACTGTGGGGAAATGACAATGAAAGAACAAACTGAACATTGAATTTTCTATAATTTAGACCTATGAAACTTGCTATAATCAAAAACAAAAGCCAAATTTAATGACCATTTACATTTTCCAAATCGCAGACCTGAATATAGATCCTGATATAAGCATTTTACTAACTGTATTTGAGATCCAAGTCCATAGTATGACACAAAACAAGAAAATGACATAATTAAAACAACTGCATATTCACAGTGATACTCATCAAAATCCAGCATATACATAAAAACTTAATGTGATAAAACTATCCAAAATAGTCTCAACAAGATAAATGTGTTCCAGATATCAACACTTCTCCAACCAAGTTTGACATCCATATCCATTGAAACTGGGCAGAGTGACCATCAGTCACTTTCTCACTTCTCTTCAGAAATGACACAAAAGCTGCATTTGAAAAATGTATCAAAGATTTAAAGATTTAAATTTGAAAAATGAAACTTCAAGGTGCACTTGGAGCCAAATACTGGCAAAATTAACAAATTCATTCTGAAAGTTTACATTCAACAGCCATCTGAATTCCACAAAGATGAAGGCTTTACATTAAAAAAAAAAAGAATGTGTCCTTCGAGCCAGAGTTGAACCAGCGACCTAAGGATATCAGCATTATCATCTACAGTCCTCCGCTCTACCAACTGAGCTATCAAAGGAACAGAGCAAAAAAGCATGTCTGTTGAGGGTCTCAATGAAATTACAACTTAGTATAAATGTGCAATTTTGCTGAAATGAGCAATGAGCAAAGAAAGAAGTCAAATTTTATGAACATTAAATTTTCTATTCAAGAGACCTATAAATCTCAGCAAAAACAGAAGTCAAATTTAATGATTTTCCATCATAGACCTGTATATCAGCATTTTACCAACTGTATTTGAGATCCAAGTCCATAGTATGACAAAACAAGAAAAATTACATAATTAAAAAACTGCATATTCACAGTGATACTCATCAAAATCCAGCATACATATCAAAATGTAATGTTATAAACTATCCAAATTAGTCTCATCAAGAAAAATTTGATCCAGATATCAACACTTCTCCAACCAAGTTTGACATCCATATCCATTGAAACTGGGCAGAGTGACCATCAGTCACTTTCTCACTTCTTTTCAGAAATGACACAAAAGCTGGACTTGAAAAATGTATCAAAGTTTTAAAGTTTTAAATTTGAAAAATGATACTTCAGACTTTGAGCCAAATACAAAATCAACAAATTTTTCTAAAAGTTTACATCCAACAGTCATCTTCATGAAGATGAAGGCCATTACATTGAAGAATGTGTCCATCATCCAGAGTTGAACCAGCGACCTAAGGATATCAGCATTTTACCATCTACAGTCCTGAGATCCAAGTCCAACTGAGCAAGAAAAATGACATAATTAAAAAAACTGTCTAACAGGGGTCTCAATCAAAAATCCAGCAACTTATATAAAAATGCAATTTTATAAAAATGAGCAATTAGTCTCAAAGAAAAATTTCAAATTTTATGAACATTAACAATTTTCTATAATCCAGAGACCTATGCATAGACCATTAGTCATCTCACTTTTTTTCAGAAAAACACTGAAAAAAGTATCAAATTTAATGACCATTTAAATTTTCCATCATCGCAGACCTGTAGCCAACTACTCAATATAAGCATTTTACCAGGTACAGTTTGAGATCCAAGTCCATTGTATGACACAAGAAGAAAAATTACATAATTAAACCAGAACTGCATATTCACAGTGCTCTACCAACTGAGCTATCAAAGGGAAAGAGAAAAAAAGGTTTTTGAGGTTGACAACATATCTAAAAATGAGCAATGTTAATCAAGGGAAAAAAGCCAAATTTTATGAAAATTACACTTTCTAAATCAAGAAAAGATCCTGATATGATCCAGATATGAGACAAATCCATAGTATGACCAAAACAAGAACAATTTGACATTTCCAGTGATCCATCGAAAATGACAGATATACTGGGCAGAATAAACCATCAGTCAAGATAAATGTGTTCCAGATATCAACACTTCTCCAACCATCTTTGACATCCATATCCATTGAAACTGGGCAGAGTCACCAAAGTCACTCTCTCTGGACTGGAAAATGCATTATGAAAAGTTTTAAAGATTTAAAGATTTAAATTTGAAAATGAAACTTCAGAGGTGCACTTGAGCCAAATACTGGCAAAAACAATTCATTCTAAAGTTTGCATTCCAGAATGAAGGTTGCCATCCAGTTTGAATTTCACAGATCTTAATAGCCTTTAAATTAAAATGAAGAAAAGTGTCGATGAGCAAAGATTGAACCAGCGACCTAAGGATATCAGCATTATATGAACACAGTCCTCAGAGTTGACCAACTGAGCATTTGAAGGAAGGATATCCTGTTGGGGGTCTCAATGAAATTACAACTTAGTATAAATGTGCAATTATGAGTATGACAAAAAGCAATAAGCAAGAAAGAATCAAATTTTATGAACAAACAGCAAATCGCAGTGTTATAAATAGAGATCTCAGCAAAAACAATCAAATTTAATGACCATTTACATTTATTTGAGAATGAATGGGCTCCATAGTTACCAGATACACTTGAGATGCAAGTCCATTGTATGACAAAAAAAATCAATAACAAAAAACTGCATAGGCAGTGATTTCATCAAAATCCAGCATACATATCAAAAATAATGTTATAAAACTATCCAAATTAGTCTCATGAATAAATTTGATCCAGATATCAACACTTCTCCAACCAAGTTTGACATCCATATCCATTGAAACTGGGCAGAGTCACCATGATCTACTAATCCTTCTTTTTCAGAAATGACACAAAAGATGGACTGGAAAAATGTATCAAAGTTTTAAAGTTTTAACAATTTGAAAAATAAAATCAACAGATTGGAGCCAAATTTGAAATCAATAAACTTTTGAAAGGATTGCAACAGTCATCTACATGAAGATGAAGGCCTTTATCAAGATGAATACGTTCCAGAGTTGAACCAAATGAAAAATCTCAACAAGAAAAAATGTCTCCAGATATCAAGGGCAGAGTTGAACCATAAAAACAATGACATCTATCCATCAATTATCTGAAACTGTTCCAGAGTCACCATTTTATGACCAATTACACTTTCTATCAGACCTGAATATAAGCTGATATTTATTTTACTCAAAGATTTTGAGATTGAAAATCCATTATGACAAAAACAAAAAAAAAGAGCAATAAAACAACAGCAAGCCAAATGACTGGCATTTTCAAATCATTCTAAAAAGCATACGCTCAAAGCCATCTGAATTCCACAAAGATGAAGGCCTTTACATTCAAAAAAAAAAAAATGTCCAAACAAGGCAGAGTTGAACCATCATCCAAGGATATCAGCATTATGACATCCATAGTCCTTGAAATTTTACCAGAGTCACCATCTATGAGATCTTCAAGTCCAGAAATGACACAAAAGGGCATTTGAAAAATTACAAATATTTAAAAACTTAATTTTCACTGAAATGAGCAATCATCAAAAGAAAGAAGCCAAATATGAACATTAACATTTTATAAAACTATCAAAATTATCTCTCAAAAAGAAGAAATCAAATTTAATGATATTTACATTTTCCATCATCAAGACCTGTACATCCGATATCCATTTTACCAGCTACACTTGAGATGCAAGTCCATTGTATGACACAAGAAAAATTACATAATTAAAAACTGCATATTCACAGTGATACTCATCAAAAATCCAGCATACATATCAAAAAATGTTATAAAACTATCCAAATTAGTCTCATCAAGAAAAATTTGATCCAGATATCAACACTTCTCCAACCAAGTTTGACATCCATATCCATTGACACTGGGCAAAGTGACCATCAGTCAAAAAGTTGGACTCTCAAATTTTTCAGAAATCTGGACTGGAAAAATGTATCAAAGTTTTAAAGTTTTAACCTTGAAAATGATGATACTTCAACAAGACTTGGAGCCAACAGCAAAATCAACAAATTTTTCTGAAAGTTTGCATCCAACAGTCATCTTCATGAAGATGAAGGCCATTACATTGAAGAATGTGTCCTTCGAGCCAGAGTTGAACCAGCGACCTAAGGATATCAGCATTATCATCGACAGTCCTCCACTCTACCAACTGAGCTATCAAAGGGAAAGAGCAAAAAGGTTTGCTGAGGTTGACAATGAAATTACAATTCACTATGAATGTGCAATTTTGCTGAAACGTGCAATAATCAAGGGAAGAAGGCAAATTTTATGAACAATTACACTTTCCTAAATCGCAGACCTGAATATAGATCCTGATATCAGCATTTTACTAACTGTATTTGAGATCCAAATCCATAGTATGACTTAAAAAACAAGAACAATTACGTAATAAAACAACAGCAAATTTACAGTGATACTCTTCGATTGCCAGCATATACATAAAAACTTACCGTGAATAAACTATCCAAAATAGTCTCAACAAGATAAATGTGTTCCAGATATCAACACTTCTCCAACCATCTTTGACATCCATATCCATTGAAACTGGGCAGAGTCACCATCAGTCACTCTCTCACTTCTCTTCAGAAATGACACAAAAGCTGCATTTGAAAAATGTATCAAAGATTTAAAGATTTAAATTTGAAAAAAACTTCAACTTCAGAGGTTAACTAGGAGCTAAAAACTGGCATTAACAATCTCATTCTAAAAGTTTACATTAAAAAAACAGTCCATCTTGAACCAGCGAAAAAGATGAAGGCCTTTACATTAAAAAAAGCTATCAAGGAAAAGTGTCCTTTTGAGGCAGAGTTGAACCAGCAACCTAAGGATTTTGCTGAAAATCAGCATATCAAGAACAGTTTTCCGCTAAAAATTTACCAACCGAGTTATCAAAGGATGAAGAGCAAAATGTCAGTCTCAATGTACAACTTAGTATTGTGGCTGAAATGAGCAATGAGCTTAATGCAAGAAAGAATTCAACTTTTATGAACATTAACATTTTCTCTGAATATAACCTTTACCAGCTACATGAGCAAAAGCAAAAGACAAAGAAAATTTAATGAAAATTGCATTTTCACATGAATCATCAAAACCCAGCATACATATCAAAATTTAATAAGCATAAAACTATCCAAATTAGTTTCAATCCAAGTCCAGATATAACACACAACCAAGTTTTACATAAAAAATATCCATTATTCACCAGATACTCATGAAAATCCAGCATAGTACATATCAAAAAATTTAAAATGACACAAAAGCTGGACTGGAAAAATTCACAAAGTTTTAAGATTGAAAAATGATATAAAAAAAAAACTTTGACATCCAAATCAATTGACACTGAAAGTTTGATCCAGTCATCACTTCTTCATGAAGATGACACAAAAGCTGCATTGAAAAATGTGTCCATTTAAATTTGAGAAACGGATACATTCGAAATTGAAACTTCACAGTCCACTTGGAGCCAACCAACTGGACATCAAAGGACAGAGGAAAAATTTATCAGGTTGACAATAAAATCTGAATTCCAAAATTTGAAGCCCTTTAAAATGAAAAAAAAAAAGAAAAATGTCTTGAAACAATTGAACCAGCAACCTAAGGATATCAGATCCAATCATCTACATCCAACAACCATATTATGAGAGATGAAGGCCAAGTATGTCTGTTGGGGCTCTCAAGAAAATTACAACTTAAAATAAATGTGCAATTTTGCTGAAATGAGCAATGAGCAAAGAAAGTCCTCAAAATTTTATGAACATTAACATTTTGAAAATAATCAAAGATAATGTGTTCCAGATCTCAACTTCTCCAACCATCTTCAAATTTAATGACCATTGAAACTGGGCAGAGTCACCAAGGGAAGTCACATTTTTTACCAGCAGACTTGACACAAAAATCCATTTTATGAATATAAAATCCTGATCTCATATTTAAAGATTAAAAATTACAATTGAAATCATCCAAAATATGCATTTTACCACAAAGTCCATTGTATGACACATTACATAAAAAACTGCATATTCACAGTGAGTTTCATCAAAAGCCAGCATACATATCAAAATGTAATGTTATAAAACATCCAAATTAAATCAAAAAAATTTGATACAGATATCAAAACTTCTCCAACCAAGTTTGAAATCCATATCCATTGACACTGGGCAGACACCATCAGTCACTTTCTCACTTCTTTTTCAGAAATGACACAAAAAGCTGGACTGGAAAAATGTATCAAAGTTTTAAAGTTTTAACCTTGAAAAATGAAACTTCAACTGCGCACTTGGAGCCAACTAGCAAAATCAACAAATCTTTCTGAAAGTTTGCATCCAACAGTCATCTTCATTAAGATGAAGGCCTTTACATTGAGAAAAAGTGTCCTTTCAGGCAGAGTTGAACCAGCGACCTAAGGATATCAGCATTATCATCTACAGTCCTCCGCTTCTACCAACTGAGCTATCAAAAACAGATCAAAAATGCCAGCTGAGGTTGACAATGAAATTACAATTCACTATGAATGTGCAATTTTGCTGAAATGCAATAATCAAGGGAAGAAGCCAAATTTTATGAACAATTCAAATTTTCTAAATCGCAGACCATAAATATAGATCCTGATATCAACATTTTACTAACCGTATTTGAGATCCAATCCCATAGTATGACACAAAACAAGAACAGTCACGTAATAAAACAACAGCATATTCACAGTGATACTCATCGATTGCCAGCATATACATAAAAATGTACCAAAGAACAAACTAAAAATAGTCTCAACAAGAAAAAATTTGTTCCAGATATCAACACTTCTCCAACCATCTTTGGACATCCATATCCATTGAAAACTGGGCAGAGTCTCCATCAGTCACTCTCTCATCTCTTCAGAAATGACAAAAGCTGCATCAAAAAAAATGTATCAAAAATTTAAAGAAAAATTTGAAAAATGAAACTTCAGAGGTGCACTTGGAGCCAAATACTTAAATTAACAATTCATTCTTCTGAAAGTTTGCATCAACAGTCATCTTCATGAAGATGAAGGCCTTTACATAAAAAAAAAAAAAAAAAGTGTCCTTTGAAAAGAAGTTGAACCAGCAACCTAAGGACATCAGCATTATCACCTACAGTCCTCTGCTCTACCAACTGAGCTATCGAAGGAAGAGAGCAAACATGTCTGTTGGGGCTCTCAATGAAATTACAACTTAGTATAAATGTGCAATTTTGCTGAAATGAGCAATGAGCAAAGAAAGAAGTCAAATTTTATGAACATTAACATTTTCTATAATCGCAGACCTATGCATAGAAAAAAAAAAAAAACCCCGATCTCAGCAAAAACAGAAGTCAAATTTAATGACCATTTACATTTTCCATCATCGCAGACCTGTACATCGACTCCGATATAAGCATTTTACCAGCTACACTTGAGATGCAAGTCCATTGTATGACACAAAAAAAAATTACATAATAAAAAACTGCATATTCACAGTGATACTCATCAAAATCCAGCATACATATCAAAAATGTAATTTTATAAAACTATCCAAATTAGTCTCATCAAGAAAAATTTGATCCAGATATCAACACTTCTCCAACCAAGTTTGACATCCATATCCATTGACACTGGGCAGAGTGACCATTAGTCACTTTCTCACATCTTTTCAGAAATGACACAAAACCTGGACTGAAAAAATGTATCAAAGTTTTAAAGTTTTAACCTTTGAAAAATGATACTTCAACTGCGCACTTGGAGCCAACTAGCAAAATCAACAAATCTTTTCTGAAAGTTTGCATCCAACAGTCATTTCATGAAGATGAAGGCCTTTACATTGAAAAATGTGTCCCATCCGGAGTCAAAACCAGCGACCTAAGGATATCAGCATATCAAAAACAGTCCTCCGCTCTAAAAGAACTGAGCTATCGAAGGACAGAGCAAAAAGGCCTGCTGAGGTTGACAATGAAATTACAATTCACATGAATGTGCAATTTTGCTGAAAACTGCAATAATCAAGGGAAGAAGCCAAATTTTATGAACAATTACACTTTCCTAAATCGAGACCTGAATATAGATCCTGATATCAGCATTTTACTAACTGTATTTGAGATCCAAATCCATAGTATGACACAAAAACAAGAAGTCAAATTTAATAAAACAACAGCAAATTTACAGTGATACTCTTCGATTGCCAGCATATACATAAAAAACTTACCGTGAATAAACTATCCAAAAATAGTCTCAACAAGATAAATGTGTTCCAGATATCAACATTTCCAACCATCTTTGACATCCATATCCATTGAAACTGGGCAGAGTCACCATCAGTCACTTCACTTCTCTTCAGAAATGACATAATTTTTCAGATCACTTTAAAGCTGCATTTGAAAAATGTATCAAAGATTTCAAAAAAATTCTCAAAATTTACGTTCAAAAGCCATCTGAATTTGAAAAAAAAAAATCAAAAGATTTAAAGACTTAAATATGAAAAATCTACTTCAAAGGTGCACTAGCTAAAAACTGGCATTAACAATTCATTCTAAAAGTTTCTCAACAGCCATCTGACTTTCCACAAAGATGAAGGCCTTGCTGAATTAAAAAAAAAAAAAATAAAAAGTGTCCTTTTAGGCAGAGTTGAACCAGCAACCTAAGGATATCAGCATATCACCAACAGTCTTCCGAAAAAAACCGAGTTATCAAATTTAAAGAGAGCAAGCATGTCTGTTGGGGGTCTCAAGCCAATATTACAACTTAGTATAAATGTGCAATTTTGCTTCAAATGAGCAATGAGAAATGAAAGAAGTCAAATTTTATGAACATTAACATTTTTAGACCATAGAATTAAAAAACAGAACAAATTAATGACATTTACAGTCCTCAATTTACCAACTGTACATATCAAAAATGTTTTAAAAGTCTGTCCATTTTATCCTGACATCGAACAATATAAAAATGCATTTTACACTTCACTTGAATCCAAGTCCATTGTATGACACAAGAAAAAAGGAAGAAAAAATTTGATCCAGATATCATTCATAACTCCAACCTGATTTGACATCCATATCCATTTCAAAGGCAATTTGATAAAACTATCCAAATTAGTATGAAACAAAACAAAATTGGATCCAAAAATCAACAAAGTTTTAAAGTTTGACATCCACTCTATCCATTGACACTGAGCAACTACATAAATCAACAACACTTTTTTGAAATCCATCCAACACAATCAAGATAAATGATGTTCCAGATATCAACATTGAAAAATTTGAATCCATATCCATTGAAACTGGGCAGAGTCACCATCAGTCACTTCTCCTTATTCATCTTCAAGATACTGAGCATTAAAATCACAAACTTTCATTACCAAAAGTATCAAAGATTTCAAACAAATTTGAAAAATGTTTGAGCCAAATACTGGCATTCTCAATCTAAAATTACGCTCATTTAAAAAAAAAAAAAAAAGTGTCCTAAAAAAAAGCAAATGTTGCAACCATTCAAAGAAAGAATCAATTTTATTAACATCTACAGTCCTCTGCTCTACCAACTGAGCTATTGAAGGAAGATCCTGAAAGCATGTCTGTTGGGACTCTCAATGAAATTACAACTTAGTATAAATGTGCAATTTTAAAAAAAAAAAGCAATGAGCAAAGAAAGAAGTCAAATTTTATGAACATTAACATTTTCAATAATCTAAAACCTATGCATAGAAAGTGATCTCAGCAAAAACAGAAGTCAAATTTAATGACCATTTACATTTTCCATCATATCCAACCTAGTACACAAAAATATGATATAAGCATTTTATTTAAGCCAGAATTTCCAATCCATTGTTTGATTTTTTAAGAGAAAAACACTGGCATTAAAACATAATTAATTCTTCATATTCACATTTGAAACTCATGAAAAATCCAGCATTGACACAAGAAAAAAATGTAATGTTAGAAAATCCAAATTAGTCTCATCAAAGAAAACTATTTGAATACAGATATCAAAAGCCTTAAAGCCAACCAAGTTTGAAATCCATATCCATTGACATGAAGCAGAGTGACCATCAGTCACTTTCTCACTTCTTTTCAGAAATGACACAAAAAAAGGACTGGAAAAATGTATCAAAGTTTTAAAGTTTTAACCTTGAAAAATGAGCACTTCAACTGCACTTGGAGCCAACTAGGAAATCAACAAATCTTTCTGAAAGTTTGCATCCAACAGTCATCTTTGAAGATGAAGGCCTTTACATTGAAAAAAGTGTCCCTGAACCAGCGACATAAGGATATCAGAAGGATCATCTACAGTCCTCCGCTCTATAGAACTAGCTATCAAAGGACAGATCAAAAAAGGCCAGCTGAGGTTGACAATGAAATTACAATTCACTATGAATAAAAATTTTGCTGAAACGATGCAATAATCAAGGGAAGAAGCCAAATTTTATGAACAATTACACTTTCCTAAATATCAGACCTGAATATAGATCCTGATATCAGCATTTTACTAACCGTGTATTTGAGATCCAAATCCATAGTATGACACAAAACAAGAACAATTACGTAATAAAACAACAGCATATTCACAGTGATACTCATCGATTGCCAGCATATACATAAAAAACTTACCGTGAATAAACTATCCAAAATAGTCTCAACAAGATAAATGTGTTCAGATATCAACACTTCTCCAACCATCTTTGACATCCATATCCATTGAAACTGGGCAGAGTCACCATCAGTCACTCTCTTACTTCTCTTCAGAAATGACACAAAAGCTGCATTTGAAAAATGTATCAAAGATTTAAAGATTTAAATTTGAAAAATGAAAACTTCAGAGGTGCACTTGGAGCCAAATACTGGCATTAACAATTCATTCTAAAAGTTTACGTTCAACAGCCATCTGAATGAACAAAGATGAAGGCCTTTTTAAAAAAAAAAAAAAAGAAAAAGTGTCCTTGAGCTGGAGTTGAACCAGCAACCTAAGGATATCAGCATTATCATCTACAGTCCTCCGCTCTACCAACTGAGCTATCGAAGGAAGAGAGCAAGCATGTCTGTTGGGGGTCTCAATGAAATTACAACTCAGTTTTAATGTGCAATTTTGCTGAAATGAGCAGTGAGCAAAGAAAGAAGTCAAATTTTATGAACATTAACATTTTCTATAATCGCAGACCTATGCATAGACCCCGATCTCAGCAAAAACAGAAGTCAAATTTAATGACCATTTACATTTTCCATCATCGCAGACCTGTACATCTACTCCGATATAAGCATTTTACCAGCTACACTTGAGATCCAAGTCCATTGTATGACACAAGAAAAATTACATAATTAAAAAACTGCATATTCACAGTGATACTCATCAAAATCCAGCATACATATCAAAATGTAATGTTATAAAACTATCCAAATTAGTCTCATCAAGAAAAATTTGATCCAGATATCAACACTTCTCCAACCAAGTTTGACATCCATATCCATTGACACTGGGCAGAGTGACCATTAGTCACTTTCTCACTTCTTTTCAGAAATGACACAAAAGCTGGACTGGAAAAATGTATCAAAGTTTTAAGTTTTAAAAATGATACTTCAACTGCGCACTTGGAGCCAACTAGCGAAATCAACAAATCTTTCTTAAAGTTTGCATCCAACAGTCATCTTCATGAAGATGAAGGCCTTTACATTGAAAAATGTGTCCTTCGAGTCAGAGTCGAATCAGCGACCTACGGATATCAGCATCATCATGTACAGTCCTCTGCTCTACCAACTGAGCTATCGAATGGACAGAGCAAAAGGGCCTGCTGAGGTTGACAATGAAATTACAATTCACTATGAATGTGCAATTTTGCTGAAACGTGCAATAATCAAGGGAAGAAGCCAAATTTTATGAACAATTACACTTTCCTAAATCGCAGACCTGAATATAGATCCTGATATCAGCATTTTACTAACCGTATTTGAGATCCAAATCCATAGTATGACACAAAACAAGAACAATTACGTAATAAAACAACAGCATATTCACAGTGATACTCATCGATTGCCAGCATATACATAAAAACTTACAGTGAATAAACTATCCAAAATAGTCTCAACAAGATAAATGTGTTCCAGATATCAACACTTCTCCAACCATCTTTGACATCCATATCCATTGAAACTGGGCAGAGTCACCATCAGTCACTCTCTCACTTCTCTTCAGAAATGAGACAAAAAAAAAGCTGCATTTGAAAAATGTATCAAAGATTTAAAGATTTAAATTTGAAAAATGAAACTTCAGAGGTGCACTTGGAGCCAAATACTGGCATTAACAATTCATTCTAAAAGTTTACGTTCAACAGCCATCTGAATTCCACAAAGATGAAGGCCTTTACATTTAAAAAAAAAAGAAAAAGTGTCCTTCGAGCCGGAGTTGAACCAGCGACCTAAGGATATCAGCATTATCACTTACATTCCTCTGCTCTACCAATTGAGCTATTGAAGGAAGAGAGCAAGCATGTCTGTTGGGGCTCTCAATGAAATTACAACTCAGTATAAATGTGCAATTTTGCTGAAATGAGCAATGAGCAAAGAAAGAAGTCAAATTTTATGAACATTAACATTTTCTATAATCGCAGACCTATGCATAGACCCCGATCTCAGCAAAAAACAGAAGTCAAATTTAATGACCATTTACATTTTCCATCATCGCAGACCTGTACATCGACTCCGATATAGGCATTTTACCAGCTACACTTGAGATGCAAGTCCATTGTGTGACACAAGAAAAATGACATAATTAAAAAACTGCATATTCACAGTGATACTCATTAAAATCCAGCATACATATCAAAATGCAATGTTATGAAACTATCCAAATTAGTCTCATCAAGAAAAATTTGATCCAGATATCAACACTTCTCCAACCAAGTTTGACATCCATATCCATTGACACTGGGCAGAGTGACCATCAGTCACTTTCTCACTTCTTTTCAGAAATGACACAAAAGCTGCACTGGAAAAGTGTATCAAAGTTTTAATGTTTTAATCTTGAAAAATAATACTTCAACTGCGCACTTGGAGCCAACTAGCGAAATCAACAAATCTTTCTGAAAGTTTGCATCCAACAGTCATCTTCATGAAGATGAAGGCCTTTACATTGAAAAATGTGTCCTTCGAGTTGTAGTCGAACCAGCGACCTAAGGATATCAACTTTATCATCTACAGTGTTCCACCCTACCAACTGAGCTATCGAAGGGACAGAGCAAAATCGCCTGCTGAGGTTGACAATGAAATTACAATTCACTATGAACGTGCCATTTTGCCTGAAACGTGCAATAATCAAGAATAGAGGCCAAATTTTATGAACAATTACACTTTCCAAAATCGCAGACCTGAATATAGATCCTGATATCAGCATTTTACTAACCGTATTTGAGATCCAAATCCGTTGTATGACACAAAACGAGAACAATTACATAATTAAACAACAGTGATACTCATCGTGCACTTGGAGCCAAATACCGTAATCAACAATTCTTTCCGAAAGTTTGCATCCAACAGTCATCTGAATTTCATAAGATGAAGGTTTTTACATTTACAAATGTGTCCTTCGCGCCGTAGTCGAACCAGTGAAAAAGAAGATTTTCGGTATTCCTGAAAAAGTTCGCTCTCTTCAGGTTTTCAATGTACTTTCTTACTTTGCATTATCCTTTCTGGGAACGAAAATTTAAATATCATAATTCAATAAAATAACACTTCCTTTCCTACCCATTGCACGCACAATACTTCAGTGGCCAAGTCTTCTTATCCTGAAAAATATGCTTTGCCAATGCCATTTTTCACCAATTCAAAAACAATTTCTCTCCTTACAGGTTTTCAATGTACTTTCTTGCTTTGCATTTTAGTTTTTGGGAACGAAAAATTAAATATTATAATACAATAAAATAACACCTTCTTTCCTACTCATTGCACGCACAATACTTCAGTGGCCAAGCCTTCTTATCCTGAAAAGTATGCTTTGCCAATGCCATTTTCCACCAATTCAAAAGCAATTTCAAACTTCCTAAAGTTTTTCCATTCTGACAGAAGCCGAAAGAAGCACTACTTATAGTAACCAGCAGATGACACTAAATTCCTTCAATCATGATGACAGTTCAAACAGAAAAGAAACATAATTCTCTAGCAGTCATACCACAAGAAACATTCGCTCTGTCTGATCAAGGCGAACATCATTTTCTCGTCCTGAATCCGCACGTGAACAGACGACGAAAAACTGGAAAAGTTCAAGTCCATTCATCTAGTCAGGTTCCAAAGACAGCCGTGAAGTGCTGCAGAATGTAAATGAGTTGGCAAAAAAAAAAAAAGTATGAAGACCAACTTGTACTCAGTTCATTCATTCTTCCCAAGTGCACACAGCAGGCATACGCATACATTCTCTGAGAACATCTACTCCATTCAGATTTTCGTGCTTTCATCGGCACATTGATTTGGTGTGGGAGCTGACACAACACACAAAAAAGATACCACTCCAAACAGAAAAGAAGCACAGTACAAAAGCCGGGCATTTTGTTCATCAGCTATTTGGCACAAAAAGACAAAACATTCCGGTCCACACAACACACAAAAAATTCACATACACAATGAACAAATAAAAGAAATATTACAGGTAACACAATTAAAAATACGTCATCACATCATTCAGTCATCATTCATAGAACCTTGCGGGTGCTCCAATAGCGCAAGACAAACATCTAATCGCGAAAGTTCTTTTATCAGCGTTTACAGAGAGTGAGCTCAGATCCGCGGACATCTCCCGTGCAAGGGCACAGCACAGCATGTGTTCTTCCTGTCGTACGCCAGTCTTGCGGCAACGCACACATTGTTCAGGTGCTGTACGGCTCTTCCGTCCCATTTCCACTCGCAGCCTGTGAGAAGACACCCAAAAACAAGTAAAACTTATTCACAAAGTGGAGGGACGGACAAATCTCATTATGATGGCTCAGAAGGTCTTGTGTCTTGTTCCTCCTTTCGATCATACTTTCGCAATCAAATTTGCTTTTGTCTTCATTAACAAGCATGCCACATTCATCACGTTATTCCTCCAAATAAATCAATTTCTCAGTCAGCCTTCAATTTCAATTTTTCAGTCAGACCCAGTTCTGGTGATTTCAGCAATCTCCTCAGCGGTTTTCTTTGCTTGAAATCTGGCCAGTAATTTGACTCTCTTGATTGAACAACCAATGCATGAATGCAAACAGGAAAATGGACTCACCTCTCATTGCGGGCCAATTCCTTAGCGTCTCAGCTGTCAATCTACAGAAGCCGACGGGGGGGGTTGCTGCGGGAGCAACTGCCACCGCAATGCCACAGTCGAGCGGTCACTGCCCCTCCAGTCTTGACACTAGGCAAGAAACAAAATATTTCCAAAAAAGGGCTGGACGAAAACTCAAGTTTAAGACTCACAATTCATTATACTTTCTTTCAGGGCCGGTTGTACACTGCTCTGATTGGGGTCGCAATCAGAGATTTGGGGTGGGCAACTTTCAACCTGTATCACACTATGCCATACTACATTCTACAGGCCCTTTTGTTTTTGGTAGTTAAAATGTCTGATGACTAGAGGTGTAATATAGATGGCACTCAAACAATAAATTTGAACAATTATTAACTAGGCTTATGTTTTCACATAAAATTGCTAGTCGCATCTGTTTTAAAAGTAGTAAAATATCAAAGAAATGCTATTGGATTCAAATGCACAAAGCAACCACTAAGGGCATGAGCCATCTTTTTATGAAGCAAATGCTATGCAACTCTTCCATATCTATGTTCTTGATCATGGATTTCTTTATGAGCCAAAATGACCAAATTCATTGACCAGTCGGGAGTGGGCGGGAAGTGCAAAGCTGCAGCGGGGCAGTAGAAGCAATGGAGTCCGTGTTTCACCAAAATCTGTGACCCCTTGAAGACCTGACTGCAGATACAATTGGCTATCCTTGGCTTTGTTAAGTAACCACAAATAGGTGCACAATGATCATTCAGTTGAATAAAGTATGACTTCATCTACCGAGATAACACTAGCGAACTACCTGTCCTACGAAAAAGAATGAAAGCAACCAAGTGACTGCTGCACGTAGCTTGCTTGCTTGTGCTTGCAAGCTAACATTTGCTAACGTTAGCTAGCAATCAATTGAGCAGAGCAGAGCTCAAAATGCAGAACAACATCATGACAAACAATTAGTAGGGACTCCAGATGACCAAAATACATAGATGTAGCTGTTATTGGTCAATTTCAATTCAAATTCAATATGCTACCTTGCTAAGAATTTCTGAGCGAGGTAATCTCTGTTGGCATCTGTGAGAAGCAGCATGGAACAGCAGCGCAGCTAGATGGCTAGAATTCAAGGCACAGGTAATATTTTTAAACAGTGATATATACTGTGATAGTGGAGCCACAACATTTAGAAGAAATGAATTGGAGCTTACTGAGGGTAAAAGGCCTCTGAGGCAAAGGCAGCATCATTTTCTTTCTTTTAATGAAACTTTATTTGTGTGAAACAGGCGTCAATAGGGTTTCCGTGAGAGACTCCCCGAGGGCGATGACGTCAGAGCTACCAGGACTTTGCGCATGCACAGTAGGGCTGAGTGGAGCCCCTTTCAAAGGATACCCATCTTCAGGTGTTTATTGTTGGAAATGATGGCCTAGTGGATAAGAGCAAGAGCAAGAGCAAGAGCAAGAGCAAGAGCCTTGTGTGCAGAGATTTTGAGTTCGAAAAGGTACATTAAAGAAATTTTTGAAGCCCAGCCTTAAACTTCAAAAAAGGTCAGGGTGCTTTCAGTGGCTGCAATTCAGAAGGCTGGGTAATTATGTTACTGCCCTGTCAGTCTTTTTGTTCAAGGTCAGAGGTGTGCATGCAAAGACCCCAATTTGGTGATTCATATCAGTTTTTATCCAATTAACTCTCTCACTCTCAGGTGAAGTTGTGAAGAGACAATTGAAGCTCATTAACTCCACCTGTGTAAAACATTATTTAATGAGCTGCCTTCTCTCATTTGAGGGAGGGAGTGGATTTGTTTGCTGTTGGCTCGCTGATTTTATGGGTTTCCTTTGGATAATTTAATGTGCTTAGCCTAATAAATTAATTTTTTACCTCTATTTCCCTGTGTAATCTCCCTTCTTGTTACGGCCTTTGATTTGGGTCTTAACAGTTGGGGGGCTCGTCCGGGAGATGGATACTTTGCTTTGTGGACTTTTTTGGTAGTTAGTAGAAGCCTTTGCCATTGCTGGACAGGGTTCAGTTTGTTGTGTTTTCCCTCAGCTGGTAGTAAACTACAGTGAGTGCATATTGGCTCTGTGTATACAGCTGTTTTTGGGAATGAGATTTTGCTACCTGTCCTTGCGCCTGAGCACAAAGTAGCTTCGCATTTTGTTGGTCTGTGAACTGGATAGAGTTTGGAGTTTGAATGTTGGGGTGCCTAGTGGAGCTCATTGAGTTCTGTGTGTGCTATTGGGAGATGCATAGGGAAATCTTTACTGAAGGCTATGGCATGTTTGGTTTGTTTTGCTTTTGTTTGTTTGGCCATACCATTAAGCTGGTGCATTGAATTGACTGAGTTGAGGTGAAATTGTTTAATCCTGTACTTGTGGAGAATGTAACAATGTTTTCCTGGTTTTAGCTTTATTTGATGTCAAATGGGACATGTGAATCAACCAGTGCATGGCAGTTAGATTTTGTAGGGTAGCCGTCGGGCAAGCCCAGGGTGGCTTGTCACTATTTTTCCTTTTTTATTCTTCCCGGTGAATATGGGGGACTGAATGGCATTGCCAATCATGAGTCCAAAAAGTCGGCGAAGACTAGATTACGTTAGGCGGGGTACACACATAAGGATTTTTTAAATCTGAAGAGATTTTTTATCTGCTACAGACCCCACACATGAAGATAAAAAATCAGGCACTGAACAGTTTTGATCGTTCTGTGTGTGGTGTGCTCCGATAATCTCAACGCTGCCCACCACATACATAACGATTCTGTTCCATCACCGATCTAGAATCTAGTCCTCCAAGACAGAAATCTCACGAGATCAAACGTGATCTGACAAAAACGAAGAAGAAGAAACATAGCAACAACAAACACAAGATGCAGCATGGAAGAGGACACACGAGAGGAGGAAATGATGGTGGTCAGCTCGCTTCTTGATTGGCTACATTCCGTTTCACGTCACAATTCACCGAGTCATGACTCGGGAGTCGTCAGCTTTCCCCACATACATGAAGATTTTTGGTCCCAAATATTGAACAAGAGTAATATTTACGATCGTCAGGCCCGACCCGTTTCGGAACCCGATTATCGGGACAAATTCACTCTTAACACACCTCAGACCACAGGATAATCTTATCGGATAATCTTATAAGACATAAGATAATCTTCCGATTGTCCTCGTTGGTCGGGAGGGGGAAAATCAGGCAAAATCAGCCAGATTATCTTTATGTGTGTACCCCGCTATCGGTTTGTTGAGGAAAGATTTATCATCTTGTGCTCTGAGAATCTGGCCCTCCTTGGAATGGTGTTGTTGAGAGAACATGGTTCCATTTGCATATTTAAATTCCTTCTGTGGCAGGACATGATTGATGGCAACCACTTAGCGATTTCTTCAAGCTTGTCTTTGGATAATTTAGTTTTTGTGTCTGTGGGATGACCCTTCATCTCTGCTCCTGTTACTTTGTCTTTGCAACACTTGTTATGTGTTGTCAGATGGGGAATGTCCAGTGAACAGTCTTTGCTAGTGCTGCTTTTGGTGCACTTTGGTACAGAGCTCATACAGCTCATGAGCCCCACCTGTGAAAAACATTATTTAATGAGCTGCCTTCTCCCAATTGAATAATAATAATAATACATTTTATTTAAAAGCGCCTTTCCCAGTACTCAAGGACGCTTTACAGAGTGATTAAAAACACAACACAGTAGAGAGAGAGAGAAAGAGGAAAAAAAACAAAAGTAACACAAAATTAAAATGAATCAGTGGAGTTACAGAGGATATGCAGTTTGAAACAGATGGGTTTTAAGTCTTGATTTAAAGAGGGGTAAAGAATCAATGTTCCTGATGTCTGGTGGGAGTGAGTTCCAGAGTTGGGGAGCAGAGCGACTGAAAGCTCTGCTCCCCATCGTGCTGAGACGGGCGGAGGGCACAGAGAGGTGGAGGGAGGAGGAGGACCTGAGGGAGCAAGAGGGGGCGGCAATGCGGAGGAGATCAGACAGATACAGGGGGGCGAGGTTGTGGATGGCCTTAAAAGTATACAGTAGGATTTTGAATGTGATTCTGAATTTGACCGGGAGCCAATGAAGCTGCTGAAGGATGGGAGTGATGTGGTGAAAGGAGGGGGTTCTGGTGATAATGTGGGCTGCAGAGTTCTGGACCAGTTGAAGCTTATGGAGGGATTTGTGAGGGACACCGAAGAGGAGTGAGTTGCAATAGTCGATACGGGAGGTAACGAGGCTATGGACTAAGATAGCAGTGGTGTGAGGGGTGAGAGAGGGGCGGAGACGATTAATATTACGCTGATGGAAACATGCAGACCGTGTTACGTTATTAATGTGAGCGCTGAAAGAAAGTGAGCTGTCGAGGATGACACCCAGACTCTTAACCTGAGCGGAGGGGGACACTGTGGAGCAGTCAATGGTGAAGGAGAAACTGTCAGCTTTGGATAAAGTGGATTTGGTGCCGACAAGGGGACTTCTGTTTTATTACTGTTAAGTTTAAGGAAGTTGGAGGTGAACCAGGATTTAATTTCTGAAAGGCAGTGGGTGAGGGAGGAGGGCGGGAGAGAGGAATTGGGTTTGCTGGACAGGTAGATCTGGGTGTCATCCGCGAAGCAGTGAAAGTGGATACCAAATTTGTGGAAAATATCGCTAAGTGGGAGGAGGTAGATAATGAAGAGGAGGGGCCCCAGGACAGAGCCCTGGGGCACACCTGAAGTGACGGGGGAGGGCTGTGAAGGGAGGAAGTGGATTTGTTTGTGACCATGGTGCTGTTTGCTTGCTGATTTTATGGGTGGCCTTCGGATAATTTAATGTGCTTAGCCTAATTATTACTTTTTTTTTACCACTATTTCCCTGTGTGATCTCCCTTCTTGTTATGGCTTTGATTTGGGTTGTAACAATGATGCAATTGGATTGTATGTTAAGATGCTAGCCTAGGTCGGCCAAAATAAACAAATTATGAAAAACATGGGATCTTATCTCCCACTTAATGTGGAATTTGGTTCCTTTTAATCCAGGAAAATTCTACACACTGCAAAATAAAAGCTAATTTCCTGATTTGCACAGTGACGGCAACAAAAATCAAGTCAATTTAAAATCCTTTTTTGATAAAATCACTGTTTCAAGTGGATTTAACAGATAAAAATTAACTTCATTGACAAAAGCAGCTGAATTTTATTTAATTTATCTGAGCCCAACTTTTTTGATTGACTGCTAATCAAGTTTCACAAGACTATAGATTAAGATGGAAAATGATGAGAACATCAGAGAGTTGGACTGTTACATTTCAAACATTTTCCTTTATGAAAAGTCGGTGTTAACGGTGGCACAGCCGACACAAGTACAGCGTGAATTAGGCTATTCGGACATCGGCTAATGTTCCTCTTATTGCCACTAAACCACAATAATCGAGTGGCTGGCTGTTGTTAACCCTCGTCCAAACAAGGGGGTTGGTTACCACCCCCCCCAACAGATTTTTTCCTGTCGCACAAAAACGTTAACAGATATGATCTAATGCTTCTATGTAGGCTAATTGTTCATCATCCTTTGCGCTCATTTTCATGAAAAAACGATGAGGGTATCTCACCCCCCGGGGGTAGGGTAGGCCGTCAAAGTCGAAGGGTAGGGGGCGGTGGTTGTTACCAGCGTAAATTTTTGCCTGTTTTTGATACAAAATATGTTACAAATTAGTTGCAAATAGTATGCTATTATTATGTTTCATGCTCAATGAACTTTGTAGACCACACTCATTGTCATCCTTATTGATTTATTGATGTAGCTTGTCCTTGTATTAGGCCCAAAGCATATAACTAGGTGCCACTTTGTTGCAAAAATGAAAAAAAAAAAAGTTCTCTGATTTTAAAAACCATTATTTAAAAAAATAACTACAATTCTCTGGAACATATAACAAACAAATCTGGAGCTTAAAGCTCACAAATTATTTTTATACTAAGCATTTCTTGGAAGATGGACATGTACCAAGGACACTTAGCAGCCAGCTCAGCATCCATCCTCAGGCATTCTAAATCGAGGTAGTTGATGAAGATTTGAGACACATTCAATTGTAGGATTCCTGTTGAATGTTTTTATCGCATGATGTTCATGCTAGACTTGGAGATCTGGAAAATATAAGGATTTTTGTGTAAAAATAGGAGCATTTTTAAAAAATTTCAGTCATTTCTTTCTTTTAGAAAACTGTGAAACCCATATGCTGGTTGGAAAACCTTTTCAGAATATTTGAATGGCCACACCTAACCTCCAAAACAAGAGCCCTTTTCTTTGAAAGGTTTCATGTGAAGGGATGCTTGGAGTTGAACTATTCTACAAAATGTGACATACAACCGGAGATTTGTAGTATTTATTATTTTCACACATTCTGTGCACTCAAAACCAACAGAGGGCGCTGTAACAACCTTTCAATTGAAAAAGCAATGGCTGAAGAGTAGTTTTTCATGACCTAACTAAAGAAAGAAACATAATGATCCAAGGCCTACGTAACAACTCTGCCTGTTCATCAACATTAGAAATTAATCAGAACTTGCTCTCAAGAAGGGAGCAGGTTTAAATCAGAGATCTTAATGTGTATATCAGCAGTGGAAAAAGCCCAAGCACAACAGCAGGAGTTAAAATTAGGTGTCATATGTTGCCCATATATTGACGTTTATCCATCACATTAAGTGTGACATACAGCCGGAGAATTCAAAAACTTAAAATATCACTATTATCCTGAGCAGTATTTAACTTCAAATTGTTGAACAACAAGAAATTAAAAATCCTAACATAACAAGAGTAAAATCTATAATTATGGCAACCATTAAAACAGCTACATTAGGGTAAAACAAGGGTCTGTCTCTGCAGCTTGCAAAAATTAAAATTGCCCTCATTTGCTGACATTAGGAAGCTCAGCAACCCTTCATGAACTGTGAGATTCACTTTATACGTTGACTGCAATTCCCCACTGATTTTTCTGATGCCTGACTCTTCCAATTCTGGGCACACTATTGGCAAAAGGCATTTTACTGCAATGTAAATATCCTTTTTTTCATCACTCAAATAGATTGAGTCTTGCCGAGGTACAAGCTGGTGCCCTCTTATCACCTCACCACCAGCTTCATATCTAGAGCCATAGTTGTCTTTCGTGTAATTGGAAAGGATGTGAGGTGCTTTGGTCACTTTCACCAAGTAGCATGGTTTAAATTCTTCATCTGCTTGGATCACTGCGATGAGATTGGCTTCTATCATTTCAGTCAGATCTACAGCCTGGCCAGTTGCCTGAGCATCATTGGTGACTTCATCACAATCTTTTTCGGCAACTTGTCAATTACATCTTTTGCTTTGCCAGGTGTTGCCAGAAGACTGCAAGCCAGTAAAGGAACCCAGTTAGCACTTAAGCCCTCTGAAAACCTGGGGAAAACCCTGCGATGGCAGACTGTTATGCTGTGTGCATACGTAGCTACATGTATGGATGTGTACTTGGTGCATGCACTACAACTGGAGGTGATGGGCCTAGTCTGATTTCTTGTCGCAGACTTAGGAAAAAACACAGTTTTATGTTGTCAAAGTATGACTTCCCATTTACCTTTATTTGAAAAAAATATTTGGAAACCTGTGTTAACTGCAAATGACACTTTTCTCTGGCATTGTCAGACGCTGCTGTTCACAATATAGGCCTGGGCCTATTGACCCTGGTTTTTTTATGCTCAAGGGTGAAGATAGGTGGCAGCACAGCCTAATCCCCCCGGGTGGGGGCATCTTACTACAAAAGACGTAAATAATGTGGTTATTGGCATGAAATACCAAATTAATCTAATCAAACTTGCCTTACTTGATCATTGTCAAAACATGACATACAGCCAGAGAAACTCCAAAAGCCTCAGCTCCTGGAATTTGATCAAAGGTTTAATAAAAACTTTGGTAATAGATATCCTATGGGACAAGCAATATGTAGCATGTGTCAGATCTACTTTTGAAGAGGTGTCAAACTCCTCAGACAATTAAATGTAAAATTTGACATACAGCCGGAGACAAGGCCTCAGTTATTTCATGCCTGTGGTGCAGGGACACTATTATCTTCAGTACACAAACGATGATTTCCATGAATAGGGGACAGACGTGCCTAACATTCCCCATCAAAAGAGGCATCTGTCTGCCTACATATTCTGAATAATAACCTCAGCCAAAAAACTCTAGGTTTTTGAAGGCAAAACCTCACAATTGACTTAATGAGCCCTTATGGCTTCTATGTCATCACTGAATTTATGTGTCAGAGAACAGTAACCAGTTTCCACAACTAGACATATCACTCCAAGAATTAAGCTGTTTAAAGACTGGTTTGGTCTTCAATAATTATTCTCTTTTGGCATTTGCTTAATTTAGTAAAATTTCACTGCAACACAGAAAATATCATTTTTTCAACTTCCTGCTTTCCAAAGTTCAATAACTCAGCCATTCTTGATGAAAACATAGGAAAACAATGCATTTTAAGCTTCAGTAAGACATTTTCTACCAAGTTCAGCTAGTAACATCAGTGGCAAACCCTTTACAAAAGATTTTCAACTTGAAAACCTCAACAAACTCATGAAAATACTGGTGGCACCCAGTTACAGGCTTTGGGCCGCTAGTAAATCTTGGCATTACAATGACCAGCAGTGACCAGTAACCTTGAAGTGATCTTCACCTAATAATATTAGAAGTGCATGACCGACATACTTTTACTTGTGTGTTTGACTGGTTACTGTACTGTATACTATTTTTATACTGTGCTATAGGCCTACTATTATACAAGTTCATAGAATTGTTCATAAAGTTGTTCTCATAATTCATAGATAAACCTTTTATGCAAGTGTGTTCTATCATAGGGAAAGACAAAGTAAAAAAAAGGGGAAAAATGTTCAAAAAACTATTTGTTTTCCTTTTGTGTGTGTTTTCCCCAAAATGAGTTATTTATGACATCATAGTAATGTCAAATTTATGTTACTAATGAGTTTATAACATTTATAATAATACTAAAATATTAATTGTAGTATCAGTAGTTTTAGAGGTTACAAAAAGTTACTTCAGCTAAAATTAAAACTATAAAAAAACATGGATTTTTGGTCATTTTGATGTTTTTTCCTGATATGGTGTTAGTTATGACGTCATAATGTTGAAATGTGTGTAATTTGTACTTGATTTGAAGAGAGGACATCTGTAGCTGTGCACTGATACCAAACAAGATGATGTTTATCGCTTAATTTCGAAATAATCGAGCCTTGGTCGGGGCTGTAGTAGAAAAACCCTTGGTTGGACGAGGGTTAACAAACTTAGCGATTTGTTTCAATTGCCTATTTGTAGCCTACTGGAATCAGAGACTGAGGGTGATTTCACACAAGGGACTCGGGCACGGATCCGAGTACACTTGACCCTAAAATCCAGTTCATTTGGTAAGTGCGAACACAAGCGTACCGTGCTCAGGCCGTGAGTACGGTTGGAAGAGGTGGACGCGGGCACGGTTCATCCGTACTCATATTGAATGTGAAAGCAACCATACTTGAGCACGGAAGATTACTGTTATGTGTTACAACTCTCTTGTTCTAACAAATGCAGCGGCGAAAGCACCTCTCCATTCAAGCTAAGAAATTCAACACTTGCTCGAAATTTAGGCAGATGAAAACATACAATTACAACTGGATACCACACACAAAAACTCAAAGATCTATGGAATAATTTGTGAGTAGTCACATTCACGTGGTTCTCGCAGAACAATACATCAGTGCTAAGACAAACTATAGAAAATGCGACAGCGAAATTTCAAAGTGAAAGAGCCCTCAGGGACTTAGGGCTCGTCCACACGAGAGAGATTTTTTTGAAATCGCATAAATATTTTATTGTTTTGGCTTTGCGTTCTAACAGAGACGGCGAAAACGTCAGCCCGAAAATGGTATTTTTTCAAAACGGGTTCCCGAGTGAGAAAATCTGAAAATGCCACCCCAGCGTTTTCGTGTGGACAAACAAAACATTTTTTTTTTCAAACGATGGCGTGATAGTCCCCATCACAGCCCCCAGGTCTGTGTGTGGCGCTGTAGCGTTTCTATGGAAATAGGCCAAAAACGGAGAAGAAGGCAGGAGCATGCGCTCTCTTCTCCGTTTTTAGTCTATTTTGTGAAAACGCTACAGTGCCATAGCACCACACACAGGCCTGGAATATTTACTTCAGCGTTTTGGGTCGTTTTAGGCGTCTCCATGTGGACGAGGCCTGTGTGAAAGCTGACCAGTGGGAGGAGAGGGGAGGGGGGTAATTGTACGGTGGCATGGCACGGAACAATCGTACGTAGTGTGAAAGCGCCTAAAGACCAAACGTGAGCTCATATTTTAATCATTTAAAAATAAAAGAGACGAGCCTTTCAAAATGTGGTATTGCTGGTAGTTATTTTCTCGAGATCTCGGCCAAAAAAAAACCTTCACACTGTTCGTTGCTGAAATCAGACTTACAAACGCGTGTGCGCGCCCATACACACACACGGGGATTACACCAGATGTGTGTCTGGTCCGCCTCCGCCCTGCTGCGTGTTTGCTGCGTGCATTGCCGTCCATCAACACCCACCGGCTGCATTTTAACTGCATACAAATGCCGGAGGGCTAGAGAAGCGAGACCAATGAATGAGCCTGACAAGATCAAGCGGTAATTACAGAATCGCATGCGATCGCCCGAGATAAATGATACATGTTGTTTTGAGTGCAACTACAAACAGGCAGCAGCCTTTGATTTTTACCGAAAGGGTTGAGGAACGGTTGACTTGCTTCGATTTGTTTATTTTTCAAGATTTTGTGCTTCTACCATGGATAAGTAGCCTATTTATTGATAAATGTTCTTAATTTCCCATTTTATTGGGTTTGTCATTTGTTTGGAAAGTGTTCTGTCGATGAAGTTTGGCCTACATATTTTCTTACTTTGGTTGCTAGCCTACAATACAAACTGGTGCCAACACGGATTTTGAAAATTAAGCGCATGTTTTAAATGTTATGTCTGTGTACTGATTGATCTGCTGTGCTGAAGTGCTGTGTTTCTGCTGCGGAATCCACCAAAAATAGGAATCTTGCTTATCTGCTGCGCTGGGCTGCGGTTTGCCGGAGCTGAGACGGATGAGAAATACAATGCAGTGGATCTAGTGTCAGCACACTCATTGACTAAAGTGAATCCTAGATGAACCAGACGCGCATCTGATGAAAATTGGGACACATACACACACTCACACACACAGATTCATTCAATCGAAATCACCTCTGTGACGTTTGAAGTGATCATAGTACCGTGCCTGCATCATAACTCAGAATTCAAATGAACTGGTGTTCAGTGCTGGTTATGTATTTTTAGGCCTGTCCATTGGTATATGACTGCACTTGTTGATACAGACTACGATATTAATTCCACAGATCTACTGTCTTCATTCTTGATACTAACAACTGCTAACTTGTTTGTCTACTCTGGTGAGTAAAGCTGGATTTATGGTTCTGCGTCGACTCCACGCAAAGGGCACGCCGTCGCCTCGACGCCGTCGTGGATCTTTCGAAGTTCTGCGCTGAGGTCGTTTGCGTCGTGCTGTGCCGCGAAGCAATTCACAGCCAAACTGCTAGGTGGCATCAGGTTTTCGAAGGATTTGTTGTGAAATCACGTGAGAGAGGACCAATCAGTGCCCTTGCGGTCTGCGTCGCTTTGTCGCGTAGTTAGAAAATTTTCGAGGTGCACGGCAGGCGACGCAGAGGCTCTGCAGCGGGGGTTCACGTCGCCGCAGAGGCTCTGCGCCTCGACGGCGTTGGTTCGACGCAGAGCCATAAATCTAGCTTTAGTCCCAGGACAGCCAAAATGCCATTTACTTGGCGTTGACTACTCCTCTTTGTGCTGTTGAAGATACTGGAATTTGACGTGGATCAAAACTGGAATGAGTTTCCCGCCGATGGTTATGAAGGTAAGCGTAAATGTTTGATCCAGGGTGCATCCAAGGGCCGACGCTTTTCTCATTTTCAGTTTGCCCATCCTTCATTCCTTTCCTGCCTCCACTCCTGGCGGTTAAGTCCCTCCCACCTGAGATGCGAGCGGAGGAGGCAGGGAAGTGATACAATTAGACAGGAGTTGAGGCAAGAGGCATTTCACAAAATAAGATATCCCTGCTTCCCTCCTGTCATTTTAGTGACATCAGTGAAATAGGATATGGGCCAATGGCACAGCTGCATCATCTGGCCATTGTTTTGTGTAGCCTACCACTGTATTTTATAATCTTTTTCAGATGAGCATAACAGTGTCCATGACAACTCACATATTTACTTTTAATTCATTTCACAACATGGCAGCTGAGAATCATGCCTCTTTTACATATCACAGGTGCTGAAAGGACATCTGCTGAGGAAAGATTTGCGTATTCTCGCTCATAGGTCCTCTAGCAAGCCTCCTAGCTCCTCTCTCCTCGAGATGCATTTTGTGAATTGAGAAATTTTTTTTTTCAAGATGAGGCACAAAATAGAGAAATGAGATGAGATTGATTTTTTTTTTTTTTTTTGGGTGACAGTTATGCAGTGTGGCAGTTGGAATAGGGGAAGATGGAGCAAATGACCTGAGGAGATGCAGGAAGGAGGTACAACATAGAGAAATGAGATGAGCCTTTATTTAATATTCCATCCAACGTTCCAACATTACCCATAATTGCTCACAGCAGGAGCAGTTTCCAGTTCCCTGTGCACATCAGTTAGCATTGCTGAATACTTTGCTGAATTGCTGAATTTTTTTTTCTTTTAAAACTATGGACTTGTATCACGAAGTCTGAAATAAAGAGAGAATTGAATAGAACTGGAAATCTTCAAGCTCATCCGGTAATTATGGTCTGTGAATAAACATTGCTCTTGCATTATGAAGTTTCAAACTGACATGGTATGTGAGAAAACTTTCTATAGCAACAACATGTGCGAGAAAATATTGACTTTGATGGAGTTTTCAAGGCAATATCGATGTGATAAAAACAGCATAACATTTGGCAGGACCACTCATAGCTCACCGCACACGGTTAACTGTGCCGATTAACTGGCTGAGCACTTTACAATGTTAGTGATCAGTGGCGGCTCATGAACTGGCAATAGGGAAGCGCAAACAATCCCATAAAATTCATGATTGGTTATGACCTGTTTTCAGTCATTCATTTAAATTACCATTACAGAAACCCAAAAACTCTCAACATTATCAGATGTGGCCAGTTTTCATTTATAAAGCATACCAATTACGACTACGGACTTCTCACGCTTTTCTTTCCTCAGGGGTTGGAAGCAATGCATGTGTTTCATGATCGTTCAAATGAAATAAGATCATTTGAAACGTCTTAATGCAATTCCTTTACTTCCAACCCCTCCATGCACAAGGACTTCAATTCCGCACGAGAATCTCTTACTTATGCGTTTATTGAATTGTGTGAGGGAGTATGGGGAGTGCAGTATGAGGGAGTATTGAGAGTACAGTATGAGCGGGACCATGGACAGTAGTATTCCAGGGAGTGATAAAGAGCACAGTGTGAGAGAGTACAGAGAGTGTTTGAGGGAGTATAGGGAGTACAGTATGAGGGAGTGAGCAGAGTGTTTGAGGGAGCATAGAGAGCACAGTATGAGGGAGTAAGGAGAGTGTTGTTTGAGGTAGTATAGAGAGTACAGTATGAGGGAGTAAGGAGGGTGTTGTTTGAGGTAGTATAGAGAGTACAGTATGAGGGAGTGAGGAGAGTGTTTGAGGTAGTATAGAGAGCACAGTATGAGGGAGTAAGGAGAGTGTTGTTTGAGGTAGTATAGAGAGTACAGTATGAGGGAGTAAGGAGAGTGTTGTTTGAGGTAGTATAGAGAGTACAGTATGAGGGAGTAAGGAGGGTGTTGTTTGAGGTAGTATAGAGAGTACAGTATGAGGGAGTAAGGAGGGTGTTGTTTGAGGTAGTATAGAGAGTACAGTATGAGGGAGTAAGGAGGGTGTTTGAGGTAGTATAGAGAGTACAGTATGAGGGAGTAAGGAGGGTGTTGTTTGAGGTAGTATAGAGAGTACAGTATGACAGTAGTGTTTGAGGGGAGAGTACAGTATGAGGGAGTAAGGAGGGTTTTGTTTGAGGCAGTATAGAGTACAGTATGAGGGAGTAAGGAGGAGTGTTGTTTGAGGTAGTATAGAGAGTACAGTATGAGGGAGTAAGGAGGGTGTTGTTTGAGGTAGTATAGAGAGTACAGTATAGAGGGCATAGTATGAGGTAGTATAGAGGAGCATGAGGGAGTAAGGAAGAGTGTTGTTTGAGGTAGTATAGAGAGTACAGTATGAGGGAGTAAGGAGGGTTGTTTGAGGTAGTATAGAGAGTACAGTATGAGGGAGTAAGGAGTATGAGGGGAGTATGAGGGAAGAGAGGTTGTTTGAGTTAGTATTGAGGGGAGTAGGAGGGTGTTGTTTGAGGAGTATAGAGAGTACAGTATGAGGGAGTAAGGAGAGTGTTGTTTGAGGTAGTATAGAGAGTACAGTATGAGGGAGTAAGGAGAGTGTTGTTTGAGGTAGTATAGAGAGTACAGTATGAGGGAGTAAGGAGAGTGTTGTTTGAGGTAGTATAGAGAGTACAGTATGAGGGAGTAAGGAGGGTGTTGTTTGAGGTAGTATAGAGAGTATGACAGTAGTGTTGTTTGAGGTAGGGTACAGTAAGGAGGGTGTTGTTTGAGGTAGTATAGAGAGCACAGTATGAGGGAGTGAGGAGAGTGAGGTAGTATAGAGTACAGCATGAGGGAGTAAGGAGGAGTATGAGAGTACAGGGGGAGTAAGGAGGAGTGTTGTTTGAGTTAGTATAGAGACCACAGTATGAGGGAGTAAGGAGAGTGTTGTTTTTGAGGTAGTATAGAGAGTACAGTATGAGGGAGTAAGGAGGGTGTTGTTTGAGGTAGTATAGAGAGTACAGTATGAGGGAGTAAGGAGGGTGTTGTTTGAGGTAGTATAGAGTACAGTATGAGGGAGTAAGGAGGGTGTTGTTTGAGGTAGTATAGAGAGTACAGTATGAGGGAGTAAGGAGGGTGTTGTTTGAGGGTAGTATAGAGAGTACAGTATGAGGGAGTAAGGAGAGTGTTGTTTGAGGTAGTATAGAGAGTACAGTATGAGGGAGTAAGGAGAGTGTTGTTTGAGGGAGTATAGAGAGTACAGTATGAGGGAGTAAGGAGGTTGTTTGTTTGAGGAGGGCAGGAGTATGAGAGTACAGTATAGTATAGAGGGAGTAAGGAGAGTGTTGTTTGAGTTAGTATAGAGAGTACAGTATGAGGGAGTAAGGAGAGTGTTGTTTTGGGGAGTATAGAGAGTACAGTATGAGGGAGTAAGGAGGGTGTTGTTTGAGGGAGTATAGAGAGTACAGTATGAGGGAGTAAGGAGAGTGTTGTTTGAGGAGTATTACAGTTTATATTCAGATTACAGGATGAGGGAGTCACAGATAGACAAAATGAGGCTAAAGGTAGTAGAGAAAATCCTCAAACAGTGGTGAGGGAAAGGAGGGTGTTTACAGTATGAGGGGATCTGGACAGTGTTGTTTGAAATAGTGAGTACAAAGGGGCATTGCCCATGTGGGAGTATTCAATTCAATTTATCAACAAAACAATTATTATTTTCACAGATAGAGGTCTAAGATGCTTTTTACAGTGAGAGATGAAGTAAAAAAATGCCAGCCAAACAAACAAATGAGCTAAAAACTTCCAACTCCCCAGTGGCTCAAAGGGTGGTGAGAAAAAACTCCCCAGTGGCAGGGTTTTTTTTTGTCTGAAATCTACTTGCCCATCAAAATTCCTACTTATCCTGTCTAGGAGGTACTTTTTCTGGCTGTCAGGTGCATACATTTTGTTCATAAACATACTTAGAACGAAAATCCATTGCCTATCGACAGTGGAAAGCAATACACAACACTTATTTCTTGCGAAAACTGTATTTATTAGCTATGTGTTAGCCCACTGAAAATTATATTTAACTTTGAACAGATCAGTGCAATGTGAAAGGTTGTACCAGGTTGTTTTCTGAAGAAATTCAAACTCAGGAATTTCATATTTACAATGCTAATAAGGTAATAATACAAACTCAGAAATATTTTTTTCGTTACCGATGAAACCAACTATTCTCAGAGGAAAATGAGGTCAGCAAAACACTGACACTAGAGAGGTGGCAGGGTCTGCTACATATGCACCAAGTATAAAATGGTGCTTTTCTTCTGTTTTTATTTGCTTTATTCATCATGAAACTGAAGACATTTTGCCAACATGTGAAAATCAACCAATTTAGATTTTTCTTGTTTGATTAAAAATGTCCAAAACTACATATTGCCCCATTTAAGGTGCTATTTCACAGTGCTACC
This sequence comes from Gymnothorax javanicus, assembly GCA_029692085.1. Taxonomy (NCBI): domain Eukaryota; kingdom Metazoa; phylum Chordata; class Actinopteri; order Anguilliformes; family Muraenidae; genus Gymnothorax; species Gymnothorax javanicus. The sequence continues at coordinate 111,054,348 of CM056200.1, forward strand.
CTGAAACTGTAACAGTTAGAACCTCCTTGCCCTCTCTGAGCAGCTAAACCACCTGTTTAACGCTCTATCACAGTTGAAATCTTGAACTGAAGGCCCTTCAATGGCCAAAAACATCAACCTGGTCAACATTTTGACAGATAGCTGGCTCCTCCAATCAGATGTAATTCTTTTCATTTTTCATTGCACTGAAGCCATGCTAACATGCTGCAGTGGACAGTGGAAGGACTAAGATCAGCTCCACAACCATCAAGAGGTTGTAGAAAGTCTTTTGCCGATCTGGGTCGAGAAAAAACCCCCATGCTCTGGCTTGCTGTCCTTGTGGCAGGGACTTAATCAGGACCTTCGCAGCTGGCCATTCATGATATTTTGCCTTGCTGAAATCGCATCCACTTTGGTCCAGTACTTCAGCAAAGTGGTCAGTGACAGTGTGGAGGAGGTCACTGCCGTAGTGGGCCAAGTTCTGCTTGTCTGAGGGCCACTCCCTTGGATCCACAAGATTGGAAGCTGCCTTTAAGATTCCTCCGTCTCCACATCCTTGAAACGCCTACACAGACTTCCTTGGACGGTGTCCAGCAGCTCAGTCGGCATCCTGTGACATAAAATGCAGCAAAAATTAATGACATTATCTGGATTGGAGGGGTGCATTCAGGGAAATTGAGATGGATGGCATGCCATCTGTAGGCAATCAAAGGAAAACACTGGTGAATGTCATATTAACCTGCTTTGACTTGTCTAAAATAAGTTATAGAAGTTTAATTCAAATGTATTATATCTTAATTGAAATAAGAGAAAGTGATGATTTACCCAAAACACTAACACATTTTCCCCTATTGCCTTCTGGCTGTAACTGATAAGCTCACAACATAATCAGATAGGCTTTCTGGAAATAGATGGTTTGTTTTATAAATGCTCCCTTTTACTTACCTAAAACATATTTCCAAAACATGAAAAATAACAATAATTTTTCTTAGAGAGACTCATGTTTAGAAATGTGCAATGTCTTTCCCGCAAGAACTACCAGTTGAACCTATCTCTGCTCTCCTGGCTAAAGTTGGGGAGGGGCATAGGGTGGAAATGCCCATCCTCTGTGTCCTCCAAGAAGTGCTCTAGGAACTCTCCTGGGGTCGTGGCCATGCTTGTCAATGACAGCAGTGCTGTTTCAAATGCATGTAATGCACTGGGCAAGGTCACCCCATCCTCCTGTAGCTTCAGGCTTAGACTGCAATTGAAAAACCATTGAAGGAAGAAACAGGATATCAAAATCACTGAATGTATTTGCTCATGTCAAAAGCACCCCTAAAATTACATGAATAAAATAACCTGTCCTGAAATAACTAAGACACATAACCCACCTCCATAGACCCACCACACCACATAGTAATGTCTCATAAAAATGAGGCTGTATTTTTATGAGACATTACCTTTACTCATTGGTAAAAGTATAAATACACACTTACCAACTCAGAACGTGCAGAATGTCTTGCACCAACACCATGAACAGCAGCTGTCTGTAGTCCTTCAGCAGCTGTGTGCACTGCCTGGCTCTTCCAAGCATGTCAGCACTGGCGGATCTTTGAGAGAATGAAATAATGTTAGCAATACTAATTTAAAATGGAGTAACGATCAGTTTGATTCACCTACATCACATCATGTGGCTAGTCATGATTTACCTTGTTTCAAGTGTGTTTTCCATGTGGGTTAGCACCGGAGCGTTGTCTTTCATCAAGGCGTTGAGAGCTTTTTCAATGTGGGGGAGCCATCTTGTCCCTCCAAGATTGGCTGGCTTCCAGATCTTGATGTCCAGGATCTCCGCTAATTCACACAGCTCTCTCCAGGCCTTCTGCGAATAGTGGTACTGAAGTCAGTTACCTATACAGGAAATCAGAATAACATTATTTCCATTTTTTGCTTGACAGAGCTACTCCTTGCACTGTTTTTCTATATACACTCACATAACTGGTGTCAACATGAATGGATTTCACTTACTTTCTTCATGCCAGCGTGCTGGTTGATGGTATCCAGTGCTGCCAATTCCAATCCATGACCAAGGCATTGGATGTTAATCAGATGTGGAATCTCTTGGCGCAGAAGGGTTGACACGCCCCCACATCGCCCGACCATCACAGCAGCCCCATCTGAGCCAAAGCCGACCGTCTTCTCCTTCCAGTCATGTAGCCCAGCTCTCTGTATGGCTAAAAAAAAAACAAAAAAACATGGACAGTTAAAATAAAACACATCTATCATTATACATTTCAAAATTATTACTGATGCTTCTTGGTATTTACACTTGTTAAAAAATAATTTATAGATGCATCATCTTGCCAGCATCAATGGCCTCACGGTGTCCTATTGCTGTGGCATGTTTTAGCTCTTCCAATGCAACAAACACATTGACTGGCTGCCCATCTTTCAGAAATCTGATGTATACGTCCTCCAGGTCCCTCACACTGACGTCCGTTGCAGCATCTGCCAGGACACTGATAAACCTGGCTGCCTTTATTTTATGGTAGCAAGGGTCCTAGATGTCATCACAGATGACTTCAATGAACCTGGAAACGATACAACAACATAAGTCTTACTGTGACTTTACTGCAGTTCATACTCGACCCAACAATGCAACTACAAAATGTTTTACAAACAATTTCAATTATGTCGGTCATTTGTGTTTTTATCACTGTTATGAAACCTTCACCAACTATCAGTAGTTCACTTATCAGGAGGATTTGACAGACATTAAATTTATTAAATACAAAGCTAACCGTGAAACTAACTATTGCTAGCGTTAGCTTGCAACGTTAGCTCTGATTCTCTTGGCAAGAGTTAGCTATGTCTGTGCAGTAAATATAAATTTAGCTTTAATTAAATAGTTTATGTAGATTGTCGCTCACCTTCGGCAAGCTTGGTTGGTCCTGTATTTTCCCCCGACGTCAACTCCATTTGTCGCCTGAAGATCAAGCAGTGATGGGTAACGGGTGAACGACTGCTCTGTCTTGGCAACATGGTAAGTAGTTGTGAGACACTTTTTTAACTGATTGTGGCTTTCCACAAAAAGTCTATGGACACAACGATCCATTGGTCCGGGAACAGTCTGTCGTTTTTCAGCCTCGACGCAAGCTCTGTGTTGAATTGATTTGTCGTGGCACTCTAAGTTCTGTTTTCTGTAGCTATCGTTGCCACAGAAAAATGATCCCTTCTTATCGGCTTTAGTCGGGAACTCTCTGCACACAAGCAGTACATAGCCGGTACTTTGGCATCGTATTCCACCCATGAATATGTTTCTTTCCATGACAAAAGAAATGTTTTGCACTGTTTGTCCTTGTCATATGCTAATTTGGCTATCTTTAGCTGTGAGCCTTCCGCCATTGTCTTTTCCGTCAAATGAACGACACTGAGCTTGATTTACATATGAGCTTGACTTACGTCTGACGTCTGCACGTCAGCAGACACGCTCAGCCAATGGAGGCAGCGACACACTGCATCTGGCTACTCGGGGGCTCCACAGTATCAGAAACAAGAGAGGAAAATAATAAAATTAATGAATAAAAAAGGTCAGAGTCATGCTTGCCCGATCGGGCACGTCCTTACAAGTTTTGCTTGCCCGTCGGCTTTTTCAAGTTGCCCCGGGCATTCAGGCATCCGTTAATGTCACACCCTGAATTTATTTTGGAACCGTACAAATTGGTAGTTATGGTCTAAAGTAGGATGGTCATGATCACTAGTAGACTGATGTAGTGATTAGCATGATAAAGTTCTCTTTAGGGGCAAGACCTAACAAATGTAGAATGTGCTAATTGCACAATTGCCAAGTGTTCACATAATTTTTGCCCCAATGTGAAGCAGAGGTCCCCATGTCAGTCAGTCAGTCAGCAGTTTGGTCCAGAGGGGCATATTTCCAAATCTACTTTGTGTATTGCCATTAATTTTTATGGAGGCAGTATGGCTCCGGAGGTAGAGTGTATCATCTAGTAGAAGGAAGGTTGTTGTCTCGATCTCTCCAGATAGTGTATTGAAGTGTCCTCTTGCAAGATGCCGAACCTCTAACCGCTCCTGATGAGCAGTTTGGCACCTTGTATGGCAGCCTCTGCCATCAGTGTGTGTATGTGAGACATACATTGGAAACAATTTTGCCTCTTCAAATCTGTGCAAAAAATGTTTGAAAACCCCTTACTTAAAGGATGAAATCTGTCCACTTTGATGGCCTCAGGACCTTCCTACTAACACCACCAGCAGGTTAGATTTATCACATACCAATATCAAGTTTTTACGAAAGCATGGAATTTGGCTTCATTGTTTATGGTCAGTACATGTTGATTCTTCTAAACTTAGTAACACCGCAACCTTACCTCTAGCGCCACCAGCAGGCCAAAACATTGTAACAGTGGTAGTGATGGTTGTAAGAGTTGATTTTCTTTTCCCCCTTTTTTAAATGGATGAAACCTGCCAATTTGGGTGTAAGTTTTGTATTTTTTTTTTGTTTTTATCTTTAGGGTACATAAATGCCAAAACTGGCCTAACCAAACAGGAGATTAAAAAATAATTGCCCAGAAGTGTGCCGATGAGAAAAAGCTGGCCAAGAAGAAAATCTTAAAAGTCCGCACACTGTTTAAGTTGCTCCCATAAGACTTTATTCCTTGCACAACGTTTCGGCCGACGTGGCTCAGCCGAAACGTTGTACAAGGAATTAAGTCTTCTGCGAGCAACTTAAACAGTGTGCGGACTTTTATTCTTTTCTCCTGTGTTTTTTGGGTCCTGCACCTGTGATATCTGATTTTGGATGTGCGTGCATTTATTCTATTTTTGCTTCAAGAGGAAAATCTTCACTGTAACTTGAAGGTATGTTTGAATTTGTTATGAGTGAGATATGTCTTCTGTTTTGAGATAGGAGTGATTTTGCTGGAGCCATTAATTTACAATGTTTGGTTGTGATTATGCTATATGATTGATCAAATAAGTTGTAAAGTAAGTACAGTTAAATTTGAATTGGAAAAGATTGGAAATTTTTTTTTTTAATTCATAATTATAATTGGAGACTACATGACACTGTTTCGAAGGTCCCATCACTTTAATGAACTGGGACTGGCTTCAAAGCGTTCCCAAACAGAGAGGGGGCAGAATTGGTTACCTGGCATGTATTGCTCAGTTGATCATTGCTATGAAACACAGACATGCTTACTACTTCTAATCTAATTTCTCTCTCTGTCCTCTTTCTCTGCCTGTGTTCTGTCTTTTTTTGTTTAAATCAGAATCAGGGTGGACTTGGAGTGCATTTTTCTGTTTGAATTTGACTGTGGGAGTGGCAGCATTTGATTTTTGTAATGCATAATGAGCTTTTCTATTAAAGTTAAGAAGGCTAACTTTGTGTCTGTTGTTATTTCCCTTTGAGGTTGCCTGCAAGGAATACATTGGCGCAGCTGTGGTAGTATAGCTTGTTAATGAGTGGTTAATACAGTTAATAATAATTAATAATAATTTTCAGTGTACAGTTATATATTTGAATAGAGTCTTCCTTTTACGGCATTCAAATTAAATATTAAAAAAAACATGTATAGCAAACACTGTACCTAATACCTCAAAAGGATACTGATCATTTCAGTTCAGATTCCCATTGATGAAAGCCTACTGGAAGGTAAGCTAAACCTACTGGATAAAATATGATTAAAAAGCCTTTAAGATTTTCAACCAGTTCTGTTGGAAAGTACACTGGATAAAATCCAATTAAAAGGCCGATCAGATTTTCAACCTGTCCAGTTGGAAATTCTAGTGGATAAAATCCAATTAAAAAGCCAATAAGAGGGGGCGCCCCGATGGCTCATTGGTCCAAGCGCACGCACCATAAAGGCTGTGTCCCTCCCGCAGCGACCTGGGCTCAACTCCAGCTCGGGTCATTTGCTGCATGCCTTCCTCCATTCCTCTCCCCAGCCCCCCTGTCTCCCCACGCTGCACAACCACCAAATAAAGGAAAAATTCCCCCAAAAAAAAATCTTTAAAAAAAAGCCAATAAGATTTTGAGACAATCATATTGGACATTTTGGACCTAATCCAGTAGGATTTGTGTCCAATAGGACTGAATCCTATAGGATTGGTTCCAAAATCAAATAAAATTTTTAACTGGAAGTTTTAATTGGAATCTTACAGGACTTTTTGACTAGGGTTAAGCTTTTCTGTCTAGGTCTGACTCACCAGCGAATGTGAGCGAAAGAAATTTTCTATTCATGACGAGAGACACTGATGGCTTCATCGCACTAATTGTTTGTTTACATTTTTAACAGTGTGTTCAACACATGGAAGTAGAATTATTGGTGAGCATGCGCATTAGGCCACCTCGCTCACAATGTTTATAGTGGGGAAAAGGAATAATGACAAGTGTGACAGATGTGGTGTTAAAGAAAACACAGAACGTGATTTTTAACTGTGTTTGTTACTCAGCAGAGCGAGTGAGATTTCGGGAGAGAGTTAGAGCAGCAGGACAGGAGTGGACCTTAGCAGGAATTCTGGGAACAAAAGGGGAAGAAGGAAGAATTAGAGCTGTAAGGAAGGCGCTCTTAACGTTTTTACAGAACACAAATCTTATGGTCAGAATCTCAGGTTGATGACATAGTGCTACACACTCTTGTACAGTAGGTGGCAGTATGCACCTGAAAGTTGCGTTTACCGCACCAGTAAATCGAGAGAAGAAGGCCACCTCGCTCATGGGGGTAAAATTGTTAGTGGGCATGCGCATGAGGCCACCTCGCTCACAGGGGTAGGAAAAAACCTCATCAGATATTTTGCTGCAGGTGAGGATTAATGCTCTGCATAGCGAGTTATTTCATTGAATTTGTATAAATGCTGTGCCTGACCATTAGAGCTATTTAACACATAACCTAATACTTCGTTGGCTGTATCGTTCGCGATCACCAAATTGCGAACCAACAGGCAGCTCGTATTCACGTTAGCTAACTGAAAACACTCACTGGCTAGCTACCTTAGTTGGTTAGATATTCCGAGTCGTAGGCTTCTGAACCGCTAAGTTAGCAAGCTAGCTGATGAATTGCGATTTTCTTGTTTTGTTTTGATTGACCTGGCTAGTAAGCCACGCAGTTTGCTAGCTAGGTCAATAATGGCTTGAGATAAACTTGCTGGCTTGATTTGCTTGTCGGCGAAGGTGGGTAGCCAGCTTGAGAGGTTCTGAGTAGCTAGCTAGCTAAATATATGGCAGGCTGTTCAGTAAGTTTTCATGTTATTTTGCTAATCGGTGTTAATTTCAAATCTTGTTTCACATTTGAGCCAATCACCCAACTAGAGTCAACCAAGTTTGCTGCATAGCCACATCAATTTAGCTAGCTAGCTCTCTCGGTTTGTGATCAATTGCTTGCTAGCTACCTTTAGTTAACGTAGTTCGTGCTGTCTTTGCCGCTAGCTGGATGACCGCTTAATATCTCCTTTTGCGAATTAGCTTGCTAATCGTTCATTGAATTGTGACATTCATACTATTGCAATATTTATTCTTTCGGCTGAATCTCGGGTATCTAACTTACTTCTGATCCAGCGTATTCAACTATTTCCATGAGCGAAGTCATGACAGGTTTTCTCCAATGGTCCAGCATCCACGAATGCACATTTATTTCTGTCAGCGCTAACTTATTAGCTAGCTAGCTGCTTCTTGTAAAGTATCTGTCACCACTGAAAACGTGAAACTACAATTTTAGTTGTTGGCTATGTTTGTTCGTTTATATTCTTGTTTTTGGTTGTTTTTACTAACGTTGAAATAGTTGATAACCACAGATTACTGTTGTCAAGTACATTAGCAGTAGATACTAATGACTGCTTGATTAGTCGCTAACATAACTGATTGCTGAAAAACACTATTGCGAATGCCTGCTCAATTCCTGTCCTTCGGACATAACTAGATTTAGCCCGGCGCTGTGTACCCCCTCGGTGTGCCTCACAGGTGGGCGTGCCCGACCTTTGACAAAAAAGAAATTTAGTCAAAATCGGAGCTATGACCTTGATATCTAATAGGTTTTTGGGGACACCCAATATGCATTACCCTCTAAAATTTGAGGGCTGTCCCTGCAACGGGTCACCAGCTGGAGCGGTATCAATCCATCAGAAGACCGACTGACTACAGGGGTGTAATCAAAATGACCGTGGCTATTCTTACGTGACTGTAATCCATTGCAGGCAGGGTATTCTTACGTGACTTTCGGTCAGACATGCGCAGATTGAAATTGCCGGACTTGGATAATTTTCTTACCTTGTTCTCCCGTAAGAATAGCTAGACACGTTGATGGTTTGCGTGACTGATGCTCACGTAATGTGGATATGTTTTAACTATTTTCACCGCTTGACACGTTGATGGTTTGCGTGACTGATGCTCACGTAATGTGGATATGTTATAACTATTTTTACCGCTTGACACGTTGATGGTTTGCGTGACTGATGCTCACGTAATGTGGATATGTTATAACTATTTTTACCGGAGTTCTCCTATCTGATTAACGGCCTAGTTCCAAATGCTACCACGAGATTGCCCAACCTTGGTGAAGCAAGTATACTGAGCAACAAAAGAAGCGCAAGTTAATTAAAGACAGCCCGGAAAATAAGTTTGCGCGTAATTATTATAGAAAATCAAATTTATTCCTAGCGCGTGCACATTTACATTTGTTTCATCAAACATTTCTTTATTTTGCGGTCACTTTACTGAGTAATCATAAGAGTACATTAACTAACTAGCTAATTTGCGTTTCTTTTGTTGCTCAGTATAGAAGCCCCGGGGACGAGATTTCAATTTACGGTGCCATGGTTACGGGCTTAACCCTTCGCCCCGTGTACAAGCAGCGCCAAATTGACTTGATTGACAAAAATTGCGCAAAGAAGTCATACAATTTCAATCTGCGCATGCCTGACCGAAAGTCACGTAAGAATAGCCTGCCTGCAATGGATTACAGTCCCGTAAGAATAGCCACTGTCAATCAAAATCAGTGGGGAAATGAGCCAGTCCCCATTCTATCCAATCAACTATCTGCTAATACCTCAAAATCCCCTATCTGAACAAGCAATGATCTCTAAATGTGCATTAACAGGCGAAGTGGTGAACTGCACAATCAGTGTGGAATGGCGATGTCTGCTGGAAAAGCTTTTTTGAGGATGGCACCAACATTCACCACCACCATACAAGTTGCACGACAGTAGAAATTCATGTGGCTTTGTAGCCAGCTAGATGGCTATTGTAGACGTCAAATTATGCTGGCTGGGTAGGAATAATTTAGGCATTACCTTGATTGGCTAGCTACATTTTCTGAAGAGATTCTGAGTTTACAAGCAGCACTTCAACCTTGTTCCATCATACTTAATTAATATGAGAAAACACACTGCAGCCTGACAATCCAGCAAGACTGTACCTTGCTTGTTTGGTTTTTATCGGCAATGTAAATGTGATCTTTATCTCTTGATGTGTGGAGCTTTTTTTTCACTGGCAGTTTTAATGTTCCTCATTACCCATGGCTTATTATTGTATCTCTCCGACAACGATAGTCGGGAGATATTATGCTTTAGTTCTGGGGCCACCGCCGCGGAGATTTTCTGTTCCGGGCTCTGGAAGCCACAATTACTACAGGAATTTCTCTAAATTTCACACAGGTGAAGAAATTGATTGGACAATGCTCAAGACCGATTTTTGCGAATTTCGGACATCCAATATGGCTGCCGGTGGCCATTTTGCCTGAAATTTGGGGATCGGGGAGATACACGACTCGGTCCTTGTGGCGACTGAGTTATCTAGTTAGGGAATAGTTTGATTGTCTTTAGTGGAATAAGTATCAACACAAAGAAATGCTGCTGGTTACTTTATCTGAAACACTGTCCACATCATTAAGCTCTCAGAAAATAGTCCAGAGCAAACATAAGTTTTATGAGGCCATTTCCGCACAGTTTTATATTTTGATGTCTCCCTACGAACAATCACAGTGTATTTTGCTGTAAATTATTCTAGATTATAAACAGAGCAACAGAGAGGTGGCTACTTATGATCAAATCAAAGCTGAGACCTAGAGGTAGAGATCCACCTAGGATGTAAAATTAATTTCAAACCGATGGCACAAATGCAAGACAAACGAGTGCAAACATGACTGAGTTGCTGGCAGGATGTAGCAACACCAAGGCAGGAAACACTGTCATGTTGAAAGGAGTAACTCCTCTTCATTTTCAGCTGTCTGACAGAGGCCAGCACATTTTGTTTAACAGTTAGGGCTATTTCAATATCCTAAGATTTAAGATACACTTTTTATACCCTGTGGGGTAATTTGTCCTCTGCATTTGACCCATCCTATAGTTAGGAGCAGTGGGCAGCCACAGAGCAGCGCCTGGGGACCAACTCCAGTTCTAAAGCCAGTTCCTTGGTCAGGGGTACGGGTAGGAGTGTTCCTATGATGCATGTTTTTGTGGGTGAGGGAAACTGGAGTACCACGCGAACACGGGGAGAACATGCAAACTCCACGCAGAAAGGCCCCAGGCCGGATCCAACCCACGACCTTCTTGCGGTGAGGTGACAGCGCTAACCACTGCACCACCGTGCCGCCATCTTGTCTGTCTTTGTGAAAGCACCAATCCCAGCTAAAGGGAATTTCCCTAAGTATGAAGATGCTACGACTACGGTTCACAGTCAGTATGGTGGTCCTTGGATGATTTATTTATTGGCTTTGCACCTAAAGTATTTTTAAATATTCAGCAACAGGGTGTTGCCAACATTCCTGTATGCCAGAAATGACATTCAATTACCCAAATTTGGGTGATGGGCTAATGAGACAAACTACCTTGAATCCATTCCTTGAAGATTTTGGGCTGATCTTGTTGCCTGTCTAGAATTTGACAGGTATACCTGGTGAGGTGTTGAGTGTTGGTGTGTGTGTGTTTTGTCTTGCAGCGGGAATGATGTCTGGAACAGGGGGAGGGAAGCGCGCAGCAGGGGGGGGGGGGGACAGTCCCCCAGGACCCCCCGAAAAGAAAGGAAAAAAAGAGGAGAAAACGACCACCACGCTGATCGAGCCAATCAGGATTGGAGGAGTGTCCTCAACGGTGAGCCATAGACGTGTATGCATGTCTGTTTTAGGCAATGTTGTCAGCCAAAATTCTACAAGCACCAATGAATGCATTAAGGTATAACCCCAAAGCTGGTAAAACTACCTCTAATTGGAGGGCCTCACGCTTTTTTCAGAGGATAGTTGTTCTTGTTTTTCTTTAGCCTCTTGTTGCATTTTCACCTATCTCTCATGCTAGGTCACTTGTGGAATTTGGCAGGCATGTTAGATATGGCAAGCAATGCTTTATCAATAACACGTCAGCAACTGACTCTCGGCACAGATACAGTGCAACCTACAGTAGTGCCTGGCCGAGGGTGTCTGATTGTTGAAAGGTCCGAAAGACCTGATGCTCCCTGGTAACATCACTGATGATGTGTCCAGGTGCATCACAAGATGATGATGGTTTCTTTATTTGCCAAGCTTTTGGTCATGGTTGAATAAAGAAACTTGCAGGAAACTCAGGGTGTGTGGATTTACTTTTTTATGGAACTACGTCTTAAAAGACTCCATATTGGGTATTTCGTTAGCCGTTTTACTGAACTCCCATTGTGCTGTTGTGTTTGCAGGAAGAAATGGACATGAAAGTTCTGCAGTTCAAGAATAAAAAGCTATGCGAACGTCTGGAGCAGAGGCAGGCCATGGAGGATGAGCTTCGTGAGAAGATTGAGAAGCTGGAAAAGCGGCAGGCTACCGATGATGCAACGCTTCTTATCGTCAATCGCTACTGGAGTCAGGTGCAGTTTATTTGATTCATCGTAATGAGGGCATTCCTATTTTTTGCTCATAGGAATATGTGCTATTATGAATTTTGCAGTTGTGGTTGTGTAGAATTGCAGTTGTGGGAATTGGCTGAGATTTTTTCTCAGGCAGAGGGTTCCTGTGGATGATAACTTTGAATTCTTTGTGTTTGGTATTTTTTTTGAATTCACAAATGGCTCAGAAATAATTATATCCCCAAAACAAGGAGTGAATGGAGAGCACACCAATGTTAGTGTTAGCTCAAGGGGTGATTAATTTAATTTTTTGTTTTCTGAGGCTTGGTTTTGCAGTGTTCACAAAGAGCAACGTGGCTTTGCTAATAAGTGAGTTGGAGCGAATGATTTATACCATCTCTCTATTCATCTACCTCCCAGCTGTTCCTCCTCCCAAAATGTAGAGCAAGTTGGATGGTTTTCAAGAAAATTTGTGGACTCAAAGGCTTTCTTTAATTTTGTCTAATGCTGTTGAGTGTAATGTTAGTGTGTGTAGAAAATCAGTGTAACTGTGTTGTTACATGTGGAATGATCTGCAGATTTAACTGCTTGATGGTAAAGCCGTGCTCCTATAGTTTTCATGTTGTCTGGGAGTACAGTATAAACCTCACTTCCAAAGGAAGTTGGGGCAGCAGAACAGCTTAGTGGTAGGTTGCTTGGCTAGTAGCTGAAGAGTCACTGGTTTGAGCCCTTGGTAGTGCTCGGGATTTTAAATTGGCTTCTGGAGAGATGAAGGTGGGAGGAAGTCTGCCGCTGAGTCCTTGAGCAAGGCCCTTAACCCCAAAACTGCTTCAGGGATTTCACCACTGCATTATATCACATGAAATCAACCAATTTTCAGACTCTTTCCGTGGACATAGGTATGGATTTTCTGCAAACATTGACAATGTTGCTAGGGATTCCAAACAAAAAAAATGAAGTTATAGCTCAATCGGCTCGCAATTTTTTTTTATTTTGTGGGGGGCCAATTGTTGAGAATGAACTCTAGAATTTTTTGCCATTTTTAGCCTGCCATAACTCTGCAACTAATGCTGGTTAATGCACTTTATCGCTACTGATGTATAGAGTTGAATGAGATATCCAGTATATATGGCACAGCTCGTAAAGAAGTAAATAATTTTGAACAGGGTGATTTTTAACTGAGCAAACACCCTGTATGCATTTAATATTTTTTAAAACGCACACCTACTTGCAGCTGCTGCAAAATGCATACATACGTTTAAATATACTCGGAAGAACCATTCCCATTTACGGATCGCGGACGAGGTTGCAGTGGTTCTTGCGTATATGGCATATGATGGTAAAAAATGTGTCCTTTTAATGTCTTGTCTTTGTCCTGTTTTGAATTGAATACAGGTTGAAAGATGATTTTCCAACTTTTTTTTTAATACACGTTTGTATTACTGCTGAATGCCATAATTGCAAATTGAAGGCTTATTCATACTTCACAAATGATGACAATTTCCAAAAGCCAACACAGAGGCATAAAAAATCAGATCAAACCCTGCAGTGGACCATGGATTTCCAAATATTCTGTGGCAACTAGCAAAGTCGTCTGGTCTTTGTTCAGCCTTGTTTGTCTGGCTGTCATTCATCCATTTCCCCACAACAGTGAACGTCTCGCCCTTGGTCAGCAAGTCTAGACAAAGTTGGGTAGAATAAGAGCTCTTAATGTGATTTTTTTTTTTTTTTTAATGTTTACAGTTGCAATCAAATGGGGCTGTACCGAATAGTTTGATGCTAAGAAGTCTCTGTCATAAAGCTGATGTTCAAATTCTAAATCAATTTTCAATTTTTGGCATGATGCACTTGTTTTTTATGCATTCATTCATTTATTCATTCATTCATTCATTTTTGCATTTATCATTCAGTTCAGACTTGGTAGTTCTTGATAGTCGCAGCCTTAAGCAGCTGTCAATGTCAGAGATCATTTGAAATGCGTCTTGGAAAAAATTGTGCTCTGAAGTCTTCTAATTACCTGCAAGATGAGACAACTTCCATCACCTTTTAAGGCACAATTGGTCTACTCTAAATCTGTTCCCATGTGCTTTGCCTAAATATCAGTCAAGCACTTTTATTTAGCTGACCAACTAACGAATATGTTGCCTATAACAATTAAGAAGTGATGACAAGAATCAGATGGTACTAATTTAGCTACTATGAGACATTGTAAGGATACCAATAATCTGAATAATTATTAAAACATTTTCCTCTGAATTCCATCTCTCACTGTTGCATTTTTTTAATTGATCATTTAAAAAGATTAAATTGAAATGATGTGGCTCATTCTCTGATGAATTTTTAAGCATCTAAATTAAATGAAGGGGAAAACATTTTGTTTAGCATATTGAACATGCTAAATTATTTTTGCATTTGCATGAAATGGCCAAATATATTCAAGAAACCTGGCAAACACTTTCTCGCAAATCTGGGCTGGTTCATGACTATTTCAATTTCAAACTTCCACCAGCAGAAATGCCATCTAAATTAACTGGACGTTCTAATGATTAAAAATGGTCATCGAGAGGATCAGCCGTTTGATTGCTAATCAAGCGAAATAACCAGGAACAGGTTGAAATTAATTGTTAAAGGGTGATAATTAATTGTTGGTAAGAAAAGATGATGATTCTGAAGACCTTAACGTAGCTCCATTTAGCACGTTACTGAAAAATGCTGATGTTATGAGGGTTCTTTTTTTCCCAGAAGAATTTCAAATGGCCAGTGATATTTGACTGCATTTGTTTAAGACTGCATCAAGTATGACTCCTGGACAGGAAAAGGAGCTCTCCTGTTCACCAGATGGCAGCAGTTAATTTTTATTACATTTAAAATAATTGTGACTCAAGTAATTGTGCAGCCCTGTCGTACTTGTGGATTCTTGTGGTGGCTGCATAGGATTGTTTTAGACTCGTGAGATCCAAACATCTCCTGTTACTCCAGGGGGCCGTAAAGTCCAAAAGTCAAAATTTATTGAAATAAGATGCATTATAACAAATGCAATCATATTCAAAATTAACTACATGTTTTTATCTTTTGTAATATTCTGCTTCAGTCCATATTTGTTGGCCTTTTGCATTTCCAGAATCACAATTCTTTTTTTTTTTTTTTTAAGATTTTTTTTTTTGGGAATTTTTCCTTTATTTGACGGTTTACAGTGTAGAGAGACAGGAAGGTTGGGGAGAAGAATGGGGGAAGACATGCAGCAAATGACCTAAGCCGGAATCGAACCCAGGTCGCTGCAGGAAGGACACAGCCTTTATGGTGCGCGCGCTTGGACGGCTGAGCCACCGGGGCGCCCCAGAATCACAATTCTTACAGCAGTTGAAGAACAATTCTTTCTGCTTGCCATACACAAAAAGAAGTTGTTCCCAAAAAATAATTTTATGTGTCTGCATTTGATAGGCACTCTGTGCTCTACCAAGATGACATCACTTTCATACCAACAAAGACTGAAGAAAGATTTTGGAAGTTTGGAAGCATTTTTAGATTGTTGACAAGTCCCAAACAAGTGCAGTGGCAGTTATGCATAAGGTTAATCATTTGAAAAGTGTATAGTTCTCTGAATTTCAGCCTTGGCTTACATGAGGTTTGGTAATATTAATTAGTTAAAATGGCTATAATGAATAAATAACTCGGTTAAAAATCTTTAGGAAAGAGCATTAAATGAAAGATGTTATTAGTAGCTGTGAACATCATTCACGGAATATTCGTACAAATCATTCATTGTGTGCGTATAATAGGACATTTATGTTCTAATTTATTTTATTGCCTTTGCACAGTACTATTACAAGACTGTGGACTTTTTCATTTTTCATTTTATAACAGTGATGACATCAGAAAATATGACGAAAAAGACATTCAAAGCTTTGTTCGAAAACCTCAGTAGGAACTTCAAATGTAAAAAAAAAAAAAAAATGGCATTCAGTTCGCGCCATTATTGAACACAGTTAAAAATTAACAAACGCATTTTAAAAGAAGTCATAGAGCAGAGTACAAAAGCAAAATTAGCTTGCTTGGGCTGTTGAAGTTTCCCTCGGAGAAAAAAAATGTTCCTTCTTCCAAAGCATAAATCAGGCTTAAGCAGGTAATCCTCTTGGTGTAGCTTGTTCCTTTGTGTGTGCGTTTTTTGAGATAATTTTCGGTAAAAAGTTTAAAAAAGTTTCGAACAATTTGGTGATCAATAAAAGGTTTCACGGGCCAACCGACTGATCACATTGATCATTGTATTCTAGCAAGGTGGAATGGTTTGCATGTGACTTGTGTGACATAAATTAGTGAAGGGTACACGTCTGCCCTATCCTGTTCTGCTTATCTGATCATGATAACGTAATCATATATATTGCAATTTAATGGTTATAGTTCAGATAAAATTTTGAGGGGAATATTCAGAATACAACAGACTGTCACGTCAATGGAATTTTACCTGAAATTTAATCATGTTTTTCAGAAAATGCACTGGGCTATTCAAATTAAATTATTAAATAAGTCCCGTTTAACGATATATACCGAATATTTGCTTATAATTGTATTCTGTGACATTTTATTACTTTCTTGCAGCTGGATGAAAATGTTCAGATCTTACTCCGCCAATTTGAGGAAACTCGGCCTGCGGACCCTGTCCCAGGCCCTGGCCCCGTAGAAACGTCTGAGGAGCTTCCCACTGAACCGCTAGAAGAAGAGAAGGCCCCGGAGCAGGAGAGAACAGAGGACCTGAAGCAGGATGGCACTACTGGTTTGCTGCACTCTTCTCTCTCTCCCTAAAATTAGTTGATTTCATAATGATGGGCTTGTTTTGGTATAAATTTCAAGTTGATACCTGAGGACCAAAGACAGACTGACAGACAGAGACAATATCGCTTTTAGAGTACGTAGTTTGAACCAGAGCTTACACTGTTTGTAAGGCCAGACTTTTTTTATTCCTTGGTCCTCGGGCCCGCCGCCATGGAAATTGCCCGAAATAGGAAAAAAAAAATATATTTTTTGCATGTCTTCGGGCCCGCCGCTCAGAAAAATCCCAAAAATGGAATTAAAAAAAAATATATATTTTTATTTTCATTCCGCCTGCCGCCGCCTGGAAGGCTATTGATCCTTATTTTTTATCTTTCCTCCGCTCTGAATGCATCGATATTCTGAAAAATAAAGAATCAAGCCGCCCGGAATAACCATCCCATCGACGATTCCCATGTTCCCGCGTCAGCCGTCAGTTGACAGTCGACTGTTCACGGTAACGGAACTTGTCTGTAAAAACCTGTATTTCCCGGTAACGTTCGTCTCTGTGGTGGTTATGAGCACTCGTTTGCTACCGCATGTTTGTTCGCGTGTTGCGTTGCTACTGGAAGCGCTCCTGGTTGACTTTTATGAAGTAATTCTAACTGGTAGGCTTGTGTTACATTGGTTAGCAATCAAGATGGTAGTTTCGTCGTAACGTTACCTGATCGTTGCCGCTACAGTTGAAGCTAACCGGAGGGGTGTTGTATGTGTCTAAGTTGGGCTGATAAGGCTGCGGTTAGATCGGACGTAGGCTTTGGATACCATTCATTTACCACTGAGAACTATGTTAGCAACTTAGCTACTTACTTTGAACCAGAGCTTACATAATGTTAGTTAGCTCGCAACTTAGCCTTTCGGAAGGACAATAGTGGATTCTCTAGTTCTGCCTTCAGCGTTTGCCGGGGCATAATACTGATGAGGCTGGTATGTGTTTGTGCTAATGTGCTCCACTCACCGGTGGCTTCGCTGCTATTCAATTGCAACGCTTGCTTCGACAACTTTCGGCTGTCCGTCACCAGGGGTAAGAGTTGGAGAAGTGAATTTAATTACGTTTTGTACGCAGTTTTAGTTTGGCTTTGCGTCGTGTGTTTAAAGCTGGACTATTTCGGTTCATACAAGAACTGCGTCAAACGTCCTGTACCAAATGGTTTGGTTTGAATATGTGAACTGTTACACCTCCTAATATGCCGATATAAAGCCTGAGGAGCCGTCAAACATTCGTTTGCAACTGGCTAATAGGTGGCAATGTAAGAAGCAAAAATGTAGAATTGCCTATATCTCTTCAATAATTTGATTGAAGTTGTTTAATTTTGCTTGCTGAGTCTATGAGTGAGCTTCTTATATTAATTCTAGTGAGCAAGAGAAATCTTTGGGAACATTAACCAGTCGGGAAACAGCTGCAGTTTGGCAGGCTTAGCAATGACCGATCACCATGAGACTTGGTTGGTATTTTCTTCCCTTGATTAGGTCGTTCCACACAAAATGTGGAATGAATTGGCGATCAGGGAGCGCCATAATACCAAACTTATTGTTTTGGCTTATAACTTCTGAACTATAGGTCTCAGAAACAAAATTTTTGTTTTGCAGTGGAGTGTGTGGGTCCAAGCAAATTTATTCATATCCTCACATCCATTCTCATGTGGGTAGATTTTTTACCATTTTGAATTTTTTTAAATTTGCTACCACTCTTTCAAATGTTGAGCATCCATCGCAAACTTTTATAGAAGACATCTTTGGACCTAGTTTTTTTTTTTTTTTTTTTTTTTTGAATTTTAGTTTTCCATTCCATTTTACTATAATTGGCAGTCCATTCCCTCAGATGATATGGGCATGGCCAGTTTAATTTAAACTGCTATTACTTGTTTGTTGACTGGTTTGTTGATGAAAATTCTTCACATTTATGGAGTAAGAGATTCTATATAATTATGTCAAGTTTGGTGTCTCTCTAAGAATAGGCGGCACTGTAAGCCCCAGTTTGTGTTAACATTCACATTTTCCTCAGATGATTAATGCGGTTCGCTGTCTGTATACAACATCTGTGTCAAAGCCAACTTCAATCCTCCAGATTAACAAAAGATATTCTAAAGAATATGGCTGTCAGCAGCCTATCAACTACCAGCTGCTATTTGTTTGGCTTAACAATGGTAGATTGTTCATGAAAGTTACAGGGCAAGGATTACCATGAATAATGATGGAGTGCCATAAACGAAATAGTTTCAAAAAATTAATACATTGCCTTTCTTCACTGCTCCAAAATTCATAATTGCCTCATACCACTCGAACCCCGTTAATAACTGCTTGCTGTTATAGTTATTAAAAATTGTTTTTATCTCTAGAATATCTGAATGCACCTTCAAGGGAAGTTACCATCCCTTCCATTTTCAGCTTAATCACTAGCTCTGGCTGACATTTACTACTGGACCCAACAACTACAACAAGTTGAAAACAAGTTTTTCTTGTTTATTTTTTTTTGTTTCCATCATCTAAACTCTAAACCCTAATTTATGTTACAAAAAAGGTGTATTGAAGTTTTGAATTAGATGTCAAAAGACGGTGTGGGGATCCTGTTTTCATCTTCCACAGGTTTGGTGACTCCCCCTGCTCCACTCAGTGAAAGTGCTAAGTCCTTCCTCTGTACGCTGGGCAGTAGCAGTGAGGAGGAACTTGGTTTGCAACTGCAGGACAAAATGCAGTTTAGCAAGTCGGCTGTGGCCCGCATCAGCTGCGTCTTCGACCAGTTGCACCATCGAGTTGAGGACTTCTGTACCCGCTTTGAATCCGCAGGTAACTCCTGAACACTACAATCTGAACACTCTTTTACTAGATTTATACACTTTGCTAAAGAGGCAATGCTACAGTCATAAAGGGTGAAGGAATCCCCTCACACGTGATTGCTGCGTTTTTTAATGAGCCAGCTGGCCTGCCTGTTTCAGAATGTTTCACTACTGCACTCATCACATAGATCTTACAATAATTTCAGTGAAGTTTGGTTGACACAGATAGGCCACTACCTCCTTAAACTTTTGTTTTGTTTTTTTTTTTTGCTATGCATGCGTAGATAAGCATGCCTAACTCAAAAAATATCAATGAAACATTTTTGTGTGTGTTCATGTGTGTGTGTGCGCGAGCGCCAAGATAGGGTTGAATTGAATACCTAGAGGATGACTGATCTCTGGGTACATCGCTGCATAGCCTTGCAGTGAGCTTTCCAAAATAAGAAATGCAAGATCGGGGAATGTCAATTCTATCTTGTGTATTAACCCTTAGAGTGCTAAATGCAGCTATTTTTGCTCAGTGACGTAAGATATCAAAATGAAAGCTGTTGAAAACCTATCACGTGGCGACTTGTTCAAAACACAAGTTTAAAAAAACTCCTCCGCAGGAGCTCTTTTGAACAAGTCGCCAGTTAATAGGTTTTCCACCGCTCAAGATAATTAAATGTATATTTTTAGCTTACCAGCCTTATGGGCCGATAAGCTATTGTTGTGGTATGGCGACATTTGTCTGTCGTCCGAAACTTTTTTTTTTTTTTTTTTAAGATTATTTTTTTGGGAATTTTTCCTTTATTGGACAGTTATACAGTGTAAAGAGATAGGAAAGTTGGGGAGAAGAATGGGGGAAAGACATGCAGCAAATGACCTGAGCCGGAATCAAACCCAGGTCGCTGCGGGAAGGACACAGCCTTTATGGTACGCGCGCTTAGACCGATGAGCCGCCGGGGCGCCCAACATTTTTTATCTTTTTTCTGGCCTGATGAATTTTCCTGTAAATTTGCCACAACATACTACTAGACCAGATATCCAGGCGATTTTTTTTCCGGATTTTTGATTGAATCATTTTTGTACGTTTTATGGGCCCTTGAAGTTTTGGCCCCAATGTGAATGATAGGACTGAGAAATTTTAAAAAATCATTTCTGAAAAACTGCATGAGAAATTTTTTTCTAAACCAGGCGATCAACTTACCTTGGTACCGTCAATGTACAGTGTTAGCACCATTTTGATTGAATAGACGGAAGTGGGTCTATTGGGGGCGCTGTACTTTATGAATATGCAAGATGGCCTGTGGAGGCCAAATGGTTGCAGATGGAGATTAAGTTTTTATTATCAACATATAGGAAGTTATATATGACCTATATTTTGGCAATATTAAATTTGACCATAGATGACTTTGAAAGGTCAAACTTGAGGTCATGGAAAATATTAACCATGTTAAAAGATGGGACTTGAAATTTCAAAAAATTATTTCTCAAAAACAGTCCGATCAATTTTTTTCTAAATCTGGCAATCAACTCACCTTGATACACTTTATGTACAGTGCAAGTGTCATTTTGATTGAATCGACGGAAGCGGGTCTAGTGGGGGCGCTGTACTTTAACATTGGGTCTCATGGAGAATGGGCCAAATCGCCTGTGAAAGCCAAATGGTTGCAGATAGAGATTAAGTTTGTATTATTAACATATTGGAAATCATATATGACCTATATTTTGGATGCGTACAGTTGACCTCAAATGACCTTGAAAGGTCAAACTTGTGGTCAATTAAAATGTTACAATTTTCAAAGGCTTCTAGGCTTGGGAATATTGAAGATTGGGAACATATGTTTATTGAACACTTATAGGAAGTCATGTATGAACTTTCATTTGATGGCCTTGAACTTGACCTTTGGTGACCTTCGAAGGTCAAACTTCTCATGGTAAAATTTCAGTGACTTCTATCGCCAAAACTATTACAGATAGAGGTTAGATTTGTACTGTGGGTATATAGGAAGCCATGTATGAAGTTTCATTGGGTGACCTTGAACTTGACCTTTAGTGACCTTCAACGACCAAACTATACAGTGAAATTTCAATGACATATACAGGGCTTTCAAAAGTAGCCGGCGACTGGCGATAATCACCGTCTACTCGGGACATGACGACCGGCTACTCGCGACTCTGATTCTCCATATGATGAAATTCTTTTTGTCACCTTCCTCGTTTCTTTAACCCGGAGTTTAGCCATATTTTCAATAAAAGGAGTCATTGCGTTATTTCCTTGCTTTAGTAAGCCATCATGGTTTCCTTCATCGCGCATGAACGAGCCTGGCGCAGCCTCCGTATGCTACGTTCGTACAGTTTTGATAAAGACTTGAGGTGCTTGTGCAGGCAGAAAATTACTACATCGCCTGCGTTCAAAATTCGCCTCGCCGTTTGACCGAGGATACGAGATGGCTAAACCCCAAAGTAAAATACTATAAAACCACAACAATATTGTCCTTCTTTAACAAGAAAGGTAAAGATGCACTATGCCTTGCTAACATATCTAAAAAGAACCATCATTTCATATGGAACGTTTTGATTACCGACAGTATATGGAACTGTTTCCTGCATGGGAAACTTAATTGCAGGCATTCAATTGAAATTTCCCTTAAACTACAAATATAAAATGATGGCGTTAAGTTATTAGTCAGTTTAATGATGTTAAAGTGTAATGTCTTACCTGTATTGCCAGATATCGTTTTAATCATTAACTGGAGCTTTGTCTTTGCACGAGTTGGAAAAAGTATGCCAACACCTGTAATTTAGCTCTGCACTATTCCCTGAGTGGAACACTCATAACGTTAGCTCCTCATTGCAAACTCGTTTTGCGGAATATTGATAAAGGTTGATCCTGAGTCGGCAAAATCAGCATCTGTTTTGGCTTTCGCTTAGTTAAGTTATCTGAATAGTTATTTGGAAATGGTTTAGCGTTTCACATGCGTACGTGTATGGTCATGTTTCAGAAATCAGAAAAAACAGCTGCATTTTCTCCGTGATTCTTCCCCGTGGCGGTGACCCACCCAAACATCCGGCATTTCTGCTTCTCTCGTCCCTTGACCACAGATTATGTCACACAAAAGTCAATATTTTCGATGGTTGGACAAAACGGTATAAAAACTGTGTAAAACTAGCTATAAAGCAGTACAGTCAGTGAAAATACACACTTTAAGTGTGAAAGAGCATCGCCAAACTGTGATTTAATCGTTCACGCCGCTGTCTGGTCCAAGTCACTTACGTATACATACATCTGAAATTTGACTTATAGACTCATAAGCCTGTTTAAATTACTCGACTCGCGCTTCGTTCTGGAGTGCTTCTCCCGAAATCACAGATGCTAACTTACATGGTTGGAATCATTGACTGTCACTGACCAAACTATGTAAGTTGCTAACCTACGCTTGAGGGAAACGGACCCCTGATCATGCATTTCTATGCCCGTAAAAAGACTGGGAAGTGGGTCAGGCCGAAAGTTTCTCGCTCAGGGAATAGTCCAGTCAATTTATGCAAAATATGGGCCTAACCCAAAAGAAATTGCAATATTAACGAACTGATGTTTTTCTGAAACCTTGGAATGTACTGAACAAGATCTGAAAATTATAGTAAAATATTTTGAGTGGAACATAGTTTATTTCTAGATTCAAATTCATGGTTTGGAAGCTTCTCGATTGTATTTTTGCAATCTGTATTTTGCTCTTTGTTTCATCAGTAGTAATCCAAAACATAATTTATGTTTCAGGTGATTTGTGCAGGTTTTTAGTGGTGGAATACAGTCCACCCCTACCCTATTTCCAGTGTGCGCCATGTATTTAAACATGAATTCAGTGTATCATTGTCGTTTGAGAGGGAATTATTATAACTTTGGTGTTACCCATGTTTTTTTTGTATTTTCCATCATATAAAGACTGTATTATAATATTTTGATGGTTCAGTATACTCTATAGTATAGTATACCTGTAGTATACTATAGATTCTGGGCTGGCCTGTCAGTGGATTTGGTCATCGAGCAGGTACTGATGAGAAGCCTTAAGACATCAGGTGGCCTGACTAGGGGACGAGGGATGACCGAGACTCGGCGCTTAGTCTGGATCATGTCCAGCCCTATCTGTGCAGAGGTGAACACTGCCCTTCAAAGACTGACAAATGTTTCCTATGTTACAAGTGATCAGCACAAAGACTTATCGAAATCCAGGCAGGAAAAGGATGTGGCAGACACCAGGAAATTGCTCAACTTTCTGCATGAGAGGAGCCCATTTGAAGACGACAGCTCCCTTCGCAGTATTGCAACTGGTGTTGTTGCCAGTAGCAAGGTGAATGTTGACGTGGCGAAATCCGTGGGTGAACTAGTTCTAGGTCAGATGGCTGGAGAACGTGTGCTAGGATACAGCTTCAAGAAAAAGGATCACGCAGTTACGATGGAATCCAAGTCCGCAGTAAAGACACCTGATGGTGACATCAACATTGATCCCAAGTTACTGTTTCAGAGACTAGTGATTGCCAGTACCGAAGCAGGGGACTTGTCCAGTACACTGAAGTTTGAGCTTTGCGCATATCCACCTGTATTATTTGAATGCAAGCATACCCTCTTGCCTGCTAATAAGCCTGTGTTAGCAGCAGCCATTAAGGCCTTGTCTCCACCAGATGTGGAACCCAGTTCAGGCATTCAAGACATCCAGTACGTCCTCAATGGTGGTGCCCTCTTGCAATGGATACCCAGGCAGCTGGGCGAGACGTACAAGAACATCTTTGATCGGTACACGAAATACGTTAGCAAGAATTATGGTCGGGCAGTTGTAGTCTTTGATGGCTATCGAGATGGTCCTTCAACGAAAGATGGTGCACATCAAAGACGAGGCGAGAGACAATCTGTGAAAGTCTCCTTCACAGACAGTATGACGCTTTGTGTCAAGAAGGATGAGTTCCTCAGAAACAAGGAAAACAAGCAGAGATTCATTGATGCTGTTGGTGGGAAACTGGAACAGTCTGCTTGCCAGGTACTTCATGCCTCTGGGGAAGCTGACCTACTTATTGCGAAGACAGCAGTCTGTAGCACCACAAGATCTGACACTGCTTGTAGGTGAGGACACAGATTTGCTGATACTGCTATGTTACTACTACCGCAGGAATACAGTGCACCGCCTGTACTTCATGTCTGAACCAAGGAAAGGTTCATTAAATCTGAGCCATACTTGAACATTGGAAAACTGCAGGAAGCTCTTGCTGACAGCCTTTGTGAAAACATCCTCTTTGTCCACGCATATCTAGGTTGTGACACAACATCAAGGCTGTTTAGCTTTGGCAAAGCAGTTGGCATGAAATTGTTCAATGAGAAAAATTAGGTCTTTGCTCAACAGGCCCTTGTCTTCAACAACCCAGAGTCAACACCTGATGAGATCATCACGGCAGGAGAACGGCTAATGGTCAGCGTCTACAAAGGCACATCATCGGACACTTTGAATGGGCTATGACTTGCAAGTTCCATGAAAAGGTGGCAGCAAGTGAAACCTCCCTGCACCCACGGGTTCTTCCACCTACGTCTTCAGCAACGAAATACCACTCTCTCCGTGTATTTCAACAGGTTCAAGAATGGAAAAGAGAAGATCGACCCACTGAACTGGGGATGGAGGATCTCCGAAAACAGGATGATGCCAGTACTTTCAGACCTTGCAGCAGCACCAGAGTCTCTCCTAAAACTTCTGAGGTGTTCATGCAAAGGGGGATGCAGTGACAAACGCTGCGGTTGTCGCAAACTTGGTCTGCCATGCACACCAGCATGCAGTGAGTGCAGAGGGATATGTGCCAATGGAGATGAGGCAGTCGACGACTCAGATGACAATGAACTGTGATGCAGATAAAATGGGGTAGGGGTATAACAGATTTCTGCATAAGGAGTCACCCCACTGGTCTGAAACCTAAATCAGGAGAAAGATAGACTATGAAAACATGGGTTTAGACACCATTTATAGTGGTTTAGGAAGAATAGTAACCAAGTTCTGGCCATAATATCAGTTACAACAACTTGGTTACCAGCTGGAAAATGACAAAAATTAAACCTGGCTCAAAAAATATGTTCCACTCAAAATATTTTAATATAATTTTCAGATCTTGTTCAGTACATTCCAAGGTTTCAGAAAAAACTTCAGTTTGTTAATATTGCAATTTCTTTTGGGTCAAACCACAGATTGACAGGACTAGAATGGTTATCAAACGGCGTCCCACTCAGGACACCTACGTGAACATGTTAACACAAGTTACTTCTATAGCACTATGTGACACAAATTTTTTTTCCTGGTTTGTGTGTGTTATTTCTTTATTGCTTATGTTGTAAAAAGAATAGAAAATGCCCATTATTTCCTTCAAACTTTGCTTTTGTGACCAAGATAGTGAAATTTAGGAATTCGCCTATTTTCTCTGTAAAAATGGGAAATTTGCACATTTGCATTTGCATAAGGTATGAATAAAACAAAACATAAATCAAATTTTATTTAATTTGTATAATATCAAATCTTCCTATTTAAACAAGC
Organism: Gymnothorax javanicus; assembly: GCA_029692085.1. Lineage (NCBI taxonomy): Eukaryota > Metazoa > Chordata > Actinopteri > Anguilliformes > Muraenidae > Gymnothorax > Gymnothorax javanicus. The sequence continues at coordinate 111,080,249 of CM056200.1, forward strand.
AAAATTGTCTGTCTTACCTTCTTGAGTTTTTTTTTGCAGTGGTCTTAGGTAAAATGAGGTGCCCAGAGTTTGTGTTGATCCTCGACAGGCATGCCAAAATATACCTTGCTGGCTTCATACATTTTAACAGTTGCTGTTAGAGTACTTTTTTGCTCTTATTTTGATAAATTGGTCACATACATTGCAAAATGCATCTAGAGAATGCTTTGCAGCTTCTTGATGCCAGCTCTGAAAAATTCTGATATATCTACATGTTTACTTGGGCAGCTAGAACTAAACTGAGGTGGTGAGTGGTGAGCTGCTGTAGAGATATTACTATGGAAAGATCTAGAAAATTTTAAAGGGTTCTTGAAATACTTGTAAGTTGTACAACATTCTAGAAAAATTCTTGAAACTTCTTGGAAGTTGCACAACATTCTAGAAAGTTCTTAGCCTAAATGCTTGTAAGCTCAAGAAAATTATCTGTTAGCAAACCAGCTCTATGTCTACCTTTCATGTCCTGGAAAATGGATACCATTTGAAAAATTCATTACCCAAGTCACAAATGCAAAGTTTTTTTTTTTTTAAATTTTATTTATTTATTTATTTATTTTTTAACAAAAATTTGGCATCTCCAATCCCACCCGAATCTGGATTGTCCAATTGGGGAACAAGGCTTTTCACATTTGTGGCCCCCTATTGCCAACTCAGAAGAACAAAAGCAAAGTTTGATAGGTCCTCTCCTTTTACTTTATGCATAAGCAATTGGGAAATAACACTTTCTGCCCAGGAACAGGAAAAAGCTAAAATTTTGTTACATTGTGTAATGGGCAATATGTTTCAGTCAGATCATGAAACCAGTCATTTCTTGAAATTATAAACATTTTTTTGTCATTTCATGAAATGAATTAAGTTTAACGCCAGCCATTTCATGAAATGTCCAAAAATTTTATTTTGAAATAAACTGAAATGCGATGGTATTCTAAATGCTTCAAGTTTCTGATTTCACTGAAGCCATTTTCCCCTTCGCTGTGTAGCTCAAATCTTGAATTATAAAGCCTTAAACAGGGAATGCATACATTTTCTGATTTGGCTTCTGCACAAAGGGGTTTGTTGCATGTATCTAATTCTAATGACTGATAATCGGAAGTGACAATGCATGTATACAGTAATGCATCATGAGCAAATAATGACAAGCATCCTCAAAAATGTATATGTTAAAACAAAAAATTTTTTGAATTTACATCACCAAATGACTGGGAAATCAGATGCTAGAAGGCACCAGAATGCATCATAAAGCTTCAAATTCTTTAAATTTCTCCTGGTAGAATGCCCCCTGGAGGGCTTTGCGCCCTCAATGCTTGGATTCTCGGCACCTCCACCACTAGCCATGGCCGCCTAATCGACTCTGCCAGCCGCCGACTCCAAAAACTTTTGAAAGCCCTGCATATATCAGCAAAATCATTACAGATAGAATGTAGGTTTGTATTGGAGATGTATGAGTCACAATATGCTAAACAGGGATTTTGTACAAGCACTGCTAGAATTGTCTTTATTCCATCACTTGTCAAGAAACTGCATATATTCTTGTGCATGCATGTTGGTTATTAAATAAAAAGACGGCATGGACAGTATCAGTTGGGTTACTTTACTCATTTTTTTTGTACCAACTTGAAGTTGAAAAAGTACCCCTCTTGAAAGCCTGATTTTGTAACAGCTGGGAAAAGAAAAACAATGATGCAGTGCAAAGTACAGATGAGTAGTTATTAGAAAAAGCCAGAAACAATATTCAGAACAATGCCTGATTTGCCAGAGATACTGTTTTCAAATTAGCCCTTGCGTACGTTAGGACGTCTGTCAAGCTCATGGTGCAAGATTGCCAGTTGAATATCATGGCAAGATTTACAGCTCAGGAAGCATTGAAAGATTTATTTTAAAGCAACAAACATTTATAATAAGATTTGTAATTTTACACAACAGGCATCAACACTGATTTCGAAAATTATCATTTTGAAAATGCGTACCATTCTGTATGTCAAACCTAACGTAAGCACGGGGTGTGCAGCCTGAATATAAGGAGAAATTTTCTTAATTTCTCAAACATAGCTGCCTTTTGACGCATATAGTATGAGAGACAAAGGCCTTATCTAACATTTATAGATGCTCAAATTTGTAAATTACTACTTTTATTTTTTGACCCCCTTGTTACAAAAAAATCCCTGTTTAGCATATTGTGACTCGTATAGGAAGTCATATATGAACTTTCATTTGGTGACCTTCATATTGACCTTCGAAGGTCAAATGTGACCTAGTGAATATTCAATGACTTGTATCACTAAAATGGTCACAGAAGGAGCCTAGTTTTGTGTTCCTGACATCTAGGCAGTCATATATGAACTTTCATTTGGTAACATTCAACTTGACTGTCAGTGGCCAGAGGGTCAAACTCGACAGTGAAAGTACAATGACTTGTATCACCGAAATGGTCACAGATTGAGCCAGGGTTTGTATAGAGACATTTAGAAAGTCATATATGAAGTCCATTTGCTGACCTCAACTTGACCTTGTGTGACCTTTAAAGTTCACAGTTGACATATTGAATTTTCAATGACTTGTATCACCAAAACTGCTTCAGAGCTTAGGATTGTGTTTGTATTACAGGAGGCCTGATAAATGTATGTGAACTTTTATTTAGTGACCTTGACATTGATTTTCATTGATTAGAATCATCCCTATAAGATTGCTTGCCAGTAAGCTACAGGACCCTTGGTCCTATTTTTAAAAAATGTATTTCAGCGCTCTTAGGGTTAATGGTTTTGCTTGGATTGCATACAGCAAACAAGACTATTTGGTATGTGAGGGCCTTTACTTGGTCGAAAAATCGACACTTTCTTATCTACAGGGCTGTGTGCCCACTTCCTGATTTCTTCTATTTTTGCAAGTTTGTCACTTGTAATCTTTTCACATCATCAACGTAATTTTAATATTTGACAAATGTAATCTGAATAAACAGAAAATGCAATTTTTTAGTGATGACTTTATCGATTGAAGGAAAAATAAATGAAAGCTACTGACCATTATCACTGCAGCACTTGCACGAACAGCTAGATGTTTCTGGAATGATTGTGATAAAATGCATCTCTTTAAGTCATCCTTTCAAAGTCACAACGGCATGACAAGGAAGGTCATAATGAGAGACGTGGGAAAGACAGCAGACAGATAATTTGAGATGCCGACCCATCCCCGTCCGGAGCTAGGCGAGTAATTGTAAATTTCTCCGTAGTTGCTGTGGATGACAGTCAAAGTGAGATGCTTTCTCTGAAGCGCACTCTACGGGAGGAAAACGCACGGCTGCAGGACCTGGCCGCCTCCCTGCAGGGTCGACACCACAAGATGTCCCTGGAGGTGCGTTCATTCGCTCATATTATCTTCGCTACATGTCTTGATTGTCCTCTTCTTTGAAAACCCTGTGCGTTTTTTATGCCTCCACCATAAATGGCAGGGGCGTATAGAGTTACCCTTGTCCGTCTGTCTGTCCATACATACGGCACCCTATAGGGGATGTTGTCTATCCGCTTCTCCTCAAAAACTACTGGACAGAATTCAACATGCTTTGGCAAATGCCGTCCAGATAGATCGAAGGTGGGCATCTTGTATTTTGTTTGACAAAATTGGATCTTTTCACAATTTTAGAGGCTTCACAAACTCTCTGTGTTCAAGGACACAAATTATCTAGTTTGTTTTCATTTTGCTTTTTGTCTTTTTTTTTTTTTTTTTTTTTTTTTAGTTTCTTTGCTTTATTGTGTTTGGCTAAGTGTTATTCTGCAGGATTCATACCAGAATCAAATATTTTTTGTTAAATAGAAATGTTGATGCTTGGTTGACGTTTTTACGCATGTGCCTGTGTGTTTACATGTCCAGTAGAGTGGGCAGAGAATCGGCAGTGGGGCTGGTATGAGGAGTTTCAGTGTGTGGCACGCAGACCCGTTGGAGTCGTGCGGGGATGTTGCTTTGGTTCAGTGGCCTGGATGTCAAAATCAGGACCAGTTTGCCAATTTTTATGAAGCCTGCGGTGGGTGTCTATGAAAAGCTGTGCTTTAATTGCTGTTTAGGACCTCAGCTGAGAGAAGGCTTTGAATGATCAGGAGTCATTATGTCCCCCCCGGAGGGAGAGGGGAGGCATATTGTTTTAGGCTCGGTTCCTGTTCGCGTCGGTGCTCCCATTTCGTTTCCGGAGTGTAACTCCAAAACCGTTTGCATGATCTCAACGAAACTTTGCATACTTACTGCTCAGGTCCTGAAGTGGTGCCTTTTGGTATGTGCCCGTCTGTCCGTCCGGATGTGATCAACTTCTGTCCGCAGCATAACTCCTAAACCGTTTGCACAGTTTCATAAAAGATCATGCATACTTACTACTCGGGTCCTGCAGTGGTGCTTTTCGGTCTGTGCCTGTCTGTCTGTCCGGTGGGTTAGGCAGGGAAGGGGGTCGGGGGGGGAGACGTATGTTTTTACGAGTAAAAACCGTTCTAGTTAGTGTTGGGACAGAGTTGTGCACTTTTGGTGACTCCCTGTGAAATTATTATAATGAGAACAGATACCTTTGAGTTTTTCTTCATTCGCATTTCCTGACTGGGGCTGGGTGTCATTCAAAACTGTCTGATACCATTGCCATTACCAATACCTTTGATACCATTTAATTAAAGTGCAGGTATTATGGTTTTTCATTATTTTAATGTTGTGTGAATCATTTAGTTTTTATGCACATGTGAAAGGTCTGCGTCAGAGGACCATTTGAAGTCACCCCCAGAAAAAGCTCTCTCTGCCGCAAAACGCACTGCTCCTGAGCTGCCTAAAACACCCGATAGCTTCCAGCCATTTTTTTCTTCAATTGGTGATGTCACCAATTGAATTTTCGCTGAAGAGATAGTTTGGGACGCCCTTGAATCGGGTTACGCCCACTTGCTACTGACATAGCTTGCTCATTTACACTCTGGAGCAGACATCCATTCATGGAAAGGGGCGTGACATTTCCGACACACACGTGAAGCGGTTGACCAATCACAAGTGTGTGATCAAGTTGACTAATTGTAGCACTGTGGGGTTTTTTGGGAGGGTGGGGCCAGGATCTCAACAGAGCATCTCACGCACAGGTACTGCAAATATGGCCAGCCTGAGAAAACGGAAGTGTTTTTTTAACAATGACTCATTTAAACTTTTTTTTTTTTGTAGACTTAAAGAATTCAAGAATGATCATTGAAAAGTAACTTAGTAGGTAATCTTTAAAAATAACATGACTTATAATTAAATTAAAAAGTTAAAACTGAGACTTCCGGTCGGATCACCGCTGAGATGGCCGCATAGCGAGAGAGCTCCCGGTTGAACCAGAGCAATTAGAGAAATTCCCCTAAACAAACCAAGAAAATCATTCCACAAAAAGCGTAGAGAAAGGGGACAAGAGCCATATCACCACTTTGAGCAGTAAAAGTCGCCCGGAGACAGGTGGGTGAGAAAGACGAGGAGCGGCAACAATCAGCAGCTAACAGGTGTTAGCTAACAAACAACGCGCTGCAGTGCGGAGAAATGGCAGACTTGGAAGTGATTCTGCGAGAACTAAGAGGGTTTCGCCAAGAAAATAAAGAACAATTAGAGACAATAAAAGAAGAAATTGTAAAGGTGAATACCAGACTAGACGAGGCGGAGGGACGAATTGAGCAAGCAGAAGCGAGGATACAAAACACAGAGGAAGTCATCACGGCTATGCTAAAGCTGCACACTAAGCTGGAGGACAAGCTGCTGGATTTGGAAAGCCGCTCCAGACGCGAGAACATAAGGATCTATGGGGTGCCGGAGGGATCCGAGAAGGATTCAACAACTATGGTGTCATTTGTGGAAAATTTACTCCGCGAGGGTCTCAAACTAACCGACATGCCCGACCTGCAGATTGAAAGAGCTCATCGTTCAGTGGGACCGCAGCCGCCGGTGGATGCGCCGCCACGCTCCATCATAATTAAGTTTTTGAGTTTTAAACCAAAAGAGACATTACTTCGCGGGGCATGGCAGAGGAAGGGGTTCACCTGGCGAGAAAACCACATAAATCTGGATCACGACTATCCACCTTTAATATTAAAAAAACGAAGAGAATATACAGAGATCCGCAAAGTGCTGAAGGAAAATAAAGTGCAGTTCCAGACCCTCTTCCCCGCCAGGCTGCGCGTGAGACATGACGATGGAATCAAAACCTACGATACTATAGAGGAGGCATCAGAGGACCTGCTGAGAAGAGGCTACACCGTGACAACCATTAAACCTCCAAAGACGCTCATGGAGCAGGTGCAGCGGCTATCCTGGAGGAGAGTGGACAGACGCGCAATGAAGGGCACAACCGGACGAGATTCAAAATACAAGGAGAAGCTCCGAGCCTTCAGGAGATCATCACCGGCTCCCTCCGGGACCTAAAACGGTTAACCCACAGCTCGAGGACGGCGGAGTTAATTGTGAAATCTTTTATATTGCACTATGACTGTAATTAGTGGTGGGGATCCACTATTGAACAGACTGGTTCGTTCTGGGACAATTTTTCACTTTCGATTTTTTTTTTTCCCTCTTTCCGCCACGCGACTGTTGCAGGTAAGGGCCTCTCCCTCCGGTCTGAGGAGGGAGACTTTTCCCTTCGAGCCGCCTTGGGAGGCTCAACAGGGCCAGGTTAATAGACCCCTACATAGGAAGTCTCATGGACAAATTGTGTTCAGTTTGATGTTTATTAATATGTTAGTTGTTTGTTCCCTGCTGGTTCTCGCGGGGATGGGGAAGCGCACCAAGTGTTTGAGTGGGATGGAGGGGGGAATCACATAGATGCAAAATAACCCTTTAAAAATAGCGTCATTTAATGTAAATGGAGTACTCAATCCAATTAAGAGGGGGAAAATCTTATCAAAATTAAAGAAAGATAAAATCCAAGTAGCTTTCTTGCAGGAGTCACACCTCAACGACTCTGAGCATGCCAAATTGAATAAATCAGGATTTAAACATGTTTACTTTTCTTCCCATGTATCGGGAGGCGGAGAGGAGTGCGACTCTGATATCCAGTGCTGTAAATTATGAACACATATCAGAACATAAGGATAGGGAAGGCAGATTTGTTATGGTTATAGGCAAAATAGAAGGTATTGTGATAAGTCTCCTTAACGTATGTTCCTCCGGCAGTGACTGGTCCTTTTATAAATATATAGTTGATTTAATGACAACAAAAAGTCAAGGGATTTTAATATGTGGCGGAGATTTTAACATCCGATTAAATCCGAAAATTGACTCATCAAACAGGAAATCTGACGAAAAAAAAAATTAGCAGAAGATTAAATATTTGGATGCGTGAAGTGGGGATTGTGGATGTATGGAGAGATAAACCCGACAAGCCGAGACTACTCACATTACTCGTCGCTCACAATGTCTACTTTCAAGATAGATTACTTTTTTTATGCTTAAAGGGATCTTTTCAGGGTGAAGAACTGTGAAATGGGACCCAGTACTATTTCAGATCATGGTCCCATCTATATGTCAGTCTATCTGAATAATAATAAGAAGTCCACTCTCTGGAGACTGAACTCAAACATTCTGAATAATCCAACTAATAAAGATAAATTGAAAAGGGAAATCAAATTGTATTTGGAAAATAATGATAATGAAGAAGTGACCCCACCCATTCTTTGGGATGCATTAAAAGCGGTGATTAGGGGCAAAATAATATCCATCTCCTCATATGATAAGAAAATTAGAGAACAAAAACTCAAAAAATTAGAAGAGGAATTGAACAGACTACAGAAAGAACATGCAAAGTCTCTCAATGATGACAATAAATGTCAGATTATAAAATTAAAAAAAGATATAGATGAAATAAATACACGGGAAATTCAAAAAAAGCTTATTTTTACAAAACAACAATACTATGAGACAGGTGGAAAATCACTGAAACTCCTATCCTATAGGTTAAGAAAACAACAAGCGGATAGAACTATACATAAAATAAGAAACCCCGCAACAAATGAAATAGAAACTAGTCCGGAGAAAATTCAACAGTGCTTCCAAAAATATTATAAAATATTATATTCCCAACCACAGACAAATAACGACAACCAGATCGATACCTTTCTGGCCCAGATAAATCTTCCAAAGATCACTGATGAACAAAATGAACAATTAATATCTAAAATAACAAAAGAAGAAATTCAATCAGCAATCAGGAGAATGAAAGGGGGGAAGTCTCCAGGGACAGATGGTTTCCCCACAGAATGGTACAAAACAATGCAAGACCAACTAATTCCAACATTATTAAAAACATTCAATTGGGTTTTGGAAAACAAAAATATCCCGCCCTCATGGAGGGAGGCAACGATTTCAATCATACCAGAGGAGGGGAAAGATAAATTGGAATGTGGGAATTATCGTCCTGTAAGTCTTCTAAATAATGATTATAAAATATTCACCTCCATATTATCCAAAAGAATAGAACTGATATTACCGGTATTAATACATAACGATCAGACTGGCTTTGTCAGACAAAGACAGACCCAAGATAACATCAGGAAAACACTGCACGTTATGAGACAAGTCACACAGCAAAGACTGGAGACACTGATTTTAAGTCTGGATGCAGAAAAAGCATTCGACTCAGTGAGGTGGACATTTTTATATAAAGTACTTTCAAAATTTGGCTTCCATACAACTATAATTGACACGTTTGCAGCACTATACAACAAACCAACAGCTAGAATTAAAATCAATGGAAATTTAACTAATTCATTCATTTTGGAGAGAGGAACGAGACAAGGGTGTTGTGCGTCGCCGCTCCTCTTCGCCTTGTTTATAGAACCCAAGAGTCAATTGATTAGACAGAGGTCAGATATAAAGGGGGTAACAATGACATCCGGGGAGCAAAAGCTTGCCCTATTTGCTGACGATTTATTGATAAGTATAACACGACCTACAGAGACACTCCCAAAACTGATGAAATTGCTAGAGGAATTTGGTTTAATTTCTGGCTATAAAATTAATATTAATAAAACTCAAATATTAACATTTAACTATGACCCTCCACCTTCAATTAAGAGTATGTACAAATGGAATTGGGATGCTGAATCCATTAAATACCTGGGTGTCTCATTACCTAGGGAGTTCTCGAGACTATATGATATTAATTACGGCCCGTTAAATTTAAAGATAAAGTCTGATTTACATAGATGGAATGTTATTCCCTTTTTAAGTTTAAGCTCCCGGATAGAGTCAATTAGGATGAATATTCTTCCACGGATGCTGTACCTTTTTCAGTGTTTGCCAGTTAAAATACCATACAAGCAGTTCTTAGAATGGGACAGATTAATAGCTTAGATATTTGTGGCAGGGAAAAGGGCCAGAATTAAATTTAAGATGCTGCAATTAAAAAAAAGGAAAGGGTGGAATGGGCCTTCCCTGCTTACAGGAATACTACCATGCAGCACAACTGAGACCTTTAGTCTGCCTGTGCTCACCAACATACATTGCAGCATGGAAGGAAATAGAAGGCACGATGATAAAGGGAATCCCAATAACAGCTCTACTAAGTGACAACAAATTACAAGGAGAACAGGAGATCCCAGAAGATTTTATAACAGGCAGTTTTCTGAAATCCTGGCAGGAAATAGTCAAAATTTGCAAATTAAGAGACGCATCTAAAATTCTGAGGTGGTGTGCCTATGACTCGGACTTTACTCCAAATAGAATTGACGGCAGATTTAAGATTTGGATTGCAAAAGGTTTAACCACCTATTATTCATTTGTCTATAAAGGCGTATTTCAAAGTTTTGAAGCCCTACAGAAGGATCATGGTCTGGGAAGAGATGACTTCTTTAGGTACCTGCAAGTGAGACACTATTTTAACAAAAATCTTAAAGAGGTGTTAGGAAAAGGTGAATCAGGGTTCATGGAAGTTTTTTTATCATTAACTAAGCCTAGATCATGCAACAAAATAATCTCCAAATTATATAACGCTATACAATTATCTAAACAAGAGAATACAGAATACATAAAGAAGAAATGGGAAAAGGAAGTAGGGATAATGATTACACAGGAGAGCTGGGAGAAAATATGCCAGCTACAATGGTTCTCAACCGGGTCAAACACATGGCGGGAGTTCTGCTGGAAAAATATTGCAAGATTTTTCATCACACCCATTCAGAAACGACATCAAGGCAGTGGAGACGCATGTTGGAGACTTTGTGGGTCTAATGAAGCTAACCATTTCCATATTTTTTGGGACTGTCAGGCAATAAGACCTTACTGGGAAGAGATCCACAAACATATTAAAAATGTATTTAATGTAAACATTCCATTTAAATGTGAAACTATGTATTTGGGCAATTTATTGTTTGAAACATGGAACATGAAAGACAAAAAACTGCTAGCTATTCTATTGGCAGCCAGTAAGAAATCTGTCACGAGGAAATGGTTGAAAGTAGAACCTCCCACCATTAATGAATGGATTGAAATTGTCTACGAGATTTATGTTATGGAGAAGATATCTTTTTCCCTCAAAGTCGAAAAAGAAAAATTTTATGAGATCTGGACCAAATGGACTGAGTATGTAAAACCAATCAGATCTGATTTCATATGACTGTACTTGTGCTTTGTGTGAACCTGCCCCCTTTTTCTCTCCCCTTTTTTTTTTTTGTGTGTGTGCGACGTTTGGATTGTCTGAGGTGGTGCGCTCCCTGGTTCTGTTCTTTTCTGTCATTGTTCCCAACTGAATTAATTAGTGATCCGTAAAAGAAAACCCCAGAAGGGCAGTATGGACAAAATCATTCTAACTTTTTACATCCATCCTGTACTGTGTCCTTGAATGATTACGGCTGTAATTAATGCATTTGATGGAATCTGCCTTTCTAAATAAAAAGAGAATTTCAAAAAAAAAAAAGTTAAAATTATGAAAATCTTTCGAATTTTTTATCTGATCCACACTCTTGCTTTAAAAAAAAAGTAATAGCATGATGAATTTATTTTTCCTTTTTTCTAAAGATTTTTTTGGGATTTTTTTTCCTTTATTCGATAGCAATACAGTGCAGAGAGACAGGAAAGTTGGGGAGAAGAATGGGTAAGACATGCAGCAAATGACCCGAGGCGAAGTCGAACCAGGTCGCTGCGGGAAGGCCACAGCCTTTATGGTGCGCGCACTTAGACCGATGAGCCACCAGGGCGCCCCATTCTTCCTTTTTTGTTGAGTTTTATTTGCCAGCTCCTTGGCATGTGTGTTGTAAATCACATTTTAAAACGAACATTTTCTAAAGCAATTTATTGTACAGGAAAGAAAGGCATTTTGCATGACCCAGAAAGGGCATGCGCTGGCCATCTCTTCCTCGATTGGTCAGAATTGCGGTCTGTGTGACCAGAGTTCTTGAATCTAATGCACTTTATCGAAGATGTATCCCAGGCAGCATTTGTGATGGTGCTCGCTTGCGTTTTGTGCATGCATGTTCAGTCGTTCTTTTGTTGCGCTGAGGGGTAATTAAATGCACGTTGCGGGTAATTTGTTCGAACTTAATAACACTTATCCTCTGTGTTTTGCATCCTTTTATCTCTGTGCCTTAGTATAATGAGCTGGTGGATAAGGTAACTAGCTCGGAGACCAAAGTTTCTGAAATGGAGACGACCGTGGAGGATCTGCAGTGGGACATCGAAAAACTGCGCAAGAGGGAGCAGAAGCTGAACAAGCACCTGGCTGAGGCTTTGGAACAGGTGTGCCAAATGTGTTCCTGAGGCATGTGGCAGAGTCTGATTATGTGATGTCTGATTTTCTACTGACATATTTGAGTCCAGCCATATTGTACCCAAGTGTATCCATGCTGGCACCACAGCTGAAATCACTTTGCCTTTTACAGTTACCCCGGGCGCACCAAGTGCCATCTTGAGTACTTCATTGACTGTATTATAATGTGGTTGGAGGTGTTGACTTTTTTTCTGCTCATATTTTCTTTCCAAAAGGATTTTTTTTTTTCTTTGTGACACAGAACTACGTGTACTTGATCAATGTGGGTGCTGATTGGTGACTGGCAACTACGTAATCAGCCAGGGCTCCACAAATCACAGTCCATGAGGGCCGAGAACAGCAGTTTCTCCTCCCTCCCTTTATGTGGGAGTCTGATGTGATGACTGACTGGCTAATTGGCATCAATAAATGCTCACTTAAATCATGGAAGGAGCCCATTCACAATTTGGCCACTGATTCAGTATACCCACAACATGAATGCACATTAATTCAGTCACAGTCCACCATCTCACAGTCCACCAACACCAAACCATTATTCACAGTCACAGTCCAGTCCACCAACACTTCATGCCATTTCCAATCGTATATGTGTGCAGTACTGGGAAAAGGGGTCACTTGGGTCATTTTATGAAAATTGAGATTTTCCAACAAAATCAAAGAGTGATCCAAGTTTTTCGTTTTGAAAAGAAAAAAAATTGGGTGAATTTGTGCACAGAAAAGTGTTGTAAATTGACAGTACAGTAGTGCGGGGATATCACTATCACTGGGATATCACTGAGATACCCCGTTAATCTCAGAGCGGAAAACAATCCCTAGTGAACCCCTTTTCCTAGTCCTGCACACATATGCACAGCATCCATGTCATTGAGACACAATCCCTGCACAATGTTTATTGCCTGATCTTTACGTCACAGTTCAAGAAATACAGCCTGTCCTTTTCAGTGGCTGTGTACAGTGGCGCATAATAATCCGAGACATGGGAAACACGAGCCTTTCTGTCTGTGTGAGCATAGGCCTCAAAGACAAACTTCGGTTCTACCTCGGTGAAATTTTCCTGAGGAATACTGATGTGGTCTCTGAGCTTCAGTGGGCCAGACAATCCTCGGCGTGTTTCGGGAAAATTTAACCGAGGTTTACTGAAGTTTTGTCCAAACTTAAGCAAACCGGACAGACTTCGGGATACCTCGGTAAAATTTTTCCAAGGTTAACAGAGTTGGCCTCAAATCTTCAGTAAACCTCGGCGTATTCTAAGTTTTTATAGAAATTTCTCAGAAAAAGGTGCACTTTCTGGTTTTTGGGTGCTACTAGTGCGAGAAGTGGAAGCTTAAACGGGCCTTACTCGAGGGTCATTCCTTCTCAAATTACCCAGTTTCACAGAAATTTCCCGGGTCACCCCTTCAGATTCCCCTGAAAAAATTCACATGCGCTCCTTTACCAAACTTATCAAGAAATCCCAAGTATTTAGTCTGCATCTCTGTTTTGAAACTACATTTTGCGTTTTCAACCTTCAGCTTTGAGTGAGGAAGAGTACGCCAGATAAACGAGAACACTTAGAATTGTCAAATTATACAGAAAAAGATAGCCCAAGTCACAGAGTTTTAAAGCTGTACATTTCATACAATGAGAGATATTCGTATGGGAAGTTGGACCGACGGGTTCATTTTGCAAAATGCGTAAATTTAGGATCGAGACAGCCAAAATCCAGAATGAAGAAAGAAATAAATGAATCACTCAATAAGTGAACTTATATACAATTAACTCATTCCCTACGGCAAGCCGCTGCCAACGGTGCGGTGAATTCTACCATTCCCTACGGTAAGCTGGTGCCAGCGGCGTGGATGACGTCATTCGGAGTTCCGTTGAAAATATGCATAATACATGAGTATCGCGTCTATCTGACCAATCTGACAGCAGTAATAGCGACCTCGACCATTCGCAGTCCGATGAAAACACGAAATCAGTTGACGATCGCGGTGATGGGCCACCTGTACTTCAACCACAGGAGGGCTATGGCAAGCCGTTTTAACATTTAATAGCTAGACTGGATATGTGTTGCAGATATCCGCTATTCAATTCTTCCTAGTCAAAAAGAGCATTTCAGATATCTACAATGACATTCCTCCTATCCACAAGTGTCATTTAAGATATCTACTACGCTCATTCTTCCTAGGATAAATGACGTCACTTTTTTTCCATTCATGTGAATGGGGTTTCTCATTACAGATATCTACATTTGGGTTGCAGATATCCCAAAGTGAATTACGGATATCTGCCACTGAATTACGACTAGTAGTAACTCCAGTTTGAGATATCTACAATTAAATTTTGACTAGTCAAAATTCCAGTTCAAGATATCTTGAATTGCCCTCAATTCAAGATATCTACATTGTCCTATGTAGATATCTTAAATTAAGCTTTGCCTAGTCAGAGTGTCATTGTAGATATCTTTAACTGGATGTATGTCTAGTCAAAATTAATTAGTAGATATCTCAAACTGGAATTTGGGATATACGTAATTTAATTGTAGATATCTGCTATCAAGTTACAGATGTCTCGGAGAGAAATCTGATAAGAGATATCTCAAATTGGAGATATCTTTCACTTCCATTGTATGGCAAGCCGTTTTAACATTTAATAGCTAGACTGGATATGTGTTGCAGATATCCGCAATTCAATTCTTCCTAGTCAAAACGAGCATTTAAGATATCTACAATGACACTCCTCCTATCCACAATTGTCATTTAAGATATCTACAACGTCATTCTTCCTAGGATGAATGACGTCACTTTTTCCATTCATGTGAATGGGGTTTCTCATTACAGATATCTACATTTCAGTTGCAGATATCCGCAAAGTGAATTACGGATATCTGCCCCTGAATTACGACTAGTAGTAACCCCAGTTTGAGATATCTACAATTAAATTTTGACTAGTCAAAATTCCAGTTCAAGATATCTTGAATTGCCCTCAATTCAAGATATCTACATTGTCCTATGTAGATATCTTAAATTGCTTTGCCTAGTCAGAGTGTCATTGTAGATATCTTTAACTAGATGTATGTCTAGTCAAAATTAATTAGTAGATATCTCAAACTGGAATTTGGGATATACGTAATTTAATTGTAGATATCTGCTATCAAGTTACAGATATCTCGGAGAGAAATTTGATAAGAGATATTCAAATTGGGGATATCTTTCACTTCCATTGTGCCTAGTCGAAATGTAATTGAAGATATCTTGAATTAGAGTTTTGACTAGGCGAAATGACGCCGCAGATATCTGTATGCCAGAAAGTTACGGCAAGCGGGAGCGGCGCCGCGTGTTGATTCAAAGCTGCATTCAAACGCCATGTCAGAGCAAGCAGAGGCGAATGTGTTTTTGATCGTGTTTTTAATCTCGCAGCCGGTGCACGACATGAGCTGTCAAATGCACAGGGTTTAACGTTACATTCTGCAACAAGACGACTCTTTCAGCTGTTACTCCAGGGTGCGTTTCCCAAAAGCGATTCACAGTCAATGGGTCCAACTATGTAAGTTAGCATCAGTGATTTCGGGAAACGATCTCGAACGGGGATCAGTGTTCTGACACCATCCATTTCCCAAAAGCGTATTGTTAACTAAGTTAGCAAACATAGTTCGTCCATTCACAGTCAATGGGCCCAACTATGTAAGGTAGCATCTGTGATTTCGGGAAATGCACCCCAGAATTCGTCAGAGGTCCTCAAGTGTGTCCGGAGACCACAAATATTCGACACGCTGTAAATTTCTACCACAAGTCTCTAGTGAACAAAGCTCTCGTTCGCCACAAAAATTCCTTGGTGATAAGCTCTTTCTATTTTATGGCATTTTCTAACAATGTTATCCACAACAGCAACCGCCATTTCTTCCGCTTAACGCTGCACAACAATTCTGACTAGTCATAATGACGTTTGAGATATCTTTAATGTTCATTCTGCCTAGTCAAAACTGAATTACAGATATCTACATTTGTCAGTTGGGATGCATGACGAGTCGAGTGTCGCTTATAATGACGTCCCTGCTGATATCTGTAATTCAGTTGTGACTTGTCAAAACTGAATTACAGATATCTCTAACTGTAGTTTTCACTAGTCAAAATGACGTTATAGATATCTTGAATTAAAATTCTGTCTAGTCACAATGTAATTACGACGAGTCAAAATGACGTTGTTGATATCTGCAATGTTAATCCCGGATAGTCAGACTTCGCTATTAAATGTTAAAACGGCTTGCCATACCATTGTGCCTAGTCGAAGTGCAATTGAAGATATCTTGAATTAGAGTTTTGACTAGGGGAAATGACGTCGCAGATATCTGTATGCCAGAAAGTTACGGCAGGCGGGAGCGGCGCCGCGTGTTGATTCAAAGCTGCATTCAAACGCCATGTCAGAGCAAGCAGAGGCCGAATGTGTTTTTGATCGTGTTTTTAATGCCGCAACCGGTGCACGACATGAGCTGTCAAATGCACAGGGTTTAACGTTACATTCTGCAACAAGACGACTCTTTCAGCTGTTACTCCAGGGGCGCATTTCCCAAAAGCGTAGTTGCTAACTAAGTTAGCAACTTACATAGTTCATCCATTCACAGTCAATGGGCCCAACTATGTAAGGTAGCATCTGTGATTTCGGGAAATGCACCCCAGAATTGTCGTAGGTCCTCAAGTGTGTCCGGAGACCACAAATATTCGACACGCGGTAAATTTCTACCACAAGTCTCTAGTGAACGAAGCTTCTCGTTCGCCACAAAATTCCTTGGTGATAAGCTCTTTTTCTATTTTATGGCATTTTCTAACAATGTTATCCACAACAGCAACCGCCATTTCTTCCGCTAACGCTGCACAAGAATTCTGACGAGTCATAATGACGTTTGAGATATCTTTAATGTTCATTCTGCCTAGTCTAAACTGAATTACAGATATCTACATTTGTCAGTTGGGATGCGTGATTTGAGTCGAAAGTGTCGCTTTCAGTGACGTCCCTGCTGATATCTGTAATTCAGTTGTGACTAGTCAAAACTGAATTACAGATATCTCTAACTGTAGTTTTCACTAGTCAAAATGACGTTAAAGATATCTTGAATTAAAATTCTGACTAGTCACAATGTAATTACGACGAGTCAAAATGACGTTGTTGATATCTGCAATGTTAATCCCGGATAGTCAGACTTCGCTATTAAATGTTAAAACGGCTTGCCATAGGAGGGCCGTGGCCGAGCCAGGACAGGTTGTGGTCGAGCGCCTAGTCGAGGAGCTGCTCAGCGTCATGTAGCAGGCAACCAAAATGACAATTGGAATGATGTTACAAATACCCAAAATGACACTGCTAGTTTGCATTTGCATTAGAACCTGCTAAAAACCTTTATTTTGAAAATGCAGACGTTTAACTAAACGTGTGTTTATATTGTGTAATTTTCGGGAAAAGTATTCCGTACAAACATGACAATTTTATATAAAAGTATTCCGTAGGGAATGAGTTAAATGCACCAAAAAATGAAATTTTACCTTATTAAATTTATTTATGCATTATTTTGTCAAAGCATTTTTTCTCCCTACTTATGTTACCTAACATATTTACTTCAGCATTGTCTGTGCTGCACTTGTGTATATAGGGAACATTACTGCCAGCCTAAGGATATTTCGGACATTACCTTCAAATTGAGCTTTTTTATGCCCCGCCTCGAATGAGCAAGGGGCATTATGTCAATGCCCCTTCCGTCCATCTGTCCGGGCGTAAACTTCTCATTTCCATGCAATAACTAAAGAATGCCTCATCCGATCCATCTCATTTCTTGGTGGTGTATGCGGGGTGGGTAGAGGAAGGTTCCTTTCGAAAACCAGCGACGTGCGATATCCAATATGGCCGCTACAGCAGCCATCTTGATTTCAGTTTCCACGCAATAACTAAAGAAGTCCTCATCTTCATTCGAAAACCAGTTTTCTTTTCACATGTTTAACTTTCGGTATTATTCACTCTCACTATTCACCATGCTAAACTAGCAACCTATTCAATCTTAACCCCAATTAAACATACGGGCGGGGGCATATGCCACGCTTCGCATTGCTCTTGTTTAATTTTAACATTGGATTAAATATCCTAAAGAGGATATGTGTATGTGTACAAAAGTGTGAAAATGGTCTCAGTGCTTCCTCCAGCTGTAGCCTTCTTAGGCAGTTTTCTTTGTATTGGGACAAATGCAAAGAAACGTGTCTTTGGTTCTCATTTCTTTTCCTTACTATATCTGGAGCACTTCAGTGGATTATTTCAGTCCCTAGTGCATTTATTCCTATTTTCCTTTTCAGTTAAATTCTGGGTACTACTGCTCTGGCAGTTCGGGAGGTTTACCTGGAGGGCAGATCACACTTAATATTCAGAAGGTGAGCACCCCGCCAACTACTCATCAGTGGCCATTGATTTTTTTTTTTTTTTTTTTAATTGCAACGTTTTTCTGCTTTTTGCCTTTTGCTGCCAGAAAAAGTAACTACATCATGAAGTAGTATGAATTACTAATAAACAAAGGCTTTTATATGCGAGCTAATTTTCAGTATCATGATATAATTTAAGGTTTAAATGGAGAAGTTTAAATCTATTAAGGCGCAATGTGCCATGAAACATTTCAGCTGAATTTCACAGCCCATGCTAATGTGGTTTATTATGAGTATTGACTCTGTCTGACTGTTTGTCGTCTCAGTTTGAGCTCTTGAATGCTGAGCTGGAGCAGAACCAGGAGCTGGCCAACAGCCGAATGGCCGAACTGGAGAAGTTGCAGTTGGAGCTTCAGGAGGCTGTAAGGGAGAGTGAGAAGCTGAAGGTAACGTCATTGTGCACAACACTGCTTCAAAAAAGACTGGGACGCTGTGTATAATGTTAACAAAAACAGAATGCAATGATCTCCAAATCATTTAAACTTTATATTTACAACCCCAATTCCGAAATAGTTGGCACAAAGTGTACATTGTGAATAAAATCAAAACGCAATGACTTTTAAATCACACCAGCCAGTATTTTATTCACAATAGAACAGAGATAACATAGCAAATGTTGAAACTGAGAAATTTTACAATTTTATCCACAAAATGAGCTCATTTCAAATTTGATGGCTGCTACAGGTCTCAAAAAGTTGGGACAGGGGCCTGTTTACCATGGTGTAGCATCCTCTCTCTTTTTAACACAGAGTGGAGGTGTCTGGGCATTGAGGAGACAAGTTTCTTGAGTTTAGCCATTGGAATTTGATCCCACTCTTGTTTAATACAGGCTTCCAGCTGCTGGAGGGTTTTGGGTCTCCTTTGACGGACTTTTTCGTTTAATTATGCTACCAAATGTTCTCAATCGGTGAAAGATCAGGACTGCAGGCAGGCCAGTTCAGCACAAGGACTCTTCTACTACGAAGCCATGCTGTTGTAATAGCTTCAGTATGTGGTTTTGCATTGTCCTGCTGAAATACACAAGGCCTTCCTTGGAATAGATGTCATCTGAAGGGGAGCATATGCTGCTTTAAAACCTTTATATACCTTTCAGCATTCATGGTGCTTTTTATCCCCCGCCACAAAGTGGATCGGGGGATATTGGAATGGCGCTCGTCCGTCCGTTTGTCTGTCCAGGTTCATCGGGGACAAGTTTTCTCGGAAACTATTGCACCTACGTGAATGAAATTTTGCAAGTGGCCAGTACTGATGACCCTACTGAATGAGTTCGACAATTGATTCCGAGAAATTTATTTTTACAGAGTTATGGCCCTTGACTCTATTCGTGGACTTAAGTGTATGGGTGTTGCAATGGGGACAAGTTCTCTCGGCAACTATTGCACCTACGTGGATGAAATTTTGTGGGTGACCAGTACTAATGATCCTTTTGAATGAGTTCGACAGTTGATTCCGAGAAATTTATTTTTGTGGAGTTATGGTCCTTGTTTCTGTTCGTCGACTTGGTGTATGGGTGTTGCAATGGGGACAAGTTTTCTCGGCAACTGTTGCACCGTCATGGGTGAAATTTTGTGTGTGGCCAGTACTAAAGACCCTATTGAATGAGTTCGACAATTGATTCTGAGACATTTTATTTTTACGGAGTTATGGCCCTTGACTCTGAACTTGGTGTATGGATGTTGCAATGGGGACAAGTTTTCTCGGCAACTATTGCATCTACGTGGATGAAATTTTGTGTGTGTGGCCAGTAGTGTAATGACCCTATTGAATGAGTTTGAAAACTGATTCAGAGAAGTTTATTTTCATGGAGATATGGCCATTGACGCTGTTCATTGATTTAGGTGTACGGGATTTGCAGTGGGGACAAGTTTTCTCGGCATGGGTTCATGGAAGGTTCCATTGGCTTTTGGATTTAGAATACTGCGTTTCCTTAATTTTCTTATTATGAACCTAAAAGTATTTCCTGTGATATGGATTTTGTTGCAAAATTCTCATCAATTGTTTCACTGCAAATCATGTTCTTCACCTTTTACGTGGAAGTGTTTTGTTTTTTTTTTTTCCTGGATTTGAGGGGATATATGAAACACTTCAGCACACCCAACATTCTCTCTCCTCAGTACATTTACCAACTTTCCACTGTTTCGCCTGTTGAAGTTGATTATTATCCCCCGCCACAAAGTGGATCGGGGGATACTGGAATGGAGCTCGTCCGTCCGGGTCCAATGGGGACAAGTTTTCTCGGAAACTATTGCACCTTCATGGGTGAAATTTTGTGTGTGGCCAGTACTAATGACCCTATTGAATGAGTTCGACAATTGATTCCGAGAAATTTATTTTTACGGAGTTCTGGCCCTTGACTCTGAACTTGGTGTATGGATGTTGCAATGGGAATATGGAATCTTCCGTGACCATTCTTACCGTGGGGGGGATATTGGTGACAATGTGGCCTTGTTAAAACATGCAAGTGTCCCACACCATATGCACTAATGCATCCCCATACCATCAGAGATGCTGGCTTTTGAACTGAACGCTGATAACAGGAAGGGTGGTCTTTCTCCTCTTTAGCCCGGAGGACACGACGCCTATGATTTCCAACAACAATGTCAAATTTGGACTTGTCTGACCACAGGACACTTTGCCACTTTGCTACAGTCCATTTTAAATGAGCCTTGGTCCACGGAACACGGCGGCACTTCTGGGTCATGCTGAACAATGGCTTCCTTTTTGCACGATAGAGTTTTAGGTGGCGTCTGTGGATGGCACGGAGGACTGTCTTTACAGACAGTGGTTTCTTGAAATATTCCTGGGCCCATTTAGTAATGTCAATGACAGAATCATGCTGGTGAGTGATGCAGTGGCGTCTGAGGTCCTGAAGATCATGGGCATCCAGTAAAGGTCTTCGCCTTGTCCCTTATGCACAGAGATTTTTCCAGTTTCTCTGAATCTTTTGATGATATTATGCACTGTCAATGATGAGACCTTCAAAGCCTTTTGCAATTTGATGTTGAGGAACATTGTTTTTAAAGTATTCCACAATTTTTTTTTTAAGCCTTCACAGGTTGGAGAGCCTCTGGCCATCTTTACTTCTGAGAGACTCAGCCTCTCTAAGACATCCCTTTATAGCCAATCATGTTACACACCTGATGCCAGTTAGCTTAATTACTTGCTAAATGTTCTTTCAGCTGATTCTCTTATATATTAATTGCTTTTTCAGTCTTTTTTTTGCCTGTGTCCCAACTTTTTTGAGACCTGTTGCAGCCAGAAAATGTGAAATAAGCTCATGTTGTGGATAAAAATGTAAAATGTCTCAGTTTCAACATTTGAAATGTTATCCATGTTCTATTGTAAATAAAATTGGCTCATGTGATCTGAAAGTCATTGCATTTTGATTTTATTCACAATTTACACTTCGTCCCAACTATTTCAGAATTGGGGTTGTAATTGAAAATGGTTCAAAAACAATATATTTAGATGTTGAAATTGAGACATTTTTTAAGTGCACATTTTGAATTTGATGGCATCAGCACATTTCAAAAAAGTTGGGAAGGGGGGATGTTTGCCACTGTGTTGCATCACCTCTTTTGTAATGTGAAGTACGTCATATTACCCATATGTATCCATCAAAATACCTTTCTGTACTGAGCGACTGAATGCTTTCGGGCAATCAACATGGAACAAACTGGATTAATGATTTCAGTTGATATTTTGTCCCAGAAGAAAATGCAGATTGTGCGTCATATATGATGCCATGAAAAAGTATTTGCTCTCCTCCTGATCACCTCTGATAATGAACTTGGGCGGAGATTATGTTTGAACCCTCACATTTGCCAATTTGTAAGCAGGATTTTAGGAAAAGATCTTGAGAGATTTTTATGAAAATTTGATGGAAGAGTGTGTACGTCAGGCGTAATAGGAAATTAAATTTACAAAGGTCAAGGTCAACATCAAAGAAAAAGGTCAAAAATAACAGTGCAGGTGGAGGTATGCACTCTTCTCGTAGTCTCCTCTTTTTTGCATATTTTCCACATTTTTTGCACTCCGTCACATTTGTGATTCAACCATTGGAAAGAGATTGTGCAAAAATGATATCCGTGGCGGAGATTAGAGGTGAAAACCAGTGCAAGCCAAGAGGAAAATGAGTGCTTGTCTCACTCAGCGAGTGACCTCCAAACGTTTGAGGATAATGTTCGGTGGACAGATGAGTAAAACTTTCTGTAACACATGTCCTTTTACATTTGTCATAAAGCTTGCACAGCAATCCACAGTGTGAACAACATGATAATAATCATGCATGGTGGTGGTTGTGTGATGGTGTCAGGTTGATTTGCTGCTTCAGGACTTGGGAATTTTGCCATTGTGGGCTAAAACCATGAATTCTGCTCTGTGTTAGAAAAAACTTAAAGGAGAGTGCCCAGTCCACAGTCTGTAATCTGAAGCTCATGTAGTTGGGTAATGCAGCAGTACAGTGATCCAAATCGCACTAGCAGGTCCACTTCTGAATAACTCAGGAGAAACTAAATGAGGATTTTAAGTCCTGACCTTAATCCTCTTGAAATGCTGTGGCTGGACCTTATTTGGGGGGATGATTTTGCAATTATTGACTTCAGTTGAGGTGATTCCAGTGATATATCCACCTTGGACAAGTGATATTCACCAAGGCGCAGCCGAGGTGAATGTCACTTGTCCAAGGTGGATAAATCATTGAATTTGCCGATAACTGAAGTCAATAACTGTTTTATTATATGACCCTACTTGAAAATATAAAATAAATGATCTTCACTGTCCCATATAGGAAGTCATCTTGTAAGTCATCAGTTTCTCCATGGAGGCGACACGAAATACAGACATTGTCAGGGGAGCCCCCACGGGGAAGCCTAATGTGTTTTTAGCTCAAGGTCGTCGGATTGTTATATTCACCTCTCGCGCACTTTCGCGCGATGAATATCACTGTTTACAGTGACCGGCGGAGCTCGCCTCAACCAATCAGGAGAGATCAAATCCTTCTGTCATATACGTAATAATTATTCACATGGTTGATATGGTCGCTGGGGAAAGCCCCTCGCTTTACATATATACAAAATGATCATTTGAAAACTGTATTGTATGTCCTCGTGTTCTCCTTGTTTACATTTTGCATGAAGATCTAAAACTACTAAATGCAAGGAATATGTAGAAATACAAGAAATAGAGAGGGGGGCAAATACTTTCTCACAGCTATCACCCATCTACCTCAGTCACCTCTGTGTTGTGTCCCGCAGATGGACTTAAGGAATGTTCCGGAGGACGTGGTGAAGGAGACTCTGGAGTACAAGTGCCTGCAGTCACAGTTCTCCCTGCTGTACAACGAGTCTCTCGGCGTGAAGACACAGCTAGACGAGGCCCGAGCTCTGCTACTTACGGCTAAAAATGCTCACCTGAGGCAGATTGAGCACATGGAGGTGAGGAGAGCGCCAGAGCCTTGTTTGCCCCTAGTGTGGTGACATATTGCTGTGCTGTTGGAACAGAGCTGATTCTGAGAGGATTCTGGGAAAGCTGGAGTAACTTGGGCTAATTGGAGACTCTAAATAGGAGCGATCTGATATAGCGCAAAACTGTCGTAAATCGGGAGATGAGATGAAGGAAGGGGATTTATTTGTCAACGTCCGCACTTATAAGGTAATATGACCAGCTTCGCCAAGTCAATGCATGCATGACGAAATGCGATGAGTGTTACGCAGCTTCGCAGTCGAACACCATCGTGGATACACAGATATGAATATAAAAATACCGCATAATTCAAATAAACGCTACATTCGAGTCAAAGCTGGAGTTCACGTCCTGGAACTAAACGCTATAAATCGCCATTATATTAGCTAGCGTTCGACCGCACGCGGATATGAGCGGAAGTTCACTCGTCGACATTTTGACCGTTGAGCCGTCATTATCGGCAAGCATATCCGCCTTGCGACGTGCCGTATTGTATATCAGATTGCTCCTATTGCCCTTGGATGTGAGTGAGTGAGTGAGGGAGTGGACAGTGTGTGATCCAATCATTGCTTGGATAATGGAACAAACATTGGCTTGATATAACCCATAGAAAGTTTTGAAATAAACCTTATTGAGTGATGTTACACATAATCAGTTTGACTGTGAAGTGTTTTTATGTTTAATGGTAAATAACCTTGGTATCAATGTCTTGCTTTTGGCTAAATGCCCTCTTAACATTTCTAGAGTGATGAACTTTCCCTCCAAAAGAAGCTACGCACTGAGGTTATCCAGCTAGAAGACACCCTGGCCCAGGTCCGCAAGGAGTATGAAATGCTAAGGATTGAATTTGAGCAGAATTTAGCGGCCAATGAGCAAGCAGGTATCGAATATTTACTCATTTGCACTTGACTGTGGCCACATTTATGAGCATCAGAGCCTGGAGCATCCTGAAAGCACATTTGAAGCTTTATGTTCACATTTAAGAGTTTTTAAATTAATAAGGTGTTATTTACAGGGTTTTGCCACATTATTCAACGTCCATTCAATCTTTATTCATTTAACATTTTTTATATTCAGAATTGGGCCGGAAATGGAATTGCTTCTATTTTTAGAATGATTTTTCTTTGTTTGGGCTGAACTTCAGCAGCTTTTTTTGACTACGGTCAGAACAGGCATGTGCATATTAATGTGCTCATCGCTGTTAGATTTTTTTTTTGTTGTTTGTTTCTTAATGATTTTCCAGTGCTTCTCTGGTTTTGCTATTTCTCATTATTAGCTCAATTCAGTCTTCGGATTTGGGTCATATTGTATTTATTTCTACATACTTTTTGTGCCTTTACTTGCGCTACTGAAGATTTCATTGGTTTAGTACATTTTATTGGACTTAAAGATAGCCTGATTTGTCCTACAGCTGCAGGTTAAATATTGGCGAAAGGTCAATAATCACAATGTTATTTATGCTCATTAATTAACTAATTAATTGTTTATGGCGGCTTTTTATGGTGCCTGCATAGTTGCATGCAACAATTCATACTAAATTCTATGTATACAATTTACCGCTAAAGTGATCGATGTGTAAATTTAGCTTTTACTGACAGCTGAGAATATTGATCTTCAATATTGCCGATCTAAGTATTGCAATTATGTGTACGAGCAGCGAGCTGCACTAAAAAAGAAAACATTGTATGCTTTGGTTTTACTTGCAGCAGCTTGTGTAAACATGGTATTGGAATGTAGTGATCCTGTAAATGTGAATAAAGGGCTGAGTATTGATGAACGGTCATTTATATTTGGGCTTATGTTGTCTCAGGGCCCATCAACAGGGAGATGCGACATTTGATCAGCAGTCTGCAGAATCACAACCACCAACTGAAGGGAGATGTGCAGCGTTACAAGAGAAAACTGCGTGAGACTCAGCTGGAGATTAATAAGGTTTCAGGCTTACCCTGCTCTTTGGTATTTGAAACGCTACCTCCCTATTGGGTGCTCTGTACTTCTTGCACTTTGTGTTGTATGCCGCTCTGGGTCAGAGCATCTTCTAAATGACAACAATGTATTGTAATTATGCATGAGCTTTATGAGGAGTTCTGGCTTACCCTTCTCTTTCATGTATGACCAAGCGGATAAGTTCAAATCTGTGGTCCTTTATAACATTCCTATAGCCTATTTTCTACAATGCAAGGAAGTTTGGTGAGCAAAGCAGTGAGTGTCCGTTTCTCCCTGTTCAGTTGCGCTGTCAGAGTGGGGAACTCGGGGTTTTGATGTCAGAGGAGACGGGGAGTGACGGCGGCTTGGATGTGAAGAAGGAGGAGGATGAAGAACAAGAAGAAGAGGAGGAGCGAAGGAGGGAGCTGGAGAGGCAGCGGGCTCGAGAGAGAGAGAGGGAGGCGGAGAGGGAACGAGAGAGGGAGAGGGAGAGAGAGCGAGAGAGATTGCGAAGTGAGGAGCTGAAGAGGAAAGACTCGGACACGCTGAAGTTGCTGAGGGCCGAACTGAAGTAAGTACAACTCTTTCCGGAATTTCCGTGTTCACCATAATTGAGCTGGTTCAGGCATCGGACTCCTCTTCTGACCTCTCTGTGTTGTTCAGGAAAGCTCAGGAGTCGCAGAAGGAGATGAAGCTGCTACTGGATATGTACAAATCTGCACCTAAAGAGCAGAGGGACAAAGTGCAGCTCATGGCTGCGGAGCGGAAATCCAAAGCGGAGGTCCGTGAGATCACCGTCTTCATCTTTGTTTACGGTAGAAAACATCGCTTGTATAACAGGGCTACCCAAATCTGGCCCTTCAATCCAGATCCAGCCCTGGTTTTCTCTCCTCCCAGGCAATTAAAGGTGACATAGAATGGTTGAACGGGGTATTTATCCTTGTTCTGTGATGTGACACATAGACAGCAAAATTTTGGTTGGGTCTGTAATGCCTCAGAAGCTTCCTAAAAACCTCTCTCAAAAAGCTATGTCTCAAAAAACACTGAAGAAATTCATTTGCGGAATTTAAGTCCTTGTGCAATAAGTTAATCAGTTTCACGTGCATTACGGTCGATTTCCCCACTAATGACACGGAAATCGATTATGACTGGAATTCTCACGCTTGTCTTTACTGAGGGATTGAAAGCAATGTAATTGCATAAAGACATGTATGCAAATTATTTTAAAGGGGAGGAAACGGAATGAGAGTGGGGGGGTTGTGGCAGTGAGATACGTGACATCATATGTATCTGTTGTTCAGATTGGCCCGCCGAGGAATTTCTATGAAACGGAGATGTTCACAATGTCTAGCACTTTTCATATGTTCTTGAATGCGGGTAGACTACCGTTATTCAACATAGACAAGGTGAAAACTGTTTTTGATTCTATGTCACCTTTAAATTAACAATTATTACCACTGATTGGCCAGACTGTTATCTCATCTGACTCCCAGGTTCAGGGAGGGTGGAAAACCAGCAGGTCTTGGCCCTTGAGGACATTGATTTGGGGAGCCCAGCTATATAGAATTTAATGCAGCTGCGTTTAACACAGAGAAGGATGACCCTCAGTTTTGCAGTTGAATGTCACTGTTGACCGTTGGTATACGGTCTCATCTTTCATGTGTTGACTTAAATGTGAAAAACTTAACTATTCATGCCATCTGTTTTTTGATTCCATGCCAACAATTCTTAATTACCAGCCTTAGGACTGGACTAAAATGCATTTTATTGACAGTATCCCACTGATCCAGAAACATTTGAGCATTTCACTCGGCCTGCAGTTTGTGTTAAGAAAGTTCTAGGTCAGGGCTATTCAACATTATCCTGCGAGGGTCAGTGTGGGTGCAGCTTTCGTTCCAACCACCACGTACACCCCTGATGCTACTAATCAAGCTCTTTAGCAAAGACTCATGGTGCTGGGTAGTAGCATCAGGGGTGTAAGTGCTGGGTTGGAATGAAAGCTGCACCCACACCGGCCCCTGCAGGATAATGTTGAATAGCCCTGCTGTGGGGAGTACATCAGCCTAAATGAGAATATATACTCAGTGGTCAATTTTAGGTACATCTGAGCTTGTATACCTGCTTGTTTAGGCAAATACCTAATTTGCCAGTGTGGTGGCAGTGCAGCGCACTCGATCATACGAGTAAAGGTCTGGAGCTTCAGTTAATGTTGCGTTACTTTAACCGTGGAATGATTTTTGGTGCCCGTCAGGAGTATCACTAAAACTGCTGATCTCCGTGTGATTTTCACACACTACTGTCTCTAGTTTACAGAGAATAGTATGAAAAACAAAAGCACCCAATAAGCGGCATTTCTTTGGCTGAAAACACCGTGTTTATAAAATGTCAGAGGAGCATGGCCAGACTGGCTCAAACTCACAGGGGGGCGACAGTGACTAAATAAACGCAAATTTCAGCAGGAATCCAACTGAGCTGCTTACCAGAGCTGTCTCCTCTTCCTGCTCGGTACTCCTCAGCTTCCTCGTCCTTCTCATCATGAATAATGAGTTTATTGTCGATGAATTTGTCCTTGTCCTCTTTCTCGTTAATAGTTGCTGTTGCCATGTCCAGTCATGTCAGTAGCCAGCTCACTCTACCCCAGCAGCACAGGGCTGTCCCACTCTGAGGCAGTGGAGGAGGTGCTCCTCACTCCCATCTACAGCCACAGTCAGACTCCCATTTAACTCTATTCAGTTTGACAAGGGTTTAGCTCAGCACTGGTCTACTGAACTTTTAGAGGGGCCGTTTAAAATTTAGATGGGTTTAGACAGGTGCTTTAAATTACTCATCTAATTAGCTTTTTACCTGTCTAAACTCTAAATTTGAAATGCCACTCTAAAGATGGGTAGGCCCTTGCCTGGCTAAACCCTCGCAGCTCACCCCATGCTCTCAGCACAGAGCGAGCAAATTCCCTCTTTCATTCCCTCTGGCAGTGTATTGTTTATACTTATCCTCTGCCCCATCAACTCATTGTAGCCTGGAGGGAGTTTTTTCAATGAGCACCAGAGGTGAGTTTGGCTTAAAAACAACGTTGGCCATTCTGTAAGGAACCTTTTCGCCACTGCGAAGTATGGGTGTGGATCATTGATGTTGTGGGGCTGTTATTCTTCCTAAGGCCCTGGAAAACTTGTTGCATTTGTGGTATTAAGAATTCCATCAAGTGCCGGCAGAGTTTAAATGAAAACCTGACTGCCTCAGCCAAAAAACTTTGACTTTTCCATGGCTGAATATTCAGGACAACGATCCAAAGCATGCATCAAAAATTGACATAAAAATGGCTTACTGACTTCAAAAATCGAGGTTTTGCTGCGGCTGTCCCGGTCCACTGGCTTGAACCCAATAGAAAACCTGTGCAAGGATCTGAAGAGGAGAGTCCATATGCACAAACTTGGGAATTTGAAGGATCTGGAGAGATTCTGTGTGGTGGAATGGTCTCAGAGCCCGTGCCATTTTTCCCCAACCTCATTTCTCACTATTGAATAACACTTAAAGCTACTAACTTGGCATAAAGAGGTAGCATAAGGTATTACATGAAAGGGATTTAATAATTGTGGCACGGATGTTTTTGATTAAATACTTTCCCCATGACATCATTACTTCTTCCGTCTGGTCATTGTTTCTCAATGATAGGTGATATTTTCATTTATTTATATTTAAATATCTATAAAATAAAGACATGAACTCATATTAGTGGAGGGAACCGTAATTACAACTAGGAGTTCACCAGTGTGTACTTCCAGCGCTGCGATGCCTGCGTTGTACAGTGAACACAAACTAATGCTATAAATGGAGCTGGCTGAGTTCATGATCGTGTTGTTCTGTAGCCTACAAATTGGCTCAGTTTTGGACCTTTCAACGCTGACTTGAGCATGATGGCTGGTAATCAAAATATAGCTTTATATTTTTTGACTGTCCGGTATGATTCTATCTGGGCATCTGGAAGTGTGATTTTAAATTGGCAATAGTTTAGGTCAGTGGTTGTCAAACTTGGCCCTGGGGGACCCCTGATTGTGCTCGTTGAGAAATTTTTTTCCCCACGAGAGTTCCGGACGCCAACAGAAACTCATTTGCATATATCCAATCAGCAACCTTGTGTAGGACCACCAAAGGAGTGTCTCGAGACAGTGAAATTTTTTTATTTTTATCTAGCCTAACTACTGAACATTATAAACATATCGGCAGGTTTGGCAAGTGGTGTGAATGAATTGTATTCACACTTTGCTGTCGGCTGTTAATCTCTGTTTATTATGGTGCTTTCTTTCCAACCACTATAGCTATTCCAGAATCTTAAAAAGCTGTTAATTTTTCTTAATTTGGTGCTTTTGATGTGTAGAGAAGTTTTTTACCATCTTAATACACAGAATGTCAAAAATGGCTTTGCGATGCCCCAAATATTACCAATTTCTTATTGTGCTTATTGTACTGTTGGCAAAAAAGAGGTAACAATTGATTGAGATTAATTGGCTGACTTAATGGCTTAATAGGTCACTTAGTTAAATGGTATGCTTGTAATAATGAGCTACTTTTTTCCTTATACTTCTATGCAAAAAAGGTGGGCCTCATTATCATTTGCATTGTTATTGCATTCTTCATGTTATTGCATTCTATCTTCCAAATGGTTAGGATTAGGGGCCAGGTGTACTTACGAATAATAGCTTGCTGATTGATCTCTGTTTCTATTTCATCAGTTGTAGATAATTTACCTCTCTTTACGCATGTTGAAATGAACTGTTTGCAATTTAACCAATATGCGCGACATGCCCACAGAAGATACACGCATAGCCCTTTCTGGCAGAATATGATTTAAGAGTATAAGTAATCCCACAGTATGAGATCCTAGTTTGGGAAATTAATAGCTTGTTAAAATTCTGGGATTGCCATTGTGGTTGGAACAAAAACCGGCATAAACAGGGGTCCCTCAGGACCGAGATCGAGAAGCGCTGATTTACATGACATGAGAAAAGAAATTAAGCGAGCTGGCTGCTAATTGAAAGCTGGCTTTAGAAGTAGTTTTTGGTTGGTTAGCATAATTCGATATGGGCATTTGGGTGTACAATTTCAGGCGACAGTAGTATACATTACTTGGGATTAAAAAAAATGAATATGTTGCTCTTCCATTCATTTTTACTTGCATGCAACTGAGATATTTTAATAGGTATTTTCCATAAGTCTCTGCTCCTTTTTCCTCAGGTGGATGAGCTGAGAGGACGGGTACGAGAGCTGGAGGAGAGGGAGAGGAAGGAGAGCAAGAAGCTGGCGGATGAAGATGCCCTCCGGAAAATCCGCTTGGCAGAGGAGACCATCGACCACCTTCAGAAGAAGCTGGCTGCTACTAAACAGGTTTGCTCAAATTTTGGCTCAAATACAGTTCCACACTGTGGTTACAGTGTAAGAGACCCACCTGCGGCCCTACTTAAACAGAATAGATTAGGGTTTCTCAACGTGGGCGCTACCGCCCCCCAGGGGGCGTTTTGAGAGATTCAGGGGCTGCTGGGAGCGAGACGGCAGGGAGCTGGGGTTGTAAGCTGACCGCATAAATGGACAGTGTTTCTCTTCCGATGCATTATTATGTGGAGATAATAGAATTCTGAGGAGATAAAGAATCATTAATTTAGGCATAATGGCTATTTTTTGCCCCACCATTTTGATGCAATTTGGCATCTGCGCTAAGGGGTTTATTTTCTCAGTGGAAAGATTGATCTGCGCCAATAAGAAATTTCCGGGGCATGAGCAATAATGCTATTGTGTCGCAGCGCCGGTGTATTAGGGTGTCAGGATGACGTAAGGATGTCATCATTAGCCATTGACTGACTCACCTCCCCAATCCTGGTGTGTAGGAGGAGGAGGCTCTTCTCAGCGAGATGGATGTGACCGGCCAGGCCTTTGAGGACATGCAGGAGCAGAACAGCAGGCTCATGCAGCAGCTCAGAGAGAAGGACGATGCGAACTTCAAACTGATGAGCGAGCGGATCAAATCCAACCAGATCTACAAGCTGCTGCGGGAGGAGAAGGAAGATCTCGCCGACCAGGTGTTGACACTGAAAACCCAAGTGAGTGAAGTTCGGGAAACAAACCAATGGATCGATGTATTTAATTGCATTTCTGTAGATTCTCTCTGCTCTGATTATTAATAGAACCTTAAACAAGTGTTGCCACTAAACGTGGCCATGTCCCCCGCCAGGTCACGGAAATCGACTGGGGTCAGCGTCACACTCATACACATTGAAGCCAAAGATGAATGAAATCGGTCAAACCGTTCTTGAGATATCGCGTTCACAACAAACAGGACGTGACGGACGGACGGAGCTGAATACTATGTCCCCCGCTCCGCTCGCTACCTCTGTGGCGGGGGACAAAAATCCACTGGTGTCTGAGTACCCCCTAAAACACCTTGATACCAAAGATGAATGAATTCGATCAAACCGTTCTTGAAATATCATGTTGACAAAGTATTTGTAATTGGTAAAATGGTCGTAATGACCTTGAGAATAATGCCAAGGTCACGTAAATGGATTGGGCTGTGAGCACCCCCCTAATACACCTTGACACCAAAGATGAATGGAATCGGTCAAACCGTTGTTGAGATATCATGTTGATAAGGTATTTGTAAGTGGTCAAATGGTCGTAATGACCTTGAGAATAATGCCAAGGTCACGGAAATCGACTGGGGTCGGTGTATCACATTAATACACATTGAAGCCAAAGATGAATGAAATCGGTCAAACCGTTCTTGAGAGATCGCATTCACAATAAACGGGACGGACGGACGGACGGACGGAGCTGAATACTATGTCCCCCGCTCCGCTCGCTACCGCGGCGGCGGGGGACAATTAACGGGCCATGTGTTCCCAATATCATCCCTAACATTGTTTGGAAAATTGCAAGTTACAATATAACAATGATGTATGACTGAAATATGAAGAAAAGCTGCTAGCTGGAGGAATCAGTGTTGTTCTTTCGAAGAATCATTTCACTTAAAACTGTTCTTGACTGAAATTTGACTGAATTTGTCAAAAGTTGATATAACATTTTGAATGCGGCGAAAGTCTTTGTGGACTTTTCACTATAATGGATTCTTTCAGTATTGATCGTTTTACCTTCAAAGATGTGATAAATATTCTAAAAGAAGGGAAGAGAATTGATGATGTATGAACCTAATTTCTGAACCATAACTTGGTGTAAAGATGACTTGGTTGGATTAATTGGTGGCTTGCAGGGACTGTTTGCTCGTGCTGTATCGTGTATAATTCTTACTGCCATTCCATACCGTAATATTCAGATCAAGTGAGACTCATTAGAATACCTATTATCATTATCATAAATATCACTTTAACAAGCAACTTGATACATCTGTTAAATTTGGGCTAAGAAAATGAAAGATTTATTCAGCAGTGGGATTAAGTTACATTTGTGTCCCCCGGTATCATCTCTGTGAATATGCTGTCAATGGAATGGATAAAAATGAGGCCACACTGTGGTGCAGTGGGATTACATGCGAGAGGATGACATCACCCTGGTGCTTTGTTGTGATCTCAGGTGGACGCCCAGCTGCTGGTGGTGCAGAAACTGGAGGAGAAGGAGGGGGTTCTGCAGGGTTCTCTCGCTGCTTTGGAGAAAGAGCTCGGGCTCCGAACGCAAACACTGGAGCTCAACAAGCGGAAGGTAGGCTGAGCCGCCACGTGCTGTTCGTAGCTGACCTGGATTTCAATCGTTTAAAATTTTAATTTCGTGTTGGCGGTTTTGGAGGTGGTACCTATACATCGTTCTCAAGGAATAGAATGAGATTGAAATTACTATGTCATCGTAAGAGACGTTATAAAGCCAAAGATTTGGTTAAGTTTTGTAACGTCGATGTTGATTGTGCTACTACAACACATGGCTGTGAGAATTCTATCGTTTTTTTAAATGTGCGCATGATGAAATCACGTTACTCCGAGTGAAAAATTCCGGCGGTGTCCGAAAGTTTGAGGTGTTGCTGTCCTTTTAAAGTCGAGTTTAGGACCGAGACCTCCTCCCAGTCCCTAATGCTCACCTGTCCCGGCAGGCTGTTGAGGCTGCTCAGCTGGCAGAGGACCTGAAGGTGCAGCTGGAACACACTCAAGCCAAGCTTCGGGAGATCCAGGCCTCGGTATCAGATAACCGCAGTGCCCGAGAGAGGGAGAGCTTCAACCTGAAGAAAGCACAGGTATGCATGTGGGTCAAAGTCCACGTCTGCGTAATGAGCTCTTCCTCCGTTGGTTTTGGGTTCCCTCGGCATCACCAGTAATGCCAGGGATGCTCTGACTCAGAGTTTGAGAAGATGGAAATACTAATCACGTTAACTACTGTAGCAACAGCAGCAGCTGCAGAGCTAGCAGACGGGGTTCCTGACATGGAAGCAGCTTAGCCCACCTCAAGCATAAATTAGTCTATATGGTGTCATCATGGAGGAGCATGAGGAACCTGGAACAGGGAGCCCAAGGGCTCTTGTCCAGATGCAAACAATTCCTCGCCTAGACAGCCCATTTCAGTGTTGGGGAACAACCAGACCTGGGATGGATTACGCATGATTATGATTACGATGAATCCGAGATTTTTTAAAGATTACGATTACAGTCCTCCAAAAATTTTTGATTAGTATTACGTGGGTTTAGAATTTATGATTACGATTACGATCTAGATTATAATCATGTTATGACTGGTTAGACTAAGGTTTCTTTGCGGAGATAGCTTTATAATAGTACATGTATATTGATGCATTTATATAGTTATAAAATAGCATGTGAAATGATTAAACATTGTTTTTGTATTGTAGAATTACTTGTGAAATAATAACAACTTGTACAACAACAAATAATAACAACAGTCCCTGCAAAATTAGAGATTACGGTTACGATTACAATTACAGGCCCATCGAAATTAGTGATTACGATTACAATTGTAATCGTAATCGTAATCCGGATTACCATCCAACCCCAGGTCTGGGAACAACTATGTTCTGTTTCCTGCCCCTGCTTCCGTGCCGCCCACTCCAGTGTTGTATGTGAGAGACGTCGTGGCGCAGCCTCTAAGGTAGTGGGCGAGAGGAGGAATGGACTAACTAGTGAGTGCAGAAATTCTGCTGTCGCCCAAAAAGACGCTGCCAGTGTTTGCCAAGTGAATTTCTTTACATTGTTGCTGTTGCTGCAGTACTGTTTTTGATTTGTCCTTCTATTTCAAATGTTAGTTCTCAGATGCTTTCTCAAGAAGTTCCCAGCTTCCCATTGTTCTGATTCTTCTTCACCTGTTTGGTTTGTTTCATTGTCCATAAGCCTTCTTTTATGTGCCAATCTCAGAAAGATGAGTGGTGTGAAGCAGCAGTTGCATTTATGTTTTTTTGGCTTCATTTTTTAATGAACTGGTGTTTTCACAAATGTCACATGTCAAAAATTCAAGTCCGCTGCCACAGTGGTTTTTAAATTAAACATTCAAGTTGTTATTGATGTATAGACTTTCAGCTTTGGGTTTTAGGGAAAAAAAAAAAAAGTTGTATGAATGTAGAAATTAAAACCATTTTTATATTCCCCTGATTTTAGGAGCTCAAAAAGCATTTTGGTCATACTAACCCACTCGCGAATTGTCATTTCTAATACTGGGATGCAAATCTTTGGAGTCGATGACTGCCAGAACAGAAGTCTGGAAATCTTAGACATCAGCAGAAGCTGGGTTTATTCCCTCGTGCTCTGCCAGGCTACACTACAGCTGTCTTCAGTTCCGCTCTGTTTTTGGGGCCTTTGGTTCTGCCTTCAGCTAATGAAAGGCACGATCAGTTTAATTTAGGTCATGTGATTGACTTGGCTATCATAGAATTCTACTTTTTTGCCTTAAAAAATCCTGGGTTGTGCTGTCATGTTTGCTTTGGGCCACTGTCCATCTGTGCTGTGAAACACTGTCCAATGAATATTCAAGTATTTGGACTGAATCAAAGCAGATAATATTGTCCTGTAGAACTGAGAATTAATCGTTTTGTCAGCTGTTACATCATCAGTAAATACAAGGGAAGCATTTCCATTGGCAGCCATACATGTCTGTGCCATAACACCACCTCCAGTAAGAGCAAGTCTGTTCCGAGCCTAGTGGCCCATCAGGCCGGTGCCTAACCCCGGTTTCCGTGGCATGAAGCGACTATGAGTATTGCTACTCCCCCTGGATGGGATGCCAGTCCATCACAGGTACTCCCTCAGCTCTTAGTCAAGTTTCCCGGACTATTTGCTGGTACCCATTTGTACACCTGGGTGGAGTGAGGCAGTGTGGGAGTGAAGTGTTTTGCCCAAGAACACACAGCGAAGGCCGTGGCAAGGACTCAAACTCAGGACCTCTTGATCCCAAGTGAAGTCACTGGACCACTGGGCTGCCGCGTGTCCTTCCACCCCCAGTACCTTTGTGCTAGAGATTGTGAGAAGCTCCTCTACTCCCCCGTACTCTTCTCCTGCCATCACTCTGGTACAAGTTGACCTCACTCAATGAAGACGGCTGTCTGTGCCGCTGCACGTGGACTGTTACCCGGCTTTATTTCTAAATTTATTGGCATTGTCTATTTTTTTAAAATTTGTTATTGAAATAGCCATCTGAATGAAAGCTTTTTAACTTTTGGCCAGAAGAGCGCCTTTGACCTGTTTTACATTTTTGAACTTTTGCATTCCCTACCAAAGAGCGCCCTCATTACGTTTCTTTGAACTTCGAAGCTCTCTGGACCCAACTCCTGTTTTACAGGTTGAGCTTAGTCTCTTCCCTCCATAGGATTGTTCCAGAATTGGACAGGCAGACAATCTCTGATCTGGTCTTCCTGTTTACAGGCTTACCAATAATTTACATCTTGTGATAAACTCTCTTTATTTACTTTGGTGAAGTCTCCTCTTGATGGTTGACTTCAGCACAGCTATGGTTTCCTCCCGGAGGGCGATTTTAATCTGGGCAACTGTGGCGTGGGGGGTTCCTTTAGTCTGGTGGAAAATTTTTAGTCCTATAAAATGTCATCGACAAGGCTGGCATGAGGGCATATTGCCATGCTTTGTGTGCGTATCCTTCAGCCTCCTGATGGCTTACTTGACTGGCTGCGACAGCTCAGTGGAATTCATGATGGAAGTCAACAGCGGCAGATTCCTCACTTGAATTCAGCTCCAGACCTTTTATCTGCTTACTCATAACTGAAATAATGAAGGAATAACACACACCTGGCTGTGACACAAGCAAGCAGCTGTTCAATTATTACTGGTTCCTCAAAATGGGGGGGATTTCCTACACTGTTCACCCAATTTGAATGTCAATAAACTGAAATTAAAGCTGAAAATCTGCACTTTGCGCTCATATTTTTAAACGAAGTGTTTATATTGCCGTGAACCGTTTTTACATTTCTACGGCTATTTGGCCGTGACTTCCTGTACACATGCGCGGTTGTATTATTTTTGGACTTGCTCATAGAAATCAGTGGATGCTGATGAATCTATATTATTACTGAGTTGGCGATATGCGTAATTTCACACATCTCCGAAACCACCGTGAACAATGACTGTTTTCCGCATACACCAGTTTTACTGTGTGACAAAGACAGTGCGCCAGGTTTCAAACTTAGTTATGAAGTTATAACTGCATTTTGAAGCCGTTTTTGCAAGTAAAACCGGCTAATTCAATCAGCTGTGCGCAGCACGGGTATCAGCTAGTAGTTATAACTGCGCCATTTAGTTAGCTAGCTCGCATATACATATATGAAATATAGCTAGCTAAGTTGGCATAAAGGCTCTCTTGCTAGCTAGCTAACGTTATATTTCATGCATTGAAGTCAATTTAAAATGCATATAGCCATTATTATGCGAACTAACTTGGCCGGAGTTGCACCGCGAGTATTTAGCTCGCTAGCTGGCATTAATATGCATCGAATAAAAAGGTTGCCAGCTAACATTTGACTTAGAAACCAGCAAACAAGCTCGCACGCTAGGCTAGCAAGCTAGTTCGCCTGCTCAGCTACCTATTTGGGGTGCATATAAATCAATTAAAAAAAAAAAAAAACAGTGAATCGCAATTATTTCGCATTATCTGTGTAGCTAGGTCAGTTAACGTTGGTCAAAGACACTCCATTGATTTCTGTTTGCAAGTCCAAAAATAATACAACTGCGCATGTGTCCCGAAGGTCACGGCCAAAGTAGAAATGTAAAAACGGTTCACGGCAAAATATACACTGCCATTTTTAAATTTGATTTTGACTCCCAATGTGCTGTGGTTGACTGCTTAAACAACAAAACTTTGTATATATTGAACTGACTGAGAATCCTTATCTCTCAATGAGCTTAACATAACTTTATTATTTATAGAAAAAAGATGACATTTGTTGCGTTCGTGAATATTGTTTTCCTTTTGCTTGAGATTCCCACATGTCCTAAGCTGGTGTACACATTTTGCACCAATGTGAGAACCAGCCCTTAACCCCACATCTTGTAAAGCTGTAGCTTAATAGTGTAACACTGTTCCATGCTAGTTAACTTTATTAGTCATGTTGACTTACTGTTAAGAGAGAAGGGA
Organism: Gymnothorax javanicus; assembly: GCA_029692085.1. Lineage (NCBI taxonomy): Eukaryota > Metazoa > Chordata > Actinopteri > Anguilliformes > Muraenidae > Gymnothorax > Gymnothorax javanicus. The sequence goes on from CM056200.1 coordinate 111,118,418, forward strand.
ACTATCCTCGAAAGTGTAGACGTCTGGCTGCAGCCTTCGAAAGTAAAATGCTCTCAGGCAGATTTGATGATGCACTTAGCATTTCAGGAAGTTTACTCAGTCACAGAAATAACACTGAGAAAATGACATCTTTAAATGTGAATAGATTTATCGTCTATGGCTGCATCTGTGTTTAGCGTTTGTAGGAGTTCATACATTTCCTCACTCTCTTACACTTACAGGAGGACCTGTCCAGGCTCCGCCGAAGACTGGAGAAACAGAAGAAAGTGGAGGTTTACACAGACGCAGATGAAATTCTGCAGGAAGAGATCAATCAGTACAAGGTCAGAGGATTCTTCCGAATCTTTAAAGCAAGGTTGTGTAAAGTTTTGATTGAGTAGATTATTGGGTTTGTTTGATCTCTGGGTCATTAAAACATCGGGGTATTGTATCTGGAATCAAACGTGCCTTTTAAGATTTTCTAGTCAAAATGTGCAGTTTATGTACTGAAATATTACATATTTTGCAAAAGAAAAGGTAATTCACATGCCGTTATCTTTTTCTTTGGGGGGGGGGCACATTGTATTTTTTCCATGAAAGCATTTATTTCTCTTTAAGACCAGTACAGTAAGATGAACACAAAACTTCAGCCTTCGGTCACATTTTCTTTACTGAGTTTTGTCCTTGTTTAGGCTAGCAGCTTCATCAACAAGAAAACTTTTCTTCACAGAAAAATGCTGCCGGAACTCTTGGCCCACTTTAATAGCTGGCATGTGCGTGTGAAATTGACAGTTTGGGGAGGGCAATTTTATATTGGGTACACATTTTACTCAGATCGACCAGCGGCTGAGACACTGGAAAGAACAGATTACGTTCCATAAAGGACTTGCACACACGTATTTTTTGGTCACAGACACTATTGGTCATTGATTTTGTACCTTTCCAAAACCCTCTAAATTTTAAAATGCTCGTCTAAAAGATGGGCAGGTGGGTACCTGGCTAAAACTTTGTGGAGCTATTTATAATTAGCTATTGCATTGTCTGGAAAGATTTCATGTCAACTAATTTTTAGTGTTTGATTTAAAATATAAAATCTTGAAGTATGATCTTAGTCTTGCTGATATTTTTGAGGCCCGTAGTTCTAAATAAGGTTATGTGGAGTCCCATTTTTCCATCTCGTAATAATTTTTTGGACTCCAGTTTGAACATTTTTTTTTTCCACCTATGACATTCTCCTTCCTCTTGCAGTTGTATTTCCGTCTATCTTTTTATCCTCTTTAGCCATTTCAGACGCTAATGTGAAGGAAACATTGATTTTCCTGTTGAAAATAATGACAGTGGGAATATTTCTGAAAATCTGTGAAAAAAAACCTCACAAATATTTTGATGTGAAAAGCTTTCAATTCTCTTCGTAGAGCATTGTGATCTTTGTACTCTAATAATTGATGTCTTATTTCTTCTCCCCCCTCCCAATGTGAACGCTGTGGTTGGATGGTGCCTCTCTCTCCAAGGCGAAGCTGCGTTGTCCCTGCTGTAACACACGGGACAAGGAGACTGTGCTGACAAAGTGCTTTCATGTTTTCTGCTACGAATGTCTGAAGACGCGCTACGACACGCGGCAGAGAAAATGCCCCAAGTGCAATGCTGCCTTCGGAGCCAATGATTTCCACCGAATTTACATCACTTAACATAAAAGGTACTTTGAAGCAGCAATGGAGAGCGAGTACAAAATGTATAGAGAAGTTGGTGGAGAGTGATAGAAGGCTAGAATGTATGGTGCAGATGACAATAAATATGAGGGAAGGGACCAGTGTAGCCAGAGAAAACCAGTGCCAATACGGACCAGTTGTTTTGCAAATGGCTGGCTAAGTGAAACTGGCTTTTTTAGAAGCAAAACTCCGTTTTGTACTAATTTTTGGATCTGCTGGTAGAATTGTGAAAGTCCCCAAGTTAAAATTTCTGATCTGTTATTTCTACCATCAGTTTTAGAGACTGAAAAGTTTTGCTGCCGTATTTGTTGCTGTACACCGTTAGAAAAGTCCTCCATTGTGCTACTGATTATGGTTCTGGCTGCATTTATTTTGTCAAATCCGATACAGTGCTGCAACTATACAATTATTCGTCTCATCTGTCCAATGTCACGTCTGTGGAGAATAAATTGCCTACTTTTTTTCTGACTGAACTCTTTGTCATCTGTATCAGCAATTAAGTTGATGTATGTATCTTGAAATAAAGCGTATTTCTCCACTCTTAGAGACTCTTATTCTGGTATTTCTTCAGTTTTCGATTTGAGATTTGTACATTGATGGTTGTTTTAGATTAGTCCTTGTTTTTAAAACTTTGGAGTAAAAAAACTTCCAACCTCCTTGTGTTGAAAAATATTTTCAAAAATGATGTTTGTATTTTAGATCAGCCAACATTTTTTAATGGCGAGAGTGCAGATGTATATTTGTTTAAGCACGTCTTGCAGTTATTTTAATAAACTAAAGTGGCTGGCACCACGACGCTGCTAGATGATTTGCTTTCTTGCGAATAATAAATAATGGGTCATTCCATGTCAAATGTCAGAATTTCAGAGAAACTTCCCAGTTGACCATCTCAGATTTGGCTGAAAAAAATCCAGCGGGTGCATTCACCTCCTAATAGAATAAATCCAAATTTTAGCTCTCCGAATATTTTTTGCAACCAAGTTCCGGCCCTTTTTGAACAGCAATTTCTAAGGAGCCACTTTCACATGGCTATATCTAGAAAAGCATTTCAGCAAAGTCCTTCAAATTTTCAGGGGTGAAAATCTGCTACTATAACTTGAGGAAAATGGACTTATAAAGGTGCCCCTGTAGTTCATCATATATTTCTGGGTGCTTTAAGTTGCTCGATAATTTTACTTTGTGCTCTGCAGTAGCATATTTGAAGGACTGTAAAAAGCCTAATTTCAAAGACAGGGATTTGGTATTGCACATACAGCTTCCCATATATGTTGTGTATTTTGTATTCTAATTCTGCCCCTCTCTTATGAATAATTTAGAAAATATTAAGGCTTGAAAAGAAGAAAAAAAAATTGTGCTATTTTTAACATTTTATACCAGAAAAATGACACCATCCACCAACATAAAATTGACTGTTTTACAAAGATTAGATGCCTGTTATTAACATATCCAAAAAGTATGATGGTGTTCTGCTTCATTTTCTCAGAATACATTTTTGAAAATATGGTATTTTGTGGACACACAGCATTTAATGGCATTGAAGGCATATTCAAACATTATTTTATAAAATGCACATAGTTAATGATAGAAAACTCAAACTCAACAAAATGCTTTATTTCACAAATGTTCACTTACAGTGGAAGAATAACTTCGTAACGGCATAATACCGAAGTAACTAAAATGTATAAATACAATGCAAAACAAAGACAGATTGGCAAAAATGGAATCAAATTATGACTTGCAGTCAAGCTGATTCACTTTCTTGGAATTTAAGTTCTGAGTATGCGCAGTAATTGTGACACAGCTCCTTTAATATCACGTGTCCCATTTTGTATATGGTGTAAGTGGCTCAGATGTTGTTATACATTACGCATAGCCTGGTATTTCAACCTGTATTCTCCATGAACCCATGAGGGCTTACTGTTGATTGCCGTAAGAATAGCCATAACAGACCTCCTCCACACCCACAAGTAATTAATTCATCTTACTCTCTTTGACCAACCTTTTTGACAATAGCACCACAGTTGTTCTATGCCCCCCCCCCGGTCAAAAATTACCAGAATAGAGTAAGACAGGTTTGGTGCTCATCTGCAATACCGCTAGCACATGCATTTCCACACTGAATTTAGGTAGTCAAATTAGGGCGAAATACCACTCAGTATTTTTTACAGGGGCACATTCCGTGCTGGCGTGTTTCTCAATTAAACAGAATACAATGTCTCAAGCAGAACAAAAAATTACCCACTGTGAGCGGTTCACACAGAATACTAATGCAACATAATGTCTTCCCACAATACACATAGCCTAAGCATCTTGTATATACAGTATAAATACATACAAGATGTGAAAAAAATATATATACACACACACACTGCCCATCCAAAGAAAAAAAGTTGGCGTTTGCATTTAAATAAGCAAATACTCAAGAGATTATGATTACTACTCAATGCGTATAGACTACACTTTCTGTCTATGTACAGCATTCACACAGAAAGAGAGACAAGAAGCTAGCTTACCAGTCTAAGAGAAACTCCGTCTCATCAGTTTTAAAACCTTTCACTGTCTTCAGTTGGTCCAGTGGTCGAATAGTTCTCTGAAAGGGATACTCGAGTTGCATTTGCAATTTTTACATATTCTTGTTTATCAAGCATACTTTCAATGAAGGTTTTTGTCTTTTTAGCTGGTGGTTGACCGCTGGGTGCAGTTGGAGGTGGGAAAACTGGCTACAATTTATTACACCAACCTGTCCAAATGCCTAGCTATTGCTGGCTATGTCGCTACAGCCAAACTGCACATTAAAAATGGGCAGAACAATGCATATTGATTTGGCAGTTTGATTGACAGACGGGCCATCCAATTAAAGTTGTCTGAGACTAATTTGATTGGTAGCATCTAATTTTGGCCCCTGCTCCTTACACAGATGACCAAATTTCATCATTGATATGTCAAATCACTTATGTTATCGATTACTGTCTAATACTTACCAGATATACTCAGATTTTTATAATTTTGCCAAAAAATGAGCCGCCTGGGATGGTACCTTTAAGGAGTTTTGTACACCTATCGCTGCTGGTGGGTCTACACACGTATCCGAAGGCAGCTGGTTACCTGGGCGTAAGTCGCAGCCCAGGACGGGGGAGAAAGGGAGGAGTGCGACTAAATTTACTGCTCGTCATTCGCCCATTCTTTTAGTGTAATCAGTTAATATTCATCGATATATGCCCCGGGAGGAGTAATTCTTTTTTTAAACTACCTCTGAGCACACATTTCCGCTTCGTTCCATGGAGAAAAAATAGCGCGCTGTCGCGAGCAGGACACCTCAGCCTTGCGCTTTATTGGCGGCCATATTGATTATCGGAGCAGGACACAAATCGAAAGAGAGCTTCCTGTAACCACCCCCAACATACCACCAAAAATGAGAACATTTGGCCGAGGGTTTTTTCAGTTGTCGATCGAAGGCAAAATGAAGATGCAAAATAACATGGCATATTGATTATCGGAGCGGGACACAAATTGATAGGGAGCTTTCTGTAACCACCCCCAACATACCACCAAAAAATGAGAACATTTGGCCAAGGACTTTTTCAGTTATCGTCCGGAAACGAAAATGAAGATGGCTGCCATGGCGGCCATATTGATTATCGGAGTGGGACACAAATCGATAGAGAGCTTCCTGTAACCACCCCTAACATACCAGCAAAAAATGAGAACATTTGGCCAAGGCGTTTTTGAGTTATCGTCCGGAAAGGAAATGGAGATGGCTGGCGTGGCGGCCATATTGATTATCGGAGCGGGACATAAATCGATGGAGCTTCCTCTAACCACCCTCAACAGACCACCAAAGTGTATGAGAAAAGGCATTTTCCAGCTATTGTCCGGATGCGAAAAGTTAATGGACAACGGACGTAGAAGGCGGATGGTACCATCCGACAATACCCCTCGACCGACTTTTTTTCGGCAAAGGAATAAAAAACAAATAACAAGCACCCACCCGTCTCGTTTTCAATGGTTCTCTTTGGCAGATGCCCGATGCTTGCCAGACATCCGCATCACGTGACGATTATTCACGTTTTTCATGACGCCATTCGGGCGGGTCCCCATTGGAGGATTGGGACAATGCAAATGCATGGCCACAAGAAAGCCACTCGTTAGTGCGGCTTATTGAAAAAAAAATACTTAAATTTGCAACGGAGTATAAGGATGGGACTGAGGAGCAATAGAAAAGGCTCATGTGGTCTAATGAGTCCAGATTTGCCCTGTTCCAGACTGATGGGCATGTCAGGACAAGAGAGGAAGCCCATGAAGCGATGCACCCGTCGTGCATAGTGCCTGCTGTACAAGCCTCTGGAGGCAGTGTTATGATCAAATCTCATTGGTAACTAGAAAAGTCCAAATTTTCTGAAGCAAATTTGTGTGCTTGCTTCAGCGAGAAAAGTTGAAGAGGTTGGCTTATGAAATGAAGGTGCTTGGAAACAGAGGCAAAGTGAATTGCTTGAAGAAATGTTGAAAAACTGCTGAAATGTAAACTCAAGATTTTGAAGCTGAAAGTAACTGTTTTAGGAATTCTGACTTTTCAGCTGCATCATGACGGAGTCTACTCCGCTTCAACCCAGCTATAAAAAAAAAAAAAAAAAAAAAGGTCAATTGGAGTCAATGAGTTTGACGCATCTCTCCCTAATGGCTCTGTGCGTATCTAGGTCAACGCAGTGCATGCTGAGAAATTAGCTTTATGGCGGAGCAAACATGGCAGGCCACATTGGCAGACTACCGCAGCTGTGGTTGCTAATATCATTGTCAGTGTCTCCCCCAGTCCCGAACTGTACAACGCTGACCTAACCAAATAGTGAAATGCTACTATTCGGGGCTCTCTGTTCATTTGGCAGTGTACTGTGTTAAGACTAGCTAAATAGCTAATAATAGCAAGTCGCAAGACTAATGGTTAACACATGCTGTGATATTATTCACGGCTCCCTTTTTATTTCTGTGCTATTATTAGCTAGTTAGCTCGCGAACACACAGTGCACAGAACGTGTTCGAAACGGGTCGAATTTGAGCGTTGAAATTGCCACCACAGCAGATGATATAATCTATAGCCAGCTAATGTTACCTATTAAAATACTCAATGAGTATGGAAAAGTTACGTCTGCTGGCTTAGCAAGGGTGGCAGTTACGTTCATGTTGATACCAATATATTGCCTGTTTTAGATACGATCGTAAATGGGTCATTCTTCACTATTGGTGACTTTTCAGTGTGCTAACTTTTGAAAAAAAAACGAATACATTTTTCATGTTTTTAACATTGTATGTGGTAAATGGTATTTTTAACCTTCAGGAACTTGTATTAATAGAGCTTGTGCACCTAAATAATAATAATTATGGATGGATTATTCAGATGTGGACCACTTGGGAGAGTTCCACCCTGTTGGGACATACACACAGGTATTACAAAGTGTTAATAATGTAAATATTCAACAATACTTAGCTTTTCTTGCACCTTATGTGCCCCTCATTCCATTGTAGAAGTTTTGAATAATGTTGAAAATAGAATTTGAGTAGAACGTGTTCATTCTTTAAAACCGTCACATTTTTTGCACCCAATTTAAATGATAAATAATAACAGAAATTTGCACAAAATTACATATGTCTGCTGCTGATCCCTTTCAACTCTGCAGTTTAACATTAACATATGCATAACATTTAGCATACTTGTTATGTTATTTGGGTAAAAAATGTGACGAACAGGGTGGAAAGGAGCCCAACAGGGTGGAATGACCAGCAATAACTCAGTGAGTTTCAACAATAATTTTATTATTAACTTGCAGAACATTTAACTTTAATTGAAAATACAAAACATTCAACACTTTCTAAACATAAAAACATAAAAAATTACATTACAGTACCAAACATAAGTGCCTCTACCGACAAACAAAAGTGGCCCTCACCAAACTTTCTTTATGGGCCAGAATTTAATTTGATTTCATTTAATCTTATTTTTTCACTTTATTTCATTTTTTATTTCATCTTTTTGCAGTGCATGTGTGTTGTGGATGTGTGTGCGTAAATGTATGTGTGTGTGTGTGTGTGTGTGTGTGTGTGTGTGCGTGCGCTCTTCTCTTTGGATCTGCATCTCGCTTCACTCTGTGGCGGCGCTGTGTTTCAGCTGCAGTAAGTGGGGGAGCCATTTCCTAACAAATATATACAATTTAACATTACATTATCATGCAAATTGTATCAACAAAATTTTATAATAATGATCAATTACTGTTTAAATATACTTAAGAGGGTGTGATCTGTTGATATTGGATCATAGCTGTCAGGACGGTAGGACAGCCGGTAAACCAAGTAAATGCCTTGTACCTTAATATAATAATAAACACATATTGATAAATTAGATGAACTCATATAAGTAAGAAAACTAAATATTTATATATCAGTATTTATAAGCATTTCCCTACATTTTGCGATAGATTTTCCACCCTGTTGGGTTATGTTCCACCCTGTAAGGTTTGCATACCTAACAGGGTGGAACCTTAAGAAATGTTGAAAAAAAATTTCAAACCAAATTAGCCATTGCTAAGTGACAGCAAACTTTTGTTAGCTAGTTCTCCACAAATAAACAGAACTTAAGTATAAATATCAAATATGTTTTTAAAAAAAAAAAATGTGGTTTACTTTCTTCATAAATAAGGCTAACAGGGTGGAAATTTAAGAGTAGGACATACAGGTTAACATCATAAAACATGCAAAAAAGGCAAACCGAAAGTTGTCACTCACCTCACTTTGCTCCTTTTAAATTTCCTCTAAAAAACGATTTCACAGCCAAAGTGTGGGAATGGGAATGGTAGTTGTTTTTGTTCAAACATTGTCAAAACCCACAATCTAACAGGGTGGAACGTGATTTTGGGGACATATAGTAAATTATTTTTTAAATAATAATAATGACCATTTCCATTGCAAGAGATTAATATTTAGAGATATTTGAACATGATCTATACAATAATAAAAACAAATTTCCATGAATTTATAAATATTTTACAATTTATTTTCACTGAAACTGAGAATTTGCTTTGGGGACATCATAAAAGAAGTGTATGTGTCAAAACAAAAGGCAATAAAGAGAAAAAAAATATATATTTTGAAAACATAATTTTGTGTTAATTATATAAAGGAGACCTCAATGTATAATAAAAGCCTTTTGTATTAAACATATTGTTTATTTTAATTAAAATATTAAGAGTTTTTTTCTTGGGGACGGAAAAGTCACCAATAGCCAGGAATGACCCAAATATATCAGGGCTGTCAAGTTTTGAATGCAGGCTAGAGTGACAGTATTTCAGTAGTATACTTTCACTTCGTTACTTTGACACTGGCAACTTAGTTGCTCGTTTCAAATTAAAATATTAATTTAATTCATCATTTACGGATTATCTGGATTTGGCGTGTTCGAGAAGAACAACGGTGTATCTTTGTGCAGATGTGTCCGCCAGTGGACGTGGAGCTGCAAATTTCTGCACGCAGTTACAATATTCTATCACTAGATGGCACACCACGATCAGTTATTGAATATTCACAACTGCCAGTAAACTCAAATAAGAAGTGACTCTTCATTCCCCCCAATATCTGTGCTTTTTTTAATTTCATTGGGACTCCCCAGTATAACAAAGGCTAAATTAAATAATTCTTTTGTGTATTTGTATTGTTTTGTCGGTCACAAACAAGAGATGTTGCGGTACCACCTCTGACACCGGATCGGAGCAGGGTTTGTTTTCAGCCAAAATACACTACATGGAGGGCAGAGAGCCCCCACTCTCCCCGTAACAAGTTACAAGTCAATTCATCTAACCATAACCGTCCAAAGCTGTTAAATTGAGGTAAAAAGTGATCCATAAAGCAAATATCCTACATAGTTCCTCGACTTTAATAAGCAGTTATTGAAAAAAAAAAAAAGTGATGAAGTGGTTACCTGATTTCGGGCTTCCACTTCCAGCTCTTCTTTGTCGTGTGCACACAATAGCATTCACGCGCGTGCGGAAGACGTGATTACGGCGCTGCTATTTCACCTGGCAACAAGAAATACTATTTTCTGATTGGCTGATAGGTTGCTGATTCAAGCAGAGCCGTCTGCCTTCGCCTCATCCATTCATAGATTACTAATCTCTTTCACAGTTTATGTTACTAATGTGTGGCGAGTTTTACCACTTCTCAGCGTGAGAAATGTCATGTGTGGCGTGAGAGCGTGTGAACTTATTGAAATGCGTGAGTCTCACGCTCAATGCGTGAGACTTGAGAGCCCTGATATATCCAGCTAGTGCGAACAGTTGCTTGTATATATGGAATAGGAGCTCGAGCAATTCTTTTCTGCTTTGCAAATTTTTACTGTAACGTGTTCTCATGGACCTGCCCTGCAAAAAGCTCTCTTCGTCTCTGCCCTAAATGCGCTCTCTTGGAGCTGGTTTGAGCGATTGTGCAAACGACGACACTGAAAATTCTTTCACTGAGTTTGACGCAGATGAATGAGACATGTCTAACAGTCCTATCAATCTTAAACCGAACAATGATAATGCTGAGGCCATGAAAAAGTCCAACAGAGGGCAGAATTGAACCGCAATACCGCATTGCCACAATTTCACACTGAGCCATTTGAGTTAATGGTTAAAGCATTTGGTCCAACGGAGATATTAGTTAAGGCGTCTCATACATACTACTGCCTCTACCTCAAAGATAGTAAGTCCAATCTACGAAATGGAGGTACCATACTGAAGAGAAGAGTCTGCTGAGCAAAATATGTCAAAATTTTGTGTGTAGTGTCAAAAAATGTGGGAACACGAGCAAGTTATAAAAGTGTTTTTCAGCTTCCCAACCGGAATATTCTTGAGTCATTTAATATAGAAGTTAATGGAGTCTCAGTTAGTGCTCCCGTCGCTTTTCGGCTCATTCTGCCAAAACCATCTGTCCGGTTGCTTGCAAAGTGACATTTTCGTGACCAGCACAACCTTTGCTACAACTTGGATATGGGTCAAAACACAGTACTGGTGCAAAATATCTAACACCAGACCTAAAATTCAAATCCATTTTTTCTGTTAAAAGCAAGCATTTTCTGTAGCAGGAGGACCTTGCCCACAACTGGTGTTTGGGGCAAGATAGTATTCCCCGAGGTATGGATATGCCCGGTCATATTCTGCAAAAGGCAGTACATAACAAGGACATAATGAAAGTACTTATCAAGAGGGCAATCACAAGCTACATTTAATATTAGGATCCACTGGTTTAGCGTTTTAATATATGTGGGAGAACTGTTCCAAAACATGAAGGTCTGAAGTTCACTGAAGCAGCAGAACAGAATTTAGCATGGCCTTCAAGGGCAGTATGTAACGAGGACACACATGTACAGCAATTTTAATTTGAGGCCTAGTCAATGCCAGAAGTATGTTGTTATCAAATAATATTTACTGCATTTGGAGAGGAATATACCAAAGCAAATTTTCTGGACAGGTGAATTTCTGCTGGAAGAGACATATTAGCTTCAGTGTTCCAAAAAGCCGTATGTAACATGGACATTCCAGGAGTAATTTTTCTAAAGAAGCTACATTTTGGTACAGACCAAAATTAATCCAATAAATGGGCTGCAAAATAGACCAAATGAAAATCTAGATTAAAAACAGCAGAAAAAAAACCCACACCAGATGACATTTTCTTCTAAGCTGGATGTACGTAACATGGACATGGAAAGCCAGCCAACTTTGAAGTTGTCCATTATAATGGGAATAACGGAAGAACGGGACAAAGCTATGACCTTCTATACAAACATGAATGTTTATTCTAACAAATGCAATAATTATTGGCCGATGTTATTCGCACTTATACGTGTGGCCAATGCTGAATATTTTTCTTGGCCACACTTATAAGTGCACCAGTTGATGACCATTCCAGTGCCGCTTATAGAAAGTAACGCAAAAAATAAGTTTGGCCAAGAAAAATTTTTTAGCTTTGGATACACTTTAAATAAGTGTGGGCAATGGAACAATGTGCATCTTGGACACACTTATAAGTGCATCTAATGCGAATTTCGATCAATTTTTGTGCTTGGACGCACTTAAATAAGTGCAAATAGTCACTTCAATAATTTATTTGGGTACTGGCCATTTATAAAGGCAGGCTCACCATCATAGAACCATCCCTAATACAATTTAAAAAATACAAGCGGCTGTGAATATCAGTTTATCGACATGAAGGGCCTGAAATACAATGCTGATTCTGAAATAGTTGGGACAAAGTGTAAATTGTGAATAAAATCAAAACGCAATGACTTTCAAATCACACCAGCCAGTATTTTATTCACAATAGAACAGAGATAACACAGCAAATGTTGAAACTGAAAAATTTTACATTGTTGGGACAGGGGCCTGTTTACCATGGTGGAGCATCCCCTCTTCTTTTTAACACAGAGTGGAGGCGTCTGGGCATTGAGGAGACAAGTCTCTTGAGTTTAGTCATTGGAATTTGATCCCACTCTTGTTTAATTCAGGCTTCCAGCTGCTGGAGAGTTTTGGGTCTCCTTTGACGGACTTTTCGTTTAATTATGCGCTAAATATTCTCAATTGGTGAAAGATCAGGACTGCAGGCAGGCCAGTTCAGCACACGGACTCTTCTACTACGAAGCCATGCTGTTGTAATCGCTGCAGTATTGTGGTTTTGCACTGTCCTGCTGAAATACACAAGGCCTTCCCAGGAATAGATGTGGTCTGGAGAGGAGCATATGTTGCTCTAAAACCTTTATATACCTTTCAGCATTCATTTTGCTTTTTAAAACATGCCAGTGTCCCACACCATATGCACTAATGCATCCCCATACCATCAGAGATGCTGGCTTTTGAACTGAACGCTGATAACAGGAGGGGTGATCTTTCTCCTCTTTAGCCCGGAGGACACGATGCCTATGATTTCCCACAAGAATGTCAAATTTGGACTTGTCTGACCACAGGACACTTTGCCAGTTTGCTACAGTCCATTTTCAATGAGCCTTGGCCCACAGAACACAGCGGCGCTTCTGGATCATGCTCAACAATGGCCTCCTTTTTGCATGATAGAGTTTTAGGTGGCATCTGTGGATGGCATGGCGGACTGTGTTTACAGACAGTGGTTTCTTGAAGTATTCCTGGGCCCATTTAGTAATGTCAATGACAGAATCATGCCGGTGAGTGATGCAGTGGCGTCTGAGGGCCCGAAGATCACAGGCATCCAGTAAACGTCTTTGGCCTTGTCCCTTATGCACAGAGATTTTTCCAGTTTCTCTGAATCTTTTGATGATGTTATGCACCGTTGATGATGAGACCTTCAGAGCCTTTGTAATTTGACGTTGAGGAACATTGTTTTTAAAGTATTCCACAATTTTTTTACGTGAGCCCTCACAGGTTGGAGAGCCTCTGGCCATCTTTTCTTCTGAGAGACTCAGCCTCTCTAAGACAACCCTTTATAGCCAATCATGTTACACACCTGATGCCAGTTAACTTAATTATTTGCTAAATGTTCTTTCAGCTGATTCTCTTATATATTAATTGCTTTTTCAGCCCTTTTTTGCCTGTATCAACTTTTTTGAGACCTGGTGCAGCCAGAAAATTTGAAATAAGCTAATTTTTTAGATAAAAATGTAAAATGTCTCAGTTTCAACATTTGAAATGTTATCTATGTTCTATTGTAAATAACATATTGGCTCGTGATCTGAAAGCCATTGCATTTTGATTTTATTCACAATTTACACTTTGTCCCAACTATTTCGGAATTGGGGTTGTATCATTTCATTGCAATTAGTAACGCAGACAGATTTTGTTTGGCGATTCTGCATTGAATTTGAATTTTGTTGATGTTTTGTATTTCCCACACCAGTGTGCCAGTGACAAAAATGTCAAAATGCGTTGATAATACCTTGTTGGGACTACCTCACAAGTGTTGGATAACTTAACTGAAGAAGTGCAGCTCATTAATAAACATACTGATCAAATAATTTTCCGTATCGTAAGAAAGTTTGAGACAGGAAAAAAATTCTTGCGTGTCCAAATACGCACACCCAGCGTTTTATGGCAGGTGCACAATACAAGCACTCCGGGCAGAGTTATGCCCGTTAATTTCCATATTTTACAAAGGTGTAATTCCTAAACAACCGCTAGATTAAGAGGACGGCACCTATAAGCCATCGGGGGATGTTAGTAACAAGACGATATTGCCATGGTAGTACGTAATATTTGCAAAATAATGGACACAAAACTTCGATACGTGCCCAAATTCTCTTGTTCTGCCATAATGGGTCTGCGATTGCCATGCCGCCGTAATCCAGTCATCTCTACATCCTTGGACCCAGATGTCCTAAAATAGGTGCAATGAATTTTTTTCATCGAAAAATAACAAAGCTGTAGGTAACCTAGAAATTGGACACAGAATGAAGTATCCTAACCTTTGCTTGATTTTTTTTTTTTTTTTACATGAACAATTTTAAATCGTAAATTTCTCTGATTAAGTTGCCACATTAGGGCATCGTTTCACGGCATACCGGCGCTTCCCTCACTCCTCCAATTTTTCTACATGTTTGGTAAAGATGTACGTAACAAACTTGGACAAGAATGATTACGCGTGTCCATGATTTCGGACTTTTGCAGCTGTCTGCTTACAGCTACTGGCACAAAATCTATGCTTCGGGACAGAAAAATGGAAGTGTTTTCAAACATACTCATCCAAAAATAAATGTTCAACACGGCAAAATAAACGATGAGGGCTGGCACATATTCTCCATGTATTCTCCGTGTTAGATTTTTGTCATGAAAATCTGTACAAATTTGGGTTAGACATGGCTCCTAATTCAAAGTCTGTGTTTTCGGCAAGGGGGTATTTTTCACTGGAAGTTATTTCCCAAGGAGGTGTAAATTCAAACTAAAGACAAAACTGTTATTTTCTTTATTTAATAAATTATTTATTCGACTTTTAATTGGAGTAAATAAATGTAGTACCAGTACTGTGTTTTGACCTATATGAAAAAGATTTATGTGGAGTGAAAACTGTGGGAGTTAAAGCAAGTTTAAGAGAAGACTTTTTGACGATTTTACAGCTGTTCGCCACTCTTACTGTAACGTCACCATACTGTAAGTTCCCAGAATTTATTGTAACAAAAATTATTTAAAAAAAATTAAAATGAAAAAATCATAGAAGTTATGAAAAATTTGAACAGTGAAGAAATTATACAAGCTTAACTTAACATTTTGCAGTTTGAATGACATTTCTAGCTAAAAGTATGACAGAGTAAAAAAATAGCAGAAAATAGCTGAATCTACTGAATCAGCACAAAAATGGCTTGATTTAATAGGACCCTAAAAAAATTACCTTTAAAATTAAATATCTCAAAAACTAAAAAGAAAATCAAAAATCTGTACAGATGCAACGTAATTCAAAACAAGTTTAATTTTTTAAAGTTTGAACGTGATCACTAGCTTAAACGGTGTAGGAGGAGTTAGTCGGCCAAAGGAGGTTTTGCAGGGTATAGGCAAATTTGCCCACGGCCCAATTTGAACCATCTTCTGGTTATATGTACCTACTTGTGAGACTGTCCAGAAAATAGATTTGATATGTGAAATTTGCATACAGGTAGTGAACTGTGACCTATTTAGTGATTTCAAGATTTTTGTGGGGCAGGCCTCAAAAAGTCCATATTTAAACCCATAAATGATTGTTCTGAAAAACCAGATGATTTTTAATGGCTACACAACAACACGACGGACATTTTGATACCAAACATAAGTATATATGTGAAAAACTGAAAAAGTTTCAGACAATTTTCCATTGAAAAATGCATCTGTCTTGACCAAAATTGATGCAAAACATAAAGTTCATCTTGAAAAACAATCAGGTTCGTATGAATACACACCTAAGATATTTACACAAAAGTTGCCTCATATAGTTGGCTAAATAACGTATGAGTGTCATTAAATCAAGGCCCTTAACAAACATTCCAGAGGTTGATTAGTAGAATCAGGTGTGTACTGTGTAGCAGCTTGGTTGGTATGAAAGCCTGCACCCACAGTGGCTCTTTCTGGAGAAGGTTCCCTACCCCTGGCATACAACAATGTTGAATGCTTTGTGGTTCACAAAATCATTGACGCGTGACCACAAGCACAGACTACGCTTTGCTCAGTGGAGTAAAAACAAGGCCTGGGAGATATAGAACCTATAAAACATACAACAGTTTATGAAAACCTCTAAATGGCTTTTCTGAGAAATATGTAGCATACGATAAAAACGGCTTGAATACACCACCGTTAACTGATCTTATCACAATTACAGGTGATCCTGAAAGTGTCATTATATCCTAATAAATTAACATACAACTATATACTATATATAGTAATAATCTATATTTGTCTAATCTTAAAAGGACATATATGTTTCAGATGTGTTGTAGTTATGATCCAGAATGATCTGGAAGGCCAATGTCTCATCAATCATGTACATATACTCTAAGACTCTTAATTTGGATAAGTATCTATAACAAGCATTCCATGTTTATTATTTAGTGACCTATTTTGACACCCAAAGGAGATAGTAATAATTTCTTAATACAGGGATGGTTCCAATTTTCGCAATCCGGATCCATGTTACCAGTCTCGCAATTTAATGATACTGGCACATTATTTAGCCAACTATATGAGATAACTTTTGTGTAAATATCTTAGGGGTGTTTTGCCATAGGAACCTGGTTGTTTTTCAAGATGAACTTTACGTTTTGCATCAATTTTGGTCAAGACAGATGCATTTTTCAATGGAAAATTGTCTGAAACTTCTTCAGTTTTTCACATATTTACTTATGTTTGGTATCAAAATGTCCGTCATGTTGTTGTGTAGCCATTAAAAATCATCTGGTTTTTCAGAACAATCATTTATGGGTTAAAATATGGACTTTTTGAGGCTTTGCCCCACAAAAATCTTGAAATCACTAAATAGGTCACAGTTCACTTCCTCTATGCAAATTTCACATTTCAAATCTATTTTCTCGACAGTCCCACAAGTAGGTACCATATAACCAGAAGATGGTTCAAATTGGGCTGTGGGCAAATTTGCCTATACCCTGCAAAACCTCCTTTAGGCGGAAGAAGAAAAAGAATAATAAGAGGCAGAAGTAAGAGAATAGAGTGCGCTGCTTCTTAGCTGAAGCAAGCAGGCAATAAATGTAACATTGTATAAGATTGTCGAAGCAATACCACAAAAAATATGTGCCATGAGCAAAGCTAAAGGTGGTCCAACAAAATATTATGGAGTGCGACTTTCTTTTTTGGACCGACAGTGTATTTATATATACAAGTATTAATGGAATGGAATGAAATGGATTAAAGGTATAGTTAGCGATCATAATCCACACACTTTTTGTCAAAATCACCGTATTTCTCCTCACTACCTGCAAGCTGTCACTTCTGAGAGCATGCTGAAAAAAAATCCGGTTTCAATACACAGCCTGGGCTCTGAATTTAAGCAGGTAAATCTGTGGCTCGGCCCGAGCCACCAGAACATGGGTCCACCCCTCCATGCCCAGGGGCGGGTTCATACTTGTTCACAGGTCAGACACGGGGGGGAGGGGGGGGAGCAGGTTGCGTAGCATGCGCAGTTAGAGTAGAGAGAGAGACACGGCATTGCAGCATTTGAGATGGCTGAAAAACTGCCCAAGAAAAAACGGTCGGAGGAACATAAATTAAAAAAGAAGGGCTACGACCATGAAAGGGCGAAGACCCGGGTCAACATTGGTGTGGCTTTCCGACGGTGGAGGGAACTCCGCGAATTGAAGGGTCTGAAAACGGTCGCGGAGGTTGCTGTCGTTCTGCTGGACAGGTGGGCAACATTATCTTTGCGGTGCTTCACACAACAGTAACAATGGTCAGGCATTCATCACATTGTCTAATCTGCCAAAATGTACCGTTGTTGTGATGTTATCTATTTATAATAGCAGTCGAGTTGTGGGTACAGTTGTCTGTGGGTCAGCTAACCTTAACCGCCAAATTGAACTTGTGGCTACGAGTCCTTGTGAATGTCTGACATCTTATGTAAGGAATCGACGGGGAATTGGGCAATCAAACACTGTACATATGCGTGACTAGATAGAATGAAATGAATCGCCTTTGTCTCAGCTTATTGTTTTGCTTGTACCGTCTCGCTTTGCATGCATGCAGTTGCAGCTGTACTGTTATATACCCACTGTTCTGAAAGAAATTTTGCTATAAGCTCCTGATTACCTAAAGAACTGCTAAAGCATGCTTGTCAGCGCAATGCCTCAAATAGGAGTCTGCGTCCACGAACAGACTACGGTCTGGAATGCATTTAAAAATCGTTCTGGCTAATTACAAGCTGAAAAAGTGTAAAATGGATTCGGAATTTTCCCCGTTCTTTATATGACAGGCTTATTATCACCTTTGCTACAATACTACTAAAACTCGTCACATGTACTACTGCCGTTTACATGACAATGCGCGTCCATGAACTTCGGGGGTGGACCCCAGGGCGGAGTATGAAGGGAGGGGTGGGTCTGTATTCGTTTACGCTTCAAATATCAACAACCTCTCTACTCGTTTTCTCCCACATTGCTGACTACACCTTTAATGTGTTGCAGCCAGCATATTGCATTTCCTGTGAGTTCATACAAGTGTGAAAGCAGTGGAATCAGCCAATATGCTGAATGCAGGCAGAGGTACACCTGACCAGACACTATAAGAGAAACTTGGACACGCTGTACAAAAACAAGCATGTTGCATTTCCTTTGAATTCATGCAAGCTTACATGACCTTCTCTGGTTGAAGGGAGATCAGCAGGAATGCTGAATGCTGAATGCAGACCGTGGAACATCTGGCAAGACGCTCTAAAAGGGATAGTTCGGATTTTTTGAGATGAAGTTGTATGAAATATTCTTCAGCAGTATAGGATATGAGAGGTTTTTTCGTTGATGTGTCCTGTGAGCGGAGTTCTGGCCTCCCGAAGTTTTGAAGTAAGTAGTTCCGGCTAGTTAGCTGGGGTCACAAATATAATAAGTTTTGTTTCCCAAAACAATGTGTTTTAAAGAGTAATGTATTTCTGTCACAAAACCACATGAATGAAAAAAATGACCTCTCATGTACTGCACTGCTAAAGAGTATTTCATACAACTTCATGTCAAAAAATCCGTACTATCCCTTTAAAGTGGCTTGATGCAAAGGAAATATGCTATGTGAGATATGAGACTGTGTGACGACAAGCACGTTGCATTTCCTTTGAATTCACGCAAGTACGTCTGCCCACCTCTGAGTGCAGAGAGATCAGCAGATGTGCTGAATGCAG
The DNA here is from genome assembly GCA_029692085.1 of Gymnothorax javanicus. NCBI lineage: Eukaryota > Metazoa > Chordata > Actinopteri > Anguilliformes > Muraenidae > Gymnothorax > Gymnothorax javanicus. The sequence goes on from CM056200.1 coordinate 111,137,440, forward strand.
ACAGGAGCATCGGGAAAGACACTCTTAAAGTGGCTTAATACCAAGAAAATATACGTTGTATAACAAGATATGAGATTATGTGTGGCAACAAACATGACACATTTCCTTTGAATTTGCACAAGCATGCATGATCTTGCCATCTGAATGCAGGCAGATCAGCAGACTTGCTAAAATAGAAATGGCACAAAATTTTGTAAAATACAGCTAAAGTCGCTTGACATTGGGGAATATATGCAGTGTGAAATATGAGACTGTGCGCGGTGAAAAGCATGCAACATTTCCTTTGAATCATACAACCCCAATTACCAATTCCAGGACAAAGTGTAAATTGTGAATAAAATCAAAACGCAATGACTTTCAAATCACACCAGCGAGTATTTTATTCACAATAGAACAGAGATAACACAGCAAATGTTGAAACTGAAAAATTTTACTATATTATCCACAAAATGAGCTCATTTCAAATTTGATGGCTGCTACAGGTCTCAAAAAAGTTGGGACAGGGGCCTGTTTACTATGGTGTAGCATACCCTCCTCTTTTTAACACAGAGTGGAGGCATCTGGGCATTGAGGAGACAAGTTTCTTGAGTTTAGCCATTGGAATTTGATCCCACTCTTGTTTAATACAGGCTTCCAGCTGCTGGAGAGTTTTGGGTCTCCTTTGACTGACTTTTCGTTTAATTATGCGCTGAATGTTCTTGATTGGTGAAAGATCAGGACTGCAGGCAGGCCAGTTCAGCACACAGACTCTTCTACTACGAAGCCATGCTGTTGTTATAGCTGCAGTATGTGGTTTTGCATTGTCCTACTGAAATACACAAGGCCTTCCTTGGAATAGATTTCGTCTGGAGGGGAGCATATGTTGCTCTAAAACCTTTATATACCTTTCAGCATTCATGGTGCTTTTTAAAACATGCAAGTGTCCCACACCATATGCACTAATGCATCCCCATACCATCAGAGATGCTGGCTTTTGAACTGAACACTGATAACAGGAGGGGTGGTCTTTCTCCTCTTTAGCCCGGAGGACACGACGCCCATGATTTCCAACAAGAATGTCAAATTTGGACTTGTCTGACCACAGGACACTTTGCCACTTTGCTGCAGTCCATTTTAAATGAGCCTAGGCCCACAGAACACGGCGGCGCTTCTGGATCATGTTCAACAATGGCTTCCTTTTTGCATGATAGAGTTTTAGGTGGCATCTGTGGATGGCACGGCAGACTGTGTTTACTGACAGTGGTTTCTTGAAGTATTCCTGGGCCCATTTAGTAATGTCAATGACAGAATCATGCCGGTGAGTGATGCAGTGGCGTCTGAGGGCCCGAAGATCACGGGTATCCAGTAAACGTCTTCGGCCTTGTCCCTTATGCACAGAGATTTTTCCAGTTTCTCTGAATCTTTTGATGATGTTATGCACTGTCGATGATGAGACCTTCAAAGCCTTTACAATCTGACGTTGAGGAACATTGTTTTTAAAGTATTCCACAATTTTTTTACGCAAGCCTTCACAGGTTGGAGAGCCTCTGGCCATCTTTACTTCTGAGATACTCAGCCTCTCTAAGACATCCCTTTATAGCCAATCATGTTACACACCTGATGCCAGTTAACTTAATTACTTACTAAATGTTCTTTCAGCTGATTCTCATATATATCAATTGCTTTTTCAGCCCTTTTTTCCTGTGTCCCAACTTTTTTGAGACCCGTTGCAGCCAGAAAATGTAAAATAAACTCATTTTGTGGATAAAAATGTAAACTGTCTCAGTTTCAACATTTGAAATGTTATTCTATTGTAAATAACATATTGACTCATGTGATCTGAAAGTCATTGTATTTTGATTTTATTCACAATTTACACTTCGTCCCAACTATTTCAGAATTGGGGTTGTACAATCATGCATGACCTTCTCATTTGAATGCCAGGAGATCAGCTGGTGCGCTGAATGCAGACAGATCAATATCTGGCAAGACACTATTAGACTGACTTGATACAAAGGAAATATACTACATGAGGTATGAATCTGTGTGGCGACAAGCATTTTGCGTTTCCTTTGAATTCGTGCAAGCATGCATGACCTTCTCTTCCGGGTGCAAGCACATCAGCAGGCATTCTGAAAACAAACAGAGGAACATCTGGCAAGACACCATTAGAGTGTTTTGATATAAAGGAAATAAGCTATGTGAGGTATAACCATGTGCGATGATATGCACATCAGATTTCCCTTGAATTCATGCAACCATGCATGACCTGCTCATCTGAATGCAGAAGATAGCAGGCATGCAAAACAGATGAAGATCTGACAAGACACTGGTATGGTCACTTGATGCAAAGAAAGTGAGAGTGTGATGTCCCTTGAACTAGGCGTAATTGGTTGTAACTCAAAATTCAGTATGCAGCATAACCCCCCCCCCCCACCGCAAAACACAACCATGCCACCATGGCCCAGAAAAACCTGGGCTAACATTGGTGAGCCCCTTGGAGCCAGAGGTGAGGTGACTCAACCAAGGTGACTGACATTCAGGCCAGAGGGTTTAAAGCAGGCAGAGGTGAGCAGGCCCGAATAAAGCGTATACGGATGTTGGAGCAGATGACGGTGAAGGAACTGAAAAATTGATACATAAAATGTGAACTTATGTTGAAATCAAACTAAATCATGGAGTAATTTAAGCAAGCAAAATGAGCCATGGCTCGGGAATGTGAAGCACATGCTGGCATGGTATCAGGACAGTTTTCCTGCTCGACAGGATGCCCTGATAAGGATGGCACTAGCTTAGAGCACGGGGGATGAGCTGTGGCACAGGGATGTGAGGCTGATACTAAGAGAATATAGGGCATTCTTTTCTACTCGGCGACATGTCTCCATAGCCATTGCAATTGTAGGTGCTAGTGTTATAAGCCACGGCTTATGGGTACAAGTAAGATGCAAGTAAATTATCTGAAATGAGTCCCAATTCATGGCGCCAATTCAGTACAGGTGACATTTCCACAGTCTAAGGACATGAGCTTGATACTGGCAAAGTATTTATGGTCTTGCATGCCAGGCAAAGTGCAGCAATCGCGACAGTATACTAGGTAGGGTGCTAGAACGTGTATAATCACGCAAAAGCATTATTGGCCAAAATTGCAAGGAAACATGCCAATTTGGAAACGCAATCCAGACAATGAGCTTGCAGACCGTGGCCTGCATAATCAAAAAAATTCTAATACTTGGCGGTGTGGCTAATCTATTGGCATTGAACATTCTCAATGTCCTCAGGTGGTGAATATTTGTCAGTGCAACATCCACCTGACCAGATTTAAGGTTACTGAGCTTCCTGTACCGAACATTTTTGCCGCATGGCTGCATGAAAAGTATATGGAATGGAGTATTTGCATCCATTACCTCAACTCATCAGGACATCATGGCAAAAATTACATCTGTCAGGGATACTGTGATAACTCTGATTATAGCAAATGAGCTTTATGGCAGAGAGTATCAGATTCTGAGTAGATACAAGCAGCACGGTGCCAAATAATGAATACATTACTATGCGACTACAATTGAGGGTATCGCCAATATGCAAAAAATGCCCGGATGTTGCATTCGTGCCCCATTTCAGATGCATTATGGGATAGTTCGGTAACCCAGTCGCTTCTGGTCCCTTTCGCGGCTGCGGGAAAAAAATAGAACGCTGCCTTGGCGTGCATGGTTCCGCTGACCGCGTCGGGTACTTACTTGCATACTCGCCCGTACACTTGTGAAACTAGCTGTGCGCTTGGTGAATGTTTACATTTTCCTTGGCCTGATTTATGTATGCGTGCGTGCACGGCCAAGCTGCAGCTAGCTGACGCTAAACGATAGCCGTGACCTCAGTAACGCACCGGAAGTAAGTGGGTTCCGGAAGTAGCAAGATATTTTGCCGAAAGTGCTACATCCGGGCATTTTTTGCATATTGGCGATACCCTCAATTCGGTCCGGTTGTTTAAAGCACAGCAATGTGTCCCGAAACGCTAAGACTTATGTGGCAACAGTCATCCAAATTACGGCATAATAATCAATAATGCCCATAAACATTTCCCGTTGCCAACTGTAATGCAGCATAAAGTAGTGGCAGACCCAAAGCTTCAAATAACCAACGAGTTTCCTTGTTCTTTGATGTGAAAATGCACTGTCCTAAACAACAAAGGCCTACATCAATGACACGCAATCATCACTTGAGTGAAAGAGGCAGCAATGTCGGGAACACCAAATATAATTTACTTATTGTATATTTGAAACGATTACCATTATCACCTGGTACAGAACAGAAATAGAGCTCCGTTGAACATCAAATGAAGTAGCTTATGCCAACCAATTTCACAAGAGGACAGGAGGAAGCTATACTAAATGCAACCAAAGCTGACCGTTTAAATTGTTGGGCCAAATAAAGAAATTTTCTTTCCCCACTTTGTGAATTGCTTCTAGGCAGAGTGCTTAAAGCAAACACTATAAGTCATGAATTATTTGCAGTCCACCCCAATTGTCATTCATACATAGCCCGCTGTCCAATTTGTGTGTTGCAGTTTAAACCTGAATGCATTAGAGTACAAGCATGCATCCTTAAAGCCTCTGGGCAAAATTAATATTTATTGATTTTTTTTTATTTTTATTTTTTGGAGGGTAAACTCACGATAGTAAATGCAGATCATTTATTGGACAAAATTTTTGTAAAATGGTCAAGAAATACTTGTTTTTCATTTTTAAATAGGATCCTGCCCCTTAGTTCTTGACTTTTTGTCACTAGGACATTTGGGTTTTTTTGTCCCCAGATTTTTCGTCTCTGGACTTTTTGTCCCTGAATTTTTCATCCCCCAACTTTTTGTCCTAGGACTTTTCGTCCCCATGGACTTTTCGTCTCCAGACTCTTCGTCCCCAAGGACTTTTTCCCCCAGATTTTTCATCCCCTAATGATAACAAAACGTGGCACCATAGTTGACAGATGGATAGACGGATGGACGATGGACAGATCACCATGATATAAGGGTTAGGGTTAGGTTAAGGGTTTGGGTTATAATGCAGGAAGAGGGCAAAGCATTATTGGGGACAAACAATCGAGGGACAAAGAGTCCTCAGACACAAAGTCCAGGGGCGAAAAGTCCACGGGGACGAAGAGTACGGGGATGAAAATTCCTAGGCGATGAAAAATTTGGGGACAAAAAGTTTGGGGACAAAAAGTCCAGGGATGAAGAGTCTTAGAGCCAACCATTTGATAAGGCTATATGCAGCAGGCAGCAATTCTATATTGAATGTCCATGTAAAAAGGCCAAGATTTGAGGTTCAGCCTTTTAAGATTCAACAGTTTCAAAACTCAAAATAACTGCAAGGTGTAAATACGGCCATAGGTGGCCTTACCTATGTTTCAACCATTTCTTCTTTTGAAACGGGCCCCGCCCTTAAGGGGGCCCCCAACTGCCAGGCAAGAATTAACATCCTAAACCATGGCTGCATAAAAATATGCAAATACGTAAACTTTGCTAACCGGGGCAAATATTTGGGGCTCCCATAAAAGGCAAATGTTTGGGATCCCCAATGGCCACTCAAATTCGCACATTTAGCAATGACTTACAAAAACCCCATTAAGCCTCTTATGAAGGCATTATAGCGCACCCCCAGCCGGTACCTCGAAAGCCCCCAAATAGGGGCCCCTTCAAGGAGCTGCGGCGAATGAGGAGAAAACACAGCTCAGTCAATTCAAATGAAATATATTAGTTACAGTAAGTGAAAAGAGCCTATCCAGGCCCCTTTTCCTCAGGTTCAAATTCTTGGAATTCTAACATAATTAATGGATTATACTCCTTGCACTAATACATGAATATTCTAATTATTGGGTACACATTAGTTAAAACGGGTCGATCAGGAGCAACGTAGATCTGCCCTTGCAAAGGAAAGTGATTTCAGACCTCCGCATGTTTTTACGGAAGGGTTGAAATCAGAGTTGGCTTCTTGGCTACCTAGCTAGCATAATGAGTGGTTGTTCTCTGTCATATTAGTTGCATGAAGACTGAGTTGGCCAAGAAGTGTAGTGATTAATTGTCTGTAAATGATGGCTGCCAAAGAGCTATGGTAGCTAATACTCTGGGAATTTCGGAAATACAGTCGTCTCCTTAGCCAATGTTGCTAGCGCCTCGGACTTACCAGTGCATGACATTAATGTTACACACTGTGCCGCATTTTAACATTACGTTAGCTAAATGTACTGTGGGCAAAAAAAAAAAACATGCTCTTTCTTTCACATAGCATCTCAATTGAATGAAAACATTAATACGGTGAACATGCTCGATAAAGTATCCATGGTTTTGTACACATCATAAAACTCATGGCAGTGGCAAAAGCAGCCTCGTTCACTGGCAAAGTGGAGGGATTTTGCGTCACCCAGTGTTGTGTAATGTTTATAGCTACAATGCAAATTTGAATTTAGGTCTGGCAATACAAGTCATCTAGTGCCTCTAAATGTAGTCCACTCAAGTGACATTAAATTACGCTGGTGGGATGTCAAAGTTTGAATTACATCCAAATTTTACTGTATCATTACCCTAGGGATTATTTTGTAGGGCTATCCAGTAGCCCTGTCCCCTAAAAAGAAAAAAAAGAATGAGGGCTCTTTGTGCCATTCTTATTTAAACCGATGGCGGGTTTAGGCGGCAACTTCTTTTGAATTTCAAATTCAGTGATGCATAAAGAACATGAAGATGTCCGCAGTTTGTAACGCACCAAGCTTGTTGGGCTGAGCTGCACATTTCAGTTTTTGAGAAATGTGTCACATTTACAAATACATATGTTTTTATTGCCAATATTTTAATAAATCATCACAAATAAACATCAAGTTTCAACCAGAAAAGTCAATATTTCACAGGATAGGCTAGGGTGTAAGCTGACGTACTGCAAAATGATGAAGCGAACAAAAGGGGAAGAAAAAAGAAGAGGAGAAAAAAGACACCAGGACAGTGATAAAAATATGAAACAAATGGAAATGATATATTTCAAATGAAACCAGATCAAGTTGCTGGACACTGATGCAGAAAAAAATATATGCATATCATTTTGTGAGCTACAGGAATTTAGAAGCTTCGAAAGTCATTGACATTTTATGTCACCATTAATGTGGATATGAAACTGCTTGATAACTTTTGCAATGAATAACAATCCACGCCAAGGGGAAATGGACAGTAATTCTATTGATTCATCCTCGCAACTGAACAAATTACCACGTAGTTGCTAATTAGGAAACGTAAATGGGAATGGGTTTGGGGAAGTAATGCGCTTTGAAGCCTATATATGTCTTTCAATTTTCTTGAGAACCGTTCATCGGATCGCCTCCGAATTTGGTGGCCCGCAATACAAAACAATAAATTGGTCTGGCCTAAGAGTATTGATTGGATTTTTTTCTATGTGCAGCCGTCCATGATGCTGAAAGCTTACATAATGCATTCAAGAATTTTAGGTGAAGTCTGAAAATAAGCCATTATTGATGCAAACAAACTTGAATCTTCACTCTTTGTTTATATTTTTTATGTTTTTTTCGGGCCCCAGATTAGCAATTGAAACGGGCCCCCAGACGCTTAAGGCCGCCACTGAATACAGCCTTGCGTACAACCCCATATGGGAGTTGATTGAATGAGCCGGAGGTTACTCAAAGGAGAAGATTAACCACGATTAGAGGGAGATCCTTGCACTGCATTTTAGACTTGAGCTCAGCCTAATTAACGTATATTATGCTTCCCAATCAGAATGCGTTGTTTGCTCCTGATGAAACAGAACATTTTAAACAGACAGAGACGAGTACCAACTCCTTCAGTCAGTTGAACTTCAGCATTTAATAACCTAAAAAAGAGCGTGCAAGCATGAAACTAACCTACATCATCATCAGCCAAATTGACTGAGTGAAATTGCAGTCTGTAGAGGATGGATGACCCTAGAAATTTTCTTTGAGAATATTATAATACATTGCCCCCAAGAAAGTGAAAACGATACAACCTCTGTAGCAGGTGGGCCAGAGTAGATTCAAATTGAAGGGGAAGGAAAAAACTTCTCTCTGCCTCATAATGGTGACAAAGGTTTACCTTGAGAGCAATCTTCCTTATGAAAACAGAAGAAATTATCACACTGCTTGTAGATGACAAGCAGTTTTTTAGTCGACCAGAGTAGGAGCAGTGGAGAGGGCATGGAGACAGATAAATGAATGGATGCTGCCTTGGTTATAAAAGCTTTCCAATTGGGTGGGAAATGCTGAAGGTTAAGAGAGACTGGACAGAAATGGGCTTGTGGCCAGCCTAACTCCCCTGCCTGACTAACTAATGCTTAAGCTCCATTTTGTGGTCATTACGACAGCTTATACATCAAGGTTAATTATATTGCAAAAATATGACTCACTTATACACAAACGTGTATTCCAAAGGATATAAGAACACATGCATTTTAATAGTCATTTAATGAAAATATTGGATTAACACCAGCTATAATTTCGTAGTGTTGTTATTTCTCAGCCACTATGTGTGCTCTAATGGCCTTCAGAGATTTACTTCTGCGCCTTTGCAGCCAATGGTTGCTATGATTGCTTTTGCCTGTAGGCGCTGGCATACAGGAAATTGTTTTAGAACAATTAGACACGTCCTAAAATCTTCAAAATGGTAGCTTCAAAATCACTATCACTACGAAACAGTCAACATAAATCGATGACATGAAACCATATATGGAAAAAAAAGAGGATGAAATAAAGCAAACAAAGCAACACAAAAAATGAGGGACAAGAAAACCAGAGAAACTAAGCAGTAGGAGACGAGAGAAAATAGCTTAGGTAAAAGCCAGAAAATCGCAGACACCACAAGAGGAGCCCGAACACCAATTACAAAGCATGGACAACAGAGGGTATAGCCTTCAGTGGAGTGATGGATAATAAGCGTACACACCTGTTGGAAAACTGTTGAGCCTCAACCCATCTCGGCACTTCAGGGACGAGGCTGTTTTTTGGAAGCTTCTTTAATACTATAACATGATTTTCTCACCTCTTTAACTGCACCTGCCTCACAATCACCTCATTATTTCAACTTGTCACATCATTAGTCATAAACTGCCCTTGTATCAACTTTTTTAGTCTGTTGCAGTCATCAGATTTGAAATAAAATATTTTCAATGAACAACTGAATTAACTAGTTAAGAGCAGCAGACTGAGAGAATCAGCAATGGGGTGGAAAGTCAAGGTCGGCAGATCTTAATGAAACTTTTCACACACGCTTATTATGATGAAAAATGGCAAATACAGCAGTTGTTTCAACAATATTAATTTTGGTTGACATGGAAACGGGCTTTGTTAAAAAGGGCTAAATTCAGCCAGTGTGGCCTCTCAATGTGGTCGAATTTGCATCATTTTCACATTAGGATACAGAATGATAATATTAAGCCACATATGAAAAATATATATCAATAAAACGGCCAAATTCCACTGTTTTCGTACATGTGTAACATCTATAGGCACAGTACAACTGTAATGCACGGTTGTGTCTTTTGTGTCATCAAGTTCATACACTTTTCAGAAATGGGAAAAATACGAAATATTGGCAATATTTCTTGGTGTCCTGTCAGTGAGCAGACCGTGATTGGCTGTTTTCATTACATAAATATTAAAGGGGGACATCTCAGCTTCAGATTCATTGAATAAAATCTGCTTGCATCTTATGCTGGGTATATCTGTGAACAATACAGTTTGAGCAGATTTTTAGATACAGCAAGATTGAGTGATAACAGTGAAATTGACATGCTCCCCTTGTATCTGCAGACAATCCACAGACCCAGTCAATACATTACATGTAATGAGACACGCCTTTAGACCATCTGAACATCTAAAAAAATTGTTGCTTTTTATTTCATGTGCCAGTATGTTCCACACGAATGTGGGCCTATTTTGAAGAAACGGGAAATCCAGCGAAAACAGGGAAATTCATCAGATCCCTGCACATCTGCAGATCATCCATAGACGCTGTCATCATCTGACATTTAAAGAGTGACCCCTGTAGACCAAGTTAATGCAGCTAAAAAGTGTTGCCTTACAATTTTGGTGTCAGAGTTTCACGCACATGTGGCCCTATTTTGAAGAAACTGAAAATCACGTAAAAACGGGGAAATTCATCAGACCCCTGCACATCTGCAGATCATCCAAAGACCCTGTCATCATATTACATTTAAAGAGTGGCCCCTGTGGACCATGCTAATACAATAAAAAAATATTTCTTACATTTTCAGTGCCAGCGAGTTTCACACAAATGTGGCTGTATTTTAAAGAATTGAGTGAAAACGGCGGAATTCATCAGACCCCTGCACTTTTGCAGATCATCCATAGACCCTGTCATCATATGACATTCAAAGAGTGACCCCTGTAGATCAAGTAAATATAGCTAAAAAGTGTTGTCCTATATTCTATGTGCCAGTATGTTCCACTCGAATGTGGCCCTATTTTGAAAAAAATGGAAAATCAAGTGAAAATGGGGAAATTCATCAGACCCCTGCACCTCTGCAAGTCATCCATAGACCCTGTCATCATCTGACCATCAAAGACTGACCTGTGTGGACCACATTAATTTCTTTAAAAGTTGTTACTTTTCAGATAAAGTGCCAATACTTTTCCCACCAATGTGGCCCTACTTTCATGATACAGAACGAGTTAAAATGGTAAAATTGATCAGACCCCTGCTGATCTGCAGATCATCCATTCACTCTGTCATCATATGACATAATTTTGTAGAGTGACTCCAGTGAACCATGGGAATATCTTTAAAAGTTATTGCTCTTCATATTAACTACCAATACATTCGCACATACTTATCCCCATTTTCAAGAAGTGCTCAGAAAATGCAAGTGAAAATGTGAACAATCACATTCAAGGAGTGACCATTGTGGACCATGCTAATATTCCAAGATGTTATCATTCACAAATATATTATATGAATACCACATACAGGAGGGCAGCCCATGTGGGCCATGTTAATATTCACAGACTCCATTGTCCTTTCCTTCTTCATAAAATAAGAAACAATTACACTGGAATTTATTCAGACTCACAACTGTCCAAGCAACAAGTGTTTAACATTTTCTTTGAGGTGTAAATGCCACTACAGTCACTATGTCATAATATGAACACTGCCAGGATTTGTGTTTAAGGCCACACAGATGATAATCAAAGACTCAATGTCAGTGGGTCATTTCTGTGATGAAAATAGATCGTGGTAGTTACATAATATCACACACCCTAACCTCAAGTCTTAGAGGTACAAAAAAATCACATGACAATCTCAAAATATGAATACTCTCAGTAACAGTAATATATTACTAAGTTTTTCATGCAGATGACAAAGACTCCATGTCAATGGGTCATTTCTGTGACGAAAATCTACTTTGGTGTAGCACATTGAAATAAGTCAGTGAAACCAGGTGAAAAAAAAATTTGAAGAGGAGGAAAAAACACAGTTCCAGCTACTCTATACTCAAGTAGTTTTGGGGAATAATAAATTCTATAAAATGTTTAATTCACATGCCTTAATAGGCAACTCTTCACAAAAAAAACACTGTGGATTTTCCGCGTTAAATTTTGTCACATCCTAAGTAAGTCGTCAAACCTGTGCGTAATGATTGTTTAATTGAAAAAGATTGAAATGCGCTCTTTTTATGTTCAAATGGTGCGTTTGGTTTCTTGTCTTAACGAAGACAATTAGCTACACCTGAGAGGGGAGAGTTCAAGTGTCTTTTACCAGGGAAATTGACTGAAAACAGATCAAGACTAATAAGCAGTTTAAAGACATGTTTATCGCCCTCCTTGTTCTCTGTCCACCGCCCGCCACTGCAAATTACAATTTCACAGGTGTACTCTTTTCATCTCAATCGATCTTGTCAGCTAAGTACATTCAGCTTTGCTAGGGTAGTAGGGTCCAGCAAGAAAACGATAATCTGTCATCTATATTGTTGTTTATATGACATAAGTACGTGATATACTGTTACCAGGGGGGTATACTACGAAGCTGGCTTTGTGACTAAGCCTGACTTTAAGCTAAAGTAAAACCCGGAGCAGCTCCTTTTACTTTAGTTCATGTTCCAGATTTGAAGAGGTTCCTGGTTTTACTAAGTGCTGAAGTCAGGCTTTATCACAAAGCCAGCTTCGTACTATACCCCCCCCCCAGGTTATGTAGTAAAGTAATACTATCAGTTATGAACATAAAAACAACTCACTCTGTATTGTTTTTAACTTCTAGTTGGTTTGGCAGCTGTGTGGTGACGTCTGTCTCCAGATTGTTTACCACCAAGACTTGACAAGAGTTACAAAACACGCACCAATAAAACGATGTTAAAACCGTTTGCGTGGGATTATCACCTGCTGAGCAGGCTGGAAATGGACGAAATTCGGAAAGTTTGAGCTCCTCCAGGCACATTATACATGCGATGCGAGCAAATTTTAAGACAGGTATGGCAAGATACAATGTTTCTCAGTACATTGTGTGAATATTAGGTCACAGATCCGGTCTACTCACTCACAATTTACATGTTCGTGGAGCTTGTTTTTTGATCATTTTCGCGAGGCCATTTCAGGTCTTTCAAAAAAATTCTGAATTGAAAAAATATTGACTTGAACACCAAAATTTGAACTTTGCCAGGAAAGGGAGTTGTGCTGCTTCATGCTTAAGTAGAAAAAACTTTTTTGAACTGCACTTTTATGACAATTTTTCTGCCCTCAAAAATGCCAAATTTGCTCTTTTTATTGCTGGCTGACAGGCACATTTGAGCTAAAAAATTCCATGGCAACCACTAAATGGTATGCTGAAATATTTGGGGAAAGTTGTTGACTTGCCAAGTACTGTTCATACACCAAGTTTCATCAAAATCGGTGAGATGTCACTTTCCATGTTTTGCAGCCCCATGGCTGATTTTCTCAGTCAGCTGCTCTTAAGGCATAAAATAGCGTATTTTTGAAATGTTTTCAATATACACAGCCCAGCCAAAAAAAGTTGCACTCTTTAATATTTCACTGGACCACCTCTAGCTTTGATTATGGCAAGCATTCACCATGGCACCATTTTGATAACCTTATGCAATGTCACAACGCTTAGTTTTGTCCAGAGTTGCGCACATTCTTTGCCAAGATCTTGTATTGAAGATGGGAGAGTTGGACCACTACGTACAGTGTTCTCTAGTGCATCCCCAAGATTCTCAATGGGGTTCAGGTCTGGACTCTGTGCTGGTGTGAAAATGATGCCTCATGCTCCCAGAACCATTCTTTCAAAATTTGAGCCCATTCAATCCTTGCATTGTCATCTTGGAGTATGCCTGTGCCATCAGAGAAGAAAAATATCCATTGATGGAAAAACTGGTCATTTTGTATTCAGCTGACCTCATTTTTTGGGCATATATTATTGCTGAACCAAGACCTGACCAACTGAAGCAACCCCAGATCATAACACAGCCCCAAGAGGCTTGTACGGTAGGCACAAGGCATGATGGTTGTATCACCTCATCCACCTCTCTTTTTCCCCTGATATGCCCATCACCCTGGAACAGGGTAAATCTGGACTCATCAAACCACATCACCTTTTTCCATTGTTCCAGCATGCTTCCTAGCAAATTGAAGCCTTTTTTTTTCAATTGGCCTCACTGATAAGTGGTTTTATTAAGGCTACAGAGCTTTTTAGTCCCAATCCCTTGAGTTCTCTTCACATTGTGTGAGTGGAAATGCTCATAGTTTCACTTTTAAACACAGCCGTGAGTTCTACTGTTGATTTTTTTCATGATTTCATTGCATCAAATGTTTATGTGATTGATTTTTATCCAACCTCATTTCTTCCTCAAAGTTGATGGTTCACCCCTATCCTTCCAAGTTTTAATAATGTGTTGGACAGTTCTTAATCCAGTTTTAGTAGTTTCCGCAATCTCCTTTGTTGTTTACTTTGCTTGATCCAGGCCAATAATTTGGCCCCACTGAAATCTTTTCCACGACCACAGGATGTCTTCCGACATGATTGTTTAAGATATGAGTAGCTACTCGCAGCATCAGTGAGGGTTAAAAAACTTCTTGCCAGCTGAAACACAAGTCACTGCTTATCCAATGGACAACTCTTACCTATTTGCTTAGCTGAATCCAGGTGGTGACATTTTTGTTTGGCCGGGTAGTGTAGTGCAGTACAGTATTATAGACTTTTAAAATCACTTCTAATTAAATTTGTTTGGATTTTCCATAAATTCCAAATTCAACAGGATTGGTGTTGTACAACAATCAGTCATATTCATAAGGAATCTATCACACGGATATTAGATGGGCTTGCATAAGAAAATGATACACGCAGCCTTAGAAACCAAACTTCACGCATTTCTCCACTCTGAACCTGTGCCTTTTTCTGCTTAAGAGTCTGGGTAGCCTTCTTAGGAAATGACTCATAGGCTTACACGGTGCACTAGGCGTGGGTGTGATCGCTTTTAAACAAGGCAGATATTCAGGATGAGTCATTCATGTGGAAGCACTACTAACGGGAGCATAGCGCTTCTATTGTCCGAAAGAAGACCGGGAATCCTGAGGGTGGTTTCAGGACGCCATGGATTTAGAAATTGTCTCTCTGTTATACGGAATTATTCTTGTTTCCGGAATGAATTTCGCTGGGACATACGCGCAGAAAAGTAAGGGTTCTGAACTCCGCTTTTCGCTTTTTCTTTTCTCAGTGCAGCATATTACATCAACAAATTGGCTGCAAGTGAATTCACATTTAATTACTTTATTATTCGAAACACACAAGTCTCATCTTATGGTCAAAAGAGGGCACTGAACGAAAATATATGTTCATTATTTGGTTTCCTTTCCCAGCAACAGTTTTCTCAACCGGTTCCGCATTCACATTGCTTGATATCACTCGGACCCATGCGGAGGGCCGGATGGGCGGTTTTGTCTGCCACGGATTCAGGCCAGTAGGCGTTACCTTTAGTTTACCCTATGTTTGCGGGTTCGTCAGTAGCTTTCATGGAATGAGTTAGCATCGAAGTTTGAGAAGGATAAGGAATAGCCTGCTTGGATTCTGACGTGAGCTTTTGTCTTCATAGTCCCTCAGTAGTAGGCTACAGTAAGTAAGATACCTGTTCGTGAACGGCTTTGCATGGAATCGTTCAATCTTATATCAACTAACATGTAATATATTAGTTGAGCTGTTTTGATTACAGTTTGCTGATGGTACGCATGTATTCATACAATGCGACAGGAACTTCGCGTAAGTCATGAATCTTGGATGCCTCAGGAGGCTAATGTTGCCTGTGTCATTTTGGGACACGAATAACCAAAAGTAAATTTGTTTCCTAGAAGTACGAGCAGTACCACGTCGACATCGTTGAATTATAAAAACGGGCGCCTGTCTGGTGCTATAACCTATCTGTCTGCAGAACCGCAGTATCACACCAAGTCGTCACCCGACCAGAAACGACCTTTTGGACGCGGAATATTTATAGGCTGGTTTTTAAACATGGGGTAGAAGTGTCAGACTAGTCTATCGTACTGTTTACTTTACTAATCTTCTCGTGGTTGAGTCAGGACACCGGCCAGCCTTATCTGTGTAATGCCTGGGCACTTCATTGTGTGAAAACTGGAGAACTCACAGTCTTCTTTTACATTCGGTTAAAGGCTTTTCATCATCCGATGTAATTCGCAGATGGCTGTCTGGTGCAATCCCTGGCCTCTTCATTCTGTTGGGAACTTGCTGAGACATTGTGAAACTTTAGCGCTGTTAATACGTTTTATAAGGTTTTTCATCTTTTAAATACATCGACCTTTCTTTTCTCAATTCATTTTTCCTATATTTTGTATTAGTTTATTTTAAAAATTAATGGCAATTCAGGTTCTGGGTGGCTAAATTATACTACTTGTGTATTGGCAACGTGTGCTAATGTGAGAGAACACTAAGACAGTCTTTACTGCGGATGTCATAATTTTAGCATGTATTGTTTGATCGAAGTTCTTCGAGGTCAGAAGAATTGTCTCCTGTTCCTCGATTTTTAAGTGCCATTACTCAGGTCAAAGAATTTCTTCTTAAATTTGGTTCGTGCGAAGTTCTAACAGTGTGGTTAAGAGAGAGCCTTTTCCCTGTGTCTGTTGTACCACATGAAAGCAGCATACAGATTTTCGAGATATGGAAGGATCTTGATGCCTTTGTGCAGGGCTTCTCAAACTTGTTCCTGGTGCACCCCTGTGCATGTTGTGGTTTGTTCCCGCCTCAATTGTATTCTCAAAATGTTAAAAATATCTTTATCTTTCTTAATTTGGCATTTTTGGTGTACAGAGGGACTATTCCCCCCCCCGCCCACACACACACACACACGCACACACACACACACACAGTGATCCTTGGTCTGGTGGAGACTGGGAGGGTGTGGGGGGATAGAGATGGGCCTTAACTTGGGACATTTGGCAATAAATGCCAATAAAATGATGGTGAGAGTTGTGTTCAGTCTGTGAGACATACTGCAAATCTGAAAGAATGCACACACATTTGCGCACACGAACACAAGCACAATCACTAGAAGTACCTTTTTCTGTTATATTTACTTGTTTACACCTACAATTCTGTCGTTTATTTCCCTCGGGTCCAGTGGACCCAGACCCCTCATTTGTGATATAGCTATTTCAGGGAGTGCACTCAATACAGTTGCGTTCTTTTGCCGTGTTATTCACCAAAATGAGCCAAGGCTTCTGAGTCTTTGGTGGGAAAAACCATTCATTGCAACTTTTTCCTTTTAGTTAACATTGAAAACAGGTCCCACAGACTCAAACGCCACACAAAGTTTAATTACAGGGATTCTGGAAATGAGTTTGCAATACCCCAGAGAATAAAATTCCCTAGTTCCTATTTGACTCAATGCACTATATGGCTTACACTGACTTATTGATGGATACAAATAAATGGCCGTGGTTAATGGACTCCTAAATTGATTGGTGAATATGTGATGACTTAGCCTATTTAATATTTTTTTCCGTCAAATTCTAAACAATAAAGATTTGCCTCTTTGTCATTTGCTTAGTCTTTGAATTATTTTCTTATACTGATGGTGAGGTTTTGTAGCTATGTATCCCACTTTGATTAGTTAGTATTCACCTCAGTTTTTAATTTGAACAGTTTATAGTTTACCCTTTTTTTGTGATTTGATGGATATTAAATTGTACTCATTGTTTGTGATGTAGACTAATTGGCACTGTGGGCCTACTCCAGCACAAATTTTCTTCATCTTGGCATGCACAGCTTCATATTTCCCACAGAATGTGAGTTGGGACTGTAAAACAGGAAAAAAAAACAAAAAAAAACTGAATATAAGTGCACCTTAAGAACTGAGGTTGAGAACCACTGTTCCAGTGTGCTCAGTGTTGCCACTGCACATGCTGCCAGTTACACTGGGAGCTGAAAACCCCAAAGGAAGTATGCTGAATTGAGTCCCATCCTGTATCTGGGGCCTGTACAGTGATAGGCGCGCCCTAATATTTGCACGGTTCTACTTGCGCTGTTCTTTGTACTATTCCACCCTTGTCTAGTTGATTTTTTAAAATTTATTTATTCTTCTTAACACAACCTTATTTTCAAAAACAGGTGGGATGGTATGGAAAATCCCAATAAAAAAGGAAGAAGTCATTTTCAAATCACCTCTGACTTGTATTATTTTGAAAACAGTACAAAAAGATATTTGATGCCTTGCATTGACAATTTTATCGATTTCATTATGCAGTCATTTTGAATTTGTTGGCTGCAACATCTTCTGAAAAAGTTGAGGAGAAGTCTCCAACTACAGAAATGGTGGAATGTAAAAAAAAAAAATAATAATAATAAAATGGGTGAACAGTGATTGGTGATCGGTGATGCTATCCTACATTATGTATTGGCAACATCCACCAAAAGCCCAGTCGCTGACAAGCAAGGATTGGTTGAAGCTCTCTGCTATGAGAATAATAGAATAATAGCCCTGTATATGAAGAACATTGTTCTTATCAGTCTAAACTAACTAATTAATTTATTGAGAGTCTAATAGGCTAGGAGGCCTGTTCAGTAATCAGTGTATTTAATCTGATATTGAGTTAGGGGAAGATAAAGTACAACCCCAATTCAGAAAGAGGTGAGCATATCATTGAAAATGCAAATAAAATCAAAAAGGACTGATTTGAAAGGTCAGTTCACCCCTCTATTACTGAAAATGGTACAGCAACACAGTATTTGATGTTCTAATGTAAATTGAAAATGTTCAATGTGATGACTGCAGCAGATCGACAAAGTTGGCGCAGTCGACTATTTACCACTGCATAACAACGTCTTTTAATCAAACTCATTAAGTGTTTGGGCACTGAAGAGACCCGATGGCCAGGTCTAGCGAGCAGAATTTTCCTGTATTACTGCGGACAGGCCAATCTAGCAGCCTTTCACTAATGACTTGTGCATTTTTCACATGTAAATGTGTAAAATCATTGCACAAATTAGACAATGATCACCCAAGTAAACATAAAATGCAGTTTTTAAAGTACAATTTCATTTATTGAAGGAAATGAGGTATCCAACCCTACCTGACCCTATGTGGAAAAGTAACTGTCCCATTAGTTACTAAATCAACCAATTAAAGGAATTGAATTGATAATTGGATTCAGTTTTACTCAACACACCCAGGCATGATTACTACCAGCCCTGCTGAATCTAAACATCACTTAACTAGAACCAATGGGGCAGGGTAAAGTAGGCTTAAAGCAGCACATAATGCAATCTAAACAAATTCAAGAGCAGATGAGAAACAAAGTCGTTGACATCTATCAGTCTGGAAAGGGTTACCAGGCCATTGCAAGGGCTCTGGGTCTCCAGAAAACCCTGGCGAGAGCCATTATCTACAAACCGAGAAAACTTGGTACAGTGGTGAACCTTCCTAAGAGTGGCCGGCCAACCAGAATTCTCCCTTGAGCCCTTCAGTGATTCATCCAGGTCATAGAAGAACTCTGACTAACATCTAATGGACTGCAGGCCTCACTTGCCTCAGTTAAGGTCAGCTTACATGATTCCACAATAAAAAAGAGACTGGGCAAAAGTGACACCCATGGGAGAGCTGCAAGACAAAAGCTGCTGCTGTTTAAAGCAGTGGTTCCCAACCCAGTCCTCAAGGACCCGCTGCCCTGCAGGTTCTTGCTCTCTTTCTACTCTTTCACACCAGATCCGTTTAAGGGCTTCATGCTG
Source organism: Gymnothorax javanicus (assembly GCA_029692085.1). Taxonomy (NCBI): domain Eukaryota; kingdom Metazoa; phylum Chordata; class Actinopteri; order Anguilliformes; family Muraenidae; genus Gymnothorax; species Gymnothorax javanicus. The sequence goes on from CM056200.1 coordinate 111,156,665, forward strand.
ATTGGTTGAAAAAGATCTACCTGAACAGGGTGTGCACGATGGTGCATTGGGCCTTAAATGGATAAGGTGTGCAAAAGTAAAGCTGCAACAAAAACCTGCCGGACAGGGGGTCCTTGAGGACTGGGTGGGGAGCCACTGGTCTAAAGTCTTTTTACACATTGTCTTAGATTGAAATTAATTGGATGGTCTGAAACGTGTAAATATGATAAATAAGCAAAAATAAAATAAATTGGGAAGGGAAGGGTAGGGGTCGAATACTTTATCACAGCTCTGTATCATTTAAAATCTCAGCTCATTTTCAGGGTCTCCAGTAATATCAAATATTGGTCTTCTCAAGTGCCATGAGATGTTCTGTTGATGAATTACATTTTATGGCAGTTTTTCAACTAATTCACCTATAATTTGGCCAACTAATATTGTGAAAATTCAAAATTATAATTTATTATTTCACTTCGCTGTTGCTCACCTTCTTTTCCAGCTGGATGGTTTGGTTTTATGTGAGAAACATTTTGCACTGTTTTGCCTTGCTTTCCATCATTCATTATTGTAAGTCTCCGCTAAGCAGGAGCTGGTCAGTCCTCTGGATGTGGTGGGTGACGATGTTCAGTGAGTCATTTGGAGCTTCTTTTTGAAGTACAATTGGGGGCTTATGCACTGATGAGTAGGGGTGTAACGATTCTGAACCGCAGTTTTTTTAAGGCGTAGTAACACCACCTGCTGCCATGGGGTGAACATCCAAGCTTTCCCTTTTCCTTCATTAAACCCGACACAGGTTGAATAAAAGTGCCAAACATCAAAGGGCATGGGAAATGCTTCCGGAAAAAAAACTTGACTGACATCAGTATTTTTTCAGCGACATGCTGCACGGAGCCAAGTAAAGGACTACAGAATAGTCTCCTATCAACCAATTAGACAACTCAAAGAAAAGTAAACCTGTTCCTGTTTACTTTGCTTGATTAGCAATCAAATGGTGGATTCGTTTACTCTCTAAGTTGAATGAGTAGAGCTGTTTATTAAGACAGCATGTTTGATTGCTGCATTTTGAAATTTAAATGGCCATAGAACAGCACAGATTTGCATGAACACGATTACCATTGCCACGCCATTTCGTGCGACTGCGATAATTCATATCTCACATTCACGTTTCATCTGCTTTACAGAATGTTTTCCACCTTGTGTATTTTTTTAGACGCTTGAAATCCTGGGTGATCTGAAAACAAATCTCTTTATTTTTATTTTATCATTATAGATCTCCTAAAAATACTACAATGAGAGATGAAATGCTGAGTTGGGATGTGGCGATGTTGAACAAGGATTTTTTTTTTTAAAGTGTGATGAGACCACTTGCCGTCATGGGGTGTGTAGGCAGTCGCGTGTAATTTCTTGAAACATACGCACCTGAAGCGGCTTAAACAATTTAAAATGCCGCCGGGAAGAAGCCTGAGTTTAGATTTCGCTAATTGCAGGTGCTCCGCCCTTCCCTAAATCTGCTCCCGTGTACTTGGCCTAAATAACAATCAAGCAATTTCAGTAGCCTATAACGATTAAGATGTGATGGTGACAAGCAGACAAACCTAACTGGACTATGGTGTTAGATTGAAAGAATGCCAATAATTGCATCTCCCCCATGACGATATTCGGGAGATACTATGGTTTAGTTCCGGGGCCGCCGCCGCTGCTGCCGAGATTTTCTGTTCCGGGCTCTGGAAGCCACAGTTATCACAGGAATTTCTCCTAATTTCACACAGGCGAAGATATTGATTGGTCAATGCTCAAGACTGATTTTCGCGAATTTCGGACGTCCAATATGGCTGCCGGCGGCCATTTTGTCAGAAATTTGGGGATCAGGGAGATGCACAACTCGGTCCCTGTGGCGACCAAATTATCCAGTTTGAATAATAAAAAAAAAATCTTCCTCTGAATTACATCTCTAATTGTAGCATTTTAGGACATTATTAAAGATTAATTTAAAACAGATTTGTTATTAGGTCACCCTGGATTTTAAGCATCTAAAAATACACAAGGTGGAAAACATTCTGAAAAGCAGATGAAACGTGAATGTGAGATATGAGTTATCACAGTCGCACGAAATAGCGTGGCAATGGCAATCGTGTTCATGCAAATCTGTGCTGTGCTATGGCCATTTAAATTTCAAAATGCAGCAATCAAACATGCTGTCTTAATAAACAGCTCTACTCATTCAACTTGGAGAGTAAACGAATCCACCATTTGATTGCTAATCAAGCGGTAACAGGTTTACTTTTCTTAGAGTTGCCTAATTGGTTGATAGGAGACGATTCTGTAGTCCTTTACTTGGCTCCGTGCAGCATGTCGCCGAAAAATACTGATGTCAGTCAAGTTTTTTTCCGGAAGCATTTCCCATGCCCCTTGATGTTTGGCACTTCTGTTCAACCTGCATCGGGTTTAATGAAGGAAAAGGGAAAGCTTGGATGTTCGCCCCATGGCAGCAGGTGGTGTTACTACGCCTTAAAAAAACCGCCATTCTGAATCGTTACACCCCTCCGAGGATCACAAGGCATACCTGTGCTAGAGGGATATGCCAGGTCATCACTGATGCCAGTTGGCGATTCTGGGATACCGTACACTGGATTTGACTGCAAAGTCAAACCCTTGAAGCCAGTGGGTGGTGTTCAAAACACCTTGCCCACAGAAAACCAGTTCTGTGATGAAGTGTTTCACTGAAGGCAGTAAGACGAAGCTGCCGGTTACAGTGAACTGCCTCACAGACACGTGGTTGGAATCTTGATGAAGTGGAGGCCATGTACTGGCCACAGACAACCTAATCAGCCTGCTTTATCCAGTCTGGGTTTTTGGACTTAGAGCGTCCATCTCTACATGCTACATCTGCCTGGCATGCTGCTCTAGACGCATCAAATCGCACCTGTGAGCGTGGAATTGCCAGTCCACCTCACCTATATCTCGGAGACACTGGAGTAATATACAAAAGTCGCAGAAAAGTTAGCTACTCTGTTTGTTGAAAGAATTAAGGGGTGAAATGGGGCCATTTTTGACATGTTTTGAACTGTTTGAACATTATGTCAAGGTGTCCAACGTAGGTGGATAAATGAGTCATAGCTGTTTTACCGGGGAAAAGAGATGCTTCACCCCAGGGTGTTTTGAAGCCATTTCCAGTTGTCTTCTGTGCATAATACTTAACCTCTACATCCAGCACTGTTTTTTGTGCATTGTTTGACTGTAAAATTGGAAATAGTTTCTGGATTTTGGGATATGACAAAAAAGCAATGCTTATGCTTTGGCTTCAATGCTCATTCTGTGGATCCACGGTCCACGGTGTGTAACATTTTTGTGTATGAATCAAATTTCCCTGGATTTGCACTGATTTTGCATGCATCAAGTTTTCTATGCTATTTATTTAAATTTTTGTTACCCAAGACACTACCACATTGACATTCTGTGGTAGTTTTGAAATTATGACAAAACTGTCAAAGATGTAATCACCAGTTTTATTTCAGACTTACTCAGTATAATTGCAGTCATAATCCATTCGAAAACATGTAATTGATGGCACATATTGAGAAGCTGGAGAGAACTTTATTCAATTAAAAAGATCATTTCCGATTGCTTGAGCAAATGGCTCAATAAATATTTTTCATGATCGTTACATTAAAATATTTGTATCATGGAAGCTCTGATACTGCTCAGTTGCCCTGGCGACCATGAGAGCAAAACAAATGTCCTGTAACCTTTGTTTAGTTGTGTAGATATGACTGTACTTTTTTGCACGGATTTCCTGCCCACTAATTTTATGCGTTTTCATCAGTTCAATGTAAAGACTGTGTTTCGTTTTCACTGAAATTCATCCTAACACGGCTTGTCTAGGTCTGCCACTTCTGGGGTTTCCTTTACGGTTTCCGGTCTCTTGTACGACTGACCTAACCATTCTGATGAATTCTCTATTGCAGTGATGCTCAGTGTTTGTCCTGGAAACCTTTGGTGTATGCTGGTTTTAGTTCCAACAGTAACTGCTGTCACTGTTTTAAACAGTTCTAATTTTTTCTTAATAAGGTCTTTCCATGTTTAAATAGATTATGTAAGCTCTTTTGCCATATTTTCTGTAATAACTACAGCTATATACCATATAGACGAAAAAAAAAAGTGCTTTATTGCAAATGTTACACATTTGATGTAGATGGAGAATCAGTTGGGTCCTAATTACACTGATGAAAGGGGACCTGTCCCCCTTTTCTGCAGTACAGATGTGGCTCACTGTCTTTTGCCCTGTCTTTTAAGTTGTCATTAATTATCGAATGGCTTTTTTTAAGAAACAATTTTTCATAAGATCATGGGTCTACACCTTCACCAATTTTAAGCAATGGATTCTTTCATTTCATTCGTTAATTTCAGCAGCTACAACTTGCTCCTCTTTATAGGCTATGAAAAACATTTAAAATATGGTGTAATGGGAGTATAAAACTTTTCAGGGCAGGCATAGATTTTCATGGCATAGTGCGGCTGAAAAGGGTTACATTTATCCTTGTAAATATGAATAAAACAATTAAGAGAAATTAATATCTTGCTGAAATTCTGCAATTGCAAATGTGGTTTGTACAAAAAAAACAGCATATGCAGTGGGGTCTCTAGGACTGACGTCGACAACCACTACTCTATTGTAGCTGGAATTTTTTTTTTTTGTTTAAAAGATGTGAACACCAGCTCATGGTCTGTATCTGCTACATGTTGCTACATGTATTTACTTGCTTTAAGCTAACTTTTTAGTGGAGTAAGGATTTACTGCTAGTGAGGTAATTTCATTTACTCCCTGTGAAGTGCGTCAGACAGCGTATTTGCGTTTGCCCACCACGGAATTTCCCCAGCTCAGTTCTGACGAAAAAGCTACTGGCGCAGCACATGTCACTCATCACCATCTGTTAAATTTGTTTTGACATTAAAGCAATGTAAGGTGTGAAAAAAGATTTAAGCTTATGCATTGGCTTTCCAAAATCCAGGGGCAGTTTCATTAATGCATATTATGGCTAGTCCCAGGATAATCCAGTTTATACATCTTCAAAGCATATACTACCAAAACATGATATAGTGAGTAAGGGAAGAGCTGACTGCGCACTGTTTCACTATTGTTTGTCTTTGCGTAAAGGGTTTACATGAAATTGAAAAAGGAAATGACTGTAAGCAGTCATGAGGGAAGGGATGTGGTTTCATAATGAATTGCAATTTATACTTCATTGCGTCTTCTACCGCTAACAGATGCGTAGTTACAAGAAAAATGAAAAAGAATCATTCCCTTCACCTTAAACTTACTGAAAAATAAGGAGAACTTGGGAAGTCAGATTTTTGAAAAATTTCAGTTTATTTATGTTGCTATTATACTCACCATAAATCATGCCAACGGTTAGTCAAGAGTTAAACATTAAATTTAAATATTGGGTATTCTTGGGACTTTTAAAAGGCTCAATCTTAAGAATGAAGTGACCCTTTGGACTTATCAGGTACAAGAAGCAGGTCTACACAGGCTACGGTGCTGCAAAGTCTATGCAAAGATTCAAAAGGAGCAAAACCACAAAAGCATTCAGACTCTTAATGGGCAGCTGCTTGTATTGGGGAATTTGTACTTCACATAGCATAACAACCTCCTTGAGCAGCGAGGCAGCTAGCCAAAGCAATTCAAAAATCACTTCAACAACTCCGAAAGGCGCTTAAACGCATTATTCCTAAACACATTATTGCAGTTATAATGTGTACATTGCTGCTGATAAATTCACAAAACTTGTAAAATGTTTATCTGTTGTAGAAAATATGAGCGATTATGCAACGTATACTGAACAACAAAAGAAACGCCAGTTAATTAAAGGCAGACTGGAAAATAAGTTTGCCCGTAATTATTTTAGAAAAGCCAATTTATTACTGGCGTGTGCACATTTACACTCGTTTCATCAAATTTTTCTTTATTTTGCGGTCACTTTGACTGAGTAACCGTAAGAGTACATTGACTAACTGGCTAACTTGCGTTTCTTTTGTTGCTCAGTATATTAATTTTATTTATTAATAGTGCTCAGATGAAGCTATTTATCATTACGTAACTTAACATGTACTATATTAATTGTAATAATAACTGACATTACACAGACCAGAAGTGTGCCTGCCCTTCCCATGTTGGACTTGTTAATACACTGTGAAATAAACTGAGATGGCTCTGAAAGTTAATAATGAGCAACTTAGTCTTTTTTTTATTATTGTAATCAGTGCCAGTGTGTAATCAATGTGTTTCTTAGTCCTGAGAGAAATCTTGTGTCTTTGGAGAATGCCTGCACTGAACATGATTGATACTGTGATAAAGCTAAAGCAATAGAACTTCATAAGACCTGCAAGAAAGTAACTCCACATTATAAATTAAGATGAGAAAAGATAAATGAAATATTCAGAGACTTGAAAATGCCAATCAGCGGCGTTCAAACATTGATAAGAGGTGGAAAAGCAGTGGTTCTGTGGATACAAAGCCAAAAGCTGGTCGATCTGGAGAGATTTCAAAGACTACGAACAGGAAATTACAGGAGATTCAAAGCAAACCCCCGGGTGACTTGAACTCAAATAGAGATTTCTCTGAAACAAAGTGGTGTGGCTGTTTCAACGTCGACAATAAGATAATTCAAAAATGGGCTGCAAGGTAGAGTTCCAAGTAAAAATGGCCCACTTGCAGTATGTCAAACAGAATCACGAAAAATTCAGTCCTGGAAAGTCATTAGGTGTGATGAGGCAAAGCTTCAACTTTAAGGCCATATAAAGAGAAATGCACCATCCCTACAATGATGCATGGAGTGCTCCTGTTTTGAGAATGTGCGAGCTACGGTTGGTCGATGGCCTAGAAACCATGGTCAAAATTGACCACAAGATGGATGCCACAAATGATCAGAAAATCTTGCTGGAAAATTTGCGTGTGCATGGGGTGCGCTTGGACTTTCCAACATGACGACAATCCAAAATGCACAGCCGAGTCGACCTTTCAGTGGCTGCAATAGTGAAAAGTGACGTCTATGGAGTGGCCCTCGTAGTTCCCAGAGATTGACTTCATTGAGCCACTTTGGGGAGAACTGTGATGGGCAGTGCATGCAAGGCAAAAACTGTCTGGGCCCGGGGCATTTTTAACCATGAGAGTGAGAAGCTTTACTCTCTGAGAAAATAAAGGAACTTATTCACTATTACCATAAAAGGCTACGCACTGTCACGGACGCTTAACAGAGCGACACAGAATATTAAGCACCGCGGGTATGCAAACTTATAACCAAAGTATGAAAACATTTGACCCATGTAAATTATTTTTGCGTTAAATAATGGAAGCGTGGTACACAATTTGACTTGCGCAGTGATCACATGACCCACATTGCTTTAGGCATCCACTGCTAACACTCCACTCGAGTCAGGCGGTCTATTTAAATGAGAAAAGCATGCTTATTAACCCTCTGCTTCTCTGCTAGGGTGCTGCTGCAGATCTCATCCACTGCTGTTTCAGTGCTCTCTGTTATTCAGTCTAAGATTCTGTTCAGTAAGAAAGAAGGCCTCATGCTGAGATGTCTGTTTAGGGGACAGTCAAACTCCATCACATCTGCTGCTTGGTTCCCTACCTCAGAGCAGAGTGATATTTTTCTGTTTTTGTTAGGATGATTTGCTCCTAAGGTGAGCCTTTGTTGCCTTTAGAGGACAGAAAGGGAATGGAAAATGCTTTTGCTTGTAGTAGGCACACAACCAGCAATAATCAGTTAGTCTGATCCGTATCCAGTGCAGGTTTTTGCAAGTTTTATGCCCGTTCGGGAGCGAAATAAACAACTTAAAATGAATAAATTATACAAGGGCTTTTGTTCTCATCTAGTAACTGCCATTCTGCCAACATTAAGTCACTTGATTACAATTTAATTAGATTTTGTGCTTGGGTGCTCTTTTCAGGTTAAGGATTAACTAAGCCAGCGAACTGTTAGACTGGTAAAAGAAGCTGTTTCTTTGCTTCAGTTTCTGTTGCTAAAATGTCTTGTTTCTGCATCTGCTAACTGCTGACTCTGACCGGGTAAGGTCATCTTGTTTGTATTCAATGAACTCTGAGCCTGATGCTGTGAATGAATACTTTGCTGGAATGTCTCATACATTTAGTCAATGGGCTGCTACTGTTTATATCTAGAGGCATGATCATTTCAGCTGAGAAACTTGTTTTTAAAGTGTTCCAAAGGCATAAGGCGGGGAAAATGTATTTTATAGTTAACCAACTCCCCCGCCTCGATTTTCTCAGAATAGACATTTTGTGGCTTGAGTACGTTTAGCAATGGGGTCTTCATTTTAGTTTCAATGATTGCAGTCAATGCTAGAAGCAGTTTTTGTTTGTTTATTTGTTTTTGCCAAAGTTGCCGAAGTATCAGAGAGCATACCATCATGAGCATAATATGTAACGAAGTTGCATTATAAACTTCGAGTCACAACTGGCGAAAGGTGCAATCGCCCATTCATGATAGGCGGCAACGCATGTCTGCCAAATCATTCCGTGCATACACTGACCTATTCTACTTTGCACATGACTAAATTAGCGCAATAGTTTAAGGGATAATCTGCATCTGCTTTCGCGAATCGCTACGCTTTAGGAGGTATAGTTGCTGGTGTGGTATAAAATACGATGGGTGTTAAAATTTCCCTGCCGCAAAGTACTCAACATCGTTGAAATGGCTACATCTGGTGGCTAATTCTAGGTACTGCTTTTGTATGGAAGTTTCCAAAGCGAGTCACCATCTATCCAGTGCTTTACTAGTTGTCATCATTTACGTTTTGTGTAATGAAGATTCTACCATGAAATCTATGTCAACAATAGGATATATAATAACTGCTCTAAGGTGATGAAATAGATCGATTAGACAGGGAAATTAAGTAATTTGGGAGGATATAGATGTATCACAATGGTGAAGATGTTCAGTGTTATACTTGTGCTATTCGTGAAGTGATCATATTAAAATGGCAAATGTGCCAACTGGAGTAGTGATTGAGATGGAGTGTTTTGGGGATGTGCTTATTGAACATCCATAACAATATTGTTTTCAATCAAGGGCAAAAAAGAATGTGAACTGAGCATCTGGAGTGTTGTGTGTGCATGCAAGCATGCATATGTGTGTGGATTTATCCATTCTAATGTTTTTTTTTTTTTAATTTTTTCATTTGAGTGACTCAGGTGCGTTGTCTATTCTGGCATAGGCCACCAAAATGCACATATGGTCACTGAGGCTATGGCTACTATTGTTTTGTGTAGCTACCAGTGATTGCTAATCTGTACTACATTAGCTGGCTTTGTTTGCTAGCTAGCTGGCAAAGTGAGTTGGCACAAGCAGTCAGAGGTGACTTGGTGCTACTGGAATGACATTCAAAGTGCAAAATCATTCCTAAAATTGCCTAAAGACGAAAAATTGATAGTAGTTATTTCTATGATGGAAACTTTATGATTCATTCATTTATGGTTATACCTGTATTTTGAATCTACCTTGAATTTGCCTGAGAAAGGCCAGTTGTCAACCGATCTTGCGCAACTACAATTATGCAATTTTTGTGGATTCTGTGTGATCACTTTGATGAAGCACTCCTGCCATAATGGGAGTGGTCTCCTCCTGGATGACTCAAGGCCCACAGGGCGCAAGGGGTCACTGAATGGTTTTATGAATATGGAAATGATCCTCAGCTTATGCCACCTCCTGCACAGTCGCCAGATCTCAAACAGGAGATTTTTGGAACAACATGTTAGATGACACTCTCTGTCACCATCATCAAAACACGAAATGCAGGAATATTTCCCTGGAGGGAAGGTACTCTGTGCCTTCAGTAAAGTTTTACATCGGTGGACTCTGTGCCAAAGCATTTTAAGCTGATCTGGCAGCTTGGGCGCAACACCTTCCTAAGACTGCTTCTGTTTATTTTTCTCCCATTAATTTTTCACCCATCGGTATCTTTGATGAATTGCAGTCATGTTCTCTATTACTCACTTTGAATTGGTCCCTTGACATGATTTACTGAATCCGTATCTTATAGGCAGAGTATGTATACCGATGGCTATTTTTCATAGCACTGAACTGATTATAATGTCTACTTGCATAAATGAAGTGAAAGGTTGCGCCATGAGGTCAGTCGCCTCCAATGCAAAAGGGTCTTACTTCAGGCAGCCTAAATGCTTATCCAGGGTTTGAATTATGCTGATGCCGAGTAATGTCAACCATTTTAAGGTATGGCCAGTGCGTATTTAGATGATCGATTCTTGGAAATATCAACAGCTAGCAGCGCGAGTGAGTATGTGGATGCCCCCAAATGCTTTTGGGGTGATTCTCACTCTGTGTCAATCCATCCTGCTTGTAGCCAGTGCACATGAAGGAACACAGGCTAAATTAAAATTCTTACCTGAATGGTTTGCCAGCTTTATTAAGGCTGAACAAATGACCAGACCATGGTCGTGTCTTTTTGTAGACTGAACATATTCATCTGGACAGGATTTCTGGTCGAGGTAACCTAAGGTTTGCTCATCTCATCATTCAAATATGGTGCATATATACAGTGCTTAATAAATTTATTAGACCACCACCCAATGTAAGGTTTATGCCACAGCTGTCCTAAATTAACAGTGTTGGTAATTACCAAAATAATTTTTATGTTTCTATAATGGTTAATCCACCAGTATGCGCAAGCTCTTAAACTGAAATTATTTTTTAATGCTAAAATATAATTATTGTTGTTATTCATGAATTTTCGAATTTACCATTTTACAAAAAAGCTGAAAAAATCATTTAGCACATTGTTTTTTTTTATTAAGATGCCAAATATGTTCTTTTCTTGCATTCATGAACATAACAATTAGTTTTAGTGGTTGAATGCAAAAATGCAAGCTGTTGTCAAGGCCAAAGAGGCCATACAAAATATGTTTTTTTCGGGGGGTGAATGTGTAAATAAGGACTATTTGGTGGTTTCAGTTTATTTGCCAAAGAAATAACAAAATAATTTTTAGTTTTAAACAGGTTTTTGACAAATGTCTTAAATATTCGTGTTTTCTCTCTTTTTTTTTTGTGACAGGTGGTCTAATTTGTTAAGCACTGTATATCTTAAGAGAGATGGGTGCCGTGATCTAGGTGAAAATAAGGAATCTAGAAGTTGAGCAGAGGAGGTCAAGAGCTGTGGAGCTCTTACTTCAGAGGGGCTGGACAAGGTGGGTCCTGCCCATGAGAATGATACTATGGGCTGACCAATTGAGATTGACAGCCTGTCCACATCTCCTTCCTGCTAAGGGACTGTCAATGACACCCTCCCAACATTAGTGCACCTGCACAGGTGGGAGGCTCTGGGTAAAAGGGCACCGTGGCATGCATCCTGGCGGAGAGCAAAACTGCTCCAGCCCTGGAGAGATACAGATGGCACCATGACAAAGTACTGACCATGCTCACTGACATTCTGGAGTAGGAGGAAGAGGAACGATCAAATCAAACACAGGCTGCCACCAGCCATAACCTTTGTCAGGGAAGAAGCGAAGTCAATAGTACCCAATGAAACTAAGGCAAGTCTGCTCCTGTAAGCCCTAATGTGAAAGCTAAGGGTAACCATAAAAGGAGGCCTCGGCTTTCAGATGTCATTCGTACCACCTTGAGGCCCGACGTGGTCATGTTTTCCACTGAGGGAAAGAAGATCATCCTACTGGAGCTGACTGTGCCTTTGGAGGAGGGGTGTGAGGAGGCGTTTGAGCGGAATCCGAGACTGCAGGGACAAAGGATAGTGGGCATGGTTGTACACAGTCCCGGTGGGTGCAGAGGATTTGTGGCCCAGTAAGTTTGGTAGTTACTGATGGCAATGGGGCTGAGTGAGAGAGGGAGGAGGAAAGCTGTGTGTAGATTGGGAAAGGTGGCAGAGAGAGAGGGAGAGCGAGAGAGAGAGAGAGAGAGAGCGAGCCTCTTGCTGTATATGGAGTTGGAGGCAGGAGTTAGGCTGGAAGCCAGGGGGAAATTTGTAATGACTTGGCCACCACTGCTGATCTGCCTGCATGAGAGTTTTATGGTTACGGGTTGAAGCACTTGTTCCTGGTTGGTAATCATCTGATGACATGACCTCCTAGCGAAGGCTACAGTCATTATGTAATGGCTGAATGTGGAGCATCCTAAGATGCATTCAGACATATAGCAGTCATTTTTTATTTTTGCTAATAATCAATTGTATGTGTTTTCTGTCCAAACAATATCTGGGTTTGACTTATGCATTTACCATTTACACTTCGCCACGTCATTGCTAGACAGATAAAAATTTGATTTGCAGTTTCCTGCACAAAACGTAAATGTCAGCTGATTGATGGTTTTTTTTTTTTTTTTTTTTTTTTTTTTTTACGAGGAGGTTGGGGTGTTACCGGGATTGCTGCCCGAGTGTGAAGATGGCAGAGGAAAAGGAAAATCTTGAGCTGTTATTGAGAATCCTTAAAGGCAGAAGCTGCACAGCAAAAAATGACAGATGTATTTCCATTTCCTTTTTTTCTAAGTAAGACAAAAAATTTTGCCGAAGAGGTGAAATAATTTTGATTCATTTCTAGATTTGCCTATGGAATTAGAAAATTGCACTTGTCAAGGAAATGGTAACTTAAAATAAACTAACAATTTGAACCTAAGAGAGAAGAATAAGGAACTTGAGTCTCATGATAAGATTAAAAGACCCAATAAGACGGACACATTTTGTAGTTTGGCACCAGATGCTCAAGCATGGTGTACAAGGCGGTGGGCTTTGTAGCTAGAGATGGTATATTTTGGATGGAGGGAAGCACTGACATACAGTATGTGGCTTCTGCACACAGATCCATTTACACTTGACCACTTAGCGGCCACAATCAGTCTGAAAACTCTTCTTCAGGGGATTTGAGAAATCTGACTTAAATCTAGCCCAAATATGGCTTGGACCCATTTACACTTGACCTTTTATCCATCCAATTGCAATCTGTTCAGCTCAACACGTGAAGTGGTCAATTGTTGACAGGGTCTAAAATTAATTAGAAATGGGTTTATGATCATTTTCAGAACTGTCTCTGAACTAAGTTGCTCCGAGTCTTCTCTGCCCCTCGTTATGGATAGTGAAGTCAAATTTATTTATGCAGCACGTTTGAAGACAGGCAATGCTGACCGAAGTGTCGTTAAATGAGGTGTAATAAGAGCACCAATAGAAGATGTCGGTAACAAACCAATTAATCCTTACATACAAAGAAATCAAAACAAATAAGTCCATGAATTAAGTTTGGTGAGGATGCACTCTTAGTGGTGGCAGAAAACCAATCATGAGTTATTGTAGTTTGTGGAGTTGTTTTTTTTTTTTTTTTTTTTGTTCTGATAGCTGTGAGCCTGTGACAATCCCTCTTGATAATAAGCTAGTTAAGCAAAGAACTCAAACATGGTTTGATTATTTCTGCAGTCTGTTATCCACCGGCAAAGAAATAATATGAAGGGAAATGTACGCTTTTCAATGGCATTAATATGCCAGTTCCCCGCTGCCTTCCATCCTGCCAGCTAGTGCATGATTCACCTTAGCCAAATTATAATGGCCACATACAGCACAGATCAATGAACCTCCCTCCATTGATCCAGGGTCCAGTTTTGATGCTAGTTTACCCGTTGCAATGTCTTTTGATGGGGGTCATGTAACAGAATGGGCACTCTGGCCAGTCTGTAGCTGAGTATCCCTGTAAATAGTACGGTGCACTCGATAGTCTGTGCAAGTTATCCTTGATCTACAACACAAGTAAACACTCAACAGGCTCCATGCATAAAATTCTTGACAAGAAGTGCAACCACCGTAATAGGCAGCGCCAGCTATGCTTGATCCACTGCACGGGCTAATACTCAACAGGCCTACTGCTACAGACTTTTGAATGAATCAGCGCCTAATGACTCACTGTTTGCTATCAGCTGACCCAGCCACTTTTCAAATTTCTTTGCTTATGCAGTGGATGATTGTATTCTGCTTTGCCAGCGAACACAAATGATTATCAGCGTTTGATGTTTTTTTACAAGTGCAAGAAACATCGGAATACCTATGCTACTTATGGCAAAGTGTGGGCTATTGCTCTCTCAAGGTTTATGTCGCCCTCTGCTGGGAAAATTGCGTTCAGGGTCTCCTGCCCTTTTGTGCTTAATGGATTGCGACTGCAATTAAGAAACTTTGACTCATCTAGCAAGTTTGTTGAATAATTTTGGTATCATTTTACTGTTTGATCATTAAGCTGTTAAGTTTAGGTTGCATGCTCTTTATCAATTATCCTTCAATTATAGCTTAAATCTTTGCCATCCAAATGTCCCGTAGGGCCTGCAATCGTTCAACCTAGTAAAATGGTAGCCACTCAAATTGTGGTAATACGCTCACAAGGCAGCATTATCGATGACATTTTAGTTGACTACAATGTTCCAATCACCACTAAAATCTATGGAGATCCTCTTCACTTAGGAAGAATCACTTTGTTTCCGTAAGCACAGTCGGGGAACAAGAACTGAAACCTTAAAGTGGCAACTATCTGAAATATTGTAAAGGTAATGTGGCCTTCAGCAATCTGGAAGGTCTCTGCATCAAGGGCAGATATTGCACTGTCAGGTTTATTGGAGGATTAATGTACTGTACACGCAACTTAAGAATGGCCTGTAGAAAAATTAGAGATTCCTGTGTCTTATTTTTCCTGACTGTAAACATTTTTTTTCAGCTCTTCTCACAGATGAATGTAAGAAAGAAGAATTCTGGAATTCTGATGCAGACCAGTGCTTGCCCTGCTCCACATGCAAACAGTTTCCAAAAATTCCATCATGCGACACATGTGAGTTAGAAATTTTTATTTTTTATTGAAATCTTGGTAGCATTCAGGTAGAAGTATTAAAGCTGTTTGCTGCGGAATTGACAAACTCTGCTATCAGCTTCAACAGACCTTCAGTCAACTTTAACATACATTCCATTCAGATATTACCACTCCACAAGCTTGGAATGATTTTGCTCTCAGTGTGGTAGTATCAAGGTTTTACAATGCCAGTCTATCATGGCCCCCTGAAGTGGCGTGGTCTAGACAGCAAAGTCATTGCCCATCCTTCAGAGACCATAGAAATGCCCCATTCATCCTGTGTCTGTACTGCTCTCCAATGCCCACCCCTCTCTGCATTAAAATTGATGGTATTTCCATGATTTTTTCCTTGGAACTTGTTATGGAATTCATTCATTCTGAATTTTTAGTTTGGTTCTTTATTAGCTTAGTTAACCATATGAGTGCTTTAAAGCACTCATATATGGTGAACATATACTAGCTGGTCTTGGAATGCAGTGAGCCAGACACTCTTAGTGATAAATAAGTGGTAGTTGGGGAACTGAAACAGACAGAAAAAAATTTCCTGTAAACTGATGAGCCCATTTTCATCTGTGTATTTATCGTGATTAACACGTGCGAGTGTTCTGAAAAATCTTGCGACATTGAACTGCATGTGAATGCCTGCAACACAACTCTAAAATTACGGAGTGCAGAGTCAAATCAGGACAACTAGCTCTTTATTTCTAAAATTATGAAACATACTGCATACTATATGGTAAATTAGAATTAAAAGCAACCCTGAACAGTAAATAATTTTGCTGATCGTATCACAACAGAATTTAAAGAGAACAAAGCAGCAGAGAAACAGGCTGTAGAAAAGTATGGAGGAAGACAAATCAATAAAAAACCATTAATGTCTTGTTTTCAGGCACTGTCAGAGATGAAGACACATACACATGGAAACTTGCTGCCATTACTAGTTTGTCTGTGCTGGCAGTTGTGATTATTACTGGAGTGTTGCTAGGAGGGATACTGATGCATCAATATCGGTCTAAGATGAGAAGAACGTTACGAGGTAAGGGTTTTTTTATTAATTGTATCTCAATAACCTCTATTTTGTTCAGTCCCTCTGATTTTCACGTAACAATACTAGAAGCTGATCGCCCCTTGCCCCTGGAGAGCCTAGTGCCCTCAGATTCTGATTTTCCTTGTTGCCTTGGTGGCCACAGGACAAAATATGCAAGCTCCTTCCCTCCACCTCTGCTGCACTCAGTGGAGATATAAAGCGGCAGTGCGCACAAGCACAAGGGTGATTGCATCACAAAGGACAGCGGAAAGTCTTTGAGCCAAACACCACACAGATATAAGCTTCAGGCTCTGCCCGTCGCTCAAGTTAATGAATTCATGCAAGAACTTCTTATTGGCTTGTTGTACTGAAGACTGCGCACAAATTTTCAGCTGTTAATGTTTCTGTTTGTCTTGCGCTCTTTTATAAATTCATTTCAATTGTTCTGGATGATATTGTCCATTCAATTACTAAGTTGTCCATAAAATAAATGGACAATGAGAAATGGATTATATATGTTTTTGGCTTGGCCGGCGGCATTGCCACTCATCCTTTGTGTTGGCACAATAACTTATTCCCAGCCAGTGAAGTACTTTGCAGTAAATGCATATTTTTCAGTTTTTCTTCCCTTTGTAATTTTCACTTTTGTCATCTAAGCTATAAATAATAACCACAGAATGGTGGTTGGAGCTAATGGGAAGTGGAGGGTGAAGTGGTAGTTTTACAGATGTTAATTTTTTTTGTGAGGGGGAAAGACAAGTGATTAACTTCAGTCTTGCCCTTGTTTTAATATGAGTGAAATTTTGCATATGGTTTAAATGGCTCATATTCACACAAAACTTTGTGACACTAGTTTATGTTTTTCTGTTGGCTGCACATTGTTGAACCACTTACTACCTTGAAGTGTAGGTCTAGGAGGACCAAAGGACATAGCAGTGTTGCGAGATGGGTGTTTATTGTGACTAACTTGCCTGTTCAATCCCTCATGAAAAAATACTATAGTTCCAAGCTATAGTTATCCTATAGTAAATGGATGGAATTTTTGCCACCATACCGTTGTAATTCTATGGTGATACTATAGTTATTCAATACAGTTGTGTGGACTATAGTAATATCATGGTACTGTTGGCTGTGGTAATACTATAGTTATAATGTGATGGCTATAGTACTTCTCTAGTTACACTATGAAAACTATAGTATTACTACAGTTATGCCAGAAATACAAACCCCAATTCCAATGAAGTTGCCACGTGGTATAAAACGTGAATGAAAACAGAATACAATGATTTGCAAATCCTTTTCAACTTATATTCAATTGAGTACTCTACATAGACAAGATATTTAATGTTCAAACTGATAAACTTAATTGTTTTTTTGGAAATATTCCCTCATTTTGAATTCGATGCCTGCAACATGTTCCAAAAAAGCTGGGACAGGGGCATGTTTACCACTGTGTTACATCGCCTTTCCTTTTAACAACACTCAATAAGCGTTTGGGAACTGAGGACATTAACATGGGCGTCAGTTTGTTTTGAAAAGTGGGGGGGACGATAACTATCAGAATGAGTGCGTTTTGAGAAGCGGGGGGGACAATGACATTAACTAATGTTTTCACTTTTGGTGAAACGCTACCATCACATGCATCAGCGTATTTCATGTTTTAAGTCAATAGTCGAGTTTCCATCTCATATCAAGTGATTTTGTGGCGAATTTTAGACAATTCGCTTCAGAGGAAATGCGAATGACCTGCGTTTCCATCAACTGGCTTGGAGCAAATAAACTCCAACGTATTAAGCCAGGTTTTCCACAAGATAGCAATTAATCACTTGTAACCTATGTATTACATATACAGTACGACAGTAGAAGAAGAGGAGGTCGCAATTTGATCCAAAAAAAAAAAAATGCACATAAAAATAGTGCGATGGAAACCCGGCTACTGTCATGTACTGAATTAGAAGATAAACCTAGTTTTTTTTTTTTTTTTTTCAACCGCGGGGAATTCGATCGCAGGATTGATACCTGGAAAGTACATTTCATTGCATTGTTTGAATAAACTGTCGACAAACCCAACGCCAGCGATGGTGAACGGTTACCAGCAAAACTGATGATGTAATTTGCAGAAATAGGCGTTTATCAATGAACGTAGCAGAAGTGGGAAATCGCAAGGCGCCAATCGAACACCGAAACGCCGGAGTAATGAGTAGTAATGGGAACACACATCGGAGTTAACGAGCCCCGGGGTAGGAAAAGCTTAACGCGGGGCGGCATATCCCTGGGTTACGCAGTTTGTAGTAGGAAAGGGGTAACAGTTACTGTCAGGATTCGAATTACACATTGGCTTTTGGGGGAGCCCCATTTTCCGGTGGGCACCACTACTAAAACTGGTCACATGCATGTGCATAAATACAAGTGTGTAGCAGCGCGATCATTAACAGGGTTACTGCGAAAAATATCGTATGAATACCACTGTAAGCAGTTAATACCGCAGGTAATATTTCAGAGGCACAAGCGAACGTCAAATTTGTGGGAAGAAAACAAGAACGAAATTGGTAATTAGCTGGGAAGGAATTCCATATTCAACCAATATCAAATGAAATCAGTGCTTTTTCGGCTCACCTTGATGTTTGGGTACCCAGAGAAGCATTCGGGTGTGTTGACTACATCCAGTCAAGAAAATTTAGAGTTAAATTTCTAGTGCTGCTGTACGGGTTAATAGCATTTAATAGCAACAGCCATGTTACTGATGACACATCAGGTTGCTAGGGCATGCCCAACTTTCTCCTCTACCGCGGTAATTGGGTCACTTAAAACATCCGAAAACTTGCATTTTTGTGCAGCTACCTCACTAGTGCATTATTTGACATAAAGGCAGGATATGACAGTGACTTGAAAAAGCACACAGATGGACGAAAGCTGCAGTGTTTGACAATATTTAAATATATTTGAAACAATGCCACCGTGTCCCCCAAATGGCCTAGCTGAACACCGTTGGCATAAACCCCATAAAATGATCAATTTACTGCACAGACAGCCTTATTTCTGCCATATATCCTATATATAAAAATCGACGCTGGACTAAAACAAAAGTCACTTGTAGGCCTACTTACCTGTTTAAACGGCATTTGTCAAGCTTTGCGTAGAGCAAATTCCTGGACTTCTCTTGAAATTAATACAATAGCCATGAAAGTTATCATTATTTGGGTCAAACGCTATCTTAGCTTGATCTGTTACCAGCTGGTTGCATTGTTGCTTGAGGGAGGGTCGTCCGTGGTGCGGCAACTGCTAGTAAGAAAGCCGAATGAACTTAGTTTTGACAGCTTTGCTACCCTCTCCTCCTGTTGTTTATTTTCATTTCTTTATTGACTACTGCTTTTTGTTTGAATGGAAGTTTGAAAATTTGCTAGTAAGTCTGATCTTCACATTTTGCGCTCGAACTATCAGCTGTCACCCTGGTCACATGATCAAATCAAATACAGACTTGACATTGGACGACACGTTACCCAGCAATCACCATGACACATTTGCAAATCAGTATGGAAAAAAATTAAAAATAAAATCAAATAAAATAAGAAAATTGTTAATTTAATTAAAATTTTTTTAAAAGTGTGTAGATTGAGCATGTAACTTTGTCATAAAATGCTATGAATTATCGTTAGTAAGAAACCCATGATAGAGATAAGTTTGGCTTTATGAGGGTTTATATACAGAATTTCACCATTATTGTTTTTTCACCGTTTAGAAGAAAGATAGTAGGTTAAATCATTTCAGGATATCTGTCTGAATATAGGAGTAGTTTGTTAAACAGTGAAGTTATGGAGTACCTGGGTGTAAGAGTAATGTCAATTATAGAGCGTAAATGGTATCGTGGGAACTTTGTCCTTATGAAGACGGTACATAAATAGGCTAGCTGGCTAATTGGCGAGTAAATTCGCAGGCTATTTCGGGAATTGGATCATGATTTTGGGGGAAATTTTCCTGATCAAATAGCGCACTATTCGTGTCTTTAAACAGCAAGAATAGCTGGCTAATTTAACATCGGGCTAATTTCAAAACCGCAAAATAGCGCGCTAGTTTAAAACTTCGGTCTGATGAGAACATGCTTATTGGCGACTCAGCTCTTTCTTGTCCTCATCCTTGCAGTTACTTTGTTGCTGAAATTCTAGTCTGAACTCTTTAGTCTGTCCGGGTCTATGCAACTGTGTTATTCTGGCTGAAGTTGTTTCGATGTTGCGATATGCACGCAGCCAGTCCTGTTTCTATGCAGGCACGTTTAGTGGCCGTTTGCGGTCTCTCCTATAAAATGATATGTATGACGATTTTTTTTTAATTGAATAAAAAACAAACCACTGTGAGATAAAGTGGGGGGGACAAAATGAGTTCTGACAAAAAGTGGTGGGGACACGTCCCCACCGTCCCCCCCTAAACTGACGCCTATGGACATTAATTGTAGAAGCTTTCTAGGTGGAATTCTTTCCCATTCTTGCTTGATGTACGACTTCAGTTGCTCAGCAGTTCGGGGTCTCCATTGTTGTATTTTGTGCTTCATAATGCGCCAGACATTTTCAGTGGGGGACAGGTCTGAACTGCAGGCAGGCCAGTCTATTACCCACACTCTTTTACTACAAAGCCACGCTGTTGTAACATGTGCAGAATGTGGCTTGGCATTGTCTTGCTGAAATAAGCAGGGACGTCCCTGAAAAAAGACATTGCTTGGATGGCAGCATATGTTGCTCCGAAACCTGTATGTACCTTCCAACATTAATGGTGCCTTCACAGATGTGCAAGTTACCCATGCCATGGGCACTAACACATCCCCATACCATCACAAATGCTGGCTTTTGAACTTTGCGCTGATAAAAATCTGGATGGTCCTGTTCCTCTTTAGCCCAGAGGACACGACGTCCATGATTTCCGAAAACAATTTGAAATGTGGACTCATCAGACCACAGCACACTTTTCCACTTAGCGTCGGTCCATCTCAGATGAGCTCGAGCCCAGAGAAGCCGGCGGTGTTTCTGGGTGTTGTTGATATATGGCTTTTTCATGGCAGAGATTTTGCGATGAACGGCAGAGATTTAACTTGCCCTTGGTAGATGTACAGAATGATGAACTGTGTTAACTGACAATGGTCACAGGCATTCAGTGTTCCTGAGCCCACATGGTAATATCCTTTACGGAATGATGTCGGTTTTTAATGCATGTTGAGAAAGGTTGTTCTTAAACTGTTCGACTGTTTGCTCACGCAGTTGTTCACAAAGTGGTGAACCTCTTCCCATCCCTGCTTGTGAATGACTGAGCCTTTCGGGGATGCTCCTTTTATACCTAATCATGACACTCACCTGTTTCCAATTAACCTGTTCACCTGTGGAATGTTCCAAACAGGTGTTTTTTGAGCATTCCTCAACTTTCCCAGTCTTTTGTTGCCCCTGTCCCAGCATTTTTGGAATGTGTTGCAGGCATCAAATTCAACATGAGTGAATGTTTCCAAAAAAGTTTTCAGTTTGAACATTAAATATCTAGTCTTTGTTGTGTACTCAAATGAATACAGGTCGAAAAGAATTTGCAAATCATTGTATTCTGTATTTATTCACGTTTTATGCAGCGTCCCAACTTCACTGGAATTGGGGTTTGTACTATAGTATTACTAAGAAATAACTATAGGATTTTTTCGTAAGGGATATGGTGCCAACACGCTGGTTTTAAGGGGAATGACAGTGGCTGATCTGATTTGCTTTAATGGAACTACAACCCCACCTCACCTATGGATAATTAATTTGTTTTTGACCAACCTGTTTGACATCTGTCTGATAGTAGCAGACAGGTTAATCCAAAATCAGGAACGAGGGTAGAACAGAGTCAAAAAACAGGCAGACATATTAAGGCTCATATGACACTGGAAAGCAATTCAACAATGACTAATTCTTAAAGACAAATGGAAAAGAGAAACTTTTGAACTGAGAAAAATAATAATGAGTAACCGATACGGGAAAAGCGTGGGGAATGAATATGGGGAGTGAGGAAGTAACGAGACAGTAGTAGAACAATTGAAATCAATCAATAATACAAAACCAAAACTGATGCGGACAGCCAGAATGTTACGGAACCAATTTAAAAAAACTGCAGACATGACGCACGGTCAGGAAAGATAAAATGAAGCACTTGGACACGGGAAACAAACATGAACACAGAAATGAAGACAGACTAGGAAAAATATAATAAAACATGACAAATAAACAAAACACAGATTACGGATTCCTGACACAGAACCAAATCTAGAAAATGCTCTAGATTTCTGAAATGTGATGGAGCCCACTGTACGGCACTGTATTTTGTTATTTCTAAAATACGGAATGTGAGCCTGCCATAAATCCTGGGAAATATTTTCTCATTTATATGCATACCCAAAATACAGAATCTATTATTATAAAATGTATTATAAAAGCTATGTCACCAACCATGTCATGCATGTGATTACAGGAAATGTATTTGCTTTTCAGAGCCTATTGAGGAAACTACAGGACCTCTCTATCAAGTATAACCATTCTGTAGGTGAGTATGAATCTGTCCATTTAGCTCATGATTACAAGCTGGGATGGTAAAAAGTGCAAGTAAAAAAAAAAAACAAATCTTTGACTTGTATTAAAGGTGCACTATGCAAGTTTGTTGACATCACTTCTATTGACATTCGAATTCAAACAAAACAGAGGTAGCTCGCCCCTCCCTCCCATAGTTCCCTCCCTCCCACGCTTCCATAACTGTCAGTTCTTGTCGGTGATTGGCCGGAACGGTTTGTTATGTTATGGAGCACAGCCTGTGCCCCTTGTGTTTATTTGCAGTTTGTGATGCCTGTGCGGTCTCCAGAGCCCGGGGTTTTTTTTTTTTTTTTTTTTTTTTTTTACAGTGAATTCAGGGGCAGGCAGCTAGCGGATTGTGGGGAGATGTCGGCGAATTGAGACAAAAATATAATTGCGCAGAAAATAAACAAACTTGCATAGTGCACCTTTAAGTTGAAATTAATGCAAGACAAAATATTTCATGTTTTCCCTTATTAACTTTGATTCCATGTAAATATGTGCTATCATGCTAAAAAAAAAAAACTCAAGTGTTCAAGTGTTGAACAGGAGTTGCTATCATGACTGGATGTAAAATGAGCATCCACATCCCAGTTGTATCTTGCAAGTGGTGGAGGAAAGCCACTTCGCAAAGACTACTGTTAAAATAGCACCCTCTACAGTGCATCCTATATGTTAAATTGCCGTATGCCCAAATCTGATTTACAGCATCTTCTACTCTTGTGCGTTACCTTATTTGACCATTTACAGTGGCTGTCACCTCGCTGTTTTGGTTGACGGTTGACTAGGGCAGTTTTAATTCCACTGAACATCTTCACTTATGCTAGAATTATTTTTAATGATTTTGTTCCCACTGAAAAAACCGAGGAGTAGAAGTTGCCATGGAAAGCTGCAATGTTATAGAATTAGCCAGTCAAAAGAGACCTGCACCATTTACTGCATGACATGGGCTGGGCCTCGTGAAAACTGGTGTAACTGCCGAGTGATCCTATGGAGAAGAGTTGTCAGAAATATTTTAGGGTTGGCACAATCCACACCTTTTAAGGCATGATTACGGTCAACCTCATCCTATTCACCTTTCTTAATTTGCTCAATTAATAAAAGTAATATTGGATGACTGGACAATTGATTGCCTTCATGAAATGTTCAAGAGACAATGCACTTTTGTGTTTGCAAGGCTGAGTGCTCTGAAAGCAGTTCATTTTGTGTTCCACACTTATTAAAAAATGCGTCTGTGGCACATGTAATTCAGATAAAAATCAGATTTTATTTGTAATTAATTGTTCAGACAATTGGCATTCATACAATCTCATGTTGTAGCCTTCCTCTTTATCCCTATCACACCATAATCTTTGTTGGCAACGTATTGGTATTTAGCGAATTATTCAGCAAATTACTTGTGCGATTCTTAATTGTGAACAGGTAGAAAGGTAATTGGCCATTAATAAGTAATATCTGTAGTATGTAGTTTTATTTTTACTTAAGCAAACTGGTATAAGTCTTGCCTCAAGGGAAACAGGAGAAGAATTGTGAAGAAGCCTACTGCCTCCCTGAAAACAAGTAGATATAATTGTTTTAAGATCAATTACCTTCCTTCATGTGAACCCATGTGCATATGTATACTGTTAGCTTCACAGTCACCTTACCTTTCTCTCCCTACCAGGCATCAAGTTGTTCTGAGACTGACCCAGCTGGAGACCAGAGGTGGAATATCGCAACTCTCCACTCAAAAAGGACTGAATTATTTTTCATACTTGGAGCAAATGACAGAGTTTTTTCTTAGGACAGTTTTGCATTATTTTATGTAATTTATTTTAAACTATATTAAATTATAATTACTGACATTTTCATTTTTTTCTCTGTAGCCCATCTGTTGAACTGGTAATTTGTAAACACAGGTTCTAGTATGTCCAAGGGGTGATGTTGGTAATAGATTAAACTGTCTTTAGTCTTTCTCTTTGATGGGAACTGTACTTTGGGGGTAACATCTGAGCGCACATGCAGAGTATCAGCGGCTATTCCCTGAGCGCCCCTTATTTAGGCTACACTGAAAGAGTGGAATGAAAAAGAGTGGGATGCGGTCATACAGCCTTTTTTACCCAGAGAATTCTTTTTGTGAATGCACTTTGAGTGTGTGTCATAAATCTGTAAAAAAAAAAAACTAAGGAGATCACCAGAAATTAAAGTGAAGGTAATGGGTGGGAAATGTATGCACAGATTTTGAATTTTCCCACAGTTTAGCACGTAATTAGGATGTGGTTTAATTGAAACTATTTAGGGCAGAGTAGAATTTAGTTATTTAACATTTAGCACAGTTTTTTGTCATGAGTATGCAATTTAAAGATGAGTGAAAATTCTTATCACCCGGGCCTGCCAGTCGACTGTTATGCTTCTTGGTAGTCATCAGTCATGCAGGACGTGACAAAAGACCATGATCAAATAGTCAATGATTCAGAAATGGTAGTTGCATGAAAATTTTCTCAAAATCATTTGGTATTTTTCTATAATGGTAGCAGTATTTGAGTGAAAAGTCCATATTTATGCCAACACACTAAGCACAGTGATTGTTGATGGTTGATACAATTAAAATCAAGTGCATAATGGCCATCAACTGTCTTCACAATTAACGCAAATGACATGGGTAAAATATGGACCTCGCTAGTGTCTGGCTTTTATGTACATACGTTGTTTTTTAGAAGTTGTTTTTTGAGAAAATGAAGGACATTTTTGCTGTTCACAATTAAAATTTAGAATTGATACGCTTGTCATATCTGCGAACTGTTCCTTTTTTTTGTTGAATTTCTGAGCTCTCGAGTTGGTACTGTATTGGATTTTTAGAAACTGAAACGGAAAACTATTTTATGGACACTCCCTACTATAATTTATAAAAACTATCAATGTAGCAGACACATGATTGATTTTTTTTTTTTTGGCTTTATGTGCCATACTAAACTATGTATTTAATTCATAAATGTGTCAGTAATTGCCAGAAAAAAAAATGTTGGTGATGGAATCTTGAGATAAAAAAAGAAATTCATGGGGAAATCCATGCTAACTCAAGGAGGCTGCACCTCAGCACCAGTGTCCATCCTGGTACCATCTATTCCATAGGGGAATGATGCGCATGTACCCAGCCAATGTAGTACATGATGTAAAAAATGGGACTCGTGTAGATGCTGTCTGAGTGTAGTTTTGGAGATTTTCTGACCCCTCGACACGATTTGTGTCTGCATTCCTTCAACTGATCATTAGAGTTTCTTTTACCACTTGAACCACTCTTCCCATGAATGAAGTGTGTGCATTAGAAGTAGGCACACATCCTCTTCCAGTAAGATTTATAATATTGTCATAATTATTGCCTTGTTGGTCACAATGGGTATTTTCAATTTGGCTATTTTCTTGCTATATCCCCATGTCTCAGGCTCAGTAATTTTCTGTCATGCATTATTATTTAGTCCTTAACAAGATGACTGATGACTGAGGGAATCTGGCCTGCTTGTCACCTCGTATTCGTACTCCAAGGAAACTGAAAGTCATGGATGACCATCAATGTCTTCCTAATTATTGTGAACTTTTAAAAAAGTAAAATATGAATGGGAACCTGCTTCAATTAGATTTTGCTAATATTCTCCAGATGTGTTAGCAATTGTTGTGGCACACTTGTTTTTGGGGAAGGATATTTAATCTAAGATGAGAATACTTTTTTTCCGTCAATAAATTTCTATAAACTCAGGGTTTGATTTAAAAAATTTTTTATGAAAAAATAGGGAGGATCAACATCAACCAAAATTTTTCATCACCTCTTTCACTAATACAACCACAAATTTAAAATGGTTGAGACGGTGTGGTAACTGAAAGCAGCGAAGTCTAAATTACTTTTGACTTGCATCATGTCGAAAACAATGCGACAGCACATTATTTAATGCTTCATCTCATAAATTTTGTTGATTTTTATGAATAATTTTTTTTCACAATCTTTCCTTTCGAAAAAGACCTAAAATATTGACTCATTGACCACAATTCACAGTCCATCACAATACATAGTGCATAGCAGATGCCTCTGTGCCAAGTGGGCATATCTCTTATAAATTCTTGATACAATGTGATTTCAGATCAGCGATTAGAGATCAGTCGCATTCATCTTAAGCTTATGTCCTTGCCCTTTACGCACGGAAATTCCTCCAGATTCCTAATTATGTTATGCACCATAGAGGATGAAATGTCCAAATCTCTTCCAGTATTTCTTTTGGAACATTTTGTTTAAACTTTCCTCTAATTTTTCATGCATTCGTGGACAAATTAGTGATCCTTGGCCCTCTGAAGGACTAGGCTATTCCTGGCAGCTGCTTTTGTACCGAATCATGATTACAATCACCTGCTGACATCAGGTGTGACAAATCATATTGCTATTCAAATTTTTAACCTCATAAATTGTCTTACATTACCCCAGTCCCAACTTTTTGGAATGCGTTGCTGGCCTGAATGGCAGGAATGGATGACATCCTTGTCTTCAATCTATCTGCAATGAAATACAAGTCAAAGGTGCATGCAGCTTTCCTTTTCTTAAAAAAAAACAAAATACTTTTCATCCCCAGCAACATGACGGTGAAATATCACATCCCATTGATAAGTTAAAGTTTAAAAAAAAAAGTAAAAAGGCAACTTTTTTGCAGGCACTTTGAGTGCAATTCAGCAACTGTAATGTACATTGTACAACGTATTAATAGCACAGAGGTGTACTCCAGAGCTGCGAGTGCAGACCCACCACACAACTTTGGTTCAAAGCATCAACAATGCCCCAGCTGGTAAGTTTGTATACTGTTTTAGGTTTCTTTGAGTCTTGAAAACATTGTAGTATGCAGGCCCAGCGCTGGAACAGGGAATTGGGGGGGCACAGACACGTACCTTTATTAGTCCTGGCTAGTTCTCAATCATTTTCCTTTATTGACGCGTTTTCCAATTATTGTAATTGGTATCTGAAGATACCAATCTCCATATGCGATCTAACAGCGATGAAATCATTGGCTAAATTCAGTACAGTGGCGGAACCAGAACTGATAATTAGGGTGCACAAAACATCCGTTTAAAACAATTATTAGTTCTGATCTGTTCTCAGACATTTTTCATGATTAACAAAAGGTTTAATCCGAGAGCACTCCACACTTAACAGGTGCTGCTTGTTCTCCCAGATTAGGTAAAACGACAATCATTCATTTGCTGTATTTAAATCAATGTTATTCAAAATTGCATACCTGCGCAAATAGCTTGAGCGCATGCTTTTTATAGCCTATTTTATGGCCGAGTGCCACTTTTTTTTAAATTAACCCGCGCAATAGGAGATATTTCATTGGAATGCGGATCAGTTCAATGAAAGCAAAGCATTGGCCTATTAATAAGTTTTTTTTTTTTTTTGTACTGAATTTAGCCCATGATTTCATCGCTGTCAGATCGCATATGGAGAAAAAAACGTGTCTTCAAGTTGCCAATTACGATAATTGGAAAACGCGTCAATAAAGGAAAATGATTGAGAACTAGCCAGGACTAATAAAGGGACGTGTCTGTGCCCCCCCAATTCCCTGTTCTAGCGCCGGGCCTGTATGAAGTAATACCAATAATAATTCAGTTGGGACAATCAAGCATGAAAATCCTTGTAAATTAGTTCTTTTCCATGCTCTGCACACAACACAGCACTGCTCATATTTGTTATGTTTCTGCTCAGTTTGTGTGCCTGTTCAGTGCATTTTCAGTTCCTGCCATGTTATGTTCATGTCCTGCCATAGCCATGCCCTTTGTTCTTGCCATGCGTTGTTTATTCTGGTGTCTCTCTATCTTCTTGCTCTGGTCTGATCCACCTCTCAAGTCCACATTCCTTGCCATGTTTTTCTTCCTGCGTGCTGCACCTTTCATTGCTTTGCTTTGGTTTGGCTGGCTGGTGTTTCTACTTCCTTCACAGCTGTTCTGAATTCAGGGCTGTCTTAAGCTTGACTGCCTCTTGTTTTTACTCATTTCTAACATTTACTAACTCACACGGGCGGTGTTTATTTAGACAAGCACTTACTAATCCTTACTAATTTTGATAGGGTATCGATTGGCATGATTTCCCACGTTTGCAATTTTCTAGATCTCGTTTCCTTTGCTGCTAAGTCTCATCCTTCCTTCTCTGCTGCATCTTACAGTGGTACTTAAGCTGAACACGCCCTATTTCCTCAATGGGCTTGTTAAGTCTGACTGCCTGTCCATGTCTCATGTTCCTATGCCCTGCCCCTCTCGTTTTGCCCAGGTGTTCCCTGTTTCCTTGATCCCGCCCTGAGTCCTTATATTCTGAGGTGGAGCACCAATCTTGCAGACGGATCCTTGTTCCTGCTACTGTATGTTCTCTTGTGAATCATAGCCTTGTATTGCCACAGCTTTGTTTGCCTCTAGCCTTGTTTGTCACTGCTTTGTTTGCCAGTCTTGGTAGTTCTTGTGTTTTTTCCTTTTGTATTTTCAGGTCTTGGAGTACAGTTTTTTGTAGGCTGTTGTGCCCCAGTTATTTGTGTTTTGTAAATAAACCCCTTTGTTTTGATTTTCTGTCTCGTGAGTGGTGTTTCCCATCGCTGACCATCACAATATTTCATTCACTCACCTGTCCTGGCAGATGAGCAACCTCAGAATGCGGAACGTTTCCCTGCTGCAGCCTGATTTTCATCCACTGGTCAAACTGGTTGGCTACATTGATGCTGGTTTTAGATATCTTGCCAGCAAGTTCATACTTTCATGTTTTTCTTGCTCATGCTATCTGGTAAACTGTTTTGCTTTCCTGTTTACAAAGGTCTTGATCCATATTTACCACAGCTAAGCTCCGGGATCGACCGTGCTCTATCGGCGCATTTGTGAGTCATGTTGTGGTTGCGGTTGCGGTTGCGGTGCTGACCACCGTGTTGGGATTCCAGAAGCTTCAGCTGATTCCACATCATTCCAATAAAGCCATGACTGGTGCCTCAAATTATCATTTGGGCCGAAGGATGAATTTTTAACTTTCATTTTTAAAACACTTTTGCTTATCGATGGAACATATAACTTCACCGTGTTGCTGGGGATGAAAGGAAGTTTTTTTTTTTTTTTTTAAATTTTTTTACATACTTTGCATGCACCATTTACGCATCTCTGCTTTCTGTTTTTATGAGCATTTTCCATGGCACTTGGCTCTTCGAACGTCCTTCCATTTGGTGGAGAGCACCATATTCACTGAATAATAATCGTGTTTGCCATGGTGAAGTGTGAGGTCATAAAATAAAGAACATGAGACTATCCCTGAACAAAATACTGAATTTCAGAGGGAGCTCAAATCATCAGCGCACTACTTTAAATACCAGATTTGTGAAGCTCTGACTCAGATAAAGATTGCTCACCCCTTTGCACAGATATAGACGCCGGCATCCGTAAATTCCGAAATTTAATTCCTAAATAATTCTGTAATTGAATTTCCAAATGTCTGACTTCATTGGAATAATTTTCCACAGTCTCTGTGATACAAATACTGAGTTATAAAGCCTAAATAGGCTAATATATAACAGGAAAAAATTGGCCTTACTTGTATTCTGCACAAAGGGGTTAAAATTACGTGGAGATTATTTGAGTTCTAAGTCTGTGGTACTTCGCTAATATCCCACCATGTTTCGGTCTATCCCTGACAGAGACTTTTCAGCTGCACCCGCGGTTCTTTTTTCGCTGTTGCCAATACATCAGCAATTCAGGCGCCAAATATCTGGTCCATTTGGAACTGTTAGTATCCCCATATACTTTGTAGATTTGTCAAGCAAATGCTGCGCGTTAGACCTTTTTTACGCAGGCACATGCAGTAGTCATTATTATTAAAACTAATTTAAAAAATCACATGCTTAGATGCTTATGTAGTTATAGTTCTGATACTTCAAAGTAAAAGCTAATTTCAGAGGTGCTTCTGGTATTTTGTCCACACTAGTATACTCCTTAGGGCCAGCATTGTGGTTGCACTGTTGCCACACAACAAGGAGGTTGTGGGTTCCAATCTGGTCTGGGCCTTTCTGAGTGAAGTCTGCATGTTCTCCTCATGTTCGCGAGGATTTTCTCTGTGAACTGTGGTTTCAATTCATAGTCCAGACAGTCAGATGATATTAATAGACTAATTTGCCCATAGGTATGACCGTGTGAATGAATGGTGCAAAACTTCGTGTCCTGGATGCTGAGACGGGCCCCCCACCCCAAGGCTCCAACCAGGAATAAGCATGGAAATACCATATCATATTAGCATTTGGGAATCAATTAAATGCTGCTGTCTCTTCAGGGAATAAAACAAGATTGCGTTTAATTTAGTAATTAAATTCCTGCAGAAAAGTAAACATACTCTCTTACTTCAAAAGCATTTTAATTTTGTCAGTTTTGAGTCCTTTAGTTCATTAATGCATCAATCACACCACATATCAGTACAGTGTCCATATAAATATTAGTTATCTTTGTTCCATTTTAAGACACTCCCTTCATTGCTTTGGTGACCCCCTGGTTAAATTAAGGCAGTAATACATAAACTAATGTCCATAAATATTTGGACACAAACCAATTAATTGCTATTTTGCTGTCTACCATACCATACTGGAGTTGAAATTAAACAATTAATTTAAGCTAGAAACACAAATTCAACCTTTAATTTGAAAGCATTTACAACCAAATCAGGTGGAAAGTGTAGGTACTCCAGCACTTTTTAAGCATTGTACCCCAGTTTCAATGGAGCAGAAGTAATTGGATGACTGAATGCATAAACATGGCCAGAGGAGTGTTATGCCCTCATTATTTAATTTATAAGTAAGCAGATATGGATTGATTTCAAGGGTTGTATTTGCATTTGGAACCTGTTGCTTTTAACTCTCAAAAGAGCAGTCACTGTCAGTGAAAATCACAAAATTTCTCAAGTAGCAAAAATGTTGGATGAGACCATATCAATACATTGGCACATTTTTCAAAAGACGTAATGCACAGGTGAGTTCAGGAACTGTAAATGTCTCAGAGGACCACAGTTAACAACTGTGACAGAAGAAAAAATAAGCTCCCTCAGTGAAGAAAACCCCCATCATTTTAGTTCAGATCAAGACCACCCTCCAGGGGGAATGCGTATCTACTGTATATCAACATCAATGATCAAGATGACACCTTGTGAACACTACACCAGAAGACTTCACTAAATACAGAAGGTTTACAATTAGATGTAGACCATTGGTAAGCCTCAAAAATGAGAAGTTAGTCCAAAAAAAAAAAATTGAAAAAAGTCAGCGCAGTTCCAGTGCAACATCTTACGTACAGATGAGAGAAACACCCACTTTTACCAGGATGACAGGAAGAGAAGAGTATGGAGAAAGGAAGGAACTGATGATGATCCATACTATGCCACCTCATCTGTTAACTGTGGTTATGTGTGGGCATGTATGGCTGCCACTGGTACCAGCTCCCTTGTATTTATTGATGATTTGACCGAAGGTAAAAGAGACAGGATGTATTCTGATTGTATATGGCTGAACACTGGGCCCCATCTACTCAGATTCAGCTTCAAAATTCACTAATGAGTCACAGTGCGGACAGATGATCAATATTCCACAAAACAACCCAAAACTTTAAGGCAAAGACAAGGAATATTCTACACAAGCCAAGTCAATCACATGCATTGAAAACAACGGAGAGAGCATTTCACCTGCTGATGGCAAAATGCCCCAAAAACAAGCAGGAGCTAAAGAAAGCTGCACTGAAGGCCTGACAAAGAATAACCGACAATGAAACTCAGCATCTGGTGGTGTCTATAGTTTCCAGTTCCAGATATCAGGTAGTCAATGACTGAAAGGATCTGCAACCAAATATCAAAAATGACAATTTTATTCATGATCATTTTAGTCTGTCCAATTACTTTTGAGCCAATAAAATCTGCCGTTTGTGCAACATTTTTAAAGCAGAAGCCCACACATTGTTTCATTTCAAACCAAACTCATTGTGGTGGTGTACAGAGCCAACAAGATTATAAAGATTGTGTTACTGTCCTAATATTTATGGATTTGGCTGTATCTGAAGCGTCTCTCATCAGCAGGAGTTTGTTGCTCCTTGCTTCTTCCATAACATCAGGCCTGTGCCAGCTGGAGGTCACTGTAGCATCTTTGCAGAGCCCCATATCACACAAATAACCCATTATTACCACGTTCATGAAAGTACAAATAAAAATGCAACTAATAGCCCCAAAGCAAGCACACACAATGATAAACAGCAGTGTACAAGCAGCAATTCAATTGTTTTATTTTGATTAAGACTCTTTACCCACTGTAGTATGTTCAAATACGTGAGGAATAGGTTTTGTCTGAAGTAGGGGGAACTTCCCACATTAAAAACGGAAGTAGCAACATTTCACTTTCCCTGCAAAAACAAAGCTGAGTCCATGATTTGACCACTGAACAAGCACAAAGGCTCTTGAAATGAGGCCTGACAAAGAGGCTATAGCACCCTCTAGTGGGCAGGAATGAGGAGACACACTGGCTGCTTGACCCGTCTAAACTTGTTCTGAAGTGTGCGGTTATTTTTGATCCATATCATGCCTGTTGCATATTTGATCTTGATTAAGAAAAGGACGATGTAATGCCAGTTTCCAGACAAAAAGTCGCCTCTTTCGGGAACATTTCAAAATGTAGATTACACAGTGTAACAAAAAAGAAAACATCATCGTAAAATATTAACAATCCTCACCAGATCATGAGGTCAGTGGTTTTGTATATTTTACAGTATTTATATAGCAAATCAACTGAAGGTAAATTGGACAGCAGAGACCAAAGCAAGGAAATAACCCAGAATTTGCCAGCAATTAAAAGGAATGTGAACATTACACTCAAGTCACAACTGCCAGTTTCACAATGGAGATAAATTCAGTCCTCACTCATCATCCTAATGGAGAGCAGTCTAATCCCAACTCGTCATATAATGACTCTACCTGACCAAGCATCAATATACAATGAAAAAGGAGGGTTTCCACGTATTTAAAATGAACCCTACCTCCTAAGCCCTTACCCTTAACCTGAACCCTCACCCTAAACGTCAACGCCAAAAGCCTCCTTTTTCATCGTATATCGACACTTGGTCAGGTAGCGTCACTATATGATGAGTTGGGATGAGGATGTGTTGCCTAGTGCTTAAGCCAGGTATGTTCATAAACCAGTTCAGGAACTGGCGGTCTGAGCAGTGTGTACTACGACCATACTAAACAACAAATTGCGTGTGATGCAAGGCAGTGTTGGCAAATATTAACTCCATTTTATTCCAATGCGGCAATCCACAACAAATAAGCAGACTGAAATTGGAAAATCCATAAGAAAGAACAAAGAATGACATCTGTGCCAGCGTGTATAAATTAATCGACCTATATTTACAGCCATTTAAAGATGTAATCAGGAGACGACTGTCATGAAGAGCTGATTTTATGTCTTTCTGCTGCAATGTGTGCAATTTGGGGATGTTAAGCGGACACATTGTTGAATGCCTTTTATGGTTTATAGCTGAATGCTATGGCTGCACATTTTACCAGGACCATAAAGAGAACGAGTGACTGATTCCTGTAATTAACTGAAGGATAGGATCGTTCAGTAATCACAAGAATTTAAAAGGCTTAAAATTATAAGCAAAGGACTGATGCGAAGCCTTTTATTACATTTTAAAAACTGTCAAAGTACCAAGGGGATTTTCAGATTTGTGTACAAAACACAGTAACTAATAACGTTTATCTGTTTGTCTGTTGGGATGTACTAAAACAATCATGTACAGAGGGTTCATCTCATCTAACAAACAAAAAAAGACAGAAAACCGACGAATCAAGCATTTGTCTCGGCATTTTGTATGATCGCAAAATAGCTTATTAACAGTAATCAATTTAAACTTATAAAGCTTGTAAAGGAAATAAAACCTTTGGATGCAATTGTTTTGGTACATCCCAGCCGGTTGGGTCAGATGAAAATTTTGATTAACATCACTGAAGTTCATGAGCTTGGTACACTAATCTGTCCTCTCACTGCTACGTTTTTTTTGGAAAAAGTATTGAAAACCTGCGAATCAATCATTTACTAATGGTTTTAAATTGAAAATGTATTATTACTTAATGATCCAATGCTTCAGTGGATTATATGAAGCCGTCACTCTTTCAATTTTCAGCATAGTGTACAAGGATAGCATTTAGCAATGTACAGAAAAAGGGAAGAGTATCTATGTTCCCTGAGTCCTACGTTCCCCAATTCACTATTCTGTCAACACACATTAAGTAAACTTTTCAAAAGGTTTTATGTCGTCTGAGATTATTTTACACATTAGCAAGTTACATGCATGCACTGACAAGAAAGGGCCCTACTGTAGCCTACAGAACACAGTAAACAGAAAGGAACAAAATGTTAAGTACGAACATGTCCTAGCTCTCACTCAGGCTGAAACCTCACTCCAGCTTCAGTGTAAGTGGAGGCCTCCGTTCAATTCATTGACTGTACAGTTTCATCGCAGGGCCTCTCTTGGCTAAAATGAGCCTGTTGAATACAGAGACTGAAGTACTGGCAGAGAACTTGGTGAAGAGAAAGCCTTCAGATATAAACTTGGATAACATAAAAACAGAAGATCTAGATGATCTACTGATTCAAGACCAGAGTGAAAGCTGGGGAACATCTTTGTCAGGTTCTGATTACAGTATGTGCTCCACAGAGCTGGGAAACATAGGACCCAGGGAATACAGGACCCTTTTTCTGTTCACATCATGTGCCATATAAATCTGGAGAGCCCAGGCCCCTGGGAGCGTAGGAATCACTGTGAGCAAAAGGCTTTCAGCTGTGTTTCTGCTTTAATCCGCTGTAGAACAGTATTAGTGTCTACAATAAACAACGGCTGTTGCTCGCAAAAAGTGGCAGTGTAAACATAGCCAATGTCCCACCCAGCAGTAAAGAACTAACTTGAAGCAGCAAAGCATCGAGAAATGAAGGCATAAAGACAAATTCATATGAAAAGAATTAAGGCAGAAACTACCTCATCTGTACATAATTTCCAATATTATAGATACCTCTGAGCAGCATCTAAAGAGACCATCATTTGGTGTCGTCTACAAAATTATTTCCATGTAGTAGTTTTGCATATTTAATGCAATTGTATGCCATGGCTCAAACTTGAATTTAGCTCCACTTTTCTCAACGTGATCGAAAATGCTGGCAATAAATTATTCCTTAAAAGCCAAAAGAAAACCAACAGTTCTTGACTAAGCCAAGCTGACCTTTAGTTACAATGCAGCCCAATGAAAAATCCACGAAAAGTTGACTCTTTTAGAGACTCTCTGCTTTATCAATGTACACAGCGGCTGGCAGGGTTTGGAACGCGGTCAGAGACACAGTTACGGGAACGGTGAGAGAGATGGCACTGGGATCAGTGGTGGATGAAGGAACAGCATTTACGGACTGCTGAGGACGGAGGGCGTTTGTGATCTGGTTGGGTTGAGATGGCGGGGAGGAGGGCAGAGAGTCGCGATGAATGCGGATGTGCTTCCGAAGATATGCGGCAAACAAGAATGCCTTTCCGCAATAAGGGCAGGCGTGGGGTCGGGAGGGCGAATGAATGCGCTGGTGTTTCCGCAGACCGGCCGGGTTCAGAAAGCCCTTGCCGCAGCTTTCGCAGATGTGGGGCCTGGGCTTGGGATGAGTTTTCTCATGGGCGCGCAGGTCCGATAGCTGTGCAAAATCCGCCTGGCATAAAGTACACGTATGAGGACCCAGGGGTAGAGCGACATCCGTAGGCGTAGGTGGGATGCTGTGGAGACTCTCGTGGGCCTGGAGCTCTTCCCATGCACCAAACGTTGCGTCGCAGTGGCCACAGGAAAACTGCGGGAGGGTGGGGGGAGTGGACAGGGACACTGAGAAAGGCTGCGGAGACTCGGACTCAGGACCCGGTTGCTGTTGCGGCGGTCTCTCAGCAAGATGAGTGCGTTCATGCTTTCGCAAGCTTGAGGAGACAACAAAAGCCTTGAAGCACAAGCTACATTTAAAGGGGCGCTCCCCGGAGTGTACCCTGCAGTGCTTGTTGAGACTCGAGCGCTCAGCAAAGGACTTGCCGCACTCAGAGCAAGAGAAGGGTCGAAGCCCGGTGTGCACCAGCATGTGCCGCCGCAGGTCCCACGATGCCACAAATGCCTTGTCACAGCTCTGGCACTTGTACGGCCGCTGGCCCGAATGCACCCGCAGATGAACTGCTAAATCTGCCGGTTGTCGGAAACGCTTTGCGCACTTATCGCAGGGGTATGGCTTAAAACCGGAGTGCGCCCTCTGGTGGCGACGGAAACTGGACGGATCTGAAAACATCTTCCCACACTGAGGGCAGAGAAAGGGTTTCTCCCCGGAGTGTGTGCGTAGATGAGACTGGTAAGAAGACAACTGAGTGAACCCCTTGCCACACTGCTCGCACTGATAGGGCTTACTCTGAGAGTGGATTCGTAAGTGACAAGCAAGAGAGGATGAGCGAGAGAAGGCCTTTCCACAGTCCGAGCAAAGGTAAGGTTTCTCTCCTGTATGCGAGCGCTCGTGGTTCTTCAGATCCTTCAGCTCAGTATATGTCTTGCCACACAGGCCGCAGGAGTAAGGTCGGTGGCCTTGATGGTTGCGACGGTGCTTCCGGTACACAGAAGGGTCAGCAAATCTCTTTCCACACTCACCACAAAAATAGGGCTTCTCCCCCGTGTGTGACCGCTGATGGACTTTGAGCTTTGAGAGTGTTGGGTAGCTCTTTGAGCAATGGGGACAGGAGTGAGGCCGCTCACCACTGTGCTGGGTCATGTGGATGCGCAGACAGATGGCCTGCATGAAGGTTTTGCCACACTCGGAGCACACAAATGGCTTCTCCCCTGTGTGGGAGCGGACATGATTGCGCAACTCTGTGGGAGTTTTGTATGCCTTGTGACACTGTGAACACTGGAAGGGCCGCAAGGCAGAGTGAGAGCGTTGGTGTTTGGACAGCTGAGATCGACTGGGGAACGTCTTACCACACTGATCACAGGTGTGGGGCTGCCAGTCTTTGTCTTGTGCCGAACTTTTGCGACTCTGGAGACCTGAAGGACTTGGGGAATCCTTTTGGCAGGAGGCGCATTTGTTAGGCCGCGTGGTCTTCTGTTGCTTCCCTTTACCTCTGCCTCTTCTAGGTTGCTCCTTGACCTCTTCTTTCTTCTTCAGTGCTTTTTCCCTTTTTCCTTTGGTCTCTGCAGATGAGGGGGTCTTAGGTTCTGCCGCAGGTGAATTTCCCGACTGTAGAGAGGCCATTTTCAAAGGGGTCTCTGGTATGGATAAAAAAATGGTAAGAGGAAATAATCAATAAATGTGGGTCTAAAGCAACGTTTGATTCTGTTCAAGGTGACGTTCACAGTATTCACAAACCAAACGTATCAATTTCCTAATAAACTAAAGCGCACAGGTGAGCAAAGATGGCAATGTACATTGCTGACATTCAGACCATTTTCTGCACTCAATTATGTATTGCACTTAAGAGTTTAAACAAACTATGTTTGCCACATTCCATGACACTAATGTAATGTATGCCTGTATTGTAGTTTTATTGTGGTCCAATTGACAAGCAAATTAGCGTTGGAGAATATGAATTATTAACTGATTAAGCTAAAGTAACTGGTGGCTAACAAAAGCCAAGTCCACATGAACATTTGAAAACTGGGTTTGTCCTCCTTCATTTTCCAAAAAAAAAATTCTGTCCACATGAAGACGCAAAAGTGCAATTAAAGCAATGTAAAGAGCATGCAAAACCAAAAGGTGGCGATGATATAATTTAATGTGAGACCATGTAGGCCAATGATAAGCCTTAAAAACTCACTATAAAAGGCATACACACTCTTACGTCATAAGCCAAAAACTCAGTTTTCCCAGTCAAATCTACATACAGGTATAAATAAAGTAACCTGAACCTGTCCACACATAAACAGTGAAAATGGAATTTCTAAAAATCTTCACCATGGAAGACGTTTTCCAGTAGATTCTTTATCAGTGACCAAAAACACAGTTTGCATGAGGTTGATGGGCCGAAACGCATAGAAAATGGAGCGTTTTTAAAATACGCATGAACATACTGACAAGGCCTAAAACCTGTGGTCCTCCACAGTGGGATAGCCCACAACTGATTTAAACCATTTGAAATTATCCACCTACTACCATGGTAATCTCTCAATGACAGCCTAAGATGATTCTTGTAACCCTATTTGAAATATTTTAATGTGATATAATATGCATGATCTACTGTTGAAGTTCACAGCGAGTTAACTGATTTAGCCAGGGTAATTAATGGAAACTGAAACCAATAAACCAGTTGTCCTGGAGTAGAATATAGCTACCCTGATACAGATTAAGATGTAACAGAATCATTACATTTATTAACTCCAAGTAATTTAAGGACAGAGTTATAAAAACATCAAAAAGTGAACAATTCTTCTACATGCAATATGAGTAAGAACAGCTTAAACTAGTGTTTCCTCTATCTCTCCCAGAGTACCACTTGTACTGCGTGTTTGAGATCTTTCCCTGCTCCAGGAAAGGTGATTCAAATGATCTGTTCAGGGTTGATAGCGACCTGATCGTTTGGATTCCCAGCGCAGGAACAGAGAGAGATCATAATAAATAAATAAATAAATAAATAAATAAGAAAATTAACCTTTTTAAAAATCGGGACTGGTGGTAGCCCAGGACAGCTTTTGGGAAACACCAGTTTGCAGCTATATGAAACCTGAATGCTTTAATAAGGCTACGTTGAATTCTGATTGCACAAACAGGGATACTGTTTCTAACGCTGAAACTACCGCAGATAATAGCCAAGTATCCTGCAAGCGTAATGATGTATTTTACGGACGCATTAGCTTCGTTTTCACTTGGTGCAGAATAAAAACTGTTAGCAGTCAGCTAATTGTAGGCTACCGTATGATACATTGATAAGAATGTTGCAATTTGCTACGCGCTGTACAATCTCAAAATGGCCGGCGTTAGGACCTCAGGGACGAGAATGAGGCGAGACGCACATTGACAGCTGAAGGAAGTTAAAATAATAACCTCAATGTCAAATTATATCCCTAAATTGGTAACATTTTGTGAATTCACGACGAAGGAGAACGTAACCGTAATAATGTACGACATAAACTATTTGTTTCAGCTTCACAAAATCATTCACTTTCAAAACGACAACTCGCGAGCTGCATTGCTTAGCTAGCAAGATGGCTGGCTTTAGGACCGCTTAACAATCAGGTCGCATATGACCGGCGCCGATGGTTAGCTCACCCAAGATACAGCACATGCAAGAAACAATTGATAAGTGTTTCCCTGTTTTTATGCTGAGTTCGTATTCTTACCGAAATAGATCCACTGTTATAGGTGTGGTTCGTCAGGCTACAGTGGTTCGCTTACTACATTGGTGCTCGCACAGTCAATGGAACAACTTCAGAGAACGAGTGTGATGTTTTTGGGAGGGCTTTAGGACCATGACGGTCTGGGTAAGGGGAGGAGAAAGTTTCTGTTCGGAAATATACTGCTGGGAATCTTGGAAATCAAACGAGCAAACATTTGGTTACTTAGGAATGGAGCAGGGGAAGGTTGAAGAGAAAAGCCTTCATTAACTTGTGTGATAAATATTATTATTAACCTGTAATTAATCGTTAGATCATTGAGGCTAAGCTAGATTGTCTAAGAATGGAAAATTAAAAATGTATAAATGCGCAAGAAATGCACTGGTCAATAATAGGACGAGGAAATTAATCAAACAAATGTATAGGCGCAATTAATATCACCATTTCATCCTCCATTTTCTGTTTCATTTATCGCGAATTCACAATCAGGTCCAAGTCTCTGGACATTGACACAGTTTTCATGATTTTAGCAAAGAAAAGCACCACAATGAATCTGAAATAAAACTTTAAAGATATGCGTGAAGGGTAGAGGAGACCACGTCTTTTGTGTTGTCTTGTTGAAATATGCATGGATGTCCCAGGAAAAAATGTCTTCAAGGCAGCATCTGTCACTTCAAAATATCAGTGTATTTTTCGGCATCAATGTTGCCTTCATAGAGGTGGAAATTACCCTTGCCAAGGGCACTGACACAACCCCAAACCATGACAAGGTATGACTTTTGGACTTGTTGCTGATGACTGTGTAGATGGTCCCTTTCTTCTCTGGTCCTGGGCACATGGCATCCACTTTTTCAACAACAAAAAAGAAACCTAAAATATTGATTTGTCTTTTTTGCTGTGTGATGGTCCATCACAGATGCCTCAGAGCCCACAGAAGTCAACGGCACTTGTGTACCCTCTTAATATTTGGCTTACTTTTTGGACAGTGAGGTTTTAACTGGCATGGATGTAACTATGTTTTGCAGTACTTGACATTGGTTTGCCTAAGTAATCCTAAACTCATGTGGTTATATAGATCACTAAAAGACAGTGGTGTAGTGGTCCCCGAAGAAGTGGGCATACTCTATTGGGTAGATGGGTGGATACTTGAGGAGAAAGTGAATATACTCATATGTATTTCAATATTTTTTTACTAATTGGTGAGTATAGTTTACAATGTATTTTTAGCTCAATTTGATCATTTTTCTAATGTAGCTATGAATCATGACAGATGATAGATCTTTTTTTTTTCCTTTTCTGTCGTTGTCTGTGTGTTATAACTGAATGAGATTTCTGCTGCTGTAACAATGTAATTTCCTGTGAAGGATGAATAGAGTATCTATCTATCTATCTATCTATCTATACTGCTAATTGACAGAAAAAGGGGTGAGTATACTCTGTATACCTGCAGATACTCTCCACTTCACCAATGCTTACAGATAAATGACAGTTCTATCTCGTACGTGCTCCGCCCTCTAACGGGCTTCGCTATTGGTTTACCCCTCCGAGGCCCTGCCTCGGTGCCTGAGAAAGAAAATTGAACTCACCTGCTCCGTAGGAGGGGGTAGCATGCTCACCTCCTATAAAGCCTCGGTGCTGTCAATGCTCGTCTCCCTTTTTCACTTAGCCTGATGAAAGTTTGGACTCTCGCGAATTTCAGTCACCATCTGGTGTCGCAAAAGATATGGATAAGGTTTGTCTCTAATATGCCTCCCCCATGGCGCCCTCGGACCAGCACGATGACTGTGCATCTGTCTGGCTGGCGGCACCAGGCGGAGGCTGCTTCCTGTGCCGCCTGTGTAAGCGCTCTCCCCTGAGGAGCGTGAGCAGCGGCTACAGTTAGTGCGCCTTCCAGGCTGGCTCGAGGCCAGCCTGAGAGCCGGCGGCGGCGGCGGCGGTCCGTTTGAAGCCTTGGCAGCGGCCCTCTTCCAGGACGACGAGCTCCCTCCCGTGCTCGAGTGATGACTTCACCATCGGTCTGGTGGCCCAGCTGAAGGGAAGACCGTGGCCCCGGGTACTGTGTCTGAAGATGTCGCCACGAACCCGATGGCAGCCAAATCCCTGGCGATCTCCTATGGGCCCTACTCCACCATGTCCAGACGATGGTCGACCGCCTGGAGTCTGCCCGCGAGCAGCTGCGGTCTCGCCTTCGCTCAGCAGCCGCCATCGCGGGTCTTCCGAGGACTGGCCATCTGCGGGCTCCAGCCCCCGTCTACCGCCACCGCAGCCTCACAGCTTCTGGTCGCCCTGCTCCTGGAAAGTTTACAAATAAAAGGCGTTATTTGTATATGGCTTCAGGATCGTTATGTCTCATACTACACACACTGACACACTGGTTGTTTCAGATGTTGGCATTCATGGTCATTTGGGACACCCTACCGGGGGGGAGCAGAGTGGCTCTCCCTTCCGTTCACTGGGTTAATAAGAGGGACACGGTGCGTAAGGCTGGTGTTTTCTCAGCATTTCTACTCAACACAGATCCGCAAATCGGTGCTTCACCAGCTAATAGCCTATTTATGAAACGCTGGCTAGCTAAGCACTGACGAGGTTTGCGTTGTTCTACCCGTGGCGATAGTGCACTGTCAAACAATGTGGCTAATCTGAATTCTGACGATGATAGCCTCCTGTCATACTGTGGAAGGTGGGTTCACGCCGAATCCTTCAATTCGGGGCACTTGTTTCGTCCTGGTGCAGCTCCAGCGAGGAGATGTTCAAGAACTGATGCAGATTGCCAGCAACTTCCTAACACTGCTGGCTGGACTGGCTCCAGTGGCGTGGTTAGTACACGTCAGCAACACAGATCCGCAAATCGGCGCTTCACCAGCTATAGCCTGTTTATGAAACACTGGCCAGCTAAGCGCCGGCGAAGTTTGCGTTGTTCTACCTGCGGGGGTAGTACACGGTCAAACAATGTGGCTAATCGGAAATCTGACGGTGATACCCTCCCATCTTACAGTGGCAGGTGGGTTCACTCTGAATCCTTCGATTCGGTTCACTGTGCATCCCGGGGACAAGGGGCGGGATGTTTACACGAGGGTAATTCTGGTACCGGGGCTTATGAATCTGTGGAGAAGACCTTCACTCATTCTGCTCCACAGGCCGATGGCTCTACCCATGGCGGTAGCACACGATCAAACTTAGTAGCTAAATCAAAATTTGACGCCCTCCCATCTTTCAGTGCTGGTTTGGTTCAAAATTCAGTCTTTAAATTCAGCGAACTCGCTTCATCCGGGCGCGTCACCAGTGAAGAAACGTTCACAAACTAATAGCCAGCATGTTGCTAACACTCTAGCTAGGCTGGCTCCAGCAGCGTGGTTAGGACACGTCAGGGCGCTTCTGCTTCCGGGTCGCACGGA
This sequence comes from Gymnothorax javanicus, assembly GCA_029692085.1. Taxonomy (NCBI): domain Eukaryota; kingdom Metazoa; phylum Chordata; class Actinopteri; order Anguilliformes; family Muraenidae; genus Gymnothorax; species Gymnothorax javanicus. Next base: position 111,199,884 of record CM056200.1, read on the forward strand.
AGGGGAGCTGTCCGCCATTTTGGCTCCATGGCTCCTGAGGTGTCATACAACATTTACTGTGCATCCCGGAGACAAGGGACGGGATGTTTACACGAGTGTAATTCTGGTACTGGGACCTACGAACCTGTGGAGGAAGTCTCCACTCCTTCTGCTCCACAGCCCGAGGTGTTTCTGGATGTTAATGTTTCTGAGAGTAAACATCAGGAAGAGCTCTCGCTTGACTCAGAAATAGCTGTGCCCCACCGTCCATGGTGAGTGAGTCACCAGGTGACGTGCTTGGGGATACAGTGGAAGCATTGCTGTCATTAGCCTCTCAGCCCTTTCGGGCAGGGCCCCCCGGTCGAACCCTCCCACAAGGGCGGGGCCTCGCGGGAGGGCCGGGGCTATCGGAGACCATAGAATCAACTGCCTCCCCACTCAAGAACCACTATCAGTCGTGGGTGAGTTTGTGCGCCCCCCTCCCAGTCTGGCTGGACAGAACGTTGCGGACGGGATACGCATTGCAGTTTCGCTGCCGTCCTCCTCCATACAAAGGCATTGTGCGGATGAAGCTCCCCAATTCCGCCCAAAGGGCGGTCTTGAAGGAAGAGGTGAACTCGCTTCAACGAAAAAGGCCCGTAAGACCGGTTCCCTAATCGGAAGCTCGAGCGGGATTTTATTCCCCTTATTTTTTGATTCCCCAAAAAATCAGGAGGCCTGAGGCCCATTCTGGATCTTCGAGAACTAAAGCAGGTATATTGCGCGCAGACCATTCCGGATGCTGATGGTGAGGGCGCTGCTGGAATGTGTCAAGGCAGGCGACTGGAGGACATCGATAGATCTGACGGACGCTTATTTCCATGTCCCAATTCTGCCGCGCCATCAGGAGTTCCTTCGTTTCGTATTTGCCACCTCCCGTTTGGATATTCCCTGGTACCTCAGACATTTTCCAAATGTGTGGAGACAGCGCTAGCACCGCTCCGGCGTAGAAGGATACGGGTTCTGACCTATCTGGATGATTGGCTGATCCTGGCCCCTTCCGAGCAGAGGGCAACAGCCCATACAAGGCTGGTGATGCAACATATTGCTCAGCTGGGCTTGGCTATCAACAATGACAAAAGTACCCTGCAGCCCAGCCAGACAGCGCGGTACTTAGGGATGCTGTTGGACTTTCGGGCTATGACCGCATGTCTGTCAGTGGAGAGAACAGAGGCGATCCTGTCTCGGGCCCAAGAAATACTGGACGCAGTCTCGGTGCCGGCAATACCAGTCATGTCGCTACTGGGGATGATGGCTGCTGCCCATTTAGTAGTCTGCTTGGAGCTGCTGCACATGAGAGATCTGCAGCGCTGGTTCATATGCCTTCGGCAGGACCCAAGGCGGGACCAGCAGTGCATGCCCCGCATACCAATGCGAGCACGACGGACGTTGGCGTTTTGGGCCTCACCCAGCCGGCTCCGCGAGGGGGTTCGGATGGGGTGCGTGTCTCACTATACCCACATATTTGTAGATGCCTCCCTCACTGGGTGGGGCGGGACTTGCGGCCCTGCTTCTGTCGCTGGTACATGGCAGGGGCCCCAGCGTCATATCAACCTACTGGAACTCATGGCGGTTCAGAGGGTGTTGCACCATTTTGCCCCACAGTTGGAAGGGAGGCACGTCCTAGTGAGATCGGACAACACAACGGCGGTGGCCTATCTCAACAGGCAAGGGGGGGGTCAGATCAGTGGCCCTACACAAGATGGCTGCTTCCATCCTAATATGGGCGGATCGCCATCTCTGCTCCCTGAGAGCCCGGCATGTTCCTGGCATCCTCAACACTTGGGCAGATGGACTGTCCAGGGGGGCGCTGCCCAAGGAGGATTGGAGCCTCCCACCGGTGATGGCCGAACAGATCTGGAGGCTGTTCGGGCGACCAAGGGTGGGTCTGTTTGCGAGCAGGGAGAACACTCTGTGCCCTCATGGTTCTCCTTGAGGCCTACAGACAATCCTCTCTTGGGGGTGGATGCGTTGGCCCATCCAGTTTGGCCAGCCGGCCTGCTGTATGCGTTCCCGCCCCGTCGGCTACTAATGCCACGGCCCCGCAGGGTACGAGAACAGCGCCTGTCTATAATTATTGTGGCACCAGTGAGCCCAAGCGCCAGATGGTTTCTGGATCTCATCCAGCTGGCGGTGGAAGGCCCGTGGGAGATTCCGGACCTCCCCTCGACCAGGATTCGGGCGCAGAGTACCATTCTCACCCGCCCCCTAATGGCCTGGAAGTTGAAAGGGTGAAGTTGACTGAGTTGGGCCTGCCCGAGGTGGTAGTGTCCACAATTCAGAGCGCACGTGCCCCGGCCACATCCAAGGCTTATGCAACCCGTTGGCGGATTTTTATCGGCTGGTGTCAGGCGACAGGCCTGAACCCGCGCTCATGCCCCCTTCAAGGGGTGCTGGATTTCCTTCAGGGGCTCTTCGAGGAGGGCCGCGCAGCATCCACTCTGGGGGTGTTCGCTGCAGCGATCGCGGCTGGACATGATGAATTTGACCGCTTCACAGCCAGAAGTCACCCCCTGGTAAAGCGTTTTTTGAGTGGAGTCCGCAGGCTAAGACCCCCTACGCAGCGCGTGGTTCCGCAATGGGATCTGCAAACAGTGTTGGACGGCCTGGCAGGACCACCATTTGAACCTCTGGACCAGGCGGACCTGCATATTTTATCTATCAAGACTGCCCTCCTTCTGGCCTTGGCATCAGCTAGGAGGGTGAGCGAGCTGGGCGCTCTCTTTGTGCACCCGTCGTGTTTGACCCTAAGAGAGGACAAAGGATCAGTTGAGCTTCGTCCTAATCCGTCCTTCCGACCAAAGGTCATCACCACAACTTTCAAGTCATCTGTAATTCGACTACAGGCTTTCTGCCCACCTCCTCATGCCACCAGCGAGCAGGAATGGATACACAGGCTGTGCCCAGTGTGCGCGCTCAGCCTTTACTTGGGACGCACTGCAGATCTTAGGAAAGTAGATCAGCTGTTTGTGTGCTATGGCGGATGGGCTCTGGGGGCACCTCTATCAGCACAGCACCTCGCCCACTGGATCTGTGATGCTATCTGCAGACCCTATTCGGCGATGGGTCTCATTTCCCCAGCAGGATTGACCGCACATTCTACCCGGGGCAATGCATCCTCTACAGTGCTATTTAAGGGCGTATCCGTGGAGGAGATTTGCAGGACGGCCTCTTGGTCTTCCGCATCAACCTTTGCGCAGTCATATCTCAAGGATATTACAGCCAGCACGGTCGCACATTCAGTCCTGGGAACCCTGTCAGCGGGGCTCCTCTCCAACATTAACTAGTATGTTACCACACTCTGAGGCGAGGCGCTCTGGGGGCGCCTTGCCTGCAGGTGTGGGGGCTTGTCGGCGGGAGATGACAGCTACAAGCCCCCCCATTCATTCATTCGTTCTTTCATTCTAGAAGGGACCCTATCGGGAGGGGCCCCTTCTGACACCAACTTGGGTCTGGTGTTGTTTAGCTGTATCACGACCTGGGGCGGGGTACGCAGTCTAGCGGTGCTCGCCCCAGTGAGTGAACTGGTTTCTCTGGTTTCTGAAGAGGACTCTGTAGTCTGGGGCCACCTGGGAGTACATTCATCCCTAACGGCCTTCGCCTTAGGTGTAAACCAATAGCCAAGCCCGTTAGAGGGCGGAGCACGTATGAGATAGAACTACCAGTTACCTGGATGTAACTCCAGTTCCATGAGTATGTGCGTAGCCCTCTAACAGCCTGCTCAGCTGGCCCCGAGTGTGAGATGCTGAGTTTCAAAGGGAGACGAGCAATGGCAGCACCGAGGCTTTATAGGAGGTGAGCATGCTACCCCCTCCTACGGAGCAGGTGAGTTCAATTTTCTTTCTCAGGCACCGAGGCGGGGCCTCGGAGGGGTAAACCAATAGCGAAGCCCGTTAGAGGGCTACGCACGTACTCATAGAACTGGAGTTACATCCAGGTAACTGATAGTTCTTGATGCAGTGCCGTGATCACAGATTTGGGGTACTCATCATCAGCTTGTGTCCTTGTCGTTGTCCCCGGGGTATATTTTGGCCTAGGCCAGATTATATTTGGATATAGTCTGGCGAGGGGTTAATCTGGGCTGTTACACCTAACTGTTCTGCTGATGACCAAACATTTCCGTATTTGGGCATCTGAAAGAGTGGATTCTCCTATTCGGATTCTCAGCTTTCTATTGATGTATAGTACAAAGTAATCCGACGTAATAAGAAACACAATCGCGGGAAGTTTGCTAACCTTTCTTTTCTGTCAGGGCCGGCGCTAGACCTGAAAATTTGGGGGAAAATATCCATCCCTTTATTGACTACAATTAGTCCTGGCTAATTCTAGATGGTTTTCCTTTATTAACACGTCATCCAATTCAAGAATAATCAAGTGGCAATTGAAGACACGGCTTCTCTCCCCCGTGCGATCTAACAGTGACAAAATAATGGGCTACATTCAGTACAGAAAAATAATTTAATTATACATAGGTCTATGCACTGGCATTCAGCAACGGTAATTTTTTTTTTTTTTTTTTTCCAGTGAGAGCAGCGATTCAGAACTCTTTTGCGAATGAAGGTAATTTCGGCGACAAGTACACCTGTTTTGGCAGCACGGTCACGCAACTTGCTGTAAAAAATAGACAGCTGTCCGATTGGACAATGTAAATGGACGAAACCATGTACTTGTCACCAGAATTACCTTCATTCGCTGAAGAGTTCTGAAATGCCGCTCTCGCTGGAAAAAAGTTACGTCCGCATAGACCTAATTATAATTAAATTATTTTTCTGAACTGAATGTAGCCCATTTGTCGCTGTTAGATCACATAGGAGGAGAGAAGCCGTGTCTTCAATTGCCTCTTGATTATTCTTAAATTGGAAAACGTGTTAATAAAGGAAAACCATTAAGAACAAGCCAGGACTAATTGTTGCCAATAAAGGGATGGATTTTTGCCTAGGCAATTGTCTAGGCGAGCGCCGGCCCTGTCGTAGGTTATATCTGATTGGGATTTGACAATGCCATTGGGAAAGAGTTAAGCAATTAGCCACAGAGGGGAAGCAGATTTTTTTCTATTTTCCTTAAAGTTTTTTTTTTTTTCAACTCCTCTCTGGATGGCTGACTTGCACTGAACTGTCTGCTAGTTTAGTGTTCCAAAACTGGGTCAAGGACCCCATCTAACTTACGCGCCAAATTATTTTGCTATGCGTTTTTACTCGAGCCTTGCGAGTACACTTGTGACCATACGGTACCGCAGATGCATTTACACTGTGCAGCTCATTATACCTCAATTAAATCGATTTAATCTTTTGCCTAATAGATATTTTAATGGAATGAAGTACTGTAGGCTAATTGTAGGGTATAATACTCAACTTTTACGTTCCAAGTAACATTGCTGTTGTAGAGGTGCCGTGTTGTAAACAAAAATTGTCACTCCGAAATCGTATTGTGGATATTGCACTAGAAATGTCTGATTTTTTTTTTTTTTTAATAATCCCATACAAAACATATGTATCTTCAATGTAAAATGTGCATGACAACACATTAGTATACCTTTTTTGCCTGGAAAATGGATGGCCTTTCATGGTTAGGTTGAAAAACACGAAGCCTTATTTTTACGTGTAAGTCAATTCTCTTCCTGCCAGAATAATTCCTGGAATCTTTCCATGTGTAAATATAATATTGATGCAATATTTAACGTGAATTTTTGTGGCGCTATTATTACAGTGGGTATAACTGTGGCAGCCATAACAATTGCTGTTCGAATTATTTAAATTTTAAGGACGTGTTCTTCGGTGCTTCCTAATTACTATCCTTTAGCATGGAGAACACTGGACCATCCTTTACGAAGAGAAAGGAGATAATGCCGTCCTGCAGTTCCGTGCGGCAGCAATATTTAAAGCGACGCACCATCTATCCGGCCACGCACGAAAACAAACATAACGGGCAAGCGGCGCATGATTAATCTTACGAGTTAGTGAAGTCGGATTCTCTTAACACCACAGTTGTTTTTTTTTTTTCTGAGTCCATATCAATTATGCTTTATGCTTTACGTCTTTCCTTAATCTCATGACTTTTTTCCATCGAGGTTAAGGGAAAGTGGTCAGGAATTAATTTTCTGGCTGCTCGAAAACTGCCCACGATTGGGTCACTGGGAAACGGACACCATCTTTCGTAGCAGAGTTGACGCTGGGGACTCATTACAGAGATGCACATTTCCTGTTTCCTAGCAACAACAGGAAGTTAGAGCAATTGAAAAGACCGAACCGGAGAGAAAGACCGATCACTGCAGTTTTGTTCTCAAACATAGCAGCTACATTAAACACAAATTATTAAATAAAACATTTACCACAACGCTGGGCCAGACGCACACCAAAGAGCACAGCTGCCGGTTAACAGCGGACATGGACCGGGTAAGTCACCACTTAGCTGCGGAGTTCCGTTTGCACCATAAGATTTCCAATTGCTAGCTAAGTTAGCTATTAGCCATGAAAGCTAGCTTGCTAACGTTATACAACCAATTAACGTTAGCTCTTTAGCTAATGTTTATATAGCTAGCTATTTCGCTAACGCAATCGTACCTACTAGCTAGACGGGGGATTTGATAATTATGCACCTCCGGAGCAGTAATCTTGCAAGCTAGCTGGTTAATGGAAAAATTTTGAATTAAGGTAATTCGTTATTACTACATTGGCTTAAATCTCAACTTAAACGTAATAAATTGGGTTCCCAGCTGCTTAACTGGTCATCTTTCCCATCTCAGAATGATGTGGCTGAGTTGCAAGAATGATTGATTGCATGGAGCTAGATCGCCAGCTAGGAAGACTGTAACGTTAACGTTAGTTGTCGAGTTGGCTTGAATGTATCGCACCAATAAGGTAATGGTGGCTAATTTGGATTTGTTGTAAGCTAACGTTAGCTTTATTGTCTTCGTTGGTCTTACACAGGGTAGCTTTAGCCTCCAATTTACCAAAGGCATCACCCAGCTGACTGTTAAGCTAGCAACCTGGGTTCATAAGCTGACAGTTCAAACACTGCTAATAAGGCGCTCCGGAGAAATGATAAAGTTCAGTAACGGCTAATGAGCAAAAAAAAAAAAAAAAAATTCAACCATGCATTTATTTTTTTGCCAGCCAATTTTACTGATTGGCTAACGAGCAAAAATTAATGAAAAATTTCTTCTCCCCATAAAAGTTCTTTTCCTCGCCTGATATGTCAACAAAGCTTTGAATTGTGGGTAATGAAGCACAAAATGACCGATCGATTCTGTATCGGTGGGCTCGGCGGAAACTTCGAGAGCAGTCTTAAAAATGTCTTATTTTGGTGAAATGCCTGACCAGCAATCATGAACATTTTTTTAACCGTGGCGACTTAATTATACTGAGAAATGTAAACAAAAGAAACGGTTGGCTGCCTGTGAAGTTAAAATACCGCCAAGGCAACTCGGGCCTGTGTTAACACTGAGCATGCAGGTTTTCCCTGCAACCGCAATCGCAATTCCAGGATTTTAGAGTTGTATGTGTAATGTTTATAGGGATTAATTACCTTTTCAAACGGCATCATGTCAGAATTTGCCGCGGATACCCTGATTACTTTCATGTTCATGTTGTACTGTCCTGCAAAACAACAAATTACTTTTCATTGTGTAAAAAAGAGGGCATGTCTGTCTAATTGATGAAATCATGATTAAAGACGCAGTCAAAGGAAAAGAAAATTCTGAAGAGTTGGCCTTGTTTTGTGTCATTTTTGTGTTCAGATCCTGGGAAAAATAATTTTGCCAGAACTTATACTTTTGTTCTGAAACCTAATCGGTCTATTCCTTGTCTGTTCAACCTTCAACCACTTTTTTTTTTAATCCCCACCCCTCATTTTTAGTAATTTATGGTTTGGCTGGAGGAAGATGAATCAATATGATGCGGGAATCCCGAATAATATTAATTATTAAGTTTTCAGACACTTTCACGGGGGTCATTTACAATTTAATGATTTAAATTTAAATTAAACGAGAGAGCAAGTTTAGGGTTTCATATATCTATTTTGAAACAAGTTTTGGCCGATGAAAAAAAAAATTCTGATCGGTTCCATATTAAGTCAAACAACGAACCGGATCCGTACATCAAGTTTTACCAGGAAGTGTCGCACTCAGCATTCGCTCCCGAATGGAAAACGATGAGATTGAGAGAGCCAGAGAGCCGATGATTGAGTGTAGTGCCCCCTGTCCACCTGGCGGCAGTAATGCACTTTGTAGCTGGTGCCTTAGCCGCCATTGAAAACTAAATAAGAAAAAACAGAAATACACCCCCCAACACCCGATTTTTTTTTTTTTTTTTTTGGGCTTATTCGTCATATTTAAATATTTCAGATCATCCAACTGGTCGTAACCCCTTTACGTTAAGTCGTTTTTTGAGCAAATTTCCACCCAAACTTCGGTGCTTACTTTTCTTAACCCAATTTGACTACAGGCATAATTGTAGTCGCCTCTGCAAGATGGCACTCACTAGATTGCGCTCAAATGGTCAGAGTTACTGAGAATATTACCCAGATTGAGTTAGAACCCTGGAGATGTAAATTTTTGTCTGGCAAAAAAAGATTCCATGTTTTGTTCTGGCCCTGGCTGTGAGCAAGCCTCATCAGCCTAGAAAAATAATAGATCCACATCCTGACACCTGAAGTTGGAATATAAGGAATCATGGCTAGAAGATGAGCCTGTTATCAACATGTAAGTGAAAACGAGACCTTTCATTTGCTATAACTTGTTTAGTCTGAGCAGCTATCCCAAATTTGCCCAAAATGTGAGTTTTAACGGGTGAATTTACAGAATAACACATTCAATGTGGCAATGCTTGTTTCTATCATGGATATTAAATTGGTGCAGTTTTGCTTTTGAAACTTTGATTTATCCCAAGACATTGATGTGCAAATTTGGTTTTAGAAAAAAATCGTGCTGAACAAAAACAAGATTTTGGCTTTGGATTATTATACCTTGAGTGGATGTAAAATTGATTTGGTTGCTGTAATCAATAGAGCTGAAATGCGTTTTTCATCTCCGAAAATTTATTGTCGCTATCTCATGTACTTATGAAGTTATGAGGGCTTGAAAATGTTTAAAAATAATGCAAATTAAAAAGCGCAAAATTTTGACCTGCCCCAATGTACTTCGAGATTGTCTAAGTTGGAAAATATTCATACTATGTTGGTGAAAGTTTGCAAGGCTTCATTTAGTATGCTGAAGTTGTAGTGCAAATGAATCCGATGATTCTGAGTAGGTCAAGTGGGAGGCACTGATTTATTTTTTTATTTTTTAATGGAATGACCCGTATGCGTCCTGTGTATCTGTGTGTCTGCATACATACGTGTGTTTGTCTTTGTCTCAATAGCTTTTGTGCCAGAAACGCACAAGAGCTTCTAGCTTGAAACGTGCCTGGTGGCATGAAGCAATATTCCCACTGGTACTTATAAATACCCTTTCCGATGAGGAACTGGTGGCAGACTCGCACAAGTAATTTTGCACCAAATTTTGCAGGTTTTGGAAGATTTCCTTGTGGTCCTTCCACCAATGTTAGCCATCTGATTCACTGTCAGCGCCAGCAGACTGCAGATAGGCAGAAAACTCAGTTTTAATACACTATCTCTGTGATGCTGTGGCAGAGGATGTTATTGCCCTTTTGAAGAAGCTTTTCAGGGTTTTCTTTTTTGATGACTCAGGCTCTGAAACTGTTAGTGCTTCTTGAGGTTGTGAAGGAGCTGGACACTGCTCCGCTCTGGTCAGGCAGTATTGCTTTTCTTCAGTATGGCTCTGTACTTGATTTTCACCATCTTTTCTTCTGCAATGTGTGTTTTTGTGGACTAATGATGCCATGTCCTTCAGGTTGTTGGTTGCAGGGTCAGCAAATTTCTCCCCCTCTGGTAATCCCAGATGTAGACTGTGATAGACTGTGTCTGTGCAGGGTCGTGCTCCTAAATTGCCACGATGCTGGAGAGGAAGAGGTGAATTACAGGTGTGGCATAGGACACTGTGATGTAGTCCGCACCTGAGGGAGCATCGGTGATTCCAGGAGGGGTTTTAGAGCCTTATGGATTGACTCAGACTTCCAAGTCTCACCAGGTCAGAACGAGACGTTTTTAGCTCACCTGGATCAAAGGTCCCGTGAGCTTATGTCATGGGCCGTCTGTCTGTCGTCGGTGTCGTATGTAAACATCATCTTCTCCAAAACCATTGGACCAATACAGCTGAAAATTGGCACACATGTTCCTACCCATGAGGACACCAAAGTTTGTTCGTGGCGTTCCGATCCGATATCAAATATGCCCGCCATGGCGGCCATTTTGAAAACTCCATATGGAGCCATTGCGAAGCAGTTTTTGAAGTGATTAAGTTAATATTTGGTATATGGGTCGATGGAAGTAAGCCCTCAAACATATTTGACGGATTTTGTAAAATTTTAGCATTTTACCTTGATTTGACCTTGGCACTTTGGCCACGCCCACTTTCAAAGGCGTTTACTTTAAACTCCTTCTTACCAGAAACCACTGGACCAATAAGGCTGAAACTTGCCACATAATGTTCTTAACCATGAGGACACCAAAGTTTGTTCATGGCGTTATTCAACAGCCTGTACAAGTATAAACAATCCAGGTGAGCTACAGTGCCTGTGGCACTTTTTTTTTGTCTGAGGCCAAGACTTGAGAAATTGTTGCTCCAGCACCTGCTGAATCATCTTCCCTCGGGATTTCCACCTTTTACGAGACTTGTACATCAGCTGTTGTGCTGGGGTATTCTACTCTGTCTGTGCTGTGGCCGAGTCTTTCCTCTTTTGAGTGAATTTGAAGCTGCTCTCAACCTTCTCCTAACCAAGCAGTCGCAGCTGGCTCAGGACAGGAGTTCTTCTATGTTTCTTTTTCAGAAGAAAAGCGAACATTCGAAATGTTATAATAATTTTTAAAAATCCAAAGATTCAGTCCCTCGGCCTAACACTAAAAATTATTTGAGCTATTATTTTGTTGATATTTTGTAATTTTGTACAGTTATCAGTCAAGATTTTAAATCTGCTCTTGGAGAATTCATTTTTTTGGCAGTAAGTAGACGATTTTCAGCCAAGTGTGCAAGTAACATAAAAGACACTTCTGAAAAATCAAACCCATTTTTTCCCCATAATTTGGCCTGATTTTGTTTTCTCAGTGAATTTCTAAGGATTCTATGAAGCCAATGCAAGAACTATCTTCAATTATGGGAAAATGCATTTTTTAATTTTTCAAGTTGTCTTTCTTGTTACCATGTTTTATGTCAAAATACTACTAATATTCAAGTTGTAACCAAGTTTTTGAGGTAAATGGTTTCAGATGCACTTTACTTTGTTTCTAAAGTGTTTTACAAGAAGATTTAAGGGAAAGGCTTAATATCTGCAGAGTAACAAAAAAGACCTATATGGTATCAAAAAAAAAAGTGTAAAATGACCAAAAGTTGGTGGTTTCATGTGACAATTTTATTTGGGGGGAAAAAATAAAGTGTCCAACATTGAAGGAAGTTTAAAAGAATTCAGAGAATTGGGGGGGCACAATTTAAAGACTTGCTTTAAATAGTACAGCCTCCTCCGTCCACCACAACACTGCTGGGGGGTTCAAGCATTCTCTCCCATTGTAAGTATCATTTGTGTTAAAGTTTTGACCCTTTCGTTGTCATGGGTGAAAGGTGAAGGGCCCTCAAATATCACCTTATCGATTATGAACTTCCTTTCAACTCTTAAAATATCATCTCTCCTTGGCCAGTCATAGGTATACTGGGAACGGCTGCCAACACGTTCTAGGAATTTTATTTTGGCATTTTTCTCATCAGTAAGCCTCCTAATATAGACAGAGCGCTTTTTCCCTCATGTGAATCTGTTATTTGCCAGTTTTACTGTATAACATTCTGTAGGCATAGTAACATTCCAGGCCATCGGCAGTAACAAAGGCCTTCGGAAACCTCATGTTTCAATATTTTATGTCTCTCGCAGTTGACTTTTCCCAATTAGCTACAGTTGCTCAGACTGCGGCAGTCAAATTTATTTGTGTTTGTTATACATTGAACCACAAAATTATGAGGTGTTTTCTTCCACATATAAATGACAACGTAAAGTATCAATATGTCTTATTTTGCGATCATGTCGCTCGTGCAACTGAATGTAGTCACTACACTACAATGCAAATGAAAAGCAACGGCATAAAACAGGGGATTGATGATGAATGCTGAATATACCAGTGTTTCAAATATAGTGTAATTTAAAATGTGGTTATTTCTATATTTGTAAACTTGGGGACAGATTTTTATTTTCAAATTTTGAATCAAAAGCTGCTAATTTCTGCAGTACTCAAAGGTGGTCAAACGGCTTACGTAGGTGACATCTGCTGTGAAAGGGAGGTATGAACACAGCTCTTTTCTGCAGGTCAGTCTTCCTGTCTATCTCTGCTCTGTATGGCTGAGAGTGGAAAATAAGTGAACCTCCCTCATTACCACAACAGATCCATCTAAAATAGATAATTTAATTGAAAAAAAGAACCAACAGTCCAGTGCATCAGATACCAGAAAGCAAGAGAGACCACATCTAAGAATATGTGAAAATTTATTAATGCGTAAATCGCACACAATTCACACACAACTCCTTAATCAATAAAATTTCAACTGAGCATATGACACAAAGATATTATACCCAAATCGTGTTCACCAGTGCAACATAAACGCTGTATTTTACAGAAGCAAGGGAATCGGTTCCATACGACTGAGTTCAGTAATTTCAAATGTGATTACTTAAACTGGCCAGAAATTAAGAATTTAATCACATAGAAGCTATTAAAAAAGCGAACAGTTTCACTTTTTTTTTTTGGAATAACTATGCAATAAGTCCAGGTTCTTCTGAAATATTTTATGCCTTTTTTGGTCATTATGAGGAATGAGCTTATAATAATCTTGGGGCGAGCATCACATCATCAATCAAACAAAATGTCAAATATGTTCCCAAAGCCATTTTGGGTTTGGCCCTAATGTAATTTGACGTGTAAAATTGGTGTAAAATTAATCCGGTTTATTTAACTAAATTTCCTGTTTATATTCATTTATTGATTTATTGATATGTCTAGCGATTATTTTTCTACCTTGCCCGAACCTGAGCGTTCGCGTTATCTTAATAAATTAAGGTTGATCAGTCCACCCTCTTGCCCTTTCACTACCTCGAATTTCAAAGTCTGTGTCAGTTTGGGGTTAAGAATAACTTACAAATGCACATAATGTTAGATCGCAAACCTGACTCAGTTGGCTGACACTACTTTACATTCGCTAGTAAAGCAATTAAAGAATAAATAATGACACGAGACAAAAATCGTAGCGAATAAACCTATTAAAGTATAGTACCTAGTCTTACATATTAAAGGGTACTTAACTTTACTTTCTAAGTTTAAAAAAAGGGTGGCATGGCCTGTTATGAAGCGTTTCCCGCACATATAAACATGGGAAGACACTGGATACATAGCTTTTACTCTTCATCTTCTCTTAACTCTCCTTTTTGGATTCTTCCCATTTCCAGGTAGGATGGGGAACCTGAGGTCCGGACTGATCATTTTATTGGAGGTGCAACCCGGCATACAACAACTTTTGGGCATTTTACAGCTCAATTATTGCGCTTATTTCTCATTGATTTTAATGCATAAGAGCGTTTGTTTTCCCCCAAAAAGGGGCGCGGCCTTTGCACTGAGCTCTTGATGACATTGAACCGGTCGTCTCTATAGGAGGTGTTGCGCTTTGGTCATCGACATCCTGGTATTTAAAATAGGCATGGGCAACGCTCTGCATAAACTCTAATGGAATGCGTAACAGCTGAACTGGGGCGGTAAACAAGCCCCAGAAAACTTATAAAAAATGACGAAAATACCATTTTCATACAAAAAGAACACCACGGTTTGATTAAAAGCAACCTTTTCAATAGGATACCCGCATTTCATACATGAACTCTGCGTATAACGGCCAAAAACGCGATTTGAACAGAGCTATTGTTCGCCCGTTGGATGAATGCGTGACCTCAATTTGTACCGTGTTGCACCGTGACAGAAAAACATTGCGACGTTTTTTTTTTTTATCACCACGGGTTATTGAAGGGGGAACGTTTGATTCATTTCGTAGCAGTGGGAGGGCAAACAACTGCCGGCATTAGCGACTTCACTGCATTTTATATAGTAATGGGAGAGTAGCGTTAATGTTTGCCCTCTCACCGATAATTTTGACATTTTTGCAGGCCATTGATCCAAAAAAACTTCACAGGCAACCCATTCATACCATTTTTTAATATCAATGCAAAACCTAATGTTTGTTGAACATAATTGGGTGAAATTCAATGCATTTTCCATTAAAAAGGGCCTAGGGGGCGCTGCTGTACTTCAGAAAAGGGGTAGATGACTTTAGCATCAATTCTTTCTGTTAGGGTACCCTATGGATAATTTGGCCTGGTTTATCTCTGAGTAGACTGTATTTTCGAAAATGCCCTCAGGCTTCACCCCTCAATTTTCTCAATGGGTTTTGTTGAAAAATGCTGAAATCAGCCATTATTGGGACCCTGTGGCTCTGAGACCCCTTCCTGCAAAGGCGTTGAACTTGTGGCAAACTCTTCGTATGTGTCTTCTGTACTTACCCGCAAAAAATCATCAGAAAATAATAAAAAACTTTCTTCTCAGCAACTCAAGAAATGTTGTCATTTTATTCATTTGTATTGCCCATGCCTATTTAAAAAATAAAAAAATACCATGGTAGCGACACCTATTGGAGACAACGTTAATTATTGTCCTCAGCTGCGATGGTGGTAACAAAAAAGACAGTGACTGAACCAAGTTTGCGACATGGCTATGTTGACTAATATTTCTATGTTGAATAATATTTCTAGAGGAAAACTAGGAAATGAGGGAGACAAATCTGTTTTAGAGACCTAAAATACAAAGAAACCTGTGAAGTTTTGTAAGTGATAAGATTTCTCGAGGGAAAAGAGAAAAAAAATCAACTTGAATAAAAGTGACCCCACTTGAGACGGGTAGCAAAATGGACATTTTGACCATAAAAAAATCCTGCTATTTTTTGTTTTTCCCCCTCAGACGTGACCAAACAATTTTTTTAAACTAGAAAAAAAAGTGTTCT
The DNA here is from genome assembly GCA_029692085.1 of Gymnothorax javanicus. Lineage (NCBI taxonomy): Eukaryota > Metazoa > Chordata > Actinopteri > Anguilliformes > Muraenidae > Gymnothorax > Gymnothorax javanicus. Next base: position 111,215,032 of record CM056200.1, read on the forward strand.
CCTGCATACTAAATTGCTTCCTGGGCGTTTATTTTGAATTAAATAGGTTAAATGCGTTAAGACATTTTTTTACCCCTAAATTGCATACTCGGCTGAAAATCGCCCATGTACTTTCTATTTTTGGTAAATGCATGAGCGCACATGCACACAAACACGCACGCGCGCACACAGTTTTTCATCGCATGTAGCAGTTATGATGCGCTTTTCTTGTGTTTTGTTTACCATTATTGGTGGTGATTCACACTTGATGAGCTTTTTTTTTTTTTTTTTTTTTTTTTTTTTTTTTTAAGTTTCACGATGTGAGCTCTTCTTGCAAGCCTTGTGCAGTGGCCTCGCCTATGTAATCCTCTGGGCTTCAGCTGGGTTTGGAGGCATGGATTCTACAACTCCCGATTATCGATTAATGTACAGTGAAATTCGGTTATATCACTCATGTTCTGCCGGCCCACAGGTCGATAGTTGTGGAGAAGCGGGTCATAGCCTATTTGTTAGTTTGTGGACCAATTTCTCTCTCACTGGAATGTATAACTCTGATGGAGCTTTCTCTGCCAAAAATTAGCAACTGGGCAATTAATGTTTTGAATCAAGTGTCTTGATTTTTTTTATATATTTTTTTTTATCTGCGCTTTTCTACGACACTGGTGCCTTGTCTTTGGCGATGTGGTTGGTTACCGTGGCCATTATTGATTTCAATTTTGGATGTATTTTGTCGAAAGGGATTGATTTGAAAAATACAGAAGCTAGAGTCATTTTCTTCTGGACTGGTTCTAGTTGCGTTGGCTGGGGTTTATTTGGTTTGGGTGGCAGTGTGCACATGCAATGTCTCAGGATCCTTCACTTTGTAGTGGGTGGCACTTCAGTGGTGAAACAAATTCATGGTACTGCTACCTTTTGTGGCAGGAGTTTTCTTGCGTTTTTTGCAGATAATCGCAGTTTGTTTAACAAGTTGCTTGCGACACCCAAACCGCTGCCAAGCGAAGGATCCAATGCGGTTTCGTTTCGGAAACAGCTGGTCCCCCTCCATCTTCCATTTCAGTTTCTGAGCTGACGTATAAACTTGCTTTCACTCTTTCGCTCTCATAAACGCTTTCCGTGTTCTTTGCTTTCCTCCTGATACAAGTGCCCATGCCTCAGTCTTAAGCTGCTTTTACACGTTTCGAGCGTATTCGCGTCTTTGCATTGACTTTGAATGTAATCTGTCGTGCGAAAAATTCGTTTCGCGTCCGATGTGAAAGCGGCCTTACACATTTGCCCAGGGGAGTGGTCTGGATGGGGAGGGGTGTGACTTGATATATGAAAGGAGCAACATTCGCTTCATTCAAAATACTGGTCATCAGCCGCGATAGCGTGTACTGGTGTTGTTTTCACCGTCTGAGGCTGTGCGTCTGCATGTGGTTACGAGAGGTTTGGTCGGGTATAAAAAAAAAAAAGAGCCCACGCATGTTCACTCTGACCTCGGCATAGGCCCATCCCATTGGCTGCATTTATGGGACCCAGCCCAGTTTAAAACAGTATTTTCTTAGTCAGTTGTCTGTTCTTAAGTAAACTAATTCTGAGTTACACACAGGATTTTCACGAAGAATGCAGCATAGAAGCACATGTAATGAGTATATTTATTAGGATCTCAAGTTGTAAGGATCAGTACTCGGAAAAGTTTAAGCATTATGGAAAAAATGTATGCCAACTAAATTTTTTATGAGATGAGAACGAGACGATGGCTGAATAAAAATCTTCATACGTAATTAAAATCTAACAGAACGTTTATATTTTTGATGATGAATAAAAATGAGATGAAGTCATACACAGGCGAAATATACTAGTACAGTCCAGCTATTTTTGTTTTAATATGACCATCGTAGGCATTATAACTTAATCAGAATGTTATTCTTTATGCATCATAATAATTACAATGGTGCTATCTCATTGTGGACAACTGTAATAAAGAGCAACCCAAATTTTGAAAAATTTAGCACATTATTGAAAATGCAAATGAAACCAAAAAGGAGTGATTTTTACAAATCCATTCACCCTCTATTGAAAATGCTATAAAACATTATCTGATTCTTTAACTTGCAAACTGTTTATTCATAATGTATGCCCATTTCAAATCTGATGACTGCAACAGTGTCCTGATGGGCAGAAAATCACGCTGGGGCAAATCCACGCTGGGTCAAAGCTCAACTAGTTTACTAAGAGATGCGTAAGCTCATAATCTATAACTTAGGAACAACCTTCCTAAGAATAAAATTGGTAGGATTCAGCACATTCTGCCTTCTAGAATGGGTAATTAAATGAAAACATGGACAGAATCTGTTAGAATCTTGGTGCGTAATGGGCAAGGCGGAAAACCACCTCTGAAAGCGCCTGATCTTTGATTTCTCAGATCTCGCTGTGTTAATAAACGTCTTGCGACTGTAATGGTTGTCAGAATTTGGGCTTGGAAATACTTCGGTTAACCTTTGTCAGTCAACACCATTGGCTACTGCATCCAAAGATGCCAGTTTAAGCTTTAGTATGCAAACCCAAAGCCATACATCAACACTGTTCAAAAGCTCTACAGGCTTTTCTGGACTCGGTGTGATTGGAGATGGACAGTGCCAGTGGTGCAATAGATTTGTGGTCCAATGAGCAAACATTTTAAGTGGTTTTTGGAGCCACTGTGTTCTCCAGACCTGAGAAGAGGACAACCCAAGCTCTCATTGCTGTCGGGTACAAAAGTTAGTATCTATGTGCTAATGTATATATCAGTGATGCCGTTGGTGTAATTCTGTCTTCTCAGTAAAACATATGCATAGATTGGTGGTGACTAACTAGTGAGGGTGAAAGGACAAAAAAAAAAAAATTAATTTGCTTTACCTTTGAGCAAACAGCCTTGTGTTGTTGATCTTATTCACATTGAGTAGAGTGGGAGGCCTTCCACGTGCCTTAATCTATTGCAAACACTTTTCCAACTGCTTTTTTGGCCTTGGAAAAGGTAATAATTGAGCTTCCTGTTGACTGGCAGGGTAATATTGGTCTGTATTTACACGTTCCCCAAGCACATCAAAGAACTATTTTCAATAAAGTCAGACACTTAGCATGTTACACACAGCAAATGACTGCATTGAATGTGGGACAGTATGGTGGTGCTGTTGGGGTAGGCAGGACCTTAGTAAGATAAGGCAATCTGATTGGTAGTTACTCTACACTTGATTCAAGGTCCATTTAGGTGTGTCTGTGTACATGGTATAGGTAACTTGCACATTTAAGTTGGCAGAAATTCAGAGCCGCATATGCTGCCATCTGTTCTAGGAATGTCCCAGCATTTTCCAGCAAGTCAATGCTAACCATTTTCTGCAAGGATCACAAGTGAATGGCAGCATAAGCAGTGAGTGCGGGTGCCAGATTGGCCTGCTTTGCAGTTCTCTTCTGTCTCTGATTGAGAATGTGTGGCACATTTTGGGGGGGGGCTTTGGGCAGTAGGCGGGGTGGGGATTTGAAGAAAGTTTTAAGTCATATTTTTTGCCCATTATCCTTGCCATATTTGTCAAAGAAAGCTGGTAAGAACTTACACTTACAGAAATGTAATATGCAAACTGAGTATGCAGTTGGGATGGGTTGGAAAAACAATAATTGTTTGTTAGGATCAACCTTGACTCCTGTAATATGGTCGCTGATCTCCCCACCCCCATGTTAATTGTTGAAAATGTCACTGAAGTAACTCAAACGGAGAGGGACAATGCAATGCCTCAGAAAGCAAGCTATAATTCTGTGGGCAATTTTTAGTTTCAGCCACTAGGTGGGAATCTTCTCATTAAATGACTCCACCATAGAGGGGCAACTCCCTCTGCTCAAGCTAGCTACCTTGCTGCGTTGGGAATTACGGACCTCTGAAGGGAGCCGGATCGAATGGCTCATCATTCTTTTTTTCTTTTTTGCCCCTCAGCTGACAAAAGTCGTGGAGGGGTATTGTCGTGGTGAGCGGCGTCCGTCTGTCCGTCCGTCTGTCCGTTAACTTCTCGTTTCCGGATGATAGCTGAAAAATGCATTGGCCAAATGCTCTCATTTTCTGGTGGTATGTTGGGGGTGGTTAGAGGAAGCTATCGATTTCTGTCCTGCTGCGATAATCAATATGGCCGCCACAGCAGGGCAAGCGCAAGGCCGAGGGGTCCCTCTCGCGACAGCGTGCTATTTATTATTTTTTTTGGGGGAATTACCATGTTTTCCGTGAAATAATAGCTAGAATGATGGGGTAAGATTTGGATCAGGGAAGATTCCGACATGGACATCCCACCAATATAATTTATTTTCGCATGTATGGACTAGCATTAGCAGCCAGCAGTAAATTATTTAATACTTCAGTATTTTTATTGAGATTAATATTGCCTGATGTGAGATGCATTTGCTGTATGTCCACATACTGCTCGATAATGCCTATACCTCTCCCATGGCTGTGCGAGCCTTGGTCCACACACTGCCTGATAATGCTTGTTACATTTCTCTCGTGGCCGGATCGTGTCCACAGTACCTTTTCCCGCTCTTCCATTTCCTGGCAGAGCTCATGTATACACTGTGGCTGGAATGCTACTGGACTGTATAGAATCCCGATCGCAATGCGAGCCTTGTGAAGCGGTCTGGCTCATATCTAGAGCAGTGTGAGCATAATCCAATTTGAGACTGTCACGACCGTACAGTTAACGCATCCTGCAGTGATTGGTTGATGAAAGTCGAATTGAATTGACAAGTTTAATTGAGACCTCACTGTCAACTCGCTGGTTAATTGTTGTAGGGTGAAATTTTACAAAAAAATTATCCAGCCACCTGTTTTAATAACAAAATGGCTAATGAGTTCTATCTGGAAACACCAATCACGAGTAGTTTGTAAATGGGACCTAGTTTTTTGTCACAGGGGAACACTGATTTTTGATTGGCAGATCATTCTTGTTGCCAGGGTACCTTTCCATTTGTGATCAAGGATCACGCCATGTCTCTGTTTTGTTTTTGTTTTTTTTTGATGTCATAGGCCCTTTTTGACATAGCTGCAATAACTTCAGTTATAACATGGCCAAAAGTGCCAGGGACCATCATACAATTTGTGACGTATCCATAGTATGATGGTGCCCTGGACTATGGGACCTATATCTGTGACCTAGTGAGCCCAGCCAATATTGCTGTTTCAGCACAGTTGTTTGCATTTTAGATCATTTTTTATTTTTTTTTTTTTTAGGCCCCCAGGAATTACTCCAAATGATGGTCCTGGACGCACTGCTCAGGCCTTCATCTGGTGGGGCGAACCTTGACTGTGCCAGCCTGTCTTTTTGGACTGTTTCAGTCCTTTGTCTTTCCATCACGGTTTTCTTTTTTCCTGGCCAGACCTTCTAAACTGTTCAATAGTTTTCCAAAAAATCTATTATATATGTATACATGTTATTGTGTAGATGTGTCTTGTTATACTTCCATCCGTCCTCCATTCCATCTGTCTGTCCCTTCAATGTGCTCTGTTTCTCGGCCAATATTTTGTGCTTGTTTGTAAATGGGGTTGTACTTACACCAATTATTATCCTGTGGTGATCAGTAATTTTCTGATGATTTTGTTTTGTTGCGGATTGCTGTAGACTTCTGCCATTAATTCACTAATTTCCTTCTTATACTGATATGTGATATTGTTGCTCAGACGGTACTGATCTGATTTTTTTTTTTGTACAAAATTTAACAGTTTATAGCTTCTCTGTTTTAAGTAAATTTAGCTTCGATATAATGATTTGTTAAATAAATAAAGTATGAATGTGAATGTATTTACCAAGCTTTACTGTAAGGGGTGCCCTTGTTTCGAATTTAGAAATTGCACAGGGAAGTCATGTTCTCTTTTTAAGGTTGGTCTGATCTGTTCTGTTCTTGTGTTTTTCCAGGTTTTCAACAAGTGCCTTCTACTTCTCTGGTCATCTTTGTTGCTCCCCAAGGAAAGTAAATGGCTGAAATTCACATAATCATGTTAAAACACTCCTTAATCAATTCACGTTTCAAGGAAGATAACTCCATGGCATTTCAAGGTTGAGAGGTGAATTTATTTTGTTTGGAAAGAAATATTTCCTCCCTTTTTGACTTGAAGTTACTTCTGTAAAGTCGCCAACAGTTCAATGGCCTCTCAGGAGCTAGGTCGGACCAAAGGCTTTCTGTGTAAGCAGTGTGATGCAGTTTTTCCAAGCATGCCTAGCCTTTTAGAGCATATGGAGACCCATTACCAGAGGGAAGAGCACAAGTTTAAATGTGACCAATGTGGGCGTGGCTACAGACACCCTGGCAGCCTAGCAAACCACAAGAAGACTCATAATGTGGGCTCTTTTCAGTGCCATATATGTGCCAGGAACCTGACCAACCTCCTGGCACTGAAAAACCATCTGCGCATCCACACAGCAAGCAAAAGGTTCTCCTGCACGCATTGCGATAAGACCTTTCGCCTGGCTGCTCAGCTGGCCACCCACTTAAAGGCTCGTCATGCCCAGGGATCCCAAGGAACATCCGAGAATGGCATTCATCTGGATAGTGCAGCGTATCCACATAGCAGAGAAAATGCTGGGGAGTGTGGAAAGGCGACTACATTCAATGAACAGAATAACAGTTCAATCGCAGTTTTTTCTGAGGCTGTTCCCTCTTGTAGCCCAAACGACATGTCTGACCTCAGTCCTGATTCCACATCTCTTGACACCTCAGATCGTCCTTTCAAGTGTGATCAGTGCAGTAGGTCATACCGACACCACGGCAGTCTGATCAATCACAAAAAATCTCACCAGATTGGGGTATTTGACTGTCCAGTCTGTTACAAACGCTTCAGCAATTTGGCTGCCCTCAAGAGCCATGAACGTACTCACACAAAGTCCAAGTCCAAATCTGGAGCAGTTGCTGTCAAGTTGCCTTACCCAGGCACAGAACCAGATCTTTCCCAGCCTTTACCAAATAATCTGGCAGTGGCTGCACACTTTTGCCACCTATGTGAAGTAGCATTCCCCAATGACAGTGATTTCCAGGATCACATTCAGTTGCATAACACATCCTCTCTTTCTTTAGAGCACCCAGGTGGTTTTCCAGATGATTTGCCTTGTGACTACAACATTATTCAGTCAAACAATGCCAGCTATGCCCCACCCTCCCAAAGTGACACTCCAGCTTTATCAACCCTGCTGGACAAACAAGAGGCCTTTGACCAGATGCTGAAGCCTGGCAGAACAGGGTCGATGTACACTTGCGCATATTGCGGACTTGGACACAATGACTTGAATAGCCTCAAAGCTCACTATACCACACACCAGTCTTCATCACACCCAGATATTCAGGATGAGTCTACACAGTCCCTGAAGCATGACAATGATTTGCACTTGGCGGAGTCAGCATTAGCAAATGGAACGAAAGAGTCCTCAACTTCAGACACTGGTGAGCGTCGATTTAAGTGTCAGATCTGTAACAAGAGTTACCGACATGCTGGAAGCCTCGTCAACCACAAGAATTCTCATCAGACAGGCATCTATCAATGCTCCATCTGCCACAAAAATTATCCACACCTGGCTGCCCTACGTAGCCATCTACGTATCCACAAGTCTAGGCCACTTAAAATGCCCCTTAGTTCAGAGGGTGACTGGCTCTCTCCCGAACCCCTCACTCTTGATGGCCATCAAGGAGACTTGCACACTCAGGACTTAAATGATGAGGACGATAGTTTGCTCAGCTTTGGTCAAAATTTGGGAGAAGGTGCACACAGTAATGGGCTGAATGAACTTGCGATGCATGAAACATTTGACAGTACCTATCCCCAGAATGGGAATCATTTACCTCTACCTCAAGGTGAACATCAAGCTGAGAGGCATATGTGTGCAGACTGCGGGGAGACCTCTGCAGATATTGCAGGGATTAAGTCGCATACGTGCCCATACCGACGCCAGCAACATGAGCCTGTTAGCAATGGTTTTTTTGAAAGTGGCATCCAAGACCCCGGGGTTAATGTGGGGTCTCAGAGACACTATGGAGGCCATGACTTTCACGAAAATACTTTTATATACAGTGGTGACGAGTCTGACAAAGGTGATGAGGATGATGATGGAGAGGTGTATCAGTGCTCAGTGTGCGGGACCCACTACACTAATATGCATGACTTACGGAGTCATCTTCGTAGCCATACCCAATTCCAGAGTGCAGTCACCAGCAATGGCCCTTCCTCTCTGTCCTCTGTTAAGGAGGAAGAGGATGTAGTTGAGGGTCAGGAAAAAAGTGGTAGTCTGATCATCTGCAGTACCTGTGGAGAGAGCTTCTCCAAGGAGCAGGATCTCCTGGAGCATCAGCAAAAGCACCGTCAGGCCACTGAAGATAAAAAAGTCCTGAATAAGGAATCCCACAGTATCCACGCCAATGGGAAAACCGATGAGGGCGTGATTTGTGGTACGTGTGGTGTGGTCTGCAATGATTATCTTCAGCTTGCCTCCCACTTGTGTTCAGATCAAGGAAAATTGGATACAAAAAGTAATTTGGAGAATGATTTTGGAAAACTTGAGGGAGAGAGTTCAGGGGACCATCATGAGAGCCCGGATGAGGAAAATCGGCCTCATAAATGTGAGCAGTGTGGCCGATCCTACAGACATGCTGGTTCTTTGCTCAACCATAAGAAGTCCCACAAAACGGGGGTCTTCCGTTGCTTTGTCTGCCAAAAGCGCTTCTACAACCTTTTGGCCCTCAAAAATCACCAAAGGACCCACTTTGATCCTAAGAGGTAAAATTCATTCCAGTGAAGTGCTTTGATTTCCAAGTATAAGTACAATATGGTTCTCAGGATAGACAAGTATAATCATGTATTCTTGTTTAATATTGGTTGTGAATAGACATGGGTTATTAGAACTGGTTGTTAGTCCTGGTTTTGAGTCACTCAAAACTGAAATATCCATGAGTTCGTGACCAAATATTCCTGCTATCAATACACCAGCATGAAAGTTGAGCACCACCAAAGTCGAGATGAAATTGGCAAGTCCTGAACATCAAACATTTGTAGGAAGGTTTTAGCATGCATTTCCTGTGCATCAGGGCTGGGCGATATGAACTAGAAGTCATATCTCGATATTTTTTAGCTGAATGGCGATACCCGATATATATCGATATTTTTTTGGCCGTGAACCAGGTTTACAGTTCTAAGGCTTTTTGACTATGATCTCTAGTACGCATACGCAGTTGTATCATTTTCGGACTTGGTTATATGTGTGCAGGACTAGGAAAAGGGGTCACTTGGGATTTTTTTCCATTTTGAGATTAACGGGGTATCTCAGTGATATCCCAGTGATAGTGATATCCCAGCACTACTATACTGTCAATTTACAACACTTTGCTGTGCACAAATTCACCCAATTTTTTTCTCAAAATGAAAAACTTGGATCACTCTTTGATTTTGTTGGAAAATCTCAATTTTCATAAAATGACCCAAGTGACCCCTTTTCCTAGTACTGCACACATATCGGTAGGCTTGTTACTCTCATTTCTAGGTGAACATTGTTATTTAGCTAACTAGCTCCATTTGGTAATGGAGAGGTACTGAATGAATATTTGTGAATATCGTTCGTTTGCAAACGAGCCTCCGGTAGTCAACTACTCAGTTTTCTGTGGATTTAAAATCCGCAAAAGTTCGTTCAATGCGAATGAGTGGCGAAGTCACTGCGTAAGTTTTAAGCAATAAGACTGCTGGCTATTTGCGCTGGAGCTTATCAACTATAAACTCTGAGTATATGCTTCTCAAGCTCAGGCTAGGGCGCTCGCCAGTTGCAGAATAGACACTTGCTAGGGGGAGGTGCGCGGATCTCAACAGCTTTGTTTACTACCAAACAAATTTAATTTCCATTTGCACCTTGGGGGTTGCAGATTCCCATTTGCTATATCTGAGCATGGCGCTAATTCCATGACTCTGTCTCTCATTCGCGTTTGAACAAATGTTTACGGATTTTAAATCCACAGAAAACCGAGTAGTTAATTAACGGTAGCTCATTTGCAAACAAACTATATTCACTGACCACCCCCTCCTCTGCGGCGCACTCCGTCTCCATGCTGCCGCTGAGTGTAGGTGAGAGTGGAGGCGGAGGGGGAGGGGGGAGGGCTTGTGGTCACAGCGAGGGAGGCGGAGCAGAAAGGTTGTGTGTGAGACAGGGACACGGAGAGGGACAGGAGAAATAGGTGCGAACTTGCAGCCCATTTTAACGCAAAATGAACTATATTGATACAAGCGATATTGTCCCGTGTTATATCGTGTTTAGAAATACATCGATATAGATTAAAATACCGAGATATCGCCTAGCTCTACTGTGCATTTCATGTTTTAAAGGCTTTTTCATAAACTGTGCTTTATTGTACATGCATGGATTAATATTTTCTGTCTTGGGACGGATTTCCATATTTTGGGAAGCTTACTTGGCTTTTCCTTAGATTTCTGTAAATTCAATTTTTTTTTTTTTTTTTGTTTGGAGGGCGGGCATTGAGATGGGACCGAACATTTGACTGTTTTTTTTTTTCTGCCAGTGCCTATCTTGCAAACCTGTATCTGTCCGTCCCTCCATTGCATTTTGTTTCCAGGAGGATTTCAGCCAACCTGTGACGGAGGATCTAAGCATTTCATGCTTGTTCAGTTTGTGTTTCTTTGCGTTTTCGCCAATCGGATACGTACATATTTACTGGTAGTTGGCTGTCAAAATTCTACATATAGTATTTGATCTGACCGACACGTACCTATATATAGTCATCTATTTACATATTTATGTGTCATTAGTCAAAAAATTGCGTTTCAGGCTTTTTGAATGCAAGCAGATCTGGAAAAAATAGACCAAATGCTGAAAAATAACAGAATGGCAGACACTTTTTTTATTCTGGCTGCAAACCAATTTCCCAGAAAGGGACAATAAAGATACTTTGAAACTTTGAAACTGCCATATGGGCTTTGGAGGCCTTCCGTGCGGAAACTGAACCCCAGCTGCGCTTGGTGAACACTGTAGCACCGGTTAACATAGTTGCTTATTTGCTCTTGGATTCACTGTTCCTGTGCTGGAGACTTGATGTGTCTGGAGTATATTGGGCTCAAGTTTTCTTGGCTCAAATAATTATGCAATTCCAACATCATTTGCCCTCTGTTATAAAATTTTTTACTTGGTTTGAAAGTAGGTACAGTGCCGTGAAAAAGTATTTGCCCCCTTCCTGATTTCTGACTTTTTTCCATATTTTTTACACTTAAATGTTTCCGATCATCAAACAAATTTTAATATAAGACAAAGATAACCCAAGTAAATTCAAAATGCAGTTTCTAAATGATGATTTAATTTATTAAGGGGAAAAAACTATCCAAACCTACCTAGCCCTCTGTGAAAAAGTAATTGCCCCCTAAATCCTAATAACTGGTTTTGCCACCCTCGGCGACAACAACTGCAATCAAACATTTGCGATAACTGGCAAGGAGTCTTTCACATCACTGTGGAAGAATTTTAGCCCACTCCTCTTTGCAGAATTGTTTTAATTTGGCCACATTGGAGGGTTTTTGAGCATGAACGGCCTGTTAAAGGTCATGCCACTGCATCTCAAGCGGATTTAAGTCTAGGCCACTCCAAAATCTTTGTTTTGTTTTTTTTTAAGCCATTCAGAGGTGGACTTGCTGGTGTGTTTCGGATCATTGTCTTGCTGCATAACCCAAGTGCGCTTGAGCTTGAGCTCATGAACTGAGGGTTGGACATTCTCCTTCAGGATTTTCCGGTAGAGAGCAGAATTCATAGTTCCATCAATTACGACAAGTCATCCAGGTCCTGAAGCAGCAAAGCAGCCCCAAACCATCGCACTACCACCACCATGTTTGACTTTTGGTATGATGCTCTTTTTATGAAATGCTGTGTTAGTTTTATGGCAGATGTAACGGGACGCGCACTTTCCATCAAGTTCAACTTCGTCATTCCGCAGAATATTTTTCCAAAAGTCTTTGGGATCATCAAGATGTTTTTTGGCAAATGTGAGATGAGCCTTTGTGTTCTTTTTGGTCAGCAGTGGTTATCACCTTGGAACTCTCCCATGGATGATATTTTTGCCCAGTCTCTTTCTTATTGTTGAATCATGAACACTGACTTTAACTGAGGCAAGTGAGGCCTGCAGTTCTTTTGATGTTGTTCTGGGTTCTTTTTTGACCTCCTGGATGAGTCGTCGATGCACTCTTGGAGTAATTTTGGTAGGCCGGCCACTCCTGGGAAGGTTCACCACTGTTCCAAGTTTTCTCCATTTGTGAATAATGGCTCTCACCATGGTTCACTGGAGTCCCAAAGCCTTAGAAATGGCTTTGTAACCCTTTCCAGAGTGATAGATGTCAATTACTTTGTTTCTCATCTGTTCTTGAATTTCTTAAGATCGCGGCATGAAGTGTTGCTTTTTGAGATCTTTTAACCTACTTCACTTTGTGAAACAGGTTCTATTGAAGTGATTTCTTGATTCAACAGGTCTTGCAGTAATCAGGCCTGGGTGTGGCTAGTGAAATTGGACTCAAAAAATGTGGTTCATCACAATTAATTCATGATTTAAGAAGGGGGGGCAGTTACTTTTTCACAGAGGGCCAGGAAGGTTTGGATAGCTTTTTCCCCTTAATAAATAAAATCATCATTTAAAAACTGCATTTTTATTTACTTGGGTTATCTTTGTCTTATATTAAAATTTGTTTGATGATCGGAAACATTTAAGTGTAAAAAATATGGAAAAAAGTAAGAAATCAGGAAGGGGGCAAATACTTTTTCATGGCACTGTACATGCAGAACTATCCTGATTGTGTTGCTGTAGATAAAGGAAATTTAAGAAGAGCAATGGTAATTTAAAATAATTTTTCAAATGAATGTATTTTATTAAAGAAGGTGAATACGGATGACATGGTCTTGATGGAGCCCTGATCTGAACATCATCAAGGGGTCTGGGGTTACCTGGAAAGATAGTGAGGAAGGGAGGAAGTTCCTCTGCGGAGAAACTGTGTGCTTGAGAGAATTGGATGCAATTATAAAACTGCAAATTATGAAATCTTATAAAACTGCAGGGCAGTGTACTCTCACCAAATGTTGATATGATTTACTTTTCAAGTTTACAGTGCTTTGTACTTTGCAGTACACTTTTCAATTATTCATGACTTAAATTCAATGATTTAATCACTTTTAATTTTTGCTCTACGTAATTGAATGTGCCTAAAATTTTTGTACTGGACTGCATATTTTGGACTTACATACACTAGGGTAGGTACAGTACCAGTCAAAAGTTTTTACGCACCCAATTATTTTCTGCAATTGTCACAATTTTTTTATATTTTGTTTTTGTGTAATAGTCTCATATTGGTTGTATAACAAAAGGAAGAAAAACTTAAGCCCAGTGTATAAACCATGTAAAAAACAAAACAAATTAAGAAAAGCCAGAATCAGTCATTTTGTCAGTATTTAAGCAGATCAGTAATGATGGTCTAATCCAGTGTTTCTCAAACCTCTCCTGGAGGACCACCAGTCCTGCATGTGTTAGATCTCTCCCTGCTCCAGCACAGGTGATTCAAATGATCTACTCATGATCAAGCAGCTTCAGGGGGTTGATAACGAGCTGATCATTTCAATCACCTGTGCTGGATTCCTTGTGGATTTTTCTTGTAAATTTATTATTTGTAATGAACAAGTATTGGGTTCCAGTGATTTCTTTATTGCAAACATACATGCAAGATGAAGACTTGACAAGATCTTAGGGTGTGCAAAAACTTTTGACTGGTCCTGTATGTACAAAGCGACTTGTAAGAAAGGATGTTGGGCTGCAGATGGGAATTGCTATTCTGTATATTCATCATTATGGGGTGTCTTACTGTATCTTTCTGTTTCGCAGGCATAAGTGCGAAGAATGTGGTAAAGCCTTCAAAATCCAGAAACAGCTCCAGAATCACCGGAGAATTCATGAAGAAAACCAAGCTAGGGTCCAGGAGCTCAATCAGCAGCTGCAGACACTCATTCAGGTGAATGGAACTGAATCAGGTGGAGAACCTAGCATCAGTGAAGTCAATGGTAAGGTGGAGGAGAACTCAAGCTCTCGGACCAGAAATTCCAGATCCAGAGGTCGAGGAGCTGCTGTCCTTTGTGGAAGGTGTGGTGGAACGCATGGCTCGAAGGAGGCATGCCCTGCTGGGGCTATTTTGTTGGAGCCAGAGGTTGAGGGAAAGTCTGAGGAGGGGGAGATCGACTGTCGCCCCTACGCTTGTGACCAATGTGGACGAACCTACCGGCATGCAGGTAGCCTCGTCAATCACAAGAACTCGCACAAGACGGGCGAGTACTACTGTTCTGTATGCAGTAAGACATACTCCAACCAACTGGCCATGAAGAATCACCTTCGCATCCATTTTGCAGTCAAGAAGCACACTTGCCAGGACTGTGGAAAGGCCTTTCGGGGGCAGAAGCAGTTGTCTACTCACGTGCGCTTGCATCGCAGAAAGAAAGCGACTGTATCAGGGGGTCGGGGAGAGGGTAGTCGACGAGGAAAGGCGGGCAAGTGTACAAAATGTAAGGTGTGTAAACAAGCCTTTACTTCAACTGCCGAGCTTTCATCTCATGCCTGTGGGCAAGAGTTGGCGTCAACTTCTGACGAGGGTCAGACGAATGGTGTGAAAAATGAGAGGGAACGTTGTGGTGGTACCAAAGGAGGTGAGGATGAGGAGCGTCCATTCGGCTGCAACATCTGTGGTCGTACCTATCGTCATGCAGGTAGCCTTTTGAATCATAAAAACACTCATAAGACAGGGTTCTTCAGCTGCTCCTTCTGTTCGAAGCCCTTCTCAAATCCCATGGCGCTCCGCAACCACACACGCATTCATACGCAGAAGAAGAAATATGTCTGCACTATCTGCGGCAAGGCGTTCCGCCTTGCTAGCATTCTTCACAATCACCAGAAGATCCATAATCGGGGAGAAGTGCACAGTAGCTGCCCTGACTGTGGAAAAATCTTCCAGGGTAAATCAGGGCTGAGGAGGCATCGCTGCCTGAAGACCGCCACGGAGAGAGGTGCTGAAGGTGGAGAGAGGTGTTTCACGTAGGTTCCCGTATGCATATGATAATTGTCATTATTTTTCTTTGACTTCACTGAAAAATGTGTGTAAATTGTGGAATGTTTAGCTAATCAGTATGTTGTATTAACTAATACTTTCTTTTTAGCAAATATTTTAAATCCAAAAATATGCCTTCTTGCTGAGCAAATATTAGTCGGCTGTAATCTTAAGTTTTATCTCTTGGTTTATATAATTGCAGTGTATTCCTAAGGGGTTTTCATGAAGTTATAAATATTGGCATGTGACTTGTGAAAGAATAGTGGCATTCAGCAATGCCAGAATAGCGTAGCCCATGCCGGTTTCAGAAATTCCGTAATACTGCCGAATTTTGGCGTCAATTTGGCATTGTTGGGGCTAATGCCGAGAGCATGTCCTGACCGTTAAGGGGGAAGTTCTATGTTTTGCCATACCCTTTATTCTTGAAGTCATTAATTGTATTGGAACCTGGTGAGAGCCAATCGGTGAGGTATTGTAGTTCTGTGATTCAAACAATTGTTATCTTCTTTCAGATGCAGTGCAAACAACAACGTCCTTACTTAGGTCATAAGATAAAATATACACTGATCAGCCACAAAATAAAGACCACCTGCACAGTACCATGTAGGTCCTCCTCATACTGCCAAAAGGGCTCTGAAAACTAACGTCCTGTAGGTTTTCTGGACTCAGAATAGCATTTCCTAGAGTATCAAACCCCAACTCTGGCTCGTCTTCTTCCTACAATGAACACTGGCATTATCTCTTTCCTAGGTACAGCCTCAAACATAGACAAGTCATTTAATATTTTTTTCTGGTTAACTACATTTTATTTGTAAATATACATCTTTCTACCTTTCAGGCCTGCAACGCAATGCAAAAAAAGTTGGGATGGGGTTCAATTTGGGACAAGCAATGAGATTTAAAAAAAATAAAAAAGCTTAATAACGATATGATTTCTGTGATCATATTAAGGGAAAAAAATTGATGAGCATTTTTTGCTAATCATTGTATCAATTGATTAGCAATGGCTTGGCACATCTGAAAAATGATTAGCAAAAATGAGGAAACAGTAAATCGGATTTTAAATGATAAAAAGATGTTTTTATTCTTTCCTTAACACTAATTCCAAATTACAATCACAGGAGAATTGCAATTCCACTCTGAAAGCAAAACAAATTATTTCCAAAAGGCATCAGTTTTACCCTGAACAATCTTAATTTTTACTCGTGCTTTCCCTCCAAAAGTTAATCATTCATTATGTAGTTGACAAATGTCCTTCAGACGGACTCGCGGGTACCTGTGAACCCTTCTGAAGGTCATTTCCAACTAATTTGCCAACTAAAAATGAAGAAAATTATTGACCTCTTGAGGGCTGAAATCTGAAATTTTGCCTCACATATTTTGTGCCTTGCATGACTATAGCAGTAATCAGCACTTTATGGGTTAATTTAATACAGAAAACTTCCTTTTCCAGTGAAATTTCTGTAAACTGCCTGTAACCTGCAGTGCAGCTGTCTTATTAATACCTTACTGTGCTATATGATGCTGTTAAACACCTGATTAGAGATATGAAAGGATTCTGCATAATGGGAGAATCCATTCCCATTTAAATTCAGTTACACAAGGAACTCCCAACTCGGTCACATTTTGACTAGCTAGCTTGTGAAGTTGGGGCAAAAACCAAATCACATCGCTGAAGTATAACAATGATTATGAAGATTTTCCTTAACTAGCGTCAGCTAGGTAGGAAGATGGCTAGCTTTATAATCTGCAGAGTATTTGATAGCATACATAGCAGGATAATGCAGCTAAAACTAGCTATGAAATAACATGTTTTAGGCCGAACTGTCTGTTTTCTTTTTAGGAAAAAGAAGCTGGTTATTAATGTTGAAAGAGGTCATGTGTGTGCGATGGCGTTGAAAGTGACAAACCAGAGCAGTAAAAACTTCTCCAATAGGCATCGTAGCTGCCATGGGTTCACTAGCTAGCTAGCTGTGCCTTGGTAAGCAATTGCTTTTGACCTTGCTAGCAAGTTAGCGAACGTCCCAAAAATCTGAAAATACAGTTGGGTCGCACAGAACTGCTGCAAAACCTCAGATAAGTTCATGCCTATTACCGCTTGCTAAGTCAGAAAAGTTGGTGCAAATACCAAATCATATTGCTTTAATATGATGATCATTTACAAAGATTTTTCATGGTTAACGCTAGCTAGCGTACTTGCTTGCTGGGTAGCTATACCCAAAGAGCAATGTAACTTAGTACGCAATAGCTCACACAGCAGTCTAGCCATCATGACTTTACCTGTAAGCCTCCTTAGTGCGTGCATCTACTCCCTAGAAGCTGATTGGTTGCTATGCTAATGAGGATCATCATTTTTCAGCCAATCAAAGTTATAAAAGGTTCTTCCATTGCTCTGTGGTTTGGGAATGGCCGATGAGTCAGGATAAATTAAATATCGGTTAGATTTTTTGAATTGCATTTTTTGCTTAGTAATTTATGATGATTAGCATTTTCTCAAAAGTGACGAAATTTGATGAATATTTTGTAATGCGAATCTGCCTAATCTGATTACTGGATTTGTATCACCTGAAGTCGGCAGGTGATTGTAATCATGACTTGGCAGAAAAGCAACATCCAGTAAAGGCCTAGTTGTTTAGGAGCTGATGTGGGCTGAGGATTGCCAAATGGGTGACAAAATCGCTGAAAGGTTTGAAAACAAGTTTCCTGAAAGAAAGACGGGAAGGGAGTTTTGTATTTCACCCTTCATATTGTGTAATATGATAACAAGATTCAAGGAGTCAGGAGGAATTCCTGTGGATAAGGGCAGGGGCCCAAGCATTGGATCACTGGGAGGGCACTGCATCCTATAAGTGGTATAACCACATGGGCTCAGGATTACTTTGGCAGATTTTTGTCAAGTTCTGCAATAAGTAGTTTCATAGAAAAAAAAAACAGTTAAACCTGAAGTGTCTGGAAGCACCCTTGCATACTTCAACAAGACAACGCAAAACTTAATTCTACGTGCATTACGAAGGCATGGTTGCATATGAAGAGGGCAGTGTGCAGGACTGGCCAGCCTGCAGTCCCAACGACCCCAATTGAGAATATGTGATGCGTTTTGAAAGGCAAAACGTGAAAACAAAGTCCTAGTACTGTTGCACATCTTCTGACTTGTTTACAGGAAGAATGGGATAAAATTACTCCTGAAATAATTTATCACTTCATCTCTTCTCTCCCTAAATCCCTAAATGTTTATTAAGTGGTGTGAAAGTGGATGGCAAAATTTCATGGTGGTAAATACTGTACTGTCCGAACATTTTTTAAAATATGTTGCGAGAATCAAAATTGAGATGTGTTTATTTTGAACTATTAAAAAGATTAACGTGCCGAAGCTTCAAATACTGTACTGTTGTATTGTTTTCAATGTAATACAGCTCAAGGATCATTTACAAGTTGCTGCTTTCAGTTTTCATTTTAATTTAACATACCATTTCATACCATACCATCTGTAAGATCCCCATTTAGCCATGAAATGCACACACAGACTTAGAATGTGAAAACAATGCTTTCACTCTCTAGGAATGCACTGATCTGAGTTTTTCAGTCCCGATATCGATACCTGGGTTTTTGGTATCGACTGATATGGAGTACTGATCCAATACCGATGTTTAATCAGTAACCTGTATGCCTCACTGTGTGGTAAGAGACTAGGATCATTCTTTTATGCAGAAGGCAACATTTGGCCTGACTTAAACATTACTACCATATCATTGTAAAACAAAACGTAACAAATAAATATGGATATAAATGTACTGAGTTGCTAGTTAGTAAAATACTGGTATCAGATACCAGCGGCCTATTGTTACCGATACCCAGTCCAGCTATTCGAGCCAGTATTGGACTACTCTCTGATATCAGTATTGGTGCACAGGGTTGTCAAACAGAAAAAGACTAGAAGCCTTAGTAGGAATGGTAGGCTTCTTGAGTATCGCAGGCATGAACTGAGTGGCAGAGGTGCGAGTCGGAGAGAATATGAAAGGGGGGACCCCTATCATTGGGGGGTCTAGTGGACCTCCTTCCAGAAAATTTTGCTACTTTGAGGTGCACAGGATGCTCTCTAATGTCTTTTTAGACTAAAATTAGTGCTCACTCCTGTGTCCATTATCATCTGTTCATTGTTAAAATGATAAAAAAAATAATTAAATAATAAGTCCCAATGTAAAATAGCAGGATATTTAACTGAAACCAGTTGTTGTCCAAAATAAACAAAATATTAAATGCTTTTGAATTGTCTCTTTTTTTTAGGTGTGAACAGTGTGGTCGTTCTTACCGCCATGCCGGCTCCCTGCTCAATCACAAAAAAACTCACACCACTGGCATCTACCACTGCAACATTTGCCTGAAGACTTTCTCCAACCTGCTGGCACTGAAGAACCACCGCCGCATTCACTCGGAGGCGCGTCGACACAGCTGCCCTGACTGCGGAAAGACTTTCCGAGTGTCCTCACATCTGCGCAGCCACCGGCGAGTGCACAGCAAAAAGCAGTGTCTCACGTGCACTCAGTGTCAGCAAACCTTCACTAGTTTGGCCAGTTTCCAGCAGCATCAGGAATTGCACTGCCAAACAGCTCCACCTGGTGAACTTGCTGGGGAGGAGAATGGGGTCGACTTGAACTGGGGCCCAGGACTGCAGCTGTCCCTAATGCAGGATCAAGGCTTAGATCTAAATGGACTCCCTAAGCTGGCGCCATCTTTCTCCTCCCTGGACGATGGCCACCAATCAAAGCTGCAGGAGCAGCAGGGAACCCGTGGTGCAGGGAAACGGGGAGAGAAGGTCCACGTCTGTGAACATTGCGGCCGGACCTACCGTCATGCTGGCTCCCTACTCAACCACAAGAACAGCCACAAAACCGGATGCTTCTTTTGCTCGGCGTGCCAAAAGGAGTTCTCCAACCTGATGGCCCTGAAGAACCATCGGCGTATCCACACTGAACCCAAGCGCTTTCAGTGCCCCGAGTGCGGCAAGGCATTTCGGGTTTCCACGCAACTGACTTGTCATCGGCGCATCCATACTAAAGAGAAGCCCTTCTCTTGCCTGCAGTGTGACAGGCACTTCTCCAGCAAGTCCAATCTGCGGCACCATCTGAAAGTCCATCAGAGCCAGCAAAATTTTGAGACCTCTCTGGACATGAGTGCTAATTCGTTCATGGGTCTTGGTATGAGCCCTTTCCTTTGATATGGGGCTTTTGGGAGGGTGGGGTCGTTTGTTGAGTTAAGCGGAAAAGGCAGAGCGCCTTCTGTGATTTGGCTAAATTAATTTAATCAGGTTCATCAGGTCATTCAAATGTGAATGTACGGCGTTCTGTCCATCTTTTCTGAAGGTTCTGTAGGAAGTGAGCTTTGTTTGGAGAGTACTTAATGCTTTCACTGAAACACAGTCTCACTGACTGACATGCCTTTTAACGAGCCCTGAGACTATTACTGTTTGTGTTAAAGCTCTCAGGATGGCATTCCAAAGACATTCCACTAGTTCCAATAATGCAATTTGATCTTAACTATTAGTCTTTTTCAGTGATTGAATCGTGGCCTGCAAAAAAAAAAGAAAGAAAGAAAACGAAGTCCACATAGTTGCATTTTGCTGGAGGTAGTCTGGAATGATCAAAGCTTCTAAGTTGCGGAAATTGTTGGATTTTTGGCTCCTGCGGACAGGTTGTCATATGGTGCAACTGTTGAAAGCATCCACTCTTAAAGTTCACTAGTGGAGATTTATTGAGTGTTGGGAAGGGATATTTCTTTTCAAGTGTTCCTGTATGAAAATCCCATTAGTCTTGTGTAGAGCTTTATGCCATAACTGAGGCGGCCTACTCATTTCCGACTGACCAAGTGCTTTCTTTTCACATTGTATTGCTCCTTGAATTTTGTACATTTTGTTCCTTCCTGCTCACAACACCTCAAACTTCGGCTCATCTCAACGGGTGATGAGAAGTATGCGCTTCTGGAAAACGGACATGATTTGGGCTCTAACGTCTGGCTTTAAGCTTTTGAACTGGTGCTTTTTTTTTTGCCAATTGTTGCATAGATCTAAGGATACTAAAATCATATCGAGATGTGTGTTTGTATATATGAAAACATATATATACTTTTAAGATGAGGCGGTGTTATGTAGGATCTTAATGTCTGGATTGTGGCACAGTATTTTGATGCCATCCTGAGTGCGCAACTTGTATAGCTGATATTTCATAAGTAATATGATTTTACTTAAACTTTATCAGCAAACAATACCCACTTCAGTACTGTCGATTCTTATGGAGCACTTAACCTTTTTTTTAAGTGTAAACGCACCCGCATGTTGCGGTGTCCCGTAGTTATAACACCTTTATTTGATTATTAATACAATGTATTATGGAAACAATATTAGCTTTCCAGTCAAATCTAATGGAGCTAAAAGCTGAACTTGTAAAGAAACAGTTTGTAGCGTACAAATTCCTACTATACCTTGATGTAAAAGTCAGTATGCATTATGCAATAAACTGGTCAGTACCAGTTTATCGCATAACGGTATGCTGTTGAAAATTCTAGGGACAAGATTGGTCACTTTGTGCCGAAAAGGCTTGTGGGTGTCTGCTAGCAATCAAATTGCATACAATTTTTTTTTTTTTTTTTTTTTTTCAGAAATGCATATTTTGATACTTCCTAAATTAAATGTATGTCAGCTTATCACCGGTTGAAAGAAAAAGATTCTGAGAAATTCCTGAGCAATGATTCCGAGCACCAAGAAATATGATTTGCCAAATGTTTCCTTTTTTGTTCAGTATAAAATCATTCCCAAAAAATATATTTGTTTAAATGCAGTAGGTCATAAAAATTATACTGAATGGTTTGTTCATAACCTTCATATTTATTTTCATAAGGTGCCATGTTGCCGTGAGTACGATGCAGAAGTTTTTTTTTTTTATGCTGTGAAAGTAAAGATGATGTCATACTGGTCTGTTACACGAAACAGAATTTGACATTCTCCTCTTGAAACTGAAATTGTGCGTGTATATCGATGAACCAAAACATTATAAGCCCTCACGGATGAAGCAGATAACTTTGAACATGTCGTAACAACAGCACTTCTCTAGGTTTAGGATGTATTTGACGGTAAGTAAACCGGCAGTTCTTATAGTGGAGGCGTTGGGTGAGGGAGCAGTGGGCGAGTGTACTGACCTTAACGACAGGGGCCAAATTAATTATACCAGCTGAATGGGTTGGAGCATCCTGGAAAATGCAAGGCCTGGGGGATGGGGGTCAGCAGTGAGCTCCTGTTCATGGTCGTCTAAGGCCGCTATGCTCCACTTTTTGCCTTCTCTACCACCCTGGGGTGCATTTGCCAAAAGCGTAGTTGCTAAGTGAGCAACTTGCATAGTTTGTACACTCAGTCAGTGATCCCGCCTAAGTTGGCATTTGTGCTTTCGGGAAACGCACCCCCAGGCTTCCCATGCATGTTGGAGCAACGACTGGTGGGAGAGAGTCGTTTTGACAGTTTTCCGATGGCGAGTGGAAGGAAAATTTTCGGATGAGGCGCAGGTCATTCGATAAATTATGCTGATTAATGGAAGAAGTCATGAGCGCTCAAGACGTGACTGTTTGAGCACCAATACCATTGCAGATGAGGATTGCTACTGTTCTGCACAAACTTGCTAGTTGTTCTGAGTACAGAGTGGTTGCTGATCAGTTTGGTGTCCACATGTCCTCAAGACTTCCGAGTCAAAGCCCTGCGTGATGAACTATGTAGCATGTGCTTGAGCACACAGTAGTTTGGGTCGATTCAAGCGCATACATGGAGGAGTAATTTGACTCGTGACTGTTTTATCTGAGTGTTAGTCCAACTTTGAGAAATTCGATTTTGTCCAATCGCAGTCGGACTAATATGTTAATATGCATTTTAAAACCTGTTTTTAGTCAGACTAACAAAATAAATAGTTTTGTTTTTTTTCTAATGTCATGTAAACACGCTCACTGATTTGACTCGAACAGAACGTTGTGGACAGGGTTAACCCCTTCATGGCAATGGCAATCCCTGCCCTGATAGCTGTGGCTTTTTCCAGCATGGTGATGCTCCCTGCTGCACTGCTCGGATTGCTCTGGAATGTCTGGAGAAGCACGAACAGTTTAAGGTATTACCTTAACCTCTAAATTCCCAAGATCTAAATCAAATGGAGCATCTTTGGGATGTGCTGGAACATCAAGTCTGATCCACGATGGCTCCTCCTTACAGGGCTGAAAGGATTTGTTGCCAAGGCGACAGTGTCATGTGCCACAGGGAACCTTTAGGGGTCTTGTAGAGTTCAGGCAGGTCAGAGTCCTTTTGGCAGTTCATGGTCGACCAGCAGCTACTTGGCACATGGTCATAATGTTTTGGCTCATCGACAGGACTGTTCTGGTGTGTGTCACTCCTACAGCAATGGGAAGTGTGAGATTCATTGCCATAATTTGCCCCTAATGATTAAAATTATGTAGTGGCAGTTGCCTTGCCTGTTGTATCTGACATTTTCATGAGACGTGGCTAATTCTTCAAATTTATCCCTGTCGGTATACACTGAAACCTGCTGAATGATTGACATTTTCAGGAGAGTCAGCCCACAATTTCACTCCTTTTTACTTTTTTTTGTATATTGTACTTGCTTTAAGCAATGAAGTTGAGGATTCCCCTTTCCCAAGTTTGTACTATTTATTTTTCTTCAAATGCATTTGCCAGTTCCAGTGGCCAGTAGCATGTACACTTAGTGGCTACTTTATTAGATGCACTGACTCATTAATGCAAATATCTAATCAGCCAATCATGGCAGCAACGTCATAAAAGGATATGGACATGGTATAACGGTTCAGTTTTTTTTTTTTTTTTTTTTCTTCAGGCCAAACATCAGAATGGGGAAGAAATGTGATCTAAGTGAATTTAACCTTGGAATGATTGTGGTTTTTGCATCTCAGGCATTGCTCATCACATGGGGATTTTCGCAGACCGCTGTCTTGAGAGCTTCCAGTGTGTGCTGCGTAAAATGAGAACATCCAGCGAGTGGCAGTTCTGAGGGCGAAAACGCTGTCTTTATGAGAAAGGTCAGGGCAGAATTGCCTGACTTGTTCAAGCTGATTGCATGATGACCGGAACTCAAATAATTCCTTGCAGCAGTGCTATGCAGAATAGCTTGTCTGAATGCACAGCACTACAAATCTTGGAGTTGAGGGGCTAAAGCAACTGAGGACCAGACTAGATTAAACTTGTGTCAACTATGAATTGGAAAATGAGGTTACAGTGGGCAAAGGCTCACCAGGGCTGGATAGGAGAAGCTTGTAAAAATATCACTTGGTCTGAAAAATCTGAATTTCTGCTGCAACATGGTAGTTGGTAGAGTCATTATTTGACATAAACTAAATATATGGATCCATTGAACCTTGGGGCAGTGGTTCAGACTGGTAGTAGTGGCGTAACAGTGTAGGATATACTGTGCTGTTAAAAAGTAATAGCCCCCATCCAGATTTCTTCCCGAGTGGGCTACAAAATTACTGGCGTCCCTGACTGGCAAAGCACAAACAATACAAAAAAAAAAAAAAAAAAACCCCAGTATATTTATAGATAAACTGAATATACCAATGTGTGAAATGTTACTTTGTAACTCCGTTACCGACCAGTTTTTTGCCGCTTTCACCCAAAATAAATCAAATGAACAAAATTAGCTATTTTGTTGTTTGAAGTACTAGGGAAGACCTACACAAAGCCATTTAAATTGTAAATCTATCTTAATTAGTTTTGGAGCTATTATACAAAATAAACCAATTTTGTAACTCCGTTACCGTGTGACCTGGCTCATATGCATCTCTGTTTTGACATCAAACATGCCAATGCTGTATCTGACTGAAAAGCCCAATTTTGGTCTTGTCTGACCAAAGCACATTGTTCCAGTCATAATTTAAATGATGTTGGCAAACCCCCAAGTGCTTACTTCTGTGTCTTCTGGTCAGAAAGGGCTTTCTTCTGGCAACCCTTCCAAAGAGCCTGTGGTTGTGGAGGTGGCACCTGATGGTGCTTTTTGAAACCTAGTGACCCCCAAGATGCCACCATGACCTGCAATTCCTTCTCAGTGATTCTTGGGGATTTTGGTGCTTCCCTCACCATCCTCCTCAATATCCTGGGGGGCATAATGCTGTTGCATGCTCTACCCTTGAGGTTTTCAACAGTTCCATCTCTTTGGAATTTTTTAATAATTGCCCTGACAGTGCTCACTGGCATATTCAGTTGTTTGTGAATCTTCTTATAGCCATTACCAGATTTATGACCATATTCCTGTTTTGAACTGCCAGTTTTGTTTCTTCATGGTGTTGGATGACAAAGGGATATTGCGTGTGTGTTTCCTCATTTTATAACAGGAAGTGATGCAGTGGCTCAATACAGTTCCTTAACACTTAGCTAAAACTTAAATAAGTGGTTTAATTTTGGTAGATGTTATTTACAATAATCTCTAAGGGTGCCATTAATTGTGGAACCTTGATTTGGAGGAAACAGATTTTTAATTAAATCCGTAAGTAATTTTGATTAGTTCCCCTGGAAGATTAATATTGTGCAGTATTTCGCACATGTTGATATTTAGAGTTTCTCTATAAATGTATAGTTTTTAGAATTTTGTAAAATATTGTTTGCACTAATCAAGAAGGCATAGGCAGCACTCCAAATGCAAAATATTGTTTGTGCATTGCTGGATCAGGGGTGCCAGTAATTTTGGAGCCAACTGTATTTTTGCGTATTTGTCATATATAAATGTTCCAGATCATTCATAAATTTTAATTCTAGAGGGCACTCAGTAGAATGCATACCTCTGCCATGCCATATATCTGTTCTTTTGGTAAAATAATATTTTCCTGATCCCTTCCAAAATTAAATCAACTCTTCCTTGGACGAGGAGGCTATAGGTGGCTAATATTTGCCGCGTGCTGTCCTGGTGGATCTGGAGCCTGGCACGATGGACTCTGTGCGGTCCGGACCATTTGGGCAGGTCCACAGGCCCGATAACTTCGTCTTTGTTCTGGGAGGTGATCACTGATGAACATGGCATTGCTCCGACTGGTACTTACCATGGCGACAGTGTGTAGCACATAGGGCAGCTTTGGATCAGCGAACCCAAGGACAGGAGAGGTTGTCAGTCTTTCAATGAGGGTTTCAAAGGCCTGCTGACATGCAGGAGTCCAGCGGTCTGCAAACGGCTCTTTGGGATGGAAGTACTTCCCGCCACTGCCAGTCTTGCTCCTATGCCCCTCCCGGGCAGGTGGGTAGCCGGTGGTGAGGGCATTCAGGGGTTTCACGATCTTGGAATAGTCTCTGACAAAGTGGTGGTAGTACCCTGTGAATCCCAGGAAAGACTGCAGCTCTTTGAGAGTCTTGGGCACTGGCCAGGTGGTTAAGGTTCTTATTTTCTCTGGATTAGTGTGGACTCCATCCCTTGACACGACATGTCCCAGGTAGTGCACAGAGGTCTGGAAGAACCGGCACTTGTCAGGTGACAACTTCAGGCCGTTTTCTCTGAGCCGTGTCAAAACGTGGGTCAGCCTGGTTTCGTGCTCTTCCAAAGACTTGGAGAACACGATCAGGTCATCAATGAAGACAAGGACTTCCTTCAAATTGATGTCTCCCATGCACTTCTCCATCAGCCGTTGGAAGATGGAGGGGGCGTTTGTTATTCCCTGGGGCATATGATTGACCTCATAGAAGCCCAATGGACAGAAGAAGGCGGTTTTGGGTTTGTCAGTCTCTTCCATCTCAATCTGGTAGTACCCAGACTTCAGCTCCATGACTGAGAACCACTGGGACCCAGAGAGAGCGGAAAAGGTCTCTTCCACATTCGGCAGTGCATAGGCATCTTTGATGGTCTGTTTGTTCAACTTTCTGTAGTCCACGCACAGTCTGACGTTGCTGCTTTTCTTCCTGATGACCACAATGGGAGAGGACAATGGAAATTCAGACTCCCGGATGATTCCTGCGTCAAGGAGGGTCCAGAGGTGTTTTCGGGCTGCCTCATAGTCTTGCGGGTGGATTGGCCTTGACTGCTGCTTGAATGGTGTTTCATCTCTGAGCTTGATATGGTGTTTCACTTTGGTCGCATGGCCATAATCCAACTCGTGGTGGGCGAAGACGTCAGAGAACTTATTCAGGGTGTGCGTGACTCTGTTCTTCCAGGACTCTGGTAGTGGAGAGTCACCAAAGTCAAACTTCAAGTCAGGTGTTTCAGCTGAACATGGCTGCTGGTAGGACAGCTGACAACACTTGACTGTTTCAGCCTGCTTGGATTCCAGAGAGGGGCTGAAAAGGATGTCATGGGGAATGGTCAGCTCTGCAATGACACAGTTGGCAGGCAGGGTGTTATTATGCTCTGTTTCATTTCGCACCCACACAGGAAGCTTGAAGGGGTGCTATGATGGCAAAGTGATGAGGCAAGTGTCCACAAAGATTCCACCTGGCAGGGTTGACGTGGTTGGATGTTCAATCAGGGCACAACACTCAGCGGTGACATTGCTGGTGCTCACGTGACCCTCCAGTGGAACTTTTCCACCAGCTGGGACTACTTTTGGCTCTTTACCTCTCAGCATCATTGTTCCAAGGTGTCCAGCGGCCCCTCCAGCCAGGCTTTATTCTGGGCCTGGAACTCGCAGGCCGTCTCGTACAGGCGCAGGTAGGGCCCCAGTCGGTCATGGGTCTCTTTGCGCAGAGGATACTGGAACACGGGCAAGTTGAAGGCCTCTTCCTCCATGTTAAATCCATCAATCTGATCCACGGCGGCATCCAGTTTGGAGTTGAGGGCCTGGGCTTTGGTGAGGTACTTGTTCAGGTCCGCCACGTCCATGAAGGAGACAAAATCCTCCACCTGCCTGCTGTAGCTCTCCAGCGCCTCCATGAAGCTCTTGCACCTCAGCTTCAGCCCCTCCTGGAACTGCTCGGTCTTCTCCTTGACCATCTTGCAGTAGTCCGAGAAGATGCCGGCCATGCGACTGTGCCAGCGGAAGGTGTCCAGGTTGAGACGAACGTCTTCCTGGGACAGGGTGGTGTAGTCCATCAGCCCCCAGAAATGCTTTTTAGACTCCTGAATGGTCTTCTCTAGGGCCGGCATCTCCTGACGCTCCACCTTCTCCACATAACTTGCCAGGTCCATCAGCTGCTTAGTGTTATGAGGGGTGCTCAAGCATTTCACCGCGATCTTCTCGAAGTCTTCACACAACTGTTTGTTGATGATTTGGTGGTCCTCCAGCATCCGGTCCACCAGTTTTTGGTAGAGTCCCTTGGCGCGCCTCACCAGAGCGTTGATCAGCTGGGAGGAGTGCACCAGGAACATGCCCAGACGGATCACCTTGGAGTTGCATTCAATGTCGTCGGCCAGGTCCTTGTAGCGCATGGCCTCCACCATGGTGTCGTGGAAGGGGTGTTTCTCCCGCAGGAACTGCTGAACGTCGTCCTCGGCCTGACCGCTCACCGGCGCCGAGTACTTGTCGTAGAAGCGGACTTGCTGCAAGGGCCCGACGCTCTCCGGCGAATCATCTGCCGAGTCTCCTCCCGTCTCGCTTCCAGGATCTCCGGTGGCACCACGGGCCTCAGTGCACCCGGCTTCTGGCTCCCGGGCCATTCTGTGTACAGCGTCGACTCCACACGCGGCACCACGCCGATAGCCTCCACCATCAGCTCTTAGGGCTTCAACATCACCTCCTCAAAGTCACTGAATTCAGGCTCCAGTCTGATGCTGGTCCGATCCAGGATCAGAGTCAGGACGATGCCCGAGTGCTCGTGGTCTCGCACCGCTTCCGGATCCTTCACGATGAGACGAATGTAGTCGGCGACCGAATCTAAGGCCAGGCTCTGCAGTTGTTGGGTCATCAGAGTGGTCGTGCAGTTGAAGAACGACTGCAGTTTGCAAGGCGTGTGGATGCTGGGGACCTGTTTGCGCTTGTTTCCCACATAATAGATCTGCTGGATGTCGAGAAGCCATTTTTTGAGGAGGACATCTTGGGTGGAGACGATCTGCACCCTGACCGTTTCCTTGAAAACTGGGAGTTCCATGGACTCCTCCAGGCTGCGGAAATACTCCCAAGTCGATCAGGCCTAGCTCCTTGTAGGACACGTGCCACATGCTAATAAATACATAACCTTTATTTTGTAAACTCTATACATAGTGTTCGCAATAAAGGCTGTGAATTAATTTTTGTGCTCCACTCTCCTTTTGTTCTTTTGAATTGGCAGTCTTTTGAGCTGTTGAGCACCTGATTTGGCCAAATTTTGAGGTAAGATATGTGGAGAAACCTGTTTTTACTCATTTCTATCACATTCCACCAAATGGGTGTATATTGCAATCGCCCCAGTCCATTGGTCAGTCCATCCACAATTCATTGTTCTCATTCTACAGAATACAATTCTTGTTGGATTATTTTCATTTTTTGTGGGTCAATGAAGATATGAAAAGGATCCCTGTTGATTTTAGAGATGATTGGAAAATTTGCAGTGCAATAACATGTCATCGACCAGGCTGCCATATGGGCGTGTTACCATGCTTTGCGTGGCTATCTTTTTACCAGGAAGAACAATGTTTGCAATAACTGAAAGCCTTTTCCATCGCTATAGTGGAAGTTTGGCCCACTCTACTTTGCAGAACTGTTTTAATTCAGCCACTGAGGAGGGTTTTCAAGCATGAACTTCCTGTTTCAAATCATGTCATGGCATCTCAATCAAAATTCAATTCAGGACTTTGATTAGGCTACTCCATGACCTTCATTTTGTTTCTTCATAGCCGTTCAGAGATGGACTTGCTTGAGTGCTTTAGGTCATTGTCTCGCTGCATAACTAACTGTGCTTGAGCTTAAGGTCATAGACTGGCTGGACATGCTCCTTTAGGATTTTCTGGTAGAGAGCAGAATTCATGGTTCCATCAATTTCGGCAAGTCGCCCAGGTCTTGAAGTAGCAAAACAGCCTAAACTATTATACTACCACCATGTTTGACTGTTATGAAGGTCTTATTCTGGAATGCTGTTTGTTATATGCCAGATATAATGGGACCAACATCTTGCAAAAAGTATTACCTTTGACTTATCAGTTTACTGAATATTTTCCCAAAAGTCTTCGGGGGTTATCAAGATGTTTTTTGGCAAATGTGAGACGAGCCTTTGTTTTCATATTGGTCAGCAGTGGTTTTTGTCTTGCAGCTCTCACATGGATGCCTTTTTTTCCCAGTCTTATTGTGGAATAGTAAACACTCACCTTCATTGAGTTGAGTTAGACCTACCTCAGTTCTTTTGACCTTAGTCTGGGTTCTTTTATGACCTCCTGAATGAGTCATCGATGTGCACGGAGTAATTTTGATAGGCTATCTACTTTGAAGTTTTCTCCATTGTAGATAATGGCTCTCGCCATGGTTCGCTGGAGTCCTAAAGCCTTTTGTATGCCTTTGTAACCCTTTCCAGACTGATTGATGCCAACGATTTTACAACCCCAATTCCAAAAAAGTTGGGATGCTGTGTAAAATGTAAATAAAAACAATGCAGTGATTTGCAAATCTCAAAACTGACATTTAACCCACAATAGAACATAGACAACATATCAGATGTTGAAATTGAGACATTTTACCAACAACATATGCTCCCATCCAGAAAATGTCTCTTTCAGGGAAGGCCTTGCATATTTCGGCAAAACAATGCCAAACCACATACTGCAGCCATCGCAACAGCATGGCTTTGCAATAGAAGAGTCTAAGTGCTGAACTGTCCTACCTGCAGTCCAGACCATTCACTAATAGAAAACCTTTAGCGCATCATGAAGCAAAAAATCTGCTAAAGAAGACCCAGGACTGTTGAGCAGCTAGAATCCTCCATCTGACAAGAGTGGGACAACATTCCTCTCCCAAAACTTCAGCCATCGGTCTCCTCACTTCCCAGACATTTACAGACTGTTCTTAAAAGAAGAGGGAAGACTAAACAATGGTAAACATGACCCTATCCCAACTTTTTTTAGATGCATTGCTGCCATCAAATTCAAAATGAGCTAATATTTTTCATGAAAATTCAACATTTAATATTTGTTGTCCATGTTCTATTGTGAATAAAATGCTGGTTTATGAAATTTGAAAATCATTGCATTCTGTTTTTATTAACAATTAACACAGCATCCCAACCCCCATCAACCCCATTTTTGGAATTGGGGTTGAATTTCTCATCTACTCTTGAATTTTTATTTTTCAGTCCAGCACCATGTGCTGCTTTTTTCCTACATCACATTGCGAGACAGGTTTCTGCGGGGCTGGCTGTAATCATGCACAGTTGTGCCCAGTAAAATTGAGCCCAATTGGTTTAATTGGTTGAGTTGGTAACTAAGGGGGCCATTACTTTTTTAAATGGGGACAGATGAGGTTGGATAGCTTGTAATTGTCAATAAATGAAACAATGTTTCAACTAGCATGTGTTTGGCACTATACACCCTCCTGATGTGCCTTATGGGTGGGCATAGCTGACCTTTGACCTACAAAAAATGAGGTCAAAATTGGACCTAATGACCTTAACAATGAAACGGGCTCCTGGAGACACCCTATATGCATTACCTGTCTCAAAAGCAATTCAGCAGCTAGAGGGGTAACAAATGATGGGAAGACAGATAGATGGATTGCGGAGGGGGACAATACCCCTTCAGCTAGTGTCGCCGAGGGGGTGAAAACTGCATTTTGTGCTTTCTCAGCTCATCTTTGTCTAGTATTAAAATAAGTTTAATCTCAAACATTTGACTGTGACATATATATGAAAATGGGTGTAAATTGGGAAGGAGCAAATACACTTTTACTGCACTGCATTTTTGTGGCATGCATTAGACTCCTTAATGCTGAATGAGCATCATTTTGATACCACTGATTGTTGCTGACCATGTACATCCATTTGTGGTCACACTCTACCCATCTTCTGATGGCTACTTCCAGCAGGATAACATGCCATATCACAAAATGCATGTCATATCACGCTATATCCACAAACAAGATGTTGAGTTTGGGGTACTTCAGTGGCCGCACTCACTCACCAGATCTCAATCCAGTACTGCACTTCTAGGATGTGGTGGAAATGGTGATTTGCTGCATGAGTGTCCAACCGACTAATCTACTGCAACTGCCTGAAGCCATGATGTCAACGTGGACCATAAGCTCTCAGGAATATTTCTGTCACCTCGTTGAATCTATGCCGTAAAGAATATGGGCTTGTTCTGTGGGCAACGGGGTCTTGCTCGTTATTTGAATGGTGTACCTAATAAATTGTTCACGGAGTGTATATCTTAGCCAGATATTCCTGCTTGAGTATGATATAAGATACTATTCTACTCTCTCTTCAGGTGTAAATGCGCATACTAGGTCTGTAACCCATGTGCTTTGAGGGGCAAAAATGACTATATCCATGTGTTTGATTTGATTGATTTGGATTTGTAGTGAAAATACTTTTCTAAAATTGTTGCTCAAGCTGGAAATCATCACATTTTTATGAAGCTTATTGCCAACATCTACAGTGTTTGACACCAATAGGAGCCTGAGTCAGGGGAACTTAGAAATGGCAGTTAGGATGGATGGATACAAAACTTCCTCAACATGCAGGCAGTTCGGATGAGAACCCGCATATGCAGTACACTTGCCTCAAAATTGAAAAAACTCATGAAACTTTGGCTTGAACATGAGTGGGAGAATGCTGAAATTTGCCTACTTTTACATAAATATTGGCAGCTGTCCTCCAGTGTCATTTGATGTAGTTCATATGAATCTTTGCATCCTCAAACATTCTGAAATAAAAAGCGATGTGGTATAATCTTTACTTTTGAACTGATGGATATATTGTATGACAATAAATAAATTGGTACACCCCTGGTTTGAATACCCCCATGCTCTAAAGAAATGATTAATCTCACATGTATGCGAAAGTTTGAGCCTCCTTGGCCAAATTTCATATGTTGAGTTTTAAAAGAGGTAAACCCTGCGGAAGCAAACGGAACGTGAAACAATTTTTATGCTAATGCTACGGCACAGTTGCTCTTAATTTTGCTCATTTAAAAAAAATAACCAGAATCATCATTGTAGGATGAGCAAAAGTTTGGATACACTACACTGTCAGAATTTGGTAAGACTCCTTTTTGACATGTATCACAGGTTTAAGAAGGCTTCTAGTTCTTAAATATTCTTTGGCTGTCTTGCATGCACACTTTAAGATGTATCCTTAGACTCTCAATTACGTTACAACTATTCCAAAGGCTCCTGTTTGCATCTCATGAGGTATTTCATGGCTGACTTTTAAAAGCCATCCTGTTTGAATACATTCTTGCCTCCACAAAGGCAGTGCCACGGGCTGTAGCACGACCCCAAAGTATGATAGATCCACACTCATGCTTTATAGTTGGCTAGGCCTTCTTTTCATGAAATGCTGGTCCTTTTTTCGCCTAACATATCTTTTCTGATTGTGGCCAAAGAGTTCTAGTACTTCATCAGTCCAAAGTTCTTGTTTCCAAAACACGTCAGGCTCACTGAGATGTTCTCTTGCATTTCACAGACGTTGTGTCTTGTGATAAGGTCACTGGTTAAGTTTCCTCCTCGTGACTCTTGCTTGAAGATCATGTTTGTACAAGCTATACAGCACAGTGTTCCTGAGTCCTGCAGTTTCTTAGCAGTCATTTGTGGATTTTGATATCCCTTTCTGACCAGTGTACAAACAGTTCTCTCCAAGAGTTTTGTTGATCTTCTAGATCTCATCTTGACTTCAGCATTTACCGCTGTGGTTCATTATATTCTTATAATCTTCCCCTGCATTGTGGGCAGCAATTAGTTTCATTTTCCAATCCTTACAGTTCATTAGATGAGCCCATTGTTGCCGAGTGTTAGCACTAAGTTAAAGAGCCAGAGTTTAAGATTTGCAGTTAGCGTCCTCTGACTTCTCCATATGACAGCTGCACGCACTCCTCCGGCTTAACAAGCCAGTCAAAGTCTGAGACCTTCTGACTCCTATGGTGCACTTTCCACCCAGCTGATTTTATCAGTTTGCTTTCTATTTATGTATGAACTATGTTCTCAGAACTGTATTACTATTTGTAGAAAATGTGTTTAATGTTTATTTTGCTCTTGAGGCTGTGTTTACATCACTTCAGTTAAAAAAATATTGGCACTGGGGACTACAGTTTAATACAGATGTACAACCCCAATTCCAGAATAGTTGGCACGAAGTGTAAATTGTGAATAAAATCAAAATGCAATGACTTTCAGAGCACGGGACAATATGTTATTTACAATAGAACATAGATAACATTTCAAATGTTGAAACTGAGACATTTTACATTTTTATCTGCAAAGTGAGCTTATTTCAAATTTTCTGGCTGCAACAGGTATCATAAAAGTTGGGACACAGGCAAAAAAAAAAAAAAAAAAGGGCTGAAAAAGCAATGAATATAAAAGAGAATCAGCTGAAAGAACATTTAGCAAGTAATTAAGTTAACTGGCATCAGGTGTGTAACATGATTGGCTATAAAAGGGATGTCTTAGAGAGGCTGAGTCTCTCAGAAGTAAAGATGGCCAGAGGCTCTCCAACCTGTGAAGGCTTGCGTAAAAAATCGTGGAATACTTTAAAAACAATGTTCCTCAATACCAAATTGCAAAGGTTTTGAAGGTCTCATCATCGACAGTGCATAACATCATCAAAAGATTCAGAGAAACTGGAAAAATCTTTGAGCGTAAGGGACAAGGCCGAAGACCTTTACTGGATGCCCGTGATCTTCGGGCCCTCAGACGCCATTGCATCACTCACTGGCATGATTCTGTCATTGACATTACTAAATGGGCCCAGGAATACTTCAAGAAACCACTGTCTGTAAACAAAGTCTGCCATGCCATCCACAGATGCCACCTAAAACTCTATCATGCAAAAAGGAAGCCATTGTTGAGCATGATCCAGAAGCACCGCCGTGTTCTGTGGGCCAAGGCTCATTTATAATGGACTGTAGCAAAGTGGCAAAGTGTCCTGTTCTGTTGTGAACAAAACACTGGCTGGTATGATTTGAAAGTCATTGCTTTGAGATTTTATTCGCAATTTACACTTTGTCCCAATTATTTTGGAATTGGGGTTGTATATTTACCGATGTCTTTGACAGAAAAGTAAACCTGGGGGTTTCCACGTTTCACTTCTTTAGTTTAATATGGATTGAAAAAAAATTTGTATGTTGAAAAAGGTATTTCCTGCTTTCCTTACTCAAATTTCTCTTAAATAATGTAAAGTTGTGTGTGAGTGTATATATCACATTTTTTTAATGCAATACCTTAGTTGATATGGAAAATATTTGAATACAATAGTAGATTTCACAGCTGAGGACTGTATTGTTCCGTAATTTTACTTTTCACTATTTTTAAGTTGGTAGTCCTGTGGAAATCTCCAAGAAAAAAGAAGCCTGGAAAATATGGAAATTAAATTTTATTATGCTTTCAATGTCCTTTTGCCTCTAACACTAATAATTTTGGAATATTCAATTCCCGGGGGATGATTTCTTTCTATGTGGGTGATCAACCTTTTTTATGGTACAAATTTAGTTTTTAATTCTCTTATGTAGCAATCAGGATCAGGTGTCATCATGTATCTAATTTTCATGTTTGTATATACATCGACTGTAATTCTGTAAAAATTTTAGTGTTTTGCCCATGTGACTTGACATTTTGCTGTGGTTTCAATCCAGTAAATGAAATGTCAATACAGGGATAGACCATTCTAAACCACACTGGTACTCGAAACTTCACAGGTACTGTAAATTCTGTATGTTATTTCCTTGGCAAACTTGACCTCAGGCTACCATAAAGGTAACGGATGCATTATATGTGCTTGTTTGAATTATTCATACGGTTTAGTTTCATAATAAACTAGTCTTTGGCAATATGAATGCAAGAGTTGTGTGCAAATGCAAACCCTTACTTGTGTTTTCATTTGAAAAATATACCTGGATCTTATTAATGAATGAATGAATGAACATTGCATTTATATACTGCCTTCTCATGGATACTCGGAGTGCATTACAGTCATATGGGGGTAATCTCACCTCACCACCACCAACATGTAGCACCCACCTGGATGATGAGACTGCAGTTTATTTTGCACCAGGCCGCTCAACACACCTCAGCTTGAGGTGGAGAGCGAGAGGGAAAATTGCTAAGCCAATTAGATCAGGGGATGATTCGGTGGCAGATTTAAAGAGCCAGGTTGGGAATTTAGCCAGGACACCGGGGAACCCTGTACACTTTTCGAAGAGCATCACAGGATGTTTAATGACCGTAGTGAGTCAGGACCTCGGTTTAACTTCTCATGCAAAAGATGGCGTTTACTTCAGCACAGTGTCCCCATCACTGCACTGGGGCATTGGGGATTATTCCACCAGAGGAAAGATCGCAACCTGCTGGCCCACCAACACCTCTTCCAGCAGTAACTTGGTTTTCCCAGGTGGTCTCCTATCCAAGTACTAACCAAGGCCGCACCTGCTTAGCTTCTGCCACATGGCTGGAACAGTTATTTTAAAGGAATGGAACTTCAAGAACTGCACTGTGCAACCTTTAAGTTAACATCTGCTAGGTTTTAAAAGGAGGAGCCTTTTTTTTTTTTTTTTTGGGCTGGGCCGAGCAGCGGCCCGGCCCCTATAAACGTGAATGTCGCTGAGTGAGTGACTGACTGACTGCCTGAGTGATCAAGTTCAGCGATTGGCTGGCTGGCGGGCAAGAAGTTCAGCGATTGGTCGGCCAGCGGGGAAGAACTACAACGATTGGTCGGCCGACGATTGGCTGGCTGGCTGGCTGGCCGGGCGTTGACGTCACTCGTATTTACTGGTCTGTGTATTTGCATTATAAATGCATGGGTCTCGGAATTTCGGCTTTGAGACACTGCAGCAGAAACTGAATACTTTGCTGTTGTTGGATCTTGGATTTGAGAGATTGCAGCCGAAACGGAAGTTAAAAAGTGGAATTGAATGTGCCACACATATTTATGCGTGTGGTTATCCCGTCCTTTCTTGTTTTGTTCTTTCAGATCGGTTGGTAATTTTAACATTAAACATCCCTCAGTCCAACATATGAACTTACACGATCTTAGGAAAAATTGATAGATACTGTTACTATGACTATAGCTGGACTATTTACGCACACGGTGGCACTATTATGTTTCAGTATTTTCAAGAATACCGGTATGATGCCCCGACTGGTTTCCAAATTAACTTATTCTCTTGCATGTTCATGAGATGGTTCGCTTGAACAGAAGCAGTTGTGGTGGCCGCTTTAATTGTATCTATGAGAGCGACTTTAACCGACACCAATGAAAACAATAAATTTAAGAAAATATTAGGTTTAAAAGTTCGCGGCAAGCTGGATTCGACACCCCGTGATTGAGGTGGCCACTTCTCGACTACGTTGTTGTACCCACTAGGCCACTGTTACGCGACCAGTATTTAAAACCAGTCTAGCAATAGACTGCAATAATCAGGCAAATGTACTGTTAAATTAAAACACATTTTTGTACATATAGAATGTTCACAATGTCCCATTTTTGACGCCAATGAATATTTCTTGGCGTATTGGTCGCCATTTTACAAAAATTAATGCTTATTCTAATGAACAGCAAAAGGTGGATTTAATATTAATATAGTGGATGCATATGTAGACCTGGGTGCAAGAAGTACTTAAGTCACATTTTCCAAAAAATGAGCTGACACTACTACCATAAAGTAGTGTCATGTGCATTATTTAAAGCCAAAAAAATCCAAATATAAGTACTCAAGTCCTCAATACTGATATAAGGCCTTCCCTGAATCTACTGAATTTTTGTGCAAGAAATACTCAAGTCTTTGCCGAAGTACTCAAGTCCTTGACGTCATCAGGAACAAGTGCCTAAGTCCATGACTGTCCAATCAGCTGCTAGTATGTGTCATTTGACAAGCGTAGCAAAAATGACTGTTCGGCAATCAGAAAATGATTGAAACGGCATTTGTGTGGTAAAAGTTCCGAAGTTCATGCATTTTATGGCAATAAGTACCGAAGTCCAGGCATTTTATGGTAAGAAGTACCAAAGTCCAAAACTGATTTTCTTGTTTTTTTCGTAATAAAGCATTATTTTTCCACAAAAAACGTGTCTGTCTACTTTGTATAACCCCTGGGACTAGCAGCAGGCGCCACTGAATGTTATCTTTTAAAAAAAGTATCTTCAGCATGTTTTCAAAACTTTGACCCTTAATATCTCAAAAGTGTTATTTTGTGACTAAAGTACTTCTTGCACCCAGGTCTTCATATGCTGCGCTTGCCCTAGCTAGCATCCCGGTCTTTTAAAAAGTTCCATTCGATTTTTTTGCATTACAAGCACAATCCGACCATTATAAGGCTAATCTTCTTTCACGCTAGATTGTTTCGGTTTGTTTCAGTTCTCCATGCTTGTTTTCTCTGGTACTGGGTGCGAGATTCCATAGAGATAGAGGAATGTATCACATCATACCAATCTAGCGTGAAAGAATCATAACAATGGTCGAATGTGTTTTTAATTTCCCTATTCAATTTTGCAACCGATACGACAGTTAACAAGCATGGAGGACGGTATCAGTTGAGAGATTGAATAGGGAAATTAAAAACACATTCCGACAATTGTTAAGATTCTTTTATGCTAGATTGGTACGATGTGTTACATTCCTCTATCTTCCTTTTGAATTTCGCAGCCGGTATCAGGATTATTTCCTTAATCTTCGTATTCAATCTCGCAACCGATGCAAGAGAAAACAGGTACAATGAAGGGACTTGGCATACATTGTCATATTAGCTATGTGACAAAGTGCAATACTCGGTCAGGCTGTAACAGTCGCTTATGAAAATCGTTCATGCTTTCTTTCCTGAACTCTTGTATTTTATTTCATTTTTTTAAACATTGATTATATCATTTTTTTTTTTTTTTACTGTCTACCATATTTGAGGTAAAATTGACCTAAATTGCTCACTTAGCAATGCACTTTTTTTTTTATCTGCAGCGACTGAAATAAATACCAAACAATTCGCTATTTGGGGGCACTATAAAATTTCACAACTTTCTTATTTCTTGGCCAGTTCTCATGATCTTGGTGTCAACTACAAGGCCTTTTCGAGAGCTTTCAATAGGTCATAAATTCATTAAAATTAATTGCATTTCAATTTTTTTGTCACATAGTTAACCATATTCAACCATCACCAATATTGAATAATGCTTTATGTAAACACATGGCAACTCCTTCACTCGAACATATTCATTAAGCGGTTTTACTCAAAACTGTGGATTCTTTGTCCACAACATGCCCAAAGACGAAACATGGAGGGGGGGAAAAAAAGGAAACTTTGAAGTATGTTCTTACACCCTCACTGTATAGGAACTGCCATGTGTTCACGAAAGTGACGTCACGTCCCCAGTTAGCACAACTGTAACGATAACTTTATTGAATGCGTGAACATACATACATATATACTTTAACTGCTATCTACATCTGCTGCTGCTGTCTGTCTCGAATTGACATTCACAAAATCAATAACTGCTACCCTTACTCTAGCTCTTTGTCTATTCAAATGTATAACTTGCTTTTGATAAGTTTTCCTTGCTCAAGACCCCCCCCACCTCCCACTCCCTCACGCACTCCGACTCACTTGCACATTCTCACTCTCACACTCACTCACACTCTCACTCTCTCCCACTCCCCCCACCCATTTTGTAAATAATTTATAAGCTCCAGGTCATTACTAAACTTGCACTTCATATAATTGCATGAGCTTTGCCTCATTTAGCACCCTTTTCTTGGGCCCACATTCTCATACAGCACTTGGCAGCCCAGCCACATACTAGGTTGCACATAGTCTTGTTTCAAAGATAACCTCATTGTTCTGCCTTTCAGCAAATTGTCAGTCTTTTCTATGTGCAGGCATTCAGGAAATTTAGCAACCATATTCAGAGTGACTGCCTATTTATAAGGCATTGTGCTTCATATTTCATTGGCAGCCAAATATGCCCATGCCGAAATACTGCCTCCACTAACTCTGACAGATGATGTGATATGCTTTGGATCATGAGCTCTTCCTTTCCTTTGCCATACTCTTCTTTATCCATCATTCTGGTTCAAGTTGATCTTGGTTTCTTATGTCCAAAGAATTTTGTTCCAGAGTTGGTCAGGGTTTTTTAGTTATCTTCTGGCAAAGTCTAATTTGGCTTTTCTGTTCCCCAGTGTTATCAGCAGTTTGCACCTTGTGGTAAACCCTTTGTTTACATTCATGAAGGCTTCTCTGATTGTTGACTTTTACAATGAAATGCTTACTGCCTTGAGAGTGGTCTTGACCTGGCTAGATGTTATGAAGGGGTTATTCTTCACCAAGGAAAAAATTCTGTGATCATCCACTTAAGTTTCCCTCTGTGGTTCTCCAGACCTTTTGGTGCTCCAGAGCTCACCAGTGCATTCCTTCTTTTTCAGAGTGATCAGATTGTCAATTTGGCCTCTGCTGAAGTTTCTGTAATCAGTCTGATCGGTTTGTTTTGTTTTTAGAACTTAATGGTGGCCTCCCTCACTGGCAAGGCCTCTTTGGACCACATATGGACAGTTCCCATGAACAGCTGCCAAATGCAAATTTAACACTTTATAGAAACTCCATGCCTTTTATCTGCCTAATTTGTCATGAAATAATGAGGGAACAGACCACACCTGGCGATGAAACTGATTGTCAGTCAATTGTCCAATTAATTTTAAACCTCTGAAAATGGAGAAAAACAAACAAAAATAGGACCAAGCATCCTGTAGCTCACTGGCAAGCAATCTTACTGTGATGATCAAGGTATGAAAATTCCATGTGAAGGTTGAGCTTTAAATCATTGATGGATGGTCAAGTTCAGAGTCAGTAAATGAAAGTTCGCATAAATGTATATGACTGCATATGTGTAATACAGCTTTCATGAAATCTCGTACAAATCAGGAAATATTTCGCTTGCTTTGTTGGGGATCATGTGACTTGTCACTCATTTAACATTCCCCAGGTGGCAGCAGCGATTTGTCAAACAAAAAATTATGTTCAAACCCAAAATCATTATGACTTAAAGGTGCACTATGCAAGTTTGTTTATTTTCTGCGCGATTATATTTTTGTCTCAATTCGCCAACATCTCCCCACGATCCACTAGCTGCCTGCCCCTGAATTCACTGTAAAAAAAAAAAAAAAACTCCAGGCTCTGGTGACCGCACAGGCGTCACAAACTCACTGAGTAATTTTACTCACCGAGTAAGTCAGCTTTTTCTATGTTGGCGCCTATTGCATTTTATAGAAAAACATGAACTTTGACCATGAAAAAATACACCTTATAGCATGAATTTTAAAAAAAAAAAAAAAAAAAAAGATCTTTGCACCATGTGTAAGAAGCACAGTGCTGTCGCTCTACGGTATTATCGCTGTTTTTGTCATTTCAGCACTTACTGCGTTTTGGAAACAAACTCTTCATATGCTGACTTCAGTAATTTTGTGTTCTTCAATTGTGATTCGTCTTTGGGTTTATTTCAACACTGTTAAAAGGAAAATACAAACCATATAAAAGAAATGAAAACAACATTATAGCGTTACCAGTTATAAATGTTTTTCAATTGAAAACTTGTTTTTCATAATAGTTTAGGGATGAAAATACGGTATTGCCTCAATGAATGACATAGCATATGCATACATACCCCAATTCCAAAATAGTTGGGACGAAGTGTAAATTGTGAATAAAATCAAAATGCAATGACTTTCAGATCACATGAGCCAATATGTTATTTACAACAGAAGCATAGATAAATGTTGAAACTGAGACATTTTACATTTTTATCCACAATATGAGCTTATTTCAAATTTTCTGGCTGCAACAGGTCTGAAAAAAGTTGGGACACAGGCAAAAAAGGGCTGAAAAAGCAATTATTATATAAGAGAATCAGCTGAAAGATCATTTAAGAAGCAATTAAAGGCGGAGACAGCACCTCGGCAAAGTATATTTCAGAGGAAAGTAGAATACTTGAAGTGTCTGAAATGCATAGTTCTATAAATTTTAATTGGTTATGATCCAGTGCGACGCATTTTTAAACCAGCGAGTCTTCAAATTGGCTTCAATACCAGGGGGCAGACATTTTTACCTGGGGAATCTTCTGATTTTGAATTTGATCTTCGGAAACCTCACCTTTAAAAATGCTCAATAACCTTAACCTCTCGCAGTTTACATCTCCTGATTAGCCACAGTTGCTCAGACTAATTGGTAAAAACAAACAACAATCTAATTTACTTTTGATAGCATTGTTATGCATTGCGCCACAAAATTATGAGATGTCTTCTGCGCATAAATGACGAAGTAAAATATCAATGTCTTCATAATTTCAACGCTCGTTAAGCAGCACAGATTTCGGGAAATTAGTTTGCGAGGCTGCGGGAATCCGTTCTTTATTTTGAATGTCGCCATGGCTAAAGGGTGCTGTAAGGTTGCACAGCTGTGTGACAATCCCAAGGACAGCGAAAAAAAATGCTGCAAAGTCAGCGAAAGTTTTGGATTTACAATGCCATATCAATTAAATAAATGTAGGCAATGGGTATTCAACTTTCATTACCATTGCTTATTATGGGTCATGTATTGATCTTGGTTGCTCAGTCGATAAATTGTTTGATTGTTAATCAGGCCAGCTTAAATAAAAACAGCTTGCGGGCAGCCAAGTCATAAAGGGAGAGCTTACTGAAGGCCCTTTGAACGACTCCATGGCCCAGATGAAAGGAAAGAGAACAACTGACGTCATGTAAGAGAATAACTGACGCACAAGCACCGCGGCACTGGCGCTTGATTGGATAATGCGTTCGAAATGCACACTCACCCACTATGTAGGGCACTGTGTAGTGAATGTTCCACATTCAAAACAATATAGAGAGTGAGTGAGCGAGTGGACAAGTGTGCATTCCGAACGCAGCCTTAGATTCCCCAAGTAAAAATGTCTGCCCCCTGGTATTGACGCCGATTTGAAGACTTTCCATTTTAAAAATGCGTTGCACTGGATCATTAACAAATTAAAATTTATAAAACTATGCGTTTTAGACACTTCAAGAATACTACTTTCTGCTGAAGTACACTTTGCCGAGGTGCTGTCTCCTCCTTTAAGTTAATTGGCATCAGGTGTGTAACATGATTGGCTATAAAAGGGATGTCTTAGAGAGGCTGAGTATCTCAGAAATAAAGATGGCCAGAGGCTCTCCAACCTGTGAAGGCTTGCGTAAAAAAATTGTGGAATGCTTTAAAAACAATGTTCCTCAACGCAAATTGCAAAGGCTTTGAGGGTCTCATCATCGAAAGTGCATAACATCATCAAAAGATACAGAGAAACTGGAAAAATCTCTGTGCATAAGGGATAAGGCCGAAGACCTTTACTGGATTTACCTGTGATCTTCGGGCCCTCAGACGCCACTGCATCACTCACCGGCATGATTCTGTCATTGACATTATTAAATGGGCCCAGGAATACTTCAAGACACCACTGTCTGTAAACACAGTCCGCCATGCCATCCACAGATGCCACCTAAAAATCTATCATGCAAAAAGGAAGCCATTGTTGAGCATGATCCAGAAGCACTGCCGTGTTCTGTGGGCCAAGGTTCATTTAAAATGGACTGTAGCAAAGTGGCAAAGTGTCCTGTGGTCAGACGAGTCCAAATTTGACCTCCTTGTTGGAAATCATGGGCGTCGTGTCCTCCAGGCTAAAGAGGAGAAAGACCACCCCTCCTGTTATCAGCGTTCAGCTCAAAAGACAACATCTTAGATGGTATGGGGATGCATTAGTGCATATGGTGTGGGACACTTGCATGTTTTAAAAAGCACCATGAATGCTGAAAGGTATATAAAGGTTTTAGAGCAACATATGCTCCCCTCCAGACGACATCTATTCCAGGGAAGGCTTTGTGTATTTCAGCAGGACAATGCAAAACCACATACTGCAGCTATTACAACAGCATGGCTTCATAGTAGAAGAGTCCATGTGCTGAACTGGCCTGCCTGCAGTCCTGGTCTTTCACCGATTGAGAACATTTGGCGCACAATTAAATGAAAAGTCCATCAAAGGAGACCCAAAACTCTCCAGCAGCTGGAAGCCTGCATTAAACAAGAGTGGGATCAAATTCCAATGGCTAAACTCAAGAAACTTGTCTCCTCAATGCCCAGACGCCTCCACTCTGTGTTAAAAAGAAGAGGGGATGTTACACCATGGTAAAAAAGCCCCTGTCCCAACTTTTTTGTGACCTGTAGCAGCCATCAAATTTGAAATGAGCTCATTTTATGGATAAAATGGTAAAAATTTCTCAGTTTCAACATTTGCTATGTTATCTCTGTTCTATTGTGAATAAAATACTGGCCAGTGTGATTTGAAAGTCATTGCGTTTTGATCTTATTCACAATTTACACTTTGTCCCAACTGTTTCGGAATTGGGGTTGTATATAAAATACACTTCACCTTTTACTGTGACACAAGCATTTAAATTTTCGCTCGGTCAACTTGGATCTTC
Organism: Gymnothorax javanicus; assembly: GCA_029692085.1. Lineage (NCBI taxonomy): Eukaryota > Metazoa > Chordata > Actinopteri > Anguilliformes > Muraenidae > Gymnothorax > Gymnothorax javanicus. The sequence continues at coordinate 111,259,663 of CM056200.1, forward strand.
GAACATCAATATGAGGCTTGAAAATGAAAGTTCATATATCCCTCCCTGTATGTCTCAAATACACACTCAAAATCAATCTGTGACAGTTGTACTGATTTGAGTCATTATAATTTCACTATGTCAATTTTGCAATTCGAAGGTCACTGAAGGTTAAGCTGCACATCACCAAATGAAAATTCATACATGACTTCCTGTGCATGTGCATGGGAGATGTTTCAATCGGGGGGGCTGCCAACCGAAAGTAAAAGTGTGACTTTTTTTTTTTTTTTTTTAGCGTGAGGGCGTTATGACAACGTTGGTCTTTGCAACAGCATCATAGCAGCTAAGGGTGCAAACAAGTGCTGGAATAAAAGAATACACACTGTATAAATCATAACCAGTTACAAAAAATTATAATTTATAATCATTTTGTTGTCCTCGGGCCTATATTTTTTTAATACATTTTATCCCTTTAAGTTCCTTTGTTATGTACGCCTATATGTGTCATTTAAAAAGCTATTATGCTCGTTGCCTTATTTGGTTCAACCTCTTCAACCCCAACTCTGCTGCCGTTAAGGGATTTGCCTCTCACCTCTCACACATGATGGATCACAACCCCTCCCAGTTTGAGATATCCTGATTCACAATCAAACAATTTATTGGTTAAATTAACAAGACTAATACATAATCGTATAATGATCAAGAAATTATTAATGAGGAAATGACCAGGAAACCACCGATAGGCTACATTGACAACGCACGTACAATACACATGATACTGTTGGGATGACAAGTGTGCACATAATTAATTCAAAACATTTTGAGGAAAGGATTCTGTATTCAACCTCCACCAATATCAAATGAAATTAGTACTTTTTTGGCTTCCCTTGATCTTTAGGTACCCAGAGAAACATTCGGCGATGTAGAATCGTGAAGCTTACATCCAGTCAAGAAAATTTAGGTATAATTTATAGTGCTATATGTGATAATAGCATATAACAGCAGCAGCCACGTTACTGATTACACAGCGGGTTCTTAAGGCATGCGCAGCATATGCATTCACGATATTATATTAACTTCTAAACCCTCTTCTCACTAATAAAACCCCCCAAAATATATTGGTGCCCCCTTTTAAAATCGTCCTGGTGAATAAAAAGCCGAAAAAAAGGGGAGGTTGGATATGGAATTATTTCCCTTTCTCTGAATTCCATCTCCCAGCATTTTTTCAGCATTTTTTTTACATTTAAAAAAGAAACAACTTCCTTCCTGTCGCGCCATCTGAAACATTGGCACAGATGGATGTCGCTTTGTATGGCAGCGATGCGCCATTGTTGCGACCAGCCTGCCCAACCCAAAGACGAAGAAGAAGACATCACTTTGTAAGCTGAGCTATGATGTGCCGTTTTATGAGCTAAAGGAGGTCATCAGCCCCGAAAATAAACAAATAATCCTCAGACAAAATCCTCAATTTGAAAGTGATTAATTGCATTAAATTACTTACTTTTTTAATTCAATCAACTATCTTTAATGAATGCAGCTTGTCAGTTTCGCCAACATAAATACATCCAGAAGGCATAAAATAATGATAGCCTAATGGTCGATCCTTTTGGGATCATCATCAGCATTCTTAAAATGCTCCCAAACCAGCGATTTTTTTTTTGACATCTCTTTACTGCGGGTACGTGAAAGCCATTCTCCAGCTTTTGGTAATGAGTGCATTCTCTCAAACATTAGCTGCCGCAGTACTTGTCACGATGACTGTGCCCTCTGGGTGGTATTCCTTCATGGCCCAGGAATTTAACGGATCTAAATAAATACAACACTGTCCTAGCAGTATGTTGATTCCTAGCTGCAAACTCCATCAGCATAGCACTGATTTGAGTTATTTAAAGCATAGCTAACACACGTAATGAATCAGAGTGCAGGTCTGACAACTCATGCTGACAACTCATTGCCTTTTCCCAGTTGCTAAATCATCGTCCCTTTTTGTTGTGTTTCCAGTGTCCTGTGCCGTTTGCCAGGACACTCCGGGGTTTTAACTGTTTATTGTACCAGGTTTCTCAGTTCATAATTAACCCATTATCGCTCTTCTGATTGGATTTTGATCCACCAATCAGAGAGTCCAATACATCGTTACTGTTGCTAATGTGACTGAACTCAGACAAACATTGCGAAGTTAGCTAACGTGAACACATACAGTCTATGTGTGAACTCGTTTAAAGAAGGTAATATGGTTAAAAGGTGTGCGTGGGGCACATGTAAATCGGACTCCAGGTACCCAGAGCGCAATCCAGAGGTATTTTTTTATCCCATTTCCAAAACCCAAGACGAATGAAGAGAAATGCAGGCTCTGGATTCGGCTGTGTGGACGTCCTCACTGGCAACTCAACCCTGCTAATATCAACAGGAGTACTCTCATGTGCTCCAAGGTAATACAAAACAACAATAACGTTTTCAATAACGAACTTTAAATGCCATCTACTTTAAATCAAATCATTTTAAAAGCATATTACTATCTTTGCAGTATGTCATTAACGATGGTGTTATACTAGCCTAGCTAGATTCTTGCTAACGTCAACAACTGAAGTTGAGTGCTAGTCAGACAGTAACAAATCAGTGTTGCTAACACAGTTGTTTTTGTTTCTTTCTAAATAAGCATTTAGTCAATGGTGCACCAAGTGAAAGATATCCTGATCCTGTAGATGCTCGAGGAACAGCAGCCAGACCTAGTTGGAAAAGGTGTTTTCCCCTTAACTTCTGCTAAGCAATCTGTTCCTAGCTGTGTTTCCATCCACCTATTTTAATGCGCATTTTGATTTTGCGCTTAAAAAAACCTGAGTGGAAACGGCCAAAATGCGCATTAACTCGAAATATCGCATCAATTTTTTTTGCGCAAGGAGGGGGTGGAAAATTTTCCGAATCGACAAAGATAAATGCGCTTTAGTGCAGTGGAAACGGGTTAGCGAACAAGTTATGCGAATAAATGATGGGGTTTAGTATCTACGTCATTTTTGCTTGCCTACGTTGGCAAGCTAGCTAGCTAGTTTGCTACCTCGCAACATTGATGTGCTAGCTATAATGTTAGAGTTCGTTATCAATTTAGCTAGCTAGCTAGTGGTTAATACAGTAGAAGCGAACTTTAACCTTACACTACTGTGCTAGGTGTAACATTAAAGACTTCGTAACCACTAGCTTAAGTGATTAATTTCATTCGTTTTCGCCCCCAGCTTTCCTGTTTGTTTTCCTCTTCGATCGTAGCGCTTATTGATGCCATAGCGTGCGCTGTCGTCTTCTGCAGAAGCAATGGCAATTGAATAGAGAATTACCGCTACCTAACGGCACCTACGGCTTATCCCGTGAAACAAAAGCGCATAACTGAAGTGGATGGAAACGTGCACAAATGCACTTTTCCTTTTGCCGCATTAACGAAAAGTTCGCTTAAGATTAGCGATACAAGTTGGATGGAAACACAGCTACTGTTACCATCTGGTTACCACTATGGTTACATGGTTACACTCAGGCGACCCACAAGTTGGTGCCATGATGGTAATCTCTTACTTGCCTGTTTATATTTGCACTTTGTAATCACTTGGTGGTGTGGTACCTGATAACCATCTCCCACTACGTTTTAAGATGAAATATTGCATTACAAATGCTTCTTTATGGTCCCAGCACATAGAGCACAATAGCCTACTACAATAGAAAGAGATTATGTGGTGCTTCTTCTGGATGTCTTATACGACAAGCAATGATATTTTACTTGATATAATTCCAAAGAACATGCCCACACAGTATTACTTGTAGAAAGTTAAAATGTTTTTAATATGATGCCAAACAGAATACAGTACAATAATAATGCAAAGTAAACTGGTAGAGAAACCAGTGTAATGTCAGAATAGCTTTAGGTCTATGCCTTCCATGTGAAATCAATTCATTTCTCCTTTTTTATTATTCAGAATTTCAGACCAAGAAAAAGGTTATATCTCCCAACATTCATCTCATCAGACAACATGGGGGAAAAGTCAGACTTAACAGACAACACAGGGGAGATGTTAAACGCAACAGACAACAGGGGAGAGACATTTAACACAACAGACAACATGGGAGAGACATCCAACGCAAGACACAACAATGGTACAGATGACTCATTTCCCACTGCAGTTGTATTTAGTATTAAATCTGTGTAATTTATCAATCATGTTCTTAATATATTCAGAATCCTTGTAAACCCCCTCTACATATAGGTCTCTTTTTGTTGTATATAAAACAAAGTCACAGAAATCAAGTCCACTAAGTACAACCCCAATTCCGAAATAGTTGGTACGAAGTGTAAATTGTGAATAAAATCAAAATATAATGACTTTCAGATCACATGAGCCAATATGTTATTTACAATAGAACATAGATAACATTTTAAATGTTGAAACTGAGACATTTTACATTTTTATCCACAAAATGAGCTTATTTCAAATTTTCTGGCTGCAACAGGTCTCAAAAAAGTTGGGACACAAGCAAAAAAGGGCTGTAAAAGCAATGAATATATAAGAGAATCAGCTGAAAGAACATTTAGCAAGTAATTAAGTTAACTGGCATCAGGTATGTAACATGATTGGCTATAAAAGGGATGTCTTGGAAAGGCAGAGTCTCTGAGAAGTCAAGATGGCCAGAGGCTCTCCAACCTGTGAAGGCTTGCGTAAAAAAAAATGTGGAATACTTTAAAAACAATGTTCCTCAACGTCAAATTGCAAAGGCTTTGAAGGTCTCATCATCGACAGTGCATAACATCATCAAAAGATTCAGAGAAACTGGAAAAATTTCTGTGCGTAATGGACAAGGCCGAAGACCTTTACTGGATGCCCGTGATCTTCGGGCCCTCAGACGCCACTGCATCACTCACTGGCATGATTCTGTCGTTGACATTACTAAATGGGCCCAGGAATACGTAAAGAAACCACTATCTGTAAACACAGTCCACCATGCCATCCACAGATGCCACCTAAAACTTTATCATGCAAAAAGAAAGCCATTATTGAGCATGATCCAGAAGCGCCGCCGTATTCTGTGGACCAAGGCTAATTTAAAATGGACTGTAGCAAATTGGCAAAGTGTCCTGTGGTCAGACGAGTCCAAATTTGACATTCTTGTTGGAAATCATGGGCGTCGAGTCCTCCGGGCTAAAGATGAGAAAGACCACCCCTCCTGTTATCAGCGTTCAGTTCAAAAGCCAGCATCTCTGATGGTATGGGGATGCATTAGTGTTTATGGTGTGGGACACTTGCATGTTTTTAAAAGCACCATGAATGCTGAAAGATATATAAAGGTTTTAGAGCAACATATGCTCCCCTCCAGACAAAATCTATTCCAGGGAAGGCCTTGTGTATTTCAGCAGATCAATGCAAAACCATATACTGCAGCTATTACAACAGCATGGCTTTGTATTAGAAGAGTCCGTGTGCTGTACCAGCCTGCCTGCAGTCCTGATCTTGCACCGATTGAGAACATTTGGCGCATAATGAAATGAAAAGTCCATCAAAGGAGACCCAAAACTCTCCAGCAGCAGGAAGCCTGTATTAAACAAGAATGGGATCAAATTCCAATGGCTAAACTCAAGAAACTTGTCTCCTCAATGCCCAGATGCCTCCACTCTGTGTTAAAAAGAAGAGGGGATGCTACACCATGGTAAACAGGCCACTGTCCCAATTTTTTTGTGACCTGTAGCAGCCATCAAATTTGAAATGAGCTCATTTTGTGGATGAAATTGTAAAATATTTCAGTTTCAACATTTGCTATGTTATGTCTGTTCTATTGTGAATAAAATACTGGCTGGTGAGATTTGAAAGTTATTGCATTTTGATTTTATTCACAATTTATACTTTGTCTCAACTATTTCAGAATTGGGGTTGTAGAATCTGCCCTTGTATTTCATAATAGCAGTTGTGTGACTGAGATTTTCAGTTCATCTTTGTCTTTGACAACATAAAAGTTTTTCACAGCCATTGCTGCATCTTCCACTGTCATATCCTTTGCTCCATATGGACATTTAACCTCAACTAGGCCTATATCACTATTTCCTCTCTCACACACAATACCATCAGGGGAGGCTCCGAGAAATGGCACGTTAGGTTGTAAAAGGAGACGACAGTTGTGAATGTGTCTGTCAGGGTATATCTCATGGTACTTGGTGAATGTGAATGGACTTGGGTTGTACACTGTGACAAACTTCTCGGAGATGTGCTTCCTGTTCATCACTTCACCAAATCGGGGTGCAGTGATCCTCCCCTTTCTTTCTCTGTGCCACTTTTCACTCTTCGTTTGTTCAGAAGTTTCTCTCTGTAACAACCGAGCTTCCTCAAGTGTGAATGGGGCATGGCCAGATACAGTGTTAAATTCTTCTGACAGTGGCTGGGGAACATTTTTGGCTCTATCACATGTTGGTGTTGCTGATGGATTTTGTGTAAATGAACGGTCAAGTTAGAGGGATCTATGAGAAAAGTTAATAAGAAAAATATTAGAACTTCATTTTACATAATGATAACACTACTAACACTATCTCTATCTTTTATTCACAGAACTGGCAAAGCAGAAGCAGTTGACGGAGATACAGGAGGACCAAGAATGCAACAACATGTTGACTGAACTGATGCTACACAAGAAAGAAATGGAAACTCTCAAAAAGCGCATTGCTGAGCCAGAACAAAACCAGAATACTGAATATAAACTAACCCCTGAGATCATCAACAAAAGCAAAGTCACAAAATATTTTGAGTACTGTACAGGTTTTACGTATGAACAGTTCAACAATTTATGTTCTTTTTTTGACATTTCCACTGCCAATGTTAGCCCACAAGTAATTTGACATATTTGATTTGGCCAACAGTTTCTCATGGTCCTCCGTCTTAACAACTGAGGTCAACAACTGAGGTCATAAATCTCTTTCGGCATGATTGGTATCATTACACCTGACATAATTTTCAGAGCGTGGAAAACAAGCTTGGTTCCTTAGGAATATGGCCCCATAGGGATGTCATCACAGCAAAGATGCCAGACACATACAGAGAAGACTTCCCAACTACAAAACCCAAAAACCAGTGAAGTTGGACGTTATGTAAATCGTAGATAAAAACAGAATACAATGATTTGCAAATCCTTTTCAACTTATATTCAATTGAATACACTGCAAAGACAAGATGTTTAATGTTCAAACTGAGAAACTTTTTTTTTTTTTTTGCAAAATAATCATTAACTTAGAATTTAAAGGCAGCAAACATTGCAAAAAAGTTTGAGGGCCTTTTACCACTGTGTTACATCACCTTTCCTTTTAAGACACTCAGTAAACGTTTGGGAACTGAGGAGACCAATTTTGAAGCTTTTCAGGTGGAACTCTTTCCCATTCTTCTTGATGTACAGCTTAAGTTGTTCAACAGTCCGGGGTCTCCGTTGTCTTATTTACGCTTCATAATGCGCCACACATTTTCAATGGGAGACAGGTCTGGACTACAGGCAGGCCAGTCTAGTACCCGCACTCTTTTACACGGAGCCATGCTGTTGTAAACGTGCAGAATGTGGCTTGGCATTGTCTTGCTGAAATAAGCAGGGCGTCCATGAAAAAGACGTTGCTTGGATGGCAACATATAATCCAAAACCTGTATGTACCTTTCAGCATTAATGGTGCCTGCACATATGTGTAAGTTGCCCATGCCTTGGGCACTAATACACCCCCATACCATCACAGATGCTGGCTTTTGAACTTTGCGCCTATAACAGTCCGGATGGTTCTTTTCCTCTTTGGTCGGAGGACGACGTCCACAGTTTCCAAAAACAATTTGAAATGTGGACTCGCCAGACCACAGATCTTTTCCACTTTGCATCAGTCCATCTTAGATGAGCTTGGGCCCAGCGGCCGGGCGGGTTTCTGGGTGCTGTTGATAAATGGCTTTGCTTTGCATTGTAGAGTTTTAACTTGCACTTGCAGATGTATGACGAACTGTAGTTACTGACAGTGGTTTTCTGAAGCGTTCCTGAGCCCATGTGGTGATGTCCTTTACACACTGATGTCGGTTTTTGATGCAGTACCACCTGAGGGATCGAAGGTCACGGGCATTCAATGTTGGTTTTCGGCCTTGTCGCTACGTGCAGTGATTTCTCCAGATTCTCTGAACCTTTTGACGAAATTACGGACCGTAGATGATGAAGTCCCTAAATTTCTTGCAATAGCTTCGTTGAGGAATGTTGTTTTTAAACTGTTCGACAATCAGCTCACGCATTTGTTCACTAAGTGGTGACCCTCGCCCCATCCTTGTTTGTGAATGAGAGCAGGGAAGCTGCTTTTATACCCAATCATGGCACCCACCTGTTCCCAATTAGGTTCACCTGTGGGATGTTCCAAATAAGTGTTTGATGAGCATTCCTCAACTCTCTCAGTCTTTTTTGCCACTTGTGCCAGCTTTTTTTGAAACATGTTGCAGGCATCAAATTCCAAATGAGCTAATATTTGCAAAAAATTACAAAGTTTAGAACATTAAGTAACTTGTCTTTGCAGTGTATTCAATTGAATATAGGTTGAAAAGGATTTGCAAATCATTGTATTCTGTTTTTATTTACGATTTACACAACGTGCCAACTTCACTGGTTTTGGGTTTTGTACATTTGCAATGCTTGATTGCACTGAGCTGAGAATAGAAAGGTTCTTTAGTTCTCCAAAGTCAGTCATACTCTGACTACAAATCGGCCAATACTCTTAAAGGCTTGATAGCATGTGATCCTCGAGATGCTGTCATATTTGTGTCTACCCTGTTTACTGGATCAGTGTCAGATAGGGAAATCTTCAACCGGTGCAATATAACCCAGTTACTTACAGGCCTCAATGACTGTGGTTACCCTAAAGACAGGGGATGCATTTTTGGCCAACAAAGGCTTTTTAATCGAGAGAGAGGTGGAGTTACTGGGCCTTAAATTGAACATTCCCCCTTTCAATAAATCACATACACAGATGCCATTAGGAGATGTGCTCAAAACCAAAAAGATTGCAAAGCACAGAGTAGATGTGGAAAGGGCAATAGCCAAGAAAAAGAAGTTTAAAATTGTTTCAGGTAGAATCCCCAACAGTCTACTGGGAATCATCAATAAAATCTTGTTTGTGGTTAGCTGGGGGGGGCACAGACACATCACTTTACGACAACAATTAGTCCTGGCTAGTTCTCAATCATTTTCCTTTATTGATGCGTTTTCCAATTATCGTAATTTGCAACTGAAGACACGGTTTCTCTCCATATGCATCTAACAGCGATTAAAGCAATGCTTACCTTTCTGGCTTTTTTACGCGTTTCTTTTGTAATCTTAAAATGCTCTTAATAAGCGTATTGCACGCCAAAATGTAAAAGAAATCACCAAGTGTTGAAACTCTTCAATATTCAATTCTCATATATTTCGTTAAAAGTCTGACCAATCATTTTCTTCGGTCCGAATAAAATTATTTGCCGAGCTTCCTGTCTGTCATCCGTCGCAGCGACCTTTCCAGTTGCCTACCGCTGTCACCGCTTGCGAGTCACGCGCCTCTATGGCAGAAAAAAAACGACGCATTTGACTGTAAACAAACGGGTGCTGAAATGCTATAATTACGATAATAACGTTAATGGTAGTTCGTCAGACTGCAGAGGTAACTAAACGTTACGAGGGTATTTTATTTTATACCACATACAGAATGGAATATTATGTCATTACTGCTGGTTAGTTTTCACTTACCGGTGCCTCTGAATCTGACTCCATTGACCCGTTTCACTCTCCTACGAAAAAAAATATTGCGTGCGGCGCGAGGAAGTGAGCAGCGCGAGTTTTCAGCGTGTTCACGGTATTAATGTTTTCATTCAGTTGCGATGCCATGTGAATTAAGGAGCATGTTTTTTTTCGCTCAAAGTACAGTTAGCTAATGTTATATTAAAACGCAGCACAGTGTGTAACGTTAATGTTATGCACTGATAACAGATACGCGAAAATCGAGCAGGTTCGCACCGGTAATTTTCTGCTCAACTGCTGTTTGTGCGCGGAGATGCCTGAACTCCGGCTATTCACAGAACACTCGCTCCTCGTTGGCTTTGGTTGGATTATGTCCCGAAACTCCTTGGGTATAAAGAAGCCAGAAGTTACCTTATAGCCATAACTTCTAATTTTAAAAATCTGCACACGTTATCCGTTTAGATGAAGGGTTGGAAGCATACCTTCATTTTCAAGGTGCCTACTTTCCGCCAAATACTGATCAGACACCAGTAAAAGCTAAGCAGACGAGTTCTTTGATATTGCAACTTAAATTGTGTGAATTATCGTCGCATTTTTCCAATCAGAAACTATTTTGACTGGGCCGGTTCCGTAGGCTACCGGCCCGTGACCTGGCCCGAATCTAGAAATTTCCATAATGTTCATGGATAATTTAACCCCCTAAGCCCTACGCCCCGGTACCGGGGGGGCGGTGGTTACGCAGAATAAATACAGCATGTTTCCATATCGCAACATTGTCATGCGGCATATCTGGCCCATTTCAGAATTGCAGGTACATTTCAAGCTTAGACAAAAAAGAGAAGAAAGATTTTTTTTTCCATTAAACCTTTTTCATTCTTATAGAGAATAGGCTACTTTAAATTTAACCCTTCCAGCATTTGCCAAGCTTAAACATGTTAGATTTAAAATATTTAATCTGAAAATCAGTGTACTAACAGTAAAATCAGTCAACTCTGTTGCAGACAAATTAGGGTAAGTATTTATAGTACTCAAATAAAATACATTTTAAAACCATGTCTTCCCTAAGAGAACTTTTGTCTTTACATCCACTAATTCAACTTTAAGTTTTCTAAGATAAAGACTCTTTTTTCAGGAGTAAAAACATTGACACATTTAATTGAAAAGTTGCCAAGACCATTTGCATCTTCTCTAAATATAGCTCTAAAAATGAATGAAATGCTTTGAAATTTCATGTAGTGAGAATGTTAGTTATGACACAGCTTCTGCTTAATTTGTCAACAATAAAACATTTAATTATCTTTTTTTTTAAACAAAACTTTAAAGAAACAGAGTTGACGGTGATGTGAACAGAGTTGACTTGAATAACAGAGTTGACAAACCATGCGCTAAAGACCAAAAACAGTAACATTAGAACTTTTAAAACTATCTTTTTTTAAATGTAAAAACATTTCATAGCAACTTGTACATCTGAAAATCTATAAATTCATCAATTTGAGCAATAACAACACAACATAATAACAACTACCACCTCCTTCACTCCCTCGAATTACTATTATAACATTTTCTTGACCTGGAAACGATATCACAAATCTTACCTTTACAATAAAATTACCCAGAACCCACAATAAATCTATAAAGCAAAATGCTTAGAAGTGATTGGGAACATTTGAATCTGTTAGTCACCATCAACTGTTATCATTAAAATCTTGACACATGTAACAGAGTTGACGATAACAGAGTTGACATTTTCCACCATTTTGTGCCTTAACTCCATGTGCTAGCTTAAAACCAGATACTACATGTCATGAATAAAACCATAATATTATGAATTTTCATCATATAATTGTTTTAAAAAATTGAAGGAGAGATTCACTAGAATATCATAGTAACAGAGTTGACATATAATGAATCTACTGTTGGTGTATTCTCAACATTTTGTACAAATTAATGAGAGAGAAAGTATAGTTCCCTCCAAATCTTTTCTGCCAGAGGAAGTGACATCACTGGGTGCAGGTCACATGTTTTTATTTGAACGCTGTAAGGTTTTCTATGTGGTTTTATAACAGAGATAACAGAGTTGACCAGATCATAGGGACAGATAAAAAATATTAATTTTTAATGTTGAAAATCCATGTATTACAGAAAATAAATACTCTGTGCAACTGATTGTAAAACTATTTATAGAATTAGCACAAATTATACTCAATTATGGTGGGGTGGGAATCATTTAATGAATATTGTACATATAAATTGTGCCTAAAATACACACCACCCTTACGAAAATGAACTAAAGAGTTACTATAGTATACTATAGGAATTGTACAGTGTTCTATAGTGTGGTTGTAGTGTTCTATAGTACGTTTCACCAGCTATAGTATTATAATAGTTTATCCTGTAATGTTATTTTATTAGCTATGGTAGCCCTACAGTATTTCAATAGTAACACTAAAATCTCTATAGTGCGTTCCAAAAAACCATACAATTACTACTGTAATACTATAGTTTTTTGGTGGTAAATTTTATGGTATTCCAATTGTGGTTTTTTGTAAGGGCAAGCATTATTATTGGTGAACATTCAATATAATTAGCAATATTATTTAAAACCGATCCAGTAAAGATTTTTCTTAGGAGGAAATAACCAAAGGTTTTTCTGGGAGACGCGAAATGTACCCGCAATCCTGAAATAAGCCATCTACATTTCGCGAAGAAACTAGGCAAAAAGCTCATGTAGACCATTTTTACCTCAAACGAACACAATTCAAGCACCAAGCAAGTAAATAAGCATGTAGCAAAACATAGGATAAAATCATATCAGCATTGAATAGTTAGAATTTCTCCTGAATTTGTGCTATGCATACAAACAATACCTCAAATGAAAGAGGAAAGTCCACAGAATCCAACGATATGAGCCCTGTCATTTTAAACCGACACCACACTCAAAGAAAAGCAGGCATACACTTTACAGTATACAGAGATGAGCAAAAAAATTTCTTACCTTTGATATTTTGTAATGAATAGTTTGAAGGTAAATCCACGCTTGCTATTGTAAGCTCAATGTGTCCGTGTTATAACGAAACTAGATCTTCCAGTATCCTAGCATGTTTTTATTCTCGAGCATTGCTTCAAAGATCTCAGTTCTTCAGCATTCAGCTTGCTTGCAATGTATTTTCCTCTCTGTGATCGGCGTGTGATGCTGTCAGTAAAACCCTAGTCACACTAGAGGCGGAATGAGCCGGAATGCCGTCGGAATGAAAATTCTTTGTATATTCCTGGATATTGAAATCTCGTTCTAAAAATTCCGACTGCATTCTGAGTGCATTCCAAATACTCGGGCCCATTCTTGTGGCGGCCCGAATGTTTTGCTCATGCTCAAAACTTTCCAGGTGCATTCGAAGTGGAGAAATATTGAACGACATTCAAAGTGTATTTAACTGCACTCTGACTGCATTATAAATATTCTTAAGGCATTCCAACAGCATTCAAAACATTCTGATTGCATTCGAGGGAGAATCAAACCGGCAACTTCGGCAAGCCATGTCAAATCCTGCCAGAATGCGCCTCGAATGAGCCAGAATGCACCTCGAATGCATCTCGATTGCTGCCGCAATCTATTTCGATATTAAAACAATTCACCTTAAAAATAATCCCTTAAAAATAATGATTGGTCATGACCTGTTTTCAATCGTTCATTTAAATTACCATTACAGAAACTCTGAAAACTCTCAACATTATCAGGTGTGGCCAGTTTTCATTAATAACGCATACCTGTTAACTCTCACGCATTCGGCATCAGTTTTAGTGGTATATTTATGTTCCCCTGCTGTAGTCAGCAATTACTCAATCAACGCATATGGGACACTCATGTTACATTTTAAGTACATTCTGAGTATTCGAGCTGCATTCTGTTTGAATTCTTGGACGTTCCTACCATATTCGGCGGCTAATCCGGGAGCGTTCTGACTGCATTCGGGGTGAATTCGTACAGAATTCGAGGCACCTTCCAACCAGACTTCCGGTGGTGTTCAGGCAGCAATTGAACCGCATTCGTACGGCATTCGAAGTGTATTCTAAAGATTCTGACTGCATTCTAACAGCATTCTAAATATTCCTACTGTGTTCCAACTACATTCAAGCTGCATTCAAGAGCTAATACACCCAGAATGTGCAAGAATCTTTTGAGGCGGGTTCAAAGCGCATTCTAAGCATTTAAACGGCATTCTTTCAAAGCTGTAAGAATTTTGGTCAATTTGAAATTCCCACCCGAATGTTGCGCGAATTCTTCATTCCAGCTGGTTCTGCTTGATTCCTGCTGATTTTGAATAAGTGTGAAGGGGGCATAAGACTTTGCCAGGAGCCATTTGATTCTATGGCTTCTGACGTTTCCAACGAGCCCTAAAGCACCTTTATCGCACAAAGCTAGCCTGAGCTAGAGCCTTGCGTTCCCAGAGCGTCAAACCGAGTCTATAGGCCATTCAAATGTACTTAAATAGCGCGACAATATAAACACTTAACAGGTTTGTTTGTGGTATTTTCGGTATAATTATCCGCTAAATATTCAACCGTCCTTTTAAAAGTCGTTTTCTAACAGAAACGCGTGAATACTAAGGGCACAACAATACAAAGAGGGTGAGTGACTTGTTTTTTTGACTCATTCTTTATATGGGCAATTTGAGAGATGCAGTGCTGTCAAATGGCGTAGCCTAGTGGTTAGGGTATAGGGCTGCATCCCAAGTGACCAGAGGTTGAGTCCCTGGGCAGGTGTGCTTTCAGTAAGACAGTAGTAACATTTTGCTTGTATAAATAATTGCTGGGGTTTAATTCTTTTGACTTTTCCCCCCATTTTTTAAAACCCTTTTTGTATTCAAAATCGTATTAATCTGCTTTCTTTTTTAAAAAAAATCTGCTCCTTCATTTTCTTTGTATTTATTGTCTTTGAATGGGAAATTGTATAGGCTATAGGACTGGCAGAAATAAAAATAAAAAAATCATGAATTCTAAAAATTAAACTGGTTGTATTTGGGTGGAATGTATGCCTGTAGTGACATATAAGTGAAATTAGATGAGTTTTACAGTTTAATATCTGAGAAATCTGATTTGGCACACAAGGTACCTGAATTGCCAATTTGGAGAAGCCACCCAGATATTCCTCTCTAATTTTGTTCTGATTCAGTTGATTAGAATAAACTTTGGCACAGATAATGGTGAGATTCTGTGCTGTAGATTTTTAGAGGTTTCAGACTGTAAGTAATTAAGTTTACAAGGGATAGAAGTAAAACTTTGTTTGGTGCAAAATGAGGTCTTTGATTTATACTGTGTTCCATCTTCATTTACTCTGACTCAGTGACATATACACTGATTTTTACACCATGGCAGAAATCCCAAATGGTTTTACCTTTATTATGATACCAAGATTATTCACATGGACCAAATAGTTGCAGAGATATACTCATTTCATTTTGGGCTTGCCATTTTCGAAAAAGAGGCTCAGGGCTTAAGGGGTTAATGTGTTAAAAACGCATAAAATTGCTAGATAATGATTTAAAATGTACACATCAAAGCTCACCGTTATATAAAATATTAAATACCCCCGGAATGCTGCAAGCGAATTACTTTTTTATTTGTTCACATGCCAACTGATAAGTCCGAGGCGCTAGCAACATTGGCTAAGGTGACTAATGTATTTCCGAAATTTCTGGAGTATCAGCTACCATTGCTTATTTGCTGCCATCATTTGTCGATGATGAATAATTACTACACTTTTTAGCCAGCTCAGTGTCCATGCAACTACCATAATCTTACGGATAAAACCAGTAACGCCCCCTGGAGGGTGGAGCCCATTTCAACTGAAACGGATGAAACATAGGTAAGGCCGCCAATGCAGCTGCCTTCATGCTTTTGACCCCATTGTGGCTTCCCCGATAATCACAGTTAAGTACTGCTTCTTGAATGCTGTGACTTAGATGTTACTATTTTGTTGACACATTATATTAGGCCATTTGTTTGGTAGAACTAAATACATTTTATCAACATATTGGATAAAGCGCAGGTGCTCATACACAACAATGATAGTCACTGGCATGTTGCATGCTACTGTACCTTACAAAATATGGATAAGACACCAACGTCATGTTTACCATATTTACAGTAATAACACATCAAACAGGGTGGTAATAGTTGTTACTCATAACAGATCTTGTCATATCTGTTTTGACATAGCACACGCAGAGTAAGACCAACCTTTTTCTCTGAGGGAGTGCTCTTGCTGTCTTTGCAATTAAGGCAAAGGTTGCTTGTAAAGAAGAAGAAAACATTTGATATTTAGTCTTCCTGCATAAGGACATAAACAAAAATATAAACACAATCGAGTAAAGAGTTGAGTGATCTGAGTGTTGCGCATTAGTCACAGTCCATTTGAAGTGGCCTATCCGGTTCAGAGTGCCTCTCTGTGCTGTGTCTGCCTTAAGAAAAGCCTTTTCATTGCTCTGATAAAAACACCTGTTCATGTAGATGAACAGATGCAGCCAAGGGATATACACAGGAGAAGACATGGCATCTTGCAAACCCAATATGGACCCTGGTGAGTCTCCCATTACCTATCTAAATTTCTGTCTCTTCCTCTTCCAGGTTTTTTTTTTTTTGTGGACTAAACAATTTAGGTTAATTTTTTTACCTTGCATTTGGCTGTGACTGTTTTATAATATCCAGTGGTGTAGTGGTCCCAGAAGAAGTGTGTATAGTCTATCAGATAGATGGGTGTATAAAAAAGGAGAAAGAGGGTATACTCTTATGTATTTCAATAGCTTTTTGGCTGATAGGTGATTATACTATTACATGACAGAAAAAATGGTGGGCATGTTCCACAAACCAGCATATACCCTCCACTACACTACTAATAACAGAGATTTGTCAGTTTAAATCAGTTTAACAGAGATTTGGAGAAATTATATAGAAAATAAAAGCTGAGAAAGGAGTATTACATTTTTTTGCATCTTCATTGTTCATTTGCTATATGAAATTATGGTTCCAATTTTCGCAATGCGGATCCATGTTACCGGTCTCGCAATTTAACGACACTCGCACCTTATTTAGCCAACTATATGAGGCAACTTTTGTGTAAATATCTTAGGTGTGTTTTCATAGGAACCTGGTTGTTTTTTTAAGATGAACTTCACGTTTTGCATCAATTTTGGTCAAGACAGATGCATTTTTCAATGGAAAATTGTCTGAAACTTCTTCAGTTTTTCACACATATACTTATGTTTGGTATCAAAATGTCCGTCATGTTGTTGTGTAGCCATTAAAAATCATCTGGTTTTTCAGAACAATCATTTATGGGTTTAAATATGAACTTTTCAAGGCCTTGTCCCACAAAAATCTTGAAATCACTAAATAGGTCGCAGTTCACTTCCTGTATTCAAATTTCACATTTCAAATCTATTTTCTGGACAGTTCCACAAGTAGGTACACATTACCAGAAGATGGTTCAAATTGGGCTTTGGGCAAATTTGCCAATACCCTGCAAAACCTCCTTTGTCATTTCATTGTATGATTTTGATCCTATGGACACTTTTGTAGAGTTTCATCTGCTGATCATTTTGAGTAAAGGTTTTTTCTCTAGTTGCTTTAGTTCCTGAGATATGGCTGAAAATAGGTGGTTTTACCTCTATGTTCTATGTTTAGTAACAGCAGCCATATTAATCAGACAGCGGGCATAATCGACACAATTTTTAAAGTAGACATCCTAAGGATACTTTTGGCTAATTTTAGTCTGGATCTGTTCAGTAGCTTCAGAGGAGAAGATTTTTGGAAAATGTTAACCACAGACGACAGACGACAACGGATGCCAAGTGATGGCAATAGCTCACCTGTGAGCTAAAAAACTGAGGAAATGCATACCAATGAATACATGAGTGGTTAAATTTATCACTTGGTACTATGAAGGCAAATAAAAAAAATGTAAATCATGTAGAAAGGAAGTAAACTGCTCAAAAAGGATCCAAGTGCATGCTGTCCCCACAGGCAGTGAGGAAGATCGTAAGGAAGGCAATGCCTTCATTACCAATGCCAAATATTAACTACATTAACTCTCAAAAGTCTGGAAACTCCAGTGATTTTCATGTAAATTAAATGGTGGGGGGGACTTTGAGTTACTGCAAGGCAATGACCAATAACAAAAATTCAAACTCGGCAGAAACTTTTGGAAAGGCACTGACAACATATGGAGTGGCTAGCTTGTATTTACACATTTTAGTGCCCTCACATTTCCTTCCTCTTGCACCCTAGCCCCTGCGCCCTCTCATGACCTCAACCCGGCACCATCTCATGCCTTATCCTGCCTTAACCCCTGAGCATTTGCCCCTGCATCCTCTGCCGTCATAAAGCAATATGATAATATTATTGTAAAATAATTCCAAAAGGAAAATAGTCCACTCCCCCAAAACATTGGTGGTATTAAAGCTGTAAATCTGTTTTTTTTTTTATTGCAGGGAAGGAATTCTCAACATCTGATGAAGAGGAGGAGGAATCTTACTGCTGTAAGGCTGAAAGCCAGTCAGCTTTGAGGATTGTACTGGTGGGGGTGAGATGGGCTGGGAAAAGTTCAGTTGCAAACATAATTTTGGGTAAAGAGGAGTTTGACACCAGGGTAGGGACTGTTCATTGCGTGAGGAGACAGGGTGAAAGGGCTGGAAGGCAGCTTGTAGTGGTTGACTCTTCAGGTTGGGTGTGGCATTCAGCTCAAGACGCAACACGAAGAGTTGAACAGGAAATGGCAAGCTGTGTGTCACTATGCCACCCTGGACCTCACGCTATCCTCCTAGTTATTCCCATGGGATCATCAGGGAAAAGGTACAAGAGAGCTGCAAGGAAGCACCTTGAGCTTCTTAGCGAACGAGTTTGGAACTATATCATAGTGTTGTTCACTATGGGGGACTCAACAGACTACAACATTCAAAAAGGGGGCAAGACCCTCCAGCTGCTTTTAGAAAAATGTGGAACAAGGCACCACATTCTGGACATTAAAAACAAGGAGACCAGCACTCAAGTTACTGAACTGCTGGAGAAGATTGAGGAAATGGTCGAGAAAAATGGAGGTAGTCATTACGAAATTCAGAATGAAAGTATGGAAAATTCTGCAACGAGGAAGAAGAAGGTAGGATGGAAGATGTGGAGAAAACATGACAAGCCTGACCAAATCAGTCAAGATAAAGGCACTCAAACTGATGCAGAGCAGGAAGGAGCAGCCATGTTTCCTCGTGAGTTTTTTTGATCAGTCGAAAAAGACGTATAGGGGCATGGGAAATTCCACTAAGCACGCTTTTCAAAGCTTGTTAATGCAGCTTTCTTTCCCTCCTCTCTTACAGGTGACGAGCTCTCAGGATACAATCTGCCAGAATTGAGAATGGTGTTGCTGGGCGAGAGAGGAGCTGGCAAGAGCACCGTAGCAAACACAATCCTGGGAAGACAGCTTTTTGACACCGAAAAAGTGACTGGGGAGTGTGAGAAGAAAACTAGTAAGGTAGCTGGGCGAGAGATCACTGTGATAGATACACCGGGGTGGAATGGAGCTTCACAGCCAGAGACATTGGACTGGGTGAAAGACGAGATAGTACAAAGTGTTAACTTGTGCCCTCCTGGTCCCCACGCTTTGCTCCTGGTCATCCCAGTGGGCTCATCTATGAACATAAAAAAATCAGTGAAGAAGCACGTGGAACTTCTCAGTGCAGGAGTCTGGAGGCACACAATAGTGCTATTTTCTGGAAACAAGGGACTGGGAGCAATGCCCATTTCACAGCTCATTGAGAATTCTAAAGACCTTCAGTGGATTGTGGAGAAATGTGGGAGGAGATATTTTGTTCTTGATGGTGTGAATACATGCGATGGCTCTCAGGTAACACAATTATTCACAGAGATCGAGATGATGGTGGAGGAAAATGGTGGCTGGCACTTTTCACTTAAAATGTATTTGGAGCTGGAAAGACAGATAATTCATTGTCACAAGAAGAAAGAGAAACAACTAAAACATTGGTAATGTGAAAATGAAAGGAGAGAAAGAGGAAAAACCTGATTCAATGAATAAGAAAGGCATTATAAGTTGAGGAGAAAAATACATTTAGTAATCTCAAAGTCAAGTTTAGCTCATTGGAAAGGAGACCAAACTGAAAATTGGTCAATGAAATATTTGTTGTAGTGTATTGAAAATATTGAAAATGAGACAGCGGCCAGCAACTAAACATAATTTCTGAAATTGTGGTGGAACCTGTTGATCATGTGATTTCCTTACTTAATACATTTACTGGAATGCAATCAGACTGTAGCAATGAGTTCAAGATTGTTTATAGTGATCGTAGACCAAACCAGTCTTGCCTACTGTATCTTGTGTATTTTTGCTGTAAAAAAATGAGAAACCCCAAGTCCAAAGTTGGTATATCAATGCAATTTGCAATATCAATGCAAATAAAATCAATTAAAATCAAGAAGGACTGATTTTAAAAGTTCATTCACCCTGTACTGTAAGAAATATATTATTACATCATTTTACATTCTAATGTGAATTTATTGCTCACTGAAAATATACAATGTGATAACTGCTGCAGATTCCAAAAAAGTTGGCACAGTCAAAACGGTTTACTACTGTCTAACATCAGCACCTTGATTGAATTAATGGAGAGAGTATGCAGAGTTTTCATCAGGATTTTTTAGGAGCGTAATGGGAGGGAAAGTCAGGAAGGGGGCGGGGGGGATGAGTCCAGGAGGGCAAAGCCCCCCTGGAGCTTTTGCATTATGGGCTCATAAAGGGCCTATTTTTGGCAGTCTTAATACACTAAATAGCTCTGGAATTAACTTAATTTGACCATGATATTTTTACCTTTCAGACAGTGTGTTTCCAATGTTATGGCGTCAATTTGTTATGGCATCACGGACAGCAAGGGATGACAGACAAAATTCTTCAACTTCAACAGATTTAATTAAACAAAACTTAGAACTAATCTACACTCTACCCTACTGACCAAGATTGAAATAATAATAAAAAAAATAGTTACAGTCCCTTGGTAATTGAGATGGGCTCCTATGTTGCGATGTCCCGGGACAGGAAAATGCTCCAACACAGGCAAAAATCCACAAAAAGCTTCACAGGTCTTGAAAAGAGTGACAGGTCTGGTCAAATGTATCCTTCCACAATTTCTCCTTGCAATTTCTCCTACTACTCTTCCACTTTCTCAATTTTTCTCCTTATATACTCTTGTCCAGCCCCCTCTGAGGCATGCCTGGGACATGCCCCAAACCTAGCTCCAGGCTGCTTAACAAAAAAATGTCAATACTGCCATCTAGTGGCTTTTTTTTCCCCACATTACACCTCCATTCCAAAAGGGAAAAATTTTGACTCATAAAGGCAAAATTTTTCTTTTCAATACAAAAATGGTTAAGTTGACACTTGTATATATATACATATAATACAATATGCTAATAAACACAGGTGATATATATACACATACTCAAACACGGGATAAGCAATCGGCAATTACATTGTCAGCACCCTTTACATGCTTAATTTCCAAGTCAAACTCTTGTAAAATCAAACTCCAATCCAACAATCTCCGATTCTTGTTTTTCATCTTACTCAAAAACATTAACGGATTGTGGTCAGTATATACAATCATTGGCCTTTGCCCTGTACAAACATAGACCTCAAAGTGTTGTAAGGATAGAACCAGAGCTAACATCTCCTTCTCAATTGTGGAATAGTTCTTTTGGTGGCGATTGAACTTCCTGGAGAAGTATGCCACGGGATGCTCAATGTCATCAGAGTCACTTCTCTGTAGGAGCACAGATCCACAAGCTTGGTCGCTAGCATCGACCGCCATGGAGAACGGTTTGTTGAAGTCAGGAGATTTGAGCACGGGGAAGTGACATAGCAGAGACTTCAGGCGATCGAAGGCTCTTTGGCATGCTTCATCCCAAGTGAACTTTACGCCTTTCTTCAGTTGGTTGGTGAGACTGAGAGCAATCTCAGCAAAGTTCTTGCAGAACTTGCGGTAGTACCCGATCATTCCAAGGAAGCGGCGCAAAGCTTTTTTTGTTGTCAGGAACTGGAAAGTCCATGATGGCTTGGACTTTAGCATTTATGGGTGCCACCTTACCCTGGCCTATGACGTAGCCAAGATACGTGACAGTAGCACAACCAAAGTCACTCTTGTTCAGGTTAACAGTCATGTTAGCCTGGGTCAAGCGCTGGAACAACGTCTCTACATCTTTCAGATGTTCTTCCCAGGAGTCACTCCATGTGATCAGGTCGTCGATATGCGCGCCCGTGTGTGGCAATCCGGCGATTGTAGACTGTATCATCCTTTGAACGTGGCTGGGGCATTTTTCATGCCAAAGGGTAGGACTTCATACTGGTATAACCCAGATGGTGTGGCAAAAGCAGAGATGCTCTTGGCCCTCTCAGTTAAAGGCACACACCAATAACCCTTCAATAAATCAATCTTGGTCAGAGACTTTGCTTGCCCTACTCTATCGATACAATCATCAATCCTAGGTATTGGAAACACATCAGTTCTAGTTACAGCATTTACTTTGCGATAATCTGTACAGAATCTAGTACTTCCATCAGGTTTTGGAACTAGAACACAGGGTGAACTCCAATCTGAGTTAGAGGGTCTGATAATATCATGTTCTAACATGTACTCAACCTCTTTCTCAGCAATCTTTCTCTTTTCAGGATTCATCTGGTACGGATGCTGTTTTATTAGTTTGGCATCACCAACATCTATATCATGAGAGGCTATAGAAACTCTCTTTGGAACATCAGGAAATAGATCTTTATATTTCTTGATCAACCTCTCAAACTGATCTTTCTGTGAGGGTTCTAAGTGCTGGAGTTTTACATCAAGATTTTGCAACACTTCAGAATTTGACAATTTACATGAAAGAACTTCAGCTTTAATTCTAGGTTCATCATCTTGAAACTCCCCCTCATCTTCACAAGTCTCGGCCATAGGAGGATCTGAAGTGACAGCTGCATCCCTAGCATTCCTATCATGATAAGGCTTCAGCATGTTAATGTGACACAACTGTTTTGGCTTTCTCCTATCTGGAGTCTTCACAATGTAATTGAGATCATTGAGTTTTGTCAGAATTTCATAAGGACCATGAAATCTAGCCTGCAATGGATTGGACTGCAAGGGAAACAACACAAGGACCTTGACTCCTGGTTTAAACTCATGGCTTCTTGCCTTATGATCATACCAAGTTTTCATTTTTCCCTGACTTGATTTCAAGTTCTCTTTGGCTAGGTCACAAGCTGCACGCAGTCTTTCCTTGAACTTGCTAACATAGTCTAACAGACTGATATGCGGCTCTTTCTCTTGCCATTGTTCACTCAACAATAGCAAAGGTCCTCTCACTTTATGGCCAAACACTAGCTCAAATGGACTGAATCCAGTAGACTCCTGCACTGCTTCTCTAGCTGCAAACAACAGCAAATGAACACCTTCATCCCAGTATTTCTCATGGTTATTACAATAAGTCCTCATCATTGTCTTGAGAGTGGAATGAAACCGCTCTAAGGCACCCTGACTCTCTGGATGATAAGCACTGGAAAGAATCTGCTTCGCACCTAGTTCATACACAACCTGCTGAAACAATCCGGAAGTGAAATTGCTACCTTGTTCTGACTGAATTTCCCTGGGAAGGCCAAACAACATGAAGAACTTTATCAAAGCCTTTGAGATTGCAGTTGCCTTGATGTTGCGTAGAGGTATGGCTTCAGGGAATCTGGTAGATGCACAGATGATTGTCAACAAGTAATGATTTCCAGATCTAGTCTTGGGTAATGGACCAACACAATCAACAATGACCTTGGAGAAGGGCTCCCCAAATGCTGGGATAGGCTGCAATGGAGCTACAGGTGGGTCTAACTGGTGTTTTCCAACTACCTGACAAGTGTGACAGGTTTTGCAAAAGTTGGAAACATCTTTCCGAAGTCCAGGCCAGAAGAAGTGTTTCATGATCTTGTCAACAGTCTTGTTAACACCAAGATGACCTCCTAAAGGCAAACTGTGAGCCATTGTTAAGATCTCATTCCTGTAGACCTTCGGAACAACAATTTGCTTGACCACTGCCCAATCTGCATTGGCAGGGATATCAGGAGGGCGCCACTTCGCATCAACACTCCATCCTTGAGATAATACCCAACTGGAACTGTGTCTATTTCTTCATTAGGAAGGGCTCTCTTCTTTAGTACACAAATTTCAGGATCATTGGTTTGCTCCTGAATCAACCGCTTTCTGGACAGAGACAAGTCTCCAGACACATCAGAATCACCAGACCCATCTGGCTGGCTGAATAGAGAACTGATAAAAGTGTCTGATAAGTCCTCAAACGGAGAAACCATAGTAGGCTGCACAGAGTCATGAGGCGAACCACCTGAGTCATGACTATTCAATGTGCTGGACGGCACCACATCATCTTCTTCTTGAGCCTTCTTGGCCATAGCACGAGTCACTGCACAGGAAGGATACAGAGATGGGTCTTCATCGCCATCTTCAGTGCTCGGCTGTGAAGTAAGATGAACAGGGGGAACTACATTGCCCCTAGCCAGGTCATTGCCTAGCAACAGAGAAACACCCTTGATAGGTAGACTTGACATAAGTCCCACCTTTACCTGTCCTGTAACTAAATCTGACTTCAAGAATACAGAGCGCAGGGGTACAGATACAGTCCTCCTTTCAATACCTTTACAAGTATGAAATCCCCAGAAGCGGTCTCATCACGTAACTCCAAGGAGTCCATCAACAAAAGTGACTGAGAAGCTCCGGTATCCCTTAGGATATATATGGGTACAGGAGGAGAATGCTCATTCAGAGCCACAAATCCCTCTGACACAAATGGAAGAAATTCCTCCCTCACAAAGTCAGCAGTATCAGGCCTCTTAGCCTCATAAGGAGCAGGCAATTTAGCAGATCGGTCATCTACTACAGGGGTTTCTAACCTTGTCTTCACAAAGACATTGGGTTTGGTATCCTTTTCTTGTTCTTTCTTAGCTTTAAGGAACCAACAGTTAGTTGTAACATGACCAGATTTCTTGCAATAATTGCAAACTAGACCACTTTTGTCACTGTCAGCTTTCACACTTTGTTCAGACCTTTTACCGGATTTCTGAGCACCATCACCAGATTTGTCTTTGTCTTTGGGTGAGGAATCTTGGGTATCACCTTTACCTTTCTTCTGAAATTGGGACCATCTATTGTTACTGCTAGACTGAAATTTGGACTTATGTGTGAGAACATATTCGTCTGCAAACTTGGCAGCTGGTTGCAAATTCAGTGCTTGCTTCTCATTAAGGTAGGTCTTAATATCATCCTTGACACAGTTCTTGAATTCTCCCACTAACACCATCTCTTTTAGTGAGTTGAAATCATCCTTGACCTCCATAGAAGTACACCAGCGCTCAAAGCAAACCTTCTTCTCGTTAGCAAATTCCACATAAGTCTGATTGTCAGATTTCTTCAGACCTCTGAATTTCTGTGGGTAAGCCTCTGGAACCAACTCATAAGCTGTCAAAATAACCTTTTTGACAACCTCATAATCAGAGGAATCCTCTGCAGACAAAGCCGAATAGGCTTGTTGAGCGTTACCCTTGAGGACAGTTTGCAACATCAGAGGCCAGTGTTCCTTTGGCCACTGACAACTCTTAGCTACCTTCTCGAAGCACTGGAAATACTTATCAACCTCCTTCTCTGAGAATGGAGGCACCAGCTTTACCTCCTGGCTAGCCCGAAATTTGTTTTCAGCTTGAAGTTTGATTTTTAGTAGCTCCATTTGGAGCCTTTCTTCTCATCTTATTTTTCTAAATCGAAATCTCTGTCTCTGTCTCTCTCTTTCTGCTCTTTCCTCTTTCTCTCTCTCAAATTCTCTTTGTTTTTTCTTTTTTTCCTCCCTTTTTTTCTCTTTCTCTCTCAAATTCTCTTTGTTTTTCTTTTTCCTCCCTTTCTTTTTTCTCTTTCTCTCTCTCAAACTCTCGTTGTTTTTCTTTTTCTTCCTTTCAATCTCTAGCATTTTTAATGTAAGTTCCAATTCTACAGTTGGATTTTCCACCGGAAATTGTTCCAAATCTCTTGGTGCAAACACATTTTCATCAATGTAATATTCAACAATCTCTCTAGCCAGTCTTGCTTTTCGCATGGCTGGTTTTACATCTGTCAGCTCTAACTGTCTGCATATTTCTAGCAGTTCTGTCTTTTTAAAAGACTTCAAAACCTCTACAGTTGGTGATGCCAAGAAATCATCCATTGCTGTTGATCTGCCAATATATATCTAGGAAAATTCAAAAAACAATTTCACTATTTGAAATTTTAGATTTTCAATAAATGACTCGCACAATGGTCTATCCCGGACCCCAGCCCCCAATTTGTTATGGCCCCAATTTGTTACGGCATCAATTACAGCAAGGGATGACAGACAAAATTCTTCAACTTCAACAGATATAATTAAACAAAACTTAGAACTAATCTACACTCTACCCTTCTGACCAAGATTGAAATAATAATAAAAAAATAGTTACAGTCCCTTGGTAATTGAGATGGGCTGCTATGTTGCGATGTCCTGGGACAGGAAAATGCTCCAACACAGGCAAAAATCCACAAAAAGCTTCACAGGTCTTGAAAAGAGTGACAGGTCTGGTCAAATGTATCCTTCCAAAATTTCTCCTTGCAATTTCTCCTACTACTCTTCCACTCTCTCAATTTTTCTCCTTATATACTCTTTTCCAGCCCCCTCTGAGGCATGCCCGGGACATGCCCCAAACCTAGCTCCAGACTGCTTAACAAAAAAAATGTCAATACTGCCATCTAGTGGCTTTTTTTTCCCCCCACATTACACCAAAATATTGGTAAATCAGGTACTTAAGATGTACTCAAAATCATGGGCTCACAATAAGATTTACTGAAACAAAGACAGTTACATGTACATCTCTATAACAGATTGAATTAAAGAATGCTCAGGCTGTAATGAGTTACATGTACATCTCTATAACAGATTGGATTAAAGAATGCTCAGGCTGTAATGAGTTACATGTACATCTCTATAACAGATTGGATTAAAGAATGCTCAGGCTGTTATGAGTTACATGTACATCTCTATAACAGATTGGATTGAAGAATGCTCAGGCTGTAATGAGTTACATGTACATCTCTATAACAGAGTGGATTAAAGAATGCTCAGGCTGTAATGAGTTACATGTACATCTCTATAACAGATTGGATTAAAGAATGCTCAGGCTGTAATGAGTTACATGTACATCTCTATAACAGAGTTGTTTAAAGAATGCTCAGGCTGTAATGAGTTACATGTACATCTCTATAACAGATTGGATTAAAGAATGCTCAGGCTGTAATGAGTTACATGTACATCTCTATAACAGATTGGATAGAAGAAGAATGTTACAGGCTGTAATGAGTTAAAGAACATGTACATGTACATCTCTATAACAGATTGGATTAAAGAATGCTCAGGCTGTAATGAGTTACATGTACATCTCTATAACAGAGTGGATTAAAGAATGCTCAGGCTGTAATGAGTTACATGTACATCTCTATAACAGATTGGATTAAAGAATGCTCAGGCTGTAATGAGTTACATGTACATCTCTATAACAGATTGGATTAAAGAGGCTTAATGAGTTACATGTACAAAGATTGGATTAAAGAATGCTCAGGCTGTAATGAGTAACATGTACATCTCTATAACAGATTGAATTAAAGAAATGTAATGAGTTACATGTACATCTCTATAACAGATTGGATTAAAGAATGAGGCTGTAAAAGTTAATGCTCAGATTAAAGAATCAGGCTGTAATGAGTTACATGTACATCTCTATAACAGATTGGATTAAAGAATGCTCAGGCTGTAATGAGTTACATGTACATCTCTATAACAGATTGAATTAAAGAATGCTCAGGCTGTAATGAGTTACATGTACATCTCTATAACAGATTGGATTAAAGAATGCTCAGGCTGTAATGAGTTACATGTACATCTCTATAACAGATTGGATTAAAGAATGCTCAGGCTGTAATGAGTTACATGTACATCTCTATAACAGATTGGATTAAAGAATGCTCAGGCTGTAAGGCTGTACAATGAGAATTAGAATGTACATCTCTATGTAACAGATTGGATTAAAGAATGCTCAGGCTGTAATGAGTTACATGTACATCTCTATAACAGATTGGATTAAAGAATGCTCAGGCTGTAATGAGTTACATGTACATCTCTATAACAGAGTGGATTAAGAGTGCTCAGGCTGTAATGAGTTACATGTACATCTCTATAACAGATTGAATTAAAGAATGCTCAGGCTGTAATGAGTTACATGTACATCTCTATAACAGATTGGATTAAAGAATGCTCAGGCTGAGTTACATGTACATCTCTATAACAGATTGGATTAAAGAATGCTCAGGCTGTAATGAGTTA
Organism: Gymnothorax javanicus; assembly: GCA_029692085.1. Taxonomy (NCBI): domain Eukaryota; kingdom Metazoa; phylum Chordata; class Actinopteri; order Anguilliformes; family Muraenidae; genus Gymnothorax; species Gymnothorax javanicus. Next base: position 111,287,851 of record CM056200.1, read on the forward strand.
CATGTACATCTCTATAACAGATTGGATTAAAGAATGCTCAGGCTGTAATGAGTTACATGTACATCTCTATAACAGATTGGATTAAAGAATGCTCAGGCTGTAATGAGTTACATGTACATCTCTATAACAGATTGAATTAAAGAATGCTCAGGCTGTAATGAGTTATATGTACATCTCTGTAAAAGATTTGATTAAAGAATGCTCAGGCTGTAATGAGTTACATGTACATCTCTATAACAGATTGGATTTAAGAATGCTCAGGCTGTAATGAGTTACATGTACATCTCCATAACAGATTGGATTTAAGAATGCTCAGGCTGTTATGACAACTCTTCTCTGCTTCATCTTGGCCAAATTGTTGCAAGCTGTCTAAAAACTGAATTTTTCTTCCTAATGAGAACCCATCTAATCACATTTTGTGAATTCACATGAAGGAGAACTTCATGTGAAGGATGTATATTTCTATCCTTATTTTATTTGTTATACTTATAATCTTATGGGAATCTTATGGGATTACACCGCCTTGCATGAAATTTACTGAGTAAGAGCTGATACCTGATTTTAAGTAATTTTGGGGTGCTGAATCCAAATATCATGTGAGTTTTTGGCTATCATGTCAGGTTTTGTCAAAAATCACTGCCCTTGCGCCCCGGTGGCTCATCGGTCTAAGCGCGTGCACCATAAAGGCTGTGGCCTTCCTGTGGCGACCCGGTTCGATTCGGGCTCGGGTCATTTGCTGCATGTCTTCCCCATTCTTCTCCCCAACTTTCCTGTCTCTCTCTACTGTGTGACTATCAAATAAAGGAGAAAATCCCGAAAAAAAATCATCTTTAAAAAAAAAAAAATCACTGCCCTTGGTATAACGAGAATCCAGTTCAAGCATAGTAAGTCCCTGCTGTTTCTCATGAATTAAACACTCCAACTACATTATTTCTGTAAATCAAAGAAAAGAAAATTTAATCCTTATAAGCGGCATTTTGTTTTATTACATCTTGCAGAATGCTTAAAATCTAACTGTGTCATTCTGCTTTCATTTATCATTGTGTAATCTTAGATATATCAATAGGAAGAAAAGAATTCGCGATTTGTCAAAAACCTGATGTGATACACAAATTTTTTGGGCAAATTTGAAATCAGCGCCTTCGAATTATATAAAATCAACACAGTTTATCAAATCAGCAGAGAAAAAGTTTCAAAATGCAGGGCAGTGTTATTAAATCTGTCACATCTCTCTCTCTCTCTCTCTCTCTCTCTCTCTCTCTCTCTCTCTCACACACACACACACACACACACAAATGTTTAGGGAATAAGATTATTTACAAGAAGTGCCAGAGGCATTTGGGAGGAGTGAGTTTAATATTTCACCATTGTTATTCACAACAATAAATGCCCTGAATTCCGTTTCCACACCAGTCTCATATTGCTAAGTAAATAGTTATTCTCAGACTATCTACCTGCAGACTGTGTTGGCCAGCTATAACTGGAGAATATTTTACATCATGTTTGTATTTCTGTTTAATAGTTGAATGTAAGCTTGGATGCAAATGAATCATTTCCCTACTGGTCGCTTTTAATAAAAGCACCTCCCCAATAAATGTAGTATTATGTTGTGGGACAAAGATGTTTGGCTCTGTAAATCACAACTTAGATTTGTAACCAAGCTATGCACTTAATGCTTGTCAGGTGAAACGCTTTCTTCAACTCTTATTCTGAGGTATTTTATAAAATCGACCGCATTCACATTATCATACCTTTCATGAAGTTGTCTTTTTTATTTCACACATGTAGAACATTATATTTAGCTACAATGAATCTCATTTGCCAAATTTCTGCCCACTTAAGGATTCCATTTTCTTGTATTGCTTTAGTTTATCATTCCAGTTTTGGCTCATCTGCAACTTTTTTTAAAGATTATTTTGAGAATTTTCTCCTCTCTTAGATGGGCATTCTGTAGATTGAGACAGGGAAGCTGGGGAGAAGAGTGGGAAGACATTTGGCAAAAGGCCCGAGATGGAATCAAACCTGGGTCGCCACCAGAAGGAAGTAGCCTTAATGGTACACACACTTAAACCAATGTACCACTGGGGCACATCTGCAAATTTAATTCACTTTCATTGTTCTTATCAAGGACATTTAAATGAATGATGAAGAACATTGTTTGCGGCACCAATCCCTGCAGGGCTTGGCATCCCACAGTTCCCTCCAACTACTGCAAATAGCGTTCTGTCCCATAACCAACCCTGAATTCGCTCTTCAATACCGCCATAAATTCCACTTCCTGTTAATAATGAGTCTTTCTTTTTTCATTTGGTATCAAATGCTTTATTACGATCATAAAATATAATATTCTTCTTAGTTCATGTGCTGACCCAAGCCATGTAATCCTATGTCAGAGACAACAGCAATCATTACAGTCTCCAAAACTACAAAATATGAATTTTATATCTAGATCCTTGAAACTGAGACTCTTCAGAATCTCTCCGATTTCCTCACTACCCTCAGCCAGCCTTACAAAATTTTGCTTTTCAAAGTTTTGTCGGTGTTTTCTTTGTTACGAATAGCCATAACAGCTGGCAACTCCGCTCCCATTCTATTCTGTAGCCTTTCCCTATTGGTCTACAATACCTGCTCCATGTCCCTAGTTTAAAGGGCATATTATGTACAATCAAGGTTTTGCATAAATGAAATTTAAGCACTCCTGATTATATTGCCATAAAGATTATAGCAGTTTGGAAGTCTAGCTGTGAGGAAAAGCCTCTCTCATGCTGTTGTTGATCAATTCTCCATTTTCTAAAGCAAACTGCAAATGCTACAGAAACTGCCAAGGGCAGTTATTTAATTCCTTAACTGCTTGCCAAATGACTATTTTCCACTCTGCCTATTAAGAGTGGTGTGTGGATTTATTTATTTTCGTAACCACTATGCAATAGAGGGTTAATGCATCTGGAACAGAACCATAACACTGGATGTTATGGTTTCATGAGATCCACATACATTGAAACAGAGATTTGATCATGATGTTGATGTTGATCATGATGTTAGACTTTTGTGCAAGCATCCACGGTGCAGTACCCTGTACAGTGGGATCTGCATGTGCCTCTTCCTATGTAATCTGCATGAACTGCGAAGATAAGTGATCATAAAAATAATAATCAGTCATTTTCAGATTATCTTGACATGTATCCAGTTATGGACAAATGAGACAAAGATCAACTTAAACTAGAAAGGTAGGAAAAGAAGGATATGGAGAAGGGAAGGGATCTGATCTGAGGCACACACTCCCATCCGTGAAGAGTGGTTGTGTATGGGCATGTATGGCTGCTAATTGAGCTGGGTCCCCTTGAACAACTGGTAATAAGACAACTGGCAAAAGATGCAGAATTAATTATGAACTGCATAGGACTATATCATAGGCTTAGATTCAGCCAAATGCAATGCAGATGGATGGAGACTTGGGAGCATACTGCAAAATAATAATAATAAAAAAAAGTTTTTTAAGGCAACGATGTGGAATGTTCTGCCATAGACAAGTCAATCATGTGACCCGAATCGAACTGAACAAGACTTTCACTTTCTGAGGGCAAAGTACCCCAACAACCAGACAGGAACTAAAGACAGCAACAATGAAGACCAGCCAAAGCATCATTAGGGAAGAAACCCAGTGTATGATGATGTCTGTGGGCTCCAGACTTCAGAGAGTCATATTGACGGCAAAGGGTTTGCCACCAAGGATTAAAAAAGATAATTTAATTTTTGAATATTCTAGTTTGTCTAATTGCTTTTGATTCCCTAAAACTGAGGGGGCTTTGCATGAAATGGGAGTAATTCATTGTTCAAACATTATTATTTTTTTTTTATCTTAAATTGAAGTTGAAATTCTGCACTCCAGGCATTCAGTGTTTTTTTTCAAATCCCAGGTGGTGGCATACAAAACTAAAACAATGAACATTGTGTTTCTGTCCAAATATTTATGGACCTAAGTGCATAGACCAAATAGCCCTAAACGAAATTTATTAAGACATATACTTAGAGCTCATGTTTTCTGCCAAAGTGTCAATCTGTAATATTTACCTGGACCCGTTCTTTGCTCAAAGCTCGGACCTCAGTGCAACTGCACTAGTAAATATTAATGAATGCATGTTAAGTAAACATGTTCAAATGGGTATCATGACGTGACTTTTCCTGAGCCGAAACAAATCAGGTAAGGCAAGTTTGAAGTAATGGCTAAGAATGATGAACACTTGCGTCTTTTACACTAAGTTGACTAGTTTATTGGATACACTTCTATTATACTTCTATTGTGCTAATGTCTGATCATTCACATCTCATTAATTAATTGGGACGGACTAGATTATTTTAGTTTTAGTACATCTTTCTCTTCCATGCTACACAGCATGGCTTTCAGCAACATAAATTCAATTAAAAATGATTCTGCAACCTTGAACAAATTACAATGTACTACATTACTGTACTCACAATACTGTGCAAATGATTTGTGCCACAACACGTGTAACACAAGTTTTTTAACAGCATGAATACTTAAAAAAAAAAAAGTATGTTTCCCTCACTATGTTGTAAATGTGTCAAAAATATGGATCTATTCATATGGAAATATGAAACTATTTTATATCGAAGAGGCAGAGTAAATGCATTGTCCTGAAATAAATTGTATATATGAGGAATTTATCTTCTTTCATTGCATATTAATTGATGTATGAAGTAACAGTGAATTAGCAATGTTTTACTGGTGATCTTTTAAGAGCGAACTAATCGCATAAAGTCAAACCGACTTGATTATTTGTTCATGGTGAGCAACAGGAATTCACAATAGTTCCCGCATTTTTTCATGCATTAAATCATCATAAGTCATGCATTAGCTAGGAATTATTAAAGGACATAATCTGTACCCTTACAGCAAAGTGTGACAATTTTTTCATATTAACGGGCATTAACCGCACGGTCGAGCTATGTTCACGGTCAAATTGCCATAATAAAACCTCGTCAAAACCCCTCTTTAGCTGTTTTGCCTTTATCCCCCTCATTGACTAGAGTGTATTCCGATTACATCCAGTGGGTGGCAGTGTTGTAAAAAGACATCCTGTTTTTAAAGCTCCGTGACATCTGTAAAGACATATCGACATATCTGTAAAGCCATTTACTCTTTACATAATAATGTTAATAATGAGATCTGTACGTAATCAGAGCAACAATATGCTAGTGCTCACACTAGTAGCACCCAAAAACAGAGGAAGAGCACCTTTTTCCGATAAATTCCTATAAAAACTTAGACTACACCGAGGTGTACTGAAGATTTGAGGCCAACTCTGTTAACCTCGGAAAAATTTACCGAGGTATCCCGAAGTCTGTCCGGTTTGCTTAAGTTTGGACAACACCTCAGTAAACCTCGGTTAAATTTTCCCGAAACACACCGAGGATTGTCTGGCCCGAGGAATGCCGATGTGGTCTCTGAGCTTCAGCGGGCCATACAATCCTCGGTGTGTCTCGGGAAAATTTAACCAAGGTTTACTGAGTTGTTGTCCAAATTTAAGTAAACCGGACAAACTTCGGGGCATAATCGTGGTATAGCCCCCACCGTGATACATGGGGCCTATTGCACAGAAGTCCGATCCTGGATCAACGCCAAAGCGAGGATTGCCATATCCCAAACAGCGCGTCGCCGGCTTAATCGAGTGCACAAAGCCTACAGCGGCTGGAGGACAATAGGCTAAGGGAAGCCCGATGCCGCTCATCTTGCTGGGTACGCGCACACGGCTACTTCAAGTAGACCTCGAGATCGATCACAAAAACGCCGATCATCACCATGGACACTAAGTAGCTGCAGCAGATGCATCCGCCGGCTACACTCAAAGACCGCGTTCAGACAGAGGGATAATGGTAACTCTGAAATGCCCCTGCTTGCTACTCTTTCAGTTTCTGTCTGAATGGTGCCAGATGTTTGAGAGGAGTATTAAAGTGAGCCAAACTCAAGTGAAAGTAAACTAGGGAGGTGTTTCAGTGCCGTCGAAAAGGAGTAGCTGATGCACTTCGGAGCTACCGTGACCGTGATAAGCCGTCGCTACGTGACAGATTTAATGCAGAACATCGAGCACGGTTATCTCGAAATTCGTTAATCCCTGTAATGCTTACCAGTATAACCATGGTGAATAACGGCTTTTAGAATATAATTAGCATATCTATTTCCTATTTACCTACTTACAAAACTTACAAAGTTTATTTCAAGAAAAGGTTAGTTCAGCCCTTAATGTTTAAAGCACGAGGTGAGAAAGTTTTACACGGCCTGCGCGATAGAAAAAAACCCGATTTTCAATTTGCGATTCCGTTCACACTCAGTGCATGGGCAAATAATCGCGCTGATTCCCGAAAAATCGCAAGAGCTACTGCGAATTCGATTGGGATCTGGATTGCTCTTGTTGGAGCCAAATTAACATTGGTGCACAATAATAGGTCTACAGTGATATGGAAAAACCTTGTACGTCGCATTTTGGTCAAACTTGAGTTAGGCCATCGTGTGCTCTTAAAAGGTTTTTCTCCATCTAGTCACGAAGTAAGAAAGCCAGTTGTTTGACCTAGACCACTGCATTGTGACTTGGCAAAACCTTTTAAAGCACATTGTGATAACTTTAACCACGGAAAAATCTGCTATGTCTCATGGACCAATCAGATTCTTCAATTTAGTAACGTGATTGTCTGATCATGTGATTGACCGTGCTTTCAAGAAAACAGTATGCAAGCCAGCGCTTTTTCGTTAAAAAAGGTCGTTATTCCCTTGTTTTAATTAAATATTGCAAGAAAGTAAAATAATTAATTGAAATGGAGATTTGTGACAAAGAAACGCTGTCATCAGAAAGGATAAGGGGTGTTTTTTGAGAATGCAGACGACACACCAAGCACAAGTAGATTAGAACATGCTGAAGAAAATGTAGATTCTACTGTCATGTAAGTTGTTTTAATTTCTTATTTTTTCAAAATGTAAAATAATTAAGATCAACGAAGTATAACACTAATATTTTGTTGAATCCTTAATTTATGATTAGCAATATGAGGCGTCATAAAGTACTGGTGTAAGTTTGAGATATTCAAATATTTAAAAAGTTCGTTGTGAGTTTGAATCTCAAGAAGTGCATATTTTTTTTCAACATAAATAAATATTATACTAAATTGTCTTAATAATATTTGAAGGGACACGAATTTCATACATTTTCTTCTTTCTCTTTATATAAATAGGGATACATGGACAGGACCTGACGCTGCTTCGTCTTCGACCATCGGGGCCGAGGATAGAGAAACGGGGGACGCTGCAACATTAGAGACCTTTACTGAGCACCCCGCAAAAAGAAGAGGATCAGAAGAGGATAAAATAACGTTCAATAAACAGAAATAGCGTCTCCTGCAACCATGCGGAAGCTCCTGTCGGCAAAAGTGCTCAACTAAGCTTACAGAAGAACCAACGCACAACCGTGATCAATCATTTTTGGGGGCTAAATTTCCGGGAACGGCGCTTATGGCTCGAAGGTCACATTGTCTTGAATGCCGTCAAGAGACGCAAAACCAATGAAACAAACCCAAAAAGACAGCAGTCCCTTGCCTACCAACTTCCATGCAAAGAGAGTAAAATACATGCATGTAAAACAATGTTTCTGAGTACGCTTGGTTTGAAACACGACGGAATCATTGCGGAATTCCGAAAATCAAAGCCAAATGGTGAAGATTCAAATCAATTTTTGGTCGATAAAAGAGGAAAAGCCCCACCTAAAAACAAGAAAGACCCGATGTTGATTAAAGAACATATTATGTCATATAACCCGCAAGTTAGCCATTACAAACAAGCTAATTGTCCAAATCGTTGGTATCTTGAAGGACATTTACCAATGAAGGATATGTGGTGCGATTACAATCAGAGTAATCAAAATGTAAACTATCAGTTGTATCAGCGAATATTCCACAGTGAGAACATAAGTTTTGCAAAGTATTCGCAAGATGATTGTGATCTATGTACGTCCTATAATGCACACAAGTTACAACCTGGTGATGAGCATAACGAAGACACGTGATTTGTGTACGAAAGGTGCCGAGCATCTTCATCGTGCGGAAAATTCGCGGAGAAAGTACCGACATGACAGAGATGCCGGTGAAAAAGAGGATTTGGCGATATTCACCGCTGATATACAAGAAATTATTTTGTTTCCCAAATTGACAACAAAGGAACATTTTTTCATTTCGCGACTTGTTGTATTTAATGAAAGATTCGCAAACTTGACTGCGCAAAAAAATGACATTCTTGTACTGTGGAACGAAGCAGTTTCGGGTAGACAGGCTTATGATGTGGCCTCAGCCTGCATCAAGTGCATAAACCTGTCCGGAATAAGCAACATCATTTTTGTGCCGATAATTGAACGGCCCAAAATAAAAACTGGACTCCTTTTACCGCTTTGGCTTGGTGTGTAAACGAAGAATGGGGCCCAGAAACAGCGATGATAAAATACCTTGAGCATGGACACACGTTCATGAAAGCAGATAGTGTGCACGGGCTGATCGGTAGAAAAATGAAAAAAGCCGAATATTTACACCTTTGATGATTTTGTTGATCTTCGTGCAAAATCTGGCCAAAATTTGAACCCATCAGTCATGCATTTTGACGAAATTTACCTTTTTCAGGATGGACACAGAGCCAGATGTTCGAAAAAAGTCCAGGTGCCCACTCTCAGCGAAATCTGCATGGTAACTCTCCGAAAAGGATCGCAATCTTTTTTCTACACGGCCGATTTGAAACCAAAATTTCAACTTTGTGCTTCCCCGGAAAAGAAAACAGCACCACGCGGCATTTCAGAGAGGAAAAAAGATGGAATTCTTAGGCTCATTTCAGATTTTCCCGCATCAAAGAAGAAATTTTGGATCGATATTCTGATCAACGAATCTCGCGCTGATTTAGTTCACAATGACAATTAGAGATTGAATCAATAAAACATGACAACGAAAAAAAACTTCTGATTTAGTCAAGTAATCTGTAAAAAAAAAATATATATATTGTTCAGAAAAAATTAGAGGGACATAAAAGGTTTTACCATATTTCGATTTTTTGGAACAGTGTCAGATTTACCACGGAAAAACATTTTAAGTGCTTTTGTGACAAGATGTGACAAGTGTGACGATATTTTTGTGTCCTCATAAATTTACTTCTTATTTTGTTGTTAAAGTTTCAATAGGTTCATATTGTACATGTAGTCAAATGTAAATCAAGTACTCAAACAGTTTTTTTCATTTTTCTCAAAAGTTTGTTTCAAGCACTTACGAGGTTTTTCCATATCACTGTACAGGTGTGGAGTGATTACCCCCATTCTACCCAGTATTTTGGTATGATCTGTGGCAAACCCTGCGTATGTGGCAGGAAGTTGGGCCTGGGGGAAAGAGTCCTAACAAGCCTGGGAAAGGTATGGTTTTTTGACCACACAATCTTACACTATGGAATAAATCAAAGAATTGGAGCCAAATATATAAACGTTTTTTTGTGTTATGAAATTAAAGTTATTTTCTTTGCTACTTTGTGAAAGTTCTAAAAATAATGAACAAATTTTGTGTTTGACATTAAGGAAAATAAATACTTGTTTGTTGCAATTTTACCCCGGATGGCTACCTTTTCTATGGAACTCTACTGTGCGTCAGAAGCTCTCAGTCTTGTTTGGACGATGACTATTTTTTTGGTTTGAAGCCGCCACAGTGCTAATTAGTGATATTTTTGTGTCCACACTCAGAAAAAAATCAAAAATTGAATCGCGCTCGGAAAATCAATTTTTAAATCTCACTTTTTCCCGTAGGTGTGAAAGCCCCTAATGTTGAGAGTTATCGAAGTTTCTGTAATGGTAATTTAAATGAATGATTGAAAACAGGTCATGACCAATCATTAATTTTAAGGGATTGTTTTGAGCCTCCCCTATCGCCAGTTCACGAGCCGCCACTGATATATATATATATATATATATATATATTTTTTACAGGACACAAAATCATGAGAAAAATGTTTTTTCAATAAATTGATTAATTTTATGAACATACTCTGCTGTCTATAATTTTTTAAATGAAAAAACTTCAACTTCAGTTGCACAAATGAAAAAATTCCATTGATGCCTAATACTTGTTAGTTCAAGCCTAAAGTTACCCTAACTGGGCAAGTCAACCATATCTGCCATCTGATTGGGTCATCTGGGAAAAAAAAAACTGAAAAGTTGCTAAATGTGGAGTCAGGAGCACAATTTTACCAGTAAACAACTTTTTGAAAATATATTTTGTAGCATGCCTGTTGAAGGGTTAAAATATAAGTTCAGTAAAAATATGATTTTTATGAAGACAAAAACTAATGATAATAAAGACATGAAAATGTAGTAGGTTTAGTAAGTTTTAAAAGACTGAACAGAACAGACCTTTACCTTTGTTTCCATCTTAAATTCTGACACTACCAGGACAATGGTGGCTGTTCCCTTTTCATGGTGCAGGCAGCCAATGGTGCAATATGATACCTGTGAATCTCCTGTTGTTATAATGAACCTCTGGGCATGAGGCTTGTATAAAAGACTCTGATCTGTACTGTCATGTAATACTGAACATAACCATCCTAGAAGAACGGTAAGTTACTCATCCTTAAAATAATCATCTTGACTTTTCAAAACAATGCAAAATGCATATATATATATATATATATATAGCACTGTTGTCAAACCCTGGCTAGGTCTGAAAACTTGCAAGTAAGTTGTTGCAACTTGAAAAAAATAAAAAAGTTTCCTAAGACAATGATTTTTGTGTTGTATCAATTTCATCTTATTTGAGGATACAGTGGAGATGCATTTTAAGACTATCACATCATTAGCAGATTATTCAATGCATTACTTTTTCCACTTCTTCAATTTTCTATCTAGAGCGAGGACGACAGAATGGGATCTCTAATGCTTACGGTCACCCTGCTGGTGTTTGCCTGTTATGGTGAGTTGAGGAATCTGAATTCTCCAACTATTAATACAAGAAATGACCGTGATGCAAATGGTTCAGATAAACGTTATGTGCTTTTATAGACTGTGTTGCTTATAAGCTGCTTAACTAAAACTACTACATCATATCAAACTGTCAAGTTTGTTTGAAAGCAATCTTCTGGAGAAAAATAGATCTCAGTGTGCAAAGTGAGCTTTGAATATGTGTGAATACTGGTGGTAGTATATTCGGAAAGTTCCAATGTACATTTTTGGAGAATGCAGCGCAAAATAGCTCATAGAAGCCCTTTATGTTCAAGTGAATTTCAAAACCTTGTCTAATCTCCGCAAAACTATCTGGATGGATGGACAGTACCCAAGATAAGAGGAAGAATGCTTCAATTCATCATTTTTGGAGGAAGTTTTCTTTCAAAATTCAGTGAGTACAGAAATTATTTGGACAGTGAAACAATTTTAAAGGATTGTAACTTGCACATTGAGCGCTTAAAATATAAATGTCAATACGCAGATGTAGATGCATTGCAATGAACAATCTCTTGTCCATATGGTGCCCCTCAAAACTGCGAAAACGTTGAAATACTTGCAGTACCAATGTATAACCTGGAATTGCGATGAAGAAAACGTGCTAAAAAATCACCTGTGAACCAGTGGCAGCTCGTGAACTGGCAACAAGGGAAGCTCAAACAATCCCTTAAAATTAATGATTGGTCATGACCTGTTTTCAATCGTTCATTTAAATTACCATTACAGAAACTCCGAAAACTCTCAACATTGTCAGGTGTGGCCAGTTTTTATTAATAACGCATACCTGTCAACTCTCACGCATTCGGTGTGTGTTTAAGTGGCATGTTTACGTTCTTCCGCTGTAGACGGCAATTATTCAATCAATGCGCATGTAAGAGATTCTCACGGAGAACTGAAGTCCTTGTGCATGGAGGTGTTGGAAGCAATGGAATTGCATAAAGACGTTTCAAATGATCTTATTTCATTTAAACGATCATGAAACACATTGCCTCCAACCCCTGAGTAAAGACAAGCGTGAGTAATCCGGAGTCGCAATTGGTGTGCGTTATAAATGAAAACTGGCTACATCTGAGAGTTTTTGGAGTTTCTGTAACGAAAATTTAAATGAATGATTGAAAACAGGTCATGACCAATCACTAATTTTAAGGGATTGTTTGAGCTTCCCCTATTGCCAGTTCACGAGCCGCCACTACTATGAACACAGTCTTCTCAGAAGAACTTATGATCCCATATCCAACAATGTTGGGACTCTGTTTAAAATGTAAATCAAAACAGAATGAAATGATTTGCAATTCATTTAAACTCTGTATTTAATTGAAAGTAGTTTGAAAACAACGTTTTCAATGTTGACTCACGTTTCAAAAAAGTTGGGACGGTGGCATGCTCAACACTGTCTTGCATCACCTCTACTTTTGACAATAGCCTGTTAGCGTTTGAGAACTGAGGAGACCAGTTGCTGTTATTTTGAAAGCAAAGTGTTTTCCCATTCTTGCTCAATATAGGATGTCAGCAGCTCAGCACTGTGGGCATCCTTTGTCATATTTTTCTTTTCATAATGCACAAAATTTTTTCACTGGGTGACAAGGTTGGACTGCAGGCAGGCCAGTGTAGCACCCAGACTCTTTTACCGCACAGCCATGTTTTTGTAATACAAACCCCAGTTCCAATGAAGTTGGGATGTTGTGTAAAACGTGAATTAAAACGGAATACAATGATTTACAAATCCTTTTCAACCTATATTCAATTGAGTACACCACAAAGACTAGATATTTAATGTTCAAACTGATATTTTTTTGGGGAATATTCACTAATTTTGAACTTAATGCCTGCAATATGTTCCAAAAAAGCTGGGACAGGGGCATGTTTACCACTGTGTTAAATCACCTTTCCTTTTAACAACACTCAATAAGCATTTGGGAACTGAGGACACTAATTGTAGAAGCTTTGTAGGTGCAATTTTTTCCCATTCTTGCTTGATGTTCGACTTCAGTTGCTCAGCAGTCCGGGGTCTCCATTGTCATATTTCGCGCTTCGTAATGCACCAGACATTTTCAACGGGAGACAGGTCTGGAATGCAGGCCGGCCAGTCTATTACCAGCACTCTTTTACTACGAAGCCATGCTGTTGTAACACATTCTGAGTGTGGCTTGGCATTGTCTTGCTGAAATAAGCAGTATGTTGCTCCAAACCTGTATGTACCTTTCAGCATTAATGGTGCCTTCACAGATGTGCAAGTTACCCATGCCATGGGTACTAAACAGATCCCCATACCATCTCAGCTCCTGGCTTTTGAACTTTGCGCTGATAACAATCTGGATGGTCCTTTTCCTCTTTAGCCCGGAGGAGACAACGTTCATGATTTCCAAAAACAATTTGAAATGTGGACTCATCAGACCACCGCACACTTTTCCACATTGCATCAGTCCATCTCAGATGAGCTCGGGCCCAGAGAAGCCAGCAGCGTTTCTGGGTGTTGTTGATATATGGCTTTCACTTTGCATGGTAGAGTTTTAACTTGCACTTGTAGATGCAGCGACGAACAGTGTTAACTGACAATGGTTTAGCGTAGTGTTCCTGAGCCCACATGGTAATATCCTGTACAGAATGTTGGCGGTTTTTAATGCAGTGCCGCCTGAGGGACTGACGGTCATGGGCATTCAATGTTTGTTTTCGGCCTTGCCGCTTACGTGTAGAGATTTCTCCGGATTCTCAGAATCTTTTGATGATATTACGGACTGTAGATGATGAAACCCCTAAATTCCGTGTAATTGCACATTGAGAAACGCTGTTCTTAAACTGTTGGACTGTTTGCTCACGCAGTTGTTTACAAAGTGGTGAACCTCGCCCTACCCTTGCTTGTGAACAACTGAGCCTTTCGGGGATGCCCCTTTTATACCTAATCATGATACTCATCTGTTTCCAATTAACCTTTTCACCTGCGGAATGTTGCAAACAGGTGTTTTTTGAGCATTCCTCAACTTTACCGGTCTTTTAATGACCCTGTCCCAGCTTTTTTGGAATGTGTTACAGACATCAAATTCAAAATGAGTGAATATTTCCAAAAAACAATGAAGTTTATCAGTTTAAACATTAAATATCTTGTCTTTGTAGCGTACTTAATTGAAAATATGTCAAAAAGGATTTATGAATCATTGTATTCTGTTTTTATTCACGTTTTACACAACGTCCCAATTTCATTGGAATTGGGGTTTGTATATGCAGACTGTGGTTTGGCATTGCCTTGATGAAATAACCAAGGCCTTCCCTGAAAAAGGCGTCTGGATTGCTGACAGCAATATAACTTTACTGTGGCCATGTCAGCTCACAAGGAATGTTAACATCGTCTTGTTTTTTTTTTTTTTAAATAAATTTGGCATTAACATTGTCTTGTGATTATAACATCAGTTGAATGGAGTTAGGTGGCAAGTGGAAAATTTCGCTAGTCATTTCAGTGGCTAGCGCACTGCTCTGTGATCATTCTGATGACATAGGAAAACAGCTATCTACCTGATAGCCTCCACACTTGTGACTCTGTTGGTGGTCCACTCTTCTCCAGCGGGGGTTTTGACGGCCAAAGTAAGTCTACATTGACGTTAGTTGCTTGGATCAAAAAAAGAAAGGCATAGCCACATCGTTCAGATTTTATTTCAGAGCACACCCCAGTAACTCCGACTAGAGATTTCTTTTGTAGTCTTCAAGGAGAAAATGCTCGCTGCAAACTCTTGGCTACATTCCTAAACTTATTTGCGAGCATGTTGTTGTGTTTGTGATGGCCGGTCCCTATTTTATCATGCAAACTGTATTTGCAGCTAAAGATAAAAAAAAAAATTTATGGGCTCAGAACTAAAAAGGAGTACTTTGCAAAGCTCAGAAATTGCCAGTCATTGTGGAAACCAACATGACATCCTGAATGTGGCAGCAAATGGCATGTTTGTATGTATGAAACAATAGATAAGCTTTCATCTTATATGAATTGTAAACTTAGTGTGCCAATAGGTACACATGCATGTGGCCACTATAGTTGGTTCAAACACCCACTGAAAAGGCAGAAAGGACAGGGGATATATTCATTTAGTCCCATCGGTAAGCGTAAGTTTGGCCATCATACGTAATTTTTTCTTGAGATGACAAAGCACAGACATAATAAGACTACGTTAAATTCAGCTTCCTCTTATTTATTATCCAGTGGTGGCTGGTGAACTGGTGACAAGGGAAGCTCAAACCCATCCCTTAAAAATAATGATTGGTCATGACCTGTTTTCAATCATTCATTTTAATTACCATTTCAGAGACTCCGAAGGTTTGTATTAGAGACATATAGGAAGTCATATGAAGTTTCATCTTGGTGACCTTCGTATTGACCTTCGAAGGTCAAATGTGACCTATTGAAAATTCAGTGACTTGTATCTCTAAAATGGTCACAGATTGAGCCTAGGTGTGTTTTAGTGACATCTTGGAAATCACATATGAACTTTCATTTGGATATTCAACTTGACTGTCAGTGACCTTTGAGGGTCAAACTAGACAGTGAAATTACAATGACTCTTATCACCTAAATGGTCACATATGGAGCCAAGGTTTGTATAGAGATATTTAGAAACTCATATATGAGGTCCATTTGCTGAACTCAACTTGACCCTCTGTGACCTTTAAAGTTCACAACTGAAATATTGAATTTTCAATGACTTGTATCACCAAAACTGCTTCAGAGCTCAGGATTGTATTATAGGTCTTGTAAATGTATGTGAACTTCTATTAAGTGGCCTTGACATTGACCTTCAATGATTTGAATGTCAAACTTCTCATGAAATTTTCATAACTTGTATCATCACTATAAGATTGCTCGCCGGTAAGATACAGGACCGTTGGTCCTATTTTTTTTACCTCCGCCAAACGAAGTTGGCAGGAGGTTATGTGATCGGCGGCATTTATTTGTTTGTTTGTTTGTTTGTCTGTCTGTTTGTTTGTTTGTTTGCAAGATAACTCAAAAAGTAATGCACGGATTTTGATGAGATTTTCAGAGAAGGTGGGTATTAGGACAAGGAACACGTTTGTTTGTTTGTTTGTTTGTCTGTCTGTTTGTTTGTTTGTTTGTTTGCAAGATCACTCAAAAAGTAATGCAGGATTTTGATGAAATTTTCAGAGAAGGTGGGTATTAGGACAAGGAACAGGTGATTACATTTTGGCATATCTAGGCCAAAGTACAGCTGAGATATACGCCAAAGTTCAAGTTTTGCTGCTACCTGGCGGAGGTCTGCGCTCTCTGAGTGCTTTTCTATTTTGTTTTGTTTTTTCTATCACAATTAAACGATAAAATATCCTACTGACTTCAAAAATCTTAATTTTCGGAAGCTTGAAACTTTCAGCAGCTTTAACCTTACATTTTCAAACAATTTGAACCTCGCATTATCGGCAGCTTCCAGCTTGCCCTTGCAGTTTCCCCTGGAACTGCACTTTTCGAGTGAAAAAATATTCTCTCTTGGATTTTAACCTGAATCTGCATCTGGTTCCCCATCTGGCTCATCACAAAATAACCACTATTTTCTCCTTTCAGTCACACAGGCATTGAAGTGCCACACCAACTCAACAGACTCCTGTCAGGATAGTAACCCGTGTGGCGAGCTGGATGACGTGTGTATTAAGATTGTCTTCAAAAAACAATCTGGTGAGTGCTCCACCACTTCTTGCCGAATTACAGGATTGTTACCCATCTCCAAGCAAAAATATGAACACAATATCTTGTAACAGCCCCATTGCTGTAACCATCCAGGATTTTATTCTCTGGTGCTGCATATTTTCTCCCCATCTTAACTGCTCAAAAGTAATCACTTTGGTTTCAGCTGCACAACTTTACCCTTCTCTGGCTCTAATATATCCTACCTTATGATGGCATGTGGCACCTTAGGGAGGCTTAAGGAAAATTTCATGGCTAACTTTTAAATTCAGGTCATGAAGTTCAAGGCAATAATGCCTAGAAACTCCCATTCATGTTAGGGAGAAATACACATGCTACTGGCATTCTGATTGAGCCAAGAAGATCAACCTACACTGCTGTGAAAAAGCCCCCTTCCCGATTTCTTTTTTTAAAATTTATATTTGTCACACTTAAATGTTTCAGATCATCAAACAAATTTCAATATTAGACAGAGATAACCTGAGTAAATACAAAATGCAGTTTTTAAATGATGATTTAATTTATTAAAGCCTCTGTAAACCCGAGTCCACAAAAACCTTTGAATTACGTTATTTAGGGTTGTATTTGCATAATAGTAAGCATACTAAAATATTAATGATGTTCAACTCAAATTAAATTTTTGGCACCTATCCTCTTGCTGGTTGAATTGGGCGTGGTCTTCTTAGTGGGTTATGACGTAATAAGCCAAACCAATTTAAAAAAAAACTCCGTCATTTGTCCCACCCCTAACTGAAATTATAAAAGCTCTCTGCTCCTACCAGTAGGCCTGAGCCCGAGAAACATCGTCTCGAAGTAGACTGTCTTGCCGTTGATTACCCAACGACATTTTGGTTCCATTTATCTATCTGTCCGTCCGTCTGTCCGCGTATTTGTCTGTCCCCCGCTATTTCCCCTATCATGTATGTTTATATTAGCTCCATTCAAAACGCACCAGTAAATGATTTTCCTGAATGGGACGTGTGCTCGTGGAATGGTACCTCCGCTCTGGCTCGAATCTTATGCTGCGTTCAAACCAGCTTGTGAAAATGGTGTTTCTCAGAACAAAAGCGGTGACTTGAGCTCAGATCACCTTACAACCTGTGATCACAAGCAGTGAACTGGTGGTTAATTCAGCGGATCAATCCTCACCACTCGTGAGCAGAACGAGGCCAGACGAACATATTGTGAGCTAAACAGAAAAGTACGTTTATTTTCATGTTTGCTTTATCAAATATTCAAAGGAGCAACTTATAATGAACCTTTATATCCCAGAGTTTGCTGTATTTCCATATCACAATGTTTCTGTCGTTTTGTCATTGGGAAGTTAACTTAATATTTTGATACCTTCATTATCGCCCATGATTTCGCCCGTGACAGACTGACAGCAAATGAACGCTCTCCATGTGTCTTTTTCGCGACCGGTTGAGTGGCAAGCTAATTACGATGCAATGATATTGTACAGTACTAGCTAACGTTACAGTAGGCTACCATCAGGCCGCCGTTGGGTGCATCCCTGCTAACGCAGAATTTTAGAGGAGATGCCCTAACCCGGTAATAATAAAAACAGCAAAGGATTTTACAAAATACCATTCCGTAACTGGCTTGACGGTGTTTCCAGATGGCAGAGGTTCTGCTTCGTCTGATTCTGAAGCTGCTTGCACACTGGACGCGAAACGAATTTTTCGCAGGACAGATTACAGTCAAAGTCAATGCGAAGACTTTAATGCGTGTTTTCAAGTCTTCGCATTGACTTTAAATGAAATCGGCCCTGCGAAAAATTCGTTTCGCGACTAGTGTGCAAGCGGCTTGAGTCAGACGGCTCAAACATATAGGGCTGGACTGTCTCCCTTGCGCCATAGAGACGACCGGTTCAATGTCATCAAGAGCTCAGCGCAAAGGCCGCGCCCCTTTCTGGGGGAAAACAAACGCTGTTATGCATTGAAATCAATGAGAAATAAGCGCGATAATTGAGCAGTAAAATGCCCAAAAGTTGTTGTGTGCCGGGTTGCACCTCCAATAAAATAATCAGTCCGGACCTCAGGTTCCCCATCCTAACTGGAAAAGGGAAGAATCCAAAAAGGAGAGTCGAGAGAAGATGAAGAGTAAAAGATATGTATCCAGTGTCTTCCCATGTTTATATATGTGGGAAACGCTTCGCAACAGGCCATGCCACTCTTTTTTTAAACTTCGAGAGTAACGTAAGTTCCCTTTAATATGTAAGACTTCGTACTATACTTTAATAGGTTTATTCGCTACGATTTTTCTCTCATGTCATTGTTTATTCTTTAATTGCTTTACTAGCTACTAAGCGTCAGTTAAAAGGTTTTGCGGTCTAACGTTACTAGCTTTAATGCGGTAGTGAAAAGGGTGGACCGTCAACCTTAATTTATTAAGATAACTTGTAGAACGTTGGGCAAGGTAGCAAAATAATCGCGAGACATCAATAAATCAATAAATGAATATAAACAGGAAATTTAATTAACTAAATTGGATAAATTTTATTTTGAACACATTACATTTAGGTTTTCTATCCCCAAAGGGGCGCCTTGACGCAGCTTAAGTATCAGGATGTGCCGGTCGTAACGCCAAACGTCAAGGCCGCGCCCCCTTTTTAGGGGGACAGAAAACCTCAGATTTCATGGACCCTAGTGTAATTTGATGTGTTTTCAGGTGTAAAATTTATCAGATTTATTTAACTAAATTTCCTGTTTATATTCATTTATTGATATGTCCAGCGATTACTTTTGTTACCTTGTCTTAACCTGAGCGTTTCAAGTTATCTTAATAAGTTAAGGTTGATCAGTCCACCTTTCTTGCCCTTTCACTACCGCGAATTTCGAAGTCTATGTCAGTTTGGGGTTAAGAATAACTAACAAATGCACATAACGTTAGACCGAAAACCTGACTCGGTTGGCTGACGCTACTTTACGTTAGCTAGTTAAGCAATTAAAGAATAAACAATCACGGTGGCAGCCTGGCCAATAAAACCGCCCCCTCAGACTGTGCAGGGTCTTCGTCACCCTGAAGTGGCCCGCCCCCACCGAGCCATGAACCAGCTCAAAGACCAGGGGGCATAGCTTGTGGGGCACCAAGAGCTGGAGGATATCGCGCCCCTGGCCAGGCGCCTGCCAGCGCCGGTAGGCCAGCCCATTCAGCAGCTCCAGTTGCTGAAACTGGCTTCGATAGGCCTTCAGCTCCATATCCTCTGCTGCAACCTCAGCCCATGCCGGTGGTACCTTTTCCTCCAGCCAGCCCCTCACCTTCCCCAGCGTGCTGTCTGCCTCCTGCTCCTCCTGTAGCTGTTGAGGTTCTAGCAGCACTGGCATCCCCTCTGCCCCTGTCGAAGCAGCTGCCACTTTGAGAGCCGGCTGATCTCGCTCGTCCAGCCGCTGACAGTACCTGCACTCCAGTGCGGCACACGGTCGTCTGGACAGAGCGTCTGCGTTCCCGTGGTGGCGGCCTGGACGGTGCTCGATAGTAAAGTGGTAGCTTTGCAGAACCTCCAGCCAGCGCGCTACCTGGCCTTCGGGATCTTTGAAGTTCAGGAGCCAAGTAAGGGAGGCATGGTCGGTGCGCAGGCGGAAGGTGGTGCCCTGTAGGTACGGGCGGAAGTGGCGGAGCGCCCTGACGACCGCCAGCAGTTCCTGGCGAGTGGTGCAGTAGTTGCGTTCTGCCCGGCTCGGAGCATGACTGTAGTACGCGACTACTTTTTTTCACACTACCACTCAAACATGGTGGTGGTAGTGTGATGGTCTGGGGCTGCTTTGCTGCTTCAGGGCCTGGACGCCAAGCCGTAATTGATGGAACCATGAATTCTGCTCTCTACCAGAAAATCCTGAAGGAGAATGTCTGACCATCAGATTGTGACCTCAAGCTCAAGCGCACTTGGGTTATGCAGCAGGACAATGATCCAAAACACACCAGCAAGTCCACCTCTGTGAATGGCTTAAAAAAAGAAAACAAAATGAAGGTTTTGGAGTGTCCTGGTCAAAGGCCGGACTTAAATCAGATTGAGAGGCTGTGGCATGACCTCAAACAGGCCGTTCATGCTTGAAAACCCTCCGGTGTGGCTGAATTTAAACAATTCAGCAAAGAAGAGTTGGCCACAGTTCCTCCACAGCGATGTGAAAGACTCATTGCCAGTTATCGCAAACACCTGATTGCAGTTGTCGCAGAGGATGGCACAACCAGTTATTAAGCTTAGGGGGCAATTACTTTTTCACATAGGGCCAGGTAGGTTTGGATAGTTTTTCACCTCAAAAAATGAAATCATCATTTAAAAACTGTATTTTGTATTTACTAGGGTTATTTTTGTCTAATATTAACATTTGTTTGATGATCTGAAACAATTAAGTGTGACAAATATGCAAAAAAATAACTCAGGAAGGGGGCAAATACTTGTTCACAGCACTGTACACTAGGGGCTGTCCTATTTCATGATTCACAGTTTTTATAACCGTTATTTTCTGGAGCATCAGCGTTAGTTGAGGGAGACATAGAAGTCCGCCCTAATCACAAGATCCTCTGTGTCCAATCATTCTTGACTAAAGCATCTATCTCCCAATCGGCAAACTTTTATAATCAAGACAGCGTTCCTTCATCCCGTCTACTCCATCACTGTGCCCTCTACATTGGAATGTCGCCTAGCAGGCGAGCATTGCTAATATCTTGCCAGTATCCACCGCACCTCCTCAAGCCGTGACTTATATCTCATGTGCTGAACTTCCGCCACCAATATAGGAGCAAACTGCCAAGCAGACAAACCACCTTTATCCCCAACTAGTATCTGCCCCACATTCCAAAGCAGTGGCTCATGAAGCATATTTAATTTACCACTTATTTGTCTTTTGATCTTAACTTGCGTATGTACATGGGTCAATGACGCGACATTGTCCGAGTGCACTACTTTGGTTTAAAATAATTTTAAATGATTCATAATGAGCATCATTTTATTCTATAAAACCTGTTTAATTTGAACATATTTCCAGTTTATCATAAAAATGATATATATTTTATGTTTTGCCATCTCAAACCCTCAAAATGTCAGGTGGTGCAACCGTTCGAGCAAGTTAACACTACAGTGCTTGACAAAAGTCTTGTCACTTATCCAAGTTGTAGGAACAACAAATAATAACCTGACTTGTAGTTGATCAATTGGAATCAAAAATGGCTGATATGAAAGGCAAAGCCCTCTAGATTATGCAAAATATGTCAAAATAGAGTTTTGTGTCATTGATTGAGTTTTATAATTTAATTTGTACAGAAAGGTCAGATTTTGCTTGGACAAAAGTCTTGTGGCATTGAAAAAGAATGTGGAAATTATACATACACTTTATTTTGAATACACACATATGCCACTATAATATCAGAACATAAAGCCGTGATGCCTTGGAAAAAAGAGTTAATATTGCGTATGACTCCCATGAGCTTGGAGGACTGCATCCATACGTCTTGGCAATGACTGAGATAACTTGATGATGAAATCATCTGGAATGGCATAGAAAGCATTCTTGCAGGACTCCCAGAGTTCATCAAGATTCTATGGTTTCATCTTCCAAGCCTCCTCCTTCATCTTACCCCTGAAATGCTCAATAATGTTCATGTCAGGTGACTGGGTTGGCCAATCCTGGAGTACCTTCACCTTCTTCGCTTTCAGGAACTGTGACATGGAGGCAGAAGAATGAGAAGGAGCAGCAGTATAAGTAGGGCAGCAAGAACTTCTTGATATTTCAGGCTGTTGATGTTGCCATCCGCTCTGCAGATCTTTCTCACACCCCCATACTGGATGTAACAACAAACCATGATTTTTCCTCCACCGAACATGATTGTTTTCTGGGAGAATCTTGGGTCCATGAGGGTTCCAACAGGTCTTGTACGGTGACTGGCATGCAGTTCAATGGATGATTCACCAGAAAAATAAACTTTCAGCCACTTTTCCAGTATCAATCCTTTCTGCGAGCTGTGGGCCTTGGCAAATGCAATGCAGGTTTTTTGTTTTCTGTTTAATGCAGACTTCTGTGTACTAATTTGGCTATGAAAACCACTTTGAGAGAGAATTTGACAAACTCTTCTTGTAGATACCGGGATTTTTGGTGACATTTCCTCATGTAGCCGCTGTAGTTGAAGAAGGGCTAGCCTTGTACAGTTGAAGCAACAAACGGTCCTTTCAAACAGTTGTCATACCGGGGTCTGTCTGACCTCGCTTGCCATGAACGTCACCAGTTTTTTTCAAATCTTTTTCTCATCCCCTCCACTTGACATTTGGATACATTAAAGATGTCTGCCACCTCAGCAGCAGACTCAGTCTTCAGGCTCTTGATGATCAGCACTTTGGTCTGTGGTTGAATCTTTGGTATGTTGTCAGAGGTCTAGTCGCACCTCATATGAAAGTCTGGTGTGCTGGGGTTATTTCTATACACATCTGGGAATGTGTTAATTACAGTATTTGTCATAGGTTAAACTCTAATCTGCGATTTGTTGCATCATCTGAAGAGACGACAAGACTTTTGTCCTAGCAAAAACAGATGTTATGGGCTTAGCCAAGCTGTGAACATCAGAACACTTTTTGACGGTTTCATTTTGCACCAAATTATTAATGTGAAAGCCCTTGACATTAAAATGGACCATTTATTGTAACAATTGATTGGTTAGAAATAAAGTTATATGCTATTTTTAGTTACTATGTCCTTATGCGACAAGACTTTTGTCAGGCACTGTATGTGAAAGGTATTAAATATGTAATTTAAAATATGATTTAATATAATATTAATATGGGGGCATAATTTTATATTGAAAACCTTTCAAATAAACAAAGTTTAATAATTTAATTGTTCTTAAATTGTTTGGAAAACCAAAATACCTGCCCCTACAATAAAGAATCCACAAGTTACTTTTAATACCCAGCTCAACTACAAAATAGTAATGTTTTAGGCAGAGTAGACACTCTCAGGTATACTTACTAAAAAAATCACTTAAAAAAAAAAGAGGGAAGTGTGTTTTTTTTCAAGAAACTTTTGGTTGAGCCACCTGACATTTTTTGGCTAGTGAAAATGCAGATACAGTCTAAAACTGTACTAAAACCCTGTAAATGTTGTGCAACCATTAAGACTTGTTTAAACACACTCTTCCAACTTCAAATAAATGTGCTCTGTACATTTTTAAAGATTTAAAAAAAAAAAAACATTTTTAAAAGGCTTATTTGTCATTGACCCACATACCATTCTCGGTATGTACAGTTAGGTCCATAAACATTTGAAAAGAAACATTATTTTCATTGTTTTAGTATTGCAGGCCACTAAGGTGGATTTTAAAGGAAACAATCAAGATTTGCTTTAAGTGCAGACCTTCACCTTCAATTTAAGGCAATATTCTCTTGACTTTGAATATACTGTACAACCCCAATTCCAAAGAAGTTGGGATGCTGTGTAAATTGTAAGTAAAAACAGAGTGCAATAATTTTCTGTAAGGCTACGCCTCCATCCGTCCAGTTCACCGGTCTACTAAACCTTGGATTGCACTTCAGTTATTATTCTACTATCATCAACACCTGTTTCTCATTACCACTGGGTGGTAGCAGTATGTATTTAAGACTGAGCTTCCCTCCGTCTCATGGTGAAGTCTGTGTAATCTCATGCCTGTTTGACATAGTAGTCTTGTATAGGCTTATTCTCTGTATTCGCACATTTATACTAAAACCTAGAACCTAGTGCTGTTTATTGTTTTACCAGTGTGTTATTCTTTAAGGAACCTCGTTTCCACTTTCTTTTCCTATTTGTAATACAATGTTACTGTAGTGTAGCCCAGATTTTGTATTACTCATAGTACTCATTTTTAAGAATCTCTGTTCCTTGTTATCCCCCGCCAACCGAAGTTGTTATTATCCCCCGCCAACCGAAGTTGGGGGGGGATATTGAAATGGGCTCCGTCCGTCCGTGCGTGCGTCTGTGCGTGCGTGCGTCCGTGCGTCCGTCCCACTTCGTTTCCGGAGCAGAACTCAAAAACTACTGAACCTAGCTCTACAAAACTTCATGTGTGCAACAATCAACATGCTTAGATGTGCCTTTTAGGGTTTTCACCTTTCTCAGATTTTTATTTTTGCCCGTTTCCATGGAAACTCAACTTAGAATCAGCATAGAAATTGTTTCCGGAGCAGAACTCAAAAACTACTGAACCTAGCTCTACAAAACTTCATGTGTGCAACAATCAACATGCTTAGATGTGCCTTTTAGGGTTTTCACCTTTCTCAGATTTTTATTTTTGCCCGTTTCCATGGAAACTCAACTTAGAATCAGCATAGAAATTGTTTCCGGAGCAGAACTCAAAAACTACTGAACCTAGCTCTACAAAACTTCATGTGTGCAACAATCAACATGCTTAGATGTGCCTTTTAGGGTTTTCACCTTTCTCAGATTTTTATTTTTGGCCGTTTTCATGGAAACGCAACTTACATTCTGCATGGAGATTCAACTTACAAATTTTACATGTTGACCTTGGTAAAGGTTGCCTGTTATCTATCTTGATGCAAACATCCCTTGTTTATATATCATTTTTGCATAATACTCCCTTCAAAGTAATACCAGTAGGCGGAGTATATAGCCGACTCTGTCTGCTTGTTGTTTTTTATTTCTATGTTTGTGCCTTCTGTCGTGCAGTTGGCTTATTAAATACAATGACGTCCATCCTTGCACCTGAGTCCAGTCCTCAACTTCCTGTCCTCCGTGCATCTGCACTTTGCACGAAGCGCACAACATTACAGAAGTCTTCACCTTAACAATGGACTCAGCAAGGATTCTATTGCCACAAGAGGTAGGGGAGTTCGCTGCCCCACTTCCCAACCTCTACCAGCTGGTGGCAGATCAGCAGAGGGAGATCGTCCGTTTGGGGGCCGCTCTGGACGAAGTGGTTCACGGGATTCGCGAACTCTCCATCTCCTGTGCAGCGCCACCAGCGCCACCCTCTGTCTCTCCTGCCGGACTGCAGGTTCCCTCAGACGTTCCATGGGGGTAATTTAGGAAACCCACTGTGTGTAGAGGCTTCATTCTTCAGTGTGCTGTGTATTTCACGTACCACCCAGCCCTGAATGACGCAGAGATGATCGCGGCAGTGGTGACCCGCCTCACTGGCAAAGCACTTGACTGGGCGACAGCTGTCTGGGGGGAATCCGGCTTTAACACGTATGCCGATTTCCTCCAGCAGTTTTGCTCGGTCTTCGACCACCCCGGGAAGAAGGCTGGGGACCAACTGCTGGACCTGAGCCAGGGAAGCAGGACCGCAGTGGACTACGCTCTTCAATTCCACACCATGGCTGCAGCCAGCGGTTGGAACGAGCCTGCGCTGATATCCATCTTCCGGAGGGGCTGTGTCCAGAGCTTCGGCAGGGATGGCCTGCAGGGACCTGGATATGTCCCTGCCCTCCTACATCAGTGCGGCCACCAGCCTGGACCAGCTCCTGCAGGAGAGACGGCGGGCTCAGCCCAGAGACCCCACCCAGCTGTCCACTGAGGGACCAGAGCCGATGGAGCTGGGGCACTCCAAACTAGCGGAGCATTGCCCCTGGAAAAAGATGGGCCCCTGCACCGCGCGTAAAGAACGGGGAACAGAGCCCCCTAAGGTACAGGTGTCACCCACGGCTCTTACTGGTCAACATTTCCAGATACCAGTGAAGATTTCCTGTAACAGTGTGACCCTCCATTCAGAGGCTCTGATTGACTCCAGTGCAGCTGGGAATTTCATTTCCCACCGACTGGTGCGAAGACTCAGTGCCTCGGTTCACCAGCTCGACAACCCCCTCACTGTGGCAGCTATAGATGGGCAGCCTCTGGGAAACAGCAGTGTGACTACCATAAATTCACCATCTCCTTCCTTGATTACGTGATTGGACCAGAGAGAGTGACTATGGAAGCCAAGATGGTGAAGGCAGTCGTTGAATGGCCAATCCCACTGACCGTAAAAGAACTCTGGCGCTTTATGGGATTCGCAAATTTCTAGCGCCACTTCATTAAAAACTTCAGCACAGTTGCACATCCCCTGACACGGCTTTTCAAAAGGAAAAATCTAAAAACCTGTGATGGAATCCGGAAGTGCAAAACGCCATCAGTACACTTAAAAACCTGTTCGTTACTGCACCTTCGTGGTTTTCATTCAGACATTTCATATTATGAGGCTCCCCCATCCTGAAACAATTGGAGAGAGACATATTTTTCAGAAAATTAGGCCTTATTGTGGCATAAAGCTGAGTTCTTTTTGCGCGAGAAGAACTGACATTTTTCTTTTCACACCCAGTTTTTATACCTTCATCACGGGAAATATCTTCCAAATATGGCCTTTCCGCCTTCTCAATCTCACGCTACAACAGGACAGGCAAACCAAAACACTGCCAACTAACCTTGAGAACTGCAACCAAAAGATCAGCATGCACATCACTAAAAAGGAGCAGAAAAGTACAGTCAAGAGAGGAAAAATACAGCCAAAGGTATAGGATACACATGGATACATAAATGATTCAACTGATTATGTTTTTTCAGTAACAACTAATGATTTTATTGAACAAATATTGATCACAGCTACAGAAATCAAATGCATCACCTGATTATGTTTTCAATCAACTAAACAGAAGCCCGCTTACTAATCAGAGCTGCAGAAGCCCGCTGCTTATGTGTGTGAGCTGCTCATGCATGTGTGAATTGAATTGCTTGTATGGGTGCGTGTCTGTGTGAACTGCTTATATGTGTGTGTGCGTGTGTGTATGTTTGTGTGTGTGTGTGTGTGTGTGTGCACTGCTCGTGTGTGTGAACTGCTTGTATGTGTGTGTGTTTTATGTGTATGTGTGTGTGTGTGTCTGTGTGTGTATGTGCATGTGTATGAGTGCGTGTGCCTGTGCGTGTGTGTGTGTGTGTGTGTGTGTGTGTTACTGCTGCATACATAATGTGGTTACTGATTATGATATTATTGATTATGGTTATTAAATATGGTAATTGATTTACTGATGAATATGATGAAAAGTATTGAAATATAATCCTCAACAAACCAAAACTCAAATTACCCGACCCGGAAAAGCCTTTCGTAGTGGAAGTTGACGCCTCCGATGCAGGTGGGGGGGCTGTCCTGTCACAGCAGCACGGAACACCGGAAAAGCTGTATCCCTGTGCATACTTTTCACTCAAGCTCACACCTGCGGAGGCCAACTACAAAGTAGGCAACCGGGAGCTGTGGGATGGAGGTACTGGTTAGAGGGGGCCCGTCATCCTTTCCTCGTCTCGACTGATCACCGCAACTTGGAGTATCTGTGAAATGCACAGCGAATGAATCCACGGCAGGCCAGGCCGGCACTATTTTTAACTCAATTTTTCAATAACCTATCGCCCAGGCTCAAAAAATATCAAAGCCGACGCTCTACCACGAAGACGCGAGGCAGAGAGGGATCCGGAAGCAGAAGAGCCCATTCCATCCTCCTCCTGCATCCTCGCCCCGATGAAGTGGCAGTTCGATCGAGAAATGGCAAAGGAGGCCAGGAGGAATGCCCCTACTCCTTCTGTGCTTGCGGGTAAAAAGTTTGTTCCTGCTAATCTTCGTGAGCGAGTAATTCTATGGGCCCACACCTCTCTGTCAGCAGGATATCCCGGAATCAAAAGAAGAACACGCATTATCAGCCGAATATATCGGTGGCCTCACCTGGCCTCGGATGTGAAGCATCCGTGCGCTCTTGCTCTACATGCGCAATGTCTAAAACACCATGACAGCTGCCTGCAGGTAAACTTAACCCACTGCCGGTTCCCCATCATCCCTGGTCACATATCGCCGTTGATTTTGTTACCGATCTACCCTCATCCAAAGCTGAGCAGCTAGAATCCTCCATCTGAGAAGAGTGGGAGAACATTCCTCTCCCAAAACTTCAGCAATTGGTCTCCTCACTTCCCAGACGTTTACAGACTGTTGTTAAAAGAAGAGGGGATACTAAACAATGGTAAACATGGCCCTATCCCAACGTTTTTGAGATGTGTCACTGCCATCAAATACAAAATGAGCTAATATTTTTCATGAAATTGTAAAATGTCTCACTTTCAACATCTGATATGTTGTCTATGTTCGATTGTGAATAAAATGTTAGTTCATGAGATTTGCAAATCATTGCATTGTTTTTATTTACATTTTACACAGCATCCCAACTTTTTTTGGAATTGGGGTTGTACTTAATATGCAGTTACCAGTGTGTACACTACATTTTTCCATTGACTTACTAAGATTCTATGCCTCTGTGATGAAGAGGAGGAGTTTGAAATTTACTCCCCTTTTATTTGCACTCTGCCTGTGTGTATCACAGAATCTACCATTTATATACTTTGAAGAACCTATCCCAATGGTTTTCAGACTCGGTCCTAGAGCCCCACTGTGTATGCATGTTTTCGTTCCATCACAATTGCAATATTAGAATTTTAACACGCTGTTGATTTGTCTTAATTAGGTGCATTTATGTTTAGAGCATTTATTTATTCTTTTGAGCCACATTTTACAAATCTGTACATGCTATGGAGAACAAAAAAATTCCTCTCCACATTGAGATATATCAGAAACTGGTATAAATAATTGCAGAGGGAAACAATTTAACCAAACATGTAATCAATGTAAACAATTGATAGGTTCCTCATTGGTGAAATTGTTGACACATGGCTGCAAAAACTAACAATTTATTTGGCAAACAATAGTCACACCTGTTTTGTTTCATGCTTATTTTATTAAGTTTAGGCTAATTATTTTGAAAGAATTCAAAACACCTGTGTTCAGCAATCTAATTTGGAGCTTACTGATTTTCTCAAAGTCTAATTTCATCTGTTTAAAAATGTTTTTACCTGGAAATCCTCACAATATAGAAATATAAGCACAAAACTTTCAAGGGTTTTTGTGGCACAATGGATACATCCATCAAAATGTGGCTTCTGATGGTAAATAACTGCTCTAAACATGGAATGCAGCTGTGTACACAGTACTACTAAATCATTGTTTTGGGCAGGTTAGAACAATTACTGAACTCGGGCACTTTGTATCCCGGATAGAAAGATTTGTACTTTGTAAGCAACTTCAGTGTATTTGATCAGCAGAATTGATCATTTTAATAAAGTGGATTATGTACCTGATAGAAAACAATAACATTAACCCTATCTAGACCGGGGGGGGGGGCTTTATATGCTCGCGCCAATTTTCACGTCGTATAATTTCTGAACGGCTTGAGCTAGGACCACCAAACTCGGTGACTTTTCCTAAAACTTGTCTGGGAACAATTTTATACCAATAAGTCAAGTCCACTATCTTTGCTGTTTCCATGGCAATGGTTTTCTAACGGGTATAGACAAAAAAAATCGCCGATTTCGGTTTCATCAATGTAGTTTCCTGATTTTCTTTTTAATATATACTTATTCCATTATATTTACTATATCGTATGTAATTTAATGTCAGCTTTGTTAAGTAGAATTAATTTATGCTAATTTGATGACGTCATTGAATTTAAAGGGCCAAAATCCAAGATGGCGGACTATATCTTTGACTCAGGTACATTTTCCCTCAAATTTCATCGATTCCTTTTATTTTCCTATGATGAAAGCTTCTACTACCAACAAATAGATGTTTTTTTCAGTTACAGTCGACTATCATGTTATGAAAAGTTCTAGCCATTTTGCCATATCTATGACGTCATTTTATGAGGTAATTTTGACGTTGTTGCTATTGCCTATGGCAGCAGAAATTTTTGTAGACATTTAAGTGTTATAAGACACATTGTGTAAAAATTGTGATGCATACCCTAAATTTGCAATGAATTACAGTATTATGATAGTTTCGGGCAGCAAAATCAAATT
The DNA here is from genome assembly GCA_029692085.1 of Gymnothorax javanicus. Lineage (NCBI taxonomy): Eukaryota > Metazoa > Chordata > Actinopteri > Anguilliformes > Muraenidae > Gymnothorax > Gymnothorax javanicus. The sequence goes on from CM056200.1 coordinate 111,318,393, forward strand.
ATGACGTCACAATGACATCATAATAGGTCATAATAATACCAAAATGATTGTAGTGATTTAATTTTACTTGTACATCATCCCCTGCAAATTTGGTGGTCATACGCCATGTCGTTTACAAGTTACCCCCCCCCGGCCCCAGGAAGCCCCGAAAAGCCCGGTCTAGATAGGGTTAAGAGTTAAGATTTGTTTTGGGTCTCTGAACTTTGTCACTGCTTGTCCTGAAGCATCTAAGCTAGCTTGATTTAGGCAAAAGCTGTAGTTTTTCAAGTGTTATGGCCTCAATTTGTTATGACGTCACAGACAGCAAGGGATGACAGACAAAATTCTTAAACTTCAACAGATTTAATTAAACAAACACTTAGAACTAATCTACACTCTACCCTACTGACCAAGATTGAAATAAAAAAAAAGATAGTTACAGTCCCTTGGTAATTGAGATGGGCTGCTATGTTGCAATGTGCTGGGGACAGGAAAATGCTCCAACAGAGGCAAAAATCCACAAAAAGCTTCACAGGTCTTGAAAAGAGTGATAGGTCTGGTCAAATGTATCCTTCCACAATTTTTCCTTGCAATTTCTCCAACTACTCCTACACTCTCTTGATTTTTCTCCTTATATACTCTTTCCCAGCCCCCTCTGAGGCATGCCCAGGACATGCCCAACCTAGCTCCAGAATGGGCTTAACAAAAAAAACATTGTCAATACTGCCATCTAGTGGCTTTTTTTTTCCCCATTACACAAGAAGCAAAACAATTCCTATTTGGTCATAAATCAGACATTAACATTGCTTATTCTCATCCCAAGCAAAGACTAGGAAACACAAAGAAAACACTGTTCTAAGGATACTTGTAATATGTTGGTTTTGTTCTTTTACGAAGAAAGACTGTGTCCGTATTGCGGTCCCAAGTTTTTAAAATTTCAACATCCTGGATGCACGTGTCCTGTTCAGTCTTGTGTCATGTTTTTGTGTTTTGCCTTATGAGCGATTTCATTTATTTATCTGTCCATTGGTAACTTTTCTAAAATTATTGACAGATTTTGATGAAATTTTTTGGAGGGATCAGGTATGGCTCAAGGAACAATCCATTTCGGTGGTGATCCGGATCACAATCTGTGTACAGTCAGATTATTACATTTTTTGTCATTTTGTGAAATGATTTAAGTTCAGCACTAGCCTTTTTCATGAAATTACTGAAAATTTTAGTCATTTATTTATTGACTGTAACATATACAGAAGTTTTTTAAAGGATTCCTCACCATTGCTGGTTTGCAAGATGGGGCATTTGCTGATATAAATGTCATATATCTTAAAATTCACTAGATGGCAGTAAAATAAAAATTAAAAAACTTAGGGAATTGTAGTAATATTATGGTTGCTCTCGCAGATCACAGACTGTATAAAAAGATGGAAGCAGCGCCCGGGTCTGAAAAGCGAAGCCAATGCGGAGGAGCCTTAAAATTGCATTAATAGCCAGCAGATGGCGACGTCGGTGGTTGCAGACAGAAATTCAATGCTATAGAAGTCTATGAGAAAATGACCCTGCTTTCCCACCTGATTTATTATTTCAATAATGAATTTCCACATAATTTTATGGTATCTATCACGTTTCAAGTCTCCTTCGATATATCATGATGTTCATTTTTGTAAATTATGGTGCCATATAGACTAGAAAAAAGGATAAAGCCAGATATGCTTTGGTGGCGTGGCTATCCTCTGGTCCTCGTCAGATATGGTCAGATCCACCCCTCGCTCCTCCCTGGATCTTCAATTTACGCTCTCGTCCGGAATAAATTAAATGCTGGGGTTTGAGGGTGAAATACAGTTATACAGCGGTGGGGGCATTTTGTTTGTCACATACTCATTGTCCAGTTCCTCCTTATCTGTTTGACTCTAAAGCAAGATGCCTGTATCTTAGCCACAGGATGTTCTGGGCTTTCTGCAAAGGGGCCCCAGATGTTTGTTTTCCTTCTTCTTTGTAGACAAACAGCAGGCGCGTGCGCGCGCACACACACACACACACACACACACACACTGTAACACCTGATTTCTACCACCCAGTACTTTTCTGCTGAAGACACATTTTGTGCCTTAGTGCTTCTCCATAAGAGAATACATTTTCACTGCTTCTCCATAAGAGAATACATTCTCACAAGCATGAATACAAAATAACCCAATGTAGTTATAATACAGTTCACACAGAATAGTCATTCAAAATAATGATTTTCTCCCACAGGAGGTCATTGACAAATAAGTGATAAAATGCATATGTGTGTGTCCTCAGGAAATCAAGTCGTTCGACGCTGTGGTCACTCAAATGAATGCGAAGAAGTGAACAGCAGATTTTCGCCCTATATGACGCAGACCTGCTGTGACTTGGACTGTTGCAACTGAGAGGATTGCCAGCCGCATTGCACAGATGGCATCTGAAAATGATTGGAAGACTCCCTCATTCAGAATGCATTGTTTAGATATGGTGTTTGTGTGAATAGTTCCAGGTTTTGATGATAATTCATGTTACCAGTCAGAATTTCAGTTCAGTTCAGTTTCAGATGAGTGTAAAATATAGATGGGAAACCAAGCCAAACTGAGTAAAAGCTCCAAACTAGAGTAATGCACACCTTTTAAAAACCAAATAAAATAATTCTATACGTTTGTCCACATCCTTGCTACTCTCGGGTTCACACTGAATGTTTAGAAGCAGTTAGAACATCTGTTTATATCGGGCAGTTAGCTCGCCAAGAGGTTCATAGAAACCTGCTTTTGGTCAATATCACATCTTTTTTGTAATGTGCATCAGTTGGCACTATTTAGGATTTTTTTTTCCTGCAATCTTCTCACAACTTTTGCGTGTCACAACTGCAGATGTGTAAAATATTTTTATGATGTTGCATGCTAACTACTCATGAAAATGAAATACCCCACTGCCGTGTTGTTGGACATAGAAATAATAAATGAAAAAGATGAAATCAAATTAAATAGTGGTGTGTTAGGTCTAAACTTTGTGATTAAATTTGATCATGTGCAATAATTTAACAGTCTGCTCTGGAATTCTTTGATGGGGTATACAGTGAACTTGTCCGTTGGACAGTGGTCTTCATTTTCGCCTTTCAGTGAAACCCTGACAACCAAAATGTGAGTGAAGTATTTGTGTCTATTGGGCTGGCTACGTACGTGTTCATGTGTGTCCCAATCCACAAATGCAGATTTAATCATTTCCAAACCAAACTTGCATTTGATAGTGGGCATCATCTACCCACAATTATTCATGTATTTGTATGAAGCAGTGCACATTAATTTGAATAGCAACATAGAAGTAGCAGTTTGTAAGACATTGGCCTATATTGAATTGTAATGCGTAATTGTTAATTGTAAAGTATCTGTGAAGTGTCTCATTTCTGGAGGACTATACGGTCAGGTCCAGAGGTATTTGGACAGCGGAGCAATTTTCTTTATTTTGCCTCTGTGCCCCACCACAATGGATCTGAAATGAATCTGTCAAGATGTGATTGAAGTGTGTTATGTTTCAAACCAGTAATCAACTGTGATGGCAGAGTACAATCCAGAAGTAGGTTTATTGATAGTAATATGGTAGTAATGGGATGGAGATCATGGAGCCCGGAAGAGGACAGCACAGTTCAGTTCAGATGTAATGGGCAAAGTGAGGAGGCATTGCCAATCCACAGCCAATGGCTCTCCGGGGTGATGGATAGATGGAGTGAATGTCAAAGATACTGGGGCCTTACTAACAAGATGGAGCAAAACTTAAAAACCTTTTGGGTCGTAATTCTGTTCTCCTAAAGTGGGCGTTGATTAGACGCTGATTAGTTGTTGTCAGATGATTAGACGGTGAGACCGATAGATGGATTTTTTTTCCGTCTTTACTGTCAAGTCTGAAAATACAGAGGACTGAATAAGTAGCTAGCTGGCTATTAAACTACTCACTGAGTATGGAGAAGTCACGTCTGCTGGCTAAGCAAGGACGGTAGTTACATTCTTAAAGAAATTCGACAGGCATTCACACATTTGGAATTCAGTCACTAACATTAAAATTGGTCCGTGGCATCTGCATGGTAGGAACCGTTAACTCGCTAAGGTACAATTTATTGGAATAACAGCACTATTCTCCCAAACTAAATTCACCCAATCAATTTTTGTTCATATCAACACATCTCCTTCATTACCTCTGGCTAAACAAAACTAGCTAGCTTGGTCAAAACCTAGCTGGTACATGGGTCAACTCTTAATATTATCGCGGTCGCAATGCAATGTGTTAGCATCGCTAATTTCTGTCAGCGCCTTAACAGAAATTCCCGTTATGTGCTAGCATTGAGAGAACTCAATCACTCTGCTACTCAATCATTTAAGGCACAGCCATTTCGTTTGTAAAAGCAACAATATCTTAATTCACCATCAATCAAGTCAATAGCTCGCTAAAAACACTCAGTTGCCGCTCTTTCTATTAAAGTAACGATTTGGCTAGCTTAGGCTGCTACCTAAATAGCTGCAAATTGGTTTTCTGGACACAGAAAGGAATACGAACCATTCTGCCAACAAAATCTGAACAAAAACAGAATTGTTAAATTAGTCGACATTTTTTTTATTTATTTATTTATTTACAAGGACAACCTACGGGAACTAGTCCCATTTACAGGCTCCACCATCACACACACATGCACACTCACATAAAACAAAACAGATTTAAACAAAAAACTACAAACCAATCTAACAAATTAAGAGTATCACCCATTCAATAAAATTTTTCATATATTTGACTTAAAAAACGTTGTGGCAGCGAAGATACCAACAGACACATTGTCACTAAAAATACTATTAAAAGTATTCATCATTCTTATCACAGGAGAAAATTTGCGAACATTTATTCGACTATGCCCCGGGTTAAAAGTGGGATGTTGTCTTAAAACTCTCATTGGAGCATTAAAATTAAATGTGCTTAAAACAGTTGGGCAGTCATAAGAAAAAATGATACATTTATGTAAAAACATAATATCTAAAAACTGTCATCTGCTGCTCAATAAGGGTATACCAAAATGTTTACATAACTCATATCTAGAGCCATCGTATTGCTGGCCAAACTTACAGCACAAAAATTTAACGAATTTACGTTGCACTCATTCAAGTTGTTCTACATGAGTTGAATGGCAGTGAAGAGAAAGTGGCAGTGCCTTCCATAGTCTGGGGGCTACAGCTGGAAAGGCCCGATCCCCTCTTGTTTTAAAGCGGGTGTTGGGGATGACCAGCAGGCATTGACTGGATGACCAGACAGATTGCGTGGGGTTGTGCACTTTCAGCAGCTCAGAGATGCAGGCAGGGGCTTGCCCATTCAGAGCTTTAACGGTGAGAACAAAAATTTGAACATGAATCCTAAGATGAACTGGAAGCCAATGTAATTTGGCAAAAACAGGTGTGATATGGGCTCTTTTACTGGTGTGGGTTAAAAGTCTGGCAGCAGAATTCTGGACAACCTGGAGACAATGAAGGTCTTTCTGGCTCAGACAAGTAAAAAGGCTGTTACAATAATCCAAATGAGAAGAAATAAAAGCATAAATAATCATCTCAAGTTCAGCCCTTGACACAAGGGGTCTCAATTTAGATATGTTTCTCAGCTGGAAAAAGCAGTTCCCAATTAGTTTTTTGACATGTTGCTCCAAGGACATGGCTGAATCAAAGATGACACCTAGACTCCGAAGACGCGACTGTATGGACGAGCCTAGGGTACCCATATGGTGTCGTATATGGGGAATCTGGCTTTCTGGCGCAATAATTAGAGTCTCTGTTTTTTCTGAGTTTAGCTGGAGGAAGTTGTGACTTAACCATTGCTTGATTCTAGACAAGCAGTCAATTAAGGCAGACAGTTTATGGAGCTCAGAGTCCTTGAAGGAGCAGTATAACTGAATATCATCTGCATATAGATGATGGGAAACATCCTGGAACTGGCCAATTATCTGCCCCAGAGGAAGTATATACAATAAAAACAGGATTGGCCCTAAAACCGAGCCCTGTGGAACCCCACAAGTCAGGCATGCCGTGTCAGAATATATCTGGTTAGCAAGCACATTAAAACTTCTACCTGTTGTTGCGGTTTTCATTCAGACATATTTTCATATTATGAGGTTCCCCCATCCCCAAGCAATTGGAGAGAGACAGATTCTTCAGACAATTAGGCTTTATTGTGGCATGTTGATGAATATAAAGCCGAGTTCTTTTTGCGCAAGAAGAACTGACATCTTGCTTTTCACACCCAGTTTTTATACCTTCATCATAGGAAATATCTTCCAAATATGGTCTTTCCGCCTTCTCATTCTCATGCTACAACAGGACAGGCAAACCAAAACACTGCCAACTAACCTTGAGAACTTCAAGCAAAGATAAGGATGCACATCACTAAAAAGGAGCGGAAAATTACAGTCAAGAGAGGAAAAATACAGCCAGATGAATAGGATACAAGTAGATACATAAATGATTCAATTGATTATGTTTTCAGTAACAACTTATGATTTTACTGAACAAACATTGATCAAAGCTACAGAAATCAAATGCATCACCTGATTATGTTTTTGAATCAACTAAACAGAAGCCTGCTTACTAATCAAAGCTACAGAAGCCTGCTGTTTGTGTGTGTGAGCTGCTCATGCATGTGTGAATTGAATTGCTCATATGTGTGTGTGTGTGTGTCTGTGTGAACTGCTTGTATGCGTGTGCGTGTCTGTGTGTGTGTGCGTGTGTGTGTCTGTGTGTGTGCGCATGTGTACGTGTGCTACTTGTACCTGTGTGTGTGCATGTGTCTGTGTGCACTGCTCATGTCTGTGTGAACTGCACTGTATGTGTGTGTGTTATGTTGTGTGTGTGTGTGTGTGTGTGTGTGTGTGTGTTACTGCTGCTTACATAATATGGTTATTGATTATGATTATTGATTATGGTTATTCAACATGGCAATTGATCTACTGATGAATCCTCAACACTGTGAGATAAGACTCAAATCATTTTAAAACACTGCCAGACAACCCTAACTCATTTAGCCTTTTCATCATAATACCATAGTTCATGGTATCAAAAGCTGATGAGAGGTCCAATAAAACCAAGACCGAGTGTTTACCAGCGTCAGCTGCCATCATTACGTCATTGGTAACTCGAATTAAAGCAGTTTCAGTAGAATGATTCCTGCGAAATCCCAAATGAAATTTATCTAAAGCACCATTTTCCTCCAGGAACACTGTAAGTTCCTTTGCCACTATTTTTTCCAGCATTTTGGACAAAAATGGGAGCTTGGAGATTGGCCTGTAATGTTGAGGTTGTGATGGGTCCAAAGTTGGCTTTTTAAGAGCAGGCTCAACGACTGCATGTTTAAAAAAACTTCAAACCACACCTGTTAAAAGAGAAAGGCTGATAAAATACACTACAGAAGGTCCAATTGTGTTAAAAACAGTTTGTGATCCCAGAAATGTATAGTTTTAACCCCCAGCCATTTTTCAAGTCTCAGTCTTATTTTTTTTTTTTCTTCATTGCTGAATTTTCATGAAGATTTTTTATGTTTGCAGCCCTTTTTCTCTACTAAAATCATGAAAATAAACTGAAATACGATGTTATTCTAAACGCTTCAAGTGTCTTAACTCAGTGGAGCTATTCCCTTCCTCTGTGTGAAGCTGCAATCTTGAATTATAAAGCCAGAATTGGCTTCTGCACAAAGGGGTTAAAGCAAAGTACATATATATATTATATTATTTATATATATATTAATATTAAATATATATTATATTTATTTAACTAGATAGACAATTGAGATAAAATCTCTTTTACAATTGTGACCTGGCCAAGAAGGCAGCACACAGCAGGTTGCATAATCAGACAAAATTAATTAATTAATTAATTAAATTAAATTTAATTAAAAAAATATATATATATATATATATATATATAGGACAATACAACATTAACATGACATTAAAAAAAAAACTATACTACAAACAATACAAAATAATCAGACTACCAACCTTGAACAGTAAAAGTCGTGTGTATTCAACTGAAATATAGTACTGTAGATCCCAACTGTAAGCGCATGTCTGTGATCAGCTAAAATCTGTTTATACCCAAAATCTACAGTATAATCTTTGAACCAATTAAATCTATAATATAAAATCTAAACAGCAGCTGTAGGGCTACAGTGCAAAGACTAGAAAAGAGAGAGAGAGAGATCATTTGTTTAGTCATGGCAGGTGCAGCTTGTGGTAAGGACTATTGAGATTTTTTGTTTAAAAGGTGATAAAGAAATTAGAGAGTCTAGTGTAAGCTGTTTTTGCAGGTGTTTCAATGCAGCATGATAAATGGCACTTTGAACTTTAGCCAAGACAGGTGGGGCAATTTCCCAGCAAATCTATAAACAACCAAGTGTCTCCATAATCAAGTTTAGCCAAGACAGTGGGGCAAGCAAATCTATAAACAGTGTCTGTATCTGAGAAAGGAAAAGGTTTATGCGATTACCAAGCCAAGACATTAAATGTTATAAACGTTTACGTGAGGAAATTGAGAAACATTTTTTTAACCCCTTAAGCCCTACGTCCCGGTACCGAGTGCCGGTTGTTACGCATAATAAATACAGCATGTTTCCAAATCGCAACATTGTCATGCGGCATATCCACATTTCGCGAAGAAACTCGGCTAAAAGCTCATATAGACCATTTTTTACCTCAACCGAACACAATTCAAGCACCAAGCAAGTAAATAAGCATGTAGCAAAACATAGGATAAAATCATATCAGCGCTGAATCGCCAGAATTTCTCCTGAATTTGTGCTATGCATAAAAACGATACCTCAAAGGAAAGTCCACAGAATCCAATGATATGAGCCCTGTCATTTTAAACCGACGCCACACTCAAAGAACAGCAGGCATACACTTTACAGTCTACAGAGATGAGCAAAGAAAATTCTTAACTTTGATATTTTGTAATAAAAAACTGCTCGGGGGTAAATCTGCGTTTGCTATTGTTAGCCCAATGTGTTCGTGTTATAACGAAACTAGATCTGCCAGTATCCTAGCATGTTCTTTCCCAGGGCGTTGCTTCAAAGATCTCAACTCCTTAGCATTCAGCTTGCTTTCAATGTATTTTCCTTTCTGCGATCGGCTTGCGATGCTGTCAGTAAGACTATGCCGGTAGCCATTTGATTCTATGAGTCCCGATGTTTCCAATGAACTCTAAACCACCTTAATCGCAGAAACCTAGCCTGAGCTACAGCCTTGCGTTCCCAGTGCGTCAAACTGAGTCCATGGGCCATTTGAATGTTTTTGAATAGCGCGACAATATAAACGCATAACTAGTTTGTTTGAGGTATTGTCCGAATAATTATCCGCTAAATATTCAACATTCATTTTCAAAGTTGTTTTCTGACAGAATCTTTGCGCTATTCCGCACAAATACTGAAACTACAACAGTACAATACGTATTTTCTTAACCCATTCCTTAAATGGGCAATTTGACCACTATTCCACAGTGAATTGGCGTAGCCTAACGATTACAATGCTGCGCTGCAAGGGAGACTCTAAAGGTGGGATTCCTAGTCTAAGCACATTTTTATTGAGAGATAATCGCAGTTTCCTTCCACGAATAATCGCTGGGGTTTTTGTTATTCTTACTTTTCTTTAACATTTTTTCACATTGCCTTTGTATTTATAATTTTATTTATTTGTTTTGTTTTTTAATAAATCTGCTCCAGTGGAGTCAAACTTCATTTTCATTGTATGTATTATCTTTGAATGGGAAATTGTATAGGCAAGAAACCTGGCAGAAATAATTTTTTTTTTTTCCATTCTAAAAATTAAAAAAAATTGTATTTGGATGGAATGTATGCCTGTAGTGACATATAAGTGAAATTAAATGAGTTTAACAGTTTGGTACCTTAGAAATCTGAAATGGAACACAAGGTACCTAAATTGCCAAATTGAAGAAGCTACCTAAACATTCCTTTCTCATTTTGCTCTGATTTACCTGATCAGAATAAACTTTGGCACAGATAATAATGAGATTCTGTGCTGTAATTTTTTAGAGGTTTCAGACTGCAACTCAACAAATTACAATGGATAGAAGTAAAACTTTGTTAGGTGCAAAATGAGATCTTTCATTTATACTGTGTTCCATCTCCATTTATTCTGACTCAGTGACATATATAGTGATTTTTACACCAGGGCAGAAATCCCAAATGGTTTTACCTTTATTATGATACCAAGATTATTCAAATGGACCAAGAAGTCGCAGAGATATACTCATTTCATTTTGGGCTTGCCATTTTTGAAAAAGAGGCTCAGGGCTTAAGGGGTTAATCTGTATAGGAAGCTTAGCGTGAACTTGAGCTTTTTCGCCAGAGATCTGCAATATGATGTTTAAAATTGAGATCTTTGTCTAGCCATCAGGGGCGGATCTAGGATGGTAGGAGATCCGGGGCTTAGCCCAGAGGGAGGAAGGAAGTGTGCTCGTGAGCTGCGATTCAGAAACCCTCAACTTACCAACAAATTAAAGCGGACAAAAGACACTGGAGAACACTTGCAAATTCACACCCTTTAATGAAGAAAAAAAATTCTAAAATCACTCAAGATACTGTCAGCAGCTGGTTGAAGTCTCTTCAGAATTTTTTTTTTTCTGCAGGTCGGTTGGTACCATTACGTACATCAGCCAATCATAGCTCTGGTACAGGCTGTGGTACGCTTGTAGCTGCAGGGTGAAGTTGCCTTCAGCCGTCGACTTCCAGGCTGCTCAGCCTGTCAGGCTGCGTGAACGCTGCCCCCAAGTACTGCCAATCAGATCGCGAGCTAGAGTACAACCAATCCGCTCACGAGGCAGCCAATTCAATTTAAATTCCTCTCCTCAAAGCGAAGCGGGCTTAAGAACATCAATATTGTTAAAAACGAATGCATTTAATCGTCTTTTCTCATTAAAGAAACTGATTAGTGAGGTAACGTTAGATATTTCAGCTATTTTGATAATGTTAACCAATGCAAACAGTGCTTTTTTGTCTTGCAGCTAACTTATAGATCTAACCTTAGCTAAACAGGTCATACTTGTTAACTTAAACACTTCTACAATATAACTTCAAGTATAACTCTGTTTGAAACATAAAATTGGCCGACTTGTGAGATATTTTGTTTAATAAGCTGTTTAGTTGAGCTTCTTAAAAACTTCAACTGCAAGTTGCGGTAACGTTAGCTGCCTTCAAGGCTGATTGTAGAGACTAGTGCCTTGCAGGCTGGTTAGAAGGCTAATGTTGATTTGATATTATATAATCTTCAACAGTATTGCCTAAGATGCCTTCAAAGTTGAATGTAGAGCATTAGTGCCTTTCAGGCTGACTGTAGAGACTAGTGCCTTGCAGGCTGGTTAGAAGGCTAATGTTGATTTGATATTATATAATCTTCAACAGTATTGCCTAAGATGCCTTCAAAGCTGATTGTAGAGCACTAGTGCCTTCCAGGCTGACTGTAGAGACTATTGCCTTGCAGGCTGGTTAGAAGGCTAATGTTGATTTGATATTATATAATCTTCAACAGTATTGCCTAAGATGCCTTCAAAGTTGATTGTAGAGCACTAGTGCCTTCCAGGCTGACCGTAGAGACTATTGCCTTGCAGGCTGGTTAGAAGGCTAATGTTGATTTCATATTGTATAATCTTTAATTGTATTCAGTCAGATGCCTTCAAGGCTGATTGTAGGGACTAGTGCCTTCCAGGCTGACTGTATACTAGTGCCTTGCAGGCTGGTTAGAAGGCTAATGTTGATTTCATATTGTATGATCTTTCATAGTATTCAGTCAGATGCCTTCAAGGCATCAGGGCCCGGGGTGGGTGCTGGGGCGGGACCTGCTGCAGGAGCATCAGGGCCCGGGGTGGGTGCTAGGGCGGGACCTGCTGCAGGAGCATCAGGGCCTGGGGTGGGTGCTGGGGCTGTTTTTTTTTTTTTTTACTTTTTTAGCGGGGCGGGTAGATAGGGCTTCAAGACGGCGCTGAGACATCCTTTGAACTCCTAAAAAGAGTGTAAAAAGTAAAGACAACATCAATATGCAACAACACCTCATCAGTTTTCTGAGGTAACATGGTTAGTTTCGAACTGTAATAAATCTATGGGCTGAAAAATGGAAGATTTTAAATTAGCCTTGGAAGGCTCCAACTCAGTAGAGACTCCCAGTAGAGACCCCCTCAGTAATGCTGAGGGACTCTCTACTGTCAGCCTTGAAGGCATCAGAATTGTACACACACACACACACACACACACACACACACACATATATATATATATATGATGAAATAATCAGCCTACCAACCAGCCTGCAAGGCACTAGTCTCTAAAATCAGCCTTGAAGGCATCTGACTGAATATTATCAAAGATTATACAATATGAAATCAACATTAGCCTTCTAACCAGCCTGCAAGGCACTAGTGCTCTACAATCAGCCTTGAAGGCATCTGAGACAATACTATTGCAGATTATACAATATCAAATCAACATTAGCCTTCTAACCAGCCTGCAAGGCACTAGTCTCTACAATCAGCCTTGAAGGCAACTAACGTTACAGCAACTTGCAGTTTTTAAGAAGCTCAACTAGACAGCTTATTGAACAAAATATCTCACAAGTAGGCCAATTTTATGTTTCAAACAGAGTTATACTTGAAGTTATATCGTAGAAGAGTTTAAGTTAACAAGTATGACCTGTTTAGCTAAGGTTAGGTCTATAAGTTCACTGTAAGACAAAAACATAGCACTTGTTCGCATTGGTTAACATAATCAAGATAGTGGAAATATCTAACGTTACCTCACAAATCAGTTTCTTTCATGAGAAAACTCACGATTAAATGCATTCGTTTTTAACAATATTGATGTTCTTAAGCCCACTTACCGAGTAAAGGCTTCCGAATTGAATTGGCTGCCTCGTGAACGGATTGGTTGTACTCTAGCTCGCGATCTGATACTTGGGGGCGGTGTTTACGCAGCCTGGAAGCATCGACGTCTGAAGGCAACTTCACCCTGCAGCACCATTGTACGTGCCAACAGCCAATCACAGCACGGCTGTACTCACGCATCAGTGAGAATGGTAATGCATTCGACCTTGTCTCTGTCAGCTCAGTTGTGTACGCGGCAAATTTGTAAATGCTCGTCTGACAATCACGATTAAAGGGCTCCACAATACGCTAAATAGCAAGTAAACTAACCGGTCTGCTGCAGAAGTCCAACAGTCTATTTATTAGACATTGGCTTCGGTGACTAATCCTGCGGATCAGAGCGCAAATTTCGTGATATCAGAAAGTGAAACGATGTCAGACTGCTTTGTGACCGTAGACTGTTCGTGACGCAGGCTCCTAGTTGAGACATTGCGCTGATAAGCATATGATCCTCACAGGAATATATTGGGGAAGATAGTTTCTGAACCAGTATTTTGAACATTTGCTACAATCGACAAAATACTTTCTCAACTGACCGCTGGCTAATTATCGGAACCCCAAAGAAAACAGACTTTACATCTAAGAACCGCAGCTTTTCTCATCTTTATCATACTCTAATGAAAATAAATCACCTTGCACCTGGACCACCGACTTCATATATGCTGCGCGAATAATCATGTACATGCGGGACTTGAGACCAGAGTGGAAGAGCGCATCCAATCTCATCCATAAGGATAGAAGGTTAGCTTTTGATGTTGATTCGAGCAAGCCAAATAAAACCATTTGCCATTGGACGCATACATCCATGGCTCGTATCAACATCAATTTCTTATCTTCTATCGTGATGGATCAGATCGGATGCTCCCTTCCACTCTGATGTGAAGTCCCGCATGTTGAGGATTATTCACGCAGCATGTATGAAATCGGTGACTGCTGGGTCCAGGTGCAAAATGATTTATTTTCATTCATTACGATAAATATGATGCGGTTTTAGATTTATAATCTATTTCTTTGGGGCCCCGATAATTGGCCAGCGGTCAGTTGAACAGTATTTTGCTAGCTGATGTCCCGGTGGATAGCCACGAGAAGAAAAAGTTCACTGTTCACTATGCCAGATGCAAATGACATGACATTAATTTTATCAACAATGGAAGGCGTATATCTAATGAATAAACGTTACCTTTATCGTTTTATGTTTTTCTCAGATCCCCCCGCTACTACTAAGCTCCTAAATGTCACGTTTCAGGCATCATGAACTTTGTGGGTGCAAACATAGACATACATACGGGTGGAAGAGGGAGGCTTTTAAGCGGAACGAAATAGACACATAAGCGACTCCCTCGTTAACTTATTTTTTTTTTAACCAGTAACTTTCTAACAGGCCCTAAACACGCCCCTGGCGAATAAATTAGCATAATATAGGCTAAAGACTCAGTGATTGCAACAGCTCAAAGTTTATAACCCAAAACACTCGTCTTATTTTTTTTTTACCGAAAGATAAAAGACCCCTATTTAAAAGTTGTTATGGCTAACAAAGCAAAAATTACCCCTGGTTATGACATTGCTGTTTTGATTATTTCGAACCTTATTGTAAAGAATTTATGTTAGAAAATACACATTTATGGCCCTAAAATCCAACGTCTTTTTTACGCTGGTGGATACTTTTCTTTCCTTTTCCATTTGCTAATTTCCTTTGGTGAGTTGATTGAATTCATTCAAATTTCAATTTGAAAGCTGATATCCTCGTTATTTGTCTAATTTGCCTGAACATTTGGTTTCTGGGCTGTGAGTTTTCTTGTTGGAGTTTTCTGGTTTAAAGAAAGATCTAACGTGGGCTTATCAAGTATTAACCTTAAACACAGAAAAAGTAAAGCTGAATTAAATCTGTATGATGCTACTTAATATAAACTGATGGCAATAAATTGGACTCATAATCAGAGAAAATTGTTTTCTTTGTTTTCGGAAATTTCTTTGTTCTAATAAATTTGAGTATGAGTACAGCTATAAATTCTTGTGTAACTTTATTTCCTAATAATAGTCAATTTAAATGGCAGACCATTCATAAATCATGCTTATTGGTACAAGATATTTGCCTCCCCAGAAATAACCACAGTGGTTGAGTTGATTTTATTTATTTATTTTAAAAATGGTTGAAAAAACACATTTTCAACATTTCCTCCCAGGCATTATCTGAAAAGAAAAGAAAATATGGCATACTCTGAATTATGATTTAATTTATATTTTAACTGTAATCAAATATACTTATTTCCTTTTTTACAGGGCTTAATTCCCACATGATTCCTTCTGTCCTCAATGAAGAATTTCCTTTGGCGTTTGACTCGGTACCTGATGTGGTTTTTTCAAGGCTTTATTTTTAATAACGTCATGTATTTATCCTGTATGATGGAGTCATGCAAATAGGAACAGTCAGTGTTAATACGCACCCAAATACCATGACAATGAAGCTTTGTGATGAAGGCTATCACTGTGTATTTTATTTGCCTCAGGGATAGCTTTAGTTGATTTCCTTTCATTGAAACTTGAAAGGGCTGGCGTAAAAACTGACTGCCTGGGCTGTTTCTATAACTCTTATTCAGCTCAGCATACACCTCCCAGACGGCTGGACACCGTGCCCTGTCCTGGAGGACGTCACCACTCTTGTGCTCTGCATTGCATGGGTGTCGATAATGTGGAGGACAGGACAAAGTGTATGCTGCTCTTTTGCTACATGTTTACAGTTGGAAAACTGATTCAAAGTCTTTCTCCATGTTGTTGTCTATGACTACTATATCATAACTTGTTTAGATAGTCTTCATCAGTGTCTTTGCTTGTTTTGAAGTTAGTAAGTGTATTGACACCCTCTCTCTTTGTTGCGCTCAGGTGATAATCAGGATATGCCAATGTAAGTTTTTCAATGTGCGCAATGTAGTAGATTTAGTACCTCACAGGTTATTCCAAGTTGCTGCACTAAACTGTTCATTTTGATTTTGCCTGGGACTTCATTATGTTCAGGGACTGAAAACAAAGCAAGGCGACTGTCTGCGGAAAGACTTACTGCCCTGACTCGAGTTCTGGATCAGCGTAAAACAGTGGGTCTCAGGATCTCCATTTGGTGGAAGATATTGAGCGAACGAGGATTTTCATTGCGATTTTAAATAACACCTTTTCTGCACTCATAAAATATCTTAGCTGTGATTTTTTTTAAAAAGTTCATGACTAAAATTTGAGTGTTTACTTGTTAGATTTTTTTTTTTGTGAAAGTATATAAATATGATCGTATTTTAAAACACCGAATATTTGGTGACTGATTCTGATTGCACTATTTCCTGTTCAAAAAGTCATCATGCAAAGTCCATGAGACAGCCGAGAAGAAGACATGAAGTTCTGCTGCAGCAGGGGAAGTAAAAGCCTGGAACCTGAGACAGAATTCATCAACACCACCCTGAAGATGGTTTCCAGACAGTTCCTCAGGAGGGAGAGCTTTCTCCAGCAGTAGGATTCCAGCTTTTGAATCTACTGAAAGCAGAATTGGGTCCAAGTAACTTTCAAGTACTTTCGAGAATTGTATGCAAGCATTTTTTTTTTTTTTTTTTTACAAACCATAGTGTTTTGTATTTGTATCTAAGTACTACCTAATAATGCCTAATATTAGGGCATTAGGCCTAATAATATTATTAGGCCTAATGCCTAATAATACCTAATTGGTTTAGTACATGTACTTGTATCCAAGTATTTTCAAGTACTTGACCAATCTGTCAGCACTTTGGAGACAGATTGGTCAAGAACTTTGAAAAAGTACTTGAATACAAGTACAAGTACTTTAGGCATTAATAGGAAGTACTCCGATGCAAATGCAAGCACTTTGGTCTTTAAAAAAAATACTTGCATCCATTTCTTGAAAGTACTTGAAAGTACTTGAACCCAACTCTGATTGAAAGCTTTTGAAACTCTTTAAGCTCAGGATAATAGCAGGAATAAGGGGGAAATGATTTTATAAGCACTGCAAGTGATCAGTCTCAGAAAAATTTATCTGACAAAATGTCTTCACATTGGACTAATCAAACACTATGAGACAATCTTTTTCTTTTTTTCTCAAATAGTTTAATTCAGTCCCAAAACTGTGTTGAAGGATGTGTACAGCAGAGAAAAAATTGGCACATTCAATGCATTAAAATTTGAGAATAATGTCGGTCCATGCTGTGGTCCTCGTCTCATACAGGAAACTTACTGAGGAGACAGCGAAGATGGAACAGGACCGTAAAGACCTTCACAAGGAGATGACCGCCCTTAAGAGTCAGCTAGAGAGGAACGCGATTCTCTCTCAAGAAAAGGAGACGGCCTTACTGCAGTAAATATCACGTTCATTTCTCATGTGAACAGTGGACTTTGAGGTGACGGACATTATCATCAGGTCCCGGTCAAGGGTGGTGAAGCAATTGAAGTTCTAGATGCTGATTTTCAGCTTGCACACTGTCTTTACTAACACCTCAAATAAGATTGTCTAACATCAGCCATACAACATTATGTGTACTGTACTTTCATTATTTTTTTCTAAATTTAATGGGTCGAATCTGAATCATGAAAATGTAAATTGACAGTAAATAATACCAGTTAAAGAGTTGTGTGCTGAAGGTCTTTCAATGCCCCATTGCATTTACTCTGGTCTCTGTCTTTAAGGGGACTTTCTCAGGAGGAAGTTCTGCGACACAAATTGGAGGCGAAGTTGGAGGAACTGAACGCAGAAAAGGAAGAAACGCAGAGGGCACACAAGGCTGAGGTGACCGAGTTTAGCAAAAGCTACTGTTGCTCTTCTCCCATGTCAAAAACACCAAGCAGTTCCTCTGGACTCTTAAAATCTTTCCTGCATTTTGAAAACTCCTGCAGTTATCTTACTCAATTTGTCCAACTTAGATCCAGGAGTTCCTGAACCATCTGAAAGAGACAGAAAAAATGCTCTATGCCGTCAAAATGGAGAATGAGGAGCTGAAGGTATGTAGTTGGTTTGGGTTTTAGGCCCACTGATCGACAGATGGTAGATGCTTTAAAAAACACTGTTATGCATGTCCTGACTGATAAGATCAAGAAGCATACAGAGTGCAGGGACTCATGGGTAAACTATTTCATATTCAAGAACGCCTGCAAGACCTTCCAGTCTGAGGCGACAAGTATGGCCGAGGAGATTCTCGGGATAAAGGCCAAAATGGAGCAGGAGCGGAACGACCATCACGTCGAGATTGAGACCCTCCAGGACAACATGAAGAAGATGACCGCCATGATGCAGGAGATGGAGACCAACTTGCTGCAGTATTTATCCAGAAAAAGTCTTATTTTCACGCAAACACAATTTAAAACGTTTGTTTTGCTGTTTTGACAATTTTAGCTGCAGTAACAGAGGGCAATCAAATCTCAGATTTTCACAGATCTGTATCAGAGCACATGTACTGAACTGAAACCTGTAGTTAGTACGGTGCTTATAAATGTCACACACGCATTGTAGGAAAAGTTAAAATCCAAGAATTTGGTTGTAGCATGTGAATTCCATCATGTCTCATCAAAGATGAATGTTGTTCATGCTTGAATGCTGTTCAGAGTTGCTGTGATTTAGGAATAAAATCATGAGTTTTACAGAGGAAAGTTAGAGCGAATCCCTCTGACTCTAATTTATAGTAAACTTGCCGAAGAAGAGGCTAATACTGCTCGGGCCAATGAGAAATCTGCGGAATTTAAGGAGGACTTATTGAGAGTGACAAAAGAGCGACAGAAGTTCCTGAAGAATGAGGTGAGCAAATATACTGGCCATCTTTACTCTAATAAAATTATAATAATAATAATAATAAAATAATTATTTTTTCATCTGGCGCTTAAATAGGAATCTACACAAAAACTACCGTCTTTAGTGTAATTTAGGTGCCCCTCCAATTAAAGCGCCAATCACAGTGAAAGTTTTTGTTCAGATTCCAATTTAATTGCCAGATGAAAAAAAAAAAAATTTTTTGTGGCTCCTAAATTAGAGTGAAAACAGTAATTGTTGTGTAATTGTCCAGTAATATTGTAATATTTCTTCCATGTACTCCTGTGTAAGGGCGAGTTAGTTTTTTAATGTTTGTAATTGACATTTTGATGTAACTGAAAAGAAAAAAAGCTTGTTTAATATGCTGTCTTCATGGACAGTGTAAACGTCTGTAATATTTTCTCATAGTCGACTCGTACTGTACATGTGATCTCCTCAGTGTTTATGTTCAGGCTGTCAATTGTATGAGCTGTGCGTTAATTGATGCCCATCCATCCAGCGAGTTCACTGTTTAAACTCTCTCTGTTTTGTAGATTAAACACCATCAGAGACGAGCACAGGATAATTTGGTGAGATTCACCTTAAAAATCATATTATCTAACCAAGTTTGCTGTGTCATGGAAAATTGTTCATTGTTCCACTTTCCTTTCTTTGGCTGCAGAGGGCTTACCGTGACGCTGAACAGCAGCTGACTTGGGAACAGCGGAAGTCAGCAGACCTGCAGAGGAGGTGGGTTTTGTAGCTACAGAATTCTGCTGAGAAAAAAAATGGTAAAAAATGCTGCCACAAATACTGGGGGATGAAAAAAAAATTACTCTAAATCAGAACCAGTTCGATTAAAAAGGGTGAATTCTGTTGACAGATTCTTTATATTCCTGCTTTATTATTGGCAGGTTTTTTTTTTTTTTTTTGAGTAATGAAGGCGTAGTGGTTCTATCAGCTTGGTAATTCTTTATGGAGATTTCATATTCACATTTTTGGGCCATTTTGGAAAACTTTTTTTTTAAATGCTGGACCGCAGAAAACAAAACAGGACCAGTGCATCCTCTAAGTGGGAGATTAAGGGGAAATTTCTAAGTAGGAGATGAAGGGATCAGATTTTCTTTGGCGCCAGCCCTACAAACGTTACAGTCCAGGAGATACATTTTTTTGCACGTCTATTCCTCTTCCTTGATGTTATGAGTAAACATGTCCAACTTATGTGATGACTTTACATAGCAAGAATGAGTTTAAAGAAAGATAAAAGATCTGCTGTTTGAGGTAATAAATAATTATTTAATGTCAGCATTGCAATAAATCTTTTGGAATTAGTGTGACTCATGACAGAATAACTTCATCCCTGTTCTGCCCTACAAAGCCTAAGAGCAGTAACTACACATTTGGTAAAATATGAGTTGTGCACCGTTTTGGGCCTGATAGTATGGAGGTTAGGATTTACTTGGATTGAATACATACCATGGCAACCCAGTTAACCATAATCTATCATAAATGTGCTGAGTTTTCATTTATTGGGACAGCAAGCAAACTCCAAAGCCATTTTTTGCTGTTTAAATTATTTCGTAGTTACTGCACTTAGCCTTTGTAGGGCAGCGTTGAACACCAGAGTTTGTTTTTCTGAGCGTGTTTATCGGTTTTCAGGCTGGATGAACTGAACGAAAAATTGGCCAGGTGTAATAGGACAGCCTCCCGTGGGAAAGGTGAGTCCTGGGCATTGTTAATTAGTCCATATTTTTAAATGCAGGGCAGTGTGTGGTGACACACCATGTACAACTACGTACTGTAATGCTAACAATGCAACAGAACATTCACATCAGGTTGCTCATAGGCTGGATAACCCAGATGTTACTGCAAGCAATTAAATAATAATCAGGCTGGTGCAGAACGACAGTTGGTCTTTCCCTGTTACTGAGTATAGTTCATCTCAGTGTCATTTCAATTTTGATTACCCAATACCATAGTGCCTTCTTCCGGGTAAATTTTTTCATCTACTACTTCCAGATGGCTCTACTCAGAGTGGTTATCCGGGCACTGAGAGATCGGGGAGTTTATCATGGATTTATTTTAACTCAGTATTCAAGATATCACTGCGATGAATGAAAATTATTCATCATAACTGCTGGTGTATTATATTTGTTGGTGCTGTCAATGTTCAATCCAGAATTTTATTTGATATGTTTGTACGCACCTGGATTTGTAAGTTATTGAGCATTTTTGAGGCTAAATAACAGTTTTAACTGTTAAAAATGTTTCATTTCAAATCCTTAGTTGATTCACTCGTTGAAACACTAACATGAATCCTCCTCCTTCTGCTCTCATTGAAAGGCTATGAACCATCACCGGAGACGGCAACATGAGAGCCAACCTCCCTTCAGAGGCCGCGGGGACATCAGAGATATTTATATTGATGATAAACACCCATGATTTTTGTAAAAAGCACTTAAAGACATTTTCATTCTCAGAAAGGCACAAGGAACATAACCGTGTATAATCGCCCCCTCCACAACTGTTGGATCAATTATTTAAACTTTTGATGTCATTATTACTCAAGCTAGTTCAATGTAAATATTTTAATTTAGTTGTCAGTTAACTGTATGTGCGGGACGAAAAAATTTTATGTTTTATGTTCTGTAAAATTGTTTTCAGAATGTAAATATTGTAAATAGAAGCAGTTATGATGTCCTAATGTAAAACTGTCAATTGAAACTTGATTTTCGACAAATAATTCACAATAATCAGCTTATCTGTTTGCCCGCTGGTGTCCGTCTATTTTGTCCATGTTGCATTTACATGTTTGGTAGCTACAGGGCACGACCCTCATTCATTAATCGTGTGGCTCGATAAATATGGATATTGCTAGAGAACACAGCTGTTTTTGGAACAAAGGGACATGCTTCGTCTTAGTGTGCTATTGTAATTGACATACTACTTAAATTGTGAACTCCAAGACCTCAGTTTTGATCTCTCCCTCAAACTAATAACTTAGAAGGGTACATTTGCCTGCTCATTGTGTGACTCTGCATGAATAATTATCTGTGTTGGCCCAGACAATTAGCTTTGGCTTGTACAGTACATCCAACAATAATTAAAATCATGGGTATTTGTGATGGCACAAGGGGAATGATCAAGGGGTGCATAATCCTAACCGAAGTGTAAGTCATTTTAAAACCCCGATCTGTATTTGCACTCCTTCGAGGCTGTAGTGGACATTTTTCCCACCAAATCATCAGTTCCTGAGCAATCACATTGTCATCTCTCAAAGCGCTGTCAAAGTTAAGCACACATAAAATTCTCACTTCATGAACAGCAGTGCACGACCCCATTTACGAAAAAGTTGGGACCCCGCATAAAATGTAAATTTAAACAGAATGCAATGATTTGCGAATTATTTAAACTCTATATTTAGTTGAAAACTGTACAAAAACAACATATGAGATGCTTAAACTGAGAAATGTTAATTTTTTAAAAATACATAATCATTTTGAATTTGAGGCAACACACTTCAAAGAAGGTGGCGCAGGGGCATGTTTACCTCTTTGTTGCATCACCTGTTTTTGAGAACACTTCAGTTGCACAACACTTTGCAGCCTCCTTTGTCATATTTTTTCCTTTATAATGCGCCACATATCGATGGCCTCATGCAAGAGGGGCGTAAGTGACATTTTACACATTTTACAGGAGAGCCTAAAAACTGCCATAGCACCACCTATTAAAAAATTAGCCTGCAGATACTACTTTTTAAAAATGCATTTTAACACCTTTAGGATGGGAATTGAGACTTCAGACTTGGTCAGGAGATGGGCTAGTCTCAGTTACTGCAAAACAACCAAAAAAGTCATTTTTGACCGAAGTGTCACTTACGCCCTTCTTGCACGAGGCCATCGAATTATTTTCAGTGGGTGACAGGTCTGGACTGCAGGGAGGCCCATGTAGCTCCCAGACTCTTACCATGGAGCCATGTTGTTGCAATACCTATGGAATGTGGTTTGGCATCGTCTGGCTGAAAAAAGCCAGGCCTTCCCTGAAAAAGACATCTGGATGGCAGTGTATGTTGCTCCAAAACTGGTATGTATCACTCAGCATTAATGGTATCTTAACAGATGTGCAAGTTACCCATGCTATGTGCACAAACGCACCCCATACTCTCATGGATGATGGCCTTTGAACCGTGCACTGATAACAGGCTGGACGGTCCCTCTCCTCTTTAGCTCAGAGGACACCTCATCCAAATTTCCAAAAAGAATATCACATTTTGATTAGTCAGACCACAGGACAGTTTTCCACTTTCCCACAATCTATTTTAAATGAGCTTGGGCCCAAAGAAGGCAGCATCAATCCTGGTTCTTTAAAAAATTGATAAACTGTATCTACTGACAGTGGTTTATTGGAATGTTCCTGAGCGCGTGCAGTGATTTCTGCTACAGAATCTTGTCTGTTTTCAATGCAGCACGACTGCAGAGCCTGAAGATCACATCCATTTAACATTACTTTTTGGCCCCGTCTCTTGCGTAAGGGGCCAATTTCTCCAGATTTGCTGAATCTTTTTATGCTACTATGTACCATCGAGGACGAATTCCCCACATTCTTTGCAATTTCACGCTGAGAAATGTATTTTTAAATTGTTGCGCTATTAATCCCTGCCGTCTTTCTCAGAGTGGTTGAGCCCTTGGCGCGGTTACTTTTGAATGACTAATTATACCCAATCCTGCTTCAGTCCTGTTGCCAATCAACCAAATTAGTTGTGAGATGTTCCACCAGATGTATTATTTTTCACATCATGGTGTCATGCAGCTTTTACAGTCTATTGTTGCCCCTGACCCAACTTTTTAGAACAGTTTTGCTGGCATCAAATTCAAAATGAGCAGACATTTTTCAACAAAAAAAAAATCTCAGTTTCAACATTTGTTATGCTGTCTTTCAACCATTTTCAATTTGCAAATCATTGTATCTGTTTGTATTTACATTTTACACTGCGTCCAAATTTTTTTGGTAATAAGGTTGTAAGTGAATGGTGTAGCAAGAGACAGAAAGATATTTTAACTCCTGCATATGTGATGGGAGGTGTTTCTCTTCTTAAACACAGCGAATATTCAGTATATGTATTCATCACGAGGTCCATAAATACATATTCACATATTGGAAAATAGTTACTTCAGCTGTCTGCCACACCACATTGGAGTTGAAATCAGAATGGAATTATTATCTTCAAATTTATAAACTAATCACCTATATTTCCATTTGACTCGGGGAACAGTGTTCAACTATCGCCACCTCTCAAAGGGACCAAAAGTAATTGGACATTTGGCTGCTCAGCGTTTCCATGGTCAGATGTGAGTTATGGCCTCATTTTTTTCATTTACAATTGAGCAGATAAAAAGGTCTGGAGTTCATTTCAAGTGTGGCATTGGAATTTGGAGCCTGTTGCTGTTAACCCTCAATATGCAGACTGAAGGGTTGTCATAGGAGGTGACGCAAGGGAGCCATCATTTGGGTTGAACACCAAATAAATCCATCAGAGAGACGGCAAAACCATAGATTGTATATAAAGATAGACGACGCATCTCCATTTCCTCACGCTGCACAACAATGGAGCCAAAATATCCTTCATACGGATGCTGCCATCTTGCCCATTGGAGTCAGAGTGAGGCCCATGAAGCAGTGATCGAGGGGATGAGTCACGGCATTGAGGTCCCTCTCATACGCTCGTCCTGCTCAGTCGCAAGCATATCCCTTGAACTTCTGAGACACGCTGCTTCAGTGTAAGCAGTCAACACATTTGACTGTAAACAGATCCGAGACCAGGCATATGCTCAAAAAAATCTAATGTCAGCTAACATTGTTAGCCTAATATACTCTATATTGTCATGTTAGGTAACGTAACCAAATGTTAGGCCTATTGAACGCACCATTCTGCTACGACTGAAAGCTTGTAAAGGGATAGCTTGATCATATTTTTAGAGTTATATGAGGTGGTAATACGTTAACTGCTTTCCTCGTCCTCAGCGGGTTATTGCTTTGAGCTCAGGCCAATGTCCGGTGAGTACCTCCTGCTAGCCGCTACAAACTCGTGCCGACTGCAATGTACTAGCAAGGTGGTTAACACATTGACTATGGTTAAGTACCTCAAGCAAAAAAATTTATAAACAAACAAATACATCAAATAACAGTTGCAATGGCGAAAGTAAAACAACAATTTCACCATGCCCATATAGGAAGGGGATACCAATCTAGCTGTTCCATATTTTAGCTTATGTTCACTGAACCATTGTGCCAACAGCCAATCACAGCACAGGGCTCAGGGCTTAAGGGGTTAATATGTATAGGAAGCTTAGCGTGAACTTGAGCTTTTTCGCCAGAGATCTGCAATATGATGTTTAAAATTGATATCTTTGTCTAGCCATCAGGGGCGGATCTAGGATGGTAGGAGATCCGGGGCTTAGCCCAGAGGGAGGAAGGAAGTGTGCTCGTGAGCTGCGATTCAGAAACCCTCAACTTACCAACAAATTAAAGCGGACAAAAGACACTGGAGAACACTTGCAAATTCACACCCTTTAATGAAGAAAAAAAAATTCTAAAATCACTCAAGACACTGTCAGCAGCTGGTTGAAGTCTCTTCAGAATTTTTTTTTTCTGCAGGTCGGTTGGTACCATTACGTACATCAGCCAATCATAGCTCTGGTACAGGCTGCGGTACGCTTGTAGCTGCAGGGTGAAGTTGCCTTCAGCCATCGACTTCCAGGCTGCTCAGCCTGTCAGGCTGCGTAAACGCTGCCCCCAAGTACAGCCAATCAGATCGCGAGCTAGAGTACAACCAATCCGCTCACGAGGCAGCCAATTCAATTTAAATTCCTCTCCTCAAAGCGAAGCGGGCTTAAGAACATCAGTATTGTTAAAAACGAATGCATTTAATCGTCTTTTCTCATTAAAGAAACTGATTAGTGAGGTAACGTTAGATATTTCAGCTACTTTGATTATGTTAACCAATGCAAATAAGTGCTTTTTTGTCTTGCAGCTAACTTATAGATCTAACCTTAGCTAAACAGGTCATACTTGTTAACTTAAACACTTCTACAATGTAACTTCAAGTATAACTCTGTTTGAAACATAAAATTGGCCGACTTGTGAGATATTTTGTTCAATAAGCTGTTTAGTTGAGCTTCTTAAAAACTTCAACTGCAAGTTGCGGTAGCGTTAGCTGCCTTCAAGGCTGATTGTAGAGACTAGTGCCTTGCAGGCTGGTTAGAAGGCTAATGTTGATTTGATATTATATAATATATCTCATCTTTATCGTACTCTAATGAAAATAAATCACCTTGCACCTGGAAGACTTCCATATATGCTTTTGTACATGTTGATTCGATCCAATCTCATCCAATGATAAAACCATGTTTTGAGCAAGCCAAAGAAAAACTGGACGCATGCATCCATGGCTCGTATCAACATCAATTTCTTATCTTCTATCGTGATGGATCAGATTGGATGCTCCCTTCCACTCTGATGTGAAGTCCCGCATGTTGAGGATTATTCACGCAGCATATATGAAATCGGTGACTGCTGGGTCCAGGTGCAAAATGATTTAATTATTTTCATTAGAGTACGATAAATATGATGCGGTTATAGATTTATAATCTATTTCTTTGGGGTCCCGATAATTGGCCAGCGGTCAGTTGAGCAGTATTTTGCAAGCTGATGTCCCGGTGGATAGCCACGAGGAGAAAAAGTTCACTGTTCACTATGCCAGATGCAAATGACATGACATTAATTTTACCAACAATGGAAGGCGTATATCTAATAAATAAACGTTACCTTTATCGCTTTATGTTTTTCCTCAGATCCCCCCGCTACTACTAAGCTCCTAAATGTCACGTTTCAGGCATCATGAACTTTGTGGGTGCAAACATATACATACGGGTGGAAGAGGGAGGCTTTTATGGGAACGAAATAGACACAAAAGCGTCCCCGTAACTACAGTAACTTTCTAACGCACGCCGCGAATAAATGAGTATAATATAGGCTAAAGACTCAGTGGTTGCAACAGCTCAAAGTTTATACTCGTCTTATTTTTTTTTAACGAAAGAAAAGTCCCCGGGCTAAAGAAAAAATACCACTGGTTATAGCCCAGTAGCCAGGCCCTAAACACGCCCCTGCTAGCCATATGCCTAGATATTTATACTTACCAACAAACTCAATATAGAACGCCGTCAATAGATCTGATAGGAGATGAGATCTCCAAACCCATTCCCATTTAGGTTTCCTAATTACCAACTAAACAGTTGCGAGAATCCATTTCCCCTCATCTTGCATTATTGTTCACTGCAACAATTATAAAGCGTTTTCCTTTCCATATTAATGGTTGAACTAACATAAAACGTCAATGTCTTACGAAGCTTCTGAATTCCTGCAGCTCATGAAACATTTTTTTTTCCAGCGTTCGCATCCGATCGGTTTCATACACCTAAGAAAATCTTTCTAAAAGTGCGGTTTTGCAGACCCAGGTCAGCATGTTAAGGCTGCTCATGTAAAAATAAAACTCTGTCTTCAACCAGTGACATTACCATAATGCAGGGTAACACTCAGCCTATTTCCGAGTAAGAATCAGGTAATAGATTGAATTAATTTACTGAACAAATGGGCTTACAATAGGCTGCGTTGCCATTATCAATAGACCCTTTCGGTTTAAGGACGTGAAAAAGCGAGATTTGGAGTGCGCATGCTCTTTGCAGACTATGTGGGGCAGAAGATGCACAAATCCTATTTAAAAGGTGGGGAATTATAAGTAATTTTACTTTCCCCATGGTAAAAGGCAGTTTACCGCGTGGATTCGGACTATAAACAGGAATATTTTTCGTTCGAGAACATTCTAGGGTGTGCAGCGTACATTTTGTGTCTGGATAGCGAGATTAAGAATTCTGTATTCAACCTACTCCAAATATCGATTGATGTTTGGGTACCCAGAGAAACATTAGAATATGAAAACACGTCAAGTGTAGGTCCAGTTAAGGAAATTTAGAGTTTAGTTTCAAGTGCTGCTATTCGTGTCAGTTGCATGTCGTTAACGGCGGCTGTCATGTGACTGCTGACACAGGTTGCTAGGCAGGCGCAGCATATGCATTCGCGATATTAAATTTTGCCTAATGTTAAATTCTAAACCCCCTTTCTCACTGATTAAACTTCACTAAAACATATTTGCGCCCCCCTTTTAAAATTGTTCTGGCATATAAAAAGCCAGGAAAAAGTGGAGGCTGGAAATTCTTTTCCCCCTGACGATATAGCAAGACTATGAACTCTATTAGTTTTCACCTACAAACTGAACGCATTGACTTCTTCAGCGCAACAGAGACTTGAGAGACTATATCGGCGAGATACTGTCAAGGCAAGTCCTTGACATTGTTATTTTCAGCACAGATGAAAACCCGAAATCATATGTGTAGCGTTCAGTCAAACAGTAATGATATGGCCGTGTATTTTACATGTGTACCTGCGCATCTATCCATGTTAAGAGGCGATTAGGATCATGTGTGCTTGCCGGTTGTTTAGAACAATGCGAATTCGTCGCAAGAACACTGTAGCATTTAGCTGATTTAAGGCGTGGGACCCAATCATAGTGGTGTTAATGACATTATTTCACCGCAAAAACAAAAGAAAATGCCACTTTTTGGCTATATATAGCTAGAAAGTAATTATGAAATCGAAACCAGTGGCGTAGCCAGAGGGTGGGCCAAGACACATCACTTTATGACAATAATTAGTCCTGGCTAGTTCTCAATCATTTTCCTTTATTGACGCGTTTTCCAATTATCGTAATTTCCAACTGAAGACACGGTTCCTCTCCATAAGCGATCTAACAGCGATTAAATCATGGGCAAAATTCAGTACAGTTGAGGAACAAGAACAAAGAATTGGGCTGTACAAAACATCCATTTAAAACAACTGGTCCTGACCTGTTCTCCGTCATTTTCATAACAAAAGGTTCACTCCGAGAGCACTCCACACTTAACAGGTGCTGCTTGTTCTCCCCGATTAGATAAGACGACAATCATTCATCTGGACACTTATTTGCTGTAGCCTATTTAAATCAACGTTATTCAAAATTGCATACCTGTCTCTCACGCAAATAGCTGGAGCCGCACGCTTTTTATAGCCTATTGAACTGCCAAGTGCCACATTTTTTTTTTTAAATCAACCCACACAATACCGAGAGTGAAAGTCCGCGTTTCATTGGAATACGGACCAGTTAAATCAACGCGAAGCATTGGCTTATTAATAAGTAAATTATTTTGCTGTACTGAATTTAGCCCATGATTTCATCGTTGTTAGATCGCATATGGAGAGAAACCGTGTCTTCAGTTGCCAATTACGATAATTGAAAAACGCGTCAATAAAGGAAAATGATTGAGAACTAGCCAGGACTAATTGCTGTCATAAAGGGACGTGTCTTTGCCCACCCTCTGGCCACGCCACTGCTTATAAAATCAACCAGTACCTTAACTATATTTCTCTGATCAGATCGCTCTTTCCTTGCTTGCGTCGGTGTGAGATCCTTTCGTTTGTAGGGAAACACAGAGCGAAGCCAACATTATTTGGGTCAATGAAGTCGGGCCAGCCCTGTCAAAATGAGTACAGCAGACTCTAGTGTGATCATTCGGGACAAAGTTCTTCCGATTTATAGCTCGAATCCACGCCTGTCGTTGTCTCTTGCCACGGGGGACACGGAAAAAACCTTATGTCCCAGTCCTTATGATACCGGTTTATGCACCCCTTATGCAACAAATAGCCACTATATTTCCTTTTGCCCCACATCAGCTATATTGGGCATGCGCGCGCGGACTTTGGCCTTAAACCGAACTGGTATATTATGACATACAGCTTTGCGTCCAAGAGGAAGGCTACTATATGAGATTGCATGGATGGTAGTTGATTGAAGTTTCTCAAAATTCCATCCTGGAATGTAATGTAGTAAATGCAGCTGAAGGTGATATTTAGGTAGAGTTTCGATTTTGTTTCATTAGATAATTGATGTTTCAGAAGCTAGACTGCAAAGATCTCATGAATGACTTGAAAGTTCAAGGCATGGCATGCATATTAAATAATTGTAAATGTGTGCTATTCGTTGAAGTTTCAGGATGCACTGATTACCAATTTACTCAATTATTTGATTACCAACGCTTCGACGTAAGAAGTGTTGGTAATTTAACAAACTAATTATTATGGCTTGGCGCGGCAACTAGTGAGCAACTATGCTTCCCTGCAAATGCAGCCTATTCTTTGGAATGCTGAAAACATTAGGATTAAATGCAATCTAAAAATAAATTAGGTTGCACTGCTGAAAAAAATCCTAGAACGGGAGATGGATTTCAGAGAAAGCACTGGGTTAATTTTTTTTTTTATTGTTATTATTATTATTATTTTATTTTTTTGCATCCATATAATATCACTATTAAGTGCATTGTCAATGTAGCCCTTCAGTGATCTGTCATTTCTTAACACTTTCTTCATAATCACATGCTTATATATTGGTCTTGAATATTCAGTAAATAAATTGAGTGATTATTACTCAAGTGACATTGAACAGCAACATGTGTCTATGTGTTAGCCAGCAAGTAATGTTAGCGCTTTGATATTTTAGCTAGCTATATCCTAGCTGGTTGGCTACCTTAGTTGGTGGTGGTTAACCAAGTTACCATCCCTTTCTTGTTACTATCAGCTGAGTTTTACATAGAACCGATCGCTGTACCTGACGGATTTGTGGATAAGTTCACTTTTTTTATGTGCCAGCCATAAAATGTTTCCAAAGATAAGTTGAAGCATATATGTTCACCAATAAATGCACATGGAGCATGGGCTGAGACAGCCACTAGGCTCGCCGCCAAGGTGTGCACTGCTATGTTCTGCAAAACCACGCCCATCTGGAGAAATACCGAGTTTTAAGGCAGTCCCATGCAACAAGAGGGGAAAGGGGTGACTCGAGGGCCAGAGGAGGAGCTTATTGTCTGGCCGACACAGAAATTTAGAAAACAAAAACCAGGCAACAACAGCAGGCTGTCTATAACCTATATGGTGGAAAAGGACCAAAAAAATGATAAATCTCACATTGCAAGGGGTCACTTCACGCAAATAAAGCTCAAAATATTGCTGTGTTGTTTTCAGGCAATTTTGCCTAATTGAGACATTGGCTGTCTGTTCTTTTGTATTGGCAAAAAAAAATGCATGTTCTTTTTTTTCTCAAAACCTCAAAAAAAATTAAAAAGAAAAATAAAACTCGTTCTCTTAAATAATAATAAAAAACCGAATAAATTAAAAAAAAAAAAAAAATAAGAGGCTAACAATATGAGATTGTCTGGGAGGATGCTCCCAGACAAAACAAGAAACTGAATGGTGTAAATGAAACACTTCCAAAAGTACCTTGTTAATTTTAATAAGCTGGATAATTTTGTGAAATAAACAATCATTATTATAAATTAAAAAAAAAATTAATAACCAACAGAACACAGCTTTCCGGTCCACTGATAGTTCGCTATTGACCCCCTCGGCACCCCTGACTATTTTGGTATTTCTCTGTTTTGTTCCATTTTAAATATCCACGTTTTTGATCCATGGTTTTTCTGAAGATTTCAGTGAAAAGCATGAAATGTGACTCATTAACAGCTTTATTGAAAGACTTAAGAATCATACAAAACACGGGTACAGGTCAAATAAGTACACACTGAATATCACATGAGCCAGGCATACAGTAAATTACAACTACATGGTGTCAACAGGCATGAAACATAAATTTGAAATCTTCACACTGAAAACCAAAAAATACACTGATAGTCTACAAATTAATTGAAATGATGGGCTCTAATTTTGTGCCTTCGCAAATGGAAATGCATGTGCCAGTAATGTAATGGACAGATTTTTTTCTGCACAATTTCCAGTGCATAAAGGTGGCACTATGCAAGTTTTTTTTTTTTTTTTTTTAAATCAACCTGGGCCACTTTTTAATGCCAACACTGTTGCTCTATGGTAGTTCCATGAGACTAAATCCCCTCTAGCTGAGCTATTTGTAAATAAACACATATTGTTTATTATATACCTTACAAAATGATGACAAAGCAGTCATGGCCAGATTTAATGGGAAGGAGAGTGCAATTGGGGCATTTTTACATATGTGAATATTTTCTTTGTGCTGGGGGAAATACAAATAATTTACTTCAGTTTATACCTTGTTTTTATAACACAAGTGCCATTTTATGAGCAGTTTAAATGGCCCATGTATTTTCATACAAACCACATTATCTGATAAATTGACATCCCCCCCTCTAATACCTCTATGTCGCTCTGCACAGGGAGGGCAGCGGCCACTATGTCCTCCCCTGGTGTGAGGGGCTCACTGTCAGATGCCTTCCCCCTTCCCCCAGATCTGCTCTTTTGCCTCCTTGATGCTAGTTTTTGCTATCCACTTTACGTCACACAATTGAATCACTTATTATATTGAAGTACGGTTCTCAAAGGACCAAAGAAGGCAGCAGTCTTCGGTCCTCACCTGATTAAACTGCCATTTTTTATGCCAGCACTGGTTTTAAAGAGAATGTCAGCAGATGATTTGATTTTCCTTAAGAGCCAAACCCCCACCACACCCACAGGAAATTAATTCATCTCAGACCAATCCTTTTGACAACAGGGCCACAGTTGCCCTATCGTGTTCTGTTGTGAAGTTACTGGAATGGAGATAGGCACATGCAGTTTTGATCTGCGATAGCATTAGCCAACTGTTTTCAAGTCATCAAATTAGAGCCCAATGTCTTCAAGCAATAAAAAAATCAAGTAAAATTACACAACACTTTCAAGGTCTGATGCAGCCAGATGAATATGGAATAATGTGACATATCCCACTAGGAGTAACGAGTCAGCAGGCCGTAATCCACACTGATCTTCCTATACAAAGACATCGAAAGGGTCATACCAAAGAGCTGGAAAAAGAAAAAAGGTCAATTGTGAATACCATTCACTTGACATAATTGACAAAAGCCATACTGTTTAGCTATAGTCAATTTCTTAAAATCCTTTTTGCAAGGAGAAAATGTAAAGATACTTTCTCAAAGACTTTGCTTTTCCAACACAACAACTAAAGAAACAACAGCTCTTCATTGTGAATTTAGATAAGCTAAGCTTATCTCTCAGTAATTATTCACTCAGCACTTTGATTACAAAACTTTACCAAGGATATTGTACAAAACATCTGTAAAACCCATAAATCTTGCTGATGCATATCAGGCAACATTAAGAGTAAAACAGGATGGAAAAAAGCTTTTTGAAGACAGGCACTGAATTAGTTAACATTGAATGACTTTAGGACAGTCTACCTTGCCAATACTCCATGTAAAAATCTCTGTTAGGAATTCAAAAACAAGAAATATCATTCAGTCACCATGATATTATGCACAAAGTGCATGCACACAAGCAACCATGATCAGTTGAACCGTTGCAAGCAACGCACGCATTAAACAGTTAAAACAACGTACGTTCAAAGCACATGCACCTTGAGAATAAGGACAGAGATACACTTGCTTTTTAAACATGTGTTTGTGTAGACAACTGACTGTGCCATGAACAGAATAGTGCACATTCTTGCCAATGAAGGCTACTTTACATGTTACTGGAAGATTCTACCAGAAGGCACACCAGATACCTGACAGACAAAACCTTATAGAGCTTCCATACTTGCTTGTAAACCCATCCTCTCCTGTGCATTTTGCATCTAGCACACCCACAGCTTTAATTTCAGAGGATGTGCACAACCAATCCTGTGAATGGACGCAGGATGCACACGGGAGCCATCATGTGAATATGAATGCATAGTAAAAAGCAAGTATATGTCGAGCCTAAAGCTGCATGATTCTTGGTGAAAGAAGAATCAGGCCTTTTTGCACAGAAACAAGATCTCAATTCTCTCTTATGATTCCATGGTAAAAACAAGACATTTACAAATGCACGTGCTGAAAAATAATGTTATTAAATAATTATATATCTTGCAATATTTATATTATACAGTGCTTTGAAAAAGTATTGCCCCCCCTCCTAATTGCTTCTATTTTGGCACATTTGTCGTGCTTAAATATTTCACATCAAACTGATTTTAATATTACAAACACAAAGATAACTTGAGTAAAAACAAAATACACTTTTTTTCGATGATGATTTCCTTAAATGAAGGAAAAAAAAGCTATCAAACCTTTCCTGGCTCTACGTGTAAAACTTATTGCCCCCTTCCTTACCAAATCAACATATTTAATTGATAACTGGGTTCAATTTCGGTAGACACTTCCAGGTATGATTACTGCTAGCCCTGTACTGTCAGTCCAACACCTCATCCACATTGCAGGATGTGGTAACAGCACAAAATTTCCTTGCAGGGTAAACATTCTGACAGTAAAACAAGCAATTTTTTAAAAATGAGTATGCATGCTTGTTAATAGGGAAAAATTTTGATACTTTATAATGGAGAAAAAGTATTTTTGGGGGTTGGAGAGGTTTTTAGAGACCATTGATGTCCATCCCTACCTTTATTGATGAACTCATACTAATTCTCACTTGAAAATCATTAATTGATATTGAGCATCATGAGACAAAATGGTTGATTTGTGGCAAAATATGATCATTTTATGATTTCACTGTGCACCATTTGGACAGCCATTCGGGAAGCCACGTGGAGAGTGCTATTATTTGGCTCCTAAACAGTTTTGAATATCACAATCAGATTTAACACACTTGTGTTCAGGGAGTTTATAATCCCGGAAATATATTGTTTCATCTCCAAGCCATTTTACGATTCTCAGTATTTTTTTTTTCTTCCAACAAGTTCCATGTTGAATTTACATTCCCTGTGTTTGCGGCCCTAATTCTGTAAAAAAAAAATATATACAAATGAACTAAGCTGGTATTCTAAATACCAGAATTCTCTTGTTTCTTCTAAGTTATTTTCCCACTCTTTGTGATGCTCAATCTGGAATTATAAAGGTTTGAATGGGAAAACCCATAAAATGCCTAATTTTGTTTCTGCGCAGAGGGGTTAAACTGGCTGTTCATGCTGAAAAACCCTCCAATGTGGCTGAATTAAAACAATTCTGCAATGAACAATATTCCTCCACAGCAATCTAAAAAACTCACGGTCAGTTAAGTTT
Source organism: Gymnothorax javanicus (assembly GCA_029692085.1). Classification (NCBI taxonomy): domain Eukaryota; kingdom Metazoa; phylum Chordata; class Actinopteri; order Anguilliformes; family Muraenidae; genus Gymnothorax; species Gymnothorax javanicus. The sequence continues at coordinate 111,353,279 of CM056200.1, forward strand.
TCTGGGAGCACTTTTTTTTTCCGCATGGGTGATGTAGGTTTTGAATAGTTCTTGACCTTCAATGAATAAAATGAGCATCTAAAAGTGGCATTTTGTGGTCACTCACATTGTGTTTGTCTTACATTAAAATTTGTTGAATGATCTGAAACATTTTGATATGACAAATAAGCAAAAATAGAAGAAATAAAGAAAGAAGAAAATCCTTTTCCACAGCACTGTATAAACAATAACAGATTTAACTAATTTCAATCACTTGAGCGACAACCCGTTGCAAGCCACTTAATGACACACACTGAACAGTTAAACAATTTACAATGCAAGTGCACCTTGCAACTTGGGCTGCATGATTGTTGATAAAATGCAAATCTGAATTTTTTGTTCAGAACCTAGATCATGGTTCTCTCTCACTATCTGTATGACAATCCATTCACAAATGCCAATAACATATCACTAATTTCCATCTGCTATGCAAAAAAAAAAAAAATGCAAATGTAAATTTAACAAAAAGAAAACACTCAGCTACCATTTATATACAATTCACAAGAATTGTAAATGAAATGTCACAAATGTAAACAACAAGGCACTTCTTTCTGTTGCAAGTATTTGCCCCCTTCCCGATTTCTTATTTTTTTGCATATTTGTCACACTTAAATGTTTCAGATCAAACAAATTTTAATATTAGACAAAGATAACCCGAGTAAATACAAAATGCAGTTTTTAAATAATGATTTCATTTATTGAGGGGAAAAAAGCTATCCAAACCTACCTGGCCCTATGTGATAAAGTAATTGCCCCCTAAACCTAATAACTGGTTGTGCCACCCTCGGCGACAACTGCAATCAAGCATTTGCGATAACTGGCAATGAGTCTTTCACATTGCCGTAGAAGAATTTTAGCCCACTCATCTTTGCAGATTTGTTTTTATTCATGTACGTTGGAGGGTTTTTCGCGCATGAACGGCCTGTTTAAGGTCATGCCACAGCATCTCAATCGGATTTAAGGCCGGACTTTGACCAGGACACTCCAAAACCTTCATTTTGTTTCTTTTAAGCCATTCAGAGTATGACTTGCTGGTGTGTTTTGGATCACTGTCCTGCTGCATAACCCAAGTGTGCTTGTGCTTGAGCTTGAGGTTACAAACTGATGGTCGGACATTCTCCTTCAGGATTTTCTGGTAGAGAGCAGAATTCATGGTTCCACCAATTACGACAAGCCGTTCAGGTCCTGAAGCAGCAAAGCAGCCCCAGACCAATCACACTACACCACCATGTTTGACTGTTTGTACGATGTTCTTTTGATGAAATGCTGTGTTGTTCTACGCCAGATGTAACGGGACGCACACCTTCCAAAAAGTTCAACTTTTGTCTCGTCAGCCTACAGACTATTTTCCCATACATTTTGGGAATCATTAAGATGTTTTTTGGCAAATGTGAGACGAGCCTTTGTGTTCTTTTCGGTCAGCAGTGGTTTTCACCTTGGAACTGTCCCATGGATGTCATTTTTGCCCAGTCTCTTTCTTATTGTTGAATCATGAACACTGACTTTAACTGAGGCAAGTGAGGCCTGCAGTTCTTTAGATGTTGTTCTTGGTTCTTTTGTGACCTCCGGATGAGTCGTCGATGCGCTCTTGGAGTAATTTTGGTAGGCCGACCACTCCTGGGAAGGTTCACCACTGTTCCAAGTTTTCTCCATTAGATTTGGATGGTTTTTTTCCCTTAATAAATGAAATCATTTAAAAACTGCATTTTGTATTTACTCGGTTTATCTATGTCTAATATTAAAATTTGTTTGATGTTCTGAAACATTTAAGTGTGAGAAATATGCAAAAAAATAAGAAATCAGGAAGGGGGCAAATACTTTTTCACAGCACTGTACAACAAAACAACTAAAAAAAAGGGCATTCAATGTTACCTCTGTTGTGCTAGCCCACAATGTGAAAATTAGATTTCTTGCTCATATATACACACACATGCACACGCACACACACACACACACACACACACACACACGTGATTTCTTGATTTCTTCTATATTTGAAAATTTGATTTCTTGCTATATATATATATATATATATATATATATATAATTCAATAATGTTTGCATTGAATGCCCTCTGATTATTAAAAAAAAAAAACATGCATCCACTCCAACGCAGACCTTGAAGGCTGAAAGAGCCGTTCATTTGTCTTTAGAGGCTGGTGACAGCAATTATGGCAAAGACTGAGACAACAGAACACTGTGAGGCAGATGCACTGGATGAACTACGGAGACAGAGGATAAACGTTGAGTTTTAGATTTATGTTTACATCGGCAGTTCTGACTTCACAGTATGGTATATCAACAGAATGAAAACCAACCACATTACCACGGGCAGAAACAGGAATACCTCTCTACTCAGACAGGATTCATTTGTGAAGATGGGGTAATAGAATTATCACGACAGCATCTTTCGTTTTAATCCCTTCTGAATTGGTGGCGACATTGAAATTGTGGCCAATTATGATGTACAAAATATGTCAACGGAGACCCCGAACCAGGGGCGTTACCAAGGGGGGGCAGGGGGTGGGCAGTGCCCAACCTGAGAAAAGCTCTGCCCACCCAATGAAAACTCAAGATAAAAAACTGATTTACTACTACTATTTGACAGTAAACACGCGTATCCCACTTGATTCACAGCCGGAGGTAGACAGCCATTAAGAGAGAGTATTACGTATGCTTCATCTATACATCACTATGTGTGATTGGTGGATTCCTTTGCCAGTCTATTCTGATGTGAAACTAACCAATGGGCACTCTCGAATTACTAGGGACCCTCCCATTCTCTTAGACTGCTGTCTTCACTCAGTCTGAGGTCACGTCTACGCTGCTCATACAGGACCTGTGCTTCTCTCAGGGAATTAAAACTTCACCCATATCTCTTTTGTTGCTACTTCTTCCACCGCTTATTTTGTCAGTTTTGTTGTTTGACATTAAGGTAATTTGTCTACTAGTTTGTCATCTGTGTGTGTGTTTGTGTGTGTCGACTCGTGTGGTTACAACCTGATTTGGCTACCAAGTGAGCCCAGGCAGCTAGCTAGCAGCTAGTCTGGAGTTGCTAGTCACTCACTGGGGTTGTTGCAACAATAATTCTGTATCATAAGCACATTTCAACATTTCGAACATCTGTATCATAAACACTTAGAACATTTGCCAATAGGAATGCATACGTGACTCATTAAAAAACAAGCAGCTCCCACTCCCGAAAGTGCTGTCTCTACCAGCAGCCCCGCAACCACCGAACAGGGCATTGCATCCGTGCGGGTCCGAGACTGCCTGTGAATCACCGGCAGATGCTCCATGCTCCAGCAGCTCTGCACCCATGCTGGGGGCTCATAACGTCTGTTCTCCCCATATTCAGACCCCCAGCTCTGTGTCCACTCCTCCGGACTTAAATATGGATCGCCCATCTCAGCCCATTTTAAGCAGTTATCCTAAGTGTATCAAACTCGTATCAACTCGACCATGGCATGGCTTGAATATTCAGTACTGTGCGATGCCAGCTTTTGCTTTGCTTGTCACAAATTTAGTTCTAATTCGGATCGTGAGGACATATTTACTAAACGTGGCTACACAAATGGGAAACAAAGCACTCGATAAAGACTGTACAAACACGCAACAAGCATCTCACACTCCAGAGCCATAGTTGCATGGCAGGAGTACCAGCGCTGGTCAGAGACAGATGAAAATATTGTTCATCTGCTGGGTCATACCCAAGTAGAAAAGAACAGATACCACATTAAAAACATGGGTGAAGTCATTCAGTTTCTCACTGTTAGTGAACTTGCTCTGCTTGGGCACAATCACAGGGATATGGATGAGGAGGGACTGTTTACTTGGCTTGTTGATTACACTCTCAAAAAAGATTCCAAACTGGTAGATATCGCAAAATCCATCCCGGAAAATGCCAAATATACATCATTCTCGAACGGATTTGAAGTACTTGTGCATGGAGGTTTGTCAGTTTCACCTGCGTTATGACTCCAGACTTCTCACGCTTTTCTTTACTCAGGGGTTGGAAGCAATGCATGTGTTTCATTATTGTTTAAATAGTTCAAATGAAATAAGATCATTTGAAACGTCTTTATGCAGTTTCATTGATCTTATTTCATTTAAACAGTTTCAACAATCATGAAACACACACACAAACACACACACATATATATATATATATATATATATATATATATATAAAGTTTCAAGATGTTGTATTTTACGCCGATTTAGAGGTTCTTTTTTTGCCCCCACAAAGAGGACAAATGCCCACCCAAGCTTGGCATCCTGGCAACGCCTCTGCCCCGAACTGTTAACCCATTAAAGTCCTATAACACAGAAAAATGGAGACAAATTTCACCTTTGAAACCTCAGAAATTAGTAGCTTCAGTTCCAAAACAACTGTTAAAGGTGCACTGCAAGTTTTTTTTTTTTTTTTTACATTTTACACATTGTCCCACTTGTGATTGTTACTTGTCCCATTATTGTTTCTTCTTATACACATTAATGTGCTAGGGCAATTTGTTGTATACTTCAACAGAGCAAGTGTTCTCAGAATTTCTTTGTTTGCAGTTTTACACTTAGGCCATCCATTATCTAAATTGCCTCTTCCTCACAAGGGTTGCTGAAGAGTAGGAGCCTATCCAGGGTACCTATTGGTGAAAAGCAGGGACTCACCCTGGACAGCTCACCAATCGCAGGGCATACACACCGTTCACTCACACACTCATACCAAAAGCCAATTAAGAGCCTCCAGTTAGCCTGACAAACACATCTTCAGACTGCGGCAGGAAACCAGAGTACCAGAAGGAAACCCACGCAAAAAGGAGGAGAAAATATGAACTCAGCACAGTAAGGCCCTGAGCCATTTTCAAAAACACGACATTCTTGGTGGGAGGCAGCAGTGCTACCCACTGAGCCACCTTGCACCCCAAATTTGCACTTACAGTAGTATTTGAAAATGACACAAAAAATTCTCTGCACTCTTGTTGATTGTACGAGAGTGTCCTTGTATTAACCTTAATAGAATTTACTGTTATCCGCACTAGGAATAATTATAAGGAAGTGCCTTCAGAATAAATGTGTTATGCTACTTTGAAAGGTACAGTGATATATATATATATATACACACACACACACACACACACACACACTCGGCAACAAAAGTTCCTGTGACACCAATTTTCACGAAGTTGTTCAGCAGAAAAAAATGTCTGGTGTTCAAATCTGTTATGAAAGTATGAAAATAAGTCGCACAAACACACCCGCTGCAGAAAAGCATGCCTTCAATGCAAAAGGTGACTTTTATGCAAACATCATGCATTTGATGACCTAAACTTGGGTATAAAAGCACATGTGTTGCAGGGATTCGATATGCATTGTTCCTGCTAGTGTTGACAACTGCCACACAGAAAAACAACACGTTTCCATCCTTACTCGAAGTTTGAAGATGCCACGCCTGTCTAAAAATAAAAGTCTCAGAGCCATTGGTATGCTTGAAGCTGGATCATCTCAACGGGATGTCGCAAGCCGTTGACAACAAACAAAAGCTGTCAGAGGCCATCGTCAATGTGGCACGCCATACATTACTAGCGCCACACAGGATCGTTAGATTCAAATCACACACCTGCGAAATAGGTTCCAACCTTCAACAGTCACTACCAGAAACATCCCAGGACTTCGGCGAATATCGGCACAAACTGTACGTCGCTGCCTCAGACGTTTCGGGATTGTCGCCAGAAGATCCGCTAGACATCCGATTTTCACCCACAATCACTGATGATTACGTCTACAGTGGTGCAGGCAGCGTATACGTTGGACAGCAATTCAGTGGAGACATTTGCTGTTCACTGACGAGTCTCGTTTCAACCTCAGCCACAACGATGGACGCAGACGTGTTTACCGACATCAAGGTGAACGTTACGCTGAACACTGTGTCATGGAGCAAGACCGTTTCAGAGGTGGCAGTGTTATGGTATGGGGTGGGATCACAGCTCGACAGAGAACCCGTTTGTTACTGGTTGATGGCAACCTCACTGGTCAGCGTTACCGTGATGAGATCATCCATCCCGTTGTTCTGCTGTTTTTGCGTCAACATGGCCCTGGCATTCTCTTTCAACATGACGACGCCTGACTGCATGTGACTCGAGTTGTGCAACAAACACTTCAACAAAACAACATGAATGTGATCCCCTGGCCTGCTCGCTCTCCAGATCTCTGTCCAATCGAGCACATGTGGGATGAGATGGAACGACGTCTCTGAAGTTTTCCACGTGCCCCAGAGACACTCCAGGAACTTAGTGGCAGGCTCATACAGATATGGAATGGTATCCCACAGGACTTTGTGAGACGTCTGATTCATTCCATGTGAAGATGTGTTGCTTGCATTGAAGCCAGATGGGGACACACGCGTTACTGATGTGGGAATTGTAATTTACGCTTCTCCATGTTTCCCATGTCATGACGTCATAACTGTAACCGATATGGCTTATTAAACCTGTGAACTTGTAACAGGAGTCTGTTTTGTATTGGAACCACAAATTATTTTTGGATTTAGGGATGTACCTTCTTTAAGATTCAATTTTATAAAGCGTCACAGGAACTTTCATTGCTGAGTATATATACAGTACTGTGCTAAAGTTTTAGGCACATTTAAAGCAATTTCGTAGGGCAAGTATACTAGCAAATAAGATGAAATAAAAAGGTTTTAATAACAGAAATGTACTAAACAGAGCTGTAAACTGTTATAAACTATATCAAACCAATATTTGGTGTAACTACCTTTTGCCAAATAATCTGGGACACTGTCCTTTTGTGCTATAGTTTATAAGATGATTGGCTTTTTTGCTTGTTCCAAGCAGAGTGGAAAACTTGCCACCATTCTTCTGCAGACTGACTGTCTCACTTGCGTCTGTCTCTCCAAGTAATTGCTGACAGCCATGATGATGTTGACATCAGGGCTCTGTCAAGACTATTTTATCTGTATCATTGTTTTTAATGGAATACCAACATTTATTTATCAAACTATTTTTTGATTTAGCATTTGGAATTTCAAATGTACTTTTTATCTTAAGCGACGCAAATGTGGAAAACAAAAAATAAACATCTACAGCCAGATTTTAGTTTTAAATAAAAGTCTACAGACTTTGTAGCTTACATGGCTATTCAGACTGCAAAGAATATTCAAAAATGTTCAAACTCTTTAGTACGCAAATGTGAAATATATTGGTAAAAATATTACTCCCAGTGATCCAAAAGGGTCTTTGGCAGAAAATGGCCAAAATGTTTACAGGCATTGAAGATTTCTGAAACTGAAGGCAGATCAAAGTTGGCACGAAATGGTCGCAGGTCCCAAATAAGCCCTGGTAACTGAAAAGGATAGTATTTTGGCCTCAAATATCTAAATTGTTTTTGAAAATAAAAAAAATTGTTAAAGTGGATCAAAGTTGGCCCAAAATGAGCCATGGTGACGCGAATGGGTTTTAGTTTGACCCAAAACACCCAAAATGTTGATCAAAATTGAACATTTGTGAAAGTGAACCCGGTTCAAAGTTGGCCGGAAATGCTCTTACATGACCCCTGGTGACCCAAAATTTTTGTATTTTGGCACAAAACACCCCAAAAGTAGACATCAACAGGAGCAGGAACTCTTCACTTCTGACTGTGGGAACCTGCTTCTGTGTAATTTTTTGGCACTTTATTTCCCTGTTTCTGTCTGAGAATGGAAAACAGGGACTGTTGCTGACCGACCACGGTAAGGGCAGCCATGCGTAAATGGGCAAAAACAGGGTTTTCTGTAGGGCCCATGTGCACGCATGTGTTGCTCACATAGATGGCGTCAAACGGTACTGGCGCTCACCCTCAGATGTCTCGGACCCCTTGTTTCATGATCAGTTTTGGTTGCTGTCCAGAATCTGTCACATACAGGCTGTAACCAGATGTGGCGCTCTTGAGCTGCCATCGTCACTCGTGGCTGCCCTAAGCGGGGTCGGTCAGTGACCGTGCCTGTGTTCCATTCTCGGACAGACAGCCGACTGATTGTTGAACAGTGACAGTGCAAATGACGCACCACCTCTCGGCGGCTGAGATCTGCCCGTAACATGCCAAAGGCTCTTTTCCTCTCTCCTGTGTTACAAGCCGTTCCATTTTCTTGATGCAGCGGCATTTTTTTTTTTTTTTTTTTTTGTTGACTTTATGTAGGCTATTGACCACACCAAAAAGAACAAGTCAAGCGTAACTGTACACATCACAAACAGCTCAATGTTTGTTATTACTGAAGTGCTTGGCGGCGTGTAACGTGTGGCGCCAGGATTACAATACCATGCGCTTTTCTTTATTTCCTCTCGTGCCTCACTGGAAAAGCAATAAAAATCAATCGATTCTTCAATCTTCCGCAACTACAGTACATACCTCACATGTGCGTTTTTATTGGCGCTGAGTATATATATATATATATATATATATATATACACACACACACACACACACACACACACACACACATACACACACAGTGGCACCCCTGACTGCCAATGCACAATAAAAAAAAAAGATATAATTATAGAGAAACTGAATATACCAACATGTGTGAAATACTTCAAAAACCACTCACATTGCAGGGACGTTGCACAGAAGACAAAGAGATCTCGAGTGAGCACTTACCAGACGCCCCATAGAGACTACAGAGATATTACCACAGTGTAGAGTCTGTACTGCCCTGTCTGACTGAACCATCTTGATATGATGTACAGTACCAGTCAAAAGTTTGGACATACCCCCATTTTTCTTGCAATACATTGTCGCGGTCATGTTTGTCTAGGGTTATAATTTCGCTTATAAAAGAAGACAGGCTGGCCTGGACTGGTGAAGGTGGAAGGAAAGCCGGGACTTACCTTCCCTCAGGACAGCACCCAAGCGGCCGCTTTTCCGGCGAATAGCTCCGCGTCGTTCGGTCTCTGGTTCAGTAAAGGAAGTTATTTCCTGAAAGTATGGAAGTCTAATAGATGACGAGTTAAAATAAAGCGAAAACGCGTGGTCGGAAAATAAAAGTTTGGGGAAGGTGTCTTCCACTTCAGGGCTCTGGCATATAGCAAGAACCACCTTTGATTTTAGCCAATTTAAAAGGGACGCCCCCTCCCATGACCAACCGACTGCCCAATCAGGACACAAGGCATCGTCCCGAATTCCCCAACCAGTCACCAATCACAGTGCACAGCTGCCATGCCACTAAATGTGTGTTACCCTATATCTACATTTTACTACAAACAGAGGAGACATTAATTGTGTTATTATGCCTCGTTCCCGGATCCGAGGGCATAACAACATGTTAATTAAAGAAAGAACCACCCTTTATTTTGCAAAAAAAAATCAAATTCTTAAATCCATCAAACAAACCAGCATTTGTTGTCATATTTGCTGAGCATATTCACATTTTTTTTTTTTTATAAGGGCAGTCATATGGCTATAATGAGTTTGCAGATGAGTGGCCATCTAAGTTCTCAAAACTGTGCCGCGCTTGTTGTTTGCTTTTCATTGACCTTTTCGCCCAATAAGTCCCAAAACGGTTTGACTTTAATTCAGCTGTTGGAAACATGGAAGGAGCTTGTTTGTCTGTTTATTGAGCAAAATATGGCTTCTTTGACAATTCCAAATTTTGGACACTATGAAAACAAGTAAATTATTCTTTTTTTCACTTCTGACCATTTACCTCTGACAAGATTCCATTTGAGATTATTTTGAGAAGTTAAGTCATTTAAATTTCTCTAAAACAGAGCACTGTAACATTAGCAAAGTGTGTCCAAACTTTTGACTGGTGCTGTATATTGAAATAGTGACACAATGAGATGAACCACCTCCCGGCAGCCCCGGCTCAACTGTCTTTCACACTCACCTCTACCACCACCACAGCAAACCACGTGCTCAGAATGACTACCATGTTACTTTTAAGCCACTTCGTAATACCTTCTTTGCAACCCTGAGAAAGAGAGGTCATACTTATGTTCAGAACAACACAGTCCACAGAGGCACCAGCAGGGAAATTATAAAATAATGCAACGGCTTCGTCGTATCTTGTAAGGACTCACTTTCTGATGAATGCTGCAGGTGTAGTTGTTTTGCAGGATTGAAAGGGAATGACAAAGGCAAGTATTTTGAGAAGAATTGCCCTTCACTTGCGGTAACTTGTCCAAAAAAGAGCTGTTGGCTGGCTGATAACAACTGCAAGGCACTTTCACACCAGTCCAGTCCTGCGGTCCATTCCATCCACAGCAGTTCTCCTGAATCACAGCAAGAAAGCAAGAAAAACTGAGCGACAGCAATGGATATCTTTAGTAAGAGCTAAAAGTTTGTTGATGAGTTTCATGCAGGGACTGAATCAGGGCCGGATTAAGGTCCTGTGAGGCCCTGGGGCACATGTCTATTGGAATACCTGCCAATAATACTATTTTGCTGGGAGTTGCTTCATTTTGGGAGCCTGGGACCCAGACAAATCTCCGAGCTCATACATTATTTGCTCTTCTGAAATGGAACAAAGTCCAATGGACTGATGATATGAGTATTAACCTAAACCAAAGATATGGAGAGAGTAAAGTGATGAGAAAGATAGGAACTGCACAGACGTTACCTCTGTCTGTATGTAATTCAGAGTCTTAATATGGTCCAGACTGGAGTTGTTCACTCTGATTGATGAAATTAATTGTTGTACATATTCTCCAACTTTGTCCTCAAGCTAAAATAAGAAGAAAACAGTTATGATGGCAAAACTAAAGGTAATCAACTTGCATTTTAGAACCATGTTTAATGTATCAATCTTTTTGCAAGTCCACTCCAAATAATAATAAAACATTAAGTCAAACTGTACTCAGAGTATAAATCGATGTTAATTTAAGACAAGATAAAGAGGAATTCCACACCTAAGCGCCACTCACTTCACGCGCCTGTAACCCAACATACCTATTTAAACATCTGTTGGGGGAGTGAAGATGAAATAGATGTGATTTTAACAGTTAGCACCTTCACTTTACGTCTGACATTCTTATTACCAAACGAAAATGCACCAACTGTTAAAACTCCTTACTAAGCCAACACATAAAATCTATTCTATTCTATAGTCTGTACCGTGCCTGGGTTGTGTAACCTTTGTGAGGCACTTGGGGGGGAAGCATCTATTTGTAAGCACTTTGGGTCAGCATCTGTTTGTTTTTAAATGTGCCATATAAATAAATCTGACTTGACTTGACTTGACTATTCGCTCAATGTAGTTTATTAATTAGTATTATTGAGGATATCAATGGACAAATAAATTGTCAAATTTGTTGATAGGCAGACCACCTCATTGGATTAACGTTTTTAAGAACAGCTTGGGGTTAGGTTAAAGAAAGGGTTCAGGATTAGGGTGAGGTGATTGTCAGACAGTCGAGGCATTTAAAAAACAGCAGTGGCTCGCAGTTTCAAATATCAAACTCGAAGACGTGAGAACTGAACCCAGGTCTGCCACCGAAAGCCCTGGATTTTTTATACGCCCAGGGATCCTCCCTTACCACAAGTGGTACAGCAAGCAGTGCTGAGGCTCTTAAAGTGCATGTTGAGAAATCCAGGAAATTTCCAGGGAAGCCTTATCGAGGCTTCATATGTCATTTTAGATCGATGTCATTGATGACGTCAAACTCCTCGCTGACCATCCATACCACGTGAAAGTGCTTCTGATCTTGGCAGAAATTAATTTCATATTATTACTATAATATTTACATGCTGGCAATGAGAGGTTTGCATACCCCAGCCTCTTCTGTACTAAGTGAAAGCGCATTTTAAAAGGCAGAACAAATAACTGCCTTTTAATGGCTTTGCGCAAATAAATTGCACAGGGAGATACAATGTTCGGACATTGTTTTCATTGCTATTTTCTATTGGTCCAGCATCTGCCTTAAACGGTACTTGGATGTGCATGGCTACTATGCATTTTTTGTAATTTATCATATGTAGTTTTGCTGTTCAAAAATTAATTGGTACAGAGACACAATCTATAGGAATCAATAACTTGTATGATATAGCACAGAGTTTATATTTTACAGCAGGGGCGTAGCTATATAACTTTAGCCCACCTAAAATGTTATTTACCCCGCAATTTTGTAATTTTAAGTTTATATCATCAATTGCTGATCAGGCCAATCCAATGCCCCAAGTAAAAAGCCCCCCCAATCCATTTCTCATGGCATCCCTGGTTTACAGAAAAATCATCTAAAGTAATGTAAAATCACTGAACTTTAAAAGCATGAATCAGGTTGTAAGTTCAATCGTACGTTTTCTGTTTCGAAAGCAAATATGTATGAAGCGGAATGTTTAAATAGCTCAATTTCATTTAATTGGCCATTAAGTAATTCAATTAAATAAGGAATGGTACTAGTTTATACATGCAAATGTGACTTAATTCTTCTTTCCTTCGATAATGGGAAGGCCTTAATTATTGTGGCCACCTCTGCTAGTCTCGCCAAAATGTGACGTAAACTTTGGACTGGGAACCTGCCAGTGTGTCATGTGAGGCCTGCAGAGGTAAAAACTGGGATGCTCTGCAGAGCGTCTATGTCAACCTGTTCATTGGCCACGCTCCTAATTACATGTTTCCAGTGCTGTGAAAAAGTATTTGTTCCCTTCCTAATTTCCTCCATTTTGCTTATCTGTTGTATTGAAATGCTTCTGGTCATCCAACTAATTTTAATATGAGACAAAGACAACAAAAGTAAGCATTTTGTGCAGCTGTTAATGATCATTCATTGAAGGTAAAGAGTTACTTAAAAGCCTGTATCACTCATGTGAAAAAAGCCCCTCCAGACCTAATAACTGGTTGTACCGTTTGTGATAACCTGCGATGACAGGTTGTGGTGGAATTGTGGCCCACTCTTCTTTGCAGGACGGTTTTAATTCAGCCACATTGGAGGGTTTTTGTACATGAACTGCCTGTTTAAGGTCATGCCACAGCATCATAATCAGATTCAAGACAGGACTTTAACTTGGCCACTCCAAAACCTTCATTTTGTTTTTTTTGTTTTTTTGAGCCTGATGTGGACATGACTGTATACTTCAGATCACTGTCCTGCTGCATAATCCAACTGCACTTCACCTTTAGAGAATAAACTGGTGGCCAGACATCCTCCAGGAGGATTTTTAAGTACCATTGATTATGACAAGTTGTCCAGGACCTGAAGCATCAAAGCAGCCCCAGACCATCACACTACCACCACCGTGCTTCACTGTTGGTATGATGTTCCTTTTGCAAAATGCTGTATTAGCTTCGAGTCAGATGTAACAGGGCCCATGTCTTCTAAGAAGTTCCACTTCTGACACATCAGTCCACAGAATATTATCTTAAAAGTCTTAAGGTCATAACAATGCTTTTTGGCAAATGTGAGATGAGCATTTGTGCTCTGTTTGGTTAGTCATGGTTTTTGCCATTGAGCTCTCCCATAGATGCCATTTTTGCCAAGTATTTTTCTTATAGTGGAATCCTTTACACTGGCCTTAACTGAGGCAAGTGAGGCCTGAGTTCTTTGGATGTTAGTCTTGGTTCTTTTTTTGACCTCCTGGATGAGCTGCCAATGTGCTCTTGGAGGAATTTTGGTAGGCCGGCCACTCCTGGCAAGGTTCAGCGCCATTCCAAGTTTTCTCCATTTGTATATATTGGCTATCAACATGGGTCGCTTTAGTCCCAGAGCCTTACTAATAGCTTTGTAACGCTTGCCAGACTGATAGACTTCAACGACTTTGTCTCTCTCCCATTTTTGAATTTCTCTAGATTGCAGCAACATGCGCTGCTTTCTGTTTCCTTTACATTGCCAGACAGGTTTTATCTTTCATGATGTTTAGATTTAGAAAGGGCAGGCATGATCAAGCCTGGGTGTGGCCAGTGAAATTGAACCCAGTTATCGATTAAATTTGTTTCATCGGTTGACTCCGTAATTATAGGGACAATTACTTTTTCACATTGGGCCAGGTAGGGTTGGATAGCTAGCTAAGAGCTCTGAGAGAGTTCAGTTGCCTGTGATAAAACAGTGTTAGAGTAGAGACCTGGGAATTTTTTTGAGAAGGGTATGTACAAAAACAGCCAGGTGCAATTGGCTGCGATTATTCTGTGATGTGATAAATAGTTGCCGTCTTGTTCTGAAGATAGAACTACATCAATTAGGCTACATTATTATAGAGCACATGGCATAATTATGCCAGTCAAAGTAGTATCCTGCCATTAAATTTTTTTAAACAATGTGGCTCGGTTAGATTTGTTGGCGGTTTCAAACAGTCATTCGACAGTAAGCACGTGGTTTTGACTCACGGAAAGTAATTTACTCAAAATACGATAATTTTAAGCCACTGGCAGGATAATTTATCACTTCCAATCTGGCAATGCTAGACCTGAAGAAGGCTAGACTGCCATTTATGTGTTTGAAAATATGTAAGTGCTGTGTAGAGCTGCAGTGCGGATGCAGTGGTGCAGGTGCAAATATTTTTCAGTTTCCATGGTGATTTTGTGTGCCCCGTCATGAAAATCAAATGCCGGTCCTATTGATTTGCTCAAGTGCCAAGCCTGATTTTTCGGTACCTAACTTATAACAGCTAGCTAGCCCATGTAGGATTGAAATTCACTTGCAAAGATTGTAATAAAAATAATTAAAGCAGCAAAAATGATTATTGCAGTGGCCAATAATAATAATAATAATAATAATATTTGTAACACGTGAACATGCATAAGTCTTTCAACAAAAAATCTGTCACTTACAATTGCAGCCTAGTGCATACTATTGTCATTATTATAAGCTAGTTATTCAAGCATCATGAGCAGAACTGATTCCAACAAAGGTTGGAGCCAGAGGCTTCTATCATAAGCGAGGTCATGACAGGGTCAAAGTTCACTTCATTTAAAGCCCTGCAAAATCCTCAGTGACCGTTGGAGCCAGCTCAAGGTAACAGTTATTAAAAAACAAAGATTTTTAAAAGAAACTTTAAAATGTATGATTTCACTGATTTAATTAAATATTATGCAAATAAATGTAATTAAATGCAATGAAATTAACAATTAATATATGTATAATTTAATTGATTAAATTAGGCCTACATGTAAATGAAATGAAATATAATGTGATTAAATATAAAATATAATGAAAGAACAAAATTGAATCAAAAATATACTTTTTTTGATGTCTTGAAAATAAATAACAATAATAAATATAGCCACAAGCGGCAATTCTGGGGTTCAAGCCAAGAAAGACGTTTAGTAGTTGAAAGCTTTAGCAGCTTGATTAACAAGTGTTGCCACTAAACGTAGCCATGTCCCCCCGCCAGGTGATGGAAATCGACTGGGGTCGGCGTATCACAAAATGACACATTGAAGCCAAAGATGAATCAAATCGGTCAAAGCGTTCTCGAGATTTCGCGTTCACAACAAACGGGACGTGATGGACGGATGGCCGGACGGATGGACTGATGGAGCTGAATACTATGTCCCCCGGCCCAAATACACCTTGATCCCAAAGATGAATGGAATCGGTCAAACCATTCTTGAGATATTGTGTGCACAACAAAGGGGATGGGACAGACGGACGGCCGGACAGATGGAGCTGAATTCTACATCTTCCACCCCTAATACACCTTGACACCAAAGATGAATGGAATCGGTCAAACCGTTCTTGAGATATCATGTTGACAAGGTATTTGTGAGTGGTCAAATGGTCATAATGACCTTGAGAATAATGGCAAGGTCACGTAAATCGAGTGGGCTGTGAGCACTCCCCTAATACACCTTGACACCTAAGATGAATGGAATCGGTCAAACCGGTCTTGAGATATCGCGTTCACAACAAACGGGACATGAGGGATGGACGGACGGGTGGACGGAGCTGAATACTATGTCCCCCGCCCCTAATACACCTTGACACCAAAGACGAATGGAATCGGTCAAACCATTCTTGAGATATCACGTTCAGAATAAACGGGACATGACGGACGGATGGACGGACGGACAGAGCTGAACACTATGTCCCCCGCCCCTAACACACCTTGACACCAAAGATGAATGGAATCGGTCAAACCGCTCTTGAGATATCATGTTGACAAGGAATTTGTAAGTGGTCAAATGATCGTAATGACCTTGAGAATAATGCCAAGGTCACGGAAACCACTGGGGTAATCACACCAATATACCTTAACACCAAAGATGAATGGAATCGGTCAAACCGTTCTTGAGATATCGCGTTCAGAACAAACGGGACATGACGGAGCTGAACACTATGTCCCCCCACTCCGCTCGCTATCGTGGCGGGGGACAAAACCACTTTAAGAGTGTGTTGCAGGTATTTATGTGGACCTATTTTGCCAGTGTAATGATTGGACCAACAACTTACGATGTATAGTCTGATTTGTGTTATGTTAGGCTATTTTGTGCATTTATGGCGCCCCCTACTGGTTGATTTGATTGAAACTTTCAGGCTATGTTTCAGGTTCTTATGTGGACATATCCTGTGAGTTTTGTAATGATTAGAAAAACTATTTATGATTTATAGTCTGATTTGTGTTATACCACGTTGCTTTGTTTTGCATTTATAGCGCCCCCTATTGACAATTTGAATGAAATTTTCAGAGTATATTTCAAGTACTTATATGAATATATCCTGTGAGTTTTTTGGCTGTAGGACAAACAATTGCTGATTTATAGTCTGATTTGTGTTATACCATGCTGCTTTGTTTTGCATTTATAGCGCCCCCTATCAGTCAATTTGAATGAAATTTTCAGAGTATGTTTCAAGTGCTTATATGAACATATCCTGAGAGTTTTTTGGCTATAGGACAAACAATTGCTGATTTATAGTCTGATTTGTGTTATACCATGCTGCTTTGTTTTGCATTTATAGCGCCCCCTATCAGTCAATTTGAATGAAATTTTCTGGGTATGTTTTAGGTACTTAAATGAATATATCCTGTGAGTTTTATGGCTATAGGACAAACAATTGCTGATTTATACTCTGATTTGTATTATAGCGCCCCCTATGGGCCGATTTGCATGAAACTGTCAAGGTATGTTCCTGGTACTTATATGGACATATTCTGCAAGTTCTGTCATGATTGGCCCAATGGTTGTTGAATTTTGTCCATTTATGGACATTTGCTGAAGTTCATTGGTCAATATCTTCTAAGTGAAATGAGATTTCAACAAGCTTTACGCATTCTTTGATAAGCTTGGTCCACTGATAATCAACAGCAAATTTCGAAGGAATCGGACCTACAGCCTAGGAGGAGATGTCAAAAATAACCGAAAATCAAATGTGGCGGACCTTAGAGGTCCTTATGGGAAAGTTGTAGAGATTGGACCAAGGAATGTCTATACCAAGTTTCATGTAAATCGGACTTACAGCGTAGGAGTTATGACCTTTAAAGTGAAAAACTGTTTTTCTTGAATTATAGCGCCACCATCAGGCCGATTCAGTTAAAAATGGCTTGATCAGCATTTACACACAACTTCCAACCAATGTGCAAAATTTCAGGTCTCTACCATTTACCATCTCACGGGAATTCGCGAAAAAATTTCTGAAGAAGGAAAGAAATAATAATAAATAATAATAATAATAATAAAAATAATAAAAATAAACCAGCACAAAAACAATAGGGTTTCAGCCCTACGGGCTTGAACCCCTAATTATAAGTGGCATAAAATAAGCTTACGTTGAATTTTGGTTTGATTCAACATTAAATCTGTGTTTTCCTGTGGCTAGGGTTGTAATGTTAGTCAAGGAAATGATTAATCCCTTTATACAGGTGCTGAGTTCAGTGAAAGACAATGAAAAAAAAAAGAAACTTTCAAAGGCTCCAAATATTTAATAGAAGACAACGCTTTGAGGCCAATGCTCTTCTTCAGGTCATCTTTTACAAGTGACTGTAATTTTTTTCAGAATTTCTGGAAATTTGAAGTAATTTTAAGACTTTTCACTTGCGTATATTAAGGGCGATTATCACCTGAAAATTAATGCCTGAAAAATATACTTACAATTTACGTAAAAAGTGTCATTAGACAGAAAGTCCTCAAAATAGGATATTTTATTGGAACTTTACAACCCTATGAAAAAGAAAATGAAACTCGCACACTCGAATGCTCCAAATATTGAATAGAAGACAACGTTTCGAGCCAATGCTATAAATCAGGGGTGTTTTCTCGCATCTAAATAGGTACCCACGGACAGCGTCATCGATGGTGGGTTGACCTACAAGTGAAATATTCACATTTGTATATCTCTTTGCAAACATTGTCAAAAGGCAGAGAGAACGGAAAAGCAAGATGAATTCTTCATACAGGTAAGGTTTTCGTGAAAGACTACAAAGGTAACAATGCCACAAGTGTATGAACCCATTTAAAAAAATGATTAATAGGGAAATCTTCATTTATTCCCGTTGAGACATAGTATCCAGAGTATAAATCAAAAGGCTCTCATCAATAGCAATTTATTTTATCGCCTCGCGCACAGGGACATTTGACATGTTCACCCAAATATTTTGCCACATTATGTTTTGCCAACATGAAATGTGGCCACCGGGCTTTAGGATCCTGGGGCGAATACTGGAGCGATGCTCAGAGATAGTTTTTTTAATGCCCGGTTGGTTTTGCCTACATATTAGGCCACATGGACATTTTAGCAAATACACTACATTAGTTGTAGTACAGGTAATGATGCCCCTGATATCAAAGCGTTCCCTGAAATGGGGTGTGTGAAGCGTGGCTTTTAGGCGTAAAACTGCAAAACATCTATAATTGCCCTCAGGGACGCGATCCAGAAAAGTTTCAGGTTTCTGGGGCAGGAGATCTGATTAGGTCACTATTTGTCCTTGAAAGTAGTAGACAGCTTTAGGTCACTGCTCAGGAGGTACCAGTGTTGTTTAATTCTTTTTTCAAACTCTCGTCCCATAGGTGAATACCGCAAAATGCACAAGGGGCTATTATCAGAGGTCCTATTTCGCGTGATTGTAAACACTCATCTTGTGTTTTGTGCTCAAATTTATCCCGTGCCCTTTTTAGCCATTCATTTGGATAGCCCTATCTTTGAAACGTGTCTAGGACGTCACTTTGTTTTTTTATAGTCAGTTGCGTCACTGCAACGCCTTCGTATGCGGCTGTATTGACTGACGGGTAGACTGCGTTTCAGTGGTAGTGGGTGGAAACTATCCGCTCTCAATAGCGTATTCCTGTCTGTTTTTTATACACACTTGTTTTAAAACCTTGGTCGCACCTAGTAATCAGGATGTCAAGAAAACAAATGTCTTTTTTATTGAATGACATCGTAAATGATAGGGACTGGTAGCTGGTATTAATCCACTGGAAAAACCTCTTCAAGTCAGATTCGCTGCCATGCCACAATAAAAATATGTCGTCGACATATCGTCGCCATAATTTCATGTTTGTCATAAAAGGGCTGTTCGGACCAAAGACTGACTTTTCTTCAAACAAACCCATGAATAGCCCAGCATAGCTGGGGTCCGTACGGCTTCCCATAGCAGTGCCCCGTATTTAGAGGTAGTAGTCATTTTCGAAATAGTTTTTTTGTGAGAATTAGTTCAGCGAGCTCCCTGACACATTGCGTGCTGGGCGTACATGCCGAGTCTCGCGTGTTCATAAAATGGGTAAGCGCTTGAAGGCCACCTTCATGTGGAATACGCGTGTAGAGGCTTTCAACGTCTACGCCTACTACAACTAATGTAGTGTATTTGCTAAAATGTCCATGTGGCTTAGGATATGTAGGCAAAACCAACCGGGCATTAAAAGCACGCATCTCTGAGCATCGCTCCAGTATTCGGAACCAGGATCCTACAAGCCCGGTGCCCATGCATTTCATGTCGGCAAAACATAATGTGGCGTCTTTAAAATATTTGGGTATCGAACAAGTCAAATGTCCTAGACGCGGAGGCGACGAAAATAAATTGCTATTGGAGCGGGAGTCTTTTTGGATTTATACTCTGGATACTAAGTCTCCAAAGGGAATAAATGAAGATTTACCTATTAATCATTTTTTGTACCCATTCATACACTTGTGGTATTGTTACGTTTGTAGTCCTCCACGAAAACCTTACCTGTATGAAGAATTCATCTTGCTTTTCCGTTCTCTCTGCCTTTTGACAAGGTTTTTGAATGTTTGCAAAGAGATATACAAATGTGAATATTTCACTTGTAGGTCCACCCATCATCGATGACGCTGTGCGTGGGTACCTATTTAGATGCGCAGAAAACACTCTTGTAAAAGATGACCTGACGAAGAGCATTGGCTCGAAACGTTGTCTTCTATTAAATATTTGGCGCGTTCGAGTGTGCGAGTTTCATTTTCTTTTTCATAGGGTTGTAAAGTTCCAATAAAATATCCTATTTTGAGGATTTTCAAGGTAATCTAATGACACAATTTTACGTAAATTGTAAGTATATTTTTTCAGGCAGTAATTTTCAGGTGATAATCGCCCTTAATGTACGCAAGTGAAAAGTCTTAAAATTGCTTCAAATTTCCAGAAATTCTGAAAAAAATTACAGTCACTTGTAAAATTCCCAAAATGCAACCTTACCAGTAGGGTTCTTAGTTACACTATGATTGGCATGATTCAAAATCAGATTGAGATTTTGGACCACAGGCATGCATTAGAACAATGTTATAACAGGGTGAGTGGCCTAGCAGCCCACATTCATGACTCAATCTCTTAACCTGACACTGAGGCATTCACAATGGCAGAGAGTTAGGTGATTTTAGCTAAAAAAAAAAAAACCTTACCGTAGTATTTTGTGTGAAGAACAGAACTCCTCCAATAATCTGACCTGCCAGCAGGACTGTAAGCAGGAAGAAGTACTGCAAGGAGAAAAATCAAGTACATTCTCTAGCAGAGCATTAAATGAAGAATGTCAGGCCAATTTTCCGTGAAGAAAATAAAAAAAATTTCAGAAATATTGTTTCAATTCTTAACTGCTATAAGGTTGCTAACATTCTTTCACCAAATGCATGGCAAGCCTACTTGGCTGCCCAAAAAACAGCTTTGCTTAAAACACACTTTCAGCATGTTTTCAGCAGAAATGAAACAAGTTAGTTTCACAGGCAAGTTATAATATATAATTATAAAATAAAATTCAGCGACATGTATGATTTACACCAGCCCATCACCCTAGGGAATTTTTCACGATTTACTTCTACCATTTTTTATATAATTTACTATTTATTTGTTACTTAGATTTATGTTGTTATTTATCTTCGTGGAGCAACCGCTTTTATATGAGTAATTGTGTGCAGGACTAGGAAAAGGGGTCACTTGGGTCATTTTATGAAAACTGAGATTTTCCAACAAAATCAAAGAGTGATCCAAGTTTTTCACAGCAAATTATTGTAAACTGACAGTATGGTAATTTGAAATTCTAGCTTTGCACATGCATTTTCGGTTAAATAGAACAGGTTGAACTTTGACCCCGTTAATCTCAGAATGGAAAAAAATCCCAAGTGACCCCTTTTCCTATTCCTGCTTACAATTGTAAATTATAACTAAGAATTTATGAACTAAGTTTGAACACAGTGCTGGTGCAATAGGCTGACTTGCTAATTATTTATAAGGTACACATGCAAGATTAATGTCCCTTTCTAGACCTGGCTTATTATGAACCCCTCTCTGACCTTGAAATGCCACACCAATATTTCTCCTGGTTTTCGTTCTCTTCTTGTTCCATATTCTTCTTGGGTAGTTTTATTCACCCGTATATTTGCGCTTTACGGGGACAGCTTTGGATTATGCGGTGAATGAAGGCAATGCATCATCGAGATCCATCAGGAGTGACCAATATAAATAATAATAAAGAGTAGGGTGGCTAGCTAGCAAATGTATTGCGCTCCTTCGTCCCTCTCTGAAGGATCATCTGGTCTTTCCCATGTTTCCCCAGAAGTTATAGCAAGTAGAAGGGGTTAGAAAGGACATGACGCCATTTACAGGTGATCAAATGGGTAAAATTACTGATTTGTCTGGGCTCGAACATTGTTGGAAACATTTCAGATAATGTAACGTTCTCCATTCAACAATGGATACAATAAAATTTTTGCCGTTTTCTGAAATTTAATGCTGACGTTGCATATGACACATTTAAAGGGATATTCTCATGGTACAGCAAGTCACACTCAATAGCTGCATAAATATAAAAAATCAATCATGTGGAGGAAATTTTTCATGTGGAGTCATCCTTTCGAATTATTTAGATGTTTTTGATAAGTTCATGAAATGCGCTGTGACACCTCTAGCAGATGGTATTTATAAGGAAATACCGCAAGGGGCGCTGTAAATAGTGACATCATCCTGGCTCTAGGCCTTTGTTTTGGCTGTCATTTTCATCATTGTATTGCATTCATGCATTATGCATTGTGATGATAATACTTGGACATTATGCATCTTTTGTGTGATATCCAGCTATTAATACGAACCGCCTGCCTCGAAAGAAAGTGGGTAAGTTAGATTTCCTGCACCAGACCTTGACTATGCCTGCATAACTGATGCACAAATATACATGACAAATGACACAAACTCACTGTGCAGTACAGTAGCCTACCCCGGGATATACAACCCCAATTCCAAAATAGTTGGAACGAAGTGTATATTGTGAATAAAATCAAAATGCAATGACTTTCAGATCACATGAACCAATATGTTATTTACAATAGAACATAGATAACATTTCAAATGTTGAAACTGAGATATTTTACATTTTTATCCACAAAATGATCTTATTTCAAATTTTCTGGCTGCAACAGGTCTCAAAAAAGTTGGGACACAGGCAAAAAAGGGCTGAAAAAGCTATTAATATATAAGAGAATCAGCTGAAAGAACATTTAGCAAGTAATTAAGTTAACTGCCATCAGGTGTCTAACATGATTGGCTATAAAACGGATGTCTTAGAGATGCTGAGTCTCTCAGAAGTAAAGATGGCCAGAGGTTCTCCAACCTGTGAAGGCTTGCGTAAAAAAATTGTGGAATACTTTAAAAACAATGTTCCTCAACGTCAAATTGCAAAGCCTTTAAAGGTCTCATCATCGACAGTGCATAACATCATCAAAAGATTCAGAAAAACTGGAAAAATCTCTGTGCGTAAGGGACAAGGCCGAAGACCTTTACTGGATGCCCTGTGATCTTCGGGCCCTCACACACCACTGCTTCACTCACCGGCATGATTCTGTCATTGACATTACTAAATGGGCCCAGGAATACTTCAAGAAACCACTGTCTGTAAACACAGTCCGCCGTGCCATCCACAGATGCCACCTAAAACTCTATCATGCAAAAAGGAAGCCATTGTTGAGCATGATCCAGATGCGCCGCCGTGTTCTGTGGGCCAAGGCTCATTTAAAATGGACTGTAGCAAAGTGGCAAAGTGTCCTGTGGTCAGACGAGTCCAAATTTGACATTCTTGTTGGAAATCATGGGCATCGTGCCCTCCGGGCTAGAGAGGAGAAAGACCACCCTTCCTGTTATCAGCGTTCAGTTCAAAAGCCAGCATGTCTGATGGTATCGAGATGCATTAGTGCATATGGTGTGGGACTCTTGCATGTTTTAAAAAGCACCATGAATGCTGAAAGGTATATAAAGATTTTAGAGCAACATATGCTCCCCTCCAGATGACATCTATTCCAGGGAAGGCCTTGTGTATTTCAGCAGGACAATGCAAAACCACATACTGCAGCTATTACAACAGCATGGCTTCACAGTAGAAGAGTCTGTGTGCTGGACTGGCCTGCCTGCAGTCCTGACCTTTCACCGATTGAGAACATTTGGCCCATAATCAAATGAAAAGTCAGTCAAAGGAGACCCAAAACTCTCCAGCAGCTGGAAGCCTGTATTAAAGAAGAGTGGGATCAAATTCCAATGGCTAAACTAAAGAAACTTGTCTCCTCAATGCCCAGACACCTCCACTCTGTGTTAAAAAGAAGAGGGGATGCTTCACCATGGTAAACAGGCCCCTGTCCCAACTTTTTTGAGACCTGCAGCAGCCATCAAATTTGAATTGAGCTCATTTTGTGGATAAAATTGTAAAATTTCTCAGTTTCAATATTTGCTTCGTTATCTCTGTTCTATTGTGAATAAAATACTGGCTGGTGTGATTTGAAAGTCATTGCGTTTTGATTTTATTCACAATTTACACTTTGTCCCAACTATTTCGGAATTGGGGCTGTACAACAGATATGCATGGAAGTGTCCTTAGAGAGTGAGCATGTCCCGAGTTGCCTGCCAGAACTAGCTGCTCAAGCTCTGCTTAATGTGCACGGCTTCCCATGAGGGGTAAAAGGTGAGGGGTGAAAGGTTAAGGCGTGACAACTGTTTACAACAGTGGTGTTGCATTCAAAAATGCGTGAATGGGCAAAATTGGTGAAAATACTCATTCTTACAAAATAGGGTCTTAATTTGCATTGATCTTGTCAAATTAACTGTTAGAATTAGAGGACATTGAAATATTTAGTTTCCAATTACATAATCATGGTAACTACATCTCAAGGAACCTGAAATAAATAAATAACTCACCATTCCCAGCATGCATTTGACCTCCTTCAAAGCACCCAAGCATCCAAAAAATCCCAGCGTCATTGTAACAGTGCCCCCAATAGCCAAAAAATAAGAGAGTAAAGAAAAAGAAATAAAATTGGGGGCCGGCACTGGAAAAAGGGAAGAGAATTTTATTAAACTGAGTAATTTAAATTTTCATGACAACAACAGGTATCAAAATCATTGGCAGCCCTAGTTTACTTATGGGTCAACTTTTTGCAAACATTTGGGCAAAGATGACAGCTGGGTCATTCCGTGCGAAATCACCCAAAATTAGAATATTTTCCCAGGTGACCGTCTCAAAAAAAATCTCAAAAAATTTCTGCAAGTAGCTACATATGAGGGATGATCACAAGCAATTTTTTTTCCACTAATTCCCAGTAGTTTTTTAATTATGGCAGTTTAAAAACTGAATGTCACACCCACTTTTAGTACTCGCGAGGGACATTTTAACATTTTCTTGTTTTCAAAGATCAATATCTCTGAAATGCATCCATGTATAATGCTGAAACTTGGCATGTGTAATATTTAGTAACTATATATTAGGGATTAAGTGTCAAAACTTCCATAGGAAGGATAGATCCTGTTTTATGGGTTGCTGAATATGGCACTTTGTGCTGTTTTGAAATTTTTTGGCAATGTTTACAGAGCTCTAGAGCAAAGACTAGTTTAGTGATTGTCTTCATGTTTGAAGAATTTACTTTATTAAGTTATTGACTTCATGCAAATGAAAAACTATGATAGTGAAACAAAATGCTGATGAGCTATAGCTTCAACAAAATTGGACCATTATGAAAAATGATCAAAAATGTCCTTCAGTCTACATGAGATTTAGCCATGTAGGCAACTGCCTAGGAAGTTCATATTTTTTTCCTAGAAAGAGACACTCTACCCCAGTCTGGAGTAAAAATTTTATCTCCTAACTCACATGACTTGATGGTCAGAAGCAAAGATCAAAATGCCTTACGTTTAGTTAAACGTGGCCTATCTAAAATATTCATGTCCAAATTGTGGTTTGTACTATTTCTCATTTTCCCTCCAAAAGACTAAGTGTTTAAAGTAAAACCCTCATATTTTTGTATATTGAACTTTAAAAAGTCTCTAAAATGTAGAAAAAGTGAAACGATTGGTAGCTAAAGCAAGTTTGCAGGCAACTGTAGAAAACCAAATTCTCACTGCTGAGCAAATGTACAATTGGGCCACTGAGAATATTCAAGGAATACATTTTTTGTCACAAGTAATAACATCCAGCAAAATGCTGAATTATTTAAACTGCAGGAACATTTTAGTGATGCTAAAACTGTTGTTGGCACTCATTCCCATCATTCATTCATACCTGTTTCTAACATGAAAATGGAGATGAGAAGAGTATCAGCTGATCGGATTTTTACGATCGTTAACTTGTGTTCTGTTGATAGCGACCAGGACAATCCATCTGCTGGCACCACATGGTACAGTGATATTAGCCTGTACCAGCCTGGAAAATATGTTGCCTGTATATATGATGATAAGTGGTATCTTGGTAATATAATGCAGAGGAATGAAAATGAACAGGATGTTTTTGTAAACTTTATGAAACAAGGCAAAGGCAATAGTTTCTCTTGGTCTCCTGAATATTAAGAAAGACCAATGCTGGGTACCATTACGGCATGTTTTGTGTGCAGTAGAAGCACCCCTGATGGTTCAAAGTAGTGGCAGACAATATAAGCTGACTGAAAGGGCCCTCACAAAAGTCTCTGAACTTTTTCAAAAGTTTAAATAAGAAGACCGACACATATATCGATATATCATTCAGTTAGTGAAAACAAGGTAAATACTATCAATACATGTGTCTTATATATCCCTGCTGTACCTGTACAGAAACATTCCCTGCAGATGACAGTGTAGTCATGAAAGCTCATACGGTTAACAATGTATCAAACAGTCATCTAAGTTTTATTTTCACCAAATGTGAAACCTCGATGATACCGTATCAGGATATGTGTAATGGCATACAGAAGTACTACAATAGTATACGCTTGTGTATTTAAAACCAAATGTTAGACTTTTGAGTGTAGAATAAAAGATTACCTATATTGTATTTACTGCAGTATTAGTACAGTAGTGTAGTATACCAATGCATGCATTTATTTCTTTTACTTTTTTTTTGGCAACTGATCAATGTGCTTTATACGTCAATACATAAAAATATTTATGTTTGGGATAGAATATCTCCTTCTAGGAAAAAAATATGAACTTCCTAGGCAGTTGCCTACATGGCTAAATCTCATGTAGACTGAAGGGCATTTTTGATCATTTTTCGTAATGGTCCAATTTTGTTGAAGCTATAGCTCATCAGCATTTTGTTTCACTGTCATAGTTTTCCATTTGCATGAAGTCAATAACTTAACAAAGTAAATTCTCAAACATGAAGACAATCACTAAGGTAGTCTTCGCTCTAGAGCCCTGTAAACATTGCCAAAAAATTTTGAAACAGCACAAAGTGCCATATTCAGCAGCCCATAAAACAGGATCTATCCTTCCTATTGAAGTTTTGACACTTATTCCCTAATATATAGTCACTAAAAATTACACACGCCAATTTTCAGCATTATAGATGGATACATTCCAGAGATATTGATCTTTGAAAACAAGAAAATGTTAATATGTCACTCGCGAGTGCTAAAAGTGGGCGTGGCATCCAGTTTTTAAACTGCCATATTTAAAAAACTACTGGGAATTAGTGGGAAAAAATTTGCATGTGATCATCCCTCATGTGTAACTACTTGGAGAAATTTTTTGAGAATTTTCTGAGATGGTCACCTGGGAGGCTCAGGGTGATTCCGCACGGAATGACCCAGCTGAGATACTTCCAATAATTTGTAGAAAGGCTTCACAAAACGTTTTTTGACCATTTCTCCATACAGAGATTTTTAGGATCATTGATATCTTTCATCTACAGTTAAGGCATTCAATATCCCACTTAGACTTCATTTTTGACCCTCAGAATGGGATACTTCATTTTTGACCCTCAGAATGGGATACGCACATCAATTTAAGCTCCAAATTTTGACAACCTTTGGCCTATCTTTTAACTCACGGACTAATCAAATGTTTAAGGCAATGTGATAAGTATGCAATACTAATTTTTTACCTTTGTCTTGTGCTACGATCCCCCTTTTCATGCCATAAATACAGTGCCGTGAAAAAGTAATTGCCCCCTTCCTGATTTCTTACTTTTTTGCACATTTTTCACACTTGTTTCAGATCATCAAACAAATTTTAATATAAGACAAAGATAACCCGAGTAAATACAAAATGCAGTTTTGAAATGATGATTTCATTTATTAAGGGGAAAAAGCTATTCAAACCTACCTGGCTCTATGTGGAAAAAGCAATTGCCCCCCTTGTTAAATCATGAATTAACTGTAATTAACCACATTTTTTGAGTCCAATATCACTAGTCACACCCAGGCCTGATTACTGCCAGACCTGTTGAATCAAGAAATCACTTAAATCAAACCTGTCTGACAAAGTGAAGTAGGCTAAAAGATCTCAAAAAGCAACATGTCATGCTGCGAACTAAAGAAATTCAAGAACAGATGAGAAACAAAGAAATTAACATCTATCAGTCTGGTAAGGGTGGCAAAGCCATTTCTAAGCCTTTGGGACTCCAGCGAATCATGGTGAAAGCCATTATCCACAAATGGAGAAAACTTGGAACAGTGGTGAACCTTCCCAGGAGTGGCCGGCCTACCAGAATTACTCCAAAAGAGCATCGACGACTCATCCAGGAGGTCACAAAAGAACCCAGAACAACATCTAAAGAACTGCAGGCCTCACTTGCCTCATTTAAAGTCAGTGTTCATGATTCAACAATAAGAAAGAGACTGGGCAAAAATGGCATCCATGGGAGGGTTCCAAGGCGAAAACTACTGCTGACCAAAAAGAACATAAGGGCTCGTCTCACATTTGCCAAAATACATCTTGATGATCCTCAAGACTTCTGGGAAAATATTCTGTGGACTGACGAGACAAAAGTTGAACTTTTTGGAAGGTGTGCATCCTGTTACATCAGGGGTAAAACTAACATATTATTTCATAAGAAGAACATCATACCAAAAGTCAAACATGGTGGTGGTAGTGTGATGGTTTGGGGCTGCTTTGCTGCTTCAGGACCTGGATGACTTGTCGTAATTGATGGAACTATGAATTCTACTCTCTACCGGAAAATCCTGATGGAGAATGTCCAACCATCAGTTTGTGACCTCAAGCTCAAGCGCACTCGGGTTATGCAGCAGGACAATGATCTGAAACACACTAGCAAGTCAACCTCTGAATGGCTTAAAAAAAACAAACTGAAGGTTTTGGAGCGGCCTGAGCAAAGTCCGGACTTAAATCCGATTGTGATGCTGTAGCATGACCTTAAACAGGCCGTTCATGCTCAAAAACCCTCCAATATGGCTGATTTAAAACATTCTGCAAAGAAGAGTGGGCCACAATTCCTCCACAGCGATGGGAAAGACTCATTGCCAATTATCACAAACACTTGATTGCAGTTGCTGTCGCAGAGGGTGGCACAACCAGTTATTAGGTTTAGGGGGCAATTACTTTTTCACACCAGGCCAGGTAGGTTTGGATAGCTTTTTCCCCTCAATAAATTAAATCATCTTTTAAAAACTGCATTTTGTATTTACTCGGGTTGTCTTTGTCTAATATTAAGATTTATTTGCTGATCTGAAACATTTAAGTGTGGACTATACTGACCTACACGTTTTGACTTAATCTTATAGTAATTAACTCCAACATAATATCCACGGTCGATTTTTTGTCCATATATACCCCCTGTTCTTTTAAACGACCAATAATTAGCCGGCATTGCTGTTTCCAGGAGGCCTCCATTAACGCCACAAGTGGCATGAGAACTTGCGAGATCATAACGCCACTGCGGCTGCCACATGCATTCATGTGCAGGGCCAAATCTGGGGGGGGTTTCCTGGGTTCCGGAACCCCCCCTGCCCTGAGCATGTACCTTCAAAATAAGCAAAGGACTACCCAGTTATCCATAAGCGATAGTGGATGCAGTCTCATAGCTGAGTCAACGGGGGGCACCTACGCAGGGGAAATCATTTGTGCTACGCCAGCCTTGAAAGTTACTTCCCTTCATTTCACCACTTGCGACCACACGCTTTCTCACCAGAAAAATAACATAGCCTACGAGTCATTTTCAAATTCAAGTTACGAGTCCGCAAGAACCATGCCAAGGAAAAAACCACAACAAAGACACAATGAGCCTTTGCTATATTTCTGTGCTGAAAGACAGAAGGTCAGTGCACATTTTCTTGCATGATCTAATAAAAATCATACTCTCTTTGAACTCAAGGTTTGAAATTTTGTTGTTGATTTTTGATGAGGCTTTTACATTTAGGATATTTTCTCAGTTGCATGGGTGAAAACATGATCTTGGTGTAGATTAACTGTTAAGCTGAATGGGTACTTGGTTTAAAAGGCATTCCTGTTGGTTATTAGAGACATTTTAACATGATCTATTTTGGTTGAAATTGGATGTAGAATGCCCAGAAATGGCTTGATTTTTGTCTCAGAAATAGCTAAAATGCTGGATTTTTCGGGGGCTTCACCTCCTGAGCCCCCGCAGGGGCACTGCCCCTTGATCTCACCAGGGGGCCCTGGACCCCCCGCCAGGAAACCCCCTCACGACTCATTTGATCCGGCCCTGATGTGCATGATGCATGCGATATCAAAATGTCTGAATAGATGGATATCTAAATAAATTAGACTACCATCCAATTTAAAATTGTTCATTGAGCAAATAAACTGTTTGATTGCAAATTGAGCCAAGTAAATGGGAGGGGGGTGAAAGCAATTGTCGAGTAGAGGAGGATGATTTTGAAGACCTTAACTTTGCTTAGTTCAGCACGCAGTTTGCCTGAATGTGTTTGCTTGATTATTACATTTGGCCGTTGTGTGCGAATCTTGTTCAATTATTAAATAAAAAATGTTTAAAATTTGCAGCACAGATTTGCCTGAAAGTGCTTGCCCTGTCCTTGGTGCATTTTTCCATTGCTTGCAATGCGAAAATAATTTCTCTCTCACATTCACGTTTGATGCGCTTCACACAATGTTTTCTCCTTCGCGTATATTTTTAGACGCATAAAAACCAGGGCCATCTTAACATGATTTTATTTTTAAGAAATCTTTTTTAATAATACGTGAAAGTTTTCCGACGAGAGGTGGAATTCAGAGGTCTGCTATTTATCCATATTACTGACCTTATTTCAATCTAACACGGGGGCCTGGTTCGGTTTGTCTGCTTCTCATTATCTCTCCTAAATCATTATTGGCTTGATTTTGGTTTTGATTGGTCAGTTGGCTGAATAAATGGCTTGATTACAAGTTAGGCAAAGTACACTGGAATTGATTTAAGGTGAGCTAATTATGCCAAGGTGACGGCAGCTGTCCAGCCTCGCTGGTAATTAGCAGACTTCAAATCGCACTTTTCTTTCCGAAAGCATTTCAAATGGCTTCTGATGTTAGTTCACCTCTAAAGTAAAGTTGTGTCAGATAGAAAAAGGTAATAATCAAGCTCGTCTGTCCGCCCCATAGAGGAAGCAGGAATATCTCGGTCATTCAACAATCTCAATGCAGGACCGCAGGACAATGGAAATTCATGGCGCTGACAGCCGCACTAACGTCACGATTAGGGGCGCCCCAAGCGGATCGAGGGTGAATTTTCGTCTGCTGTGGTGAAAATGGCACAGTCCACTAGTTCTGTAAAATCGCTCATAAAAATTAAAGAAATTGTAAAATAAAGTAAACAAAGTTGTAGGAGCTTTTTTCATGATATATTGAAATAATAACACCCAACTTTCCCAGCCATGATAGTCCTCCTTTAAGTGTGACAAATATGCAAAAAAAAAAAAAAAAAAATCAGGAAGGGGGCAAATCAAATACTTTTTCACAGCTCTGTATATGGTGTTAAATCAGGGTCAATAGTTTTGATCATTTGAAAAAAAAAAAATCAATTTAAAAAACAAAAACTTCAAATGGAAACTTGAAAAAAACAACTTTGAATTCAAATTAAAAATAAGTGAAGGAAAAGTTTTTTTCAGAGTAAATATAAATTTGATTCAGTTCTGAAATTATTTTGGATAAATCATTCATTTTCATTTTCACTTTTTATTTATTTTGATCTGTGAGTTCTTATTTTTTCAATTGCAGATTTTATTTCTTTAGATTCAGCTCTTTTTTTATGGTTTCAAATCTTATTTTTTTGGTTTCAGAACATGAGACTTTTCATTTTTCTGAGGCTCCAAGAAATTTATCGCATTCAGTTTGATCTTCATTCATCTTATCTCCCTTATTCGTGCGTGCATAAAACACGCAGTGTAAGGTGAAATCCGCATGGTGGTTTTCATGGCCAATAATAAGTAGACAGGATGAATATGAGATGACATGAATACATAGTGCTTTATCATGGAAGATGTTTCCATCAGCGTAAAACAAACATGAGAACATACTAAGACAAAACGTTCACATTTTGAAAGATCATTGCAGTCGTACTACATAGAAATTATAAGATTCAGGCGAGGCAGCACATTAAAGCCAGCTCGCAAATTGAGGCTCCGTCCTAAGTCCATTGTCCAGCCAGGCAGGTTTAGCCTTTTAGCAAGGTTTGCAGAGCCGCTTTCAATGAAATATAATAAAAGCGCAGTTCTGGTTGTCTGCTGAGAGCTGATACTACTAGCAGCGAGCCAACTTGGGAGGAAACACACCGCTCCCATCTCAAAACTAAGACCTATGCTTTGAACTCGCTTGGAGGACTGCTTGGTGCCAGCAGGAGAGTGACCAATTTCAATGGGAGCTTCCCCTTACACCCCGTAGAACGAAGAATATGCCAAGGAATCGTCATTATTTTTATGGATTAACATAAAGTATACACTTAGCTAATGTTTAATTCTGTTTCTAAGTACACATATCGAATATTACATATCGACCTATGAAAGCTAGAAGTAGAAATGAGACACGACACCATTCATGGAGCTTGATTTTGCGAGCTGCAATGGGCCGCCTCG
Organism: Gymnothorax javanicus; assembly: GCA_029692085.1. Lineage (NCBI taxonomy): Eukaryota > Metazoa > Chordata > Actinopteri > Anguilliformes > Muraenidae > Gymnothorax > Gymnothorax javanicus. Next base: position 111,385,948 of record CM056200.1, read on the forward strand.
CTATCCCGAGTCTTATAATCTCTATGTGTGACGTCTGTGATTATTTTTTATGGGCAAAATGCGAACGTTTTAGCCATGTACTCATGTTTATGAAGATGACAACAGTTTCTATAATAAAGCACTGTGTATTCATGTTAGAGACCCTCTCATATTCATCCTGTCTACTTATCATTGGCCACAAAAACCACCATGGGGATTTAACCTTACACTGCTTCTAAAAGAATAATGAAGATTGCACGGCATATTCATAGTTTTACTGGGTCTCAAAGAAATCTCGCAAAATACGTGGTGATGGTGAAGCTCCCTTTGAAATTGAAAGGCAAGTCAAGCTCGTCTATCTGCTGCTCAGACCTCGCAGTCCGCGGACAGTTTTTGCCAATCCTCGGGTAGTTTGCCAATCTGAGGGAAGGGTTAGCCAATTCGTGGGTACAGATTTAGTTTTTTTTTTCTCACCTGACCCCAGGGGCTCTCTAAAATGGAGGCACGAGTCTTTTTTTATTTTTATTACCCCGCCCGAAGGGGGAGGGCAAGGGGTATTGTTTTTGGTTCGGTTTGTTTGTTTGTTTGTTTGTTAACACTTTACCAGCAAAACTAATGGCCAGATTCACCCCAAATTGGGTTTAGGGGTGCCCTAAATTAGGATTGCCACTGACCTAGAATAGATGCCTATTGAATTTAGGAAAAGTAGGTCAAAGTTCAAATAAGCTACAACATGTGCGAGGGGCAGGCTTTGTTGTGCCTGGCACCACTTGTTTTATTATTTTTCTAATGGCGCCACAAGTCGTTTGATTGTGGATGGTTGCCGTACCAACATTTCCTGAAGGCAACGTCATTGGGGAAGGTCCTCAGCCTACTTAGTTATGCAGTCAGTCATGATACCCCGCCCCCGCGCCAGATCAGGGACAAAACTCCGAGACAGAAAAAATACGATCTGAAAATGTAAGGCGTTCTGAAACCGAAAAAATAAGATTTGAAACTGTAAAAAAAGAGCTGAATCTGAAGAAATAAAATCTGCAACTGAAAAAAATAAGAACTCAAAGATCAAAATTAATAAGAAAGTGAAAATGAAAATAAATGAATTATCCAAAATATTTTCAGAACTGAATCAAATTTATACTCTGAAAAAACTTTTCCTTCACTTATTTTTAATTTGAATTCATACTTATATTTTTCAAGTTTCCGTTTGAAGTTTTTGTCTTTTAAATTGATCATTGTTTTTCAAATGATCAAAACTATTAACCCTGATTTAGCACCATATGAATACACTTCATTATACTCTTAGTACTAACATACAGCTTTGTGCTTGATATTAATTTCTACTGTACATTTTACGCAAATGAATAAGGAAATTATAGAACCTCAAACCTCATGAGACCTGGTAGAAACAAGAGCCATCTGGAGATGGCATATCCCCTGACTCCCTCAAAATATTAAATTTGAAAAATTCAAAAATAGCCAAAGGCAGTGCTCCAGCAAATGGTTGATTGGTCCTTCACACATTCTAAATAATTTCATAACCTTTCACGATGATACATGATAGCTTAGAGAGAAGAAGGATGGTGAAATGTGCCATCTTATTTACAAAACAACATTGTACTTACAGATGTCCACAGTACCCTTAACCAACATGAGGCAAAATTATAAGTTGATGAGTGATTGATTTTGGAGTCATGACAATTTGTTCGCTATTGCACCAGCTATGGACGGATTTACACCTTATTAGGTAAGCTTGAGTCTGATGGTCTGTGGATGAGTTTTATCAAGTAAGGTGCTGATTTGACATTGCATTCAGGAGTTAAAGGTCATTTTAGCAACAGAGCCCACGCCCACAAAAGTCACTGCCTTACTGCAGACACAGCTTTTAATGTAGCAATTTTGTGTATATAGCATTATAGGATCTTGGTCTGAAAATATTGAGTTCCAAATTTCATGGGAATTGGTCTCACCGTGTAGGAGGAGAATGAGTTCTTTTGGTTTTACAAAAAAATTCCAATTGGCAGAAATTGTACACATATTCAAATGGATATCGACAGGTTCATGCAGATCCAGTGTCCAGAAAAATAAAACAATTTTTTGTTTCTGAGACCTAAACGTCAGAACTTACACTCTGAAACGTTAAGTTTGTTGTTATAGCACCACCTTGTGGTAAATTGATAAAAAAATTCCAGAATAGTAAAACAACTCTCCTCTACTTGATTGTAGCAAGTAGAAAGTTTCATGAGAAAATATAGAAAAGTTCTTGAGTTATGGTCCGCAAACAAAAGTGATTACAGACATACAGATGGACAAGCTGGTTGCTATATCCTCCCATTTTATATACAAATAAAGGTTTAAGTATTTATACTACCAATCAAAAGTTTGGAATCACTCAGAAAATATTGTGTCCTCAATGAAAATTCATGCTTTCATTCACCTAAAATGTTTCAAAATGATTAGAAAATACAGTAAAGACATTGACAAGATTATAAAGAATGATTTCCACTTCAAATTTAAATTTTGTTTCTAAGGCTTTGCTTTGAACAAAGAATCCTCCTTTTGGAGTAAGTACAGACCTGAAGACCTTTGGTATTACAGCTTTCAAGTCGTTGAGGTAATCTTAACCCATAATCCTGTAAGCACCTCCTACAAGTCAGATAGGCTTTCCGGGCACCTTTTTGCACCATAGGGTCAAGCTCCTCCCATAACAGCTCAATAAGGCTGGGATCTGGTGACTGTGCTGACCAATTATAGGCAGAATACCAGCTGACTGGTTCTTCTCAAAATCGGTCTTGCATAATTTGGAGCAGTGCTTTGGGTCATTGTCCTGTAGAAGTATAAAACTAGCTCCGATCAAGCACCATCCACACGGTACGAGAAAAATGGAGGTATAACCTTCTTTGTTTAAGATTCCTTTTACCCTAGACAAAAATCCAAATATTAGGAGCACAAATACACCCTCTTACCAATGCATTTCCTTTCCGATGCTGGACAGATGTCCAACAGCACTCTTCCAGTATCTTCTCATTTGTTCTGCACTTTGCAAACGTCCTTCTTTGCAATGCAAACACCTCCAACTTAAATTAGTCTGTCCAGGACACTACATTCCCATTGCCCACCATTAAATATTTTCATTCTTTGGCCCATTTAAATATTTTGCTTTTATTGTTTAGTCCCACCCTCCCAGGTATGACTTTTTCTTTGAAACTCTAGATTGAAGGTCAGTGCAACGGAGTCGACTCTTCACTGCCGAGGATGAGACAGGTGTTCCGCGAGTACCATTTAATAAAGCTGTCAGCTGAGGACCTGTGCGGTATCCTTCTCGAATTAGGTACTACTGTAATGTTTTCATACTCCTTCTCAGTTGTGCACACAGCTGTGGGGCCTTTCACTTCTCATTCAATCTGCTTTAAAGACAGGATGTGCAGTTCTGGGATGGGAGTGGTAGACACTGCGGTAAGATACTATCTCCAGTTTCTTGGTAACCTCTCACATGAAAAAGCCTTCATTTCTCGAAACAACTTCAGACTGACAAGTTTCTACAAAAAGCTCTTTCTCTCTGGCTGTTCTAAGACCATAATTGAACAATGTCTTGACTGTATTTCAGATCAATTTAATGTTATTTTAATAGAAACAATGTTGACTTTCCTTTCATAAACAAGGAAATTGCTCTGAAATTCCAAACTTTTGATTGATACTACATATTTTGGCATACAACGTGTCTGTAATGTGAGAAGTGTTGCATTAAAAATGATTCCAAAAATATTATTGATATTACACCATTAACTAAATGTCACTTCATTTGTGGCCCGTGAGCTCAGAATTAAGACCAAAGACACATGCCCTCTTTAAAGGGGAAAAAATGATTGTTGGAGCTTCAAAGAAAATGCAACAAAAAACTCAAAATTGAAAGGATAAAATGTATTAATATTATCCTGAAGTAAATTATTACATTACTATTCAGGCAGTATAGAGCAATACTCACTGAAGAAGCTCGTTTCATCAAACACTATCCATAATCCTAGAGAGAGCAGGAGCAATCCAAATATCTAGAAGCCAAGTAGAAAAAGTGTTTCAATATGCAATGCGCCCAGGCATGTTAAAACATGAGATCTAAAAACTAAGCATTCTCTTTTTAAGATTAAGTTAAAATGATTGCAAAATTCTGTAAGTATATACACTTATAGCATTCTGAGTGATATAAATCAATATTTTGATACTCCTATTAGTGCATGTGGTTTGCACGTGTGTATCAAAGATGTTTAGAGTACTTACAAAAAAGAATAGATTGAACAGGAAGAGGAAGTATTTTATGACACTGAGGCAGCCGTGTGATACCATATCTGAAAAAAGCAAAAGTCATTAAAATAAACCACATTGCTAATTAAAGTGACAATGTTTTAAAATGATAGCAAATGGTGTAGCCAGAATTATTAGTAATTAAAACATAAGACTCATTCCAACATCGTTACCCAGTTTCAGTGCACATCAGTCAAGGGAGGAATTACACCGGCTGCGTCACTTTTGCTTAGCAGATGTGAAGCGTTCTAGTTGCGGCTTGTCAATTATGCTAGAAGCTTTCTTCTGCACGTGGTCCACCCACAAATTCAAGGAAGCGGCTCAGAAACTCCCTTGAGAACAATGTAAAATGATCCCCCGTCCAATATTGCTGATGAGGCTTTTGTTAATGCTACAGCTAAAGTATGATTACTTTTTTTTGACAGTTTTTACTGTGGGACTTTAATTTGCCGTAACCTACTTTAAATAGGAGATCAATGGTGCTTTTGCACCTGGAAGAACAATTTTCCATGATTCATCTGTCTAAATAAACACTCGCAAATGTATTCTTACTTTGTCTTTTTTGGCTTGATACTGCTCAACTTTTCGTGAAGCAGAGCGAAGCCTATGCATTTACCAAAGATCTCTTTTAATCAATATTGATGTCAATTAAGTGACACTCCCAATATTCATTTCAAAAGGGAATTATATTAAAGGCATGTTGGACATTTATAATCACACTGCTGACTTTAATGCTTTTACATCTTTGCATATCCAGACTTTTAACAAACACACAGCAATAAGCATAAGTATACATTGCTTAACAACTACACTGCCTGTCCAGAAAGAAAGTTACACACTAATAGGTCCTTGGACTGCCTTTAGCTTTGATTATGGCACACAATCATTGTGGCATTGTTTCCATAATCTTACGCGATGTTACAACATTTATTTCCATCCAGAGTAGCATTCATTTTTGGCCAAGATCTTGTATTTTTGATGGCCAAATTGCAATTGTACGTATGATTTTATGGTCACTGCTTATGGATAACTGAAATTACCAAATTTATCACATAACTGCAGTACTTTTCTCATAGCCCAGCCGATGACATATCACTTTTGCGAAAACTTCATTGGCTGAGAGCGTGAGGGGGGGGGAATAATACATTTTGGCTGTTGATATTTAGCCAAGGTGAATACCAAAAGTGTAATTACTATTGTTGTTTCAAAATGTATTATTTCTGTAATTGAGGCTTATTGAACAAATAAAGCTTATTTATATATATATATATATATATATATATATATATATATTAAAGAAAAGAATACCAAAAGTGTAACGTTGGATGCTTTTCGCTGATAGCAACGAACAGATTTTTTTTTGGTTGCTCGAGAGGGAGTGTGAATGTAGAGTTGGAGGGTTTTTGGAGCACAGCAAAGAGCTTTACACAGTTTTTGGAGGAGAGACATGGAGGTTGATGAGGGTGAAGGGGGAAACAAGAAAAGGAAAAAGGGCTGTGAAAGTGAAATTGATGAGGGTTCATTTGTCGTCGGAATGAAAGCGGTGGGCGAAAAGTGGGAAATGAACCGTGTGTTTGGCAATAATCATTTTGTGGGGCGATTTGTTAGAAGTGAAATAGGAGATGTTAAAACAGTGAAAGTGTGCAGAAGTGGTGTCGTGGTAATTGACTGTCATACTAAGAAGTGAAGAGAAAAAGCTCTCAAAATGAAAGAGTTTGATCTCACTCCTGTGGTTTGTTACTTCACCCCACAGAGTGGGCGTGAAGTACTGTTTTAAGCGGCTCTGTGTGTTTGTTTGTTTGTCTGTCTGTTTGTGTTTCCGCACTTGCCAATATTTGCGTGAATGGGTGAAGTCTGCCATCTAGTGGCTCTGCGTGTTTGTTTGTGTTTCTGCACTTGCCAATATTTGCGTGAATGGGGTGAAGTCTGCCATCTCTGATTGTCTTGTTTTAAGATGAGCCAACGGACAACTGTGAAGGGTGTTATTGGGGGTGTCCCGCATGCTGTGAAAGCAGAGTCTTTTTTGGAAGTGGAGGGCATCTGTGGAGCTCGGCGGCTGAAAAGTCGTCGGGACGGGAAGGAACAAGACAGCATGTCTGTATTGTTGGAGTTTAAAAAAGAGTTGCCGCATAAAATACTGTTGGATTATGTTAGCTATAGAATGAGGGCCTTCGAGAGGACGCCACTACGGTGCTATTTTTGCCAAGAATATGGGGCAGGTTGCAACAGTATGCAGGGCAAGTACTTTTAGATGTCGATGGAGCAGAAAATATGGGTGCACGGAGGATGAATGTAAGCTTCTGATAGAACAAGCTTTGTGTTTTCATTGTGGTGGGAATCATGAAGCTGATAGTAGGCAGCGTGAGCGGAGGAAATTTGACTGTGAGGTGGAATGGGTGCGGACACAAAACAAGTTGTCATATGCTGAGGCCGCAATGAAAGTTGAAGTAGAACAGGGTGTAATGAATAAAGAGCATGTATTGCAAAGACCGTGCCTAAAGAACCAAGACCTGATGGTAACCGTGTTAGTGTAGACAAAAGGAGGTTTTTAGCATTTGTGGCGATGGTCATTAATTGCGCTAGCGAACTAGAATCAAAGACGGATAGGATAAAAATGGTTGTGCATGCAGCTAGGGATTTTCTTGGGGTTACAGACATGAAGGGGGAAAATATCCAGGAGATTTTGGAAAAGGGTTTGGTGGGAGGGGGAGCCAGACACCGACTGACTAGTTGTGCTTAGTTATTGATTATCGAGAACTGCAGATTGTGGTTTTTTTTTTTTTTTGTTGAACTTACTCCAAGCGAGAGTATAAATCCAGTAGCTGGCAGTAAAACACCATATGGTCTGTCAGCCCCCACTGAACCCAAAAAGAAGAAGAAAGTGTAATGTTGGTTAAATCGGTGTGGCTCACTGCTGTTGCATGCTCACTAGGTTCCACTCACATTACTGAGTTCACGGTATTTAGCTAGCTAGCTAGCGTGTATGCAGTACATTTTCGTACCCTTAATGTAACATTATTTGTTCACTAGCGAGGTAACGATATCTAGCTTCGCAGTTAACTGAATTTTTGCAAACGTTGCTGGTTCAGCCACAAATGTCAGTGACTGATTTTGTTAACAGTGATGGCGTTAGCTCAGGGCTAACAAAAAATGGGCGTTAATGGAAATTGCCTGTGTTTTCTATTAAATTACACAATTCAGTTAGGTGACAAACAGAATCTTATAATCTTGGACGTGTCATTAGAAAGTGATGAAACCAGTTTAGTAGATTTTGGGTTTGTTGCTCGCCACAAACCCAAAATTTACTCCACTCATTTCATAACTTTCATATGACATGACCACTAGTGTAAGATCCTCTATTTAATAGACACATAAGTTCATAATCATATCATAATGAATTAATACTTTTCATTCTAGTCTATTGTCATGTTATTGCATGAATAATTTTATTGTCAATGCATATGAATAATAAATTTAATCAATTTGGATATTCTGAATAAGTAATGCCAGCGCCATTTTGTCAAAAAATTTTTTATGTTAACGGCTCTGGAAGCCACAATTTTTAGTGCTGGGAATGTGTTCAAATTTTACACAAGACAAGATATATTTTTAAATATATATATATATATATATATATATATGAATGAAACTGTGATTTTTTAAAATTATTCATACCCTGGGAGAAACCAATTTTTTTGAATTTTTTTCAGATGGCCACCGCGTCAGTGTTTTTTGACAAATCAAATTTATTCTTGCAGTCTAGTTACAAATGACAAGTATACAGTATCAGTTGACATAAGGCTGTAAGAATTACAGTATACAATTTTTTGAGAAATACAATCCTTTTTTGGTATTTTATTTGACAGATTAATCCTATGAATTAAAAAATGCCATGTCCAGAATTGCTTCAACATTTTATGGCATTGGTTCTGATAGTCCAGCAAGGATGATAATGTCATAAACTGATTGCATTCATACCCTTTTCTCAGTAATTGATGGTGAAATGCCTTTATTCACGATTACAGCCTCCAAACACTTCCTGTGGTTGATCACAAGGTTTCAGGAATGTTTACACATTTCCACAGGGGATTTTGGCTCCCAATTTTCCTCTTTGATGCAAACTTCTCCATGATCCATATGGTTTGATGGTTTCCTTGCCAAAGATATATATATGACAATGACCATTTTTGTTAATTTGGTCTTCAGTTCCCTCCACAGATTCTCGAAAATAGGATTGACAAGGCTCAAGGTGTCAATTTCAGATGTCCTTGGCTGCCATTTCATCCAAAATTTTTTATGTTCCAGGCTTCACTTTGTTGTCCACTAAAACCATTTCTTTATATCAAATCATCCAATCGGATTTGGCCGTTGTGTTTAGGATCATTATCCTGTTGGAAGATCCATTCCTGCCCAAGAAAACCAAGTTTTTTGCTCCGGTTCAATAACAAAACTGATGTTTACAAACAGAGGATCTGGATATACTGGTCCTGTTTCATAATGCCATTCACTTAAACAAGGTTTCCAGGCCCATTCGCTGAAAAGCAACCCCAGAGCATTATACTACAACCCCTGCCAAATCAAATTTCAAATCAAAATTTGAAATTCTTTTTAAAAACCACGGCTCTATTTTGAATTTGATGGCACCATGTATTAGCTCATTTTGAATTTGATGGGCTAAAAAAGTTGGGAGAGGGGACAAAATGGAAAAGCTTGTTATAAAAAACAGCAAAGTTCAAAAGCCTACATTTCTGATGGTGTCGGTTTGCATTAGTGCCTATGGACAGAGATTCAATCTGCAAAAACTGCTTATACATCTGGAAAGGCATTATCAATGCTACATAATATCAAAAGTATATAGGTTTCAAGGGACAACAACATATGCTCCCATCCATAAAAAACAGGCCGATTCTCTTTCAGGGAAGGCCTTGCATATTTTAGCAAAACAATGCCAAAAACTAGAGGCCATATGTGAAGTGCAAACCTCCGCCAAAGCAGCACAATCCAAATGGTGCATGACTGTTTTGGGATGAATCAAAAGTTGAGTTATCCATGTCGTGTGATAGGAGCTTTTCAAGATGGCTGCCGATGGTGTCGGGTTGTATTATTTCACTGATGGAAAGGTCAAAATCAATAGAGTCCATCCTTGATGTCTCTTTAATAGCAATCCAAACCCACAAAATTTCAGACAAATCCGTGCATTACTTTTTTGAGTTATCGCGTGTGATAGGATTTCAACATGGCTGCCGTGGCGGCCGTATTGTTTCAGTGATCGCGGTGAAAATCAATAGAGTCCATCCTTGATGTAATAGCAATCCACACGCAAAATTTCAGGCAAATCCATATATTACTTTTTGAGTTATGTTGTTCACAAACAGACAAACAGACAGACAAACAAACAGGGGCAAAAACATAACCTCCACCCCAACTTCATTGGCGGAGGTAACCAGATACTGCACTCATCACAACAGCATGGCTTTGCAGTAGAAGAGTCTGAGTGCTGAACTGGCCTGCCTGCAGTCCAGACCATTCACAAATCGAAAACATTTGACGTATCATAAAATGAAAAATCCGGCAAAGATGACCCAGGACTGTTGAGCAGCTAGAATTCTACATCTGACAAGAAAGGGACAATATTCCTCTCCCAAAACTTCAGCAATTGGTCACCTCACTTCCCAGCCATTTACAGACTGAAGGTACACATGGCCCTATCCCAACTTTTTTGAGATGGGTTGCTGCCATCAAATTCAAAATGAGCAAATGTTTTCATGAAATGGTAAAATGTCTCACTTTCAGCATCAGATATGTCGTTTATGTTCTTTTGTGAATAAAATATGGGTTTATGAGATTTGCAAATCAGTTAATTCTATTTTTATTTACATTTTACACAGCATCCCAATTTTTTTTGGAGTTGCGTCTTGTATATGGCAGCAAAGGCCCCAAAACATTTTGAAGCTGAAGATTGGCATAATGGAGGAATGGGGAAAAATTCTGCTGGCTAGACTTGACCAACTGGAATTTTCAGTGCCCAAATGCTGGACGAGGGCGATTTAAAGATATGGTACTGTTAAATGGGGGTTAAACAGTCAACGATGAAACAGTCATCACACTGTGTATCTTCTACAAGCAAATAAATTTTCGTCTTAGTACTTCAAATGATGTGTTGCTGAACTGATTTCAATACTGTAGATGATGAATGAACTTTTTATTCCAGTGGTTCTGTGTTTTACTTGCATTTTCCATGATGTATCAACATTTTTGGAATTGAAGTTCCAAACAAGTTGCATCTGATTTGTCATAATGGACTCTGATTTCCTCAAGATGTTACAAGTGTAGCTGGCCGCTGGTTTGGCCCACTTGGTAAAGGCACTACTACTCATTCACCCAGGGTTTCACTAAGCCTGGAGTGAGCAAGTTCAGAGTTTCCTCCATTTTTCTACAAAGCCGCATCAGCAAGCATACGTACTCATTAAAGGAACTGCTAATTTTACAGTCAGAATGTTCACTCAGAAGGAAAGCTTGCTGTTTGCAATTCCAATCATCCAAGCGAAACGCAAGCTTGTAACAACGCTTTTCACAACCTATAAGGAGCAAGTATAACTCAATAACACAGTAGTATCTGCAATAATCTGTTTTGTTGAATGCAGTATAAATTCAAAAAAAGATCGCCGCATTAAGTGAGATGCCAGTACATGCTGTATGTGTAGCAGAGGCTATCGATTACTCTTGTTACCCAAAGTGACTAACTAGCTCTGTGATCACGGTAGTAAACCAAAAATAAGAATAGCTGGCTAGTTAGCTAGCTAGCTAGAAGTAAGATAGAGCTGCTACACCATACAAAGACAGTTTTACTCACAGTTCAAGAGAAATATAACTCTCCATCATTGAACTGCTCCTCAAAAGTAACAATGCTGTCAGCCCTCCAGTGTGTTCCATTCAGAATAACTGCCATTTAACATCTAATAATCACATTACCATCCCGCAAATACAGTGCTATGAAAAAGTATTTGCCTCCTTCCTGATTTCTTTATTTATTTATTTTTTTTTGCATATTTGTCACACTTAAATGTTTCAGATCATCAAACAAATTTTAACATGAGACAAAGATAACCCAAGTAAATACAATATGCAGTTCTTATGTGATGATTTCATTTTTTAAGGGAAGAAACTATCCAAACCTACCTGCCTTATGTGAAAAGTAATTCCACCCCCCCCCCCTGTTAAATCATGAATTAACTGTGATCACATTTTTTAAGTTCAATTTCACCAGCCACACCAGGCCTGATTACTGCCAGACCTGTTGAATCAAGAAATCACTAAAATAGAACCTGTCTGACAAAGTGAAGTAGGCTAAAAGATCTCAAAAAGCAACACATCGCGGATGAGATACAAAGCCGTTGACATCTATCAGTCTGATAAGGGTTAAAAAGCCATTTCTAAGGCTTTGGGACTCCAGCAAATCCATGGTGTGAGCCATTATCCACAAATGGAGAAAACATGGAACAGTGGTGAACCTTCTCAGGAGTGGCTGACCTACCAAAATTACTCCAAGAGAGCATCGACAACTCATCCAGTAGGTCACTAAAGAACCCAGAACAACATCTAAAGAACTGCAAGCCTCAGTTTTCTCAGTTAAAGTCAATGTTCATGATTCAACAATAAGAAAGAGACTGGGCAACAATGGCATTTATGGGAGAGTTCCAAGGCAAAAACCACTGCTGATCAAAAAGAACACAAAGGCTCGTCTCACATTTGCCAAAAAACATCTTGATGATCTCCAAGACTCTTGGGAAAATATTCTGTGGACTGACGAGACAAAAGTTGAACTTTTTGGAAGTTGTGCGTCCTGTTACATCTGGCATAAAACTAACACAGAATTTCATAAAAGGAACATTATACCATAAGTCAAGGATGGTGGTGGTAGTGTGATGGTCTGGGGCTGCTTTGCTGCCACAGGACCTGGACAACTTGCCGTAATTGGTGGAACCATGAATTCTGCTCTATTGCAGAAAATCCTGAAGGAGAATGTCCGACCATCAGTTTGTGACGTCAAGCTCAAGCGCACTTGGGTTATGCAGCAGGACAATGATCCAAAATACACCAACATGTCACCTCTGAATGGCTTAAAAAAAATAAAATGAAGGTTTTTGAGTGGCCTAGTCTGAGTCCGGACTTAAGTCCGATTGAGATGCTGTGGCATGACCTTAAACAGGCCGTTCATGCTCAAAAACCCTACAATGTGGCTGAATTAAAAGAATTCTGCAAAGAAGACTGGGCCAAAATTCCTCCACAATGATGTGAAAGAGTCATTGCCAATTATCGCAAACCATTGATTGAGGTTGTTGTCTCCAAGGGTGGCACAACCAGTTATTAGGTTTAGGGGGCAATTACTTTTTCACATAGGGCCAGTAGGTTTGGATAGCTTTTTCCCTCAACAAATGAAATCATCATTTAAAAACTGCATTCTGTCTTTACTCGGGTTATCTCTGTCTCATATTAAAATTTGTTTGATGATCTGAAACATTTACATGTGACAAATATGCAAAAAAGATAATAAATCAGGAAGGGGGCAAATACTTTTTCACAGCACTGTTAGATCACCACTCAAGGCTGGGTTCTGGAAGTCTTTTTTTTCCATGCAATCACATCATTCTCAGCTGCGCAAAGTTGAGAGAATACAACCTAACTACAGTTACGCAAGTGCTTTAATACTTTTCTGAGTATCCAATCAATGTTTTTCAATCACTGAGGAGGGCTTACACTGTCTGGAATTGGAAAAAAATAATGTTAATCAATAGGTAATACTGGGAGAGTTTCACGTGGGCGTGAACTATAGCTGGGCTTTTACGCAGATACCACTGAATCACCATTGAAGTGATTGTATTTCCGTGAAGGCTTGTATGAGGCTCGGAAAGACAGCTGAATTCTTTGACAGATGAATCTATGCGTGAATCCATGGTAGGAAATTACGTAGTTTTAATATTCGATGACTATAATTGATGGTAGAATGACATGGTGTCAATACCATGGCAAATTTTTGCTTCAGAATACTGATTTTTAAACAACTTAATTGGGATACCATTGACTCACTCTAGCTGAAGCACTTGTTACAAAAGACAACAATTTTTTTCTGTCGCAAGAGATCATTTTTTTAAACTGCTGGATAGATTCTATGGGCAAGTATATTGAGCAGTTTGCACATCAGGCTTAGCTGAGGAGTTTAATTCATTCAACTCCAGAAAAACAGGGATGGGAGTGAAATCGTCCATATTCTAAACCGTGTTCGAGCGCAGCTTGCTAGTGAATGTTCAATAACTTATCCGGGTGTGCCATCTAGTGATAGAAAAGTGTAACTGCGTGCATAAATAGCAGCTCCATGTCAGCTGGTGTCAACCTCTGCACAAAGGGGTTAACCATTAAAGTTACAATCATTACCGGGCATCAACAAGGATTTCGGCAGGCTGGAGGCTTTGAACTGAGCCATAAGTCTCTTGGACCCCCTATTTTCTAAATAGAAGCAAGCTAATACTTTACAAATGAAATGCAAACACCCCACGCCCAGAGTAAGTTATTTTGGATTCAACAAATGAAGCCAATTATATTGAAAATTCTAAGAAAAGAAACAGGAAACGTTGCAGGCACACATCACACATTTTCGGTTGGATTGTTTGGGTGATGACGCATTTCCAAAGCCAGTGCAGAGGACAAGACGACAAGCTCCATGGAAGGCCATGTCAACAAAATCTCATGGTAAAAGCTTTGCTGATTGTTGGTTACTGTATTGAAATAATTGGCTTGAAATTTTTTAGTGGTGTTAAATGCTTAAAGACAGATATCATCATACCGTCACAATTTCATTTAACGGAAAACAGACCGGAAAATGTTTATTTATATTAATACACAGAGCATATGCATATGCTTCTTCAGTAACATTGGCAAGCTGGGACCTAATACTGTCTGGGATTTAAAGTTATGGAAGTTGTAGACGTTAGAAGTTATTTTGCCAAGCTGTACAGAGAGCATGTGACCATCCCTTGTACAACTTGTACAACTCGTTAATAACGTGTACCTGTCAACTCTCACGCATTCGGCATGAGTTTTAGTGGCACATTTACTTTCCCCTGCTGTCGTCAGCAATTATTCAATCAACGGTTATGTAAGAGATTCAGGGGTTGGAACCTGTGGAATTGCATAAAGACGTTTCAGATTATCTTATTTCATTTAAAGAATTTAAACGATCATGAAACACATGCATTACTTCCAACCCCCGAGTAAAGAGAAGCGTGAGAAGTCTGGAGTCATAGTTGGTTTCCATATTACTAGTGGTGAAATTCACCAGAACGCATGTGAAACTGATAAACCTCCATGCACAAGGACTTCAATTCCGTGCGAGAATCTCGGACACATGCGTTGATTGAATAATTTCTGACTACAACTTACGCTGAATGTGTGACAGTTGACAGGTATGCTAATGAAAACTGGCCACACCTGATAATATTGAGTTTTTTCAGTGTTTCTGTTATGGTAATTTAAATGAATGATTGAAAACAGGTCAAGAATCAGGCTATTCGTGCTCATTTAACTTAACAGGGAGAACTGGCGACACCTGATGGTCCTTAGGATTTTCAGAGTCAAGTAAAGTCAATTTTATTAAGATTGAAAACAGGTCATGACCAATCACTATTTTTAAGGGATGGTTTGTGCTTACCCGATTGCCAGTTCACCAGTCGCCATTGCATGAAACGTATGATTTTGATTTGGACCAGGTTTGGCAGTAATATTGGATAAGAGACAATGAATCCAAAACAACAACCAAATACCCCTCAGTAAGCCTCTAAACCCTGCAGTTTGACAGTAAAAATACAACTGCACTACGTGGGGCAAGAAATATGGAGCTGAACTTCTCAAATTAATTTCTCTACACTTGGTAGATTTTTCTAATTAAAAATTGACGTGATTTATTTTTTTCTGTCAGGAGAAATCTCCAAATTTATCATGACCATCATAATTGCAGCATCTGCTGCATGTGCATGGATGTCCCTACTGGGATGTCCCTATTGCTGCAATGATAATAAGATAAGCAGTAGGTGGTGCCAATTCTCCAGTCAGGTACTGTCATACAATTGGAGAAGAGGAGGGCACAACTAGGCTTGACCAAAGGTAAATGTGATAGAAAGCTTGGTGACAGAGAGCACACTGGATAATGGAAAAGGAGAGTTTTCAACCACCATTAATGATTGGAAGAGTCCTGTGTGATGTTAAAAGCCCTAGAGACAACAAAGAGATTAATTTTTGTACTAATTCAAGGAACTTTGTAGCCCCCCATTGGTCCACACATGCCCAATGAGTTCATCAGCTGTCATTTCTCATCTCTCTGGTGGAGTAGAAGCTGGAGCGACATTTATGTCAAGTGATTGCTGTATGTGGTCAACAAGCCCTGTTCCTGGAGATCTACCACCCTGCAGGTTTTCACTCCAACCCAATCAAAGCACACCCCATTCAACAGCTAATGATCTGCATTGAGCTGCTAATTAGTAGTGGCTGGTGTGACAAACAAGAGTTCAATTGAAAACCAACTGGAAGGTAGATCTACAGGAGCAGGGTCGGTGACGACTGTTGTACATCATCATGCATTCACTGTATTTGACTGCATTGCACTTGAGTCGCATTTATCCTTTGTGAAAACTTTTCCACCTCTTTAATGCTAGGTTCCCACTATCACGATTCGCGGCATGGTTGAAATCGTGGTCTTAATCGTGGAGTAATCGTAGTGATACTATCAGATCTCATCAGATCTTGAGGTCAGTCGTGGCAATCGTGTTGATCGTAGAAAAGTTTTGGACGGTTTAAAAATTTCCTACGATCAACACGATTAATTGTCAATCGTGATTACTGCATCACCTCGTATCCAAATCGAAACTTTAAGCCGCTTTCACACTGGACGCGTGTATTCGCGTCTTTGAATTGACTTTGAATGTAATCTGTCGTGCGAAAAATTCGTTTCGCGTCCGGTGTGAAAACAGCTTCAGAGAAGTTCCACGATCCGCAAGATTTACAAGATTTAATTTTTTTTTTTTTTTTGCTATTTCCATGCCGGTTTTTTCAGATTGAAAATGCGCTTAAAAGAGGACGGAAACGCATCTTGTGACAGAGAGCACACAAAGTCGACCAGGACACAACATCAAACAAGGAAATTTAAAGTCTTGACGAGGCCCAGACAGAGCCCAGACCATAATCATAATTAATGAGAGTTGCGCTCAGGAGATCCCCATGTAACTTGAAGGACCTTTTCAGCATGAAAAAGTGGGATAAAATTCCATTCTTGATGCACAAAGTTGATAGAAACTTATTTTCTAACACTTGCATTAGTAAATGCAAAAGGTGCTTTCTCAAAGTATTCACTGGCACAAACACATCTAGGGTTTTGTAGGCACATGAATATTTCCTTATAATAACATACTTGTTTTTTTTTTTTCTCATGATTTTTGTTGGTTGAATGGTTATATTATGGATGGATATTTAAAAAAAAAAAAGTCTGACTTAAGTTGTTATTTCTGCTTGCGCAATTGAAAAGCCTGCAATTTCAATGAGGGTGCGTAGATTTTTATATCCATAGTAATCTAATTTTGGATTGATGTTTGCAGAGTCTTTTTACATGTGCGTCATGTCTCAGTGCACATTTCTGTTGCCTAATCTGAAACAGCATTCTCAAAAACAGGAAGCCAATGCAAATGAAGAGAGTCCTCAGCAGCTGGCAACACTTCCTCATTTGTCTGACAGCGGGTATTAAAGGTTAGCGCTCAGACTTACAATCAAAAGTGGCACTACAACTAACGGAGAGCATCGCTGAACTGGACCAGCAGTTCTGACCTTAATTTACCCCGTCAGTAATCAGTTCAGCAGTTTGTGTCTGATGCGCTTCGATGTGGCCAAATTCGAAAATTCATTACGTACACCCAGTAATGAACTGAGTATCAAGGTTGACTGAATTAATATTTAGAGATGCCTCACTATTCACAATAAAGGTCAATGTTGGATCACGTTAAGGTTGAATATTGTGTTACCTGTGTGTGTGTGTGTGTGTGTGTGTGTGTGCGCGCGCAGTACTGTTCAAAAGTTTGGAATCAGTCAGAAAGGTGAGTTTTTTTTTTAAAGATTTTTTTTTGGGAGTTTTTCCTTTATTTGACAGTTATGCAGTGTAGAGAGACAGGAAGGTTGGGGAGAAGAATTAGCAAACGAAAAGTTATGGGAAGGAATCAGTCAGAAAGGTGAGTTTTAAAATGAAAAGACCGATTGAATTCATCAAAAAAGGTTGCATTTTACTGATCAAAAATACAGCCAAAACGGTGATATAACAAATTAAGAAAAAGTACCATTTTTAAATGGATTTTTTTTTTTATTCAGATTGTGAATGGATGCAAAGCTCCATTTCTAGCAGCCATTACATTAGTGCACACAACACTCTATGTCCCCCACCCCAATGAGATATTTCTTCTTTCTATTAAGTATGTGGTTAGTAGTATCCGCATTTTTACATGATGCAGTGTAATGCTACTACTGATGGTATAAATACTATTCAGTGTGACTCTAGTCCACTTCTGTGTAGTGATAGACATGATTAAGCTTGGTAAAGTGCAATATATCTCAATTAGAATGTGACCACAATATCAACGAAAAAGTAATGCTCATATCATGCTTCTAGAGGATTAGGGTATTGGCACCTTTTTTGGTCCAATTCATGCACTGGGCAGGTGTTTTTTTTTAGAGATTTAGGCTATTCCATCCATTAGATTCCATGCTTCCATCCCAAGTAACTGAAGAACTCATACAATAATGAGCACTTTAAATGCTGGTTACAAAAAAAAACTAGGTCCACTCAGAATAGGAAGAAAAAAGGAAGCCCCAGATGCATGAGTGTTTCAAAAGAAAAGTAGCCTACATCAGTCTCTAATTTGAGACAGAAATGCCACACAGGTCCTCAGCTAGCAGCTACTGTGAATAATACCTGCCAAACATCGGCATCTGCAATGCTAGAGATGTCACTCCAGGATGCTGGCCTTCACCAACCTGCTGCATTTCATGACATACTTCCAAGCATCAGAGAAATAGGCCTACTTCAAATGACAAACCCAGTGTTGGTTTACATGATGAAAAAACAATAATACATCTTGCAGTGAATTCTACAAGCAACACAAGCAATACGTGATGCAACAATGAGCAGAGGAACAGCCACTCATTCTTTTAAAGGCCTTTTGGTTTATTCTGTTGAATTTCCTGTTTTCAGATGTTTACCTCTCACCACACTCTCAGAGGCTCCCACAAAAAAGAGAAAAAACAAGAGCATGAGAGAGAACATAGACTTTCAGGTTCAAGTATCGAATATTTTGTGACACCACTCTGTTTCAATGGCCAGTGAGTGACTCGCTTATCAAAAGTCCCTTATGAAAACATGCACACTATCACCAGTTACGAATTAACAAATTGTAATATTTACTCATTACCATATTGTCCACATAAAATTAAGTTTCACAAACATATGATCTGTACAACGCAGCACAAATGTGCCAAGGGCATGTACAACAGTCTCCATAGTGATCCAGCTGAACTGATAAAATTACTGATTGACACCATTCAATTTTACTGTAGAGAGAAAATAGAGAACCATTTCCCTAATGCAGATAGTTTCTTGCAAGCACTTAAATTCAAATGCTGTGTCACAGGTAAAGAGGGGGATGATGGATTTTTCTGAATATAAATACAGTAAATGGAAAAAATGTATCCCAAATGACCTCTGTGTTGCATTTATTGATGCTGTATAAATGATTAATTGAATCAGAAAAGTATAGCTCCACAATAATTCAAAATTGGAACATAAAAGCAGGGGTTTATAACTGGTTTAGGCTTTGCTGAGGCTAATTTGTATTTTCTTGTCAGCTCAATACCATTGGATTTGATATGCAGGTGCCACATAAAAGCACACCCAGTACAGCTTATGTTTGAAGCGCCACCAAAAAACAGGTTATTTAATTAAATCCAAATTCAGCAGTTAAAAATTCGCATTCAAAATACTGGTTCTCTCCAGCTCTCCCGACAGTATGCATTCACCTGGGGAAAAGTTAAGAACCTCCAAATTCAGAGTAAAATATTCAGAAAATTGGCAAGTCCTGATAGTACATTTGCATTGAGGTCTTACCATGCATTCTATGTGTATTTCAGAATCAAAAGCCTTTTTCATGAACTGTGTTTGATTGCACATGCTGAATGTTAGCAGGTTACAGTGGTGGAAATACCTGGCGTGCAGTTGCACACAGGCCCGCAGGTGATTTTTAATTTATTTTTCAAGGGAGCCCTGGGGGTTGAGGTGGGGAGGGAGAGGGCAATTTGCACAGCCAATTAGATCAGGGGATGATTAGGTGGCAGGTCGAAAGAGCCAAGTTGGGGTTTAAGCCATGACACCGGGGAACCCCCTACTGTTGTCGATGAGTGTCATAGGATGTTTGGTGACCACAGGGTGTGAAGACCTCGGTTTAACGGCTCATCCGAAAGACGACGTCTGCTTCAATACAATGTCCCAGTCACTGCACTGGGGCATTGGGGATTATTCCACCAGAGGGAAGATCCCAACCTACTGGCCACCAACAGCTCTTCCAGCAGCAGCTTGGTTTTCCCAGGTGGTCTCCCATCCAAGTACTAACCAACCCCACACCTGCTTAGCTTCAGCCACACGGCTGGAGCAAATTGAATAGTGGTATAGCTGCTGGCAAATGAAAATGATGAAAGCCCATTGGCACAGCAGCGCCTTTGTCACTATTCCAGCCCAAAGTCAATGCTGTTTTCCCATTTGAGGTATCAAAGTTATAATCTCAAAGCAACAGATTGTTTTTCATGAAATGCTTTCATTTCTTAGGTCTCTCATCTCCCATTATAAATGGCATCAAAGCCAAATCAATCTCCATCACGGGGTATAACATTTTCAAATTCTTAATCAGTCTACATTTCATATTCATGAGAATATGTTGGGGCCTATATTAGACCAAGATAATTAATTTTTTAATGAAAATGATAGTGGTCAGGCAGCATCTGTTTGGCATCAGGCGGCATCTTCTGTTAATACTGTGGAAAATATCCTTCTTCTTGCCTTCTTTTTGCAGAGATTTATGGGAAATTTGACAACCAATCAATTATCCAAGTAGGCCATTTTGAGCTAGTCAGTGAGTTCACTAAAAATGTAGGCATCAAAAAATAAACACAAAAATGGCAGCAAAAAATGAAAGTGGAGAGGAAGCGGTGACAAGGGTAAAACTGCCTAAATTAGATTCCTATTTTTGTCTTCTCGTGCGATGTGCTACAGTATAACAGCAGACGGTGAGCCCCTCTTGGTTGACAATAGCTGCATTCAATTAGTGCTTTCACAAAATATTACATAAATGTTGCGGAATGATTCGACTGGTACCGGAAGCCCAAAAATGTGATTACTTCACTCACCAGCAATAAACATGCGTGAAGTTTGTGAAGTAGCAAAAAACATATATGAAGCATGTGAATGGCAAATTGCTACCCAAGTTGTTAGGTAATTTGAGTGTCATGTATTTCATTTTTGAATGAAATTGTGGGTAGTATGGGGAAGAAAATATACTCGGGTACCTGTATCCTGGTTAGGTGATTGTGCTGCTTCAAAAGATCTTCCAAACTAATTTAATTTTTTTCTTATCATGGGCGATAATGTGTGTGATTTGCATTAGGAATTACTGCAAACTGTACAAACCAGGAAAAATACACAAACTGTCCCCTTTTCTTTTCTTCTTGTTCTTTAGTTACGGCACAATGCCATGTTTTATTGACTTCTTTCTTGGGAGATTCCTCTGTTGTAGTAGCACCGCTTCTAGATCTCAAAAACCCATACAGCTAGCAGACTTGTTAACATCAACAATCTGTTACTGCACAAGTGGGCGGAGCCCAATTTTTACTCCTCTGCAACAACCAGTCAAATGCAGCCATTTACTAACCATTAACTTTTCTTTCACTAACCACTGTGCTGTCCAGCTAGCCAGCTGATTAACTCGCTGCCTAAGCCGACTCCCACCCTACTCTCACCCTAGTGCCTGAGTTTGTTTCCTGTCATTCCTAACCCTCTGAAAAATGGGCTGCTCTGAGTGGGCATCCCTTCTATGGAATGAATTTAATCTAATTGGCCAGCAAATAGAGCCACTGTGTCAATGAAAAGAAATGATGATATAATCCCCCAGCAACTGGCAAATCATACAGTTGACTGAATAAGTAACTAGCTAGCTAGCTATTAAATTTCACAATGAGCATGGAGAGGTAATGTCTGCAGGCTAAGCAAGCATAGACATTACATTCACAGAAGTGCGACATGCAACATAATAGTTTGACTACACTTGTAATTCAGTCTCTAACATTAAGAATGGTCCATAGCTAGTGCCATAGTAGCAAGCGTTCATTGCTACTATGGCCCATTCCATTTACAGCGCTAGCTACTCCTACACCATAAAAAATGGACCGAATTCGATTAAAACAGTTACCCATTTTACCAATCTATATCATCATGCCTGGTACACTGCTTGTGGCTGAACTAGCAATGGTTTTTAAATTCATCGCCAATTTAGTATAACTAGCTGGCTGGCTGGCTAATAAACCATACAATGATTATAGAAAGGTGATGCGTGCATGCTGGCAAATTAAATTAGTTTTCAGAGTTAGTTTTGAGTGTAGCACTTAGCTAGCTAGTTACATCAACAACCAAGCCATACACATTTAAAAAAGGTTACAATTAAAATTCGGTTTGAATGTTAACAGAAATTGGAAACGCTTATCTCGCTAGCGAGCCACAAATTCTCCTTGAAAATAAATCAAAACCCAAGGCTTCTTTGTATCTTTTGAAAAGCATGTAAGGTCGCCTTTTTTTATATATATATATTTGGCATCTCCAATCCCACCCGCATCTGGAATGTCCAATTGGGGAACTATGTACAAAGCTTTCGCATATGCGACCCCCTGTTGCCAACTTAGGAGAGTGAAGACAGCTTGCGGCTCTCCTCTGAAGCACGCGCCTGTCAGCCACCGCTTCTTCTACACTCATTAGTTGAATCGTCGCAAGTTCAGAACGAGGGCGGACGATACCCGGACATGAACAAGCTTAGAATCTTCCTGACGAGCGCCCGTCTGGCCAACAGGAGGCGCCTAAGCAACGAACAAAGCAACTTATATTACCCTTCCCGGCAGACCCTTCCTAATTTGCATACCTGTAGCGCAGTGGCCATTTGCGCGCTACTTCTGAAAAAGCTGCCAACCACTGCGGAATGGTACGACTGGTGCTCGAACCCGCGCCCTGATAGTCAGTTCTGCTTCGCAATGCGATGCTTTAACTGAGTGAGCTATCCAGCAGCTCCGTAAGGTCGGCTTTAATTTAAATTTCGCTGCCAGTTCCGCCTTGTACTGATCCAGGTTAGTAGTGAGAAACAGTCAGACAAAAAGTGGATAGTAGCTAGTAATAGGCTTTTGCCAATTGAAGCTCGGATGTAGCCATAAAAAATAAGCCATTTGTCGAGATATTCAGATGAGCGACGGAACAATTCTCACAAGTCTGCGTGAGATGTAAGAAGGGGAACCAAATCTGAATGCAATGTTTTATGAAAAAGGCAGCCCACAAAAATGACTGGCTTGTTTTACTGGTATGCACTCCAGATACCGAAAGGTATGTGCACAAGAACTGAAAAAATGAGTTTTTTCATAATATGCCTTCTTGCAGCAAAGTTCTTACATATCTTTCTGCATTACTATGGCCCTCATAAATGTGCAAGTTAACCATGCCAGGCGCACAGTGTTGCCAACTCTCCCGAATTTTTCGGGAGTTTTAGTGGCATATTCACGTTCCTGTTGCGTATTAAAGTCAATTAATACGCGTATGAATCTTTGCTGAGTACGCAACAGGAACGTGAATATGCCACTACAACTCCCGAAAAATTCCGGAGAGTTGGCGACACTGGGCGCAATGACAAACCCATCTGCTATGACAGAGGCTGACTTCTTCACTTGATGCTGAAAAAAGCTTTGGCTGTCCTTGTCATCTTTTGTTTTTCCATAAACCACTTGAAATCTTGACTCATTGTAAAGCTTTAACTTGCATCCGTGGATGCAGCGGGGAATGGTGTTGACAGACAAAGTTTTACCATATTTCTGAGCCCATGTCAAGATATCCATTAGTTGCAAGACAAATCTTAACCCTTTGAGCCCAATAGGCTGGTTTAGCGGCCACATAGAGAACGCGCAATAACCTGAAATGCCAGAAAACCGGCCACCACACGTGAATTTTCTTGTGCCCCCAACAGAGGACAAGGTAACCTACCTGTTATCATTGCAGACCTTTACAAACTCTGAAGCAGTCCAGTTTATTCCATTTCTGTTTAGTGTTTAGCACCATAGTGTATAAGCAATTTAGTGCAAAATGAGGCCAATTTCCAATTGGCTATTCGCAATGCAAGACCCTGGTGGCCAGATTGGGAACTACAAATTTTGCAGTTTTCACATTGTTATAGGCATGTAAACTGTACGGATTTATCATCTGCAGGTTAAGAGTTTTCAACAATGACACCAAGTTTATTAAAATCAGACAATTTTAAAGAGCTCAATGAGTGTGTAAAAACCCCATCACTGTTTAGTTTGTTCAAACTTGTAGCTTCCAGTTTCACTACCAGGGTCTTGTCTTGCGAAAAGCAGATTGTAATTAGCTGCAGTGTCTTGCCATGCAAATAGCTGATTGGAAGTTAGCCACAAGGCTGCCTTGGAAACAGCCACTTCCATAAGAAAATGTTGCCCAGCCTAGATCTCTCATTGTCCCCTAAATCAGGCCAGTCTAAAAATGGGCCTGGATAATTCCTTGGGAACAGCTCATGACTCAAAATTTAAAAGTACATGGCAATTACAGCTACACTTCTTCTCTATATAGTCAATTGTTCTTTGTTGAAATAAATATTTCACAGTGTTTAATTCTATTTAATTAACATGCTATCATAAATCACCAACTGCTATTTCAGACACTTGCCTGCCTTGGGCCTATAGTGACATGGCTCTGAATTGGCACCGTCTACCTGAAAGAATTCAGAGCATCTTGGCGAAAAACTACACCTCAGCCTTCTGTACAGGTGTCCCACAAGGATGGATCCCCTCCATTAAAATAAAGAAAACAATGCCAGTAAACAGTGTGATGTGCATGCCTACCAGGAACTCAGCATTCTTGAACATCAGGTAAATGGTTTAATACTTAATTTCATGTGTGACTTGTACAGCAAAGGAATCAGTCTAACCAGCAATAGGTAAAGAACGTTAACTCAACATAACATTAATTGTACGCAGCGCAATGTCATACCTCATTGAAACAACAAAGAATGTGGAAAACATTCATATGAAAATAGCTTGTCTATGATTCCATTGCTGTAATACAACTTGACACTTCCTTCAGGTTTACACGAACATATATGACTTTAATTGTACGCGTGTAACCTATATAAGCTTGGCTACTGTAGCCTACATGTAAACCGCAGTAGCCTGACACATTTTACACTCACACGGTCTGAAACGCGCACGCATTAACAAGTTCCTACGAATTCGAGTGCATGGTGGGATAGGCTCCTGCTCAATTTTGAAATCCCGTATTCACAAATTTAACGTTCATGAAATCTCGTAGAATCCCTCGTGATAGCCATGATCTCCTTGCTCAGACACGCTGCTTTTCTTGAGTGTACTGGATGATAGGTTACATAAATCCATTTTCATTTCATGTGTCAATAAGCCATTTAAGGGAAGGACTGATACACTCGGTTGCAGTATACTTTTTTATTTTGATTCAGTGAACATAGAGAGCCTAAGAAAATAAGACTTCATACTGCCGACATGTTTCAGCTTCATCAGTGGCTTTTAAAGACTTCTGTAATTGAATAAACAATATGAAGTGCGCTCCTGGGTGGAGTAATTATTTACGTGGGTATGTTTTCGCATTTTTGCATCGTGATGTCACGCCTGCCAAACTACCTTTCTCGGTCTAGTGAGGCCATACAACATTCTTGAGGCACACTGACAAGTATATCACTTACCTGCCGCCGGGTTTTTAGATGTCACTCAAATGAGTGTGTGCTCTCGATACTCAGGAATGCAAATATGATCTCCCGGTCAATAACCTAAAGTTCAGGCGAGAGTTCTGGAACTAGCTTGATATCTAGCAAACAGCGGAAATTTGGGTTGTGCAGTACACCAAACCTTTCATCGTAAAAAAACGAGTTTCAGTTTGCACCCTTTCATCTCGTATTTGCATCATCAGTATGACGTGTATTAGGTCACCATGCTTGCAACACTGGTTCATTAAATATTTAACATCGCTCTTCTCATTTTTCTCCTTGCTGACTGGTTTATAGCTTGCAACAATTTGGCGCCGGTTGTCACGACGTTGGTGGGAAAAGCCATTCCTCGCCAAGACGGCAAATGAACAATGAAGTACGGAAATTAATGAATTATTCAATAGTAGGTATTCTCTATAGCAAAAAAAAAGTGGCAATAATATTTACAAATTAAAGCGTAATTTAATTCTCTGTAATGCCTGGTTTAAACTTCATGACCGAATATAAAAATGATACTAACAGTATTTACTGTAGTGAATGGCGTGTGAATAGCGTGTGTGCCCTGCGAGCTGTCCAGGGTGGGTCCCTGCCTTCCGCCCATAGTCAGCTGGGATAAGCTCCAGTAGCCCCCCCTCCCAGTGAAGTAAAAGCGGGTATGGAGAATGGATGGATGACTAGTATTTTAAAATGAGGAAATATCTCATTGTAATCGTTATTGTACACGGGAGATTAAATGAATAACAATGAGACAAAAACATTAAAACCACTCACATATAAAGCAAATAGTCTTGATTATCTTGTAACAACAGCCCGTCAAGGTCTGTGAAGTCAGTTCTCGTAGTCAATGTGTTTAATATGGGGAAAAAAGGGACCTATCACTGACTTCAGAGAGGGAACCAGGCACACATCCACAAAAAGCTGTTAGGCACTTTTAAAAAGGGATAGACAGCTGCAACTGGAACAAACACAAATATAAAAACACAACCTGTGGTTCAGGCTTGAGAATGGTCAGGGGCAGTTGGGGGCAGTCTATAACTGGCAATGGGCAAACAGGCTTTAAGACAAGTGGCAAAGACAGTACTCCCCCTTCGTGGGTTGCCACCTGGTGACTGAAGTATAGCTGGAAGGGAGGAGGGGGCTGAGAAGGAGGGAAAAACAGATGAAGACCAGACACAAGAGGAAGGGGAAAACAGGATTGAGGCTAAAACATAGCGTCGGCCTGCTGATAAAACCTCGTATCCTCAAAATGATAAAAAATGTTTAATTTTGTAAGAATTCAGTTGAGCTGTGTTCGGGTAGGATGACTATTTTTCTTCCAAGAATGTATTTTGTATTCTGCAATGTTTATGTTATTATCGTAGACATACGAGTTTTTGTTTCTTATCAAATTTGGAGATAAAAGGTTTGATCAGCAGGCCAACTATAGACTAGGTCAGGACTGGAGGATGGAACCCCCTGGCTCAGGTGGGAGGCAAAGCCCCCCCAGCTCGGCAGCAGTTGGTAACCCGTGATTCGAGCGGCCAGCAGAGCCCCCCTGGATCTGGAGTAGGCAACAAAGCACCTCCTGGGTCAGGGATAGACGGTGAGGAGCTACCAGGATCTGGACCAGTTGCTGGAGCGCACCCTGGGTCTGGACCAGGTGGCGGTGCAGCCCCTGAATCTGGACTGGGCAATTTTATTTAACCCTTATTTAACCAGGGAAGTCCCATTGAGATTGAAATCTCTTTTTCAAGGGAGCCCCGGGGGTTGAAGTGGGGAGGGAGAGGGCAGTTTGCACAGCCAATTAGATCAGGGGATGATTAGATGGCAGGTCGAAAGAGCCAAGTTGGGACTTCAGCCACGACACCGGGGAACCCCTTACTCTTATCGAAGAGTGTCATTGGATCTTTAATGACCACAGTGAGTCAGGACCTCGGTTTAACGTCTCATCCGAAAAACGCCATCTCCTTCAGTACAGTGTCCCCGTCACTGCACTAGGGCATTGGGGATTATTCCACCAGAGGGAAGATCGCAACCTACTGGCAATGGAGAGTCCCCTGGGCCTTGGCTGGGCGAATCGCCCTCAGCAGCAGGGCCAGGTGACGGAACACCCCTGGGATAAGGACCAGGGGGAGGAGCATCCTGAGGATTTGAACCAGCCAGTGAAACACCCTCAGGATGAGGACTGGGCAGCAGAGCGCTTGCAGTATGTGGACCGGGTGGCAAAGCACCTGCAGGATCAGGAGCGGGCGACAGATCGCCTGCAGGATTAGGACCGGGCGACAGATCGCTTGTTTGGGTCAGAACCGGGCGACAGATCGCCTGCAGGATTAGGACCGGGCGACAGATCGCTTGTTTGGGTCAGAACCGGGCGACAGATCACCTGCAGGATCAGGACCAGGCGACAGATCACCTGCAGGATCAGGACCGGGCGACAGATCGCCTGCAGGATCAGGACTGGGTGACAGATCGCTTGTTTGGGTCAGAACTGGGTGACAGATCGTCTGCAGGATCAGGACTGGGTGACAGATTGCCTGCAGGGTCAGGACTGGGCAACAAATCACCTGCAGGGTCAAGACCAGATAACAGATTGCCCATTGGGTCAGAATCAGGTGACGCCTGGGCAATAGATTACCTGCTGGGTAATGGCTGGGCAGCAAGAAGGCCCTGGATCATGGCTGGGCAGCGGTGCACCCACTAGAGCTGGACTGGGCGGTGTATTGCCTGCTGGATCAGCTTGGAGTGAGAGGACGCCTCCAGTGTCAGCTCTAGGCGGTGGAGCATCCCCTGGATCAGGATTGGGAGGCATAACACCTATTATGGTAGTGGAAAACACATGGGATTGGCTAGAGTCCCTATGAGTCAAGCAAGCGCAACAAAGAAAATCAGCGACCTTTTAAGCAACTTAGTGTGAAACAATGAAGCTCTAGGATTAGGCACAGTGTATTTATATAATACAGTAAGTTGATGCATAATCTTCAGTGCAATTTGCCTTGCATTCGCCAATTACCTTCCCAAAATCATATAAAAATAAATGGCGAATATATAAAATTCAAACAGTTTTTCTGGAAGCCCATTTGCTTGATGATTTTTTGAAACCAAGTTTTGCGGATTATTACGATCCTGGAGCGCTCACCAAGGCACATTGCATTTAGAGGGAAGCTGTGTGTTCACCTGCCTTTTCTCATCATGCGGCCAGTTTAACTCCCGATTTCTTCTATATTTGTGTATTAATCACACTTCAATATTTTGGATCAAACTAATTCTCATATTAGATAAAGATAATCCCAGTAAACAAAAAATGCCATTTTTAAACAATGATGTTAAGTATTTCACAAAAGACATTATCGAACCGTACGTGAGAAAATTATTGCCTCTTCGGTTGCTACTCAACCAATTTAAAACATTTGATAATTGTGTTCAATTTCACAGGACACATGCAGTCAGGATTGCTGCTGGCTGTGCTGAATCAAAGCATCACTTAAATAGAACCTGTTTGGCACCGGGAAGCAGGTAAAACGCAACACTTAATGCCGCAATCTGAAGAGTCTCAAGAACAAATGTGAAACAAAGTCATTGACATCTCGTTGACTGAGAGTTGACTAGATCTTTGTACACTTTTACTGGTTTTACTGGTTACTATAGCATTTGTTCTCATACTGTTTCGGTCCAGACCAAGAATCAAGAGCAACGTCAAAAGCACAGTCCAGCTGGCAGTTTATTGACAGCACTACATAAGAGATTGAGGGCAGAACCCTGAGATAAGATAGTGGGGACGGAACCTCAAGGCAGATGGACAGTTCACCACAGTTATAATATGCTAAGTTTGGGCTGCAATCACTGGCCAGGCTTCCGGGATGCTGCCAGGTGTTACACAGGCTCCACCAGTACTGAACTCCTTCAGCAGATGGAGCGTTGCTTGTGTGGAACACAGTCCCACAGTCTTCTGGTCAGGATTGGAAGCTTGTTCCTAACGAACTGGACAAGGAGAGCATGAATGAATGCGTTAGCAAGAACGCAGTCCCAGTCTTGGGCCCTAATTAAGATTTGACGCTTGTTCTTGATAACTTTCATAGATGAACAGGAACAGAGTTGAGTTACCTTGAACTTGATCCCAGTCCTAGACCATGATTAGGACTGGAAGTTTGTTCGCATCAACTAAATGATTAGAATGACTTCAGAAGCAAAAGACTATGACCAGAGTCCGGGTTCAGAAAGTAAAAATCCTCCCTAGAACTTTATTCCAACCTGGATTTACTTTGGACAGGAGATAGAGCCAATATGAGTGATCAGCTCATTCTGTGGGAGGGAGAAAAACTTGGCAGAACTTTCACTTTCTGACCCCCGGATTTTACACCTTTGGCTATGACTAAAGTACTGGTTGCATCAAACAAAGCAAACTGACTTTTGGAGTTAACCATTGACTAGGATAACCCACACAAAAGTGAGTTTACAATCCAGCAACTTGCACGTGAACTAGAGGGCTTAAATACTTGTTTTGCAGTTGTTAAGTGCACAGCCGCATGAAGAGGGTCAGCTGAGGGGCAGAGATGCACAGGACGTAAACCAATCACAGCACTCATACACTAAAAAGACATGCAAGCTGCTGAATTGCGAAGAGACACACAAGGGAATCACACAAGGGTTCTGACACATTTTATTTTGTTTGATTCACATGTATATGATTCAGATAAAATTAGCTTAATGAGACACTACTGCCTGCCTGCTTACTTTGCATTCTGGACAACTCATTTTGCAGTTAGAACTTTGCAACTTCAGATTTAATTAAATTTCAGAGTAACACAGGTCTATACGCAGTTTTGATGTTTAAATGAAGATCAGATTTTTTGAAGATCAAAAAATGACTTTTGTTCACTCAGTCACCTCATTACTTCTTAAGTTTAAATGTCAGCATTTGAGGAATTCCAGCCACCTTGGACTACACACTAATGAATACAGTATTTTGAACATAATGTGACAACTCCTGAATAACTCAAAATATGGAGCTTCCAGCTCTTAACATCTAGGACATCGCCTCAATCCACCCTGAACAACAGACCAATTGTTACAATATTTCAAATATTTTTAACAGAATTTAAGAATGGCTCAAAAAAAGAGAACTCCAATACTTAACATCTTTTGGCATAGCCTCAATTCACATAGGACTATAGATCAAGGCGAGCACCACTTTTCAGTTCCAGTACCGAATGCCTACTGAGGCAACTAATGGTTTTATTTTCCTAACAGGAAGTTTATCTTTTGACATTCGCCATGAATACTTTCTCTGCAGGTGGCATGAATTTTAAAGCATCAAAAAATAACTTAGGATTATTATTCAGTTCCAAAGTTATGGCAGAAGTAGTAGAAGTATGACAGCAAGAGTGAGAGGGCGGAAACCCAACATGTTGCTGCCATTTTCCAATGTGGCTGTGAGAAATAATGTGGTCTACCAACCTACAATGCTTTGCTGGCTTTCTGAATGTACTAGTATGATTGTGCTTGTCAGTATTGCCTATAGTTGCAGACAGAGTACACTGTTCCAAGACAGGACCTGTTTTCATTAGTTTTGCTAGCGCATTCCTGAATAAATCTCTGAATCATTTAGGAGGCAATTCTAAGGGTGCATCTCATCCTGCATCCTACCAAGGGTGCATTTTTAGGGGTTGTCACTTAATTCCATCCGCCAAACTGACATGACATTGTTTCATCTCCGTTAAACAGAATCAGTTTAATCGAGTCGTCTCTGGTTTCTCTAACCCAAACCCCTAAACCTAGCCCCAAACCTAACCCTAACCCTAAATTTAACATTATTCCTTACCCTAAATATTAGTTTGGCAGATGGAAATAAGTGATGACCCCTAAAAATGCAGCCTTCAAAGGACGCAGTCTATGCTTTGAGATGCACCCTTAATCAACTATGAAGTGAAGGTGCATTTTTGTTATCTCACATTGTCTTTATCTAAATCAGTTGGATGATCTGAACCATGTCAATGCAACCAATAAGTGAAAATAGAAGGAATAGGGATGGGAGCAAATACTTTTTTGCAGCTCTGAACCTCTGATTATGTTTCCCAGAATTAACAAGGTTCAAATATCACACATTTAATCCCTTTTCATGCATAATGTTGCCCCTGTAAAGAAAAACGTCATTGTAACAAAAGTGACTGGTTTATCAACCTGAAGGAAAATACAACCCTGTTCATAAATCCATTACACATGTCAATGATATGTCTTTGCCACTGTTTAGTTTGTCGATTTAGCCGTCCAAACTGGCGTTTCATAACGTCTCAAGTGTTTAACTTACGTGATTTGGTAAATTTCTGACCACACCGCCTGCGATAATGGTTTTCATTTATATTCATCTGCCAAACTAACATTTGCAATGTGGATTAGGGTTAAATTTAGGTTTAGAGGTTTGGTATAGGATACGGGTCTGAGAAAGAAGTGAGGGCCCATGTAAACCAAAACTGTTTACCGGAGATCAAATGATGTCATGTGAGATAGGTGGATGGAATTAAGTGACAACCTGTTGTAACTTAATTCCATCTGCCAAACAGACATGACGTCCTCTGATCTCCATTAAACAGCAGACATTATCTGATCTCCTACCCGTAGCCCTAAATCTAACCCTAACCCTAAACTGAACCCAACCAATACCCTTAAATGTCAGGGTGGCAGCTTAAATAAGTGATGTCCTTTAACCCCTCTCCTCTCTCTCAAGATGCTGATTGATCCCTTTCAGCAAAATAGCATTGCTGTTGCTACATTTATTATTGTATTTTAAGCTAGGCCTGAGCTCTCATTTATACACGATGCGTAGACACAGAAAAAATGCGGACACGTCTCTGCTTGCGGATTTCGGATTTATAAAAACAAACTTTACATGGGAAAACATGCGAAGTTAATAAGATCACAAATAAATGAAAAATTCCAAATTGATACCGGTTGAATAAGTAAAAACTGCATGCAGTATAGCTTACCTGCGGTTCTGTCTACAAGGATGCTTTGTGTCATTCGCTTTTCTTTCTTTACGCGTATGCAATATTACAACATTTCAGTATGAAATCCACTAAATTTTTTTTTTCCTGAGAGGTCTATATAAATAAGTGGGCCACACTCCAGTCCACCTGGGGGCGGTAATATATGTTGTATCCTTGTATTATAGATTTACAGAAGAAGAGGAAGAATCCGACCAGTCACGTTTGAGCGGCTTTTGGTGAGTAGGTTGTTCTGCCGTGCTTGTTCTAATGTTTATTCTGCTCCAATGAACAGCTGGTAAATTAACTAATGCTTCGTTTATTGCAAGTTTTTAGGGATAAAATAATAAGTGCTGATGTCCGTTCCTCATTCGTGAACATAGTAAGTTATCCCACATTTCCATTTTCGTCATAACATTTCATTGAGAAAATCAGTGGATTATGTGTAAAGTTAACTTGAGAATGTTGCTATGACCCCAGGCAATATTTTGCGCTGTCTGTGTCACCTTAAAAACGTTCGTAAACCTATTGTGTGAAATTTGTGCTAGCAATTTTTATGTTATGCTTTGGATTCAATGCAGCCTGAAGAAAATCAACACCATTAGGCTCGTTACAAAATATTTTCCGTATTAAACCGCACTTCGGAATTAGTAATTAAGGCGTTTTGGGCTGGTTATTGCATGTTTGAAAAAATCAATAATATCTTGTTGTGGCTGTCTCCCCATTATAGGACATCAAATACTGATATACCAGTGCTTGCCAGGGCAGCAGCTTCACTGTGCACTCTTGATTAACCAGCTGTATATGGAACTGCGAGTGGAAGACAGTTTTCAAAATGGTTTCACACTTCTCAGGAAAGTAACACCCCTTATTAGTCTGCTGATGTGGCTCTTTATGTTATCCGTTATGACTGCTGTATTACATACGGGTGAGCAAAACATTTTATGCTAAAACATATGGAGATGGAACCTTTTGATTATTATTATTATTATTTTTATTATTAATAATATTAATATTATGTGTTTATTGGAAACAAATTTTGCATTTGACCCTGTACCACTTGATCAGTCTATTTTTGCTGCTCCGATAATATGTCACCACAAACAAAGTTTCAGGGTCAGCTTTTCTTTGAGCAAGGGGGGTGGGGAGATACAATTCTCTCTCATTTTGGGGTCATTTTGATAAATTCTGTTCCGTGGTTCCCTGTCAGAGAGTAAATTCACTGCATTGTGAGACATGGATGACTTCCTGGCAGAACTTTGCCACACAGACCATCAGGACCCCCTTCCAGTGTGGCAAAATGGAACTGTCAGCCCCTGTTTTAACCAGCTGGTCCTCGGCTCCATGTCTCATTCTGCGCTTGCTCTTTCTAGCGCATGTTACCTGAGTGCAGGCAGGTAGGTGACAGCATGGTTGGACCATGTCGTTTATTATGCTTGATGCAGTCATTCATTTGGCTGAATTTTGATTAGTATGTACCTTCCTTATTTCGTAAATGCATTCATTTGGTCAGTCGGTAAGATTTCTGGTCCAGCGGGACCCACAACCTGAAATCTTACCAACTAATGAAATTAGGACATTTGCAAAATTAGGAAGGTACATGCTATGTATTATTTAACTTTTTTTATTGGTAACATTATGTGAATTAATGAGCTCCTGCCCCTCTGAATGACATCGAATCTAGCCTGGAATCCGTACATATCAAGTGCTGGTCGCTCCCAATGGTCACTGACTGATATCAGTCTGGCCTCAGTCATATAGCCAGCGTTTAACCCTTACGTCACTAATGAAGTGAATATATGAATATTCATGTTTTCTGCTCTGGGCTGATTGGGTGACCTTTTGGCGAGAACCACCAATCGAATATGAGTTAGCTGGCCTGCAACGGCATTCGTGAATGTTATTTGACATGAGCTTAAAAATTAGATTGTGGCTTGCCTGCGTTTACTCTTGGAGTGGTTATTAGGTTTGGAACAGGATAATGTTTGGCCATATCTGCATTTTGTTTATTTCAGTGGGATTCCCCGGTATAATAAAGGTTAATTTAAATAATACTCAAATTACATAACGTATTTCACTGTAATTGGCATTAGCTATAGCTCGAAGGGCATGATTGCATCAGCTAGATTACAGTGATACTCCACCCAAAAAC
Source organism: Gymnothorax javanicus (assembly GCA_029692085.1). Classification (NCBI taxonomy): domain Eukaryota; kingdom Metazoa; phylum Chordata; class Actinopteri; order Anguilliformes; family Muraenidae; genus Gymnothorax; species Gymnothorax javanicus. The sequence goes on from CM056200.1 coordinate 111,420,459, forward strand.
TATAATTTGTATCTCAGTTACTCACCTTTAGATGTCTTGAATGGACAAAGTTGTTCTTCACCTTGCGCAACTTTATGGCCACTGGAGAGTTTTGAAAAATTATCTAAATTCCTTTTTTTGCTGGAAGCAAATGGGGTCACCCAGTAGCAATGGGAAAACTCCACAAAACGTCCGATGACAAACTTTCAAACCATCGTCCAATGCATCGTCCAGTATAATCCAAGTCTGCTTTGTCCACTTGTATCCTCAGAACTCTGGAAACGCAGTTATTTTTCGCTAAAAATAATAAAATACCACAGTTATGCTTCAAGTAAGCTCGTGCATTCAACGGAAGTCCCACCTCCCGGCTCGTTCATTGCCCAGAGACTCTGCTGCCACTCAGATGAATACTCGTATAAACAAGAGCTGGGAGGCGGGACTTCCGTTGAATGCAGCACTGTGGTATTTTATTTATTTTTAAGTCTATCTAAAGGGGCGGGGCACCCTTGCGACTGTGAGCCAATCACAGATCGCGCATGTATTTTGTGCGAATATTTGAAAGTCAAACGCTGGCCTACCGACTGAGGCCAGACATACAAGCAAGTGACCGTTGGGAGCGACCAAAGCTTGATATGGATGGATTCCAGTCTACATCGAATCCTCCTGACGTCTGATCTTTAATCATCTCCTCTGTTTTCTTTATGCAGACACTGGGGCCGCTCTGTGATTTACTCAGGCAGTTGGACATGGAGGATGGCAATGGCTTTACTGCTTGCCTTGCTTTTCATTGTGGATGTCGTCATGGTTGTCCTGCTGAACCTACCCATTATGTATTTGAACATCCTGTCTGATGGATGTGCCATTTTGGCATGGTTTGTCCACTTTGGGGCTCTCGCAGTCCTGAGACAGTTTTGCTGCATAGGTACTGGACACCGGGGACCCTTAACACTGCTATTACTGGTCATCCTGCCCACTCCCAGCCTCATCATTAACTTGATCTCTTTTTGCAACGACTCCACCTATCTGGACTTATTTCATCCCTTCAGGACAGTTCGTTTGGCCATTGTGGCCTCACAGTTGTTGTTTTTGCTGGTTTACGTGCTCGCATTTTCAATTCCACGTCATCGGGAAAGGATTGAGCACCTCATTGTAAATGAATCTGACCGAACCCCCCTTGTACCCAATGACACTCAATTAGGCCAAGATGGACAAATTGTCGGTGAAGACGGTTGTGACTGGGCATCTAAGCTCTTCTATTTTTGGCTCAACCCGTTGATGAAACAAGGTCAGCATGGCGAACTGAAGCAACCGTCAGATGTCTACCTACTTCCTCTCCAACTACGCACTAGGGTTATCTGCCGACACTTTGACCAATGCTGGCAGGATGTTGTTGAACATGGAGGAGAACGAACAGGCGACAGGCCAACTCCTGTAAGGAGCATTCATCATGGCACATGGAGCCAGCCTGCTTCGCAGGAAATTCCTGATGATTCGGAGGCTAGTGTAGCTGAGGAGCCTGAGGTTAGGATCTCTCAGGTGCTGCACAAGGCCTTTGGAATGAAGTTTTACCTCCTCGGCGTGTTAAAACTGGTGGGGAACATGCTGGGGTTTGCTGGACCTTTGCTCCTCAGCAGGCTGGTTAGCTTTATGGAGATGGACCATGCACCAGTCAGTCAGGGGCTGTGGTGTTGTCTCGGTCTCTTTGCCAGCACTTTGCTTTCTGCCTTCCTTCGCAACATCTTCTCATTCCAAGTGTCTAAGGTGTCACTCCGTGTTCGTGCAGCCATAGTACCCTCTATTTACCGCAAAGTCCTGCGAGTCAACAGCGCCACACTGTCCAGTTTCTCCGTGGGTGAGGTGGTAAATTTCATGAGCACTGACACTGATCGGCTGGCCAATTTCTTCAACAGTTTCCATGAGCTATGGAGCCTTCCCTTCCAGTTTGCCATCACCCTCTATCTGCTTTACCTGCAGGTGGGAGTGGCCTTCCTGGGGGGGCTTGGCTTGGCACTTTTGCTTGTGCCATTGAATAAAGTGATTGCCACGTGCATCATGCAGAACAGCAAACAGATGCTCAAGCAGAAAGATGCCCGTGTTAAAGTAAGTGCTTACAGGAACTGTACATTCGGCTTTGGTTGTAAATACGCCTTGAAAAATACTCGTAAAAGGCAATAGAACTGCTGTTGTGCCCTTACTGACATTTTTGTGGATACAGTGTTAAATTTTGCGCTATTTTCGGCAAGTATATGAAAAGCAGCAAGGCAACAACTTTGTCTTTAGTAACATGTTGGCTCAGCATTGTACATGCTTGAAATATGCAATAATCTGTCATTTTGAATGTTTCCTAAATACATTGTTTCAGGAGAAAAAAATGTTTTTATTAACCCTTAGAGCGCTAAATGCAGCTATTGTTGCTCAATGATGTAAGATATCAGAATCAAAGCTGTTGAAAACCTATCATGTGGCAACTTGTTTAAAAGGGCTCCCGCAGGGGAGCTCTTTTTTTTTTTTTTTTTTTTTTTTTTTTTTTAATTAAAAATTTGGCATCTCCATTCCCACCCGAATTTGGAATGCCCAATCCGAGAACTATGTACAAGGCTTGCTCGTATGCAACCCCCTATTGCCAGCTCAGGAGAGAGAGACAGTTTGCAGCTCTCCTCCGAAGCAGCACCTGTCAGCCCCTGCATCTTTACACTCATTGGTCGAAACTATCGCAAGTTAAGAACGAGGGCAGAGGATTCCTGAACATGAACAAGCTTAGAATCTCACTGATGAGCGCCCGGCTGGTCAACAGGAGGCGCTTGAGCAACGAACAAGGCAACCATTTTGAATTACCCTTCCCAGCAGTCCCTTCCCAATTTGCATCCCTACAGCGCTTCAGGCAATCGTGCGCTGTTCTGAAAAAGCTGCCAACCACTGCTGGTTGGTACGACCGGGGATCGAATCTGAGCCGTAGTAGTCACTACTGCACGGCAATTGCAGCGCCTTAACCGAGTGAGCTAACTCGGCAGCTCAGGGGAGCTCTTTTAAACAAGTTGCCATATGATAGGTTTTCAACAGCACAAGATGATTTACATTTATATTTTTAAATAAATTTATTTCAGCTCTAAGGAAAAAAATGAGAGTGTGTTGTAATATTTCCTGCCTTGTGCCCTCAAGCTTATGTCAGAGATTCTGTTTGGAATACGGGTTATGAAGTTCTACACCTGGGAGTCGCACTTTGTGCAAAAGATCGCCGCCTGTCGGAAACAGGAACTCAGTCACCTAAAAACTATCAAGTACCTGGATGCCGTGTGTGTTTACACCTGGGCTGCCCTCCCCGTGGTCATCTCTATCCTTACGTTTGTAACATATGTTCTGCTGGGTCACACACTCACTGCTGCCAAGGTCAGTGAGTTTCTTTTCCCCATTTTTTTTTTTTTGGGGGGGGGGCAGTTGCATGTCTTTGAATATCAGTTTGGAGCGTGCTTGTGCACATCAGCACGTGGGCAGTTTTTGATGATCAGGTGAGTTGTTTTCCACAACGCAAGTGATTGGAATCAAACATTTTTCAGTCTCTAGGAGTCTTATTTCTATCCTGCTGTCCATAGAGTTGGAATAATTTTGTATTCGGACACTTCATCTATCAAGAATAAATCACATTGCTGCAATCATTTCACTAAAAGAGGTAAAAAAAAAAAAGGTATTTTATTCCAACTTTATGAGCAACAGTGTGTTTTGACTTAGTTTATATGCCACTGTGCTGCTCTATGCACTCTACTGTTAATTTGACAACGGCTTTGTCATATGAATGAAATCACTGCCATCATTCATCTGAAGTAGCATTTAATTCCAACTGTGACTCAAACAAAATTTGCAAACAATGATGCTTTGCATTACCCAAGTTTAATAAATTGATCTTGCTGTTCTGTTGCACTAAACTAGGTTGAGTGCTAAATGACTTGTAGATTGTCTGTAAATCTGTGTCTTGCTTTATTTTGAGGTGTTGTGAGTTGAAAGGATTTCATCCCATGATAAAATCCATTTAATGACTTCATTGCAATGTCTCGCAGGTGTTCACAGCACTGTCCCTGGTGGGGATGCTCATCCAGCCTCTGAACAGTTTCCCTTGGGTGTTGAATGGCATTATTGAGGCTGTGGTGTCCTTGGATCGCATACAGCGCTTTCTAAGGCTTCACGACCAGGACCTGAGCACCTACTACAGCCTGGGTAGGGTTGTCATTTTAGCACTGTCTAACAAATGCAAACTTTCAGTGTCTATTTGATGACATGTAAATGCTTGTTTTACGTTCTTTCCCCTCAGAGCCCCCTAAGGATCCTCAGGCTGCTGTGCAAATGGACGACTGCACCTTTTCCTGGAAGGGGCAAGATGGACGGGGTGCTATTGCCTCAGGAGAGAATGGCGAGATCGGCCGAGAGGGAAGCCTGCTTCTCCGCAGTCTCAAACTTTCCATTAAAAAGGTCTGCCTTCATCTGCTCTTTCACTTTTCCAGCAAAACAAATCAGAGTTATAGACTCAGGTGCATTACGCTGCTTTTCTCAAACACCAAAGTGATCATGTGCCAACTTTGTATCCAACAAATTTTGCTGATCTTTGACATTATCATCCATAGCCTATGCTGCAATCAATGTAAAATGGATATAATTTAATGTTACTCTCAGAGAGTAATTCTGAGTGTGTTTGGTGACGGTGGGGTGGGCCTGGTTACGACCCCCTCAGGATTACAAAATGTCAAATATTTGCAGAAATATGTAAACCATCATGAGCAAAACAAAGTCATAATATCACAATGTGATTGGCCTGTACTGATGAGGAATCCTAGATGCCTGCTCCTCAACTACCAAAAATTAAGCAACTCCATTTTTCCCCATTTCTTTGATATCCTCATTGCAGGTGCCTTCCTGAGTTTTTTTAGCAGTTTTGTAGGGTGACCACTGAATCTTCATTATACCGTGTGGTGAGATTCACTGAGGCTTGCGCGTGATAATAGTAGATAATTGTCATGTTGTAAAGGTAAGAAGGAGCTAGTAATGTATCCGCATTCTGGCGTATGCTGGTATCATGATTCTTAGGAATGCATATCATGCCATATTTTGAAACTGAAAAAAAAAATTTAAACTAAAAAAAGCTTTGAAATTTTGAGTGGATGCTTGCTAGATTGAAACTAAGTTTTGAAGGCTTGCACATTGTTGTGATTGGCTGAAAAAAATTTAATATCTGCAAAAGTTAGTTCGTATTTGAGTTCTCTTTCTTGCAACTGCAGCGCTCCTTTTACAGTGTTTCTCCAACGCTTCTTCAGAGTTTTAAATTTGGTGCAGTTCTCCTGGTGCCTTTCGTTTGTTTTCTAGTTTGAAACCTTGTAAATGATGATCAGAAAACTGTTGCGCATATGTTGGGGAAAAAGAAAGTGTTGAAATGTTGAAATTTGAGTTTCGAAAGGGCAAGTCTTTGATTTGGAACTTCACAGATTTGCATTTGCACTCATATTGCGGGCATCGTTCAGAGCTCTGTTTACAACACCTGCTTTTCAGGGATTTACGCACACAGTTAGGAGTTCGAGAGTCGCATGATTTTTGGTCAGCGTTGTCTCGCAGGTCTGAAACTCTGAAGATTGCAACATGTAACTCCAAAACTGACAATCTGAAAAAAAAAACCTCCAAAATTATTCTTCTTCTTCTTTTGAGTTTAATGGCTGCTGACAACCATTTCAGTGTATTACTGCCACCTATTTGAGCATATTATTTAGAAGTATGATACTTATATGGGCTTATAGCTTAAATGAACAAGGAAAATTGGTGACAACACTCACAAATGGAGGAGGAAGAATGCTTTGTGTTTAAGTCAGAATCTTGTTTATTTAGAATTTGAACATCTAAATTTGGTTATGAAGTTGCTTTCCTCTCATCTCAGAGAGCTGAACAAAATTCACCTTATGTGTCCAAAATTAACATTTTGCCAACTGCCATTTATGACCCATAGTTCCTGAAACAAAATTTGACCTAAATAATGTTGTATAGTTCACTTCGCTACTCTTTTTCACCTCTATTGCATGAGCCACTCATTACTTTTTTGTGCCTGACAATATTTCCACTGTTTTGTAACCTCAACTGTGGTATAAATGTTTATCTATTGTTGCTATTCTCTTGGTCTCCACTAGGGGTCCCTTGTTGCTTTGGTGGGGAAAGTAGGCTGTGGAAAGAGCTCTCTCTTGGCAGCCATTACTGGAGAACTTACCCGGTAATGCATGGCATTAAACTGTCAAAAATATAATGATTTTATATCGTCCTCAAATAATCATTTACTATTATTAACTAATGGCATGTGATCATGAATGATGCTGCATGGGTCGAAAACACTGTTTAAAAATGCCGGTTCCAATTTCAAACACAGAAACTTTCTGACAGACGAGAGAATGAATTTGTTTGCTTGTGACCTCTGCAGATGTCATGGCAAGGTGTATGTCCAGGAAAGGGAAAATGGATTTGGCCTGGCAGCTCAGGAACCCTGGATCCAGCATGCAACAGTCCGCGACAACATCCTGTTTGGCAGGGAATTCAACAGCAGCTTCTACAATTCTGTGATTGATGCTTGCGCACTCACCACTGACATAGGTGTGAGTGAATCTATGCTTTTTTCTTCCACTTTAAGTTTTTTGGAGTCCTCATTTGAAGATTGCAATTCAAGGAATTGGTATCAAAATACTCCTTGTGAAAACCTCAAGAGAAGCAGGATAAGTCCAGGCAGTAAGACAGAAACTGGAGCTTTTTTAGGGTGGGGGCCGGCAGTATGTTGACGGTGTAGGACAGGGCTCTCCAAATCTGGCCCTCGAATCCAAATCCAGCCCTGGGGCCGGTTGCATAAACTTAGTTTCAGACTGGGGCTGGTTTCACAAAGATAGACTCTGACTATGGGTTAGACACAAACACTAGTCAGACTTCAGATAGACGTCTAAATTCAGCCGTTTCACATAGCAGTTTAGTTCTTGACTATCTTAAGTAGGGCTACGGTACAATGAATTCTGGGTAAATTGAGACCTTTTTATGCCCCCGGAATCAAAGATTCGGGGGCATATAGCTTTTCACCTGTCCGTCTGTCCGTCCGTCCGTCCGTCCGTTTGTCTGCAGCAGCAAAAAAACTTTAACCTTGGCCATAACTTTTGATTGCTTAGTGATAGGCCTTTGATACTTGGCATGTGTATTCCTTGTGACAAGACCTTTCAGATGAGGTCATGAATTTTGACCTCGTGACCTTGACCTTGGTGTAGGATGCGTTTTTTTTAAACTTTAACCTTGGCCATAACTTTTGATTGGTTAGTGATGGGTCTTTGATACTTGGCATCAACTTTCATCAAAATCAAAAACAGAAATCGAAATAATGTTTATGTCTGGGGGCAGCAGTGTTTCACAAATACATCTTGTTCAAATTTAAAAAAAAAATAACATGGCCGCATCTAGCCGCTCAGCTCCCTTTACCCCAGCACAAAACTTCTGTCTCCTTGAAGAATTCAATACATATAAAGAAATTTTACTCGGAAAATTCAGTGAGGAATGTAACAATAACAACAACAAAAAAAAAATTGCCACTACCGTGAATCTTCATTTCGATGTTTACAAACCACAAAGCACAAGACATGTTTTTCTTTCTTTCCTTCTTTGTGTATTCCTGTTTTTTTTGTTGAGTACCACTGGTCAGGAGATGCAACTGGTTGGTTACCATGATAACATTGGTCTAAAGCCTAAGTTAGCCTGGGGGTGAGGGGTCTAATTTTTTTGGCTTAAACTTAGTCAGTCTTTATTTTGTGAAACGGTCTAACTTGCATTAGACTAATCTATGAGCAAATTCTAGACTGGTCTAACGCTATAGACCAGACTGAAATATCTTTGTGAAACCAGCCCCTGGTCTTAGTTGTAGACCGGTCCTCAATTGTGAAGTTAGACTAGTCTAATTAAGACCGTCTGTTGCATAAACTGACTTAATTTGAGGCAGAAAAATTAGCCACCTCTCCCTCTGGCTAAGCCTGAGATGAGAGCTTTGTTGCCATTATTAAAACACCTGTTTGAAGACGCAAAGATACAGCAATTTTAATTGTTTTTCTAACAAAAAAGGACAAAAAATTTTTTACATTGGAAACAGGATTATCAGCTCTTTTTTTAAGTTTTGGAGGGCATCCTCCTCCAGCGGCTGGATTTTTTCTCTTCCATATTTCCGTCTTAGATTCTTGCGCCTTATTTTTAAAATGTTTTTGAACATCTTTTACGGTTTTCACGACCATTGATAATGTTCGCCTTTGCTGTTATTTTTTTCCCCTAATTCGATGACGTGTCAAATTTCCGTTTACTTGAATAAAACTATTGAATAAAAGACTTTTTTTGGCATTATGTTCCTCCAACGACCATAGGTTTTCTGTTGCGCTTAAGTGCGGTGATCTCCCGCTGCCACCGAGTGTCTCTGGTGCATCCGTCATGTTTTTCTCCTCTGTTAAGTGTCTTATTTTACCATGATACATAGTGCAACAGGCTATCTAAGTCTTGAATAAGTCACTTTAGAGACGCTTTATGCAACTTATTTAAGTGTCCATTGTAAGTCTGACTTCAAATTACATTTAAGTCCAAGACTGGGTCTAATTTTATGCAACCGGCCCCTGGTTTTCTTTCCTTACAGGCAACTAAGTGAACAATTATTGCCAATGAGTGGCCTGACTGTCTTTACACCTGAGTCTCAGGTTAAGGGACAGCAGAAAACCAGAAGTTATTTTGGGGAGGCCTGGTTTAGGTCCTTATTCAAGGGCTCATCGGCAGAGTTCCTCCCATCTTCATCTCTGCAGACACAAGCCAGAATCCTACAACCCACTCGGGACTCGAACCAGCAACTCTGCAGTTGCTAGACTACACTTGTGTTTCTGGTCTCAGTCTCTAGGCTATAAGTGGCTTTGGCACCTTACAAGATTTGTCATTTGTTACAATGACAGATAAGCTATTGTCGTGGTGTGTCGTCCGTCGTCCAGAACATTTTTGATCTTTTTTTTGCCCTGATGAATTTTCCTGTGAAATTGCCATAACATATTACTAGACCATATCTCCAGACGGTTTTTTTTTTTTCTTTTCGGATTTTTGATTGAATCATTTATGTCCATTTTATGGGCCCTTGAAATTTTGGCCCCAATGTTAAAAAATAGGACTGAGAAATTAAAAAAAAAAAATTCTCAAAAACTATGCGATAAATTTTTTTTCTAAATCAGGCAATCAACTTTCCTTGGTGCCTTCAATGTACAGTGAGAGCACCATTTTGATTGAATTGACGGAAGTAGGTCCAGTGGGGGCGCTGTACTTTACGAATATGCAAGATGGCCCGTGGAGGCCAAATGGTTGCAGATGGAGATTAAGTTTCTATTAGCGACATATAGGAAGTCATATATGACCTATATTTTGGCCATGTTAAAGTTGACCTCAGATGACTTTGAAAGGTCAGACTTGAGGTCAAGGAAAATATTATTAATGTTAAAAGATAGGACTTGAAATTTAAAAAAAAAAAAAAAAAAATTTCTCAAAAACTGTCTGATAACTTTTTTTGTCTAAGTCTGGCAGTCAACTCACCTTGATACACTTTATGCACGGTGCGAGTGCCATTGTAATTGAATCGATGGAAGTGGGTCTAGTGGGGGCGCTGTACTTGTCTTATGGAGAATTGGCGAAATCTCCTGTGAAAGCAAATGGTTGCAGAAAGAGATTAAGTTTGTATTATGGACATATAGAAAGTCTTATATAACCTATATACCGGATATGTTAAAGTTGACCTCAGATGACCTTGAAAGGTCAAACTTGAGCTTAAGCAAAATGTTACAATTTTCAAAGGCTTCTAGGCTTGAAAATATTGAAGATTGGGAATATTTGTGTATTGAACACTTATAGAAAGTCATGTATGAACTTTCATTTGGTGGCCTTGAACTTGACCTTCAGTGACCTTTGAAGGTCAAACTTCACATTAGTGAAATTTGAATTACTTGTATCAGCAAAATTGTTACAGATAGAGCATAGGTTTGTATTGAAGACGTATAGGAAGTCATATATGAACTTTCATTTGGTGACCTTCATATTGACTTTCGAAGGTCCAACTTGACCGAGTGAAAATTCAATGACTTCTATCACTAAAAAGGTCACAGATGGAGCCTAAGTTTGTATCACTGACTTCAAGGAAGTCACACATTAACTTTCATTTGGTGACATTCAGCTTGACTGTTGGTGACCTTTGAATGTCAAACTTGACATAATTCAATTTCAATGACTTGTATTGCCAAAAATGGTCACAGATGGAGCCTAGGTTTGTTTTGGAGACATATAGGATGTCATATGTGAACTTTCATTTGGTGACCTTCGTATTGACCTTCAAAGGACAAATGTGACCACGTGAATATTCAATGACTTGTATCACTAATGTGGTCGCAGATGGAGCCTAGGTTTGTGTTACAGACATCTGGGAAGTCATATATTAACTTTCATTTGGTGACATTCAACTTGACTATCCTTGACCTTTGAGGGTCAAACTCGACAGTGAAATTGCAATGACTTGTAGCACCAAAATGGTCACAAATTGAGCCAAGGTTTGTATAGACATTTAGTAAGTCATGTATGAAGTCCATTTGCTGAGCTCAACTTGACCTTCCGTGACCTATAAAGTTCACAATTGACATATTGAATTTTCAATGACTTGTATCACCGAAACTGCTTCAGTATTTAGATTTGTATTGCAGGAGGTCTTACAAATGTATATGAACTTTTATTTAGTGACCTTGACATTGACCTTCAATGATTCAAAGGTCAAACTTCACATTAAATTTTCATAACTTGTATCATCACTATAAGATTGCTTGCCAGTAAGCTACAGGACCCTTGGTCCTACTTTTATTTTTATTTTAATCTCTGAGGTTCTGCGCCTGTTCTAAAACATGTTGCTGTGTTTGCTGACTGTAATAGACGTTCCAGTGTCATGCTGTGGTGATTCTGATAGAATTGCTCTGCCTTTAGATTTTGCCAGAAGGGGACAGCACTATGGTGGGAGAAAATGGAGTGACGCTCAGTGGGGGTCAAAAGGCTCGTCTTGCCCTCGCCCGGGCTGTTTACATGGTGAGCAATCCAGCAAGGAAAACATTGCCCTCTTTATGCAGATTACTATATAGTCTGGCTTCTGTAACATCTATTTTACTGGTACTGAAAGTTCTGTTCATGTGTTAGGAACTATTGGGGATGGGGTGCTATAGGTCCTGCTCCTTTGGGCCAAAGTGAGCTCCTTTGATTTTGAGTTGGTTAATGTACTACATTCAAAAAATGGATGTGAATAGTTTGTAAAAGGTTTTGTGAAGTTTTTACTAGTGCAGAACACTGTGTAGATTTGAGCAAGCTTTGCGTAGTTCTGTGGAAATCACAGAGCACTTGCATCTCAAATAGTCCATGCACTTCTGCCCTGCAGTGTCAACTGAACACATTTCATCTGTTGGATAAATGAGGATTTAAGAAGTCATTCCTTGTGAAAAACATTTACTTGAGTATTAATTGATTAATCCCCTCTCCTCCTCTGAAGGAAAAGGATGTTTACCTTCTCGACGACCCTCTGGCTGCAGTCGATGCTGACGTTGCACACCACCTCTTTGAGAAATGTATCTTGGGGATCCTCAAACACAGAACCAGAATCATTTGCACACACCGCGTAGAACTTCTGGACAAAGCTGACGTGGTGATCCTTATAGATGGTGGGACAATTCTGAGAACAGGTAATACATGTTTAAATACTTTTTATCGAAATGGCGGGCTACATCCATCAACATTCAGTCAACGAATTTGACTGCTCATTTCAGCCAGTTGTAACATACGCTCACTCACTGATTACTTTATAAGGATCACTATATTAATCCTGGGTGGGGCCTCTTTTTGCTCTCAGAACAGCCTCAATACTTTATAGCACGGATTCCACAAGATGTTGGGAACTTTCATAAGAGATTCTGGTCCATGTTGACATAATTTCACCACAAAATTTCTGCAGATTAGCCAGCTACACATTCATCCTTTAGAATCTGTGGTTCTACCACATCCCAAAGGTGCCCTACTGGATACAGATCTGGCGTTTGGAGAGGCCGCTGGTGTGCTGACGTCATTGTCATGTCGACGAAACCAGTTTGAGATGCATTTTGTTTTGTGACATGGTGCATTATCGTGCTGGAAGTAGCCATTAGATGATGGGTAAATTTTGGCCATAATGGGATGTACATGCTCAGCAACAGTACTCGGATAGGCTGCGGCATTCAAACAATGATTGATGGGTATTAAGGGGCCTAAAGTGTGCCAAGAAAATATTCCCCACGTCATTCCACCATGACCAACAACTAGAACTGCTGACATCATTTTGGTTGGGCCCATGATGTTACTGTTGAAGCCAAATTCTGGCCCTAATCTGCTCTTGTCGCAGCAGCAGTTGAAATTTATCAGATAAGGGCATGTCTTTAACTGTGCAGTTTTGGTGAGCCCGTGCCCACTGCAGCCTCTGATTTCTGCTGGCAGGAGTTTGACCCGACAACACTCTCTGCTGTGCAAGCCCATCTGCCTCTTGATATAATGCAATCTGAAAGGCTTTTCTGCTCATCACAGTTATAAGTGGTGGTTATCTGACTGCAGCCTACTGTGTTAGCTCAAATCAGTCCGCCCATTCTCCCCTGACCTCCCTTGAAATCGAATTTTTGACCTTCGCAAACAGAAATGCATGTGACAGTAACATTATGCACAGTTTAGTCAGTTGCAAATGACATAGTCATTGCCTTCGCCCAGTTTGGTAGAATCCTGTTCTTAAATAAAAGCGTTTGTGTTTCAAGGGGTTGGACAGTGCAAACGGAGGTGTGCCATGCATAATGTTGATGTTGTGCAATTTTTGTGTCACAAACCTCGTTTGAGTATTGGTGTCGCTTGATGTTAGTTTTATGGGACTAAATAGCAGCCATCCAAGCTGGTTGCATATAAATGCATAACCATTCCTCACCATTTTCATTTACCCCATAAATGGTGCCTACAAAATGGTGGTGGGGTCTAATGGGAAGGGAAGGCTGTAGAGGCACTTTTACATGTTAATATTTTCTTTCTATAGGGGAAGGATAAATATTATCTTCAGTCTCACTCTTGTTTTATAACCACGAGTGCCGTTTTTGTGTACGGTTTTAATCCCCCGCATCTTTTCATTCAAAATTTATAACCTGGTGAATCGACCTCTGTTCCCCCAAACGCCTCCACTCATTACTACATTGGAGCACGGTTCTTAGCGAATTGAGGGAGGCAGAGCTTATGCAAGTTAGCTGCTTGTTCTTCACCTGATGATATTGAGAATTTGCTATGGCATTAACGCACTGGTTTTAAAGGGAATGACTGTGGCTAATTATGTCTCCCCCTCAGGAGGGAGAGGGGAGACATATTGTTTAAGGCTCGGTTCCTGTTCGCGTTCACGTCGGTGTTCCCACTTCATTTCCGGAGCATAACTCCAAAACCGTTTGCATCATCTTAACGAAACTTCGCATACTTACTACTCCGGTCCTGAAGTGGTGCCTTTTGGTATGTGCCTGTCTGTTTGTCCGTCTGGATGTCATCGATTCTTGTCCGGAGCATAACTCCACAACTGTTTGCATGATCTTAACAAAACTCTGCATACTTACTACTCAGGTCCTGGAGTGGTGCCTTTTGGTATGTGCCTGTTTGTCTGTATGTCCGTCCGTCCGTTGGGTTAGGCAGGGAAGGGGGGCCGGGGGGGGAGACGTACGTTTTTACCAGTAGAAAGACATTCTAGTCTGATTAGCCTTAATGGAACCAAACCTCCACCACACCCAGAGGAAATTAATTTGTCTTTGTCCAACCTTTTTGACAACAGTGCCACAGCTGCACTTCTACCTCCTGTGACAAACTCACTGAAATGGAGTTAGAAACGCCTGGTTGTGATCGGCGATATTGTTGGCATTTGTGTTTGCCAATTGTGTTTTGATTGTCAAAATAATGCCGGTTATCAACAAGGCCTTTCTGCCCACAGAACTTTCACTCACCGGATATTTTTACCTGCGTCGCCGAAGGCAGCAGGTCTAGGAATGGCTTTCTCACTTCCGGACCCGAACTCCGAAACTTGCTGGGAGGACAAAAATCTCTTGGAAGAGCACCAAACTCATCAAATAGAGTGGGTGAATTTTTGTCGTCCATTGTCCGTCCGTCATTCCGGCCGGCCGGCCGGCGGTCCATCCGTCCGAAGTAACGACGTTATCGAGATAACTCAAAAAATAATTGCCCGAGGAACTTGTCATTTTGAATGATGATGTATCTTGACCCAAGGCAGGTCGCTATTGAAAATGGGCCTGCTGCGTCAAAATCTAAGATGGCCGCCGCCGTTTTTGTAAAAACAACGTTATCAAGATAACGCAAAAAAAAAGTGTCGTAGGAAGTTCTGATTTGGTAAGCTGATGTATCTTGACCTACGGCAGGTCACTATTGGAAATGGCCGCACTGCATCAAAATCCAAGATGGCTGCCGCCGTTTTTGTAAAAACGACGTTATTGAGATAACGCGAAAAATACGTGTCATAGGAAGTCCTAATTTGGTATGCTGATGTATCTTGACCTATGGCAGGTTGCTATTGAAAATGGCCGCACTGCATCAAAATCCAAGATGGCTGCCGCCGTTTTCGTAAAAAGGACGTTATCGAGATAACGCGAAAAATTTGTGTTGTAGGAAGTTCTGATTTGGTATGCTGATACATCTTGACCTAAGGCAGGTCACTATTGAAAATGGCTGCGCTGCATTAAAATCCAAGATGACCGCCGTCATTTTTGTAAAAACGACATTATCGAGAACGCGAAAAATATGTGTCGTAGGAAGTTCTGATTTGGTAAGCTGATGTATCTTGACTTAGGGCAGGTTGCTATTGGAAATGGCCGCGCTGCATCAAAATCCAAGATGGCCGCCGCCTTTTTTGTAAAAACGACTTTATTGAGATAATGCGAAAAATAAGTGGCCTAGGAACTTTTAATTTGGTATGGTGGTGCATCTTGACCTATTGCATGTTCTTATTGAAAATGATATCACAACATCAAAATCCAAGATGGCCACCAAACGACGTTATCGAGATAACTCGCTAAATAAGTGGCTGACCCAAGGCAGGTCATTATTGAAGATGAGTGTGCTACGCCAAAATCCTTTCCAGTTTATCTTTTCCATATGGCTGCATCTATCTATCATCATCATCGTCGTCATCATCATCATAACAATTCACCATGACTCAATCAATGCAAATTTTATTCACCAAAGCATACTTCTACATAACACCCGCGCAGCGACGCAGGTTCAGTGACTTTGCACTTGTTTGTTTTTCACTCTATTTTGTGTAAACTCTAGCAATTGTTATGCTTAAAAATTCCTGATCAACAGTTTCAGAAATACTACAGCCAGCTCATCTGGCACCAACAACCATGTCACAGTTTAAGCCAATGATATCACATTTTTTTCCCATTCTGATATTTGATTTGTACATCAACCTGTATCTTCATTATTGTATGCAATGCACTGCTGCCATATGATTGGCAGATTGGATAATTGAATGAATACCGGGATGCACAGGTGTTCCTATTAAAGGACTTGGTGAGTGTATTTATTTTTCAAACTTCCTAATTTTAAGTCTTTTCCTAATGATCTACTCAGTATCTACGTACATGTGAGCTGTACAGTTCAAAAGTCCAGAATCACAAAGGAATGATTTTAATTTTGAAAGAAATTAACACCTTTATTTTCAGAGGGAGCATTACAAGGATAAAAAATAAAGCCATAAGCCCAAAATATGGTTGCAGTGTGATCAGAATTTTGAAGAATTCAGCTATTTTTAAGCACCGTTAAGCTGCTGGGCAGAAGCAGTAAATTTAATTATGTTTAACTCCCCTGTAGGGGGAGAGAAATATACTGTTTTAGCTCCGTTTCTTGTTCTTCTCCTGGCTTTTTGATCAAATGGGCGCCAGGCTTTCATTTTTAGGCCAAATGACCTGAAATTTGGAACAGGAGTAGCTTAGCAACATACGCCCAGATATATATTTTTGCCTCCTGTGCCATTGTGGTCAGGCCAAATGACCTAAAATTTGGCATGGATATGGCTAGTACTTTTTTGCTTCCTTTCACTAAAAGCTCACACATTGCATAATTTGCAATCAGTATGGCTGGCATTGCAATGTCATCTTGTTACTGCATTTCACATTCCATGGCAGATCATGCCTACAATCACCGCTGTGTTAATTAATTCGAAATAATTCACTTGCAGCTGAATTAAATTCTACAATATCAGTTTTTTCTTTTAAAGCGTACAATAATTGGACTAATATTTTGGCGACTCGTACAGTTGAAAAGAAGTCTAGCTCAATTCATTGCGAAGCTCACTATGTCATTAGAATGAACCCTTTATAGCATCAGTCCAAATGAGAAAGATTTTTCCACCATTTTCCAAGGTTTAAATCATTTTAATTAGGTGATTTTAATTTTATTTTGTTTCTTTCTTTTTTCAGTTTTCGATTTCCTTTCCCAAAAAAATCTAATTCAGGCTCCTGTACGGTGAGAAATTATTAGATAGTAACACAGTTATGCCATAACCTTACCATTTGAAGGCGAACATTTTGCGTTGATTAAAAATGTCGTATTTAATGTTTTTTCCATGTCCGTTATTTTCACAAAAAAGTATTTTACAACAGATTCGGGGTGATTTCGTAATAGTCCTTTTTTGCATGGGGGCAATTTTAGACGAGTCCATTTCCGCTCGGGTGAGGGATGGGGAGTGAAATATCCTGCATTTGCTCGCAAATGTTGACTTTCTAGTTAATGTTACTTTATATTTAGGCACTCCTGAGGAAATTCTCCCCATGGTGGAAGAAATGCCTAAGAATCGGAAGAATGAAAAGAACAGTGACGGTAATAATAGTTATCATTTTTGCTGTCAGTTTGGGTTGTTTCATGGTGTTTGTTTTTGGGGGTGTGCTAAATGACTATTTTAAAAAAATGGCAGTTTTATAGACAGAGGATTCTTCAAGGTTGTATTTTTACTTTTTCAGCATTGTCTACAATGCTTTTCAATGCTTTTCAACATCGTATTTGCTGAGCTATGCGCATATATGTAAATATACACAGTATGTTTAAACTTTCGCCCTTACGTACAGTATTTCTGAGTATTTCTGTTTGTCTTTTGAATCAGAGGAGCTTGAGAGCCAGGTGCAGCCCCAGGACCACGGTGCTCTGGTGGACAGTTCAATGGGAGAAGAGCAGAAACAGACGGGTGTGGTGGCCTGGAGGGTGTATAAGGCTTACAGTTTGGCAGTCGGTAGCTGCCTGACCTTCTTAATCCTCCTCTTCCTGTTTCTCATGCAAGGTATTTCTCATTGTTTCATCTGATGGGACATAACTACTGTGGTGCAGCATTATTACAGTGTCTGTAGGTCATTTAACCCACAGAGGAGCTAAATGGCCTTTGACTATATGATGGCGGAACGTGATGTGATGTGACTGTGATCCTGTCATTACTGAATACTGCCATATCGTTCTGGCAAACTCTTGCCCTAACTTCTCTAAGACTTAGATTTGTCACAAAATTTCTCACTAGGTATTAAAATCAGTTATGTAACAGAGCAGTTGGTTTGTTCATGTACAAAAATATGTATTGATGCTGTTCAACTGTCTTTTATTTTCTTTTTAGCATCAAAGAATGTCTCAGATTGGTGGTTATCCCGGTGGGTCTCACAGCTGAAGAGCAGAAACAGCACTAGCACTTTCCTCAGTGCTCCCTTACACTGGAGTCTTACTGGTCCACTGTTCTCTTCTCCCAGTGGTTTCATGTGAGTTAATGGAACCAGCAAACGCACAACTCGCTCGCCAAATTCTAGATATGCTAAAGGTAAAACACAAATCATTGGCTGAAATAATATACACTACCGAGCAGAAATATTTGAACACTTACTACAAAACCCAAAACCAGTGAAGTTGGCACGTTATGTAAATCGTAGATAAAAACAGAATACAATGATTTGCAAATCCTTTTCAACTTATATTCAATTGAATACACTACAAAGACAAGATGTTTAATGTTCAAACTGAGAAACTTTATTTTTTTTTGCAAATAATCATTAACTTAGAATTTAAAGGCAGCAACACATTGCAAAAAAGTTGGCACAGGGGCCTTTTTACCACTGTGTTACATCACCCTTCCTTTTAACGACACTCAGTAAACGTTTGGGAACTGAGGAGACCAATTTTGAAGCTTTTCAGGTGGAACTCCTTTCCCATTCTTGCTTGATTTACAGCTTAAGTTGTTCAACAGTCCGGGGTCTCCGTTGTCGTATTTTACGCTTCATAATGCGCCACACATTTTCAATGGGAGACAGGTCTGGACTACAGGCAGGCCAGTCTAGTACCGCACTCTTTTACTACGGAGCCATGCTGTTGTAACACGTGCAGAATGTGGCTTGGCATTGTCTTGCTGAAATAAGCAGGGGCGCCCATGAAAAAGACGTTGCTTGGATGGCAACATATGTTGCTCCAAAACCTGTATGTACCTTTCAGCATTAATGGTGCCTTCACATATGTGTAAGTTGCCCATGCCTTGGGCACTAATACACCCCATACCATCACAGATGCTGGCTTTTGAACTTTGCGCCTATAACAGTCCGGATGGTTCTTTTCCTCTTTGGTCTGGAGGACACGACGTCCACAGTTTCCAAAAAACAATTTGAAATGTGGACTGCCAGACCACAGAACACTTTTCCACTTTGCATCAGTCCATCTTAGATGAGCTTGGGCCCAGCGAAGCCGGGCGGCGCTTTCTGGGTGCTGTTGATAAATGGCTTTCGCTTTGCATTGTAGAGTTTTAACTTGCACTTGCAGATGTAGCGACGAACTGTAGTTACTGACCGTGGTTTTCTGAAGTGTTCCTGAGCCCATGTGGTGATGTCCTTTACACACTGATGTCGGTTTTTGATGCAGTACCGCCTGAGGGATCGAAGGTCACGGGCATTCAATGTTGGTTTTCGGCCTTGTCGCTTACATGCAGTGATTTCTCCAGATTCTCTGAACCTTTTGACGATATTACGGACCGTAGATGATGAAATCCCTAAATTTCTTGCAATAGCTCGTTGAGGAATGTTGTTTTTAAACTGTTCGACAATCAGCTCACGCATTTGTTCACTAAGTGGTGACCCTCGCCCCATCCTTGTTTGTGAATGACTGAGCATTTCAGGGAAGCTGCTTTTATACCCAATCATGGCACCCACCTGTTCCCAATTAGCCCGTTCACCTGTGGGATGTTCCAAATAAGTGTTTGATGAGCATTCCTCAACTCTCTCAGTCTTTTTGCCACTTGTGCCAGCTTTTTGAAACATGTTGTAGGCATAAAATTCCAAATGAGCTAATATTTGCAAAAAATTACAAAGTTTACCTGTTCGAACATTAAGTAACTTGTCTTTGCAGTGTATTCAATTGAATATAGGTTGAAAAGGATTTGCAAATCATTGTATTCTGTTTTTATTTACGATTTACACAACGTGCCAACTTCACTGGTTTTGGGTTTTGTAATACTAATACATTTGTGCCACGTTTTACTGAAATATGAGTAGCTTCAAATGTTTACATTACTCCAAATGGCACAATGGACGATGTGAGTAGTGAGAAGGATAGTGACCTAAATTTTGGGGTTAATAAAAATTATGTTTTTTACAAAATGGCAAACTAGGCAAACTAATTATTTTCATTGCTATCAAAGGATGTAGAATCAAACTAGATTGAAGCAAGTTGGACTGAAAAAAATCAGGAAGACACAAACCACAAGTGCCGCATCCCCTCGGGTATTTTCAGTGGTGTGAGGTGTGAAACTTCAGAACCGCATGTCTGCTTTTAGGAAATATACCTTCAATTTGCTTGGCATACAGCAAATTGTGGCCACATCAATTTAAGGTTCAGGCAGTTTTTTGTAAAATATAAAGAATATATATTTCTTTTTTCCTTTCTGACTGCTCCAAAGTTGTTGCTGTTCACATACTTTTGACTGGCTTTTGTTTAAGGAGTTTGTATTTTAAGAAATTCAATTAAATGCTAAAAACAAATATGCTAGTTCATTTGTTTGTTTGTGCAAATGGGGGGAATTTGAACTTTAAAAAAAATTTTGGCAGAGAATGTATTAACAGAATGATTTTTTGCTTTGATTTTTTTTTTTTTTTTTTTTTTTTTAATTCTTGCATCCCACAGCTACCCAGTTACTGATGTAGAAAGTTTTCCAACGGCGAATATCACATCGGAACTGAAGTTCTATTTGACAGTGTACGGTTCCATTGCAGCAGCCAATTCTCTCTTCACTGCTGCTCGAGCATTCCTCTTTGCCCACGGGGCCATCTGTGCCGCTGCGGTTATCCACAACAGACTACTGGACAGAGTGCTGAAGGTACATAAAATCAAGTGGCCTACACTGTATGCAGCTGAATTTGTAATATTGTAAAATCCCTGAACATCGGCTTGTAAGCATTTTGTATTTGGATTTATTCTGTCCATTCATGCCCTATCATATGTATCACTCCACAGGCCCATCCATCTGCATAGTCGGTCATAATTAATGTACAATAAGATGTGACATGGATAACTAAAACCTCTCCATCCCTTGTCATGTTTGAGCGAATTATCTGTCTCCGTCCAAGTCTGCAAGCCATAATTGTTAGGGAGGTAGACTGGTACATTGTGCCTGGAACATTATCACAACAGGTTTTCAACAAACTAATCTCAATCAAAATTAATCTCAGGACTCACTTTAGTGTGTCATTCAAAAAGGAAATGTTTGCAATCTTATCAAATTATGCTATAAATAGTTTCAGAAATACACTGACAGTTTTAAAAAATTACATTTCTATCCCCACAGCATCTAATGCGAGAGGTTGGTCATAGCTATCGCTCTGTCTGTATGTCTGGCTGTGTGTTTGTACATCTGTCTGTTAACATAGTTGACATGCGTGCTAAACATGAAGCATGGCAGGTAAACTGATATTTTTTCGTAAAGCTTGGTACACACATTGTATGCTGGAATGGTCTTTTGCTGCTTTTGAATTTATGACATTTTTATGGGGACCTGGGGGGATGTGTCATCTCCTGGTGGCTCCTGTGATTCTAGCAGCCAGAAATGGTACTAACTTGATTTCTTGCAGTTGACTAGCTGATATTGCACCAGACTCATGTGGTCATTAAAAATTACTCACATTGCAAGTGTTTATGTTTTATTGCTAGAGAAACTCGCCAGAAATGTGTTCTTTATTAACTGGTTATTAGCGATTCATGCGCTCGTGTTTTAGATGTCTTGAAAACATTACTGTCATGGCTAGACTTACAGATAGACAATGTTTTTACTTGCGGATCTTTCCCAAGATATGACTCATGTTGTAGTGTAAAGTGCTTTAACTTTATGAATGGATTTTTAAGAATTCTGATGAAAAAGGAGATATGTGCCATGCTTGATTACGATTATTGAGTATTGCTGAGCAAAATCGATGGTAATCTTCAAATAAAGAATATGAGTTTTACTTGTGTATTTTTTCACCATTGGTGGCACTTGTGCCTTTTTCCTTTCAAATCTTTTTATACTACCTGCTGCCAAGTTCTCTATGGACATGTTTATTGGTGGGTAGATCACCAATGAGTCTAGCGTGACCAAGGATATCTTTATATGTAGGTCCTCAGGTCCAATGTGTGGCATGACACATTTTGGACTGTTTTTTGTTTTTGCCTTGGTATATAAAATGGGGGGATGTAGCTATTGACATATACATCCGTCTGTACGTCCGTTTATTTCTTTGTCTGTACATCCATCTGTAATCCAGACCATAACCATTCAATATTTTTTATATGAAACTTTCCACTAGCACCCAACAAGTACAACAGTCCTGTCTTTTGCCATTTAAAAGTTTTTATATTGATTGGCCACAAGGTGGCGGTATAAGGACAAACTTCTTGTTTTGGCCTACAACTTTTGAACTGCAGGTCTCAGAAACAAAATCTTTATTTTCTGAATTCTGTGTTGTCCGCACAAAGCTGGTCATATTAAAAAAATCCGAAACAATCTGTCCAAAGAAGTTGGAATGTTATGTAAAAATGTAAACAAAAGCAGAAGGCAATGATTTACAAATCCTTACTCCATTTATTTAATTGAAGATGGTATAAAGACAACATATCAAATGTTGAAACTGAGAAACTTTATTGTATTTTGAAAATGTTTCTGAAATGTGTTGATGGCATTAAATTAAAAGTTAGCCAATATTTTTGGAAAATCCTATTATTAATTATATAAAGAGTAAGTTATTTTCCACCTATTGCATTCTGTTTTGATTTAAATTTTACGCAGCATTCCAACTTTTTTGGAAATGGGCTATAAGTCATGCCCACTGTGTGCGTGTTAATTTTCTGCCATTTTCAAATTTTTGTAAAACCTTTAAACTCTGTCCTTTTACACAGTAAGACCAGTTTGAATGAAAGTTGGCTCTCGCCATTGTCACATCTTTTAATGCGACAGACGACACATCACTACTTTAAAAGCAGTAGCTGCAGTACGGCAATTAATTTTGTGGGTGTGGCTTCTATTGCTGGAATGTCCTGGAACTCCTGAGTCCGATGTCCAATCATCACCAAACTTTAGATCACTCGTTGACAGGCTATTAGATTCAAGCCTCCCAAATTAGGTGAAAATTTATCGATAGCTGGCGCTATAGCAAACAAATAGTCATGACCACAAAACGAATGGCCAATCAACATAAAATTTTGCATGGTTAGTGTTGTTCAAGGGCTCTATGGATATCTATAATAACAAGGTTATTTCTCAAACAAGATGGCTGCCATCAGCTAATCACATTTTGACCATCTCTCCTACTCTCTGAGTCATTATGTATCATCATGAGTCTTCTCAAGATTATTAAGGATATGTGAAAGACCAATCAACCATGTGCTGGAGTACTGCCTTTTGCTATTTTGGAATTTTTCAAATTTTAAATTCTGTGGCTGTCGGGGATTTCCCTGATGGCTTTTGTTTAATTATTTTGAAAAAGAGGACAAAAGCCTCATTGATTCCATGGCTAGGTTTGAAAATGAGATATTTGGTCTGATTAAGTTTCATTTAATAATTCATTTAGTCGCTATATTGGGGACTTTGTCTCCTCCACAGCATCTGCGGTGTACCACAGGGGTAAAAAATCCTGCCGCAAATTTTGTTCTATCTCCGTGTGCTATCCTTTGATCAGTTCATCTTTTCATCACTATGGGTTTTTTGGGATTATTACACTAATGAGATTCAGAGCACAAGCCCTGGAATTTTCCCCAGTTAAATGCCATAAATCTGAAATCCTTGTTATTGGTCCTGTAATGTTTTTTTACGAAAATTTTTGGAAAACCTGGGTCCATTCTCACATTCTGACATTTTCATTTTCTTTGTGTGCAGAAATATAGGTGTGGTTGAGAACCAAGCTTAAATTTTCATCAACAGACCAATATTTCAGCGCAGTTATGTTTCCGTCATCTTAGAAGCATAAAAAATTAGAATGTTCTCATCAGGCGAGGATACGAAGAGATTAATATCACAATTAGAATACTGCAATGCTTTATTTTCGGATATAAAACAAAAATGTCCGGTCCGTATTCAGACCATACCAAATCCTGCTGCAAGGATGTTAACCAAAACTGATTGTGCATACCACATCAAGCCTGTACTGGCTCCCTACCTTGGGTACCAGGGAAGTTTGGAATAGATTTTAGAATTTTAGTGTTTTCCTGTCAGGCTTTACATGAGCTGGTGGTGCCTGACATTGCTGAGTTGCTTCAGAAAGGAAGTGCAATTGAAATAAGGACAGGCTGTTAATCCAGGGGTTAATGAACTTAACAAATAAACTTTGTTAATGTGTGGATTTCTGGAGTTTTGGTGAAAGAGAGGGTTTATTTTTTTCTTGTATTTTGCGGTTTTTTTTTTTTTTTAACTTTTACATTTTTCAACTACAGTAAATGGTACATCTAGCTAAAATGACAAAAATCTTTGCGATGTTTTTTTATTTGTCCTTGCAGGCCACGTTGAGCTTCTTCGACACCACCCCATTCGGCCGCATTGTGAACCGTTTTTCCTCGGACCTGTACAGCATAGATGACACGTTACCATTTATCCTCAATATTTTGCTAGCTAATATCTTCAACCTGCTGGGCATGTTGGTTATGATTGGCTACGGCCAGCCCTGGATCCTCCTGCTGCTGCTACCTCTGGCGGCCCTGTACTACCACATTCAGCACTTCTATCGCCACACCTCGCGAGAGCTGAAACGATTTTACAGCCTTACCTTGTCGCCCATTTACACCCACTTCTCTGAGACTTTGACTGGAATCGGCACCATACGAGCCAGTGGCCACACCTCCAGGTCAGAAACTGGTTTGTTTCTATTTTAGCATAGGGATGTAATGCAGAGCTGGTTAGTGGCCTTAAAACTACTGTGGGTAATATAAAACGTTTCAAGCTTTTCATTTAGGTAACAAACAGGTAAGATTGATGAATTCTGCAGGGATTTGGCTTCTCTCCCATTTTTGAGAGGAGCGAATGGATGTATTTAAGAGAAACTAGTAAATATGCATACAATAACATCAGTATTCAAAATGGAACAGAAATTTCTGTTCATTGTGTAAGTGTACAATAGCATACGAGGGCAGTGGCCAATTATGAAATTAATATTTATTGATGGGATGATTTTACTCTAATTGTATTGATTGGAAGATGATATAATGCTAATATTCCTTGGAATTTAGTGCCAGTGATAGGTTTGCAGCTAACCCTTTTCCCACCACTAAGTTAAATGGACAACCAATTAGACAGTCCATATGAAAACCAAGTGGTGTTTCTGGTGTTTAGAATAAGGTGGAATTAAAGTGAAGAGGTATTTTTTTGCTTTGATGCAGTTTGTGCTGACAGTACAGAGCAGGTCTGTTTGTGATGGAGAAAACTCCAGGAATGTCAAACCACGTGTTTAAAACACTGGAGAGGAGTTTGTTTGGGCTGTTTGATATAGTGAAAACCACTTTGCAGGTGGACTGAAATGGGGACAAAAGTATTTCTTGTTATATGGGTTCTTTAAATGATCATTTTATTTATTGAAGTAAAACTATTGTAAAAGACCATGCCACATGGGATGGTTTTCAAATATGTGCTGCCTGTTTAATGTCCTGCCACAGCACTTCAGTGAAGTTAAGGACAGACTTTGACGAGGCCACTCAAGTATTAATTTTGTTTCTTTTGAGCTTCAGATGTGGACTTGCTCTTCTATTTCAGAATTTCATCGAGCTCCATAGATCAACTGGGCTTGAGGTCACTGACTGATGCCCGGGCAGTTTCTGGTAGAAAGCAGAATTATGATAAATTTGGTTGATTGGCTGAATAACAAAGGGGGAAATTACTTTTTCACATGGAGTCATCTGGTATGAAGGTATTAGTTTACAGTTATCGCTGCTGAGTGAAAATGCTGGATAACATTTGTTATTGTTTGAAGGTCTTTAACAAATGTGGCAAAAATGGACAGAAACAGGAGAGGGACAGTTTTTGTGGGCAGTGCACATGCACAGTCCTCTTAAGTGGTTTTTATCCCTCCATATTAAACTGCCAGTCATCACAATCCTGAGTTGAGCGGATTTATTGTGATTTTTCCACAGTCTTGGCTTTGTTTTGGGTTGTGTTCAGTGCAATTATTGATGAAATTGTGCTCACATTGATTACATTTCATTAAGGAAATTAAGTTTCATAGAATGAATTGTTTGTGCTTCTAGGTTTGAGGAGGAGAACCAGAACCTCTTGGAGAAGAACCAGCGCTGTCTGTTTGCAAGCAATGCAGCAATGCAGTGGCTGGACATCCGGCTGCAAATGATTGGTGTTACTGTGGTGACCGGAATCAGTGTGATAGCTGTCATTCAGCACCAGAGTAGATCAGGGAATCCAGGTGAGCATCTGAGCTGAAAAATTACCCTCTGGATTTTGGGTCATTCCATGCCAAGTGGAAACACACCTGGGCCATCACGGTCTTGGATTTTACTTTAACTTTGTCTATTTGTTCATTTTGGCCCAAATAATGGATATCTCTTGATTGAATTGCCCTGTAGGGGGCGCTTCTTAAAACATGATGTAGAAAAACCCTTATATCTCTGGCCCTATTACTGATACAGGTATGGGGTTTGGATGGATTTGTAATATGAGACCTTCCTCTAGCACCACTATAATTTACAATAGTTGTATCTGTTCTTGTTTCCATGGAAAGTGTGTTTGAAGTTGGGCAAATTTGAGGTTTTTTCCACTTTTTTGACCCTTATTACTCACCAATTACTGGTGATACTGAAGAAGGGACAAAAGCAACTTTTTATTTCAGATAGATCGTTGACACTTGTATTAAAAAATTAAATCAGAACATAACAGTTTATCAGATTAACCCATTCAAAGTTGCTTACAACAGAAAAAGTCACAAGTTCAAGGGGTCCTTCCATCCCCAGGGAAATGTTGCATCATTATGAATTTGCACCTCTTGCATGTCAGGTG
This sequence comes from Gymnothorax javanicus, assembly GCA_029692085.1. Taxonomy (NCBI): domain Eukaryota; kingdom Metazoa; phylum Chordata; class Actinopteri; order Anguilliformes; family Muraenidae; genus Gymnothorax; species Gymnothorax javanicus. The sequence goes on from CM056200.1 coordinate 111,447,046, forward strand.
ACCTGAATTATACTGGAAAACACCATCGGTCCAGTATATAGGCTTTTTTCACTACAAAAAACAGACACAAAAAGTGAAAAATCTCAAATTTGCCCAAACAAATACAACCATTGTAAATGATGGTGGTGCTAGAGGAAGCCTCATATTACAAATCCATCCAAACCCCAGACCTGTATCAGTAATAGGGCAAGAGGGTTTTTCCACAGCATGTTTTGAAAAGTGCCCCCTACAGGCCATTTCTTCAGAGATTCATAAAACCAATACCAGAGGGCAGTTTGCAAAAAAAATCAGAGATATCCATTATTTGGGCCAAAATGAACAAACAGACAAAGTTAAAGTAAAATCCAAGACCATGATGGCCCAGGTGTATTTCCATTTGGCATGGAATGACCCTAATAAGGTCACTACAATTGCAAAGAATATCAATCAGGTTTTCAGCTCAAATAAAGCAACCCACATGATGTTCAAGCGGGTTTCTTTATTTCCAGCATATAATAGTACATTGCCATGTACATTTCAATGCAAAGAAAAACAATGATTTTTACAACTTTTTAGGCCAGCTTTTTGGTGGGAAACAGGCCTATATTCTGGATTTTTGGGCCATAGCAGTGTAATTTAGGCCATTAGTCACTGCTCAGGTGCAAAGTGGTGTCAGTGCAACTTTCCCCCGGGGGCGAGCCAGGCCCTTAAACTTGGGCTCTTTGTCCTTAATTTCCATGGCATTCGCCATTGATACAAGCAACCTTTAAAACTGTCTGCCTAGAGCAAGGTTCATGTCAAGGATCAAGCCACCTTCCAGATCTGTATCTGTCATAGAACCAATGATATAAGACTTTTTCTGCAGCATGTTTTGAAAAGCGCCCCCTACAGGCCATTTTTTCAGAGGCCCATAAAATCCATACCGGTGGGCGGTTTGTGAAAAAATTGGAGATACCCATCATTTGAGTTCATTTGAGACCATGATGGCCCAAAATGTACCTTAAGCGTTTCCACTTGGCATGGAATGACCCTTTTGTGTGTTTCCTTAGGTGATCCATTGCCAAGAGAGGATTTAATGAAAGATTCCCTTAAACCAGGGGTGTCAAACTGGTCTGTAAAAGGGCCGAGGTGCTGCAGTTTTTCAATCCAACCGAGCAAAATCACACCTGATGCAACTACATAAATCAACTGATCTCAGCCTGCGCAGTTGATTAAATTGGTTGTATCAGGTGTGCTTTTGCTTGGCTGGAATGAGAACCTGTAGCCCCTTGGCCTTTTTACGGAGCAGTTTGAGACCGCTGCCATAAATGGAAGTGGAAAAAAGCTTTTTTGAGCAATTTAAGCAATTAAATGGGTTGTTGGCAAAAACCGTTTGTGTGCAAAAAAAAAAAAAAAATGGTGACATGTATGCATTAAACCTGTCCAAACTAATATGTAGACTGAGAATTTGTGTTCTCCCACAGGCTTGGTTGGTCTATTGCTGTCCTATGCCCTGTCACTCACCAATTTGCTGTCAGGGCTCATCTCCAGCCTCGCACAGACCGAGACACAGATGGTGTGTGTGGAGCGGACTGAGGAGTACTCTACTGACATTCCAGTTGAACCACAGCATGGCAACATAGAGGTACAAGATGTACGGAGAGCCCCATTGCCTTCTGAATTGTCTCCCCCCAGCAGGAAGGGGAGACATATTGTTTTTGTACGGTTTCCCGCCAGCGTCCATGTTCGTGTTGGCATTCCCACTGTTTCCAGGCTGTAACTCGGAAACCATTTCAGATATTTACATCAAACCTTGCACACTCTTTCAACCCTGTATGTGTATATGCCTTTTACTATTTTTGCTTAGATTACTTTTCTAAGTTTTCCTGTTTCCATGGTAACGATTTGGACTTAGTTTCAAAATGGGGCTATAATTAATTTCTGGGCTGTATCTCAGAAACGAATTCATTTATTTACCGCAGGCATTGCACACGCTTTCAACATGACATGTAGATGAGCCTTTTGCCATAAACTTCAAATTACTTGCTCAATTATGTCTCCCCCCAAAAGGGAGGGCGGACATATTGTTTTCTATGGTTTTGCATGCCCGTGCGCGTCGGCATTCCCACCATTTCCAGACCATAACTCAGAAACCGTTTGAGTTGTTTCCATGAACATTTGCACACATTTGAATCAGCTTGTGCAGATGTGCCTTTTGCTGTTTTGAGGTTATTAACTTTTCTATTTTCTTCCTAAATGTCTGTGAACATCAATAAGAGGCAGCTGCTTTGGGCTGGGGGGAGACATTTGTTTATTGCCTTAAAAACAATCTCTAGTTCTATTCTGTTTCCCAGTGAGACAATAAAGGTGAAATGGGTGAGGAAATAAGTTCAGTTCGCGCGATGGAAGTAGTCATCTTCATCAATGGGGTTGCACTGGTGTTCAATCAAATGGTAACAGTTTGGCTTTATCAAGCCAACTTAAAGGTTGTTCACAAACTTTACATTGTAGTTGGTTTTGATAAGAATGAGTTTTAGGTGATTATCGTTGCACCGTGTCATGAAGTTGCCAATCAGCCCTCCTTACACTTGTGTAAAAATAGCCTAAGTGAAGACGGCATGTTTCTCCCTGGAAATTATTCTCCTGAATCCTACATGTCAATGCAGAGAACTTCCATTTTGCCAAAAAATGCACTTAATACCTTTTATTGAATTTTGTCAGTCTTCACCATATGTATTGCATTAGTCTGTCCATATTATGCGTGGTTATACTCATTTTAATCAACTGCCTGTGACATCGCTGTCTGCTCTCTCCTAGGTCTCTCTCTCATGGCCAGAGCAGGGGCAAATTGAGTTTCGAGGGGCAGTGCTCAAATACCGCCCAGGCCTACCAAATGCACTGGATGGGGTGAGCGTACTGATCCAGCCCGGGGAGAAGGTGGGCATCGTGGGGCGCACAGGCTCGGGGAAGTCTAGTCTGTTCCTTGCCCTCTTTCGCATGGTGGAACTAAGTGGTGGGCAGATCCTCATTGACCAGGTTGACATTTCCAAGATTGGATTGAAATCTCTGAGGTGAGGGCGCCAGGTAAAGAAGACCTTTTAAGGCAAAGAGGGAAGTGTAAGCTATCTGTCCTCGAGCTGGACCCTGCAAGATTTTCACCCTTTTTTTTTTTTTTTTTTTTTTTTGGCAATTGATGTTGATTCTGAATTTGATTTCTTGACAGATGGTACAATTCAAGAAATTGTGATGCATCATTAAAATGTCCAAATACGAGCACTGTTTTCTGGGCAAAGCTTTTGAGATTGTCCCAAAATTGGCCATTCACGAGTTGTATTTGTCATTATGGCAGATCTATATAATGGCCACCAATGACAGCATGGTGTGCATTTATTATTTTTGACAAAAATACAATATAATAATAGTACCTATGTTTATTTGCATCCCTGAGTGAATAACTGCCAGCCGAGGCTTATTGCTAATATTACGATATTGAAATGGCAAATGAGAGTAAGATATCACTTTTGACCAGGTGAAGGTGTAGCCATTGTTGCACAGATGAGACAGTTTTTTTTTCCCCACTATACATTTTAATTGTTAGAAATGGCTGTCTGTGTTTGGTTTCTTGCTGTTTAAGACCTAATTCTTAGATTAATTTGTACATATTAACTTGCATTTTAATGATTAGAATGTTCAGGTGTGATTAAGTGTGATGTCAGTTTAAGGTCTGCTGTGGCCAATAGGACGGCTCTTGTTACTTTGACTGGGAAGGAGGCCAACAAAGAGTTTGCATATTTTTGAAAATGTAAAAATGTGGTGCCTGTATTTTTCGGCTTAAAAACAGATAAATTGTTTATACAACCCCAATTCAGATGTAGTTGGGACAAAGTGTAAATTGTGAATAAAATCAAAATGCAATGACTTTCAGATCACATGAGCCAATATGTTATTTACAATAGGACATAGACAACGTTTTAAATGTTGAAACTGAGACATTTTACATTTTTACCCACAAAATGAGCTTATTTCATATTTTCTGGCTGCAACAGGTCTCAAAAAAAGTTGGGACACAGGCATAAAAGGGCTGAAAAAGGAATTAATATATAAGAGAATCAGCTGAAAGAACATTTAGCAAGTAATTAAGTTAACTGGCATCAGGTGTGTAACATGATTGGCTATAAAAGGGATGTCTTAGAGAGGCTGAGTCTCTCAGAAGTAAAGCTGGCCAGAAGCTCTTCAACCTGTGAAGACTTGCGTAAAAAAAATTGTTCAATACTTTAAAAACAATATTCCTCAACATCAAATTGCAAAGGCTTTGAAGGTATCATCATCGACAGTGCATAACATCATCAAAAGATTCAGAGAAACTGGAAAAATCTCTGTGCGTAACGGACAAGGCTGAAGACCTTTACTGGATGCCCGTGATCTTCGGGCCTCAGACGCCACTGCATCACTCACCAGCATGATTCTGTCATTGACATTACTAAACGGGCCCAGGAATACTTCAAGAAACCACTGTCTGTAAACACAGTCCGCTGTGCCATCCACAGATACCACCTAAAAATCTATCATGCAAAAAGGAAGCCATTGTTGAGCATGATCCAGAAGCGCCGCCGTGTTCTGTGGGCCAAGGCTCATTTAAAATGGACTGTAGCAAAGAGACAAAGTGTCCTGTGGTCAGACAAGTCCAAATTTGACATTCTTGTTGGAAATCATGGGCGTTGTGTCCTCCGGGCTAAAGAGGAGAAAGACCACCCCTCCTGTTATCAGCGTTCAGTTCAAAAGCCAGCATCTCTGATGGTATGGGGATGCATTAGTGCATATGGTGTGGGACTCATGCATGTTTTAAAGAGCACCATGAATGCTGAAAGGTATATAAAGGTTTTAGAGCAACATGTGCTCCCATCCAGATGACATCTATTCCAGGAAAGGCCTTGTGTATTTCAGCAGGACAATGCAAAATCACATACTGAAGCTATTACAACAGCATGGCTTTGTAGTAGAAGAGTCCGTGTGCTGAACTGGCCTGCCTGCAGTCCTGATCTTTCACCGATTGAGAACATTTGGCGCATAATTAAACGAAAAGTCCATCAAAGGAGACCCAAAACTCTCCAGCAGCTGGAAGCCTGTATTAAACAAGAGTGGGATCAAATTCCAATGGCTAAACTCAAGGAACTTGTCTCCTCAATGCCCAGATGCCTCCACTCTGTGTTAAAAAGAAGAGGGGATGCTACACCATGGTAAACAGGCCCCTGTCCCAACTTTTTTGAGACCTGTAGCAGCCATCAAATTTGAAACGAGCTCATTTTGTGGATAAAATTGTAAAATTTCTCAGTTTCAACAATTGCTATGTTATCTATGTTCATTGTGAATAAAATACTGGCTGGTGTGATTTGAAAGTCATTGCATTTTGATTTTATTCACAATTTACACTTTGTCCCAACTATTTCGGAATTGGGGTTGTACATTTGTAAGCTCTGGACATTTTGAAAAAGACTGAGGATAAATTAGTGGCTTTATGACTGCTGGGCTGGGCCGATTCACATATCAGTGCATTCAACTCCACCTAAATACCAGTGTGCCTGTATTTACCACTGCCATGTCTAATTTAAAGACAAACCTCTCCTAATAGCCCCACGGTCATTTGTGTGGGCACTGGCTGGGAAAAGGGAGTACTGTTTCATTAAAAATAGCAATTGAAAGTATGTAGTGTCCTATTGTGATATACATGTATTTTCACCACGGTTAACACCGTCTGCTGGTTTTTAGTATGTTTCTATGCATTTGGTTAAAGCCACTGATTTGTCAAACTGTTTGCAAATCTTGTTCTCAAAGCATTAATCAGCTGCAAATTGTAAAGAAGAGCACCAAAGCCTGCGGACTCTGTGGCCCTTCAAGACCCCAGGTTTAGACGAAGAAGATGAAGATTTGGCCCTTTTTCGCAAACATTACTGGGCTCACTGTGTAATAGCATTCAAATCATGCTCACATTTTATGCCAGACTTAACCAACCACCTACCAAATCCTGGCGGTTGTTCAGCTGATGCCACCAGCCCCAGAACTTTCCAAATCTGAGATGATATCGCAGCAGCCATACCGTAAATTCAATATGCAGGGGTTGTGAGAAACTCAGTTACTTGTAGATGGATCTCATGTCAGCGATTTGAAGAAATCAGGTCTTTTTAATGAAAGATCATAACAATAGGCAGAGTAGAAGTATGCCACTATGCCTGGTGGGGAATGTGGCATGTTATCATATTTGCTTCTGATTTTGGACTTTCCATGCAGGTCAAAGTTAGCCATTATTCCCCAGGACCCCTTCCTGTTCGGTGGAACCGTGCGGGAGAACCTGGATCCTTGCGGACATCACCAGGACTCCGCACTGCTGGACGTGCTGGAGCAGTGTCATCTCTGCCAGACAGTAGTCAGAATGGGTGAGAGAGGGGATGGGGAAATCCAGCTGGATGGGTCCACCATAGGCTCCTGAATATATCGAAAAAGGTTTGATATGCAATAGGGATGTAGCGCCCTGGATTTAAACCGTCAAAAAAATTACACAAGGTGGAAAATATTCTGTAAAGCGGATGAAATGTGAATATGAGATATAAATTATTGTAATCACACAAAATGGCCTAATGTAAATCTACAAAAAATCGTGCGATCGCATTCAAGCAAATCTCTGCTCTTCCTTTGCTATTTAAATGTCAAAATGCGACGATCAAGCATGCCATCTCGATATATTGGACCATCTACTCATTCAGCTTAGTAAATAAGAGAAGCCACTGTTTGATTGCCACTGTAATTGAGCAAAGTAAACAGGGAGAGGATTAGAGTGGCGTAATTGGTTAAAAGGAGATGATTCTGTAGTCCTTTACTTAGCTCCATTCAGCACGCCGCCGAAAAATACTGATGTCAGTCAAGTTTTTTCCGGAAGCATTTCACATGCCCTCTGATGTTTGGCACTTTTGGGCAGCCGTTCGTTCAGGACTGCGTCAGGTTTAATAAAGGAAAAGGGAAAGCTCGGATGTTCGCCCCATGGCAGCAGGTGGTCTTACTACGCTTAAAAAAATTGTTGCATGCCTAATATGCAAGCTTAAAATATTGAGACCTCGTAATTTAAAAGTAAATCATAAACAAGCACCACATAACCACTAAAAAATTATTTCTATAGAATTTTATGCTTGCAATTGTTTGGTTTATGTAATTTTCTGTTTGTAATGAGCCCATGTATCTCAGAAGAGTAGTGTATAACTATATAAAAGTTCATGTGATGTTCATAAGAATGCTCCCTCTCTGTGATGTTTAAGGAGGGCTGAGTGCGGAGGTGGGAGAGAAAGGGAAGTCTCTCTCACTGGGACAGAGACAGTTGTTGTGTTTGGCCCGGGCCCTACTGACACAGGCTAAGGTACAGTAGCAGCAGTAATGTCCTTGATACATCACCATCTAATCTCATTTAACCCTTTAAGGCCTAATGCAAAAATCCCAGCAGAGAATCATGCTGCCATGTTTACCATAGTAACCTGTATTTGGGCTGAAGCACAGCTTCTCAGCTTTCAGGAACAGTTGGAATTTTTTTTTTTCTATTGCGCAAAACTTACAGTAATTACAGTACTTTCAAAATTACGCGCATATCTGTGTCGGCAACGACACGTTCTTAAAATGCGCACATGCTGTCCTGGTTTAAATGGGTTAACTCCCCTCTCAAATAGGATTTTTCTGTCTCTTCCAAGAATTCCAAAAGGTTTGTCACGTGAGGCCTGTGGATACTCACTATTTGGCTGTGTTGAACTAGCTCTATCTTTAAAACTAAAAATACTGTTCATTTCATGTATTATGTGCATTTGCCACAGTGTCATACAATGTGTTTTCACAGTCAATCAGTGGTTTAACTAGTAATGCATGGATCCCGTTGAGGGCCAAGCATTTTGTTGTTGGCAAGCATTGTTGGTTTTGATAGTTCAATTTATGGCCTATTGACATGAAAAATAAAACACATTTTTATGACGCTCTATCATATCGCCCAACATACATTTGGGGATTGTCAGTTTTATTACAGGCACTCTTAGTAGAAAAAATTTTAAGAAATGAGTGAGCTTGTTTTCAATCTGAGTCTTAAGGACCCATAAATAGGAAACCCTACCCATTTTATTTGGCTGGTGCTGGGATTTTCAGTAAGTATGCAGTAAAAGTAGTATGAATACTCTGAATTTTTCAAGTACGCCAATGCTTAACAGAAAACCTACAGGGCATCTGACAATTTAAGTGTCTGTCTTTGAGGGAAATGGAAGTGATTAGTCTTCCTTATATCACCAATCAATTTTGATGAAGGTTGACTCCTTGGAAACAGCAAAATACTGGGACATCCAGATTTTCATATGAAATGCCTCTTAAAGCTCAGATGGGGCATTTCAATGTCATTGGTAGACAAGTTCAACCAAGACTGAGAGATGGCAAGCAACGGCAGGCCACATCTGCGCTGGTCCACGGCCCCAAGCCAGCATTCTAGCCTGGGGCCTGGCCATCTGGAGCTAGGCTTGCTTTAAATTAGTCAGTCTAATGCAGAGCCCGTATTGGGCCTACTGTGTCAAGCTCAATCATAATAATAATAATAATATTTATTGACCCCCATGACTGGGGAAAGATAAAATACAGCACATAAAATAGGCTACATGTAGCGTAAAATTGACAACAGATTTCATATTTATCAGAATTGAACTCTCAACAGCTAGCACGCCATCAGGTGTGGGACAGACACAGGGGCTAGGTAGTCCTCGCGATGGAGCAGGCTAAAGAGTGAGTCAACCACTCGATCCTCGCCATCGCGCCGGCCACCCAGCCGCACTCGGGGCGCCCCGCCCAAAGCAATGCCAGCAGCCGAGAGACCATACCCAAGGACACGATCAAGAATAGTGCCCTTAACTCTTCGACCAGTAGACAAATACTTAGATAGGGCAGCGATGTTGAACTGCATCATAGCATCATAGCATGCGACAAATACTGTATGTGTTTACGCCATGCACTGTTATGGGCTATTGGTTTGTTCGATAGGTGTTAATGCGGAAATAGCAAGCTGGCAGTTTTTTGGCCCCAATCTGAGGCTAAATCTCAGTGTACACATGCCGTGTACACCTGTTTCTTCATGGAATGAATGAATTCTCAAAATAAACTCCACACTGCCATTATTTTGAACACTACCCTTTCAATGAATGAGTCAATTGCTCAGAACAAGCATCATGCATGTCATGACGGTTGGGTCTGTTGTTTTTCTATTACACTACTACATTTACAAGTTATTGATGTTGTACTGCTATTTTTTTAACCCAACTGTGTATGGTTATAGGACCAGCGGTATAGGAGATATGAAAAGTGTAAGTTTGATCCGATGGGGGTGCTGGATCCCTGGTCTGATCGGCCTCAAATTTATGACATAAAAATATCTTTTCTCTTTCCAAATTGGTGTTGATCATTTCTTCATGGAGTTAGGCTCTGAGCAGAACAGAAAGTGATCCTGTCGTCTTTGAGACAGCGACGAAAACGCTGGGGAAATTCTAGGGGGTAGAGCAAAAATGTTGACCGTTCCTCTGAGGTGTCTTTGATGAGGAGATTCAAACTGCATAGTGCACATTCCCTCTGTCATTATGCCTTACCAATTAACATAATGAGCTTGAGCACTTGGCAAGATGGAGGTGAATCAATTAGTTTCAACTAGTGGAGGGCTTTATTCTACCTTTATGAACACAAATTTAATATATTTAAATATTTTAATACCAAACTTGGTCACCGCTCAATTATTTGTCTTTGTCAAGATACTGTGCATTGATGAAGCTACAGCCAGTGTTGACCAGAAGACGGACAAGCTGCTACAACAGACTATACGGGAGACATTCAGAGACAGGACTGTCCTTACCATCGCCCACAGGTGAGTATCTCTTGAATAGTAATCCTGTTTATTAATGTTTGGCAGCATGGCTGTGTACTGGGAGCTCCCTGCATGCCCATGCGAGCATACATAGCACCAAATGCAGGGAGCACGGCCCAAAGTCTCCATAACAAAACCACACAAGCATAGCTGAAGCACGAAGGCTATTGTGTGTGGGACCCTTGCAGCAAGAAGTGTATTATTGACTAATATCAAAAAGTAGCATAAATGTGAATGAGATATTGAATGAGACCACTGCATTTTTTTCATTTTCCCCACAAGCCTGTATTGTAAGGGAAAAAAATATTTAACGACACAATTTGTAAGACAAAAGCTATGTTTTCATTTCTTTTGAAGCTGATATTCCAAAGAAAATATACTATATGACAAGACTATGGGCAAAGCAACAGCCACCAACCATTTTTCAAAAGATTTTTCAAACACCATATAGAACAAAGCAAAAGGCAAAAAGCACTGAAAGTTCTCTTATTCCTGCATTGATGGAGAAATTTAACTCGCCTGACTCCTCATAAACACTTGAAAGAGGTTGCATAGGTCCCATCTGTTAAGTCCTGAATCAGGAACTATGCGTAAAAGTTTTGTACATCTACATATATTTCGCGAAAAATGTGCAAATACATCCAATTATGTAAGCAAATCTGGGTCACACTTTAGATGAAGTATTGCTCATAAAGGCTTTATACAGCATGTATAATTCCTTCAGAAATGAGACATAATGTCTTCATTAATCATACATAAGCAAATGTCATGCTTTGTAAAGGGTGAAATAACACATCCTTATTCAGCATGTGATGCCAGATGTGATATAACTGACAATTTCACTTAGCTAGTGGCTAAATGCCATAAAGCGTGACATTGTCAGCTAAGTGACATTGTCATTGTCACATCTGGCATCACATGCTGAATAAGGATGTGTTATTTCACCCTTTACAAAGCATGACATTTGCTTCTGTATGATTTATGAAGACATTATGTCTCATTTATGAAGGCATTATACATCCTGTATAAAGCCTTTATGAGCAACACTTCATCTAAAGTGTGACCCAAATCAGTATTTAAACTATTTTACCCTGTGAATCATTTGAATGTGGATAACAGAGCCAAATTTGGCAAAAAAAAGTTTATTTTGCCCCAAATAATATAATATTGAAATGTAATGCAGGAGATGAATCCATGTTCAAACAGTTAGCTCTCTTCTCTCCAGATGTCATCTTTATTTATGAATGGAACAGTGTGCTGCGTAGGTTGAAGACATTGTCAAGCAAGAGTATTTGTGCCATTCAAAATCCTTTGGACAGTACCCTTTTGATGCTCTCTTTTTTTTTTAACAGAATCAACACCATCATGGATTCTGATAAAGTCCTGGTGATGGGTGCGGGGAAAGCAGTGGATTTTGACACTCCTACTGTTCTTTGCCAAAGAGATGACTCCGTGTTTAAAAAGCTTGTGTGTCGACAGTCAAAATAAGGATTAACTGAGGACGAGCAGAATGAGGTCAGGGTGAAACGAAAAGGAGAAGTAGCCAGCAGGGTCGCCTTTCTTGCTTTTGGCTTTGTCGGTTTCTTTTGCCACAAGTTGGAAGGAAGAGACTCCTCATGGATATGCAGTTACCATTCACACATCCTGCAGATCTGCACAAATGCCCCCTGCTGTCCTGGCCATCTCAGTCATTCTTCCAGGATCAATTCAGTAACATGAAAACACGCACACTCTCATTATTTGATTTTTCTGCTTAACATGGACTTGGTTGCACATAATCCTCCAGTTGGGGACGAATAGAGTGTAACTACATCCCCAGGAGGTGCTGTGGCAAATTGTGTGCTGCCTTGGGCTGTTGGGAGGCTGTTCATGCACTGACAAAGCATGCTACCGAAAGTACCATTTCTAGCTCCCCTGGACCAACGGTGTGGTGGGCTTATGTCGTGGCCTGGTTGTTTGCCATAATTTCTGCAGCGATTCAGCTGAAAGTAGTTATGTGGGCATGGAGCAGCACAACTCAACATATTATTCTGGGTTTTTCTATTTATTGCATTTTGATGTTGATTTGACCTCTGACATCACACAATGCCCCTAAATTCATTGATAGCTTAAAAAAAATCTTCTTCTCTGAAACTACTCGACCGATGAAGCTGAAACTTTGTGGACATCTTCCAACCAATGAAGACGCCAAAGCTTCCATAAATTGTGGCAATCCATTCTCAAATATGGCTGCCACAGCAGCTTTCTTGAAAATTTTGACAATTTTTCAATAGCTTCGGCAATTCCACTGAAATTTTGTGTTCAGGTAAGAAGCCGCACAACTCATCACATGCTACTTCTGGTGTTTTGGTATATCACACTTTAACCTTTATTTGACCTCTGATATCAGATGACGCCCCGCAGTGTCATCAGCAGCTTTAAAGAACTCTGAAACTACCTGTCCAGGCTAGGGAGCGGAGACTGTTTTGACATGAGGAATGAGGACACCATTTAAAAAATTGTCAAAATTGGTCAGTAGACGACAATTTTGATAAGTTCAATATTTTTTTTATTTTTATGCCCCCATCATATATGGCAGGGGCATTTTGAGTTATCGTCCGTCTGTCCATATGTACGGGATGTCGTTTGTCCACTTCTCAAAAACTGCTGCACAGAATTCAACAAGTTTTGATAAAGGCCATCCAGATAGATCAAAGGTGTGCATCTCATGTTTTGTTTGACAAAATTGGATCATTTTAAAAAATCATTTTTTCGGGGCTTCACAAACTCTTAGTGGCAGGTGCATCTGCGTCCAAGGACACAAATTTTCTATTTTTTTTTTTTTTCATTTTGATGGGTTTCTGACTAATAACACAATATTCTGAAACCCCATGTTTACAAATGGGAAATTCAATGTTGCCTCCCACTAATGATACACCAGATAATATGTGCATGCATTACAAGCGGCTTCCATAATGCTGCATAGTGCTTGCAGGGTCCTGCAAACAACTGACCACTTTGATCCTAACGGTTGAATGTCTAGGTGGGCTACTGTACCCCCAGCACTATTCTTACAAGTTGATTCTTATCCATAAGAACCGGACCCATTTCTCTTAACAGGAAAATTATGCGGGATATAAAACAGACCAAATATACCACATGAAACACATTTGTGAAAAGGATTTGTAACAACTGTATCACAGTGGGCTCTTATGGGTTAAAAAGCATCTGCAAATATTCCTGAAATTACCTTTTAAACATTTTGTCCGCTCAACTCAGTTTTATTTGTATATATACAGTATCTCACAAAAGTGAGTATACCCCTCACATTTCGACAATTAATTGATTATATCGTTTCAGGGGACAATGTTACAGAAGTGAAACTTGAATATATTCTAGAGTAGTCATTGTACAATATGTGTAGCAGTGTAGATTTACTGCACTGTCCAAATAACTGAACAGTCAGTCACTATTTCCAAAATGGGTGGCAACAAAAGTGAGTACACACCCCAATTGGTAATTGTCAACCAAGCAATGAAACGTGTCTTATTCATCATGTTCATGCTTTTGTCTGTTCGACTGGGCTATATGAGGTTGTGTAACATGTTGAAGGTTTAAATTGTGGTGCTTTAGGTGCAATGCTCTCGTTCTGGTCACTGGATGGTCAACATGGCACCTCATGGGAAAGAACTTTCTGAGGATCTGAAAAAGAGAATCGTTGCTCTCCACAAAGATGGCCTAAGCTACAAGAAGATCTGTGAAACCATGAAACTGAGCTAAAGCACAGTGGCCAAGGTTATTCAGCGGTTTTCCAAGACGGGGTCTACTCGAACAGGCCTCATCAGGGTCGACCGAAGAGGTTGAGTCCTCGTGCTCTGTGTCAGGTGCACAAGTTGGCTTCAGAAAACAGACGCAAGAGTGCTGGCAGCATTGCTAACGAGGTTGCAGCAGTGGGAGAACAGCATGTCAGTGCTCGGACCATACACCGTGCACTGCGCCAAGTCGGTCTGCATGGCCGTCGACCAAAACGGAAGCCTCTTCTGAAGCTAGCCTACAAGAAAGCCCGTAAACCGTTTGCTGAAGACAACCAGTCCAAGAACATGAACCACAGGAACCATGTTCTGTGGTGTTTATTTTGAAAAATCTATGAAGGGAATGTGGTGAAAAATCAAATAATATGCTTTTGTATTGTTTTCAACATAATGCTTGTCAAGATAATTTACTAATCACTACTTTCGGTTTTAATATTAATGAAACACACAGTTTCAACTGTTTCTGATTTGGGATTGGAAAATCAAAATTGAACATATCGAGAGTCATAAGCCGATCCTTCAATTCTGTTTTTGCCATATTTGATGACTATTTGAAATACCTCCCACTTTTCGTAAGGCTACATAAGAACAATACCAATTTAGATATTAAAGTAGTAACAGGCTGGGCATTCTGAAATATCTGTTGGGCAATGAAAAGCAAGTATTTAGCATTGCTGCGCATCAAATATGGTATTCAGGTGTAAACAGAAATGTGAGGTCACAAGTACAACATTTCTGCATGGTCCATAGCTTGCGAATAAAACCTTAGTCACAGTTTGGCACGATCAAGGCTCACACTTTAAGGGGCCAACAGGCTGCGAACAGAATACATGGGCACCATAAAAACATTGATTTACATCACATTAAAATTACATATACAGTGGACTCCAGAATCACTGTCTACCATATTTCGAAAATGCTCAAAAATACTATAAAAATGAACATTTTAACATTACAGTCATAAAATCAAAATGCCAGCTAGTGAGAGATACTCTGTATTAATGTTTCAATGGAACCAAAATGACTTCTTCCTTTAATTAAAAATCAGTTTCATCCAAATCAAGAAATGGTGTTTCATAATTAATGGTCTGGTAGCAACCACGTCTGGCAAGGGCAGTTGTATGAGTTATTTCCCTGTGGTGTTTGACAAGGTTAGAGTATTCGTTTGACAGGAATTTATACCAGTCCTCTATCTAGATCCTTTCAAGATCAGTCTCATTTCTGAAGATCAGTCACATTCCTGAGTTGGCACTGATCAACTGCCCTCTTCATTTTAGCCCACAGGTGTTTGATTTGTATGGTGACTCAGATGGCCATTGTAAAACATTGATTTTATTGTCCCAGACCCAGCTCTGCTTGAATTTTGAGGAGTGCTTTGGGTCATTGTCTGCTGGAAAGTCCACCTCAGTGAAGTCTCTGCCTTATGGCAGAGGCAACAAGATTCTCCATCAAAATATCTTGATACTTGGTCGAATCCTTTAAGCCCTTGATCATCACCAGTGCCCTTGGACCTATTGAATTAAAATAGCCCTAAAGCTCATGTCATGGTTCCCATTCAGACATGTTTTCATATTTTCAGGTCCCCTTCATCTTCAAACAATTGGAGAGGGACAGACTGTTCAGAAAATTAGACTTTATTCAGGTATATGAGCCAGTACAAAGCCGAGCTCTTCTTGTGCAAGAACTGACTTTCTACTTTTCATACCCAATGTTTATCACCTTCATCACTGGAAATTTCTTCCAAATATGGTTTTTCTGTCCTCTCACGCTACAGTGGTTCAATCACGTAATGTCTGCTTCTTACTTGTTTTTCTCATTTTCATTGGTTGGCATAATTTGCAAAATAACTACTTCAAGGGTATCAAATTGTTTAAGAGAACTTTTCAGTGGGTCATTGGTCGTCCCAGAGGCAGGCAAACCAAAACACTGCCTATGTGCCCTGAGAACTGCAACCAAAAGATTATATCCTTCTTACATATTTCTAATACTGGTAATGCATAATTCAAATGCATTTAATACATATAGCTGTGCTAACATAATCAAAACTACTAACATGAAGCAAGCATGAATAACTATGATAACTGATGATGAATAATGCTGATGACTGAATCAACTGGACAGACGTTTATCAAAGCTACAGAAGTCAACTGAACAGATATTGATTAAACCAACTGAACAAATATTAATCAAAGCAGAAATCCACTGAACAAATTTTGATTGAATCAGCTGAACAGGTATTAATCAAAGCTACAGAAATCAACTGCTTATGCGTGTGTGAACTGCTTGTGTGTGTATCGGTGTGTGTTCGTGTGCGTGTGTGTGTGTGTGTGTGTGTGTGTGTGTGTGTGCGCGCGCGCGCGCGCGCGTGTGTGTGTGTTACAGCTGCTTGCATAATATGGTTACTGATTATGATCATTAATTTACTGGTGATGAGTATATGATGAGTAATACTGAAATATGATCCTCAACGCTCACTGATCCAGTATTATAATTTACCGTGGGTATGAGGTGCCTTTCCTTGTATGCATCTCAGTTGCAACATCAAACATGCCAATGCTGTATCTGACAAAAATGTACAAATTTTGCCTCATCTGACCACAATGCTTTGAGGTGATTGTGACACTCAGTTTTGGAAAAATATTGTTAGATAGGAATATTTTTCCTTCAGTCATTTTCTGTAAATTCAGGATTGTATTTTCATTAATTTTTAAATGAAAGCTTTGGAGGATTAACAACAAACATGTTTTTTCATAGCCTCTTAATATTTACCAAGAAGAACGCTATGATCACATGCTACAGCAGTCCCAAGGTGCCCAGCTGGCAACGATGGTCGACTGTATCAACCCAATAAAACCGTATGCTTCAATAACAGCAGACCAACATAGCAAGAAGCCTGACTGCATCAAGCAAAGAAAACGGCTTAGAAGATTGCTGAAATCACTGGAATTGGGTCAGGACTGGTCCAACAATTAATACCTGGAAGGATAGTGGTGAACTGTGATTTTGTGGAAGAAATGGGTTGGAGAAAAATAATGACTGATCCTGATAGGAGATCACTAAAATACTTGGCGAAGTCTGATCATAAAAAAAAATATCAACTGCAGAACTCATGGCTATGTTTACTTATGAAGTTAAGAGCATTTCCACAATGCAACAAGAACTTGGAGGATTGAGACTAAACAGTTGCACGGCCACAAGAAAGCCACTTGTTTGCGAGGTGTTATGGCCCCAATTTGTTATGGCGTCAATTTGTTACGGCGTCACAGACAGCAAGGGATGACAGACAAAATTCTTCAACTTCAACAGATTTAATTAAACAAACACTTAGAACTAATTTACACTCTACCCTACTGACCAAGATTGAAAAAAAAAGATAGTTACAGTCCTTTGGTAATTGAGATGGGCTGCTATGTTGCGATGTCCTGGGACAGGAAAATGCTCCAACACAGGCAAAAATCCACAAAAAGCTTCACAGGTCTTGAAAAGAGTGACAGGTCTGGTCAAATGTATCCTTCCACAATTTCTCCTTGCAATTTCTCCAACTACTCTCCCACTCTTTCAATTTTTCTCCTTATATACTCTTTTCCAGCCCCCTCTGAGACATGCCCAGGACATGCCCAAAACCTAGTTCCAGACTTGGCTTAACAAAAAAAATGTCAATACTGCCATCTAGTGGCTTTTTTCCACATCACAGAGGCTCATTGGGAAAAAATGATTTCTGTTAGCAAGGAAGCATAAAGATTGAACTGAAGCAATGAAAAAGGTCATGTGGTCTCATGAATCCAGATTTACCCTCTTCCAGAGTGATGGGCATGTCAGGGTAAGAAAGGAAGCCCATATTATATTCTCATAGGGCTCATAGTTAGAACTGAATAAGCACAGATGAAAAATGCCATTCAGCATGTCAGTCTCTGTGCATCTAGAAGGATTCCAAAAGCCAACAGTTCATTTGTTTGGAGATGAGCCCAAGGTCCAGAAAATAAAGAACACAATATGCGGAAGCTTGCTTTAGGGTGCCTGCTGGTAATTACATGTGTATATATTTTTATCTGCATGCTCAACCCCTGTCCCTTAGATTCAGTCTGTGCACCTTGAGTCAGTGGCGGACTGAGACAATAATTCAGGCCGGTAATTTGGACTCAATCCCAGGCCACTATCACCCTGTTCACATGAACTACCAGACCACTAATTCTGTGGGCTAACCCTATTTGTTGATGTAATGGGAACCAGACACGTCATAAATTTGGCCACTATCTTCTTCTGGTAGAGGAAAGTTATCCAGATTATGAAATGCAAAAAAAAAAAAAAGGGACTGGAGTAGCCTGCTGAATTTTCAATGTATACTATGACTATGGGTGAACTCTCAAAAACTCACACAGTTACAGAGAGATACGCAGTTCAAATGTTTATATTTATTTTCAAGCATCAAGTATATCCAAAGTATCAAAAACCGCACACATTCACACACAAATAGTAAATACTACCTACTAAATGCTACCTTCTAAAGCATACTGTAGTTACACAAAGATATTATATCCTTAATATCATAGACTGTATAAAAAGATGGACGAAGCAATTGTGGTGTCACCCAATGGTTTCAGCATACCATTTAGGAAGCCTCGATTTTGGCAATTTGAACAGCGTCATTTTGAAACCGGATGTGATTCCTATTGGACGAGAGCGTGAAATGAAGATAAGGGGGGAGCGAGGGGTGGATCTACGGGTGGATCTGACCGTATCTGATGAGGGCCAGAGGATAGCCACGCCCCTAAAGCATATTCTGGCTTTAGTCTTTATTCTAGTCTATTTGGGACCATAATTTACAAAAATGAACATCATGATATATTGAAGGAGACTTGATACTTGCGAAACATACCATAAAATAATGTGGAAAATCATTATTGAAATAATAAATCAGGTGGTAAAGTAGGGTCATTTTCTCATAGACTTCTATCGATTGAACTTCTTTCTGCTACCACTGACGTCTCCATCTGCTGGCCATTAAATAGAATGCACATTTTAGAGATTTCCGCATTGGCCTCACTATTCAGACCCGGGTGCTGCGTTCATCTTTTTATACAGTTTTTGATTAATATATAATGAAAAATCAGCATCTGTAGTCCAGTGCAGTGTGTTGTATTCATTTTTTGGCTGTTCTACTGATAATTAGCTCAAAAGCAGCTGTCATTGTCAAACGTCAACATTGTCAGTTTGATGAAATGTATAATCAGTAATTCATACTACTTTTTATTATTATGCCCCCGTCCCGTCCGAATGAGCAGGGGCATTATAACTAAATAATGCCTCATCCAATCCATCTCATTTTCTAGGTGGTGTATGGGGCTAGGTAAAGGTTCCTTCGAAAACCAGTTTCCATACAATAACTAAATAATGCCTCATCAATCCATCTCATTTCTAGGTGGTGTATGGGGGGTAGGTAGAGGAAGGTTCCTTTCGAAAACCAGCACCATGCGATATCCAATATGGCCGCCACTGCAGCCATCTTGATTTCAGTTTCCACACAATAACTAAAGAACGCCTCATCCGATCCATCTCATTTCTTGGTGGTGTATGTGGGGTGGGTAGAGGAAGGTTCCTTTTGAAAACCAGCACTGTGCGATATCCAATATGGCCGCTGCAGCAGCCATCTTGATTTCAGTTTCCACGCAATAACTAAAGAATGCCTCGTCCGATCCATCTCATTTCTTGAGGGTGTATGGGGGGTGGGTAGAAGAAGGTTCCTTTCGAAAACCAGCACCATGCGATATCCAATATGGCCACCACTGCAGCCATCTTCATTTCAGTTTCCACACAATAACTAAAGAACGCCTCGTCCGATCCATCTCATTTCTTGGTGGTGTATGCGGGGTGGGTAGAGGAAAGTTCCTTTCGAAAAGCAGCACCGTGCGATATCCAGTATGGCCGCTGCGGCAGCCATCTTGATTTCAGTTTCCATGCGATAACTAAAGAACTCCTCATCTTCATTTGAAAACCAGTTTTCTTTTAACATGTTTCACTTTCAGTATTATTCACTCTCACTATTCACCATGCTAGACTAGCAACCTATTCAATCTTAACCCCAATTAAACATACGGGCGGGGGCATATGCCACGCTCCGCGTTGTTCTTGTTCTAAGCAGCTTTAGTCGACCGAACTAGATTTTTTTCCTAGGATAGCTTTTCTGTCATTAAACTACTTTCAGGGTAAAGTAATTGACAGCTTCGAAAGCCATGCTTTCAAAGTAGCTTCCCCAACACTGGTTATTTATTTATTTTAATCGGCTTCCACTAAGCGGAACGTATTAAAGAAGCAACAGATAACTTTTTAACTGGTAACCCGGTAGCGTTATTATATGGCTGTAGCTGACTGATTCAGTCAGACTGACAACAGAAAGGGCGATAATTTTGTCAATGCATTGATATTCATTCAGGTCGGTAAATGAATCGCTAGTCAGTCGCCGTCCTTGTTCTTTCATTAGGTTGACAGGTCGTCATCATGTGACGAGCATATTCAGTCACCCTAACTGGATAGATGTACTTCCTCATATGGGTATCAATGGACAGACACAAAATATCAAGGGTTATTACCTTTCTGTTGCCAGACTGACCGAATCTGCTGGCTAGCTACAACAGTATAATAACCATAATAGCGCTACCAGCTTGCCAGTTAAAAAGTTAACGATTGCCTCTAAGTGAAATCTAACTATGATGGGTGTGTGTCTGTTTTAGCGAGTGTTTTTGACTGACCTGCTCCCTTACTGGCAAACATGTCAGAAATTTTTAAAGCGTTTGCTGCTTCTGTGGCCAGTGCTTTGCGTTTTTCATCCTCTCCCTCTCCGCTCCACATTTCCATTTTTTTCGCTCCATTATTCTAGGCGCGTCTAAAAAGCAAGTAACGTTCGGCTGTTCTGTGCATCGCGGGGTGCCGTAATGGTTTCATTTTCACAGAGATCACCTGATTTGTGGATTCTTTGCGATCCGTCAATTCATTCCTAATTCGGTTATTAGCCCATTGCAGGTCAAGCTGACTGGATGGCTACCGTCAGGCCACCGGGAAATGTCCCGGCACTCCCGATGGCCAGTCCGCACCTGCCTTGAGTTCAGTTCCGGCACATCTGAAGGCAGGTTGGTTTTATGGTCACCATCCCATAAGATGCAGCTGTGCAACCTGACCTGATTCTGACCTCCCATATCAAACTGAAGTAGACAGTGCGCGTAAGTGTTCTGTATGCAAAAGCTCAGGGGAGGCGGTAATTTTTGAAGCCACGAAAACTTTAACTGGCAAGCCAATTAGGCAATTACATAAAGGGTACTCAGAGAACATTCTGACAATTAGTTGTGAGTCAATTTACGAGTGGAGTATGTACTGTCTTGAATTTTGGATGGAAGGGGGTAAGGGGTGATTAATGGTGGCCGGTTTTAATTGCTTTGCATGGTAAAATAGATGGGAGATAGGAATAACTGAGGACAGAGGATAGGAGATAAATAGGAGATAGGGAAATATTACAGGAAGTATATGCAAGGTGTAGGGTGTAATCCCATCAGAAACAATGATAAGAAAAGTCCCTAACTTGTTGAGAGAAATCAGTTCCTTTTCACCATTTTCTTGCTTTGAGGTGCTCTCTGTTTTTCTGAGTTGAGTGTTTTCTTTTATGATCTGCGTAGATCAGCCTAGGTTCTTGTACGTTACTTTCAAGTTATACAGCAGCATGCACTGATGACTATTCACAACCACTTTTTCTGAAAAGTGGTCCTAATATATTACTTCTCTATAATTTTTTGGTGAGAATGTGTTGAAAAATACTATTGTAGGCAATGAGGACAAAAAAAAATAATTTCCACACGTATATGAGGTAAAAATATGGGTAATAAACAAAAACACTGAAAACATCCATTTTTTTATAACAATTGACAGGTGTCGCAAATTTGATTTTTTGGGATCTTGCATAGCCTGATTGCATGTTTGAAGGCTCATTCCATGATTACTGATACTAAAAAAATTTGCTTCAACTGGTTTGAGTCTAAATTAGTCTGCAAAATTACTTCTGATGTTTAGTTGCGCCAGTATATAAGGTGACATGAACTTTGAGCAGTGTCACAGTGTTGAACACGATGGCACGACAGAAGGAGCTCTCTGAGATTGTTCATAGCCTCATTGTGGCCTTAAATGATGCTGAAGACATTAAATGCTGCCATGGCAGTGTAAGAAACACCATCAAGCGTTTCAAAGAGACCGGTTCGCTGAAAACAAGAGGCAATAGAAGTGCGAAACAGATGCGCCTCTGATGTTCTGATAGGTCATGGTCTGATAGGTCGTGTTGCTGCCAAGAGCAGGCAACATCAAAAAAAGACTTGAGTTTGCCAAGAAATTTAAGTATTGGACACCAATGGACTGGGAACAAGTCCTTTGGACCGATGAATCAAAATTTAAAATTTTCTCATGCAAACCCAGAATTAATGTGTACCGTGAAGTTGGAGGATGTTTCAAAAATTACTGTTTAACCCCTTCAGCAAAACATGGAGATGGCAATATTATGGTTTGGTGTTCAGTCTGCTCAAAGGAAGCCGGTGACGGAATCATGGATCAAAAGAAGTATCACAGCATCCTTATGAGGCACGCATTGCCATCTGGAAAGAGAGTGATTGATCGGGGATTTTATTTTCAACAAGATAGTGGCCCTAGACACACTTCTAAGTCCTGCAAGAATTATTTCAGTCGGAAAGAAACATCTGGTGACATAAAAGTCATAACTTGGCCAGCTCAAAGTCCAGACCATAATCCAAATGAGCAAATCTGCAAATCCAATATGCAAATCTGTACACACACACATATACACATTACACACATATACATACACACACTATTGTGCACCCCTACAGATGCTTTGTCCAGCCTTGCAGCGACTTAATGTTGGATTGAATTTCATGAACTCAAGTGTTTGCTGTGGAGTTAGACCTGAGGCCCTGAGGCTGCCTTCCAGGCTGTAAATACAGCTGGAGTTGTGCCACATGTTCATATCCCCAGTCATGAGCTAAATAGACTTGCCAATTTTTCAGGGCGCAAACCATTGCTGTACTCAACGCATGACTGGTTCAACTCAGCTTTGCAGAGGGTGGCAACATGAGAGAGGAGGTCTTGTGCATAATGACCAAAAAGGAATGACAAAGTAGTTTTTATAAAAATAATAAATATATATTTATTTCTTGTATGAATGGTGAATATAAGAGTTTTTTTTTTTTTAATGTGGTCATAATGCTGAATCAGGAATGGACTTCTTCTTCGCTGTGTGAAACTGTCAATGATATATTTTCTGAAAAAATAGGGAGCACTAAATTATCAGCTCTGACTTTTTGCAGAGACACTTGTAATAAAATATGTGTGCAGGACTAGGAAAAGGGGTCATTTGGGATTTTTTTTCCATTCTGAGATTAACAGGGTCAAAGTTCAACCTGTTCTATTTAACTGAAAATGCATGTGCAATTTCAAACTACTGTACTGTCAATTTACAACACTTTGCTGTGAAAAACCTGGATCACTCTTTGATTTTGTTGGAAAATCTCAATTTTAATAAAATGACCCAAGTGACCCCTTCTCCTAGTCCTGCACACATATCTATTTTTTTTATTTTATGGTGATAAACACATACCTATAATTAATAAGTTGACCCAACTGCAGTAAGCATAACATTTTTTTCACTACACTTAGATTGGATTGAAAGCAAACTCATTTTGTATGAATACAAATATTCAAAAATTACTTTCACAGAATAATAGCTGCTCGAAGCGCAGTTTATTTTTGCTCTTTTCCCGCTGCTAATTCAGTGAGTTTTGATCATAGACCAGTAAACCTTATAGGGTTAGAATCCATATTTAGAATAGGTTAGAATGATGCATCACATGTCTGGTGGAATGAAGTTACGGAATCGGTCGCTCCGCATATACGACACATGCATCTTGTGTTTCCTATGAACTCATTCAGTTGCTTGGTGTTCGAAGTGAGTTTTGTTTTGTTAAAAATGGTTATCATGAGCTGAGTTTCTTCACCTTAAGATACATTATCTGACTATGTTGCTACATGGTTAGCATGCCCTTTTATGTGTTTGATGTGAGATGCACCGCTGCCCCCGGTACAGGGGGCATTCAGGTTCATGAGGTTAACCCTTTATTAACCACCGTAGCATATCTGCTACATAAAGTGAAAGGGTTAACAGCCTGGACACCCTGCTGGTTTTGTTTCTTATTGCAAAATAAACATTTGAGAATAACTTGAATGGTCCGTCAAGTTGGAATTTTAAAATTAAAAAAAAAAAAAATTTTAATTTAAATTTAAAAAAATCAATTTTTTTTTTTTTAACTATTTTTCCAAATATTGGCCCGTAATGAACATATTTGCCTAGGGAAATGATTTTTACACAATTGGAATGGTACTTGGTTAACAGAGGGTTAAATAACAACAAGGATCTTTTCTATATTTTTTTGCATCACAAGGTTACTCATTGTAGTTGTTTAGGTTGTTGTGTAAGTTTCATTGTTTGTTGTTGTCGTTTTTTTTTTTTTTTTTGTGTGTATTGTGTTAAATTAATTAGAGGCCCCAAACTTAAGTTTTGCTTATTGGGTGTCCTCCTGCATGGTAAAAGAGCTAAGCTTTTTATCTTTTTCATTTTGTATTATTTTGCCATGCAGAAACAATAAATGAAATGAAATGAGAAAAGCATTATAAAATATTGTGCATTTGTGCAGAAATTCAGCTGCTGCTGTATTATTTGTCTGACAGCGATTTCTCTGGTTGAATCCTCAGCCTGTCAGTGTTTGTTTACATCTTTTCCCTCCCCGAGACATTGCGATAACTGCCACGGAATTTCCGACCTCACTTTGGTGAATAGGGGTGTTTTCACAAACAGAATCAGAATCATGTTGGTAGTTTGGTTATTGCTTGAGCGTTTTAGCGACTTTGGTTCTGCATGAATGGCATCATTATTTTAACCAAATGATAACCAAAGCCTGAGGTGGGTTTAGCATCAATTCAAGACGGCGGAAAGGAAATGCACCCATATTTCGACACTTTACACTCTGCGCCATGTTTGTTTACAACACAGCCACATCCAGGAACAATTTTTGGGCAGGTGTTTTCGCGCGCATTTTTTAAGATTTTTCGGGTCATCCATTTGACACCACAAACATGTTTCTGTTTTGCAAATTCGCCCTAGCTAATCTGGGTGACACACATCATTGGCTACCATATACTGTCAAGCATAGGAAATGCTTTTATTTTCTTAATTCAGTTTCATCAGTAACCGAGATAGAATGTATCCCCACTGCTGAGCAAAATGAATGACAAGAGGAATGACTTCACATATTGACAATGACTAGGTTGGTTACCATTCTGCATAAGACTTTAATGGCCCATATTTTGATTCTATCTGGATCAGCACAAAATTTGTACATTCTGTGGCCTTTCTAGAGCTTATTGCTGCACCCACAGGTGCTGCAACCAATCATATTGACACATTTTGAATACTTAGCTTTGAAATTATGAGCTCATTTTCACACATAAACTTATTGACTGAGATAGTGCCCAGTTACTTGGTGGCAGCTCATTGGCTCCATATGTTACGTTACCAGCTAGAACCTTCATGTCTCAACTCTGACAATGCTAGCTTTGTTTTGAAGAGGAGTGAGGTGTTCTCAAATGGGCGAAAACCACTATGGACTGGAGCACGTGGAAGAGTTATTTTGATGAAATCATTGATTTGGGCAGGGTTGGCATGAAGGACAAGACCTACCAGGGGCATGTTCAAGATCGTGTGGTAAAGAGAGAACCAGCAAGTGCTTGCATTTTGAACAATTAAACGTTTGGTCTTGTGTAAACGAGTGAGAACAAAGGCGAGCGGCCTTGCCTTGCTTTATGACATCCACTTCCGCACTGCTTTTTTATGGAATTTGATGCTAACCCTAGTATGCAGTCACGTTGGAAAACACACAAGAATCTTGCATGTTGTACAAAACACTGGAGTCTTCCCTTGAGACCTTGGCAGGAGACCCTTCAGTCTTGAACATGCCCCACATCTAAGCCTGGAAGAGCAACTATCTAGATTGGTATATTTGATAGGTACAGAACGTTGCTGTTGCATCATTAGCCCAAAAAAAAAAAAATCTAGTTTGCCAACTATCTAGAAGCAGACCTTTATGGAATATCCTCAAATGTCCAGTTTAAACTGAAATTTAATTGGCTTTGAATAAATCACTGGCTATTGATACACTTGTCTCTTGAAT
This sequence comes from Gymnothorax javanicus, assembly GCA_029692085.1. Taxonomy (NCBI): domain Eukaryota; kingdom Metazoa; phylum Chordata; class Actinopteri; order Anguilliformes; family Muraenidae; genus Gymnothorax; species Gymnothorax javanicus. Next base: position 111,472,983 of record CM056200.1, read on the forward strand.
ATGTAGCTTGCAGAAATGGACTGTAAACATAATAGCATAATTTTTGGAAATAATCTTCAATTTGTGTATATGCCCTGATGCAACCTTATTCCAGGTGCTCTCAGCATACCAGCTCACAAAATTGCCATTTGATTTATTCTGGAAAGCGTCCAGCCCCCATTATAAAAGTTCCTGCTGGATTTTACATCCCACATCAAAAGTGGCAGTGAAACAGTCATCTTTACCAAGGGAGCAGGTGCAGGGATTGGATGATGGAAGGGCCAGAAAAACTATTACCTCATATAAAGAAGCTGGTTAACTGCTTTCTGCGCTGTGCCATCATAGATGAAGGATCAATACAAATTAAAGTGGCAAGCAGCGATGAACGGGCCCTCACACCCTTGTGCACGTTGGGGGTGGTGGCGAAATCCTGATGGGTGCAGCTATGCATTGAAAACAATTGGATAGCGGCAACCTGGTTAAAGAAGGTGAGAGGACTCCTTTGTTGAAATATTCTAGGGGGTGCTATGTAGCCATTTTGCCCCCCCCATGGGCAGCTCCCCTATTATATGTAAGTGCTTGCCATTCTTGACGTCAATTTTCATGAGGTTATGACTTTGTTAAAGCCATGTAAAAGCATGTTTTGCATGTTTTAGAAGTGAAATGAAGTTGATGGGGTCAACTATGTGTCATCAGTACATGTTAAAGCAAAAACTGGTCACTTCCTGTTACCACCGGGGGGCGCTATTAGTAAAGTGGGAAGTTAATATATCGGGACGTTCAGGGTGGAGCCATCAATATGTCCATAAAGTTTGAAGCTGCTACGAACAAGAATGTGGGCGTGAGAGCCGTTCGAATGTAAATGGCGAGAAAACGAAAAGTCGCCAATATTTTTCGAGCCCTAGATGCCACGCCCTTTGACCTAGAGACATGCAGAGCACAACTTTAGGTCAGCATGGGGTCTTGATGATCTGTAGCCAATTTGAAGTCAATCCCTAGGACTAGTTCATTCCAAAGTAAGTAGTGCAAATGGCCGCAACGAAAAAAATTCAAAACAAAATGGCCGATCACAAAAATCTCCACCACATCCAAAAGACTAAGCGACGTAATTCCCGGCAGGCGCAGTGGTCATTGTTTTTCAATTGCTTTAACTTCATGTTAACCTATCGCCCGGGTTCCAAAAACATCAAGCCTGATGCCTTGTCGCGGATTTACGACCTCTCTGGTCGTGATCCGATTCCTGAACCGGTTATCCCGGCAGCTCAGATTGTGGCTCCCATCCAGTGGGACGTTGAGTCTGTTATAACCTCCGCACTAAACTGAAGCATAAGCTACTGATTGAGGCAATGTGGGACATTTTTTTTAATAAGGCTAATGCAGGCCATCTACGATTGTAGTTGCAGGTTTAGAAGCTGAATCCAAATTGGAATCAATATTCAAGTCCAGAAAATTTCAGGAAAGTTGGCAGTAGGCTTATTCATTAAATCAGCTATTGCTTCATAAACATAATACAGACAGGGTAACAAAAGACAAGTTGTCAATGTCAATGGGCTTTTTTCAATGAACTAGTTTAAGAAATATAATTGCATAATATAGCCTGCATGTAATTTGCCGAAAATATAAAATTATGTCAATTAACTATGGTACTTTATATTTTACTGCGTTTAATCTCAGCAAGGGAAATTCTGAAGCCAACGTCACAATTCATTTCCAATATGTATCCAGCTGGATGATGAAAATGAGGTCCAGATACAAGTAATTAATTCTTACTTGCGATAGAGCACTGTCCCTCGATGGAAACATATTTGAGCGAAGTCACGAAAAGCGGAACACTTCTGTAAAAAAATTAGGGTGTGTATTTTATTATTGCCAATAAAGGAACTGTTTACTTATTATTTTAGGTGTAGAAAAACCACTGCAATTTTTTCTCTTTTTTTTTTTTTTTACACATTTATGCTAAAAATAGCCAGGTTTTTTTTTTTTTTTTTTTACTTAATTTGTCTACTGCATTGCCAAAAACCAATGAATCCAGCCAAAATTTAGTCAAGATTAAACATTCTTCAAATAAATCACACGTCTAAATGATCATGTTGAAAAATCTATTTATCTATCCACATCTCTGGAAAAATGAAATTGTACCGTTTTTCGTGCCTGCGCTCATATGGAAGTGGGGAACACTTTTTATTAAAGGTACAGTGTGTAACTTATTTGGCTTTTTATTAGCAAAAATCAAATATTGCTTTCATAAATACAACCCAATTCTGAAATAGTTGGGACAAAGTGTAAATTGTGAATAAAATCAAAACGCAATGACTTTCAAATCACACCAGCCAGTACTTTATTCACAAGAGAACAGACATAACATAGCAAATACTGAAACTGAGAAATTTTATAATTTTATCCACAAAATGAGATCATTTCAAATTTGATGGCTGCTACAGGTCTCAAAAAAGTTGGGACAGGGGCCTGTTTACCATGGTGTACCATCCCTTCTTCTTTTTTAACACAGAGTTGGAGGGTGTCTGGGCATTTGAAGGAGACAAGTTTCTCGAGTTTAGCCATTGGAATTTGATCCCACTCTTGTTTAATAAAGGCTTCCAGCTGCTGGAGAGTTTTGGGTCTCCTTTGACGGACTTTTTGTTTAATTATGCACCAAATGTTCTCAATCAGTGAAAGATCAGGACTGCAGGCAGGTCATTTCAGCACACGGACTCTTCTACTACAAAGCCATGCTGTTGTAATAGCTGCAGTATGTGGTTTTGCATTGTCCTGCTGAAATACACAAGGACTTCCTTGGAATAGATGTCGTCTGGAGGGGAGCATATGTTGCCTAAAATCTTTATATACCTTTCAGCATTCATGGTGCTTTTTAAAACATGCAAGTGTCCCACACCATATGCACTAATGTATCCCCATACCATCAGAGATGCTGGCTTTAGAACTGAACACTGATAACAGGAGGGGTGGTCTTTCTCCTCTTTAGCCCGGAGGACACGACGCCCATGATTTCCACCAAGAATGTCAAATTTGGACTCGTCTGACCACAGGACACTTTGCCACTTTGCTACAGTCCATTTTAAATGAGCCTTGGCCCACAAAACACGGCGGCGCTTCTGGATCATGCTCAACAATGGCTTCCTTTTTACATGATAGAGTTTTAGGTGGCATCTGTGGATGGCACGGCGAACTGTGTTTACAGACAGTGGTTTCTTGAGGTATTCCTGGGCCCATTTAGTAATGTCAATGACAGAATCATGCCGGTGAGTGATGCAGTGGCGTCTGAGGGACCAAAGATCACGGGCATCCAGTAAAGGTCTTCAGCCTTGTTCCTTACGCACAGAGATTTTTCCAGTTTTTCTGAATCTTTTGATGATGTCATGCACTTTCGATGATGAGACCTTCAAAGCCTTTGCAATTTGATATTGTGGAACATTGTTTTTAAAGTATTGCACAATTTTTTTTACGCAAGCCTTCACAGGTTGGAGAGCCTCTGGCCATCTTTACTTCTGAGAGATTCAGCCTCTCTAAGACATCCCTTTTATAGCCAATCATGTTACACACCTGATGCCAGTTAACTTAATTACTTGCTAAATTTTCTTGCAGCTGATTCTCTTATATATTAATTGCTTTTTTCAGCCCTTTTTATGCCTGTGTCCCAACTTTTTGAGACCTGTTGCAGCCAGAAAATTTGAAATGAGCTCATTTTGTGGATAAAAATGTAAAATGACTCAGTTTCAACATTTGAAATGTTATCTATGTTTTATTGTAAATAACACATTGGCTCGTGATCTGAAAGTCATTGCATTTTGATTTTATTCACAATTACACTTCATCCCAACTATTTCAGAATGGGGTTGTACATAATTACCTAAGTCTAATCACAATCGCATACAAATGAAAGCTGTCGCGTAGCTTAGAATGAGTTGTTTACAAATACATAGGTGGCGGTGCACCCACCGGAGGCTGCCATGTTGCATCGCCATCTTTGAATGCGGTAGCCAAAAGGGGACAAACTTGGTTCGCCTTGCGCGTTTTACCTTTAAATCCCCGTGTGTTGTCGGGGGCGGGGAGGAGAAGCAAGCAAAGACGACTGTGTTGGTGAAAGCGCCCTGCTGTTCATATACTTGCCCTTTCCCTTGAAATGGAGGACCATGGATACTCTTTGCCCCATGAGAGGCAAGGAAAACCTCCCAAGAAAAGCAAAAGAAAACATGACCAGGATAAAACAAGAGTCTACATCAATGTAGCTTTTCCCAGGTGAAGACAACTCTCCTGTGATCTGGAAACACCTAGTATGTATGTCACTTTTGGTAGAAACTGAGTTTAACCTTCATTTGCAGCAATTAAAAGTGGAAAAAATCTTAAAACACTAGCTATAAGTGTCATTTGAACTTTCAAAATCAAGTTTCTATCATTTTTTTCTGTTAGGAAAAGTGCAGAACCTAAAGGTTTTTGTTCAGTTGTGAGATCTTTGCCACTGATAAACTTACTAGGTTTTTCCAGATCACAGGAGAACTCATGAGCGAGAAGGACTTGAAAACGGACGCGGAGGTTGCTACCTTTCTGCAAGACAGGAAATTAAATCTAGCAGTGAAGTTTATTTTGGCGTAATGTTAGAACCAGGGCAGTGTAGTCCAGCAACTACTTTATCCTCCCTTTTAAGTCGGATAATTTGCATGGTACCGGCTCTACTCTACTCTGCTCGGCCTTAGTACCGGGTACTTTTTTGGGGTTGCATTTCCATTAGAAGATTGTACCGCCTCAGTGGTGCCTGCTCGCCGTTGCGAGAAAGCATGTTACTGCCGCGAAGACATCCTCAGTTATATCAAGTTTACTTTTATTCCGTCGATTTGTTAAATATTTGTGTTTAAATCAGGGGACGTGCACTACCGTCACCACGTTAAGGCACTAAAGTCCCCAAGTGTTTAATTGTAATTTCTGTTTGACATTGTCCTGATGCACAGGATAGCAGCTGGTGTTGTGTCCGATTCGGTTGCACATTTAATACTTACCACCTAAAAATGCAAAATGATATCCATAATGATATCCGTAAAATGCATGGAGTATTCAAAGGAAAAGGCAACATATTTTCAAGGCATTTGTGTACCATCATTATTCCATAATGTAGCTACAACCCCTGGCAAAAAATTTGGAATCACCACACACCAACCCCTGGAAAAAAATACAGAATCACCACCCACCGAGGATGTTAATTTACCTTTTTTCCTTCATAACAAAGAAGCAAATTACACGTGATAAAACAATTATTGTTTATTAGCTTGACATTCAGGCTTCATGAAACATTTCACTTTGAAATTGAAGGCAAAACACGTTGCAAATGCACCAATCGTAGGAGATGGCAGAGTATTAGAATTTATCGCTTTACGATGCATCATCTCATCTGTGATAACTTTGAGAGAAAAATGATTCGTCATAGTTATTTTTCTGCGCAATTTTCTTAAAACTTAAAAAAGTGGCACATCGCATAACTTTCTCAAGGGGAATGAGTAAGGGGAACATAACCGGACACAATACCGTCACTTAATTTCGCCATGAACGGGGTCACAGGCAAAGAGAAACATTTCATGAATGTAGCAGCTTTGGTGAATAAGCGAGGCTGTGTTTGAAAGGTAAGGCAACGCACAGTATATTGGACAAGTTGCCTAAAACAATATAAGTCCATGATCATAATAACTACGCTAATCTTGACACTCGTCAATCTAACTCGAATGGGATGTCCCGAGGTCGACTTTCGCTATGACAATTCCCTCTGACCAATCAGTGGGCTGCAATGAAGGCAGTAACATGCTGCGTCGCAATGACGAGCAGGTACCATGGAGGCGGTACTATCCTCTAATGGAAAAGCAACCCAAAAAAGTACCCAGTACCATGGCCGAGTAGAGTAGAGACAGTACCATGCACTGGAAAAGCGTCATTAGTGACTAAGTGAATTAATCACTAGAACCGCAAGCATTCTAACGCTAAAAGTATCTCCAGGTAATAATTATTTTGAATCGCCACATCTCTCAACCCCCCCAGCAAAGTTTCTTTTAAACAGAAAGTAAGAGAAACGGCGAATGTGAACAGTGGATTAATATGCTCCTGTCAATTATTCTACAGCTGGTCTTCCAGGTGAACATGGTAATGATTGCTTAAATTTCCTGTTTTTGTGTAGGCTAATGTTGTACTTGGTTGTATAACGCAAAGAAACACGCAGAGTATTTTAACTGCTGATTTTGAGCAGTGCGATTGAAACCGTTTTCTTTGTCTTATATTTTTTACGGTGCTCCATGTAACTCACTTTGAAGAATAAATGTAAACGTGGACATCAGTAAGAAACGTGGACTCTTCTGTGACCAGTGTAGTTATAGACATACTGACATATTCTTGACTCTCCGCGGCTACCATAGAGGTAATGACGCGCTTAGAGGAGGAGGTGCCAGAAAGCACTACTCGGTTCAGGGGTTGGGAAGGACAGCAAGGCCCATGGGCCAATGGCCCGTGACATGGAAAATCAATGGGCCATTTTCAAAATGTATGGGCCATTCCCAAAATTCAATGTGCCAATAATTTTACCCATAATAGACCTTTAATCAAAATGTATACTGCATATACACATACATATACATACATTTTGCTTTGTGCATTTACCGCTGAAAACATACTGATGCATACTGTACATTTAGCTTTTAATGTTCAGCATTACAATATTGCTTAGAACAAAAAGGATCGATACGTTATACAAAAGACAAGATTATGCACTCAAATACATTTCAATCGTTCTGTAAAACTACTGGCTGTGGCATTAGTCTACTGATACACTGGTAAGAAGCTCTAAGTTGATGGTTTTTAACTTTACCCACACAGTTCACTGCCATCTTGTAGCGGCACTGGCTGCTGCTCTACATTGACGAGTGTGAAAATTATTTGACACTGAAGGAATCATGGCTAGAGTTTGAGCCTGGTATCATAATGTAGATCAAAATGAGGCCTTTCATATGCCATAACTTGATTTGATCATCATCCACATAGTGATACAACCCCGTGAAGTTTTCCTAACACACATTTTTTCAAGTTTTCTCTGGTGAATTACGAGAAAGCACATGGCAAATCCATGGTTCCAATAGTTGTTTTTAATACACTATATCATAGTTATTAAATTGGTGCAGTGTTGCCATTGAAACTTCCACTGTTCTCATGATATTGAAGCTTGAAGTTGGTTACAGAACAAATCTCGTTGAAGAAAATACAGATTTTGGCTTAAGACTGTGACTCCTGGAATTGGGATACAATTGATTTCATTGCACTTTTTAATAGTGCTCCGATATGTCTTTCAGTTCTGAAAATTTCATTTCGCCATCTTTAATACACACAAAGTTATGAGGGATCAAAAATGCTGGGAAAAATTGATGCAAGTTTGAAAGCTTGAAATTTCGACCTACTCTGGTGTACTCTTAGGCTACGTTCAGACAGCAGGTCTTGATGCACAATTCAGATTTTTTGGAGAAATCCGATTTTTTATGTGCTCGTTCATATTACACATTATATGCGACTTGTATCATTTTTGAGTATGAACTGAATGCGACCCTGAAGTGACCTGCATGCACAAAAGAGGCCCTGAGGTAATACGTGACCACGCAGGCACGCGCTGTTTGCTTACGGAAGTAAATATGGAGGCATCTCGTCTCGGCATTTCAATGACGTAAAGATCGGATAAATGCGACCTGGCCATTCAGACAGCAGTCGCATTGCAAAATATCAGATACGTATCGGATTTAGGACCACATATGAAAGTGGCCTGGGTCGGATTTAAAAAAATCGGATTTGTGCTGTTCAAACTGTCTTTAACAGATCAGATATAGGTCACATATGGGCAAAAAAATCGGATTTGGGCCACATTTGCCTGCTGTCTGAACGTAGCCTTAGAGCCTGTAACTCAAAAAATATTCACGAGATCAGAGTAATATTTGGCTAAAAGCAACTGTGTTTTTTTCCGAGCAGCTAAAGTGCTGTAATTTTTTAAAATATAGCGCACAATTGAAATGGTGTATTATTTTCAGGTAGGACCTCTTTTAGGCCGTGAAAATACGCTGTTTGTGTGGTCCCATTCACAACAGTGTATCGCCTAAATTTCCACCCAGCACTATGCGCTGGTGCGGCTACCTGGAGGAGATCAGAGAGCTTTCTACTGCATCTAATATAAGTTTTGGCAATTTGTAGCTCATACAACCCCACTTCAAAAAAAGTGCACTATCCCTTTAATACACAGAAAGAATATTCAGTAGGTTTGCTGATTTACCGTTCTCAAGTGTAGCATGTGCCATGTTCGTTGTTGAACTGGGTACGCGAAACTTTGCTTGCAAATTCATTCCACTTTTTTTCGATGGTCTGCAACGAAATCACTTCTGTATTAGGCATAAATGTTGTGTGCGGGCCTATGCCTAATTGTCTGCCTCCTGATCGTACTAATTTGACACAACTTGCATCAACTTTAATCTCCTTGCACCTCCAATGTGTGACTTGCATGTTTCACAACAGGACGTTTCAATGCGGCATTTGACAATATCGCACATTTGCAATGCAGTAAAATTGCAACCTGAGCCTTGACGAGAGTGATCTTGGGCTACACTAAAGTGTACACTTCGCAACAAAAATGACAGGCAGAATACCTATACACACCAGTCACTGTCTATTTATACACTTATGCACAGAAGTTCACCTCGCTTGATGCTCACTGTTCATGGCCTAGTGTACGCATGTATTGTATGCATGTACATCTAGGCCTAATACATGATGTAGGCTACGTACACATTTCTCTACAGGTGGAATTAGTCTAATTGTCATGATTATTATGCAGCGTCTGGCATGTATAGTACACAATCGAAAATTTTCACACAGTCAACTTATGTCTGAAGACTCGTTTTTCCTTCGCCACAGCTCTTGTATTACCTCCCGCCATGCACGCAGCAGAACACCAACTGGCTGAAAACAAGCTCGGCTTTGAACACTCTTATTGGCGTCAGCTTGAGCTACGAAGCGATCTTTCTTGACGTCCTTTTGTACAGTTTCACATAATTTGTCTCCTCAAATGTTTCCTTTAAATTTCCTAGGAAATTTAGCATGAAGCTGGAGGGATTGAGGTTCCAGACGGGGAGGCATGGCAGTCACCATTGTCCTCTTATGCGCATGCTCAAATGGCTGCTGTAACTCCAGTGCAATTATAAATGCGTTACGGCAACCATAACAGTTGACAGTGCATATTAGAAAACCAATGTAATTTCCATAAGCGCCAGAATAGTACTGCCATTATTCTGCTTACTTACCCTGTGGTCAAGCTATCACTTTCACATTTGAACTTGCAATGGTTTGTATTGATCGCTTTCATGTAATGAGTTCGGCTATGGGAAAAGTACTACAGTTAAGTGATAGTGAAAAATATGGAACAAATGCCAAATCACAGTTTTCTTCCACTGTCAACTGAGTGGCTAGCTAATGTTAGCTCGCTAGCTGACAAACTGTTACATAATGGTTATGAAAAGGTACTGCGAGCAGTTGCACACTAGCTAAGTAACGCTAGCTTAGTCATGAGAGTGGCACTTAGCCATACTGATTAAATCAACATTAGCCAAATTGAATGCCAAGTGTAGGCCGAAATATTAACAGTGTGATTTAACATGGAGCAATTTTTTTTTCTCACTTCTGTACAAGTGATATGTAACTATGGTAATATCAAAAATATGTCATGAGTTGGGCAATGGGAAAAGTGCTATGCTTCAGTGATGAAGAAAAATCTAGAAGAAATGCCAAATCATGGTTCTCTTCTATGGGCAAGCCATTGTAAACACCATGTAAACAAAGTCAAATTTGTGGGCATGGCCTCTATTGATATAATGAGCTATGACTCCAGAATACAACATTCTATTATAAACAAATTTGAGACAGGCCATTAACTGCAATACAACCAAATTAGGTTTAAATCCGTCCAGAGGTGGCGTCATTGCGGACAAATGGTCGTAACTCCTAAACCCTGGATCATCAACAGGTGGCCCACGGGCCACAGACAGCCCGCCAAGGCTTCCCATCTGGCCCATGGAACATTTAATTAATTTTAGCGCTAGCTAAACCCATTTAGCGAAAGAATATGATGCAGTGTTTTCAGCTTGAATGCAAACTGGAGTTCTCGCGCCTGAGAGACGGTCGATTACCAACTGGGCTAACCTACTGCGTTGTAATGAATAGATTAGATCCACAGTCTTTCCATTCACATTTTATTCCTGCTGCTGAGATAGAGCGGGACGAAAGTTATGCATTGTAACTGGTCCCAAAGACAGCAGAACAGGGATGCGAGGGTGCCCGTCCGATTCTCCCTGATGGCTAACTTTTGTTGGGGAGCGTATTGTGACAGTCCCTCTAGCTCATACAAAAGAGTGTGATGGGAGAGCCTGAACATGTTTGCTACGTAGTGGGGTCAACACAAAACATCACGGCCCATTAATCACACTTAACACAGAGAGTATTGGGTAACTGAGATTCATCACATAGACAGAAGTGTATAAAAGAACATGGGGGATGTCCATTGTGCCGGTTTCTTCTGCTTTCAATCTTGTGGACCGAAAGTAGGTGCGCAGCCTTAACTCAAACATGGAACTGATGCGTGCATAGAGCCCATTAAACATGGCATCGACTGAATTTATTGATCACATGGATCGTTTGAAAAAAGCCTTGGGAATTATATCTTCAAGGTGCGCAAGAGCCCTACAATTGAAGGCAGAGCAAGGGCTTGCTATTGACAGTTTAATGAATGGCAGAGATGTTCTGGCTGGCTTCTGGATGCCTACTGGCTTCGGAAAAAGCCTCGTTTTCCAAGTCTTTGCAGTATTTTGTTCTTAAAGAACATTTGCAAATTCTACAAAATTAATCTACTGAGCTCTCGATGCTTATGCATTTTCTTCCTTCGCGTTTGTAAGATTTTGTTGGGATATTTTGAGCTTCTTCGAACATAACAACGGCACGTGTAGTCAAAAATCACAGTGTTTTGACAGCGTCTTGGTTGAGTGAGCAGTGGCTCGAGTAGGGTGTCTCTGCAGGCAGCAGTTTCAGGACCGCACTTTCAGGACCGCAGTTCTAGGACCCTATCCCTATCTCTATCCCTATCCCTAACCCTAACCCTAACCCTCAATAGGTGGCGCTGTCGCAGAAAACCTAAGGTCCCAGAAATGCGGTCCCAGAACTGCGGGTGGGTCTGAATCTACAGCCTCGGGGTCTGCAGAGATATACTATAGAGTGGCTCACTTCTGCTAAGTCCTGATTGGCTGATTCCATTTTGACAACAAACTCAAGTGGAACGGGGGGCAGAACTCAAATCATCAAAGGATCATTGCAGGCCCTCTTTTGCCTCTCTCGCCTATCCTCCGCCCTCGCTCTGAACTTGTGAAGTTTCCATCAATGAGTGTAAAGAAGCAGTGGCTGACAGGCGCATGCTTCAGAGGAGATCTGCGAGCTGTCTCTCTCTCCCGAGTTGGCAACATGGGGTCGCATATGACCAAGCCTTGTACACAGTTTTCAAATTGGGCATTACAAATTCTGGTGGGATTGGAGATGTCCAATTAAAAAAAAAAAGTCAATTAGCTAATCAGGTAACAGAAAGGCCCCAGGACGGTTTTGAACCCACAACCTTCTGCGCTACCCACTGCACACTTTTTTCATTCCCTGTTGTGTATTTTCTTCTGCATAAACATTGCTCTGATTGCCTCCCTCGCTGGCCATGTGCCCTACTCAGTTTGAGATAACTTTGGCTGCTCCCCCAGCAGGCATTGCACTCTTTTTTCTTTTTTCTTTCAGCTGTCACAGAGGGCTGTATGAGCTGTGTGAATTGTTTTGTCTCGTACACTGTTTAGAAAACATTGACAAAAATGATGGATGGTAATGGTGAAAGTAAGCAATGTACTCTGTCATTTTTTTTGCAGCTATGGCTCGAATTTTTTTCCTAATGTCTTAGGCAACACGGAGATGTACGCACTTGGCTTTGCCCCCTGGTGGCTGAAGCAGACTTAAACGCTCTACTGGTTCAGGCAGCACGACAGTACACCTACTCAGCAAGCAGGTATTGCACCACGCACATGCATTTTCACATGGTATGAAAATCAGTCAGAAAGACATTTTCTAGTTGCCTGACTCCGCCAGCCTTCGTACTTCCGCTTAATTTCATTTTGCTTCATTACTCAGTCTGGTGACTCAGAGCTCTGCCTCGTTTACCTCGGCAGAAAATACGCCGGACCAACCAACGAACAGAAGGCGTGGCCGAGAGCCACAATGTAGCAGCTACGCCGAGTTTGAAATTGTAGTCTCCGGTATCAACAATGGCCACGGACATAGATTCACGGGAGGACATAGATTCACTCTGTCGTGGAGAAAATCACCGGTATCAGTGACTTAAAGCCACAACAAGAGGAACGTTTGGTTAGTTTTTTGAATGGAAATGATGTTGTAGCGCTACTCCCTACAGGTTTCGAGAAAAGTTGTCATATCTACTTAATATCCATCATGAAACATATGAAATAGGCACCCAGTTTATCTCTGTGAGAGACAGCCGAACCACCTCAGCTAGCTTGTAGCTTCTAGTGTTACATTGCCTGCGAATTTCACACTATTTAAGTTAGCAGCGAACTTTTTAAAAGCCGTGTTTTTGTTCGTGTCACAAGACCTATTCGCTGTCTCAGTGTTATGTTTTCATTATCCATGAATGAAATGATTGTCTGAGATAGCCAAACGCTTAGAGCCGAACTATGTCACTATAAAGATAGATAGCGAGCTGGGTATGATGTTAGCGCAAGTATGGTTAACGGTTCAGTTTTCGTGTCAACGCAGATTTCGTCCAAATGTAAACAATGCGCTATTCTCGGCAATTCTGCCGTTGGTTTTGGGTCTCTTACGTTTTTTTAATAGCAGCAGTATCGGCAGGATAAACGATAGCTCAACAGTTTGTTTCTTGCAAGGAGAACAGAAAGAGCTCCTTTGGTTCTTTTAAGTGAATGAGTGAAGGCTAAAATGAGGTAGATGGGCATATGTATGAGTACAGTGTTAACTTTAATGTTCTGATCAGTTTGTTTTCGCTGCATTCCTGGAATGAAGGACTGTGTTTACAGCGGAAGTACTAGGCGGCTGAGCGGGCGCATAACATACGTCATCGCCAAACATTAGTGATTAGTTTACGGGTAAACCAATGATTTTAAACTTCTGACAAGCACCCACCCACCAGGAAGTAAACACTTGTCAATCACGACTGTCCAGACTCTGTGTACGAAGCAAAGCGAAGTAGCAGAGTCTGGTTTTACCAGGCTAATTTTCCTATATTGCCTGGCCTGATTCCAGAAGTTTACGGTAAATTTCTGTCAACCAGCATATTTTGCCAGCACTGCGTAAGTTTTGCACAAACCAATTATACTCTCTTTATCAATACAATGGTGAATGTATAGGCGGAAAAATGCAATTTACTGCACTTGCATAAACCCATGAATTTCACTGATAGAAGCCAACTTGGTTGGGTAGGAAATCTAGCTGTCATACGAAGTCACGCTTCATTATCAGGAAGTGGCACTACCTAGCACAATAAAGCTAATGCTCAAGACCCTATAGTAGCATTTTAGCTTTAGCAATGGCCATTGCTAAAAAGTCAATAAAATCATTAACCACCTTTAAGGCTGCTGTGGTAGTACTGTGCTTTTTCCTAAAACCAGACTGAAAATTAGATAAAATATTTATTTGCAGTTAAAAACCCTTTTTTGTTGATTGCTCACCAGAGACTCCAGAACCTTGGCCAGGACTGACAATTTGGAGATGGGCCTATAATTGTTTACCTCTATCTGGTCACCCCCTTTGAACAATGGAAGGACATATGCAAATTTCCAAATTGTGGGAATTTCTCCAGATTCCAGGAAGAGATTAAAAAGATAAGTTAAAGGTGGTGCAATGAAATCCACTGCTAATTCAAAAGAAAAAAAAATGAGGTTGTGATTAGCAACTGAATTTGTCGCAGGGTGAATCTACGTGTAATTCAATGGTAGGGATTCACACGTTTCTAATATCTGGTAACTATAATTGATTGTCTAATCATACAGTATCAATACCATGTTGAATTTTTGCTTCAGAAAAGTGCTTTTTTCGCATATGAGCAAGCCTTGTACATAGTTCCCCAATTGGGCAGTCCAGATTCGGGTGGGATTGGAGATGCCAAATTTTATTTAAAAAAAAATGTGATTTTTTTTTTTACTACTCAGTTGAGATACCTTTAGCCTATTATTGCTGAACTGGTTGCGACAAAGGTCAACAATTTTTTTCTTTCACAAGAGATCATATTTATTAACTGCTGGGAAAATTCTATGGGAAAGTATATTAGTCAGTTTGCACATCAGACTCAGCTGAGGAGTTTAATTCAAACAATTCCTGGGAAACAGGGATGGGACTTAACTCGTCCATATTCTAAATCAGTAACAGGCTGGGCTATCTCGTGAATATTCAATAAACGGTTCGGGTGTGCCATCTATTGATAGAATAGTGTAACTGCATTCATAAATAGAGCAGCCCCATGCCTACTGGCGTCTACATCTGCGCAGAGGGTTTAAGGCTTATTCTCATAAGGTTCCAATCAGTAAATACCTTCTAGTATTGAGCCTAATGTTCTTCTTCTTCATTGTGTTCTGCAATAGTGTAAATGGTTTAAAAAAAAAAAAAGAAGGTTGTGGAGTGGCCTAGTCAAAGTCTCAAAGTCCCGACTAGAATCCGATTGAGATTCCATGGCAAGACCTTAAACAGACTGTTCATGGTCGAAAAAGTTTTGCGAAGAAGAGTGGTCTGAAATTCCTTCACAGTAATGTAAAAGACTTATTGTCTGTTATTGCAAATATTTCATTGCAGTGGTTGCTGCCTGGAGTGACACAACCAGTTATTAGATTTAGAGGGGCAATTGTTATTTTGCAGGGTGAAATACGTTTTGAATTACTCCTTATTTTGAATAAATGAAATGATTGTTTAAAAACTGCATTTTGTGTTTACTCATGTTGTCTTTTTCTTATATTAAAATGACTTGGATAATATGACACATTTAAATATGACAAAAAAGAAAAATAGAAGAAATCAAGAAGAGGGCAAAACCTTTTCCATGGCTCTGTGTGCAGCTTTCATTTCTTTTCAAAAAATGTTGAAACAACACAAGTTTTGATAGGACTCTCAGATTTTTGTGCTAAATAGGAAAATTACTTCTATCTGGCTCTTATGAGTTCTTTCCAGTATGCATGCAGATGCCCAGTTGGCAAAGCCAGTGCCTTTATGTGATTAGATGTGGACAAACTTGCTGGCTGGAAACCTTTCTCCCTGAGGGCGCCCACAGATAATTATGCCACACCCTAAAAGTCCTTAGTCGACACTGGCATGGGAAGTATGACTACACTGAAACTCAGTGTCGTACTTGGATGAATCATCTGGCAACCAAGCAGTAGCTACTTTAATTACTTAATAACAAAGTTTACAGGAAATGTTGCCAAGATATATATTTTTTATTTCAGTAACGCGTAAATTACTAAATTCCTGAGCTCTGTCAGTGTTTTAAATGCAATTCTATCAGTAGATAAAGAATTTGTTTGCAATGCTGCAGAATATAGATGCACAAGGAGCAGTTAGCTGGATTGCATATAAATGCCTGTGCACAGTGGATAAATATTGTTGGATTGTTAGGTTTTGGTTGCGTAATGTTTGATTTGAATAAAGTACACAGAATGCCAGGTTATGCCTCCCAACAGAGTTTTCCTGCCTTTCTCACGTGTTTCATTTGTCTCCCTCCCAAAGGCGGGAGTGGTTGCGGACTCCCAGAGATTCCAAAGATAAAACCAGTTTGGTAGCTTAGTGATTTAACCGAGAGACACTGGTGTGAGTCGGGGCACTTGAAAACAGAGGCCACAACATCATCTGCGTGCATCCTCATAGCCCTTGAAGTCATTGTAGGTAAGACTTCATTCCTTTATGGCAAAGAACAGCACAGGCTGCTGATGACAGAGCCTAAATAATTTGTCCTGTAGCAAGCTTAAACATTGTTCAGTTTTATCTTATGTTGCTGAGAAGGAATGACATAATTTGTAGGATCCAGTCTTCCTGTGAAATATTTTGATCAGTGTTGTATAAATCTTTTGCAATACTTGTGGCGTACCTGAATTCAAAAAGAAAAAAAATGCAAAATGAAGAGTGATGCAAATAATTTGATGGCTAATTATGCTAAATAAATTACCTCCAGGTCACTTAGGGCAGTAGTCCGTTATTGGGAAGGGATTCACAATAACATTAGGGCTGTATTTGCATAATAAATTAAATCAAACCTATTTTCATAACTTTCTAACTTCAGATTATGGTACTTGCAGGCTATAACCATAAAGGCAGCCATTTTTTTAAGGGCAAACCTAATGGGTAAAGTTATTTGGAGGCTTAGTAACCCTCCAGTGTCATCCTCTAATAATGAATCCAATAAATTATCCCTTACTGGTACGATTGCCAAAATTTTACTCTCCAATAATAATAATAATAATAATAATGCATTTTCTACCCCAGTTATGTTGGCATTAAGATATTATCACCTTGTTGTCTTATTTTCATAAGTCTGTCAGCGGGGCTTTACCCCTGGTACACACTATCTTACGTGCAACTGTTCTATCTGGCATTCCTCCAGCGAACTATTGAAACAGTGAAATGTTTTCAGTTGAACCTCCTTTGTTAAATAAAAAAAAAAATTTATATATATATATATATATATATACATATGCGTGACTATGACCACTATGGGTGCATGCAGGACACAGTAAAATAGTGCTTTCAATATGATACTGTGGTATCATCTTTGATTTACTTGCAATGTTGCTAGTATGAGCTATTTTTACGATGCTAAGCTGGTTTATTACTTATTGTGTGAAACGTGAAACTTGGAAGTTTGTATTTTCATTGTCAAGACAATTCTGCTGTGGCGTGTGATATGCCAGAATGGAAAGGCAATCATCTGCCCTGAACACTCAATTTTATAATAATTGTACATAAATTTAATGGAAAACAGTTGGACTTAAATGATTTGGATATATCAGTTTAGTAACATGTTCATATTAGATACCTGGACCTGCTTTGAAAGGTTGTTTTCAGTAAAAAAACATACTTGCAATGAGAACTCACAAATCAAGTTCGTGTTTACTGCTCACGGAGGAGAGATAATAAATGCTTCGCACTGACATTTGGCAGAGGCAAGGAAACTGTCAAAGGAAGCTGAGAATCCTGGATGTGCATTGATCTTTAGTTTAAATTTGCACGTCTTCGGTGCAATAAAGAATGTAGCCCTCGGTTTTTCAATTTTTTGAAGGTGATGTAACTTAAATGCGTAGCCGTAACACTGAATGTATCATTCTTTTACAGTGGCATGATTGATATTGCAGTGTTTGATGTATAAATGGGCCATTGAATGCTAAAATCATAAAGAGGATTTTTGCCCTAGAGAGCTTTAAATATATAACAAGATAGGTGTTAAAGCCATGCAGTTTACGTGTACTCATTTACTGGAAAAACCAGCCTCCCAGGTTTTGCGAGGAAAACATTACATAATATCACCCATACAATGGCACAACAGCACAACCATATGGGTGTTTGCCCCACCCAAGTCACATCTCAATTCATGTCAATTCTCTTAACAGGTGCAGAACAAAAATATAAGCTCAAAAAAATGAGAAGTCAATAGGTACTCAGTGTTTCGAAAATGTTTAGTTGCGCTTTCCCATGTATGAGTGGGTGCTGTTGCTTGGAGTGCAAAGTAAAGGAGTTATAGATACTGTCAAAAGTTCATTCTGAACCCAGAAGGTGGACAAAATTAGTTCAGGAACATAAAAAAGCTTAGTTTGACATAACAAATAAAAAAATTGATTTAAGAATAAGAATTATTCAAATGTAATTTTTGTTTTTGCAGGTCCATGCAAGGGACGCCATAATTTTGTTTACTTTAGGGGTTTGTCAGATTTATATGGGCGTTTGTCTTAATGTACCTGCTGTTTAAGGCAACTTACAAAAAACTAGCTGAGTCAACTGGTTGATTCTTACACTCTAGTTGATAGTACTGATTGTTCCATGTCAAAGTTGCTTGGTCGGCCTTTGTACTGTATTTATGTAAATTTTTGTTGCAGTTAATTTCTTCAGTGAAATTCTAAGACTGGCATATACTGTATCTCATATCACATGAAAACACCAAGACATGCAAAACTCCTCTGTGACTCTACAGATTCAGTTTAATCTCTCCTACCCCAATTAAGGTGGTGTAGGGTAAGTTCATTACGTAGGACATGTTGACCATCAGAAAAATATGAATTATGCAGATTTTACCAATCTATTTGTGTAAACACATTGATTTAATAAATAGGTGGGGATCCTCCAGCCATCAGGCAGCACTCCATTAAAAAACAGAGAGGATTTGTAAATTACTGCATTGACTCAGGTACATTTCTTAAAACCACTGTTGATAACACACGGCAGTTTTGCCTTCTCTGGGCCTGAGCTCATTTAAAATCGACTAGGGCGAAGTGGAAAACGGAAGTTTTGCCTTCTCTGGGCCTGAGCTCATTTAAAATCAACTAGGACGAAGTGGAAAACTGTCCTGAGGTGTGATGAATCGAAATGTCAAATTCTTTTTGGAAATAATGGCTAAATAGGAAAGGTGCCATCCAGCTTGTTATCAGCATGTAGTTCAAAAGCCAGTATCCTTGATGAGTGCACATGGCATGGGTAACTTGCACATCTGCAAAGACAACATAAATGCTGAACAATATATACAGGGTTTGGAGCAAGATGGTCTGCCATTCAGATTTCTTAAATTTCTCTGGTTAAATTCTAGGACTGACATATATCTTATATCATATGAAAACACCAAGACATGCAAATCTTCTCTCTGACTCAACACAGATTCACTTTCACACTCTCCTACCCCATTTAAGGTGGTGCAGGGTAAGTTTTTTATGGAGGACATGTTGACCATAAGAAAAATATGAACTATACAGACTGTACTATTCTATTTGTGTAAACTCTTTGATTTTATAACTAGGCTGAGACAAAAAAGCGCAAGATTGTGCAAGATCAACAGTCTGGATTCAATAATTCACACCAACTGTTTATATGATTTTTTTAATTTATTGTTGCCATAAACAAAAGACATACAAATGATATCACTGTAAAATAACAATATTTTTTACTAAGACCAATAAGTATCTCATGGTCATTTATTTCAAGCATGGCTGTGGAAAACAACCCCATTTCCAAAAAAGTTGGGATGCTGTGTCAAATGTAAATAAAACAGACTGCGATGGTTTGTTTATCAATAAAACTATATTTAATCAAAAATAATACAAAGACAACATGTCAGATGTTACGACTAGAAATTTAATTGTTTTTTTTTTAAATGTCTGCTCACTTTGAATTTGATGCCATCAACACATTTAAAAAAGTTGGTATGGTGCAACAAAAGACTGGAAAAGTTTTGATGATGCTAAAAAAAAAAAAAAAAAAAATCTCCTGGTGGAACCTTTACCAGCAAATTGGATTTATCGGCAACTGGTCAGTTGGGTGTTATTATTGGGTATGAAAAAAGCAGCACAGAGAGTCTTTCAGAATTAAAGATTGCAAGCACTTCTCCACTCTGTGAAAGACTGTAAATTGAAATTTGTGAATAATGTTTGTAAATGTAAATTTGCAATAATTTATAGATTTCATCATCTGTGGTACATTATATTGTTAAAAGATTAAGAAAATACGGAGAAATCTCTGTACGCAAGCAACAAGGCTGAAAAGTAATATTGAACGGGCAGGATCTTCAGGCCCTCAGGCTGGACATCATTAAAAAACAGACTGGATTCGATAGTGCAAATTGCTGGATTGACTCAGGAACACTTCAGAAAAGCATTGTCAGCGAACACAAAACGCTGTTGTCTTCTCTGGGCCTGAGCTCATTTAAGATCGACTGAGGTGAACTGGAAAATTGTCCTGTGGCCTGATGAATCTAAGTGTGAATTTTTTTGGAAATCACGGATGACACGTCCTCCAGGCTAAAGAGGCAAGGCACCATGCAGCTTGTTATCAGTATGCAGTTCAAAAGCCAGTATCCATGATGCATTAGTGCACATGGCATGGTTAACTTGCACATCTGTAAAGACAACATTAATGCTGAAGAATATATACAAGGTTTGGAGCACTATGCACTGCCATTTAGATGTCTTTGTTTAGGAAAGACCTTGCTTATTTCAGGAAGAAAATTCCAAACAACATACTATGCACACATTACAACAACATGACACCATAGTAAAAGAATCTGGGTGTTAAAGTGGCACATCTGTAGTCATAAAATAACGTAACATGAGTGGAGATAACAGGCCATTCAGCCCTGCTAGGCTTTTTTTTTAATTTATTTATTTTTTTAATTTGGCATCTCCAATCCCACCCGAATCTGGAATACCCAATTGGGGAACTATGTACAACACTTGCTCGTATGCGACCCCTTGCTGCCAACTCAGGAGAGTGCAGACAGCTCGCGGCTCTCCTCCAAAGCATGCGCCCGTCAGCCACCGCTTCTCATACACTCATTGGTTGAATCTTCGCAAGTTCAGAGCGAGGGCAGAGGATACCCGAACATGAACGAGCTTAGAATCTTCATAACGAGCGCCCGTCTTGGCCAACAGGAGGCGCCTAAGCAACGAACAACAGAACCATGTTATATTGCCCTTCCCGGCAGACCCTACCCAATTTGCATCCCTGTAGCGCAATGGCCAATTGTGCGCTACGTTGAAAAAGCTGCCGATCACTGCCGGTTGGCACGACCGCGGCTCGAACCCGCGTCATGATAGTCACTTCTGCTTTGCAGTAAGATGCTTTAACTGAGTGAGCTATCCGGCACCCAGCCTTGCTAGGCTTGCTATATTCCTGTCACTAGATGGTAACAGGCACTGTATCAAGCCTGTACTTGAAAATTCTCATTTTCTGCCTCTGCGATATGGCGAGGCAAGGTATTCCACACTGTGATCACTCTCCGCATGAAAAAATATTTCTTAATATCAGTGCTATGTTTTCTCTTGGCTTACTTCCATCTGTGACCCCAAATCCTGCAAACAGAACTTGACCTAAATAATCCTGCATAGTTAACTTTGTGAATCCCTTTTACATTAAAGACCTTGATCAGATCACCACAAAGTCTCCTTTTACTAAGACAGAGAGATTAAGATATTTCAGTCTGTCCTCATAGCTTTTGTCTTTTATACCAGGATTAACTTTGTGGCTCTTCTTATAACCTTTTCTCAAGCTTCTATATCTGTCCTGTACTGAACTGCACACAATACTCTTTTATTTTCAGACTTCACCCCCTGAAAATATGTGGGGCATTATGAAAAGAAAACTATGACAAAGGAGGCCACAAAGTGTTCAGCAGCTAAAATCCTACATGAAGCAAAAATGAGAAAACAAAAACAGTTTACTTTCAAAACTATAGCAGTTGGCCTCCTCAGTTCCCAAACGCTCACAAAGTGTTGTTAAAAGAAGACGTGATGCAACACAGTGGTAAAAATGGCCCCATTCCAACTTTTTTGAAAAGTGTTGATGACATCAAATCAAAAATGAGCAGATATTTTTCAAGAAACAATAGAATTTCTCAGTTTTAACATCTGATACGTTGTCTCTATGCTATTTTCTGTTGAATATACAGCATAACTTATTTTCAAATCATTGCAATCTGTTTTTATTTACATTTTACACAGCACTCAACTTTTTTTGGAAAAAGGATTGGAGTCAAGTGTACTGCATTATATTGGTTTTCTTTATAACATCTTATTATAACCCCAGTTCTGAAAAAGTTGGGACATCATTGAAAATGCCAATTAAGCAAAAAAAAAAAAAAAAAAACCAAGATTTTTCAAGTCCAGTCACCTCTGAAGGTCTAAGGTTTTTTGAAGGTTCAGTTTATAGTATAACTGATCTGATTAGCTGATCTGTTAAACATCACCAGTTTCACATCACCCTATAGTTGCAGGTTGTCATCACTATCAGTCCTAAATCTCTCCTGGGCCAACTTTTTGAGAGTTTGTTGCAGAAATCAGATTTGAAGCATATGTTTTCAATAAACAATTGAATTTACAAGTTAAGGCATCAAATAATGTTCTTGCTGTTGTCGTACTGTCAATACAGTTGAGGGTGAACGGACTTTCCGAATCACTCCTTTTTGATTTTGTTTGCATTTTCTATAATGTGCCAACATTTTTAAAGCTGGGGTTGTGTATGGTACAGTTAGTATTAACATAATATGAAGCATTAATGTTCTGTGGCTTTGTCTCATTCCAGGGGCTACATACTCTTTTGTACGCATTCTCTGTATTATTGTTCTATGCAAACCCAAAGTCTTGGCCTGCTATGGAACTACAGCAGTAATGGCGCAGTCTATGAAGGAGTGACGCAGACATTTGTATCTTCAACCCTACAAGGCTGAACCGACAAGCATGTGACAAGCCAGGGAGAGAATCACAAGAAATCAAAGTGAGTGAAAAAATGTAAAGATGGAAAGAATGGGTATTGATACTGGAAACAATGTAAGGGAACCATTATCACTTCAGTGCACTCGCTCGCTCACTCAGTCACTCACTCAATCAATAATACAAGTAATTTATTTTGAAATTTCAAAATTAAAAATAATTACGCAATAAAGGCCCTATTTTGTTTGTAAAACGAGGATCAGCATAAAAGTATCTGGAGAACAGCTTTGATGAAATATACATAAATATTCCATAGCAATTCACACAGATTCCAGAAACTTCCCCAGTGACATCTCTCAGATTTGACTGAAAAAAATTCCACAATTAGTTTTTGACCCCAAATGAAGGAATACTAAATTTCAGCTTCATACCTTTAGTCATTTTGGCATTTTGTCCCTGGGAAATTTGGGTGCCATGCTCACTTTTTTCCTGCACTTAATTTGTAACCATAATATCTATACAATATTAACCCTTTAAAATTGGATTTTGTTTCATGTGATAATGATTTTTGGAATATTGGAGGGTCCAGGTAATTGAGATTTGTGAGTTTGAAGGCTTTTTGACAACTTCTTCATCAAATATGATGACATTATTGTGACTCAGATAATTTTCAGAGACGCCAGATCATTGGTGGGGTTATCGGGGTGGTCACAAAAATGGTCACAGGACAAATGGACCCTTCAGAACCCTCATTTTAGGCAATGATTTTACCATATCTCCACTTGAGATAGACAATTTGCTTTTAATATGACCAACTTACACACCTTATCCAAATTTAGGGCCAATAACAAGTTTGCTTATCCAGCTCCTTCTGTGTGACCTGATTTTTTTGAAAAATGGACCCTTGGTCCACATAGGTCAACTCTGATGAGCTCAGTATTGATGGTTATTGCAGTTGAAATCACACTCTAATTACAAATAATGATACAAAGAATAACTTACTAATTATGTCAGGGTGGAATTTCATGAAAATGATCACGATTTAGCTTGTTAACCCTTCAAGGCCATTTTGGCATCCGGAAACTAGGTAAACTTCTGATTAGCTCTGTGTTTAGTTCTGGTGGTTGGAATTGCTACAAATAATACTTCTAATTGACACGCGAGCTGCTGGATGGGAGGAGATCCAAGAGGAATTCACACAAGGGTGGTGATGATGATGATGATTGATGATGATTGATGATGATGATGATGATGATGATGATGATGAAGTTGCAGTAATAAGGTGATGATAAAGCTGCAGTAGGTAACCTTCATAAAAATAACTTTTTTTCATATTTGCTGAAACCACTACTCTACACTGACAGTAGTACATGAGACAGGTAATCTATAAAACAAAAATCAGGCACTCTTGGCTCCTCTGGGTGCATCTTATGGCATTGGCAAGAATCCATCATGTCCAAGCAAAACTAACCCATCAGAGCCAGGAGGAGTTCCCTTCGCGGTGTCAATCACTTCTCGTGCACATGCTGTTCAGCCCCCCTCCTCCACACGTGCTCTCTCCTTTGATCAAGCGTCCAATATCGTCAGTGCCTGGTTCCTTGAGGATGTTAAAGCTGCGATTGGTAACTTTTTGGTGTTTTATTTGGTGAAAATATCGCAATACCCTTTCAGCTATCAGGAATTATAGTGGTCTGAGAGTAAATTTGGATCATCAAAATCTCCCTGACTACATTTCCAGTTCCTCCATTAGCACAAGTAGCACAACTGTTATACTAGCAGGAAAAAAGACCAAAGACATTAGCAGAAAAGCAGTCAACCAAGAAATATGTGGAATTTGCCTTTAATAACTGCTACTGGCATAAACTGGGGATAAGTGTTTGGAGGATGTGCCAGCGTTGTGTGGGCAAGTAGCTTGTTAGCATGCTTCAGCATTTGCACTGGTCTGTACATTTATTTACAGCGACTGGGCTCCACTTCTAATAATGTAAAACCAATCAATCAATAACAGAATATTCAATGGCGTATAAACTGTAGCTCTAGTAACTGGAGCCTACGTGTGTTTGATTGCCTAACGTATCATTGTAGCTTTGCGTAGCCTAGCCTGGCGAGGTGATGAAAATAATAATCCACATGAAGATCAGTAGCGAGGTCGCCAGCAGCTGGAAATTCATCTTTTCTCTAGTTTAAAGGGATGCAAACTTGCTTGTGTTTTTGTTGTGTATCTGCTTCTCTTGTCCAGTTTTTTTTTTACCTAGAGTGTAGTTATCACTGGAGCTAAGCTCTCTTGTACACCCTAATAATGTAAAGAAGTTGAATGTTATTTGTCACTAGGTAGCTTTTGTAATATGTCCGGCTAGCTACAAGGCTCAGTAGCAAATGCTAACGTTGTGTAGGTAACGTTAGTTTGCTCACTTGCTAGGCTGATATACAGCATCGTTTTCATATCATCTGTTGATTACCAGGCGAAATTGCAATGACTTTGAGAAGGCGTTGTATGTCTACGAGAAATATGTACATGCTTAACGCTTACTTTTTGTTATTACCAGTGTTTCTTACTTTGCAATAAGACATACTGGAACTCCTTATGTGTTTCCGCATAACGCTACAGTTTGGTGAACTGAACTCGCGAATGAGCTTGGTGGGAGGGGCTACAGGAGGGAGAAATGGAGCAGAAAGGGAGGGGAGGTTCTGTATGTAAACAAAATCTTTCTTTCTTGCTCTTTTCTCCAATGTTACCGACTATAGCTTTAACCAGTTAAGCTTATCCTATATTATAGAAGGAGCCACTAAAAAAAGACCATGTCCCTCAATAACAAACATAGGTTTAGGCTCAGCAATTTTCCAGCAGATGGGCAAAATTATTTTCCATCACTTTGAAAACAATGTTCTACAAACACAAATTGCTAGGCTTTTGGGCATTTACAGTGCTTAACATAATTAAAAGATGGAAGCAATCCAGTCGAATCTTCATATATACGTAAAGGGCAAGACCATCAACTATTTCTGAATGCGCATGAATTCTGATCCCTCAGATGTCACAGTCTTATGAACCGTCAAGTGACTGTGATGGATATCGCAACATAGGCTCAAATGTACTCCGGTAAACCTTTGTCAGTCAACTCCCAACACAAACCTTACACATACAAAGCCAAATTCATACATGAACTCCGTCCAAAACTATCAGACTTTAAAGGGCTCGATGTCATCCGAAATGGGCAACAGCACAATGGAAGCGAATTTGGAGGTCTGTAGAGTCAAAATTTAAATGGGTTTTTGGAAAAAACATCTGATGTCGTGCCAAAGATGAAGAAGAAGAACCAAGCTGTCATCAGCATCAGGTCAAAAGGCCACAATCTGCCACGGTTTGGTTGTTATTTAGTGCCTGTAGCATGGAGAACTTCCATATCTGTGTACACTACCAGTCAAATGTTTTTGCACACCCTAAGATCTTGTCAAGTCTTTATCTTGCATGCATGTCTACAACAAAGAAATCACTGGAACCCAATACTTGTTTATTATGAATGAAAAGGTAAGGCAGGGAGAGATCTAACACATGCAGGACAGGTGGTACACCAGGAGAGGTTTGAGAAGCGCTGGATTAGACCATCGTTACTGATCAGCTTAAATACTGACAAACTGACTGATCCTGGTTTTTCTTAATTTGTTTTGTTTTTTACATGGTTTACACATTGGGCTTCAGTTTTCCAACCTTTCTGTTATACAACCAATATGAGACTATTACACAAGAACAAAATATGAAAAATTGTAACAATTACAGAAAATAACTGGGGTGTACAATACTTTTGACTGGTAGTGTAGGTACCATTGATGTTGAAGGACATATCTGCATTTTGGAGCAAAATATGCTGTCTTTCAGGAGACAAACTTTCAGGGATGCCCCTACTTATTTCAACAAGACAACAGCGAGCCACACTGTAGATTACAACAGCACAACTTACTAATCAGACCAGGAGACTTGCCAACTTGCTTCCTGTTGAGTTTGTGGATTCAGAATATGTAAACTACAACAGTTAGGAGCTCCAATATCTGAGCAGCTGAAGACATACATCAAGGAAGAGCAGGAAAAAAAAATCCTTTAAAACTGGAGCAGTTTGGCCTCTGGGTGGCATTGATGGCATTGGTAGTGAGTACTTGATGGCACGAGTGCATAGTGTAAAGAAACGAGGGCTGGTCATCATGCGAGTCGGAGGAATCATGTGCCACAGCATCTTCCTCCAGAGTCGATGGGAGCTGGTCACTTAGCAGTGGGGTAAACAGTTTGGCTGTGTTCAGGGTGGCGGAAAAGGAGGAAAAATACAACACAAGTTTTCAAAAAACCAGAGCAATTGGTAATGTAAGACAGTGGTAACACACCTTTGTCCCAAGTTTTCTGTAATGTGTTGCAGGCATAAAGAATGAGTATTTATTTCCAAAAAAACAACTAGAAGGAAAATATGTGAAATCTTGTTATTTAACCGGTTTTCAATTTAATACAGGCTGATTTTCAAATCACTGTTTTCTTTTTTATTTGTTTATTAATGTTACATACTGTCCTACTTTTTTTCTTGAAAAGGGGTTGTATAAGATAACTTAAACCCTTGTAATATTACCTGTTCTCAGATGAGACACAGCAGGAGCAAGAGTTTATCAGATGACCTTGTCCTGGAAGATGTGGACACCGGTGGCGTTGTAGTCAAGAGTATTAGAGCGGGCTCGTCGACTGACATTGGCCTGAGAGAAGGTAAATGTGAAAACTATAGTTTTATCTATGAAGTACAACAGAAGAATTTGCAAAACAACTGTGCTTCTTTTTTTTCCCTTTACAAATTGTTCAATGAAAATATACAAAACATTTTTCTATTTAGTTCTGATCAAATTATAATTGACTTCAGAAAAGGCATTAATTCCTGCTTGAGGGTTTTATTTCCTGACAGATTTTCTGAGCTGTGATCCCACTTTTTTACGGACTCTGTTTTCTGTCTGCGGAAAAAAAAAATGACCACTGGCTCATCTTTTTAAAAAAATGATCCTATAAAGCCATTTCTACTACACTTCTGGAAATTGTACATCTTTGTTTGTTCCCATTGCACATGAAACATTTTTGTTTTGAGAAATAATGATTTTATAGAATAATTTGGTTCCCTTTAAAAAACTGGATTTTTATGAAGTTATGATAGCCACTAGAATGTTTCTATCATTCAATTTTTCATTCAACACTTTTTCAGGGGATGAACTTGTTGGTGCTACCATCCACTTTGACAAACTTAAGAAAGATGATGTGTTGAAGGTTCTGAAACTAATTGAACCCTTTGATGAGAAAGTGAAAGTTCTGACAAAACAGGATATTAAAGCCAGTTTGACTCCTGTGACATTCAATAACCATGTTGCATCTCCAAAAGAAGTAAGAATATTTTTACTCTATCATAAGTGATTTTTAAGTCATTTTCGAATGCATTTTTGTGATGCACTGTAAGTGTTAGTGTGTTTATCTTCTTAATTTGCTGTTCATAGATGCTGCGGGATTCTTACAGCAGAGTCGTTCACAGCAAGGTTCAGAAATTCCTGAACCAAGAGCAAATTGACACTGGAGCTACATCAGATGTCAAAATCGGTTCTCTGAATGGCAAGGTGCCCTCAGGGGGAAGACTACATTCAGATGGAAGTCTTACAGAGGACATACCAGATTTGGAGAGTGCTGTAAAATTCCCTAAAGTTAATACCAGGGGTCCGGGTCTACAGTCTCCAGGCATGGACCTCAATCTGAAAGCGAGCGATATTAAAGGAGCAAATATTAATATCTCTGGTACTGATACATCAGATAGCAGTTTCCCTGAACTAGATATGAAAACACCCAATGCAGACATTGACGCCCCAACTGGAAAGATCACCATGCCTAAATTTAACCTGTCAGGGCCCAAACTGAAGGAACCAGAGTTTGATGTTGAAGCAGGACTGAAAACATCTGATATAACTCTCAAAGCTCCTGAGATTAAAGGAGGAATTGATGCTCCTGACTTGGGTGTGGATTTACCAAAAGTTGATTTTGATGGCCCTAAACTAGATATGAAAACACCAGATCTTGACATTGGTACACCATCTGGGAAATTCAGCATGCCAAAATTTGACCTGTCAGCACCAAAACTGAAAGGACCAGATTTCGATATTGATGCAGGACTCAAAAAACCTGATCTGAATTTCAAAGCTCCTAAGATTAAAGGAGGAATTGATTCTCCTGACTTGGGTCTAAAATTGCCCAAAGCTGATTTCGACGGCCCTAAACTAGATATGAAAACACCAGATCTTGACATTGGTACCCCATCTGGAAAATTCAGCATGCCAAAATTTGACCTGTCAGCACCAAAACTGAAAGGACCAAATTTCGATATTGATGCAGGACTCAAAAAACCTGATCTGAATCTCAAAGCTCCTAAGATTAAAGGAGGAATTGATGTTCCAGACCTGGATGCAAATTTGCCCACAGCTGATTTTGATGGCCCTAAACTAGACATGAAAACACCAGATCTTGACATTGGTACTCCATCTGGGAAATTCAGCATGCCAAAATTTAACCTGTCAGAACCCAAACTGAAAGGGCCAGATTTTGATGTTGATGCAGGACTCAAAAAACCTGATCTGAATCTCAAAGCTCCTAAGATTAAAGGAGGAATTGATGTTCCTGAGTTGGGCGTAGATTTACCAAAAGCTGGTTTCAATGCCCCCAAACTTGATGTGAAAACACCAGACTTTGACATTGGTACCCCATCTGGGAAAATCGCCATGCCTAAATTTAACCTGTCAGGACCTGACCTGAAAGGACCAGATTTTGATGTTGATGCTGGCCTGAGAACACCTGATCTGAATCTCAAAGCTCCTAAGATTAAAGGAGGAATTGATGCTCCTGAATTTGGTGTGGATTTACCTAAAGCTGATTTCAGCAGTCCTAAACTAGATATGAAAACACCAGATGTTGACATTGATGCTCCATCGAAGAGATTTACCCTGCCGAAATTTAATTTGTTTGGGTCCAAACTGAAAGGACTGAATTTTGATAGTGATGTAGGCTTGAAAACACATGATGTGAAACTCAAAGCTCCGAAGACTAAAAGAGGTCTTAAGGCACCAGGCATAAACCTGAACCCTCCGGATGTTAATGTGAAACCTCGCTCCCGGAAATTTAAATTTCTAACATTGCCCAGATTTAGAGTCTCTGGACCTGAAACCCCGGACCTGAATCTCTCAGCTCCAAAGATTAAAGGAGGAATTAATGCCCCTGATTTTGACGTAGATTTACCAAAAGGGAATTTCGACAGCCCTAATCTAGATATAAAAGCTCCAGATCTTGACATCGGTGCAACTTCGAGCAAATTCAACATGCCAAACTTTGATCTATCTGCGCCCACGCTGAAAGGACCAGAATTTGATGTTGATGCAGGCTTGAAAATGCCTGATCTGAATCTCAAAGCTCCTAAGATTAAAGGAGGAATTGATGTTCCTGACTTGGATGTAAATTTATCCAAAGCTGAATTCGACGGGCCTAAACTAAATATGAAAAAACCAGATCTTGACATTGGTACCCCATCTGGGAAATTCAGCATGCCAAAATTTGACCTGTCAGCACCAAAACTGAAAGGACCAGATTTCGATATTGATGCAGGACTCAAAAAACCTGATCTGAATCTCAAAGCTCCTAAGATTAAAGGAGGAATTGATGTTCCGGATCTGGATGTAAATTTGCCCAAAGCTGATTTCGACAGACCTAAACTAAATATGAAAACACCAGATCTTGACATTGGTACCCCATCTGGGAAATTCAGCATGCCAAAATTTAACCTGTCAGCGCCCAAACTGAAAGGACCAGATTTCGATATTGATGCAGGACTCAAAAAACCTGATCTGAATCTCAAAGCTCCTAAGATTAAAGGAGGAATTGATTCTCCTGACTTGGGTCTAAAATTGCCCAAAGCTGATTTCGACGGCCCTAAACTAGATATGAAAACACCAGATCTTGACATTGGTACCCCATCTGGAAAATTCAGCATGCCAAAATTTGACCTGTCAGCACCAAAACTGAAAGGACCAAATTTCGATTTTGATGCAGGACTCAAAAAACCTGATCTGAATCTCAAAGCTCCTAAGATTAAAGGAGGAATTGATGTTCCAGACCTGGATGTAAATTTGCCCAAAGCTGATTTCGACGGCCCTAAACTAAATATGAAAACACCAGATCTTGACATTGGTACCCCATCTGGGAAATTCAGCATGCCAAAATTTAACCTGTCAGCGCCCAAACTGAAAGGACCAGATTTCGATATTGATGCAGGACTCAAAAAACCTGATCTGAATCTTAAAGCTCCTAAGATTAAAGGAGGAATTGATGTTCCTGACTTGGATGTGCCAAAAATTTGCCCAAAGCTGATTTTGATGGCCCTAAACTAGATATGAAAACACCAGATCTTGACATTGGTACCCCATCTGGGAAATTTAGCTTGCCAAAATTCAACCTGTCAGCGCCCAAACTGAAAGGACCAGATTTCGATATTGATGCAGGACTCAAAAAACCTGATCTGAATCTTAAAGCTCCTAAGATTAAAGGAGGAATTGATGTTCCTGACTTGGATGTAAATTTGCCCAAAGCTGATTTTGATGGCCCTAAACTAGATATGAAAACACCAGATCTTGACATTGGTACCCCATCTGGGAAATTCAGCTTGCCAAAATTCAACCTGTCAGCGCCCAAACTGAAAGGACCAGATTTTCAAAAATGATTGATGCAGGACTAAAAAACCTGATGGATGAATCTCAAAGCTGATTTTTGATCCTAAAAGATTATGAAAACACCAGATCTTGAATTGGTACCCCATCTGGGAAATTGCCAAAATTCAATGTTCAAACTGAAAGGACCAGATTTTGGATGCAGGACTCAAAAAAACCTGATTGCCCAAATTGATGTTCCTGATTTTTGATGGCCCTAAACTAGATATGAAAACACCAGATCTTGACATTGGTACCCCATCTGGGAAATTCAGCTTGCCAAAATTCAACCTGTCTGCGCCCAAACTGAAAGGACCAGATTTTGATATTGATGCAGGACTCAAAAAACCTGATCTGAATCTCAAAGCTCCTAAGATTAAAGGAGGAATTGATGTTCCTGACTTGGATGTAAATTTGCCCAAAGCTGATTTCGACGGCCCTAAACTAAATATGAAAACGCCAGATCTTGACATTGGTACCCCATCTGGGAAATTCAACTTGCCAAAATTTAACCTGTCAAAGCCCAAACTGAAAGGACCAGATTTCAATATTGATGCAGGACTCAAAAAACCTGATCTGAATCTCAAAGCTCCTAAGTTTAAAGGAGGAATTGATGTTCCTGATTTGGATGTAAATTTGCCCAAAGCTGATTTCGACGGCCCTAAACTAAATATGAAAACACCAGATCTTGACATTGGTACCCCATCTGGGAAATTCAGCTTGCCAAAATTCAACCTGTCAAAGCCCAAACTGAAAGGACCAGATTTTGATATTGATGCAGGACTCAAAAAACCTGATCTGAATCTCAAAGCTCCTAAGATTAAAGGAGGAATTGATTCTCCTGACTTGGGTCTAAAATTGCCCAAAGCTGATTTTAACGGCCCTAAAATAGACATGAAAACACCAGATCTTAACATTGGTACCCCATCAGGAAAAGTCACATTACCCAAATTTAACCTGTCAAAGCCCAAACTGAAAGGACCAGATTTCGACATTGATGCAGGACTGAAAACACCTGATCTGAAGCTCAAAGCTCCTAAGATTAAAGGGGGAATTGATTCTCCTGACTTGGGTCTAAAATTACCCAAAGTTGATTTAAAAAGCCCTAAACTAGATATGAAAACACCAGATCTTGACATTGGTACCCCATCTGGGAAAATGAACATGCCCAAATTTAATCTATCAGGGCCCAAACTGAAAGGACCAGATTTCGATATTGATGGAGGACTCAAAAAACCTGATCTGAAGCTCAAGGCTCCTAAGATTAAAGGCGGAATTGATTCTCCTGACTTGGGTCTAAAATTACCCAAAGTTGATTTAAAAAGCCCTAAACTAGATATGAAAACACCAGATCTTGACATTGGTACCCCATCTGGGAAAATGAACATGCCCAAATTTAATCTATCAGGGCCCAAACTGAAAGGACCAGATTTCGATATTGATGCAGGACTCAAAAAACCTGATCTGAATCTCAAAGCTCCTAAGATTAAAGGTGGAATTAAAGCTCCAGATCTTGGCCTTAATTCACCTGATTTTGAAGGGCCTAAACTTGACCTGAAAAGGCCAGATGTTGACGTTAAAACACACTCTCGGAAATTTAAATTTCCCGACGTTGAATTCTCTGGACCTAAACTGAAACATCCAGAAATGGACCTTGATGCAGGTCTGAAAACACCTGATTTTAAACTCTCAGATCCAGGGATCAAAGGAGGATTTCGTGCTCCCGAGTTGGGTGCAGATTTACTCATAGGTGATTTTACCAGCCCTAAACTGGGTATGAAAAAACCCAAACTTGATATTGATTCCCCATCTGGGAAACTCACCATGCCTAAGTTTGACCTGTCAGGGCCAAAACTGAAAGGACCAGATTTTGATGTTGATGCAGGACTCAAAAAACCTGATCTGAATCTTAAAGCTCCTAAGATTAAAGGAGGAATTGATGCTCCTGAGGTGGGTGGAGATTTTCTCATAGGTGATTTCACGAGCCCTAAACTGGGTATGAAAAAACCCGATCTGGATATCGATGCCCTATCTCTGAAAAACACCAAGCCTAAATTACACCTGACCGGGCCCAAACTGAAAGGACCAGATCTTGATGTTGATGCAGGCCTGA
Source organism: Gymnothorax javanicus (assembly GCA_029692085.1). Taxonomy (NCBI): domain Eukaryota; kingdom Metazoa; phylum Chordata; class Actinopteri; order Anguilliformes; family Muraenidae; genus Gymnothorax; species Gymnothorax javanicus. Next base: position 111,506,337 of record CM056200.1, read on the forward strand.
ATATGCCTGATCTGAAACTGAAAGCTCCTAAAATTAAGGGAGGAGTTGATGTTCCTGATTTGGGTGTCGATTTACCCAAAACTGAATTTAACAGCCCTAAACTGGGAATGAAAAAACCCAATCTTGATGTTGATGCCCCATTCGGGAAATTCACCGCGCCTACATTCAATGAGTCGGGGCCCAAACTGAAAGGACGAGATTTTGATTTTGATGCAGGCCTGAATATGCCTGATCTGAAACTCAAAGCTCCTAAGATTAAGGGAGGAATTGATCCTCCAGATTTGGGTGTGGATTTACTCAAAACTGAATTTAACAGCCCTAAACTGGGAAGGAAAAAGCCTAATCTTGATGTTGATGCCCCTTACGGGAAATTCGCCTCGCCTACGCTCAATATTTCAGGGCCCAAAGTGAAAGGACCAGATTATGATGTTGACGCAGGTCTGAAAACACCTGATATGAAACTAAAAGCTCCTAAAGTTAAAGGAGGAATTGATGTTCCACGGTTGGGTGTGGATTTACCTGAAGCGGAGTTCAACAGCCCTGAACTGGATATACCCCAAACAGATCTCAAAGAGTCAACTTTCAAACTGAATACACCACGTCTTGATCTCGATACTCCCTCAGGAAAATCAGATCTACATACACCAAAGAAACACGGACTCTCTGATTTAAATATGGATAGACAACAACTAGATATAGATTCTGTCTTCAATAAAGCAAATTTCTTGTCTAGTCCAGATATTGATCTTGAAGTTCCTGAAGGAACCTTAAAGAGGTCAAAGTTAAAGTTGCAAAAAACCTTCCTTTAAATGCAAAGGAATGACTTCTTGCTAAGCAAGAGAAGCCCATATACAATGTAATCATCCCGAAAGAAATGTAGGACTAACTATTGGAGGAACTGATTTAGGAAATCTGACCCCATTACTAGCAAGAAAAAAATGTAGTACTTGGCTGGGTAATCAAAATAAAGATGGCTAGACTTCCTCAAAAATATGCACTCCAGGTAAAAACCAGTTTCTAATAATCATTGATGTAGCACACTTCATGTGAGTCTCATCATGCATTTACTGTAAGTTGCTTTCGATAAATACGTCAGCCAAATTATAATGCAAAAAAGACTTTAAACTCTAAAATCCTTGTGTCCGTACACGGACTAAGACTTAATAAATTCCTTCTGCAGTTATATCAGACTCAAAACAGTCCAGAAAAAGGTGTTTCAAATTGTATCATTATTTAATTACTGTAACCAACACTGCCTATGCACTCAGTGGCCAATTTATTAGATACACCAAATGGGTACCTAATGACATGGTTTCAATAAGGTGCTAGAAAAACTCCCAAAACATTTGATCCATTTTGACTTGAAAGCATTATGCAATTGCTGCAGACTCCACACCTATTCCACCGCATCCCAAAAATTCTGTATCTACCTGAGATCTAATGACTAACTGGAGGACAATGAATTTCTTTTTGTCACGTTTGTGGAAATGATATGAGATCATGCATGCTTTGTGATGTTGTATCTTCTCCTGCTGGAAGTAGCCGTCAGAGGATGGGTAGACTGTGACCATACAGTGATGCAAATGACCAGTAACAAATCTTAGTTAGGATGTTGCATTTAAATGATGCTCAGTTGGTATTATGGGGTCCAATCTGTGCAAAAAAAAAAAAAAACCCCACGCCATCTCACCACCTCCACCAGCCTGAACCTTTGACATGAGGTAGGATGGACTCATGTAAATTTTGCTCAATTCTAACCCAACCATCTGCATTTTTTTTTTTTTTTTTTTTTGCTGAAATCAGGGCTTATCAAATCAGGTGTTGCTTTTCCAATCTTCTGTTGTCCAATTTTCATGAGCCCTCGCCCTCTGTGGCCTTGGTTTACAACTCTTAGCATACATGAGTGAAACATGGTGTAATGCTCTCCTGCTACAGTTCATCTACTTCAGGAACTGATGAGCTGTGTATTGAGAGATGCCCTTCAGCATAACACTGCTGTAAAGCCTGGTTATTTTTGTTAATATTGCCTTCCTGGCAGCTCGAAGCAGTCTGGTGATTGCCCTAATATCACCCTTAATGACAAGGCATTTTTGAGTTTTCTCAACTCTGGGGACTGTTTTATTTGAAAATTCTAGATCAGCAGTTTCTTAAATACTCAAACCACTGCATCTGTCAATTACTGCAGGCTTTAAGTCATTGAGGTCACATTTCTTCCCAATTATGATGCTTTTACTGAACAACAATTGAACACAAAGGCCATATCTGCATGCTTTTATTGATTATGTGATTGGCAGATAAGGTATTTGCATTAACAAGCAGGTGTACAGGTGTACCTAATAAAGTGGCAGCTGATTGTATATTAATTAGGGTCCTATTTATAAATTTGTGTGACACAGTGGTTTCCAAGATAAATCTCTGACATTAATATAATTTAGGGGAGATAGGAAAATGTGGAAGAAGGAACCAAAACAACTTTACATTCCTTGTCCAAAGGATTTAGACTGGCTTTGTCAACAAAGTGAATCCTTTTACAGTATATGTGGGAACTCACTGACCAAAGGGACGCTTATGTAATCGTCTTGTGAAATCTCCTTGTTTAATGATACAAAAAGCCACCTGCACAACTTACAAACATAGCAATGATTTAGATTTCATGCAAACAGCACTCCATAGTACAACTAATTGCTATTTTGTAATATGTGAGAAACTGTATTTATTTTGAACTGCCCTATTATATATTTATATGTATGCAACTGTTGTATGTATATATGTATTTTGTCTCCATGTAATTTAATTGTGTGAGTGTATCAGAAAATATTTTCTGGTTTTGTTTCCTTTTTGCTTTTAGTGATGTTGAATAATGTACATGAACAAGCAATTATTGCACTGATGTCTCTGGCTGACATGTATTGTAATGCACTTGACACCTTTCTACTTTCTTCTTCATTTCATAATCCAATGGTTCCCAAACTCGGTCCTGGGCCCCCCGTGTATGATGGGTTTTTTTTTTTTGTTCCAACCACAAGAGCAATCATAGGATTTTATTAAGTTTGGTATTTGTCATAATTATGTTCATTTCATGTTTAAAGCATTTCCTGCCATAAGCTACTTTTTAACAGATATATCCATAAGTGCCATGAAGAATAAAAGACCAGTGAACATATTCTGTTTATTTTTCTATTTTGCAAACCAATATCAGGTGACTTTTTTAAACAAATCAAATAAGACAATGAGAACATCAGTAAGCTCCAAGTTAGGTTGCTGAACAGGTGACTAAGACACTTCTGAAATATTTTGGTCGAACTTTCTGCCAAACATGACACAAAGCAGGTTTGACTTATTTTTCTGCATGCCGAATAAATTGTTTGGTTTCTCGACCATTTGTCTAACATTCCATCAATAAGGAACCTAGTCATTGTTCACTGGTTCAATTTTTTCCTTTTTATGCAGGTTTTTCTAATAAATCACAATATGGACATGGAACTTTTATTCTTCATGGTTTGTATAGACATTGGTGCTGATTTGGGTTTAACATTGGGGTTGGGGAAAAAAATTTACATAATATGAGAGGACATCACTGTGTTCTTGGTGGATTTGTTTTACTATGGGGTCCCATACCAGACTAAAAAGTCACTTTTATGAAGTGTATTTGAGGAATTGTTTATCTTTGTGTGAAACATTTTGGATACAAGCACCCGCTAATTTAATGAATATATGTAAAAATCACTTCTTTTTGTGTTTCTTTGTATTTTCCATTTTGTGCCAACTTTTTTTTGATTGGGGTTGTATATCAGCTGACTACAATGTGCAGTCTCAACTCACTCTTGTATACTCATGATGAAATTAGAGCTCCCAAACGTCAGTGTTGGTGGGAGTTTTTATTTTATTATGAGAATACAACACTTAGTTCAGGCCATGCATTCTTGCTTCATATTTGTCAAACTACTTTGTGTAATTTAACCCTTGCATAGTTGTTGTGTGTTTTTTTTTTTTTAAATTCACCCATTATTTGTGGGTCTGGTGGAGACTGGGTGGGTATGGGGCATGGTGATGGGATTTAGCCAGGGCCATTGGGCAACAATGCTCATAGAATGGTGAAGAGGGTTGTGCGCAATCTATGAAACAAAAACACACACACACACACACACACACACACACACACACACACACACACACACACACACACACACACACACACACACACACACACACACACACACACACACACACACACACACACACACACACACACACACACACACACACACACCTTAACAGCAGGCCCAGTGAAGGTACACAGCAAAACGTTTTCCACCATTTTTTACTGTGTTTACTTGTTTTCGCCAATTATTATCACACTTTTACTACCCTCGGGTCCAGTGTACCCAAACACCACGTACAGTGCCTGACAAAAGTCTTGTCGCATAAGGACATAGTAACTAAAAATAGCATATAACTTTATTTCTAACCAATCAATTGTTACAATAAATGGTCCATTTTAATGTCAAGGGCTTTCACATTAATAATTTGGTGCAAAATGAAACCGTCAAAAAGTGCTCTGATGTTCACAGCTTGGCTAAGCCCATAACATCTGTTTTTGCTGGGACAAAAGTCTTGTCGTCTCTTCAGATGATGCAACAAATCGCAGATTAGAGTTTAACCTATGACAAATACTGTAATTAACACATTCCCAGATGTGTATAAAAATAACCCCAGCACACCAGACTTTCATATGAGGTGCGACTAGACCTCTGACAACATACCAAAGATTCAACCACAGACCAAAGTGCTGATCATCAAGAGCCTGAAGACTGAGTCTGCTGCTGAGGTGGCAGACATCTTTAATGTATCCAAATGTCAAGTGGAGGGGATGAGAAAAAGATTTGAAGAAACTGGTGACGTTCATGGCAAGCGCAGGTCAGACAGACCCCGGTATGACAACTGTTTGAAAGGACCGATTGTTGCTTCAACTGTACAAGGCCAGCCCTTCTTCAACTACAGCAAAGCCACATGAGGAAATGTCACCAAAAATCCCGGTATCTACAAGAAGAGTTTGTCAAATTCTCTCTCAAAGTGGTTTTCATAGCTGAATTAGTACACAGAAGCCTGCATTAAACAGAAAACATAAAACCTGCATTGCATTTGCCAAGGCCCACAGCTCGCAGAAAGGATTGATACTGGAAAAGTGGCTGAAAGTTTATTTTTCTGGTGAATCATCCATTAAACTGCATCCCAGTCGCCGTACAAGACCTGTTGGAACCCTCATGGACCCAAGATTCTCCCAGAAAACAATCATGGTTTGTTGTTACATCCAGTATGGGGGTGTGAGAAAGATCTGCAGAGTGGATGGCAACATCAACAGCCTGAAATATCAAGAAGTTCTTGCTGCCCTACTTATACTGCTGCTCCTTCTCATTCTTCTGCCTCCATGTCACAGTTCCTGAAAGCGAAGAAGGTGAAGGTACTCCAGGATTGGCCAACCCAGTTACCTGACATGAACATTATTGAGCATTTCAGGGGTAAGATGAAGGAGGAGGCTTGGAAGATGAAACCATAGAATCTTGATGAACTCTGGGAGTCCTGCAAGACTGCTTTCTTTGCCATTCCAGATGATTTCATCATCAAGTTATTTCAGTCATTGCCAAGACGTATGGATGCAGTCCTCCAAGCTCATGGGAGTCATACGCAATACTAATTCTTTTTTCCAAGGCACCATGACTTTATGTTCTGATATTATAGTGGCATATTTGTGTATTCAAAATAAAGCGTATGTATAATTTTCACATTTTTTTTCAATGCGACAAGACTTTTGTCCAAGCAAAATCTGACCGTTCTGTACAAATTAAATTATAAAACTCAATGAATGACACAAAACTCTATTTTGGTATATTTCGCATAATCTAGAGGGCTTTGCCTTTCATATCAGCCATTTTTGATTCCAGTTGATCAACTACAAGTCAGGTTATTACCTGTTGTTCCTACAACTTGGATAAGTGACAAGACTTTTGTCAGGCACTGTATGTAATAGATGTACAGCGGGATGCTCAGTGTGCACTCAGTACAGATGTGTTCTTTTCCATGTTATTTACAGGAAATGGGTGTCAGGTTGAAAAAATGATTAATCACACAATTTTTTAGTAAAATTGAAAATTGGTTCCTACAGACCCAAGCACCATGCACGTTATCTTATAAATGCATTTCAGGTCGACAGCATGCCTAAAGCACAGTGAATTGAAGTTTAGGACACAATTCATATTTTCATGGAATTGCTATTATTTTAGGCATGTTGATGGAGGAAACATCCAAGTTGACATATGGCTGATAGAAACGCTGAAGCATCTGTTTATTTTTGGAAACAGAGGACGCTTTGGCAGAGTAGACTGTACACTCAACAAAATAAAATGTTGTATTTAATATAAGGTTTATTGCTAAAAATACGTGAATTAACTTCAAGTAACTTCATTTTAGAAGTTGCTGAACACTGTTTGATAACGTTTAACAAAAATCCCTGATTTATGTAACGAATTCTGTATCCATAGTAGTTGGCCTACAATTTCTTGAGGTCACCGGCTAGCTAGATATACGCCAATTAGTTTACGCTGTGTGAGTGAGCTCTTGTGATGCCCTGAACCAGAGAATTTTCATAGAAGGGCTGACTGAATTGAAAATAGCAATTTTTTGGGAGGGGGTGTCCAGGCTGCCAGAAACGGGGCTGGGCCGCACCCCAGCACGTGCTCAGCGGTCAAACGTGGTATTACAGATCATGTGACGCCACGCGGGCAAAAATAAATTTCTCCATAGGCAACAATTGAAAACAACATTCTGCTAAATCCATGAGTACATTTTTCTGTTCGTAGCACGGCAGCATATGTGAGAGTGGGGCATGGAGATTTCTTGCAGTCCATCTGTCACTAAACCCAGGTCGGTAAAATGAGCAGGCCTTGCGATTCAAATTTTTTAATTTTATTTAATTAAAAGCTTTTTTTTTTTTTAAGTGTCAGAGAGCTACCTAAACGGGGTTGTTTTTTCCATCAGCGTACTTTGAATATCTAACACCAAATCACAACATTGAGTATGTGTTTCAAGTAAAATATGTTATCTACGTAAGAGGCACTGCGTTTGTAGCAAAGTATAAATTCAGTATAAATACCGTATGTCTTCCAAGTGATTTCAAATGTTGCATAATTATTATTTTGTACAAGGACCAAACTTGTATTATACAGCCATATTCAACCTTTATTTGCTTATAGTTTTGAGGTGAGAGACTGGAGGAAATGCAAATGATGCTGAGCGTGTAAGCGGGGTCTGGGCTCCATGTAATGGGAGTAATGAAGAGATCAACATTACTGGACTCCGTCTGCACAAAGACAGAACAAGAATCTAATGAGTGAAGACTCATTAGTGTTGCAATCTGTTAGCATACCGCCTCTGTCTCAGGGACTGCACTGTAAGGTATCCTCTGTAAGGTAAGGATAGTAAAGTTCATGAGTTCATCCAGCACGCAATGTGATATTGTCAACAAATAAATTTACAAACTCAGTGGAAAACGCGACTGATGAATGCGAGGCTAGTGTGCGTGTTAGAAAACGCTGTGGCGTAAAAATTAGCGAGTCAACTGTTTGGCTGACATTTTTGCAATGTAATATATACTGGAACTCTCCAGTTATGTGGAAATGGGTTATAGAATATTTTTCATTGCTTTTATGTTTTCAAACTTTATTTACAATTTTACTCCTTCCACTCACAGTATGAATTTTGCACATATTTGGGGTTGCGACAGTTCATGAACATGTTGTTACAAGCTACAGGCACAGGCCATTGTTTTGGGTACCATCAGGTTTTCACAGATCTCAGCACATTTATGAGGGTGAAGCCAGAGCAAACTACCCGGGTGAAAGACAAAAGTCACACAGGGAGCATGTCCGCGTTGCTCCAGAACTAAGGTCCCATGGGGAAGATTAGCAATTTCATCACTTCCACTTTCCTGTAATGTCACATGGTAGCAACAGCCCTTAGATGGGCTCAATCAAAAATGCAAAAGCTTGTACGGCGTATTGTTTTTCTTTTCAGAGGAGCTAAGGCTCTTTACCCACGGTGAAAATTCAGTCAGGTCTGGGCACATGATGAAAATACACCACCAGCGGGAACTCTCAACTCTGAAAGCACAATTCCCAGCGAGTATGAGGGATAGAAGTTTCAATGTTTTGGTGAGTTTCTCCTCGCATACAGCATTCAGCATAGCAAGCAGTTTTGTTCGTGGCCAGTAGGGCACATCTGCATGGTGATGATTAGTTCATGACGTCACGCTAATCTTCCGCATGTCGGCGTGCAACTCCATTGAGCAATTTCCATTCAAATGAATGGCTGGCCATTTTTGGATGCCATATCCAGTTGTTATAATCCATCCAAGGGGGTGTCCCTGCCTGATCAGGCCCCTCTGCAGGATCAGGACCTTCCATTGCTACAATGAAGTATTATACTTGAAAAGAGAAACAACAGTGGTGAGGGATAGATAGTTAATAATGCATTACAAGCTGATGATTAATGGCACCATTTTCTCATTTTGCAGTAGCAATAACATTGACATCACCAATGAGGTATATGTAAAGGCAACAGCAAGGCTCATATACAACCCCAATTCCGAAATAGTTGGGACGAAGTGTAAATTGTGAATAAAATCAAAATGCAATGACGGTCAGATCACATGAGCCAATGTTATTCACAATAGAACATAGAAAACATTTCAAATGTTGAAACAGACATTTTACATTTTTTTTCCACAAAATTTGCTTATTTCTAATTTTCTGGCTGCAACAGGTCTCAAAAGTTGGGACACAGGCAAAAAAGGGCTGAAAAAGCAATTAATATAACAGGATCAGCTGAAAGAACATTTAGCAAGTAATTAAGTTAACTGGCACCAGGTGAGTAACATGATTGGCTATAAAAGGGATGTCTTAGAGAGGCTGAGTCTCTCAGAAGTAAAGATGGCCAGAGGCTCTCCAATCTGTGAAGGCTTGCGTAAAAAAAATCGTGGAATACTTTAAAAACAATGTTCCTCAACGTCAAATTGCAAAGGCTTTGAAGGTATCATCATCGACAGTGCATAACATCATCAAAAGATTCAGAGAAACTGGAAAAATCTCTGTGCGTAAGGGACAAGGCCGAAGACCTTTACTGGATGCCCGTGATCTTCAGGCCCTCAGATGCCACTGCATCACTCACCGGCATAATTCTGTCATTGACATTAATAAATGGGCCCAGGAATACTTCAAGAAACCACTGTCTGTAAACACAGTCCGCCGTGCCATCCACAGATGCTATCTAAAACTCTATCATGCAAAAAGGAAGCCATTGTTGAGTATGATCCAGAAGCGCCGTCGTGTTCTATGGGCCAAGGCTCATTTAAAATGGACTGTAGCAAAGTGGAAAAGTGTCCGAGTCCAAATTTGACATTCTTTTAGGAAATCATGGGTGTCGTGTCCGCCGGGCTAAAGAGGAGAAAGACCAGCGTTCAGTTCAAAAGCCAGCATCTCTGATGGTATGGGGATGCATTAGTGCATATGGTGTGGGACACTTGCATGTTTTGAAAAGCACCATTAATGCTGAAAGGTATATAAAAGTTTTAGAGCAACATATGATCCCCTCCAGACGACATCTATTCCAGGGAAGGCCTTGTGTATTTCAGCAGGACAATGCAAAACCACATACTGCAGCTATTACAACAGCATGGCTTCGTAGTAGAAGAGTCCGTGTGCTGAACTGGCCTGCCTGCAGTCCTGATCTTTCACCGATTGAGAACATTTGGCGCATAACAAAACAAAAAGTCCGTCAAAGGAGACCCAAAACTCTCCAGCAGCTGGAAGCCTGTATTAAACAAGAGTGGGATCAAAATACAATGGCTAAACTCAAGAAACTTGTCTCCTCAATGCCCAGACGCCTCCACTCAGTGTTAAAAAGAAGAGGTGATGCTACACCATAGTAAACAGGCCCCTGTCCCAACTTTTTTGAGACCTGTAGCAGCCATCAAATTTGAAATGAGCTCATTTTGTGGATGAACTTGTAAAATTTCTCAGTTTCAACATTTGCTATGTTATCTTTGTTATATTGTGAATAAAATACTGGCTGGTGTGATTTGGAAGTCATTGCATTTTGATTTTATTCACAATTTACTCTCTGTCCCAACTATTTCAGAATTGGGGTTGTAGTTATGGAGTCAGTTGAAGCATGCTAACAGGAAAAGCGAACTTGCTAACAGCAGTTTCACACTGAATTGGGTCAGCATGTTTAAAATGCTGTTTGGAGGTGACCTTGGCAATTTGCAGTCTGTCTATATTTATTCATTTATTTGACAGAGACTATGCACAACAGCTCTAGCTATATTGTTGGTATTCACCTCAGTGTTTCCTGTGAGGAATCTAGCTGTGGCAATGCACCGTATTGGTTGGCACAACATGTCATGAGAACTATGAATACTCAGCCAATCAGGATGAAATGCATTTGGTCTACATATGCGTCTCGTGCATGCGTAGTACAAAGTTGATGTAATATATAATCACTGCGATGGCAGGTCCAAATCCGGTAGAGCAGGCAGTGACAAGGGGCATGGATGCAAAGAAAATGAGCCACGAGAGAGTATGAGTCAAGTTTGGCTCCAAAATCAGAATGAATTGTAAATCGCAAGTTTAAACGTGACTCGTCAGGGGCAGGGACTGAAATCCTTTACGTGAAAATGTTTTTCCTCCAGCACAGTGTCGTGTCAGGATTGTAGGGCAATGACTTGCGCCCAGCCAATATATCAGGCTGATATTAGCATTTTTGGACTATATCTGTATTGGTAGTCAAGGACAAAATGTGGCCAATATGTAGGACCGACACATTTGTGACTACCAATTCAGATATGGCCCAAAAATTTGTGCTAATTGGACCTGAATGTCTTGCAAACAAGAGTGCGCTGGAGTGCAGACATTTCATGGAGTCTCGGCAGTGCTTGTACTTGCGGTGCAGTAAGCTGTTGTCATGACGCATTTTGTGAGGTTACCCAAGCTGCTGGTTACTCCTCATTTTTCACTCCTGGATATGCGTAGCTTAGGGAGGAGTGTTATAATGAGATTCGAGTGTCACTCACTAATCAATCAATCAATCAATCAATATATTTGCTGTTAGCATGACCATGGGCGGCAAGATAAATAGGATCTGGTCACGGATGACCAGTCCCTAATTCACAAACAGCTTATCCAGGAGTTAACGATAGTGTCACTTTGATTTTCTTTGTATTCGCGATGCTTGCTAGTTTCTTTCGTACAGTTGGGGTATAAGATCAGCAAACCAAGAAAAAGCACATCGTGAATGTTATCTTACTGCGGCACTCAATGAGCTCACGGCTTTTATCGAAACCCTTATATCGAGGCGCGTTCATGCCCGATGCCTTATGGATTACTACAAATAATAACTTTTGGCCTTCCAGTTGGACCTAATTCGGCTATAATGAAGTATTTAGAGATGGCAAATTCAAACTTTTGTAACAACCTCTGGGACGGATGCTACTTGGTCAAGTGACCGAAGTTTCAAACTGCTCGACTTTGTTCAATTGGTTTACTTTATTTCTACCATGGTTCACAAACATGACGTCACATGGATTAACTGCGCATGTTCAATCCGAGTTTCGCTTAAACGCTTTCTGAGCATAGACTGTATAAAAAGATGGACACAGCACCCAGGTCTGAAAACTGAGGCCAATGTGGAAATCTCTAAAATTTGCATTCTATTTAATGGCCAGCAGATGGCAACATCGGTGGTTGCAGAAAAAAGTTCAATGCTATAAAAGTCTATGAGAAAATGACCCTACTTTCCCACCTGATTTATTATTTCAAAAATGATTTTCCACATTACTTTATGGTATCTATTGCAAGTTTCAAGTCTCTTTCGATATATTATGATGTTCATTTTTGTAAATTATGGTCCCAAATAGTCTATAATAAAGGATAAAGCCAGAATATGCTTCGGGGGCGTGGCTATCCTCTGGTCCACGTCAGATACGGTCATATCCACATGTAGATCCACCCCTCGCTCCTCCCTGGACCTTCAATTCACGTTCTCGTCCAATAGGAATCACATCCGGTTTCAAAATGACAAAATGGTGCTGTTCAAATTGCCAAAATCGAGGCTTCCTAAATGGTATGCTGAAACCGATGGGTGATGTCACAGTTGCTTGGTCCATCTTTTTATACAGTCTATGGTTCTGAGGTCTGGTGGACTGCAGACAACTTCATTTGCCCTGTCTCAGGCCTATTAACAGCAATTCATCGGCAGAATTACTACAATTTGCCAGTTATTCCTGTTTAAATATGCCATAGATGTACTTTGTGCATTATTTTATGTATTTTGCATAACTTTGATTTGCTTTGTGCTTTTTGAATATCATTGAGATAATGTTTGAAATTTGCAAACCTGCTGTGACATCTACGCCACCATGTTATCTTGAGTTCTATCGACCTCCCCATGGCCCTTAAACTCTGAAGAGGAAAAATTGCGTCAAATGATGTCATTTTGGTCGTAAGCACGACGGCTCGGTTGCTACACGGATAGATCGCGTGTACACAGGGGGCAATCAAACGAAGCCCTGTGTATCAGTGTTATCAGAAGTGACTTAGTGTCCGAAACAAATCTAACTTAAGTTTCGAAATCACCATCTCTAGAAGTATTATTTATAAATCAGGGTATAATGCACAAGTTCTGCTCAGAGGATTTTTTACACTTTTATATTGTTCATCCGGTTCTGCTCGGTTTGTTCAGAACACTGGCCTTACGTTTTTTAGTCTGCTGCGGCCGCAGCATCTTGCGCACACCGTGTAAGACGGGGGATCAAGCTGGGATGTCGCAAAAGGCTGGCAAACGGGGGAGCTCAGGAACTGAGGCTCGTCCTGCACTTCAAAGAACTCAGGAGTCCTGAAATATGACAAGTTGTTCAGACTTCCTCTGGATGCATGGGCCGTTGACTTCCCAGAAACGTTTGCGCAGCTGGAGTACAGGGAAGCAGAAATGTTTATGGCTGTGTGTCTGTGGGGGACTGGGGACTTGATGACGGCAGGGAACAATAAGCAGGTCTCTGGTGATGCGAGGGGGGTGACTATCACAGTCCCCCCCCGAGAACAATCTTTTTCTCCCCTGGCTATGTTTTTCATGAAACTGGACCTTAAACTCATCTCTTTAAATTTTCTGACACTATAGTAATGTCAAACCCTTCTCATATATTACATATACTACTATGCAATACTTATGTGCTCATAAACAAAATTGCTTATACAATAATCCAGTTTAAGAGCTTTTCATGACAACTGCATCATATTAGTACATATTCATGTCATGTTTGGTATTATTGTTCTCAGGAGAATCCAAGGAGTTGAATGGAGTGTTTCATTCCCATTGAAATTATGGTTCTTTCTCTTTTGGAAACTCCTGAAAATTTGTCAAAATCCTCTCAGGTAATCATTCTATTCTTGTCTCTCTGCTAAATTGTTTTATTACATCCTCCAAATTGTGGAAACCTAAAATCCAGATTCGACCTCCCTTCCAGGTAATTTATGGCCATGCCACCTGGATCAAAGCCGTGATTTGGCTTAAAGCAAAGAGAGACAACCCATTCTGGGAAGATCGTATCCGATCTCTCCCCGTGCACGTCAGTGCGTGTGTAGCAGCCTCTTTACCATATAGTCAGGGAAGATTGTATCCGATCTCTCCCCGCGCATGTTAGTGCGTGTGTAGTAGCCTCTTTAATTATGGAAGATCGTAAACAACTTCCCACACGTTGGCCGTGCGTTATTTCTAGCTTAGTGAAGCTTCGTAATTCGAACTTCCCGCACGCTTGCTCCGTGTGTAGCCTTTTTCGCCAGGTATGACTTCACTCTCATTTTCTAAATTGTTTGTAACTTGTAATTGGTTTAACTTTGATTTGTTTGATTTAAGCTCTTGCCTACCCGGTGAATAAATTATTGTTATTCCTTTAACTTTGCGTGGTCTCAGTGACTCTTAACATTTGTACATTCTTTCTAGCCACGTTACGACGGAGACTTAGGGGTTAAGCTCAACCAAGGACTGACTGATCAGCGGCTTTGGGATGAGAATTGGTTTTATTAAGTTGGAGAGACAATCATGATCTACTTACTTAAAGGGTTTATATATTGCCGGTTCTGGGATTTTAGCCTTAAGGAAACCCATGGACGAAAAGTCGGTTATCTGTTAAAATTCCCTGAAGGAACCCACGGGCGTGCATAGATCTGGGTTCACAGTATTCATGCCAAAAGATGCTGTTGCTGTGATGATCGACTTCCATCCCCTGGTACTACCAACGAACCTAAGCTTCGGAAATAATGCTAAAACCCGGGGGCATATATTTAGTGACGCAGGCCTTCATTTACGAGTTCGGGGGGTAATCACCCCGAGGTCCATGCATGTTCTCCCTAAATTATAAATTCTTATTCTAAATGGAGTCAGATTTGAAACGAGAGTAAGTACAATAACTGTAACGATTCTTTTGCAGTGATCGCTGATATGTTTGATGTCCCGCCTCTTTCGGGTGTAATATTCTAATGCTCACATTGGATTATTCACCGCATGGTGGCAGATTAGATATATCCGTGATTACAGCATGGCCCCGTTTGCGAACGGAGAAAGTTCATGAATATTATTTTAATTTTGCCTCACAACAGCCTGAGTACACGCTTGAACCTTCGCTCCCAGCTCTTCCGTCGTTGGTTTAGCTGTGTGGGTTTTACAACTGCAATGCTATGGTGCAGCGGCATGTTGCAGATACTTCACTAATATTTACTCCACGTCAGCAAACTACCTCGCGCTTTGGTCATCTGCCCATAATTTCATTCAAAATTGCTTGCCTGCTCAGAATGTCCTATGGCCTCTAAATGTGCTAGTTCCTGGGTTAACCCAAAAGCCATAAATACAAGTCCACATGGTCTCTGGCTCCAAAAGCACACGGTCATTAACCTCTGGTCTTTGGGTTATGCCGGTATCATTGGTTTTTTGGTGGGATTCTCGCAGCTTTCTCAGTTTTCAGATTCATGAATGCTCTTTATAGTTTCCAATCATAGTACTCTTTCTTGTTCTATCAACTTTATTAAGTACAGGATATTATGGCATGGTATATCCCCAGCACTGCTTCCACCCGCTGTTCTCCACTAACTGCCTCCGGTATAGGCACTTTTAATTTTCATCTCACAAGTAGGCTATGGATCTTGGCAAGCTGTATTACTTTACAGGTCATGATGAGTTATTGCTCAGTTGTCAGCGCCCACTAGAGGTGGTTGAAGTGGGGTCCTTTTGGTAATCTAATGCTGCGTTCCATTTACCTCGGAAGTTGGAGGTCGGAGCTGGGAATGACGTCACAGGCGAGTTATCAGCGTTCCAGTTACAAAGTCGGAAAAAAGTTGCTAACCGCCATAAACCGGGAAGAAGAGCAGTAAAACAACATGGTCAAGTCTACGAACGCTGTTCCCGTGTTTGCCTTGTCCGAATATAAGCGACTTCTGGACAAATATGCGGTCCTTCTGCAACCTTCAAACATGGTGGATTTCCATATATATACGTCGAACAATGTATACGGCTGATTTAGTGTGACAAACACGAGTCAGAAGTAATAAACGGAATATTACTGGAGCTTCTAATTACTGTTTACACCTGGGGCAGCCATCTTTGAATGTTAACTCAGGGGTAGAGAAGATTATCCGACTTTGCCAGTACGGAAACTCCTAAAAAAAAACTTGCCGATAATGCCAATTTTTATGTAAAATTATAATCGGATCGAAGAAAGAAAATACAAGTATACAGAAAAAGCCAACTTGATGTTCTTTATAAGTAATGTTCTTTCCATAAATACCACTGTATATTCTGCAAGCGAACTGACTGTGTGCCGTACGGGATGCTACCATTTATTAGAAAAGTTCTCATGAATAAATAGCCAACTGGATGAGACCATTAAGGAAATCAAGTGACTTAATCATGATCGCGACCGGCCCCGCGTTAAACGTCTTACTATCGAAGCACCAACCAAAGTGCGCTGCTCTACAGCTAAAGAAATTGTGTTTGGGAAAACTTCAACTCTGAAGACACCGGGAGAAATTCCGCCTTTTGAACATTTTCAACATGTTGGTGTCGGCTAGCCTCTGTTACAGACATCTTATGTGGTTCGCTTCCCTCCCAGGCTCCCACAACAGTATGTCCATGTATCATTTGAAGGGTTGATTTCCAGAAGGGCGCAAGTTCGTTTTTGTCTTTTTTTGAGAAACAAGATTTTAAGAATTTGACAACTTGTGGGGATCATGTTACATGAGTGAAGCTGCTGTAAACGTAACGAAATATCAGAAAAGATGTCTTAAAACATCTTAGGAGACCTTCAAGCCTCTGTCTTGATTCTTGGCCCAGATATTTTAAACACCAGTCAGCGGACTTTAGTACTTTTAGAAGCAAATACCTCAAAATAAAATTAATGCTGTTAATTTTTTTTTTAACAGCATTAAACTTTATTATTTCAGAGTACTAAAACCAAGCATCTTTTTGAAAACAAAACACACCACTTTCTAATGAAAATGAACAGCAAATATCGTCATACCAATATACTATATTCGTGGATATCAAAAAGCTTCTAGACAAAATGAATGGAAGATATATACAGCGAAATGGAAGGTAAATGCAGCTGAACAAAGTTCACAATAAAAACAAATCTCCATAAATTATGAATGGGCAGTACCACAATCTAAACAGGTTTAGAGACTTCATTCATCATCGATAGGTATGTGGTGTGGTAATTACAACCCCAATTCCGAAATAGTTGGGACAAAGTGTAAATTGTGAATAAAATCTAAATTTATTGAGTTTAGCCATTGGAGTTTGATCCCACTCTTGTTTAATACAGGCTTCCAGCTGCTGGAGAGTTTTGAGGCTCCTTTGACGGACTTTTCCTTTAATTATGCACCAAATGTTCTGAATCTGTGAAAGATCAAGACTGCAGGCAGGCCAGTTCAGCGCACGGACTCCTCGACTACGAAGCCATGCTGTTGTAATAGCTGCAGTATGTGGTTTTGCATTGTCCTGCTGAAATACACAAGGCCTTCCCTGGAATAGATGTCATCTGGAGGGGAGCATATGTTGCTCTAAAACTTTTATACACCTTTCAGCATTAATGGTGCTTTTTAAAACATGCAAGTGTCCCACACCATATACACTAATGCATCCCCATACCATCAGAGATGCTGGCTTTTGAACTCAACGCTGATAACAGGAGGGGTGGTCTTTCTCCTCTTTAGCCCGAAGGACACAACGCCCATGATTTCCGACAAGAATGTCAAATTTGGACTCGTCTGACCACAGGACACTGTGCCACTTTGCTGCAGTCCATTTTAAATGAGCCTTGGCCCACAGAACACAGCAGTGCTTCTGGATCATGCTCAACAATGGCTTCCTTTTTGCATGATAGAGTTTTAGGTGGCATCTGTGGATGGCACGGCGGACTGTGTTTACAGACAGTGGTTTCTTGAAGTATTCCTGGGCCCATTTACGTAGTAATGTCAATGACAGAATCATGCCGGTGAGTGATGCAGTGGCGTCTGAGGGCTCGAAGATCACGGGCATCCAGTAAGGTCTTTGGCTTTGTCCCTTACGTACAGAGATTTTTCCAGTTTCTCTGAATCTTTTGATGATGTTTTGCACTGTCAATGATGAGACCTTCAAAGCCTTTGCAATTTCACGTTGAGGAACATTGTTTTTAAAGTATTCCACGATTTTACGCAAGCCTTCACAGGTTGGAGAGCCTCTGGCCATCTTTACTTCTGAGAGACTCAGCCTCTCTAAGACATCCCTTTTATAGCAAATCATGTTACACACCTGATGCCAGTTAATGTAATTACTTGCTAAATGTTCTTTCAGCTGATTCTCTTATATATTAATTGCTTTTTCGGCCCTTTTTTGCCTGTATCCCAACTTTTTTGAGACCTGTTGCAGCCAGAAAATTTGAAATGAGCTCATTTCGAGGATAAAAATGTAAAATGTCTCAGTTTCAACATTTGAAATGTTATCTATGTTCTATTGTAAAGAACATATTAGCTCATTTGAACTGAAAGTCATTGCATTTTGATTTTATTCACAATTTACACTTTGTCCCAACTATTTTGGAATTGGGGTTGTACATAAGAGGGCGTGATCTGTTGATATTGGATCATGGCTGTTATGCGGTAGGTCAATTCCATGGAAAAGTTCCATTTTTCGCAAATTCAGTTGTGTCCTCTACCTTTGAGGTTTTCAAAAGTTCCATGTCTTTGGAATTTTTTAATAAATGCCCTGACAGTGGTCAGTGGCATATTCAATCGTTTGTGAATCTTTGTGTTGCCATTAGCAGACTTATGAAGGTCTATGACCATCTGCCTCTTTTGAACAGACAGTTGTTTTGTTTTCTACGTGGTGTTGGAGGACACAGGGATATTGAATATTTGTTACCTCATTTTTTTATACCCTTGTGAAACAGGAAGTGAGGTCATGGCTAGATACAGTTCCTTAACACTTAAAACTTAAATAATTGGAATTTATCTAACACCTGGTATAATTTTGGTAGATATTATTTACAATGATCTTTAAGGGTGCCATAAATTCTGATGCCTTGATTTGGAGGAAATCGATTTTTAATTAAAGTTTGGTTCCATTGGAACATTAATATCATACAGTATTCCTCACATGTTGGCATTTATAGTTTCTATATAAATATATTTTTTTAGAATTTTTTCAAGTATTTTTGTGCATTGCTATTCAGGGCTGCCAGTAATTTTGGAGCCCACCGAAAGTATAAAATTGGTTGTCTTAGGCTCGGTAGATCAGGGAAATCATTTATGTTTGGACGAGATGACCGCATCATATGAAACAATGATAACAACAAAACTAGAGGCCATATGACAAAGGAAACAAGATTAGTAAATGGAAGAGGCATATATGTGATTTAATTTGCCTAAATACCTAGCTTTGTATTCCCTGTGACTTTAAAGTCAGTTGCAACTCGCTCAGGAGCTAGAGTGCCACGGTTTACATGACTGTGGACAAGGTGGACAGCTCTGTCCCATAAATCACTTATAGCCATTTGCCTGAAACATTTCAAATATTGTCTTTTGAAGGCTTTTGATGTTTTATTGTTTGATCATGTTGTTCTTTCAATCATAGACTGTCATTAATTGATGTGATGCTGATGCTGTGTCCAGTTTAAATTTCACTGCTTGAGCCCAATGGATTTTCTGGTGTTTGTTCAAAATGTTTTGAATTGCATTTAAGGTAGTTGATGTTCAATAAATGTTTTATCCTTTGGTAAATTGAAGAATAAATTTTTAAATGTAAAAATGACATTACAGGACATTTACGGACTAAAAAAAGAATCACTACACAAGTAGACCTTGGGATAGTGTCCCATAAGTCACGTTCCTATGTCCCATAAGTCACGCCATTCTTCCTAGCATAATACAAAAATGAATTTAGCTTCTTTACTAAACATGACCCCAGTAACAAGATACACTAAGTGGCCAAACATTGGGCAACAAACTGATTCCACACCTTTAAAACTGAGATAGATTTTCAACTTTCTTTAAACCATACAAAAAAAAAGTGGTCCACAAATGTCCCATAAGTCACAGAATGACAGTGTTCCCCCTCCAGTAATGACACTTTAACCTGACATAAAGCTTTTGTGTGTTTCTTGGAGAGTTAAGTCTTCTTTTTTACCACGTATGATTACAAGGCATTCGCATCTCTAGTTTCTTCAAATTTTCACTTGAAACATTGCAGTTTTTCATTAAATGTCCCATAAGTCACAATGGAATTGACCGGTAGGACAGCAGTAAAATCAAGTAAATGCATTGTACCTTGATATAATAAAGTTTTACCTTTACACATATTGATAAATTACATGAACAGTTTAAGTAACAACTAAATATTTATATATCAGCATTTATAAGCGTTTCCTTACATTTTGTAATAGATTTTCCAACCTGTTAGGTATGTAAACCTTACAGGGTGGAACATGCACCTAAAAGGGTGGAAATTTCAAACCAAATTAGCCATTGCTCAGAGACTGCAAACTTTTGCTAGCTAGCTCTCCAGAAATAAACAGTACTTTAGTATAAATATCAAATATGTTTTTGAATTTTTAAAAATGTGATTTAAGGAGCAGGCCATGGAGTAGGTTGTGGTTTTTACTCCACTCTTCCACCCTCGTTACATTTAAATAATAAACGCTCGCTTTTTACCCGCACATGAGCAAACTCATAAAGACCTTAATGATGGTTAAAAACAGGAGACAGACTCTAAAGACACAAGACAGCCTTTTGGGGAACGAGGGTGACAGCTTTCCGAATGAGCTAGCTGGCGTTAGCTCGCCTGGCTCTGCTAGCCCCAGTGATGACGCCGCAGACGCACCCATGGAGGAAGAATCTTCAGCGTCCATCCCAGAGGCCATCAGACGAATGGAAGACTATGAACACAAGGTTCGACAACCTGGAGACATCTCTCGCTGGGGTAAAAACTGCTCTAGCCGCAAACTCATCCTGCATAACCAGCCTGGAGGAGACACGACAGGAGCACGACACGCGCGTCACCGAGTTGGAGAAGAGTTGTGATGAGCTGCGCGCCCATAACAAACTCTTAAAAGCTAAACTGAGCGACCTCGAGGGCAGATCTAGAAGACAAAATATTAAAATTGTTGGCCTGCCCGAGAAAGTCGAGAAGGGCTCACCTACGGCATTTGTGTCGGACGTGTTGCCTAAACTTCTGGGAGCAGATCACTTCCCGCACGGGATCAAGGTGGACCGAGCTCATCGCATCGGCTCGCCGAGCAACAAGCCGCATCATGATTGCCAAAATACACCACGACCCAGTGAAAGCGAAAATAATGCAAATAGCCCGTAACAAAAGCACATTAAACAACGACGGGCAGCGCGTCAACATCTTCCCGGACCTCACTGCAGACGTGATTAAAGACCGTAAAGAATTCGACGGCACCAGGCGGAAGTTGAGAGAGGCTGGCATCCGGCATGGTTTTCTGTTCCCTGTGCGGCTCATCTTCACACATGAAGGTGCAACTAAAATATGTGTCTCACCGCAGGACGCCAGCAGGTACGTCAGCGGTCAGCGCGCATATCCAAGCTGCTGCAACTGGAGCCACGGGCTAATTGGCTTTGAACAGCGCCCGGGATGCTGTCTAACTCCACATTAAGTTAACTGCACCAGTATTTTCCGTTCATTTTTTTCTTTTATGGACAATCTTTGGACAAAATAACCGGTGGAGTACATGGTTGCACATTATACTGTTATACCCTTACTGTTTTGAGTCGGATTTATGTTACATTTAAATGAAGTAATTGTGCAGCACCTGGGACGCTGTCATTACGATTCCTTTATTGTCTGTTCTCATTTACATTTTCAATTTCAAACTAATTTCCATGGGTTCAAGGTGGCCTACAATTTGTGATGTGAAGTTTTAGCACTCATGGTCTTTCACTTCCATCTTTATTTAAACCCACACCTATTATAAGTTGTCAGTCTCAGGGTTTTTGACCATACATCTTTAGATAGCTGAAACCAGAGCGTTTTAATGTTTGCCTTATTATGTTATGATTATTCATGCAAGTGGAGGTTCACGTTTGGTCTTGCCAAATCTAAGTGTATGATTATTGGAGCAAATTGCTTTATGTCTAGCCTGACTTGGTGTCTGGGAGACAACACCATGACTCAATCTGATTCCTGAGAAATTCTGGGTGTAACCTTTAGTGCAGATGGTTAGGCATTGGCTCATGTGAATAAGAGCTCACAGTCAGTGAGAAAGGCTGCTTTTGGTCTCGCCCCAAAGGGCTTCTCCTACCCTGGTCTGTCTACCGAGACCAAAACATTTTTGTTTAATTCTGTTGTTCAACCGACACTTATGTATGGCACTGATGCCTGAATACTGGACCTGAAAGAGCTGAAGGTAATGAATAGTATGCAAGGCGAAATAATGAAGCGGGTTTGTGGTTTCAACAAGAGATCCCATCACTCTAAACTTCTTGAGGCTCTTGGTGTCGGTTATGTTGAGCAGAACCTGAAGAAACGTGTTTGCTCCTTGTATAGAGATGTTTTTGCCTCTGAAACTCCAGCCAGATCTCTGAACTTGTTTTTCCTTGCAAAATATCTTTTAAATCAAGCGTTCCCAAACTCGGTCCTGGGGCCTGCTTGTGTATGCTGGTTTTTGTCCCAACCATAATTGCCATCATAGGACTTTAACAAGCTATTAATTTGTCCAAATTGGGTGCATTTTGTGTTTAAATATGTCATTTGCTGTTTTAAGCCAAATTTTAATAAATATCCATTTGTGCCATGAAGAATAAAAGACCAAATAATAGACCCTTGCAAATAAAGTTTTTTTTTTCTGTGTGGTAATAACAGTTCAGGTTTTATGATTTCAGGTAATAACATTTTTAAACAGATCAAATCAGGTACTGAGAAAATCAGTAACTTCCAAATTAGGTTGCTGAAGACAGGTGATTAGAGTTCTTTCAAAATAATTTGCTTGCACTCAATCACAAAAACATAACATAAAACAGGTTTGACTCTGTCGTTTGCTTGTTTAGTAAATTGTTAGTTTTTGCAACCATGTGCCCACAGTTTCATCAATTAGGAACCCATTGATTTTTTTCCTTTGATTGGGTACATTTTTCCCCTCTTTTTATGCAGTTGTTACTCATATATTGTAATGTGGATGCGAAATTTATTCCTCACTGTTTGTATGCATATCTGTCAAAATACTGTTTGTCAGGAGAGGATAAATTGCTGCTCTGAACAAAAATGCACCTAATTAAGACAAATTAACAGCTTGTTAAAATCCTATGATAGCAAACTGGGGTGGAGCAAAAACAGCACACACAGGGAGGCCCCAGGACTGAGTTTGGGAACCCCTGTTTTAAATGATCAGCTCGTGCCAGGCACTCTCCTTGATCGCTTTATCGGTTTTTCATTCAATCCTGTACAAGGTGGTATTGGCGGCCATCGCCCCAAGTTGGAGGCGGCTAAGGAAGAAGATGGTGTGGTTGACACATCAAGATTTTTAACTCAAACTGAAAATTTTGACCTATTCAACTCCACAGAACACCGGCTAGCTCGTCTCCTTGTAAAAGTGTTTTAAGATTGATCGGTTATCGTACTTGTACACATGTATTGTATTGTCTGATTAGTAATAAAACAATCTATATATTTCTCCTAATGGAGGTTCATTAATAAATAAATAAAATGAAAATTATGTAAGGTGGATGTGAGCAGAAGTCAGTGATTAGTGTCTAGTTTTCTCTGTTAGCAGTTGACTAGATTTATGGGAGAGCCCACTGCCCAGCAGTTCCACTACAATGGGGGTTTTACTAATTCCCCTTTATTTGGGAAAGGGGAAATAGGGAGGGTAGGGTATAGCTCTGTTTGTTTTAGTTTTATGTACTGTACTCCCAATACCTTGTTTGTTTACTATCGTATCCTGCATTTGTGTTGTGTGGAGGTGTCATGAGTGGTCCAAACAACAGTTTTAATGGAAATAATATTGTCAATCTAAGTTTGTGGAATGTTAGAGTTTTAAAAAACCCAGTTAAAAGAGCTCAAGTATTTTCTCACCTGCAAGGCCTTCACTCTGATATTATATTCCTACAGGAGACGCATATTAAACATACAGAGGCTCTGAGACTGAGATGCAGCTGGATAGGACAAACGTTTCAGTCAACTTTTTCAGCTAAAGCACGTGGTGTAGCCATATTAATTAGAAAGAACATTCCTTTTCAACACATATCCACCAAAACTGACCCAAATGGTCGCTACATAATGGTGACTGGTACTATTCTGATGCTTCATGTCACCTTGTTAAATATATGCGCGCCAAATTTTGACAACCCAGGCTTCTTCCGTGGTGTTTTCAGTCGTATTCCTGATTTATCCGCGACCAACCTAATAATTGGTGGAGACTTTAACTGTATTTTAGATACATTTTTGGATCGATCTCCCTCACTCCCGATCAGTCCTTCTGACTCCACTGTTGTACTCAACAATATAATGAAATCTCTTAATCTTGTTGATATCTGGAGAATTCAGCACCCCACTGAAAAAGAGTATTCCTTTTCCCCCCCCAAGTTCACAACACCTGTAAAAGAATTGATTTCTTTTTAATTGACTCTAGATTGGCACCAGCCATCTCTTCATCAAAATATCACAATATTTTAATTTCAGATCATAGTCCTGTAGCTATTGGCATCAATGTTGGATGGAAGAAGGCCCATTGCAATTGGCAGTTTAACCCTAACTTACTGAATGATGAAATATTTTTTGAAAAATGTTCAGTTTTTATTAAGGAATATGTGGCTTTCAACGATACAGGGGATGTTTCAGACTCAACTTTGTGGGAAGCTTTTAAAGTAGTAATAAGAGGATTTGTGATATCACATGAAGCCACAAAAAAAAAAAAAAAAAAAAAATCAAAGAAGAAATTGGCTGTTAGAAATGGACAAGCAACTCACTATGCTTGAAAAGCAGTACAGAACCGCTCCATCTTCATATGTACTTAAGGATATCGTAAAACTGAAACTTGAGTATAATAGCACTTTCTAAGCAAGTTTGCACTCTGCTTTTGAAAGTAAGACATAAGCAGTTTGAACTAGGTGATAAACCTGGACCCTTGCTGTCACGACAGTTGAGAGATCCCCAAGCCAGTAGGGCTATTCATAAGATTAAAGCTCCATCAAACTCTCTAGTTACAGACCCTTTTCAAATTAATGATGGTTTCAGGAAATTTTACGAAGAATTATATAACTCTCAAAATCTCACGAAAGAAGATATCCCTCAATTTTTGCACTCTCTGCCACTTCCCAAACTAGATTCAAATGCACAAGATGAGCTTAACACAGAAATATCGCTACAGGAAATCCTCATGGCTATAAAAGAAATCCCAAATCGTAAGGCAGCTGGCCCCGATGGCCTTGGTATAGAGTTTTATAAGGCATATGCAAATGACATGGCCCCTCTACTGCTAAGAATGTATAGAGAGTCAATTAAAAACAAAAAATTACCAGAGTCCTTATATACAGCAAATATTTCTTTAATTTTGAAAAAGGAAAAAGAAGAAACTGACCCGTCATCATATTGACCTATAGCCCTCCTTTGTAGAGACTTAAAGGTGTTCACCAAAATTTTAGCTAATACAGACCCTTTCCAAAAAATTAGAATATCATGGAAAAGTTGTTTCATTTCCATAATACCATTCAAAAAGTTAAACCTTCATAGATTATAGATTCAGGGCCCACAATTTAAACGATTTCAAGTATTTATTTGTTTATGTTTACATAATTTGGGCTTCCAGTTCATAAAACCCACGAAAACAGGAATTCCAAAAATTAGAATACTGAGAAGTAAATAGTGATTTCTTCACAGTTTTTGCAAAAAAAAAAAAAAAAAAAGAAATTAGGATCACATCAAATCAATCAAAATATGGTACTTTCAAAACGATATGTCAATCTTCAATACTTGGTTGGGAATCCCTTTGCCTTAATCACTGCCTCGATGCGCCGTGGCAGTGAGGCAATCAGCCTGTGGCATTGCCTGGGAGTT
Source organism: Gymnothorax javanicus (assembly GCA_029692085.1). Taxonomy (NCBI): domain Eukaryota; kingdom Metazoa; phylum Chordata; class Actinopteri; order Anguilliformes; family Muraenidae; genus Gymnothorax; species Gymnothorax javanicus. Next base: position 111,531,981 of record CM056200.1, read on the forward strand.
ATGGAAGCCCAGATTTCCTTGATGCTTGCTGTCAGCCCTTCCTTGTTTTTGGGTCTGGTGTCCCTCATTTTCCTCTTGATAATACCCCATAGATTCTCAATGGGGTTTAGGTCCGGCGAGTTGGCTGGCCAGTCAAGCACTGTGATGGCATGGGCATCAAACCAGGTTTTCGTGCTTCTGGCGGTATGGGCAGGGGCCAGGTCCTGCTGGAAGATGAAATCTGCATCTCCATACAGATCCTCAGCAGAAGGAATCATGAAGTCCTCTAAAACATTCTGGTAGACTGTTACGGTGACCTTGGATTTAAGAAAGCAGAGTTTACCAACACCTGCACCGGACATTGCACCCCAAATCATGACTGACTGTGGATATTTCACACTGGACCTCAAGCAGCTTGGGTTCTGTTCCTCACCAGTCTTCCTCCAAACCCTTGGACCTTGATTCCCGAATGAAAGGCACACTTCACTTTCATCGGAAAAGAGGACCTTGGACCACTGGCCAACAGTCCAGTCCTTCTTCTCCTTGGCCCAGTTGAGACGCTTCCTACGTTGGCTCAGGCTCAGAAGTGGCTTGACCCGAGGAATCCGACAGTTGTAGCCCATCTCCCGGATGCGTCTGAATGTGGTGGTTTTTGAAGCTGTGACTCCCGCCTCATTCCACTCTTTCTGGATCTCTGCCAGATTCTTGAATCTTCTCTGTTTGATAATCCGCTGAAGCCCACGGTCATCTCTTTTGCTGGTGCATCTTCTCCTGCCACATTTTGCCCTTCCACTAGACTTTCCATTGATATGCTTGGACACAGCACTCTGTGAACAGCCAGCCTCCTTAGCTATGAACTTTTGTGGCTTACCCATCCTATGGAGGGTATCAATGATGGTCTTCTGGCCAGTTGTCAAGTCTGCAGTCTTCCCCATATTGAACCGAACTGAGACAATTGAACCAAACTGAAGCAATTTAATGACACCTGGGGAAACCTGTGCAGGTGCTTTGAGTTTAGTAGATGATTAGTATGTGACACTCAGTTTAAAACATTCATGCCCTGCAAAATTTGGGCTGATTTCTTCACAGTATTCTAATTTTTGGAATTCCTGTTTTCGTGGGTTTTATGAGCTGGAAGCCCAAATTATGTAAAAATAAACAAATAAATACTTGAAATTGTTTAAATTGTGGGCCCTGAATCTATAATCTATGAAGGTTTAACTTTTTGAATGGTATTATGGAAATGAAACAACTTTTCCATGATATTCTAATTTTTTGGAAAGGGTCTGTAGACTGAATAAGCATATCAACCATAATACACCCAGATCAGGTGGGTTTTATTCCCGGAAGATTTTCTTTCTTTAATGTTTGTAGATTATTAAACATTGTTTATAGTAAACAAAATGAGTCAAAATGTGGAGTCCTTGCACTTGATGCACACAAGGCATTTGATCAGGTGGAGTGGAGGTACATGCTGTTAACCATCGAGGAGTTTGGCCTGGGCAAGAATTTCAGCTCATGGGTAGAAATGCTCTATGCCTATCCAACTGCATCAGTCCTTACCAACTCAGAGATCTGTCCCTTTTAACCAGCATCGTGGTGTTCGGCAGGGTTACCCTCCGAGCCCCCAGCTGTTTGCCACATGCATAGAGCCCCTGGCTATCAGCATCAGAAATAATCCAAAAATTACCCCCATAGACCTTGGAAAAATGGATCATCACATAGCTCTGTTTGCTGATGATATAATTCTGTTTTTTTTGTTTTTTTTGTTTTTTTCGCAGTCTGAAGAATCTGTCCCGCCATTACTGGATCTTATTAAAACGTTTGGAAGGCTATCAGGATATACTATAAATTTGCAGAAGTGTGAATTTATGCCTCTTGAGTGAGGACCTAGACACTGAGTTCCTTAGTAATTTCCCAATTAAAGTTACTGATCACATAAAGTACCTAGGAACCTCTGTGCCCAAACAATCAGACCTGCATTACAAATTAAACTTTAAAGTCTTGATTGATAAACTCAAGAGAGACATTGATTATTGGCGAACACTCCCCTTGTCAATGATAGGCCCGAATTAATGCCATAAAAATAGTGACTTTACCAAGGTATACCCATTTTCCTGCCCAAAATATTTTTTAAAACATTAGATTCAATCATTATGCCCTTTATCTGGGGGTACAAAACACATCGTATAGGTAAAAAACACCTTTGCAGATCAAAAAACTTAGGACAGCTGGCCTTACCTGTCTTCCAGCACTACTACTGGGCAGCTAATGCCGGAGCCCTCATTTATTGGCAGGATGCATACCCCGGCGAAATTAAAGAGATAACCCCCTCATGGGTGGCCATAGAGCAGGATATTAGTGATACTTCCCTCCCAGCGCTACTCCATGCAGAAAGAAGACCTCTCGCATCATTTAAAAGGATCAGTTTCATAGTTAAAAATTAATTAACGGTATGGTACCAAATTAAAAAGATGTTTAAGTTACCAAACACTTCCATTTTAGCCCCCATTTGTTATAATCATGCATTTCCCCCCCTCGCAGTCAGATGCCACTTTTTCAACCTGGAAGAGGAAAGGTCCTGTTACTATAAATGATCTGTACACTGATAATGTGTTCTCTTCATTTTGCTCAGCTTAAGGACAAATTTACACTGCAGCTGTCCCACTTTTTCAGGCATCTACAAGTAAGGAACTATGTCAGAGGAAACATCTCAACTTTTGAAGTTTATGACTCTCCTGATGAACTCCAGTCCTTATTGATAACTGAACCTAATACCAGAAAACTGGTCTCTAAGTTTGTGAATGTGTTCATGGGTCAGACTGCTCCAACTGCACAGCACCTGAGGGAGTCCTGGGAGTGTGAAATTGGAATACTGTACAAATTTCAGAGGATGCATGGGCTAAATGTCTCCACAACATACTCAATAAACTCAAGACATCAATTAATTCAGTATAAGGTCATACATAGGCTCCATTATTCACGTGTTAAATTGCATTCGTTCTTTCCATCCTCATCACCACTTTGCATCAGGTGCAAAAAATCTGACGGGACCTGGCTCATATGTTTTGGTTCTGTGAAAGACTTCACAAGTTCTGGCCGGGCGTCTTCCGTTGCCATTCAGATCTCTACGGACGTGATCTACACCCTAATCCAGAAACGGCCATTCTTGGCTGGTCACAGCAGTTGGAAGCTCTAAGTCACTGGAAAACTCTGTCAATCCAGTATGGTATGGTAATTGCGAAGAAAATCATTTTTAAGGTCTGGAATAAAGAAATATCTCCCCGCTTTGACACCTGGCTCACAGAGTTCTCTAGTACTTTATACATGGAGAAAATTTGATATGAAATGTCAGGGAAAGCAAGGAGATTTAAACCGATATGGCAACCCTTCCTTGACTATATCACAGTACTGGTGGGACCTCCATGACACCTCAACAGCTTTAATCAGTAGCTATATACTTGCATCAGCATCTCTCTTAAAAAACAAACTGTGTAAGAGGATACACACTGAACTCTGTGTAGTAGAGTACACCAATTATCTCTGTTTGTTTGTTCATTTGTTTTTCCCTTATGGTTGGTTTTATTTATGATACAATAGATCATAATATCCTCATATCTAAATTGCATACTTATGGTATAAGAGGAATAGCTCAGAACTGGATCAGCAGTTATTTGGATAATAGGCAACAATATGTACATTTTGCTGGTATTACATCTGATCATATGAAGATTAAATGTGGAGTTAACAAGGTTCGGTTTTGGGACCTAAACTCTTTATTTTATATATTAATGACATCTGTGACACATCAAAATTATTACGATTCGTGTTGTTTGCAGATGACAAATTTTTTTTGTTCAGGAGATTTGCGTATGTTGACAGAAACTATTGCAAATGAAATGGTCAAGCTCAAAATGGTTTGATGACAATAAGTTATCACTAAACTTGAACAAAACAAAATTTATGGTTTTTGCAAATCGGAGAAAAGAGAATGTTTCACTGTGTATAGATGAAATAAGTATAGAAAGAGTGTCTGATTTCAGATTTTTGGGTGTTATAATGGATGATAAATTGACATGGAAATATGTATCACATGTGAAAACTAAAGTATCTAAAAATGTTTTTGTGCTCAAAGCAAAGTATTTGTTGGATTATAAGTCAATGCGGATTTTGTATTGTTCTTTGATTTTGCCATATTTGCATTACTGTGTTGAAGTGTGGGGCAACACATGTAAGAGTAATTTAGAATCATTATTTATTTTACAGAAAAAGGCAATGAGAATTATTTTTAATGTACATCCAGGAGAACACACAAATGCACCGTTTATTGAATCAGGGCTGTTAAAATTTAAAGATTTAATTGAACTGCAGACTTTTAGTTGTGTACCAGGCAAAAAACCGGACACTACCAGAAAATATACAGAAATTATTTGTTTTACATTTAGGAGATGAGCAACATAGAAGGAAATTTAACATTAAGCATCCGTTTGCACGGACTACATTAAAGCAGATGTGTATCTCTGTAACTGGGGTAAAACTGTGGAATTCCTTGCCAAATGATTTAAAGGGCTGTATGGATATCTTTAGATTTAAGAAAATGTATAAAGAAAGAATGATTAGACAATATGATGATGTTAGATAATTTGTTTCTCAGGTTGTAAATTATTGTGTTTTGACCTTTGATTGTGTTTGTTAGTGGTTGCTAAGCAACTGTGATTGGCAGGCCATCTTTTCTTTTCTATTTCTGATTGTATATTTGAATAAGGGGCAGGTAAAATAAGATTTTCTCCTCCCTGCTCCTTTCTGTCATGGGTTATGTAAACTGCTCAGAGCTGAATATATTTTGTGAATTTCTTTTTGTCTCCAATGCCATGAGCGGAACAAAGTTAAAAAAAAAAAAAAAAAAAATTTATTTTGTTTTTGTTTCACTCCCTCATGTGTGAAGGGAGGGGTGGGAGGGGGCATAGAATGTTATTCTGTCTGTTGACCACCTTAGTGTTTTGTCTCATTCTTATGTAAAAGCTATAAATTATTTTTTTTTTATATATAAATAATAAAAAAAAGGTGGTTTACTTTCTTCATAAGTTAGGCTAACAGGGTGGAAATTTAAGAGTAGGACATACAGGTTAACATCATAAAACATGCAAAAAAGGCAAACAGAAAGTTGTCGCTCACCTCACTTTGCTCCTTTTAAATTTCCCTCCAAGTGTGATGTCACAGCCAAAGTGTGGGAATGGGAATTGTAGTTTTATTTTTGTTCAAACTGCGAAAATCAAACAGGGTAGAATGCAATTTTGGGGACATATAGTAAATTTAAAATAATAATAATAATAATAATAATAAATGATTACTGTTTCTATTGCTATAGATGAATATTTAGAGATATTAACATGATCTATACAATAAAACAAATTTCCATGTATTTTACAATTTATTTCACTGAAACTGAGAATTTGCTTTGGGGACATCGTAAAAAGAAGTGTGTGTGTCAAAAAAGGCAATAAAGATAAAAAATGTATATTTACAAACATTATTTTGTGTTAATTGTATAATTGAGACCTCAATGTACTTGTATAATAAAACCCTTTTGTAATAATATTTTAATTAAAATAAACTATATGTTTAAGAGTTTTTTTTCTTGGGGACGGAAAAGTCACCAATCACCAGGAATGTATGGAATCAAATTAGGGCCAAAAGCTTTGTGCGTGTGCAATAAAGTTTTTAACTTGTAGAAACATTTTGTGCATGTGTAAAAAAGTTTTGAGCTTGTGAAATAGTTTTGTGCATGTGTGAAAATGTCCAACCTTCCTGTGTGACAGTGAAGTTGCGCAAATACAACAACATGGTATACATGGTGGCATGGTGGTTAGCACTGTTGCCTCACAACAAAAAGGTCGTGAATTTGATTCCGGCCTGGGGCCTTTCTGTGTGGAGTTTGCATGTTCTCCCCGTGTTCGCTTGGGTTTTTTTATGGGTACTCCGGTTTCCCCCACCCACAAAAACATGCATCATAGGAACACTCCAACCAGTACCCATTACCAAGGAACTGGCTTAAGAACTGGAGTTGGTCCCCGGGCGCTGTTCTGTGGCTGCCCACTGCTCCGAACTATAGGATGGGTCAAATGCAGAGAACTCCACGGGGTTCAATAAAGTGTATCTAAAAAAAAAAAAAAATTCCTACCTTCGCGTGCGACACTTTTTTACAAGCACAAACCAGATTTAGGAACCTCGAGTTACGAAACATGGCCCTATTTTTACTCCTGTGGGTAGACTAGCCAATCAGCACGTTGCCCATTGAATAGCCAATCATAATTTTACCCACCGTCACAGTAAGTCAAACTGTCCAATCAGTGGCCAAAAGGTTCTGACGCCATTTCTCCCCTATGTCTATGGAGAAATCCATAGCTCATAGAGGTTGCGCTTTTTTCCTTGAAAGTCACACACTGATGTGTGTTGGGCGGCGCATCACTGTCCTCTGCTGGTCGTGCTCCGTAACTGCCGCACATTACCGAATGAACGGAGGAACGAATGGACGAGAGACTCAATGAAGCAGCTCAGTGCCGCTTATATCAAAAAAAAAAAAAAAAAAAAAAACTGTATGCCTCATTGGCTATATTTGTTATGGCTTAGGTTCACTGTTCCCTCATCCAGTGTTTGCAGTTCTCATTTTCAACAGTACTCATAAGTGACCACAGGTTTTCAACTTAACCACTTCTTCACTTATCTGGTCTAAGCTTTCACTTATTTTTTTTATTTTTTGTTTCTTTTATTTCATCCTTATGTCTTTGTCTATTATCTCTTTAAATGCGAGAGGTTTAAAAAACGATGTTAAACGTAAAGCCATATTTTTGCATTGCAAGCAGTTTAGCACAGATTTTTGCTTTATACAAGAGTCCCACTCAGTTGAACAAGACAAGTCTTTCTGGAGGTCGCAGTGGGGAGATGATTCGTGGATGTCCCACGGTACAGAGTGCTCTGCTGGTGTTTGTATATTGAAAAGCAAATTAATGGAAAAATCTTGATCTCTGTGATAAAGATGGTCATTATATTTTTCTGATATTTGAGGTTGCACAGTCTATGTGTATGAATTCAACTGTCAACAGAGAATAATCTCTATTTTGACAGGTTGGAAGAACGTTTACTGTACTGGCTATCCAAATATCCAGATTCTTTTATAATCTTTAGTAGAGACTTTAATATTGTGTCTGATAATTGCATGGATAGGTGGCCTTCTAGGGGTTCAGACCCCTCTAACTCGAATGTAAGGCTGTTTGCAGAAAGATTTAATTTAACTGATTCATGGAGGGATTCTCATCCAGATCAAAGAGTATATACATGGTGCAACAAGACACAGACGCATCGATTATTGGCTTATCTCAAAAGACTTGAAAGAAGTTAAATCTGATATTTATCCTACGCCGCTTTCAGATCACAGAACAATTCATTTAACTGTCCCTTTGTCATTGTCCTCTGGGGCTAAAGCATCTTACTGGAAGCTTAACCCCTTACCACTCCGGTAACATTTGCCAAAACATGCCTATCCAAGGTGTAACCAAAGTAAATTGAAAGCTGTTCTTGTTTTTAACTTCCCTGATGGGACGCCGTGGACAGGCCGTGGGAGTTAACAGTACTATCCTTGAGCATAAGGAAGTAATTACTAAAGTTCATAGATTAATAAGGTTTCATTGGAGCAAAGCTCTAGCAGAAAATATGTTCTGTAGCAACTGGGAGCTCTTGAAATATGAACTTGGTAAATTTTTTTGAAAATACAGCATTGATTTGGCAAAGAGAAGATATGCTGATGAGAACAAAGCGATACATAAGATTTCAGTTTTAACTTCCAAACCAATAGAGACTCTCACTGAGTCTGATAAGGCAGAACTAATTGACTTGCAGCATAGGTTGGATGAGATTTACAAGCACGAAGTTGAAGGTGCATTTATTAGGTCTCGCAAAAAGTGGCTTGAAGGAGGACAGCAGAACTCGGCATATTTTTTTAGACTTGAGAAACACCAATCCATCACTAACAGTATTCTACAACTAAATATTAATGGAACAATTTCTAATGATAAGAATACCTTAGCAAAACATTGTGCTGATTTTTATGCAACCCCAATTCGGAAATAGTTGGGATGAAGTGTAAATTGTGAATAAAATCAAAATGCAATGACTTTCAGATCCCATGAGCCAATATGTTATTTACAATGGAACATGGATAACATTTCAAATGTTGAAACTGAGACATTTTACATTTTTATCCACAAAATGAGCTCATTTCAAATTTTCTGGCTGCAGCAAGTCTCAAAAAAGTTGGGACACAGGCAAAAAAGGGCTGAAAAAGCAATTAATATACAAGAGAATCAGCTGAAAGAACATTTAGCAAGTAATACAGTTAACTGGCATCAGGTGTGTAACATGATTGGCTATAAAAGGGATGTCTTAGAGAGGCTGAGTCTTTCAGAAGTAAAGATGGCCAGAGGCTCTCCAACCTGTGAAGGCTTGCGTAAAAAAATTGTGGAATACTTTAAAAACAATGTTCCTCAACGTCAAGGCTTTGAAGGTCTCATCATTGATAGAGGATAACATCATCAAGAGATTCAGAGAAACTGGAAAAATCTCTGTGCGTAAGGGACAAAGCCGAAGACCTTTACTGGATGTCCGTGATCTTCGGGCCCTCAGACACCACTGCATCACTCACCAGCATAATTCTGTCATTGACATTACTAAATGGGCCCAGGAATACTTCAAGAAACCACTGTCTGTAAACACAGTCTGCCGTGCCATCCACAGATGCCACCTAAAACTCTATTATGCAAAAAGGAAGCCATTGTTGAGCATGATCCAGAAGTGCCGCCATGTTCTGTGGGCCAAGGCTCATTTAAAATGGACTGTAGCAAAGTGGCAAAGTGATCTGTGGTCAGACAAGTCCAAATTTGACATTCTTGTTGGAAATCATGGGCGTCGTGTCCTCCGGGCTAAAGAGGAGAAAGACTACTCCTCCTGTTATCAGCGTTCAGTTCAAAAGCCAGTATCTCTGATGGTATGGGGATACATTAGTGCATATAGTGTGGGACACTTGTGTTTTAAAAAGCACCATTAATGTTGAAAGGTATATAAAGGTTTTAGAGCAACATATGCTCCCCTCCGGACGACATCTATTCCAAGGATGGCCTTGTGTATTTCAGCAGGACAATGCAAAACCACAAACTGCAGCCATTACAACAGCATGGCTTTGTAGTAGAAGAGTCCATTGCTGAACTGGCCTGCCTGCAGTCCTGATCTCACCGATTGAGAACATTTGGCGCATAATTAAAGGAAAAGTCCGTCAAAGGAGACCCAAAACTCTCCAGCAGCTGGAAGCCTGTATTAAACAAGAGTGGGATAAAATTCCAATGGCTAAACTCAAGAAACTTGTCTCCTCAATGCCCAGAGATCTCCACTCTGTGTTAAGAAGACGGGATGCTACACCATGGTAAACAGGCCCCTGTCCCAACTTTTTTGAGACCTGTGGCAGCCATCAAATTTGAAATGAGCTCATTTTGTGGATAAAATTGTAAAATTTCTCAGTTTCAACATTTGCCATGTTATCTGTTCTATTGTGAATAAAATACTGGCTGGTGTGATTTGAAAGTCATTGCGTTTTGATTTTATTCACAATTTACACCTGTCCCAACTATTTCGGAATTGGGGTTATAGTTAACTCTATTCTTCCAAATATTGCCCTCAAGCTGCTTCTGATTTTTTTAAAATTCCATAAATAATATTACTCAGCTCAGTGAGGCAGATAGTGAATTTCGTGACAGGTCAATTTCTCTGAATGAGGTCGCAGATGTTATAAAGCAGGGGTGTCCAATCTTATCCAGAAAGGGCTGGTGTGGGTGCTGGTTTTTATAAGAGCCCAACACTAACACACCTGATTCTACCCACCAAGGTCTTGATTGAAACCCCTGGTTAGTTAATTAGTGGAATCAGGTGCAGTAGCACTGCTGGCTAGGACAAAAACCAGCACCCACACCGGCCCTTTACGGATAAGATTGGACACCCCTGCTATAAAGTATCTAAAAGTTAAAAGTCTCCTGGGACAGATGGCCTTACTGCAGAACAATTCTCTGATAGCTTAACGCCGTTTCTTTTTAGAAGTCTTTAGGGAGAACATTGATGGGGTACACTCCCTCCTACTTTATGTCAAGGCCTAATCACCCTGATTCCCAAACCAAGAAAGGACCCTTTACTCTTAGATAATTGGTGACCAATTTCCTTATTGAATAATGATTATAAGATATTGCCACTGATTCTTGCAAATAGAGTAAAACCTGTTTTAGATACTGTTATTGATGAGAGTCAATCTGGGTTTATGCAGAATTGACATATTTCAAATAATATAAGATTAATTTTAGACATAATAGACTACCCAGAATTTGTGCAGGATCACAGTTTTGTTCTTTTTTTGGATTTCTATAAGGCTTTTGACTCCTTGGAACATGATTTTATTATCACTGCTTTAAAGAAATTTGGCTTTGGTCAATTCTTTTGCAATGCAGTTCATACTTTATATTCCAATAGTAATAGTTCTATAAAACTTGCTAGTGGAACTTCCAAGATTTTCTTTGAAACGTGGAGTGAGGCAGGGGTGCCCCCTGTCAGTGTATCTGTTTCTCCTTTCTGTACAACTCCTTAATTTACATATCAAACTCAGTTCATTAAAGGGTATGGTCGTCGCTAACAGAGAAATTTATCAGTCAACTGGCAGATGACACTGCTCTCTTTCTCAGAGATGCTTCACAAGTATCAGTGGCAATCAACAGTATCCAATTCTTCTTGAAAGCCTCTGGACTTTCCCTTAATCTTAATGAATGTGAACTTTTGCCTGTTAAAGACTGTTTGGTGGCCTCAATTCATGGAATTCCTGAGAGAGACTCTGTAACATATATGTTATTCAAATCACTAAAGATAGGCAATCCAGATGCTCTGTAAACTTCATCCCCATCATAGAAAAGGCAAATAAAATCCTTAATCAATGGCTGCAGAGAGACTTGTCTTTAAAGGGAAGAGTTCTTCTTTCGAAGGCAGAGGGAATCTCACGTTTAACCTATGCTGCTCAGTCTTTACATGTTGATAACGCAATTTGCAAATCAATTGATAAAATATTAAACAATTTTTTATGGAAAAACAAAACTCACTACTTATGAAAATCTGTCACTTTAAGCACCTAAGACAAAGGTGGTTTGAATTTTGATTTTAGCGCACTTAATACCTTCAAGATAAAAATCGATCAAAAAATATCTGGAAAACCCCATATCTATTCGGAATTTAATTTCACATCATGTGTTCTCAAATTTAGGCGGCCTTAATTTCCTGCTACTCTGTAATTACAGCATTCGAAAAATACCACTGAAACTCACTTTCATCAACAGGTTCTTTTAGCGTGGACATTGATATACAAACACAATTTCTCTCCACAGAGTTGCTTTATCTGGAACAACTGTAATATTGTTTATAAAAACAAAACACTGTTTTTGGGTTTATGGTTTAACAACGGAATTGTTTTGGTTAGTCAATTGTTCAAAAAAGATGGGCTGTTGTATAATTACTCTGAATTTCTTATGAGATATAATGGACCAATAACACCTAGGGAATTTTTGCTAGTATTTGATGCTATCCCCTCTGGTCTGTGCATGTTATACACACGCACAAAACCATTTTACAAACTCAGAGCTTTTTTTTTTTTTTTTTTTTTTTTTTTAATAAACGTACGCATAAAATATTTCTACATGTTCAAAACCTTTTTGCACACGCACAAAACTTTTGCCCTAATTTTTTTTTTCCCCATTGGAATGACCCCTTTATGCAATTCCACTGCCGCCAACCCCTCCATGCCCAATGACTTCAATTCCGCGCGAGAATCTCTGACATACGCGTTGATTTAATAATTCCTGACTACAGCAGAGGAACGTAAATATGCCACTTAACTCACACCGAATGCGTGATAGTTGACAGGTATGCGTTATTAATGAAAACTGGCAACACCTGATAATGTTCAGAGTTTTCGGAGTTTCTGTGATGGTAATTTAAATGAATGATCTAAAAAAGGTCATGACCAATCGTTAATTTCAAGGGATTGTTTGAGCTTCCCCTGTTGCTAGTTCACGAGCCGCCAGTGAATTGTGCGGTGGGTACAGGATAGCGGCTGCCGACGAGAGTGGCTAGGGAAAATTTGACCCATTATTAACTCGGTGATCGACATTGTTTACGAAGTTAAAACGGAAGTCTCCTGCTCTGTACTCCAATCCAGATGGTGGCGGTCATGCTCTTTCAAATGGTCTAACAAAACATAATTCAACAAAGAAGAGTAAGAGACGGAAGAAGAGCGGTTTGAAATAGGCTAGGCGCGCCTGTTACCGCGGACCTATTGCCACTTATTTTTGCGGTAAGTCTACATAATGTAGTAACTTTACTCAAACAGATCATAATATCATCTTTTAACATAGATGGTTTTTAAAAACTTATTTCACAGATGTAGATCAATTGCAAGTTCACTCTGTTGCTCACAATATAACTTAAAGCTATGAACGTTAGTTTTCTTTCGCCAGATTCTATAGGTAGCTGGCTAGCTATCTTGGAACTCTTTTTCCCATCTTAACCTTAAAAGGCAAGTAGCAACAGTGATAACCCGACTTTTAGACTTTATGAATGTTAACATTGCCCAAAAGTCTTGCTATGAAAATTATATAATGCTACCTAAAAGAGATGCGCCGATAAACTCGTATTATGGGTAAATGCATGAAAACAATCCCCTTCAGATCAGCTGATTCGCCTGAAGTAACTTTAGCTAGCACTGCGGCGCTGTACTCCAATTAAATCTTACCTGGTCGGCACAATTATATCGAAAAACAAATGACAAGAAGAGAACTTGAGTACGCGAGAGGTGTAAATGTAACAAATATAACATAGGTACTATCGTTATTTCTGAATTCGCGTCGATGACAAAAGAACAAGGCACGGTGACGTTAGTTAACGGTTGCTAAATCAAGGTTATTGAAGACTAGAAGTTGAGATGAAGAGCCAAGAACAGACACAGCCCTCATCTCCTTCCTCTGGTTTAGGCCCTTGTGAAATGGAGCTTATCATCAATGATTGAGGACTTCATTAAAAAAAAAAAACTTCATTTGCTTACCTTTGAGCAAACACAGCCTAGTGTTTGTCCATCTTTTTCACATTGAGTTACGTGTGAGACCATCCCCATGCCTTAATCCGGTGTTTTGAAACCTCTCCTGGCGTACTCCTTGTCCTGCATGCTTTAGATCTCTCCCTGCTCCAGCCCAGGTGATTCAAATGATTCGCTTATTATCAAGCAGCTTCTGGGGCTTATTATGACGTGATCATTTGAATCACCTGTGCTGGAGCGGGGTGAGCCAGGTCTAAAGCATGCAGGACAAGGGGTATGCCAGGAGAGGTTTGGGAAACACTGGATTAAGGCATGTGGAGGGCCTCCCACTCAACGCAATGTGAATAACATCAACAACATAGGGCTGTTTGCTTGAAAGTAAAGCAAATTAATTTTTTTTTTTGCCTTTTGCCCTCACTATTTAGTTACCAACAATCTATGCATATGTTTTGCAGAGAAGACGGAATTACACCAAGGCATCATTGATGTATAGGTTAACATAGTATTGTTTTTCCCCTGAAGACTTCTGCTCGCAATACCAGATGTAGCTACAAACCAGTAGCTATTCTGCTGAGAGCATGATTCCTTTATGCCACCCTTTATGCCATTCCTTTATGGACCTTTCCCGACCTGTCAAACATGTAGGTAAACAACCAATCGGATTGCCTTGTCTTACTAAGGTCCTGCTTACCCTGATGGCACCACCATATTGTCTCACAACCAATGGAATCATTAGCTGTGTGTAATAGGCGCGGTTGTTGACTTTTTCTAAAATGGCTCTTAGATGCATTTAGGAAACGTGTAATTCAGACAAAAGATACCCTGCCCAGCTTCAGGGAGCCCGATTTATCCTTTTTCTTTAGCCAAAAATGCAGTTGGCGAAGTGTTTGTGATGAATTAAGGCAGTGTTTCCCAAACCTCTCCTGGCGAACCCCTTGTCCTGCATGTTTTAGATCTCTCCCTGCTCCAGCTCAGGTGATTAAAATGATCACGTCATAATTAACCCCAGAAGCTGCTTGATAATAAGGGAATCATTTGAATCACCTGGGCTGGAGCAGGGAGAGATCTAAAGCATGCAGGACAAGGGGTACGCCAGGAGAGGTTTGGGAAACACCGGATTAAGCCATGTGGATAGTCTCACACATAACTCAGTGTAAACAAGATGGACAAACACTAGGCTGTGTTTGCTCAAAGGTAAGCAAATGAAGTTTTTTTTGCCATTTCGACTTCAGTATTTAACTGGAGTTGCGCAATTTCAACCCTTGCAGAGACTTAACCAGGCCGACAATATGTGAACAGTTACCACTTATCCTGAACGGAAACAAACAAATGAAACCAAGTTCTAAATGGCTGTTGTTCAATATCATCATGTTAAAGAAGGAGAATGAAACGGCGCTTAAAAACTTGTGAGATCAGGGGTCAACACTGCCCAAATAACATTACACATGCTGCATTATTACAGCTCTAATGATTTCAGTGGTATGAATTTACTTGAGTGCGAAAGAAAATGGATTTTCTTGTTCAGATGAAATTGTAGTTGACAAATGCATGCACTTACATACCCAAAATGAAAACTCGTATGATACAAGTATGAATCTATCCGTATGAAAACTACTTGCCCTGCTTTACACGCGGAATATGATTCCACTGTTTTGTCCAGTTTGATCTCAATGTGCAGTTCATGGGGTGCCTGGCTTTTCTGCATCGATTGCCAGCACTTTGTTGTGACTCTTGTATCTCCACCCGTTCTGTTAATAATGTTGATTTTATGTTTCTATCCTTGTGTAAAATGGTTAAGGCCTCTCTGAACAACTTTGACAGAGGTTGGATGCATTCGGTAAGAAACAAACTGCATTATTATCGGGGATTTGCACTCAAACTTCTGCTGTGCGGTTGTCATTTTGGAACTGAGCTGCATCGCATGTGGGCCTTTAGCAACTGTAACTAGGGGGGCGGAGCTTGTCGGAACTAAGGTCAAAAAGCTCCATTGATTACATCACCAATTGATGAAAAAAATGGCCAGAGGCCATCGGGGCGTTTCAGTCAGCTCTGGGGCAGTGTGTTTTGCAGCAGTGAGCGCTTCTTCTGGGGCTGGCTTCCAGCTGTTTTCCAACACAGACCTTTTAATTGTGCATAAAAACCATATGATTCACACAGCGACATTAAAATAATGAAAAACAATAATGGCTACACTTTAAATACTTGCAAGTAGAAGGGTCTATCATGTTCTAGCCTAAAAAGAGAAATTGTTACGGATTTTATTAATTTCAAAATTATTCTTTGTGTGCAGTTTATTACTTCAGAATAATGTTCTTTACCATCTTTGAATGCACAGTCAGTATCATTAACCCATAAAATTGGTTGTTTTCTTCAGGGCATTTGGTGCTATTTTGCACCAAGTTAATAGATTCCATCCTAGATTTTTTTTGGCTTGCATGATAGTGTCTCTTTCATATCCCTCCTTGAATAACTAGCTTTATACTAAAGGAATTAGGTTAGGCTGGGTTAATGTTTACTCAAAATAAGGAATTCCACTTTGTTCAAATCTGAACTCATCTGCCTGTCTGAGCCTATGTTTCAGGGAACTATTAGGCTTGTATTTGAAATTCTGCAATTTTTGGCATATCAAGTAAACAACAGTAAATATTACCACCGGGGGCCTGCGGGTGGCTCTGTAGCACATCTGTGAGCCCTGTGGTCCTATTGCCATAGGTGTATGCTGCTTTTCATTAATAATTAGTTAAGGGCTGCGGGGTTCTCTCGACGCTCAGCATTGGCTTGTTTTTTTTTTTTTTTTTTAACAACCATTTATAAATCACTTAAATCCTATATTTTATTAAAATAGAATGATAAAATATCACATGTTGATACTGAGAAATTCTATTGTTTTTTGAAAAATTATCTGCACATTTTGAATTTGATGCGAGCTGGCATCATTTTTCATGGGCAACAAAGGCCTGGAAAAGTAGTATGATGCTTAAAAAAAATACACCTGGTGGAACATCTCACTGCTAATTGGCAACTGGTGAATTGGCTACAGGTCAGTTACGTGATTTGGTTTAAAAAATCTTTCAGATTTAAAGATGGTGAGGGCTTAATCACTCTGTGAAAGTGTGCATGGCCTAATATTTCTTCAATGTAAGAATAACATTTCTCAACATAAAATGGCAAAGAGTTTGGGTATTTCATTTAGGCATGGGCAATACAAATGAATAAAAAGACAACATTTCTTGAGTTGCTGAGAAAAAAGTTTTTATTATTTTCTAATGATTTTTTGCAGGTGAGTACAGAAGACACAGACGAACAGAGTTTGCCACAAGTCCATGCGCCTTTACAGGAAAGGGTCTCAGAGCCACAGGGTATAAAAAATGGCTGATTTGGCATTTATCAACAAAACCCATTGTGAAAATTGGGGGTGAAACCTGAGGGCATTTTCGAAAATGCAGTCTACTCAGAAATAAACCAGGCCAAATTATCCATTAGGGTACCCTAACAGAAATAATTGATGATAAAGTCATCAACCCCTTTTAAGACCACTTTTTACATACAGCAGCGCCCTCTAGGCCCTTTTTAATGGAAAATGCATTGAATTTCACCCAATTATGTTCAACAAACATTAGGTTTTGCATTGGTATTAAAAAATGGTATGAATGGGTTGCCTGTGAAGTTTTTTTTTTTTTTTTTTTTTTTTTTTGGATCAATGGCCTGCAAAAATGTCAAAATTATCGGTGGGAAGCAAACATTAACGCTACTCTCCCCATTACTATATATAAAATGCAGTGAAAAAAAGTCGCTGATGCAGCAGTTGTTTGCCCTCCCACTGAGACTTTAAAATGAATCGAACGTTCCCCCTTCAATAACCCGTGGTGATAAAAAAAAAAAAAACCTTTGCACTGTTTTTTTACAATGTCCATATACCCTCCTCCCATGATAGTTTCAATGAGCTACC
Source organism: Gymnothorax javanicus (assembly GCA_029692085.1). NCBI lineage: Eukaryota > Metazoa > Chordata > Actinopteri > Anguilliformes > Muraenidae > Gymnothorax > Gymnothorax javanicus. The sequence goes on from CM056200.1 coordinate 111,549,074, forward strand.
GTGAATAATTCATAGTAAAAAACAAAGTGGCGTGCAGTGGGAGGTTAGTTTGGTGAGGCAGAAACCTCCCCTTTGCTTGATTAGCAATCAGACGATTAACTAGTTTAGTAAGACTATTCGGCAGAATGACGGGCCAGTTTAAGTTTCATGGCGTTATTACTCAGTACATCGAACCTGAAATGGTCACTAGACAGCAGAGACTAGCGCGTGACTTGCTTCCAGGAAGCGAAGCAATGTCATCAACAAATATTAAAACAGCTCGACTTATGCAGAGTTCAATGCTTAATCAATATACAATGTATTCTCCTTTAAATAGCGCTTTTACACCCAAAAAAAAAAAGCGGACGCTTATTTTCAGTCTTCTTTCATAATCCGATTAACAAAATGTTTAAGCGAGATACAGAATTACTATTGGATGCGCCGAGAATTTTTCCTAATTGATTATTCAGATTTCCATCCTCGCAGTCTCGAATTGAAGGGTGTAAGTGAATGAATCTTGTGACTGGTGTTCGCGAGGTGGCATATTTTGATAGGTAGCAAAATCAGTTAAATACAGAGTTTAAATGACTGGGAAATCACTGTCTCCCACACCCCCTGGAGGGAGACATTGTTTTTGTGCGGTTTCCCGTCTGCATTTGCGTTGGAGTTCCTACTGTTTCCGGGCTGTAACTCGTAAATATCTTGGACGGTTTCCATTAAACCTTGCACACTCTTTCAACTTGGTATGTAGATGTGCCTTTTGCGATTCTTGTTCAAGTTATATGGAGGAGACGGGTGTTTTTGCCTAAAAAAACACTAGTTTCATTCTGTTTTTATTTACATTCGACATGAAGTCCGAATTTGTTTGGAAATGGGGTTGTAATTATAACCTTTATTGAACTGAAGTTTACTTTGTACGTACCTTTTTCTTCCCAGAACTGACCGCAATACTGAGAATTGTCTTGAATTTTCACACTTGACCACTGTTTTTTTTTTTTTTTTTAATTTGTGCTTGAAGGACACACATCCCCCTTTTCCACTGAGCTGGTTCCAGTGCTAGTTCGGAGCCAGAGCCTGACTTGGCACCGGTTCTCTGCTTTTCCACGGCCAAAGCACCAGCTCCTGGCTCTCAAAACTGGTGCCAGAGCAGCACCAACTCCTTGCAGGTCTAGAGCCAAGCACCGATTAAGTAAGGGAATGGGGGCGGAGTTTGTGACCAACAACAAGACTAGCGCAAACACTGTACCGCCGTTTTTAAAACAACAGCCGAGCGAGTGTCGTCTGCTTTCGTTTTCAAACAAACAAAAAAGGAGACTGCTAAGCCAAAGACATCCCCAATATACCCCCATTGTAAGAAATCAGTCATACTTCCTGTCTCTTAAGTGGGCACGATCGCGGAAGTATTTTGAACGTTCTGCTCGCATTAAATGTTGGAATATACAAGCTTCTGTCTGATATCTGCATGATGCGTTTTTGTTTTTTTCATTTTACTTTGCTTCTTCAGGCATTTTTTTCTGTGCCACTAACGTCTTTATTTAGCATTACAAATATGATTTAGCTGGCTATCTCTGACGTTCGCGAATTACTGTTAATGGCCATTCGCGAGCTTGAATGACATTTTTAAAATGAAACGACATGAGATCATTCAAAGTTATGAAGCTGGAATGAAATACGACAGTTGCTCATTTATTTCTTACCTGTCTGCATCCTTGGGAAAAGGAAATATGGATAGCGTGTTCCTATTATTACACCCTATTGCTGCAGAAGGTTTCGGTATTTTTAACATGCACGGACAATAACGCAAGTTACGGTACACATTTAATGTGGGCACCTTAATTTGCCGCTTTTTAAACATCTGATATTAACCCAGTAGAAGATCATGGCAACCTAGTAGGTTTTATTCCTTTCCCCCTCTAAAAACGGTAAAACCTCAGTGACAATAATAGTATTACTGAGCATAGAAACACAAGCATTATTTCAGTTTTAAATTTTTATTCATGGTTTCCTGCAGTCCATTCTGTATTTCTGTATTGCTAGACGTACTGACGTAATATGGAGAACAATAAATGCGGCTCTGATTTATGCTCTTGGCGATGGAAGGCCAAGCGGGTTCTTTAAGGTGCGTAGGTTGAACCAACCAAGCACTAGCACCAGCAAGGCACTAGCACCAGGCTCTTTTTGGTGGAAAAAGGGGTAAAAGATGGCAGATAGCAACTGTTGTCAAGGTCTGTGTCACTTGAGTGAAAACCAAGAACATAGGTGGCCAATTGAATACCTATGTCCCATTTTTGTCAACATAAATGCTCATGTCTTTCAGGAAATGGAAACCCTTGATTTCTCAGAAGATGAAATTGAACGTCAGTTGGAAGTGCTAGGTTACACCAATATCCCGAAACGCAGGCTACGGGAATTCAAACAAGGTGGGATTTCATTTGCTTTATGCTATTAGCTAGCAAATTAACTGAATGTGTTTTAGGCTGTAGCCCTCTGGCTGAGTTGCCAACTTGGTATTAATCCACAATATCATTATCTATGTTCCCTGTGGAAGACTTTCAATAACTGGTAGGCCTGTAACATTACAACCAGTGACTTGGATCCAGCTTTAACTGACTCGTGACCTCTGACTTTAAATGAAGCCGTGGAAATACAGCCAGCATAAGAATATAACTGGAGTACTGAGGTAATTCTTCACTGAATGTTATGAGTCTGTGAACACTAATGACTTGGTTTTTAATAGCCGCAACATTAATTTTGTTTATATGTTTATTTTTAAAAGAATATTGAAAGGGCTGTAATTTGGGAATTCACATAAGATTTTCCTAAAAATTTGTGAGGAATTGTCCTGGCTGTCTGAAGTGGAAATTTAGGGTTTCATTTTTATTATGGCGACCTTAGCCCATTTACAAGCTGCACATTACGGCTGCACCAAAGACAATGAGGCCATTATCCATTATACAAGTCAAACCACACTGAAGACATCTACATGCTGTATTTTGCATATGAAGATCTAGAGCCTCTTTTAGATGCCAATGGGGGGAAAAAAAAATTTGGTGCTCGCAACCTCGGTATTTGTGAAATTAAGTAATCAAGTGTCTGTCTTTGCAACATTATGGTTGTTCAAAGTTATGCCAGCAGAAAGGCCCTAAATGTTTTCTTTTATTGTAAGACCAGCAAATCAATTTCAAACCAGGTTATCTGTGCACATCCATCTCCTACTAGATCCTCTGTATGCCGTACTTTAAAGATACAGCGCCCTCCATAATTATTGGCACCCCTGGTTAAGATGTGTTAAAAGCCTTAAAATAAATTCAATTTTTATTGCAGAAGCATACTCTCACACTCTCAAATTGTAGAAAAATGTAACCTTCAACTCAAGTGAATTTTTAAGGTAAAAAAAAAATCCCTGACTAAGAAATAATTATTTTTCATAAAATCACCTGTTCCACAATTATTGTTTACCCCTAACAATTGTTTGGGGGAAATAAAATGTAATTGAAGTATTTCTGTCATTTCTACAGTAGTTTACAAAGATTGATCAGAGTATCTAGGAACATTTAATTAGTAATTCATCAGATTCCTGTTTCCTGGGGTATAAATATGATTCCTTGCGTGACACAGAGGCCATTTCTCTTATCCACTATTCAAGATGGGAAAGGCAAAAGGAACACACCATTCAAGTAAGGCAGATGTGTGTGAAACCTTCACAAGTCAGGCAATGGCTACCAAGAAAATAGCCTCTCGCCTGCACCTGCCCATATCTACTGTCAGAGGAATCATTAAGAAGTTTAAAACAACTAGAACAGTGGTAAACAAGCCTGGACGAGGACGCAAGGTTATTTTGCCACCACGCACAGTGAGGAGGATGGTAAGGAAACAAAAAGTTCTCCAAAGCTCACTGTTAAAGAATTGCAACAAATGTCTGCATCTTGGGGTCACAAAGAAAAAACAACCATCAGGCGCTATCTACATGCCAACAAGCTGTTTGGGAGGCATGCATGAAAAAAACTTTTTCTCAAACACTGATATTAACGCAAACGTCTGGATTTCATTTCTTCTAAAAGCCGGTACTGGGACTTCAACTGGGACCGTGTAAAATTTTTGGTCAGATGAGACCAAGATAGAGCTTTTTGGCGGCAACAAACACTCAAAAAGTGGGTCTGGCGGAACACAAAAGATGAGTATGCAGAAAAGCACCTCATGCCCACTGTGAAATATGGGGGAGGATGAAAACCAAGAACGGTGATGCTGTGGGCCTTTTTTTCTTCCAGAGGCCCTGGGAACCTTGTTAGGGTGCATGGCATCATGAGCGCTTTGAAATACCAGGACATTTCAGAAAAATCAAAATCTGGTGGCCTCTGCATGAGAAGCTGAAGATGGGTCCTCACTGGGTCTTTTCAGCAAGATAATGACCCTAAACATGTGGCCACCTTCTATTTCAGAAATGGTTCACCAGACACAGAATCAAGCTCCTCCCATGGCCATGTCAGTCCCCAGACCTCAACCCCATTTAAAAACTGGGAGTGAGCTGAAGAAGGAGAGTGCAGAGGAGAAGGACCCAGGTCGCTGGATGATTTACTGAGAGATTGTCTGCAAAGAGGAATGGTAGAAGATCCATTTTTCTGTATTTCTCCCATCTTGTGAAACATTATAGGAGAAGATTAGGTGCTGTTTTGTTGGCTGGGGTTGTAAGAGGGTTTATTAACATCAGGGGTGCTAATAATTTGGCACACATGATTTGATGTAAAAGAATTATTTCTTAATGTGGGAGCCTCTTTTTTTTTTCCCCACTGAATAAATGCACTTGAATTAAATATTGGATTTTCTGTCTTTTTTTTCATTATGGTTATATTATTAGGAAAAAAAAGGGCCTAAATTTTTTAGAAGCTAAAAACACATCTTAACCAATTTCAAACAATAATTATGGAGGGCAGTCCATGTCCTGCACAGAATCCTCTGTAAGGACTTTTAAAGATATGTCACTGCACAGAATACAGCCAAGGACTTTAAATGGAGGTAAATCATCAATAATATTAAATGAATAACTACAAGGCCAAATCAGAAAAAGTTCTGATGATTTGTTAAATTAAAATTAAAACTGAAACCAGTGATTTGAAAACACTCTTTGACCAGTAGACTGTGAAAAAGTCCTGTCTTAAGTCTTTTAGTCTTATGTCTTAAATTATTGTTCTTTTTGAATTCAAAAAATTTGCTTATTTTATTTTAAGTTTTAATGTGCTTGACAAGTGACGTTTTATCCCATTGGCAAGTCTAGAAATGAGTCACTGATCTTACCTCATTGGCATAATTTTTTGGGAAAAAAAGTTCATGGAAAGAAAAGTCTTCATACAAGATTAAAATGCTTGGTGAGATGGACTTTTTTTATTCTTTGTAGTGTTGCATTGAAAACAATGCAAGTGCATTATTGGATGTTTCACTTTCTGCGTTTTATTGATTTTTTCAAAATTGATCAGGGATGCACAGAGATGAAAATTCTTGGCTGAAACCGAAAATAAATAAGGAAACGCAGGGTTTGTCTACTGAAAATTAGAGGTGTCTGTCAAACGCAGCACAGCGAAAAATTTGCAGGGGGTTTAGGGGCCTGTGGCAGCAGTCGACATTCAAGCGTGTTACCTTTGAAGTGGGTGATAGCATGCGCGCAGTGATACCGAGGGAGAAAAAAATGGTGCCAAGTGATTGTGCAGTGTGAGTTATTCATTGACCATGGTTTTGTGACAGTTTTGCTTCCCAAATCAACATGTGTTTTAAAGAGTAACATATTTATATTACTCTTTAAAACGCATGTCGATTTCGGAAGCAAAACTGTTCATTTTTGTGACCTCAGCAAACTAGCCAGAACTACTTACTTCAAAACTTCTAGATGCTAGAATTCCGCTCAGAGGATTTAAAAAAAAAATGTCCTCATGCACTAACTAGTATTTCATACAACTTCATGTCCAGAACTTTTTCTCTTTTCCTTTTGTGGCTTTCATCAATTTTGATAAAAAACATTTTTTACATATTTGGGAAAACTTTCAAATTGCTCTGATAACTTTTTTTATATTTCAAATTTTAACTGTAGACTTGTTGGTTATTTCTGCATGCAATCACTTTGGATTTTTCTGATGGGGGCAAAAGTATCAATTTCATGGGAGTGCATATGTCATCCAACTGACCCATTTGAGGAATATTTTTTAAGAAAAAAATAAATGCCCAATATATAGAAAAATCCTCATGTGATTGCATAGATATGACATATATCTAACAGGGGGAAAAAAAAGAAGAAAGTGATTTGGTTGTGTGGTTTGGGAGTAAGGCTTGCCACAATAGACCATGATTTTGCTTATTAACGTCAATTCCATGGTAAAAATGTAAATAAAAACCAATGGAATGGTAGATTTTTGTGTTGAACTAATAAACTGTAGTGTTATTATACCCATATCTGTGCTGGAACAAGGTAAATCAAATGAACCTGGGAAGGTTCAGTCTAAAATATGTTGCGCATTTAGTAAAGAGCATTCTGCACATTCAAAGAGGTAAGATAAGATAAGATAATACTTTAGTGTCCGTTTGCACAGAAATTTGTCTAGCATTACAAGCTCCATCCTTAAAAAGACATTTAAATCATGCTAGACAAAGGTGAGGGCCCACGGTGGGCATTGTGGAGGCTGCTCGTGCTGTCGAGCACGTCACAGTTTTGGTTGATCATTGAGCCCTCGTGATCTCTTGTGCTCTCGAGCTTAAGAAAATGACATCCTACCCTGAATGAACCACTGTTGTTTTTGGCGTAATTACGGCACACACCACAGCCCATTGTATTTGTGGGCCCGTCCTAAGTTGGTAGCTAGCTAAGCCAGTCCTTGATCCGCTTTGGCTTTCACCGTAAGCGCCAATTCAGTTTTAGTAAATGTTTTGATGGTACAGAAACATTAATTCCCGTTTCCAATCTCCCGTTTTTCCTCTTGGGTAGTGCAACAGTGTATCTGTTGCTAATGTTATGCTATCAGGAACAATGATTGAACTACAAGAATGGACAATGTTTGAAAGAGCTGATGATCTGAGACCATTAGGTGATGTAGTTCTATATTACTTAAATTATGGAATGTCCATAGCAGCATTCACCTTTTAGGGTCTCAAAGCCTATCATTTTTGAAAATGTTTGGAGTTTTCAGCCAAGTAACTAAACAAACAAAAGTGTAGTGCTTTCCATGAATTAAATTAACCATGGACCTTATTTTTGTCAATTTTCAAAAACCCCATTCATTTTTTTTTTTTCCCAAAGACTCTGGACTGTTTTAACCGGAACTAAAACCATGCCAACTGCTCCATATGCAAATTTAAATCATACTTTGACCATCTGTGGCTGATGCATTTGAGTGTGTACCTTATGGTTTCCATTTTCTTTTTACGTAGACATGCATTTCTATTGTTTTTGTACTGGTGATGACTGGCTTTAATTTTAATATCTAGTGCTTCATTATAACCAACAGCTAATACACACACCAGAAAAGTTGGTAGGGGCTGACTTGACTGGTTTTTCATTGTGGTGGGTGGCTTGACTGCAGTCAAAGAATGGGTATTGGATGTAACTCAAAAAATCACTTAATTTTACGAGTCGTTTTATTTAACTTTGTTGTAATTAGTTTATCATCGTTCCTAGATCTTGATCAACTGATCCAGCACGAAAGATCGAAGAGCCATGACTCAAGTGATGCAAACTCCCCGAGGCCCCAAAGCACCAACGGCAGACATTTGAGTGAACCAGCTGTTTTCAGAGAGAAGTTGCAGGGTTTGTCTTTATACGCAGTCTATTCATTTGTATTGATACCTTAAACTTGTTGACCTACTTGGAGGAACAAGGAAATATTTTTGTGTGTCAATTTGTCAATCAAGGTATTGAAGTTTTTCAATTCGTTGAGGTTTCTTATAATTATCTGGAATTTGGCACTGTTGATTTTTAGTTTGTTGAATAAAAGTGCTGGAGTATGGCATCCTAGACCATGTTTGTTCTGTTGTGTTTTCCAATATCCAGCTGACAGAGCACCAGAACTGGGCTTTGGAATCACGCGGCCAAGACTATCATCGCAAGGAAGACCTGTAAGCCGTTTCAACTTTGGATATTCAGTAGCTTTGATAAATGCAGTCACTGCAGGGACACACAGGCTTAGTTTGAACCTCAGGGAGCTTCGAGTGCATGGAAACAGAGCACCGACAACTACGCCCACTGGGGGAGGTGTGGCGGGGTGGGCAGGAAAAAAAATCTGTCTTTATTGATTTGGCATTGATTGATGCTGCAATAAAAATGGCAAAAAGTCATTGTGTGGTGGGACGCACCACAAACAAGTTAAAGAATCCATAAATGAATTTGTAAAAAAGAATTGGAGCCATAAAACTGAACCGGTAAGGAGAGACGTGGTTTTGAGCAAAAGCATGTAAGTTGGTGGGAGACGGAAGAGGAAAATGTAGCTACAGCTTGTGGCTAATTAGCAAGCTACTGTAAGCTTGTAAAATAGAAGTGTATTTAAAAAAAAATTTAGATTTTTTTAAAAATATTCAGTTTTGAAGCTCTTTATTGTTTTCAGGCCTCCATCAATTTCGAGATTTTGCGTCATATTCCCAAGTTATGACACACGCCATTTTCACCTGAGGCCAAATTATGGCCATCGGGTATTGCGAAGACCTTGCGTCCGTCTGTCTGTGTAGACAATAACTCCTTTCCTGTTAATGTCAGGGTCATGAAATTCACAGGGACTGTTCTTGGGACATATAGCTTGGACAAGTTCGAAGATGGGTCACCTTGACCTACATAAAGGGGTCAAAAGGTCACATTCTTTGTAAACACGGTTTCCTTGATTGCATCCACAATTTTTGTTGTACCCGCGTAAAATTTGCAGCGTGTATGTTCTGGATAATCAGCTTGCAGAACATTAAAGGTCGATGACCTTCACCTGGTTAATGGGGTCAAAAGATCACATTGTTTCTGAACAGTGTTACTTTCATTACATTTTTGCACTACCATGACATTTTTTTGGTGTAGCTATGTCAAATTCATAAGGTGTAATCATTGGATAATCAAATTGGAGGACATGGAAGCTACATGGCCTTCATCTGCTTTAAATACCTTCTAATAACAATTTGATGTAGCAAAATTATCAACCAAACTGTTCAGTCACCTTCAACATAACATCGAATTTTGATGACTGCGCATCATGTCAGACTTCATATTCTGAATCCCAAACGATATAAAGTCCCAGCTGTCCTGTTCCACACTTTCCATATAACCTGCCAGGTCCTAGATGAAATTGGACAATTACCTCTGTCTTCCTTTTCACTCTTGAAACTTCTCTCAAGCCTGAAAGTATTAAACACATTGTGTTACATGGGCATACATTAAAAAACCCTTTATATGTTGTTATTCCTTGTCTTATGCCCATACGGCCGAGGGTACTTTAGCATTGTGTTCTATGTATCCTAGTTCTAGACCGTAGTCAACTAAAATTGAAATCACTTAAATTTTTCACCACCATGCTAATCCTGTTTGTTGTCTAAAAAACTACACTTCCCATGGTCCTCTTGATTCCCAAGCAGAACCTGTTTAACTATGTGTTAGAAATTATCCTACACCTTGCCAGATTTGTTTGCTTATCCTGGTGAGACTTTGAAAGTCAATGCGTTTTGATTTTATTCACAATTTACAGTTCGTCCCATATATTTCGGAATTGGGGTTGTATTTTGCAAAATTGGACTACAAACTGGACTACCAATGCAAAAGCATAACTCTTTTTTGATGATAAACAACAAATTTGACGTGATCATTTGCATCCGTATACCCTGTAGGCCAATCCGGGGCGAGCCAGCTTGTAAAATTATTTTAGTCCGAGTAATGCCAGAAAATGTCCAAAGCCCTTTGTACATTTCCATAGGGATTTTACTTCCGACACCAAAAGCTAAGTAGTACTCATACCGTTAAAGTATTGGTGATGTTGGACTTGAGTGTTTTGCTCTTGCGTTTAAGATCTTAGGCATTTTTATGCTTTTAACTTGCAAACTTTAAAGACCATAGACTGTATATGAAGATGGAAGATGCATCTCCACTTCCTCCCACTGTACAAAAATGTTGCCAAAATATCCCGTATGTGCAGGCCACTATCTTGTGCTGGTGATGTCATTAGGAACAAGAGTCTGCTCTGCAGTGATTGGGCGGATGAGCTGTGGTATTGAGGCCCTGCTCATACACCTGCTCAGCTCAGTTGCGAGCACGTACACCTCCCTGAACTTTTGACGTAGTCTGGCTGCTCCATTGCTAGGTCTTGGCCTCTGATTGTACTCCGAGACCACGCAATTTGTCAAAGACAGGTTTTGCTTTGGCTGAAAGTTTTTTTTTTTTTTTTTTTAAATAAATTCAGTCTATAAGTAAATGGATCCCCCACTATCATGTGTTTTAAGTAGCAAACTAAAGTGACCTTTTACAGACTATTGCTTAACTTGGCCAACCTATGGATTAACTTGCATTTGTTGATGCAGTGACAAATTCTTTACAGACAGCAATTTAGTGAAGTATTTCGTAGACCATGTGGATATTCATTACAGAAGCATGTTGGTTTTCAAAGCTGTGCAATGCCAGCTTTTGAAGATGGCAGGCATTGCATTCAAATGGTTTTAGGCCTTGCCCTTTAAAGTCCATCTTACTCCTGACTCGATTCCAATTGAGATGCTGCGGTATGACCTTAAGCAGGCTTTTCATGCTTGAATACCATCCATTGCGGCTGAATTAAATTAATTCTGCAACAAAAAGTGGGTTAAAATTCCTCCACAGTGATGTCAAAGACTCATTGCTAGTTATCACTAACTTTTGACTGCAATTAAGGCCCCCAAGGGTGGCACAACCAGTAATTAGGTTTAAGGGTGCAGCTATTTTGTCACATGATGTTATAGGTTTTGAATAACTCTTCATTGTCGATAAATGAAGTCATCATTTAAAAGCTGCATTTTGTATTCATAATATTGTTTTTGTCTTATGTTAAAATTAATTGGATGACCTGAAACATTTAAATATGACAAATAAAAGTCGAAGAAATTGGGAAGGGGTCAAATACTTTTTCACTGGACTGTATGAACTGCTGTTTCTTATCAATACAACTAGACAGTCGGTGGCCTGCTAGTCGACGTGTATCCCCGGATGCCCTAAAGCAATCTCTCCCAAAATCGATTGGCTGCATGACCTGATGACGCACAAGGCCCATGCCAAATATGAAACAAACTGGTCAAAATTTGTGGCCTGTAGAGCACTCGCAAGCAAATCTCTGTGGACGTGGCGTGACTATCGCTGATCCATAGTATCCCCAACTGGTCATCCAGGGATACAATTGGCACGATCCCCCTAATTTAGGTTTTACTTCATTTATCGCACAAAACAATTTTGTAAGAATTTGAATAAAGATGTCTCAGACACTAAATAAAATTGCCTTCTAAGATCTGTCCTATGCAAGAGACTTTTTTTTTTTTTCATTGAAAGGGGAAAAAAATGGACATTGGCAAAGTCTCTGCATAGAATATTAGTTACAAAAACAAAATACTGAAATTTAAAAGACAGTATTAATGTTGTAAGTGAAGTATTGAATTTCTTGTTTTCATTTGCCCTTTAGTGAGGCCCTAATTAGGTTGTATGGCATAAACCCAATTATTGTGGTGTTCATGACATAAATTCAGTGTGCAAAACTGACTGGCAAGCAAGTTAAACCTAGTTAGTAATGTATAACAAGTAATTTGTATGTAAACAAAAACACAAACAAAATGATTATTGCAAAAAATCTGTTCAGAGACTACTGAAATGAAAACCATTTCAACTTAGTTTTCAGATGTTTTATTTGACCCAATTATTGTGGTAGCGGAGAAGGAGCGGGCAGTAAAATGGGATGGTTAGAGTGCCGTGTGCAATTGTTTTGATTACAGATGGACTGTCATTTAGGATGAAATCAGATTAAATTTGGGGGGTTTGTGAGTTTCACGCATCTTCGGGTATATTTAGGCCATATTTGCTTTCTTCACAGAAAATGGATGTTTGCTTCTATCATGTAAAAAAAATCAACAAATGGGAATAACAACAAAAACAATGCCACAATTGATTAATGTCTAAAAAACAGCACAATAATTGGTTTACCAGGATAATTTAGCCACCAGCCATATATTCTGATTGTTGTCTTTTGCCCTTCCAGGTGTTGCAGTCTGTATATTCTGCTGGCAACCTCCTTAAGAGACCAGAGCAATATGACAGTTACGCACGGTGTTCAGTTTCCCTCAAGACTACAGCTCCGTTTCAGAGACTCCAAGAACGAAATGATCCTGGAAACGACAGCAGTTCTATAGTGGATGCAAGCCAGTCCTCTAGCCCCCCCACGTTTGGGGTTGGTGGAAAGCCATTCATTAAACGAAAAGTTTTAAGGTATCTTCCCAAATTGCAATTCTCAGATCAAGTCATTAATTCCCTCATTGTTCAGTAAACCTATTGGGTTTGATTCCAGCCCATAATTGTGCTCAGTGGTTGGAAGCCCTGCATGGTGCTGCCGTTGTTGGCTCCAGAGTGCTGGTTGTCACTTGTCTGTAGGCTTTGTGTAGTACAGCAGGCAGCACAGTCTGAAATGGCAAATATCTAACTCCTCCCTTTGTGCTTGCAATAGTTTTTTTTTTTTTATTGCTTTTCTTTTTTTATGCCCCCACCATATATGGTTGGGGGATACAGGGTAGCCCTCATCCGTTCGTCCGTACGGGGTTGATCATGTTGATGGGGGGGGGATTGTTTGTCCACTTTTCAAAAACTGTTTGACAGAATTCATCAAACCTATACATGTGCTTTTTGTAGGATCACTAAAGGTGTGCATCTCCTACCTTATTTTCTGAATTTTTAAATTTTGATTTTTCCAGTGTTCGAACTTCGGTACTTTTTTCAGGATTTCCTCTTTTTTGTTGCAATGGGGTGTAGTCTCTCCACTTCTTCTCAAAAACTGCTCTACAGAATTCATTGAGCTTATGCAAGTGTTAGGTAGGGACCCAGAGTGTGTTCATCCCATACTTTGTTTCAGAATTTTCTGGTTTTTGAACTTTGGTACATTTTGCTGAGTTTTCCAGATGTGGGGGGATCCGTGTCCCATCGACACAAATTTTCTAGTTTCTATTTATTAGCTCACCAAGGCCAGTGGTCTGATGTGCTTATGTTGTGGCCTGGTTGTCTGTCATCTGTCATCATCATTTGTAGTCATTCATTAACATCATCTTCTCCAATGCTGTTGGGCCAGTGAAGCTGATGCTTTTAACAGCCAAATATGTTCATGTACTAAGCAGCATGACTCACCACATATATTCTGGGCTTTTCTGTATATTGCATTTTGCCTTGATTTGACCACTGGCATCAGACCAAGCCCCTGAATTTCATTTCAAATTCCACTGCTTTAAAAATATTCAAAACCACTTGTTCAAGGAAGCTGAAACTGTCAACATCTTCCTACCAATGAGGACACTATTTTAGAAAGTTGTCAAAAATGTGTCCGCAGACAACCTAGCATTATTTTGATAGGTTTCTGGCAAAATAAAAATTCTTAAACTCCATGCTAAAAAAAAAAAAAAAAAAAAAAGTAAATTCATTGTAACCTGCAACAAATGATATTGTATTAATAATAAACCAGATACTATATGCACAACTTCATTTTTTTAAACAAAACATTGAGATCCAGGGTTTATTACCCACATTATTCACAAGATTTTGTTGACATCTTCCAGAATTTTAACTGCATCTTTCATGAAATTGAATTGTGATGTTCTTACTCTGTTTCTCTGGTTTCTAACATTGGTCCTCGGGACCCCCTGCGTATGCTGGTTTGGAACAAAAACCAGCTGGGCTGTCAGTGGCCTATTGGAAAAAATGTATTGCCCAACTCTAATGTCCACCTGTCTTTCTTTGAGGAACATTGTTTTTAAACCTTTCAATGATCTTCTCAAGCATTAGTGGGCAAATTGGCTATCTTCTGCCCATCTTTGCTCCTGAAGGACTTGGCCTCTCCTTGGTGACCGGTAATTGACTCGTTCGGATTGTTTTGTGACTACCTGGGGAATTCTTGTGAGCTGGCCACTCCTGGGAAGATTCACCAGTTTTCCCAAATTGTCTGCATTTGGAGATAATGGCTCTCACTGTGATTTGCTAGTGTCTCCAAACTTTTGAAACTGCTTTGAGGCCCATTTCAGGCAGACATTTTTCAAAAACTTTCTCGTCCCTCCTGTAATTACTTTTTATCATGTCATACTGTGCTGCTTGTTGATTTTTTTTCTCTCTGCTGTAGTCACATTGCTGGAAAGATTTTATTTAAGAGATGTTTAGATTCAACAGGGCTGGAAGTAATCAATCCTGTATGTGTCTGGTGCAATTCAACCAAATAATCAGGTAAATATGGTAAATTGGCTAATTAACTTGGCAGCCCTTTCTTTTTACTTTTTCCACACCAGGACAATTGTTGTTGGATTGTATATTTATTCTTCAATAAATGAAATGATCATTTAAGAACTATGTTTTATAAACTCAGGTTGCCTGTCTTACATGAAGAAGATCCGAAACAAATGAATGTCGTAAATGGAAAAAATCAAGAATGGGGCCAATGCATGTGTGTGAGCGCATGTGCAGGCCTGTGCATGTGTGTTTTACAGTTTTTGTTTCTCACCATTTACTCTGCATCTAACCAGGAGACACAGTGGGCAGTTGCATATCTGTGATGAATCCATGCATACAGAGGACTCTGGTAAGTAAATGTGTTGACCTTAAATAGTTTTTTTTGTGACTGTTCTTTCTTAGGATATTATTCCTCTCCTTGCAAAGCACCTACTGTACCATTTTAACTGTCCTATGAGATTAATGCTATTAAAACAGGGATAGAAATTGGATTTTTTTTTTCTACTAGACATCTGGACTCGTAATCACTCAGGTTTACTAGTCCTCCCCATCTTTCACTGGAAAGCATTTTTTTCCTTTTAATTTACAGCACCAATAAGATATCTGTTATCTCAAATCTTTTCATTTGTTTTTTTTTTTTTTTTTAAACCTGAAACTCACACCAATACTAGTTTAACTCCAGTTATGTTCTAATACTAATTAATGATCATTCTGCCAATAAATGTATGAGACAGATGACACAAGCCCTTCAGTAAAACAGAAAGTAACTTTTTCTTCATAATTAATGGCAAACGATAGGTTCAAATTTCAAAGCCCTTCAGTACCTTCGACAAAGAGAAATCCCCAGCCAGTTATTGACACGATCTAAAATGCTGGTTTGTCTATTTATAATTATTTTCATACACCAATTAAAACATAGCATATAATTGCTGTGCATCTATATCTATTGCTTTCATTTTATCCAAGATAAGTTATTAAGTTCAGCAATACTTGGCAGTTCTTACACAATGGTTAATGTCAAATTTTTCAACCTCCATCTGCTGTTCATGTTCACCGTTAATAACGGGTTAAAATCTATACAATGCTTTAGAGTTGAGACCATTCTTTAATTTAGACTGAATCGCTAATTTTTTAGATTCTAAAAATGTCAGCAGTGTTCTGATGGTCCAGTCTAACGTTGGCCAATCCTCAAATTTCAACGCGGGACGGTCCAGACCTCAACCTTCACAAAATAATTTGCAGTTTTTTATGCAATTAGCACGTCTGGAAATCTCTTTGTCATTGTTATTTTTATATTAAATATCTGTGTTAGCCAGGTGATTGAGTACTGACAAAAACAAACATCGGAAACGCAGGTATACGGTGACAAAGTGATTTCAAATTACTCCATGTATTATATAATCTCTCCAGAAGCTGACCTTAGTCCGCAATGCGAGCACAAACATATTTATGATGGAGAGAATTCAGTGTTCAACCTCCACCGATATCGAATGAAATCGGTACTTTTTCGGTTTACCTTGATGTTTGGGTACTCAGAGAAACATTCTGGTGCGTAAAAACTTCAAGCGTATCCAGTCAAGAAAATTTAGAGTTTAATTTCTAGTACTGGTATACATGGTAATCGCATACATCGGCAGCAGCCATGTTCCTGATGACACACCGGGTTGCTAGATCATATGCAATCACGATATTAAATATGCATTTGCAATATTAAATATGATTTGAAGCCCCCTTCTAACTTGGAAGACCCCCCAAAATATATTGGCGCCCCCTCTTAAAATCGTTCTGGCAAATAAAAAGCCGAAAAAGTGGAGGTTGGATATGGAGTTCTTCCCATTGACAATCAATTAGTAGTTAACAGTATTGTACTGGATGCTTGGACTAGTTTGAAGACAAGTTCACTAGCCTGCCGTAATTTTTACTAGTGTGCGGACTACCGCGAATTTCGAACCCTGTCAAAGGTTTCTGTCAATTGCACTTGAAGAAAATTAACCAAAACTTTTACATTTATTAGAGAAATAAGGAAATATTACAAACCCCAATTCCAATGAAGTTAGGACATTGTGTAAAACGTGAATTAAAAACAGAATACAATGATTTGCAAATCCTTTTCAACCTATATTCAATTGAGTACACTACATAGACACGATATTTAATGTTCAAACTGAAACTTAATTGTTTTTTGTAAATATTTACTCAAATTTGATGCCTGCACCATGTTCCAAAAAAGCTGGGACATGGGCAACAAAAGACTGGGAAAGTTGAGGAATGCTCAAAAACACCTGTTTGGAACATTCCACAGGTGAACAGGTTCATTGGAAAGAGTGTCATGATTAGGTATAAAAGGAGCATCCCCGAAAGGCTGTTGTTCACAAGCAAGGATGGGGCGAGGTTCACCACTTTTTGAACAACTGCGTGAGCAAATAGTCCAACAGTTCAAGAACAACATTTCACAACGTGCAATTGCAAGGAATTTAGGGATTTCATCATCTACAGTCCATAATATCATCAAAAGATTCAGAGAATCCAGAAAAATCTCTACACGTAAGCGGCAAGGCCGAAAACCAACATTGAATGCCCGTTATCATCGGTCCCTCAGGCGACACTGCATTAAAAACCGACATCATTCTGTAAAGGATATTCCCATGTGGGCTCAGGAACACTTCGCTAAACCATTATCAGTTAACACAGTTAGTCGCTACATCTACAAGTGCAAATTAAAACTCCACCATGCAAAGCAAAAGCCATATATCAACAACACCCAAAAACGCCACCGGTAGAGGGCTGGTCTTCATTAAAGATTTCTCCAAAGGTCTATCATACTTAAATTTTCCTGCCTGTAGCCTAAGCTTTTAATTCTCCACTTTACGATAATATTGTATCGCACCTCCTCCAACGCCGACATTGTAACAAATGTTACGGTCGAGTTAACCAATTAACCTTGTCTCAGCTGGCGACCCTGGCATTGCTTCCATTAATGGCAGTCTAGTAATTTTTTCATCACTGTGGCACTTAATTTGACACTCTGCAAATGCATGGAGAGAGTGGCCACTGGGGAGCTTACCAACATGGTGGATGAGAGTCTGGACCCGCTTCAGCTTGCCTACAGGGTGAATCGAGGGGTTGAGGATGCCACCCTAACCCTTCTGGGTACAGTGACTAGGCACCTCGACTCTCCAAACTCATAGATCAGGATTTTATTCATGGACTTTTCGCCTGCTTTTAATACAGTAATCACTAGCACACTTCTGCATCGCCTCCAATGACTACAAGTCAGCAAGTAGACCCTTCTCACAAAATCAGTAAATATTTTTAGAATGAAAAAGCCAATGAACTTAAATGATGTTCAGTACTGCAGCTAGTTCATCACTTTTACCATCCTATTTAATGGGTGGTTCAACACTCCAATTAGCACTCATGAATTTCCAATTAGAACTTTGGAGTTGTGGTTTTTCCTAGTCTGACAGCGTTTGCAAATATATTGCTCTGGCGCCCACCTGTGAGAGTCTATTATGAAGTGTATCATTGGAGGTGTCTAATATTTCTTTGTGACCTGAATTTCTGCTTTGGAACTATACCAATGATAATCTTGGCTGTATCCTCCATCTTAAGTGGACAGACTGGAAGACCAATTGGAGAAGCTGTTAGTATCAGTTACTGCTTCTGAATCTGAGCACCTGGACTCGGAGCCCGATGATGATTTGGATGGTCACAGTGAAGCTATGAATGCCTTTCAGGCCTATTCTGCAGGAGTGGTGAGTACATGGATCCTATGCATTATACAGTGGGCTCCAAAATTACTGACACCCCTAACTTCCAATACACAAACAATACTTAAAAAAATTCTTTATATATATATATATATACAGTCGCACCCAAAATTATTCATACCCCTACCAATTTTTGTTTTTTTTTCCGAGATATTTTTTGACTACTCAAATTTATTCTTGCACAAATGACACAGTAAGTTGACATAAGGCTGTAGAAGCACAGTGAACAATTTTTCAAGAAATACAATACTTTTGGTATTTTATTTGTCAGATTTACAAAAAAATGCCATGTCAGAATTATTCATACCCTTTTTCAGTAATTGATGGCAAAGCCTTTATTCACGATTACAGCCTCCAAACGCTTACTGTGGTTGATCACAAGGTTTCTACATGTTTCCTGCGGGGATTTTGGCCCCTCCTCTTTGGCAAACTTCTCCAGATCCTGAAGGTTTGAGGGTTTCCTTGCCATGACCTTGGTCTTCAGTTCCCTCCACAGATTCTCGATAGGATTGAGGTCGGTGCTCTGGCTTGTTATGCTCCAAAATGTTCACTTTGTTGTCCACTAACCATTTCTTGACAGATTTGGCCCGTGTTTAGGATCATGATCCTGTTGGAAGATCCATTCCTGCCCAAGACCAAGTTGTTTGGCGGATTGCTTAATGTTTTCACTGAGGATCTGGATATACTGGTCCTGTTTCATGATGCCATTAACTTTAACAAGGTTTCTGGGCCCATTAGCTGAAAAATGGAGCATGCTCCTGCCACTGTATTTGACCGTTGGGACTGTGTTTTCAGGTTGAACACTTCACCTTTTTATATCCAGCCTTCTCTCACCCAGACACAAAAAGCTCCTCTAGCCTGCAAAAGGCTCACCTGGATGAAGAAACAAGCTCTTTGGCTGTAAATGTTAGATGGATGAAACAAAGATGGGCTCTTAAGGCACACAGGACATGAGAAAAACAAGTCCCCAAGAAATGGTTAGTGGACAACAAAGTGATCATTTTGGAGTTGCTTTTCAGCTAAGGCCCGGACACCTTGTTAAAGTTAATGGCATCAAAAATCCAGTATATCCAGATCCTGGAGGGAAAACATGAAGCAACCAAGGTCATGGATCTTCCAAGGAAATCCTAAATACACAAAACTTAAGGAAATGGAGTGTTCAACAAAGAAGGAGGGCCAAAACCGACCTCAATCCTATCAAAAATCTGTGGGAGGGAACTGAAGACCAAGGTCATGGCAAGAAACCCTTAAAACTTAAGGAGATGGGCCAAAATCCTGCAGACAGAGAAACCACAGGACGATTTGGAGGCTGTAATAATGAATAAAGGCTTTGCCATCAATTACTGAGAAAAGGGTATGAATAATTCTGGACATGGCATTTTTTGTAAATCTGTCAAATAAAATACCAAAAAGTATTGTATTTCTTGAAAAATTGTTCACTGTACTTCTTACAGCCTTATCTCAACTTACTGTGTCATTTGTGCAAGAATAAATTTGATTTGTCAAAAAATATCTCGAAAAAAAACAAAATTTGGTAGGGGTATGAATAATTTTGGGCGCGACTGTGTGTGTGTGTGTGTGTGTGTGTGTGTATATGTATATATATATATATATATATATATATATATATATGAGAGAGAGAGAGAGAGAGAGATTATAAATTACAACATGTGAGAAATACTGTACGGTATTAATCTTCCAATGGAACCAACCAGAATCATTTACTGATTTAATTGAAAATCAGTTTCCTCCTCATCAAGATTTCACAATTAATGGCACCCTTAAAGATTATTGTAAATAACATCTATCAAAATTAAACTATGCATTAAATTCTGCTAATTTAACTTTTGTCTAAGTGTTAAGGAACTATATTGAACCATTACATCACTTCCAGTTTCACTATGGTATAGAAATGAGGTAACACACATGCAATATCCTTTGTTGTCATCCAACACCATGAAGAAAACAAAATAACTGTCATTTCAAAAGAGACAGATGGTCTACATAGATCTGGTAATGGCTACGAGAAGATTCAGAAACAATTCAATATGCCACTAAGCACTATCAGGTTAATTATTAAAAAATTTCAAAGATATGGAACTTTTGAAAGCCTCAAGGGTAGAGGGTGCAACTGCATTTTGCCCCCCAGGATACTGTGGTGGATTATGAGAGGCAACAGAGCCCCCAAGAATCACTGATGGAATTGCAGGCCTTGGTGGCGTCTTGGGGTCACCAGGTTTCAAATTGCGCCATCAGGTGCCACAACCACAGGCTCTTTGGAAGGGTTGCCAGAAGAAAGCATTTTGTAAGACACAGAAGCAAATGCTTTGAGTTTTCCATGCATTATTTAAATCATGACTGGAACCAGGTGCTTTGGTCAGATGAGACCAAAATTGCATGTTTCTGTCAGATACAGCATCGGCATGTTTAGCGTTGAAAAAGAGATCCATACAAGGAGAAGTACCTCATATCTCTGCTGAAATATGATGGGTCAGTCATGTTTTACAGCTTTTTTAATTCAAGAGGTCTAAGGACACTGGTTAGGATTAATGGCATAATGAATTCCAAAAGTATTTGAATATTTTGGCTGACAATCTGGTTGCCTCCACCAGACGGCTTGGCTGAAGGGGGACTTTCCATCAAGACAATGACCCAAAGCGTACCTCAAGATCCTCACAGAAATAGTTCTGTGACACCAAAATCAACATCTGGCAATGGCCATCTCAGTCGCCAGACCTCAAGCCAATTGAAAACCTGTGGGCTGGTTGAACAGGGCAGTTGATAAATGCAAAACCAAGAATATGAGGGATCCTGAAAGGATTTGCTTAGAGGAATAGTCCAAAATCCCCCTCAAATGTGTGCCTTAACCTTGTTAAAAAAAAAAAAAAAAAAAAAAAAAAAAAAAAATTGAAGACCTGGGTGCAAGAAGTACTTTAGTCACAAAATAACACTTTTGAAATATTAAGGGTCAAAGTTTTGAAAACATGCTGCAGATACTTTTTTAAAAGATAACATTCAGTGGCTGCCTGCTGCTAGTCCCAGGGGTTATACAAAGTAGACAGACACGTTTTTGTGGAAAAATAATGCTTTATTATGAAAAAAACACGAAAATCAGTTTTGGACTTTGGTACTTCTTACCATAAAATGCCTGGACTTCGGTACTTACTGCTATAAAATGCATGGACTTCGGTACTTTTACCACAGAAGTGCCGTTTCAATCATTTTCTGATTGCCAAACAGTCATTTTTGCTACGCTTGTCACATGACACATACTAGCAGCTGATTGGACAGTCATGGACTTAGGCACTTGTTCCTGATGACGTCAAGGACTTGAGTATTTCTTGCACAAAAATTCAGTAGATTCAGGGAAGGCCGTATATCAGTATTGAGGACTTGAGTACTTATATTTGGAATTTTTTGGCTTTAAATGATGCTCATGACACTCTACTTTATGGTAGTAGTGTCAGCTCATTTTTTGGAAAATGTGATTTAAGTACTTCTTGCACCCCGGTCTTCAATTACAAGAAAAGACTCCATGCTGTTATCCTTGCCAGAGGTGGTTGCACTAAGTACTAAATGAAGGGTGCCAACCGCGCCAATAATAATGAAACCTTGATTTTGTTGAAATTTATTTATTTTTTATAAATTTGACATCTCCAATCCCACCTGAATCTGAAATGTCCAATTGGATAACTATGTACAAGGCTTTTGCATACGCGACCCCGTTGCCAATTCAGGAGAGTGAAGACAGTTCGCGGCTCTCCTCCGAAACACGCGCCTGTCAGCCGCTGCTTCTTTACACTCATTGGTTGAATCCTCGCAAGTTCAAAACGAGGGCGGAGGATACCCGAACATGAACAAGCTTAGAGTCTTCCTGACGAGCGCCCGGCTGGCCAGCAGGAGGCGCCAAAGCAACAAACAAAGCAACTTATATTACCCTTCCCGGCAGACCCTTCCCAATTTGCATCCCTGTAGCGCAATGGCCAATTATGCGCTACTCTGAAAAAATTGCCGACCACTGCCGGTTGGTGCGACCGGGGCTCGAACCCGCGCCGTGATAGTCACTTCTGCTTCGCAATGCGATGCTTTAACCGAGTGAACTATCCGGCAGCTCTTGTTGAAATTTATTTTGTATTAGTATGATTTTGGTTGTTTCCATCAAAACCTTAAAGTATTTCAAACGTTGGCATACTCCGTTTCTCCATGATTAAATTGTTTATTTAAAAAAACTCAGTCAATTTTCAGCCTCATTTTCTGTTATGCGCAAATTTGTCTCACAATGAAAATTAATTTTGGCAGAATTCCAATGGGGTGAATTGGTACAAAAAATTGAAAGATTTACATGCTTGGAACTACCACAGTGGTTACAGGAAGATGATGTTCAAGTCTTCAGATCTATTATGACTGCATATTCAATAGAGAAGGGGTATTAATAAAAAATAAGATATTGAAAATCTTAACAGAATACTGAAATCACTTTTTACCCTTTATTAACAGGTACTCTCCATTCCAGTATCTTGACGCAACATCCTGAAGCAAATGTATTTTTTTTTTTTTTTAATTGAAAAAGTGTGTGGGGAAAATGCATTGATTAATGCCATTACTGGAGAAATCCAGATTTGGGGAAATGACTGAATGGTAATTGGACACTCCCCTGCCCCCTCCCCCCCCACTTGCCTTCTTCAGTCCAGGTCCCGGAGTGAGAATGACATTCATGCATATCCAAAATCTTGTAAGTATCCAGCAGAAGCACACCTCACATTTTACCTTGTTGCCTCTTGCTTTAATCATGCAACTTTTCTGCAGTCATTCGTCCACAGACCACACACCCTCACACAAGAAACCTGAGGAGGACTGATCCTGTGGCAAAGTAAGCCCATTTTCAGTTTTAAGGTGGACATTTTATCTTTTAATTCTTTATTGTAAGATGATGTGCACTGTGCAAAGTTTTGAGGGAAAAAAACAAAGTGCACCATTTGTGCACGAGAGATTTCAGCAGTTAAATGCACTCTTTGCCCTGCCTGTTGTTCAGGTATTTTCAGTACAAGCAGGACTGGGACACTTTCAGAGCACCGGGCGAATGCGACAGGAAAGGACTGCGCTTGGAAATTCGGGTATTTACTTTTGTACTCAAACAGCAAGTCTAAAGTGGCTAACTCATACTGGAAATGTGTGTAATCTACGAGTAGATGATCCCAGTGCCGATGCTGCACAGCAATCTACACATTTTATAATGTAAGGTAATTTCAGCTTCCATTCCGGAATGACTTTGAATGGTCCTTTCCACAACACGACACAATTTATTCAAACTTTTTTTTTTTTTTTTTTGAATAAATTTGGCGTCTCCAGTCCCATCAGAATCAATATTTCTCAGTGTTCATGTGTTTGTGTTTTGAGTGTACATTTATGATGAAAAGAAATGGTACATGTACAGACCCCAATTCCAATGCAGTTGTGATGTTGTGTAAAACGTGAATAAAAACAGAATAGAATGATTTGGAAATCCTTTTTGACCCATTTTCAGTTGAGTACACTACAAAGACAAATTTAATTTTCAAACTGAAAAACTTCATTGCGTTTTTGGAAATATTCAACGCATTTTGAATTTGATGCCTCCAGCACGTTCCAAAAATAGCTGGGACAGGGGCAACAAAAGACTGGGAAAGTTGAGGAATGCTCGAAAAACACCTGTTTGGAACATTCCACAGGTTAACAGGTTAATGGAAACAGGCGAGTGTCATGATTAGGTATAACAGGAGCATCCCCAAAAGGTTGTCGTTCACAAGCAAGGATGGGGAGAAGTTCACCATTTTGTGAACAACTGCGTAAGCAAATAGTTCAACAGTTTAAGAATGTTTTTCAACGTGCAATTACAAGGAATTTAGGGATTTCATCATCTGAAGTCCATATCCATAACATCAAAAGATTAAGAGAATCCGGAGAAATCTCTACATGTAAGCGGCAAGGCCGAAAACCAACATTGAATGCCCGTGACCATCGGTCCCTCAGGCGGCACTGCATTAAAAACTGACATCATTCTGGAAAGGATATTACCATGTGGGCTCAGGAACACTATGGAAAACCATTGTCAGCTAACACAGTTCGTCGCTACATCTACAAGTGCAAGTTAAAACTCTACCATGCAAAGCGAAAGCCCATATATCATCAACACCCAGAAACACCGCCGGCTTCTCTGGGCCCGAGCTCAGCTGAGATGGACTGACGCAAAGTGGAAAAGTGATGTGTCTGACGAGTCCACATTTCAAATTGTTTTTGGACATCATGGACGTTGTGTTCTTTGGGCTAAAGAGGAAAAGGACCATCCAGGTTGTTATCAACGCAAAGTTCAAAAGCCAGCATCTGTGATGGTATGGGGATGTGTTGGTGCCCATGGCATGGGTAACTTGCACATCTGTGAAGGCACCATTAATGCTGAAAGGTACATACAGGTTTTGGAGCAACATATGCTGCCATCCAAGCGACGTCTTTTTCAGCGACATCCCTGCTTATTTCAGCAAGACAATGCCAAGCTACATTCTGCACGTGTTACAACAGCGCGGCTTCCCAGTAAGAGAGTGCGGGTAATAGACTGGCCTGCCTGCAGTCTAGACCTGTCTCACATTGAAAATATGGGGCGCATTATGAAGCGCAAAATATGACAATGGAGACCCCGGACTGTTGAGCAACTGAAGTCGTACATCAAGAATGGGAAAGAATTCCCCCTAAAAAGCTTCAACAATTAGTGTCCTCAGTTCCCAAATGCTTGAGTGTTGTTAAAAGGAAAGGCGATGTAACATAGTGGTAAACATGCCCCTGTCCAGCTTTTTTTGAATGTGTTGCAGGCATAAAATTCAAAATGAATGAATATAAAAAAAAATTAAAATAGGTTTATCAGTTTGAACATTAAATATCTTGTCTTTGTAGTGTACTCAACTGAATATAGGTTTAAAAGGATTTGCAAATAATTGTAGTCCGTTAATTCATGTTTTGCACAACTTAATGGAATTGGGGTTTGTATTTGGGATGAAATTGCATACTCATCTGTGCTCCCTGAAAGCTGAGGTTGGAGTTACTTGCAGACTGAGCATGTTTGGCTACTTTAAATTGGAGCACTAAAGAGAGAAAAACATTTAAACTTGTGGCCTACAAACTTCAGTCAATTTTTCTGATAGCCATTTTCTCCCTGCATTATAGGAGCAAATGATGCAAAGAGACAAGCCTCCCAGAGTGAGTATACAATGATTATCTTCAGATATCTGGAGCCCTCATTATTCACAGAACCACTATAATGAATCCATGACTATTTGAGTTGTTACAAATTGATAATGGAATTCATCTTCTGAGTAGAACACACCATTATAATGGGTGCAGCTGACCAACAAAATAATCTATCTTCTATATTTAGCCAAAAAAAAAAAAAAAAAACTATTGCCCGTTTGTTATTGCAATGGAATATCTGAATATGCACTCTGGGGCAAAAAAAACATATCAATGGTCTTAAAATTAATAAAACTAAAGGCCTTGTGGACCCCCCCCCCCACGTGATTCTCCATAGCAAGTTTACAAAAACTGCTGATGGCACTGCACCTTCCTCAAGAATCTGTATTTTAGTGTGCAGTTTTCCCCAACATTACACAATCTTTGTCAGGAGCACATTTATGGCAAAAGCTCCCTTGGCCCCTTTTTTGCCCCAGAGTGAACTGGACAATATATTACACTGATGAATTTTGAGGTTGGTCTTATCAAATACACTTTTCTCTGCACCTATGATTTAGATATTTCTCACATTTCAATCAGTCTAACCAAAAAAAGAAACTGAAAACACAACCTCGCCATGACCGCAAGACTACCCTGCCCATTCAGAATTTTGTCGCATCGTGATCATTTCACTTCAGGCCAGTTGAGTTGTAGGTATTTTCTGATGGGAATATCCATACTCACGCTATCACTCTTCCACAGAAGCCGCAGAAAATGTATATCCCCAACAATTATGTGGTCCCAACTGAGAAGAAACGGTCGGCATTGAGATGGGAAGTCCGTTATGACCTGGCAAATGGGATCCTGCCCCCAAGATTCATTTACCCACTGTAGCAAATACTCTACCAGCCTCAGTTGTGTGCCTTGTTTGTACCTTCACCATTAACAGAATGCTGCATTAGTAGATGTTTTTAAATTGAATTTTAATAACAATAAATTATATTCAAAACTTGTTGTTGGTACACATCTATATATAACCATTGAAAACAAGATCCAAGGGTCACATTGACGATGAATTAATGTTGCCGTTGAGAGCCTTCAAGGAAAGTCGCTGTATGGCAGTTTAAAGGGATAGAGAGGGGTGAATCTGGTGTCATGCCACAGGAGCTTCTTTTCCAGAAAATTCACTGCTTCCAGGGTAAGGACCAGCGTTTCATGCTTCAGCATGCTGTGAACATTTAGCCCTGTGAAAAGACACCACAATCAGAAACAGTTTCAAGTTAGTCAATATCCGGGGGGAAAAAAATGCCCAGAAAGCACCGTAAGCCATGTTGTTCAATTTATATTTTGCACTCAAGATCTGAGCCACTAGACCAGAGATTCTCAAATCCAAATTCAGCTTGGGTTTTTTTTTTTCCCAGGTTAAGTAAATGAACAGTTAGTTAGTGGTCTGGCCTAACACTTGGGTAAAGGGAGGGTGGACAACCACTATCTTTGACCTCAGGACTGTACTTGGGTGCAAAAATTTGGGCACTCCTGGTTAAAATGGTTGCACTTAACCTGATTGGCAAACACTGACCTCAAGTTAAACATGACTTTGTACAAATTTGGGGTGCAATTTTTCTGAGTTTTTTTAAAGGAAAAAGGCTATGTGCAAAAGATTGGGAACCCTTTTGGATTAAAATGTCTGTTCAATGAGTCAGGTGAATTAATCTATATATTCTTAAGTAACTCCATGATTGTAGTTAAAAACCATTTAAACAGTTGTCCAAGGATTCAAGATAATTGCTTCAACCAACAAGGAAAGTTAAACATTTTTGACACCTTTCTGAAAATTTGGGAAAAAGAAAAAAAATGGTTTTCAGCTTTTAATAATTTTTCTGAGTTTTTAAAAAATGATAGAGAAAGAAGTAAAAAAGAGCTCCAATGTGCTTGCAAAAAAGATTGGGAACCCTTTTTTGGATTATTCTTTGTCACCTTTTAACAAAAATGATTGGATGCCCGTGAAAGGCCCAGACCCATGATTCTGGTGATTTAAACTTCATTAGGACCTTTTCAATGAGTCAAATGAATATAATTCAGGGTTGAACTAATATATTTTCCACAGGCCATCTTGCAGTAAAACTCTTTGCCTTCTAAAGACTGTATTGACTTCAAACCAAGGTTGTTGCTGATTTTGTGTAGGGACAAAGTGTGTAAAAACCATGTGTTCCTCTAAACAGTTGTCCAACGGATGTCAAAAATCAAGATAATTCACTTCAACCAACAAGGAGAGGGAAACAAAAAACTCTTGCAGCGTTTCCAAACTACCCATTTTGTCCACAAACATCGAAGAAAATGAAAAATAAATGGAACAATTGAAGTCAAAAGATCTGGAAGACCAAGAAATTTCAGATCTCCAAAATCTGTTGGAAACAGAAGAACCCACACATCACTGCAAAAAGAGCTGCTGTAGCAGACACAGGTCTAGTTGTTCACAGGTGTAGCATCCTCTCTTTTTATGGCAGAGTTGGGCGAAGGCCTTTCTCGACCTTGACAAAGTTAAAAGCGTCTGAATTAGGCAAAAGAACCTTGAGAAACCTTAAGTTTGCTTTGGAGAAACCAAAATTGAACTTTTTTGCAACAACCAAAAAAAGAATGTTTGGAGAAAAGAGGTGATCCCATTTGTAGAAGAAAGAACATTTAAAGCATGGAGGTGGATCCAATGCTTTGGGGTTGTTAGCAGCTGGGGGCACTGGTGAGTTATCTTGGTGGAAGGAAGAAACCAAATATGACATTCTACCAGGGTTGTCAAATGACCATAAAAAAGGGCCAAAGGCTGGTTTTTTCACTTATGAAAGACACCTGATAAAACTAACTAATTGTGCAGGCCTAAGGCCAGTTGATTAAATCAGTGACTCTTAACAGCTGTGCTTCTGCTTGGCCAGGATTAAAACCTGCAGCCTTGCAAGATCAGTTTGACCTTCTATTCTAGAAGGTTAATGTTCAAAGCTCAGTCCATAAATTGAAGTTGAAGAGATGTAGAGTATTCCAGCGATTGTCCTACCTCAAAATACACAAGGCCTCCCGGATGAAAGATTTTGGAATCTGGAGGGGAGACTTGAATATTATTGAAAATCTAAAACCTTTATATACCTTTGCAGCATTAATCAAAAAAGAATTTTAAAACATGCAAGAGTCCTTCAAACCATATGCACTATTTCATCCCCATACCATCATAGATGCTGACTTTGAGCTGAACACTGATAACAGGAGGGGTTTCTCCTGTTATAGCTGGAGGACACAAGTTCAAATTTCCAACAAGAATGGGTTTTTGGACTTGCTCTGACCACAGGACCCTTTTTACAGTTGTTTTAAATGATTTTGAAACTAAACAGAACAAGGGTCCTGGCGCAATCTTCTGGATCATGCTCAACAATGGCTTCTGCAGTTTTTGCATGATAGAGTTTTAGGTGGCATCTGTGGATGGCATATGGCATCCCCATACCATCGGACTGTGTTTAGACACCCATGATTTCCAACAGAATGTCAAATTTTCGTCTCACAAGAATGTCATTTAAATGAGCCTTGGAGAGCGCTTCTGGATCCACTTGAACAGTGGTTTCTTGAAGTATTCCTGGACCCATTTAGTAATGTCAATGACAGAATCATGCCGGTGAGTGATACAGTGGCGTCTGAGGGCCGAAGATCACGGGCATCCAGTAAAGGTCTTCGACCTTGTCCCTTACGCACAGAGATTTTCCAGTTTCTCTGAATCTTTTGATGTTATATGCGATGTCGATGATGAGACCTTCAAAGCCTTTGCAATTTGACATTGAAGAACATTGTTTTTAAAGTATTCCACAATTTTTTTTTACACAAGCCTTCACAGGTTGGAGATCCTCTGGCCATCTTTACTTCTGAGAGACTCAGCCTCTCTAAGATATCCCTTTTATCGCCAATCATGTTGCACACCTGATGCCAGGTAACTTAATTACTTGCTAAATGTTCTTTCAGCTGATTCTCTTATATATTGCTTTTTCAGCACTTTTTTGCCTGTGTCCCAACCTTTTGGAGACCTGTTGCAGCCAGGAAATTTGAAATAACCTCATTTTGTGGATAAAAATGTAAAATTTGAACATTTGAAATGTTATCTCTGTTCTATTGTAAATAACATTGGCTCATGTGATCTGAAATTCATTGCATTTTGATTTTATTTTACACTTCGTCCCAACTATTTCGGAATTGGGGTTGTAGAAAAAAAATGTATCACACAGTTTTTGAGAAATAATTTTTTAAAATTTCTCAGTCCTATCTTTAACACTGGGGCCAAAATGCCAAGGGCCCATAAAACGGACAAAAATGATTCAATCAAAAATCTGAAAAAAAAGTCTGGAGATATGGTCCAGTGATATGGTATGGCAAATTTATACAAAAATTCATCTGGCCAAAAAAAAAGATAAAAAATGTTCCTGACAACGGACGCCACGCCACAATAGCTTATCGGCCCAATGTGATGAAATGTGTCATGTTTAACTTTGTAGCATTTAGTGTTCAGGTTTGCTTTCAATCACTTTGAGATCAATTATAACAGACAT
Source organism: Gymnothorax javanicus (assembly GCA_029692085.1). Taxonomy (NCBI): domain Eukaryota; kingdom Metazoa; phylum Chordata; class Actinopteri; order Anguilliformes; family Muraenidae; genus Gymnothorax; species Gymnothorax javanicus. The sequence goes on from CM056200.1 coordinate 111,579,028, forward strand.
TTAAACCAGGAGCGCCCAAATTTTTGCACCCAACTGTAATTTGAGGACCGGGGCACTAGCCCTCTATGGTCCAGCTGGAAATGACTCCCAAACCACAGAGTCATGTTAATACTAAAATTCTGCATTACTGCAATAGATTAGGACGGGTGTCATCTGCCAGGTCCAATGGTAATCGTTTCATCTGATTTGGTTTTGAACACCTTAACAGTGGAGATTTGGAATGAAATACTAGCCAATGAGTTGACATTCCAATAATCAAATATACTTGTCTACACAGACAAGTACTCCAGCAGCTGCATTTCTTGATACTGAAAGTAGTATGAAGCAAATACCTCATGAGTCAATACTGCCAGTAAAACATGCATGCTTTGCTTTGTCTCAGGAAAATTCAAGCAGAGATCCAATTTTACTATATTTAAATGAAGCAAAAACAATTTAGCAGATGTTGCTACACGCAAGCTCGCACATTCAAATTCTATGGAATTTGTTCAATAAGGACACTAGGATTACTATTTTATACAAAAATGTGCAACATTGGCAGGTCTGCAGTGCATCATGCTTGGCTTTGTTCAATCGCAGACTCACCAATGGCTGGAATGACATTTACAGTCTTCAAACTGGCAGTCGCTTGAGTCATATTTTCCGGGAGTTCATTCCTGTAACATATAGCAGAGCAGGTACATGTTTAAAGTAGTGAAAGCAGAGGTTTGTCAGAGCCCTCCACCTCTTCCTTCATCGCCTCATTATACCGTTGGGGCATTCTGTGGTTTTGCGACATGACTCCACATTTTTTTTTTTCAGAATTTTCATAAAATACCGGGTGGATGTGTTCGTTGACATCCAAAAGTTTCTAAAAATGCATTTTGGCTTCATGGGTCTTTGCACTCATGGCAATTCTTTACCGTTGTCGATTTCATGACTGTGACCGGCGTCATCATATGGAATGTTTAAATTTACATTTTTCTAGTTAGTCATGCCAGGCATTGAACTTGGATGCGTGCATTTACGTCGTATAACAATTTTGTACATGCTTATAGATATGATGCTGTAAGTCTTGATATTTGAAATTAAAATGACATATAAAGATATGTAGCTTTCTTTTACATAAAGCAAATGTATCCATAATATTGATCAGTCCAAGTTTTGGTGGTAATTAATTGATGTTTATATAGAGTGACAAAAGTGTCCTGTCCGTAACATCTTGCCCTGTCCTGTCCGTAATGCACATTGACACCCCTGTCAAATTCATCTGTTCAGATTTTTTTTTTTTTTTTTTTTTTTGAAAATTCCAGAATGATATTCCTTTGATATAAGGGTACATCACTGGATGGCTGAATTTGAAGAATATCACCTAAATGATGAGAACTTTTGATACAACCACTTTACAAAAAAAAAAAAAACCCATGTTGCAATCTGTCCTGTCCGTAAGTTTTTCTTTTATGTAATTAAGTGCATTAATTACAGTCAATGACATTCATTTTTATATCACTTAAAGTACCCCAGAGTACTTCAAATTCAGCCATTCAAACAATTCAGAGGACCAACACATTAGTAGCTGCAGTGGAATTACTTCTCTAAATGTCCTGTCCATAACAAATTGAATACCACGGAGTGCCCCTGATCCGAAAAGAACAGGCGAGATTGTTTCGCGACCGACTTCACGCATCCAAGGACCGCAGCTCCGGAGTCCAATTTATAAGATTTTGCATTTTAAAACTGCAATATGTGCACAAAAAAGTTGCATTGTCAGTCTTTTCCCCATAATGACCACATATGACACTTATATGTAGCTGGAGTCATGGGGAAAAGGTTAGCGTTAAGGTTAAAAAAAAAAAAAAAACACCAGATCATGCTCACAAGATACTTTTTCCTCAGTAACTTAATTTGAGTTGATCGCTGTGTTGATCTCCAGCCCCTTGTTTACAAGCCGGTCTGCGTGTTCATGTACGTTCATGTGAATCGCCGCCTCCTCTCGGAGCCCTTGGCCCTCCCGCCCTGTAAAAGGCTACAGCCAGTGAGCACTGGCAGCACGTATTTTCAAAGCAAAGTGGCGGAGAGCGGAACGAAACGTTCACCTGAAGACAACCAGGATCCAAGATTACATCTAAAGAAACAACGGTCGTTGGCAAAGTTGTTGTCGGATAAAGAAAGGGACAGAACCCGGATTAACATTGGCCTTGCATTTCCAAGGTGGAGAGCACTGCGAGAGCTTCAGGGGCTACAATTTGACTCGGAGCTAGCTCTTCTTCTCCTGGACCAGTAAGTAACAACATAAAGTCAAATGTCTGCTTTAGTGTTACAGTAACGTTAGGCACATGTCGTTATGTCGATTCAATTAAATTTAATGTTACAATCGTAGCATGGGTTAATATCCGGAGCTTGAGTTCTTAGCGGCTCGGTCCCAGCAATGGGTCAGGCATTACGGTTGTGTTAGGTGAGTAGCCCGGCAGCCCGCTAATATAGATTGTATTTGCAGGAAAGCTATTTACTGCCGTCATACTGTCAATACGTTACTAACTAAACTGTCTGCTAACACCATTAGCGGTGAACAGACACGTTTGATGCCAATGGTGACACACTAAATTATTGGCATAATGATTAATTTACGACAAAACCGCATAGAAAACTTGCCAAAAGGAAGTTCTCTTTCTTGCGGCATTATAACGTTATAAGTTACTTCGTTACTCGACATGCTTCACAAAATGGTGATGATGTTTCTGCTCGGTGTGTTTGCACTCTGCAGATAGTCGTTCGCAGACGAGGCGAGTGGGGGTAGTGGAGGGGTGGAGAGCAGAGGTAGAGGGAGGTGTGGCTCATGACAGTTTGTTTTGGTCTACAGGCAGTGCACAACAGCAAACCTAGCAGTGAAACGATTTCGCTTTTTGCCCCTTTAAATATAACATTTTTAATCAAAGCAAAATGTTCACCTTCAAATGGTAAGGTTTTAGCGTAACTGTGTTACCATCTCATAATTTTCCACCATACAGAAGCCTGAATTAACTTTTTTGGGAAAGGAAACAAAAACAGAAAAAGAAAGAAACAAAAAATTAAAATCACCTAATTAAAATGATTTAAATCTTGGAAAATGGCGGGAAAATCTTTCTCATTCAGACTCAAACTATAAGGGGTTCATTCTAATGACATAGTGCGCTTCGCAATTAATTGAGCTAGACTTCTTTTCAACTGTACGAGTCGCCAAAATCTTAGTCCAGTCATTGTACGCTTTAAAAAGAAAAAACTGATATTGTAGAATTTAACTCAGCTCTAAGTGAATTATTTCGAATTAATTAACACAGCGGTGATTGTAGGCGTGATCTGCCATGGAATGTGAAATGCAGTAACAAGATGACATTGCAATGACAGCCATACTGATTGCAAATTATGCGATGTGTGAGCTTTTAATGAAAGGAAGCAAAAAAAGTACTAGCCATCTCCATGCCAAATTTTAGGTCATTTGGCCTGACCACAATGGCACAGGAGGCAAAAATATACAATTTTGGCTATTATTACCCAAAAAAGGCTTATTTAAATCATTTCTAAGGCCAGCATTTAAAAAATGAAAAAAAAAAAAAAAAACTTCTGGGCATATGTTGCTAAGCTACTCCTGTTCCAAATTTCAGGTCATTTGGCCTTAAAGGGGAACTCCGGTGTGAAATTGACTTTGGGTGTATTGAAACATGATAACGAGTACTAACTTTTTTCGAATACCCCACCTCCGTACGCACCAAACATTTCGAAATACAGGACTTTTTAGCCGAAGCTCCCAACAGGCTAACAATGGTAGTGAACGGGGCATAGCGTTGCCGTGCAAAGAAATCACTATTTTTACATCATTATCAAGGCTCAAAGTAGCTCCACACTTCATTGGTAGAATTCCGATGGCCCTGACATTTAAAACGAGGCACTGAGAACTTTGAAAATGCACAGGTAGTTTATTAAAAAAGACTGTTTATGCAGACAGTACCTTGGGGTAGTTTCCCGTCGCCGCCATCTTGAAAGTCACGATAAGTCGATTGACGAGCACGAACGAATTAATTTTGCAATCTGTTCCCCTATCCTACCTATTCTTTCGTGCTCGTCAATCGATTTATCGTGACTTTCAAGATGGTGGCGACGAATAACAAATCTTTTTTTCAAAGCCGCGTAAAATTAAATGCCCTGAGTCAGCGTGCTGTATTTGCAAATCGGGTGCCGTATTTGCAAATATTTTGAACAACACAAAATACACAGTACCCAAAGTTGCTTATCTGTGACTGTGTTTGTGAATGTGTGAGAGAAAATTTAGAAGAATATTTCGTCTGCACATGAAAATAATAAAATAGCCCTGCCCTCCAGAAGCGGATGATCACAGAGTCATTTTTGTTTTGATTACTGAAATGTTTAACCACTAATCCTTAGCCTTTTTTGAAGTGTAACCCTCATTGCTGTTAACCTGGTAAAAGTCAGAAAAACGTTGAAATTTAGGCTTATATCCTGCATCATAACTTGATAACAGATATTTTAAAGGTATCTGGTGTGAACAGTGGAGCAACTGGCCCCTCTAGGCCAGGTTGGCCTGTTCAGTAGTCCTGCCCTGTGCGGAGCCCTCTGCAGGTTTTTTTTTTTTTTTTTTTTTTTTTTGGAGTTGGGTTAATTTTCAGAGTGCACAGAGTAAACTCTCTTAGGACAACTCCCCAACTGTTTAAAACATAACAAATCTCCATAGCATAAATATGAACATTATTAAGCCAATAACACCTTAACTCATTTGGCGCCATTGACGTTGATCAACGTCTTTGACGTGAATCTAGGTTAATGACGCTTGGCGTTATACTATTTGCCAGAATTTCATTACCACCTATCTCCGTCACATGGCACTGCAATTTCATCACCACGCTCGTGGTCGCTCAGAGTGTTCTTGTGTTTACATTTCCCCCATGTATTCAGTGCATAACAATGGCCTGCTGGACCATTGAAAGTGTGGCGCCAAATGAGTTAATTTGTTCTCAAAGTGCATGAGATTGACGCATTTTAACTTGAATTTATTCTAAAATTTCCCCCGGGGGACCATGCCCCCGGAGCCCCCTACAGGGGCTGGTCCAGCCCATGCCCCCATACTCTCCATAAATTCTGTGTCAAACACTGAATAAGCAAGCTCGTCTGTCTGCCCATAAGTGGCAGTTACTTTTATTGCGCTTAAAATAATCGCGATTCGGTTGATCACCCAACCCTACTACACAGCCACATCTTCGCCATTAATGGCAAAAGAGCTTTGAGCTGTCATGCTATTCTCAGTGAAACACGTGAAGTACTGTGCAACCAATATACATAAGCAGTGTGAGTGTTCGATTTAGTCTAGTTTAAATTTTGCACTTGAACAGGATGGAATGATGCATCACTCCTGCTTTTCATTTCTGATCATATAGTGATACTCACACATCCACAATCAAGATGGACTTCCCCAGTTTCTGTATTGAGCCAAATCCAGGAGATACTGTGCATCTGGTGTTGGCATCTCCAGTGTGTCGACAACATGAAGATCATCCTTTAAAACAGAAAAATATTCCTTAATACTGAAATTAATCTTTTGAGGGTTGTCAAAATAAACCAGCACAGTTCTGTTCTCTTACAGGATAATTTATCATGGTACATGTCCATTCATGCAAGTGTTCACATTCGTTAAAATTTTGATTACTTTGAAAAGTTAACAAATTACATTCTAGGAGTGGAAGCCTTGGAAGCAACTTCTGTCCAGAATTAAAAAGTCATTACCTGTGCCAGTTTTGAACTTAGTGCAACTTTTAATCCAAGCACACGCAATTTCATGGGAAGCATGTAATAGTAGCTTGTTGGTCCTCTCGGGCCATGTGAAACACCCCCTACAAATGGCAAAAGATAAACATTTTTAGAATAGTAGTTATACGACACCTGCTCACAAACTCAATCCTGGAGGACCCCCGTGTATGCTGGCTTTTGTTCCAACAGCAATGGAAATTGCATGATTTTAACTAACTTATTTCTCTAGTGTGCTTTTTTTTATCATGGGTGTACAAAACAATTTTAGTTACATAAACTCAGTTGTCCAATAGCTACACATGCCGTGAAGAATAACATTTCTGTTGTCATGTAACACTCATTTATCACCACTGCTGATACTAAAGCACGCTTGAATATCCATACCACTGCCATTTTACCAAAAAGTAAAATTATCATCAAGAATTGATCCAGTTCAAGTCTAAGGTCAATCAATGGCCTCCTATATGCTAAGAACATGGACAGGTAGCCACCAGACTTAACCACTTTGAAGATGAAAAAGAATTCAGACAAGGAAAATTGCATTGTGTTTATCTTTATGGGGGGAAATTCCACATGAAATCATCACACATTCAACAACCAAATTAGGAGCTTAATGGCTGCAGCTTATTGTACACTGCCTGGCCAAAGAAAAGTTTGTTTGGATCTATAAGAGCAAATACTCAAGAGCCTACGATTGCATCATTATTGCACATTGCAGTGATTAATACGTTGCAACTGGCAACAATTCTACTAACCCTCACTGATGCAGTGAGTACCTTCTCATTTCTTAGGATATGTCTTTCGATGTGGTTGTTTAAGGTCAGAAAACTGTATTTAACTGTATTTACTGTATTCAAGAGGGACAAATTACCTGCTAGCATCAAGTAACGAAAACAATCAGGAGTCAGTCAATCACTAAGCTGCTGTCCGTACACTCACATTCAATCCAATTACTGCTCTCACTGCTACATAATAGAACGATTGTGTCTGCAACCAAAAAATTGTGTGCGCCATTGACGGCTGCTCAGCTAAAATCAAAGGAGGATAAAAAAATCCCTCTAATAATTAGCAGTCTTGACCTCAGTTCAATTATTTTCCTTGATGAACAAATTTTCCAATGATTAGAATAATCCATCGGCAACTGAACGCACCGCTTCCTTCTTAATGCAATGCTGTGGTGATTTAAAGGTCAATTCTGGAAAGCATTTTATTCACTTAAAAAAAGAAACTAATCTTAATTCCATGTTGGCGTTTAGCATATCCTGAATGCAGCCTACCTAAACTTCATTACTGTTTCAATTACAAAGAAAACAAAGATGAGCAACAAATATAAGGATGATGTTGAGTTTGACCTTTCAAGGGCACATAGATAGATAGATACTTTATTGATCCCGAAGGAAATTCAGTCTCTCAGCTGCTCGATTACACAGCAACGTTCAATTGACATTCACACACTATACAAAAAACATAAAAACAGGATCAGGAATAAAAAGTCAACAAGATGACAGAAAATAGATAAATAATATTAAAATAGCAGTATTAAAATCAGACAGTGCTTTTTACACCCACCCACCCCCCCCCCCATTCCCCTCCACACACTGCTCATCTCCCTTTCCTCCCCATAGTTGAGTTAAAGAGTCTAATGGCTCTGGGCAGGGAGGACCGCCGGAGTCTGTCTGTGGAGCAGTTCACAGAGAGCAGCCTCTCACTGAAGGAGCTCCTCTGCCCCAGCACTACTCCATGCAGCGGGTGGCTGCTGTTGTCAATGATGGCGAGCAATTTTTTGAGAGTTCTCCTCTCCACCACCGACGCCACAGAGTCCTGTTCTGCACTGATAACAGAGATGGCTTTCCTGATGAGTTTGTCCAGCCTCTGTGTGTCCTTCTGTCCCTCTGTGTGCCCCCCAACACACTTGAAGGTCAAGGTCACCATGCCAAAAGAATCATCATGCCTAACTTACTATCAGTTAATGATAGTACTGCATGTATTAATGCATTAATGATAGTAACTCCATCTTCAACCAATTTCAAGCTATGGAAGGCTCCTATACGATGTTGCTTCTGGATGTGAATAGGCATCCAGCGTATTTGTGTGTGATCCAGAAAGCGCATCAAAAATCCAGAACTTATGTTGAAAAACTATAAATGGAGATGGCTTACACCAAATTTGGTGTCAATATACCCGAAATTGAAATCAGAAATCACTTTCAAAGACGTTAAAAATTTTAGAGGTTTTTCACCTGCCAGATCCGGATCGTGATCCAGATCGAGCTCAAACTGTCCATGAGTGTTGATCTGACTGAGGTGCAGTGATGTGCTGATGATGAAATGATTCCTGATGTTTTTGACTGAGTTATTGAAGAAAATGCAAAAAGTCATCCGACTGATCACTTTTTTAGGAGGGGTACCCAACATTTTGGACTGTTGCACATGATCCAGACATTGCGTCACAAAACCCGGAACTTACGTCGAACAGACATGCATGGAGATGGCCTGCACCAAATTTGGTGTCAGTAGAATTAAAATTGAGATCAGGATTGACTTTTAAAAATGGCCACAATTTTATAGGTTTTTCATCTGGAAAATCTGGATCATGATCCGGATCCGGGTCAAACTGTCCACGATTGTTGACCTCAGTGTGGTGCTATAGTGAGTTGATGCTGAAGTGATTTCTGATGTTTTTGACTGAGTTAGGGCACTTTTTGACATTTTCCTCACTATCTCCCAATGTTAACGAAATCTTTAAAGTGATCCAGAATCCAGGATTTGATCCAGATCTTCACCAAAATCTAATCACCTCTTCCGAGGCAAGATATCTTTGTATTGTAAAAATTTCAGGACGATATGACAAAAACTGTGGCCTGTAGAGCGTAAACAAACAAACAGACGGACGAACATGACGACCAACATACTTTCGAAGTTTTCGAAAGGAACAAACCAATGCCGGCAAAATGAATTATTACATAAAATCATCATGTTGATCTGGTTTTTATAGTGTTGCCTAAGACTGAGGGCATGCTCAAATTAATTTCTCATTCATTCCACTTTTGGTCTCATTCATTCTGCTATAATCATGTAAAATCAATGCTTGACGTATAGGGGGAGGATAGGGGGAGTCTTGTTTTATTTACTTGGCCATTAAAATGGTCAGTAGAAAAGCATAAATAAGCTGAGAGGAGACTGGGTAACAGTTTCAGTTAGAAACATCTTAAGCAGTTTTTCATTGCGGGGACCAAAGTGACCTCAAACCAAAAATGGTTTATTAATGCAAATTTTATAGGAGGGTAAAAAAAAAAAAAAAAAGTTTTCTTGTTGATGAAGCTCCAAGCCAAAACTTGGAGTGAATTTCTCAGTGTCCCTCTAAATTTCACCAGCTCACCTCTCATGGAAGGACATGAATGTTACTGTAGCTCATATTTTCATTACTGATCCATGATTGAATAGACTATTTAACAGAAAGAAGTACTTCAGTGCACTTCAGTGAAATTAAGTAGCTGAAGGCTGAAGTTTCAATAGGCCGTTTTGCATTGCTCCAAATGAAGATAGAAATATTTTAATAGAAAAATACTTGATGAGCAGTGATGCCCCCAGCTCAATGAGATTCAGTGTTGCTTCATGCTGCAACAGTGAATGTAGAAACCCATTTTTCAAATCCTGGCTAAACCATTGCTGTGGCTTTTGGCAGAAGTGGAGATAAACAGTATCCCCACCACCCGCTGCTGTTACAGCACATTCTCTGTTCTATTTCAATTATTTTGTGCATTTGGTGCAGCTAAGATACAATGAAAAGAACCTCAATATCCAGATGCTGCAAAAGGAGGAATAAGCTATGATCAGTATTCGTTAATTTTATTTTTGAACAGTGGTCTAGAAACTTTCAGGTCAACATGTTTTATGGTCGATCGGGTCACCGGAAGCACTGGATTTTTTTAGTTACACCTGAATGTACAAAGGTTGACCCTCATCATTAATGGTGTTCATACAATACAAGCAATGCTTTAAAAGAAGCTCCAAAACCAGGACCTATAAAATAAATTTTTTCTCACACAATTGCCCATCAAAGACTTCAAGACTGCACACCTACCTCCTCTCCACAACGGGGACCTGATGCTCCCGTGACGAGCTCGGCCACTCCCCTTCTGTTTCCACGGCTTCCGACCCCCGCCTCGCACCTCCGCCCTGGTTTTCACTTTGGCATGGCTCTGAAATACAATTTACTACATTACAGCCCTTCATTGACTATTCAGCACATAAAGCCATGTTTGTTTCTTTTGTCCTTACTCCAGTTATTAATGTTTGACACAACACGTGGACCTACAATTCTCTTGAAATTCCTTTGCCAGACTTCGACTTGATGAAGGATGTCCACCCTGAGCAGAATGAAAACAATAATGGGAAAATGTTTTTTTTTTTTTTTTTTTTTACATAGATTGAAAATTCCTTGTTCAAATAGGATTATGCATAACGGAATGCTGCATTCATGATATACGCCTGTTTTAAAGGATCACAGTTCTAGTTCCCCCACGATGAAACCAAAGAGAGAACGAGAAAACCTAAAACGAAGCGCAACATTTCACAGTTAAAACCATCCCGTGCACTCACTAGTAGAGATTACAGACCTTTACGTGTTCAAATAAGATGCTCAACCACTACAAATAATTACAATATTGCTTTTCCCACATTACTCCAAGCAAGTCATACCTGGGAGGCACGGCAAAGACATCGGGGTGCAGCTCAACTAAGCCCAACTGATCATCTTCTCGGCTTCTGAAGGATTCCAGCCATGTCCGACGGGCAGTGAGATGAGCTGGAACCGCCGTCTGACACCTGCGCAATACTGGGAGCTCGCAATCAGGAGTCAAGGACCGTTCTGAAACAAACAAAAAAGACAGCCGCGCAAAATGTGGTAATACGCCCACATGGCAGCCTAATCAATGACATGTAATTTGAGTAATATTAGTGTAAAATTGATGTTACCATTATCTAGAACTACAACTGTTATTAATTCCGGTCAATGGCACAAAACCATGAAAAGTAACGGATAAAAAAAGATTTACAACAACATGGCTAAAGAAGGGAGAAGGAGTTAACCAACAAATACTGACATACTGCACCACATCACCAAAAAATTAATAGGGATCCCAATATTATCACTATTGACCCACAAAACAACACCGAGAAGGATGCAGTAAAAAAAAAAAACTATGTGCAGTGAGACCAAGCTATATAGTCCCAAGCATTTTCATCAATCCCTGTTGATTTCATCGACCTCCTTCCGTCTGGTAATGTTCACCAGTGGGTTGATGAATTCAACACGTTAAATTCATAATGGGTACATTAACTACATCATGGCTATTAAAAATGGGTTATGCAGTGACAATTATTGCGATTTCGTTTTAATGGATATCAGTTTTTTGTAGTAGTCCGTCAAAAAACCTCATATTTTGGTTCCAGTATTTTGTAATTTAGAGCCAAATGGACGATGGATTCGTCAACTCCCAGATTATATATGCCTTGTATAGGGATATGTCAAGTTCGCTTCCACAACTCCATGAAAAATTTCCAGTCATCACCATAATCAATAGGGATCCTCTTCATCACTATTGACCCATTAAACAAAAATAAAACAATTCAACAAAATTTTTGTCTATACAGTGAAAATAATTAATTGTGGACGAATCAACGGACAAACAGTGGCGATCGCAATGCATGCACAATCGGTGGAGTGGTCGTATAAAAATTATTTACGCCGTAGAAAATAAATAAAATCAACATTTCCAAATAAACCAGTTGAATTATCTGCTGGATGATTTCGCTACGAAATAATGCAAGAGTAAAATCAGAGCTCACTTGTTCGAGGGAGTTCAATGAGATTCGAGGGAATGCGTAGGTTGGCGGGGAGTGCACCTTCTCCAGTAAGCGAAGATATACACTAAAACATGACGAGAGAGAGAAAAAAAAAACAACATAAGAATGCTGTACAATGTCAGTAACAACTGACTTGACGACGGACAGTGACGATTTCGCCGGAAAATTCCGCTAGCAATTTTGATCAATACAAAGACAGTCAGCCAACAATAACAGTAACAACTCAAATTCAAAATTTACCCGTTTACAAAGTTCTCTACCACCAGCAACAACGGAGAGGCGAAGCAATGTCGCCATATTGCAAACTGTAGGCTGCAATATGATAAGTCTTCACAAAGTTGCTGTGTTTTAACAAGGCAGCGAGCGGGCTACATCATCGTCGCACGAGTGTAATGCATTGAGGAGGTCAAGAAGCGAAACTCTGTCCCATACATATGACGTAAACACCTTTACTTTGTTATGAATATTACACTATTCGGTACTGCCATCTGCTGCACTGGAGTAGCTATAGAGATAGCGCACATCGTGCGAAACGCAGAAAACTATGTTGAGGAAAAATAAAACCATGGACGTTTCAAAAATGAGATGTATGGAACGCCATTTTAGTCAATATTAAAAGTACAAATTGTGTGCTTGCTTCAGCAGAAGCAGCACACTCTATTCTCTTACTTCCTCTTCTTCTTCTTTTTCTTCTCTGCCTAAATTTGGCCGATTAAGTCCTCCTACACCGTTTAAGCTACTGATTCCATTCAAACCTTAATACAAAATTCAGCTTGTTCTGAATTACGTTGCATCTGTAATGAGTTGATTTTCTTTTTAGTTTTTGAGATATTTAATTTTAAAAGTCATTTTTTGAGGTCCTATTAAATCAAGCCATTTTTTTGGGTTGATTCAGTAGATTCAGCTATTTTCTGCTATTTTTTTTACTCTGTCATACTTTTAGCTAGAAATGTCATTCAAACTGCGAAATGTTAAGTTAAGCTTGTATAATTTCTTCACTGTTCAAACTTTTCGTAACTTTTATAATTTTTTTTTTTAAGATTATTTTTTGGGGAATTTTTCCTTTATTTGACAGTTATAGTGTAGAGAGACAGGAAGGTTGGGGAGAAGAATGGGGGAAGACTTGCAGCAAATGACCTGAGCCGGATTCAAACCCAGGTCGCTGCGGGAAGGACACAGCCTTTATGGTACGCGCACTTAGACCGATGAGCCACCGGGGGGCAACTTTTATAATTTTTTACTTATAATTTTTTAAAAATAATTTCTGTTACAATACATTCTGGGAACTTACAGCGTGGTGACGTCACTGTTAGAGTGGCGAACAGCTGTAAAATTGTCAAGAAGTCTTCTCTTAAACTTGCTCCAACTCCCACAGTTTTCACTCCACATAAATATTTTTATATCCAAGTTGTAGCAAAAGTTGTGCTGGTCCCGAAAATGTAACTATGCAAGCAACCGGACAGACGGTTTTGGCAGTATGAGCCAAAAAGCGTCGGGAGCACAAACCGAAACTCCATTAACTCCTATATTAAATCAGACAGAAAATTCCAGTTGGAAAGCTGAAAAACATAGTTTTACAACTTGATCTTGTTCCTACATTTTTGGTACTACACACACGATTTTGACATATTTTGCTCAGCAGACTCTCCTCATTAGTATGGTATCTCCATTTCGGAGTTTGGACTTACTATCTTTGAGGTAGAGGCAGTAGTACTATGTAAGAGACGCCTCAGCTAAAATCTCCGTTGGACCAAATGCTTTAAAATTAACTCAAATGGCTCAGAGAGACTCTGTGAAATTGTGGCATAGCGGTATTGCGGTTCAATTCTGCCCTCTGCTGGACTTTTTCCTGGCCTCAGCATTATCATCCTTTGGAATAAGATTAATACGACTGTTAGACAAATCTCATTCTTCTGCGTCATACTCAGTGAAAGAATTTTTGGTATGTCGTTTGTACAATCGCTCAAACCAGCTCCAAGAGAGCACATTTAGGGCAGCAAGACCGTTCTTTTTGCGGGGCGGGTCCATGAGAACACATTACAGTAAAAAATTGCAAAGCAGAAAAAAATTGCTCGAGCTCCTATTCCTATATATACAAGCAACTGTTCGCACTACCTAGATATATTTACGATCGTATCTAAAACAGGCGAAATACTGGTATCAAAAGTAATTGCCATCCTTGTTAAGCCAGCAGACGTAACTTTTCCATACTCATTGAGTAGTTAATTAGTTAAGGTCGCTAGCTATTGATTATCTGCAGTGATGGCGATTTCAAAACTAAAGTTCGACCAGTTTAGAACACGTTCTGTGCACTGTGTGTTCGCGAGCTAACTAGCTAATAATAGCACAGAATTAAGAGGGAATAATCACAACGGACCTCATTTATCAAACGTGCATACACCAAAAAAATGGGTGTACGCCAAATCTTCCGCAAGGATCGGCATTTATCAAGGTGAACGTGAGCGAACGGTCCGCAAAAATCTCACGCCAGGTCTGACCAGGTGTACGCAGATTTGAAACCAGCGAACAACATGCAGGAACGAGTGCAGCTGTCAAAATGAGTAATAAACCATATGCAGTGATGCGGACGGCATGCTGTTGTTGCTATAGTTAGTAAAATGAATAAATGGGCTAAATAGATAAATAAATAAAACACGTGTTGAGAAATTATTTAAACTTATATTTTGAGACAACCTGCTTGTCAGGCCAGGCAGCTGACAATTAAAATCAATGTGATTAAGCGCAATGCGTGGCTTAGCAGATATGCAGTGTGGTATGTCAGATGCTCATCCAGTCAGATATATACTGAACAAGAAAAGAAACGGAAGTTAATTAAATGCAGACTGGAAAATAAGTTTGCGCGTAATTATTTTAGAAAATCAAAATTATTACTAGCGCGTGCACATTTACACTCGTTTCATCAATTTTTTTTTTATTTTTTATTTTGCGGTCACTTTGACAGAGTAACCGTAAGAGTACATTAACTAACTAGCTAACTTGGGTTTCTTTTGTTGCTCAGTATATATAGGCCTACGGACACTTTGACCGTGATCACATTTTGACAATGGTAGATCTTCTATTGTTAGAGGAATAAGCTTATGTCCGACGTGAGAGGAACTTTCAGCACAGGGAAGATCTCCTCCGGGAAAGTGACGAGTGGCTGCTGGTTTTGTGTGGCACCCAATAAAATGTCATGGAGTAATACTAATAAAAGCACAATGAAGGGTGATCTCTGCAGACTGTATTTTAACAATTACCCATGCAGCTCTGATCGAGGCGGTGGGGACTCATCCATGTCCCCACCGCCTCGTATTCCCACGATTGAGGGAGAGCCCTGCTGCCACGCGATCCTCGAACGGTGACAGTTGGAGGTTCGAGTCTGGCGGGCCTCCACCGTTCCGTGCGCTGCTGCGCCTGAGCGCCGCAACCCGTTTTTTGGTGGCGATTTGAAAATCGGACCACTTTTTTTAACCTACGTGTAAAGCATTTGGATTGTCAATCATGTAGGCTATATAGCATGAAATATCATGGATCAATAAATTGAATTTATTAAGGCCGATGTTGTTCGCACTTGTACGTGTGGCCAATGCTGAATTTTTTTCTTGGCCACACTTATAGATGCGCCAGTTGATGACCATTCCAGTACCGCTTATAGAAAGTTCCGCTTAAAATAAGTTTGCCCAAGAAAAAATGTTTAGCTTTGGACACACTTAAAATAAGTGTGGGCAATGGAGAAATGTGCATCTTGGCCACACTAATAAGTGCGTCTACCCCAAATTTCGATCAATTTTTGTGCTTGGACGCACTTAAATAAGTGCGAATAGTCGCTTCGATTTATTAATGAATTAAATCAAACTTCTGCTGCACTGCGGTTTTCCACCCCAACGGTGTTTACCGCAGCAGCAATTTTTTTTTTCAAACTGCAGCCTTCTGGGCTCCCTTTATGTCACTCTTAAGGCTTCCAAATAAAATTATTTTGTTTTTCTCCACCTCGGACGTGATAATTTATATTTCCTCCTCAGTAAATATCTTTCTTCTTTGCCGTCTTTCGAGAGTTAATGTCGTAAAGTGGGCAGGACTATGCCTCCCAGAGCATGAATTTATAGGGCGTGTCATGTAAATTACTATGGTTCCAGCCGCCAGATTTATCAACGCCACGCCAGTTCTACACCGTAATCAGCGACGTACACACTTTTAGTAAATCAGACGTGACACCTGGCGAACGCTGATATTTACACCAGAATCTACACCAGATCCTACGCAAGTTTGATAAATGAGGGCCAACATGTGTTAATGATATCTTGCTATCGATTATTAGCTATTTAGCTAGCGAAGACAGAGTGCACAGAAATGAACAGACTAGAGCCGCGAATAGTCGCATTTCACTACTTGGCCAAGTCAGCGTTGTACAGTTCAGGACTGGGGGAGACACTGACAATGAGCTATTAGCAACAACAGCTGCGGCAGTCTGCCAATGTGGCCTGCCATGTTTGCTCCCCCATAAAGCAAATTTCTCAGCATACACTGCGTTGACCTGGATATGAACAGAGCCATAGCGAGAGATGCATCAACCTCATTGACTCCAATTCACCATTTTTTTTTTTTTTTACAGCTGGGTTGAAGCAGAGTAGACTAGGTCATGATGCAGCTGAAGAAGTCAGAATTCCTTAAACTATTACTTTCAGCTTTAAAGTCTTGTGTTTACATTTCAGCAGTTTTTCAACATTTCTTCAGCAATTTCCTTTGCCTCTCAGTTTCCAAGCACCTTCATTTTATAAGCCAACCTCTTTAACTTTGCTCGCTGAAGCAAGCGCACAAATTTTCTTCAGAAAATTTAGCCTTTTCTAGTTAATAATAGGCCTTTGAAATAAATAAGTACGGTTGTGAAATAAATCCTGAAAACAAACAAATGAGGAAGCAAATATATAAATACATTTACATTTGAATATATGAATGAATGAATGAATGAATAAGTAAATAAATAAATAAATAGGTTTTATTTAAAAATGGGCATTTTTCAAAGGACTATGTTTACTTATTTCAGGGAACTTTAATTTCATAATGCCACATTTATTTATTTCAGGACACTTATCTTTTTGAATGCCACATATATTTATTTAATTTCTCACACATTTCGAGCAGAGCAACATCACTGAATCACTGAATATACAGGAGCACTGAATATACGAGAGGGCTATGCAAATCTCTGGCGGATGGGAGGACGGTGGGCTGCATATTCTATGGCTGGTTGGAAGAGTCAATTTAAGGATTATCAGGAGAAGAAGCAGTCTACCCTCCCATCACCTTCAGACCGAGTGCAGTTTTAAATTAGATTGATTGGCACTGCAGACGAGACACTGCCAAGGATGTCACGGCGGGTGGATAGAAGGGAAGCCTATACCGGCAGCGAAATGTATTGGAAATACATTTACGCTGACTAAGTATGAGTGCACCTCTCGGTTGTTTTAAAACCGTGTGACCTGCATTGGCTCTGTTTGAAATGGCCCACTCATACACTATAGTCTTGATCACATAGAGAGCTATATAGGAAACAAGCCCAGAACAAACAATGGAGGTTTTGGATATTTGTTTGTTGCTTCATGGAGGAGCGCTGGATTTGAGTGATGTTCCCAGCTCCTCTCACACAAACAAACAAGGATTATCTTTTCTGCTAAGTCAACACACTGGCGAAATTACAAATAAACTCTTCACATTGTAATCACGTTTTCCATGTATCGTATGCTCGCTAGCAAATAATAGCCAGCTGTGAAATAAGTTAGCTCGGTCATAGGTTCCACAGGTCTCTGGAGGGAGCCAACAGCTAGCAAACAAAGCATAAAATTGGTTTTCTCCCATTTACGTCTCTGATCAGCCTCCGTCAGTTACGGCCGTAACAATTGCTTGGGGAACGAGTCAAGGGCTATGCGTGCGTTTGTGCAGTAGACATGTAGTTTGCAAAAATGGACTACAAACTGGACTACAAGTGTACTAGAAATACATTTTTAGCAATAAACCACAAGTTCGATGTATTCACTTTCATCTGTTTATCTCTGAGTGTGCCAGCTCATAAAATTTGAGTAATGCCAGAAAGTGTCGGAACCCAATTATAATTTCCAGAGATTTTACTTAATACACAGAAAGCAAATAGCAGTGATGTAGTCACCTCAGTGCTCTATTGTCAAGAGAATTTCAATCAAACTTCTGTGATATCTTATGAAAGAGAATGCAAATTAGACACATTTCCATCAACTGGTTTGGGGTCACTGAGTGCATGTAGGAGCTGGAAAGGCTGTTGGAGTGAAAAGTTGCAGAAAACAATATGGCGTCCATTGCACCGCCTCTCTCCAGTTTCCCTTAGGGTGTAAAGTGAAAACCCCTGTGTTTTTCTACAACACAAGGAGTTTACTGCCGTATTTTCAACACATTTATGACTGAAAAACATATAAGAATCAACTTTGTTTAAAGATGGCAGTGGTGGCATCAATTTCATATAATACAGTTCAGTATTTGGAGAGTACAAACTAGGCTCCACAATTCAAAATGTCATTTCAGGGCCCTTTTACAGAGAGCCTGTCCTCTCTTTATTAATGCCATTGTCCAGAAGTTGGCTGCAATGCACAGAAGGCACTCATGAGGAAGTTCTCAATGAATGGGGATGAATGGAGCAATACGGCAAAAATAATTATTTACACCAGCCACGAGACAAAAAGCCAAAATTTTATTGATTTATATTGTATTGATTATACAGTATATCAGAATTAAAATTCAAAAAAAAAAAATACCAACGTCCTTTCATTTTTCGTACAGGGTAGGCAAATTTGCCCATAAAATGCACTAATGGCTCGGGACGGGACAGCATTCTGGTAGAAGACTGGGCAAGCAAGCCAGATCTTCAAATATGTGGGTTTAGGGTGGTTAGCTTGCATATCTCATCTAAAATGTTCGTAGCTGCTGAAATCTCTCTTTTATTCAAGGGATGGCCTATAACAGCGGGTCCGTATACAACCCCAATTCTGAAATAGTTGGGACAAAGTGTAAAGTGTGAATAAAATCAAAACGCAATGACTTTCAAATCACACTCGCCAGTATTTTATTCACAATAGAACAGAGGTAACACAGCAAATGTTGAAACTGAGAAATTTTACAATTTTATTCACAAAATGAGCTAATTTCAAATTTGATCGCTGCTACAGGTCTCAAAAAAGTTGGGACAGGGGTCTGTTTACCATGGTGTAGCATCCTCTCTTCTTTTTAACACAGAGTGGAGGTATCTGGGCATTGAGGAGACAAGTTTCTTGAGTTTAGCCATTGTATTTTGATCCCACTCTTGTTTAATACAGGCATCCAGCTGCTGGAGAGTTTTGGGTCTCCTTTGACGGACTTTTCGTTTAATTATGCGCCAAATGTTCTCAATCGGTGAAAGATCAGGACAGCAGGCAGGCCAGTTCAGCACACGGACTCTTCTACTACGAAGCCATGCTGTTCAGAATAGAATAGAATAGATCTTTATTGTCATTGTCACAAGTACAACAAAATTGAAAGTGCTCTCCAGGCAGTGCATCATCCATAAAAAAAAAAATAATTTAAGTGCTATAGTTCTAAAAGAATAAATAAAAATAAATATACCTAAGACAGTAGCATGGGCCTACATGGACACAGATGGTCATACACTCAGTCCATTACATAAGAGCAGTAAAGACATTCACATACATTCACACACACATACTTCAGTCATTGCATAGTTCAATGTGAAAGCAGCTTGCACAGTGCCCATTATTGTAGCAGCTTAAGAATTGTTATTGCAGCAGTAGTACACACACACCCATCCTACAGTTATTGCATTGGTCCATTGTTAGATACAGATTACACAGTGTCAATTAGCAGCATTGAGACTGGTTATTGCAGTTGGGTAAAAACTGTGTTTGAGTCTATTTGTCCTTGCATTGGTTGATCTGTACCGTCTGCCTGAGGGCAACAGTTCAAACAGGGAGTGGCCTGGAGGGGAGCATATGTTGCATATGTTGCTCTAAAGCCTTTATATACCTTTCAGCATTCATGGTGCTTTTTAAAACATGCAAGTGTCCCACACCATATGCACTAATGCATCCCCATACCATCAGAGATGTTGGCTTTTGAACTGAACGCTGATAACAGGAGGGGTGGTCTTTCTCATCTTTAGCCCGGAGGACACGATGCCCATGATTTCCAACAAGAATGTCAAATTTGGACTCGTCTGACCACAGGACACTTTGCCACTTTGCTACAGTCCACTTTAAATGAGACTTGGCCCACAGAACACGGCGGCGCTTCTGGATCATGCTCAACAATGGCTTCCTTTTTGCATGATAGAGTTGTGGCATCTGCGGATGGCACGGCGGACACTGTTTACAGACTGTGGCTTCGTGAGGTATTCCTGGGCCCATTTAGTAATATCAATGACAGAATCATGCCGGTGAGTGATGCAGCGGCGTCTGAGGGCCCGAAGATCACAGGCATCCAGTAAAGGTCTTCGACCTTGTCCCTTACGCACAGAGATTTTTCCAGTTTCTCTGAATCTTTTGATGATGTTATGCACTGTCGATGATGAGACCTTCAAAGCCTTTGCAATTTGATGTTGAGGAACATTGTTTTTAAAACATTCCACAATTTTTTTTACGCAAGCATTCACAGGTTGGAGAGCCTCTGGCCATCTTTACTGCTGAGAGACTCAGCCTCTCTAAGACATCTCTTTTATAGCCAATCATGTTACACACCTGATGCCAGTTATCTTAATTACTTACTAAATGTTCTTTCAGCTGACTCTGTTATATATTAATTGCTTTTTCAGCCCTTTTTTGCCTGTGTCCCAACTTTTCTGAGACCTGTTGCACCCAAAAAATTTGATATAAGCTCATTTTGTGGATAAAAATGTAAAATGCCTCAGTTTCAACATTTGAAATGTTATCTATGTTCTATTGTAAATAACATATTGGCTCATGATCTGAAAGTCATTGCATTTTGATTTTATTCACAATTTACACTTCGTCTCAACTATTTCGGACTAGGGGTTGTATAACGAGGCATCCACAAAACCAAGGCTTATCTAACTCTGTAGCTGGTAGGTTCATTAGTGATACACGATTACCGTTGCTAGCTTTTCCCTTGTTATCCCAGTAACAGAACTAGCGTTAACTCTTTATAAACTAGGCCTACGCTGTCGGCAGCTGACAGCAAGGGGTATATCCCCGAAATTCCCCAATCCTCGAAGCCCCCTTTGTTAGATTCCCCTTCACTAGACCTACAATATGAGGCAAATTTGAGGTCTGTGTAAGTAATTGTTCCAGAGATATGGTTAAAAAACTGATTTTTTTCAATATATAGCGCCACCTGGTGGCAAACCTAGGAGTGCATACTTGCCCAAAATCTAATCAGTTTATCCTCTCTACCATATCTACCCATATGCTAAAAATGAGAAGCCAATGTAAAGTATTTTGTGAGTTACCGCGCTTAACGGCTAAAATCTGAGGACGCGGCGGCGGCGGGTGGGGCGAAACCATGATATCTCCGAAACTCATATTTCTGGGATATAATAACGTAATGTCACAACAATGTAAAACTAACACTCGTAAAGTTTGCAAAATAACATGCCATTTGTTTCAACATGCATTGTAATAACTTTAGTTTGTCATACCTGTAACTCCGACATAGTTCAACGTTGACAGTGGAAAAATTTCGCTCTCCACTCAAAACCGGCGCTCTGTGTGCGGCGAACCTGCTCTCTTCTCAGCGGGAGGGGGCGTGTCGGTTTCCGAGGGGAGGAGACGGTGCTTTCAGGGGACTCATTAACTAATCTTAATTAGTTCCTTATCTCGGTTACTATGCCTATGTTGTGACAGCAATTTCCAGCAACAAGTCAGTGTTTCTAATATGAAGCATGTGGCCACATGCCCTGAGCACCTTACACACAGACACTGGGCCCCTAACAGCCATTACAAGTTTTTAGTTTCTCTAAAAGAAAGGAAGAGCAGAATCATAATCTGTATTTCCTCGGATGTTTTCTACATGTAATTCCTCAGAGAAATGTAAGTACTCCAGTGTTTCTTAAACTTATTGATTTTGATTGATCTATAACTTTGTAGTACTGATGAAAAGGAAGTTTACTTAGACATTTACAGTGACTTTTACTTTTGAAGTTAGCCATTGCAGGATTTAATTACATCCATGGACCCCCTTGCTGAAGTTTGTTTAAAAATTCCAATAATTCAAATTTTCTTTTGTCACCTCACATAACCGAAATCATTTGATCATGCTTCAGATTAGAAACACTGACTTGTTGCTGGAAATTGCTGTCACAACATAGGCATAGTAACCGAGATTAGGAACTAATTAAGATTAGTTAATTAATTAGCCCACACTGACTTAGTTACCAGCCAGAGGATAGAAGTAATCAGACAACTGAACTGCAGTGTAAACATTGATTAGAATCTGGGCTTATGATTCTGCTAAAAATACTAGGTGATACCACAGCTGGACAAGGTACAAGTAGACTCTGTGTACATATTCAACACACTTTATACACATATCCACAAGGAGTCTTGAGGTAGGCCTCTATTCTATCCCAATTTGCTCGAGTATAAAAAAAGAAAACCCCTTCAATTTTTTTTATATGTTGTAGTTGACACATAGGGCTACATTTTTCATAATGGTGTCAAAGAGGTTGGGCGTGTCCCACAGTGTCAATTTCAAGGTCAAAATATAGGTCAAAAGGTCATCCAACTCAAAAGCATCCAGATGCAAAAACAAATGCCAGATTTAGATTCCTTGTGGTCTCCCCTTTACAGGAATACCTTGTTTTTCAAAATCGGACCAGTGGTTGCTGAGTTACAGCAATTTGAAATTTGGTGGCCACACTCTTTCGCGAAAAAGTGAAAAATTGAAATTGCAATCTCTCTAAAAACCATTGGTCCGAGATAGACAAAAACTTAAATTCTGGCTTTTCTGGCCATGAATTACCTATATACCAAATTTCATATAAATTGGAGGGGGTGAGGTTTAACTCATTGGGTGAACTGAGCTGGACTGACCCAAGATAAAATATTTTATTTATTGAAATTAGTTATTAGGGAATATATCCAGGGAGAGGGTAGATTAGTTCTTCCTTGAATGGCCAGTTTTCAAAAAAAACTTTGTTGATGGCTGGCTTGTTTGGTCTTCCAAGTCAGCCTCCCATTGGTTCTTGTCAGCTCTGCAACCAGAAATCGTGAAGTAATTAGATAATTGCAGTCATAATTTCTTTTGACTATGATCATTCACATTTATGCTGTTAATCTGATCAGCGGTTATTGGTGCACTCAGCCAGAAATGACGTGTGGAATGGCAGAATTAACCAGAGAACAATCTTTCTTGATGCACCCTACCCATGTTATCTAGCTGAGCTAGTTGCCATTCATTGTGATCTGGTGTACAGAAATGGTTGCAAGCAAGTGGGCCCGTTCCTTCATTCCTGCTGGTGTACCCAGTATATGCAGGGTAGGCATGGTTTTCCATACCATTTATGTCCAGCTCATGAAAAGGCACGTGCCACTCATGGGAAGCTGAAGGCCCAGTCCCAGTCTCCACACTCACAGCCTCATGGACTTTGCGGTGTGTTCCTGCAAAGTTGGATGTTATTAGACTGTCCCGCAGTCAAATCATCAAGAGCGCGAGTCCTCATTTCTGCAGACTTTGCCTGAGGGAATTACCCACCATTAACAGAGGCCTGCAAATGGCATCACATATTACTATGTTTCCATTAACAGCATGCACCACTATAATGTGAGGCAAAATAGAGTCCAACTTCTGTCAAATGTGACACACCTTGCTAGAATCATGCAAGAAAGTATGACAGCACCCCAAAAGTTTCTTCTCAATGAAAACGTATTCCATTACATGTATGGGTCATTCCATGTCAAATGACTGAATTTCAGAGAAACTTCCCACTTGACCATCTCAGATTTGGCTGAAAAAATTCCAGCAGGGGTGTACACCTCCTAATAGGATAAATCCAAAATTTTAGCTCTCAACTCCTTAGTTTTGTCATTAAAAAAATATTTTTGCAAACAAGTTCCGGCCCTTTTCGAACAGCGATTTCTGAGGAGCCACTTTCACATGGCTATATCTAGAAAAGTATTTCAGCTACGTCCTTCAAATTTTCAGGGGTGAAAATCTGCTACTATAACTTGAAGAATATGCACTTATAAAGGTGTCCCTTTAGTTTATCATATATTTCTGGGTGCTTAAATTTGTTCGAAAATTTTACTCTGCGCTGTAAGATTCTCATCTACTCAAGTCGCAAACACTGTGAATCAGTCACATCTGTTGGCCAAATGGTCAGGATTCACTTATCATAAGTACAATACACTTGGTAATTTCTGACAACGACTTGTTGCACCCACCTGGCATAGCTGTCAATTATAGTCTCGCGGCTGGGAGTGAGCAATTGAAGAACTGTTTCACCCAAAGAGACAGTGATCAGCATTGTTTCAGTAATTAATACAATCAACATGTCTGGCCAACTTCAAAGGTTTTCTCATGTATAAGAAATCTACTTTGGGAAGGCTCGGGGTTCACTTTGACTCCGCTGAACCCAGAGTACGTTACCCGTATTTCTGTTCACCGCCATTTACTGGGAATAAACACATTTTTCATACGAAGATTGGAATTGTCCCTTCCTTTTTTTCTTACAGCGCTCTGCAGTAGCATATTTGAAGGACTGTAAAAAGCCTAATTTCAAAGACAGGGATTTGGTATTGCACTTATAGCTTCCCATACATGTTGTGTATTTTGTATTCCAATTCTACCACTCTCTTATGAATAATCTAGAAAATATTAAAGCTGAAGTCAGTAAGATTTTTTTGGTCATATTTACAGAAACTGTCACTATGCTTCGGAATGCGAATATGAATCAGGTGATTTTAGAAAAAAATCTGCGAATTTATCTCCACCCACAGCCTGTATTGCGTTCTGCGAAATTCTACCGCTCAACTAACCAATCAGATCATTAGCACGCGCCTTTGGATGTGCACAAAAAAATCGAGGGACGGACTGGTTGGATTCAGCGCAAATAGGGAAGGGGCTTGAAAGTTGTACTCGTTCAAAAGTCTGACCAAGTCCTCTCGGTCGAGCAATCTTACGGACTTCAGCTTTAAGGCTTGAAAATGAAGAACAATTTTTTTTGTGCCATTATTAACATTATACCAAAAAAATGACACCATCCACCAACATCAAATTGACTGTTTTTGAAAGCTTAGATGCCTGTTATTAACACATATCCAAAATTTGTGAAGGTGTTCTGCTTTACTTTCTCAAAATAAATTTTTGAAAATATGGTATTTTTAAGGGCACGCAGCATTTAATGGCATCAAAGGCATATTCAAACATTAATTTATAAAATGCACATAGTTAATGATAGACAGCTCAAACTCAACAAATGCTTTTTTTCATAAATGTTAACTTGAAGGTCCTCAGCGTACTTAGTTATGCAGTCAGTCATGATACCCCACCCCCCCCCCGCGCCAGATCAGGGACAAAACCCCGAAACTGAAAAAACAGTCAAGAGGGATATGAGTCAAAAGAGTCACACAACATTCGATGTCTCAAGATGAGTGAAGATGAAACGTTAACGTTAACCCAAACAACGCAACATGGCTGCACTATAATCCAGTTGTAGTCAAATTTCGTCATTAACTTTCCCCCTTTTCTTTGTTGGTTGGTCATAACGCGTCTAATTGGAGCCGAAGAAGCCAATCAGAATTGCAGCACATTTGTAACACCGTGCACAGCTTGAGCGAGGGCGCAGGTGAAGCTGAATGTGCAAAGAGTGGGCAGATTGAGAGAGAGGGAGAGAGACACGCTCTGAGCGAGCATGCTGACAGCCCGAACGCACTGCCGCGGAAGTGGAGCGGAAGCGCTGTGTGCGCCATTTTCCGTCCCCGCAGGCGCTTGGCTGGTCGCATAGGGAGCGTTCTTCTCGTGCTATCTCCGCACCGGTCAAACATCGACTCTGCTCGTCTATACTCGTCAGTAATCGGTTTTCTCGCCTTTTCTGTGCTCAACTTCCTGTCTGGTACGATCTGGTCTATCCAGCTTGACAGCGGCGCTTCGTGGCTCGCGTGAAAAAATAGAACAGACGCCGAACTGAAGCGCTGCAGCCGCGAGCCCTCTGTGCGCTGGCGCCCGCTCCTGCTTAACGAGGATGTGCGACCAGTCCAATAGGTTAACATGGGCGCCGACTGGAAACTGCCTCCGCTCCAGGGCGCTGCGCTTTGGTTCCACGTGCAGTGCGACCCGGCCGTAAGGTCTGTCAGCGCGTCAAGCAACGCAACCTCTTTCAACATTGATTACAGCTTCTTTTACCTAAGAGCAAACTGACGGGTCAGTCTGAGAGATGTTATTTCATGGATAATTTTAGCAGCATTATCCTTCTATGCGTGCTATCGCTTATTACATTGCTCCTCCAGGATTATAACGCTAGCCATCTTCCCACCCTGCTGACGATAGTTAAGGGAAACGTTTGTAATCATTGTTATACCTAAGCGATGTGATTTGGTTTTTGCCCTAATTTCCCGAGCTAGCTAGGTAGCTGACAGCAATTTTTCTTGAGCCAGCCAAGTAATGAGCTAGCCACCTAAATCTTCCTGAAATCTGATAGTACTGTTGGGACGTATAAAAGTGCTGCGAAACATATCAAAGAAGTTCATGCCTATTACAGCAGGTTAAGTTAGCGAATGAGGAATATCGTTTTCAGCCAGTCAGTCATAAAAACTTCTCCTATTGCTATGTGGCTTGGGAATCGCAATTACACCTGGGAACAGCGGCAGCCTGCCAGCTGGCCGATTATCTAACCATTCATGGTCTGCATCATGGGCATTCATTGTGCATGTTTCAGGAGAGGCCGGTGGCGAACTTGCTACTTGGCTAGCTCAATGGCAATCACTGTTAGCTAGCTAGCTTGCAAAGCTAGGGCAAAAACCGAATCACATGGCTTAAGTATAACAATGATTCAAAACATTTCCCTTAACTGGCATTAGCAGGGTGGGAAGATGGCTAGCACTGTAATCTGAAGAGTAATGTAATACGCAATAGCACACATAGAATGGTAATGCTGCTATAACTAGCTATGCAATAACATGTCTCAGGCCGAACTGTCCATTTGCTCTTTAGATAAAAGAAGCTGGTAATCACTGTTGTGTGCGATGGTGTTGAAAGTGACAAATCAGGGCTGTAGAAACTTGTCCAATAGCCATCATAGCTACCAAATGTTCACTAGCTAGCTAGCTAGCTGCACCTAAGCAATTGCTTTTAATCTTGCTAGCAAGCTAGCTAACGTCTCAAAAATCTGCAAGCAGACTTGGGTTGCATCACAGAGATATAAAAAACTAGAGTGGACAAAGTCTTCGTTTCTGTGGCAGCACTCGCCGCCATCTTGTGTATAGGGGTTTTCACATAGCACGCGGTTTGGGCGGCGCCCTGCGCTGGGTACGGCGCAGACTGTGGCAGAGGCTTTCACATAGCGCTCGGCGCGGATCTCGGCCATTCATTGTATACTTCATTGTCTTCGCAAGAGTAGTGCATATCTCATGATGTCAATCATCTAGATTTCTAAATGCATACACCTCCTGTCCGTTTAGAAAATCACTTGCTTCAGTTTACAACAGTATTGGTCTTTAATTGCAGGGAAAAAAAAAAAAAAAATTTGCCTATTGTGGAAATGAAAAACATCATATTGTTAGCCTCATAGTTATATTTTGGACAAATTGAGATATCTGCCTAAAGGGCCGTCCACACTAAGATAGATAACTATAACGATAACTATAAAGATATAGTTTTAAAAATCATTCTAACTCACGTAGATAGCGAAATCCACACCACAGCTATAACGACAACGATAGTGACAAACGAAATTGCTGTGATCACTTTCAGAGCGATTTTATGAACGATAGAAAAACTGACTGTCAATCAAATCCTTGGAATTTAAAGGGCTTCATATCAACACGTCATGTTCATTCAACATGGCAGATGACATCGCAGAGAAACTCATTACATAACGTTAATCTAAGTCCAAAAGGATGTCTTGTATTAAGTTTCCTCTTCAGATGTATTCGCTGAATAGTAGCCGTGAAGCTAGGCCAACGTCAGTTTTCCAACGAAGCAAATATGGGTTCGCTGAAGAGAAAGTATAGCCAATGTAAACTAATCAAAGTAGCTAAATCAGCATGTAAATAAGAAGTCAGGTGAGTCCTGCTAGTTATCTTTCTCGGTGTGGACGGCCCTAGGAGGCAATTATGCTGTGAGGCTAACGATATATCTCTGCCAGTTTTTAAACACACCTGGTATTCCCAAATTGTGAAATATCTCTCTCCATGCCTGGGCTTTTTTAACGAGATTCCGTTTGCTTTGCAGTCTAGTGTGCCACAGCTCTGCATGCAGAGAGACCACCACAATGATGCTCTCCTTTATTTCTGGTGTGCCTTTCTGCTGAAATCTGCCTATTTTTTTCCGATTCCAATATTCTCTCCTATTGGACGTGCCCCACAGGGCATAGCGCCCAAGTTAAAATTTTCAACTTGGGCGCAGCGCCCTATCCACCAGCGGCGCCCTGTCCGGCGGCGGCGGCAGCCTCGCGCTGCGCCCCCGCGATCACGTACACAATGAATGGCTGCAGCGGCCGAGATCTGCGCCGAGCGCGTGCTATGTGAAAGCCCCTTAAGTATATCGGGGCAGATGTTCATAGGAAAATACAGTAGAACTCGCCTAAATCGTCCTCGTATCGCTCATACCGGACAACAGCTGATGTCCCGATTTTTTCTGTAATGTTTTTCCATGAAATAAACATCTAATTTACCTGATTATATATGACGGATTTTCGCTTACATCGGACAAAATGTCCCGTCACAATGCATTCCCATTCAAAAGCACTCGTGTATAGCCTACCGGGCAAGCTGGTTTGCACCATGCACATAGGCAGTCGCAACAGAGCAACGAAATTAAGTTCGGTTTTCCTACAGTCTTATAAACTGACTGAATTTTACCGTTAAATTAACGCATTGTCACCTTGTCATTTCAAGTGTAAGAGGAGTCCTGCGCGCATTTAACCGTGGTTTACACTGAACATGCACTGAACTCTGTGGTAAACTTATTGTAAAATTACAGTTAAAATAACTGGCAAAAAGGTGCCAGTTAAATTACCTGGCAAAAGTTTATTCGTTTATTATTAACAATGTATTCGCGGAAACTGAAGCTGGCACGGTTTCATTTACATACTTTAGTTTTGAGACTTCTACATTGATCCCAGTTGGGGCAACACGCAATATCATCCTGTTAACCATTGTGTCACGGCAAAGACGAATTAAATGAAGACAACAAGTAGGTATGAACCCTTCAGAATGAAGTTGTTCCGATCGTAATACACAAAGCATACATATAAATTCATATATGCATAACGACTAGTTTCTTCCAGGTATAGACCTGGGTCGGACTCACAGGCAAAGCTGAATGCGAACGCTTTTTCTTTGAACGAAACGAAAACGTAGTTAACTGAGCGATAATAGAAAGGGTAAGGCAATCGTAGAGCTTATTCTTTAGCTTTGCCAAATAATGGAGTATGGAAGCCCATAGTGGACAATATTCAAATGAAAATGTAATCCCACTAATGCATTATAATTTTCCACTTATGAATGAGTTATTTGAGACAATATTAAATTGAAAATGCATTAATCCAATTATCACTTTCATTTTCACATACACATACGGGAAATCTATGACTATATTCAAATGATAATGACAATTTTTGCCCTAGCTTCACAAGCTAGCTAGCCGACAGCGATTGCTCTTGTGCTTGCAGATTGTTCTTGAGCTAGCCAGGTAATGAGCTATCCATTTAAATCTCCCAGAAATTTGATAGTACTCTTGGGACGTACAAAAGTGCTGCCAAACATATCAAAGAAGTTCATATTTCAGCAGTTTAAGTTAGCAAGTGAGGAACATTGTTTTCAGCCATTCATCAAAACTTCTCCCTTTACTACGTGGCTTGGGAATCGCGATTAAACTAGGAACAGCGGCAGCCTGACTGCTGGCCGTTTATCGGACCGTTCTGCATGATGCATACATTGTGCATGTTTCAGGAGTGGCGAACTTGCAACTCGGCAAACGCAAGAGCAATCGTTAGCTAGCAAAAACCGAATCACAGCGATTAAGTATAAAATGATGATAAACATTTCCCCTAACTAGCGTCAGCAGGGTCGGAAGACGGATAGCGTTTTATATGGAGTAATGTAATACGCTATAGCAGGCATGGAAGGATAATGCTGCTTTAACTAGCTATGAAATAACATGTCTCAGGCTGAACTGTCAGTTTGTTCTTTAGGTAAAAGAAGCTGCTGATCAATGGTGAAAGAGGTCGTGTGTGCGAGATGGCGTTTAAAGTGACAAATCAGGGCTGTAAGAGCTTCTCCAGTAGGCATCATAGCTAGCTAGCTGTACCTAAGCAATTGCTTTTGGACTCACTAGCAAGCTAGCTAACGTCTCTGAAATCTGCAAGCACACTTGGGTTGCAGTTGCACAACACTGCCGCGAAGCCTCGGATTAGTTCATGCATATTACAGCTAGCTCAGTTAATAGAGTTGGGGCAAAAATCAAATAATATCGCTTTAATGTGATGATCATTTACAAATATTTTCCTTAGTTAACGTTAGCTAGCATACTAGCTGCCAAGATGGCTACATCAAAAGCGCCAACATAGCCCTAATCTTGCGATGGCACACAATACATAGCAGCCTAGCCATCATGACATTATCAGTAAGCCTCCGTGCGTACAAGCGCTACCCAGAAGCTGATTGGTTGGTATGCAAATGAGGAACATGGTTTCCGCTCGCGCCCCTAATGAGTGACGTCCTAGCGGAAGACCCGCCTTGATGAGATGCTAACAGATTGCATTTTAATTTTCATTGTGTCCCAAAAAGAGCGTGGTGACATGTATTTGAAAATGCAATGGACTGGGAGGCGCTGTATCCCTTACTGCGTTTGAATATTGTCCCATGTATTGCAGGATAAGTCTTTGAAAATGAAATGTCAAATGTCGTCATCATTATTATATCATTATTATTTCCAAGTGATTAGAAAACAGCATTTTCATTATTATGTTGACCCTAAAAGAGCGTGATGTCATGTAAATGTAAATGCAATAGGCTGGGGGTGCTGTTTTGCTTATTGCATTTGAATATTGTCCACTGTATTGCAGAGCATGACTTTGAAAATTAAATGTCAATCAGCATTTCATTATCATTTGAATATAGTCATAGATTTCCCATATGTGTATGTGAAAATGAAAGTGATAATTGGATTAATGCATTTTCAATTTAATATTGTCTCAAATAACTCATTCATAAGTGGAAAATTATAATGCAATAGTGGGATTACATTTTCATTTGAATATTGTCCACTATGGGCTTCCATAATGGAGCATAAATATTGTTGTTCAATTACAATTACTTATTCGTGTCCTTTTTAAAGTGGTAATCCATAAGGTTTGAATTGGTTTGTTTATATTGACATCTTTGGCAGTAAGCTGTAATTGCAGGTGCGCTTCAGGACCTCATTTCCCATAACTCTTGTCGAGACCCAACAGTGTCGCCTGTATGACGTCGGTAAATTGACGGCTCTCACCAGTTCCACGCCTCCTCAACTCTCATGCAGACGGGAAAGATGCTTTTTGACACCGCGGTCGAACTCAATAAAAGGTAAAAGTTATGTGACGTTAGTCATCCATTAGCGTCATCTCATTCCAGTAACATGTTAGGCTATTATGATAAATCGATTAACTTAAAGGGCTGCCAACTCTCACGCATTCGCCGTGAGAATTTGTGCTTCATTCACACTCCCGTGCTGTAGTCAGTACTTCTTCAATCAACGAAATGCGTGTGTTTCACGATCGTTAAAATTGTTTAAATGTAATAAGACCATTTGCAACATTTTTATGCAATTCCACTGCTTCCAACCCCTGACTGAAGAAACGCGAGAGAATTCCGGAATCATAATTGTTCTCATATTACTAGTGGCGAAATCCACCGTAACACATGTGAAACTGATAAACTTCAATGCACAAGGACTTCAATTCCACCTGAGAATCTCTACAAACGGTCTGATAGAATAATTTCTGACTACAGCACGGGAACGTGAGTATGTCGTTTAAACTCAAGCCGAATATGTGAAAGTTGAGAGCCCTGCGTAAATAATGAAAACGGTAGTTGGTTAACAGGTAAAGTTATAACTTTTTTTAATAAAAATGATTTGTCGAGGCGGTTAACGTAGCTTTTTTCCCCGTTTGCTTCCTGAAATTACGTTATAATTTTAGTTTCAGTAGTAGCCTCAACAGAGACTCAGCTAACGTTAGTTTCTACTGTGCACAGTATAGCTACACAGTATGGTATTTGCCATTGGGTAGACGTCAAGGGATCCAGTAGCGGTACTTTCCGCTTCTTGGAAGGCTGCATTTTTAACGATCCTGCCTTAATTCCATCCGGAAAACTGACTAGTGTAAGGGACAAGTTAGATTTAGGGTTAGGGGATAGAGCCAAGGTTCAGGTTTGGGAAAGTACCACTACTGGATCCTTTCTGACGTCTACCTTGCCATTGCTTCTCCCGGGGTTCCTTACTTCCTTCAAGCTAGCTTGCGGCTCCTCCTACCTTCTGGACAGACCAAACACTGCTTACTGACGTAAAAAGCGTCACTAGATGTGCGCCTGTATTTGAATATAGCGCGGGAATGTCGCCACAGATATACTGATTGCTTTACCTGGCAAAGAATGAAATGCAAGTGCTTTCATCAGTGGGTCATAGGCCCAATCATCGTTGTTCTATCCCCCCTCTCTGATAGACACTGACTTAACAGACAGTAAAGAGACGGAAATCTTATGGATTACCACTTTAAGAATGAAAAGATAAAAGAACACGGAAAAACAAGTCTCTCCCCAGAAAAAATAAATAAAAATTTTTCGACACCCATGTTTAGCCTACTGTTTACATGTGCCTCATTGGACATTTATACATACACAAGATGGCGGAGCTATTCTGCCCAGAGCGCTTTAGTCCAGCCAGTGACGTTTCCACTCTAGTGTTTTTATATCTGTGGGTTGCACAACACTGCTACGAAGCCTCGGATAAGTTAATGCATATTACGGCTAGCTAAGTTAGTAAAGTTGGGGCAAAAACTAAAATCATATCGCTTTAATATGATGATCATTTACAAATATTTTCCTTAGTTAATGTTAGCTAGCATACTAGCTGCCTTGGTGGCTATATCCCAAGAGTGACGTAACTTAATATGCAATGGCCCCACTGATCTAAATAGAATAACAGCGGATGGCACACATTACATCGCCATCATGACATCATCAGTAAGCATCTGTGAATTCATGCGCTACCCAGAAGCTGATTGGTTGGAATGCAAATAAGGAACATCGTTTTAGTTCGCGCCCCTAATAAGTGACTTCCCAGCTGAGGACCCGCCTTGATGAGACGCTGTCAGATTGCAATTTAAGTTTTATTGGGTCCCAAAAAAAATGCCGTGGACTGGGAGGCGCCGTTTCCCTTACTGCATTTGAATATTGTCCCATGTATTGCAGGATAAGTCTTTGAAATGAAATGTCAAATGCAGTGATCATTATCATTTCCAAATGATTAGAAAACAGCATTTTCATTTTTATGTTGACCCTAAGAGAGCGTGATGACTTATATATGTAAATGCAATAGACTGGGAGTGTTGTTTGTCTTATTGCATTTGAATATTGTCCACAGTAGAGCAGGTTAAGTCTTTGGAAATTAAATGCTGAATGCTGTTTTCAATATCATTTTCAAATAGTCAGAAAATAGCATTTACATCTTCATGTTCACCCTAAAAGAGCATGATGACATGTAAATGTTAATGCAATAGGCTGGATGTGCCATTTTGCTTATTGCATTTGAATATTGTCCACTGCATTGCGGAGCATGACTTTGAAAATGAAATGTCAAACAGCTTTTCATTATCATTTGAATATAGTCATAGATTTCCCATATGTGTATGTGAAAATGAAAGTGATAATTGGATTAATGCATTTTCAATTTAATACTGTCTCAAATCATTCATAAGTGGAAAATTATAATGCAATTGTGGGATTACATTTTCATTTGAATATTGTCCACTATGGGCTTCCATACATTAAAGCGATATGATTTGATTTTTGCCCCAACTCTATTAAATGATCTAGCTGTAATATGCATTAACTTACACAAGGCTTCGCGGCAGTGTTGCGCAACTGCAACCCAAGTCTGCTTGCAGATTTCAGAGATGTTAGCTAGCTTGCTAGTGAGTCTAAAAGCAATCGGTTAGGAACAGACATCTAGCTATGATGCCTACTGGAGAAGCTCTTACAGCTCTGAGTTGTCACTTTCAACGCCATCTCACACACCCGACCTCTTTCACCATTGATCAGCAGCTTCTTCTACCTAAAGAACAAACTGACAGTTCAGCCTGAAACATGTTATTTCATAGGTAGTTAAAGGCTTTAACTTAAAGCGGCATTATCCTTACATGCGCACTTAAAACGCGATCCGTCTTCCCACCCTGCTGACGCTAGTTGGGGGAAATGTTTGTCGTCATTTTTATACTTAATCGCTGTGATTCGGTTTTTGCCCTAGCTTCATTTGCGGTCATTGTGGGGAGGGAGAATAACGCAGCAGTGATCCGAGGAAGGACGGACCAGTTCGTTCAGTTCAATGAACTGGATGGCAACAGCCCCAGTCTCATGGAGTAGTTCACCGAGCTTTAGCCGACGGAGGGTTTATAGCAGCAGTCGCGTGAGAGCGTAAACTTGCAGTGTATTTCCCGCAAGAAGTGCATACAACCATTGCTAGCCAATGCCTCAATTACATTTTTAAAGATTGGGCTAAACTGAATGGATAAATACGCGGAGCCGCGGCAGTTTTCGCGAACGGAAAGTTCACAACTTTATTTACGGATAGCCGAATCAAATTAACGAATGTTTAAGAGGAGATGAGTCAGTTCTCGGTCACCGAAAGGTTTCATTCTAAAGCAACCGATCGCTCTCTAATGATTCACCTCTAGTCAGAGCCTTGTCGGTGGCCCAAAAAAGGAACAGCCCTATTGTTGCAAACTTTAACATTTAACCTCATAACTGAGGATAAACTTCGCAAGCCCATTAATTCTTGTAACTGCAAACGCGGGTAAACTAAGTAACATCTGGTTATGGTAGTTGGGTACCTGACTATTTTTCACATTAGCAACTGGCTATTTTACGGTTATCATTAAATACAGCTGATTACATCAATGATCATTATCGACTACATTCATGAGAGGTCAACTAATAAGTTAAATTGTTGAAAAATGCAGTCATTTCATCAACTTACCCGTGAGTGTGCTTTGAGAACACTGAAAATGAATGGGATTCAAACCTGGGACTATTTATTGTTTGGAACGAATGGTGTCCCCGCGACATGCATCACTTCCCCGTTCACCGATTCGAACAGGAGTATGTGGAAGTGTCGCAACTCCCCTTTACGACGCCTCAACAACTGAAAACCCAAGGTCCAATAAGAAAGACTCTCATAACATGACTAAACCAATCTGCGAAGAGCTTCTCAAAATATGTCTGTGAAGCAAAGGATGATGGTCTACACAAAGAACAGCTCATTTTTTTCGAAATAAAGGAAATAAATGTCTTATGATACAAGTTGTGACAAACATGAATAATGCTATGTTTGCCAAAGTCACTGTGTGAAGTATGGAGTGCAGACACAAGGATGCATACCCATATGTGTGACTGTTCTTCACTATGCGCCCTATAAATACTGCTCAAATACACTTACATGTTCGGATGTGAGGGCGATCTGGCTGCGACATCTGTTACCCCATTGATCGCTAGGGTTGATTCGGCTGATCTGGCTAGGCGGGTGTCCCCTCTTCCCTCCATTCCACGTGGGTCCCTCCCGAAGCTCCGCGCTCGGTGGCAGTGGCCGTCCGTCCCGTAGAAGAGAAGGTTTACGAGTAGCTGCACTCCCTGCTAGAGTCTCCAAACAAGCCCAAGGCCCATTGTAGGAGTTGCGTAGGGAAG
Source organism: Gymnothorax javanicus (assembly GCA_029692085.1). Taxonomy (NCBI): domain Eukaryota; kingdom Metazoa; phylum Chordata; class Actinopteri; order Anguilliformes; family Muraenidae; genus Gymnothorax; species Gymnothorax javanicus. The sequence continues at coordinate 111,614,795 of CM056200.1, forward strand.
TCAAAAGCTCCGACTTCACACACATCCAAGTGCGGCACTGCACGTGGCAGTCTGCCTTCCTTTTTCAAACATACGTGATCTTCAAATTTAGTTTAATACGCAGTTAATCGTGCATGATAATATAGTGGTCACTGATGAACATGGATAGTTGATGAAAAACTTGTGTGAGCATAAAGTTGCTTTATTGTGGAAACATCCCAAAATCAATGTTACGTGCCATCCTGAGTGTCTGTCAGTCCGTTTGACAACCTCTGAACGGTAAACTGGAAATGATGAAACTTGGTAGGTATGTGGCTTGAGTTAATAGACCTTGGTAAGTTTTATGGCTCGGATTGAAAATGGTGGGCATAGGTAAATGCCTTGGGGGGTAAATGGGTGTGAGGTGGGTACAACTGGTGTGATCTCATGTTCAGATGGTCTGTAGTTTTGCGTTCTTATCAAATTTTTCGTTGAACTTGATCTTATCAGTTTAACAAGTTGAACTGCAAACTGTGATTTCTGAGGAAAATGTGTGTATGTTTGGATGCTTGAAGCTAAACTGGATTGCTGGCTAATGAATGAGTTTAAAAAAGTGGAAATGGGATTGAGGAAGTAAAATATAATGTAAGTCGGGAGCAATACATCTTTTGGATAGGTAACTGAGCATTCCAAAATAAGGACATCATAGCAAAATTCAAACATGGTTGCTGTTTCTGTTGGAAAAAAAATGGTGCTGGCCCACGTGTCCTAGACGATTTTAATCTCCCAGACAAATGGGAGAAATTCCAGTCAGATATTATCTGTGATTATAATGCATAAAAGCATTTCAAGAGTTTGTTTCTAAAACGCAATAAGTGCAAAAATTACAAAAATTGAGATAATACCATAGTGCGATAGCCCTGTGCTTCTTACATATGGTGCAAAAAAATCAATTTTGAAATTTTTCATGGCCAAAGTTTGTGTTTTTCTATAAAGTGCAATAGACGCTAACATAGAAAAATAGTGGCAAAGCCACTGCGCCCGCTTGGCCAAGCATGGCCAAAATCGAACTTGGCCAAGATTTTCATCCCATATACACTCATATAAAATATGAAAAGGATCCATGAAAAACGTGAAGTGCTAGAGCGCTGACAAGGCAAAAAAGTTTACGGACACATGACAGAACATCACAAAGGCATCCAACCACAGTACAAGCCCAATTGGCCAGGTGGCCAAGCGGGCTAAAAAGATGGTTTACTCAAACTGAGTGAAGTGGATATATTGCGTTTTGGAAACAAACTCTTCAAATAGAACACCAGAGCACTCATCGTTAATGTCGAAGTTGGTGACCATACAAGAAGGACTGTAAGACGCAATATAACGGTTGCCAACTCCTCTGTAAGTAAAGTGGCTATAGAGCTCCGGATGTCACGTGACTCCTTATGTTTGCTCCACCATTTTGGCAGGAAAAGCCCAAATGAAAATGAATGGCGCTAGCGCCGATTTCAAGCCATCAGAGTTCACTGCTCACTTTACATCTAAAGAAATTGAGCTACATACAGTGGGAAAAAAAGTATTGAACACGTCAACATTTTTCTCAGTAAATACATTTCTGATGGGGCTATTGACATGAAATTTTCACCAGATGAAGGCAACACCCCAAGTTATCCACACATATGAAGAAATCAAAACAAATAAGTCCATAAATTAAGTTATGTATAATAAAGTAGAATGGCACAGGGAAAAAGTATTGAATACTTGAAAAAAGGAGGTGAAAAAAGGCATGGAAAGCCAATAAACCAGCTGAAATCTGTCAGTATTTAGAAAGCAATCTTGCCCCCTATCTGTGCAAATTAATATCAGCTGGTTTTGTCCTAATTGATGGTGTCACACAAGAAGCATCTCATGATGGGTAAAAGCAAAGAGCTCTCTCAAGGCCTTCGCAACCTTATTGTTGCAAAACATACTGATAGCATTGGTTACAGACGTATTTCTAAACTTCTGAATGTTCCAGTGAGCACCATTGGGGGCCATAATCCGAAGTGGAAAGAATATCATTTTACCATAAACTGGCCACGACCAGGTGCTCCTTGCAAGATTTCTGACAGAGATGTCAAAATAATTATCAGAAGAGTTGTCCAAGAGCCAAGGACCACTCGTGGAGAGCTTCAGAAAGACCTGGAATTATCAGATACAGTATCAGATTGTTTCAAAGAAAACAATAAGTAATGCACTCAGCCGTCATGGCCTCTATGCTCTATGTTCACCGCGCATGACACCACTGCTGAAGAAAAAGCATGTTTAAAGTTTGCTGCACAACATTTTGACAAGCCAATGAAATACTGGGAGAATATGGTCTGGTCAGATATGACCAAAAACTGTTCCCCATTTAGGGACACTAGGTTAGCTGACAATGTTTTCTGCACCTGTAGAGCCCAACAGCTATAGCTAGCAAGGTATTTTAATCTGTGTAGCTGCATTTCCTAAAGCATGGTTGCAAGCTACATTAGCAACTTGGCTACATAGTTTGAACCATTGGCTTTATTCGGTTACAGTTTCGGTTTTGGGAAATGAACATTCATCAGCTTAGTTGCTAAGATTATTTGCGATTTATTTTCAATGAATTGGCATATCTTGACATTTACAACGGTGAATGGCGGAAATGCTAAGACGATTTTTGTAACTTTTAGCGAAGATCAGCGCTAGAGAGTAGCGCTCTGCAAATGTGATCATGGGCGCTTCCAGGTCTGAAAGTGTTGCCTGTGGACACAGGTCTTATGTGCCTCTTCATCAGAGTTATGTTAGCTTTAGCAACAGGGCAGAATAATGTAACTAACTATTCACTGTGCTTAACGTGTATGTCAACTAGCTTGTGTCACCACGTTATCAGAGTTTGAATGAATGTCTAAAGGCATCACCTCATACATAAAATTATTCCCTTTTCATGAAAACAGTCGGCAAAGTTAGCCGCTTGCCGTATGCATGCCAGTGTTTTTAACCGTGCATTTGCCTGCCAATATGCCGATTTTTGATTGCGTGGTGTCAGCTGCCGGAGCTCTATTGGCAATCCAAAAAGTAGCTGGAAGTCGCTAGATGACATCATCAACTAATTTACAACCCCAATTCCAAAAAAGTTGGGATGGTGTGTAAAATGTAAATAAAAACAGAATGCAATAATTTGCAAATCTCATAAACCCACATTTTATTCGCAAGAGCATAGACAACATATTAAAAGCGAGACATTTTACCATTTTGTGAAAAATATTAGCTCATTTTGAATTTGATGGTAGCAACACGTCTCAAAAAAGTTGGGATGGGGCAACAAAAGGCTGGAAAAGTAAATGGTACCAATAAAAAAAAATGCTGGAGGAGCATTTTGCAACTTATAGCAAAAAATAGTGCCATGGGCACTGTAGCTCACTTGGTTTATTTCAGGCTTAAGTGTTATGTAAGCTCACATGTGGTAGTATTTTTTATGCTTGGGTCCAACACTGGGACAATGAAATTTGTTTTGTAATTTGTTTTGGAAAAAAAATATATATACACTACCAGTCAAAAGTTTTAAACACCCAAATTTTTCCAGTTTTTTATTGAACATTATGCAGTTTAATGTCTCCTTGTACTCTGGAATAAAAGCATAGACATGATAGAACAGATAAATAATTGAGGTTAAAAAAGAAATCATGGAATCAATTTTTAAACCAAAATGTATTCTAAACTTTTTACCCAAGGTAGCCACCTTTGGCATATAACAGCTGAACACACTCGTGGGATTCTTTTTACGATGGAAATCAAATACTCTTCAGATAGTTCTTCCCAACAATGTTGCAGAAGTTCCCATAAATGTGTGGCACTTGTAGGTTGCTTTGCTTTCACTCTTCTGTCCAGTTCATCCCAAACCATCTCGATGGGGTTTAAGCAAAGCAAAGTTGCTTTACTGACATTAATGCGTTGCACGCAGGTACGTGAGCTCCCCGTTTCTAAATTACCTCCGCCATCTGAGGTAAAAGGAGGTTATATTTTCAGTCCCATTAACTGGAAAATGTTATGACATGCTGTATACTCAGTTAGTATTCAGCTCTGCTGTGGAGAGCTGTGGATGTAGAAACGTGACATGCGAAGTTGCTGTAGTGATATATTAATGCGTTGCACGCTGAGTAAAAATCTTTTGGCTGGCAAGAGAGGAGTGGTCTTTGCCTTATTATTCATTACACGCAACACAACACTGAACTATAAGACTGGCTATATAAGTATATTAAATCGTGTATCTCATATAAAGAAAGACATTACTTTTCAAATTCATTATGTTATTGTAACAGATTCCTATTGGGTTTATCAAGGGAGCGAACATGAATGTATTTTATCCCCTCAGGCTCTCCGTAGGTCTGAAAATGTATTCCTGCTCTCGCGGGAGGGGTGAAAATGTCTCTGATTGAAGTAAAGTGGAGTCTGAAGTTTTTCCCTCCAAGTTGGTGTCAGAGTTTATTGAATATAAAATTAGTGCCATAGCTCGGTTACGTTGGTGGCAGCGGTGGGATGTTGACAGTTCTTTGAGTTTTGGTTCATTTGCAACAGTCGTTTGTTTTATTAGTATCGAGTGAATGTGTAGAATTATTCGAAGTTAGCAATCCGGTTCCTAGCTGGAGCGATAGTGCTAATTCAACACAAAGTGGGAAGACATTGATATTCAACATGTGGTGTAAAGAAGAAGAGGATTCCTCGATCTTCAATGTTCGACGGGAGAAGGATTACCAGACAGCTAAAGTGAAGATTGACCTGTGTGGTGGGAAAAATATCCCAAAATGTTCTAAATTCAAAGTAATACCATAGTCACAGTTCAACAGAGAGAACTCAGCCAGGTTCTTGTGGTCCCTTAAAACTGTTGTAAGAATGTGGAGCTGAGAAGAAACAAAAACTCATAAATCTGCCAAAAAACCAAGATGGCAAACCCCTAGCAGGCCGACCAAGGCTGACTAGATGAGCTAATCTTCCGGAATGACCATACTGGTAGTCAACCAATAAGCAGCTTCATTATATGAGCTGGCTCACTCCACTTTATTCTGGAAATATCCCGGAATTCAGCCCACTTAGGCATCCACCCTGACTTTCAAGTGAACCCTAGGTTTGGGAGGATCAGATCTGGTCTTTAAGCGTCCCTGGAGGCCTAAAATGAATTTACACCATTATATAATGGCAAGCTTGTAATTAAGGGTGGAGTGTTGCTATATGACAATGAACCAATCAGAAAGTAATAATGTTTGATAAGGTAGAAAGAGTCACGTTTAATCCCACCTAAAGGCATGTCCCAAAAGGCTAATAAATACAAGGGTTCGGACAATCGGTGGTCAGTCCGTGTCGGGTGATTGTTGAAGAATTAATGCTTCCTGGTTTGCGCAGACCAGCCTGGGGTTTTGTATTTCACTTTGAGCTACTTACAATAAACCCGATCGCATCAGACTCTGGAGAATGTGTCCAGTCCTTGATGATAGATTTACAAGGGTGAGGGGAGCACTTGGTCTACAATTGTTTTCCTGCCCACACCTGCCGCCTCCGTTTTCTGGGGAAGACGACAAGCAGAGTTTTCTATGCTAGGCGCGTCAATTTGAAGTGGCGGTCCGTGCTCTCGTGGAAGGAGACGGCGGCAGATCGTACCAATATGAACTGGTGAGAATTTTACCAACGCGGTTGAGCAAAGCCGCGTTCCTGTTGTGGGATAGCCTGCCTGCTACTGTTCAGGCTGATTACAAAACTGTGAAAGAGAGACTTAATGAGGCCTTTGGTCGCAAGCAGTTTTTAGACCAAGTCAGAGCCAATGTTTCCGCCCGCCTGCGTGCGGTCCACACAAGAGCCTCGTAGTGTATGCTGCTGAAATCAGCCGGCTTGTTTCTGACGCTTTTCCCAACTATGGGAGAAATGCTACGGAAGAGGAAAAATTCTGGCACTTCCTAGCTGGACTTGACCCTGAGCTTAGGCTGAAGTGTCACAAGCAGGGTGCAACGGGCATGGATGAGGCATTGACAGTAGCTGAACGGTGCGAGAACGCCAGAGAAGCAGTCAAACAGGACTGTGGGTCTAAAAGTGTTGCTCCTGCTGGCTGCGCCGGTGGCGCGGGAGGACACATAGCCTCTGTTCACTCTGTGACTGATTATGAGGGCCTACACAAGACAGTACACAGCCTGACAGAAGAGCTTAGAGATATGAGAGTTGAAATGAAAATGATGGCGGAGGATAATCGGCGTCTGTGGGCGAGGAGCGATGGGGACAGATGGCGTGGTCCTCCCTCACCAGGGAGAAGCCCATGTTATTGCAACTATGGAGGCTATGGATGCCAGTCACAGGCGTCCCGTGGTCTGCGGCGTGGCCATTCACCAGACAGGAGATACCAGTCACCCGGTGGGGACCGGCGGCCTTTCATGGCGTCCTGCGGTCCAAGTGCTGGTCCTGCCTGGTCGCCAGGAGACACAGCCCCAGCCCAGGCCGGCGCACACAGTATGACGAGAAGACACCCAGGAGACTGGGTATGCGCTTCATCTCCCACACAGCGACCACCAGCTCAGCCGTCAGGGAAATGGGGTGTAGCTGATGTTGCAGGCCAAATGCCAGCTGCGCTCTCTGTGGGCCCACCGACCAACACACACGGCAGTGACCCTGTAATGAAAATCTCTGTAAACAGCACTGAATGCGAGATGCCAGTATCTTATGTTAAAGGTGTGATTGAAGGCACAGTAGTCCCTGTGTTGCTAGATTCAGGATCAAGTGTGTCTCTCATTAGTGCTGAGTTCCGCATGTCTGTCCCCACACTTCATAACCGCCCCCTTAAGAAAGACTATGTAAGTGCCCGTGCAGTGAATGGACAAATGTTGGACACTTTGGGCACAATATCTGTTGTTGTATGTTTGGGCACAGAATCATGGCAGCACACTTTCCATGTGATAAGGGAAACTACACAGGCAGTGCTTCTCGGCTAGGACTTCATGCTGAAAACCATGCCCTTTCGGACATTGCCCATGCCAGATTACAACTATGGGGCGCTACCATCCCTCTACTCAAGGGGAAAGACCTAACCCCTGTGTGCAGTAACGTAGCCCTAGCCAACACTATGACTTTCCCCTCTCTTAATGAAGTTATTGTCCCTGTTAATGTCCATGCACCTCGCTCATCTGGGGCCCACTCGAGTGACTTTGTCAGATATTTAAAGCCCAATGTCCCTGATCGTTCAAACTTGATAGTTACTCACACTATTACAACCGTGAAAAATGGAGTAACATGCGCCCAGGTTCTAAACCCCACCAAAACTGATGTTGTTTTACAGCAAGGCACATTTAGGAGAATTTTACTCCGTTCATGAGGCAGACATAAACTCACTACCGCACACTGTGGCCACAGTGGCCGCTGACACCCGCCCTCTGCCTTCCCATGTAGTGCCCCCTGTGTCTTTGGAGGATTCCCCTATCTCACCATCACAGAAACCTGCACTGTCTGCATTGCTTCTACAGTACAAGGATGCTTTCTCTAATGATGATAGGAATACAGGCAGGTGCACTCTAGTGAAACATCATATCCACACAGGGAACCATCCTCCAATTAAACAACGTGCATACTGTACCACTCCTGAAAAAGGGCAGAGATTGAGAAACAGGTGGCAGGCCTGCTCGCGGACGGCGTGATTGAAGAGAGCTGCAGCCCCTGAAGCAGTCCAGTCGTTTTGGTTAAAAAGATATCTGGCAAATGGAGATTTTGCATTGACTATAGGCGCCTGAACAGTGTGACTGTGAAAGACTGCCATCCTCTGCCACCAGTGGCGGAGCTAGAACTGGGAATTGGGGGGGCACAGACACGTCCCTTTATGTTAGCAATTAGTCCTGGCTAGTTCTCAATCATTTTCCTTTATTGACATGTTTTACAATTATCGCAATTGGCAACTGAAAACACGGTTTGCTACTGGTCATCCATGTTCAAGGACATTAAGAACTGGTGTGAGCAGTGTAAAGCATGTCAGACACGCCGGGCCCCAGTGCCATCTCATTGCGCACCGAAGGGGTCCCTTGTGCAACGTGTCCATTCGAGAGAGTGGCTGCTGACATCGTTGAGCTGCCACTGACAAGCAAGGGAAACCAGTATGTACTAGTTGAGGACTGTTTTACCAAATTCGTCAATTTATATCCATTGCCTAATCAGACTGCACAAACAGTTGCACGGTGCCTCTTCGAGGACTTTGTACTGGCGCACGGAGTGCCTGAGCGCTTACACAGTTGTGCAGAGCCTCTGTCGTTTACTTTGAATTTCAAAGACGCGCACCACTCCATACAATCGAAATCAGACGGAATGGTGGAGTGCTTTAACAGGACTCTAATTGATCAACTGGCTAAGACACTGCTGGACTGTGGGGGTGAATGGGATGAGTATGTAAGACAGGTAGCCTTTGCATACAACACATCTGTACATGCCAGCACACGCTTCAGTCCTTACTTCCGTGCCCATGGACGTGAGGCGAGGGTCCTGGCAGACAGGCTGATACCTACTCGTGTCATGGTGTCCTAAGTACCTGCATCCCACACCGAGTTTGCCTCCTCATTGCAGGCCAAACTGGACACGGCCTTCAGCAAGGCCAGAACGCGTACTGTGGAGGCTCACAAGCGCCAGAAGCTCTCTCATGATGAAAGAGCATGACACAAACCCTACAGGGTGGGTGAAATGGTGTGGCTTAACAACCCAGTGGAGAGCTGCATGAAGCTTGCCCCACATTGGAGATGGCTTTATCAGGTCTTACAAGTAATGGACTCAGGTGATGTGGCGGGCCTCACTTACCGCATTGCAAGCCCCTTGGACTGTGACGAACGACAGCAGCATTATGACAGATTGAGACCTTATACATTGCCAATTTTATCTATCTCCACAACCACAAGTGCCCAACCCTCCCTTGTCTCCCACCCCTTGTTCTCCAGGGACTGTGTTTGGGGACGTTGACCTGGGTGGGCTGTCTGATTCGGGTGAAGGGCCTCATTCCGCAGTAAACGCTGTGCTGTCTGCCCCTGTCAGGAGTAGACAAGGACGGGTGCTAAGAGCACCTGAACATTTAAGTGATTTTGTTGTTTATTGAGTGTGCAGTTATGGACAATGGTTTTGATGTAGTTTGCCTGGTATAAACAAGTGCGAAGTCACTGAACCTGCGTCGCTGCGCGGGTGTTGTGTAGAAGTATGCTTTGGTGAATAAAATTTGCATTGATTGAGTGATGGTGAATTGTTATGATGATGATGACGATGACGATGATGATGATAGATAGATAGATGCAGCCATATGGAAAAGATAAACTGGAAAGGATTTTGGCGTAGCGCACTCATCTTCAATAACGACCTGCCTTGGGTCAGCCACTTATTTTGCGAGTTATCTCGATAATGTTGTTTGGTAGCCATCTTGGATTTTGATATTGTGATATCATTTTCAACAAGAACATGCAATAGGTCAAGATGCACCACCATACCAAATTAAAAGTTCCTAGGCCACTTGTTTTTTGAGTTATCTCAATAACGTCGTTTTTACAAAAATGGCGGCGGCCATCTTGGATTTTGACGTTGTCACGTCATTTTCAATAGCAACCTCCAATAGGTCAAGATGAACCAACATACCAAATCTGAACTTCCTAGGCCACTTATTTTTGGAGTTATTGCGATGACGCTGTTCCGGCAGATCCATGGCGGTGGCCATCTAAGATTTTGATGCAGCACACCCATTTTCAATAGCGACCTGTGTTAGGTCAAGACACTTCAGCATACCAATTTATAACGTCCTCGACACTTATTTTTTGCGTTATCTCGATAATGTCATTTTTACAAAAACGGCGGCAGCCATCTTGGATTTTGGCGCAGCATGCCCATTTTCAATAGTGACCTGCCTTAGGTGAAGATACATCAGCATACCTCATCAGAACTTCCTACGACACTTATTTTTCGTGTTATCTTGATAACATCGTTTTTACAAAAACGGCGGCGGCCATCTTGGATTTAGACGCAGCGTGCTCATTTTCAATAGCAACCTGCCTTAGGTCAAGATACATGAGCATACCAAATCAGAACTTCTTACAAGACATTTTTCGCATTCTCGATAACGTTGTTTTTACAAAAACGGCAGCGGCCATCTTGGATTTTGACGCAGCGCGCCCATTTTCGATAGCGATTTGCCTTAGGTGTAGATACATCAGAATACCAAATCAGAATTCCTACGACACTTATTTTTTGCGTTATCTCGATAACGTAGTTTTTACAAAAATGGCGGCGGCCATCTTGGATTTTGATGCAGCGCGCCCGTTTTCAATAGCGACCTGCCTTTGATCAAGATACATCATCATACCAAATCACAACATCCTCGGCCAATTATTTTTTGAGTAATCTCGATAAAGTCGTTACTTCGGACGGACGGACGGCCAGCCGGATGGACAGACAATGGACGACAAAATTTCACCCGCTCTATTTGACGAGTTTGGCGCTCTCCCAAGAGATTTTTGTCCTCTGAGCATTTTTCGGAGTTCGGATCCAGAAGTGAAAAAGCCATTCCTAGACCTGCTCCCTTCGGCGACGGAGGTAAAAAGAAACAAAGTCAAAAAGAAAAGAAAAAAGAGAAAGAGAATCCAGGCTGTTTGCGTTACGCTTGAGAGATGCTCAAGTAATGACATATTCTATCTCTACCATGGTCTTGAGGTGCTGTTTGGCCTACATTTTTTTTTTGTCTGTTTCCAGATGTATTTTCCTGTGGGAGCGCCTGATGTTGTTTTTTTTTTTCATGTGCATACCCTCCCTGAGGGTGCTTTGTTGTGAACGTGGACGTTTATTTTTGGGGCCGGGGGTTGGCTGCCTGTTGCAGCCAGAAAATTTGAAATAAGCTCATTTTGTGGATAAAAATGTAAAATGTCTCAATTTCAACATTTCAAATGTTATCTATGTTCTATTGTAAATAACAAATTGGCTCATGTGATCTGAAAGTCATTGCATTTTGATTTTATTCACAATTTACACTTCGTCCCAACTATTTCGGAATTGGGGTTGTATTTACTGAGAAAAATGTTGATGCTTTCAATACTTATTTTCCCCACTGTATTCAGTTTACTTATTTTTTTTTTATACTTTTCTAAAACACTAGATAACAATTTCAAACAAACCCCAAAGACAGGACACAAAACAGAACAAGGAAAAAACATGAAAAAAGGTTGACCAACAGAAAAAGTACATGTACTATATTAGAGATTAATTACAAAATGCTTATTGTGCTCAAAAAAAAATATAACAGCAAAAAAAAAAAAAACAGCAGCGCTTCTCTCAAAATTAAGAGAACAGCTACCAAAATGGAAAAGCTTGAATTTTTAGATAAAGTTAAATTTTAATTTAGTGCCTGTGATTGACTCAACAGAGGTAAGTAGTTGATAAAACTACGTAAAGACAAAAGTAATTATGTGCCAAACAATTTACCATTTTGTACATTAATACCAGTTTGTAAAACTTTCTACGGTCACTTACCCTCAGCAGATTGGTTTCCATTAGCAAGTCCGAACCATGCGTGCCTTTTATAGCTCCAGTTAGGCTGCCTTAGGGCATCAAACTGGAGGCTTTCTAATAAATCAAATTCACCGAAAGTACATCTGACCCAGACAACATCGGCATACTCTAGCCTATAACAAACAAGCATCTTATACTAGATCTCAAGAGTGTATCTAGAAAAGATATAATTAAAACCTTTTTACAAATTTAGCTTTTCAGAACCTTTTTAATATAGTTTGGACACATGCATCTCCAAGACAGATTATCAGAAAGTAAAACACCAAAATGCTCCTGTTTCTTAAGAACCTTAATTGCTTTGCCATTCAACAATAGCACAGGGTGACAATGCTTGTCATTCTTCAATGAAAAAGTCATAGATTTAGTTTTGGAAGCATTCATGGTCATCAACCATTTGCTGCTCAAGAAGAGATCGGTGCGAGGTCTTCATTAAGCACCAGTGCAGATGCTCAATGAAAGTCACCAAATGAAAGTCCATATATGACTTCCTATATGTTTCTAATACAAACTGAGGCTCTCTCTGTAGTAGTTCTGGTGATAGAAGTAATTGAATTGGTATTTTATGGAAGACACAACTTTCTTGCACCACCCGCCAACTCCTCTTCTGCCAAAATTTTGCAAGCATCTCCATATACTTTTTTATTTAACCTTTATTTAACTAGGGAAGTCCTATTGAAATTGAAATCTTTTTTTCAAGGGAGCCCTGAGGGATTGAGTTGGAGAGGGAGAGGAAGTTGCAAAGCCAGTTAGATCAGGGGATGACTAGGTGGCAGGTTGAAAGAGCCAGGTTGGGAACCCCCTACTCTTGTCGATGAGTGTCATAGGATTTTTAATGACCACTGTGAGTCAGGACCTCAGTTCAACGTCTCATCCGAAAGACGGCGTCTCCTTCAGTACAGTGTACCCATCACTGCACTGGGGCATTGGGGAATTATTCCACCAGAGGGAAGATCGCAACCTACTGGCCCACCAGCACCATATACAGTACTTCCGCATCCGATTTGAATTGAGCATGCGCAATAGCTGTCACAGTTTCACAGATGTTGGTGTAATCTATCCCATTTTATTTTGACCAACTGATGCTCATTTCATTGATCCAAGTGCTCACTGATTAACATTCATCGAGCAAAAATAAATCATTTCCTGTATACAAATGCAATAAATATATTTATTTTGAACACATTTACAGTATGCAAGTCAAACAATGCCCTTGGTTCATTTTTTTTGAGTGCGCTTTGTCTGTTACCCCCACAACCCAGCCCCAGAAAACCAGCTGAAAATGTATCAAATGTATGAAATAGTAATAATAATAATAATAGTAATAATAATAATGGGTCATTCCACTTCAAATCATCCAGGGGGTGCCAGGTGACCTCCTCAAAATTCTTTGAAAAAATTCACATAAGTAAATATTCACACAAAATTAAAAAATGCCAAATATAAGGCCAGTATCTCAAATAGTTTTCAAGTTATAGCCCTTTGAAATTTAAATAATATTTAAAGTTTTTTTGGCAAACCCAAATTCAGCCAACTTTGGCAACTTATTGCTCCAAATTGATTGCTTTTACAAGGCTAAAATTCGGTATACTAACCATGTTCATCCCCTAGAATCTGAAAGTGGCCTTAGCTTCTATGTATCTTGATCCATTTTTGTATGGTAAAGCCTCAGAATCAGCCAAAAACACAAAATGCCCAAAAATGAGACCACATTTTATGACCTGTAACTCAGGAACTAACTAAGATAAAGGCTAGAATTCATTTTCTGTGATTTTATGATATATCTCTCTGTAAAAATGCGGTAATCCAAGTAATATCATTTGTAGAAGTTTTTTAATGAAATAATTTCTAAGTAAACTTTTCCGGTTTTGCCAAAATGCCCCTTTTTAGGGGAAAAAATGACCATGTCACCAGTTATTCATCTCTCTGAACTTTTTACCATGCAATCATATAAATGTGAACAATGTCTGACAAAAAAATTAGAATGATGTTCAGCCGTAAGCAATCAATTTGGAGCAGTAAGTTGCCAAAGTTGGCTGAAAATGGGTTCGCCAAAAAACTTAAAATTTTATTCAAACTTTGAAGGGCTATAACTTGAAATCTATTTGAGATACTGGCCTAATTGTTCAGCATTTTTTTAATTTTTTGTGAATATTTACTCATGAATTTTTAAAAAAAATTTTTGAGGAGATGACATGGAAAATTTCTCAAAATCTGGATGATTTGACATGGAATGACCCTAGTAATAATAATCATCATCATCATTATCATCATCAGAACAAACAGAAGAGGGTTCCAAGCACTTTGTACCTATATCCCTTAATAAAAATAATACATTTCAGAAGAAACTGAATAAGGTTCCAATACTTTGTGCTTGGACCCCTACTAGTGTGAAGAACATGAGTGTTAGCTAGCCCACTAATCAACAGCTTATTGGTTTGATATGATCAATAAAAACACAATGCCACTTCCAGTGCAGTTACTTGGAATATATAAAGGTAAATAAAAAGCAAACCATGGGCTTTAAACGTCAAGGAATTCATTGCCATTCCTGTCATATCATGCTATAAAAGTAGGAAACATCTCTCCAATGTGAAACAACTAATTAAGAAAAATGAACAGCTTGACAAAATTGTGGGATTGTTATTGCAGCTGGAACAAAATCCAGCATACGCAGTGGTCCCTCAGTAACACGTTTGAGAATCACTGACTTAAATTAGGCAATGAGCTATGCAACACATGAAAACAGGTAAACATTTCTTCTTAAAGTAATTGAAATTGAAATTGTGGTCTTAAACTAGGCGAGGCCGCACAATCACCTGGTTACAAAGTGAAAATAAGTTTTGACCACTTCCTGAAAGTATGGCTACATTCACAGCTATAAAACATTTAATGTGCAGCAAGAATCTCAAGAGATAGAAATGCAAAGTTAACGGTCAGAAAAAAAATGAGTCAAATGAGGATGGAGGAGGGGTTTACAACAATCAATTACATTCAGTTGCGTATAAAAGCAGCTGTGGGCTTCAGGACCTGTATTCCTGGGTTTTTCTTTCCTGGTATTTGAGTAATCATGAATTGGAAGCATTTATCACAAGGGCTTTTTATTCTGTTGTGCTGTGACTATTTTTGCGTTGTAATAGAAACTGCTGTAGTTTCTACAGATGTGGGATTTCCATCTGTTGAAAATTCAGAAATCAATGACATTACTGTGGGCCTACAGGCTGACAGCCCAATGAAACCACATGGGGCTAAGCCACCTATATACCAGATGCCAGCACCCGCTCCAGTGGCAGTAAGCAGGCCCTACCAGGTGGGGCACCAGGTGGTGGCACCAGGTGGGGGGTACCTCCAGTGGCAGTGAGCCGGCCTACATACCAGGTGGCGGCACCCGCTCCAGTGGCAGTGAGCCGACCTACGTACCAGGTGGTGGCACCCGCTCCAGTGGCAGTGAGCAGGCCTACGTATCAGGTGGCGGCACCCGCTCCAGTGGCAGTGAGCCGACCCAGTGGCAGTGACCAGGTGGTGGCACCCGCTCCAGTGGCAGTGGAGCAGGCCCTCAGGTGGTGGCATCCAGTGGCAGTGGTGGTGGCACCCGCTCCAGTGGCAGTGAGCAGGCCTACGTACCAGGTGGTGGCACCCGCTCCAGTGGCAGTGAGCAGGCCTACGTACCAGGTGGTGGCACCCGCTCCAGTGGCAGTGAGCAGGCCTACGTACCAGGTGGTGGCACCCGCTCCAGTGGCAGTGAGCAGGCCTACGTGCCAGGTGGTGGCACCCGCTCCAGTGGCAGTGAGCGGGCCTCGTGCCAGGTGGTGGCACCGGCTCCAGTGGCAGTGAGCAGGCCTACGTGCCAGGTGGTGGCACCGCTCCGAGCCGGCCCAGTGGCAGTGAGCAGGCAGCCCAGTGGTGCCAGGTGGTGGCACCCGGCGCCAGTGGCAGTGAGCCGGCCTACGTACCAGGTGGTGGCACCCGCGCCAGTGGCAGTGAGCCGGCCTACGTACCAGGTGGTGGCACCCGCGCCAGTGGCAGTGAGCCGGCCTACGTACCAGGTGGTGGCACCCGCGCCAGTGGCAGTGAGCCGGCCTACGTACCCGGTTCCTGTGGCTATTCCAGTGGGCAAGCATCTGTACTAGGTATCTGCTGCATTTGTGGGCAGCAGGCCTGTGTCAGTTAACATGTCTAAATAAATTAGCCCTAACAGTGCTTGTGTGTGGTGGGTTTTTCTTCCCTCCCACTAACAGGCTTTAAGCAGTTTAGAAAGGCATGTGCACAATGCCTTCACACTATACTGAACTTCAGGGAGAGTGCATGCACCAAATGGGCACTTACCTACTGCACTGGCCATAAAGGCATCCTTGTCATGCCACACCCCTAATCAAGATCTCTTACAAACCAAATCTATACCCTCAGCCCAATTCTATTCAAATTGCTGTCATTCAGCCTCTGGTTCCACCAAAGGAATGTTCCTCTACTTATGCTAGTATGATTATTCCAGCTGAGCTGTTGCTCTGGACCACAACATACCTGGACTGCTGGAGTCAAATTATCAACTACATGTTATTTCCCTACATTTATAATCTTTCTGTATAATGCTGCATTTCATAATTTCTATTTCACTCTAGCCAAGTAGAGTAATCTATGGTGCTCAAGTGAGTGGAGGAAAGAAACCAATAGAAACAAATTTACATGAGGGCAATGGGGTTTTTTTTCTGGCCCTGCTTTGACCCAAGCCCTGCTTCCTGCCCCCCCCAAAAAAACAAGATTAAGCCAAAACCTAATATGTGGCTGGAAGGTGCAAAATGGTAAGTTGAAGGGAATCAGGTTGGTCTAATTTTTTTTTTTTTTTTTTTTGGCTGCCATAAAAACAACTGCAACTTGGCTTCTGGTGTTGAGGGATGGGAAATTTATAATGGGGCCTGGACACTTTCTGGCAAATTGGAAATTTTGAGCTGGTCTGCTCAGAGCTCCTGGAATAAGGTTGCATCAGGGCCCAATCATAGCCAAAAAGTGATTCTATTAGGGTTGCAGTCCACTCCTGCAAACTGTAGATAGGCAAGTGTATGAATAGCCAGTGATTTGCTCAAAGCCAAACATCAGTTGAAGCTGGATATTGCATAATCTGCTTCTAGCTAATTGGCCAATGGGTTTTTGTTGGCTAATGATGCTACAAAGTTCTTTACATATCACACATACCAATTTAGCTAGTTGCTCTTCCACACTTAAAGACCTAGGGTGTAGCGGAAGTCAATCCTTGTCTCCCTCCTTGCTGGCCGTCTCAATGTGCCTATTTTTACTTGGGAGAGCGAGGAGGGTGGATGGACCTCTGACCCGGTGAGCGAGGACACGAGAGCAGCCTTCCCAGAAAACTTTGAGCGGACAGCCAATCAACATCAGCTAGCAGTAAATGTGCGATGGATCAAAAAACTCAGATTGGGAAGGTTTTGCATATTTCAGCAAGACAATACTAAACCACATATTGCATCCATCACAACAGTGTGGCTTCCCAGTGGAAGAGTCCGGGTGCTGAAATGCCCTGCCTGCAGTCCAGACTTTTCACCAACAGAAAACATTTGGCGCGTTATTAAACGGGAAAATTCGGCAAAGAAGACCCAAGGACTGTTGAGCAGCTAGAATCCTACATCAGACAAGAGTAACTGGTCATCTGGAGCAACTGGTCTCCTCACTACCCAGACGTTTACAGACTTGTTAAAAGAAGAGGGAATGGTACGTAATGGTAAACACGGCCCTGTCCCAACTTTTTTGAGATCTGTTGCTGACAAATTCAAAATAAGCCAATATTTTTCATGAAATGGTGAAATTTCTCACTTTCAACATCTGGTATGCTGCTTATGTTGTGAATAAACTTTGGGTTTGAGATTTGCACATCATTGCATTCCGTTTTTTATTTACATATTATACGGCATCCAACCTTATTCGGAATTGGGGTTGTACATAATTGATTTGCATATAAATTATTCTATAAGATTAACGCCAAAGAGACGAAAGGGGAATGAAAAATAGCATAAATAAGCTGAGTCACATTCAATCTTTTTTTTTGTTCATTGTTTTACTTTGTCATAAATCAATAAAAACAATTGATCGTGAAAAAAGAATGTACGTTAGATACACCGCAGAATTTAACCGACTGCTGCCATGAATTTTACAGCTGAAATATCTCACCTTTCAAAATAACTTAAATACTTCATTACTTTTCTTGACCATAATTTGTATGTGAACCAGAACACAGCTCAACATAAACATCCAGTATTAGCAAGCTAGCAAGAGAAGCAGCCTGACTGCAGCATTAACCCCAGGTTATAATAGCGAAGATATACTTCGCTACATTTAGAGGAAATAACTTTTGCAAACAACTATTTTCTTAAGCTTTATAAAGGTGCATGCGGCTCACTAATAGCCATTACCAGCCTGGTCTTAGCAAGGCCAAGGCAAAGTAGCTGCCTTACTTAGTTATCACAGTGGCCTGCTCAAATATTAATCTGTAACAGCGGTGAGTTCAAACACAGCTTTCTCTGTCATGCAGGAACCATTTGCTGTCAATATGTAGTTTTGTTCTCCCCTTGTTTTGCACTGTGCTCTCGAGTCATTAAAGCCAAATTTGGACCAACATTGTTAGTCTCTCACAGAAATGGCTTTTATTGTGGTAAATGACATCTCGAACGTGGCGGCTAATGACATGATTGCACCCAGCTAACAAATTTCAGTTTCCACAATGTTCCGTCAACGTTATTTTTTGGTTGTGGGAACATTCCCTGAAGGTTTGTTTGGTAGTCCTGTGGTTCGCCAGGAAAGTTAAGGTTAGGAGAATGTTACTACAACCAAAACTGAATGTCTTGCAAAGGTTGCCCAAAGGGTCCCACATTATAAAAGTTGGCGAGCGTTAGGGGAACCAAAACATGCAACCAAAAAGTAAAGTTATATTTCCGTCAGAAAGATGTTCCCAGGGAACCACAGGACAACTAAACAAACCCTCAGGGAACATTCCCACAACCAAAAAATAACATTGCCAGAAAGTTGCATGTTTTGGTTACCCTAACATTCTCCAAATGTTCTCCTATTGTTTAGAACATGGGAGCCTTTGGGCAACCTTTGCAGAACGTTCTTTTTTTGGTTGTAGTAACGTTCCCCTAACTTTTATGTTACAACTAACCTTTGGAAAACCTTATACCAATGTTTCAATTAGATTCTCTGGATGTTGTGAATTTGCAGTTTGCTCATTTTGCAGTCATTGATGAATGGACAGACAAACTCAGAGAAGGAATAGAAAGCTGATTAGAAAATAAGTTAATCAGTGCATACCACCAGAAAAATAAGTATTGAACGCGTCAACATTTTTCTCAGTCAATATATTTCTAATGGGGCTATTGACATGAAATTTTCACCAGATGTCGGTAACAACCCAAGTAATCAACACATACAAAGAAATCATAACAAATAAGTCCATAAATTATGTTTAATAAAGTAGAATGGCACAAGGAATAAGTATTGAACATGCTTACTGAAATTTATTTAATACTTAATAGAAAAGCCTTTGTTGGTAATGACAGCTTCAAGACGCCTCCCGTATGGAGAAACTAGTCGTATGCATTGCTCAGGTGTGATTTTGGCCCATTCTTCCACACAAACTGTCTTCAAATCTTGAAGGTTCCGGGGACCTCTTCTATGAACTCTGATCTTCAGTTCTTTCCATTTATTTTCGACTGGATTCAAGTTGGGTAATTGACTGGGCCATTCTAGCAGATTTATTTTCTTTTTCTGAACCCAATTGAGAGTTTCCTTGGCTGTGTGTTTGGGATCATTGTTTTTCTAAAATGTCCACCCTCGTTTAATCTTCAGCATCCTAGTAGGTGGCAGCAGATTCTTATCAAGAATGTCTCGGTACATTTCTCCATTCATCCTTCCTTCAATTACATGAAGTCTGCCAGTACCGTATGCTGAAAAACAGCCCCACACCATGATGTTCCCACCTCCAAGCTTCACTGTTGGTATGGTGTTTTGGGGGTGATGGGCAGTGCCGTTTGTCCTCCAAACATGGTATGTGCTATGATATCCAGAGAGTTCAATTTTGGTCTCATCTGACCAGACTATATTCTCCCAGTATAGGCTTGTCCAAATGTTGTGCAGCAAACTTTAAACGAGCTGCAATATGCTTTTTCTTCAGCAATTGAGTCTTGTGCGGTGATCATGCATAGAGACCATGATGGTTGAGTGCATTACTTATTATTTTCTTTGAAACAAATGTACCTGCTAATTCCAGGTCTTTCTGAAGCACACCACAAGTGGTTCTTGGACAACTATTCTGAATATTCTTTTGACTCCTCTGTCAGAAATCTTGCAAGGAGCACCTGGTCATGGCTGGTTTATGGTGAAATGATGTTCTTTCCTGTTCCGCATTATGGCCCCACATTGCTCACTGGAACATTCAGAAGTTTAGAACTACATCTGTAACCAATGCCATCAGTGTGTTTTGCAACAATAAGGTTGCAAAGGTCTTGCATTAGCTCTTTGCTTTTACCCATCATGAGATGCTTCTAGTGTTACACCTTGGTGATGAGAAACTTTTTCTTAGGCCATCAATTAGGACTAAACCAGCTGATATTAATTTGCTCTGATAGGGGGCAGGATTGCTTTCTAAATACTGACAGATTTCAGCTGGTTTCTTGGCTTTCCATGCCTTTTTGCAGCTCCTTTTCTTCATGTGTTCAATACTTATTCCCTGTGTCATTCCACTATATTACACATAACTTAATTTATGGACTTATTTGTTTTGATTTCCGAGGTGTGGATTACTTGGGTTGTTACTGACAACTGGAACATTTAATGTCAATAGCCCCATTAGAAATATATTTACTGAGAAAAATGTTGATGCGTTCAATACTTATTTTCACCGCTATATTCAGTTTACATATTTTTTCTTTTTTTTTAAAACTTCTTTATAACACTAGATACAATTTCAAACAAACCCCAAAGACAGGACACAAAACAAAACAAGGAAAAAAACATGAAAAATGGTTGACCAGCAGAAAAAGTACATGTACTATATTAGAGATTAATTACAAAATGCTTAGTCTGCTCTAAAAAAGATGCAACAGCAAAATCAAAAGAAAAACAAACAAAAAAAAACAGCAGCATTTCTCTCAAAATTAAGAACAGAGCTACCAAAATGCAAGAGCTTGAATTTTTAGATGAACTCAATGAATACCATATAGTGCCTGTGATTGACTCAACAGAGGTAAGTACAACCCCAATTCCGCAATAGTTGGGACGAAGTGTAAATTGTGAATAAAATCAAAATGCAATGACTTTCAGATCACGAGCCAATATGCTATTTACAATAGAACATAGATAACATTTCAAATGTTGAAACTGAGGCATTTTACATTTTTATCCACAAAATGTGCTTATTTCAAATTTTCTGGCTGCAACAGGTCTCAAAAAAGTTGGGACACAGGCAAAAAAGGGCTGGAAAAAACAATCAATATATAAGAGAATCAGTGACGGTCCGTCGGCAGAAACACAGGGCCAGCAATAACCTCACCTTTCACTTCTTAATGACAGACACCTCTCGCAGTTTACCTTCCTGATTAGAAACAGTTGCTCAGACTGATTGGTGGAACTGACAAGAATCTAATTTATTTTTGAAAGCCTTGTTATACATTGCACTACGAATATATATGGTGTTTACTTCCGCACATCAATGACTATGGAAAATATCAATCGCCTACGTCTTTATGATTTCTGGATTTGCGTGAATTAGTTCGCGAGGTTCATTGAGCAATAAGCCATGAGAATACGCTCTATAGTCTGAATGTAGTGACAGCTAAAGTGCGTTGTTAGGTACGATGCACAGCTGAGTGATAACGAAAATAATTGCTGCGAAGTCAGCGAAAGTTTCGGATTTTTTGCAGATTGTCATCCTTGTGGAGTCACATCAATTATATCAACATAGCCAATAGGTAATCGCTTTGTCATTAGCATTCCTTAATCATTACGTGTCATTCATTGGTGGTGGCTGTTCAGTTAATAAACTGTTTGATTGTTAATCAGGCAAACCTGATCGCAAACAGTTTAAGAGCAATTATGCAGGAAAGGGTGATGTTACTGAAGGCCTTCATGACATCTGATGGCACGCCACTGAAGAGAATCAGCTGAAAGAACATGTAGCAAGTAATTACATGAACTGGCATCAGGTGTGTAGCATGATTGGCTATAAAAGGGATGTCTTAGAGAGCCTGAGTCTCTTAGAAGTAAAGATGGCCAGAGGCTCTCTAACCTGTGAAGGCTTGTGTAAAAAATTGTGGAATACTTTAAAAACAATGTTCCTCAACGTGAAATTACTAAGGCTTTGAAGGTCTCATTATTAACGGTGCATAACATCATCAAAAGATTCAGAGAAACTGGAAAAATCTCTGTGCGTAAGGGACAAGGCTAAAGACCTTCACTGGATGCTCATGATCTTCGGGCCCTCAGACGCCACTGCATCACTCACCGGCATGATTTTGTCATTGACATTACTAAATGGGCCCAGGAATACTTAAAGAAACCACTATCTGTAAACACAGTCCGCCGTGCCATCCACAGATGCCCCCTAAAACTCTATCATTCAAAAAGGAGGACATTGTTGAGCATGATCCAGAAGCGCTGCCGTGTCCTGCGGGCCAAGGTTCATTTAAAATGGACTGTAGCAAAGTGGCAAAATTTCCTGTGGTCACACGAGTCCAAATTTGACCTTCTTGTTGGAAATCATGGGTGTCGTGTCCTCCAGGCTAAAGAGGAGAAAGACCACCCCTCCTGTTATCAGCGTTCAGCTCAAAAGACAACATCTTAGATGGTATGGGGATGCATTAGTGCATATGGTGTGGGACACTTGCATGTTTTAAAAAGCACCATGAATGCTGAAAGGTATATAAAGGTTTTAGAGCAACATATGCTCCCCTCCAGATGACAACTATTCCAGGGAAGGCCTTGTGTATTTCAGCAGGACAATGCAAAACCACATACTGCAGCTATTACAGCAGCATGGCTTCGTAGTAGAAGAGTCCGTGTGCTGAACTGGCCTGCCTGCAGTCCTGATCTTTCACCGATTGAGAACATTTGGTGCATAATTAAAAGAAAAGTCCGTCACAGGAGACCCAAAACTCTCCAGCTGCTGGAAGCCTGTATTAAACAAGAGTGGGATCAAATTCCAATGGCTAAACTCAAGAAACTTGTATCCTCAATGCCCAGATGCCTCCACTCTGTGTTAAAAAGAAGAGGGGATGCTACACCATGGTAAACAGGCCCCCGTCCCAACTTTTTTGAGACCTGTAGCAGCCAGCAAATTTGAAACGAGCTCATTTTGTGGATAAAATTGTAAAATTTCTCAGTTTCAATTGTATAATTTCTCAGTTTCAACATTTGCTATGTTATCTCTCTTCTATTGCGAATAAAATACTGGCTCGTGTGATTTGAAAGTCATTGCGTTTTGATTTCATTCACAATTTACACTTTGTCCCAACTATTTCGGAATTGGGGTTGTAGTTGAGAATGCTGAGCAGCACAATGATGGCACATCAAGAGAAAATATGATGCCCCTTCTCTAGAAGCACTGCAGTCACACGAAGCAGACGGGCTACAAATGATGAAGTGCAACTAATAATTTAAGCCGCAATGACCAAGCCTAAGCCTGGAATGCAAAATAGAGAAGTTACGATCATCTTCATAAATAACTTATTGCGGTGTGGTGTGTAGAAAAGAGGAACATCCTGCAAGACTCTTTAAAAGAGGCAACAGAAGTGCTATTGTGTGTTGCATGAAGTATCGAATTCCATAGCTCATGTAAAGAGAAAAGACAATGATTTTTTTTATTTTTTAGTGTGCACAAAAGGCAGTGCTAAGTCAGCCTGATTACGTAAAATATAAGAGGAAAACTGACGAACATTGTTTGGAAGAAGAGGTAAAAGGTAAGTGCCAAACAATTTACCATTTTGTTCATTAATACCAGTTTGTAAAACTTTCTACGGTCACTTATCCTCAGCAAATTAGTTTCCACTCGCAAGTCCGAACCATGCGTGCCTTCCATAGCTCCAGTTAGGCTTAGGGCATCACACTGGAGGCTTTCTAATAAATCAGATTCACCAAAAGCACATCCGTCCCAGACATCGGCACACTCAAGCGCATGACAAACAAACATCTTATGCTAGATCTCAAGAGTGTATCTAGTTAAGATATAATAACATAACATAACATGAGTGGCGAGAACAGGTCGTGCAGCCCAACTAGGCTCGCCAGTTTCTTTTTACTATTTTGAATATATCACTTCAGATACTCAATGACTCCATGGTATCTTGCTTTAAGTCAAGCCTGCTCTTGAAATTTCCCAAGGTTTCTGCCTCAACAATATGGTCAGGCAAGCTATTCCACATCGAAATTACTCTTTGGGTAAAAAAATATTTCCTAATATCAGTGCTAAATTTACTCTTGGTCAACTTCCATTTGTGACCCCGAGTTCTACCAACAAAACTTCGCCGAAGGAATCCGACATAATTCACTTTGTTAATCCCTTTAACAAATTTAAAGACCTCAATCAGATCACCCCTAAGTCTTCTTTTCCAAAGACTAAAGAGATTAAGGATCTTCAGCCTCTTCTCATAGCTTTCATCTTTTATACCTCGAATTATCTTAGTGGCTTTTCTCTGAACTTTTTCTAGAGCCTCTATATCTTTCTTAAAGTATGGACCCCAGAGCTGTACACAATATACCAGATGTGGTCTGACAAATGTGTTGCACAAGAGAAGTATGAGCTCCTTGGATTTGTACTCAATACTTTTGGCAATGTATCCCAGCATCTGATTGGCTTTTTTAACTGCTACGGCACAATGGCTAGAACCTGTGAGGGTTTGGTCAACTATCACTCCCAGATCTTTTGGAGCACATTCCAGTTTTAAACCTCCCATGAAGTAATCCTGTCTAATGTTTTTATTCCCTACATGTACAACTTTACATTTCGCAACATTAAATTTCATTTGCCACATTTCTGCCCAATTCTGGATTCTATCCAAATCATCCTGAATCACTTTAGTGGACTCTAAACTATTTGCCAAACCTCCCAATTTAGTATCACCTGGAAATTCAACTAATTTGCTCTCAATATTCCTATCAAGGTCATTAATGTAGATGAGGAACAGCAGGGGTCCCAACACCGATCCCTGAGGGACGCCACTCCCCACCATACCTAGCTCAGATAAGATTCCACTGACCACCACTCTTTGTGTTCTGTCCTGTAACCAGTTTTGAATCTACTCCAGAATGCCTCCTGTAACTCCAATGGAGCTCATTTAAAAAATTTGTCTCTTATGCGGTACTGTACCAAATGCTTTCTGAAAATCCAAGTATATGATGTCATTAAGCCCTGCTCTGATCATGTCTTGGTGGTCTCTTCAAAAAATTCCAGAAGGTTTGTCAGGCATGACCTTCCCTTATGGAAACCATGTTGGCTATCCCTCAGGATATTATTTTGTTCAAGAAATAATTCCAGCTCATCTTTTATGATAGATTCCAGTATTTTGCATGCAATGCAAGTTAAACTGACTGGCCTGTAATTTCCTGGCTCAGTACGGTCCCCTTTCTTATATATTAGTATTATATTGCCCTGTTTCCAATCATTTGGTATTTCTCCAGTTTCTAAAGACTGTCTGAAGATAGCTGAGAGCAGTTTAAAGATGATCTCACTAACTTCCCTGAGCAGTCTAGGATATATGCCATCAGGACTCGCCACCTTATCTGCCTTTGGTTTATGCAACTTGTCTAATACTTCACTATCCCTGACCTCAATTTCTGCTAAATAATCTTGAGCATTGGGCAGGCCCTCTGGCCGAATAAAAACCCGCTCCGAGGTAAAATTCTCAAAAAAGCAAGTGTTTAAGGTATCCGCAATATCCTTGTTATCATATAGCAGCGAACCATCTTTATTCTTTACGCACTTAACTTCCTCTTTGACTTTCCTTTTTCTGCTACAGTACTGAAAGAAGCGCTTAGGATTAGTTTTTGCCCCTTCTGCAATTTGCCTTTCATACAATCATCTAGCATTCCTCAGCTTTTTTGATCACAGCCCGCATTTTACAGTATTCAGCCTTAGTATTCTCATTGTTATCCTTTATGTACATTTATAAAGATTCTTCTTTTCTCTCAAACTCCTACGAATAGCTGTGGTCATCCACTGAGGATTCTGCTTTTTCAGCTTACTTTTGGACACCTTTGGAATGAATTTGCATTGTGAATCAAGTAAAACAACCTTAAATCTTTCCCACATCTCATTTACAGGCTCACAGTCCAGGAGTGTCTCCCATTTTATTTCGCTTAGATATGAGTGCATCCTGTCAAAGTTTGCTCGCCTAAAATTGAAAATTTTGGTTGTCAAAGACACCTTTTTAACTTGCAATGAAACATCAAAATTAACAGTAGAGTGGGGTGCCCCGGTGCCTCATCGGTCTAAGCGCGCGTACCATAAAGGCTGTGTCCTTCCCGCAGCGACCTGTGTTCGATTCTGGTTCGGGTCATTTGCTGCATGTCTTTCCCCCATTCTTCTCCCCAACTTTCCTGTCTCTCTACACTGTATAACTGTCAAATAAAGGAAAAATCCCCAAAAAAAATAATCTTAAAAAAAAAATTAACAGTAGAGTGATCATTAGTCCCAAGTGGCTCCAGTACCTCAACATTGCTAATTCTATCAGGGTCATGACAGAGCACTAAATCTAAAATGCTACTAAATCTAAAATAAGTGGCCAACAGGGTGCCCTGATGCTCATCAATCCCCCCACTCTCAGGGTCAGGGGCCAAGTCGAGTTCCTGCAAGGACCGGAATCGGTTGATCACCTCAATCACTGGAGGAGCTGTCGCTGTACGGCATGCACGCCCTTTCCTGCGCTAACGTCCTACACTCACCCAACTTTCTCTCCCTGCCTGCTCTGGGATCCCTGTACCACCCTGCTTTGGCGTACACACCATTTCTCTAAATGACATACTACTTAGTTCCTCGAGGAACTCTACTGATTGCGAACTACGTATGTTGTGCTGCCAACTGGCTCTGAAGATCAAGGATCTTGCTCTCCAGATGCTCAATTAGTTGGCACCGGTGGCAGACAAAACCCACCCTGGAAATCTCTTTCCAAAAGTGCGATCATTCTGCAACCGTCACATAGTTTTGGCCACATTTTTAACCCCTTACCTAATGACCTCGCCTACCCTAGATAACAAAGAAAATTATTATTGCCAAGACAGAATTGTTATTGTTTTCACCTGTTTGTTTGTTTGTCTGTTTGTGAACAACATAACTCAAAAAGTAATGCACGGATTTGTACGCAATTTTGTGGGTGGAGTGCTATTCCATCAAGGATGGACCCTATTGATTTTCACCGTGATCACTGAAACAATAGGGACTTTAAGCAAAGGCGGATTTTGCGACAGCTACGGCGCCCGGAAATAAATCTTTCCGAACGCTGGTGCCGTAGCCTCAAAGCCATAGTAGGGACCTTAAGCAACGGGCTGACTTTTCACAATGGTACAGGCAACGTCACAACCTTCTGACAGCTGTGGTTACGTATAAGAACAGCAGAGTGGCTGAGTGTCTACAGCGGACCAGAACGCCTTTGGACAGATGAATGACGTACCAGATTTTTTTTTTTTTTAAAGATTTTTTTTGGGGAATTTTTTCCTTTTATTTGACAGTTGTACAGTGTAGAGAGACAGGAAAGTTGGGGAGAAGAATGGGGGTAGACATGCAGCAAATGACCTGAGCTGGAATTGAACCCAGGTCCCTGCGGGAAGGACAGAGCCTTTATGGTGCGCGCGCTTAGACCGATGAACCACCGGGGCGCCCGTATCAGATTTTTTTTTAACGGACAGCAGCGCACAGCAATGGCTCTAAATGTCTTCTGATGAAACGTGGTCAGATGAAAGTGACATTTCAGCGGCATTTTAGATTTTCCATGAGCATACGCACGTCGATCTGAGGGAAATCAGTTGCAGTCAACTGATTTAAGCACACATCTAATCAGAGTGTGAAGGAATGGTAAAATGCATGGGTGTGTGCATATATATATATATATATATATATATATATATATGTATATATGTGTGTGCGTGCTATATGCACGGGAGTAAAAAGACACTAATGTACATTGGAGTAAATATAGATACAGCGCCCTCTATAATTATTGGCACCCCTGGGTTAAGATGTGTTCTTTAGCTTCCAATAAATTCAGTTTTTTTCTAAATAATATAGGACCACAATGAAAAAAAGAGGAAAATCCAACCTTTAATTCAAGTGCATTTATTCAGTGGGAAAAAAATCCCACATTAAGAAATAATTCTTTTACATCAAATCATGTGTGCCACAATTATTAGCACCCCCGACGTTAATACTTTGTACAACCCCCTTTTGCCAACAAAACAGCACCTAATCTTCTCCTATAATGTTTCACAAGATGGGAGAATACACAAAGAGGGATCTTCGACCATTCCTCTTTGCACAATCTCTCTAAATCATCCAGCGATCTGGGTCCTCTCCTCTGCACTCTCCTCTTCAGCTCACTCCACAGGTTTTCAATGGGGTTGAGGTCTGGGGACTGAGATGGCCATGGGAGGAGCTTGATTCTGTGTCTGGTGAACCATTTCTGTGTAGATTTGGCCAAATGTTTAGGGTCATTATCTTGCTGAAAGACCCAGTGACGACCCATCTTCAGCTTTCAGGCAGAGGCCACCAGATTTTGATTTAAAATGTCCTGGTATTTCAAAGCGTTCATGATGCCATGCACCCTAACAAGGTTTCCAGGGCCTCTGGAAGAGAAACAGGCCCACAGCATCACCGATCCTCCTCCATACTTCACAGTGGGCATGAGGTGCTTTTCTGCATACTCATCGTTTGTGTTCCGCTAGACCCACTTAGAGTGTTTGTTGCCAAAAAGCTCTATCTTGGTCTCATCTGACCAAAGCACACGGTCCCAGTTGAAGTCCCAGTACCGCTTAGTGAACTCCAGACGTTTGCGTTTATGATTGTGAGTGAGAAAAGGTTTTTTCCGTGAATGCAACCCAAACAGCTTGTTGGCATGTAGATAGCGCCTGATGGTTGTTTTGGAGACTTTGTGACCCCAAGATGCTACCATTTGTTGCAATTCTTTAACAGTGAGCTTTGGAGAACTTTTTGTTTCTCTTACCATCCTCCTCACTGTGCGTGGTGGCAAAATAACCTTGCGTCCTCATCCAGGCTTGTTTACCACTGTTCCAGTTATTTTAAACTTCTTAATGATTCCTCTGATAGTAGATATGGGCAGGTGCAGGCGAGTGGCTATTTTCTTGTAGCCATTGCCTGACTTGTGAAGGTCGACACACATTTGCCTTACTTGAATGGTGTGTTCCTTTGTCTTTCCCATGTTGAAGAGTGGATAAGAGAAATGGCCTCTGTGTCACGTCATATTTATACCCCAGGGAAACAGGAAGTGATGAATTACTAATTAAATGTTCCTAGATACTCTGATCAACTCTGTAAACTACTGTAGAAATGACAGAAATACTTCAATTACATTTATTCCCTAGGAATTGTTAGGGGTGCCAGTAATTGTGGAACAGGTGATTTTATGAAAAATAATTATTTCTTAGTCAGGGATTTTTTTTCCCTTAAAATTCACTTGAGTTGAAGGTTACATTTTTCTACAATTTTCAGTGTGAGAGTATGCTTCTGCAATAAAAATTGAATTTATTTTAAGGCTTTTAACACATCTTAACCAGGGGTGCCAATAATAGGGCGCTGTATGTATAGGGTATACAGAGAAATTGTATACCGTATGCAATGCAAGGATTACGGGAGAATATAGCCTACAGCAGAAAATGGTTCACTATGCTTTTATACAGTGAAATATACACTGTATAGGTACGTGACAATAGGCGCCAGGCTGGCCGTCTGTTTACGTCAGATACCTAAAATTCCGGGTTGATTGCAGTGCAGTGCTCTTTGAAAATCGCGGTCTTTTTCAGCGTGTTTTGGTGTCCTGGATGCGTGGTTGAAATTGTGCACTTATACTGATGTTATAGCTCACATTCTCTGCATTAGCCTCGTCTTTGAATTTTCTCAATTGGCTTCATAGAAGTACCATAATTTTCAGGAATGGTTCGCTGAAACATGTAAAAATAGTGTGTCACTATCAATTGTAGAACACATTTCATCTCAGAAATCCAATGAAAACCTTTTATTGCAATCACCTGAACCACGCACTGTCGCAACTACATGAGATTGGCTCTTCCCCCGTAGTAGATCAGCCTGCTACGGCAAGGCAACGCCGGCACACCGGCTTAAGTCTCGATCAGCGGAGCGTAGATGTATTTCCGGGTGCCGTAGCCATCTCAAAATCCACCGTTGCTTAAAGTCCCTATTATGGCCGCCACGGCAGCCATGTTGAAATCCTATCACACACGATAACTCAAAAAGTGATGCACGGACTTGTTTGAAATTTTGTGGGTGGATTGCTATTACATCAAGGATGGACCCCATTGATTTTGACCGCGATCAGTGAAACAATATGGCCACCACGGCAGCCATCTTGAAATCCTATCACACACGATAACTCAACTTTGCTCCCACTCATGCGCATGTGGATTGTGCTGCTTTGGTGGAGGTTTGCACTCTACGAGTGCCTCTAGTTTGGACATGCGTCTCCAAGACAGATTATCACAAAGTATAACACCAAAATGCTCCTGTTTCTTTAGAACCTTAATTGCTTTGCCATTCATCAATAGCGCAGGGTGACAATGCTCGTCATTCTTCACTGAATAAGTCATAGGTTTAGTTTTAGAAGCATTCATGGTCATCAACCATTTGCTGCTCAAGAAGAGATCGGTGCGAGGTCTTCATTAAGCACCAATGCAGATGCTTAATGAAAGTCACCAGATGAAAGTCCACATATGACTTCCTATATGTCTCTAATGCCAACTTAGGCTCTGTCTGTAATGATTTTGGTGATACAAATCATGAAAAAATTTTTTAATT
This sequence comes from Gymnothorax javanicus, assembly GCA_029692085.1. Classification (NCBI taxonomy): domain Eukaryota; kingdom Metazoa; phylum Chordata; class Actinopteri; order Anguilliformes; family Muraenidae; genus Gymnothorax; species Gymnothorax javanicus. The sequence continues at coordinate 111,645,330 of CM056200.1, forward strand.
TAAACCATATTTTAGTAATTTTACATTTGTTCCTATGTCACCAAATGAAAGTCCATGTATGACTTCGTATATGTCTCTAATACAAACCGAGGCTCGATCTGTAGTAGTTCTGATGATAGAAGTAACTTGAATTGGTATTTTATGGAAAACACAACTTTCTTGCATCGCCCGCCAACTCCTCTTCTGCGCTCAGCTTCTTTATGCCGAAATTTTGCACGCATCTCCATATACTTTTTTATTTAACCTTTATTTAACCAGGGAAGTCCTATTGAAAGTGAAATCTTTTTTTCAAGGGAGCCCTGGGGAGGTTGAGGTGGAGCGGGAGAGGAAGTTGCACAGCCAATTAGATCAGGGGATGATTAGGTGGCAGGTTGAAAGAGCCAGGTTGGGACTTTAGCCATGACACCGGGGAACCCCCTACTCTTGTGGATGAGTGCCATAGGATCTTTAATGACCACAGAGAGTCAGGACCTTGGTTCAACGTCTCATCCGAAAGACGGCGTCTCCTTCAGAACAGCGTCCCCATCACTGCACTGGGGCATTGGAGATTATTCCACCAGAGGGAAGATTGCAACCTACTGGCCCACCAGCACAATATACTTCCGCATCCGATTTGAATTGAGCATGCGCAGTAGCTGTCACAGTTTCACAGATGTTGGTTTAATCTATCCCATTTTATTTTGACCAACTGATGCTTATTTCATTGATCCAAGTGCTCGCTGATTAACATTCATCGAGCAAAAATAAATCATTTCCTGTATACAAATGCAATAAATATATTTATTTTGAACACATTTACAGTATGCAAGTCAAACAATGCCCTTGGTTCATTTTTTTGAGTGCGCTTTGTCTGTTACCCCCACAACCCAGCCTCAGAAAAGCAGCTAAAAATGTATCAAATTTACAATGAACAAAAATATGAATGCACAAAGTGATTTTTTTCGTATTATTTTTTATCAAACAGGAAATATTTCAACAAAACAATTATTATTTTATTCTTGCCTTAATATTTGAGCAACAGACACGTGACAAACAATTTACTGAACACAATTCATGAGTTATCACAGCCTGAACCCAACAGGGGTCAGCGGGCAGAGTTCACAGCACTCAGTAACGAGTGTGTCCACCATCGGCATCACGTAAAGCGGTACTCCTCCAGCGCATGGAGTTCATGAGGTTGTCAATAGTGGCCTGTGGAATGTTGTCCCATTCCTCCTGCAGCGCAACTCGGAGCTGGCCAACATTTTCTAGAACCGGAACTCGTCTGACCCGCCGATCCAGAACATCCCAAATTGGCGACATATCGTGTGAATATGCTGGCCAAATGAGAACAGGGACATCCTCCTCATCAAGAAACTCTGAGCAGATCCGGGCAGTGTGTGGCTGGGCATTATGGTGCTGGAATGTCACGTGATGGAGTCGCACAAATGGTATGATTATGGGTCTCAGGATCTCGTCACGGTACCGCTGCCCGTTCAAGTTGCCCTCAACCAAAAGCAGACGGGTATGCTGTCCATGGCAAATGCCTGCCCATACCACTACACTAGCACCACCATGTGCCACCCGACGCACGACATTGGCATCAGCGTAACGCTCGCTCACACATCGCCATACATGTTGTCTGCCATCAGTGCGGTACAGTTGGAATGGTGATTCATCGCTGAATAACAGTCCTCCACTGTGCAAGCGTCCAGCGAAGGTTACGGTTGGCCCAGTCGAGTCTGTTCCGATGATGGACAGCGGTCAGGTCGAGACCTTGGTGCGGTCGGCGGACTCGGAGGTCTGGCTCCCTCAGACGGTTTCGGACAGTCTGAGCTGATATCCGCCTGTTGTGCAGTCCGACGGTCTCGTCAGCTGTCCTGGTGGCTGGTCGGAGCCGATCATGGAGGTGCTGGAGCCGCATGTGCCGATCCTGCGTGGGTGTGGTCACACATGGTCGTGGGGCATGTGGACGATTCACAGTGCTGCCAGTCTCTCTGAATCGACTTCTCAACTGGCTGATGGTGGAATGATGCTTATTCAAGTGTGTTGACACCGCTGTCACAGATATCCCAGCGTTCAGCATGCGAATGGCACACTCCCTCATGACTTGTGACATCTGTGGCATTGTGACTTGTGACAAAACTGCACATTTTGCAGTGGCCTTTCATTGACCCTGATGCAAGGAGTGCCTGTGTATTAGTCACGCTGATTGACCAACTCAATGTTATGCTCTATGCCAGGGGTCACCAACCCTGTTCCTGGAGAGCTACCATCCTGTAGGTTTCTGCTCTATCTCAATTCTGCCCACCTGATTCATCTTGCTACTTAGCTAATTGATCTTGAATAGCAGGTAATTGAATAGGAGGTAGAGCAGAAACCTACAGGTTGGTAGCTCTCCAAGAACAGGGTTGGTGACCCCTGGGGCCTATTGCACAAAGGCAGGATAAGGGATTAGCCCAGGATCGGCACGGGATTAGCCTAATCTCAAGCCCCATTTCGGTTGCACAGAGCGTGTGAGCTAAGCCATGGCACTAGTTACTATGGAAACAAAGTCTGTGGAGCTAGCCAGCACCGGAGCAAGCTTACGAACTAGCTAAGCTCTTGTCTGCAGCCAATTTCACCTCACCTCATTCAGCAGTCGCTCAAATTGAAAATCAACGTCCTTAACAGTCATTCTGAATTGTCCACTACACGTTGCTATCTCAATTATAATAGGCCCAGAGTAATTGTTTTAGAAACTTGTGACCATTGATGTCAGTAAAATAGCCAATATTCGATCATTATATTCAAGTAGGCCTATCCATGTGACAGTGACCATCACAGTTCAATCAGTCCCCCTTCCATGTCACATTTTAACCATATTTAGAATCCGTCATTGTCAGATTTGTCCTTGTTCCCCAAGTTGAGACTTCCATCAGAGTAGAAAATGAGCAGTGCTGAATGAAGTAGGTTACCGTGTTTCAGCGCGGTCTTAAATCACTGCGGTAACCCCCTACCTACAGCACTGCTGCTACTTTTCTCCGTCTTTATTCAGACTGCGACGGGCAAGGTAGAATCGTTGCCTTAATGCTGGACACGAATGCAATGTCGCTCGCTTCGCGATACTGGAATCAAACATTTTCAGGAGGCTCCTTGACGTAATTTTCTGACGCTAACATTCTACTTTTAAATTATGTCTTCATCAGAGGTGTTTAATAGCAGCAAGTAAACTCAACTAACCTGACAACGTCTTCTAGATCGGACTTTTTTCATTTTGTACAGGGCGAAAAGAGACCAGTAGTGCACCTGTGAGCCCCCCATAACACGTAAACGTATATCTGCACAGATTTCTGTCATACGTCTTTTATGTATCAGTGAACTTACGTTCATTACACACAGTCGTATTTCAATCCTTCTTCGCAAGACCTTAAGTCTGTCTGACAGCGACGGCTTATCTCGTTCACGGTAACGCTGAAATGCCTCAGCAACTCCTTTTTGACAGCGCTGAATCACCTCCCGAATTTACTATCACTTGAGTTTGGCTAACTTTAATACTCCTCTCAAACGTCTCGCACCATTCATACAGAAACTAAAGGAATAGCAAGCAGAAGCATTTCAGCGATCCCATCGTCCCTCTGTTTGAACGAGGTCTTTGAGTGTTTCTGGCGCATGCGTTTGCTGCAGCTATTTAGTGTCCATGGTGATGATCAGCGATTCCGTGATCGATCTCGGGGTCTATTTGCGGTAGCCGAGTGCGCGCACTCAGCAGGATCAGCGGCAACGGACTTCACTTAGCCAATTCTCCTCCACCCGCTGTTGGTTTTGTGCAATCAATTAAGCCAGCGACGCGCTGTTTGGGATATGGCAATCCTCGCTTTGGCGTTGATCCAGGATCTCAGGATCCGACTTTTGTGCAATAGGCCCCAGCTCTATGCAGCTCAGGGGCAGAAAAACTCAATGAGTGAGTAATCTCACAGGGAGTGGTCAATGAGAAGTGGGTCACCAGAATTGAGCAAAACAAATCATTCAGTACACCAATAAACACTATTTGAGGGCATATTTCATTATAGGTCAATTTAACTCAGCATTTTTGGTTTGTGTGTTTATATTTTTGTTCAGTGTATGAAATAGTAATAATATAATAATAATAATAATAATAATAATAATAATCATCATCATCATCATCATCATCATCAACATCAGAACAAACAGAATAGGGTTCCAGTACTTTGTCCTTGGACCCCTACTAGTGTGAAGAACATGAATGTTAGCTGTTAGCTAGCCCACTAATCAACAGCTTATTGGTTTGATATGATCAATAAAAACACAATGCCACTTCCAGTGCAGTTACTTGGAATATATAAAGGCAAATAAAAAGCAAACCATGGGCTTTAAACGTCAAGGAATTCATTGCCATTCCTGTCATATCATGCTATAAAAGTAGGAAACATCTCTCCAATGTGAAACAACTAATTAAGAAAAATGAACAGCTTGACAAAATTGTGGGATTGTTATTGCAGCTGGAACAAAATCCAGCATACGCAGTGGTCCCTCAGTAACACGTTTGAGAATCACTGACTTAAATTAGGCAATGAGCTATGCAACACATGAAAACAGGTAAACATTTCTTCTTAAAGTAATTGAAATTGAAATTGTGGTCTTAAACTAGGCGAGGCCGCACAATCACCTGGTTACAAAGTGAAAATAAGTTTTGACCACTTCCTGAAAGTATGGCTACATTCACAGCTATAAAACATTTAATGTGCAGCATGACTCTCAAGAGACAGAAATGCAAAGTTAACGGTCAGAAAAAAAAATGAGTCAAATGAGGATGAAGGAGGGGTTTACAACAATCAATTGCATTCAGTTGCGTATAAAAGCAGCTGTGGGCTTCAGGACCTGTATTCCTGGGTTTTTCTTTCCTGGTGTTTGAGTAATCATGAATTGGAAGCATTTATCACAAGGGCTTTTTAGTCTGTTGTGCTGTGGCTATTTTTGCATTGTAACAGAAGCTGCAGTAGTTTCTACAGATGTGGGATTTCCATCTGTTGAAAATTCAGAAATTAATGACATTACTGTGGGCCTACAGGCTGACAGCCCAATGAAACCACATGGGGCTAAGCCACCTATATACCAGATGCCAGCACCTGCTCCAGTGGCAGTAAGCAGGCCTACATACCAGGTGGTGGCACCCGCTCCAGTGGCAGTGAGCAGGCCTACATACCAGGTGGTAGCACCTGCTCCAGTTGCAGTGAGCAGGCCTACGTACCAGGTGGCAGCACCCGCTCCAGTTGCAGTGAGCAGGCCTACGTACCAGGTGGCAGCACCCGCTCCAGTTGCAGTGAGCAGGCCTACGTACCAGGTGGCAGCACCCGCTCCAGTTGCAGTGAGCAGGCCTACGTACCAGGTGGCGGCACCCGCTCCAGTTGCAGTGAGCAGGCCAGGTGGCGTGCCAGTGGTGGTGGGCACCGGCTCCAGTGGCAGTGGGTAAGCGTACATACCAGGTGGCGGCACCTGCTCCAGTTGCAGTGAGCAGGCCTACGTACCAGGTGGCAGCACCCGCTCCAGTTGCAGTGAGCAGGCCTACGTACCAGGTGGCGGCACCCGCTCCAGTGGCAGTGGGTAAACGTACATACCAGGTGGCAGCACCCGCTCCAGTTGCAGTGAGCAGGCCTACGTACCAGGTGGCGGCACCCGCTCCAGTGGCAGTGAGCAGGCCTCGTGCCAGGTGGCGGCACCGCTCCAGTTGCAGTGAGCAGGCCCTACGTGCCAGGTGGCGGCACCGCTCCAGTGGCAGTGAGCAGGCCTCACGTGCCAGGTGGCGGCACCCGCTCCAGTGGCAGTGAGCAGGCCTCACGTGCCAGGTGGCGGCACCGCTCCAGTGGCAGTGAGCAGGCCCCTCGTGCCAGGTGGCGGCACCCGCTCCAGTGGCAGTGAGCAGGCCTACGTACCAGGTGGCGGCACCCGCTCCAGTTGCAGTGAGCAGGCCTACGTACCAGGTGGCGGCACCCGCTCCAGTGGCAGTGAGCAGGCCTACGTACCAGGTGGCGGCACCCGCTCCAGTGGCAGTGAGCAGGCCTCACGTTCCAGGTGGCGGCACCGCTCCAGTGGCAGTGAGCAGGCCCTCACCAGGTGGCGGCACCGCTCCAGTGGCAGTGAGCAGGCCTCGTGCCAGGTGGCGGCACCCGCTCCAGTGGCAGTGAGCAGGCCTACGTACCAGGTGGCGGCACCCGCTCCAGTGGCAGTGAGCAGGCCTACGTTCCAGGTGGCGGCACCCGCTCCAGTGGCAGTGAGCAGGCCTACGTTCCAGGTGGCGGCACCCGCTCCAGTGGCAGTGAGCAGGCCTACGTACCAGGTGGCGGCACCCGCTCCAGTGGCAGTGAGCAGGCCTACGTTCCAGGTTCCTGTGGGCAAGCGTCTGTACTAGGTGTCAGTTTCATTTTTGGGCAGCAGGCCTGTGTCTTAACATGTCTCAAAATAAACTGGCCATAACAGTGCTTTTTAGTTGTCTTTCATGAACAAAATTTAAGCAGTTTAGAAAGGCATGTGCACAATGCCTTCACACTATACTGAACTTCAGGGAGAGTGCATGCACCAAATGGGCACTTACCTACTGCACTGGCCATAAAGGCATCCTTGTCATGCCACACCCCTAATCAAGATCTCTTACAAACCTATACCCTCAGCCCAAGTCGACTCTCAAATTGCGTCATTCAGCCTCTGGTTCCACCAAGGGAATGTTCTAGTGAGGATGGTATGATTACTTCAGCTGAGCTATTGCTCCATAACACAACATACCTGGGCTGCTGAGTCAAATTATCAACTACATGTTATTTCACTACAGTTCATCTTTCTGTATGATGCTGCATTTCTTAATTTCACTTTTGGCCACAGAGTAATGAAACAAATTTGCATTAGGGCAATGGTTTTTTTTTTTTTTTTTTTTTTTTTTCTGGCTCTTCCCCCCCCCCCACTCCCAACAAGATTAGGCTAATGGCTGGAAGGAGCAAAATACTAAGTTGAAGGGAACCAGGTTGGTCTAATTCCTGGATTTAAATTTCAGATGCTTTTTTGCAACTTGTGTTGGGGGGACACTTTTGACAAATTGTAATTTTTTTTTTTTTTTTTTTTTTTTTTTTTTTTGCGCTGGTCTGCTCAGAGCTCCTTGAATTAGGCTGCAACAGGGCACACAATTTGATAGCCAAAAAGTGATGCATTAGGTTTGCAGTACACTTCCAAGAGAAGTATATGCATAGCCAGTGACTTGTTCAAATGCCAGTTTAAGCTGGACATTTGAGGATATTGCATAATAGTTGGCCAATGGGTTTTGTAGGCTAATGATGCTACAAAGTTCTCAACATTTCAGATCCCAATTTGGCTAGTTTCTCTTCCACACTTACAATCTAGGGTGTAGTGGAAGTCACTCCCTGTCTCCCCTCCTTGCTGGCTGTCTCAATGCACTTATTTGTGCTGGGAGAGCGAAGAGGGCAGATGGAGCTCTGACAAGCCGGTGAGCATGGACACGCAAGCTGCCTTACCGGAAAAGTTTGAGCGGACAGCCAATAAATCAGTATCGACCTCAGCTGGCAGTAAATGTGCGACGGATCAAAAAGCTCAGATTGGGAAGGTCTTGCATATTTCAGCAAGACAATACTAAACCACATATTGCATCCATCACAACAGTGTGGCTTTGCAGTAGAAGAGTCCGGGTGCTGAAATGCCCTGCCTGCAGTCCAGACTTTTCACCAACACAAAACATTTGGCGCATTATTAAACGGAAAATCCGGCAAAGACGACCCAGGACTGAGCAGATAGAATCCTACATCAGACAAGAGTGGGACAACATTCCTCTCCCAAAACTCCAGCAACTGGTCTCCTCACTACCCAGACATTTACAGACCTGTTAAAAGAGGAGGGGATTGTACATAATGGTAAACACTGCCCTGTCCCAACTTTTTTGAGACTTGTTACTGACATCAAATTCAAAATGAGCCAATATTTTGCGTGAAATGTCTCACTTCCAACATCTGGTATGTTGTCTATGTTCTATTGAGAATAAAATATGGGTTTAAGAGATTTTCACATCATTGCATTCCATTTTTATTTCCATATTATACGGCATCCAACCTTATTCGGAATTGGGGTTGTACATAATTGATTTGCATATAAATAATTCTTTAAGATTAATGCCAAAGAAAGACGAAAGGGGAATGAAAAATTGCATAAATAAGCTGAGTCATATACAAACTTTTTTGTTGATCATTGTTTTACTTTGTCATAAATCAATAAAAACAATTGATCGTGAAAAAAGAATGTATGTTAGATACACCGCAGAATTTAACTGACTGCTGCCATGAATTTTACAGCTGAAATATCTCACCTTTCAAAATAACCAATACTTCAATACTTTTTCTTGACCATAATTTGTATGTGAACCAGTACACAGCTCTACATAAACATCCAGTATTAGCAAGCTAGCAAGAAGCAGCGTGACTGCAGCATAAACCCCAGGTTAATATTGAGGATATACTTTGCTACATTTAGAGGAAATAACTATTGCAAACAACTATTTTCTGAAGCTTTATAAAGGTGCATGCGGCTCACTAAAAGCCATTATACCAGCCTAGTTTTAGCAAGGCCAAGGCAAGGTAGCTGGCTAACTTGATCATTACAGTGGTCTGCAAAAATATTAATCTGTAACAGCGATAAGTTCAAACACAGCTTTCTCTGTCATGCAGGAACCATTTGCCGTCAATATGTACACTGATGCACTTTAAAAACTTATAACCAGAATTGTAGCCAAACTCGGATTCAAATTTGTCACCATTTATTGACTTTACCCATAACAACAACTTCGACAAAATGCCAGATAACATCAAAAAAAGAACGACAAAAGAATCAACAATGACAAGTTTAACAACAAAATCAACAACAAAGATCAACTCCAATCTCAGTACCGAGTGTGACCGCCATGTGCCTGCGACAAAGCCATCACTTGTCTTGGCATGGACAGCACCATTCTGTTGAGCTGTTGCTGGGGAATAGCCCACCACTCCTGGAGAAGGGCTTCTTGGAGCTCCACCCTCGTCCTGGGCGCTGGAGTGCGTTGCCAAATCCGCTGATCCAACGGGTCCCACACATGCTCGATGCACTTCATGTCAGGGCTGGAAGGTGGCCATTCCATGACTCGCACACCATTCTGGGCCAGGAGCTGCTGGGTCATATGTGCTGAGTGAGGTCGTGCGTTTTCTTGCATGAACGTGACCTCGGGGTGGTCTGTGATGTAAGGCACGACGTGCGGTCTGATGACAAGGTCACAGTAGCGGGCTGCATTAAGATTTCCATTGATTATGACCAGGTCGGACCTCCAGCCGCACCGAATGGCACCCCAGACCATCACCGAGCCTCCTCCAAAGCGATCTGTCTCAGCAATGCAGGGGGCCGCTTATCTCTCACCACGTCGTCAGTAGACCCTCTGTCTTTCATCATGTCAGTACAGACAAAATCTGGACTCATCACTGAAGACAACATTCCTCCAGAAGCGGTTGGGGACTCATCTCTGACCATATTCTTCAGCCCAGCGAAGCCTGGTAGCCCTGCGCCCGTGCATTTGCATGCCCTGCATGCTCTGATCCTCGCTCTGCAAGTCGGCGACTCACTGTTCTTCTGCTGATCCTTAGTCTGTGGATTCCTAGGGTCTCCTGAGCCGTCCTGGTGCAGGTTGAAACCAATCTCTCAGGTGGACGAGGCGGATCTGATTGTCCTGGGCTGGGGTCGTGACCCTAGGCTGACCAGGTCGGGGGTCGATCATTGGTGCTTCCAGTCTCCTGGTAGCGAGCCACAAGGTTAGAGATTGTGGGTTGGCTTACCCCAAAATGCTGGGCGATGTGATTTTGGGATGTTCCAGCCATCCACAGCCCAATGGCTTGATCACTTTGGGGTCTGGAAAGGCGAGGCATGGCGTACGTAGTGTCTTTGAACAAATGCTCTCGAGTTCTGGCCTTAATGACCTAAAGGATTGTTTTAAGGCATTTGACAGCATTGCAATTGTGATCAGCGAAGCAGGACGAGGTTACATCACTAATTCCTCAAATCCTGCTCCACAGACACAAACAAGGTCATGACCTCATGCACTGTTGTGTCCTTACTCAAAGACAACTGCATATCAATTATGTAATCATCTAGTTAAAGTTCCCCTAATCCAACTATACTATTTCTGTCTAGTCAGACTTATAAGTTTTTAAAGTCCATCAGTATAGTTTTGTTCTCCCCTTGTTTTGCACTGCTCTGTCTTGAGTCATTAAAGCCAACTTTGGACCAATAGTTACATTGTTAGCCTATTGCAGAAATGGCCTTCATTGTGGTAAATGACATCTCGAACGTGGCGGCCAATGAACCAAAACATGCAACCAAAAACTAACGTTATATTTCTGTCAGAAAAACTTTCCTGGGGATCCACAGGGCAACGAAACAAACCTTCAGGGAACATTCCAGCAACCAAAAGATTGCATTGCCAGCATTGCCAGAACATTTGGAGAACCAGAGTTTGTTAGCTGGGTTCTGACAGAAATATGTTAATTTTTTGTTGCATGTTTTGGTTCCACTAATGTTCTTCAAACGTTCTCCTAACTTTTATAATATGGGAGCCTTTGGGCAGCCTTTGCAGAACGTTCTCTTTTGGTTGTAGTAACGTTCCCCTAACCTTTACGTTACAACTAACCTTTGGAAAACCTTATGCCAAGGTTTCAGTTAGATTCTCTAAATGTTATGAATTTGCAGTTTGCTCATTTTGCAGTCATTGATGAATGGACAGACAAAGTCAGAGATGGAATAGAAAGCTCATTTACAAACCCCAATTCCAATGAAGCTGGGATGTTCTGTAAAGCATGAATAAAAACAGAATACAATGATTTGCAAATCCTTTTTGACCTATATTCAATTGACTACACAACAAAGACAAGATATTTGATGTTCAAACTTTATTTTTTACTTTAAACTTCATTGTTTTTTGGAAATATTCACTCATTTTAAATTTGATGCCTGCAACATGCTCCAAAAAAACTGGGACAGGGGAAACAAAAGACTGGGAAAGTCTAGGAAAGCTCAAAAAACACCTGTTCGAAACATTCCACAGGTGAACAGGTTAATGGAAACAGGTGAGTGTCATGATTAGGTTTAAAAAGGTGCAGTCATTCACAAGCAAGGATGGGGTGACGTTCACCACTTTGTGAACAAGTGCGTGAGCAAATAGTCCAACAGTTTAAGAACAACTTTTCTCAACGTGCGATTGAAAGGAATTTAGGGATTTCATCATCTACAGTCCACAATATCATCAAAAGATTCAGAGAATCCGGAGAAATCTCTACACGTAAGCAGCAAGGCTGAAAACCAACACTGAATGCCCGTGACCGTCGGTCCCTCAGGCGTCACTGCATTAAAAACCGACATCATTCTGTATAACTTCCTTCATCTTCTTCCGTTGTGGTTCATTGTCAGCCTGCTGTCTCCCACAAGAGCTCCCCCCAACGTCCAGCCGCCGTCTCATTTTCTAATGGACTTGGTCCCTCTGTTGACTTTTTAAACATCCCGGTCAGTTGTAGTGAGGGTGTAAAATTTTCTGGGGAGACAAGCACAATTGCGCACCCAATCGCAAAAATTATTTCCACGCGCCTGCCAAGGCAGAAATTTAGACCAAGTGGTGTCTCGGTACCAAACCTTTTTTTTTTTTTTTTTTTTTAATTCTTTTTAAATTTTTTATAAATTTGGCATCTCCAATCCCACCCGAATCTGGAATGCCCAATTGGTGAACTATGTACAAGGCTTGCTCGTATGCGACCCCTTGCTGCCAACTCAGGAGAGCGAAGACAGTTCACGGCTCTCCTCCGAAGCACGTGCCTGTCAGCCAGTGCTTCTTATACACTCATTGGTTGAATCTTCGCGAGTTCAGAACGAGGGCGGAGGATACCCGGACATGAACAGACTTAGAATCTTCCTGACGAGCGCCCGTCTAGCCAACAGGAGGCGCTTGAGCAACGAACAAAGCTATTTATTTATTTCTCGGCAGTCCCTTCCCAATTTGAAACCCTGTAGCGCAATGGCCAAATATGCGCTACTCTGAAAAGGCTGCCGACCACTGCCGGTTGGTACGACCGGGGCTCGAACCCGCGACGTGATTGTCACTTCTGCACTGCAACGCAGTGCCTTAACCGAGTGAGCTATCCGGCTGCTCCTCTCGGTACCAAACCTTACACAAATCAATATTCAGACCCCTGGTATTATTTTAACGGTCCCTACTGTAGTTTTAACACCTGTAGCTTTTCAATCCCGTAAGTGTGGGTTGGGTCTACTGTGTCTTAATGTAAGGAGTCTGTTATCAAAAATGGATTGTGTTAGGGCTCTGGTTCTGCAAAATAATCCTGATGTATTTCTTGTCACTGAATCTTAGTTGAATGATTCTGTGTGGGACCATGATATAGCAGTGGTTGGTTATAATGTTTTTAGGTGTGACAGGATTAAGAGAGGGGGAGGGGTATTGATGTTTGTAAAATCCTCTCTCACTGTGAATGTTTTATTATCCTCTTCTATTCCAGAGCAGTTTGAGTGTCTAATTATCAAAATAGGTTTGGGTTGTGCAAGTTTGACACTAGCAGGTGTGTATCGCCCACCAAGTGCTCTTTCATCCTCCATAATCAATCTCTCTAATATCTTGTCCACTTATGCTCACACTGAATTATTGGTTGCTGGTGATCTCAATATATACTGGACAAATAAAGTTAGGGATCACCCCAAATTTTGAATTTGAAATATGTGATAGTTTGTATTTTTTTCCATATCATATTTTAATATTGAAAAGTTGGGTGATCCCTAACTTTCTTTGTCCAGTATAGATTGGTTATTACTGTCCTCAAACCATTTTAAAGAGGTCTGCGACGGCCTGACTCTCATGCAACTTATTTCGGAGCCTACACGACCTAATTTTAAAGATTTATCCTGATCAACTTTGATTGATCTGATTTTAACTAATAGACCGCACAAGTATGCCCTGAGTGGCGTCTTTCCTTTGGATTTTAGTGATCCTTGCCCAGTAGCATGTATTAGAGACATGAAAGTTATAAAGGCTCCTCCATGTTTTATTACTAAAAGAAATTTTAAACATTTCTGTGAACAGGCCTTCCTGCACAATATTTTCTGGAGTGATTTAAGCTCTGCGGGTTTTATTCCAGACTCTGACCTAGCATTGGCTCACTTTATTACCGTGTTTAATCGTGCTGTGGATAAGCATGCTCCGGTGAAGAGACTTAGGGTTAAGAATAGGAGAAACCCTTGGTTTTCGAATGCCTTATCCACGGAACTACGCGGTAGGGATGAAGCATGGGGTAAAGCTAGGGAAACCCAGGCACTCTCTGACTGGCAGGTTTTTAGAAAATTAAGAAATAATTGTGGCACACTGATTAAAAAGGCGAAATCTGATTATTTTATTTCGTCACTGGCCAAAAGTCAGGGTAATCCTGCAAAATTTTGGAAAATTGTGAAGTCCCTGAATTGTTATCCGTCTTCATCTATACCACACTCTATCCACACTGATTCTGGTCCTACAGCTGATAAATATAAAATCTGTGATCTTTTTGACCAACATTTTATAGCGGCCGGAAACCTTTTTGAAAATTTAATTAATCAGCCCTCTACAGGGGATATGTCTGACCTCAGCTCTAGTTCATTCACAAATTCTCCCAAACCTAGAGTATTGTTTTCATGTAGGGAATTTCAAGTGAATGAGGTCCTACAAGAATTGAAACGAATTGATGTAAATAATTCCACTGAAGAGGATCATCTAGTTCTGAGTCTTTTGCGTTTAGCAGCCCCAATGATTGCGCATTCAATAACTAATATTTTTAACTTGTCAGTATCGACGGGGACTATTCCCAGTGTATGGAAAGCTGCTCATGTTTTTCCATTATTTAAGGGTGGTGATCCCAGTTCAGTGAACAGCAACCGCCCTATCTCAAAATTGCCTTGCCTGGCTAAGATTTTAGAATCTCTCGTTAAGCAACAACTGTGCAGCTTTTTAACTTTCAACAACATTTTAACTTCACCACAATCTGGCTTCAGGCCTGGTCATAGCACCATCACAGCAGCTTCAGTGGTTATAAATGATTTGATATCAGCTGTGGATAATAAACAAAAATGTGCTGCCATATTTATTGATTTAGCAAAAGCTTTCGATACAGTAGACCATTTTATTTTATTAAAAAAGTTGTCCTCCATTGGTCTTGATTGTGATGCCTGCTTGTGGTTCCAGGACTATCTCTCTAATAGAACACAAGCTATTATGCTTGGGGATGCGAAGTCTCAATTTTTAAAAGTGACGAAAGGCGTACCCCAAAGATCCATTCTTGGACCGATTTTATTCACAATTTATATTAATAATATTGCTCATAATATTGCAAATTGCAGGTTCATTTTTATGCAGATGACACTGTGTTGTAATCCTCTGCACCAACGTGTGCCCAGGCCCTTATCTACCTGCAATCGGCTTTCAATCTTATTCAACACGCTCTGGCAGATCTGAAACTTGTTTTAAATGCGGATAAAACTAAGTTCATGTTTTTCTCTGCTCGGAATGCAATTATGCCAAATGATTCAATTTTCTCGGTGTCTGGTGCTAAAATTGAGCAAGTTCAGTCTTACAAGTATTTGGGTATCTGGCTGGATCATGATTTTTCCTTTAAGACTCATGTGTCTAACTTGTCCAAGAAAATCAGAACAAAAATTGGGTTTTCTTTACAGAAAAAGGTCTTGTTTTTCTTTAGACAGTAGGAAGAGGATTGTCCAGGCAACAATCTTACCTTTATTTGACTATGGGGATATCCTTTACATGCATGCCTCTGATAGTACTTTAAGACCTCTGGACGCTAATTATCACAGCACTCTGCGTTTTATCACTGGAGATTGTATTCGCTCAATCAAAATGGCACTTGCACTGTACATAAAGTATACCAAGGTGAGTTTATTGCCAGATTTAGAGAAAAGTTATCGTACAATTTTTGAGAAATATTTTTTTTTGGAAATTTCAAGTCCCATCTTTTAACATTGTTAATATTTTCCTTGACCTCGAGTATAACCTTTCAAAGTCATCTGAGGTCAACTTAAACATTGCCAAAATATAGGACATATTTGACTTCCTATATGTCGATAATATGAACTTTATCTCTATCTGCAACTATTTGGCCTCCACAGGCCATCTTGCATATTCTTCATAAGACCCTATGTTTAAGCACAGTGCCCCCACTAGACCCGCTTCCATCACTCCCCACTTCCATTGATTCAATCAAATTGGCTCTCGCACTGTACATTGACGGTACCAAGGTGAGTTGAATGCCAAATTTAGAGAAAAAAAATTATCTGGGCTTTTTGAGAAATAATTTTTTTGAAATTTCCATTTCTAAGTCCAATCTTTTAATATTGGGGCCAAAATGTCAAGGGCCCATAAAACGGACTCCAAATGATTAAATCAAAAATCAAAAAAAAAAAAAAAAAACGTCTTGAGATGGTCTAGTTGTATGTTGTTATGTTATTGGAAATTTACAGGAAAATTCATCAGGCAAAAAAAATAAATAAATAAAAAATGTTCCGGATGACAAACAATGGATGACAGATGCCAAACCGAGATAATAGCCTATCAGGCCATAAAAAACTAAACTAAAAACGATTTCAATTTTAGGTTGATTAAAGAGGTCAAATTTCGCTGCAATAAGCAGATTCGTGATTTTTTGTTCTGCTTGGAAAGTCATAAAAAGAACGTTAACACCCAACACTACTCTAGAAATTGCCAAGGATGAGCTGAATTTTAGTGTCTTCTTCAATTTACAGTCAATTTTCCACCAATCTAGGTTGATTTTACATCCTTTCGGCAACAGGGTAGCCAAGCAGTAGTCTGCTTGACTGGTAACTGAAAAGTTGCTGGTTCACACCCTTGGTGAGGCTCAGGATTCAGATTTCATCTGGAGAGATGATGTTGTGAAGAACTCTGTTGATGGGCCCGTGAACCAGGTCCATAACCCCAAAATATCTCAGAGGATTTTACCTTTCTTTCTCTCAACACCTTTTCTCTAGCAACTGCTCAGTCTAGCATGTCTCCTATGCAGCGTGTCTTTCAAAAGAGAAATGCGTTCACAGTGGAACACATTTTTTCACTTCAAGATAAAAAGAAATGGAAATAATTACATGATTATTTTGCCAAACGCAGTATTTTCATTTACTCCAAAATTTAGGTCACTATAGTACACTGCAAACCCTGACAAGTGTGGTCAATTGAAATGTTTTGTGGAATCCGATTGGCTCAAAAAAACTGAGTATGCCAATTTAATGATCTTGTGTTCACAGCACTTAAAAACATGGAAAAAATAACTTAACCTTATTTTCTTTAAGTTCTTTCTACAAAATGTAATTAAGTTAGCCAATAAATTTTTTATTAGATAAACAGTTCCAAAATATTTGAGTTCACCACACTATCAGGGTTTACAGTGTAAGATAACTGATTCTCT
The DNA here is from genome assembly GCA_029692085.1 of Gymnothorax javanicus. Classification (NCBI taxonomy): domain Eukaryota; kingdom Metazoa; phylum Chordata; class Actinopteri; order Anguilliformes; family Muraenidae; genus Gymnothorax; species Gymnothorax javanicus. The sequence continues at coordinate 111,661,835 of CM056200.1, forward strand.
TTGACCTCTCAAAATTCACATTGTGCTTGGAGCCATTTGAGGTCATTCACTTGAGTTAAAACTGCTGATATTTCACTAAAACATGGAACTGAAGAAATTTTAATTTCATGTGGCCAATAAACAGTGCCTGCCAATATATTAAAGTTGCATTTTAGAAGCACTTGGACAATTCCATGGTAACACGTGTTACGTTTTCAGGCTAATATCAATTTTCAATCAGCCGTCATGTCATTGTCAGTCACCTGTGACAAGTGTTTTTCTGTACATAGGTAGATCCCACCCATACACATACACCAGTGGGAAAGAAAAGTGTTGTCCCTTGAAATGTGGGAATTGGAGGCACCAACAGCTTGGTAACTCATGTTACGCAAAAAGGACACACAAAAACATCACTTCATTTCAATTCAAAATTTCTTAAAAGATAGAACTGATACAAAACTGAAAAATCATATGATCAATAACCAACACTCTGAAGGTTCTATTGCACGTAATAGAATTACACTGACATAACTACCCATGGACTGAGGCTTAAGAAAGTCCAGGAGGGTGGGTAACTCATGTTACGGTAACTTATGTTACCGTAAGGTCAGCTCTTAATAACACCCAAATAATAGGGCCAGTGCTGCTCAGACACCCTTTGTTTTTTAGGTACCTACATAAAGGATACATCCACAGCAGAGGAAGATTTAACTCACAGAGATGTGGGCTGGAGATTAAAAATACCTTGTTTTTGGTAACTCATGTTACATTCAATGTTGCTAAGTTTGTGGCCCATTATGCCCAAAATGATGAAGGATCAATGAAAATGGACTTCATATCTGGAAAGGGCTTGCCTTAAACTATCTAAATGTGTTGAGTTTGGAGATATATCACAATTAATGATGGACAACGTTCTCTCCCAATTACAGCAAATGTTGTGCCTCCAAGATGCTGAAAATAACATGAATGTAAAAACGTTTGGTACTTAGAACATACATATGAAACCAAGAAAGCAGCATCAGTTTCTGAGCCTTTGATGTCCTAGTTTTGCCTTGAACAAATCAAAAATGCAGTAAAATCAATCTGAGTTTTCTTGTCCTGTGTTCACATTCTCATGGAATTGCCCACTTGCATGGTAGTTAAATGAGAAAAAGTGACCCATGGACAGGGGCTTATGACAAAGAGAGGAGGATAAAGTAATGGCTGTGTCTCCTCTTCGGCATGTCTCATTGAAAAAGATGTGAAATTAGAAAGGGCAGCCATTCATGAATTCTATTAAAAACATACAATCCAGATTTTGAAGGCAATTAAACATGAAATATTGCTTTGCGAGCAAAAATTTTGATGTTTATATCGGTTTGTGAAAGTGAGCTAGACATGTTTCCTGGGGTTCAGTATGAAAGCTGGGTTATTCAGTGAAAGCTGAATGCATTCAGATGAAGGGTAACAAGAAATTATAGATAGGCCAATAGGAAATAGTTGACCGAATTGATATGATAGGTTTTTCTCTGTTTTACTAACCTGCGTAAATGCAACCTTATTTTAAGAAGAATAGACTCAAAAGTTTTTATCTGTAAGTACATTGTGTTGGATTCCGTGGACTAGCCTACTTTTAACAGAGCATTTATTTTTAACCATGATTATGCTATTTTACTTCTGAAAACAAAATACAGCCTATAACTTGTTTTAACTAAGCTCTTTTATCTCGCACAAAGCGCATAAAAGGTCTCAAGGCCGGTAACTCAAAGCACAATACATGGCTATGTTATGAATTTCCCGCGAAGGATTTCGGGCTAAGCAGCCTGTTATGCGTCCCTCCTCCCAAGTGCGATTCGTGATTTCTTCAAGCTTTCCCTCTCCTACCGGCGCTTAATACAGATATGAACTTGAGTTTGTAGCGCTGTTGGCCTGTAGGTTAGTGGTGAGGGCTTCATTTGGGAGGATACTGCAGGGAGTTAGAGAGCCAAGCTAAGAGCAAATTAGGACCTGATGATGGCTTCAGGCTGCCGTGGACCATTGGTTGTGCTCTTTCTACAGATTGTCCTCCTGTGTTCAGCCCAAGTAAGTTTTTCGATGTTTAATATTTTAACAGTTCGGATTGTTCGGCTGATGCCACAGATGAGTGCTTGTTTCACTGTTTAAAATGGTTGTTTTAATTGTAGTACTTGCACTTACCCGTGCTTCAATGTTGTCTTCCTCACACGAAATTGGTGTTTTATTGTTGGCCTCACATTGAATCGTCATAGATTTTCCATAAAAAAATGGAAAAAGTATAGCCTGTTTGTACACCAGTTGATTAAATATTTATGGGAAAACGAGGAACAACCTGAGGGACAAGTCAGTTGGTCCTACTTATCTTAAAAATATCCACGCGCATGTGAGTCTTTTCCATTAACTGCAGTAATATAAGCACAGCTATAGAACTCTCTTGGCGATTTTACTCCAACCGAAAGCAGCAGAAGTGCAGTTATTAAAACTTGAGCGGGTACGAGGCCAGTTGTAACAGCCTCAGGCAACGTTGTACCATCGATCGAAATGACGGAAAACGTTCTGGTAATTGTTTCCTGGCAATACAGCTTGATGCCACGGAATCCATTGTCGGAATTTCATTTATTTGTTTATTTATTATTTAAAATTAATTATTTTTTTTATAATTTTTATTTTTTTTAGCTTTAATAGGTAACTTGATATGTGGAAATAGTCAATGTTTTCTCTCATGAACCGCACAGCTGTGTCACCACAGCTGGTGAAATGTCTCGAAAGACGTAGATGAGAACGAGTGTGTCCGTTGTAGGATTGAATAGGGGAGACCGGGGTTACCTCGTCATGATTTTGTAGTATTTGGCTCCATAATTCTTTGTTACTAAAACTTAGAGAAATACCTTTACGGTATATGTGTGGTACAGAATGTCGCCTACAAAACTTGTATCGATACAATCTCAATATAACATATATTTACGTCACAATATTCAATTTTCGATATATCACAAACATGCCGAAGTAACCCCATACCCGGGGTTACTTCGTCAGATGGGTGGGGTAAAATTACATTACATTACATACATTAAATTACTACAGTTTATTCACAAGGTTACGTACCCAGGCTGTTGTACCGTTGTAACACCGGTTTCATCTGTCACCCATATGTCTTTGGGTTCAAATTTGTGTTTGTCATACAGCTCACCCTACTTGGTGAAGAAATCACGAACTGAGTATTCGTTGAAGGCCGTTGCGCGGGCAAGAGAGGCTGGTTGAGGCTTCCTGAGAGCTAAATTGTGTACAAGCGGGGAAACTTCGGCATACCCGGGGCTACTGCACCCTGACGAACTAACCCCATGCTGCTTGGCCAGTGTAGCCCCTTGCGGCTATTTTGGAAATCAGGCCGCATCTCTCATCTCGTGATCGCAGCAGGCCTTTATCTTATGTGTTGTTGTTAATAACTCTAGTTACATGCGTTTATGAAACAGTAAAACCACCGTGGAAATCTTTGTCTTCAAAGAAGCTAGACGCATTTCTTTCAGAAACTCAAAGTTTACAATTTGGGTCAAAATTTATTTAGGCAGAAAACACTTACATGACACGACCAGTCCTTCTTTCCAAGAGATGACGTCGCTGGAATGTCACATAATTTGTACATTTTCCTTTTCCCGTCAGTGCGTTTGCAATGAAAAGAAGTGTTACCACTAAACGTGGCCATGTCCCCGCCAGGTCACGGAAATCGACTGGGGTCGGCGTAAGCCAAAGATGAATAAAATCGTTCAAACCGTTCTTGAGATATCGCGTTCACAACAAACGGGACGTGACGGACGGACGGAGCTGAATAGGCCTACTAGGTATTGGGGTGACGGACCTAACCCCGTGGCCGAAGTAACCCCGGTCTCCCCTAAGCATAAGTTATAAAGGAATGTAAAACATGACATCAAGTTATTCTGGCTGATGCGATTAAATGGACAGGAAATGTCATGACAGAACCTGACACTGTGCCTCGAGCTGTTATAATCCTGAATGACTTAATTTCCAATCGATTGTGTCAGGATGCGGAAAGAACATCTTGCAATCTACAAGACAGTCACTTAAATGATGTATGATCTGATTCTGTTCCCTCGCTGTCAATTATCAGAAATTAAATTAGGCTATTTAAAAAAAAAGTTTGGCTACTTGAATTGTGCAACCGCACTGCATTTCAGTGCACAGTTTGCGCGCGAGAAGCCCAGTGAAGTGGGAAAACGTTATTCTAACTATGCAAATTTCCCAAGTTGTAGCATCCCGTGTGAGATTGCACCCCAGTCCCCCCGACACTTTAGGACACAGACTCGTTATAGTTCTCGAGAAAAAAAAAAAAAAAAAGGCCGAAAATTCAGCCCCCAAATTTATGCAGAATACGCTGTTGCTCAGCCTCCAGCGAGATTTCAGCATGTTAATGCATGAGCTGTAGACTAAAATAGCGTTATGTGCTTTAAAGCTGTGTTTGTATATATGTAAAGGAGTAGTCCCACTTGATTTTACGTGGATATTCATTTTCAAACAACCAATGGTGGGTTAGCAAATTAAGACTGAGAGGTCATCTAAGTAATCTTGCGCCCTGTAAAAAAGAACATAATTTCAGGACTTGTTGGAAAGATGTTATCTCCCCTTATCTATATTATCACATTTGCAGTCCTGCCGAAATGAAATGCGGTCGCAGTAACGGACTGTTGCTATTGCTGATGAATCTTAAATCAAGTTTCTTGAATGGAACCAGTTTTTCGCAAATTCAAGTCATGATTTTCACAGAAGGCATGTGCCCATATAGGACATATCAAAATAGAAATAAACTTTTAACTATTCCCTTACAGAGAGGTCCACCTGGTCCACGAGGTCCACCTGGCCCCCCAGGGCCCGCAGGCGTTCCAGGAGTTGATGGCATTGATGTAGCTATAAAATTTTATACTTTTACCTCAGTAAAGAACTGACTAGCACTATATGCTCATATCTGCCATATTTTGAATGTGTGCTTTTATTTCATTTCAGGGAGAGAGAGGACCCGACGGCACAGATGACAACACTCCTGTAAGTATCATTTTTAGTGGCCTATCTCAGGTCATATAGTTATTTTATTGGTGTAATTAAGACATTTTCTTTTTCAACTAAATATGGTGACAGGGTGCAGATGGAGATCCTGGAAAACCTGGATCCGCTGGACTGCCAGGAGAGCCCGGAGCCGACGTAAATAATCAAACATTTGTTTATTTATTTTTAGATATTTTTATCCGTTCATTCTTTGGGGGCATACGCAGCAACCTAGCCTTTGTCTTTAGATTACGGTCTGTGGACTAGGTGATAATTTATGTAATTTCAGGGTAACGACATGAGTTTTCCAAACTTGTGTTCATTCAGTTTCTCATCGACATACCATAATCACGGTTAGTGAATAGAATCTTCCGGCTTCCTGACAGTTAACAGTCGGGTTTCATTGCTGATTATCTTAGATAGTATTGAGTTGCATTTTATTATGATTATTGACCTGACAACTGCATAATGTTGACGAAAGTTTTTTAAATTATATATATATATATATATATATATATGACGGCCTTGGCACTCCACTAATTTCTAGCCGAGGCCTTGACGCAGAACGAGGCAGCATGAGGCTGTAGCCTGTAAACAGGCGCTAGTAGTCGCTGAAAGCTATTTTTGCCGAGCTTGCGAGGCGAGCGCCTGCAATGATCTTTGTATTATTTGAGTTCTGCCCACCTTTCCGCTTGAGTAGGAGGTCTTTTCCAAAGCCAGTAGGCAACACGGGCCAGAACATTCTCTCCCATTCATTAAGCTCGTAATTGCAAGCTCTTGCTCTGCCTTCAATTCTAGGACTCTTGAGCACCTTGAAGATATCGCTTCTACAGCGTTTTTTTTTTTTTGAGAGGATCCGTGTGATTTATATTCTCAGGCGACGCTATGATGAATACACTGAGCTGTTTCTTGTCTTGTTTGTTTATACATGTCTCACGATCATGCGCTGTAAATTGACCTATCAGTATTTTACGTTCAGATCTGAACGGAGTTTCTCAAATCTTCAAAGAACTATTGCGGGCCCTCGTTTTCCCCGCTCACCCCAATCCCCGAACTTGTGACCGCGCGCCACAGGAACGCCAAATTCAAGAATGAACACCACTAAAGACCAGCCGAGGGTCTGTTCGCTGGCTGTTTGAAGCTGTGAACTGTAGACGGAAGCATTTTCACGGGATACGGCGCTGGATCGCCGTTGCAAGGCGTTAGGTGGTCTGGACAGCTAATGGGATCCAGGACAAATGCTGGCTTTCTTCTTTCGCGAGTGAAACAAGATACTCCAGAAAAAACAGGCGAATAATTCTGTGTTTATTTTGTTTTGCACTTAACATTTTTTTCCACGGTCAAAGTCGTGTGTGAAGCTAGAAGTGCCAGAGAAGATCATAATTGTCGACGTCGCAAGTAGGCCTAATCATATCCCCATTTCAGAATTTTACCAGACCTCCGCATTTATATGCATTTGTGAGCGCATCGGTTTTAACGACTCAGTTCCATTGAATGCATGATTTCCGATTTAAAATTCTGCCTGGATGACTGTGCCCTCTACCGGTTGTTTGTCAAGCAACTTTATCGTCTCAAACAGTATAGTGTCTGCCTAGTTTTTGCTTTAGGTTCCAACCATTTGTAAATAGATCGACAAATTAGTTGGCGCATTGCATGCCTCTACTTATGGAAAGTAAAGACTATGAAAGAATCGAAACATTCATAACAAAGCCTCACTTTTCAACAATCTGCCAAATTTATGTGAAATCACTGTTATACTCAAGATTTACGATCATTAAGGCAACTGAAAGCATTGGCTAACATAAATATATGAATAAAAGACAGAAAGATAAGGTTTAGTTTTAAGGGACTTAGGATTTATTTTCTTTACCGTGGCGAATGGTCTAAAGTTCCCTGATTGGACTTGAACCGAGTGTATAAAACACAAATATACTATCTTGAGAATTTGTACTGCGATCTGGATCAATATATCGGATGGATTTTCCTGTTATTTTGTTATTTATTTTAATATTTTGTAATAATTGTATGTAGCTGATGTATTTTAGGTATAATGCTTGGGTGTGCCACTTAAAAGACTGTGCAAAAATCTTAGTTTATGAAATGCACATGCAGCCTAACATCTAAATGCAAAATTTGAATCGCCAAATAGTAATGAGTTCAAAGTAATCTAAATTGTCTGCAAGGGGCAATTCGAGGTGCGGCAGTGCAAAACAATAAAAACACAATACAAATAAATATAACCATGTACTAAGACTAAAACAGCAAGGCAAGCAACAGTGAATACATACCACAATACTGTTACATGCTATTTAAATAAATAAGTACATAATAATAATAATAATAATAATAATAATAATAATAATGTAATAATACATTGTACATTGCTATTTATCCATCAAGATGGAAGAAGAACTTCTCTTAAAGCAAACATGTCACTATGCAATAAAGTCAGCTACTCACTTGCTGACTGAAGGACTCAGTGCAACAACAATATGTCCAATTTTAAAGAAATTAAGATTTGGATGTTTTTGAATATTGCTTCACTTTATTTATGCATCAACAAAACGTTTTCAGCAATGTCATGCTGACCAGTAGCCTACACAACATTGGCACGTGGTGAAAGTATATTGTGTATAATACCATAAAACATGAGATTGGCATTTATCAAGTTACTACAGTCAACTATGCAATGGTTAACATGAAATATATTATACTCTGGCAAATTTACAAACGTAAGAAAATAGATCTAGAGTAATTTAAATAATAATAGATTAATTGAAAACAGAACTTGATGTAAAAAGTAAAACATTCAGTGGAATCCACAACCATGGAAAAACAGGTCAGAATAGATGAGTTTATCAAAAGGTCTGTTGAAATAAATGGTGTATATGCCTTTGATTTTTTTAAGGGCTTTTTGTATTCACAGGCATATATTGTATTAAACGGCTTCTAAAATGGGTGGGGTATGAGGAAGAGGGGCAATAGCATTTGCTCATGATGGTGCTCAGTAGTAGCTAACTCCTTCAAAAATGGTGGAAACTGACAAGGATGTGAGGCAGAAGGAAAGAGGCGGAGAAATTTAGTCTGTTAATGAGGGAGAAGCGTGCAAATTGATGAGGAACACTTGGGAGGCTTAACATTAACTTGGCAGTGAAAATCTTATGAAAAGCTTGATATTGGCAGACATTTGACATTTCAGAGACTTGAGGGTCTATGGCACCTAGCTAGTTAAGTTGGAGGTTAACACAGCTACCTTCCTCACTGGAATCACCCAAGCTAATGTGAGCTATGTAAGCTATATGAGCTATATGTATAATATACATTAATTTTCTACGAGTCATTTAGTCAAGGAATTTCAGAGTGCAGGTTGGAGAAAGCTACTGATTGCTGTGTGTGAAAACTTCAGCCTTTTCCTCTCAGACATTTCACTAACTGCAGATTTCCTTTGCATAATTAGTTCCATAACGTACAGGGACTTCTCAAGGTCGGCCTCGAGACTAGGTCTGGCCTGAGATTGGTTGGAATGATCTTTGATGGGAGGACTACCTTCTGATCAATTAGTCCCATTGCAAAAAAAAATTGGCGCAAATGTGAATATAATGAAAAATGGGTGATGTAAGAAAAAAACATAACACCTCAGCTATGTTGAAAACACTACAACTACAATACGCTTTAAATTATGAATTCAATCCTTACATGCTAATTGCAAATCTGATGACTCCATTGGCTCCAAAAAGTTGGCGCAGGGGCATTTACGATGAATAATGTGACAAGTTGCAATAATGGGATGTGAAACAGGTAAAGCTAGAAAGAAGAGTTAAAGGTGCCCTCCCAGGCGACTCATCTTTTAGCAAAATTATAAAAATCTGAGTATATCTGTTAAGTATTAGACAGTAATCGATAACATAAGTGATTTGACAGATCAATGACGAAATTTGGTCATCTGTGTAAGGAGCAGGGGCCAAAATTAGGCTACCAATCAAATTAGTCTCAGACAACTTTAACTGGATGGCCCGTCTGTCAGTCAAACTGCCAAATCAACTTGCACGCTGTTCTGCGGGCTCTTGCTACGTAGCCACCAATAGCTAGCAAGCTCGGGATTCGGACGGAGTCATGGCGCAGCTGAACGGGCAATCAGGTGTCTGACCTCCAAGTGCACCCAGCGGTGAACCATCAGCTAAGAAAACAAAAGCCTTCATAGAAAGTATGCAAGAGAGACAACAGTAAGTAAAAATTGCGAATGCAACTCGAATATCCATTGGCACAGAAGCATTCGACCGCTGGAGAGATCTGACAAAAACGGAAAGGTTTCAAAACGGACGCACTGGTAGCGGAGTTTCTCTTAGACTGGTAAGCTAGCTTCTTGTCTTTCTTTCTGTGTGAATGCTGTACATAGACAGAAAGTGTAGTCTATACACATCGAGTAGTAAGGTCTAGGCTACTTTTGGTGTTAGCCAAGTAACGGTAGTTGCAGCCTACTAATGGGTAGCTAATGTTTGCTTGTTGTATGCCTAGAGCAGTGTTTCCCAAACTTTTTTCTCTCGCGGCACACTGTTTACTATGCAAAAATCTCACGGCACACTGCTATGATATTATAGCGTTCCGCTCGCGCTACCTACTCCGCAGCGCAACCGGGTGATGAGACAACTACTCAAGCTTTCCAACCAGGTTTCAGGCTTTTATGCAATCATAAAATAAATGACTCTACGCAGTCTTTCCAGTTCAGCCCCCACTTCTCCAGATACTCAGATGTCACTCAAAACGCTTCCTCACCTGTAGTTTTCTCCGGCAAAATTCGATGAAAAAAAGTAATTTTCTTTAATTGTCTCCCCATCGACATATCTGACATTGGCCAGTAATTGTGCATGTCCACTGACATCGGCTGTTTCATCCACCTGCAGCGCAAATTTCCCACTCCCTTTTATTTTCTCCATTACAACGTCCTCTATATCTGCCGACATTTCTCCTGTTCGTCTGCCAATTGTATTGTTTGAGAGAGGAACCTTCGATATTTCATTGGCAGCATTTTGACCCAACATGGTTCCGATGATAGCTTTGCATACTGGCAGGATAAGAGATTCGGCAATTGCGTGAGACGTCTTTGATTTTGCTACTAATTCTGCGACCAGATAGCTAACTTCTGATGCTTTTTCTGACACTCTAGCGGTTTTCATCATGAAACCAGCTTGTTTGTTCGTCTGGCTTCTCAACCGTATTAAATATTCACGGTCTTTTTTTTTTTTTTTGCGAGAGATGGGTGTTTGGTTGAAAGGTGTCTTTTTAATTTATTTGGCACCATAGCTTCGTTCGCCAGCTTTTCGCCGCAAGCAAGACACAGTGGTATTGGGGTAGCGGGATCTCCGGTGAATGTAAACCCATAAAACAGATATTCCTCACTGTAAAGTCTGCTCACCACTTTGACTTTATTTTTCTGGCCAGCGCAGCAAGAGTGAGGTGGTTCAGGGTCTTAGTCGGTCGGCCTTTTCGAGGTTTTGGTTAGGAATTTATCCATTTTCGTTGTTTCGTTTCAACTAGCCTACACTGCTGTTTTAGCTGAGTTTTACCGGGGAATGTTTAATTTTTCGCGTTAAACGATGTGTGATTAGCCAATCACGTGAAGGAATTGTACAGTAGAATACATGATGCGGAAATATCGAGAAGGAATTTTAAATAGGCATTTCAATAAACTGAATTGAAAATGACATGAATTATTATTTTTATATCCTGTAAGTTCAGCCGTTTTATATTATTAGGCAATCAGGAAAAAAACAGCAAGTGGGTTTTCTCGCTGCACACCTAGGAAGCTCTCACGGCACACCGCTGCTGATGCTGTCTGTGTTGATAATGTTGTCTCCGGCTGCACCTGTCAGCTGTTTGTGGTGGAATGAAGCACGCGCACGAACGGAGTGGTGGGGGCGTGGTTTGGGTGATTCCGGATTGGACGGAGGGGGTGGGTGCTTATCTATGGAGGGTGGTTGGTGTCATTATTCAATACAATACACACATTGAAATACAATACACTTATTGAAATACAATACACATCTTGAAAATACAATACATGTGTAGCAATAAATGCAATAAAAAAATGCTTAAATACAATACACATATTGAAAATACAATACACGACACTAAATACAATACACACCTCAAAAATACAATACATGTGAAACAATAAATACAATACTAAAATGATTTCTTTTTCAATGTCCATCAGGAATATTTGTGCCAAAATGAATACATATCACACCTAGAAATGCAATACATACCTTGTAAATACAATACATATATAACAGTAAATACAATACAAAAATGCTTTGTTTTTCAATGTTGGTCGGGAATATCTGTGCCAAAATTAAAACAATACAACCGTATTGTTTTTCAAGTCGTGTATTGTATTTCAATGTGTGTATTGTATTTCAATGTGTGCATTGTATATCGAGGTGTGTATTGTATTTCGATGTTGGGTTTTGGCACTATGTATATTTTAGTCTATGAGCTCCGACCAATTAATATGATTGGACGAGGCATTCCATAGAGGGCCTAAGTCATGCCCGGTTGGTACTCTGATGTATACCATGGTCTGGATGAATACACTTTTCTGATTGGCTTGCAGGTGTTAATTAAAACTGTGAAACCGCACAGATAGTTCGGCTACGGTAGTTTCACCGTTCGAAGTTCGAAATTCATCTGCTGGCCAACCTATAACCATAGCAACGTTAGAGCACTGGCATTTGGCTGGGTATAACAGAAACCAAGATACTCATTTATCTCCAGGCGGCTGTTTCAATAAACTTTACTTGTCCGACCGAGTCAGACCATCTGTCGAGTGAAAAGTCGGACCTTCGACAGACCATGTCCGTCAGGTGTTTCAATAAAACAAAAGTAGGATGTCCGACCATAGTCCGACATGGACGGACGGTTTGTCACTGTTCGTTCGAAGTTGCGAGAAAATTTACACCTCAGCGATGCACTGCTTCGCTATTTGACGTTCAAATATTCGAAATAAGTTAACGTTAAATGAAAAAAGAAAAAAACCCAATTTTGATTTGGTAGATCATTAACTACTATTCAGACATAAATTAACGGCGCACATCGCTGTAGGATGTCACCGAAGTAACGTTCATTTTCAGTAGGCTATTAACTGAATACAGTCTAGCTAATTAAAAGCAGTCTTTGCTCACTGTGCACTCTGTGCTAAAACTACGATTGGCAACAAAACAAAGCTATTCAACACACAAAAGACATTAAAACATTCATATAGTCACAATCGCTCATTTTACAGAATTGAGTTAAGCTGCTTTCACACTGGACACGAAACAAATTTTTCGCACTACAGATTACATTCAAAGTCAATGCAAAGACGCGAGATCGTCCTGTGGGGCGGTTAACAATAGGTGCTCCAGCGATAATGACCGTAAATATTAAAGCAGCGAAGTAATCACGCTTTATTCATTAAACGATAGTAACTGTGTACAGTTACAAAGGAAGCTAACATGTCCACTTCATGTATCAGCAACTGCTGACAGTTCGCTGGCTAGGCGCTGTGACAACGGACTGATTTCAGCTCGCTGGCTCTACGGAAACCATCATTTATTTTTGTAGGTTTGTTGGTCCAACTAAATCCGCGCCTGGCCAATCCTGGCCATGCAGGGCGTATCTAGCCAAGAACCAGCCTACATTGTGCCAAAACTGCATATCGAAATACAATAGGCCTACACGGTGTATTGTATTTCAATGCAAGGTTTTTGGCACAGAGCTCGAAATACAATACACACCTCGAAAATACAATACATGTGTAACAATAAATACAATACAAACATACTTTGTTTTTTAAATGTCGGTCAGGATTATTCATGACAAAATTAAATACAATACACACATTGAAATACAATACACATGTTGAAATACAATACACATCTCAAAAATACAATACGGTTGTATTGTTTTAATTTTGGCACAAATATTCCTGACTCACATTGAAAAACAAACCATTTTGTATTGTATTTACTGTTACACATGTATTGTATTTTCAATATATATACTGTATTTAAGCATTTTTGTATTGTATTTACTGTTACACATGTATTGTATTTCAATAAGTGTATTGTATTTCAATGTTTGTATTGTATTGAATTATGGCACAAATCACCCTCCATACTTATCAGTTGTGCAATTCGAAAAAAAAAAACGTAAGCCCGGCCGCCTGGGATGGCACCTTTAACAATGAGCAATCCCAATCCTGAACACTGCTTAGGCTTGGGAGCTTGTTCTTATAAACTTGAACTGAGGAACTTACTAGAGTTGGATTAACTTGAACTTGGTCCTAATCCTGGACCCTGATTTGGACTGGAAGCTTGTTTGAATTAACTTAGTTATGAGAATAGAATTCAGGAATTGGGGACACGAAAATACAAATAGCATTTAATGAACAGTTTATACTAGAATACTGACTGGTTTTAAGCACACAAAAGCACATTACAATCCAGCAACTTACCACACAGAGAATAGGGTTTAGATACCCATCACCTGGCTAACCAGGTAACAAGATGCAGCCGAGGGTGGGGAGACGCCCACAATGTAAACCAATCACAGGAGACATACACCTAATAGGTGCGTAAGTTGCTGAATTGAGCGAGACACAAATGGAATTTGCATGAGGGATGTGACAGCCCTAGCCCAACAATATCAAAGATGGGTTGAGGTTAACCAATTTAGAAACAAATTGCCCAAATTTCTATTTTACTATAAATCACACCCAATAATCAGTATAATCACAATCGTTACTGTTTTTTTTTCCACTGGTGGCCTACCAAGCTGTAAAACAGCGCAAAAAAACCAAAAAAAAAAAAAAAAAAAACAGGCTCGACTGCAAGACAATAAAAATTTAATCAATGGTTTACTTTTCACTGGAAGTTATTTGAAACTGTCATAGATATCTTGAGAGTGCCATCATTGCCCCCACTGATGCTTCCTGAATGCAGAATTAAAAAAATAAGTCTTGGCTACCCTTATTTCTGTTAATTTCTGAGTAAGGTTTTGCCCTATGAAGACTTTTTCTTTGGTATTTATTGACTGGAGTTCAAAATTATTGTCCATCCGAATTTGCCTGATTTCAGTGGGTGAAGTTCACAAGTTGGGTATTGCCACAAAATACTATCATGTCTACTAAATAAAAAGGCTCTGACAGGATCACGGTAGGGCGGAGCATGTAGAAGTTTCCTTTTTCAGACAAAACCATTGTGAAACTTTAAATAGCAAGAAACTTATCTGATAAATTATTTTCGATGTTGGCCAATCAGGGGTCCCTCAAGCCTTTGGCCCAGGGAAGGGTGCTTTAAATCACCCCTGCCGCTCTGTGAATTTGAAAATGGCAAGCACTGTGTATTCTGCATGAATATCCTTCAAGAAAGGCATTTTGAAATGTGTTTTTTTTTCTCTTTAAAAAGGGACTGACTGGGCCTGCAGGAGAAGTTGGGCCAGATGGACTCATTGGAAAGAAAGTAAGTTGGCCATATGCACAATGTGTCTTTTCTTTTCAAGAATTACTTCGTGAGGACCTGCACGTGAATAGCCCTCACTAAAGACTGGTTGTTTGCTCCATGAGAATTCCATTTGGCTTCTTAACTTGTAAATACATTCTTCATGATTCTTTATTTATATGACAGGTGTTTATCACTGCTCTCTCTAAATTTTTAAAGTTAATCATTGGAAGTAGCTGTTAAGCTGATTGATTGGCACATGGAAATGTAGACCCTGGATTGGGACATGATATACTTGAGGCTTCTGTAGCTATGATAAAATTAAATTTAATTAAAGATGGATATTCTAGTTTGAAGAGAAGTTATTCATTTTGCTCCTTTACTACTACTTCTGCCTAGGAGATTATGCTTTTACCTGTAATTGATGCTAGTCAATATTTTAGCTAGCTGGTTGGTCACTTGGGTTTGTTTGTTTGTTTGTTTGTCTTCTGTCTGTCTGTCTGCCTGTGAACAGGCTAGCACCCACAATTTGAGACCAAACATCGCCAAACTTCATGAGAATGTTGGACATCATACCTAGTTGGCACATATTGTTTTTGGTGAATCCAGGTCAAAGTTCAAGAGAGAAATAGTCCAAAGGGAGGGACCTAGAAAAGTGACAATTCAGCTATCCATCAATTTTTGACCGAGTCTTCTTGTTTGCTTATCTGTCTGTTGGCAACTTTACTGAAAAAGTTTTGAATGGATTTTTATTTTTTTTTTTTGGGGGGGGCTAGGGTATGACCAAAGGAATAACCTATTAGAATTTAGCGGTGATCTGGACTACCATCCGGATCCAGGGATTTTTTAAAGGATTCTTTGCCATCGCTGGATTGCAAGATAAGACATTTGCCGGGATAAATGCCATACACCTTAAACTTGACTAGATGGTAGTAAAGTTGACTGCAACATCTATTTGCGTATTATACAAGAGTGGACAATTGGCCTTGGTGGAGGTCTGCGCACTTTGAGTGACAGTCTAGTTTGACTAGGTGTTTTTCTTATAATAACCCTTATTTTTGTGGATCTACCAAAGGACCATTCACATTCTGTTGTCAGGTGTTCTTGTGTTTTGTAAGCATTAATCATGTATGGTTGGTCATTTATTATAACTTATTTACAATGTTGGCTGTCATAATGGTAAAAGACTTGACAGTCATGGATTACTGGGGTTGATGTTTTATGACTTTAACATTTTTTTCTGTTGTGTTGGACTGGTAGAGGGATAATATTATGCTATATTTCGTGCCACATATTTTAGACAAGGCAACCAATATAAGGAGAAAAATTCCTGATTCCTAATTGGTTCTATAATTTTGGCTATGATGTTTGTACACATTTTAAGAAATATGTAGGCATTTTACAGTTGACATTACAGTTATAATACAAAATGATATATTGGGCCCTATTTTGATGGCCTAAATGGAAAAAGCAAGTGCAAACAATATTACAGATCAAAACTGGGCGTGTCTAACACCATTCCAGTCATGCTGTGACAAGCGCAACTGTGGCACTGTTGCCAAAAGGGTTGGACTTTAATTTATTAATTACCTGTGGGTGTGGTGGGGATTTGGTTCAGTTGAGGCCAATCAGAATCGCCTCTATCATTCCCTTTAAAATCAATGTGTTAATTGATATTCCTCGTGTTTATTTGATTACCTGTGTATGATTTTTTTTGTTTGGATTTTTGGTTTCGATTCTCTCTTTGTGATTTGGCTTTGGCGTACCGACTTCCTGGTTTTGACTATTGGACTTTGTGACAATTCTGGATTTACCCTTCAGTACCAGTGACGTGCCGTCGGGGATAAGTTAGGAGAGGCAGAATCCTCACCGTTAAACAAATGATAACTCCCTATTACTTTGCTTGATTAGCAATCAGAGGATTGATTAATGAATTTACTGAGACGAAACGGCAGAATTACGTGCCAATTTCAGTTTCCACGATGTGATTGCTCAGTGCATCGAACTCAAAATGCTCACGAGACAGCAAATTCGTTCATATTTGCTTACAGGAAGCTAGCGCAATGCCATTAACAAATATTAAAACCTTTCTTACGCCGCATTCAATGCTTGGTCAATATGTTTACAATAATGTTTTCCCCCTTAAATACCTACTTTTTAATTCCATTCAAAAAAGGAGTTTATTTTCAGTCTTCTTTCATAATCTGGTAAACAAAAGGTCAAAATGATACATGAATTAGGGATGAATTTACTGTATTTTATTTTGTGACGATGCAAAACCGATACCAATAGAAATGTTTTCCAGGAAAATACAATGACAATTTTTACAGGTTTTATTTTCTTTTTATAACAAGCCTAAAAGAGGCCAATATGATTGCTGGCTATTGCAAAAAACTAACTGCTAAAAAATCTTTCTGTATTTAGACCCGACAAAAAAGCATTTGAATTAGCACTGCCATCAAATCAAAACATTTGAAGCTTGACAAATGAAAAGTAAACTCCTGCATAGGCAAGGTAACACACCCAACTTCATGAAAAGTCAGTAGAACTATTAATTGGCACAGATAGTTTCTACACACATTCATAGGCATTCTCAATCCAACTAAAGTCAATAATAGCTTTCCAAGCAGACAAGGCATCACTTAAATGTATATATTTCAATTACCAAATGACAAATGAAAAAGATTTAATACCTAAAATGTTTAATGCCATTACTAATATATTTGTAGTAAAATAAGAAGATTCACAATTCTAAGTCTTCTTTCAGCTCGGCTTGCTTGTAAAATTCAATAACTGATCCGGTGTGCCATCTGGTGCAAAATTTGCAGCTCCATGTCCACTGGCAGAGACATCTCTTAAGATACCCTGCGAACACCGTTGTTCTTTTTGAACACGCCCGTATGATAATCCTTAAATGATGAATTATATTCATATTTTAATGGTAAAACAAAAAAAAACTACTTAAACCGAAAGTTGCCTACATGCATGTGATGTGATGACTATAAAGCTCTCTTTTCGTATTTTTTTTTCTCTAACAGATAGTACAAAATACTGTAGCCTGTCAAAAGCAGGCCCCTTACATTAAGTGAATAGTAACAAAAGTAAAAAATACTACTTAAAGTAGTTGCCTGCATGTGAAATTACCCCGTCTTACATTAAGTAGTATCGGTGCGTGGTATCGGCAAATGTGGACGAAACAGTACGCGCATATTAATTGTGATATCGGGCGATACCGATACTGGTATCGTATTGCAACACTTTCTAATTAATTATTAAGATTTCCATCCTTGCAGTCTCAAATCAAAGTGTAAATGTAAATGAATCTTTGTGTCATTATCACCTCTTAATCACTACAGGCTACACATATATAGGCTGGGTCTTGATTGTCCGGTAAAGTAAGTAAAAATTTATTGATTGTCAATTAGGCATAGTACGTGTAAACAGGTTGACATAATACAGCGATAAAAGGTGAAGTCACTGCCTCCCCTGACTGCATATCTCTGTTCAGTACTGCATTCTGTCTGCCTGTTAACAAGCAGATTGTATGACCACGGGTTTCAATAAAACCAGTGAACTGGATTTTCGTCTGCAAAAGAGTTCTGATTCCACTGTGTATCAAGAGCTTACTGCCCCAGAAAACAAGAAATTTGGTACTTGTGACATTGTGTTAATAGAGTATGTTAATGACAATAAATGGCCTTTAAATGAACACTCAAACATATGCTCCTGCCCTGTGTTACACTGAGAATCTAGATTAAAAGGCTGCGTTTATTCACTCTTTGTCTTTCTTTTAAGATTTCAAAATATTTAAGCTCTGTTGCTTTTTACTGTTCATATTTATTATCCCCCAGTGGAATACACATTTTCATGCAGGACTTGCTTGCGTAGTTAGCAATAAAATTGATGGATATTTAAAAAACAGCATCAAAGCAAGTTTGGTCCTGACCATGATACCTTTTCATATTGCGGAAAATGTAACCTCTTTGCCACAATTTTCAGGGGGAGCCTGGTAAGATTGGACCACGTGGACCAGCAGTGAGTATTCAGTCATTTTTTCCCTGCGTAATTAGCTCTCAGTCACAAAAATAGCAACTTACGCACACCCCACACACACACAAGTGCATGCGCACGCACATGCACACACACACACACACACACACACACACACACACACACGCGCGCACGCATACGGCAGTAATTATCTAATGGAAGGCTCTTACCTATTTGCTGAGTTAAATCCAGGTGGTGACAACTTTAAGTCCTGCCAGGCCAAAAAAAAAAGTCACCACCTGGAATTAACAAAGCAAATAGATAATAGCCTTCCATTGGATAATTAAGGTCCAACAAGATATTAGTGTGCAACCTTTTTCTCTTTTTTTGGCCTGGGTGTGTGTGTGTGTGTGTGTGTGTGTGTGTGTGTATAAATATATTTCAGTCAGGACAACTCTTGTATTAAAATGAAAACCATTTATTGAGTATGGTATAGAATTTAGCAGATTTTGGGGCGTGAATAGATCTGCTTTGGGTACTCGGTGCACAATATGTGCACTAGCCTGAATAGAGAATTTATATCTACCTATGAAGATACCGAATCCCCCGAGTACACAAGCAGATCTAAACAGGCAGGAGGAAGCTGGGGTGGTGGTGGGTGAGCAGAAACATAATAGCAGCATAATAACCAACAATGGCAGCAATGAGGTGCAAATGCGAGCTGCGCAGCGGGAGACTGTTGCAAACAAAGCACCAGTATGAACAGCTGCAAAGCATTAGCTTGATTAGCCATTTTTGAAGAGTGTGCTGCATTACTGAAGTGATGTGTGCGGACGTGATTGGGTAGCGAGAGGACATGTGATGTCCGAATTCTGCGATGCAGCAGCTGCAAAGAGTTCCTTGACTGAACTGCCACTTCATTTCATTTGCTGTTCATACATACTGCTCACAAAAAGCAGGGGATATTGAAATTCAACTAACAGTGGAAAGCACCTAAATTTAGATGTTTGTGAGATTTTTGAGTACGTGTGTGGGTTAGCTATTGGCACATGTCAATATATATCCTATAAACCGCTAGGCTTCAAAATTTGCAGAAACAGGGTGACCAAACGCACCTGGTGATGCATGTGAAAAGTAACATCATGCCTTCAGGGTGCAAATGCTGTCATGCACATGCTGTTAGTGCACATATGGGTATAAAAGCATGCCTAGAACCACACTCATCCATCATTGCACCACTTTTGACGATGAGAAGACTCCAGGATGAAGAAAGATTGTGGGCCATGGGGATGCTCCAGGCCGAAAGAACCCAGGCTTACACAGCCAGACAACTGCATGTCTCGCAGTTTGTCCTGAGCTGATTGTGGGCACGCTATGTTGCCACCAGTAGAGTCCGCGACAGACCTTGAAGAGGGTGTCCAAAATGCACAACCAGGCAAGATGACCACCAGATCATCAATTGAGCCCTGCGTGACAGGCGACTGAATGTGACACAGCTGCAACAGGGGCATCTACAGGCTACAGGAAACCTAATCTCAAGGCAGACCATATGAAACCATCTGCAGGCTGCCAACCCGTGAGCCAGGCAGCCATACATCCCGTTACCCCTCTCAGATCGGCTTCGGCTGACAAGGAGACAGTTGTGTCAACAGCATCGACAATAGAGCAATGCCCATTGGTCACGTGTGACGTTCAGCAATGAGTTACGGCTCATCGTCATTGTGTTTGGCGTCGCTCAGGTGAACGTCATCAGCAAGCCGTTATGATTCCACATGATCGGTGTGGGAGAGGGTCAGTAATGCTGTGGGGTGGAGTCACTATGACAGACAGGACAGACCTCCACATCTGCAATGGGAGAGTCACAGGGGTGTATTACCGTGACAACATCATCACTCCACATGTGCTTCCATTTACACGCCATCATGGACCTGGATTCATCAACCAAGATGGTAATGCCAGAGATCATTGTGCATGCGTAGTCCTGACCATCTCCAAAGGCACCAAATCCAAACCTTGCCCTGGCCTGCGATGTCCCCTGACCTCTCCCCCACAGAACACAAATGGGATATGCTGGGATGACGTGTACAACGACAGTACCCACCCTGTCAGGACTTGGTACAGCTGGGTGCGGCACCCCAGGAGGAGTGGCAGAGAATTCCTCAAGCTGACGTTGGTCGTCTCAGTAGGAGCATGCAGCATCAGTGTGATGCTTGTGGCAGCGTCAGTGCGATGCTTGTCGCAGCGTCAGTGTGATGCTTGTTTGGACGCTTATGGTGGACCAGCTCATTACTGATCACTGTGTGACTTTCGGGGTCCCACCCCATGTGACAGTTTGTACCTCCAGAAAAAATTCTCAATTACTTAAGTGATGATAAAGTGTCACGAACTTCATCTTGAATTGCTCGCAAATTAAATAACATAGTATCGAAATTCAAAATCAATATATTTATGGAGTTATTTGTATTTTTTTTTCATTATCCCCTACTTTTTGTGAGCAGTATATATATATATATATATATATATATATGTGTGTGTGTGTGCGTGCGTGTTGTATGTGTGTGTGTGTGTGTGTGTGTGTGTGAAAAAGTATTTGCCCTCTTCCCAGCTTCTTCTATAGTTGCTTATATTGGCTTTCTTGTTATATTTAAATGCTTCAGATCATCCAACTAATTTCAACATAAAACAAAGACAACACGAGTAAACACAAAATTCAGCTTGTAAATTCAGCTTCAAAACCTAGATCACCCATGTGAAAAAATAATTGTCCCCCTCAACTTAATACCTGGTTGTGCCACCCTTGACGGCAGCTATTGCAATCAAACATTTGTGATAACTGGCAAGGAGTCTTTTAAATCACTGCGAAGCAATTTTGGCCCACTCTTCTTTGCAGAATTGTTTTAATTTAGCCACATTGAAGGGTTTTTGAGCATGAAAAGCCTGTTTAAGGTCATGCCACTGCATCGTAATTAGGGTCAAGTGAGGACTTTGACTAGGCTGCTCCAGAACCTTCATTTTGTTTATTTTGAGCTATTCCGAGGTGGACTTGGTTGTGTGCTTCAGAACATTGTCCTGCTGCATAGCCCACCCGTGCTTGAGCTTTAGGTCTCTAACTGATGGTTGGATTTTCAAGATTTTCTGGTCCAGAGCAGAATTCATTGTTCCATTCATTATGGCAAGTCACTCATGTCCTGAAGCAGCAAGGCAGCTACAAACCATCACACTGTCATCTCCTTGTTTGACTGTTGGTATGATGCTCTTACTGGGGAGTGCTGTGTTAGCTTTATGCCAGATGTAACAGGACTCATTTTTTCCCAAATGTTTCATTTTTGACTCATCAGTCCTCAGAATGTTATTTTAAGAATCTTGGGGATGATCAAGGTGTTTTTGGCAAATTTGAGACGAGCTTTTGCGTTCTTTTTGGTTTGCAATGATATTCGATACATAATGATATTGCAGCTCTCCCTTGGATGCCATTTTTGCCTAGTCTATTTCGTATTGTGGAATTGTGAACAATGAACTTAACTGAGGAAAGTGATGGCGACAGTTCTTTAAATGTTAGTGTGGGTTCTTTTGTGACCTCCTGGATGAGTCGTTGATGCCCTCATGGATAATTTTGGCTGGCTGGCCTCTCCTGGGAAGGTTCAGGACTGTTCCAGGCTGTGGAGCACTGGAGTCCCAGAGCCTTTGAAATGACTTTGTAACCCTTTCCAGATTGATAAATGCCAATTTGTTTTTCATCTATTCTTGAATTTCTTTAGGTTGTGGCATCACACTGGCAGGCAGGTTTTACTTAAGTGATGTCTAGATTTAACATAGCTGGTGTTACAGGCCAAAGTATACCCCCATCTTAAAGTATACCCCAGGTTAAAGTGGGCTAGCCTGTTTTTACACCTGGGTATAATCTGGGCTAGCCCAGTTTATACCTGGGGTGTAATTTGGGTTAAGCCCCCCTCCCAGACCAGATTTATATTCCCCACATTCAGACACGTTTTATTTCTTGGGGTGTATTTCGGCCTCAGCCAGATTATGCCCAGGTATAGTCTAGCGGGGTGGGGAGGTTAATCTGGGCTGCTGTACTGGCAGTTACCTGGGTGTGTCTTGTGTAATTGAACCCAGTTTTCATTAAATTTGTTTAATTTGTTGATTTAGTTAGTAAGGGAGCAATCACTTTTTAAACAGAGCCAGGTGGGGTTGGAATGAGTTGTTTCCCTCAATAAATGAAATCATTTAAAAACTGCATTTTGTATTTACTCAGGTTATCTTTGTCTCATATTAAAATTACTTTGATGATCTGAAACATTTAAGTGTTACAAATATGCAAAGAAGGAAGGAATTTGGAGGGGGGCAAATACTTTTTCACAGCACTGTATCACTTTCAGATAAATTATGGTTCCTCATGTGGTGCATTTTATACACAAAAATTTCCATCGCAATTCCTAGAGTCTTTTAACCCCTTTAAGTTGTAACTTTAAAGGTTCAATTTTTTTAAAAGTTGTTTCAGGGTTATAAAAAGATTTTTTTCGTATTGAAGGACAATTTCACGTACATATTATGTATTCACCGATTGCAGCATCTCACTGAAGCTACATCACACTTGTATCAAGAATAATTTTCAAACCTTGGATACCAGGTTTTTATGGCCACAGCATTGCAACAAATGAAAAATATCTAGATCTTGTACATCATTTTATACACATTTCTCTGTAATTCAACAGGACATAATTGATGGTTGGAAGCCTTGGGATCCCTACCTATCTTTGAAGAACATTGTCTTTAAGCCTTTCGATTATTTTCTCATGTACTTGCGGACAAGTTGGTGATGCTCGGCCCATCTTTGTTCCTGATGGGCAAGGCTTTACCTGGATTCTGCTTTTTGTGAGGTATCGTTCAGGAACCATGATAACAAGAACCTGCGAAAAATGTGATTTTTTAAATTACATAAATTATTCGGGATTTTTTACAAAATTGCAAAGTCTTAAATTTCCAAAATCTCAATCCTAGGGGCAGAATCCAGAGTTGAAAAAACCTGGGCTGAATGGCTGAAATGGGTCAGACAAATAGGGTTCGAATAAAATGAAGATATAAAAAGCCAAAACATTTAAAATCTTGTCTTCATTCTCCAGTCAGAATGAAACACTAAGTAAGGCGAGAAAAAAGCAGCACAGGTAAACAAGGGAAACGTTTGACGGGGAACTGCAGTGAGAAGACAGCTTTACACACAAGGGGAGTCACATGCTATGATTAGGATCAGGTGAAGAGGATCAGACTAATTACGTGGGGAGCAAAACATGAGGGAGAACCTAACGACATGAAATTGGCAAAAAGCCAAAACGCGGACAGGGAACACGAGACAACCTATGACAAAACATACAGCTCCGGTTAGGGAGTTCTAATGTGCACAGATAATGAGAGGCAGGACAGTGGAGCAGGTGCGGAGGATTGAATTGCAGCAAAGACTTGAAGGCAAAAACTAAAAGGGCGAAAGTGCTGAGAGCTTGTTAATCAATTAAAGTGCAGCTATACAATCCCTAGCTCGTTAGTAAGTTAGTATTATATACAATGTTAGTCTGGGTTAGTAACTTTAACAAAAACAAACTGTTAGTATTGGTTAGTAAAATATCAACTAAAAGTAAACGAGATTAGAAGGAATGTTTGAAACCCAGAAACCATGAAATCACCTAAGCATGTGAGTTGGGACTGGGGAGAAGCTGTAACTTAACAAGAGACCAGACAGGGGAGACAAAATGCAATGAAGGGCATGGCAAAACATGGACCGGACTATAACAGAAAAGTGGAATGGGAATGGCAAAAACGAAAACATGGCAAAGAACAAAAACTGAACAGAACATGGCAAAACCTAACAGACATAATCATAAACATAACAGGGAATCGAGAAAACATAACAAACATGGCAGAATTGTGACAGACAAAGCAGAATCATGACAGCTTTAGCACCAAATCATGATTACAATCACCTGCTAACATCAGCTGTTTTAAATTACATCATTATTCAGATTTTTTACCACATTGCTAGTCTTAAATTTCCCCATCCCAACTTTTTTGGAATGCGTTGCTGGCCTGAATGGCTGGAATGGGCGGATATTTACGAATAAAATGAAGATGACCAGACAAAACATTAAACATCTTGTGATACCATCTGCAATGAAAAGTAAATTTAGAAATCACTGCTTTCTGTTCTATGGCGCATTTTCCATTCCATTACAGTTTTGGGGTTTCCAAAAAAAAAACACAATTTCAAAAAGCATATTACTGAAGAGGCATACAGTTTTCATGGTGAATTCATTCTTAGTTTTTTCAACTAAATGTAAACAGAAAGTTGGGTTAGTCAACCTCTTAAACCCAAATGCCCCTGGTATCAGGGGCAATCATTACGCATAATAAATACAGCATGTTTGCTAATAGTATCACCGTCATGCGGCGTATCCTCTTTCAGGGAAAAAACGCGGCGAAAAAGTTAATGATGACCTTTTTTTTTTACCTAAACTGAATACAGTTCTAGCACCAAGCAAGTAAATAAGCATGTAGCAAAACATAGGATAAAATAATAACAGTGCTCCATCTTTAGTGTTTCTATTGAATTTATGTTATGCATACAAATTATACATCAAATGAAAGAGGAAAGTCCACAGAATCCAATGATATTAGCCTTGTCATTTTTCACCAACATTACACTCAAAGCAGGCATACACTTTACATTCTACAGTGATGAGCGGAAAATTTTCCTTACCATTGTTATGTTGCTATAAAATATGCATTCGATGGTAAATCTGCACCGTCTATTGTTAGTCCAATGTGTCCACGTTATATTGAAACTGCATGTCCTAGTCTGCATGCATGTTTTTTTTCTCCTCTGTGATTGGCTTGTGATGTGGTCAATTTGAATTTGGGGGTGGCCATTGATTCTATGGGCTCTGACATTTCCAACGAGCCCTCAACAACCATAATCGGACAAACCTAGCCTGAGATGGAGCCTTGCGTTCCCGGTGCGTGAAACTCAGAGTCCATGCGCCATTAAGCACATCTGCTTGTAGAGCACTACAATATAAATGTTAAGCTGATTTATTTTTGGTATTTTCGCAGTAATTATCCACTAAACATTCAGCAGACGTCATCGAAGTAGTTTCTATGGCTCGCCGGCTGACTCTTCATATGGCAATGAAGCATAACTAGATGACTCATTGGAAATAGCTTAGTGGGTAAGTCACTGAGCTGTTGTGCAGGTGAAAATATACGGCAAATATGCACCAAAAATCAATTTCGACCATCTTTCCGGCCGTCCATTGCACTAACCCAGCAAGATACCAAGGTACTATTCACTGAAAATGATAGTCTTGTTTTGAGTAAACACATAATAAACAATTCCAGATTGGCATATGTCTGGGATATTATTTTTTTCCCATTCCCATTTTCAATTTTTACTGTTATTTCTCAAATAATTCCGGCTCAATAACATAGTTACCCAGCTTACTGCTGATGTGGTGCTGATGTCTATCAGTCTATCTAAGTGTCACAGGTCATGACAAAAGTATAACATATTTGGTACTGTGTACCCTGAAGTCATGATAGTTGATGTAAAATGTGGTGTCAACAGCAAAACTGAGCCACTTTAGTGGCTTCCAGGTGGCGCCACTGGCAGCCAAAGTGAGATACAGACGTAAAAATTTGGCTTTTTCCGTGAGGTACCCATATGCACGTATGTGCCAAGTTTCATTCAATTCCAGGGGGGTCAACTCCTCAACTTCTTCAAAAAGTGCCATTTTCTCATGGAATGGCTCTTAATAATTTAGTTTATTTGCTTGTTTTATTGGAAATAATTTTGCTTCGGTAAAGTCAAACTTCATTTGCTTTGTATGTATTTTTTTTTGAATGGGAAAATGTATACAGGACTGGTTGCAATATAAATAAATAAATAAATAAATAAATGCAGTTGTTGTAATTAGATGGAATGTGTGCCTGTAGTGATATATAAGTGAAATTAAATGAGTTTTACAGTTTGGTACTTGGGAAATCTGAAGTGGCACACCATGCCAATTTGGAGAGGCCACCTACAACAGTCTGGTCTCCAACAACAGTCACAAACCCCAGGTTATATTCAATATGTTAAACTCCCTCATTAATCCCCATGACGTGTCCCCTGTTGTGCCTTCTCCTGCCCTCTGCAAAAGTTTTCTTAAATTGATAAGATCTCTGCACTCAGGCCAACTGGCACCTAAAACTCCAGCCCCCCCCCTCCTCTGCTCACCCAGCTCGCTGTCTTCGAGCAGTTTGAGCGCGCCTCTCTCTTCCATTTCAGATGCAGTCAAACACCTGTGGCCCACCAACTGCCCCTCAGATAGCCTACCCTCCTGTCTCCTTAAAGAAGCCTTTGACACGGTCGGCCCAATTATCCTACTGCTGATTAACACCTGTCTCTCTTCTGGATGTGTCCCGGACGCCTTCAAACATGCGGTGGTGCAGCCATTAATCAAAAAGAAAAATCTGGACCCCTCCATTCTCTCCAACTTCAGGCCCATCTCCCAACTACCATTCCTGTCAAAAGTTCTTGAGCGAGTAGTGTACGTCCAGCTACAATCTTTCCTAGCTACCAATAATATCCATGAGAAATTCCAGTCTGGCTTCAAAACATCCCACAGCAGACGGCGCTCCTGAGAGTCCAAAACGACCTGTTCTTAGCCGCTGACTCAGGTAGTCCTGTAATCCTGGTGCTTTTAGATCTCGCAGCCGCCTTTGACACAGTTGATCACAGGATCCTGCTGTCGAGCATTACGTGAGCATCTCAGGTGTCGCCCTGAGCTGGTTCACATCCTACCTGGCCAACCGGAGTTTCTCTGTCCAGCTAGGAGATTTTCTCTACACATCAGCCCCCTCACCTGTGGGGTCCCCCAAGGCTCCATACTAGGTCTCATCCTCTTCCTCCTGTACCTGTTGCCCCTAGGGGAAATCCTGGTCAAACACAATATTTCCTTCCACTGCTACGCCGATGATGTCCAGATATATCTCCCTCTAAAGGCCAATGGTCAGGTTGCACTACAAGTACTGCTCGAGTGTCTAGCTGACATCAAAGCATGGATGAGTGCAAACTTCCTCAACCTCAATGAGAGCAAGACCGAGATCATTATATTTGGCAAAACCCCCGGCCTTCCCCACTGATGCCCTAGGCCCTGTCGCCTCTAACATCCGGTCCTCTGTTAGGAATCGTGGTGTTATTTTCGACAGTGCCTTTTACTTCGAGAAACAGGTTAGCTCAGTGGTCAGGAACAATTTTTTCACCTCAGAACCCTAGCCAAGACCAAGGTCTTCCTGTCCCAGAGCGATTTTGATCCATGCCTTTGTCACATTTGGACTACTGCACGCCTTTGTACACCGGCATTGAGCAGTCTCAGCTCCGCCGCCTACAGCTGGTTCAGAACGCCAGTGCCCGACCACTCACCAGCACTAAAAAACATGAGCACATCACCCCGGTTTCGCCTCACTCCACTGGCTTTGTATTGATTTTAAACTCCTGCTCACTGTCTACAAATTTGCATGGACAGGCCCCCACGTGCCTCTCTGAACTCCTGCATCACCACACCCCTTCCAGAGCATTACGGTCAAAACCAACTGCTCCTGGAGGTGCCCAGGTCTAGGCTCAAGACCAGAGGCGAAAGCCTTCTGCTGTAGCAGCCCCCAGACTCTGGAACTGCCTCCCCCACATCAGAGCAGCCTAGACCCTGGGAGCTTTTAAGTCCCTTATCAAAACTCATTTCTTCTCCCTCACCTTTGATTAGAGATCAGCCTGCACCCCTTTTTTTTTTTTTTTCCTGCAATTTGTTCCACCTTTAATTTTTTTGGTCACTTTCACCTGTATTTGCACTATTCTTATGTCTTTTATGCTTTTATCTGTAAAGCACTTTGGTTCAGGCATAGCTGTTTGTAAATGTGCCATATAAATAAATTTTGATTGATCGATTGATTGACCTAGACATTCCCGAACTAAAACCTCTAATTTTGCTCTGATTTGCTCGATTAGAATAAACTTTGGCACAGATAATGGTGAGATTCTGTGCTGTAATTTTTAGAGGTTACAGACTGCAACTGAATCATTTCGACAGAGATAAAAGTAAAACTTTGTTAAGTGCAAATGAGATCTTTCATTTATGCTATGTTCCATCTTCATTTACTCTGACTCAGTGACATATACACTGATTCTTACACAATGACAAAAAACCCCAAGGTGTTACCTTTATTATGATACCAAGATTATTCAAATGTAGTTGCAGAGATATACTCATTTCATTTTGGGCTTGCCATTTTCGAAAAAGAGGCTCAGGGCTTAAGGGGTTAAGAGGTTAACTTTAGTGGCTAATTGCTGCTTTTATTTATTTTTAAATACTGAATTTAAATAAGGGAATTACATGAACTTGTTCTCCAAAAATGATTTGGAAATGCTAGTGAGTAATATCCCACTGATATTTGGAAGTGTTTTCCCCTGAGTCATGAATGCTTTGAAAAATCTATGAGTACCTATAATAGTAAATATAAAGCACATTAAAGCCATTGACACAAAATTTCAAACCTGGCTATAATGGCAACACCAAGATAGTGTCCAGGTACTGTTTGTGAAAATGAGGAGCCTATATGGGCTAAATGACTTGTTCTCATTTGCTAGCATTCACAAGCAGTGCATTTTTCATGACTTGTCCCAGGCCTTTGTGACTGATGTAATACTTACGGATATAATACCATCATGATCCTTCGTCCAGACAATTCTTGTTTCAGCAAGAAATTCATTTTTATTTCAAATATAATACATTTTTATTCCTGAGGCACACTGCTACACATTTTATAATGGGTGCCATATAAATTTCCTGTACCTGTTTCATGCGTAGAGAGGAGATCGCAAAGAATTTTTTGGACTCAACCATTTTAACGGTAATTCCATTCCTTTCTTGCTGTTTTAGGGCATCGGCCCCGATGGACCTCCTGTAAGTATCTTATTTTTTGATATCAGTACTGTAGTTATTAAATGTACATATAGCAGGTATTCCTTCACCTTTCATTGCATTTGACTTTGCCTTTGGCAGGGATCAGCAGGACCTGCTGGGCTCTTAGGTGAACTGGGTAAAGTTGGACTCCCTGTGAGTATCATCATTGCTCATTCCCCGAATTGCCATTATTACCTACTAGGACCGGGGTGGGCAGTTCCGATCCTGGAGGGCCAGAGTATATGCAGGTTGTTATTTCTACCACCTACCCTGACTAATTGAGCTAATTAGCTGTGTACACAAACGCATATTTGCACATAAATTTGATCAAAGAAAAATGTTTCCTTTTGGGAGACAAGAACAGTCTTTGGTGGTCATTCATGATAATTTAAACAAATGCCGCAGAAACGTCAGATTTCATAAATAGTTTGGCTTATTACAATAATTAAATAATTAAAGGCTCGAAGTTGATGTGAAAATCAGGGACAGACACGGCCCTCGTTGCCCACCTCTGTTCTATCGGGACATTAATGCGGATTCCCAGAGATAGAGAGAGCATTAGCAAAAACTGAATGTGTTTTTCGCTCTGTATCTCTAACTCAGACAGATGGAGATAAGTTTGAAAATTGACGAAGTGTCCTGATATTCCTCGGTTATCAGCTATTGCATAGTGCATCATATGGAATAATAGTTTGAGAGAAGAAGGATGTTTGTGTGGTAAGCGATTTCTGTTGGTTCGATATAGGGAGACAGAGGTTTAAGAGGGCCAGCAGGACCTCCAGGGCCACCAGGACTGAGGGTAAGTATTTCTGTTTTCCCACCAGAGACCAGTGTTCAAGTTGTATTTGTTTACATGTATAAACAATAAAGTGATTGAGTGAATTATTTTTATTCCTCTGTTAGGGTGCTCCTGGAGTGTATGATGGAACTACTGAGTTGGTAAGATCTGCTCAGTTTAATTAAAGAATAACCGTGTCACCATAGGTATTCTATCCTGAAATTATATTCATTTAACATGATTTGATAATGTGAACATTTTCTCACCTAGTGTCCAAACGCCTGCCCCCTAGGCCTAGCTGGACATCCTGGTCTACCAGGCATGAAGGTGAGTTTCTGCTCTTGAGGTTTCATGCATTAAAGTATGCAGTATCATGACAAAAAATGACCAAAAAGTTGATGTAATTTGATTGTTTTCTTTGAGTTTAATTTATGGTAATATTGCTATATCTATGTACTGTATCATAGCCCAGATGTTGATGTCATGTCTAATTGCAGATTAAAATGTTCATTTAGGGGCACAAAGGTGTTAAAGGAGAATCGGGTGAGCCAGGCAAACAAGGGTACAAGGTAAGGACTTTATTTTGCTGTCTTAAACGTACTATATGAAATTTTCTGACGATAGGGCTCTCTAAATCAAAACAATTACAAAAGATAAAGTTTGATGACATTGTAAAAAGGTGTGGGTTCATGGGAGCTGTTGTCTTGATAGTTAAACAACTACCTTTCACAGAAAAGGTGATTTATCAAAGATATTTTCACATCATGTCATTTCATTATAATGACATAGCCGTGAGCATTTTATACTAAGGTAAATTTAACTTGCAGTAAGGAACACATATGTTACTGTACACATTAACTTGCTGACATGAGCCAGTTGTGATAGAAGCTCATTCCACCAAGCTAGATTGATATTGAAACGTCATATCCATGACCTGGGAATGTACTGGATTACTGTGTTGCAAAATGGCATTCAATAAATTTAAAAGCTAAACTGCATGTTTTACTATTTAGCCAGTACTTAAGCCTGCCCCAGACGGTGAAACTTTGCCTGAGGCGAGTGACACGCGTGTATACTGCATCAGGCAATGTTGTACCGTGTGGGGATGGTTTTTGCTGTGTAACTTCCTCGCCTGACAGTGCAGCAACGTATCTAGCATGCTAGATATTTTCGTGTCAAGCGAGGAAGTTACTCACCGTGTGGGGGCTAACTGCTGCAATGTTACACGTGCTCGACCAATCACAACGTGCAGACCCGTCATATGATGTGCAGATGAGTCACATGATACAGAAAAATGGCAGCACCCTCTGAAACTGTAACAGACATCCTGGCCGAGGATAAATGAGTTGAATTGTGGCCATTTTTCTGTTGTCGCACTTAAATGTTTCAGATCATCAAAAAAATTTTAATATTAGACAAAGATGACCTGAGTAAATACAAAATGCAGTTTTAAAATGATAATTTAATTTATTAAGGGAAAAAAGCTATCCAAACCTACCTGGCCCTGTGTGAAAAAAGTTTTTTCCCTTAATAAATGAAATCATCATTAAAAAACTGCATTTTGTATTTACTCGGGTTATCTTTGTCTAATATTAAAATTTGTTTGATGATCTGGAACATTTAAGTGTGACAAATATGCAAAAAAAAAAAAGAAATCAAGAAGGGGGCAAATGCTTCTTCACAGCACTGTACGTATGTCCGTCCCGTTGGTGTTAACGTGATATCTCAAGAACCGCTTGACCGATTCTGCTCATATTTTGCATCAACATGTACTTGGGGGGGGGTCCCATGACCCTAGTCATTTTTGGTGACCTTGAGGTCATTTTCATGGCAGAATTACATAGGTTTTGCCTTTGAAAGCCTTGTTTCCGCAATATCTCAAGAACCAGTTGACCAATTTTGCTTATATTTAGCAGCAGCAAGTCCTGTACATGTGGCGGTGGACACAGTCACATTAGTGACAATTACTTGATTTATTCCTTCTGCCCACCCCCTTCTCAAAATCAAACTGGGTCTTGTTTACGTAACAACATGTGAAGATAACATCTTAATAACACTTCTGCCATGCATAAATACAATTTTTGGACGTAGCTAAAAAAATGTCTTTTGATAAAAATGTATTTTTTTTTAACTGTACTTTCAAATGATCTTACTCTGACTGTCAGGGTGAAGAAGGAGATCAAGGGAGCCCTGGAGAGCCTGGGGCACAAGGCCCGCCTGTAAAGTATTTCTCTTTGCCTCCATTGCCTTCTGTGCGCAGATACATATGCGCTGTCAATACAATGCTTAAAGAT
Source organism: Gymnothorax javanicus (assembly GCA_029692085.1). Taxonomy (NCBI): domain Eukaryota; kingdom Metazoa; phylum Chordata; class Actinopteri; order Anguilliformes; family Muraenidae; genus Gymnothorax; species Gymnothorax javanicus. Next base: position 111,694,389 of record CM056200.1, read on the forward strand.
CAAATGCCTTATTTGTGCCTGATATAAAACGTACACTGAGAAACCTTTTTCATTCATGTACAGATATTTTTACCCCAGGATAGATTGACCAGAAGCATTATAGCAGATTAGTACATTTACAGTTCAGCGCATGCAATATAATCAGTGAATCGGATAAATCAAAAGGAAGTATTTTTCCCATGTTTTGACTCCAGGGTCCTCTGGGAATCAGAGGATTAATTGGGATGACGGGCCCTAAAGGTGAACACGTAAGTCGCTGTGGCAGTAAATCTACATAAAATAATTGTCAAGGACAATGCAAAACTTTGTTTTAATATTCATGTAAGTATGATGGTGTAGATTTTGTTGTTTAAATGCACACTATGGCTGATGTATTCTTCATGTTACACTCCTTTGAACCAAAACGGCCCACGTTTTAGCAGGTGTCATCTCATGCAGTTTGATTTACAAGTATTTGAACAGTGAACCAATTTTATTTCATTTTTTGATCTAGGGGCCCAACCTATTAGAGGCTTTGTCTCTTTCTGACTGACTGACTGACTGACTGACTGATACACCTTGTTGAAATATGCATGTGTGGTGCAATTTCTGTTGTTTACTTTCTTACTGGCGAAGCTGATGAAGAGACTTTTCTAGGTATTTATAGGTATACAAGATGTTCATAAGAACAGGTGCTATTCACAGAGCCCTCTTATGATTGCAATCGAAAAGAGATAAAAGAGTGCATATTGCGATCCAGACAGAGAACCAGATGCAGAAGTGTGTACAATCCAATTGGGCATTTATTCACAAGAATACGGTAGTGCAGAAGTACAGGGCCCGCCTTAGGGACAGGGAAACAGTTCAGCCCAGATGTTTTCATGCAGTTTGGGTGCAGGGTTAGTGGAAACTCAATTCTAAGCCTTACAGGCTGGTGGAAAAGCTTGGGAGCTTGTTTATAATAACTAATCTACAGAGAACATTTACGTTTTCAAGTTTCATAAAGATACGCTAAATTCTGAAGACAAACTTTACACAATAGCCCGAAGAATAAATGACTAGTTGCTTAGTGGGACAATACCTGACAATCTCGCAATGTGCAAAGACATATCTGAGACTTAAATAAGCTATGAACACAAAAGGGGAAAAAGGGAAACAACTTATTACACCTGGAGGGGGGGGAGGCACGCTTGACGTCAAGCCAATGAAAGTAGCCAATACATATGAAAGACACTGGCATTGCTGAAAACGGGGTTGAAGCACTTACTGAGACACGCGGGTTGTGACAAAAACCCTAATAATTTTTTTCAGAAAATGTTATCAGGGGCCCTCAAACCACTGACTTCTTTCTCTGACATTGCATGTCCATTTGAATATCATTTCTTTTTAAGCGGACGTAATACAGACCAAACTGACAAGTTGATATCCATGGTTTTACATTTTTAAACTTTCTCTGACAGGGGCCTCGAGGGAAAATTGGAGATCCAGGTCCTCAAGGTGTTGAGGGTGCTCCTGTGAGTGTCTTCATTTACTACTTCAATCCTTATCTCAGAATTTGCTGAAAATTTGAAAAAACTCTCCTCCTTAATTGGCAAATAAGTGTGCAAACTGTGTGTGGGTCTCATTACCTGATAGTGATATATTTTCTTCAGTTACTTCTTTGAACAATTTTGATTCTAGCTACAGTATGTACATTGCTTCTATTGGAATTAATCAACCTATCTGGTTGTTGTTACTGACCATGTCCATGCCTTTATGACCACAATTTACTCATCATCTAATGGCTACTTCCAGCATGATAGTGCACCATTTCACAAAGAAAAAGTGGTCTCAAACTGGGTTTATGAGCATGACAATGAGTTCATTGTACTTCACTGGCCTCCCCAGTCACCAGATCTGAATCTAGTACAGCATTTTTAGGATGTGGTAGAACAGTAGAATCACAGCACGAATGTGCAGCTGATACATTTGTAGAAATTGAGGTTCAATCATGTTAAAATGGATCAGAATCTCAAAGAAATGTTTATCAGAGATGCCAAGTCTCATGCATTCGGTGTAGGTCTTACACATTTTTTAGGCTTATTCACCGTAGTCCGCAATTATTCGATGAACGCTTATTAATGAGATTCTCACGCGGAATTAAAATCCTTGTGCATTGAAGTTTCAGTTTCACTTGCGTAAAGGTGGACCTCGCCACAAGTAACATGGAAAGTGATTATGACTCCGGAGTTCCCGTGCTTCTCTTTACTCAGGGATTGGAAACAATGCATGTGTTTCATGATCGTTTAAATTGTTTTAATGAAATAAGACCATTTGAAACGTTTTATGCAATTGAAGACATTGCTTTCAATCCTTCAGTCAAAAACAAGTGTGAGAATTAAGAGTCATGATTAAAAATTTCATTCGTGGTCACTTTTGGGGAAATCCACCGTAATGCACGTGAAACTGATTAACATAATCCACAATGTGTGATGGACGGGTTTTTGAGACGCCAAATGCTTTGGCCGGAAAAAAAGGAGGAACAGCAAAATAAGAGACAAACGCAGACAGAAATGCCTGGAGAGAACTTAGGCGCCTTAAAGGACCTAGACCCAGTCTTTTATAACAATAAGGAATCATTTTCTGATTGCCAAACAGATTTTTAATAGAAAGGGAAAAAATCTCAGAAACCGAGACAAAAATAATTAGCACCAGATGGTGTCAGAAAGAGGAAAAACAGAAAGATTGCCTTGCCATCTAGCAATTCAGTAGATTTAGGGCAGCTAATATCAGTAACAACTTTTCTCACTAGAGACCTTTTTGGCTTTATAGTGCAAACAAACACTGACACTCTAGCAAGGGCAGCTCAGGCGGAACTTGGGCTTAAATAGAATCACCCAGGTCTTCAGTTCCATTTAATGCCAGCTGGCCAAAGAATCCGATTGTGGGCAAACCGATATCGCCCCGATGAGAGCAACCAAGAAAGCTCTCTCAAAGCCACCACCAGCCTCCAAAACCATGACACAATGACTTAAATTCCACGAGTGAATTTCTTCAGTGCGCGTTGATTGAATAATTGCTGACTATGGCACAGGATCGGGAATGCCACGAAGAGGCGAGAGACTCACGCCGAATGCGTGAGACTTGGCATCTCTGGTTTATACAATCTTGTGTTATCCATGTCGCAAAGCATTGAGGCTGTTCTAAGAACAACGGGATTCCCTCCCCAGTATTTGTCTGGTGTTCCTAATAAAGTTCTTGGTGATTGTATTTTAAAGAAATCCAAAGCTCTGGCCTTCCTGTACGGTACTTTGAACACGTATTTGCCCCCCTCTGATTTCTTCCATTTTTGCATATTTGTTGCACTTTGATGTTTCAGATCATCTAAATAGTTTTTATATTTGACAATGACAATCTGAGTGAACATTAAATGCAGTTTTTAAATAATGTTTTCATTTAATGGAGGAAAAAAGCTATTCAACCCTACCCGGCCTTTTGTGGAAAGTAATTGCCCCCTTATTTACTATATCATCCAATTAAACAAATTTAATTGATAATTGAGTTCAAGTTCATTAGACGGTGACCGGTTGTTTCGCTACTTTTTGGCTTTTAATCGATGAAAAGAAGGCTGTAAATAAACTTTTCGCTGTTATTTATGTCCAAGTCCATTGGCTACTACAGTCAAACAAAGATCAGATGGAAGATCACTGATAAGCTTGTTAATTCGAACCCCTGTTCCCCGCACTTCATTTTTTATTCACTTTTCTTTAAAAACTTGAAGTAATAAAGCTATAGGAAATGCTTCTAAGTAAATTCTTTCACCAGGATTCTTCATGAGCACAAGCGAAGCCAAAAGTAGGATAAGTGAACGAACTCGGGTGCACGAGTGTCTTTAGCCGATTTGATCTTTGATTGTCTGTATTGAGTCAAAACCCGAAAAAATATTCTGAGCTGTAATGCGAATGGTTTTTGTAAAGTTTTACTCCTGATTCTTAAGTAATATTTATATTCTTAACTTGGATTTATCTATAGTTTTTTAGGCGGGTGATATTGGTTTGATATAACACTTTACCTTCAATAAATTAAATGATAATTCAATAGCTGCATTTCGTATTTACTCACATTGTCTTTGTATTATATTCAATATTAGTTGAGTATCTGAACCATTAAAATGTCACAAACAGGCTAAAATAGTAGAAATTGGGAAGGACTCAAGTACTTACAGCACTGTTGCATAATACAAATGTAGATGAACTCATTGAAGAGCTGTTTTTTGAATTTTTTTCAAAATTCTAATTTGTAGTTTTGTGACTTTTCTGACTCTGACTCCAATAAAATGACTGTGAATGGATGATGAATGATATAATGATATCACTGAAAATTGGATTCTGTTTCAGACTTCATTATGGGAAATGATTGTTAAATCAGCATCAGAATATTTAGATGAGACACTTTTACCGTCATATTAGTGATCTCATTTCTTAAAGGTTTAAGTCACATATGAGTTATGGAGCCAATTATTTTTATCTTTTCCAAAAAAGCCTCAAATGCGTTCCCTCTAAAAAGGTTCATTGTGTTGTTAGGGGGATCGAGGCCACAGAGGAAAAGTCGGTGAGACTGGGCCGAAGGGGACCAAGTAAGTAATTTTATGCTTTGAGCCTGAGTGGCACAGATCCATGCCAGAAACACAACGCTGACAAACTGTCGCCATATAAGGAAAAAACTTCCTTACATGGATGTTTTGCCTCTGTGTGGTAAAGTTAACCTTTCACATGCCATCCTGAGCTTTATTTGAACTTCCTTCACTGCTGCATCTGATGGAGGACAAGAGCAGGCCGAGAGAGGGGAGCCCATATTTTGGCATTGTTGCATCATTTTCAGATTTGTTTCCTTTTTGTCCTCTGCCGCTAAGCGCGGATTGAAGGATATAGCTTTCAGCTCTGTCCATCCGTCTGTCCATACGTTTCTTTGTACATACGTCCGTCAATCCTGTTGGTGTTAACATGATATCTCAAGAACTAGTGGACCGATTTTGCTCATATTTACCACCAACATGTACGAGGGGAATCTCGCGACACCAGTTGATTTTGGTGATCTTGAGATTATTTTCAAGGTCACAGGGCAATTACGTAGATTTTGCCTTTGTAAACCTTGTTTACGCAATATCTCAAGAACCAGTTTACCAATTTTGCTCATGTTTAGCACCAGCGTGTACATGCGGCGGGTAACACAGTCACATTAGTGACAATTATTTTTTTTTTTTTTCCTGCTCCATGTAATATCTCAATTGGAAAATATTTTGTGAACGAAAAATGACAATCTACAAAGTGCAAGCTATTTTAATGCTAGAAAGGGGGAAAAAAGGGTTTTTTTATGCATTGATTCTCTCCGTGTTCACTAGGTTGAGTTGACTCTTGGCTCTTAAATGTTCACTGCATATTTATTCTCATAAGAATTTTAGTCAGCAATCTAAGTTTTCACTGTTATATGGAGGGATAAAAATAGTTATCATAAGATCAATGAATATTATCAAAAATGCTTGCAGTTGCTGGCAATTTAGAAAATACCCTGGGGGGAGTGCTAAGCAGTGAATTGTTTTACCCTAGCATTGCAAGGTAAGGTCATTGATTTTGATATTGCTTTTTACAGGGACCTCAAGGGCCGAGAGGACTCACAGGTCTCCCTGGGCCTAAGGGAGAGGGCGTAAGCACAAGTCTTTTCCTTGGCCCAATGTGGTTGCCTGCATTATTGAATATTTGTTTCCATTTTGATTTTTAAAAAAGAGGTTAAACATTAGCCCATAGGCTTAGTGAATAGGTTCTGGCAAATTTGTTGAGCATATATGGAATATAAGGATTTTCAGCAAGGTGGTGAGCTATGGTATCCTGTAGAACAGTAGGGCTTTCTGAGTGCTTGGTGCCTTAACTTCAGTATCAGTTAAATTATCCTGATTGTATTCAGGTGTATGCATGTATGCACCTCATGACTTATTTCTTTCTAGGGGCTACCAGGAGTTGATGGCCGCGAGGGAATTCCCGGGATGCCAGGCTCTAAGGTACAGTCTTGGCATGCCATAATAACTGCATCTAGAAAGTCTATCAAATGCGAACTGTTACATTCTCTCTATGTGAATCTCTTGGTACCACAGGGCATTACTGGGAAACCAGGAGCTTCAGGGGAGATAGGGGCTCGGGGACTTCCTGTGAGTATAAACTTCTTCTGAGAGAACAATGGACATGTATTATCTTCATGCGCTAATATGTTATTGCACAACTTTTTTTTTTTAGCAAACAAAAGCATTAAAACAATAACAAAGTGAGTGCTGTGTACATAAGCTGTGGCACCAAAAAGTTTCCAACATAGATTAACCTCTTAAAAGTGCATATCCTACTGAAAAGGGTTAAAGCCTGGACGGTTTTGTTTTTTCAGTGGTCACTTAAATTTTTCCATTGTATTCATTTTTGCCAAAGGCGAATTTTTTTTTTTTTTACTATTTTTCCAAAAGGTTTAAATGCATCATTGTTAAATAAAAGAACACCTACTTGAGTGGTCTTTCTTTTCTTCTACTATAAAGGTTTAAATGCGTCTGGCCATTTCTGCAGTACCTGTCTGTGAAACACTCTGTTAAGGTCCTGCCCCACCCTCCCGAAAACCCCAGTTTGCTGATCAAATGGCACATCGCTTTTTATCTTTGAGGGATATGGTGTGTGTTAGGGCATTGCTGGATGTTCTCAATAGCATATGAGGTTGAGCTAAAAAAAAATCACTCCATGCTTTTGAATAATATTGGCATGATAAGTGTAATACCAACATTATATTCTAAGCGGGACCCCGCTCAATCACCAGATTTAAGTCCCATAGAGCTGTTGTTGGATCACAAGGGCCATCATTTGCCAAGAATGCATACAAAAAAATTTTCATTAATGATGGTTGCGATCATTTCCAACCAAAGTGTGAAATTCATCCGTTTGTGCTTGCACTTGAGAGTGAGCTTAAATATAAGCACAGTCCTGACCATGTATCCGCAAAGCACCTTATGGTAGAAAAGAACTGTTAATGGTCCACTATTAAGGGAAAGGATTGGCGTTTTGGAACAAGCTGTAAAAAATGAAGATCAAATACTTCTATAGCCTGTGTATTTCTTCTATAAATGCTGAAGTTACTATTAGTATTTTTGTGGTTTAATTCAACCCATGATCATCGAGACATTTAGAAACACTGTGGAAGTGAAGGTTGTAACGAGTTTCAATCACCAAACACTTCTTTTATTTGTTTATTCACTGTTGAGAGTTACAGATAGAGTGGCTTGTTTAGCTTCAAACTTAGTGTTGCCTGCAACCTTCATGCTTTCTGCTGTTTACTTGATACAACTAGCCTATTGTATAGAAATTAAATGGCTTTATGTTCATGAATTGAATCACACTCAATTCTTCAGAAAAAATATTATTAAATAAAGCATTTTTAAAAGAAAAGCACAAAGGATTTTTATCTTCCTTTTTTATCATTTGTTCATTTGCTCCCACTTATCAATCCTGTCTGCATGTAGTGGACCATTTACAGTTTTTCATGCCCAGCACCAGATGCTGTGTGTAAGCATGGTCATGACTGCACTTAAATGTAACACATTCTTAAGTGTGTGTGCAAATTCATGGATCTCACACTTTGCTTGGAAATGAGCGTTGGCATGGCTACAGTTTTGCTTGAATTTAAGAACATTCTCAAGCATACACATAAACTGATAAATCATGGGCTTTGTTCAGAAATGCTTGTAAGCATGGTGAACTAAAATTTCTACTTGTATGCAATCTTGATAATTTGGAGCCCTGGTTTGTGAAGCTTGCTAGACACACCATTGAGAAATACTGCAGTCAATGAGGAAATCTACAGAAAATAATACCTTTTAAAATTGATAATCGGAATGCATAAACATTGCCAAGCAGTGATAATCTCACAGGGAATACTTTGAGTTTCAATGATCATTCACTTTAAGTCATTTAATCTTGATTTCATTTTTTTATTTTTTACTCCCAAATACTAAATAAAACATTTTGAAGTATATTTTTTGTTTCATACAATTTACAACACTTGGTCTGAATAAAATTGCAAGAACCAGATAGATAACAAGAGATTCTACATGAGCAGAGGTGTATGTATGAAATAAGACAGGAAAAAATATTAAATATAAAAAAAAATATTTTTTGGTTAAAAGTGAGGGAGAGTGAACTCAATGGGAAAACAGTTGAAAGTTCTTATTAATTATTGTAAACTGATAATTAAAAAATTATACATTGCTCCTGTCATGTATTGTCTTGTTCATCAGCATGTAGCATTTCATTTGCAACCTTAGGCGTCTCATTTTAGGTTTTACTGTGTCAGTCCGTTCAAAATTATTTATTGTTTTGGTTTTAATGAGGATACTGACTTATCAAAATTTGCTCTGGCATTGTTTGATTATATAATGCACAGGATATTAATTTATATGTCAACAGGCCAGAGCACTTCTTTCCCATTAGTGCAAACCCCAATTCCAATGAAGTTGGGACGTTTTGTAAAATGAGACCTAAAACAGAATATAATGATTTGCAAATCCTTTTCTACCTATATTCAGTTACGTACACTACAGAGACAAGATATTTAAACAGAGAAACTTTATTTTTTTTTTTTTTTTGAAATATTCACTCATTTTGAATTTGATGTCTGCAACACGTTCCAAAAAAGCTGGGACCAGGGCAAGAAAAAAACTGGGAAAGTTGAGGAATGCTCAAAAAACACCTGTTTGGAACATTCCACTGGTGAGCAGGTTAATTGGAAACAGATGAGTGTCATGATTAGGTATGAATGGAGCATCCCCGAAAGGCTCAGTAGTTCACAAGCAAGGATGGGGCGAGGTTCATTTTGTGAACAACTGCGTGAGCAAATAGTCCAACAGTTTAAGAACAACATTTCTCAATGTGCAATTGCTAGGAATTTAGGGATTTCATCATCTACAGTCCATATTAGCATCAAAAGATTCAGAGAATCCGGAGAAATCTCTACACGTTTGCGGCAAGGCCGAAAACAAACATTGAATGCCCATGACCGTTGGTCCCTCAGACGGCACTGCATTAAAAACCGACATCATTATGGAAAGGATATTACCATGTGGGCTCAGGAACACTTCAAAAAACCATTGTCAGTTAACACAGTTCGTCGCTACATCTACAAGTGCAAGTTTAAACTCTACCCTGCAAAGCGAAAGCCATATATCAACAACACCCAGAAACGCCGCTGGCCTCTCTGGGCCCGAGCTCATCTGAGATGGACAGATGCAAAGTTGAAAAGTGTGCTGTGGTCTGACGAGTCCACATTTCAAATTGTTTTTGGACATCATGGACATTGTGTCCTCCGGACTGAAGAGGAAAAGGACCAGTCAGATTGTTATCAACGCAAGTTCAAAAGCCAGCATCTGTGATGGTATGGGGGTGTATTAGTGCCCAAGGCATGGGTAACTTGCACATCTGTGAAGGCACCATTAATGCTGAAAGGTACATACAGGCTTTGGAGCAACATATGCTGCCATCCAAGCGATGTCTTTTTCAGAGACGTCCCTGCTTATTTCAGCAAGACAATGCCAAGCCACATTCTGCACGTTACAACGGCGTGGCTTCATAGTAAAAAAGTGTGGGTAATAGACTGGCCTGCCTGCAGTCCTGACCTGTCTCCCGTTGAAAATGTGTGGCGCATTATGAAGCGTAAAATATGTCAATGGAGACCCCGGACTGTTGAGCAATTAAAGTTATACATCAAGCAAGAATGGGAAAGAATTCCACCTACAAAGCTTCTACAATTAGTGTCCTCAGTTCCCAAACACATATTTAGTGTTGTTAAAAGGAAAGTTGATGTAACACAGTGGTAAAAATGCCCCTGTCCCAGCTTTTTTGGAATGTGTTGCTGGCAACAAATTCAAAATGAGTGAATATTTCAAAAAAAACAAAGTTTATCAGTTTGAACATTAAATATCTTGTCTTTGTAGTGTACTCAATGGAATATAAATCGAAAAGGATTTGCAAATCATTGTATTCTGTTTTTATTCACGTTTTACACAACGTCCCAACTTCATTGGAAATGGGGTTTGTAGTTCAGCTGTGATATCGCCACATTCCAGTGCAGTTGTTGAGTGTTGATAATAAACCAGTTTAAAGATCAAATGAAATTTGTCTCCAATAGGGTTTACCAGGATCACCTGGCTCACAAGGTGTCAGCGGTGAGAGGGTATGTTTACTAATTTGCATATTCTGTGATGACGCAACCCTTTGAGCGCCATAGGCAATTATGTTTTCCCAATGGTGTAAGATATCAAAGTCAGATGCTGTTGAAAAGATATCAACTTGTTTAAAAAGCTCCCTCAGATGCTCTTTTAAACAAGTTGACACATGATAGGTTTTCAACAGCAGCTCCCTCAGGGGCTCCCTCAGGGGAGCTCTTTTAAACAAGTTGACACATGATAGGTTTTCAACAGCTCAGGATAATTACATTTTTAATTCCTTGACAATTTATTCGGCGCTCAAAGGGTTAATGATCTTTTCCGGCTCATTCTGGAAGTGATGCAATCACTGTATTCATTATCCAAGGCTGAAGCACAAGCCATCTCCCTCCGCATCTGCGGCATGAGACACACACCCACGAGACAAAACATTAAAGCCATTCACAGGTGAAGAAAATTTCATGGATTGCGTAATAACAACAGTGCATGCCAAGGTCTATACACAGACTGGAGATGCTAAATGAACAATCAATTCTTATAGTCAACATGTTGGATGTGGGAAAAATGGGACCTGGGCAACTTGAACAAGGGCCAAATCGTTATTGCCAGCAGACCCAGGGTCGGATTGTGATCCGGATTACGATTACGATCATAATCGTAATCGTAATCACTAATTTCGATGGGACCTTAATCGTAATCGTAATATCTAATTTTGCAGGGACTGTTGTTATTTTTTGTAGTTGTACAAGTTGTTATAATTTCACTAGTAATTCTACAATACAAAAACAATGTTTAATCATTTCACATGCTATTTTATAAATATATAGATGCAGCAATATACATGTACCATTATAAAGATATCTCCACAAAGAAACCTTAGTCTAACCTGTCGTAATCATGAATGTAATCTAGATTGTAATTGTAATCGTAATCATAAATTCTAAACCCATGTAATCGTAATCATAATCATAAATTTTTGGAGAACTGTAATCGTAATCGTAATCTTTAAAATTTCTCGTAATCATCGTAATCGTAATCGCACTGATTATGCGTAATCCACCCCTGGTCTGATAGCCAGACAAGTGGTCAGAGCATCACTGAAGGGGGTAGACTTCCAGGTTGCTCCTATTTAGCTGTGGTGAGTATCTATCAACAGTGGTCCAAAGAGGGACAGACCCTAAACCAGTGACAGGATGTTGGGCGCCCAATACTCATTGATGCACGAAGGCAACCTAAGATTTTCCGTCTGGTATGTACCAACAGAAGGGCTACTGCGGCACAAGTCACAGAGAATTTTAATGGTACAAAAGAGAGCAATGTGTCACAACATGGTGCATCATACCCTGCTGCGTATCGCACTTTGTAGCCCGGTCCACTGCCAAAAGCACCTAAAATGGGCGTGTAAGCGTCAGAACTAGACAACGGAGCTATTGAAGAAGGTCACCTGGTCGAGTGAGTCCTGTTTTATTTTACATCATTTGTAATGGCCGGGTACGTGTGCACCATTTACTTGGCGAACAGACGGGACCAGGGCACACTGTGGGAAGTTGACAGACTGGAGGAGAGAGTTTGATGCTCTGGTAAGTGTTCTGAAGGGAAACCCTGAATGCTGGAATTCAAGTGGACATCAGTGTGACTGAGCTGTTTTTTGTGGCGTGAGGGGGACCTACAGAATATTAGGCAGGTGGTTTTAATGTTGTGGCTGATGGACGTACAATGTCTTGATTCATTAAGGCCATAATGCTCAACCCCGAGAAGACTGCTTTTCTTTTCCCTTACCAATCCTCCCATTGATTGCACTTCAGTAGCTGCTACTTGTTCCACAAAGAACCTGGGGTGGACTTCGACAATGAACTAGAGGTCAAGGAGCGTGTTGCAGCAACAGCATGGTCTTTACGTTCCTTTCATTCAGCATCAAAAGGACTCGCCCATACCTGACCATGTCCTCAGCACGGCTCCTGATCCAAGCCACAGTGATCTCCCACCTAGATTACTGCGACCCCTTGCTTGCTCGTCTTCCATCTTGAACCCTTGAACCCCTGGAGCTCATCCAGAATGCAGCAACTCATCTCGTCTTCAACCTCCCAAAGTTCTCCCAAGTCGACTCCTCCTCTAAAATCCCTGCATTGGCTTCCAGTACCAGCCAAGGGCAGATTCAGAGTCTTAACTTGGACTTATGCTGCTGCAAACAAGATGGTCCCTTTCTACCCGCAAAAGATAATCACCCCATACAAACCAGCACAGCCACTTCACTCTGCTGCAACAAAGCGATTTCATCCTCCTGCCCGCCATTTAAATGGCAGTCACTAATGCAGACCGCAGAGCTTCTCCAACCTACCTCTCCGGTGGTGGAATGACCTGCCCACGTCCCTAATAGCCGCTGAGTCTCTGCAGATCTTCCATTGTTGTAGAAAAACCTCATCTGTTTGGACAGTACCTATCACTGCCTTCTTCGGCCCAAAAACAATTTCTTTGCTTGCTTTTTAGTGTTGGTTTCTTTTTGCGGTTTTATGCATGTTTAGTTGCCTGTCCATTTTACAATTCTGGAATACAGCGGGTGTGTGCCTACCATCTAGTCTGCGACTTAATTGTTTATGACTAAGCTGACTGATGTTCTATTTGAAGTGTACATTGTCTGATCTGTTGTGCAGTTATTTCAATGACCTGATTCTAAGCACTTGCTGAAACTTATTTTGTACAAAAGCATCTGCCAAATAAATGTAATGAAATAATTCCGCATTTATGTAAGATTGACCGAGTTCAGTTTGAATGTTGTGTTATATGGTGAATTCAAAGCATATAACATTGGTTGTCTGTCTGCTAAAGGGTAACACTGGAGACTCTGGCGTTACTGGACGAATGGGATCTCCTGGTAAAGTGGTAAGTTGACATGAAGCTGTTTATCTTTGTAATCAAAAGTTTCCACTTGTGTATGTTGTCGGGGGCACAAACTGTTAAAATATTCGCTGTGAATTTTTCAGGGAGAGCGAGGGGAACAAGGAGAAGTAGGAGCAGTTGGACCAAGAGGTGGGCGAGTGAGTATTTACCTGGACCAATGGTGCTCAATTAATGCAATATGGCTTGAGAACCTGAAGAATACGAGAAGTGGCGTAGCTGGGAGATTTTGTTAGACATGAAGTATAGTGCTGGCAACCCCCTAATAAGCAACAATAATTCAATATTTGGACCCACTGCAGCTAAAAAAAAAGTTATGGCTAAGTACTGAGTTGAATGGCTATATGTGAAAACTTTAACCCTGCAGACATTGACACGGAAATGAGCTCACTCACTCCATATATATATATATTATGACTTTTCTTTAATCTAGGACAGTATGTTTTAGTCACTGCCAGAAATTACTTAAGTAACTGACAAGAGAGGGGAGGATTCATTGGTTTCCATAATGTTTCTGTTCATTAATAGAACTGTAAATGCTAAAATATTTAAAGAGGCAAGGTTCACAATGATATTTACATTATTAGCCTGATTTTTTCTGTGTCTTACGTCTAAAGATACGAGCACATACAAATCCCTATATCAATTGCAGTTTTTCTCCAGCTGCAAGGACTAATGCCCCCCCCCCTTTCACTACGACCACGAATATCCCGAATCACCCCGAATCGGAATTTTTTCATGTTCGTAGATAAATCTCAAACATTTCTTTAAGTTCTTAAATAAATCTTATTTGATTCCCAAACATTTGTACAGTTTGCGGGAGTTCGTCGAATCGGTGAGAAATTTTATGTTTGTCAAAAACTTTCATGGAAGGGTCCCGGAATTGCAATTTCGTGGCTGTATCGTAATCCATTCGTAATCAATTCTTATGTTCCATTACAGCTTGGTGATAGATTCTTTTGCATTCTTGGCCATTCTTAGCGATCCGTGGCTCCCTAAAATTCTTGGCCCCAACCCGTAAAGACATGTTGTGTCCCTGCTTAGAACACTCCAGAATTAATAAAAAGCCAGCCCGAAAACTGCAAACAGCTAGACAGAGGAATTAGGGATGAATAAAGAAAAAAACAACCAAGGCTCGGGCACTTTTAGCAAACTCACTCAGGGGTGAGGAATTTTATTGCTTGAACACCTCTGGAACAAACACTTTTTTTATCACACTCCGTCCAGTCCAACGCCTCTGCATTCTCAACCCCCTAATAAACCAATTTCATCGACCAATCAAACTGCAGCGTTTTACCTGGGACTGTACTAACGGTTCCTTTTTAAACTCATAACCAATCCTAACATGGGTTAGTCCACCACACTCCTCCCCAAAAATCAAAAACGACTCAATAAACTGATTGTTAATCAGGCCAGTTTAGATAAAAACAGCTTCCAGGCAGTCAAGTCATAAAGGGAGAGCTTACTGAAGGCCCTCTGAACAACTCAATGGCCTGGATGAGAGGAAAGAGAACAACTGACGTCACAAAAGAGAATTACTGATGCCACAAGCACGGCGGCACTGGCGTTTGATGTACACTCACCCACTATATAGGGCACTATGTAGTGAATGTTCTACATTGAAAACAATATAGAGAGTGTGTGAGCGAGCGGACAAGTGTGCATTCCGAATGCAGCCTTCGATTCCCCAAGTTAAAATGTCTGCCCCCTGGTATGGACGCTGATTTGAAGACTCGCCGGTTTTAAAATGCGTCGCACTGGATCATTACCAAATTAAAATGTATAAAACTATGCGTTTTAGACACTTCAATAATTCTACTTTCCGCTGAAATAAACTTTGCCGAGGTGCGGTCTCCTCCTTTGAAGAGAGCTGAACATTATTGAAATGAGGAGCAGTCACTGGCCAATCCCATCATGCAAGAAAGCACGAATTTCCAATATCACTATACCCAGGTATAATCTGGCCTAAGCCAAAATATACCCCAGGGGACAAAATGTTACTGAGTGTGGGGGTTATAATCTGGCCTGGGGGTGCTAGCCCACATTATACCCTGGGGTGTGAAACAGGCTAGCCTACTTTAACCCAGGTATACTCTGGGCTGGGGGTATACTTTGGCCTGTTACATTGGTATTTTTTGATCGTCGATTGCTCCATGTATGACTCCCGCTCCATAAAAAATTATGAGTACAGGAGACATGGAGATCATGGGGGTAACTGGTGGGTTAAAATAATCACTTTAATGTAGGCACGGTGTCTTTTTCTTTTCCCAGGAAAATACCTAAGTAAATTTATTTTCTGTAATTTGTGCCCTTAAAGGAAATGTTCACCCAAAAATGAAAATTCACTCATCATCTACTCAGGCCAAGGCTTATCGAAGGGTCCGTGAATTTCTTTATTCCTCAAAACACTTTTGGAGTTACAAAGAAAAACGGCATTGAAAACAAATCCTAATCAATTGAAGTCAATGGAGACCACTTTTTCAAGCGTAAAAAACAATATTTAAAAACCACAAAATGCCTCCATACTGCTCTTGCGGCATAATCCAATTGTCCGTAAGCCCCGACATTCAAATTTGACTCGTAAAAACGTTTTTTTCACGATATTTTTAGCCTCAATGTCCTATGTAGCCGCCTTGTTCATTTTCACAGAAGAAGTTTGAAATTCAAGACCTCTTGCTACAGTGGCCAACGAGGGCAAAAAATTCTGCAGCGGCCCTAAACATCTCCAATTGGAGAGACGCGCTGCAGTTTTGAATGTTCGTATTCACTGACTGAACAGCGCATTTTTATGGTCGGCCAACTTAGCGAGGTCAACTTCTTCCGCGAAAATAAACAGGGCTCTTAGCTAAGTGGCTAAATTGGATATTTAGGCTAAAATATAGTGAAAAGACGTCTTTATGAGTCAAATTTGAATGTCACTGCTTACGGACACTTGGATCATGCCGCACGAGCAGTGTGGAGGCGTTTTGTGGTTTTTAAATTATGTTTTTTACGCTTGAAAAAGTGGTCTCCGTTGACTTCAATTGATTTGGATTTGTCTTCAGTGCTGTTTTTCTTTATATTTCCAAAAGAGTTTTGAGGAAGAAATAAATTCATTGACCCTTCGATTAGGCTTGGGGTGAGTAGATGATGAGTGAATTTTCATTTTTGGGTGAACTTTTCCTTTAACCAGCTAAATTCTGCAATGCATGCTCAGGGCCTGAATCAGTCTTTTTTGTTTTATTTTGTGCCTTTTTTTTTTTTTTTGCTGTGGCGGCAAAGATTTTGGTGTAGGGGGCCACCATGCTAAAATGTTACCCGCAGAAGCATTGGGAAGCGTGTAAATTTAAAACCGTATTGGGCCACGCATGAAGCTTTGAGCTATGCTGAAGTAAATGACCGATAATGACCGAAAGAAACCGGAAATTTTCTGTTTGACAGATATGTGGAAAACCATTTTGATACAGTTCCAGAGAGCCCAACCCAATCTCTCTGCCTGTCTGTGAACATATTAACAGAACTGAATATTTTAGGATTGTTGAAAGATCAGTGAATATTATCAAAAAAGGTTGGCAGTGGCTGGCAGGGAAAGTGTTACTAGTGTACATAATACTTGTCAAAGTTGTGTGATTTAATGTTGGTTGTGATTTAATTACACCTAATTTTTATTTAAATATCTAAGGTGTCTCACTTTAATTTTTCTATTTTCCAGGGTGGATTAGGTGAGCAGGGTCCCAGTGGTCCTCCTGGAGAACCAGGCCCCAGGGTATGACTTCATTTATTCTTTGACTGTTGGTTTCTGTATGAATGTGATCAGTACAATGTTTCTGCCTTTTGCTATCTAGTATAGCTCACATTATTCTCCAGCAAATCGTCAAAATAACTTACTTTTCAAGCACTTGGAAGGAAATGGGTCTCATGCTAGACTTCTGTTTGTTGATTTTCTGCTGCATTTAACACAATTCAACCCCACATTTTAACCAGTAGGCATTTAGAACAATTTTACTGAAGCAATGATCTTGTGGGCTGGATACTTGACTTCGTAACTAACAGGACACAAAGAGTGAGATTAAAAGGAATTCTGTCTGACCAAGTGTGATCCTTCACTGGCTCCCCACAAGGATGCGTGCTTTTGTCACAATTATACATCCTCTGCACTAATATGTGTCCGAGTCGGTGTGATAGTAGGACCATTCTAAAGTATGCAGATGACCCTGCTATTGTTGGTTGGCTGTAGGATAATGGGGGCCATTCACGGCCCGGTCATTGACGGCTTGGTCAAGTAGTGTGAGGAGTCCTCTCTTCAATAAAACATATCATAAACCAAAGATATGATCATTGAAGACATGCCCACACACATGAGGTCATATCCATGGTCAGACAGTGAAAATGTGTGCAATCATACAAATATCTTGCAGCAAATATTGTCTCAAAACTGAAGCAAATTGTGAAGCCTTGGACAAAAAGCTGTAGCAGCGCTGGTTTTGTTTGAGGAAGCTGGCCTATTTCCATAAAAAAAAAAGAAAAACCACAGTGACCTCATTCTACTGTGCATTTATTGAATCAATTTTATCTTTTTTGTGGTGTCATGGTTTGGAAACCTATCTTTAAAGAGCAGGAACTCTCTTAGTCAAATTGTGAAATGGTCTAGTAGGCTGATTTGTGAGTCACGTCCCCTGTACGACAGACAGTTGCAGTGGATAACCAGCTCACTTTTAAATGATGAGTCCCACCCTTTGCACTGTGAATTCTGGCTTCTTCCGTCTAGATGGAGATTTATATTCCCAAGGTGTAGGACAAAGCGGTATAAAAGAAGCTTTGTTCCAGCAGCCATCTTTTAGATGAGCAAGTCATAGCAGTGGTTATTTATTCATTTAATTATTCAATAATCAATTTATCGATTTTCTACTTATACATTTTTTGTCCTTTTTCTTGTATATATTTTATAAAGTCCAGATTATTATTGGAGCCTTGGGCACGCTTAATATGTTTTGTCATTTTTGTCTGTTTACTGTGCGGTTTGTAAATATGAATCAAGACGGACCTTGTCGACTCTACTGCAAAACAAATCTACCCATGGCACAAATAAAGTAACCTGAACCTAAACCTGAGAGCAGGTTCTACAGGGATTTCAAGTGATGGCTGTGTACACAGAGAGTGCAGGTGCAAGATCTGTCTCTTATTGAGAATGTATGACGCATGAAGAAGCAAAATATTCAGCAAAGGACACCCCATGCATTTACACTGCAGAAGATATGCATAATAGAGGAATGGGTGAAAATTGCTCTGACTAGATTTGACCATTTGGTGCCTTCAGTGCCCAAACTCTTATTGAGCTTGATTTAGAGATATGCTGATGTTGCACTTTGGCAAGTGGACAAACGGCAAACAATGCAGTTGTCAAGTGCGGCACTGTGACGCAGTGGATAGCACTGCTGCCTCATAGCTAGAGCGTCGCGGGTTTGGATCCAGCCCAGGGCCTTCCTGTGTGGAGTTTGCATGTTATTTGCGTGGCTTTCCTCCCGGTACCTTAGTTTCCTCCCACAGTCCCAGGACATGCACGCAGGAAAACTGGAGACTCTATATTGCCCAAAGGTATAAGTGTGCGTGGGTTAACGGTGTGTTTGCCCTGTGATAAACTGGCAAACTGTCCAGGGTGGGTCCCTGCCTCTCACCCATAAGCAGCGGGGTTAGGCTCCAGCTCCTCTGTGACCCTAGTGAGAAGGAAGCAGTATAGATGATGGATGAATTAAATTCAGGTGTGCTGTTTTGCTATTTTGAATGGACTTCTATGGTGAATTTACTTTTAAAAGTAGTCCTTTTGATTTTATTTATATTTTCAGTGACTTTTCAGGGACTGGACTCAAGACTAAAGTGCAGATGGGAGATCATTTCAATTGTTTTATTGAAAACCAAACTTGTGGTTGAACAATTTGGGTCAGAGCCAAACAGACAGAATGCGGTACAAAAGGAATAAATGGATTTGTGATCGATTTTCAGTTCAGGGCTCACAAGCTGATCAGGAGTAGCCTTATGCTAATACTGAGACAGGTCCAAGCAATAAGTAAAAAGCCAGCCGAAGTCGCAACTACAAATCTCAATATACAGGAATCAGGCAGAATTGTAAACTGTAAGACGAAAAGAAATCATTACCAGGGATCAGAGTTTACAGAAAAAGGCTTGTATGTAACTCGGAGTGAACTCTGCTAGAAAATCATGGAGATCTGACTGAAGATGCTGGAATATAAAGGGGAGAACTAAGGAGGAATCTGGAAAATCACGACAGGGGCCTCTTTCTAAACAAGGAAATTATGATAAGGTTAACTAACAGAAAGGGGAGGGCAAGTGCAGGAGTGGGGAAGAAAACAAAAGCACGTGGAACAGAATGGGAATGAATGACAGGAAAGGAACTGAATGCAAAATTTAACAATTCAAGGAAAATAATAAAACACCAGAAAAAAATACACTCTAACAGGCTCAGATGCTGACAGTTTTATTTCTCGTCTTAAGAAGGAAATTGGCCACAAGGATTTGTTGAGCTGATGGTCAGACTGAGCTTTCATGATGAATGGATAACGTGACGGCAGTACTACATCACAGTAATGGGCAAACGAACTCCATGCTACCTTGCGACTACCTAACGCAGACAGAAAGCTTATTTTCTGCACTTTTACGGTTATCTACAAGCCAAACACCACAGCTGATATCTTGGCTTGGAATTAACCCTTTCAGCGCCGTGGGCAACTATAGTTGCTCAATGATGTAAGATATCAAAATCAGCGTCTATCATGCGGCAACTTGTTTAAAAGAGCTTGCGGGAGCTCTTTTAAACAAGTTGCCACATGATAGGTTTTCAACAGCTCAGGATATCTACATTTTTAATTCCTTGAAAATGTATTCAGCGCTCAAATGGTTAAATGGCTTCATCTCAGCATTTCTTCAATTTTTACACTGCAGATGGGTATTAAATCTGGTTTCCAAAGTACTGTACTAACATGGGGTTGGCTTCGTATTGACGTTAGGAGGTTCTTAATTGCAGTGTCCAGTTGGAAATCTGAATCCATTTAATTCCATCAGTTAACTTGCCTGTCTCAAAATTGTGTTCATATTTTTCCCACTGGTGTGCACGTGCTTAAAAATTGGGCACAGGCTTTTTTTTTTTTCCTGAAACATCAATGTTCGTAATGATTACCACGCTGTGCCTATAAGAAAGGATAATGCTCTGAAACCCCCCTCGGTAACCCTGAAGTACCACCGGGCGCATCTGTAACGACATGTTTCTTTTCCATGCTGCGTGCAACTTCAAACCCCACTGGGAGTGTTTCAGAAGAGGAGCGTTTTGCCTACCTGGGTGGATTTACTTGCTTAGATCTTGCACATTTTCCCATTTTCCAGTGATTTTTGTGCTTGGATCATTAGTTAGTTGGCTCTGTTGTAAATTTTTTTTTTTTTTTGGACAGTCTGGATTTTTTGAATGGTCTGTTTTGAATATTCCTATAGTTTTTGTTTTCTACTTTGTTGTGCTGTAGCTAATAGACAAAGTTAACAGTCCAGTGAATGATGTGGGTTGAAGATTTCTGGCCTCGATCTGGAGTCTGCATGGTGTGTTTTTAATCACGAAAGTTGAGCGAATTCTCTTTGCCATTTCTGTTTCTGCCCGGCTCATATGCCTTGTGCAGCTTGACACGGCCAGTTAGTGGCTTTTGTCAAAAATGGATTAGGCTTGTATTTTTCGCGGGGCACAAGATACTTCTGAAATACACAGCAGTGTCTCTGATGTTATCACTGGCATTGAGTAGAGCGCCCGCGATCAGCTCAAACAGCTGCAGCACAGCCGGAATGCCATGCGGTCCTGCCTCATGGACCTTACCTGTATAAGTTAAATGTGCTGGCTATCTTCCTGGGTTAAAACTGACAACCCTTGGTGCTTCTGCAGATTTGTTGGAAAATAGTCCCTTTGGTCCCTTAGAGTGAGCCTTTGAGTAGCATTATTTCTCAGTTGATGAAACAGCAGTTCGTTCCTGCTTTTGTGCAGTATATACACGGTCAGGAAAAGAGAGAAAAGATTAAGAGAGCAAATTAATTCTGCAGTTTCCCAACATCAGTACATTACATATTATTGCACTCCAATCAGTCAGTAATCAAAAGTAAAAGAAGATGCATGCAGATGCTTCACACAGTAAAATAAAATTTCACTTAAACTAGTTTCAGGGTTATTCACTCGAACGTCCCACAGGAAGGTGGCATGAGAGAAAGGGCCTTTCAGGCAGCTTGTTTGCGGTATTGGAAACCACAGGAAACAGGGCATGAATGGGCTCTTGTTAACCTGTTGAGGACTTATTTATGCAGTAAGGCAAGCTGGAGCCCCTACACTGAAAAAGTCATCTGTTCCCCCAAAAATATTTTGAAGGGCGAGCAGCAATCACAGCAGAAGGGCTATTTAAGGCTTATAGAGCCTCCTTCTATTGCAGCGCCATTGGCAAATATTCTGCAGATGTTGCCATCTGTAGACTGTAGTCCCACAGGCCACAGCCAATACAGTGTGTTCACTTTTTACCTGCACTTCACACTAAATTCTTTCTTTTTTTTAAGGGGCTAAAGGAGACCTGGGGCTTCCCGGACTTCCTGGCCCAGCAGGCTTTCCAGGAGTGAAGGGCGACAGGGTAAGATCGTGTGCTTCAGAAAATTTATGAGCATTACTGTGGAGAATTATGGCACTAAAATTTCTGTTATGATTAAATGATTTGAAACTATTTTAAAGACACGTCTTTGAGGACAATTAACTATCTAACATACTTTTGCCGTTGGATTTTAGTACAACGTAGTTGATTTACTCATATTGTTTTCTTGAAACAATAAGTTGGTATGTGGTTAATAGAAACTGATAGCTTTCATTATAATATTTATTAAAATATGCTGTTAAAATAATTGGTGACACTTTACAATAAGGGTACATTAATTAGCATCAGCTAATGCAGTATGAAGCATTAACTATCAATTAATTAACAGTAAACTAATGGGTCTACTAATCATTTACAAATGGTGTTCATGTAAACAAAGGTATTAATTAATACATTATGGAGTAGTTTGATCGTTTGAGGTGTTACTTAAGGGATACTTAAGGGTTGTTTTCAACTTCATAATAAGGATGTGAAAGAGCATTAAAAATGGTAAGTGAAGGTTACCTAATTCTCTGATACATAAATGAACTGTTAATTAATTGGTAGTTAATGCTTATTACTGCATTAACTGATGTACCCTTATTGTAAAGCGTTACCAAATAATTTTCTGTTCAATAAACACATAGATTAATCTCTGAGACTCTGGGGAAGAGTAGCCAATTAAACATTTCAATACATTGTGGTAGCCAGCAATCTTGAATTAAATTCTAAATATCCTTTAAAATGTGACTGAAACAGCAGGGTATTCCCATAAAAAAGTGTATTGTCTGCAGTCTGGATGTAGTAAAACTGGAAAATGAAAATTGAGAGATGTTCCACCACTCACCCACAGTATATTGGTCACAACTATGGAACAATGCCTCTGGTGATTGATGGATGAGTTCTAGATGTATTTCTGAGGTATCTGTGGGAATTATGAAGAAGTAGTCTGATAGGAGCCATCAATGAACTGGGGTAGAGTAGTTTAATATGTTGTCATCAGTGGATCTCTTGTATAACAAACGTTATCTTGATTGCTATTGCAATTGAGGCATAATCACAATTACAATTTTATTATCCATTCTGAAGTCTGCCACATCCTTTCATGTCATGTGTAAGGCCTTTGTTATAACTGTTGTACATGTCAATTAGTGGAATACAGGGTCAATGGTCAAAGCTTAATCGACCTTCCTGAATTGAACCAAAAATGAGCCGAAAAAAAGGTTTTTGTTACACATGACCACATAGAGACTTTGCCATTCCAGATTGGAGCAAAAATTGAGGCATGTTCTGTTGAATTCAAAAAGGTTTTTGCATAAATACTAGAGTCATGTACATATTAAACGTGAGTGATAGGTCATACCTCTCCTCAACCTTAGTGACTCTAATATAAAACCTATGTGCAGCAGCTCTGTCTTGTGTTTCATTTGTGACACAAATATTCTGAAATTCGAACTTGAAACCTTGGCGGAGATATTTTTTGTGTCTGTTCAAATTCAAGGCCTTCAGCGTGCTTAAATGAAAATGAATGAAATTGACACATCACAATTGAACTTTAATTTCTTATCTCAATTATTCATTGTTAAATGATCCCATGTATCACGTGTTTGTTTACGACCATCTAAATTTCTGACTGGTTTGGTGTGGACTTATATTGACAGAGCTTTATTTGACATTCATAGCAGATGTAAATCACCACATGCTTAATGTCTTTCCCAGGGTGCAGTTGGTCAGACCGGGCCAAAAGGAGATCAAGTAAGTCCTGCCTGAAGTTAAAACAAAATCTGGTCCAGCGGCTTTCAACAATTACACACCTCAGCACAGCCCCTAAATTAGCTGTTTTTCAATGTGGTCATCAAACCTTCCTTCCTTTAAATGCTATTAGACGCTATTTATTTCACTTTTTTTTTTACTGATTTTATTTTTCAGACCCAGAACAGCAGATAATGATAGGTTTTGTCCCTTTCTGACTGACTACTGGTTTACCATGTTCAAGCACATATGCTTCTGTTCTGCTGTGCTGCCTAAGTTTGAAGAGCTGGGCAGTACCTACTTGTGCCCCCAAAGCTGAAATTAAATGATTTGGGAGGACTGTATTAGCGTTCAAGTACAGTATATATGTCATAGAGCGAGCCTTTAAGTGGCTCACAGCTAATACATTTGTGGTTGTGTGTTAGAATCCCAGCCACGCCATTACTGGCTATGGCCAGAGGTCTGCATGGGCATTGGAATAACCGGCATAACGGGGGTTACGCTGGTAAAAAATGTTTTACTTCATCAATCTCTAGTGACTACTACTGCCAGGCGCATGTAGCTGTACAAACTAAATTGTGCACTGACTCTGTGATCCTCCCGCTGGCATAGGCAGTGTGTAATTGGTGGTGGGACTGCATAGTTGTCATGTGAGTTGGGGGAATCTCGTGCCACGCTGTCTACCTCCTGAGTCACGGGAGCAGCTCCCTTCGTAGCAAAGAAAACAGTTCAGTTTTGTTCACTGTGGGAGGTGGGGGGGGGGATCCAAAAAAAAAAATGTATTTCATAGAGCCCTCCCATGATTGAGTGTGAAAAGCAGTGAAAGATTCCCAAGCCTGTTGGTCAGGGGCAATTTGATGCACAAGCTTCCTCGGGCTAATGCCCAGGGGCCCCGGCCGACAAGGGGCCTCAATTGGCCAGATTTGAAAATATTTTAAAGTGAAATTTCTGAAGATTTAAAGTCTTACTGCAGATGTACCTCTAAAACACCTACCGTACTCCCAATTGCACAGGCGCATCGGGGCATGGGAGTATGTACTCTGGTGCATGGAACTGCAGTCGCATGGAAAGTTTTGTTCTCTATAGGACATGTTTGCGCTTAGCGGCGACACCCGACTCATTAACTTGAACCTGCAGTCTGCACAATAATGGTACAGTACAGTAACGTTGTTTACTCTGAATAGCACTGTCGGCTGTCGTAGGGATGAGTTTACTTTCGCAAGTAATTCAGCGAAGTCACCTCTCTTTTGGGTGGCATGCTTAGCTTGATCTTTACTGGTGTTGAACACATTGGCGATGTGCTCTCAACGATCTCTGTAATATCACTTGATAGGCTTAGCGAATAGCGTTCTCTTTGTCATTGGTGTTTGGCGCTTGGCAGACGCGAGAAATATTTCAGTTATTGAGCATCCAGGAAATCTCTTTGTGGAGTTGTCTTTATGATGTTCACTATGTCAGCCTTCATACGGACAAAAGCATACTCTACTCTACTAATGTTGCACTTCAGAAAATAAGTATACGAGTAAGGTACAGTGGGCTACAAGTCACCCATTTCTGCATTTTCTGAAATTTGCAGAAACGAAGGTAGCCTACTCTGAATGGTCAAATTATTCTTGCCTACCCTTGTGTTCAGGTAGCATCACTGGTAGCCGCTTTGAATTTCCAGTGAAAACCAACCCCAGGATGAAGTTGGTATTGTTTTGCAGTCATGTCTGTTTTCATTATATTCTCATAAATGCAAAGAGGGGAATCTAGGGGCTTGTCCCCATTTGAATTCAAACAATTTTAACTTGAAGAATAGGAATTTCAAGGGCAAAAGAGATCTGGATAGGCTCTTTCACTTAAGTTTTCCCTTAAATTGGCTCAAAGTCAGAAAAACCATTTTTCTCATGATGTAGGACAAGGTGTTATACATATTCTGAATCTGCTGGTTGCAGCTCTTCACTGAAGCTGCACCACACTTATACTGAGAGAAATATTCAAACCCTGGACGTCAGGCTTTTATGACCACAGCATTACATCAAATGAAAATGTACTGAAACACAGTGAAAATGCAACACCTAATTTTTGTAATTGTAGCTGATTTTTTGAAGCCATCAAAATTACCACAGAAGAAATATTGTGGTATGATGGTTAAAAGCTGTTGTGCAAGTCCGGGTTCAAACCCAGTTTGTGTGTGTGTCAGGGGATCACTTCTCCAAAACGCAACTTTGTCATGTCATTAGCAGCAGGTTGAATGCATCACTTGAATGACATGCAAGGGCAAAGCAAGACATTGGACGTGTAAAAGGCACAGTGTTCCATCCCCATCAGCATCAATGTCAGAATGCCACAGCTTACAGAACAGCAGAGGGAGTGAGCTCTGGGGATGCTGCTTGGGTGAACATCTCAAAGAGAGGTTGCCCGCTGGTTCAGGGTCAGTTCATCCACCATCAACAGACTGGCACATTGCTACCAACAGACAGGAAGTGTTCACGATCGCCCCCGACCAACACAACTTCCAGTTACGATGGCACGTCAGGACCGACACATATGGCGTATACATCTGAGGAGCCGGTTCCAAACAGCAGCAGACACGGCTCAGAACAAGATAGGACACCACGAACGCCCCATCCATGCCATGACTGTGATTCGCCGACTACGAGATGCTGGGTTAAGGTGGCGGAGGCAGTATTGAGGCAACATCATGACACGCTGTCACAGAGACAACAGACCCCAGTTTGCTTGACAGCATCATCTTCAGCCGCCACGAGTCTTCCACCGTTGGTTTTTTCAGACAAATCCAGGTTCAGTGTGTCATTTGCTGACAGCAGACAACGGGTGTACTGGAGGCAATATGAACGTCATCAAGGCAGATGTGTTCTGGAGAGAAATCGGTTTGGTGGGGGTAGTGTCATGGTCTGGGCTGCCATTAATGTGAGATTTTGGAGTGAACTTGTTGTGATGCGTGGAGGTCTAACGGCACAGCGATATGTGGATGAGATTTTAAGACCAGTTCTCCAACCACTGTTGAACAACCATGGACAGCAACGATTACCATTCACATTCCAACACGACAACGCCCGTCCCCATACCGTACGCCTCACCAGAGACCTTCTCCAACAAGCAGGGGTCGATGTCCTGCCTTGGCCATCCATTTAACCCGATCTTAACCCCATTGAACAAATGTGGGATGAACTGGGTCGTCGTGTGCGCCAGCGTCAACATCAACCACAACGTCGCCGAGTTGACAGCAGCACTACAGGAGGAGTGGAGGAACATACCCAAGCAACTGTGCGACGTTTGTGTGAAATGATGCCTCGCCGTTTACACGCACGTGTGCAAGCACAGGGGGGACACACTCGCTACTGACAGTTTGTGGAGGGTCTGTGCATTCACAGCGGCATATCGGAAACATTTGTTGAGATAATGAGATGAAACTCTACAGTGTTATGGACAATGAAATATTTCATCTATTCGTATTAAAATTGAATCGAAAAACATTGGGTGCTTCTTCTTTTTGGTTATTAAATATGGGTGTTGCGTTTTCACTGTGTGTCAGTATATCTAGGTCTTGCACATCATTTTATACACATTTCTCAGTAATTCAGCAGGACATATTTGGCATCGCTGGAAACCTTGGGATCCCCACTCGAGTTTGAAACAGGCCTGAATAGTTCCACAGGTGTGAATACAAACAGCAGCATTTGACGGGCCCATATATGGGCCCATAAGTTTTATGGGGTTAAAATCTGTTCAGCTTATGGGTGGATGCGTCGCTCATCAATGTCAGTTTCAGAGCAAGTGAATAATCACAAAAGAGAAATGGGGGGAATCATTTCTTAATTGATCCCCTTTTATTACAGTGGAACTGTCACTTGTTTCCATTGCAATGTTTCAACACATCTCCTTTTCGCCTCGCTTTTAAAAATGTGCCTATTGTCGCGCCTAGCTTTTTTCAAACACAAGCACATTTCCTGAGTGCATAGTGCCTTACAAGTCTTTTGTAATTAGTGGGGAAAGGCTGTTATTTAATTCAGTCAGTATATTATATGGTACTTTGAGAATTGGAGCATTTATTAAGTTTTAATGCTCCTCATGCTTTTCTATAATTGTGAAGGGAGAACCTGGAGCAGAGGGGACACCAGGAGACAAAGGAGACCAGGTAAGGAAAAACCAAATCAACATTAAATCATTGCAGTTATTACCCACTCCTGAACGGCTCAGTCGGAAAAGGTCCTCACATTTTCCCATTCCATGCCTCGCTTTTTAATCTGCGCTATATCATCACCTGCCAACGGGTTTGAGCGGATTATCAGTCAACTGCAATAGAAGCCAGTGAACCTGTTTACTCTGAAGTGAATGTTAATCAATGTTTTTTATTCAATATTTCAGGTGTTAATGTAATTGTTTACTCAGTTTAAAATATATTTTGCAGGGAGATCAAGGCGAGCCTGGAGCCAAAGGATCTGTAAGTTTATATGGGAATGTGTCTGATGTAATTGTGTAACATTGTCACAATATCAAAAATGCTAAAACTAATTACCAAAGGATCGAGCAAATGTTGCTGATTCATGTGTACTAATTTACTTGTCGTATGTCAGTCAAAGCTTGGATAAAGCACAAATCCAGTATCTTGGTTAATAGCGATTAAGAAATTACCTGGGCAGAAAAGCAGTTTGTGCCCAGGCGCACTCTCATGTATTTACACTCACCTTACCCTCAGGGCCTCCCTGGACCTGCTGGTGTTTGTGAAAGGTTTGCCTGTTACACGCACAGAGTGCTGATAATTTTTTGATCCCATGGTTGCGCACATATTGGGTCAAGGTTTAGAAGTTTTTCAAGGGTTCAAATTCATAGGCCACAAAGTCATGCAGATGGAATATTATTACTACATTCTGCACCCTAGAGTGACCCAGAAAGATCTCCTAATTGTGAAGGTCAAAGAGGAATTTTTCTTCATTTTGGTTTTCATTAAACTGAATTGAGACTCTTGGCCCTTCTATGCAATCATGAGTAAACATCAAACATGACTGCCCATGTCCCAGTGAGCATTTCTCAGTTGAAAAGACATTTAAAAATGTCTCTTGTCAGCATTGAAAAGACGTTAAAAACAGGTTTAAAAGTGAAAATGTTTTCACCAACTACAGATACTGTACAGAGCATTCATTCTCCCCCACTATCCTGTTTCTTGCTCTTTTTTGGCCAAGATAAACCAAGCATAAACACGGCGCTTCTGTCTAGAATCTGCGCAGGCTGTACAGATCGATGAGGCCTAACCACCTCGTAACTCTCTGGAGCTTGGTTAAAATTCAAGACCACAAGTCACTCGCTTCACTAGCTTATGCTCAGCTCCGCTGCCAGATGATCACGGAAACACACCACCAGTTGTATTTTAGCTGTTGCTATGGTTTGCATAGTTCTCCTGTTAGATATGCCCTCGAATGTTCTGTGTTTCTTAGTTTGATAAATTAATTTATTATACCTAGTCTCTGCTTTGTTGCTGGATAAACTTGAGAATTTGAGTCAAAATAGCCTATTTAGAAATGTATAACTTCTTCAGATTATTAAAGTTCTGAGCAGAACTATTAGGAACATTTAACGCAATTCCGTGAGGCGAGGATGCAGCCATAAATCATTAAATGAAAGGTTTCTAAATATTGAAATATTCACTGTAAAGTTCTGTGAACTGTTAAAAACTAACTCAAATCAATATTTTGTGTGACTACCCTTTGTCTAAAAATTTGGGAAATTGTACTGCAGTTTTGTATAATATTGGCTGTTCAGTAGTTTTTTTGGACAATATGCCACAGCTCCTCTGCAGACTCTCGGTCTCACTCTCCCCAGGTATTCCCACACAGCCTTGTAATGATGTTCAGATCAGGGCTCCATCATGGCGTATTATTTATATCTACTGTATTTAGTGAAATAAGTTCTTGTTTAAGATATGTAAATCTCATGCAAGATTTTTTTTGTTAACATTCGATGCTTCAAATGTGCCTTTTATCTTCAGCACCACTAAGATGGAAGGCAAAAACAAACATCAACATCAAATTTAAAAAAAAAAAAAAAAAAAATCTTGGGTGCCTTAGACTTTTGCCCTGAGCTGTAAATTTTTGATTTAATTTTATTTTATTTTATCATTGATTTTGGCTATTATTCTTCACCCCTTTGTGCAGAATACAGATATTGCCAGTTTTTTCCTGTTATGCATGAGCCTATTTAAGGCTTTATAACTCAGTATTTGTGTCACAGAGACTGTGGAAAATTATTTCAGTGAAGCAAGACATTTGGAAATTCAGTTTCAGAATTGTTCAGGAATTAAATTTCAGAATTTACGGACGTCGGCGTCTATATCTGCGCAAAGGGGTTAATTTCTATTACTTTTACTATTAATCATCAGCCAGTTCATCTTCATAGTCTTCCGAAAGCAAAACAGGTTGAAACTTTTTCTCACAGTCTACACATAAAATTCTATAATAACGTACATCGCGAAGCCAAATTGCTAAAGCTGAGACAGTGCACTTTAACTTCCCATGATTTGCTTCTGTACAAGTGTATATTGTTCCAATCAAGAAAAATATCTTTTCCCCAATTATTAAGGAGCCCAAAAACCCTGCTGAACACCTCTGTTGCACAGAGAAGCTCATATAAAACATACAAATACATGCTAATTGAAGGTTTGGTGTTTTGCAAAGTAAATGTACAGAATGAAGCCACATGTTTTTCTCTGTTTCTAGACTGGGAAGCCTGGAGATGCTGGAGCCAAGGGACCAGAGGGGAGCCGCGGACAGCCCGGACCTGAGGGACTTCCTGGCAGCCCTGGACCGCGGGGAATGCAAGGAGACAGGGGTGTGCCCGGGTTACCAGGGTTACAGGGACCAACAGTAGGTCCTCCCCCAAGAGTGTGAAATTAAATGCACGAATACTGTGCTTTGAAAATCGAGCAATCACGATGCCTCTTACTGTATGTTAATGTTAAAAGTAAATTGTTAGCCTCATAGCATAATTGCCAAAGTCATATTTTTGCCAAATTGAGATACCGACTGCCTGTTCTTTCGTGTTGGCAAAAAAAAAAAAAAAGCACTTTTTCCTTTTTTCTCAAAACCTAAAAAAATTTGAAAGAAAAATAAAATCCATTCTCTAAATTAAAAAAATAAAAAGTAAAAATAAATTAAAAAGCAAAAATGAGACAGGCAATTATGTTATGAGGCTAACAAAATTTCACCGTTGAATAATTTCATATAGATGTTTAATGTGCTTAGTCCATGTTTTAAATGGTCCAAAACAATATATTTAAAATCGAAGAATGGGTTGCTGCGTTGGCTCACTTCGCAGAGTCATTTGCAGCGCGAAAGTGACCATCAACGTCTGGGATCTGTTTGGGCAGCGCTAGAGCGGGCTGTGACCAGCAGCCTCACTGTAGCAGCACATAACTGAAGACCCCAGTGCTAAAAGTAATTCAGACACAAAATGTCCATTTTGGGAAAATGGAGGCAGTGGACTTGGGTCACTATAGAAGATGTTTTCCCTTCCTTACTCCACGGTGTGTGAAAATGTGATTGAAGTACCTTTAGCACTGACTCTTCAATTGATGTTGCATTGTTCAGAGGTATGGGAGGGGTACAGACCACTGCCATGGTCTTATATCTCTCATAATGCACTGTATATCGAGGGCTGACTGCAATAAACAGTTATGTCCAGATGTTATATATTGGACATAACTGTTTACCACAGTCAGCCCTCGATATACTGTACTTCTACTGTACTGTACTTTTCCAGAAAGTGAAATTTTTCCATTTTTACGCACACTTGAATATTTACTGATGAAATATTTTTCCTAGATTCAAGTCCAAAGGTCATACAGTACCCTATCACATTAAAATGTATTCCCCTGGAGATGCAGGGCTGTAGTAACACTGAAAGCTTTGTTGCATAATATTCAAATATTCATTTTTCTCGAAGGGTAAAGCACCTAGTGATCAGCACATCAAGCAAGTCTGCATCAGGGTAATGCAGGGTAAGTATTTTACACATCATTTCATTTCACAGAAACTTAATCAAAAGATATGCACTGTGTTCAGTTCAGACCAAGGGTGCCATTAGTTAAGGGTGCCATTAATTGTGAAACCTTGATTTGGAAGAAATTTTTAATTAAATCAGCAAATAATTTTGGTTGGCTCCATTGGAACGTTTATATCGCACAGTTTTCTCTTCTGTTGTTATTTAGAGTTTCTCTGTATTTCTTTTACAATTTTTACCCCTCAGCCGACGAAAGTCGTGGCGGGGTATTGTCGTGGCGAGTGGCGTCCGTCTGTCTGTCTGTCTGTCTGTCCATTAACTTCTTGTTTCCGAATGATAGCTGAAAAACGCCTTGGGCAAATGCGCTCATTTTCTGGTGGTACGTTAGGGGTGGTTAGAGGAAGCTCCCTATCGATTTCTGTCCCACTGCGATAATCATTATGGCCGCCACGGCAGGGCAAGGGCAAGGCTGAGGGGTCCCGCTTGCCACAGCACGCTATTTTTTAGAGTATGGTTTGTTCATTGCCGGTCAGGGATGCCAGTAATTTCGGAGCCCACTGTAAGTTTGGGAAGGTGGTTTTGGCTGCGCATCAGTTTTTCTGGCCCATTTAAGCTGAAGATTGTCCTTGTGGTGATGGACTTGAACTTCCACTCGCTCGGTCAGCAGCGCAATGCCAATTTGATGCTACCCTTGGTCGTCATTATTCAATTTTAGTTTATATAATTATGTTTATTGTTATTATATTGTGATTGTATCTAAATATTGTGTAAGGTAAGCAAAAGAGTCAAATGTTGTCCTCTCCTGAACCTTTGGCTTGAAAGATGTCCTGTCCATGTCGGAGGCTGAATGTGGCTCAAATGTACACGCTTTTACATTCCCAGTGTTACCTAGGCTCTTGCAATGGCCATGTTGCTTTATTTACATCATAAGGTAAATTGGAATGAGGCATGAGGAAATATGCTCAGGGGGGTGGTAAATCACCATCATATATCACCATATTTTAGATCCTGACATTATTAATGAAGACCAAGGGAATGGGGTTTATCCAAGCCATTTTGAGTAACAAGGCAACATCTTTTGAGGAAGGAATTCTTGACAGATTTATTTATCGAACTGTTGCCAGGCTAGCATGATTCCCTGGACTTATGCAATATAATGTCCTTGCAATTTGTTACTAAAATGCTCTGATCAACTCATAGTATAGAATGTTTGACACCTGGAGAACTGAAATAACCTGTTGAGCTCTGTTGGAATGAAGCAATGTTTTGTCCATTCCTGATAGTCCTCTCCTGTCTGTTATGTGTCACAGAGCAGTTGGCCCAGTTGGCAGCTAGCCTTACGAGGCCAGAGTCTGGGATTAATGGTCTACCAGGTCCACCTGGGCCTCCAGGTCCCCCAGGACCCGCTGGAGACAGCGGCTTTCCTGGGCATGTTGGTGCAAGAGGGTCACCAGGGCTCAAAGGACCTCCAGGCCCCATTGGACTCAAAGGACCTAAAGGTCAGGAGTTTTGATAAGAAAAATCAAAATAAAGACATTTAATTGGATTTTTTATGGCATTCACTTTGAGTATAAGGTTTTTTAATATCCTTGAAATGGTGGGCATATCCAAATTGTAAAATAGTAATCTTAGGTATGTTGACAATTCGTCATTGTTTGCATGCTAATCAATCAGCCTAGCTTGTGGAAAAATGCACTTCACTCAGGCTATGTCTGAAACAGCTTATTTACTTATTTTTTCTCACTTAAGTTGAGCACAGGGAATCAGAATACATGTGTTCATAAAATATGACATGCAAATGACATACATATGCTACTTCCTTCTTTATTGTGAGCATGGCATATTGGTCATCCAAAGAACGTTATCTGGTGGCTTTCAGACTGTCAGTTGTGTCATTATCTTTCCACATTTGAAAATATAAAACATTCACCATTCATCGATGATCTTTCAGACTTTGATTTGACTCAAAGAGGCTCTGCATCTTCATCCCTGAATATGGCTGACTTTTTGAAAACAGTGAAACTGAGGGCACTTGCAGAAACAACTTAAATACTAGCATAATTCCAGGATTTCAGGAAAACTGGGAGACTTGGCATACTTATCAAGCTTTTCATCCAGTGTACATGACTAGCTCCAGCAAGAAACTGATTGTAATTGGGTGTGCAGTAGATAATTGGCTGTAAGTCTATCAGACTGTACATATTCAGATGCACTGGAGTTAGGACACTGTTTCAGACATGGTCCAATGTATCTGCACTGTAGGTTTCAGGTTATGTGAACTGTTGTGATTTAGTCAAATATGGCTTGAGTGATTTTTATTTTTTTTCATAATGAGCGTTGTCCTACCCCTAAAAACACACACCCTCTCTGACATTAGATTGATCCATTTTGAGGTAAACCTGAAGAAGACCACTGCATCAAAAAAATACTGTCTGGTATTTATACTCCGTGAACTACTGTATGTTATTACAGAATTTCAGTTATCTGAGATATATAAGCATATAAGGACAAATTCAGTAAATGCATTCTGTCCGGTTTTGTAATAGTTGCTCAATTTGCGCTGGGTAACAAAGTGCATCTGTTCGTTCTTTCACATCCCACATCAGTTTTTGCTAGCCTTGGTTAGTGATTCGCTGGCCACCTTACTGAGATTAAGTAGGGAGCAAGAAGGATGTGATATCATTTGTCGAAGAACATGTTAACAGACAAAAAAAATCTTGGTTCACGCCGAAGAAGTTAGTTCATAGCAATGTGAAGACGGCTAGAAGGCGTTTTGAATAGAAAGAATAGTGGTCATTGAGAATAGTTTGCAGCTGAATACAATACATTGGACCAGACACAATAACTGGAAACCAATGGTATTTTATTTTTATGCTTTATGAGCCATGGCTGTTCGAGCAGATGAAGCCTCTCATCAAGAGGAATAACGGGGAAAAAATTTCATGTTAGAATTGAGAACAGTTGGTGTCCTCAGCTCCCAAATAATTACTTAGTGTTGTCAAAAGGAAAGGTGACGTAAAAAATGGTAAACACACCGCTCCACTCTCCTCACTTTTAAGGAATGAATTTCAGGTATCATCTGAGTGAGGGGAAAGGACTGAGATGCTCACCATGCTTGAGGTCATTTTATTCACCTCAATCCTTGATCACTGAATTCAGGCTGGAATTCTGTTTTTTCTGTTTATCGGCAGATTTTTATAATCATGCTTACTTATTTTACTCGTCCATCTGACAACTTTATAATTGAATGTAAGTCTGTTCTAATTCATTGTTTTTTGTTCTTCAGGTGAGATGGGAGATCGAGGAGACAGAGGACCAACAGTGCAAGGATCCAGAGGCCCACCCGGGGCACCTGGCCTACCAGGTAATGGCAGAGTGACCGTAAAATGGTCACCATTCATCAAGAACATTAAATTTTGACTGAAATAAGAAATGGCTTGCTTACCTTGAACAAAGTATTAATGCCCGGATTAGGTTTATTGAATCAAGAATCAAGAATATTTGTTGTCACATCCATCATGCAGTTGCAAAAAAGGCGTGAAAAACTTAAGATCCAGGCTCCATGGCATTGCAAACAAAAAAGTCATAAAAAAACAACAGCAAATACAATAAACACATAATTAAATAAAAATAATCAGTCCAAGTAAAAGTGCATTAAAGTGCATGAGAGGGTGGCGTGTTATGTGAAAGAGGTAAGAGGCGGGGGGGTTATTTGTTGAGGAGCCTAATGGCCTGGGGGAAAAAAACTGTCTCTCAGGGCCCTTCCACACGAGAATGATGTTTTTGTTTTATCGTTTTATTGTTTCGGCCTTTGGTCCACATGGACATGGCGAAAGCGCAGCCCGAAAAACGATATTTTTTGGAAACGGGTTCCAGAGTGAGAAAATCTGAAAGCGCCTCCCCAGCGTTTTCGTGTCGCCAACCAAAACGGGTTTTTTTTTTTTTTTTAAACGATGAGGTGATAGCCCCCATCACAGCCCCCACCCCCTCTAGTCTGTACACAGAGCACAAGCTTCATACGCATTCTCACTGCCTTCTTCTCCGTTTTTGGTCTATTTCTGTAGAATGGCTACAGCGCCGTACAGCGCCACACACAGGCCTGGAATATTCACTACAGCGTTTTGGGTCGTTTTAGGCGTCTCCGTGTGGACGCAGATATTTTTAAAAACGATGCCATGTGGACGGGAGATTTTTCAGAAACAACAAAAAGAAATTTCAAAAATCTCCGTCTCCGTGTGGACGAGGCCTCAGTGTATTGGTGCGGGCTTTTCTGCTGCGGTACCGCTTGCTGGGTGGCAGCATTTGGAAGAGGGAGCAGTTCAGGTGGCTGGAGTCCTTTAAAATTCAGTTTGCCTTCCTGACCTGATTGACTTGCCTCTTAAACAACTTTTTAAAAATAATGATTTTTTTTTGTCGCCAGGGATACCCTTTTGGCATAAATTCTCGTTTCATGATTGGCATTATGGACTTAAACATGACCCCTCAAGGTTCCTGGTTACTGTCAGTTCTGGTACCGTCTGGATTTATATCGTCTTTGACAGGGAGGCCTATTTTTATGTGCTTATCTAAAACCCATCAGGATTTTTTAAAACTTTCACGATGAGATCACTCATTTGGCATATTTAATGAACTGGAAAAGACTAAGGTCAGTATAGTAATTTGTTTTATAGATGTATGAAGCCTCAAGCCAGACAACCTTAATTTTCACTGATTCCCTTTCTGTCTGCTAAGTGTGACAAAAATACTGGATACTTAATTTGTTTTGGCACTTGTTGCATGTGGAACAGGGTGATTGTGCTTTAAATAAAAATAATTTATTTATTAGAGAATGCTGACTGTGCTTCTCCCCATCCAATACATGTTTTACACTCAGTGGCCACTTTATGAAGTACACCTTTCCAGAATGGGGTCGAACGGCCCCAGGTCAACAGAACAGCCTGTATTTCGGCTGGATTCAAGAAGGTGCTGGAGGCGTTCCATAGAGATTCTCATCTGCGTTTACATGACAGCATCACACAGTTGCTGCAAGCTTGTCAGCTGGACATTCATCCTGCGAATATCCCGTGCCTCCACATCCCAAGGGTGTTTTATTTGATTGAGATCTGATAACTATAGTGGCCACTGGAGTACTGCAAACTCATTATCATGTTCTTGGAACCAGCTTGACCTAAATTGGCACCTTAGCCTGCTGGCAGTAGCCATTGGCGGTGGCCGTAAAAGGATGCACATGGGTCAGTAACAATACTCACATAGGCTTTGGCATTCATATGATGATTGATTGATGTTGATGATGAGCCAAAGCGTGCCAAGAAAGCAATCTCTACACCACACCATTGCAGAACTAACTCCTGCCTGAACTTTTGATGCTAGGCAGGTTTGGTCCATGGATTCATGCTGTTGATGCCAATTCCTGATCCTCTGATTTGCATGGCTACTTGGCAGCATTTTTTCAGTCTTCTATTGTCCAGTTTCAGTCAGCCTTCGCGTACTCCAGCCTCAGTTTCCTGTTATTGGGTGACAGTAGTGAAACCGTCAAAGTCGTCTGGTGCTGTAACCCATTCTCTGTAAGGTTTGGCATTTTGAACTTCTTCTGCGCGGCGCTTTTTTTAACGCATGGTTATTTGAGTTACTCTCACCTTCCTGTCAGCTTAAAAAAGTCTAGCCATTCTCCTCTGCCCTCCCTCATTAACACTGTGTTTCTTTCAATGTAACTGAGTGCCCATTCTAAACAATGAGTCTCATTTTCTCTTACATCACGTACATCAGTTGGGTATGTGTGCACTGCTCACCTGAGGAAGGTATGGCATCAGGATGCACTGCGGGAAGAACTCAAGCTGGTGGAGTGTGATGCTCTGCGAAATGTTCTGCAAGGAAATCCTGGGTCCTCGCATTCATTTAACGGAACTGTTTTGGAAGCACCTGGATGACCAATGTTATGGCTCATCGGTGTATAGATACGATATCGGTATATTCACAGTAAGACCTTTTTACCTCCGCCAACGAAGTTGGGGCGGAGGTTATGTTTTCGCCCCTGTTTGTTTGTTTTTGTCTGTCTGTCTGTGTCTGTTTGTGAACAACATAACTCAAAAACTAATGCACAGACTTGGGCTGAAATTATGTGGGTGCATTGCTATTACATCAAGGATGGACCCTATTGATTTTCATCGCGATCACTGAAACAATATGGCCGCCACGGCAGCCATCTTGAAATCGTATGACATGCGTTAACTCAACTTTGCTCCCACTCATGAAGATTTGGATTGTGCTGCCTTGGCGGAGGTTTGCACTCTACGAGTGCCTCTAGTTAAAGATGCATCAGGGCTATAGCAGTATGAATCAGATGCTCTGTGTGAGTTTGCTGATTGCACAAGGTACATGCCTGCAAAAGTGAATTTGTTTGAGTGTCATTTTGCGTTCATCTCTCCATTGAGTAATGCAGTGTAATTCAATTAGCTGGGAGATGATCTGATACGATATCATAACTTTCCTATTTTCCTTATCCAGGTGAACCTGGAAGACCTGGCTATGGGGCAGATGGTAGAGATGGTGAGAGAGGTCCGCGCGGTGTGCCTGGGATCCCTGGAGTTCCTGGTCCTCCTGGCGCACCTGGCCTCAATGGATACTGTGAACCTTCCTCATGCATTTTACAGGCAGTAGCAGCTCCGCAATCTGCTAAAGACACCAGTATGAAGGGGCCGAGCTTCTGAGTCCGACGCTGTCCCCTCAGTGCAGCACTGGAGGAGCTCAGAGACTAGTGGAGAACTCTCCTGTGAACTTAACAGCACAGCCTCTCATTTTTACTGCAAGATGTGTTGTGTAAACTTTTATTCTTCTTTTCATATTGTTAAAGTACTCCAGTCTGTTGAATACCCCAGGATAGAATGTGTTTGACCCTGGCTGTGGACTGTCCCTCTATTTTGTAAAATGAAAGTGCGCCCCCCCTAAGGTGGAATAATGGGGAAACCTTTTGTTTCGGCTGTTTCACTAGTGCATACCTAACATGCACGAATGATATCCATTTATGTCAAATTGGCAGTTACACTCCCGAACAAAATATGCGCACGTGCACATTCCGGACTGCTGCGCTGATAATGTTCCCTGATAAAATTAATTTATATTGAACATGAGTTTTTCTTACCGAGTAGTACTGTCAATTTTCAGCATGTCTCTACAGCAAGAGCAAAGAAGGGAGGCTGTTAGACATATTTACTGCAATTATTTAAGAAATATCCATATATTTTATGGCATTCCTATTTATTTTATGCCGGAGTGAGGTGCCCTCAAAGGCTGAACGAAAGAGGAAATAAAGTACAGGAGGTTCAATAAAACCTTCCATGTTTTTAGATAACAGGTTGAAGGTTGGCAGCAGCCTTTGTCTGTTTTTTGTTCAGACCTTTCCTTATTTGCTTTGCTATGAAAACTGATCTGTCTCCACAAGCCTCCAAAAGCGAACAATGTATAATTCTAATGATCTGTTCGGTTTATGAGGTACTTTGACTTGCTGGTGAACAATACAGGTAGGTGTTTGTAGACATTGCCTCTGCTGAGCAAGGTCAAGCTTATCAATCACCATGGATACCTATGAAGGAGAAAAAGAAAAAGAAAAAAAAAAACAACACAGTTTCACTCCATAAAGGGTGTCGACAAATCGCTGGACTAAAAGACTCTTTCAGCAAGTTGTATGTCAGACTAAAATGTTAGGAGTCTTGAGCTGCTTTCACACCGGACGCAAAAAGAATTTTTCGCACAACAGATTACGTTCAAAGTCAATGCAAATGTAATCTGTCGTGCGAAAAAATTCGTTTCGCGTCCAGTGTGAAAGCGGCTTTAGTTTGTCTGAATGCATGTATGTCTGTCTGATTTTGTCAACAACCATTCATCCAATTGACCTCCCTTGTGGAGGCTGTATTTATGAGGTCCCAAGTGTTGATTGTGAATTTATCTAGTTGAGTGGCTCCTGAGAAAGCTGTAAGCTGCAATATGAAAAGCCAAGCAATGTCCCCGTTCTGAGTAGACACATTTTGAATGGGCACAGCACCGGTGAAAGATAAAAAGTGCAATGTACTGTTTCTCTGACTTTTTTGAACCTGGGTCACTCCATACTAAACTATACAATTCACTGTGTTGTATAAGAATGGTCAATAAAATTTTTTTCTAAGAGAATTACATGATTTGCATTGTTCATATTTATTCACTCCCGGATTGAAGATATACATAACAAAAAAACAGAATCATCGGTCCAACAACACAGCAGAAAAAGCGGTGTCCTGATGTAAGCCAAGGCATTGTGAAAGCCATATTTTGTTACAAAATTTGGCAGCCAACTTCATAAAATGCTCATGACATGTCTGTTGATACTTCGAAAGAAAGTGGAGTGAAATATTGCAGAGAAATACCCATAATAACGGTTTCAACTGTCTGCACTAAATCATCGGGAGTCTTCTGATCAGAAATGCAATTCGAAATGACCGTCGTGGGCGTAACCTGTCGCGTCCTCACGTGTTACGTCCAGACCTGTGGGTTAATTTGCATAATGTATGCAAATGGCGTAAAGATGACCTCGGCAAACTAAGGTACTCACTTCCTGCATCAAAATTTCACAAGGCGTCAGACAATAATATATATAATGCTTTAAAAAAATAATGATTGAAAAAAGAAATTTTTTCCATGTCCTAATATCGTGTTACGACCACAACAAAAGAAAGAAATATGCGTAGATCGTGTCCTGTGCATAGACTGTATAAAAAGATGGACGCAGCACCCGGGTCTTAAAAGTGAGGCCGATGCGGAAATCTCAAAAAATTGCATTATATTTAATGGCCAGCACATGGCGACGTCAATGGTTGCAGAAAGAAGTTCAATGCTACAGAAGTCTATGAGAAAATGACCCTACTTTGCCACCTGATTTATTATTTCATTTTTATTCTTTGAAATGCCTTCTTGTGAATAAAATAATATATTCCTTTGGTGATTTAGAGCAACAGGTAACCAGTTACCAAATTTTAACAATGCTTTGCACTGAAGCCAGGTGAACGGAATACAAACATTGAGGACAATAAACATGAAAAACATTGACTGGCTGTAATTGTCCATAAATGTTACTGATAGACTGAGGCCATTTATCATACAAAAGAATTGACTTTGAAATGTATCTGATTTTCAGGAATTCATTATCTGTTTTGTGTCCTCGTTACACCCACAATGCCTGCCACCTTAGCACATTATGGGGTCACTGAAATGAAGTGATCACTCGGTTTATCTTCTTGCTTGCTTCTTTGTGATGCCCATGGATGGGGTTTCACCACTGCAATGAAAAACTTCGGAAAAGATGTATTTGAATTTTCATCACCATTGTAACACATTTGTTCAGTTTAGTGTGGAGTGACCCACCTCTTAATTGTTCATCAGCATCCACTCAAATAAACTCATTATTTTCACCAAGCATATTGCCATTGTATCTTAGTATCACCATACCATTATAATAAAGTAAAGCACTGCAGAAGTGCAGCAAAACATTATTTTTTTTTTTTGTAGCCACCCTTGAAACTGCAACCCGATTTCTGCAAAAGTTGAGATAAATCGAAAATGTCCATTAAAAAAGAATAAAATGTTTCGTGAATCTTGCTCAACATGTATTAGATTGATAATAGAGCAAAGACAACTAATGTTAAAAGCTATTTCCCCCGTTCCTGATTACTTCTACTTTTTGCATATTTGCCCCAATTGTTTCAGATTTACAATCACAATTACAAAAAAGTTGGCACACTAGAGAATGCAAATAAAATCAAAGCATGGTGATTTAACACATTACATGATGCTGTTTTCTCCTGAGTTCAATTGTTAATTGGAAATATATACTTCAAATCTGATGACTGCAATAGACTTAAAAAAAAAAAAAAAGTTGGCTCGAGCAGAGCAATTTAAGAGTAATAATAATGATGTTGTCATGTCCCAATGATATCCTTAATTAGTTCCCTTGTCCCAGCAGTCCGGTATCGGTTTTGTGTTATTCTCTTCTTTCAGTGATTTATTGTCTAATTTTCCTCCCTGCCCCTCTCGTGTTCACATGTGTTCCTTACCCTTGTGTCTAATTGTTGTCATGAATAAATATGTTGCTTGTGCTCTGTCAGTTTTTGCTGGACTTTTCTGCTTATTTGTTGCTTTCAAGCCTTGAGCCTTTATCCCAGCTTAGAGCTCACTTCCATGTCCATAAACTAAGATTTAGAATTGTAATCTGAATATTTGAGCCATTTATCAGGAACACCCCCCACCTACTCTCCTGTGGCCCTCAGAGCAGGGGCAGACTGTCAGAGCCCTGGTGATTCTGTGGATTTACAGTTCAAAAGGCGCAGCAGCCGGTCTGACCACCTGTCTTCTGAGCCCTGGAGAGTCCCTGACTGTGGCTTGGAACTGCACCCTTTACTCTGTAGCCGTTCACCTGATTCGGACTGCCCCCCGCTGCAGATTGCTCGTGTCCTCTTCAGTTTTTTTTACCTTGTGTTCTAGCGCAGCTCAATAAACACCCTTGAGGCATTAACCCTTAAAGCGCCAAAGGCAGCATTTGCTGCTCGCTGATACAATGAAATAAAATCAAAGCTTTTGAAAACCTATCATGTGGCGACTTGTTGAAAAGAGCTCCCGCAGGCGAGGCTCTTTTCAAGTCGTCACATGATAGGCTTTCAAAAGCTCAAGATATTTACATTTTTCAAGCGTTTGAAAATTGGTTTCGGCGCCCTAAGGGTTAACTGTGGGTGCATTCTTTTGTTCGGCTTTGATTGGCTAGAGAAACTTTAAATTTAATGGCCATGCAAAATGAAAGGCAGGGCTCATTACCCAGTGAAAAAATGGCATAAAAAAGTGGTTTTACACCTGCTATTTATGCATAAGAGGTGGCACTTTAATGTACCACGCCAGAGTGTCGTAAAAAGTGGTTTTGAAAGCTTTTTAAGTTGTAAAAGGCAACACTTTACTGTGAGTTTGCATGAAAATTGAGCTTAAAGGAGCCGTATGTGAGTTTGTGGCCAAAACTGGTACTGCAATCACATTCAAAATACTGCAGAGCGCAGTATCCCCTCTCCCCCAGACGAGAGGTTGCCAGCTAGGTTGTCGGATCCAGCAAGAACGTCTACTACTAACTAACTAACTTTAGCAATGGTCATATTGGTCAACTTGCTCGTCACTCTTCTGTGTGGATATCCCACTAAAGTCCATACTATAATATGCGTAAAGAATGAATGAGGACTCGTTTGACCGATTGTACTGTCTCAATTACATTTCATATAGCCATAATGGCTGTGCTAATGTTGGAACGGCTTCCACAGCGTCTCAGCATAATGCCAGAGAAACTGACTCTAATAAAGCATTGCTAATGTTAGCAATGACGAGTCACGGTTTTTATTTCTCAAACAATTTGTTACCTAGTCAATTCGATGACCCACCTGCATACGCACTAACGTACTATGAACGAACATACAGAACGTTATTCGACTGTAGAGAATATTTGAAATGTCCGTGCCTACATTAAATAGAATTAAGTTAGCCAAACTCAGCTGAATCTTACCTGTCCAGGAGAAAATTTGCATCTTCAGCGTCGGTCTTCAAATTCTTCTCCGCTTTCAGCCGTCTCCATCTTTCAAAGGCATGTCCTATACAGATCCTTGTTTTGTTTCTGACTTTGTCACAACGTATTTTGGAATCATAACGAAGCCTTTTAGGTTTAGTAACGTCAGACATTTGTGCTCCGAAACGCTAGTAGCTGCAGCTCAGTGGTAACTGGCGACCTGGATGTCGAAATGCTACTGACTTCGTGATTGGGAGATAGGTGGAGGGCGGCGCAACAGGCCAAAACACAAAATGACAACATCAACATGAGTTGTGGGCTGCAACTTCGCTTTTGTAATGAGAATATTCTGGCTGGACTACTGTTGTCAGTGATATAAGTATTTGAAATTAACATCATTCCTTAATGTCTGGTGATATATCAGGGCCATTTTATGATTAATCTACATACATTTCTTACATACTGCTCCTTTAATAATGGCTGGTGTGGTTTGCCATTATAGCCTGACATACACCTCCCAAAATGTGACTCTGCCCGGTGACGCTAACTGCAACAAATGCGATTAGTCCATCTGGTGGGATTGCATTTCCGGCGGCTCCTTCTAACAGTTAAGTTGCAGAGCTTCGCAGACGCAACGTCTTAGGCTTCTTACCAGGGCTATGACGTAGGCTCTGTGTGGATTCAATGCAGAAGTATAACTTAGCCTAAATAGGTTCTTCTAGTGCAGCTAAATGCAGTGCAGGACATTTTTAGGCTAGTGAGATGTTACAATTAACATACATGAACTGAAAACACACTGCAAAACGGTGAAATATCTTCAACAAAAACAAAGACAACACCTAGAAACTAGCATGTCAGCTATTATGGGAACAAACTGAATCAATTATAGTTTGCCAGTTGTAAAATGTTGTCTAATTTTCTCTACAGAATGAAATTTTTTCCCCTTCG
Source organism: Gymnothorax javanicus (assembly GCA_029692085.1). Classification (NCBI taxonomy): domain Eukaryota; kingdom Metazoa; phylum Chordata; class Actinopteri; order Anguilliformes; family Muraenidae; genus Gymnothorax; species Gymnothorax javanicus. The sequence goes on from CM056200.1 coordinate 111,738,385, forward strand.
CCAGGTCAAATAACTACCCCCAGCTATAGCTGTTGGTGAATATTATGCCTGGCTTTCCAATAGTTCTTGGTTTGTGAAAACAAAGAGAATAACGTAGCATTAAGGGATAACTTTGTTATTTAGTGATTCATGCTCAACTTTGCTCAAGTTCAATTTCAGTTGGATGGAGAGGGGTAGCTAGAGCTTGAGCCATGAAGAGGGAGAGGGTGGTTACTGCCATGAGCTACAGAAACCAGTCTCCTGGAAGCACACTGCAGAGAAGCATCTCTTTTTCGGCAAGCTAATTTGTGTGAAGCTGAGCCGCAATCTCTAGCAAACTTTAAATAAGTTAACTGTTAAAGCCATGTCATTCTGTTTGTTTTTACAGTCCAAAAACTATTGAAGAGCTAGGGATAACATTAGCTATTAGCGAGCAACAATAGCTATAGCTTGGGCAAGTTATGTGACTTAGCGAAGGAAATACATTTTCATGCTGTAAAGAAATCAGAAACACTCTCGGACTGGTACATTACAATAGATTCCGCTCGTTAGTATAATAGCTGGTTAGTTATTTTTCCTTTATTTAGACTGGCATATCTAAAATAATGTAAACAGCATAACTTTTCTTAACCCTTAGGGCGCTGAAAACCAATTTTAAAACGCTTAAAAAATTTAAATATCTTGAGCTTTTGAAAACCTATCATGTGGCAACTTGTTGAAAAGAGCTCCCCTGCGGGAGTTCCTGCTTTGATTTTATATTTCATTGTGTCAGTGAGCGGCAAATGCTGCCTTTGGCGCTTTAAGGGTTAACTTTACAAGTGGTGACAGCCGTGTGCAGATGGACCGCAGGACCAATATGTGCACAGAAAATGATCTAAGTTATTGCACATCCATAGATAAATGATCACGTGATTTATGGACAGATCATCCCCTGAAGTCAGTGTTGCGAGCTGGCTTGGATCATCTCCTACTCAACCATAAATTGATATTTATTCAATATTGCTGACATCAATGCTATGAGCTGTCAACTTTAATCAATAGGTTGATGTTAGTCCAATGTGCTTTCAGCATTAAAAGCAGGTTAAAGCTGCTTGTTCAAGGGAAAGTGATTCCAAGCATTAAAGGAAAGCCAATCAAGGGCCATGGGAATTGACAACACCCTGACAGACAAAAACAACATCCCCAGTGCAGAACATCAAGCTGAGGAGTGGCTGAAGAGGTCTGGTCTGCCCGGAAATTATAAGTGCTAGATCTACCAACATGGTCTGCTGCTGAGACTTATATGGCTTCTCACTGTGTATGAAGTGCCCATAACATCTGTTGAAGGACTGAAAAGGAAATTCAACAAGTATCTTTGTAGACAGTTTGGAATACCCCTGAGTTTCACATCTGTTGGCCTCTACATATGGTCTGGCTGGCTCCAGCTCCCATTATCTTCTGTTGTAGAGAAGTTCAAGGTGGCCAAGTGCAGACTCTCTTTGAAATACTGGGACTCTGATGACCAGTACATCCGAAAACTGGCGATAAGAACATGTCTGGGCGGAAGTGGGCCGACAGCTCTGCTGCCAGCCGGGCAGAATGTTCCCTCAGAACTACAGACATCATTGGCAACCCCTGCATCAGATTGCAGGGCATAGGAATATCACACTCCCGGCAGTTGTCAAAGTCCACCCCTCAGGAAAAGAGAACCTTGATCTAGGAGGAAGTCCGGAACATCGAGGAGGAGAGCAGAAGAGCTAAAGCCATCGAGCTCAGAACACAAGGCGCCTGAACAAGGCGAGAACTTTCTAAGAGGAAAATTACATGGACTGAACTGTGGCGGCTGGTGCTCTTTTGAATTTTCTCTCTGCTCAGGGCGGTGTGCGACACACTCCCAACCCCCATCATCTTACACAGGTGGGGAATAAGGGAAGATCCCCTGTGTTGGCTGTGAGGAGAGAGAGGAACCATGGCACATGTCTTGGCAGGGTGTAAAACAGCTCTGACCCCGGGAAGATAAACGAGGTGTTGGCAATGCTCACTGACATCTTGGAGCAGGAAAGAAGAAAGAAACACCCAGCAACTCAGCCAGCCAAAACAAAGCCACTGCTGAGTATTATCTACTTTGTCAGAGGGGCAGAGGCTGACCATCCTGAGTGGAGAAAAACAAAATCATCTGCAGACCACCCAGGTATGGGAACTGAGGGCAGACCTGGGGAGAAAACTCCTCTTCCCAGAGGAGATATTATCCACACTTTGAGACCAGACATCGTCATTTGGTCTCGGGCGGGAATCAAAGCCATCCTGGTGGAACTGACAGTCCCCTGGTAGGAAGCCTGTGAGGAAGCAACTGAGAGAAAGAAAGCCAAGTATCAACAGCCCATCCGGGATTGTCGGGACAAAGACTGGACAACTTGGATGTTTACGGTGGAGGTGGGATGTCGAGGATTCCCAGCTCAATCAGTATGGAACCTGATGACAAAAGTAGGAAAAAAAGGACAGAAGAAGAAAACTGTTGTTCAAAGGTTGAGTTGAGTGGCAGAGAGAACCTCCTGATGGCAAAAGAGGGAGGACACTAGCTGGAAGCCTGAAGGGGAGGGGCAGTGACTTTGCCTCCACAGCCGACTCACCAACCATAGAGTGCTTTGGTTGGGTAGATATACTTAGTGATGGTTGGGAACCACTTGATGACCTCTCCTCCATGCCAAGGCTCATCCATTGGAAATGGATGTATTACATCACACTAAATGATATAAGTTTCAACCTAACATTCATGTTGACTCCAAAAATTATTCACTTGCATCCGATTTTCTGTCCCTTTTTCATGCATTCGACGTCACACAGCATGCAGACTTTGAAAACCCACACAAAAGGCAGTACGCTTGACTTAATCTACACTACTGATTATCAATCACCCAACCCCACTGCACTCTTATTTCCTGTCTCTGACCAGAAGGCCATTCTATTTACCATCTCTACTGCTGTCAATAATATCAAAAATCCACGCACCATGATGTCTCGCAATCTGAAGTTCAAAAATGCACTCCGCTCGCACATCCTTTGACAGTCACCTCATAAACAGCAAAAAAGGCAATCATAAACTGCTCTTCTCCACAATCAAAAAAGTTCTCCTGCCACCAGGTAACTTCCCATTGCCTGCAATCACCAGCCTTCCCAATAGCTTTTTTTGCATTCCATCAATCCAAAATTGAGACCATACACTAACAGCTGACATCTGCCCGAAAACTCCTCTCCTACACTGGCTCAATACACCACACATAATCTCATCCACACTACCTGTTCTTTGCCTGATTGATTCTACTCAGGTCAGTATCCTTATCTCAAAATGCAAAATCTTCACCTGCCCACTTGACCCTCTGCCTACCTATCTTGTCAAAAACTGGCTACCCTCAATCACCCCTATTAACCCCTTAGTGCAGAAGCCCAATCTGGCTATTTATGTGTTACCTCATTTAAGGCTTTATAATTCAAGATTGCAGCTTCACAGAGAGAAGGGAATGGCTCAACTGAGTCAAGACACTTGTAGCATTTAGAATTCCATCATAATTCAGTTTATTTTTATGATTTTAGTTAAGAAAAAGGGCTGCAAACATAAAAAAATCTTTATGAAAATTCAGAATTAAAATTTAAAAAATAAATAAATAAATAATAATACTGAGAATTGAAAAATGGCTAAGGGTTAAAACTGTACATTTCTGGGATCATGAACTCCTTGGCCACAAGTATTCTTCATCTGAGCATGAAATTCTAAATTATCTAGTCTTTGAAAGCCAAATAAGACGGCTCTTCAAGTAGCTCTCCAAACTCTAAGATCCCTCAAAATGGCGCACCGTCAAATCATAAAATAATCATATATTTAATACAAATCAACTTTTGACGCATGAAATTAAATATAAATTAATGATTTTCTGGTTGAATTTAGCATGTGTTTATCAATATACAGTACCAGTGAAAGGTTTGGACACACTTCGCTGATGTCACAGCACTCTATTTTTAGAGAATTGAATAATTTTCTTGTTTGAATAGTGTCCAAAAATTTGGTATTCTCAAAGAAGCCATATTTTTCAAAGTAAAAAAATAAAATGCGACTTCCATTTTCCAACGGCCAACTTAAAATCAAGCTGTTTTGGGACTTATTGGGAAAAAAGGTCAATGAAAAGCAAATAACCACAAGTGCACCATATCTTTGGGAACTTAGACGGCCGCTCAGCTGCAAACTCATTATAGCCATATAACTGCCCTAGTGAAAGAAAAACAAATATGAATATGCTCAGAAATTATAACAAAAAATGCTGGTTGGTTTGACTGATTTAAGAATTACATCTTTTTTTCCCAAGATAAAGGGTGCTTGTTTCTTTATTTAACATGTATTGTAAGAAAACTGTGGGCATGTCCAAACTTTTGATTGGTACTGTAGGTGCAGTTGGACATCAATGGTCACCAGTAACCTCTCCAAACCCAAAACATGCCTTTTCTCCATGATAAAGTTTATAATTTTGTCCATTTTTTTTTCAGAGTCCCGCAAGCCACTGAAGTCACTCATAGTCTCTAAAACGACTGCCTATTTAACGGTCAGAACATTCACCATGCACTAAAATACTAGCAGTTCCTGCTTCTGAGCTTGCAACCTTATATAAACATTTTCCACACCGTATACGGAACAAGTATAACTCAGTAATATCTGAAATATACCTCATTATAATAATAAAACAGACATTCCACTATCAGGAAAAAGCAGGCAATATGCTACCCTATATTGAACAGAATGGGGCAAGGAACGTAGCAGGGGGTCCACCGAAGTGCTTGAGCTGTTTGCATTTTAAACAAGCCAAAACCTCGGTATTCAATTTCATTGAATACAGGATAAATTCTAAAACAAAGAGCCACATTGAACAAAATGCCACCACATGCATTATTATTAGCAAAGACTAACGGTTACTCTTACTAACCGATGTGGCAAACAAGGGATCATCGTGGCTATGGTAAACTGAGAAAAAAAAACAGCAAGCCAGCTAGCAATAAGCAAAAAATAAAAAATTGCACTTACTCATAAAACGAACAAAAACCTTTCTTCATTGAATTCCACCAGAGACATAGATCTATTTGGTAGAAGGAACCCTCCAGTCCTGTTTCATTTGGAATAATTCCCATTGACTAAGTCCTTATCTCATTTAAATGCTGTACATGTATAAGTGAGCACTTCAGGCCGGTTTTGGAAGTCTTTTTTTTTCTGTGCTATTGCATCATTTCAGTTGCGCAATATTAAGAGAATAAGACCTAACTTGCTGTTACGCAAAAGTTTAAATACTTTTCTGATGGCCCAATCAATGAATTTCAATCACTGTAGAAAGTTTATAGTCTCTGGAATTGGATGAGAAATGTGTCAATCAATAGATCACTGAAGTTTCACGCGGGCGTGAACTATAACTATAACGCAGATGACCCTAAGTAAGCAACTGAGTGAGTGGCTAATCAATGATAGTACTTAGGAGGATATAAGGGAGCGCTGAATTTGTCGATGGAGGAATTTACGCATAAATTCACGGTAGGGAATTACACATTTTTGTTATGTGATGACTATAATTGATAGTAGAACGACATGGTATCAATACCATGTCGTATTTTTGCTTCAGAAAACTGATTTTTCTTAACTACTTAATTGGGATACCATTGCTATAACTGAAGTGGTTCCTACAAAGGACAACGATTTTTTTTTGTTGCAAGAGATCATTTTTTTTAAACTGCAGGATAGATACTATGGGCAAGTATATTAACCCCTTTGTGCAGAATACAATTAACGCCACTTTTTCCTTTCTAACTCAGTTTTTGTGTCAAAGAGAATGTGGGTAATTATTCCAGTGAAGCAAGACATTTGGAAATTCCATTACAAAATTATTTAGGAATTAAATTTCGGAATTTACAGATGCCGGCGCCTATGTCTGCGAAAAGGGGTTATAAATGCAGTTGATCTCCCAGAAAAATCACCAATTTGCCTATGCCCCAGTCTCCAGGGTGTCCTCCAGGGGTCAGCACTGGGTCCTTTTATCATTTACCTCCTCCTCCTTAGTCGAATAATGAGACAACACAAAATTTACTTTCCCTGCTATGCTGATGACATGCATGCCTACAGGACATTAAGAACTGGATTGCCCGTAATCTCCAACTGACTTGCGCTAAAGCTGCAATCCTTCTCAGTGGCACCAAATCCACCCAGTCAAAATTTGCTGACTTCACCCTCAACATGGACAACACCACTCCCCCAATTTCCTCCCATGTCAAAAGTCTCAGTGCCATCTTCAGTAACTTCCTCTCCATCAAACCACACATTCAGTCAATTGCCCGCACTGCCTACTTCCTCCTCCACAACATCTCTCAACTCGAACCATCATTATCTCAGTCCAACACTGAAACATTCTTCCACCCCCTCGTCACTTCCTGATTAGACCACTGCAGTGCTTTCCTTCCTGGTCTCCCCAACAAACTCCTCAGTAAGCTTCTGCTCTTCCAAAAATCTGCTGCCCACATTGTCACACACGCCTGCACCAAACCTAAATCACCCCAATCCTCTGCGAACTCCAATCAAACACCACATTGACTTCAAAATCCTCCAGGTCACCTGCAATTCACTCCACAGGTTTGCTCCTCCCTATTTTTCTGAACTCCTCCAGGACTACACACCCCACTGTTCACCATTCCTCATCACCCCCAATGCCCGTCTCTCCACTGTCAGATCATGTTCTTGTAGTCACTATGCACCTCGACTCTGGAACTCCCTGCCTTTCCACCTGATACATTTGGACACTATCTCTACCATCAAAGCTCAACTGTAGGCTCACCTATAATCTTGCGTACGCATAGCTCCAAGCCCCCCCCCCCCGTCTCTGATCAGGCCCACTTGTCCATCTTCTCTCTCACCTCACTCACCATTGTTCTTATTACACTGCTATTGTCATGAATTGTTTACTTACTTGTGTCTTGTATGCACTGCATGTTCCACTATGTGCTTATATGTCACTTTTCTGTGCTGCAACACTCCAATTCTTATTTTATTGTTTATTTCTTCTTATTATTATTATTACTACCACCATATTACTACTATTATTATTATTATTTTTATTATTATAAATCTGCAAGAAAAAATAGCACTCAAATATCAAAACATGTATGAGAGTGAAAAATGAAAATAATTTATTTGGAAGAATTCAAGAATTAAATCAAAATTATTTTCAAACTGAAAAAACTCTCCGTACAGTTGTTTTTAGTGTTTACAAATTACAGGTTTTTTTTTTTAATTCACGATCAAAACTTGAACATTCGGTTTGAAATAATGGTTTTCAATTAGACCTCGTGTCAAATTAACATTACTACAGTCCTAATTTGACTCCATAGACCCGCCCATCGGCAGAGTGCTCTCCGAGAGTGCTAATGCATCGCAACTGGGCAGCTGGAAGCCTTATGTAATAGGACTACGTTTCAAACCTCGGACTGGAATGATGATGGCTGCTGAAAGGGGATAGCTACATTTGATTGTGGAATAAATGGCTACATAGCTAGTTCTCCGCAGTATATATCCGGCCAGTTCAAAATACCCCAAAATCGATTGAGGGGACCATCGCTGCTCGCAGAATTTTTCCAAAAAATTGATTTGCAATCTGTCGCACGTCTTGTTGGTGTCTATTCATAGGAAAATGGTCTAAGTCAGCCGTATTCTGCGACAAACCCGAGACGGGAGCAAGCAGATTTGTGGTCGGTCACTTAACTAGCAACAGATTCGACCTGTCGTCTTGGCTTCGTACCGTGCGATTAAATAGGTATGTTAACGTTCGCCAGAAGCAACCTGTCAGCTTCATTATCAGCTTCAGAGTTTGCGACTAGCTGTAACCATGCATTTATTTTGTGCCTTTGGACTTTCAGTAATGATCAATAAGCTAACTGGCTAGCCAGTAATGTCAGTGGCTGACTCCACGTTTTCAATCAGTGGCGATAACATGTTTGATAGCAAATTCAATCATGTAGCTGGCTAGCTAGTTAACGTAAACGAACGTTATGTCTGCAGTCGTGCGAAGTCCGTCCTGCAACTGTGTACAGGTCACCGAGCTCAGTTTGCTAAGGTTAGCTGAGTTGGCTAAGGTTAGATATCTTGGGCTAGCCAGCTCAGTTCTGTCTTGAGCCGCTTTCACACCGGACGCGAAACGAATTTTTCGCACGACAGGTTACATTCAAAGTCAATGCAAAGACGCGAAAACGCGTGTATTCGCGTCTTTGCATTGACTTCGAATGTAACCTGTCGTGCGAAAAATTCGTTTCGCGTCCGGTGTGAAAGCAGCTTCACAGTGGTACGAGTTTGACCCGACGGTTGGCAGCGCTACATTTGGACCTGAACACATTTTAGCAAGCGACCAAACGAGTTACTAATTTCTGATTGATACACCTAAAGTTGTACCTGAGGTGGTTTTAATAGACTGCAAGGCACATTCAGTCGATGTTGTTTGAACAGCCTGTTGTTTAATCAGCAAATCTTACGTTAGCTACTCAGACATTTTCTAACTTACTTGTCAATGCAGGTATGAAGACTTTGGGGGCAAAAATTAAAACGCTGACAAACGTTATTCCAGCGAACTAACTGACGTGACTTTGATCACAGTTCTTGGGTAACCATAGGCTGGCTAGCTAGTAATAGCCACGGTTTAGCTAACTGTTGACCCCCATTGCATGCAGGCTGGAAGGCTGACCCAGCACGGGTAACGTCAGGCAAGCTGCTACCTGTACACTGTCAAGATTGGAGACATCTGCCAGCCAGGTGGAGCGCCGGTATGTTCCTATTATTATTATTATTATTATTAATATTATTATGATTATGATCATTATCATTAGAATCCCCCGCCACGAAGTGGAGTTGGGGCCATTGCAGTGGAGCTTGTCCCTCTATCTGTCCAGGGAAGACTGGACAAGTTTTTTTCTGAAACAAGTTTATCAAGATGAATGAAATCTTGTGTGTGCATGTTAGTAGTCATGACCATGGTTGAGTTTGAAAACGGGATTGGTGGTGCCGGGGGAATAATGATGACAATTTCTTTTTGTTGTTGTTATTATTATTATTGATGATAACAGTAATAATAATATCATGAGGACTTCAGCAGTTTGGGTAATCATTTGGTGAATTTGATAGATGGCTAACATTTAAATAATTGCCTTTCAGTCCGAGAATTTTGAGCAGTATCTTAGGTTTAGTGAACCTTAAATGTCAAAGCTTTTGTGAATAAACTAGAAAACATTGTGCTGTCTTTTTTTGAAATGGTTGCAGTTATGAACAAAATGCTAGATTATCTGATATAGGCAATAAGATATGGGCGTAGTCTGATGATATTTGTCAGTCAGTCTGCCATATACGACATTTTGTAATTTGAGTAATTGTAACCAAGAATGGCAGTGGACAGAATCACTTGTTACCAGTTGTTACAACTGCGTGTGCCTACTTTTAGTAGGACTTGACTTTTAATTGGTCTGCCCTATCTGGTTATCCCCCCCCCCAATCTTCTTGAGATTTTCAATTAAGTGTAATGGGCTACAAACCATTTCTTGTTACACAGTTGTGCCTCTGAGTCTTAACAAATCTACTGGTTTTTGGGTAGTTCCCCATCTGAGTATTTCCTGGCTAGTTACGTTACTCTCGCCTATGTGTGTGGTTACATTTTTATAAGTTTACTGCTGCCAGAATTCCTCAAGTGAACAAAGTCGAGGTCGGTGCAGTTTGTTTATTGGTATGCTGCCGCCTGTCATGTCTTCATGTACCCTAAAAGTTGATTTTTGGCCCCTGCATACAGTTGACCTTATGTGACCTTGACCTTTGACCAGATGACTTCCAAAACCTAATCAGTTCAGCTACCCTCCAAGTGGACTAACCATGTTTGTTGTGATCAAAATCTTTCCGCTCCGTCAGTAGATATTGTGCAAACCAAGATATCTGGGATTGGGAAGGACATTTTGACTAACTCATGTTACCTTGACCTTTGACCTGATGACCTCCAAAACCTTATCAGGTCTGCTACCCTCTGTGGGGAACTACCATGTCTGAACTACCGTCCCTCCACTCCTGTAAATATCGCGCTCTCAAGACATTTGTGACAGAGTGATGCACTGATATGACCTTGACCTTTGACCAGTGACCTCCAAATCCTCATCTGTTGACGTCCCCTCCATTGGGGGTTATCATCTCAGATTTAGTGAAAATCCTTTCTGTGCTTCAGAAGATATTGTGTACCCAAGAAATTTGTTACTTTTTAGTAGGGATGGCAAATTCAAAGCTTCAAAACATTTGAAAACATTCAAACCATCGTTTTGAAATGTTTTGAAACATTTCAAAACTTGCTCGCTCAACAGTGTCATCCACTGGCAGAAGCTGTCATTGCAGCCATTAATTATTGTTGGCGTTGAAGTGCTGAAGCCTTTCAAAAAATTAGTCTTTCTGACACAGGCTCTATCAGTCAGTTATTTACTTTTTGTACGATGACGATTCTTATTGTTGTTGTAGTATGACATTAGAATGATGGTCCTATGCTACTGTTGGTTTATTCTGCCATTAAGTGTTTTCATTCATTCGTTCATTTAGAATGTTTGTGTCAAGTCAGCCTTTTTAAAATAAATGGACAAAAACAATTATTCTAATTATGTGTAGTCGGTATTGCATTTCACTGTGATTGTACGCATCAATAAAATGTGGGGAAAAGATTTATATTCAGAAACATCTTGTTCAAAGATTTTTATTTAGAAATAATATTTGCTGTACATTTTTTGGACTCAGTCGGCTTCTCCGCTTCTCTACTACCTGAAATGAAATAAGTTTATTTTAAAACAAACAAACAAACAAACACGCTGTAACTCATTTACACATTGAAAAGAGTACCTGGCCAGCTTTGGAAAATATTCTTTTGCAAGGCACTGATGTCGCTGGGATTCCCAGGTACACGTGTGCCAACTTGTACAACCAAGGGTAGACCTGTGCATTGTTGGTCCAATAGACCATAGGGTCCTCCCCTCTATCGAGATATGCTTCAGCCAGGTAACGGTCTACTTCAGCGGTTGCGTCCGCGGTGGCGCTTGAAGATTTTTTTGTGGCTTGAACCATCTGGTCAAAGGACTGCTAGACCGAGCCAGGTTTCCACTGTAAATACATAAATATACTTTCAATGGCCTATTTTTGCAGAAGAGTTGAATAAAGAATGAGAAGCAATCATTAATAATCAAAAAGAATGAACCTTTGAATGGTCAGGCTGTCTGCTGGTGCTGGGTACAGGATCCATAGTCGATACAGCTGCTGCTGCTTCTGGTGGTGGTGGTGCTCTGATGAGCCTGGCACATTCTGAAATCACATATCTCTGGGCCCCCTTAGCTTTTTCGTGGTTTCCAAAGGCTAGCATTTTAAATCGGGGGTCCAAGATGATTGCTGCCTGTAATCAAGTCAAACATTATTTTCGTTGCACATTTCATACACAGGGGGCAACACAATGTGCTTGACAGAAATAAAATCAAAATACATGTGTACATGATATATATATGTACAGGTTTTTGTGCTATTGTACAAAGGGCCTGTACAGAATTCACAAATCTCGCAAAAACCAAAACGCACATACCCACACAAACACTCATGTATATGCACGCGCACGCACGCACCTGGAGGCAGTGGACATTTTCCGGACATGGCCGGGCTCTCAAATTTTGAAGATGATGTAGTCCGAGACTTGTTGCTATGTGATTCTTTGTTTCAGCTATTTGCAGTGACACCATGTGCAAAAGATTGCAAACCATTGGAATCACCTTAATATATGAGGGAAAGAATAAGGGACATTATTCACTGCCAGATTTGGCACTGCAGTATATTTTGTAGAAAAGTATGTGTAAAAAATTTAAAAGTAAACCTTAGAATAGGAGACGCTGGTCTCAGCAGACAGCTCCTGTGTCACCTCAAAAAAAGTTGGACAGCACCAGCAGACACTGGCTGATAGCCTCGAGCTCATCGCTGGACAGCGGGGGGATGTCCGTCCTCAGAGTCGCCAGAGCTGCTCCTACCGGGTCCATCTCCTCATAGAGACGCTGTAGCATCAGATAGGTGCTGTTCCACCTCGTCTCCACCTCCTGGAGCAGCTTGCGCTGTGGTCTGCCAAGCTGCTCTTGGACACACGCCAGCCTTTCCTTGGCTGTGGTGCTTGATTTGAAAAGCCCCACAATTTTTCTCGCCTTTGAGCGAATATCAGGGAGCCCAGGAGTATCTTCCATTGCTTTCTTGGTGATTAGATTCTGGGTGCGCGCAGAATAAGATAAATGAGTAATTTTCATTAGGGCAGCGCAGCGAATCATGTTGGGTGCATTGTCTGTGACTATGCATCTTATTTTGTTTTGAAGGCCCCACTCAGCAATGAGAGAGTTGTTTGGCTTCTTTAATATTCTCTGACGTATGTGACTTTGGAAACTTTGTCGCACCCAGTAGTCGGCATTGGATCTTGTTCTGTTGTTCATGCACAAAGTGGCATGTTGCACCCATGAAAGCTTCCATGTTCATGGAGGTCCACATATCAGATGTCAGGCTCACACAGGAAACATCCTTCATTTCTTCCTTCACCTTTTCCTTTGTTGCCTTATATTTTTCTTCTACCATTAATTTCAGTGTGTTCCTGCTGGGCAAGGAGTATGTTGGGTCCAGCAACCCAACAAAGGCTCTGAAGCCCTCATCCTCCACCACAGAAAATGGCAGACAGTCCTTTACCACCATGTACACTAGTGCCTCATCCAGTTCTTTTTTCCGAGCTATTAAAACAAATAACATAGTTTACAATTGTTGCATAAGAATGGGAATATGTTTCAAACGTTGCACATAGGAACCACATCACCCTTATCCCAATAAAAGCTCAATCCACAAAAACATTTGTCAGTGCTGAACATACCAGATTGTGTGGCAGCAACAGGCCTAGCAGAAGCAGCAGTAGAAATGGTAGCAGCAAAGCCAACACTACCATCCTCTGTGTTAGGATCTATGGACTGTTTCGACCTCAGATGCCGAATCATTGATGAAGTACTGTTGTAAAACTTCAAGACAGAATTACACTGCAGACAGGTCACCTCATGTTGGGAATTTCGGTCAAAAAACTCCCATGCCCTAGACCTGGGTCTCTTAATACCTCTACCCTCCATAGAAAGAATATATCTATCTGTCTATCTGTCTATCTGTCCTTTCTATCTATCTGTCTATGTGTGTGTGTGTATGTAAGTATTTGTGTACTGTGTGTATATATGTATGTTCATATATCAATTTATCTATCTATATTATATATTGAACAGCTCTAGCAAAATCCGCACAAACTCTCGCAACACAGCTCATCGCAACAAAACACCTCTAACATCTCTTTATTTCCTGCGGCTATTTAAAAGCTGTTGCTTTGGTTATCACGTGACGTTTTGAAACATGTCTCGAACTACGTGCCGGAACCGGAAGTATAAAAACGTTTTGAATCAGTTCAAACTTCGGTTTTGAAATTGCCATCTCTACTTTTTAGCATAATCTACCTTGACCTTTGACCAACGACCCTCTAATTCTGATCAGCTCATGTACCCTCCGTAGGGAGTTGTCATCTTTGATTTGTGTGGCGGAGGCAGAATAATATGCACAAATTACAAACAGGATCTTCTGTTTGAACTTCATTTAACTTGCTCAATGATAATCATGTGAAATTATTCCCTGTATTGTGTCCCCAAATTAGATATTTCAATTTGAGATATTCACTGATGTTAAACATTTTTCCAAGTTAAAAACCAAGTTTGCCTGAAAAATCTTGTTTCGTAACATTGAACAACATCAAATACAGTAGTGTCCAGTGATGATTATATTCACTTAACAAAATGAAGATGAATCAGAAACCAAGTACAATTCAAGTATGATATGTAATATTGGATCACGTGGATGAAAATGAGTAAATGGATAACAATATATTGTAAAAGCAAAAATAATGTCTTTTTTGAGAGAAAAACGGTCAGGTGGCATTTTAGCATTTTTTTCACATTTGGCAAGGTACTGACTGCAGTTGGTGATGAATTCATGGGGGTCATTCCATATGAAATCACCCAAAATGGGGGGTGCAGCTTGATGGTTTCAGAATTGCTTCATTTGGTGATTTTTGTTGCATGTGATGAGCAAATCAAATCGCAGGTGGTTTCAAGTTGATATCTCGTTCCGTTCTCATTTTATGGGCCCCCGAAAAAGGGGTGTGGCCCACGTTGACCCTCTGGTCACAGTTTGTGACCATTTTCGAAGGGTTATAACCACTGAACTAATAAAGATACAAATTTCATTCTTTCAGGATATGTCTATTCTGTCTAATAGTCTGCAACAAACCTTTTATACAGTGGTTAACCCTTTGAGTGCTTTGCAATTAACCCCTAAACATTGAAATTTGGTGCCAAACATGTCGATTTCAAATGAAATATTATGCAAGTATCCTTAGAATGTTCCCTTTGCCATTTACATTATTGATAGTATAGCTTTTGGAGTTTCAACTGAAGGTAAAAACATCTTTCTATCTTCATCCAATTTGGAGAAACATTAACCCCTTTTCAGCTAAATACCGAAACGGTGCACTTTTTGACCCACATTTTGACCATGTGGGCCTGTTTTGATTTTCAAAAAGTTGGCCTCAAATGAAAGCTTATTCACAAAACTTCAAAATGCAACACAATCAAACTTGGAACTTTCCTACTTGGAAAAATAAGACCCCTTTTAAGCGCTATTCACACATCGGCACAACTACTCTCAGTGTACAGGTAAATGTACAATAATGTACAGGGAACACTGAACTCCACTCATTTATTGCTACTTTCAGTTGCATGCTCTTTGATCATTTGCAGACTGTGTCATTTTCTTGTATTTGTTTTCCCAGTAATTTCAAGATAATTTGATAGACCAGGCAGAATTGTTACTAATGTGGATGAAACCCTTCAAACCGTACCTGCCCCTTCATGCCCTTTATTTGCGAAAATGGAATTGGGTAACTTTAACTGCTTGAGCCTGGTTTCCTTCTCTCTTGTGCTCAAGATTTCGATCGTAAATACTGCCTTTAGATGTCAGCGTAAAGGTGGTAGGCGGATCCCCTTAGTAGGCCTACATGGTTTCTGAAAACAATGGCTGAACCATCATAATCTTCTGAATCTAATCCCCCATGCACTGTTGGCATTGTGAATGAGTCTTTGTCCATTTATGTACATTTACCTGTACACTGAGAGTAGTTGTGCTGATGTGCAAATAGCACTTAAAAGGGGTCTTATTTTTCCAAGTAGGAGTATTTGTTCCAAGTTTGATTGTGTTGCATTTTGAAGTTCTTTGAATAAGCTTTCATTTGAGGCCAACTTTTTGAAAATCAAAACAGGCCCACATGGTCAAAATGAGGGCCAAAAAGTGCACCGTTTCGGTAATCAGCTGAAAAGGGGTTAATGCTTCTCCAATTTGGATGAAGATAAAAAAATGTTTTTACCTTCATTTGAAACTCCATCAGAATACTATCAACAATGTAAATGGCAAAGGGGACATTCTAAGGATACTTGCATAATATTTCATTTGAAATCGACATGTTTGGCACCAAATTTCAATGTTTAGGGGTTAATTGCACAGCACTCAAAGGGTTAACCGCTGTATTAAAAGGTTTGTTGCAGACTATTAGACAGAATAAACATACCCTGAAAGAATGAAATTTGTATCCTTATTAATTCATCGGTTATAACCCTTTGAAAATGGTCACAAACTGTGACCAGAGGGTTAACGTGGGCCAAGCCCCCTTTTTCGGGGGCCCATAAAATGAGAACGGAACGAGATATCAACTTGAAACCACCTGCGATTTAATTTGCTCATCACAGGTAACAAAATATCACCAAATGAAGCAATTCTGAGACCATCAAGCGGGGAGCTTGGGTGATTTCATATGGAATGACCCATGGTGAATTCAGCCTGATTTATATTCAGCAGTCACAAATGAATGGGAAAAATGCCAGAGAGCCTGTGCTAGGGTTTATACTGGGGGTGCTTTGGGGACCTAAACATGGAACTGCCTGAACAAAAGGCACTTTTGGTGTCCTCATAGCTCCACAACCAAGAAAGATAAAGTAAAAATGGCTGCTTTTTCTGATTAAGCAGTATAACATTAGCTTAGATGCGAAGTTTCAAAGCTATAGGTGTAATAATAAAAAAAAAAGTTATGCCATGTTAAATAGAAGAAAAATGTCATTTGACAAAAAAAATGACGGACTGTACCCTTAGAAAATAATTTACCAAAAATTCATTTTTGGTCCGAATGAGCTGAAATTTCGGATTTGTTTATCACTAATGCATATTTATCTAATGTGAAAATATGGAAGCCATCTATGACTACATGGTGACAAATGTTTGTATATCATGATTTGACATGGAATGACCCAGTATCTAGCGTAGCCACCCTTTGCTTTGATTACAAGATTTAATCTTTAAGGCATGGTTTTCACAAATTTTTTATTTCCTCACTAGTTAAACCATTCCATATGGTTTGAAGTTCATTCCAAAGAGCTTCTTTTGATGTTTCAACAGATTTGTTTATCTTGGTATCAAGCAAATTCCAAATTTGCTCAATCAAATTAAGGTCTGGACTTTGAGCTGGCCAAGTCATAACTTTCATGTCACCAGATGGTTCTCTCCGACTGAGATAATTCTTGCTCAACTTGGAAGTGTTTTTAGGGTCATTATCTTGTTGAAAATAAAATTCCCGACCAAGCAGTCTCTTTCCAGATGGAAATGTGTGCCTCATAAGGATGCTGGGATCCATGATTCCAGGGATTTTTATTAGATCACCAGCTCCTTTTGAGCAGACTGAACCCCAAACCATAATATTACCACCTCCTTGTTTTACTGAAGGGGTTAAACAGTCATTGTTGAAACGTTCACCAATTCTACGGCACACGTAAGTTCTGCGTTTGGATGAGAAATTTCAAATTTTTGATTCATCGGTCCAAAGGACTTGTTCCCACTCTTGGTGGTCAATCCTGTAATTTCTTGGAAAACTCAATTCTTTTTTTTGACGTTGCCAGCTCTTGGCAGCAACACGACCAATGGGACTATTTTCTCGCAGTTGTTTGGAAATGGTATATCTTGATACTTTCATCCCTTCACTTCGGTGCTATTAATATCATCGCTGAGTTTTCGTGCTGTCAACCACCGATTTTTTATTTTTTTATTTTTTACTTGTCATACTCACAACAGACATCAGGGGCAGCTCCATTTTGCACCTCTATTGCCTCTAGTTTTCAGATAACCGGTCGCTTTGAAACGCTTGGTAGTGTTTCTGACAGTCCCATGACAGCATTTGAGGTCTTCAGTAATTTCTCTTAAGTGACCAACCAGCATCATGTAAGGCCACAGTGCAGCTCCGAACAGTCTCATAGAGCTCCTTCCGTTGTGCCATCATGTTTAACTCTGTGATACTGCTCAAAGTTCATGCCACCTTATATACTGGAACAAGTGCAGAATAATGTTGCCTCAAACCAGTTGATACAAATTTTTCAGCAGTAATGATCATGGAATGAGCCTTTAAACATGCATTCATGCTACGCAAGAGTCAAAGAAGTAAAATTTGCGACACCTTTGCATTGTGATTAAAAAAAAACGTATGTTTTCAGTGCTTTTGTTTACTACTCATATTCTTACCTCAATATATTGATGGGAATTATCTTTTTTTTGGTTCTCATTGCCTAACATAGTTTTTTTTTTTTTTAAATACGTTATAACCAAAAAATTGTAGAGAAGTAATATATTAAGACCCCTTTTAGACAAGAGTGGTGGTGTATAATCATCACTGTACACTAGAGTAAATTCCTATGTGGCTCTCCTTATATTTTAGTTGCGGAGGTCTTGAATGATTTACTTTTGGCATTAGACAGATGCTTATTCAGCTGTTGCAAGATTGCTATCAGTTGTGTTGTTAATGGATAGAGATCTAATGTTATCATCATAGTTACCATGAACTCCTTTTTCTTTACATGCTCGTGTAATTTATGATGACATCGTGAATTTCAGTGATGAATGTGATGGAGACCTGGAAAAGATTTTATCCAAGTAAGAAGCACCCACTCATTTAAAAAGGTCTGCCACAGGTGAGTGCAAAGGTTTAAACAATTTTTGGGCAAATTAAAAAACAAAAACAAAAAAAATTTTAGAGTAACTCTCCTCAGCTGATCATGAGTTTCATCCAGAGAACCTTCGGTCACCCCTGCCACATTACTACCCTCATGTCTAGCTTAGTGGTGAACACGATGAGGATCACGATCCCCCTCAAGATTTAGAGACATTTTTCATTGGGCAATAAATGGAATTGGATATTACAGCCATTTTTTATTGTTCCAAATTCAGAAATAATCATTTACAGCCCTAAAATTGGATGATTTGCTGAAGCTACAGAAGTCTAATTATACTTGGAATTCTATTGCTTGAATTTATTTCCCTAATTTTTGTTATTCTTGTATGCAGTGTTTAACATGGTCTGTGTATGTACAAATTTGGAACATCTGTTGGGCACTTATATCAGCCAGCAAGTATTTATGGGAAAAGCCCTTATGTTGTACAACATGGATGGCAGAAAAAATCAAAATTGTGATTTGCTTAATGCTGGCAAAATGACATCTGCTGACTTGAGTGAAACAGAAAAATTTAGACACTGGTGGAAGACACTGAAAGCAGTGTGTTTTGCATGGCCATTTATGTTAATGCATGCCATAAGACACTACTAGACAGATTTTTTTTTTTTTTTTTTTGGATTTTTGATTGAATCATTTTTGTCTGTTGTATGGCCCTTGAAATTTTGGCCCCAGTGTTAAAAGATAGGACTTAGAAATAGATATTTCTAAAAATTATTTCTCAAAATCTGCTGGATAATTTTTTTTCTAAATCAGGCAATCAACTCACCTTGGTATCCTCAATGTACAATGCGAGAGCCATTTTGATTGAATTGACGGAAGTGGGTCTAGTGGGGGCGCTGTATTTTAACATTGGGTCTTATGGAGAATATGCGAAATGGCCTGTGGAGGCCAAATGGTTGCAAATGTTGACATATAGGAAGTCACATATGACCTCTATTTTGGCAATATTAAAGTTGACCTCAGATGACTTTGAAAGGTCAAACTTGAGGTCAAGGAAAATATTAAAAATGTTATCAAAATGGTGCAGGAAAATGAAAAACGCCTATCTATATGTCTTACGATGTATGAAGCATAGCCTTCTTTATGTATAGCTTCAGACCACATGCCCTGCCATCCTTATGCCTAGATGACATCACAAAGTACTCCAGTCATGGGGAAACCAGTTTTTTGATTGGTTAAAATTTTGTCAATGGCTGCATCCATGAAATTGTCAAATTGTGCTCCTGAGCCAACTTTGCAGGCGAATATCTTGGATGTCAGAGGTATTTATTGCCTCGCTCAAGTTTGAAAAATTAGTAAAGGCAATGCAGTTGCGGAGCAAGATGATTATCACCATGGGTTTTCTAGCCCTTTTGTTCTCTGCTTTGCTTGGAGGCTGTTTGTGCTCATCTTTTAAGACCGTGCTGTCCTCCTTTAGATGTAATCTTGAGTTTCTCGGTAGTCTTGCATATGCAAGGACCGTTTCTGATCAAAACAACAATTGACTGATGAATTTATTGGGAAAGCTCTTTCTTGTTGCCCATATTTAAACCAAGACTGAGCTTTACAAATGTTCATGGACTAGGTAGTGAGGCAACTTTAAGAAATGTATATCTTCATCTTCTGCTGCATTCTCAACTAGGCTGGTAGACCAGCTGAAATCAGGCCTAAAAGCTGCTATGGTTGTCTTTCGGCCTTCAAACCTGTTCAGCACTCCATGAAGCATCTTCCTTTGCTTATCTGTGCTCTCATATTGATAGAGAAGGATTTATGAATGATGCCAATGATTGGGGCACACCCAATTTAAAGAAAAAGGCAAATGTGTTTTCATGAGTCTTCTGGAAGGGGGATGTGAAAATTGAAGTAACTTGTGACTTTTATGGCGAATTAATCCATCCTTCCGTTTTGTAAGTAAGAGGAGGAAGTAAGAATCATGTTCACTGTCGTAAGTATGAATTGGAAAAACAATGTATTCTAATCAATCAGAGGTCATCTTATGAATGCAGTCTCGAACATGTGCTAATGGACCTTAAGTAGATATTGGTGGTGGGTTGGTGTAATTTCAGTTTTCGCGTATCATGAGTGATAATTATGCAATATTGTGTCCACAGATACGCAGAGGATGAAGTGCACATAAGCACGTCTGGTTTCAAACCACCGCAATGGGTGAGGTGCAGGCGACTGTGGAGTTTTCTGTGGAACTCCTCAAGTTCTATAACGTGGATCTGTTTCAGAGAGGGTGAGTGCCGTGCCTCGTATCGCGCAACACCATTACACTGTCACTCTCAAAGTCGCCTCCCTGAAAGATTTCCTGCACTTCGTTCATTCCCATTTTCATTACCTATTATTATTGTGGCCAATATTCTGTTGATTCAGATTATTGAACTTTGTCCGTTGGTCAGTGTACGTATTAAAGCTTAGTCGTGCTCAGAACTTCTGCTACAAATTAATTTCAGGCCTTCTGTCTGCCTTTCATAGCAGCTTTGTGATGAATTATGGAAACTGGCGGAGGAAGAATTGGAAATAGTTGCAAAATTTACATAACGTAGAGCTTATCTTGCGACTCATCCAGCTTGTGAAAATTCATTCACTTTTTTTAAGTTTGATGGACAATGACAATTGTGAGTCTCAATTTACATACTTTTCATATTGAACTGGAGTGGGCAATGATAAGTAGCCTAAATTTTTTGGAATCTATCTTGTTAAGCACGGTATTATGCATTGTGCAATAAAGATCAAGTTCTGCCATATTTTTCTGTGAATTATGTTTCCCCCTGAGGAAGGGGGAGACATATTGTTTTTGGCTCAGTTCCAGTTGGCGTCAGGATTCACTAAGTTTTTCCAAACCATAACCCAGAAACCCTTCAATATTTTTTTCCAAATTTTTTAGATGCATTGATCGGCTTAAAAACTGGTGTCTTTAGCTATTTTGGGGTTTCTTGGGGTGTGGGAGGAGAGAGATTTGTGTTTACATGTAAGAACTCACTCTGGTTTTCTTTTAAAATTATTAACCCCCTTCATTCACTCAAGCTCATTGGTCTTGCTATAAAACAATACGTTTGTGGTTTGTACTTTAACGTCAGCGATGTACTATCATATGTGACCGCATAGCCTGTTGCCCAGCAGCATCCCACTTGCATTGTAGCATTAATTTCTGTGCCTGCAGCTGTTCAGATTTTTGCAAAGAATGTAGCAAAACAATATTTTTTGTAAAACTGAGAGAGAAAAAAAACGTAACATTGACTGTGTTTACGAGGTCTTTAGTATCCCGGTTTTGATTGGGTTTTTGAAGTATCCCGTTTTTGTGTTTGTGCGTGTAAACACCATATCCCGAATTCAGAAACCGGGTTATGCCCTTATCCCGGTTTCGCCACCTGGAGTACTCCAATAGAAGCTGGGATACTGGAGCATGTATACGCCTTATCCCAGTCTCTGACGGCTGCCCACCAGACGTAACACACGCCTGCGCAGATAGGTTGCAGTGATCAGAAAACGGGTTACTGGTATTTATCATGTATACAGGGATATGAATAACAAGGTTTCTCTGTTTCTCTGTTTTCTCTGTAATGTTCCATGTAAACAGAATATCCCGGATATGCTCAAAGCCGAGATAAGACTCAAAACCGGGATACTAAACACCTTGTAAACACAGTCACTGTCTTTAGAATGGAAAACCTTTGCCACAAGCGTGGTACCTCTGAAGGAATGTGTTCATTACTTTAAACCAGATGGCATTTAAATTGGCTTCTCTGTCGAAGAATTGTGATTCCTCTGTCGAACCAATGCCAAAAACTGTACACCTTTGTCGTACAGTAATTGGGGAAAGATGCATTTAAAGCTAAGATCACGTAAAGTACGAGGCCACTTTTTGTCAGTTTCGGATGTTACCCGTAATGCCTCAAGGGTCAGGGGAAGACTGGGAGAGGGCCATAGGCATGCGGGTAGCAGGGATGTCATGTGCCAGCCTTCAATCCCAGCTAGTCTACTGGGTCACGCCTACAGCAAACTGGCCGATCAGCAGACAATCTAAGATCTGGGAATCAGTCCATGGCACTGGACCGATAAATCAAATGGACTCTACCAGCTAACCAAACTGCAACCCTGGGCATGCAGTGCCCACGTTAGTTCGGGAACAGTGAGAAACAGACTCCGCGCTTCTGTTCTCACTGCAAGACGTCCTAAACTCAGGCCTTCACTCGCCCTTTGAAGACAGAACTGTGATGCAGACAGGAGCTGCGATGGACTTTGTTGCCGCGGCATTGGGTTCTATTCGCAGATGAGTCACACCTCTGCCTGTTTAATGTATGTGGAAGGACCGGAGTGTGGCGCAGAAAAGGAGAGAGACATGCTGGTGCTTGTGTTCGGGAAACTGACAGATACCGCACGCCAGGTGTGATGATGTGGGCGGAGGTTTTCCATGCAGGTGGGACCCTACTTTATTTGAGCAGGGGAGGCTGAATGGAAAGTGTTTTAGGGAAGGGATTGAATAAGTTAATTGTTGCGATATGTTAGGCAACATAGCTTGACCTCACAACTGGACTGTGCCAGGCCACACTGGAGTGGGCACATGTGCACTTCAGCACGGAGTTGTGAGTCCTGCCTGCTTCTTCCAGGGCTTCCGCCAAGCAGCGCGATTGCGGGCCATTGCAGGCCATTTTTTTTTCATGCTGCCAATGCCAGTCTTTAATTTATGGGTGTACGATAACGGTTTCCAAAGTGTCGCCTTCCGTTCTCGTCAATTTCGTTTTTCACGTAGAGGTCCCATGCGGATATACGTAGCAACCGAGAATCGCGCTGCTTAGCGAAAGCACTGCTATTTTTTATGTCTTTGCAGGTTTGTTTGTTGACCAGAGAATCTAGTCAAGCCCAGTCCTGTTCCAAAGCATACCGTTCTGTCGCGTAATATCCATTATCTGATTATAGTCAATGGCAGTTGTAACTTGTATTTTTTATTAAATTTTACACGGTCACTCAGTCACTGAGTGCAGTAATTACTTTTGTTGAATTAATGTTTCATTTTTGTTAGAACTTTTGTCTTCTTTCAGTTCATCTGAATATCCTAAATGAATAGTTGTTACAGTCTCTTATGGTTGTGACAGCTAGCCGTTACATACTGAAATCCCCTGACAAACTGAAAATCCCCCAACAAATTGAAAATCCCCCCCAAAAAAAAGTTGGAAAGGGGGAAATCCCCCCCTGAAAAATATTTTGGCGGAAGCCCTGTTCTTCCAATCCCCCCTGATTTTAACGCATCGGAGCATGTGTGAGTTGTGCCGAATGGCAGCATTAGAAGACATGCTATGCCACAAAATGCCCAGCAACTGCATGGTCTACTTGTTGCGGGATGTTGTCCTACACCTGTATAACA
This sequence comes from Gymnothorax javanicus, assembly GCA_029692085.1. Classification (NCBI taxonomy): domain Eukaryota; kingdom Metazoa; phylum Chordata; class Actinopteri; order Anguilliformes; family Muraenidae; genus Gymnothorax; species Gymnothorax javanicus. The sequence goes on from CM056200.1 coordinate 111,761,909, forward strand.
CTTGCATGCACTTACTGATTCATTGCTACAAAGATGCCAAAAAGTAGTTGCAGTAAGAAGGTAAAGTGCATCTGTAGTAAAATTTCTGAATTGGCCATCGGATTGCTCACTCGGTTAAGGCTCTGCTTTGCGGAGCAGTAGTGAGCGCCGCGGCCCAGGTTTGAGCCAAGGCTGCGCCAGTGCCAGTAGTAGGCGGTAGCCTTTTCAGAGGAGTGTGCAATTGGCTTCGCACTGTTGGGAAACAAAATTGGGAGGGTCTGCCGGTTTGGGATTATGGCATTGTCTGTTGCTCAAGCGCCTCCTGTTGGCCAGCCAGGTGCGCGTCAGTAAAATTCTAAGTTTGCACATGTTCGGGTGTCTTCCACCCTCGTTCTGAATTTGCAAAGTTTCGAGTTTTGAGTGTAAAAGATGCAGTGGCTGACAGACATGTACTTTTGAGTAGAGCCGCATGCTGTCTTGCTATCCTGAGATGGTGACATGGGGTCGCATACGAGCATGTCTGTGTACATAGTGTGCTAATTGGGCATTCCAGATTTGGGTAGGATTGAAGGTGCAAATAAAAAAAAAAATGTTATTCTGTGTATCATTATTTGTGATCTCAACGCACCAAAACCATCCATACTAAGCTCATCAGAGTTCACCTGCTTTCCAAACTTAGCCATGTTTTACGAAATGTGGGCTGAAGGGTCCATTTTTCAAAAAATATTTTCACACAGAAGGTGCTGGATAAGCAAACTTTTTATTTTCCCTAAAGTTGGATATTGTGTGTAAGTTGGTCATATTAAAAGCAAATAGTCTATCTCAAGTGGTGACAAGGTGAAATCATTGCCTAAAATGAGGGTTCTGAAGGGTCTGTTTGTTCTGTGACCATTTTTATGACCCCCCCCCATAACCCCACTAATGATCTGGTGTCCCTGAAAATGATCTGAGTTACAGTAATGTCATCATATTTGATGAAGAAGTTGTCAAAAAGCTTTCAAACACACAAATCTGAATTACCTGGACCCTACAATGTCCTAAAAATCATTGTCACATGAAACAAAATCCAGTTTTAAAGGGTTAATATTGTATAAAATGGAACTAGTGTCCCATTTGTAAGCATTGGTTCCAAGAGAGGAGGCAATCAATGACCCCTTTATGAATTTTTAGCCCTGTAGCTCATATAAAAGAGAAGTTATGGGTCTCTAGATATGGTTACAAATTAAGTGCAGGATAAAAGTGAGCATGGCAGCATGGCACCCAAATTTCCCAGGGCCATAATGTCGAAATGACTAAAGGTATGAAGCTGAAATTTGGGATTCCTTCATTTGGGGTGAAAAACTAATTTTAGAATTTTTTTTTCAATCAAATCTGAGGGATTTCACTGGGGAGGGTGTGTGAATTGACATGGCATGACCCTGCTATGTTTGGTTTATACTACGTTTAGGGTAAATATTATAGTTAACAAATACTAAGATCACTGCAATAATTGAGTCCCAAAGGGCCCAACTCTAATGAATTAGAGGTCTGCATATTCTAAAACAAAAAGAGGAACTTTTTTTATATTTTCAGCCAAAAGTATCCCAATGGCACTCTCTTGTAAAGAAATAAACTATAAATATATAGGTCATAACATAGGGGCAAAAACAAAAAAATCTATTTTCCCTTTCTTAAATAAGAGTGTTCCTTGGAGTTGAGCCCTTTGGAAACTCAAGGATTCAGTGAATAAGTTGTATATTCCGGTGCATGCATTGGTCCAAACCAGAAGTTGTTGATTTCCTTACTCACCCAGCTCATATTAATGTTAGTTAATTTGCAAACGTTAACTTAATTCCACTCATTTAGCCAGCTAGATAGAAAAGTGGCCGAAGCACAGCAGTTGTGAATGCGTTAGCCAGCTAATGTTGACCATCTTACGTTAACCACCTCTTATCAGAGAATTGGATGAGCAGCTTAGCAACTTTAATCGAGAGCCCTGAATGCTTGGCTGAGAGCACTGTGGTTGTCCAGTTACCCTGCTATGCTGTGTGGGGAATTTCCTGGCAAGATTTGGTTCTGCACCTCCCTTTAGGCTGGAATACTCGCATTGCATTTGTGAATCGTTACTCACTTCTGCACAGTGCCCTTGTTAGTGTATTGCAGCCTTTACATAGCAATGCAGTGCATGTACAGTATGCGCTGCTGATGGCCGTAATTGCATAGTATCCATGTAGAAGAATAGTCCTAGACTATTGGGGCAGTAAAGGTGCCATTTTGGGTTCTGCCCACTAGAGGGTGTGTGAATACAAGATATACTGTATAATATTTTGTCCGGTTAACTTCATTTATATTTGTAAGTATATGTCCATTCCTTCCATTCACTGCTGCAACGCATTCAGTTTCAATATTTCTTTGATGAACATTGTCTGTAAACCTTTCAATGATTATCTCAAGCATTTGTTGACAAATTGGTGATCCTCGGCCCATCTTTGAGCCTGAAGGACTAGGCCTTTCCTGAATCCTGCTTTTGTACTAAATCATAATTACAATCACCCCGGTAATCAGCCATTTCAAATTACATTATTATTCAAATGTTTTATCTCAATACTCGTCCTGCATTTCCCCTGCCCCAACTTTTGCCAGCCTGAATTGTAGGAATGGATGTATATTTACAAATGAAATGAAGTTGAATAGACAAAACATTAAATGCACAGGGCCCTAATTTAACTACCTAAATGCAGTCGGCAAATGCAAGCGCTAACGGTATTGGAGATCAAAACTGGGTGTCTAGCTCCATTCCAGTAATTTTGTGACGAAAGGCAATAGCGCAGCTATGGCGCTGTTGTGAAAGGGGTTGGTCTAAGAGGAATTAATTTCTTGGCTGTGTGTTGAGGGGTTTGGTTCCATTTAGGCCATTCAGATCCCCTTTAAGACCGGTGTGATTTAAGCCATAGTGCACTGGCACTTGCCTTAGATGAAGAACAAGCACCTCTCTTGCCTCGCTGCCAGCTCCTTTTGTCCTTTGAGAACTGTGCTTCCGTGTAGTAAGCATTTCAGTGAGGCCAAGAAAATAAGGCAAAAAGCTAGTGTCATTGCATTTTGTATGAATGTGGGCCATTTAAACCTAATATAAAATGGCACTTGTGAAATTGAATCAAGGGTGAGCCTAAAGGTAACCATTTGTATTTCCCCCCTCTCAAAGAGAGTATTCAAGTGTTCAAAAACATCCCTTCACCCTCGGTTTCCCATTAGATTTCACCACCATTTTGTAGGAATTATCCTTAACAAAAGTGAAAATTAAAAGGGAAGGGAAACAATATAAATGATGCGTATTTATTTGTGAACAGCTTTGCTGACTGAGATTCAGTCCGACGTAACTACCATAGAGCCACAGCATTTGTGTTGAAACGTGGTCAGGGTTAGTCAGAACGCTAACGAGGTTCATTATAAAAACCTAGCACAGCGCCAGCGTTGTGCATTGACACATCCCCCATTTGCATTCCCCAACTTGTTTTAATGCAAATGCTTTCATTTCAGAGCAATTAGGTGAAGGTGATAAATATGCCGTTTGTGACGGAAAAAAATTGTGCATTATGTTACTGTCGCATTCATGTCCATTTGCCAACCCACAAAAATAGAGTCCTAGTCTTCTTACTGTCTGCCATGAAATACAAGTCAAAGTAAATTTAAAAATCGCTGCCTTCCGTTTATATCAGCATTTTCCATACCGTACTAACCTTTTCCAACTTTGGGTTGAAGCCAAATAACCATGTCAACTGAAAAAGAGTGTTCCAGGATTTTACTCATATATGACTTGGTGTAGTTTTATTTATGATGACATGGAGATGAACACTAATATACAGGGCATGTGGAGTGTGTGTAATCAAATAAAATATTGTAGGTGAAATACATCACATATAATACACATTGGACAGTGTAGTTTATCTCAAACCAGCTGAGATATGTTTGCAAGGTTGCAAACGTACAAGGCTTACTTGATGTCAGATTGCTGAAGACTGACCAAACTTTTAAAACTTGTTTGCATGCTAGCCTGTTGCTGCCTATGTCCAGTCTTTCATAATTAACATTGGCAGGAGTGTACACTCTGCTGTTGTATTGTCTTTGTTTTCCAGTTAGCTGTGAGACTGATGGCTATGCTGCTAACACCAGGCTATAATGCGTAGGAATGCTAACAGACACAGACCAGTCAACTAAACTAAACTAAGATAAACCATAGACAGTAAAGGTACTGTCCCACTGCGACGTTTGACGATTCCGTCTGAAAAACGAAGGCGTACGTTTATTGGACTTTTTTATTCATTTTTCAGCTGGTTTACAGACGTATCTGGACATTGACAGACGGCGCTAGCCGTTCCAAACTTTGGACATGTTCAAAATTTCCGACGGCCAGCTTTGGATAGCGATTGGCGGTTCTCATATGTTACTCTGGCGTTTTTTTGACCTTACCGGTTTTTAGACCTTTATGGCTGTTGGGCAGGCGGGCAGCTAAAACTCACAAAACCGCCAAAAAAAGAAAAGAAGCAAAAAACCCCCCTAAAAGATTATCCAGAATGAATGTAAATAATTGTGATTTTTTTAATGCAAACACTTTAATTTGTTTTTTATTTCTCTTTTCATTCAATTTATGATTTTTTTTTGTTACAAAAAAGAAAAACGAACCAAAGAAAAACTTGAAATGAAAACAATTTATTTCATTTCAAGTTTTTCTTTGGCTCGTTTTTCCTTTTTTGGGGGGTTTGTGAAATAAATTGTGGGGGATTTGAAAAACTTTGTTTTTATCCTGTAACTATTTACAGTTTATTTACATTTATTTACACACAATCCAATTTGTTCGTTACTGATACTTAAGCAGACGTTACTCAGGCGTTCGATGTTCCGTAAGCTGGGCTCAATGGAGACGATACTCATAGTTAAGCAGACGTTTCTCAGACGCAAAAAATTTGAATTTGCCGCCGTATGACACCGTCTGACGTAAATATTTAGACGGAATCGTTAAACGGCAGTATGGGGCAGGGTCTTAAGCGAAGAGTCGGTTCTTGTAGTTGATGTGTTGGATGTGGGAGAAATGGAACCTGAGCGACTTTGCTAAAGCTTGCAACAAACGCAAAATGCACTCAACACTCCTCTAATGTAACCATGGTCCATACGCAGCACAGTTATAACACTAGGGCCAGCATCCGCTCCTGCATAGTTCCTAGAGCTAATAATGCAGTGAAAAATTCTTTCTTTTAAACTGGTATCATGGGATGGAATAGTTTGCCTACTGCTATAAAACTCCTATCATCTCGGGGATTTTTAAAGACAGGTCAAGCAGCTTTTATGGAACAAGGTGAATATTTATTGATCTGGGATAGTTCATTGCATTTTGGTTTTTATTTTATTTATTTTGTTTTATGGAATGTCTTTTTTCACTCCTAATACTGCATGTCTTTTTATATTGAATTTGTCTGTTTCTTGCCTATTTGTGTCTTGCGTGTAACACCAAGGACCATGCTGGAAATAAGTATGGTACTTTAGCATGTTATCCTTTGGATTGCTGTTTTATTGTCTTAATCCAGAAATAAATCAATCAATCAACACATTTCATATCTTTCATATGACACGCCCACTCGTGTAAGATCCTCTATTTAGTTTATCTGTTTACCCCTACCAATACAAAACCAGCTTCTCTAGCAGAATACCGTATATGACCAAATAATCGCCCGCGTGCAAATACGCGCCTCTGTGCAAAAAGCCGCCGGGGGTCCGACCTCATTTTGCGTATTAAACACCGGTTCAATTAAATGCCAGGGGTTCAATTAAACGCCCAGGCGATTATTTGCACTATTGTATAGAACGTCTGTGTTACCCCATGTTGCGGTAATACAGACGCTAAAACAAGCTTCGGTTTGTCTTTGTATGTATATCTGATGTCAATAAGGATGTGGGGGAAAAAATTGCAGACGGTCTTTTGCACAGAGATATAAAAAAAAAAAACTTGAGTAGACAACGTCATTGGCTGGACCTAAGCACACACGGCAGAATAGCACTGCCATCGTATGTATGTATAAAAGTCCAATGAGACGCATGTAACACTAAACAGTAAACATGGGTGTCGACAATTATTATTTTTTTGGGTGAGGGACTTGTTTAAGTACGAAAAGATAAAAAAGAACACGAATGAGGAATTGTAAATCAACAATATTCATGCTCTATTAGAGCCCGACCGATGTGGGATTTTTAAGGCCGATACCGATACAAATATTTGGTGATTTAAAAATCCGATATTCCGATATATCGGCCGATATATATTTAAAAAACAAATTCCAGAAACACGTAACAAAACATAAACAGATTTCCCTAAAATTAGTTATATGTAGTTATTTATGAGTCCTCGCTAAAATAATAGGATAATGCAGTTTAAAAATAAACTTGTTTGTTTATTGTCACAACAAAACAGAAGAACATCAAAATATGTTGAAGTTCTGATAAATAAAACGTATAAAAATACAAACTTAAGATATGAAACTCAAAGTCCTTTGAACAAAAACACAAAAACAAAAAAAAAAAGTTACCAGTGTTAATAGACTTGGTAAGCTTCATAAATATAACTTTGAACAAGACTGGAAAAAAAAAATATTCTGTTAAGTTCTATAAGTTCTGATAAATAACAACAGCAAAATATAAACTATATGAGGTAGTGTACTGAACAAAAAAAAAAAAAATCAAAGTTACCAGTATTAATAGAGTTGGTAAGCTTCATAAATATAACTTTGAACAAGACTGGAAAAAAAAATATTCTGTTAAGTTCTATAAGTTCTAATAACAGGGACGTTGTAGAGTGCCCTCTGGTGGACAAACTATACAACGGCAACACTCATAACATGGTTGAAGGGTGTTTCGTCCGTTTTTTTAAATATTCATTTATCGGCCATTATAAATGCCGATTCCGATAGTTTGGAAAATGCCTAATATCGGCCGATAGGGCTCTATGCTCTATTATTTGGCAAAGCTAAAGAATAAGCCCTACGATTGCCTTACCCTTTATATAATCGCTCAGTCACTTACGTTTTCGTTTCGTTCAAAGAAAAAGAGTTCGCATTCAGCTGTGCCTGCGAGTCTGACTCAGGTCTATACCTGGAAGAAACTAGTCGTGATATGCATATATGAATTTATATGTATGCTTTGTGTATTACGATCGGAACAACTTCATTCTGAAGTGTTCATACCCACTTGTTGTCTTCATGTAGTCCGTCTTTGCCCAGACACAATGGATAACAGGATGATATTGCATGTTGCCACAACTGGGATCAATGTAGAAGTCTAAAAACTGAAGTATGTAAATGAAACCGTGCCAGCTTCAGTTTCCGCGAATACACTGGTAATAATAAACGAATAAACTTTTGCCAGGTAATTTAACTGGCACCTTTTAGCCAGTTATTTTAACTGTAATTTTACAATAAGTTTACTACGGTTCAGTGCATGTTCAGTGTAAACCACGATTAAATGCGCGCAGGACTCCACTTTCTGTTAAAATGACAAGGAGACAATGCGTTAATTTAACGATTAAATTAAGTAAGTTTATAACTGTGTAGGAAAGCCGAACTGGCATGGTGCAGGTTGATGCAAAAATAAATAATGGCCTGTTGCAAATACCCGCCTGGTTCTTATAAACGCCTGGGCTCCAAGTCGATTTTGCGAAATAAACGCCCGGGCTACTAAATGGTCATATACGGTATTTACTTTATAGGCTAATGGACTGCTGTATGGATTACTTGTTTTGATGAATGATTTATGATTTTTGGTAATCTGTATTCTGTTTTTACAGTTTTTATCAGATCCGCTGCAGCATGAAAGTGCCAACACGGGTCCCTCACAAGATTGAGATGAGCCTGCTGCGCCCTGCAGGTCAGTCACCTGCTTCTGCTGTACTGTCCTCTCCGGTTTCGCCAATGTTGTATTTGCTTGCTTTCAATGTCCCACCGAGAGTTCTGCTGTTCCTTTGCTATAGGGACTCTGCAGCACATCTTTCAGTTTGACCAAAACGCATCATTGATCAATAACTTGAGAATGCTCTGTATGACTGTCTATATGTTCTTTGAGTTTCTTCACAACCTTTCGTACTATTAACTTCACACTCGATGGATGTATTGCTGAAGACCCATGGAAGTGCTCTATTGAGCATGAAATTGTCTGGATGAGCAGTTCTCGAGAAGTCTCGAGTTAGCTGCAAGCCGCAATACCACACAAGCAGCAATCCCAGAGGCTGGGCAATTGGCCCATTCTGAACTGGGGGGTCCTAATGGGCTCTGCACTACTATCCATAATGATGGTTTGAAAATCTATTTCAGACTTTCTGAAAACAGCCTTGTTCTACTCTGCAATGGAGGAAACCTTCACCAACAACGTTTTCTCAAGTTTCTGTTCCATTCCATGTGAACTACAAAATAAGTTATGCCTCAGGCTGATTGATGGGACTACTGCAGGGTTTTCACTGGCTTTTTGAATTCCAGGCATTGTTTTTAAAATCATTTCCTTCTTGGGTTTTAATCTGGACATAGTGAGAGTTGTTGCCATCGCAGTGTATGACCAAATGAGCCCATAGGACTTTTCAGCTTCAACTTCATGATCTGAGCTCTTGCAAGTTACTAATATATGTAGCGCCATTAAAAATGCACCGGTGAAGTATGTACTGTATTTGTTGCTAAGTGAAGAATCAATCGGTTTTTATTGCTTTTCCAGTGAGAAATGAGTGGAGATAAAGAAAAGCGCGTGGTATTGTAATCCTGACATGCGCCACGTGAACGCGCCAAGCACTTTAGTTATAACAAATATTGAGCTGTTCGTGATGTGCACAGTGACACTTGACTTGTTCTTTTGGGTGTGGTCAATAGCCTACATAAAGCCAACAAAAAAAAAAGAATAATGCTACTACATCAAGAAAATGGAACGGCTTGTGACACAGGAGAGAGAAAAAGAGCCATTGGCATGTTATGGGCAGGTCTCAGCCGCCGAGAGGTGGTGCGTCATTTGCACTGTCACCGGTAAATAATCAGTCGGCTGTCTGTCCGAGAATGGAAAACGGGCACTGTCACTGACCGACCCCACTTAGGGCAGCCACAAGTGACGATGGCAGCTCAAGAGCGCCACATCTGGTTACAGCCTGTACGTGACAGATTCCGGACAGCAACCAGAACTGATCATGAGACGATGGGTCCGAGACGTCGAGGGTGAGCGCAAGTACCGTTCGACTATGCACCAGTTTGGGTTGCTGTCCAGAATCTGTCAGGTACAGGCTGTAACAGGATGTTTGGTGTATAGAATTTTATTGATTTTTCATCATAAACAAATCACTTTTGATTCTCCCAACATATTTTAAAAAAATTTGGGACTATAAAGTAATTACCTCTTTTTACTGTTGTCATTGCTTTTCAGAGCAGTTAATACATCACACGGGGACTGAAGGCACTAAGCGATTAAGTGTTTCAGGTGTAAATTTGTCCCTCTTTTCTTGCAACATTACATTTCAAAATGCGTCACAAGTTTTTTTTATTGGGGGCATGTCAGGACTGCAGGCAGGCCAGTCCAGCACCTGCACCCTCTTCTTATGCAGCCATGCCTTTGTAATACTCGCAGAATGTGATTTTTTTGTTGTTATATGCATGGTCATCCCTGAAAATGATGGTTTTTTGAAAGCAGTTTAAGTTTCTCTAAAATCTCAGTGTACTTTTCAGCATTAATGGTGCCTTCACAGAAGTGAAATTTACCCCCGCCAAGGAAAATTACCCAGCCCATACCATGACCGCATGTGGCTTATGGACTTGTTGTTGGTAACAGTCTGGATGGTCCTTTTATTTATTAATTTTTTTGGTTTGGAGCAGATGGTGTTCAGTTCTTTCAAAAAAAGACCTGAACTATTGATTTATCTCATCACAAATCATGTGTCCACTGTGTGATGGTTTATCGCAGATGCCTCTGAGCCCAGAGAAGTCTACTGTGCTTTTGACATTGCTAATATAAGGCTTCTTTCTTGCACAGTGAATTTTTAACCGCAATATGTGGATGTGACATTACGCATAATTCAAGGAATCTGAAGGAATTTCCAAAATCATGTTTTGCACCACAGATGTTGAAATATTGGGATCCCTTCCTATCGTTCTTCGTAGTAACCTTGTTTTAAAAACAATTATTTTCTTGCGGATTTATGGATATATCGGTGACCCTTGGCCCATCTTTGCTTCTGGATGACTAGACCTTTTTTGGATGTTGCATAATAACCAATAACCTGCTGATGTCAGCGGTTTCAAATCACAGCATTATTCAAAATTTTTACCTCATCACAATTCTTAAATTTTCCCCGTCCCGACTATTTTTGGGTTGTGTCGCTTACCTGAATAGAAGGAATGCATGTGTATTTACAAATAAAATGGAGTTGACCAGATAAAACATGAAATATCTTGTCTTCATACTGATTGCCAGTCATACAAGGAAAATTAAATGTAGAAATCATTGATACCTGTTTCCATGTGCATTTCAAATACTGTTCCAACTTTTTTGGAGTTGTGGATGTACCACAAGTGCTGCAGATGAAATATTCTGACTTCCATGTTCTGTTTTTCAGGGTCAGATCTTGCCTTCCCTGCAACAGTTCACAATGGGTCCATCTGCAGTAAAACATTTCAAATCCTCTATAAGAATGAAGAGATTGTGATCAGTGATGTCCTCATATTCAAAGTCAAGTTGCTGCTTGATGAAAAGAAGGTAAATGCCTGGGGCCCTCCTTGCAACTTTGCCTTCCTGTATATAATGTAATCGCACATAATTAGCTGTTACCTTACGTAATGAGAGTGGGATTAGTCAATGGCAGTGGCGTACCATCAGAGTTATAAAAGCTTTTTAGTAACCTCACCTTGTACTGCATGGTTACTCCAAATATGGTTCCCATTTACTTTGCTTGATTAGCGTTAAACCGAGCATTAATTTTCTCAGTTGCAAAGATTAATTGATAGAATGACTGGCAAATTTGTTTTAGCTGGCATAATTGTTTGTTGTATTACGTACTTAGTCAATTTCCTATCCAATTAATGATAACATAAAAAAATCAAACTGTCTTTTGATGATTCTGAATTGATGTAGCTTTATAAAATGGCGCAGTTTTGTGAATTTGTTGGTTTGTCTTCTGTTTTCCACTATTGTTTGTTAACACGAAAAGCATTTTGAGAAGTGAAGAGTCATCATTAATTACGTGGTTAAGATTTTTAAAACAGGAAATGGAATTCCAACAAAGTTTTGGATTATTTTCTAATTAATTATTTGGATTATAGCGATCATGTATTTTTTGTGAATGTACCCTATCAGTGATATCTTTGTCATTTCTTAATTCTTAATTTCTTGGTCTTGATTATTTCGTAGATAAATTGCTTGATTGTTAATCAGGTGAATTTGAATGGGAACAGCTGAAGCATGAAGTGATTTGTGCCTGGCATGTAATGTTTTGGATTGCCCATCCAAAAACAAGTCGCAGTTTGGATATAAAGAAACAAATACTACGATTGGATCGTTATAGCAGTGATTAGTATGTTTCAGCTGGCAATAATTATTTTAACCCTGTCTGACAGATGAAATGCATTGCTTCTCATTCTTTTGAAAAATCAGTTTGGAAGACGTACTCCTTGATGGCAGAAAAGATGTTACTGTATTTCAGAAGGGGCAAATGATTAGCCCGCATCAAGCAAAGAAAGCTATAAATGAAGAAAACAACTGCGAGGAATCATTTTCACACACGAACTGGCTGCCACAAAGTCCTAACCCAAACCGCATTGAAAGTTACAAGGACATGCTTGAAAGGACCACAGATTCGTTCAACAATCTCATTGTAAAGACAAGATCTCAAGCCAAAAATGAAGACAACTCTGATGGAAAGTGAATGCTTAGATGTTGCATTTGGTTGTCAAAACAATGACGCCACGAATTTGCACTGTAATCAAAGCTGCAGGGGTTCCAACTAAATATCTGAATGTGCAACTTTTTTTTATTTTTGATGGGCAGTGTCTTATGTCTTAAAATTGTTGAAATACACTGCCCGTCCATCTTTGACCTGTATGAAATTGAATGCCCCGCAAAACAAAATATTTAATGTTGACCCTTTCAACTTCATTGCATTTTATGAACACTCATTTCCAGAAAACACATGTTGCAACATGTTCCAGAAAAGGGATGCGATTACTAGTTTGTTGCATCACCTTTCAACAGCTCGAATGCTAATTATTCGTGGAACTGAAAAGCACCTTTGTTGTAATTATGAAGGATTTTTTTTTTTTTTTTTTTTTTTCACAAATGGGTTTGTGCACGACCCGTGGACCACTGCTCTTCCAGTGGGATGCAGCCACAAAAGTTTCTGGCAAATTCTTCTGCAACCACTCACATCTACCTGGATTCAATCCCAATCACTTTCATTGATGGTAGTTGGATTTTAGTCACCTCCTGTCTTAATTGTGAATGTGACTGGTTAACTGAACACCGTTACAACCTGCATTATGAATGAGTGTACATGCTACATGGTCATGCAATCAGAGAGTTACAGGTTTTTAATTTCAGTTTTTCCCAATTCATTATTTGTTTATTTCTCTTGAGTTTTGTTAGGTGGTCAGTAAGATTAAACATGGAACATTCTGACATTGTAAGATTCTTATTTCTGGCTTTATATATCAAAATCTTGCATATGTATTTGTCAAAAAGTTTCTCACCCCTCAAGTGTTTCTAAGCGAGCAGGCTGAGGCATCTCTTGATGGAGAAATACCTCCATGATCAGAATGCTTCTCCTTTTTCCATGGTACTGAGCGCTGGTACTCACACTGAGAATAAGGTCTTTATTGGCCCGCTTGGCCTTTAGGCCAATCGGACTAATGCTGTGGTAAGATGCCTTCGTGGTGGTCTGTCGTGCGTCTGTAAACTTATTGCTTTGTCAGCGCTCTAGTGCCATCAGTTTTTCACGGATCCTTTTTCATATTTTGTGTGCGTGTATATGGAATGAAAATCTAGGCCAAGTTCGATTTTGGCCATGTTTGGCCAAGTGAGCGCAGTGGCTTTGCCACTCTTTATTGGAATGCTTTCTTTAAGGTCTACTGAGTTGGATTTTACAAAAAAAAAACAATGTATACTCACTTAAAAACGCATAGAAGACTAATCCCTCTCAATCATCACTAATGACCCACTAGAAATGTGTGGGGATGTTAGTATTTAATGAGACCCAGCCATCTGCCTGTGTTGTCTTCTGTTTCTTTGTATGAGATGTTTCGGGCCGTCAGCATTTGGGCAGTGGGCGTGCTGCCTGCAGCCAGAAGGGGAGGGGCCAACTTCGAATGTAGTGTTTACAAACCGTAACCAAAGAGTCCTTCTCAGTATACCTTTCATCTATCCAGTATGTTTCTACTTGAATAGTTTAACTATCCAGAAAAGGACTATGGAGTGTTTGATTTCACTGAAGTTGATCTAATTCTGGGGAAAGGCCTTGGAACCATGTGCTGCATGTATGTTTACATATTATATTAAATTTTGTTGTGAAAGATGGCTCTGGTATGGAGCCCTTGCGACCTTTCTTGTTGTTGCAAGCCATACATTTGATTTGAAGGATAAATCCTCAAATGAAATGTTCTCTATTCTTAGAGCAGTGCGTTTTGGTGTCATTTGGTGACTGTGACATTTCCAAATGAATCTGCTTTTAAAATTCATGTTATCATTTATTCCCTGTAATGCATTTGATGAAGTAGGCCTACTCGGTTCTGCTATACGAGCTGCCAATTTCAGGGTAAAAGCTATGAACTGAAGTTGAATAAATGAAAAATAAAGTGGTGTGATGTTGAAAAAGTACTCATCAGTATGCAATAATATTCCTTTTACTTTCCAGGTTGAAGTTTCTCTCAACGAAATGGACTTCCAACTGTCATTAGACTTGCACTTCACAGATGGGGATTATTCGTACGTATCAAGCATGTAAATCAATCAGTATTTATAGTGCACAGGATAATTAATCGGAAAATGACGCTTTTAGTTATTTTGGCTCTTTACTCTAGCTTTTGGGATTTGAAAGGATGCAGTGAAAATGAGGTTGAAGTGGCAATTGTTTGCTTTAATTTGGAGGTGTTTTTCATCCATAAGGATGACTGCAGTGTCATTGCAAATGAAGGAATTATAGACGGTGACCACAATTTCATTCATCATTTAATGCTCATAAATTCCAGCCTTTTAACGTTCACTAGCAGCACCTAAAATCCAAGAAAGTGCACCTTTTTCTGAGAAATTTCTACCAAAACTTAGAATACACCGATGTTTACTGAAGATTTGAGGCCAACTCGGTAAACCTCGGAAAAATTTTACCGAGGTATCCCGAAGTCCGTCCGGTTCACTTAAGTTTGGTCAACACCGCAGTAAACCACGGTTAAATTTTCCCAAGACACACCGAGGATTGACTCGCCCACTGAAGTTCAGAGACCACATTGGTATTCCTCGGGAAAATTTCACCGAGGTAGACCGAAGTTTGTCTGCTAGGCTTATGCTCACACCAGAACAAAGGGGAGGTGTGAAGACAGTCAAAACACATGCCTCATTAAAGACCTCCCACCAGTACTGCAGTCCAAATACCAATTAATTATGCAAATTACTAGTACTGCTTGTTCAACGGGGTTACAGTGTAATGAAGCCAGGCCCTAGATGCAGTCCAGACGAAGTACTGTACTTACTCTGTTGTAAGATTTCACAGTGTAGCGCTGCTGCTTGTCCCTGCGTAGTATGCAACAAGCAGTGTGTGCGCGTTGTACGCTCTCCTACAAAGGCGCATAATACTATCTCGATAACGCACCCTTAAAAATAGCAGTTAATAAGTGATGATTGACTTTATACCAAGTTTTTGTTGGTCAATCACGCAAGAGCTTTACGCTACCTCAAGATGGCAACACGCCATCCAGTATGCCTGACCACACCACATTCAAGACAGACACGCCCATGGGCGCTCATTTTAGTGCAAATACACTTGCTCTTTACATAACCTGAGTGCTGGACAGACAAACAACAAATGCGTTGGTCATAAACTAGCAGAGACACATGCGTCGCGCCAAACGCCTCTTTGATGCAGGGTGTAAGATGGAGCCCAATGTGTTTCAGTGATCGTAAATGATACTGTGACAGGTTATTTTCTGTCCTGTGTTGCTCATTGCATTGTGCTGGTCTCCTGACCAACCCTGTTTTTCCATGCCCAGGCAAGAGGATATAAGTTCCCTCCCGATGATCAGCAGCCGCACCCTCCGATTGCACTTTAACCTTTATCGTGGTGTTCACCATCACGTTAACGTCATGTTTGATTATTTTCACCTGTCCGTCATCTCTGTCACTGTCCATGGATCCTTGGTTGCTCTGCATCAGCCCCTAATAAGGTGAGTTCAGTTAAGTTTTCGTATTTGCCCGTACAAACTGAGCTGAGGGCTGATTCATGTTGGGGTCTTGCAGACACACATGTAGCATTCTCTTTTCTGCGGTGGACTGCTAGTTATAGTACCACTGTTCATTTTTTTTTTTTGCAAGGATTTTATGATTTTTTCTGTAATGTGGTTTTGTTCATTATGACGTGATTGGTGAAATCAGTGGATTTTTAATTACCAAAAATATTTCAAATACTAAGAATGTATCAAGCTATCTTTTTTTTTTGTTTCTTCCAGCTGAATAATGTCAGGAGGTTTCACACTGAAAAAAGAATCTAGAGGGAGATTTGGTGACTGTTACTCACATAAGGGATGTGAATGCCTAAAAAGCCTTGAAATTCTTTGAATGAAAGATAAAATGATATACCAGTATAAAATGCAGAATTTCACTCCCCTCCTTGAAACTTCAAGATTAAACCTTGCCTTTATGTTACATTAGTAATTGCAGTGAGGCGACAGAGCACTTGATGTTTTTACCGGAATGTAAGTCAGCCTTTTTCAATAACCTTGTGCCACGAGCAGCTGACCATCTGAAGAAATCTGTCACACAATGACACAGTAGCTAGAGTAGAAAAATCGTTTGAAATGGAGTGTTCAGAGCTGTTGGTAATCTGAGGTTTTTTTTCGCGCAGTTTTTTTCCGATACATTTACCTCATTATGTGAAACTTTGGCCAAGTTCAATGTGAACATCCTTCACTGTAACACTATAGACCAAATGAAGAAAAACATAATTTTCCCCTATAAGATCATGAACAAAAGAAAATGAGACGCAATCACATGGGAATAAAGAAGCAGATGATTCTCAGCATCCAGCAGTTTCACCACCTTCGGTTTCAGACGATACAGATCCACTGTTAATAACTCCATATATTATGTTGATTTGCAGTTTTCCACGGGCTGTGAAAAGCACCTGGCTGAACCGCAGTGCACCAGCACAGACCAAAGAATCCATAATCCCCACCCTGGAGAATGTGGTGTTTGGTAGTGGCTACACTAAACAACTCTCCTCAAATGTAAGCCATCTTCAATGCAGTGTGCAACAGCAGAAGCTACTATTCATATGACCTAGTTTCCTTGTGTCAATGTGACACACCATTTCCTCATGTTAGTTATCGTATTTTTACCAAGTATGCAATGCTATGTCTGAAAAAGTTGGGACGGTATAGAAAATGCGAGCAAAAAAAGAAAGCAGTGATTTGTAGATCACTTTGTATTAAATTGAGACTGGTACAAGGCAAAAAATTTAATGTTATACCTTATCAGATCAATTTATTTTAGAAATTCTGAATTTGATGCCTGTGATGCATTTTGAAGAAGCTAGCATGGAAACAATAGAAGATTAGGAGGGCTCGATTTTCTGGATGAGCTACATCTGACCATTTGCTCTCAGACGAATAGCTGGGTCTATCCCCGTTTTCCTCCAGCTGCAAGGACTAACTGATATTTTTCAGTTAGGGCTACCAAACATTTTGCAGGGAGATGAATATTAAGGACGCAGTTGTATTTCAGGGGACGTTCTCCTTCTATTGGTAGTGTCATTTAAATGTGGTTACGCATAGAGATATTTGGTATCTTTCTGAAACATTAGCCTGGCCAAATTTGATTTTCTTTAAATTAATGATTTTATTTTTGTTAATGTTTTGAATAAGAGATTGGGAGGCTTAAGAGCAACTGCATTTTTTCATTGCCTCTTAAACTAATGTTTAACATGGGTGCCAATTTCAATGGAGGGCACCGATTTTGATTTTGAAAAAGCCCACTGCAAGATTCATTTCCTCACAGATTAATGTGAATAAAGTAAATTGACGTACACTGAGTTTCTGTTGTTGAAAGCTTAACGAATAAAGAAGCTTGCGGGAAACTCGTTGTGCATCAGTTTATTTTATTTATTTTGTGTTGGTATTGTAACAGCACCTAAGGAATAGTGCTATGGATGTGCAGACTCACACACTCTGTGCTCATAAATGACTGTGCACTTTTACAGGGCCGGACATTCCTTGTGTCGGAGCATTGCTTGCAGCATGCTTACAGTCTGCACTACAGCCTGTGCGCCGGTCTCCTGCTGGCTTATCAGGGCCTTTTCAGCTACTTCATTGCAGTTTCTGAGAACCTGCATCCCTCACTCCGATTGGAGCTTGGTAAGAGTTGTCAATATACGCTGGTGATGTGCACGTGCGCGTGCATGAGTGTGTGTGCAAGCATGCTGGCCTTCTTTTGCGTGTGTACAGTTGCGCTCAAAAGTTTGCGTACCGTAGCTGAATTTGTGAAATGTTGCCATTTATTTTGAAAATATGACTCCTCATGCAAAGAACTTTTATTTAAGGATGGTGATCACGTGAAGTCATTTATCATCACAAAGGTGTTTGGCTCCTTTTTAAATCATAATGATAACAGAAATCACCCGAATGGCCCTGATCGTAAGTTTACTTGCCCTTGATTGTTTGGCCTTGTTATATAGACACGAGATGACACACTCAGGTTTAAATGGCTATTAAGGGTTCCACACCTGTGGCTTTTTAAATTGTAACTAGTGTCTGTGTGTAGGCATTGAGTTTGTTAGCTCCTGAGTGGATGCACTGATCTGGCCAGACACTGAGCCATGTGGAGCGGAAAAGAGCTGTCTCAGGACCTTCATAACAAGTTAGTTCAACTTTTTAAAGATGGGAAAGGATATAAAAAGATATCCAAAAATGAGAACATGCCAGTCAGTACTGTTCAGTCCGTGAGGGATATGTTGATGCCAAGCCAAGGTCAGGTAGGCCAAGAAAGATTTCAGCCCAAACTGCTGGGAGAATTGTTCAGGACCCAAAGAAAAATCCACAAGCTACCTTAAGAGGAATAGAGGATGCTCTGGAAAAAGATAATGTGTTTATTTGAAGGAGCACAATAAGGAGGTACTTAAATAACAACGAGCTGCATGGTGGAGTTGCTAGTGGGAAGCCATTATTGCGCCAATCCCACAAAAAAGCCCGCCAAAAATATTCCAGACAACATCCTAACACATCTAACAACTTAAATAAACCAAAGTAGAACTTTATGGTCTCAACCATAAGCACTATGTTTGGAGAGCAGTGAAAGGGCAGCCCATGGTGAAAAATATACCATTCCCAGTGTAAAGCATGTTGATTGCTCTGATATTTTTGGGGTTTGTGAGCTCTAAAGGCACAGGGAATCTAATGAAAATTGATGGCAAGAGGAATGCAGCATGATATCAGAAAATACTGGCAGAGAATTTGCATTCTTCAGCATGAAAGCTGCGCATGGGCCGCCCTTGGACTTTCCAGCATGACAATGATCAAAAGCACAAGGCCAAGCTGACCCTCCAGTGGTTACAGAAGAGAAAGATGAGGGTTCTGGAGTGGCCATCAGTCTCCTGACCTCAGTATCATCAGGCCACTTTGGGGAGATCTCAAACATGCAGTTCATGCAAGACGACCAAAGAATTTGCAGGAGCTGGAGGCATTTTGCAGGAAAGGATGGGCAGCTATACCACTTGAGAGAATTAGGGGTCTCGTTGACAACTATCACAAAAGACTGCACACTGTTATTGATGCTAAAGGGGGCAATACACAGTATTAAGAGCTAAAGGTATGCACACTTTTGAACAGAGATGATTTCATTTTTTCCCTAATTGCCATGTTTTATTTGATGATTGTGCCATTCTACATGACCTACAGTTGGATATGAATCCAATAAGAAATTAAAGCTGCAAGCAGCAATGAATGGGCCCTCGCACCCTTGTGCACGTTGGGGGGGGTGGCGAGATCGTAATGGGTGCAGCTGTGCATTCAAAACAATTGGATAGCAGCAACCTGGTTAAAGAAGCTGCGAGGGCTGCTTTGTTGAAATCTTTTAGGGGGCGCTATGGAGCCATTTTACTACCCCCCCATGGGCAACACCCCTATCATATGTAAGTGCTTGCCATTCTTGACGTTTGTATCAATTTTCATGAGGTTATGACTTCGTTAAAGCCATGAAAAAGCCAAACGTAATTTGATGGTGAGGGATCGATAGTCGCCACACTGGCAGACGGACACCATTGCTCGTAGCTTCCCAGCGTTCATAATGTAGCTTCACCAACTTATTCTGCACGTCTTAGAAGTGGAATAAAGTTGGCGGGGTCAACTATGTTGGATGAGTACATGGTAGAGTAAAAAAAGGTCACTACCTGTTACCACCGGGAGGCGTATGACTATGATGGGATATTGTCATGTAGACGTGTTCAGGGCGGGACTCTTATCAAATGTGAAGTTTGGGGCAGATTGGACAATATACATTGAAGTTACAGCAACTTCCTGTATCATGGCGAATACTGGAAATTGGACGCCACGCCACCGCCACACCGTTCAACAATGACTGGATCTTTTAATAAATTTTGGTCAGAAACTAGTCTGGATGACACACACCGATTTTGAAGTCGATATGATAAATCCTTTAGGAGTTCGTTAAAATACAAAGCGTGAAAAACGCCAAAAATGGCCACTTAATTCAAAATGGCCGACTTCTTGTCTGGTTTAGGTCGTGGCTCCAAGAGACTTTTTTGTGCATTTGGGCATGATATTTGTGTGTACCGATTTTCGTGCATGTCAGTAAAATGGGCCGTGGGGGCTGCAGCTTGGAAGACCATAATGCACGTAAATTTTCACCGCGACTGATGCATGTACTAAAATTGGCGCATTTTCGAATATGATAAAGCCCCCAAAAATGCGATTCTTTTGCTAAAAAAAAGTAATAATAATAATAATAATACTAATAATTCAATTTCAATAGGGTCCTCACAGTGTTCACTGCTCGGGCCCTAATAAAGACGTGTTTTGCCTGGCCATTCATGTTTTCCTTAAAAGAAATGTTACCTATTTTACAAATTCAGCTAGGGTATGCAAACTTTTGAGCGTAACTGTATTTGTGTGTCCTCGAGGGCTTTATCTTGGAGACAGTATCGCCATACCCAAACGTGTTTCAGAAACACACAGTTCTCAACTTGTCTTCGAGGCCTTCAGTCTCTAAATGGAAGATTAATAATCTTATATTTGAGGAGTTTGTTTTGAAATGAGATGGAACAGTAATTCCCTGCATATTACCATTTAGACACAGCCGATGGCATTTTTATTTTGACTAATCAAAACTTGGTCAAGTCGCGATTTGATTGTTTCTTGCGCTTACCATCCTCTCTGTTACTAGGGCCTCAAATACACATGCATTATACAAAGCTGACAATGTGAGATATTTTAATTGGGTACTTTTATCGAAAACAATCATATAAGTAATAAAGATTTAACAAAGTATTGATCCAAATTAGATGAATGCACTCGGGACTTTCCGTAAGAAATCAAGTACTTTTTGACATCCCCTTTTAGATTTGAACCAGTTTTTCATGTATTTTCATCTATCAACAACAAAAGAGTGTTAAAATATGGTTTGATTTAACCGAAAGACCTACTATTCTGGAGGCAGGACACTTAAAGTTGACCCATATTGGACGGCCACCTCTCTCAGAGGGACCAAAATCATCTTCAAAAATAAGATGTAAGTAAGGCCAGTAACAGTAAGGCCCTTACATAATTGGAAAGTTTAAAACTATGAAGATGAAAAGAATACTGTTGTTCTGAAGTTAAAATATCGAAATTTGGTGACCTTTTCACGACATCACCAGGAACTTAATTAGGAACACCTGTCTACAACTTATTCCTGCAATTATCCAGTTGGCCAAACAGGAGTCAGGACTGCTGTGAATAAGATAATGCTGGTACAGGTCTGGGCCTTGAGTTCACATCATACCTCAGAATGGGGGGAAAAAGCAATCGCTGTGGATTTGACTGGGCGTGGGTGTTGGTGCCAGTGTGGCTGGGCTGAATGTTGTATCTGATACTGCTGATCTCTTGGGACAACAGTGAAGAATGATGTAAAAACACAGCCGTTCTGTGGGAAAAACATGCCTTGTTGATGAGTGAAGTCAGAAAGGCTAAACTGTTTCATGCTGACAGAAAGGCTAGGGCAACTGACATCCGCTTTCTTCAACCATGGTCAGCAGAAACGCGTCTCACAGAGTGCATGAAACCTTGAGGCAGTTGGGTTATAACAGCTGCAGACCATTTTGACTTCCTCTCTTGCAGGCAAGAACAGATTAAGTCAGAATAGAAAAGGTAGCTCACACACTGCTAATCAAAAGGAAGAGACACAAAGACGCAAAAAAAAGTGGCTATAATTAACCCATGTGAAAAAGTGACGCAAACAAAAAGTGCTCAAACAAAAAGAAACGTTTCGGCTTCAGCAGAAACAGCTGAGGATGGCTGCTTAAGCCGAGACGTTTCTTTCTGTTTTAGCACTTTTTGTTTGTATCACTTTTTCACATGGATTAATTATAGTCGCATTTCTTTTGCATCTTTGTGCCTCTTCCTTTTATTTAGCAGTGTGCGGGCTACCTTTTCTATTTTGAATTATTCTATTTAGCCTTACGCACCTGCACTAATCCTGGACAGCCTAGTACCTAAGAGCGCAAACTTTCTTTATTTCTTAAGAACAGATTAAGGAAAGGCTGCAGTGGGCAAAGGCTCATTAAATCTGCACAGTTGAAGACTGGAAAATGTAGACTGGCCTGAATCTCAATTTCTGCTGCAACATTCAAATGGCACAGTCAGAATTTGGCATCTGCAGCCTGAATCCAAGGACCCAACCTGCCTTTGGTCAACAGGTTAGGCTGCTGGTGGTGGTGCAATCGAATTGGGAATGTTTGTCCGGGCACACTTTGGACCTGTTAATATCTTTCAATCATTATTTGAACGCCAGAGCTTATCTGAGCGTACATCCCATTATGGCTCCAATTTTCCAGTCCTCTGGAAAAAGGGACCCTTGGCCCTAACGTAAATAAATCTTAAAATTAAATAGATAATATTATAGAAAGATAAACCGAGTAAACTTAAAATGCAGTCTTTAAATGATGATTTCATTGATTGAAGGAAAAAAGTAATCCAACTTTACCTGGCCCGACGTGAAAAACTAATTTCCCCCATAGCAATGAAATCATCAATGGAACAAATTTTGCGGATAATTGGGTCCATTTTCACTTGACGTACCCAGGCATGATTACGGTCAGCGCAGTTGAATCTAAACCCCACTTAAGTAGACCTGTCTGGCAATGTTCAGTAGGCAAAAAGCAGCACAAGATGCTGTGATTGAAAGAAATTCAAGTTCTGATGAGAAACAAAGTCATCGACATCCGAACTGTCTGGAAATGGTTACAGAGGACATTTCTAAGCCTCTGGGACTCCAGTAAACCGTGGTAAGAGCCCTTATCTACAAATGCATCGAGCTTAAAACAGTGCTGAACCTTCTCAGGAGTGGCCGGCCCACCAAAATTCCTTCAGTAGCGCATTCAAGACTCATCCAGGAGGTCACAAAATAACCCAGGCTATCATCTAAAGAACTGCTGGCCTCACTTGCCTCAGTTAAGGTGAGGGCTCAGGGTTGCACATTAAGAAAGAGACTGCGAAAAATCGTGTCCATGGGAGAACTGCAAGGGGAAATTCACTGCTGACCAAAAGGACCACAAAGGCTTGTCTCACATTTGCCAAAAGACATCTTGATGACCGCTAAGACTTTTGGGATAATATTCTGTGGACTGATGTATCAAAAGTGGACCACTTTGGGAGGCATGGGCGCAAAACTGACATAGCATTCCACAAAAAGAACATCATGCCAACTGTCAAACACGGGGTTGGTAATGTGATGGCTTGGGCTGCTTTGCTGCTTCGGGACGAGGGTGACTCGCCATAATTGACGGAACCATGAATTCTGCTCGCTACCTGAAAATCCTGAAGGAGACAATCTTGCCACCAGTTTGTGACTTTAAACTCGGGCAGAGTTGGATTATGCAGCAGGACAATGAACCAAAGCATACAAGAAAGTCCACCTCTGAATAATTCAAAGGAAAGAAAATGAAGGTTGGCCGAATCAAAGTGGCTTAGTCAAAGTCCTGACTTGAATCTGATTGAGATGATGTGGCATGACCTTAAACAGGCAGTTCATGCTCAAAAATCCTCCAGTGTGGCTGAATTAAAACAATTCTGCAAAGAAAAGTGGGCCAGCATTTCTCCACAGCAGTGCAAAGGACTCCTTGCTAGCTATCGCAAGCCTTTAATCACAGTTGTTGCTGCCAAGGGTGGCACAACAGTTATTAGGTTTAGACGGGCAGTTTTTTTTTTTTTTTTGACATGAGTGATATTGACTCTAAATAATTCTTCACCTTCAATAAATGAAATGATCATTTAAAAACTGCATTATGTGTTTACTTGTCATATTAAACTTGGTAGGATGATCTGAAACATTTAAATAAGACATTTAAGCAAAAATGGAAGAAAATGGGGAGGGGGCAAGCACTTTTGCACTGTGCTGTAAATGAATGACATGAATGATTTGATACATATTGAAAGGGGATGCTTTTAGACAGGCGTGTTTCCTGATGTAATGAATCAGCGTGCTCTGCTCGGATTTCTACAGTTTAGAGGAATCCTGTTGCGCGACTAAAAGACAAGACCGGTGTCACTTTGCAAGCTGTGTGAATATTGAAGACCAATGAAGCCTCACTGAAGAAAAAATATCAACTTATTGATACAGGAAGGCATAGCGACGAAGAAACTAAACGAAAGGCTTAAAAATGGGCAAGTGTAGTTGGAAGTAGACACCCCTGAAATCTGAGCTGTTTGCATTATTTTGAGGTTCAAGCCTTCTCAGTTCAGCTAATGTAAATCAATTTATGTAATTCAATGTGTGGTGTGAGAATGAACTTCAGTCACTGAGGCTTCACACAGTGCAGGACCCAATCAGTCCTATGAGTACAGATGTGACCATTTGTTTTTCATGTTGTTTGTATTATTGTATAGCTAGCTGTCACTCTGTGGCATGGTCTATAATTGAGCACCTGTGGGGAAATGCAGCTTATGCTTTAGAGGTTTTTTGGTGGTTTTTGTGTTTATGCTTATAATTTTTGCATGCAAAATGTTTTGAAAGAATACCCAATTGTATTTTTACTAACCCTTAGTGCCTCTTAGCACGTATTTCTTTCTTGAAATTAATCACCGCTTAGCGCCCATAATTTTACAGTAACTACCTAATCTGCAAATAAAACCTAGTGGCATAGTATCACCAGTCTAAAAAGCCTTTCTTTCTATTTTGTTTTTTTTCTTTGGGTTTTTTTTTTTTTTCCCAGCCGTGCTTCGTAACATTTCTGTAGTATATCGCATGTGCTTTAACGCTAAATAGGGAGTAAGGGCACCACTTCAGTTCTAACGCTCCGGCACCGAACGCGCTTCACATCGCTTATGTTTGTGAGTATACGGCAAGAAATAATCACATCAGTGAAAATTAAGTAAATGTGCCTATATGTATAATCCCATAACTAGCCAAGCCCAGCATGCAAGCCCTTTATGAGCGAGTTCTCAGAAGACCCTATTCCCGAAGCCGGAGAAACAGCTATATAGGTATGTCCCTCCACCCACATTTTTTCTATCCGCTCCCTTTACCTTTTTTTGAAAATTGTTTCTCCATTTTCTTGAATCTGTTTTACTCTTCGACACAGTTTATTATGGGCCTTGCAAGAACCGATTCAAGGAATCCTCCTCTTTTTCTGTCTTGATGTAGATATGTCTTCGTGGTGAAAATTTGTTATCAGTAGGTAAATCAGGCAGGTGTTGTTTCCCACAGTGAGTCCTTTTCTGTTTTGCCACACTTCTTCCCGAGCTACTTTCGCTGTCACTTCTGATGTCTAATGTTGCCATCACTTTGAATCCAGTCAAAGGTTCTAGTGGCATGACTTATTTTTATGTAAATAAATCTTTTTGTTTCAGTTTAGGATCAAGCTCCTCACTTGTTGATATGTGAATTATTTGAGAATATCAATTAAGCAATCCGTGCTCAGCCTCTAGGTGGCTCACAGCTAAGACATTCATCTACAAGCCCTGCGGTCAGACGTTTGAATCCCACCTGCGCCATAACCGGCTACGGCGGGAGGTCTGCATGGGCGAGGCAATAATTGGCGTAGCCTTACCAGGAATATTTGGGGCTGAGCTGGTTAATATTTATTACTTCATCGCTCTATAGCGACCACTTCTGAGCATCCAGATGCATGTTGCTTAATGAGCTAAATTGTGCGCTGATTGCGTAATCCTCCGACAGCGTGGGGAAGCGTGCAATTGGCGGCACGACTGCATAGTGTAAAAGAAGCGAGGCCGAGTCGTCACGTGAGTCGGAGGACGCACGTGCCACGGAGTCTTCCTCTTGAGTTGGTGGGAGCCGGTGGCTTTGCGGTGGGCGAAACAGTTTGGCTGTGTTCAGGGTGGGGGAAAAAAGGAAGAATCCAAAAACTGTGAATAAAAGTGTTTTCATTTTGAGAAGCAAATATCAATCTGTTTTTCAGAGAAATTGGACATG
This sequence comes from Gymnothorax javanicus, assembly GCA_029692085.1. Lineage (NCBI taxonomy): Eukaryota > Metazoa > Chordata > Actinopteri > Anguilliformes > Muraenidae > Gymnothorax > Gymnothorax javanicus. Next base: position 111,787,766 of record CM056200.1, read on the forward strand.
GATGCCCGACTTGCCGAGCTATGTGATCAAGTGAAAGTAAGTTTAACCTTTGTGCTTACTGGTGCAATTCCTGAAGGGCATGGCACATAGTCAGCATGAAATCAAATGCCATACGCCAAGTGAAATGGTTCCAGGAAGAAAAATTGTGTTGAGAAGTCTGTTAATTACCAGCGTGGTTGCACAGCTTTTAATACCTCTTAATGCACTATTTCTCTCAAACTGTTCCCTTGCACTTAGTCTGAATAACAATCAAGTTATTTTTTGATCAAGGAATCAAACCAATGTACCCTATAATGATTATGAAGTGATCATGAGAAGCGGAGAGGCCTAACTTGGCAACTTCATGAGTTTGTATGAGCGGTATTATTGTGAATGACACAAAAAAAATCACAACTCTGTACATCTAAAGTTGCAGTTTTTCAGTGGAAATTTGGAGGATTCATCAAAAATGGCTATTTATGTTAAGATGGCACTTGACTTTATTTTAAGCATACTTGTTTTGCGGGGAACATTTTACGCATATTGAACCACTGTTGTCTCATGCTGTATTTTCATATTTGCACGCAGTGGTCAACTGCGCACTCAGCTTACCGGACACATTTATGCAAATCTGAGGTGGTTCATGAGCACTGTAAGAGCAGAAGGCCTCAGTCCTGCTATTGAAATGTACTTTGGCCAGTCTGGCGCTTAGTCTTTGTTATCGAGCAAAACGATAGCTTGATTGCTTAGTAAACAAAGTGAATGGGAACCGGTTCAGAGTAATTGTGTTAAAAAGTGAAGTTTCTGCCGATCCTAAGGTACTATGTCTGATCAGCGAGTCACAGACGGACGCTGATATCTGAAGGTTTGTTTCCCCCCAGGAGGCGTTTCACTTAACCTTAATATTTGGTTGTTGTTTGTTCAAGACCACATTGGGCATGAAAGCATGGTTCAAGAGAACTAAAAGCTGCAAAGTCACCCAAATGCTCCAGTTTATCTTATTATTTATGCTTATTATGATCAACTGTATTTCATTATTGGAAACTACAGGTGGTCAGGAGAGGTGGTTTTTAATGAGACTAATTTTATTAGCTGCTTCATTAGTATAAACTGTCTTGACATATTTTTCTCTGCAGCAGAAAGCAGACAACCCTGACGAGCTGGCCGAACTAGTGAACATGAATCTGGCGCTGCTGTGCTCGCTGCTTATGGCACTGTGGGCCCAGTTTCTGGAAGTAGTGACCCTTCAAGAGGATGTCACTGCTCTTCTGATCCAGGAGCATCACACACTCAGAGTATGATACCGTGTCTTAAGTATTTTTAAATTGCGGCATAATTTTGTCTTCCACCAGCAGTCTAGTTGGCACATGTAGTATGGAGATGCACTCCTCGTGTGCAAGATTTGATGAAAAAAAAGTTATGTTCAGCTCCGATATAGTTTCATAAATCCAGTGAAATTCTGTGCTCCCTGCAAGTTATATTGAACAAACAATTATTGGACTCATTTGACAGGCATACTGCTACTGCAGGAGAGCTTACTGGCTGACTGAACTGTCAGCTCAAACTTCACTATGTATGAAGTCATTTCCGTCCTTAGGGGTATGGTAAATAAATTTAGTTAAATGGGCTGGTGGGGCAGAATAGCAAATAAAGATAAAGTACTTGAATTCATCTGAAAAAAATGAAGAAAATAATAGTGAAAGTTTCGGTTTCATATAAACTTGCATTTCTAGTAGTGTTTATTGGCAGGATTTACTAATGAACGCTAGGAAAGGATCAAATGGAAACATATTGCTCTTAAAGTGAAAGACAACTTTCGTCTGAAGTGAACTGCAAACCATAGAACTGTCTCTTTGGTGCTTCAAAAATTTTTCTAGTAATTAAAAAAAAATGGAACTGAATATTAAAGGAGCTGAAGGCGGTTTTCCACATACTCCGTCTGTGCCACGCAGCACCGCAAATCTGGAGCGACCAAGGGCGCGGGCCCTCTCCCACTGGATGCGTTTCTTGAGCGCCGTGCAGCGGAGCCCCGTTTGGTGCTTTTAATTTCCTGTCTGGTGCGATATGGTCTACGTCAATTGACGCGATAGGGGAGCGAAGTCGCTGAAAAATAGACCAGGCGCGTATCTCTGGCGAAGCGGAGGGCAGTGGCGCTTTTGGGACGCTTCAGAGACATTTCGCGGCGCGCGCTGTGGAAATGCAAATATTGACTAGAGTAGGAGCTATTTGCTCTGCAGTGCGCGGTGCTGCGTGGCGCAGACGGAGTATGTGGAAATTGGGGGTGAGGCCTGCTGCCCAGTCAAGGAGCTATGAAAGGGTCATTCCATGTGAACTCAACCAGAGGTCTCTCAGTGATTTGGCTCAAAAGATTTTTTGGAGTACCTCTACATGCTCAGTGAACAGAAGCAAAATTTCAGGATTCAACTCCTGAGGGTTTCTGGGATATACCCTTTCAAAACTGGGTGCCACACCCACTTTCTTGCACTCTCAGGTCACAGACCTTCATTTATAGGGTGTTTTGGATGCAGGTATCTAGGAAACAAAAGAGTTTGGCGGTAAAAATGGCTATCCTCGGTATTTTGGGCCTCGGCTTTCAGATTAGAATTGGTTTGTCTCCTATTTTTGAGTTATTAGCCTCTGAAATATGAATCTTTTCGTGAGCGGAAATAAAAAGCTTGATTTCCAAGGGTCCCCCGTTGGGCCAAGGGTCACAGACAGAGGGCTTATGATGCTGGATTCCTTTTACTTCTGGACTGTGAGATTGACTCCTCTGGAGCCTTTATATGGGAGTAGAGCCTCTGAAATGGGCTACAGGAGGAAAAAAAGGAACTTTTTAGCCAATTTTTGACTGGCAAATTCATCATGTGGGCAGATACCCAAAGTAATGAAGCTTCTTCCTCATGAGGTTACGTTTCTTACCTTTATCATACAATGTAAAATGTTTTCCCACAATATAAAAAAATGCTTTTGTCTGTCTTTGAACCAAAAACTTTCGTGAAAAGTGAGTAATCCTTGGACAACATCACAGACATATTCTGTATCTGCTGGTGGCAGTGCTTCACTGAAGTTATGGCACACCTCTATTAAGAGAAATATTCAAACCCGGGTTGCCATGTTTTTATGGCCATGGCATTACATGAAATCGAATTCGTAAATCATTTTATAGACATTTTGTTGCGATTCAGCGGGACATATTTTCGATCATGGTCACGTTGGGTTCTCCACACCTCTAGAATCAAGCAGTTGCATTTTATGGATCCATATATGGATCTGTAGATTTTTGGGGGCTAAAGGATGAACTCAGAATATGCGGTGGCATGTCTCTCCTCGTCGCCCCCTCCTAATATGCCCTACGAGTCCTTAAAATGCAGTTGAATTAACTGTACTATTGTATTCATATATTGAAGTGCTTTGTGAAGCCACTATGATACATTGTGTATTTGTTCATCTGTCTTCTGTAGGTGCGAAGGTTCGCTGAGGCTTTCTTCTGTTTTGAGCACCCAAGAGACACTGCGTTGGCCTATCAAGAACTGCAGTAAGTTCAACAGAAGGCTCAATTAAGCCACTCCGTTACTTTGTATCACAGCTGACCTCAGCAATCAGCAGGGAAGCCAAATGCGTGCACGCTGCATTCGTCAGTTAGCTATGTTAGCTGTGCTAAATTTGCTCGCATTCGCGCCATGCATTGCAGTAGATATCTGCTCTCTGCACTTCTTCTCCCCTCTAGTCGCCTCTGTTTCCTGTCTCACTGACCCCATTTGAGCTGTTCATTCTCTGGTCTTCTTCAGCTTCCTCCTTTCTACAGGGCTACCCTCAGGCAATGCCCCCCCCTTTTCAAACTGCGTTTAGTCCAAGGTTTCTCCCTGCTAGGGGATTTTCCCTTACCGCGGTCTCTTTTGGCTTGGCTTGCTCCCTGGGGGTTCAAGCCCTGTCCTGTTCAAAGTGCTTTGAGTCCATCTCAGCTCTGAAAAGCACTAAACAAATACAGTTGAATTGAGCAGAGTTAACCATTACAACACAAAAAAACAATGGCTCACATATGGTACAGGTATATGGGTCCTACAGTGTAAAGTCAACTTGTACTTCACCTTTTGACTTTGCATGGGCAATAACCTCCTCACAGAACTGTTCCTTAAATATTTTGGCTGAAATAATTATTGCAATGTTGAAATATATAAGAAAAAAAAACTGTAAAAAGAAAAGATTCATGCTGTATTTCTTCACAAAAGTACTCCATCAGCCTGTTGCGCTGATATATTGCTATATCCTATGTATGGAATAGCTGCACAGTGCTCATTCACGCTTGTTCATGTGATTTTTGAATTTCAGTGCTTCTGTACTGTTGGCAGTTTATGAAATGGCAGTCGTAGGCTTTCTTAGCAGACGCCATTGTTTTTAGAATGTCCTCCACTTTCTTAGGCAAATGCCCAGGGTGTCAAGCCATGCTAGCCATACTCTTACTTATGGTGGGAGGGACTCTATTGCCAGGGTGGCGAGCAAACTAGTGGACTAGAGGTGGACTTGTGGGTGTCTGTAGAAGTGGATGGATACAAGGCATTAGAATGCCTCTGCTATCCAAAATTGATGGAGCATCGCAGTTTCGGACAAAACTTTATTGGAACCATAGACTGTATAAAAAGATGGACGAAGCTACCGTGATGTCACCCATTGGTTTCAGCATACCATAAAAGGAAGCCTTGATTTTGGCAATTTGAATTGCGCCTTGTTGTCATTTTGAAACCGGATGTGATTTCTATTGGACGAGAGCGTGTATTGAAGATCCGGGGAGGACCGTGGCTCTGGATCTGACCGTATCGGACAAGGACCAGAGGATAGCCACGCCCCTAAAGCATATTCTGGCTTTATCCTTTATTCTAGTCTATATGGGACCATAATTTACAAAAATGAACATCATGATACATCAAAGGAGACTTGAAACCTTCTATAGCTACCATAAAATAATGTGAAAAATCATTATTTAAATGAAAAATCGGGTGGGAAAGTAGGGTCATTTTCTCATAGACTTCTACAGCATTGAACTTCTTTCTGCAACCACTGACATCGCCATCTGCTGGCCATTAAATAGAATGCCATTTTACGGTACTTCCGCATGGACTTCATTTTTCAGACCAGGGTGCTGCGTCCATCTTTTTATACAGTCTATGATTGGATCCCATCTAGGACAAGGCATTCCATTTTTTTTGTAGATGGAGACTACAAAGAAAACCATACTGCAGTTGGACTTAAAATAACTTATGTGTGCTGTTCAGGACAAAGACGATCTGCTTTCAATGTTTAATTTATTAATTATTTTTATTTATTTATTTATTTGAAAAACATGATACAATATTTTTATAAAACTCAGAAGCTCCATGCCCTGGGCTTATTTGCTGTGATGAACTGAACTGATTTTAATTGTGTTTATATTCTCCAGCTTCTCTACATATTTATGTTCAGAAAGTGAGAGGAGCGTAAGAGCTCTGCTAACAGCAGAATGCAGCTCTAGCACACAGATTTCCTTTCTGATCATGTCTGGCTTGCCCCTAGCGCTCAGAGCCACTTACAGATGACCACAGCAATCAAGAGCTCTTCCTACTTCCTGTCTCTACCCCCTCTTCCTGTTGACTGTCCTGACCTTGATGGAGATGTCAATTCTTTGCCTATCATCTTTGAGGACAGGTACCTGGAGTCTGTTAAAGAAGGTTGGTTGAGTTACACTGACTGTAGATTTAGAAATTTCAAAGTTCAGAGACTTAATCCTGTTTGAGTGAAATTCCACCACAAAATGATCGTCACTTGTAGAGCAGTCATCCTCCTGATTAAAATGAGCTTTCAGCGAGCTCTCTGAATGTCAGAAGTGAAGCCATTTAGCCCCAAACTACACTGCATGCTCCAGGTACCTGCTTAACTAAAGACTACGATGCTTCCGCGTTCTTTGAATTTTTGTTTTGTACTTCGATTGTGGTTCTTATTGGTTACCACGCAAGTGTGTTGATCCCAAGACATAATTTTTCTTTGTTTTCATCCAAAAATTATATTTATATGAGGAGCATTTATTTCAGTCACTATTGCGGCCATTAATTTTATTTTGTTTATTGCCGATTAAGAGCTGCAATTACTAGTTCCACATCCTAATATTCCCCTCAGCTGTGCATTGTGCTTTCTCACAGTTGCCATAATCACCATACTTGCCAATTACACTGTTGCCCATAAATTGGAATAATTTTGTATTCAGACACTACCAAGAATAAATCACATTGTCACAATCATTTTATGAAAAGAGGTAAAAAAAAAAAAAAAAGAAAAAAGTTTTATTCCAACTTGATGAGTAACAGTACATATCAGTAGTTGCATTGGGAAACTCAAACATATCTGCATCAATTTTTATTTGTCACTTGATGTTCGTAACATCATAACACAAAGTGACAATTAAATTTAGCCTTTAATTCAAACGTGGAATTGATACAAAAAGTTCAAAAGGTTAACATGCTTGGAACTACATCACAGCCATACTGTAACATGGAGATAATGTACACCTGTACAGCAGAGTTCCTTACTCAGAGCATTTCCCTAGGACTAGCCTGAAATACAGGGAGTTGGAGGACTGTGGAGCTCAAAGAAAAAACACTGTAATGGAACAGGGGAGCCTGACGTTTCGACGTCCTCTGAGCCTTTCTTCTGTGACGTTGAGCGGCTTTGAAATGTCAGTCTCCCCTGTTCAATTACAGTGTATTTCTCTGAGCTCTCTAGTGCTTTGGCTCTAGGAAATGGAAATGATCCAGAGAAGAAGTTCTACCATACAGTCTCTGCTGTTGAGCTCCTCTCTCGTCCTCTTTTTACAGCAGGCTTGTAGTGGGTCTGGTAAACATTTTAAAGTAATGTACACCCTCTGAATGTCTTCAGGCCCATCAAAATAGCATATTCCACAGAATTGTGGTATGAATGAATCTTGTTTTGTGGTGGAATTCTCCTTTTAACTGGAATCCTGTTTCAAGATTTCTGTTATGCACACTATTTTTGCACCTTTTTTTTTTTTAATGACAAGTTTGTTTTGATGGTGTAATTTGTTAGTAGACTAGCATTTATTGTGTGCACCTGCTAATACTGTACATATTATAAAGCATACTGTATTGTTATTTAACACAAATCAACATTCCTCTCTGACTGAAAGATCGTGATGTTCCATGGCTCGGCATCCACCATGCGAGGGGCAACTCCAGCGCCAATAAAGCTGACCTCAAGGACTGCTACCCCACCCCAGACCCAAAGCACCACCAAGCCATGATGTCCACTACGTGGCCTGGTGAGGATGAGAAACCACTGAAACCACAGAAGTGGAAGCAAGAAGATTTAAGGGAATCCTTCAGATTCAAGGGAAAATCTGTCAAGCTGAGAAAGAGCATGAAGGCAGAAAATGCCAAGAAACTAGTCAAACAGAATTCAAAGGATTCTGTTGTTCTCGTCGGCTTTAAGTGTCTGAAAGTCTCTCTCGCTGAAAGCAGCGGTAGATGCAAAGATGATGAGCTGCCCAATCAGAAGGAGGAATGGGAGGCTTTGGCTGGAAACTTTGGCAGCGATGAAAGGACTTTGCCTAAAAAGTTAAATGAGCCAGAAGTTGCACCTTCCTTTACATGTCAAAATGCCATTCATACTGCAAGTGACCATGTAACCTGTGATGAAAGCCAGGAAGTTGATTCCGTTACTGACCATTCAAATTTTAATGTAATGAATATGCCCCAGCCTGAAATTTTAGGAAGTGAACCAGTGCATCAAGGCAAGCTTCCCAGTAGCGTAGATCCTGTTCAAGAAACCAAGCTGATCCCCGAGCTTGGGGTCCAGCAGATTGAAGTGAAACCAATCAAAAAAGACCCATTTGAAGGGGAGAAAGTTACTGTTATGCCTTTTCAGACTGGACAAACCTTCCAAGATGCAATTTCTGATACCACTCAAACACACTGTACGAAGCTGGTACTCACCGACAGCGACTGCATTCTTGAGAACAGTGTAGACCTACATCCTGATGACCGGGTGCAAAGGCTTGCTCAGGCTTGTGTGTCTACGAAGGAGGTGCACCTGCTGGTTGGGGGCGACTCCATCAAATTGCCAGACGTAGGGGGACCCTGTGCCTCATCGCACCTGTCAGATTCGGGGATTGAGAGCGAGCCCAGTTCCGGGTTGGCAGTCGATGAACAGGGTCACCAACCAGTGGCAAGAGCCATTCAGACCTCCCCGCTAATCAGACCGGAGTCCACTGTGAAGACCAGTGGGATTGAGTTCCTGTTCACCGAAAGCACTAGTGCAGTCAGCGGTATCCAGTCCTCCCTCACCTCTATTAACTCCCTACCCTCTGATGACAACGAAGATAGCACCAGGGAGTCCGTGACACCTGAGGGCCATTCCATTTCAGATGGGGCAAAGGGCAGTATTTCCGCCAGGGATCGTGGTAGGAAATCCAGCATCGTAGTGCAGGAGCAGAGGGTTGTGTTCTCAGAGAATATGGACAGTATTCTTAGCACCAACATTAGTATAATTAACACTACAGCCACTGCCCCTTCCTCTTCACACGGCGCAGTCACAGTCCGCAATGTCTCCGCTGATGAAGAGGGGGCTCCAACATCATCCACGCTTTGCAGTATCCCTGTGTTCCAGGATGTCTCATTGGACACCGGTGCTCCAAGTTCATCAAATGTTGCTCTGCCAGAACTCGGCGATAAACTCAAACATGTGGAAATGTATGAGGAAACAAACGCTGCTAAATGCTCCTCCGAGACCAAGGATTCTGTCGTCCCGAAGGCAGAGGAGGACCTCCTGGAAGAGTCTCAGATATTTTGTCATTCCAGCTGCTCAGCCACAAGTAGCACTGACATCGTCAGACAGGGCCTTGTCGAGAATTACTTTGGCTCGCACTCTACCACTGACATCTCTGAGATGAGCCCTGTGGAGACGCCCGTTGTCGCCATGGGTCAGGAAGCAACCGCAGAGGAGGAGGGCGGTGAGCCAGAGCATGAGATGATTGAGAATGGCTACTACGAGGAAGCGAGCGAGCATGCCTATTTAAATGGTGTTGAAGGCGCGGACATTGGGCATTGTGATGGCATGGAAGAGGGAGAGGAGAGGGGCTCCCATCTAGAGCAGCTTAGCCTGGAGCCCTTCCGTGAAATGGGGAGTCTTCCTGGCGTCTGCACCCCCAGCTGCCTGTCCTTCACCTCTGCATTACGGGAGTCTCCATGCAGCCTGAGCTGCTCTCGGGGAAAGATGGACACCGTCACCAGACAGCCCTCCCACGGCACCTCCCCCTCTGCCTCTGTTTCCTTGCACTGGTATGAGAGTGCCCCCACCGCACAAATGAACGCGTGAGTACGCACAGTATCTTCACTTACTCTAGATCATTCCACTTTGTTGTGTCTTCCATGATTGAGGTATGACCACCAAGGAGGAAGAATATAGAGAATAATTGTTATTTATCCTTTGTTGGACTTAGGAATATACTTGCCTGCTGCGGGGGTCTCTTAGCCAAGTAGGCGTAGAGAGCAGGGAGGAGAAGGCAAACAAGTCCAGAGCAGATGAAGAGAACATTTAGTGATTACCAGATATGTGCTGTCTTTTTAATGTTTACAACTGAATCGAGTGCCATTGAATTCATAATTTTACAGCAGGTTGCTCAAAGAATACAGAATGGTTAGCTAACCTTGTAAAACCTAAAAAGGTTTCATGTTGACACTGTGAACCCATGGATATCTTGCGACCCTGTTTCCAAACAAAGTTGGGATGCTGTGTTAAACGTAAAGCAAAGATTTGCCAATCATATAAACTCGATGAGCCCTATTTTAACAATCAAAGCACATGGTGTGAAGCGCGTGGTATAAGTGCATTTGGGGTGTATCCAAATCCATTTTTTCTCGTTGAACGGTGGGTTATTGGGGCGCGAAGTTATGCGCAAGGTTTGAAAGGGGTCGTGCTTAATTTCTTCATTAATCATAGGCATGTTTTTGGGCATAACATGAATAAACCAGTCAGAGTGTCATCTGTCATGCCCTTTGAAAGCCAGATGCCCTTGCACCTCGGTGAATTGCTATTGTAAGGGCAAATTTTCCTAATAGTAGGAAAAACATTTCACTGCAGAGATGGGTTAACTTGTACGCAAAGTGAAGGCACGCCAGCAAGCCACTGCTGAATCCTGATCTCTGTAATGTATGAAGATGTTAGCTAATAAGAAACGTATTTTCAAATATTGTTTGAAATTGTTTTTCATTCGGAATATTATTAACATGTCTTCATTCACTGTGAAGCCTGAGGTCGCTTTTTAACATTTACATGACAAGGAAACAAAATTTTTAAAAAAGTTTGAATTTAGTGTTGCAGGTAAAAACATAATTATGACTGCTCCTCATTTTTAGACATTTGGCACAAATGCATCGGCAATTTATGCAGCTTGGATGCTGGATGGCAAAACGGTATCTGCAGCAGTCATGAAGTAGCTAAGACACTTGCGTTACGCTTTGCGCTGGGTGTAAGATGCCTGTATTTAATTGAAAATAGTACAGACAACATAAAAGATTTTGAAACTGAGAAATGTTATTGTCTTTTGAAAATTTTTTTTTGCTCATTTTGAATGTGATGCTATCAGTGCGTTTCAAAAACGTTGGGATTATTGCATCACCTTTTCTTTTAACTATAATGTGTTTGGGAACTGAGGACACCAACAGCTGTAGTTATGGCAGCAAAATGTTGTCCTATTTTTGCTTGATTGTGGATTTCAGCTGCTCCACTTTCTGGCCTCCTTTGTCATTTTTTGTTTCATAATGCACCAAATATTTTCAGTGGGTGACAGGTCTGGACTTAAGGCAGGCCGGTTTAGCACTCAGACTCTTTAAATATGGAGTCCTGTTGTTGTAGTGCATACAGAATGTGGTGATTTTGGCATTGTCTTGCTGAAATAAACAGGGCCTTCCCTGAAAAAGACATCTGTATGGTTGTATATGTTGCGCCAAGAACTGAATATGGTTCAGCATTTATGATGTCCTTGCAAATGTGCAAGTTTCCCATGCCATGTGCACTAATGCGCCCCCGTACTATCATGAAGGCTTGCTTTTGAACTACGACAAGTCGGATGGTCCCTCTCTTCTTTGGCCCAGAAGATGCAGCGTGGCTGATTTCTAAGAAGAATTCCACATTTTGATTGATCAGACCACAGGACAGTTAGTGACTTTGCCAATGTTCATCTTGAATGAACTCGGGCCTAGAGAAGGTGGCAGCGTGTATCGTTCTTGTTTATTTTTATAGTTTCATTTTGACATGGTAGTGTTTTAACTTGCATATGTGAATGCAGTGATACACTGTGTTCAGTGACAGTGGTCTTGAAAAGTGTTCCAGAGCCCATGCAGTGATTTCCACAGTAGAGATCTGCCTGTTTCTAATGCAGTGCCGCCTGAGAGCCTGAAAATCATGGCCATTCAATATATTGCTTTTCAGCCTTGTCCCTTGTGTCCTCTGTAAGTCTCAGAATTTTTTTAGCTTACCGGCCTAATGGGGCGGATAAGCTATTGTCATGGTGTGGCGTCCATCATCCGTCGTCCGGAACATTTTTTATCTTTTTTTTGGCCTGAATTTCTGCGTAAATTTGCCATAACATATTACTAGACCATATCTCCAGACTGTTTATTCGGATTTTTGATTAAATCATTTTTGTCCGTTATATGGGCCCTTGAAATTTTGGCCCCAATGTTAAAAATAGGACTGGAAATTTAAAAAAAAAAATTTTCTCAAAAACTGCATGATAAATTTTTTTCTAAATCAGGCAATCAACTTACCTTGGAACTGTCAATGGACAGTGCGAACACTGTAGTGGGCCTAGTGGGGGCGCTGTTCTTTATGAATATGCAAGATGGCCTGTGGAGGCCAAATGGTTCCAGATAGAGATTAAGTTTGTATTACTGACATATAGGAAGTCATATATAACCTACATTTTGGTTATGTTGAAGTTGACCTCTGATGACTTTGAAAGGTCAAACTTGAGGTCAAGGAATAAAAGATAGGACTTGAAATTTCAAAAAATTATTTCTCAATAACTGTCTGATTGGCAATCAACTCACCTTGATACACTTTATGTACAGGGTTTCCCACAGACCAAGGAGCAATGCGTGGTGGCAGACCGATGTTTTCAGACAAAGATGCTTCTCATATTGTTGATCGGGGGGGGGGGTTGAGGATTGTGCAAATTCCGCGTTTTCCAGTGCCTTTTATATTTTTCATTTTTTTCCTTTTCTTTCTCCAACGTGCGCATGCATCATCAACAGCCGGCAATTGTGCATATACTCACAATTAACAGGAATCAATTTGTGGCGGTCCGCATTGATTCTGTGGTGCCCCACCACACAATGGTCTATGTGTGGGAAACCCTGATGTACAGTGTGTGTGCCATTTTAATTGAATCGACAGAAGTGGGTCTAGTGGGGGCGCTGCACTTCAACATTGGGTCTTATGGAGGATGGGCAAAATGGCCTGTGGAGGCTAAATGGTTGCAGATAGAGATTAAGTTTGTATTATCAACATATAGGAAGTCATATATAACCTATGTTTTGGATGTGTTAAAGTTGACCTCAGATGACCTTGAAAGGTCAAACTTGAGGTCAAGCAAAATGTTACAATTTTCAAAGGCTTCTAGGCTTGAAACTATTGAAGATTGGGAACATACGTGTATTGAAGAATTCCAGAAAGTCATATATGAACTTTCATTTGGTGGCCTTGAACTTGACCTTCGCTGACCTTCAAAGGTCAAACTTCACATGGTGAAATTTCATTGACTTCTATCACCAAAACTATTACAGATAGAGCTCAGGTTTGTATTGTGGGCATATAGGAAGTCATGTACGAAGTTTTATTTGGTGACCTTGAACTTGACCTTTAGTAACCTTCAACAGCCAAACTTTACAGTGAAATTTCAATGACTTACGTCAGCAAAATCGTTACAGATTGTGCGTAGGTTTGTATTGGAGACGTATAGGAAGTTATACATGAACTTTCATTTGGTGACCTTCATATTGACCTTCAAGGTCAAACGTGACCAAGAGAAAATTCAATGACTTCTGTCAGTGAAAAGGTCACAGATGGAGCTAGGTTTGTGTTACTGAGATTGGAAGTCATGTATGAACTTTTATTTGGTGACATTCAACTTGACTGTTGGTGACCGTTGAAGGTCAAAGTTGACATAATTCGATTACAATGACTTGTATTGCCAAAACAGTCACAGATGGAGTCTAGGTTTGTATTAGAGACATATAGGAAGTCATACATGAACTTTCATTTGGTGACCTTTGTATTGACCTTCAAAAGGTCAAATGTGACCTAGTGAAAATTCAATGACTTGTATCACTAAAACGGTCACAGATGGAGCCTAGGTTTGTGTTACTGACATCTAGGAAGTCACATATGAACTTTCATTTGGTGACATTCAACTTGACTGTCAGTGACCTTTGAGGGTCAAACTCGACAGTGAAATTACAATGACTTTTATCACCAAAATGGTCACAGATTGAGCCAAGGTTTGTATAGAGACATGTAGAAAGTGATATATGAAGTCCATTGCTGACCACAACTGACGCTCTGTGACCTTTAAAGTTCGCAGTTGACATATTGAATTTTCAATGACTTGTATCACCAAAACTGCTTCAGAGCTTAGGATTGTGTTTGTATCACAGGAGGTCCTATAAATGTATGTGAACTTTTATTTAGTGACCTTGACATTGATTTTCATTGATTGAAATGTCAAACTTCACATGAAGTTTTCATATCTTGTATCATCACTTTAAGACTGCTTGCCGGTAAGCTACAGGACCCTTGGTCCTATTTTTTAATCATATTATGTATCGTGGATAGTGAAATCCCCAAATTCTTCACAATTTTACATTAAGAAACTGGTGAAATTGGTGTTAAGTCTTTCAGAGTGGTGAAGCCCACGCCATCTTTACTTCTGAAAGATTCACCCTCTCTGGAATGCTGTTTTTATCCCCAATCATGTTACTGACCTATTGTCCATTACCCTATTTAGCTGTGAGGTGTTCCACTAGGTGTATATATTTTTTTTCGCACCATACAACATTTCAGGTTTTTGTTGCTCCTCTCCCAACTTTTTTTAAACATGTTGTTGGTATCAAATTGGAAATGAGCTGATATTTTTCAAAAACGGCAACATTTCTTAATTTATGAAAAAAACTTAGATGATGTTTTTTTCTATTTCCAATTAAATATGGAGTTTAAATGATTTGCAAACGATTACATTCTATTTTTATTTACATTTTACAGAGCTTCCCCACAGGTTTGTATTACACCAGTTAAGTCTGTGTTAAAGCTGTTACCTAACTTGCATATGTGGGAACTATGTGGTATGTTGCGCTACACAGAAACCAAGGTAGGCATTTGCCAAGTCTGATTTGTACAGCCGTTAATCAGGTGGCTGGCATCAGACTGTTTCTAGATCACTAAATTGTTGTGTAATGATTGTAATGTCTGCTAATAAGAGAACTTACTATCATGTAATTAAGTTACTTATAAATTCTGTAAAGTTTTATCAATTTTTGTGTATTGTTAGGCTTCGTAATACATGCTCATAACATAAATGACAGTTGTAAACTTGTTTTTAAAAAGCAAATGTAGTTGAATACAAAATGGATAAGCAAGTTTATAAATATGGCATCTATCTTTGAAAATTACTGAGGCACCTCGCTTGGCACCATGAAGAAAAGTGTTCAAAGGAGCACTCATCCGGATAATTGCTGTGATGGAAAAGGCACTATTTGCACTCCCAATATTGCAAAAAATTTTTCGGCTCAAGTGCTTGGCTTGCATTTCATGTGTCCTGACCAACTCTCATATTAAACCTGCGCGCTTGGCAGCATGTGTTTATGGCAAGCATTGATGTAGGCTATTGATTATTTAATGGACATCAGTGTGGTCTGAGGAAGTTGCCATGCTTGCAAAAGTTTGGCCCAAGTTTTTGATTCTGTCAGGCTTCCATCACAGGCTAAGATTTGTAAACTCTCCTGTCTATGACTACGCCTTTGTCCCCAGGAAGACAGACAAATGGGGCTATGGACTGCGTAGTTCTAATCGTCTAAGACAGGGGTGTCCAAACTTATCCAGAAAGGGCCGGTGTGGGTGCTGGTTTTTGTTAGAGCCCAACACTAACACACCTGATTCTACCCACCAAGTCCTGATTGAAACCCCTGATTAGTTAATTAGTGGAATCAGGTGCAGTAGCACTGCTGGCTAGAACAAAAACCAGCACCCACACCGGCCCTTTACGGATAAGATTGGACACCCCTGGTCTAAGATATCCTAAATGATGGTTCCTTAAAGAGATGCAATACAATTATTTTCTCTTTGTTAGACATTCATCTTTACAGATAAGAGAAGTGACAATCCTTGTTTTCCTGCATATTTTTCTTGCTTAGGTTTGTCCAGGCCAAAGAGGATTTGAAGCAACTGAAGTTACCTGGTTTTCTGTACAGTGAGGTGCCTGATCTGGCCTCTGGCGTCCCCTACTTCAGCTTGGAGGAAGAGGAGAGATCTGAAGAGGGCATTCATCTCATAGTTTGTGTCCATGGTCTTGACGGTGAGCTTAAGCAAGGAAAGCAGAGTCCGCACACTGTAGATATGCTCCCAAATAGTCAATTTATTGACTATTTGGGAGCATATCTACAGTGTGCGGACTCTACTTTCCTCGCTTATACTGATTCCATTTGGTCCTGCACCTGTATTACAGACTGGATGTGTGTGTACTTCTTTCTTTTTTTCCACTTGACGGTGAGCTTCCCAAAACTTTTTTTTAGGACTTTTCTAGGTTTTGGGACCTGAAATCCCCCCGCATTACAAGTAACCATTTGTGTATTTGTGTATTCGTGGGAATAACAAGAAGCCGCACTAACGATGACTACGGCCTGAAATAAGGGCCAGGTATACTAGAATGATAAGAAAGGACCTAATCTAAAAGAGGTAGCGTATTTTGTTTTTTCAGGAATAATTGAAAGATAAAACTCAAAACTCATTTTATTCAGTACCCCCAGAGGATTAGAGGATGTTCATCCAGATTTTTTACTTCATAGCAAATAAACAAATGGCAAACAAGACAAAAAACAATTTCTTATGAATTAGATCAAAATATACACTGCTTGGCCAAAAAAAGTTGCTGTTTTGAATTAAAAAAAAAAAAACGAAAAAACTAATGCTTAAGAGCCTATGATTGAATCATTATTGCAGTGATTAGTGTTTCATTCAGTGGCTACTCTTTTTAACCCTGACTTGTGCAGTATGTAGCCTCTCATTTTTTATACAACCATGTTGGGAGACGTATCACAGGGTTGTGGTAAAGATTTTACTGCTTTTCAAGAGGGGCAAATTATTGGCTTGCATCAAGCAAAGAAAACAACTCGAGAGCTAAAATCACTGGAATTGGGTTAAGCACTGTCAGACGCTTTATTAAAACCTGGATGGATCGAGGCAAACTATCAACTTTGTGGAAGAACTGGGTCGGAAAAAAATTCTGGATCATCATGGACAGAGATCACTTAAACACTTGGTGAAGTTTCATTGTAAGAAGTTGACTTTTGAACTCTGGGCTACATTTAATTGTGTCGGTAAGAGCATTTCCACGCGTACAGTGTGACAAGAACTTGCAGGATTGGGACTATACAGCTGCATGGCCACAAGACAGCCACTTTAGTGAAGCTAACTGGGGGAAAAAGCGACTTCAGTCTGCTAGGGAGCATAAAGATTGCACATTGGAGCAGTGCAGAAAGGTCATGTGGTCAGAAGAGTCCTGATTTAATATGGCTGAAGCTGTGGATGCATCGGGGTTAAAAAAAAAAATGAAGCCCATGAAGTGATGCACCTGTCATGCATAGTGCCCTCTGCACAAGCCTCATGAGGCTGTTTATTATCTGGAGTTGCCTCAGTTATTACAAGTCTAGGCACAGCAACGTTAAGGAGCAAAAAAAATGAAGTCAGGACTTTCTGAATGTACTGAATGACTAGATTATCTGGTCAATTTTTTTTTTTTTTTTTTTTTTTTTTTTAAACCTGATGCCGCAGGCATATTCCAGGATAACATTGCCAAGATTCATCGGGCTCAAATTGTGAAAGAGTGGTTCAGCGAACCTGAGGAATCATTTTCACATGAGTTGGCCGCCACCCAGTCCTGACCTTAACCAGCTGAAGGTCTTGGGATGTGCTGGAGAAGCGTTTATGGTTTTAATAGAGCGCCCTTTGTTTTGATAAATATTGCAACCTTAAATTTATCAAAATGACGACATTTGCAGCAGTACTGGCGTGGCTGTACTCCTTTTTTGTATCCCAGGATGATGGGACGGGGATACTACGGATCGGCGATTGTCGCACCGCATCCACCGCCATGTCTGTGGAGATTTTCTAGTGAGCACTCCATTGGCCACAAATTTAAACGGATGCGTTTCATATTTGGCGTGGACATGTGTATGGTAAGGGCACGAAGCCTATCGATTTTGGGAGTGATTGCTTCTGGGATCCAGGGTTGTATGTCCACCAGTGGGCAACCGACTGTCTAGTTTTTTTTTTTTTTTTTTTTGCCGTGACAGTCATAAAGTTTTGACTGTGCCGGTTGTTGTTGAACTTCCAACAGAAGTGCTTCGCCTGGAGCAGATACTTCTCCTTGACTGTTACATTCAATAATGCCCAATCCAGCTTGATTTTAATTCACCTGTTGGAAACTAGAATGTTATTGGTCATTATGCTTCAGATCATTGTGCCAAATATAGTATTTATATGAATTCCCAATTTCAGACCCAGGCCTGTGAACTAAATCACGCTCTTTTAACTTACGGAATACTTGCGTCTTACCTTTGGCCTGTTGAGGGTATTTGTGGAAATACTTTCACCTGGCAGCATAATTATCAAAGTGTTGCCCCCCTGAAATCACAACATAGGCAGAAAAAATGTATTTGAAAGATTTTTTTGTTCAGCTGAAATGTGATGAGTTCAGTTTAATGTGTTGTCCTTCTTGTAAGTGGATTTTTTTTTTTTTTTTTTTTTTTTTTTTTGCTATATAGTTGAGAATTTCCACTAACAATATATTAAACTGAATTTAACGGACTCTCTTTTGAAAGTGTTAAATTGAGAATTGAATTGACTTTAAACACAGCTGAATCTTAACAGAAGTGTGTCTGGGTTTATGAGAAATGTGTTTGCTTGGCATTGTTTTTAGAATGGTTTCTATGTGTTTTTGAGTATGCTGCCTTCGTGAGATTAACATGGCATTGCATTTCATTTCTGATGCTGAAATGACCTGGTGTTTAGTAAAGCATTACTGTCCAAAGTAACTGTTCTCTTACAGCAACACTAATAACTGTATTAAAGACTAGATAAAAGGTCTGCATTAGCTTCCTGCCATGTTATTTTTTTTTATTATTTGTAAATATTTGTATCGGTTTTGTTTCTCTTCAATTGATAAACACAGGTAACAGTGCTGACCTGCGATTGGTGAAGACCTACTTGGAGCTGGGGTTACCTGGAGTCCGTATAGACTTTTTAATGTCGGAGCGTAATCAGGTCAGCATATGCATTACATAAAGTGATCTAAACCATTTAAATAAAAACATTCTTTGGTATGTGTTCTTAAAATTGATTTGACTGTATTTTGTAATAGTAATCACTGTGTAGGTTTTGAAGACCTCATATTATGGAAATTACTGTTTCCTAGTTCAGTCTACCTGTAGAGTGGTCCCCTCTGTATTTAATAGCCCAGAGAAAGTAGACTTAAAAGCCCCAGTTCGGCAGTTAAAACCCCCTTTTCCTCTTCAGCATTGAAACATGCTGTTTGAAATTTAAATCCCAAACAGGCCTTCTCTGCATAGTTCACACCTACCAGCATAGTGTGTTTGCCCTCTGCCCTACCACAGTCTTGCTCAACCTCCCCACTCCTGTTTACCTTATACCACTCAAGTGTTCCTTTTGTTGCACTCAGCTCTGTTCACTGGCCAATCAGTGCAGTGCTCATTATCATAGGGGGGCGCCCTCTCGAAACTGCCTCTTCTTCTGAAGGGAGAGAATGAAAGGCAGTGAATGGCCTTAGATAGTCAGTAAGGTTACGTGCACAGTTAAGTCGAGTTACGGTAATAGCTCAATTTGGCCATGCAATCGGACTACTGTCCTTGTCCCAGTATACATGTGCAGGACGAAATTCGATTTATTGACCGAAGCATGTCAGTCTCCGATACGACAGGTGGCGATATGCCCCCTTTCAGCTTGTTCGTGTTGCATCATTTTTGGATTGACCTATTACGTCACAGACCAAACATTTCACAACAGCTGTAGCAAACTAGTAGCATGTCGAGTGTATTGACTGTATAAGATCGAGTGGCGAGAACATGGACTACTTTTCGGCTCTGTACGTTTAATAAGGGCTGTTCGTTATGCTTTTCATACAATTGAGATGCAAGCTATGGCGGTTATGGCGTTAGACGAGGCTTGGCTGAAACGCCGCTATGCTCTATTTTTTGCCCTTTCTACAACCCTGGAGTGCGTTTCCCAGAAGTGTAGTTGCTAGCAACTAACATAGTTCTTCCATTCACGGTCTGTGGTTCCTACTATGTTAGCGTCTGGGCTTTCCGGAAATGCACTCCCAGGCTTGCCGTATATGTTTGATGCGGGTCAGGAGTTATGACTAGTGGGAGAGTGTCGTTTTTCCAATGCATGTGGAAGGAAAATTTTTGGATGAAGCGCAAGTAATTCGATAAATCATGCAGATTAATGGTAGAAGTTAAGAGACCCAAAGGCATGACTGTTCAAACACCAATACCTTTGCAGACGAGGATTGTTACTGTTCAGTACAGACCTGCTAGTAAGTCAGCACTCAGAGTTCTCGCTAAGCAGTTAAGTGTTTACATGTCCACAAGACTTCCCGGTCATAGCCCTGCACGAAGAATGTGGAGCGTGCTCAGAGCGCATAGTCCACTTCGGTTCGATTCAAGCGTATGCATGCAGGCATAATGCGACTATTAACAGCTTTGTCTGGTTGTGTTCGTCAGACTATGAGAAATTCGATTTAAGCGATTTCAGTCGGACTAAAATGTTTACATGCATTTTGAAAGTCGGGTTATAGTCGGACTAACGCAGTAATTCGATTTTCTCTAACGTCATGTAAACGCACTTACTGTTGATTTTTATGTAGCTTTCTGCGAAAAGGTTTATGAACCTGGCTTTTGGACATTCAAAAATATTAGTTGCAAGGTGTATAACTTGAAAAATAACATGAGATGGGCAAATAATTATATAACTTAGCTTGAGCGCATTTTTATACGTTTGAAAAAGTGCTTCCCTGATCGGCAGGGTTGACACATTTCATAAGCTTAGTTGCACAGCTTGTAAGCTTATTCTTGCCATTTTTTTTTTTTTTAGCTTAAATGAATCTGACTAAATTCTGTAGATAGAAGGACAGCCTGAAATAAACATGGTTGTACTCCACAGTTTGGTGGTCTCAGCTTGTCGTACAGTACCGAACAGCTGTCATTTCTGTGGACCCACAAAATATCCTCAGATGGAAGTTTGGGGGGAAAAAGATTTCTGCTCATTTCATTTTTGCGTGCTCTCCATTAGAGATATTGTAAATTTTGGTATACAGTGCTTTCCAAGTATATGTTGACCATACATTTGAAGTGTGATACAATTTTGAAGGTTTCCCCAACACTTGTCCTTAAGTGTAAGTCTTCAGAAACTTCACAGTGATGGCATAACCTGGCATATTTTCGTGTGTGCAAACTGTTGTAGTTGATGGTAATATTTGTTTATTGTTTAGTTTAGTTTGCATTCATATTTGGGAAGGCAAGACACATATTTTATTTTCCCTGGTTTACCCAGACAGTCAGGCAAGTTTGAATGTCCAAGGCTTAATTCTCATTTGATGCACTTGTGCCTGTTTGTGCCACAACCAACCTGATCACATTCAGATAACACCAGTGCTAATTATTGCTGGGAATGACCATATGGTCACCTGGGAAGAGAAGGCTTTATTGAGAGTGGTACTATCCAACCTCCCATACATTTTCAATTTTTCATATTTCATTTATTATATACCTCCTACACAGAATGATACCTTCGCTGATTTTGAGTCAATGACGGACCGGCTCTTGGATGAAATCGTGCAGTACATACAGCTATGTGTTCTTAAAATTGATTTGACTGTATTTTGTAATAGTAATCACTGTGTAGGTTTTGAAGACCTCATATTATGGAAATTACTGTTTCCTAGTTCAGTCTACCTGTAGAGTGGTCCCTCTGTATTTAATAGCCCAGAGAAAGTAGACTTAAAAGCCCCAGTTCGGCAGTTAAAACCCCTTTTCCTCTTCAGCATTGAAACATGCTGTTTGAAATTTAAATCCCAAACAGGCCTTCTCTGCATAGTTCACACCTACCAGCATAGTGTGTTTGCCCTCTGCCCTACCACAGTCTTGCTCAACCTCCCCACTCCTGTTTACCTTATACCACTCAAGTGTTCCTTTTGTTGCACTCAGCTCTGTTCACTGGCCAATCAGTGCAGTGCTCATTATCATAGGGGGGCGCCCTCTCGAAACTGCCTCTTCTTCTGAAGGGAGAGAATGAAAGGCAGTGAATGGCCTTAGATAGTCAGTAAGGTTACGTGCACAGTTAAGTCGAGTTACGGTAATAGCTCAATTTGGCCATGCAATCGGACTACTGTCCTTGTCCCAGTATACATGTGCAGGACGAAATTCGATTTATTGACCGAAGCATGTCAGTCTCCGATCGACAGGTGGCGATATGCCCCCCTTTCAGCTTGTTCGTGTTGCATCATTTTTGGATTGACCTATTCGTCACAGACCAAACATTTCACAACAGCTGTAGCAAACTAGTAGCATGTCGAAAGGTGTATTGACTGTATAAGATCGAGTGGCGAGAACATGGACTACTTTACCGGCTCTGTACGTTTAATAAGGGCTGTTCGTTATGCTTTTCATACAATTGAGATGCAAGCTATGGCGGTTATGGCGTTAGACGAGGCTGAATTGAAACGCCGCTATGCTCTATTTTTTGCCCTTTCTACAACCCTGGAGTGCGTTTCCCAGAAGTGTAGTTGCTAGCAACTAACATAGTTCTTCCATTCACGGTCTGTGGTTCCTACTATGTTAGCGTCTGGGCTTTCCGGAAATGCACTCCCAGGCTTGCCGTATATGTTTGATGCGGGTCAGGAGTTATGACTAGTGGGAGAGTGTCGTTTTTCCAATGCATGTGGAAGGAATTTTTTTTTGGATGAAGCGCCAAGTAATTCGATAAATCATGCAGATTAATGGTAGAAGTTAAGAGACCCAAAGGCATGACTGTTCAAACACCAATACCTTTGCAGACGAGGATTGTTACTGTTCAGTACAGACCTGCTAGTAAGTCAGCACTCAGAGTTCTCGCTAAGCAGTTAAGTGTTTACATGTCCACAAGACTTCCCGGTCATAGCCCTGCACGAAGAATGTGGAGCGTGCTCAGAGCGCATAGTCCACTTCGGTTCGATTCAAGCGTATGCATGCAGGCATAATGCGACTATTAACAGCTTTGTCTGGTTGTGTTCGTCAGACTATGAGAAATTCGATTTAGCGCGATTTCAGTCGGACTAAAATGTTTACATGCATTTTGAAAGTCGGGTTATAGTCGGACTAACGCAGTAATTCGATTTTCTCTAACGTCATGTAAACGCACTTACTGTTGATTTTTATGTAGCTTTCTGCGAAAAGGTTTATGAACCTGGCTTTTGGACATTCAAAAATATTAGTTGCAAGGTGTATAACTTGAAAAATAACATGAGATGGGCAAATAATTATATAACTTAGCTTGAGCGCATTTTTATACGTTTGAAAAAGTGCTTCCCTGATCGGCAGGGTTGACACATTTCATAAGCTTAGTTGCACAGCTTGTAAAGCTTATTCTTGCCATTTTTTTTTTTTTTTTTAGCTTAAATGAATCTGACTAAATTCTGTAGATAGAAGGACAGCCTGAAATAAACATGGTTGTACTCCACAGTTTGGTGGTCTCAGCTTGTCGTACAGTACCGAACAGCTGTCATTTCTGTGGACCCACAAAATATCCTCAGATGGAAGTTTGGGGGAAAAAAGATTTCTGCTCATTTCATTTTTTGCGTGCTCTCCATTAGAGATATTGTAAATTTTGGTATACAGTGCTTTCCAAGTATATGTTGACCATACATTTGAAGTGTGATACAATTTTGAAGGTTTCCCCAACACTTGTCCTTAAGTGTAAGTCTTCAGAAACTTCACAGTGATGGCATAACCTGGCATATTTTCGTGTGTGCAAACTGTTGTAGTTGATGGTAATATTTGTTTATTGTTTAGTTTAGTTTGCATTCATATTTGGGAAGGCAAGACACATATTTTATTTTCCCTGGTTTACCCAGACAGTCAGGCAAGTTTGAATGTCCAAGGCTTAATTCTCATTTGATGCACTTGTGCCTGTTTGTGCCACAACCAACCTGATCACATTCAGATAACACCAGTGCTAATTATTGCTGGGAATGACCATATGGTCACCTGGGAAGAGAAGGCTTTATTGAGAGTGGTACTGTCCAACCTCCCATACATTTTCAATTTTTCATATTTCATTTATTATATACCTCCTACACAGAATGATACCTTCGCTGATTTTGAGTCAATGACGGACCGGCTCTTGGATGAAATCGTGCAGTACATACAGCTCTATAATCTGACCATCTCAAGAATAAGGTGGGTGTCAGTCCTTTCATGAGTCTATCTGGCTGAAAGAGATGGACCTTAAAAGCCATTCCTTTCATTTTGAATTGTATGTGTTTTCCAGCCATTTGAAAGGTTGATCATACTGGTATCACTGCAAAGTTCTTTTGAAATCCAAAGATTATTAAAATAAGGTCTCTACTGAATAGTTCTAAGCTTCCGTCATAATGCTGTCATTCGGATTCTAAATGAATATTTGAATGCTCACATACTGTACATGTGTACGAAGTTGGAACTTTAAAAAAATCACGCTCCATCCGTTCCAAACCCCTCTGTGGGGGAAGAAAACTCGCCTGCTTTTTATCTCCTTGAGTTCAGTTATGTTGAACTTTGACATGCAAATTAGCATGACTTGTTTATGTGTAACAAAAATGTGACGAGAGGGTGGAGTAGACCCCCAAGCCCACATATTTCAACATGGAGAAGACACTAATGGCTATGATTCCACCCATCGCGGTCTGCTGTACCGCCCATTTTCACACAACACACCCCAAAACATGGCCCATTTATTTTCATATGAGACCGCGCCTCAATGGTGCAATTAATATTTCATTATCATTTTATCGAATTTGCCTGCTGCCTAGATGTTGCTTATTTATGTTGAGGAAGCTGCTGAGTTATATACATTAGACAAAGTTTTTTTTTTTTTTTTTTTTTAATAAAAAAATAAATAAATAACTCATTTAATTCACTAAATCGCTTTATTCAGATTGAGGATTTTGTTTGAAAGTTTTTAATATGACGACGGACATTTGAAGCTTCCTTCGAAAACCTCTGTCGAAGCTTTGAATGTAAAAAATGACACTCAATACAGCCCTAATAAAAATCGGTTTTGATTGATTTTTTTTTGCGGTTTATTTTTCAACAGCTTTGTGGGTCATTCCCTGGGGAATTTGATAATCCGTTCAGTGCTGACGAGACCCAGGTTCAAACAGTACCTGAAGAAGTTATACACCTTCCTATCCTTGTCTGGGCCACACCTGGGCACTTTGTATAACAGCTCTGCCTTGGTCAATACAGGTGAGTTTCAGACATGCAGTCCTGTCCTTAAATATTTGGACATTGACAAAGTAATTGTTATATTAGCTGCCTATAGGTAATGGAATTACCTTTATCGTCCATGAAAAGAGGTCCTTTTCCTCTTTAGTAGTTGGTTGTAACAACAGAAGGAATAAATGTGGCCAAAAAAAAATTTTTTTTATCACACCAAAAGTTTCTCACCACTTCAAATAATTTTTGCCATTTGCAGATATTTTCTTTACAACTAGTTTCTAAAGCTATATACATATTTTTTAGAGTACTTCATTTTTTTAGCATGCATTGCTCCTTTCAGGTCTTGCCACAGCTTCTCTGTCAGGTTCATCTTGATGCCTGTAATTTCATACTGCTCTCAACGTGCACAGGTCTTTGGTTCATGCAGAAGTGGAAGAAGTCTGGCTCCTTGCTGCAGTTGACTTGTCGTGATCACGCAGACCCTCGCCAAACCTTTCTTTACAAGCTGAGCAAGAAAGCAGGTGAGGGCTGTCAGTTACTACTGTCCTGTAGCTGGGAAGTGTGCAGTCAATGGAAATTTCTGAGGTTTGAGTTTAACGCAGACAAATCCACTGTCTTTAGCTGGTGTTTAAATCAGCATTCAACTGAGAATGCCCTATTTTTGTAGTGTTTGCTGGTGTATTAAGATTATAACCATAACCATAAATTTCATTCAATTGCTTGGAAAGATGCATTAATAATCTACTCAAATACCTTCATTATATCCAATTATGTCCAATTAAATGTATAGGGTAATATTTATTGTTTATTAAAGGTGCTGAGGAATTCTGGTGACAAGATCATTTACCAGTATAAAAATGAGTATTGTGCCTTGATGGATATTGGCTTTAGAATCTCTGTTCATATGATTTAAATATTCAATTTGTTCACCCCATCTTCAATAAAGATTATTATTAGGGTGCAAGCCCTAATAGGGCTGTCAGGGATTGTTGAACTGATCTGCTTTGGTTTGTGGAATACTTGAAAGATATTCAAAAGGAACCAGCTCAACTATAACTTTGCACAAACCCTTAACTGAGGGGACCCTATCACTAGTCCACCGTAATTTATGGTTTTCCTAGCAGCGAAAGTAAGAATACTGCATGAACTTATATGTATATAACCTAGCTATAGCTGCTATATTTCTATTTTGGGATGCCCAAAATCAATGACGCTGGATCCATTTATAGATGTTTGTCAAATTTGTTTTAGTTTCCCATAGTGTTTCAGACGCAGGGGTGGCACAGGCGCAGAAGGCTTGGAATAAATGAAAATTACGACTCTCATTGCATAAATTTGATATCTCAGGCCCACTCATTGGAGATTCTATACTTGCGTATAATCTTAAACTGGATTGCTTTTGTTTGAGTACAGATGGATATCTTATTTGCTCTTCTTGACATCTCATGTAACCATCTCTTTTACAGCCGAGCAAATGTTTACCTCTTCTTTCTTAAGGCCAAAGCATTGCACATATTTTATTACCTTTTTGACTGATGTGAATGAAAAACATTAATTTCAGGTTCTTTGCGACAGCATTCTTAAAAGATACATTTTTTTTGTTGTTATGAAGAAATTTTAAAAAAATGCTCCTCACAAAACAAAACTGCTGTGGTAAAAAACACAGAAATCAAAACAGTGTGTTGTTTCTTGTATTTCAAGACACTGTTTGTAAAACTGTTTCATAAGCTATTTGAAATGAAGCCTACAGGGGTGCAGAAATAAATTCTCTGCTGGAAAAATACTTCACGATTCTAGGTATCAAAGACCCACCCTTTTAAATGAACCAAATATTAGAGTTGGGCATTTTGAATTGCTGACTATTGCATTTTCTCTCAAACTTCTTCTTCAGGTCTTCAGTTTTTTAAGAATGTGGTGCTGGTGGGTTCACTGCAGGACCGCTATGTGCCCTACCATTCTGCTCGCATTGAGATGTGCAAAACAGCCTTAAAGGACAAGCAGTCAGGTGAGACAACCCTGGAGTAAGTTATGCCCTCAGCTTAGAGGAAATATGATTGGAAATTGGCATAGGGAGTTACGTCTGTACATCTTGTTTGAGGAATTTTACTCTCCATGTAGAAATGTACAAGCATCTTGTATTAAACTGTCCTTTTGCTGGGCTCAAAATGGGTATAGGTCGCAACTATTTGATCCATTATTTGTGGCTCATAATGTAAAACCATTTGGGTGCCTGTGTCGAGTCTAAATGGAGCCAGCAGCCCCTCATTTTGCACCAAAGGGAGCTATCCCTTCAAAAAATTAACATTGTGCTGTTCAGGGATATGGGGGGGAAAGAGTCAGAAGGGGCAGCAATATTCGTTGCATAAGGACTCATACTTGTGGAAAGGGTTCATTCAGGTCTCTGTTAAGTTATTGAAGACTTGAGTCTCGCAGATTATCATAATCTTCGAGATACATTTGCCCGGGGTGCACAGCTAGAGTTTGGGGGGCTGATTAGTGTGCAGGCATTAGTTCTTATCAATACTTTCCTTTTACTTTTCTGACTGCACTGTGAACTGTGTTGGTTCACTTGATAGTTCTGTAATCTCTTGGACTGACTTGCAGTCTGAGGAATGAGCTGGTTCTCATCAAATATCAGTTTTATATTTTAAGATAGTTCAATAATTTTCACTGGAGGTTGCTGCAAAGTGGGTTTGGAGAAATTGATTATGGATCACTCTTGTCCTTAGTTCTTCCATGCAGATATTGATGAATTTACAGTGCCCTCCTGATTGGCACGTTCTCATGAAGCTGAGGAAAACTTTGTCGTTGATTCACTGTCCATATGAATTTAACCACTTGTTTCCCGTATATTTACATTACCGCAACTCACGCCTGCCCAATCTCTTATCAGTTGGCTTATCGAACTTGCCCAGAAATATGTGTACTCGTATTACTGCCGACTGGCTCGAGTCCCGGAGCCGCGTCTTATCACGTTGCTCACTTTGCATCTAAACACGCAAAACTGTTATCATGAATGCTTTTGGCTTTGCATCTAAACGCAGGCAATGGTTTGAGTTCATGTGTCATTATGATTGGTCTTGGGTGATATAAGAAGTAACATGCATACATTCCATTACTTTCAGCTTTTAAATTTTGTTTTGTTCATTTTCACTGTGATCACATGGTGACAGCCAAACGAACTGATGCTGGTCCTGTTGTGGCAGGACAAAAAAGCTTGACAAAGATGCTGTCAATCCCGTTTGGGCGTTCATTTTGCGTGAAACAGTGAAGAGGAATCGTCAGGGAGAGCAAAAATGGTGAAACCACGTTGTATTGTTGATAACAACTACGGTATGAGCGGTGTTGATCGCAGTGATCAACTGGCTTCGCTAGTTCGCACCCGCCGACTGCGAAAAAAGTTGAGACTGTGCGAATCTTGTGTAGTTTGCACCAAGAACGGTGTAAGGAAAGAGTCACGCTACATGTGCGTGAGTTATGAGATTCCATTATGCGTCGAACTGTGCTTCCAAACTTACATAAATTCTTCTTGATTTTATGGTAAGTTTTTTTTTTTTTTCATGTCGCCGTCATTCTGTCACCCCGCAATCTGTTTCTTTGTAAGTAAAAGATGTATATAGAGTAATTGATTGCATCCTTATCGTATATCGCATGAACTCAAGTCAGTGTTTGGATGGTCAAGATGCTAAACGGCACAGTTCTTATCACCCATTGCGCCAACGACCATCAGTGAAAATAATCCGGGCCAGCGTGCACAGCAGCACTCACTGCTGCCCTGTTAAACGCGACTTGCATGAGCTATCGTTCATAGACGGATCCGGGACTCAAGCCCGGCGATTGTTCGCGAGTAAACACTGCTCCGAGCGCAAAGTGGTTAAGATTTACTTCTATTTTTATATAATTTTTCAAATGTAGTTGTGTTGGATTTTTACGTATGGACTGACGATTTGACACTATGTATGCTGGCATAGAAGAAACGTGATTGAAAATTGCTTTTTGCCTGTATTTCCATTTTCTTTTGTGTACTTCTTTTATGTCATAGATTAAATCTGTTGTTCTCGAAAAACTATGGGCATTTTGGATGGTTAACCACACCTTTTTGTTATTGAACTTGTCTGCCTTTTGGTGTGGACGATCAATAAATATGGGAACTTTTTCAATTTTTAAACATGATGACCAGGGGAGATCAGAATTGGATTGCAAAGTTTATTTAACAACATTTTTTGTGGCATGGAGTAAGTTTGCAGGCGTCACTTTTTTTTCCTCTTTCGCTTTTTACCGATAGCCTTGCACCTATATATTATGTGCATATAATTTTTTTCTCCTTGCCTTTTACTGAATCTAGTCAGTGAAGTTTGCTAACCGTTCTCCATCCAGCTTTCGATGAGGAGGGGAAGCCTGACTGGCTAACGCTGGCTCGAAAATTTGCATGTCTAATCCTTAGGTCATTGTATATGATGCAGCTAGCTATTTCCCATTTGCCTCTGAAATATTATGTGGAAGGGAGAATGGACCTTAACTCTGTTAGCTGTTTGTGATGTTTGGCAAAATTAACTAACATTTGCACATTGGATTTCACCATTTGTCTGTGAAGTATCCAGTGGTGGCTAGTTAGCTGGCAACATTTTGGTTTCACAACAGGCTGAAAACTCTTATTTTTAACCCAAGTTCTCTTTGAAGGATTGACAACTCATGCTGCCCTCTTCGCCCGACCCAAGAAGAGGTCCACAGTTGTTTTTTCTTTCTTTTTTTTTACGCATTTATGAACACGAGCATCATACTAGTAGCTAGTATCACACTAGCTAGTATCATACGCTTTGCTACGGACGCCATTGTTTGTTTACATTCTTGTTCCCCGAGTTCTGTCCCAACAACTCCTTCCTGAAGTGTTACACTTTTCGTGAAATGACGGCAAGTGATGATTGGTCAGGGACCAATGTTTAGTTTTTCATGTCTTGCGGCCAGCTCACGTCAAGAATTTACATCTCTATAATTTCCTTATCTGACACAATGACTATCGAATCAGACAGAAGCTCTGTTTGGTCTGAACCCAGCATGACTGACACATTGATTTGACTCCTGACCCACAGTAAGTCTATGTTGCTGCCTTCATTACATCACTTTTTCATCATGCCAATAACCTATTCTTGTGATTCACTCTCAGGTCCAGTGTATGCTGAGATGATTGAAAACCTGCTTCTTCCAGTACTGCAGAACAAAGAGTGCAACCTAGTACGGTATGACGTCATCCACGCCCTGCCGAACACCGCCAACTCCCTAATCGGCAGGGCTGCCCATATTGCTGTCCTGGACTCTGAGATCTTCCTGGAGAAGTTCTTCTTGGTAGCTGGTCTAAAGTACTTTCAGTAACTGGCGGGAGAACACAGCGATTACCTCATTTCATCCAAATGTATAATTTGTCCAGTTCCTTTAAGTTTTGAAGATATTTATACTTTTATATGGGAGGCAAAACGTGTTTGTATGTATTTTTGTTTTCTTCTTGTTAGCACTTGTGGCCGTGCAGCTTTTTTTTACTTTTGTATTGCCTTTTTAAAAATGGTTTAAATTTTTTATGTGTTGATGCTAAATTGGTTTCATCATAAAATAATCGGAAGTTTTATTTATTGAGAAACCTGTATTTTATTAGCTCATCAGTTAAATGAATATAAAATGAATGGTAAACTGGATCATGCAGCTGCTATCTATTTAATTGGCTTGCCAATTCACATGTTTATATATCTTTTCAACTGTATATAAAATATTGAATTTTACAATTTGTCCTTCACTGTACATTGTTTCATGCTCGTGCAAATTAATTTTCTTACTTCAGATAAATAGTACTTTTTGCAATTCAGATTGACTTTTAATGTAGGGAAAGCCAAGCTACCATTTTTTAGAGTAGAGTGGCTTTGGTTTTGGTTTTCCTATCCATTTCATTGTAATAAACAGTAAGAATAATGTACTTTTGGAATGATTGTTTATATTTCACTACAGGGTTTTCAGATATTAAAGAAATGGTGCGGGGACTGCAGGCCAATTTCATATGGTTGATGAATATTGCATTGACAGTTGTGATTGATAGTATTACTTTTCTGTTCTATTGTCACCGAGCTCTTTATGTAGCAGCTGTACGATGCATCAGATGCTGGTCAACATCGTCCGTTAAACATGGATCATCAGAATGGGGAAAAATATGATCTTTGTGTAATTGAACACAGCATGGTTATTTGTGCCAGACTGGCTGGTTCTGAGTATTCGTAAAGTAGCACATCAACTCTGCAGGCTGAGATCAGTTTATTAAATTAGTTGTATCAGGTGTGCTTCTGCTTAGCTGGATGGAAAACCTGCAGCCCCTCGGCCCTTTTACGGGCCAGTTTGACACCCATGCTCTAGAGCTTACATAGATTGATGCGAAACATAAAAAAAAAAAAAAATTATCCGGCAAGCAGCAGTTTAGCAAACAAAAACACCCTGTTAATTTGCGCTGCATGAAAGGCTACAGTAACTTGATCACCACTTTTTACCCTGTGGTGAGCAGAAACCATCTCAGAATGCGCAATATGCCAAACCTGGAGGAGGATGGGCTACAACAGCAGAAGATTAGATTGGGTTCCAGTCCTGTCAGCCGTGAACAGAAATCTTGGGATGCAGGGGGCACAGACTCACCAAGACTGGACAGTTGATGATCAGAAAAAGTTAGCCTGATCTCATAAATCTAAAATTTTGCTTCTACAAGCAGACAGTTGAGATGTTATTCAAAGAATTTGGTGCCAGCAGGAAAAATCCATGAGCCCAACCATTCTGAGTTGACTGTTCAGGCTGGAGGTGACAGTAGTGTGAGAAATGTTTTCTTGGCACACTTTGAGCCCCTTAATATCACTCAATCATCATTTGAGTGCCACAGCCTTTCTGAGTGTGGTTTTTACCATGTGCATTCCATTATGTCCACAGTTTACCAGTCTTCTAAGGGCTACGTCTCGCATCCCACAAAGCAGAAGTCATCTCAATTCATATGGTTTTGTCAAGTTGACAATGAGTTCTTTGTACATTAGTGCCCCTTACCCCAGTCACCAGATCTAAATCTGATAGATGCCTTTGTACATTTTAGACTGGGAGATTCACAGTATGAATATGCGGCTGACCCATCCGCTGAAATTATGTGACGCAATTATGTCCACGCTGACCACAATCTCAAAGGAATGTTTCTGACATCTTGTGAAGTCCAAGTGATGGAGAATTGATGCTGTTCTAAATGGCAAAGGGTGGCGCTACCCAGTATTGTTGTGGTGTTCTTCATAAAGAGCTCAGTGACTATTTGTATCTGTTCAACTTGAAATTCTTCTTTATGGAACCAAGATGCAGCCTTGTTTTAATAGTCAATGATGCATGTTCAGGTTTTTTTTTTTTTTTTTTGTTCAAGTGATATGTACCATCATTTGCACTGTTGCTCATTAAATTTACTTTCAATAACTGAATCATGTCTGCTCACTAAATTATTAATATACAGGGATTTGGTGGACCAAACCCATCAGATCCTTGACAATTTATGCATTCTCCTAGCATTCCAAGGTGCTGATGATAGTTTTACAGCACGCATTTGCCGAAAACTGAAACTGGAATGATATCGCGTGGACGGACCACTTTCTGCCAATGACAAACCTTCTTAGAACTGCTCATTGCATTAACTGGAACTCTCAGAGTACTTGTGACTTCATTCAGTTTTTTTGAAACTTAATTGTCACAAAAATTATGTTGTCCTGCTTTCAAATTTTATGCAGAAACTTAAGCAATATTCTCACCTCTGCATTCAACTGTCTTTAAATCAACATTGATACACAGAATTTATTTGGTCCTGCATTGAAATTAGTTAATTTAAAATGAACATCTGCTATACATTTTGCCCCTAATCGTCAAGAGCTGCCACATGGACTCCAAATACAACTTGGCATATTAGTGCTGGATTCAAACTGACTTTACGCAGCAGAAAACGCTCCTTCTCACAGAGCATGTATTATTACAGAGGTGAAAGGGACAAAGCCAGGCCACCATGAAATGGGGAAGACGTATGGCTAGAAATGTATGAAACCGCTAATTCCCACTTCCTGCCCACTAAACAAACCCCAGGCGAATGTGAGAAGAGATGGCACGACGTACTTCCCTTCGTACAAGAAATTTCAAATTATAATAAGTGTCTAAGAGCTTTTGATTAGTTACAGGACCTGTCCTATGAAATACTCTTCTCATGATTGAAATATGTGTAAAGATCTTTGGCTTTATCTGACCAAAGGTCTTTGTATAAATTTACCCACCTCCCCACTCACCCCCAACCTCTCATGTAATGCACTACCCTGATGTTACAGCATATGGCAAACAGCAGTGTCCTTTTGAACACAGCCATTTGAGGTCTAAGCCCAGTATAAAGTGGCTTTTGATATTTTTTGGTAGCACTTTACAAGAAGATACACTAAATCTGAGTTGTTACAGAGGGGTCATTCCGTGTCAATTCACTCACCCTCCCATGGTGACAGACTCCCATTAGCTCCAAACTCCCAGGGGTTTCTGAGATAGAACCTGTTTAATTTTGAGGACCATGCCCCTTTCTAAAACCCACCAAAAGTTTTTGCATTTTCAAGAGCTAATATCTCTATTGATCTCTATTGAATACATGCTCTGTTTCAAAGGCTACTTACTTCAGAACCTAAGCATAATCACCATAGACCAATGTATATTCATATCAGCACAGTCCAGTGGCATGCCATCAGGTGTTCTGAGGGCCTTCAGTAACCGCACCCTTGACTGCTCGATTGCCCTCAAGCTGTTCTCGTTTAAGTTGCATGATTAACAATCAAACAATTTATGAACTGAACAATCAAGACCAATACATGACCTATGATAAGAAATGATAATGAAAAAGTGAATGCCTATTGCCTATATTTATATAAAAAATATGGCATTGGAAGGATGGCAATATAAATGCAAAAAATCAAGAAGTTCTGCTGTCTTCGCAGCATTTATTTTAGCCATCCTTAGAATTGTCACTCAGCTCTGCATCTTGCCTAACAACACCCTTTAGCCCTGACTGCATTCAGAATATAGAATGGATTCTCGTGGCGTATTGCTTAATGAGCCTCACAAACCAATTTACGCAAATCTGAGCCCTTTTTACGAGCTACATGAGCACAGAATTTATAAAGCCATATTGATATTTTGAGTCGCCATTTATGTGTGGAAGAAACTGCCAAATAATTTTGTGGTGCATTATTACAATGCTATCAAAAATAAATTTGACTGTCATTCAAGCAATTAGTCTGAGCAACTGTTGCTAATCGGGAAAAGTAAACTGTGAGAGGTTTAGGTTATTACGTATTGAAAGGTGAGGCTTCTGAAGGCCTTTGTTACTGTCGACGGACCGCCTCTGGCACATCCCGACTCGCCATATAGTGATCAAGCATCATTTACGGTGCGAAAGGGGGCTCTTGGCGTCCTTGTTTGACACTTAGGGTTAGGGTTGGGTTAAGGGTTAGGGGTTAGGGGGTAGGGTTCATTTTAAAATGGTGTCAAATAAGGATGCCAAAAGCCTCCTTTCTTGACGCTAGGACAGGTTGTGTCACCATATGACACGTTGGGATGAGACTGGGCTCTTCGTATAGTCTACGCTCGCTGCCACCTATAAACATGATTGTGATGGCTATAAACACCATAAAGTTCATTTTATGACAAATATATTATTTTCAGGAGGACTGCGCTAGCTAAGAAGTGTTGTGTTTATTCATACTCAACAGGGAATGGTGGATAATCCATCTTTGTCTTTTCCATGGTTGTTTGCTTAATTTTATATCAAGTAAGACTTGCTGGAATTGTTTCGTTTTGTTTCCTTAATTGGTTTTTCCTGCAATCCAGCTGTCCTTGTTAACTTTGGTTTTGTTTCATTAATGGCTTCTCATTATTTAATTATTGTCTCGTTCCATTTCCTTCCCTCCCTGTTTCACTCACCATACACACACAAGCATTTTCAATTTTGCAGTCATATTGTGTATTTAAGTTCCTAGTCTCCATCTTTCCATTGCTGGATTGTTGCATAGTCTCTGTGTCCAGTGTCTTCCATCTTTGGCGAATAACTAACTGAAATTCAAGAGTCTGTTTATTCGAGGGAGTCTTCCCACAGTCTGCGGTCCTGGTGAGAAGAATTTTTTGAAAGTATGCACCAATCCTAAGTGCCCTGGTTCATTTGGCTTGCCTTCCCAGTTACTGACCTTGGTCCAATCCCTTTGACAGCACCTTGCCCTCGCCTGAATGTTCCTATTGCTCCCGCATGACCATGAACTGTCTTTACCATACAACCTGAAAGCCCTAAAAGTTTCTATTCAGCTTTGTCAATAAAGACCAATTTAGGCGTCATCATTGATCGGGTTCTGCTCTGCTGTTTGTGACAAGCAGACGTTTACATTCAATTAAAATAGAGTTGGCAGTATAAGATACAGTGGTGGAAATAGGGAAGAAGAGGTCATGATATTGAGAAAAAAGACAGTACATAGCAAACTTTGCTGCTCACTTCATTTGATAAACACCCAACAGGTCTCTGTGAGTGCTATCAGGAATCAGATACTGTAGAACAGATGGAAAAACTAGGGACTGATTGAAATACTGATGGAGAAACTAGGGACAGTGTTGGAGGAGGGACAGTGTAGGAACTGACAGACACCGGAAGATGGCAGTAATGCAACTGTTGGGGAGTGGACAAGGCTCACTGAAGAGGAAGAATAAGCTCATGTTGCTGAAGCTGCCACAAACAGTATGGTGGCAGTCATGAATGTTTTTGTGTTAGCAAGCAACATGATTTTGGAATGCGTTTGCACCGCTACGCTTGGTGGATGAAGGTCTGCCACGCAGAGACACATGGTAAATTGAACCATTTTGATTTTTTTGTTGGCTATCAGTCTGAAAAGTGAGGTGGGAGTGCCCTTTGCTTGTTAAAGATCTGCTTGACGAACTAAGCCACAGAGCAAGATCGTGTGTCCGATTCTGTTTCCCCTTGAGAAAGCTCTTCGATGTTGTCGCTGATTGCTTAAAATTACGTACAAAATAACGTAATGGGAGTTGAGTAATCCGCTTGCTCTCTGGAAATACACCACAGACGTAGCCTCGAGAAGCCATGAATTCTGATACTCTGCCATTTGCTCTACGGAAACTGTTCAGTGGTAGCTACGTTCCCCAAAAGCTTAAGTTAGTTGCTAACTGTTATGGTTGCGACCAACTTGGTTAACAATTACATAGTTCGAACTGGAACTAAAATAGATACCTGCTAAGCTTTCGGGAAACGTAACCGTTCTCGTCAAGTTGTCATATATGAATATCATGTTTCACAATCTGAATTTTTTTATTGCTAGCTAAATTATCAGTAAAATGTGCACACGCTGTCTATGCCGTTTCCTGGTGTAGCTGGTCGTTAGGGGGAACACGATTCCATGGGGGAGCAGATCAGAAAATAAACAGCATGTACAGTGGCGCCCAGATCTGACTCTAGGTGGAGGAACTGGTAATATATGCAAACTAACGTTATATTTAACGTCAAACTTTGCCCGAGGCTTTCAGTTTCTCATCTTTATTTACCCCTTTTGATGGAGTCGCCATTGTAAAGCATTTCTACGCCCGAAGTGACTATTCGCACTTATTTAAGTGCTTCCAAGCACAAAAATGGATCGAAATTCGCGTTAGACGCACTTATAAGTGTGGCCAAGATGCACATTGCTTCATTGCCCACAATTATTTTAAGTGTGTCCAAAGCCAAAATATTTTTCTTGGCCAAACTTATTTTTTACGCAGTGTCTACAGATACGGCAGTTTTTATTGGTACGGCAGTAGATTTGAAGGGATTAGGATAAGGATTAGGGATTATGGTTAGGGGAAGGGTTAGGGTTAAGGTCAGGGTTTGAAATTGGGACTGCCGTACCTCTCTACATTGAAATGCATTGGAAGACTGCCGTACCCGAAGCAACTGCCTATTTTTTAAGCTGTGGCCAAGGGAAAATTTCAGCATTGGCCACACGCATAAGTGTGAAGTGTGGCCAAGAAAAAAAAATTCTGCATTGGCCACACGTGCAAGTGCGAATATCATCGGCCTTCTACGCCAATTATAAATGTGAAGGGTTCAGTGCAATAACGTTATTTATACCAATTTTACAGAAATCAGGATTTGTATTGCTTTATTTTATTCATGCAACAAGAATACATGTGCTTTACAACGTCACCCTGACCAGTACACTACATTTTGCACATGGTGTAATATCATAAAACATGAGATTGACATTTATCAAGTTATTGCGCGGAACCCTTCGTTTAAGAAGTTGATGACTATATGGTTTTATCACCTCTCATAACTCAACATGCCCATCTATCCGAGGAAACGTAAGGAATGCTCAAGTCAAGCAGAGATTTTACGACAGTGTTAGCGGTAACCTCGTTTACGTTACGTTAGCTCAAACCAGAGACAGTTAAAGGGACGCTGTCAGCTGGGGCACATGCGCAGTCGAGTCACTGTTTTTCAGCTTTTGGTGCACATGTGTAACAGGCTATGAGAAGTGACAGCAGCAAGCAGCCTCTACTCTAGGGCATTTGCTGCAAGCAGCCTGCCTCAAGTCTGACTGTCTAACACAGGGATACTCACTCTTGTCCAGAATGAGCCACAGTGGGTGCAAGCTTTCACTCTATCCAACCTGTTGCACACCTGATTCTATTAATCAACCCTTAAAGCTTTTGCCATAGACCCTTGATAAGTAGAATCAGGTGTGTAACTGCATGGTGAGAATGAAAGCCTGCACCCACTGCGGCTTATTCTGGAAAAGAGTGAGTATCCCTGGTCTGACAATTACAAACAAGCAGATTCAAGAAAAAGGGTAGAAATCTGTTTATTTTTACATTTCAAAGTTACAATTTTGATCAAAATGTAGTTCTCAAAAATTGCTTTCTAACCATATAATTTTCATGAGAAAATATTAAAGTTCAGCAGAATAGAGGCCTGTTGTTCTGCTGACCTATCCTACTAGCAGCCTGCCTCAAGCCTCTGACTGCCTAACAATTAGAAAGAAGGAGATTCAAAGAAAAAGGCTACAAAAATGCTGTATTTAACTTTTCAAAGTCAGAATTTTGATAAAAGTGTAGTTCTCAAAAAATGCTTTCAGAATATATAACTTTCATAGAAGAAAACCTACTTTTAGATATGAAGAAAGGTATCTGCAGCTCAGTAGGGCAAAATGACCTTCTCCAACCGACTGGCAATTACACACTGTGAGATTCCTAAAGGTGCCTGGTTTACCCAGAAAATATGCATTTTTATCAATGAAATTGTATCCAAAGTTAGTTTAGACAAAGTGCTTCCAGATTATCAACTCCATGTGTCTTTATCTATAAGCTGGTTGTCAGGGTGATGGCCAACAGACCCAAGGGATCTGGACCTCATGTGAAATGGAGAAACGGACATCCTGATTACAAATTGGTATAAATTGCTAAATACACACCAACTGATGGCAAATTTGATATGGCTGTTTTACTTACCTTATCTGTCAGAACTTGTTAAGATAATTAGCATCTGACACCTTAGAGCCATGATAGCGAGGAAAATGTGTGGAAAGTTTGAGCTTCTTGTTACAGCGGAGAATGCTAAAATAAGTTTTGGGGAAAAAAACACCTTAAAATATAAACAATAATTTTAAAAAGCACAAATATTTACTCACATACATTTAGTTTAGATTCTGTACATTAAATACATAATTGATTGATTACTCTGTGATAATAACTTCAGGAGTAATTCAGTTTTAAAAGTTGAGAGGTCCTGCTTGTAGTGCTTGATACCCATAAGCTGAAAAACAGAGTCCAGTCGATAAACACTTTCATACATGCAGTGCGATATCAAGGGTGCAGAAATAAAAACCCCAGGCTTTATTAGTACGTGTGTAAAGCTTACCTTCGTCGCTGTTTTAAATACAGAAGATGGCCTGCAAACGCGAAATTGCTAGAGTAACCGCATTTATCTTTGCCGAAACCCAAGAACAATAAATTATACAACCCCAATTCCAAAATAGTTGGGACGAAGTGTAAATTGTGAATAAAATCAAAATGCATTGACTTTCAGATCACTTGAGCCAATATGTTATTTACAATAGAACATAGATAACATTTCAAATGTTGAAACTGAGACATTTTACATTTTTATCCACAAAATGAGCTTATTTCAAATTTTCTGGCTGCAACAAGTCTCAAAAAGTCGGGACACAGACAAAGAAGGGCTGAAAAAGCAATTAATATATAAGAATCAGCTGAAAGAACATTTAGCAAGTAATTAAGTTAACTGGCATCAGGTGTGTAATATGATTGGCTGTAAAAGGGATGTCTTAGAGAGGCTGAGTCTCTCAGAAATAAAGATGGCCAGAGGCTCTCCAACCTGTGATGGCTTGCGTAAAAAAAAATTGTGGAATACTTTAAAAACAATGTTCCTCAACATCAAATTGCAAAGGCTTTGAAGATCTCATCATTGACTTTGCATAACATCATCTAAAGATTCAGAGAAAATGGAAAAATCTCTGTGCCTCACGGACAAGGCCAAAGACCTTTACTGGATGCCCGTGATCTTCGGGC
Source organism: Gymnothorax javanicus (assembly GCA_029692085.1). Lineage (NCBI taxonomy): Eukaryota > Metazoa > Chordata > Actinopteri > Anguilliformes > Muraenidae > Gymnothorax > Gymnothorax javanicus. The sequence continues at coordinate 111,827,161 of CM056200.1, forward strand.
CCTCAGACGCCACTGCATCAGTCACCGGCATGATTCTGTCATTGACATTACTAAATGGGCCCAGGAATACTTTAAGAAACCACTGTCTGTAAACGCAGTCCGCCGTGCCATCCACAGATGCCACCTAAAAGTCTATCATGCAGAAAGGAAGCCATTGTTGAGCATGATCCAGAAGCGCCTGCCGTGTTCTGTGGGCCAAGGCTCATTTAAAATGGACTGTAGCAAAGTGGAAAAAGTGTCCTGTGGTCAGACCTAATCCAAATTTGACATTCTTGTTGGAAATCATGGGCGTCGTGTCCTCCGGGCTAAAGAGGAGAAAGACCACCCCTCCTGTTATCAGCGTTCAGTTCAAAAGCCAGCATCTCTGATGGTATTGGGATGCATTAGTGCATATGGTGTGGGACACTTGCATGTTTTAAAAAGCACCATGAATGCTGAAAGGTATATAAAGGTTATAGAGCAACATATGCTCCCCTCCAGACGATATCTATTCCAGGGAAGGCCTTGTGTATTTCAGCAGGACAATGCAAAACTACATACTGCAGCTATTACAACAGCATGGCTTCGTAGTAGAAGAGTCCATGTGCTGAACTGGCCTGCCTGCAGCCCTGATCTTTCACCGATTTGAGAAAATTTGGTGCATAATTAAACAAAAAGTCCGTCAAAGGAGACCCAAAACTCTCCAGCAGCTGGAAGCCTGTATTAAACAAGAGTGGGATCAAATTCCAATAGCTAAACTCAAGAAACTTGTCTCCTCAATGCCCAGACGCCTCCACTCTGTGTTAAAAAGAAGAGGGGATGCTACACCATGGTAAACAGGCCCCTGTCCCAACTTTTTTGAGACATGTAGCAGCCATCAAATTTGAAATGAGCTCATTTTGTGGGTGAAATTGTAAAATTTTTCACTTTCAACATTTGCTATGTTATCTCTGTTCTATTGTGAATAAAATACTGGCTGGTGTGATTTGAAAGCCATTGCGTTTTGATTTTATTCACAATTTTTGCTTTGTCCAAACTATTTTGGAATTGGGGTTGCACTATCCATCCATATTTTTTTGGGCGAGAACACATTGAAAGTGTGAGGTAAGTAAACCGGTGAACTTGTGGAGTTTCAATCTGTTTGCATTGTGTGCATCCTTGAGAAGTTGGGGGAAATTTTTTATCAAGCAACTGTCTTCAATGTTCGCAGAACCTGTTTGCCGCAACGTTTTGTCTGACATGCAACTGTCATAGATCCTTTTGCGACCGCTTCCAGTTCGACGGCCACAATGGGACGACATAACAATCAACGTAGGCTAACTTAAAAGCAATAATAACGCTATAAGTACCCGAACTATGACAAACTGATGCTACGAACAGGCTTTATGATCAGTGAAGGTAGTTTTTTGGTATAAATTTAATCAAACTTCTCAAGGATGAACGCGATATAAACAGATTGAAACGCTTACACAAAATCTACGAATATCTTGAAATAGTTTACCAAACGCTTTCAAGAAGTTCCGCTTCGTCACGCGCATGCACCCCGGCTGACATAGTCCCTTTATGCTCCTTTCACACTGGACGCGAAACGAATTTTTCGCACGACAGATTAAATTCAAACTTTGAATGTAATCTGTTGTGCGAAAAATTCATTTCGCGTCCAGTGTGAAGGTGGCTTTAATGGCTAGCATGGGGTAATCGAACTCCACTGACATTCTGTACATGTCTTCTAGTTTTGAATGCAGCTGTGTAGGGGACAGGGCCTTGTGGATTTTTGTGCTATTGTTTATTGTTTTTTTTTTTTTTTTTTTTTTTTATACTTGCGACGGTTACCTAAACAGCTAACTGTGTTGTTATCTTTGTCCTTACCGTGTTTAGCTGTGGTCATGATTGATCATCCTGCAAAAGAGAGCATTGCTAGAGCTCATTCTTTCCTCAACTGCGCTTTTGTTGATAGGTACGGTAATGATCATGCTGGAAACTCTGGCCTAACAAATATTCCGATCAGACTGCTACAGATTTTGTCTGGTTATGTTGCGTCAAATTTCCATCAGTGGTTGTGAAAAAGTGCTGAGATGGAAAAAGCGATTGATTTTCATTGTAACCATCATCAGTGACGTGTCCAAGCTGCAACCCTAAATAAACTGCTCAGCTAGTTAGTTGGGTTGCTGCTTTTTAACTTGCATCACGGGCAGACGTGCCTGCAGTGGAGAGCAGTTGAACTGTGGGTAACTTTTCAGCTAGAACTTTTTCAAAGTGGCTGTTCCCCCTACCGTTGGTGGTACAGGAAAGGAAGGTTGCTCTTATTCTCCCAACTGTTGGTGGAACGGGGGTTAGGTTGCTCTTATTCCCTCGGGAAATCCAAGATGCCATTCAAATGGCACTAGAAAGTTTCACCGAATGGTGTCGCTGAATGATTGGGGGAATAACCTTTGTCGAACTGTTTATTCGTCCGTGGCAGCATTATGCAACCAATTCTGAGAAGCTAGAATGTCCTGAAATGTCTTCCCACCATCAAGAGTGCCCGACCAGCATGTGTTCAGATGAAGTCAAACTTCTAACGGACAAACTGTTGGGTGCGCACAGTTTTATGTCCCTGCCATATGGAGTTACCCTCGTCCGTCCGTCTGTCCGTACGGAATGTTGTCTATCTGCTTCTGAAAAAACTACTGGACAGAATCCAACGAGCTCTGGGGCAATTCCAGCTGAAGTGTAACATGACCACTGGAAATTCAAACATGAAATGGCAATACAGTTTATGTATGGCTTTATTGTTAGTATATCGAGGTGAATGGTTCACAAGAAATTGAAGGTCTGAGGCAAATCAATTTTTTTTGGTGCGCATATTAAATAAAAGTTTGACATCATTCACACACTGAAGTTGTGAAGAGACAACTTGGTTGGTTGAATTATGAAAAAAAAAAGTTCCTGGTTGTTCTGAGAAACTGAGGGCCACGACTGTGGCATTTTTTTCCGGGGGGACTCAGAGGGTGAAGGATGGACTTACAGATTGGGGCCTTAGAATTTGGAAATCATGAAGGCCTCTTGAATAGAAATGGCTGACATGGCTGAAACAGTCATTATGTTTTCACACACAGTTAAGTCGAGTAATGGTAATGGCCTCCAGATACTTAAAACCTACTTGTAACGTGAGTACCTTAACGCGAGTAACAGGACTTTTTTGTTTTAAGGTCCTGTTGCAGAAAATTACTGTCGCCTCAAGTTGAAATCCTGGTTATGTTAGAATTTTCAGTAATAAAGGTTCAAACATGTATAACCCAATTTAATCTGTAATGCATGATTGATCTAGAACCCCAGTCCTTAAATCACGCCCTATGAGGTCCGAGAACTGCAGGTTTTCCTCCCTCCCTTTACCTGGGAGTCAGGTGTTAACACAGTCTGGCCAATCAGAGGCACTAACTGCTCATTTACTTGCCCGGGAAAACAGAAAACCTGGGCTGGATTTGGATTCGAGGTCCAGATTTGAGGATCCCTGATCTAGAAGATAGGACCAAACTTCAGTGAATAAAAGCTATGTTATACTTTGTGTGGGCTCCGCCCTCTAACAGCTCTGCTAGTGCCAATCTCTTGCTGCGCAGCAGCCCGCCTGAAGAAATTTGCATATCCATCCCCCTCCTGGCTTTATAATGGTGAGACCCCTTTCATTCGACTCCCTTAAATCTTCAGCCCCGAAGAAAATAATGCAAGAAGGTAACTCACCATCACCAGTGCGATCTTCGAGCCCAGCTCTGACCGTCGCACCGAAGGAGCGGTGTGCAGGAGATCCCTCCGCTACCTTGGAAGGAAAGGAAAGGTCAAGGCCCCGCCCGTCCTGGGTCAGCCTCTAATGGCTTGGCTCCTGAGAGGCAGTGGTTAGAAAGGTGTGGTCTTTCCGCAAATGTCATTGCTACCATCTAAATGGCCAGGGCGGCTTCCACGGTAGCATCATATGCAACACGGTGGGAACTTTTCTCTGGTTGGTGTAATGCGCGTAATGTCGACCCCATGACGTCTCCTATCGCCATCATCTTAACTTTCCTGCAATCTCTTTTGGATTCTGGCAGGGCTGTGTCCACGGTGAGGGTGTATGCAGCCGCTATCTCTGCATGTCATGAAGGACTACAGGGGGCTCATGTGTTCCCACACCCCCTTTTGCAGCGATTTTTAAAGGGCGCTCTGCGGCTGAGGCCACCACAGCGGGTCACAGTGTCGCAGTGGGATCTCCATATAGTCCTTGACAGTCTTTTTAAGCCACCATTTGAGCCATTAGACAATGTTTCCATGCGGCTTCTGTCTTTGAAGACTGCCCTACTGGTGGCGCTGTCTTCTGCAAAGAGAGTTAGTGACTTGTGTGCCTTGTCAGTAAACCCACAATGTCTGGTTCTGAGCGCGGATAAGGCTATCCTGCATCCTAACCCGGCTTTCATGCCTAAGAACATTACCACGTCCTTCAGCTCTAGGACAGTGGTCTTGGCGGCTTTTCATCCTCCGCCTCATACTTCCGAGGAAGATAGCAGGCTACAATTGATTTGCCCAGTAAAGGCCTTGGCCTGCTATGTACGCCGTACATTGGCAAGTCGTAAGACGGAGCAGCTGCTCATCTGTTATGGCGCAGCTGCATCTGGACGACCTGTATCAACTCAGCGTCTGACTCACTGGCTATGCGAGGCTATCTCTGAGGCTTACGTCACTATGGGAAGCACTGCCCCAACGGGGCTGCGTGCTCATTCAACAAGGGGTGTGGCAGCCTCTGTGCCCTTGTATAGGGGTGTTGCTGTTGGTGACATCTGTGCTTCTGTCTCCTGGTCATCACCTTCTCCCTTCGTTTGATTTTATCTCAGGGATATGATGGCTGGTTCCTTGTCTGAGGCTGTATTAAATGCTGCTCTGGGCAAGGAACAGGACCGGAATTGATGCCAAGATACTCCCCCTGCTACACATGAGGACGGCTGGGTGGGAACTCATCTAGGCTCCGCCCTTTGTGGCACTAGCAGAGCTGTTAGAGGGCGGAGCCCATACGAAGTATAACGATAGTTACTAGGTATACAACTCCAGTTATATGAGTATGGGTGGAGCCCTCTAACCACCGTGGCCCAGCTATTTTTTCTTCGAGGCTTCAGTTTTTCCATAAACGGGAATCGAATGAAAGGAGTCTAACCATTATATAGCCAGGAGGGGGATGGATATGCAAATTTCTTCAGGCGGGCTGCTGCGCAGCAAGGGATTGGCACTAGCAGAGCTGTTAGGGGGCTCCGCCCATACTCGTATAACTGGAGTTATATACCCAGTAACTATCGTTACTTTTGAATAATATGAGTAATGCTTGAAAAATCCAGTCTGCCAGCATAACCATTGAGGGGTTTATTCCAGGTTTTCTCTAGCAAAGTTGATTATGGTCAGAGGTTGCTGCAGTGTAGAAGTTTTGAAGTTCTGTCCATTGAATAAGTAGTGAAACAGTTTTATACCATAACCTAATGCAGTAAATGTAACGTGAGTGATGCTGGAATTGCTTTCTGGTAAATGCTTTCTAGATAGATCGAAGGTGTGCATCTCATATTTTCTTTGACAAAATTGGATAATTTCACAATTTTAGGGGCTTCACAAACTCTCAATGGCAGGAGCCTCCGTGTCCAAGGACACAAATCCTCTAATTTTTTCTGAATTTGGCCACTTTTTATCGCCATGCCCGGTTCAATCTTGGTGATATCTGCCAGATTGTCAATCAGATGTTGACTGATCAGCTCGCAGTGCACTCAGAAGTCTGCTTTGGCTGGGCTGTTGGCGAGTGCAGCATTGAAAGTTCACGACGATGTGTGTGGCTGTATAGCCTTTTAAAAATATTTATCAGTTTACATGTTTTTGCCAACTCATCTTAATGACAAAATAAATCACCTAATTTTCATTTTTAATAACTTTGGACTAAGACCATTGCAAGTGCGGATACCCTTAATTGTAAGTTTTCCAGTTTCAAAAGAACTACAGGATTGCGTGCGTGCGTTTGTTTGTGCGTTTGTTTGTTTGTTTGTTGAGTTGTTTTTGTTGAAAATCTGTCTGTCTGGGTAGAGTGTAGAGGTCTAATGTGGGTAAAATTTGAGGGTTCCAGTTTCCTGAATTCTTCATTGGGCTGGTTAAGAGCTGTTTTTATAAGAGTCAGGCAGATTTCTATTAGAGGGTGATTCATGTCCCCTTCGGATTTGTCCGAAATTATTTTTATTGATAGATATATGTTAGAAACGAACAAAAATCACATTTTCTATCATTAATAGGGTCTGCTTTTTTTTTTTTTAGGGGGTCCTGGAATATTGGGGTCAATATCAGCCAAAATGGCAAAATCACCAAAATTAGGTTTTTGAATGCTTGTATTTCTGTTCGCCCTGAGTAAACCAAATTGAGTTTCATTTGTGCAAGTCTATCGGGTATGGACGCCCCAAAAATGTGAAAATTTTGGTGGCTGACTTGGGGCGCAGCCTATAGGTGGCGCTGCAAATCACTACTTTTTGTAAGTATGCACACTTTCCCAGGGGTTGTGTGCCCCAAGTCAGAATTAATGAAATATGGCTCACGTTGTCACTCGGCATCGCTAGTGTCAGTGGTAAAGAGAGTTCCATGGCTGGTTTCGGTATTAACCCTTTTTGCACCATTTTTGTTAGGCCACTTCACGAAAAAGCCAAATATGGTTAACTGGGAGCTTTCTTCGATTTTCATGAAACTTACAGGATTTGCTTCCTTTACTTTATTTATGACATATAAGGTTATTTGAAAGTGCTACTTTTTGCAGTTTAGTTCCAATTTTGCCACCAAGTGATGGCCTATAAACAAAGTGACTTGCCACACTGCACTCAAACTAACAGAACACCTTTCTCCCAGTTAAGGAAGCAAATCCTGCAAGTTTCATGAAAATCGGAGAAAGTTCCCAGTTTAATATATTTGACTTCTTCGTGGAGTGGCCCAAGAAAAACGGTGCAAAAAGGGTTAATACCGAAACCAGCCACGAAACTCTCTTTACCACTGCCACTAGAGATGCTGAGTGTCAACATGAGCCATATTTCATCACTTTTGACTTAGGGCGCATGGAGAAATCGCAGTGTGCAAATGTGGTAATTTCACCTTTCAGCGGCAAAAAGCGCCCCCTATACTTGTGCATCTTAAGTCAGCCGCCGTAATTTCCATCCAAATCAAAGTAAGAGGTCCTAACCTGTAATGACATGCATAAAATACCTTAGCTGACTTAGGGCGTAAGCCACACAACCCCTGGGAAAGTGTGCATAATTACAAAAAGTAGTGATTTGCAGCGCCACCTATGGGCTGCGCCCTAAGTCAGCCGCCAAAATTTTCACATTTTTGGAGCGTCCATACCCGATAGACTTGCACAAATGAAACTCAATTTGGTTTACTCAGGGCGCACAGAAATACAAGCATTCAAAAACCTAATTTTGGTGATTTTGCCATTTTGGCTGATTTTGACCCCGATATTCCAGGACCCCCTATAAAAAAAGCGGTCCATAGAAAATTAGATTTTTGTTCATTTCTAACATACATCTATCAAAAAAAAAATTTCGGACAAATCCGAAGGGGTCATGAATCACCGCCTGCCTGAGTCTTAAAAAAACTGGCTCTTAATTAATCTGCATTCTAACTTTGTCATGTATGTTGACATTCATTCAAAAAAATTGCTCAAATGAAAAGGGGAAAATTCAAAACTAATCGATTTCTGAGTGGTTGCCCCTTAACTCTTTCAACCCCAGATATTCTAGCATCACTATACCCTTCAACCCCACAGCCCTCTGTAGAGGGCTGGTCATTATCTGGACATTGTATCTTACTGTTATCTCTGGAATCCCATTAAATGTAACCTGATATGTTCCAATCAATTAGTCAGATTGTTTGAATTTTCCCTACAGGAATTTGGGGTTGAAGGTGAGGTTGAAGGAGTTAATATCCTCAAAAATGAGTTGGATTTCTGCCTGTGCCACCAATTCCAGTGTCCTCAAGCACTCGTAGTTGGCTTACATTTGATATAAAATCTATTCCTTTTATTGACTGAAACTGGACTGGAAATTTGATTGTTGTTAACAAACTGTCATTTTCTTTTCAGACCCAGGTTGGGGAGTCCTGTGTACAGTAGCACGTCAGGTACATCCCACGAGTAATTCAATTTGAGATAAATGCCGAAGAGAGCCTGTAAGTGAATGAGAAATTATGCAGAGGCACAAGGAGAGTCTAGGCCAAGCCTCAGAAGAAATGTCACTTGCAGTGAATGAGTCACTGACTGGACTGGAGCAAGCCGTGAACTGCAAGTGCAACGCGTGAACCCTGCTTTACAGCCTACACCAATCAGAACAGAATCGAATGAAACAAAGCTATAAGACCATACTAAGTTTTTGGCTGATTCCCAGAGATCCCACAAGAGTTCAACTTGTGAGGTTGTGGAGGGTGCACTTGTGCTAGGTAGAACTTTAGATGCAAATCACTTTGATATGGCAGAAGATTTGAGCAAAGTGGAAGAACTTGGTGTAGGCACCAATCCAGACAAGCCACCTGAGATGGGACCCTTTATTGCATCGAGGGAGGGTCAGGAAGAAGGCCGTGCCTTTTTACTTAGCAGCAGCAAAGTTGCTGAATCCATTGGGGTCACTAAACTTGGGATACCTGATGCTGGCAAAGGTCTTGTGGCACCTGCAGTCTTACGGAAATCTGAAGCACGCGAAGTAGAAGTTCACAGTTTGCCTGAAGATGAGGAACCACAAAATCATCTTACCAAGGTGCTCAGTTCACCTCTCTGGCCGAAAAGGGGATTGCTAACGGACACTGAAAGTGTGCTTACGACTGAAAGCCAGCAGTCACTGTTGGCCATGAAACGCCAAGCCAGTCAACTGAAAACATACCCACCTTCCAAAAAGCAAAGAATGCAGGCTTTGCAGGATGGCCAATCAGTTACTGTTCACTGTAGCACTCAAAAGAAACAGCAGCCTCCTCTCAGTCAAGGCATGAGTCCTCCTGAAACATCCAAACTTCCGATGGTCAACCGACCTTCGTCAACTGCGGCTGCTTCAGAGGGACTCAGGGCTCAGTGCTTGAATTTGGCTCCTGGAATTTCAGGATCTGGTCATTCTCATACGTTACCCAGTGTTCTCGACTCACAAGCAGCAGCAAAAATATCCAACAGTCACTTAATCGAGTGCTCTGAAGAGCGAGACAGAGGGGAAATGAAGAGGACAGAAACGACTTTCCCAAGACAGAGGACCAAGAGTGTTAGAAGTCTCTCTGTGGAACAGCCACCTTTGTTTGTTCCTGATAATGCCCCCACAGTGAAGCATGAAGTCCACAGGGAAGGTGGTACTGACCAGGAAACTGTTTGGGATCCTGCGAAGCACTGTGCTTTCTGCAAAAAGCCTCATAACAACAGGTACATAATTTAGCCTTCTGATTCCAACGGATGCACATGTGGCCCAGGTCACGCGGTAACGGAGTTACAAAATTGGTTTATTTTGTATCATTGCTCCAAAACAAAGTAAGAGAGTTACAATTAAAATGGCTTTGTGAAGGTCTTTGCTAGTACTTCAAACAACTAAATAACTAATTTTGTTCATTTGATTTATTTTGGGTGAAAACGGCAAAAAACTGGTTGTAACTGGTTGTAACAAATTTGTAACTCCGTTACCGACCAGTTTTTTGCCTTTTTCACCCGAAATAAATCAAACAAGTGGTGCTGGGCACAACAAACCCCGCCCCTTGCACATACTTTCACCTACTTGTACTAAATTCAATAGGGATCTATTCTGGGTCAGTGGCAATCCCTATACCGAATTTGGGGTGAATCTGGGCATTAGTTTTGCCGCTGGAGTGTTAACAAACAAACACAGAAACAAACCGAACCGAAAACAATACCCCTTCCCTCACCTTTCGGGTGGGGCGGGGTAATAAACAAAATTATCTGTTTTGATGTTTGAAGTACTAGGGCAGTCCTACACAAAGCTATTTAAATTGTAACTCTATCTTACTTAGTTTTGGAGCTATGATACAAAATACACCAATGTTGTAACTCCATTACCGCATGACCTGGGCCATGTTCTGCCCTACAAAGACGCCGTATACTGTACATTACTGGCATCAATTATGGATTTTTTTACTTTTGGTGTTTGTATATTTATGAAAGCAATGTAACATTCTGAATAACGAATATCTGTGACTTTTTATGTGATGGCAGAAGTCGCTGCATCTACACACTCTATTTCTTACGGTTCACTGGGGCTGCCATCTGTTTAGGTTCATGGTTGGTTGTGGGCGTTGTGACGACTGGTTTCATGGGGAGTGTGTTGGTCTTGACCTGGCCAAGGCCCAGCGGATGGAGGCGGAAGATCAGGAGTATGTTTGTCTGAAATGCTGTGCTGAAGCGGATAGGAAATCCAGTGCCCAGAGACAACCTCCCTCAGAAAGACCATCTAAGCTTGAGCACAGCCTGGGGAACAATCCTTTGGCCAAACAAGATAAGCAGCGGCAGGCAAAGCCCCCCGCATCAGGGGTCACCATTGTCAGAAGGGTGAGGTATATGTTGATAGAGGAGTTGTTTCTGTGTTAAATAATGCTAACCAAGTATTTGGTATGTGCCCATTAAATCACATGCCCACGAAAACAGAAATTTAACTTGCTTGTGCATAAGTTAAAATAACCTCTAACTTCTCAAGCCAGATCTGGTTTTCAAGGGATGGCAGCCTTAGCCTAGGAAATGATATGATGATATATCCACAATATATGTGATTTGGGTGCAATTTTAATTTGTTTTAATATAAAATATATAATGATGACCATGTAGTCCATACTTTGTGGGAAACGATTCAAAAAAATTGTGATTGATGTGTAAGGTAACAATGCTCTACTACAAAGCCGACTATACATATGGTGCGTAGGTTCTTGGATTGAGATATGTTTTCATTTTAATGTGCCTTTTTGTTTTCTGTTGTAATCTAGGATTCTGGGGAAAGGAGCCAGCAGTTAGTCAGAAAGACAGAGACGAGAAGACTGTCTAACCCTGACCACAGAAGTGGTCACACAGTGAGGACGCAAAAGTCCTCTGGTATTGGGATTTAATTTCACTGTACAGGGCCGTGGGAAAGTATTTGTCCCCAGACCATTCCTGATCTCTTCCACTCTCGCGAATTTATCTCCTTTAAACGTTTCAGATCATCAGACTTGTTTAAATATCAGACAGGGATAACCTGAGTAAACACACAATCCAGTATTTAAGTGGTGATTTCATTTATTGAGAGGGAAAAAATCTCCAACCCCATCTGGCCTTAAGTGAAAAATGAATGGCCCCTAAGTGACTAAATCTACCAGTCAACAAATTTGACTGATAATTGAGTTTAATTTCTGGAGACACACTGGAATGATTTCTGCCAACCCTTTTAAATCTTAACATTGCTTTAAATAGAACCTCTCTGGCAATGTGAAGTTGGCAAAAACCAGCACACGGTGCCACAATATGAAGAAAATCACGATTCGATGAGAAACCAAGTTGTTGACATCTGTGAGTTCGGAAAGGGTGGCAAAGCCGTTTCTAAGGTGCTGGGACTCTAGCGGACCACAGTTGGAGCTATTATTTACAACAGTGGTTCTTAGACTCAGTCCTGCGGGAGCCCTGGTTTTCATTCCATCCTCAACTGCAATTCCAGAATTTTAACAAGCTGTTAATTTTTTTTTTTTTTTTTAATTTGGTGGCTTTGATGAACAGAGAGGTAATTTACTATCTTAATCCGCAGAATTCCAGACACAGATTTGCAGTGCCAAAAGATAATCAGTTTCATATTGTGCTTATTGCACTGCTGGCAAAAACAATTAAATGGAGGTAACAAATGAATGAGATTAATTGGCCAATTTAACAGGTAACTAGGTTAATGTTGCACATGCAGCAGTGAGCTGTTTTTTCCTTACACGTCAATGTAAAAGAGGTTGGCGTCATTATCATTTGCGTTGTTACTGAATTCTTCATTATCCTCCATATGGTCAGGATCGGTGACCAGGTGTCCTTATCAATTAAGACCTTGCTTATTGACCTCAGTCTTTAATTTCATTGGTTAAAGATGATTTAGCTCTCTTTACAACTTATTGAAATACATTTTTTTTTAATTGAATCCACTAGGGGCCTGATTTACTAAGACCTTTAGCACATGCAAAATCTTTTTGCCCATGCAAAACCAATAACATTGCCCATGATTGGCCAGGGTACTTGCCTTACACCAATCAGTGGCAAGGTTTCTGGTTTTGCACGGGCAAAAAGATTTTGCATGTGTTAAAGGTCTTAGTAAATCAGGCCCTAAGTGTACTAAGAGGCATTAAAATGCAACAACATAAACTTTCAACTTTTAAATAGTGTAAATGAATTTTTTTTAAAACAAAATGTGTTGGTAAAAAATTTTAACAACTTCACTGACACATTTCTTAACATAGAGTCCACAATTTTAAAAGATCAGACATCGCATGAATTCAACCGTCCCGCACACCCATAGTCACGCGTGGCTGCCCAGGCCGCGGTTGATCTCGGGTACTCCCTGTCTGCTTATATCGCGTCTGCCGACGTGAAACAGTCGCATAAGGCCCTCCAAAGTGTTCCACAACTCTGGCTGCGCTTACTGAGGCCTGTTTTGTTGAGTCAATCATGGCATCGTGACTTTTCACTAGGGATGTAATGATATATCGCGAAATAAAAAGGCACCGGTTATCGACCGTTTTTTTGTAATACCGCGTCACGATATTGAGTAGTGTTTTTAGTTCACATCAATATAGCTGTAATGCTTAATAAAAAGCAGTAGAGGGCAGTATTATAGTGTTGGTGAGATTTTTTTATAGAGTAATGCGTCATGAACAGCAGTAGAGGGCAGTGTCATAGTTCTAGTGAGAATTTTTATAAACTTTTTTTTTATTCTCACATACTATTTGGGCTGTTCTACATAATACAGCGTATACAGTTTAATTAAAGAAACATTTTCTTCAGAGCAAATACATGTTTGTGCTTCATTTTAGCCATAGTGCATTTAGTTAAAGGGGCAAGAAATTATTTGTTATATCGTATCCTGATATCGTGATATTAATCGTGATATTGTATCGCGCTGGAAATTTCATATTATATCCATACTTTTCACAAACGGAAAGTTTTTAAGCTAGGCTTTTTATAACCAGGGTTAATGTTGAGCAATGCATTCAACATTTTTTTGCGCACTCCTTTTTGTGGATCATGTACCTGACTATTGTTTTCAGCACATGACCTTTCGACGTACCAGTTCGTAAGTATATGCTGTTTTTGGGCTGATACTTAAAATATTCTTGTATATATTTTTTCCTTATTGCATTATCTTCACAAAATTTTGTGCACTGTTGCTTCTTGCATTTTCAATGCCTCTTAGTATACTACTTGCCCACAGAAGATGTATTTTCCATCACATGCATGACCATTTCTGGCAGAGTGTGATTTAACAGTTTAAAGTAATCTCAAGGTATGGGCTCATTGTCTGGAAAATTAAGAGTTTACTAAAATTCTGGGATTGCCATTGCAGTTGCAGCAAAACCAGCATACACAAGGGCTCCCCAGGACTTGAGTAACCACTGATTTACAAGAATCTGGAACAGTGGTGACCCTTCCTCAACTCCTGGCCTGCCAAATTCCTCTAAGAGCGTGTCGACGACTCATCAACGAGGTCACAGGAGAACCCAGACTGACATCTAAAGAACTGCAGGCCTCAGTTGTTTCATGTAAAGCAGTGTTCATGATTCCACTGTAAGAAAGCAACAGGGCAAAAATGGGAGCCATGGTAGAGCTGCAAGGCGAAAACCACTGCTGACCAAAAAGAACTCTAAGGCATGTCTCACATTTGCCAGAAAACATCTTGATGCACCCCTACGCTTTTGGGATAATATTCTGTGAAAAGTTGATCTTTTTGGGGGACGTGGGGTCAGCTACATCTGGCGTAAACTATCACAGCATTCCACAATAAGAACATCGTACCAGCGGTCAAACATGATGGTGATAGTGTGATGGTCTGGGGCAGCTTTGCTGCCTCAGGAGCTGGGTGACTTGCCATAAGTGATGGAACCATGAATCCTGCTGTCCACGAGAAAATCCTGAAGGAATATGTCCGACCATCAGTTTGCATCCTATTGCTCAACTGCAGTTGGGTTTTGCAGCAGGATGAAGATCTGAATGGCACGAAAGAAACAAAATGAAGGTTTTGAAGTGGCCTAAGAAAAAGTTCTTACTTGAGTCTGATTGAGGTGCTGTCACATGACATTAAAAGGTGAGTTAATGCTAGAAAATTCTCCAGTGTTGCTGAATTAAAACAATTCTGCAAAGAGGAGTGGGCCAGAATTCCTCCACAGCAATATAAAAGACTCATTGCCAGTTATCGCAAACGTTTGATTTCTGCTGTTGTCGTTAAGAGTGGCACAACTTGTTTCTAGTTTTAGAGGGGAAATTATTTTTACTCATGGGCAATACAGGTTTTGAAAAGCTGTTTACCTTCCGTTAGTTAAATGATCATTTAAAAGCTGCATTTTGTGTTTACTGATGCTGTCTTTGTCTTATATAGAAATTAGTTGGATAATCTGAAATATTATAATGTCACAAATCAGGAATAAATCGGGAAGGGGACAAATCCTTTTTCATAGCACTGCAGATATGATTCATTTTGGTAATCGCCATTAATCACGTTATCGAACCAGAGTTCAGAAAATGTGGCAGTGAAGAAAATTTTGTCAGTTGTCATATTAATTTTTAAAAATGTATTTTCGAAATCTATTGATTCAAAGTTAATCCCGGCTATAGCAATGCAAGCCCTGAAGGGATGATGACTGACAAACCCTGAGGCAGTTTAATGCGATTTTATGGTTCTAACAGGCAAAATTTGATTGGAATTTGCTTGAGATACTGAACTCGTACAAATAAAGTAATTGCGTACGATCATTATTGATGTTTTTCACACTCCTTTTTAACAGTCTTTATCTTTCTTCGTCGGCTGTTTAATTTTGGTAGGAATGCAAGATCGAGTTGTGACGAAGACCACAAAAGGAGTAAAGTGCCTCACACCCCTGGCTGCTGCAGCAAAAAAGCCTTCCGTGGAGGAAATCAGGAAGAATGTGCGTGATTCTCTGGAGGACATTCTTATTAAACGGTAAAGACTAATACTTGATCAAAAACAATCCCACTCATGCATAGTAACCAGGAGACTGAAATGGTGTGGGGTACTCTGATTTATCTGAGGACTTCCTGTTCTCTACGGTACAGTTACGATGCTGTTTGAATGCACCATTACTCTTTCGATAGTGTGCATCAGCACTATTTTTTATGTACTTTGCTCCATTTATGGAAAAACCTTTTTCTTGACTGAAGGCCAGTTTAGTGCTTACTTTCATGAAGGTCATATACTGTATAGCCTCATATAGTTTCATAGGATGCTTCTCAAACACGAAAGCTGTAGCCGAGCTAGGCCGGCCCTTAGTTGACCAATCCTTCGTAGACGACTCCTTATATCAGTATTCCAGAGTGAGACGGTCTTAGTTGTCCGCATGGCTATGCATCAAGAAGGTCTCACCTTGTGGGCGTAGCTTGAAAACCTCAAAGAAAATGTTGTTTATTTACAGTCTACTGTATGAACACAAAAATGGGCCAATTGACACCGCTAACTAACTTGGCTGGCAACACTGAAAAACTTTCATTTTAAAACGATTGCAGCATTCAGGAATTTACCGGAGTCGCGGAAGGCCAGTTTGGTGGGCTCGTTGCTTTCTGCCATCTTCAGTTTAAAATTCGATTGTACGCATGGGATTGTGGGTCGGCAAACGTCAAGAAGGATACACTGATGCAGCCTTCAAATTTTGCCAAAAATAGGCTGCAGTTTTAACCTTGTAAACGAAGGCTCCTCGTATTTGGAATTGCTCCAGTGATGTAGCAGCTGAGAAATGAGGAAGGATTTTCTTTCAGATTGAGTACCCTCTCACTCTCTGAAGATGCATTCTCTTTCTATATCTACAGTGCTGTGAAAAAGCATTTGCTCCACTCCCAGTTTCTTTTATTTTAGCTTATTTGTCAGAATTAAATGTTTCATGCCATCGTACTAGTGTTAATATAAGACAAGGAAAGCGTGAGTGTGCAGAAAATGCAGCATTTAAATGTGCTTGAGCTTTAGGTCACAAACTGATGGTCTGATGATTTGCCTTCAGGGTTTTCCGGCAGAGAGCAGAATTCATAGCTCCATTATTTGGGTCAAGTTGGCCAGTTACTGAAGCAGCAAAGCTTCTTACTTACTTCACATTGCCAGACAGCGTCTATTTAAGTGATATTTAGATGCAACCAGGCAAGCAGTAGTCAGGTTTGGGTGTGTCAAGTGAAATCGAACCCAGTTATCAATGAAATTGGCAGATGTTCCATGGCTCCAAGTTTGAGCATAGTCCACAGTAGTTTCAAATGAAAAAATGTAATTACAGTTACCATTTGTTCATAACATGCACCTCATCCACAACGGTCCCCGCAATGTTGTATTGATATACTGTCAATGGCCGTAGTTTTTGCTACTTAGTGTTCAGTAGCCATGACTTCAGGCAACCACACAAACAAAGGCTTGCACTGTCTGCTGAGGATTTTGTTCCCATCGATTCAAACGGTGGCACTGTTCTCTGGTGTCACCTTCTGAATCACGCCCCTGCTAGAGATCGCCAATCGGATTGTTCGACCACGGCATAGACGGGCTCAGACGAACCAACACTAAGGGTTGTTGACGGAAAGCGTGTTCAAATGTGAAACATGAATTTGCAAGATTTCCGTGGAGTATCGAGACTAATTCCATTTTTGCACCTAAATTTATGTGTATGTGGGTTAACCCCATAAAAATTGGTGATTGACTCCTTTCCTGTTGCTGGTGGTGGAGTTTGCATTTATATTTTTTATGGTGTATCGACATCAAAAATATGCATGAAAACGGGGTTCGTAAAGGGAAGAAAGCAGTACAATGTTATGGTGGTTACTTTTCATATCTTTTACTTTTGTCTGTATCAAACTGAAACTGAAGTCATTGTTGCATCTTCCAAGATACAAAGAACAAATTTCTGTTGTGCATTTTTCCCATAGAGCGTAAAAAAAAGAAACCAATAAGTAGTCATGCTGGAAAAGGAGCGAAACGGAGTGTGTCTTCCTGAGTGTCGTGTTCCAGTCGCTCCTGATTGGGGCTGGAGCCGGTTAAACTCTGAGCACTGTGGGACATGTGACCTGGGAAAGAAAGCAGATTGTCCGCTTTCCCGGTGAAGACGAAAGCCAGATTCTAGTGGGTGTTAGTGTTTTTTTTTTTTTTTTTTTTTTTGTCCAATGTAAGAGGCTTCAAATTGCCCCGTCCCAACTTTTGTGGAGCTTGGTGCGGGCATCAAATTGAGAAATGGCGCGTTTTTCCGACAAACCTATAAAATGAAGGTAAAACATGGAATATTTTGTTTTGTTCTGTTTTCAGTGTCAAACAGGTCAAAGGCAACTCACTGCTTTTTTTTTTTTTTTGCATGCATTTTCCATACTGTCCCAACTTTTTCAGAGAGAGGGTTTTATTTTTCATGAGTTCACAGGTGATTGTGCTGTATTCATGCTGTTAACTCTCAGTAAAATTACTGTGTTTGTAAGATGCTGTTTTGACTTTTTTCTTTTCAGACTGAATGGGTCTGATTTAAAGGTATCAGCTGAGAGGGCCGCCAAAGTAGCTATGAAAACGGAGAAGGAACTTTTCTCTTTTTTCCGGGATACAGACAGTAAATACAAGAGCAAGTACAGAAGTCTGATGTTCAACCTTAAGGATCCCAAAAACAATGTGAGTTGGATGCTTCGTTTTTTGCATGCTGTCGGGGTAAACAGGAATATACGGCACTCATGCAGTAAGTGGTGTGGTATGCATGTGATGGTACCTCTCAGTTTTCTGTTGACAAGCGTTACGGATGGTACCTATTGGAACCCAGCCTGGCGAGCTTTTTTTAGCTGCACCTCTGAGATTCCAAGAGAACCGCTCTGTGCCTGTAAGGTGGAGAGCTAGAAACACTGCAGGTGGCTAATTTGTCAGACAGAACCTTCACTGAATCGTCCCTTTGCACAACGAAGGCCTCCATGCACAAACAACCCAGGAATTTTTCTTGCTTCTCAATGAAGTACAGAGGTTTTGCATTTGTTTGATGTATTTTAAAAAAAAAAAAAAATGTAATGATGTCGGGTCACATTAGCTACTTCAGAATGACACTCCTGTAACAACCCTGCCCTCATTTAGCAGTACGGTTATCGGTGGAAATGGGCCATAGATCTTGGGTTTGATGCAGGATTGGCAGCATAACCAAACCACACGATAAAGTGGAAAAGTGTCATGAGAGTTCTTGAATGAGTTTGAAGTTTGGGTTTGTATATTGTCTGCTATCTGTCAGTTGTTGAAGTCATGTTACAGTAAAATTTTGAACATCAAGGCGCATTTTTTTTTTTTTTTTTTTTTTTTACAAAAAATTAGGATGAATGCAAATGAATGATTCTTATCTGTTTTGAAAGTACCTGGCATAAAATTAAAAGTTATCTTTTTTTTTTTTTTTCGCCCCCCCGCAGGTGTTATTCAAGCGAGTCCTCAAAGGAGACATTTCTCCAGAAAATTTAATTCGCTTGAGTCCTGAGCAACTAGCATCTAAAGAACTGGCTGCTTGGCGGAAAAGAGAAAATCGGCATGTAAGTAGCACTTTATTTTTTTAATCACATGCATAATGTTGTGGAGGGCTAAATCTGATGAATTCAAAAACTTTCATCTTAAGCCTGAAGTTAAACATTTAGATTACAGCAGCCTTTTGTTACAGTAGTTAGTTTTTGTAATTTCGACAGATGACTACGCCTGTTTGAAACCACACGCTACCAAATTTTACTCCCGTGATGTAAAGTCAGTCAGCGCTGAGTGTGTTTATATGAAAAATGATCATGGGTATATTCTACTGTTGCACACCAAACCCATTTATAATTGGCAAACTACATGCGATGTAAATTAAGTATGTAGGATGTTTCTGGTGCATGTCATTTTTGAGGATGCAATTATGCATTATTGATGAACAGCAGACGACTCGTAACACAGCCCCAACTCAGAAAAAAGTTGACACATTATGAAACATTCAAATAAAATCAAAAATGAGTGATTTTAAAAGTCCGTTCACGTTCTGGTGTGAAAACACTGCAACACATTATTTGTTGTTTTTATGACCTCGCCATATTATAGCTGGGGCGTAAGGGGTTACCCTCCGAGTCTGTCCATCAGATGAACATCTGTCCCGCCTGATGAGGGAGGTTGTGTCTCCATTTTTCCCCAAATACCAATGAACAAAATTTGTTATGCATGTACATATGTCTCATAGAGACCCTGAAGGTGAGCACCTCATACTTCGTTTGAATTTTTTTTTTATTTCTGATAGGACCACTTTGTCAAGAGAATATTTTTTGAAAGCACACAGGCATATAAGCATACACTGAGTGTGGCGACATGGCTCTGTTCTGAGAGATCTCTGCCCGTCCAGCATGGAACCGAAGGCAGGGAGCTGCTACTAACGCCCCCTTCAAAGAACAGAGCCTACAGCAACAATGACCTCAAAAGGAAGAGACATTGTTATTGAACAGTAATTTAGTTTTTAAAGAATAGGATTAAGGAATGCTAAAATTAAACAGGTGGAGCTGGGGAAGAGGAGGGTTAAGCGTGCATGCTATGGAGCTGCTTCTCAGGATGACAAGCTTAAGTAAGCCAGCGTATTATTGGTTAAGCAGTCATGTGACGGCAAAGTCAGATGACAGTCATGTGCAATCGGGTGATTCTCCGGCGGGAGAAGCGGCTCCTCTACGTTAAGCAAGCTTGACTCCGTGGCCTATCAGAATTTTACATCAAAGCTCCATTTTGTCAATTTTTTGGTGTTTAAACTTTTGTGAACTTTTGCACTCAAAGTGCACTAATAGGATATGTGCGTATCCTCTTCTCCTCAAAAACCACCCAACAGAATTCATCGAGCTTCCGCATATGCTTTATAGGAATGATAAACGTGTGCATCGCATACAGTATTTTTAAAGTTTATGAATTTTTTTACGGTTTTTTAAACATTTCAGCTTCGGTCACTTTCATCAAGTTCGGGTGATGTTTCCACTTCTCTTCAATAACTGCTGTACGTAATTAATTCAGCTCAGATGTGCACTTATTTTCCTCTAAGGGCGTGCATAATGGTCTTTTGAACGTAGATAAATTGTGTCGACGTTTTGTCTGACAGGAAATATTTTGCATCCGCTAAGTACATTTCATTTAACATACGCATGTGCTTTGTAGGGACCGCATTCGTTTGGATCTCTTGGTTTGTTTTTACGTCCTATTGATTTGTTCATGTTAGGCTCATTCGTTAATTTTGTGGAATTTCCCTCACACTGTACAGTGAATGTTAAAACTGGTAGCTGGTTCTCATTCAACTGAAATGGTAAAAATGATGTGATGATTTTTATGCCCCCGCCATTTATATGTTGGAGCATCAAATAATGTGGTGTTGTAGTGTTTTCAGTATGCTAAAGGGTGAATGGACTTTTCAGATCTCTCCTTTTCAGTTTTTTTGGCTTACCGGCCCTATGGGCCGATAAGCTATTGTCGTGGTGTGGCGTCCAGCGTCCATCGTCCGGAACATTTTTTATCTTTTTTTTGGCCTGATGAATTTTCGTGTAAATTTGCAATAACATACTACTAGACCATATCTCCAGACAGTTTTCTCGGATTTTTGATTGTATCATTTTTGTCCATTTTATGGGCCCTTGAAATTTTGGCTTCAATGTTAAAGATAGGATGGAGAAATTTTAAAAAATTATTTCTCAAAAACTGCGTGATAAATTTTTTTCTAAATCAGGCAATCAACTTACCTTGGTACCGTCAATGTACAGTGCGAGCGCCATTTTGATTGAATTGACGGAAGTGGGTCTATTGGGGGCGCTGTACTTTATGAATATGCAAGATGGCCTGTGGAGGCCAAATGGTTGCAGATAGGGATTAAGTTTGTATTATCGACATATAAGAAGTCATATATGACCAATATTTTGGCAATATTAAATTTGACCACAGATGACTTTGAAAGGTCAAACTCGAGGTCAGGGAATATATTAACAATTTTATAAGATATGACTTGAAATTTCAAAAAAATATTTCTCATAAACTGTCTGATAACTTTTTTCTAAATCTGGCAATCAGCTCACCTTGATACACTTTATGTACAGTGCGAATGTCATTTTGATTGAATCGACAGAAGTGGGTCTAGTCGGGGCGCTGTACTTTAACATTGGGTCTTATGGAGAATGGGCCAAATCGCCTGTGGAAGCTAAATGGTTGCAGATAGAGATTACGTTTGTATTACTGACATATAGGAAGTAATATATGACCTATATTTTGGCTGTGTTAAAGTTTACCTCAGATGACCTTGAAAGGTCAACCTTGAGGTCAAGCAAAATGTTAAAATTTTCAAAGGTTTCTAGGCTTGAAAATATTGAAGATTGGGAACATATGTGCATTGAACACTAATAGGAAGTCATGTATGAACTTTCATTTGGCGGCCTTGAACTTGACCTTCGGCGACCTTCGAAGGTCAAACTTCACAAAGTTAAATTTCAATGACTTCTATCACCAAAACTATTACAGATATAGCTTAGGTTTGTATTGCGGGCATATAGGAAGTCATGTATGAAGTTTCATTTGGTGACAGTGAACTTGACCTTCAGTGACCTTGAATGCCCAAACTTCACACTGAAATTTCAATTACTTATATAAGCAAAATGGTTACAGATAGTTTCGGTTTATATTGGAGATGAAAAGGAAGTCATACGTGAACTTTCATGTGGTGGCCTTGAACTTGACCTTCGGTGACCTTCGAAGGTCAAACTTCACATAGTGAAATTTCAATGACTTATATCAGCAAAATCGTTACAGATTGAGTGTAGGTTTGTCCTGGAGACGTATAGGAAGTCATGTATGAACTCTCATTTGGTGACTTTCATGTTGGCCTACGAAGGTCAAACTTGACCTAGAGAAAATTCAATGACTTCTGTCACTGAAAAGGTCACAGATGGAGCCTAGGTTTGTGTTACTAACATAGAAAGTCACATATGAACTTTCATTTGGTGACATTCAGCTTGAGTGTTGATGACATTTGAAGGTCAAACTTGACATAATACAATTACAATGACTTGTATTGCCAAAACGGTCACAGATGGAGTCTAGGTTTGTATTCGAGACATATAGGAAGTCGTATATGAACTTTCATTTGGTGACCTTCGTATTGACCTTCAAAGGTCAAATGTGAGCTAGTGAAAATTCAGTGACTTGTTTCACTAAAACGGTCACAGATGGAGCCTAGGTTTGTGTTACTGACATATAGGAAGTCACATATGAACTTTCATTTGGTGACATTCAACTTGACTGTCAGTGACCTTTGAGGGTCCTGTGGTACGATATCAAGGAATAATTTCGGATGACACAAATGACAGCAGCACTACCTAGTGGAGATGGACAGTCCTGAAAATTTCAGCTGCTTTACTTTCCACACCCTGAAAATAACTTCATTAGCCCGCGCTGACGCGTCCATTTCCTGACTTTGTGCATTTCTTTCCTTGACTGCTCCTGCATGAATGGCTTTGTGTAACTCCTGCGCCATTGCCTAATGTTACTTTTGTTATCCATGAGAGTACTCGAATGGCATTAAAAATCATCTTGTTCTTTTGAAATTGTGTTGCTGCAGACAATTGAAATGATAGAAAAAGAACAGCGAGAAGTGGAAAGGCGTCCCATCACGAAAATCACCCACAAAGGAGAAATCGAGATCGAGAATCAGGAACCTGCGAAAGAGCCTGAAGTTGTGGAGGCTGAGGTGAGGGGATGCGATGTTCTGTAAGATTATATCATTTGCATTCAGTGATGAGCATGAGAAGACATAACAAATAGGTTTGATCTATGACACTCAACTGATATTGGGGCTGCATCTGGGTGAATGGTTTTGACACAATAATATTCACTTTCTAACAATTGAAATCCAGTATGCAGTTGCTAATTTATTAATCACCAGATTTCTGGGCCTTAACCCTTTCAGCGCCGTGGGCAACTATAGTTGCCCAACGATGTAAGATATCAAAGTCAGATGCTGTTGAAAACCTATCATGTGGCAACTTGTTTAAAAGAGCTCCCGCAGGGGAGCTCTCTTAAACAAGTTGCCACATGATAGGTTTTCAACAGCTCAGGATAACTACATCCTTAATTCCTTGAAAATGTATTCGGCGCTCAAAGGGTTGAAGGAGAAATATGATGCCAGAGCGGCTTGACGCCCTTAAGGGTGTGCTTATTTTAGCTATTAAGCTATGCTGTGTTTATTAACATTAAAATGTACAGTACGTTTCTATTCTTCTATTATTATTATTATTATTCTATTCTTATCAATGTAACGTAAATCTACAGACAAATTTTAGTTGGCTGTTTACAGTACTTGAAATAAACAATGGTGTCACTGTACTCATTTCAAACTCAGGAATGTGCTTTATTCTTACCAATTTGCTGGAAAGGGGTTGGACTTGGACTAGCAAATCTTGTTTGACCTTTGTCACTCAGTGTATTCATGTCTGTTCAGCCGGTGCCTGCGCCTAAACCAGTGGAAGAGATCGCTGAAGTTCCGCAAGAAATCGAGTTTGACAGCACGAGAGACACAACCAGCCTACACAAGGATCACCTTTTTGACCTAGATTGCAAGATATGCACAGGTACATGAAAGCACTCCATCCTAATGACGGTAAAATCATTTCAGTTTCCACTGTGAGTGCATTTTCATGCAAGCAGTGACCACGCGGAGACCTGACCCAGAGGTGATTGTTGCCACATTGATCAATTTACATGTCAATGGAGAAAATTTGAGGTGTGAGATTTGATTAAAGTGGCTGTTTGATACTCATTTATTTGATGAGGACACCTGGATTTCTTCCCTGTAATCGGATGCCTTTTGGTGCACGTATATCCTTTATTCCAGGGCTCCACAAATCTCTTTCCTCAAGGGCTGTGAACTGCTGGTTTTCCAGCCTCCCATACCTGGCAGTCAGGTGTGATGGCAGTCTGGCCAATCAGTGGCAATAACTGTTCTCACATTTCCAGCAACGAGAGATTATCCAGGGCTAGATTTGGATTCGAAGGCCCGATGTGGGCAGCCCTGCTTCGTTCCTTTCGTTTTCAAATTTCTGCACCTGCCCTTGCGCATAAATGCTGCCGGTTGGTGAAAAGTGCTCAGGAAGTTCATGAAGAGGAGGAAGGAAAAAAACGGAACAATTGCAGCAAAATGGCATTGAAAGCGCATTACTTGACTGACTCGGAGACCTGCTTTATGTCGGAGGAGATGAAAAGTTTGAATATTCTTTTTAGAATATTATCTTGTCTCTGGGTGGGTGGCATTGCCTGTTGGTTTGGTTTGGTCTGGTTTGGTCCGTGCTGTTGCCTCCAATTTGTATTGTTTCCTGTTACCTTCAGATTTATTATTTGCCGTCTTGTCCGAGTTTGATTATTTTATTTTTGCTCGCTGCAAATTCTCCCTTTGCAGTTTCCTTTTTTTTTTTTTTTAAATAAAAAAATCCCTCAGTACTGCCTATTCATCTGCTCGACAGGATAAAATGCAGAAATGAATGGAGCCCATATCCGCATGGTGCACCTGAGGTACAGTGGAGTCGGTTTTTTGGCCCGTACATGTTGAAGACTTCGCAGATAACATGACCCAAACATGAACTTTATTTTAAGGTTGAACAGTATGTTGAGATAACGAATGCAGTTAACACATTTTCTTTGGTGTCGGTCTACTCATTGTAGATGAGACTAATCAGTGGAGCACAGTACCCTGGGATATAGGAGCACCCATTAACAATTAGAATAAACACAGGTATAAACAACATTAAAACCAAAAATAAATAAAAAGCATTGAAGTATGAGATTTTCCTTCTGGGGGGGGAGTTGAGCCAATTGTCATGTAGGCTAGGCTGTGACCTACGCCACACTCCTGCTCTGACCAGTTGCAGGCATGAATTGGAGAACACAGACACCAAAATTGCAGCGCACCCGAATGTTAACCAAATAGGCTAAAGCACCCAGAAATCAATGAAAGATATTGCCAGGGAAACTGGTCACCTCGCATTATCCAATGATGTTTGGTGTGCCGTCCTATAGCTTTTGGAATTAAAAATTGACAGTGTATGACTAGTGTTTTGTATGTGTCAAATGCTCCTGTGAAAATAGGAAAAACTGCTGAGTCGTGATCCTATTTCACTCCGCTCAGAACGGCCCTGTAATGTAGGATAAATTTTTACATTTTTAATTGTATGTGTGAAAGGCGTACACTTGGTATGATTTTATTAACATGGATAAAATCCCTGTCTTTTTTTCCCCTTGAAGGAAGAATGGCTCCCCCTGTTGAAGCTGCAGCTACTAAAGTGTTGAAAGTGGCTACGACGGTGATGAGGAGACGAGCAGGCTCTGATGGAGATCCTCCTGCTACATCTGACAAGGCCGATGGGGAGTCTTTCAGTGGAGTGACGGAAAATTCGCTCGGTACCAAGGCTATATCCTCGGAGGAAAGGTGAGGTCTGATTCCCACGTGCGGAAAAGAAGAACGCAATTGCATTCTTTTAAAATCAATTGGCACATTGCACCGTGCATTGGATTTACTGCAATACCTGTGAGAATCTGGTTCACAGGCAGCATTGATTCATTATCCAACATATGTTAAAGAGAATTTTTTTTTGCTCCAGGACAGATAATTCAAATGGAGGAGAGACTGAGGCTGCATTCCTTGCTGGTCTGCAGCCCCTATGGAAGGGCTTTCTCAATATGCCATCCGTGGCAAAAGTTTTTACCAAGGCATACCCAGTATCTGGTATCCTTGACCATGTAACAGAGGTAAGACCCTGTGGTTGTAAATAAGCATGCATATGGTCAAAGGGTTGGGCGATAAATTTACTGATATAATTTTAAGTGCAATGAAAGTAACTGCCACTATGGGGCAGACAGACAAGCTTGCTTTTACCTTCTCTAAGACCCATACCTGATGCGATGTTGATCAATCAAACGTCAGAGGCTATTTGAAATGCTTCCAGGGAGAAAATTGCGTTTTGAAGTCCGCTAAGTACGAGTGAGGTTGGACAGCTTCCATCACCTTGGCATAATTGGTGTGCCCTAAATCTATTCCTGTGTACTTCGCCTAACTGACAGTCAAGCCATTTATTTAGATAACTGACCAGTCAAAACCAATATGTAGCCTGTAATTATTAGGAGGTGATGATGCGAAGCAGACAGACCGAACCAGACCACCGTGTTAGATTGAAAGTATGCCAGTAATCTGAGTAATTAGTTAAAAAAAAGTCCTCTGATTTCAACCTCTCATGGTAGAATTTTTATGTATTATTAAAGATAAATTAAAATAGATTGATTTTAGCATGGCCCTGGTCTTTGAGCATCTAAAAATATAAGCAAAGTGGAATACATTTTGTGAAGCTTATCAAACGTGAATGTGGGAGAGAAATTATTTTTGCATTGCTCAAAATGGTCAAATGCACCAAAAACCTGGCAAACATGTTCAGGCAAATATGTGCCGCAAATTTGCAGCATAATATATTTGGCAGTTGAAAAAGATTTATCAAAACTGATTTCAGTTACTTTTTGAGCATCTAAATAGCCTATAGTGAAGGTAATGAAGATAGAACACATTTTGTTTAAGCGTATCGAACGTGACTTAAATTGTTATTGCATTCACAGGCAGCAGCCAAATGTAAAACTAGAAATAATCCAGCAAACACATTCAGGCAAATGTGTCATGTTCCATGGTCACTTAAATTTCAAAATGTGACTAGCAAAAATGTTATCTAAATAAATTAGGCTGTCTACCCATTTAAATTGTTAATTGAGCGAATCAACTGTTTGATTGCAAATTGAGTGAAGTACAGCGTAGGAGCAGTTGTCAGCTAAAAACTGATGATTCTGCAGACCTTAAATTTTCTTAGTTCAGCACGTTGCTGACAAATGCTGAAGTTAGATTATTTTCCGGAAGCATTTCATTTGGCCTCTGATTTTTGGCAGCCATTTGTTCAGGACCGCATCAGGTATGATTCGTGGAAAACAAAAGAAACAAGCTTGTCTGTCCGCCCGTGGTGGCGGTTACTTTCACTGCGCTTAAAATTACAATGATAAATTCATAGCCCAGCCCTAGTTTAGTGTTAACACTAAGTTGTATTAATGAGCAATGGTTACTGTCACGTTGAATAACGCTGGTCACTAAACATGAATCTCTTATTTGCTGTTTTTGTATCAGGACCTGCCTAACAGCATCCAAGTCGGAGGACGGATTCCCCCTCAGACAGTTTGGGACTATGTGGAAAAGATTCGCACCTCAGGAACCAAAGTATATTTTATGAGATTTTTGAAATTGCTGAGCATAAAATGATTATTTGCACCACATTTATTGCATCTGTAAATATTTAACACCACATTTATATGAGTTCTCTGGGTATTAAAGTCATGCTGTATATGCAGTTTAAAGAGCATGGCTTCAGTTTTTTTCATGATAAAAAAAATTTTTTAGTTAAATTACTTTTTAGAAAGGCAGTTGCAAAAAAAAAAACCCAAAATCAATGTGTAAAATTTTCATCCATATAGGGCATAAAGTCTGTGCAGTATTTTGGACTGTTCAGTGATGAGACTCAAAAAGAATGCTTTGGCTATTACAGTAGAAAAGGTCACAGTCCACTTGATTGTGGCAGATTGTTGCCAGTTGAGATTGGCGATGAATGCACATCCAGTGGTTAGCTGGGGGAAAAGAAATATAAATTCGAGGATCACTGGCAATGGAAACTGCGGCTGTATTTAGGTTGGTGGTGAGATTTATTCAGGTTGAAAGGCAGTTTATAACTTTGCCTCAGTACAGTCGTTCTTCACTGTGTGTGGGACACATTTTAAATATGAGGAGTTTGTGCAGAACGATGCAGTGGAGTAAAGCATTGGCTTTCACTATGTTTTGTCTGTATTCGCAACTTTCTATCTGTTCACTTGCCTTGTACTGTCTGTTTACTTTTGGCACCCAGCTTTTACAAAACCAAACGTGGCTGCTGTGCCTCAGTTAATTAAGACCAAATATCAGATATGCTGTAAGATTTTTTTTTCTTTTTTTAATCAAATTCTGAGTTAACCATAGCATTTCATGGTATGAAATGGTAAAATTAAATGTTGCTTATACATTTCAGCACAAGTTGGATTTATTCATTTACAGCAAAATGTAGCAAATTTTACATATCAAGAGCAAATATTCAGAGATACATGATCAGTTTGAATCGGACTCTTTGCTGAAGACCTTGATAATATAAGAATCTGGTGTATGACTGCTTAGTTAGAATGACAACCTGCACCCTCACCGGCCCTTACTTGATAAGATTGAGGACCCCATGGCAATTGAAAAGCAGGGAAAAATCAGTATTCGGGCAGTGGAGTCAATTAGCATAATATGGAAATTTCCATATGCGGTTGAAAAGGTTTAATAAACAGTCCGTTTACAGTCTGGTGATGCAGAATAGTTTATAATAATAAGGACGACTTGACATTGTTAGTCAAATTTGAATTTGCATTATGGGTGTTAAACTGCTGACGATAACGACCCAGCTAGGTGCAACATCAACTCCCGCGGCTCACAGCTCACGTAGCAATAGCTAGCCAGCTTACCTAAAAGCTAACGTTCCCTTGCTCAATATGCAACCAGCTTTGTGATGATCCATTTACAAGTGTGGTATTTTGACATCATGATGCGTGCGCAGACATGCATAATCTCGACATGTTGCTCCGCCACTTTGAACGAATCATTACAGGAAGCATTACTTCAGTCTTTTGACTACACGAACTTCACGCAGCACAAGGGGAGCAAAAGGATGCTTGCTACTTACCACAAAGTCTGCCCAATGCACCAGAGGTTATTTGCTGACCATAGCCACAGTAACAAGGTGAAAAATGTGTTAAATAACATGCATTTAACATCCTGCCATAAACACTGATAAAAACTTGTTAAGTACTTTATCAGTAATAAGTTAGTTGACTTGCAAGCGCCAATAGTGGTAGACTGTCACTGAAAATCAGCAAAGCTGCTGTGAATCTTCATTTTGCAGTCCACTTTCTTAATCCACAACAGGAAGCATGGGTGCTGCTTTGGCTAATGTTATGCCTCAGTGTTGTCACTGATAAACCTATCAGCAGGCCTCCATTATGTGAGAAGGGAGCTCTTAAGACATTATGCAGTTTCCCTTAACGTCCCATTATTTCAGATTTATTTTTATTTTGATGGCAGTGGATGTTTTTAAGAAACTGCTCCATTTTAGTTCTGACTTCATTGTCATGTAGATGTAGGTTTCTCATTTTTTTCCCTTCCTCTTGGCTCACTTGCCATAACTGAATCATAAACATGAAACCTTGGGAACCCCCTTGCAGATTTTCTGTCATGAATCTGTTTTTAAAATGGTCGAAATATCATTTGACTGTAAATAGCTTGCGCTTATGCGGTACACTGCTCCGATACCGCTCAGTATTTCTGTCCCATTTTATCCTTACGTGTGCACACTTGCCATCTATCGGTAGCAAAGGAAAGCATTTGATTTGTGTAAATGTTACCACTATGCTTACATGAATAAATTACTTCTGAAGGGGAGTGATTATGTCTAGGCCACAGATTTTCTCCCCTTCGGCAGAAACCAATCTGAATGAGATTTGTCGCTTCCCTTGTGTGCCCACATGAAGAAAGGACTTGGCTTGAGGTTGAGAATATAGTGCTAAAGATGGCCTAAAGTATTCATTCAAATGCAGTAGGGGTGTAAAGATTCTGAATCGCAGTTTTTTTAAGGCGTAGTACCACCACCTGTTGCCATGGGGCGAACATCCGAGTTTTCCCTTTTCCTTTATTAAACCCGACGCAGTCTTGAACGAAAGTGCCAAACATCAAGGGAATGAGAAATGCTTCCAGAAAAAAAACTTGACTGACATTAGTATTTTTTGGCGACATGCTGCACGGAGCCAAGTAAAGGACTACAGAATCGTCTCCTTTTAACCAATTAGGTTACTCTAATCATGTCCCTTTTTACTTTGCTTAATTAGCAATCAAACAGGGGATTCACTTATTTACTTTGCTGAATGAGTAGAGCTGTTTATTAAGATAGCATGTTTGATTGCCTCATTCTGAAAGTCAAATGGCCATGGAACAGCACAGATTTGCAAGAACACGTATTTGGCCATTTCGTGGATTGTGATAATTTATATCTCATATTCACGTTTCATCCGCTTTACAGAATGTTTTCCACCTTGTGTATTTTTAAGACGCTTGAAATCCATGGCGATCTGAAAATAAATCTCTTTATTTTTATTTTATCATTGTAGATCTCCTAAAAATACTACAATGAGAGATGAAATGCTGAGTTGGGATGTGGCGATGTTGAACGAGGATTTTTTTTAAAGTGTGATGAGACCACTTGCCGTCATGGGGTGTGAAGGCAGTCGCGCGTAATTTCTTGAAACATACGAACCTGAAGCGGCTTAAACGATTTAAAATGCCATCGGGAAGAAGCCTGAGTTTAGATTTCGCTAATTGCAGGTGCTCCGCCCTTCCCTAAATCTGCTTCCGTGTGCTTGGCCTAAATAACAATCAGGAAATTTAGCCAGTAGCCTATAACGATTAAGATGTGATGGTGAAAAGCAGACAAACCTAACTGGTCTACGGAGTTAGATTGAAAGAATGCCAATAATTTGAATAATTAGAAAAAAATCTTCCTCTGAATTACATCTCTCATTGTAGCGTTTTAGGACATTATTCAAGATTAATTTAAAACCGATTTGTTATAAGATCGCCCTGGATTTTAAGCGTCTAAAAAATACACAAGGTGGAAAACATTCTGAAAAGCGGATTAAACGTGAATGCAAGATATGAATTATCACAGTAGCACGAAATGGCGTGGCAATGGCAATCGTGTTCATGCAAATCTGTGCCGTTCTATGGCCATTTAAATTTCAAAATGCAGCAATCAAACATGCTTTCTTAATAAACAGCTCTACTCATTCAACTTAAAGAGTTAACGAATCCACCATTTGATTGCTAATCAAGCAAAGTAAACGAGAACAGGTATACTTTTCTTAGAGTTGCCTAATTGGTTAATAGGAGACGATTCTGTTTTCATTTGCTTGGCTCCTTTCAGCACGTAGCCGAAAAATACTGATGTCAGTCAAGTTTTTTCTGGAAGCATTTCCCATGCCCTTTGATGTTTGGCACTTTCGTTCAGGACAGCACGGGGGTTAATAAAGGAAAAGGGAATGCTCGGATGTTCGCCCCATGGTAGCAGATGGTGTAACTACGCTTTAAAAAAATCGCGATTCAGAATCGTTACACCCCTAAAATGCAGTGGTTATGTTCAAGTGCCAAAATTGTTTTACTGAAGTCTAAATTATTCTCTAAATTTTACTTTATCACCTGCAGTAAATGGCCTTACTGGTTTCATATTGTATTATGTACAGGTTCGCGGTGTTTTGTGATTTTTTTTTTTTTTTTTCACCAATCATGCCCTGCTTTTATGCATTGAATAGCTCCCACGTGATTGGCTGATGTGATATTTACATTTACAGAGATTTACACCTAATAAAGTGGGCAGTAAGCATAAATATAAGCATCAAGACCATTTTCAGCTGCTTGGTAACATTCCCTAAAGTCAAGTACAGTCTGAGATGGTTGCAGTAAACGGTCGTCATTTGCCAGCTAAGGCTAATTGAATTCCTCATTGCCATTTCTTTCCTCAGGAGATCTGTTTGATTCGCTTCAGTCCTGTGACGGAAGAGGATGAGATTTCTTATACTCTGCTGTATGCCTACTTCAGTAGCAGGAAACGTTATGGAGTAATAGCCAATAATATGAAGCAGGTTAAAGACATGTATATCATCCCGTTGGGGTCCTCTGAAAAAATCCCGCACCATCTTGCACCTTTTGATGGACCAGGTAACCTCAAAGTTTTAATTAGTTTAATGCGTTTGGAGAGTCTTCCCTTTAATGTGACCTTTGTTTCTGTTTGTGTCTCTTAAGGACTCGAAGCAAAACGTCCAAACCTCCTATTGGGATTAATCATCCGGCAGAGGGCAAGGAGAGATTTAGAAATTTTGCCTGTTCACTCCACTGAAACTGCGTTCTTACCTGAGAAGAACACAAAGCCATATTCCACTAAAGAGGGTGGAGGGGCCAGCAGTGAAGACATGGATTTCTTCCATTCGCTGAAAATTGTTCGTCCGAACCAAGTGGATAAAATCGTTGAATCTGAAGCGGCATCACAGCCTGTCAAGAACACTGCCTCCGATTCAGAGACCACTTTACCCGATCCAGCTAAACCACTTCGGTTTCTTCCTGGGGTACTGTCTCCACCCACTTTCAGGTCAGCGGATGGTTTTCAGCAGAGTTTACAGTGTACTACTAAGAGGGACGCGAACAAGGGGGTGACAGATGGTCACAGCATTGCTGTGGGGAGTACATCTGGCAACAGTCTTGGTTCCAGTGGCAACAGGCTGCAGCGTTTTGTTGTGAAGAAGAAGGACGCAAAAACATTTCATGAGACTCAAGCAGCAACATCCAGCCCAAACAATCCAGACAACAAAGAAAAAACAAGCAATCTGGCAGTGATGGAAACTCCTAGCATGACAAAGCCAAATTAGCATTTTGCCCAAGGGGGAATCCCCAAACGATTGATAGACTTGCGAAGGGTGGAAGGTGCAGTCTGAGAACAGTCTAGAACCTGAACTGCATCCTGCTTTTGTTGATGGTTTACATGCCTTTTAGAGAGCTTCCTGCTGCCTGCTTAAAATCTACTGAAAGTCTTTTTCGATTCCAGTGGAGCTCCAGCGCACCAAGACTTCTCAGTTAAACCACACAGGTTTGAAGATATCCTTGGAATTTCCACTGCTCTCTCTGATTTCAGCCATCCCGTCTTGGTCCTCTGCCAACTTTGCCTGCCACTGTGCTTCCATAAGGGGGCTGGAACCTCTTCAGGGCCCTAATGTCTCGAGGCATTTTTTTAGCCCCTGAGCACCAGACCCAGACAAAATCACCTCCAGGTTTCCCATTGGAAAGCAGTGCACCACCTGTCTTCCTGCTCCTACACCTGCAGATGGCATGCAGCGTTCAGTATCCCAGCACTTGATCAATTATTTTTTTTCTCAGCCAGTGGTCCAGGGTCAGAATGTTGCTTTGACCAAGCCCACCCCTGCTCCTCCTGAAATGGCATTTACAGTATGTCCCCTCTAAGGCCTCCTCCTGGTCTACGGAAAATTCTCAGTGATTCTATCTAGAGATGCCAGTTAAAAAGTGCCAGACCAGAGCAGCAGCACCGCAATGCCTGGGAGTTTTGGCACAGCTAATCCGAGGAGAATTATAAGCAGGCAGGCAGTGTATCACATTTCCAAATTAAGGTGGATCATGAATGCAGTACAAACTGTGAAGGAACGGTCCTTTTCCCCTGAAACAATGGGTCCAAAACAAAATAATAAGGGAATGCAATCAGAAAACGAAGACCACCAGGGACAAATTCTGTTAAAAAAGTGGAAAACTAGAAATTCTAAGTTGGATGGTCTAATGTTCTGTGAAAAGACTGGCTAATATTCATGAATGAACTGTATAGGGTAATTCCATTTTAAATCAGCAGAGCTCACCAAAGGCTTGCTCAGTCATGGTGTCAGAATGGATTTTATATTTCTTTTTTTGAATGTTTTAGTCCAGTATACCAAATGAGTAAAACCATTTATTTCAACTCCATATCGCCATCTGTTCAAATTCCATAGTTTTGAAAAACGGGGCGGGTCTGCGTGAATTGCTTACATTTTGTTTTCGTGAATTCTTAAAATGCTGAAAAACGGCAAAAAAAAACCCAATTTGTTGCACTGGGCTAATTTTTTTCAGGAGTTGTTCATTATCTTAGATGTTTGTGAAAATATCATCAAACTTTCTTTGATCTCTTCAGCGGTCTGGCTGTGGTTGGCCAAAATTTGAAGAAGTCTCCTGATGCTCCATTTTATACAGCCAGTTTTTCTCAGCTGCAGTGTGTTTAGTTATTGAGTTTCTTACAGCTATTGAAAAGCTGTTTGCCAAATTACCATTTTGGCACTGTGATTACTCCCATGTTGAAGATGCGGTTATTTATTGGTTTTCAAAAAAACTGATTATTTAAAGCTCCCACACTGTGCTGTTTTTTTGAATTGATTTTATTCTTAGACGTCTTAAAGGGAGGGATGTAACTGAACAAAAATGAAATTCCGAAAGATTCCCATGAAATTCTGTAAGTTTTGGGCATTTGCAGCCAGTCGTTCTCTCCCCTCTGAAGATCAGGCTGTATTGAGAGAGGGACCCCACTTTGCAATGAGCTCTGGGCCCGTATTCACAAAGCATCTTAGCACTAAAAGTAGGTCCTAATGGCCAGACTTAGGAGAAACGCCTAAAAAAAAATGGGCGTGTCAGTCGTAAATTTCACACTCCCAATTATTTTTACTAAGTGTTATTCACAAAGCATTTTAGGCCTAAAAGTAGCTCCTAAGTCTGGGAGAGCTTAAAAGTAGTCAAGAGGACTCCTAACTCGCTAAAACCTATTCCCAAAGAATCGGAAAATGGCTGCTGCTGTTGAAAGACGGAATGACTTGGAAATTCTGAATGATGCGCAGTTGTTGAAAAGATATCGGATCGACCGTGAAGGGATTTTATTTGATGTTGACTTGGTGAGGGAGAGAATTATGTCTCCAACCATGAGAAACAACCCAGTAAGCCCCGAAATAAAATGTTTGACAGCACTTTACTTGGCTACCAGATAAATGCAATTTTGCAACGCGGACAATAGGATTTCACAATCATCTGTCAGTCGCACAATTCAGCAAACAATCAATACGCTCTGTGAACCCCCTATCCTCCGACAGTTTATCCGGTTTCCAATGGACATTCATGCCCATCTCAGGTATGCCCGGTATCATCGGTGTTATTGAAGAGACCCATATTTGAATTATTTCTCAGACCCAATAGAAGAGGTATTTGTAAATAGAAAAAAAGTTCATTCCATCAACACCCAGATAGTAGGCCTATTTGATGCCGAAAACAATATTTTGGACATTGTTGCGAAATGGCCAGGATCCACGCACGACTCGCATTTTAATGGAAAGCAGCTTATGCCAATTATTTGACAGGCATTATGTGCCTGTGGGATACCACTTGTTCGGGGACAGTGGCTTTGGTGCTGTACCTCCTCCTGCTATGCATGAATTATTTTATTAGGCTGTTGAGCGAGGGTTACATTTAATAGATCATCATAATAATACCAGCCTATGTCATATTTTGTATACATATTGAAATTGTAGGCTATAAATTACAAACAAGCTTAGTATGCTTTCCTGTTTGAACGATAGCCCGTGTATAGGGTGCAATCTCGGACCTCCCCTGCGATTGCAGCCCATGCCACCGCTTCTCGCAGT
The DNA here is from genome assembly GCA_029692085.1 of Gymnothorax javanicus. Taxonomy (NCBI): domain Eukaryota; kingdom Metazoa; phylum Chordata; class Actinopteri; order Anguilliformes; family Muraenidae; genus Gymnothorax; species Gymnothorax javanicus. The sequence goes on from CM056200.1 coordinate 111,862,704, forward strand.
CGTCTGAATGCAGCATTGATCTGTAGGCTGATATTATCCCACGCATCCCGCTTGGATTTGCTGTTCACCCCCGAGCCAAATTTCCCTTTGATTACATGCTTTCGCTCCAGCACCAACTGGGCCAGCAGCAGTAACTGGTCGTAGCTCCAGTTGGGCTTTCGCGTCCTTTTCGAACTTTCATCCATGACGGTTTAGGGCAAACAAACTTGAACGGCTCGACATTTAAATGATCGCAACATATTCTCATTGGGTAATAAGTTGCTAATTATTGGGGCAAATGACGCGTTTCATTAATAGCTCGTTTTATGCTATTTACGTTTTTACAATTATCTCTTTCCTATGTATGTTTATTTGGCGAGAGCGTGATATGTGGGGGTCGCGCATTGTGCATTTTCAGGAGTGCTTACCATGTTATTTTATGCAGAGTCTAGGGCTACAATTGTATTTATTGATACGACAGTCAATTTAAAGAGATAAGGATAAGGATTAGAATTACGATTAGGGAAGGAGTTAAGTTAGGGGTCAGCGTTAAGGTTAGGGTTGGGGTTAGGCTTAGGGCAGTGTTTAAAATTGGGACTGCCGTACCGCTCTACATTGAAATGCATTGGAAAACTGCCGTACCCGTAGCAACTGCCATTATTTTATGGGACAAACCAGCCGCTTGGACTATTTCCTCATTTTTCCCTCCATGGGTTGTATGTGGGATATTTTTTAATGGGCCACCCTGCCACCACACAACCAATCACCGTGCCCATTGTCCCAAGACTCGTGCATGAGAATTGACGTCATCCATAGCAACAGAGATTTACTCCCACCTATCTCAGAGCTACTCCTATTCCAGGAGTTACCAGTTTTCTTAACTAAAAGTTGCTCTCAGAGGCTTTGTGAATAACTTTTAAGATTTTACTCCTACATAAAATGTTTTATCGCGACTTAGGAGTACTCCTAGCGGTAAGATAAGATGCTTTGTGAATACGGGCCCTGGTCTTATTGGCCAGAAAACTGGGCAACTGGCTCCTTGCATCGTATCCCAAAAAAATATTGTGTGCGTTTCATGAATAGTGATTCTGATTCCCAGGAGAGCTAAAACCTCTCGTAACAAAAATGAACTTGTTCTGTCATTTTTAAAACAACAAAGCTCAAATGACTGAGAAATCTTTTTTTTTTTTCTGTGTGTATTATTCAATCATATTTAACTTTGTTACACATTTGGAAATTATCAAATTTGTCTAAGTTAGTAGTAAATTACCAGATACAAATCCGCTTGAACAGAAGTTGAACAGGTTATAAATAAGACAGTTTTTTTTTTTTTTTTAAAGTGAATTAAGATGATGAAAAAGGAAACACAACAATTGTGACATGGTTTAGCATAGCACTTTACAAAGGGAAGAGTTTGTGTGCCTGAGTACTGATAGAGGCTCTTCATGAGCCTCACTAGTACATTCTCTGTATGAGCCAGTACAAATGTAGAATTTGGTCAGAGTCGACAGTGTAAATGTGATCTCATGGACTTTAAGGTCCATTTAATCATTTTCCCCAAATCTCTTCAAATCATCTTGCCCTTGATGTCTATGCCAACATACACCAACATGGATGAAAAATGACATGATTGCACCTCTCCGTTGCAAACACTAAGGGCTGGTCGCACTGAGTTCATTGCAAAAAGGTTTAAATGATCTTGTAACTGCTATTTCAAGCTATGCTGTGAGAATTGGGTTAAGGTTTTTGTTGCCCTCTATCATCATTTGTGCAGCAGCTCCTTTGAAAACAACCAGCATGGATGTTGTCGTCATTTTAGAAACTTTCTCTGGCACCTCTTGGTTTGCTTGTTATCTAATGTTATTTCGTTAACCTCATAGCATAATTGACCATCTCATTTTTCAGTTTTTTTTTTTTTTTTAATTTGAATTTTTTTTTTTTATTATTATTTAAGATGGATTTATAATTTTTTTTTTAAGGTCTTGAGAAAAAAGGGAAAAAAATTTTTTTTCGCCAACACGAAAGAACAGGCAACCGATGTCTCAATTCGAGAAAAATATGACTTGGGCGATTATGCCATGAGGCTAACGGTTTGTCTCACCGGACCCTTCAGGCCATTCTTCATGAGTTTAATTTCTCTGGTAATCGAACAACATGGCTAAAATAATGAGAAATGCAGTTGACCCTTGCTTGCTGTCAGAAAGAAATGTCGCAATTGAAGTTAATTAACAGAAACGGTCCTACAGCCTAAAGCCCTATTTGTACAGAATTAAGTTTTCAGGACTGTTGCCGGACCTCAATAATGCTGTAGTTTGTCTACATTTGGGATAAAATTATACCCCAAAACAAATACCACAATTCTTTGTAGCTTAAAGCAGCTGTCAAAATTTTATGGTGAACACATCTGGCCGGGACTGATGGGATATTCTGATCCTGAATGTTTCTTAGCCGCATGTCGCAGCTACGCATAGCATCTCAAATGCAAATAAAAGTGTTCTCCATCCTTCTGTTCTCAAAAGAAAGTTCCTGGTGAAGAACATTCTTGACAAGATTGGAAGTCAGTACTTGACACTCTTGGTATTTAGAAATGCACGTTATTCGTCGTCTTGAAGAATTTTAGGATTCTGTCACCAACGTTAGCTGTAAGGTAACGTGACTCAGCTCAATGAGCTGAACTAAAGTTAGTTTGGCAAGCAACTGACACCCAAATACCCGAATAACGGCTTTTAATTGGCTGCCCAGCAACAGCAGACCACTTTTCTCTTTGCAACAAAAAAAGTCTTTTGCTTATCGCGCGGCAAGCATCCGAAATGTGAATTTTAGCGCCTCAAATCAATTTTTGTGGTCCTGGGACATCAGGGTGCCATTAATTTCGAGTCTTGTCATTGAAACAAAATGTAAGCAGTTAATGCAGACGCCCTTTTTCCCAACCTCCCATAAAATCTGAACCGATGGGCTGAAATAAACTGTCTAGGTCCTGTATACGCCCTGTCCTTATTTGTTAACCAAACTGACTTGATAGAAACACACAATATTCATATTCAAGGTTTTATAAAAACAAATCCTGTATTATTTATACAATTTTAATTAGATTAACTCCAAATTTATGGATTTTGTTTAAAAAAAAAAAACAAAAAAAAACAAAAAACATTTGTGTTATAATTTGGGTTGTGGGTTAGTAGTCAGCGGTGGAGCTGCTGAATTTTAGAGTAGTCAAATGACTGTGATGTTGGCACCACTAACCTGAAAACTGGTCCTGTGACAGATTATCACAACACTGAAGCGGTTGATCATTAGCAAGTTTAGAGCAAGATGTTTCAACAAACTCCCTTATAACATGCTGTCATGTACAGCGAAAGCACCACAACAGATCTCAATGACAGAGAAGATTCAGATAAGCGATCCTGTAGTACGAAGGGCATTCTGCTTTTAGATCACACCAAATTTTTGGGACCAGAATTGGTTGCCCATGAGCAAGACCATTACAGCATGGGTTGAGGCCGTTACGACGAAGTTGGCAAGTTGAAATCCTACCTGCGGCCTGCCATGTTGCCTTCATTCAGGGTATGTGGATGTTCCGTATGAAAGAGGCATACGTGACTGAGATGTTTTTTTGTGAGCAGATGGGGAAATTAAGAGCTGTGCTGTGATCGTTTTGGACCGATGAGAGACACAAGGACAAAAACATTGCAGCTCATGCTGGCTGTCATCATTCAAAGTCTCACTTGTGTTTATAGTGACTGAGATGGCACTAAATGCATTCATTATGTACTAACCAATGTGCTGAATGTGCTCTGATTGATATGCTGATTAAATTTTATTCAAATGGCTGTGGTCTAGCCTATTGATGTTTGCTGAATGGGGTTTTTACAGTAAGTTTTTAGTGGGTGAATTGTGGAGTTTCACCATTAATTAATATGGAAAATAATAAAAAGTATAACAACAAGGAAGTGCTTCTAGGTTCAAGTTCCAACCAGGCAGATCCTCTCAATGTTGAGATTGCTTGCTCTCTCCATGTTCAAGTGGCTTTCATCAAGGAACAATTTTCTTTCACCCACTGTCTGATAAGGCATCGGTGTAATCTTGCCATTTTACCTGTATGCTTTCCACTTGTTTGGCCCCATAAGTGATAAACTGGCTGCCCACTGCCCTGAGGCTTTGGGATGACATGGGTTAAATGCAGCGGACAAATGAGAATCCCATGGGATTCAATAAAGTAGATAAATTAATGAATATTCAATAAATTATTTTTATTATATGTCACTGCATATACAGTGAGCTTGTATTTTTGGTGGCTCGGTTTTGCTTCTGTTGGTTCACTTGGATTTAAGATTTTATTACACATTGGCATGTGTAGCACAGAAATGTAAATGAGTAAGTGGTCATGTTTTGTTTGTTGTGTGATACCCTTTGCAGGTAATGCCTGCTTGAAAGTCTGTGACTCTGACGACTCTTCTCTTGCGATGGTTTGTGAGGCATGTACCGTAAGAATCTTTAGATCACGCTTGTTTTGGGGGGGGATAATTTTTTTGTGCTACTTATGAAATGTGTACAGATGACCCAAAACGTTAAATCCACGCACATATGAAGCCAGTAAGGTTAATTATCTTGCCACAAATGTGCATCTCAAGGTCTGTAGACAGGCTTTACATGCTCAGCGATCAGCTGGTTCTTGCAGTCGACGTGTTGGATGTGGGAGATTTGGGGCCCGAGTGGCTTTGACTTGTATCAGATTGCTTTGGTTAGACGAGGGAGTCCAAGCATCTCCATCGTGGTGAGGATTCTGGGAGGCTCCTTGTCAGCAGCGGGGTGTACCTACCAGCAGTGATCCAAGGAGAGACAAACCATGACCCGGCAACAGCGTGTTGGGTGACCAAGACTCACCATGCATGAGAGCAATGAAGGCTAACCCATCTGGTCCACTGTGGCACTAGTTGCTGGTAATTTTAACCCCAGTCTACCAGTGAACGCACCCACAAGGAGCCGATGAGCATTGGTACTAGACCTCGGAGCAATTCAAGAAGGTCATCTTGTTTCCTTTTACATCATATGTATTTGTGAGGTATTGGGCACCAGTTAACTGGGGAAGAGATGGAGCCTGGATGGATTATGGGAAAAGGACAAGCTAGTGGATGGAGTTTGGTACTCTGGTGAATGTTTGGCTGGGAAACCCTGACTCTGGGAATTCAAGTGGACGTTGGTGTGACGAGCTGTTATGGCGACTCAAGGAGGACTTTCACAATATGAGGCCGCTGGGTTTAATGTTGCGGATGATTTCAGTCTGTATAATTGGATTTTACTTCTGTTTTAGTTGTCTTCATGTGGGGTGAACCCCAAATAATATTTTCTTAAACTAGCAAGTAAGATGCCACTTGCACTCTCCCGAACTTATTCTGCTGCAATCAGTAGATGCATAGTCAACTAGACAAGTGAAGGGTTGGAAGTTTTACTTCACGGAGTGAAATGTTCCTCCTTGGTCTGTCAGTGATGACTTTCCCTACTAGAGCTCTCTTAATTACCGTATTCTGAACAGGGGATTTTGGTATAACTGAATGTCTTCTCTCAATCATGGCTGCCTGTTTCAATTTCAGGTGCAAAACTCTGGTCCTCTTGTTGACTGTAACAAACTCCTAAGGCAATCAAAAGGCTGTGTACTGAGAGCTCGGTCATGCCTGCACTGAGGGAATAACCTGAACACCAGTGAAGCCATTTGTCCCAAACATTGTGGTCCCCAAAAATGGGGCTGGGATTGTGTATAATTTGTACAGCCATTTCTACAAGGAAGGAGTGAAATGTTTAAAAAAGAGGGAAACTAATAAAGCTAATAACTGGCGCGTTAATGTGCTAAGAAATTCATTTTTATTCATTTTTTTCTTTCCCTGCTCTCCATTTGCGCACTGAGACAAATCAGGACAGAAACCTTTTGTCACCATTATGGTGTTCAGTGTTTCAAATGGTCATTTCAGCTCATTGTTTCTGAATATGTATGTGTTTATTATGTTTTAATATGTTTATTAGGCCATATGATAGCTGATCATTAAAAAATACTTTTTTTTGAAAATAAAAAGAGGAATGCTTTATACTGTTGCTTTCTGCTTCTCTGTTATGGTCATTTTTATTGTGAGAACTTCAATGCATCCACTGAATTTCACTGATGCGTAAATGTGAATAATGTTCAATTAAAGGGGACCTATTCGTGGTTTTATTTTCAAGCTCCAATATTCTTGAATGTCCAAAAAGGAGGTTTGTAAACTTTTAAGCAACAAAAACCAAAAACTTCAATGATTTCTCAGCAATTTGATTCCTGTCATTCCCAACCCTCTGAAAAATGGGCTGTTCAGAGTGGGTGTACCCTTAATGAAATGAGCTCTGTAACTGGCCAGGGAACACAATACCTTGTTAATGGAGAGCGATGATGTCAGAATCCCCCAGCTACTAGCAAGTCTCTAATTACTGAGTGAGTAACTCCTACCTAGCCATTAAACTACACAATGAATGTAAGAAGGCAACAACTGAGTGCCAGACAAGGATTGGTCGTTGCAGTCATAAAGAAATGCGACAAACGGTCATCATTTAAGTGTACCTACTCTTGGAACCCAGTTAAATATGTAAAACATGAATGATAACATACTTAAATTTTATTTTTATTATGAGATTTTCCAGGGCTGCCAATGATTGTGGCACGTTGTAAGGAAAAATATTTTTTGATTAGAATTTTTTTTTTTTTTTTTTTTTTAGGATTAAAAGCAATCACTTTAATTATATCTCTTTGGCTAATATTTACAGGGGTCCTAATATTAGAGGAGGGCACTGTATTTCCAGAATGTCTGTTTTGTTTTTGTTATTTTTGACGTGAACCTTCAATGGCTCCAAGAGAATGCTTTCACAAGTTAACATCATTATCTGCCACATCGACTGACACCTTGCAGTCAAAGCTAAAGATTGCAATGGTGAACTAAGTTCACTGCATGCCCTTGAACTAGCCAGTATTTTTGCGGGAAGTTCAAAATTCATAAATTGCAGAAGTGATGCGCCAGCATCAGGTATTGCTTCAGAACTATGCTTATAACGGTTCCCATGAAAGTACTCAGAAACGCAGCCGACACCAGTTGACACCCCCAACTCGGAATGCACATAAAAACAGAAAGCAGCAATTTCTAAATTTACTTCGCAGTGATCATTTCATTGCACAAACTATGAATGCATGAGAAAATCATTAAAAAGTTTAAAACAATGTTCCTCAAAGAGAGATTGGAAAGGATTTGGATATTTCACAGTTTGGTACGTAACACAATTAAATGATTCAAGGAATATGGAAGAATTTCTGTTCTTCAAAGGCAAGGGCATAGGCTGAAGCTGATTGCCCATGAGCTCTGGCGCTTCATCAAGAAGTGTCATTTTTTTATGTGATAAAACCACATAGGCTTAGGATTCCTTTGTCAAGTACTATAATACGCAGTTCCATCCACAAATGTCAATTAAAACTTAACTCTGCGAAAAGGAAAGCCTTATGTTAATGATGCACTGAACCTCTGTCGACTTCTCTGGGCTTGAAAGCATCTGCATTGAACCATCACTCAGTTATAACGTGAATTGTGGTCTGACGAATGAATATTTTAAGTAACAACTGCGTGCCAAGTGCTCTGGACCAAAGAAGAAAATGAACATAGAAGTTGTTGAAAACGAGTCCAAATCCCATGATCGGTCCTATTGCTGGGTTGTCTTTGCGCTCTTAATAAGGGCAACTTGCACTTCTGTGAAGGTGCCATTAATGCTGAAAAGTGTAATGAGGTTTTGGAGCAAAGTATGCTGCCTTCAAGATGACATCCTTTCAAGGGACACCTGTGTACATTTCAAAAAGAAGATGCAATAGTGAATTCTGCATGCAGTACAAAGACAAGGCTGCATAATGAGAGAGTGTGGGTGCTGGACTAGTCTACCTGGAGTCCCACCTTGTCCCCAGGAGAGAAATGCAAAATGCAGCAAGTGGTGCCAGGCACAACAAACCCCGCCCCTCGCACATACTTTCACCTACTTGTACGAAATTCAATAGGGATCTATTCAGGGTCAGTGGCAATCCCTATACCGAATTTGGGGTGAATCTGGTCATTAGTTTTGCTGCTAGAGTGTTAACAGACAGACAAACACAGAAACAAACCGAAACAGAAACAAAAACAATACCCCTTGCCCTCACCCTTCGGGTGGGGCAGGGTAACAATGAAAACCCAGCATTGTTGCACACCTTAAGACTTGTTTGCAGGACAAATGGGACAAAGTTACAACTGTAACAGTCAATCATTTGGAGTCCCTAAGTGTTTATTGTGTTGTGAAAAGGAATTCCAACTTTTCAATGCGGTACATACTGTCTCAACTTTTTTTGAAATATTTTGCAAGACTCTTATTTTGAAAAAAACAACTTTTTTGAGACCTGTAGCATCCATCAAATTTGAAATGAGCTGGATAAAATTGTAAAATTTCTCAGTTTCAACAATTTTTTTTTTTTTTTTTTTTAATTTAAACTATATTTTAGTATTTTTACATTTGTCCCAAGAGCATAGGCTCAGCGCGGGGACTTACGCCACAAATATTCAATTTACATATTTTTCCCTCACTTTTTTTTCACATTTTTTTAACACGAGATACAATTCCAAATAGACCACAAAGACATAAAACAAAAAAAAGAAAAAAATTAAGAGACAGTGCAAGTAAAATATTAGTGATTAATAACAAAACACTTAGTCTGCTCTAAGAAAGATCTGACAGCAGAAAAAACAGCAGTGTTGCTCTCAAAATTAAGCAAAAGGCTACCAAAAAGTAAAAGCTTGAATTTTTCTGATAAACTGAATGAAGACCATATACTGCCTGTGATCAACTCGACAGAAGTAAGTAGATGAGAATGCTGAGCAGCAGAACGAGGACACATCAAAAGAAAATGTAATCCATCTTATCTAAGAGCACCGCAAGCACACGAAACAGATGGACTACAATTGATTGAATACAAATAATAATTTAAGCCGCAATGACCAAGCCTAAACCTAGTATGCAAAATAGACAAGTACCGATCGCCTTCAGAAAATAACTTATTACAAGGTGGTGTATAGAAAAGAGGAACATGCTGCAAGCCTCTTTTAAAAGACGCAACAGAAGGGCTATTACGTGCTACATGGGGTATCAAATTCCATAGCTAAACTGAAGAAAAAAGAAAAGAATTTTTGGATTTTTCAGTACGCACAAAGGTAGTACCAAGTCAGCCTGATTACGTAACATATAAAAAGACAACTGACAAACATTACATGGAAGAAGAGAGAAAAGGTAATTTGGTGCCAAACAATTTACCATTTTATACATTAATATCAGTTTGTGAAACTTTCTACGGTCACTTAGCCTCAAAAAATTAGTTTCCACCAGCAAGTCCGAACGGTGAGTGCCTTTCATAGCTCCAGTTATTAGCCTTAAGGCATCGAACTGGAGACTTTCTAATAAATCAGATTCACCCAAAGTACATCTGTCCCAGACAACATCGACATACTCAAGCGTAGAACGAACAAGCGACTTATACAAGATCTCAAGAGTATATCTGGATAAGATATATTTGAAACCTTTTAACAAATTTAATTTTTTAGAAGCTTTTTCATATAATTTAGACACATGAGCTTTCTAAGACAAATTATCAGTAAGCAAAACTCCCAAATGCTCGTGTTTCTTAAGGACCTCAATTGCTTCGCCATTGATCGATAACACAGGGTGACAAGGCTTATCATTCTTCAATGAAAAAGTCATAGATTTAGTTTTAGAAGCATTCATAGTCATCAACCATTTGTCTGCCCAAGAAGAAATGAACGCAAGGTCTCCATTAAGCACTTGGGCAGATGCTTCAGGAGAGTCAGATACTTCCTCCAAGAGTAAAGTATCGTCTGCAAACAAAAAACATTCATAACTAAGATCCTCTTGGATATCATTTATATAGATCAAAAAAAAGTAAAGGGCCCAGTACAGAACCTTGAGGAACCCCTGCATGAACCTTTTTCCAGGATGAATTACTTCCCTCAATAACCACATGCTGCTGCCTGTTGCACAAATAACGTGCAAGCCATTTATACAATACCCCATCTATGCCTAAATTGGCTAATTTTACCGAAAGGCCCTTATGCCAGACCCTATCAAAGGCCTTTGAAATGTCCAAATACACCGCCCTTACTTCATTTCCCCTATCCAAGGCCTCATGAATTTTATTAACTATATACACTAGTAGCATAACAGTAGAGTCACCAGGACGGAAACCTGATTGCAAACGATAAAAAAAACCAATACCTTCCAAAAAAGAATACAATCTCATAAATACTACCTTCTCACAAATTTTACTGAGACAGGATAGCAAGGAGACAGGTCGGTAATTATCTTTACACTGCTTGTTATCATGTTTGAATAAAGGTAAAACATTTGCCAACTTCCATTGAGATGGAAACTGCCCAGTTGAGAGGGAATAATTAATTAGGCGCATCAGGGGCTTGCATAATCCCAAAGAACAGAGTTTTATCATCCTATTACTTATGCCATCAAAGCCACATGCTTTACTTACATCTACACTGCTTGTCAAATCTGATATCTCCTCCTCACTTACAGAAACACTGGTCAAAGAGGCAACGCGTGCACTGCGCGTACTGCGTGGGGGAGTCGAAGCCTCCTCAGATGGTAATCTTGTTTGAGTTACAAAATAGTCATTGAAAATCTCTGCTTTATCTGTAGAATCATACACAAATTTTCCATTGTCATAAAGAGGTGGAATTGAACTTCCCGCCTTGGTACCGTAAAAGGATTTAGCAACCTGCCACCATTGCTTAGCTGACATACTAGAAATGGATAACATCTCGTTTAACTTCCTATTATAATCACTCTTAGCTTCACAAATTAATGTCACCACTACATTACATTACGCTGTGCACAGTACCTAGCCCATCTAGTCTCAGATTTATTTTTATTATATGCCTTTAACAAATGATCACGTTTCCTCAAAGCTCGTCGAATTGTCCCATTCATCCAGGGTTTATCGCTGGGGCGTATAACAACTTTCTTAGAGGGAATAAAGCGCTTAACAATTGAAAGAAACAAATTCATCCAATTTTCGCAAACCAAATCAACATTTCGACATTTGCTATATTATCTCTGTTCTATTGTGAATAAAATATGGGCTGGTGTGATTTGAAAGTCATTGCGTCTTGATTTTATTCACAATTTACACTTTGTCCTAACTATTTCGTAATTGGGTTTGTATATTTCTAATGGGGCGATTGACATTAAATGTTAACCAGATGTCAGTAACAACCCAAGTAATCCACACCTCCAAAGCAATCAAAACAAATAAGTCCATAAATTAATTTATGTGTAATAAAGTGGAATGACATGGGGAATCAGTATTGAACGCATGAAAAAAAGGAGGTGCAAAAAGGCATGGAAAGCCAAGAAACCAGCTGAAATCGGTCAGTATTTAGAAAGCAATCCTGTCCCCCATCAGTGCAAATTAATATCAGCTGGTTTAGTCCTAATTGACGGCCTATAAAAAAGTTTCTCATTACCAAGGTGTCACACAAGAAGCATCTCATGATGGGTAAAAGCAAAGAGCTATCTCAAGATCTTTGCAACCTTATTGTTGCAAAACACACTGGTGGCATTAGTTACAGAGGTATATCTGAACTTCCGAATGTTCCGGTGAGCACCGTTGGGGCCATAATCCGGAACTGGAAAGAACATCATTTCACCATAAACCAGCCACGATCAGGTGCTCCTTGCAAGATTTCTGACAGAGGAGTCAAAAGAATATTCAGAAGAGTTGTCCAAGAACCACTTGTGGGGAGCTTCAGAAAGACCTGGAATTAGCAGGTACATTTGTTTCAAAGAAAATAATAAGTAATGCACTCAACCATCATGGTCTTTATGCACGATCACCGCACAAGACTCAATTGCTGACGAAAAAGCATGTTGCAGCTTGTTTAAAGTTTGCTGCACAACATTTGGACAAGCCTATACTGGGAGAATATAGTTTGGTCAGATGAGACCAAAATTGAACTCTTTGGATGTCATAGCACACACCATGTTTGGAGGACAAACGGCACTGCACATCACCCCCAAAACACCATACCAACAGTGAAGCTTGGAAATGGGAACATCATGGTGTGGGGCTGTTTTTCAGCATATGGTACTGGCAGAATTCATGTAATTGAAGAAAGGATGAATGAAGAAATGTCCCGAGACATTCTTGATAAGAATCTGCTGCTATCTAACAGGATGCTGAAGATGAAACGAGGGTGGACGTTTCAGAAAGACAATGATCCCAAACACACAGCCAAGGAAACTCAATTGGTTTCAGAGAAAGAAAATAAATCTGCTAGAATGGCTCAGTCAATCACCTGACTTGAATCCAGTCGAACATCAATGGAAAGAACTGAAGATCAGAGTTCATAGAAGAGGTCCCTGGAACCTTCAAGATTTGAAGACAGTTTGTGTGGAAGAATGGGCCAAAATCACACCTGAGCAATGCATACGACTAGTTTCTCCATACAGGAGGTGTCTCAAAGCTGTCATTACCAACAAAATTCTACTAAGTATTACATAAATTTCAGTTAGCATGTTCAATACTTATTCCCTGTGCCATTCTACTTTATTAAACATAATTGATGGACTTATTTGTTTTGATTTCTTTGTATGTGTTGATTATTTGGGTTGTTCCCGACATCTGGTGAAAATGTCATGTCAATAGCCCCATTAGAAATATATTGACTGAGAAAAATGTTGACGCGTTCAATACTTATTTTTTCCGGTTGTATGCACTGATTAATTTATTTTCTAATGAGCTTTCTATTCCTTCTCTGAGTTTGTCTGTCAATTCATCAATGACTGCAAAATGAGCAAACTGCAAATTCAAAACATCTAGAGAATTTAATTGAAACGTTGGCATAAGGTTTTCCAAAGTTTAGTTGTTACATAAAGGTTAGGGGAATGTTACAACAACCAAAAAAGAACATTCTCCAAAGGTTGCCCAAAGGCTCCCATGTTCTAAAAAATAGGAGAATGTTTGGAGAATGTTAGGGAAACCAAAACATGCAACGTTCTGGCAATGTTATTTTTTTTGGTTGTGGGAACATTCCCTGAAGGTTTGTTTGGTTGTCCTGTGGTTCCCTGGGAATGTTTTTCTGACGGAAATGTAACTTTAGTTTTTGGTTGCATGTTTTGGTTCCCCTAATGTTCGCCAACCGTTCTAACTTTGATAATGCGGGAACCTTTGGACAACCTTTGCAGGACATTCAGTTTTGGTTGTAGTAACATTCTCGTAACCTTAACTTTCCTGGCGAACCACAGGACTACCAAACAAACCTACAGAGAACGTTCCCACAACCAAAAAACGTTGCCGGAACATTCTGGGAACAGATATTTGTTAGCTGGGATGCAATCATGTCATTGGCCGCCACATTCGAGATGTCATTTACCACAATAAAAGCCATTTCTGTGATAGACTAACAATGTTGGTCCAAATTTGGCTTTAATGACTCAAGACAGCACAGTGCAAAACAAGGGGAGAACAAAACTACATATTGACAGCAAATGGTTTCTGTGTGACAGATCAGAAAAGTAGAAAAAACTCCTGCACACTGTGCACTCCGCATGCAATTAGACTATTTATTCACAACGTTTTTGGTCAACAGACCTTCGTCAGGTGAAATTTCACTGTGTAAAATTAGCACACTGTAATATATAAGAGAATCAGCTGAAAGAACATTTAGCAAGTAATTACGTTAACAGGCATCAGGTGTGCAACATGATTGGCTATAAAAGGGATGTCTTAGAGAGGCTGAGTCTCTCTGAAGTAAAGATGGCCAAAGGCTCTCCAAACTGTGAAGGCTTGCGTAAAAAAATTGTGGAATACTTTATTAGCAATGTTCCTCAATTTCTCATAATCGACAGTGCATAACATCATCAAAAGATTCAGAGAAAATGGAAAAATATCTGCGTAAGGGACAAGGCCGAAGACCTCTACTGGATGCCCATGATCTTCGGGCCCTCAGATGCCACAGCATCACTCACCAGCATGATTCTGTCGTTGACATTACTAAATGGGCCCAGGAATTCTTCAAAAAACCACTGTCTATAAACACAGTCCACCGTGCCATCCACAGATGCCACCTAAAACTCTATCATGCAAAAAGGAAGCCATTGTTGAGTATGATCCAGAAGCGCCGCCGTGTTCTGTGGGCCGAGGCTCATTTAAAATGGACTGTAGCAAAGTGTGCTGTGGTCAGACGAGTCCAAATTTGACATTCTTGTTGGAAATCATGGGCGTCGTGTCCTCCGGGCTAAAGAGGAGAAAGACCACCCCTCCTGTTATCAGCGATCAGTTCAAAAGCCAGCATCTCTGATGGTATGGGGATGCATTAGTGCATCTGGTGTGGGACAGTTGCATGTTTTAAAAAGCACCATGAATGCTGAAAGGTATATAAAGGTTTTACAGCAACATATGCTCCCCTCCAGAAGACACCTATTCCAGGGAAGGCCTTGTGTATTTCAGCAGGACAATGCAAAACCACATACTGCAGCTATTACAACAGCATGGCTTCGTAGTAGAAGAGTCCATGTGCTGAACTGGCCTGCCTGCAGTCCTGATCTTTCACCGATTGAAACATTCAGCGCATAATTAAACGAAAAGTACGTCAAAGGAGACCCAAAACTCTCAAGCAGGTGGAAGCCTGAATTAAACGAGTGGGATCAAATTCCAATGGCTAAACTCAAGAAACTTGTCTCCTCAATGCCCATATGCCTTCACTCTGTTAAAAAGAAGAGGGGATGCTACACCATGGTAAACAGGCCCCTGTCCCAACTTTTTTGAGACCTGTAGCAGCCATCAAATTTGAAATGAGCTCATTTTGTGGATAAAAATTTCTCAGCGTCAACATTTGCTATGTTATCTGTTCTATTGTGAATAAAATACTAGCTGGTGTGATTTGAAAGTCATTGCATTTTGATTTTATTCACAATTACACTTTGTCCCAACTCTTTTGGAATTGGGGTTGTGTGGAAGAACAAACTAGCTACATTGGTATATCTGATATATACAGGACTTTGTAGCACCATCAGCCAGTTGGCTAAGTTCAACTAGCTAGAAGCAGACTACACAATATCCTCAAATGTCTAGCTTAAACTGATGTTTGGCTTTGAACAAATCACTGGCTATTCATACACTTCTCTACAGTTTGCAGAAATGGACTACAAGCTTAATAGAAATCACTTCTTGGCTATAATCTTCAAATGATGCCCTGTTGCAACCTTCTTCCAGGAGCCGGAGAGACCCGCTCAAACAAATTCCAATTTGGTTCATGCCAGACAGCATCCAGGCCCCTTTAAATTTCCCATCCCACCAGAAGCCAAGTTGCAGTTATTTTGAAAGCCAATAGTTTAAATCCAGGAATTAGACCAGCCTGATTCCTTCAACTTACCATTTTGCACCTTCCAGCCACATATTAGGTTTTGGCTTAATCATGTAACTTAGTTTCTTTCCTCAACCCCACAGATTACTCTACTTGGCTAAATGTCACAAATTAAATGCAGTGTCATACAGATGACTGTTAGGAAATAACATGTAGTTGATAATTTGACTCCAGCAGCCCAGGTATGTTGTGGTCTAGAGCAACAGCTCAGCTGGAATAAACATACCATCCTGGCTAGAGGAACATTGCATTGGTGTAACCAGAGGCTAAATGACAGCCATTTGAGTCAACTTGGGCTGAGGGCATAGATTTGGTTTGTAAGATCTTGATTAGGAGTGTGGCATGACAAAATGATGCCTTTATGGATATTACAGTTGGTAAGTGCCCATCTGGTACATGCACTTGCCCTGAAGTTCAATGTAGGGTGAAGGCTTTGTGCACATGCCTTTCTAAACTGCTTAATTGTTTGTGAAAAAACAGACAAAAGCACTGTTATGGCCAGTTTATTTTGAGACAGTTGAGCCCACAAATGCAACTGACACCTAGTACAGACGCTTGCCCACAGGAACTTGGTACGTAGGCCTGCTCACTGCCACTGGAGCGGGTGCCACCACCTGGTACGTAGGCCTGCTCACTGCCACTGGAGCCGGTGCCACCACCTGGTACGTAGGCCTGGTCACTGCAACTGGAGCGGGTGCCACCACCTGGTACGTAGGCCGGCTCACTGCCACTGGAGCGGGTGCCACCACCTGGTACGTAGGCCTGCTCACTGCCACTGGAGCCGGTGCCACCACCTGGTACGTAGGCCTGCTCACTGCCACTGGAGCCGGTGCCACCACCTGGTACGTAGGCCTGCTCACTGCCACTGGAGCCGGTGCCACCACCTGCACGTGAGGGGCCTGCTCACTGCCACTGGAGCCGGTGCCACCACCTGGCACGTGAGGCCTGCTCACTGCAACTGGAGCCGGTGCCACCACCTGGTACGTGGGCCGGCTCACTGCCACTGGAGCAGGTGCCACCACCACGTAGGCCTGCTCACTGCCACTGGGCGGGTGCTCGTGAGGCCTGCTCACTGGGAGGGTGCCACCACCTGGTACGTGAGGCCTGCTCACTGCCACAGGAGCGGGTGCCGCCACCTGGTACGTGAGGCCTGCTCACTGCCACAGGAGCCGGTGCAGCCACCTGGTACGTAGGCCTGCTCACTGCCACAGGAGCCGGTGCCGCCACCTGGTACGTAGGCCTGCTCACTGCCACAGGAGCCGGTGCCGCCACCTGGTACGTAGGCCTGCTCACTGCCACTGGAGCCGGTGCCGCCACCTGGTACGTAGGCCTGCTCACTGCCACTGGAGCCGGTGCCGCCACCTGGTACGTAGGTCTGCTCACTGCCACTGGAGCCGGTGCCGCCACCTGGTACGTAGGTCTGCTCACTGCCACTGGAGCGGTGCGGACACATGATACGATTGCCTACCCGCTGCAGCAGCCATAAGTGGTTTCCCAACTGTAATGTCTCCGTGATCAGGACTACCAGGCTGCTGAATGGGTGGCTGAGCCCCATGTGGTTTCATTGGGCTATCAGCCTGTAGGCCCTCAGTAATGTCATTGGTTTCTGAATTTTCAATAGATGGGAATCCCACATGTGTGGAAACTACTGCAGCTTCTATTACAATACAAAAATAGCCACAGCACAATAGAATAAAAAGCCCTTGTGATAAATGCTTCCAATTCATGATTACACAAAAAGAAAACCCAGGAATACAGGTTCTGAAGCCCACAGCTGCTTTTATACGCAACTGAATGCAATTGATTGTTGTAAACCCCTCCTTCATCCTCATTTGACTAATTTTTTTTCTGACCGTTAACTTTGCGCAGGCATTTCTGTCTCTTTAGATTCATGCTGCACATTAAATGTTTTATATCTATGAATGTAGCCATACTTTCAGTAAGTGGTCAAAACTTATTTTCACTTTGTAATCGGGTGATTGTGCGGCCTCGCCCAGTTTAAGACCACAATTTCAATTTAAATTACTTTAAGAAGAAATGTTTACCTGTTTTCATGTGTTACATAGCTTCTTGCCTAATTTCAGTCAATGATTCTCAAACGTGTTACTGAGGGACCACTGCGTATGCTGGATTTTGTTCCAGCTGCAATAGCAATCCCCCAATTTTGTCAAGCTGTTAATTTTTCTTAATTAGTTGTTTCACACTAGAGAGATGTTTCCTGCTTTTACAACATGATATAACAGGAATGGCAATGAATTCCTTGACGTTTAAAGCCTATGGTTTGCTTTTTATTTACCTTTATAAATTCCAAGTAACTGCACTGGAAGTGGCATTGTGTTTTTATTGATCATATCAAACCAATAAGCTGTTGATTAGTGGGCTAGCTAACAGCTAACATTCATGTTCTTCACACTAGTAGGGGTCCAAGCACAAAGTATTGGAACCTTATTCTGTTTGTTCTGAAATGTGTTATTTTCATTAAGGGATATAGGTACAAAGTGCTTGGAACCCTATTCTGATTGTTCTGATGATGATGATGATGATGATGATGATTTTGATGGTTTTTCATGATGGTTTTCATCATGAAACTAGCTTGTTTGTTCGTCTGGCCTCTCAACCGCATTAAATATTCACGGTCCTTTTTTTTTTTTTTTTTTTTGCGAGAGATGGGTGTTTGGTTGAAAGCTGTCTTTTTAATTTATTTGGCACCATAGCTTCGTTCCCCAGCTTTTCGCCGCAAGCAAGACACAGTGGTATTGGGGTAGCGGGATCTCCGGTGAATGTAAACCCATAAGTCAGATATTCCTCACTGTAAAGTCTGCTCACCACTTTGATTTTCTTTGTCTGGCCAGCGCAGCTAGAGTGAGGTGGTTCAGGGTCTGAAGCTGGATTTATGGTTTGCGTTGAACCGAAGCCGTCGCTACTCAGAGCCGCTGCGGCGACTTGAACCCCCACCGCAGGGCCTCTGCGTAGCCTGCCTCGAAAACTTTCTAACTGCACGTCAAAGCGACGCAGACCGCAAGGGCACTGATTGGTCCGACCCGAGTCTAGTGACGTGTGTGATTCAACGTCATTCAAGAAAATGACAACGGTGACTAGTAGCTACCTAGCACTCAGAAAGCTGAAGAACCTAGCTTGATGGTTTACTCCAGTCGACTGGCTATCGCTAGTTATGTCGTTTTTTATTTTTATCCGCGGCTATTTGTCGCCTTATGAAAGCGATGCGGTTGCTTATAAAGCTACTGCGAAACCGATAAATGGGCAGTGAAAACAGTTCTCCCGTGAACTGGCTGCTTTTGTTTACACTTGCTTAAGCAGAAAGCAGCAGCCGCGAAATTTGTTAAAGGACATTCCAAACGACCGTTAATGGAGGCGTTGCACTGGATGCAGAAACCGTAGTGTAAGTCACGTGATCCCTGAAGTAACTCAGGAAGATGGCTTTGATGGGATGGGAAAGCATCAATAAATTATTATTTATTTATACTATATATATATATATATATATATATATATATATATTTATATATTTCCTTGCTCTGAAATGTCGCATGTATAGCCGGATATTGAACCTCAGGTCCAAATGCTCCGCCTTATCCACGAGGCTAGCTCAACAGACTATATATTCACTGGTCGAGTTAGCACTTGTTTAGGTGTGCTGTGTTTGAACTTGAGCATATCGGCGCAAGGATTCTGTCATAAACCGGCTTTGAAAACAACAGTTGAATATTTAGAGGTTAATTATAGCGAAAACACAAAAAACAAACCATTTAAGTGATTATACTGCTGAGGTTTTCCAGTGCATAGCATAATGGCGAGATGACTCAGATTGACTGGCTAAAACAATAGCAAGCGCAGATTTACCCACAAACAGCTTTTATGACAAAATATCAAAGGTAGGAAAAATTTTTGCTCATCTCTGTAGCATTTAAAGTGTATGCCTGCTGTTCTTTGAGTGTGGTGTCAATTTAAAATGACAAGGCTTATCATTGGAATCTGTGGACTGTCCTTTTTCATCGAGGTATCATTTGTATGCATAGCACAAATTCAGTAGAAATGCTTGCGATAGAGCACTGATTTTATTTTATTTAATGTTTTGCTAGATGCTTATTTTCTTGCTTGGTACTTGAATTGTGTTCGGTTTAGGTAAAAACAGTCATCACGAACTTTTCGCCGAGTTTCTTCGCTTTAAGAGGATATGCCGCATGACGAGGTTGCTATTAGGAAACATGCTGTATTTATTATGCAAATTCATTGCCCCTGTTATGGGGGCGTTCAGGCCCAAAGTTAATATTGAATATATATTTTCCACTAATTTCTTTGAATCTTCACTTTAAAACTAGTCTTCATTGCAACAAAACCGTTGATTTACTTGTGAACTTCTGGTACGTGAAGCAGCTTTTCTCGAAGTGCTCTGAGAAAAGAACTGAATGTTTTGTTGGTCTGTAAGGCTTTCCACGGTCAATTCTTCTTAATTTAACTAGCCAATCTTTCAAAAGGGCTTCATTATTTTGTGGAAATTGATGGAAACTTATTTTGCCGTATTTTCCAGATGACTGAATGGCATTATTATTGGTGCAAGCAACATTAGCACAAGATTTCCCCATTTTCACTATGCTGTGATTAACCTTTGAGTACATTTTGCTTTGGGGATCATGTGACCACCTACTTAACTTGGAACGACCTCATTGAAAACCCTACTCCCTGCTGCCCTTCAGAGTTTTCACTACGAAGGGAAGTGATTTCACAGGGTGTAGGATGTAATTACCCACAGAGATATAAAAAACTAGAGTGGACAATTGCCTCGTTTCTGTGCCAGCACACGGCCGCCATCTTGTGTTTGTATGTCGGGGCAGACGTTCAATGGAAAATACAGTAGAACTCGCCTAAACCCTCCTCGTATAAAACGGAAAATCGCTCATACCGGGCAATAGCTCAAGTCCCAATTTTTCTGTAATGTTTTTCGATTAAATAAACATTGAATATGGATTTTATATAACGGATTTTTGCTTACATTGGACAAAATGTCCAGTCCCCCCTGCAAAAAATGTGCTATAGGAATCCTATAGGACAGTTCAATAGAATTCTATAGAACTTTAGTACCTCAAGTCCCATAGAAAAAAGTTCTATAGAAAACCGTTCCATAGAAAATCTCTGGAGACCTTTTTTTTTTTTCAGTTTGGCATCTTCAATCCCGCCTGAATTTGGAAGGCAACCACAAACAAAGCAACCATTTTATATATTGCATTTACCAGCAAGCCTTTCCCAACATGCATCCCTGTAGCACAATGCCACTCGTGACCGAGGATCAAACCCAGGCACTTCTGCTCCGCAATGCGGTGCTTTAACCAAGTGAGCCATTCTGAAGCTTGTACATCCCTGGTTAGAAATAACCTTTAGATGCATAAAGATGGTGGGAATAAGTCTCAGCAGACCTCAAACTGTATTCAAATTAATTCTAAATCTGTATATAATCTGCAATCACATGCATGTGAATGGAAAGGAATAATTTGATTGAATTTTTAAAATTAAGGGAGGAGTTCAAAAGGTCAAACTTTCATCGTAATTCTGTCTTCGTAAGCAAAAGAGGAACACGAGTTTTCCATTATAGCATAATAAAGTTGTAATGCCTTACATTTATATTTTTGAATTGCTGCCGAGGAAATGGAAAGAGGTCTTCATATACCGTAACTGAAATACTGCTAAGTTGTGTGGTCAGTCAGTCAATCAATCGTCTGATCAGAGAATCAATGAGTAGGTATGTGCCTGATACCCTATGTGCTTAAGCACATCTTAAAGTTAAAAGGGACACAATTTCCTTGCTGCTTCAGTATGGTGGATATCACTGCATATTGCACATTTTCATACCGTTAGTCCGGTTTCTCACTTCTAGAACCCAGTTACACATAAGGTAAATTGACCCTTAGACAGAGCATTGCAAGGATTCATAAGATTTATTTTTATTTAGCCCTTATTTAAGATTTCTTTCCCATTACGGCTTTTGTTCTATTAAAAGGTCCTGAAGACCATCAAAGTCCTATAGAACAGGTTTTTCAACCAGATTGTTCTAAAGGAAGGTCTTATAGAACAGCAATAATCTTATAGGACTTTCTTTTCCATAGAGGTGCTCTATAGGTTTCTAGCAAATTCCTACAGAACACACGGAAAATCCTATAGAACATGCTGTTCTACTAAAATGTTCTGTAGAGTTCCATTGAAGTTCTATAGAGTTCTACTAATTCTATAGAATTCCATAGAGGTCCCATAGCACATTTTTTGCAGGGCCTTCACAATGCATTTCCATTCAAAAGCACTCATGTATACCGGACAAGCTGGTTTGCACCATGCACATACGCAGTCGCAACAGAGCAACAAAATCAAGTTCGGCTTTCCTACGCTGTTATAAACTGAATGAATTTAACCGTTAGATTAACGCATTGTCTCCTTGTCTTTTTAACTGTAAGTGGAGTCCTGCGCGCATTTAACCGTGGTTTAAACTGCACATGCACAGAACTCTCTGGTAAACTGTAAAATTACAGTTAAAATAGCTGGCAAAAAGGTGCCAGTTAAATTATCTGTCAAAAAAGGCTTCAGTTTATTCGTTTATTATGAACAGTGTATTCGCGGAAACTGAAACTGGCGCGGTTTCATTTACATACTTTAGTTTTGAGACTTCTACACTGATCCCAGTTTGACCAACACGCAGTATGATCCTGTTATCCATTGTGTCAGGGCAAAGACGGACTAAATGAAGACAACAAGTAGGTATGAACACTTCAGAATGAAGTTGTTCCGATCTTAACACTCAAAGCCTACATATAAATTCATATATGCATATAACGACTAGTTTCTTCCAGGTATAGACCTGAGTCAGACTCACAGGCACAGCTGAATGCGAACGCTTTTTCTTTGAACGAAACGAAAACGTAGGTAACTGAGCGATAATATAAAGGGTAAGGCAATCGTAGCGCTTATTCTTTAGCTTTGCCAAATAATGGAGCATAAATATTGTTGATTTACAATTCCTTATTCGTGTCCTTTTTTAAGTATGAAAAGATAAAAAAGAACGCGGGAAACAAATCCCCTCCGCCCAAAAAATAACATTTGTCGTCACCCACGTTTACTGTTTACATGTGCCTCATTGGACATTTATACATACACAAGATGGCGGAGCTATTCGGCTTTGGTCCAGCCAATGACGTTAACCACTCTAGTTTTTTTTATATTTCTGTGTAATTACCCTACGGAATGAAATACAGTTCATAACGTAAGGTAAACACTCTACCAACGAGTCTCACATGATGCCACGACAGGTCCTTCGGAAACCTGACGCCACCTAGTGGTTAGGCGGTGAATTGCTTCGTGGCACAGCACAACGCAAACAACCTCAATGCAGAACTTCGAAAAGTCCACGACGGTGTCGAGGCGACGGCGTGCCCTTTGCGTGGAGTCGACGCAGAACCATAAATCCAGCTTGGTCGGATGGCCTTTTCGAGGTTTTGGTCAGGAATTTATCCATTTTCGTTGTTTCATTTCAGCTAGCCTACACTGCTGTTTTAGCTGAATTTTTCCTGGGAATGTCTAATTTTTCACTTAGAACACCAATTCAGAAGGAATTGAAGTGGCAATGAAATATTGAGGAGGAATTTTAAATAGGCATTTTAATAAACTCAATTGAATGAATTGATAATGACATGGATTGTTATTTTTATATCCTGTAAGTTTTAGGCTATCAGGAAAAAAACAGTAAGTGGTTTTCCCGCGGCACACCTAGGAAGCTCTTATGGCGCACCAGTGTGCCGCGGCACACAGTTTGGGAAACACTGTTCTAGATGGTTTTCCCTTATTAACACGTTTTCCAATTCAAGAATAATGAAGTGGCAATTGAAGACACGGCTTCTCTCCCCCATGCGATCTAACAGCAACAAAATAATGGGCTACATTGAGTACAGAAAAATAATTTAATTATAATTAGGTCTTTGCACCGGCACTTGGCGACAGCATTTCAGAACTCTTCAGCGAATGAAGGTAATTTTGGTGACTTTTGGTGGTTTTGTCCGTTTACATTTTCCAATCAGACAGCTGTCTATTTTTTACAGCAAGTTGCGTGACCATGCAGCAAAAACAGGTGTAAGTACTTGTCGCCGAAATTACCTTCATTTGCTGAAGAGTTCTGAAATGCCGGTGCATAGACCTGATGATAATTTGGACTCGTCTGACCACAGGACACTTTGCCACTTTGCTACAGTCCATTTGAAATGAGCCTTGGCCCACAGAACACGGCAGTGCTTCTGGATCATGCTGAACAATGGCTTCCTTTTTTGCATGATAAGAGTTTTAGGTGGCATCTGTGGATGGCACGGCGGACTGAGTTTACAGACAGGGGTTTCTTGAAGTATTCCTGGGCTCATTTAGTAATGTCAATGACAGAATCATGCCGGTGAGTGATGCAGTGGTGTCTGAGGGCCCGAAGATCACGGGCATCCAGTTAAGGTCTTCGGCCTTGTTCCTTACGCTCAGAGATTTTTCCAGTTTCTCCGAATCTTTTGATGATGTTATGCATTGTCGATAATAAGACCTTCAGAGCCTTTGCAATTTGATGTTGAGGAACATTGCTTTTAAAGTATTCCACAATTTTTTTTACTCAAGCCTTCACAGGTTGGAGAGCCTCTGGCCATCTTTACTTCTGAGAGACTCAACCTCTCTAAGACATCCCTTTTATAGCTAATCATGTTACACACCTGATGCCAGTTAACTTAATTACTTGCTAAATGTTCTTTCAGCTGATTCTCTTATATATTAATTGCTTTTTCAGCCCTTTTTTTGCCTGTGTCCCAACTATTTTGAGACCTGTTGCAGCTAGAAAATTTGAAATAAGCTCATTTTGTGGACAAAAATGTAAAATCTCTCAGTGTCAAAATTTGAAATGTTATCTATGTTCTATTGTAAATAACCTATTGGCTCGTGATCTGAAAGTCATTTTATTTTGATTTTATTCACAATTTACACTTCGTCCCAACTATTTTGGAATTGGGGTTGTATATAGAGACGCGCAAAATCCAGCAGAAAGAAGCTGAGCGCAGAAGAAGAGTTGGCGGGCGGCGCACGAAAGTTGTGTTTTCCATAAAATATTTACCGGCTCTCCCACTGTTGCCAACTTGGCGACTTTGTCGCTAGATCTGGCGATTTTCCAGACTCTCCTAGCGACTTAATCCATCAAAAGCAACCCTAGCTAACACACTTACGTCGCCACGACGTTGTGATAACGTGGCAATGTAACTACTTAACATTGTGACCACCGGAAAAGTGAATGTGGTGGGAAAGTAATCTTAAATACTCTAAAATCAAAGTATTACTATAATCATAGTTCAACCGAGAGAACTCAGCCAGGTTCATATGGCCCTTTAAAATTACTGCGAGGGAGTTTGGAGCTGAGAAGAGGCAAAAACTCATAAATCTGTCAAAAAACCTGATAAAGAAGCTCCTGCAGAACGCTCAAGGCCGGTTTGATGAGCTCATCTTCCGGAATGACCATATTGGTAGTAAACCTGGTGCCCATGACCAGAGCATGCGCACTCAAGTATTCTGGAACCATTCATGGCCCGAGATAACTTACTGAACTTCAGGTGAACCCAAGGTTTGGGAGGCTTAGGTGTGGTCTTCGAGAGTCCCTGGAGGCCTAAAATGAATTTACACTATGATGTAATGGCAAACTTGTTACTAAGGGTGGAGGGTTGCTACATGACAATGTACCAATCAGAATTAATAATGTTGGATAAAGTAGAAAGAGTCATGTTTAATCCCACCTAAAGGAATGTGCCAAAAGGCCAATAAATAGGAGGGTTCAGACAATTGGTGGTCAGTCGGCGTGGGGTGATTGATGAATGAATGCTATGTGGTTTGCGCAGACCAGCCTGGGTTTTTAGTGTTTCATCTGGATTGACTTACAATAAACCCAATCGCATCAGACTCTGGAGAATGTGTCCATTTTTTTGGAGATAGATTTATAAGGGTCAGTGGAACACATTATCCACTTGCTCGGACAAAGTTTTTTTTTCCTACGACATGAAATTCCTGGATTCATGTGAAAATGTCCTTTATCAAAGATCGCCACTTGGCAACCTTGGTACCTGTAATCTGCTGCCTGCATTAGCTCATGGAGTTAGCTACCTAGCTAGCCTGTTAAGCAAGATTCAGTGACAAGACAATGCTGGCGAGTTAAGTGGGACATAAACTACGAAACAGATGGCAGCGGGGGTCCATTTAGCCATAGACCTCATTAATGAGCCTACGAATTGCAACGCTGCCGCTGCCGTTCACTTACGTAGACTGTACAGTCTCTAATGTATGAGCGATTACAGGCACTTAACTTTACGTTAATAGCGCAGCAGCCGGCCAGGTTTAAAGTTCAGGGGGGCGGGGAGGTTCAGGTGGGTGTATGGGCGGGATCTCGATACCGCGGCTCGACCCCCGATCACTACTGCACAGACTCTGGCTCCAAATGTGCAACATGGCAGCGCCTGTATCTGGGATATTTTGGCTCCATTTTTGATCAATGAGAGTGAATAGAGACACGTCGTCCATCTTTATATATAGTCCATAGTGTGGCAACGTACTTTATCAAAGATCGCCAGTTGGTAACCTTAGTACCTTATTGCGATTTTGAGCGGTGCTTGCACTTGGCTCCTCGTTCCTTACGTTTTTTATTTGGGTGGATTTCTTGTGCTTTAATTTGTATTCCCCCAGCACGACTTAGCAAGCGTACTTGTATTAACCTTGCTTAATGGGGAAAAAAAAGATTAATTAAAAAAAAAAAAAAAATTAAAAAAGCAATAAACTGGGCTAACATTGGCACATGCTTAATCCTGCTCAAATGAGGACACAGACATTGCGAAAACATTTTTTTTTAAATCTACCACAAAATTTCTTAAGTCCAGGATTACCGATTTTGGGCGGCTCAGACCTTGAAGAAAATGTTTCATGCATACTGTGCTTTGCAAAACAGTTAAACCCCCTGCTAAATCATGCATGTCAATTGATAACAATTGACACATGCATATAAATTTTTTATAAACTGTACATATTATATATATTTTTATACAGTATATAATCATATTTTAATATACAATAATAGTACTTCTAATGAATTACTAGACAGAAACATGAGTTTGCACCACAAAGTATTTTATTAACATTAAAAATGGAATATGAAGTCTGCAGAAGCATTCAACAATTTTTCCTTTTTCACTAAGGCAACCATCATTTCAATTAGGTACACAATGTTACATTCAGAGGGAACCTGATTAGTTGGATTGTGTATAGTAGCGTATAATAATAAAGGTTCAGAATGAGTAATCCTAGATTTCAGTTGAATTCACCAGTTTCAGGAAGGATCCCCAGACAGTTAATGAAACTCAATCATAAAATCATAACTTTCCAGAAAAATAAAGGATGAAGTTGTGACAGATTTAAAGAGAAATACAAAACAATGTTTCAATCTCTTAACCACACTGGGACAGTCCACAATATCATCAAGCAATGAAAGACGGATCATGGGTCATTCCATGTCAAACCAACAGAGGCTTCCCAATAGTAACAAAAGTATTATATATTGAAATTTGAAAGACCTGGTTGGTTCAGTGTGAAGCTATAGTGGCTCTAAATCAGACAAGAGATGTTAAAACCATACTCTGTCGGATAGAGTATGACCAGGGGCCTCATTTATAAACCGTGCGTAGGCACAAAAAAAGATACATGCATCACTTTCTTTGCAGATTTCTGATTTATAAAAACAAACTTGACATTAAAAAAAGGGAAATTATTAAGATTATGCACAATGTCAATAAATTCCAAGTCCATCCTGATTAAATGAAAGCACTGAAGGTGCTGATGCCTCGGTGCTCACAGCAGTGACAAGTATGTCCCTTAATGAAGCTATGAAATTGGGTTTGGACATGTCAGAGAGCCCTAGCTGTGCATGTCTGCTCGACATACTCAAGTATTTACCCATCAGTGGCAGTCTGATGAACATTAATGCACAGTTATGGAGGGAAACACCTTTCACACTATTCAGGGTCTATTTAACACTGACCAATAATTAGTGCAATTCAGACTCTGTGGGAACAACAATAGGTTTTTGGAGGGAAGCACCTTTCATACTATGCAGCACAGAGGTCGCGTTTCTCCGAATATTTTCCGTCACTGACAGATTTTTTTTAACAATTAGCCTACGGAACATTTTGAAGGCCGTCCGTCATTTTGACAGAATGTAATTCACACCCCCGTCCAACTGTGGGTGGGTGTCCTATTGTCTCAAGCATTGTCTTTGATCTGTATGATCCTGTACTCCTCACATTTTTGTAATACGATAATTTGCTCTTCATTTGTAAAATATGCGGCTCTGCTGCTTGTAGACGATTGGTCATATGCTACAAACGCCGTCTCTGTTATGTGAACACGCAGATATCTAGGTCGGGAAAGTCCCGGTTGACATAACGAGTTGATGAGCAGCTTCGTAGGACTGCTTAGCGAGACTGCGATTGTTAGGCTTAGTGCAGCCCAGCAATAACTGAAAGCATTGTTCATTTGCACATTGTTACTATATGGGGGGAGAAATCATTTGTGATGTTTTACAAAGTTCATATAGCAGTCAAGTTCGTAGTGGTTTTGGAGTTTATCGAGGTATTATTTGTTTATCTCGAGTGTTGTCAAGAATTGAACATTAATCTCTCTTAATTGCTATTTACAGCTACGTTTCGGTGGTGATTGTTCTACGGATATCAAATCTTGTTTGCTGAAGCTGCATTACATATCTCCCAGTTCAACTTACATGATTCTGTCTTCAGGATGTCACAAAGTTAAATTATCACCAGTGCTGGGACTCATCGATTTTCGGTCTAAAATCCAAGTCTGACATTGAAACATTATATCGCATCATCAGGTCGGCGTGGCACAGTGGCAGTCAAAACATTAAATTACCGCATATCACTGTAAAGGCTCTTCGAGTGTCTATAGTACTATAAGAAGTCGCCGTGTGAATCCATATCATTCATTCATTATTAAAACGCACTTCTTGGAAATTGAATGTTCCCCGACTGGATGGAAACTATCGGTCCTATTTCCATGGAATCTTGGGAATAAGTATGAAATTGTTTCATACAAGCTTGCTTCCTTCAGTAAAGGTAAATTGTATTAGTCTTGTTGCAATATCAAGATATGTGAATGGAGGAGAAGAGGGGAAGAGAAAAAAGAAACGTTTTTCCACAGAAAACGTCTGCTGTTTCCTGATAAATTACAAATTATTTTGAGCACTTGGCCACTTTGGGATCGATCTGTAAGTAGTAGGGATAAGAGTGTCGTGTAATTCCATCGCGCAGTTTGTTACAGATCAGTGTTCAAACAAGCTGCCTGCCAGTCAATAACGGCTCTGATCGTTCAGAAGTCAAAATGGCTCTGTTCGATATAATGCGATGAAATTTCGCAAATTGAGTTGAAGTATCAAAGAACAGTTCTGCTTTGCTTTATTTGTGTCTGATCAGTATTTGACAGAAATTAAGCACATTGAAACGCACATGCTTCCAACCTTCCAACGGATAATGTGCGCAGATTCTAAAATTCGAAGTTGCGGCTGTGAAGGTAACAGACCGATCCAGAGTACAGCCCACCCAGGCCTATCCAGCCAATGAGATCAAGGGCTGCAGTCACGTGACCGCACCCAGCTAGCGCTCGCCATAACCTCGGACAAACAAACGCTTATCCGAACTACTTTCTCTATTGGGAAGAGTACATTCGGGCTTTGTTTTCGCATTTTTGTAATTATAAAATCTCACAATGGCAAAGCGGTGTTGTTAGGGTGAGTGTAAATCGGACACGAGATACCCAGACAGGGTCGCACTACTTTCAGGAGGGAGAGGGCTGGATATGGCAATTTATTTGCTAATAATTACTCATTATTCTGAAAGCTCAACTTGCTTGGTTTATGAACAATAACGCCTCTTGATGGCTTTGCACTGGGCCATAAAAGGGTCAAGAGGCTGCAGGTTTTCATTCTAAAAGAGCAGAAACACACCTGATACGATTAGTGCAGGCTTCACACAGAGCTCCGTTTCAATCAAAGACTGTTTTGGGCAATAACACTTGGGTGCTCTGGAAAAGGTTTACAGTGCCTGACAAAAGTCTTGTCACTTATCCAAGTTGTAGGAACAACAAATAATAACCTGACTTGTAGTTGATCAATTGGAATCAAAAATGGCTGATATGAAAGGCAAAGCCCTCTAGATTATGCGAAATATACCAAAATAGAGTTTTGTGTCATTCATTGAGTTTTATAATTTAATTTGTACAGAACGGTCAGATTTTGCTTGGACAAAAGTCTTGTCGCATTGAAAAAAAACGTGGAAATTATACACACTTTATTTTGAATACACAAATATGCCACTATAATATCGGATAGGCATGGGCAATACAAATGAATAAAATGACAACATTTCTTGAGTTACTGAGAAAAAAGTTTTTATTATTTTCTAATGATTTTTTGCAGGTGAGTACAGAAGACACAGACGAAGAGTTTGCCACAAGTCCAACGCCTTTACAGGAAAGGGTCTCAGAGCCACAGGGTCCCAAAAATGGCTGATTTCGCATTTATCAACAAAACCCATTGTGAAAATTGGGGGTGAAGCCTGAGGGCATTTTCGAAAAATGCAGTCTACTCAGAAATAAACCTGGCCAAATTATCCATTAGGGTACCCTAACAGAAATAATTGATGCTAAAGTCATCAACCCCTTTTCTGAAGTACAGCAGCGCCCTCTAGGCCCTTTTTAATGGAAAATGCATTGAATTTCACCCAATTATGTTCAACAAACATTAGGTTTTGCATTGATATTAAAAAAATGGCATGAATGGGTTGCCTGTTTTTTTTTTTTGGATCAATGGCCTGCAAAAATGTCAAAATTATCGGTGGGAGGGCAAACATTAACGCTACTCGCCCATTACTGTATAAAATGCAGTGAAGTCGCTGATGCCGCAGTTGTTTGCCCTCCCACTGCTACTTAAATGAATCAAACGTTCCCCTTCAATAACCTGTGGTGATTAAAAAAAAAAAAAAAACCTTTGCACTGTTTTTTACAATGTCCATATACCCTCCTCCCATGATAGTTTCAATGAGCTACTGTGAATAATTCACAGTAAAACACAGTGACGTGCAGTCGGAGGTTAGTTCGGTGAGGCAGAAACCTCCCCTTTGCTTGATTAGCAATCAGGCAATTAACTAGTTTAGTAAGACTATTCGGCAGAATGACGGGCCAGTTTAAGTTTCATGGCGTTATTACTCAGTACATCGAACCTGAAATGCTCACTAGACAGCAGATTTGCGCGTACTTGCTTCCAGGAAGCCGAAGCAATGTCATCAACAAATATTAAAACAGTTCGACTTAAGCAGAGTTCAATGCTTAATCAATATACAATGTATTCTCCTTTAAATACGCGCTTTTACACCCAAACAAAAAGCGGGCGCTTATTTTCAGTCTTCTTTCATAATCCGATTAACAAAATGTTTAAACGATATACAGAATTACCGAGAGCCGAGAATTTTTCCTAATTGATTATTCAGATTTCCATCCTCGCAGTCTCGAATTGAAGGGTATAAGTGAATGAATCTTGTGACCGGTGTTCGCGAGGTGGCATAGGTAGCAAAATTTGTCAGAACACTGGTAGGTTTTGAACGCCTGGCGCTGGTTTATTCCTTGGTATATTTTACTGAAACTTCACAGATAGGGTCACAGGATATTCTGTCAACTAACTATGTACCTTAACAGTAAAAATACGCTCACCGTTCTTGCTATTGTTGAGAAGAAGTCACGGCGAACTCGCGACGAACTTCAACAACTTCTGTCGAACTTATTTCACATCCCCTGGAGGTCTAGACTGGACGAACAGACTCGTAATTTCTCAAATTAGATGGCTGTAATTCAATCAGGGCCGTAGATGGGATATCACGTCAGCGCAGGCTGTTTGAAATCTACCTCCAAAATGGATATTTTTGCCAGCCGTGCACTTGAAAGTTTGTAAACACGGCACAAATTGAGGTCAAGCATTCATCCAACGGGCGAATAACAGCTCTGTTCAAATCGCGTTATTGGCCGTAATACGCAGAGTTCATGTATGAAATGCGGGTATCCTATTGAAAAGGTTGCTTTTAATCAAACCATGGTGTTCTTTTTGTATGAAAATGGTATTTACATCATTTTTTTTATAAGTTTTCTGAGGCTTGTTTACCGCCCCAGTTCAGCTGTTACGCATTCCATTAGAGTTTATGCAGAGCGTTGCCCATGCCTATATCAGAACATAAAGTCATGGTGCCTTGGAAAAAAGAATTAATATTGCGTATGACTCCCATGAGCTTGGAGGACTGCATCCATACGTCTTGGCAATGACTGAAATAACTTGATGATGAAATCATCTGGAATGGCAAAGAAAGCAGTCTTGCAGGACTCCCAGAGTTCATCAAGATTCTATGGTTTCATCTTCCAAGCCTCCTCCTTCATCTTACCCCTGAAATGCTCAATAATGTTCATGTCAGGTGACTGGGTTGGCCAATCCTGGAGTACCTTCACCTTCTTCGCTTTCAGGAACTGTGACATGGAGGCAGAAGAATGAGAAGGAGCAGCAGTATGAGTACGGCAGCAAGAACTTCTTGATATTTCAGGCTGTTGATGTTGCCATCCACTCTGCAGATCTTACTCACACCCCCATACTGGATGTAACAACAAACCATGATTTTTCCTCCACCAAACCTGATTGTTTTCTGGGAGAATCTTGGGTCCATGAGGGTTCCAACAGGTCTTGTACGGCGACTGGGATGCAGTTCAATGGATGATTCACCAGAAAAATAAACTTTCAGCCACTTTTCCAGTGTCAATCCTTTCTGCGAGCTGTGGGCCTTGGCAAATGCAATGCTGGTTTTATGTTTTCTGTTTAATGCGGGCTTCTGTGTACTAATTCAGCTATGAAAACCACTTTGAGAGAGAATTTGACAAACTCTTCTTGTAGATACCGGGATTTTTGGTGACATTTCCTCATGTAGCTTTGCTGTAGTTGAAGAAGGGCTAGCCTTGTACAGTTGAAGCAACAAACAGTCCTTTCAAACAGTTGTCATACCGGGTCTGTCTGACCTGCGCTTGCCATGAACGTCACCAGTTTCTTCAAATCTTTTTCTCATCCCCTCCACTTGACATTTGGATACTTTAAAGATGTCTGCCACCTCAGCAGCAGACTCAGTCTTCAGGCTCTTGATGATCAGCACTTTGGTCTGTGGTTGAATCTTTGGTATGTTGTCAGAGGTCTAGTCGCACCTCATATGAAAGTCTGGTGTGCTGGGGTTATTTCTATACACATCTGGGAATGTGTTAATAACAGTATTTGTCATAGGTTAAACTCTAATCTGCGATTTGTTGCATCATCTGAAGAGACGACAAGACTTTTGTCTCAGCAAAAACAGATGTTATGGGCTTAGCCAAGCTGTGAACATCAGAACACTTTTTGACGGTTTCATTTTGCACCAAATTATTAATGTGAAAGCCCTTGACATTAAAATGGACCATTTATTGTAACAATTGATTGGTTAGAAATAAAGTTATATGCTATTTTTAGTTACTATGTCCTTATGCGACAAGACTTTTGTCAGGCACTGTATGATCTTATCACACCATATGTAAATTGAATGCTACGTACCCTGCTTTGCAAGAGCACTGGCCGTGAACAATGCTTCTCTGGTCCTTGTCGATCGTTATTATCAATGAGTGTGGCTTCTGGGACTTCAGCATTGAGCGATAGCATTTGCATTTCGCTTCAACTTCACGGGCGTTTATAACAGAAAATGACACTTCGTGAATATACTCAGATTAAAAAATAATTATAACACTTGTCTTTTGCTTTTTTTTGCGATGCGATCCGTTTTTAAAAACTCGAGATTGATGTTTTCAGGAAGCGCTTCCAATGAGGTTATAAGGGACGTTGGCGCCATCTTCAGCAAAGCTTGACCTAGGTCCGGCCGTTGCTATGCGTAGTTAGGAGGTGGGCGGAGCTATGGATCAGTCTATTTCCGGCCACTCTAGACCCAAGGATTTTCGGGGCATTCCCCAACCAAAGCCAATGAGAAGTGAGTTTTCTAGCAAATCGGAGTTCTGGGAACTCTGTGCGGAAACGGCAATCGTGCAAAAAATTACTGGTATGGCCCTGTTCGATGTTCACATACCTATAGTAGGCTATATTTGGCTTGCATGACTGAACAAGCACTACTTTGATTCTCTGCTTTTGGATTCAAGTAAGTATGCCCCTTAACTGATCTCAATCTTGGATGAAGGTTGCCGCTCTGACATCCCACTCTAGTTCTCCTTTTGGAAAGCTGGAATGGATTTTGTGTTTTCATGATTAATGATACTTAGCCTATGCTACTTTTTCTATGCAGCTCCATACATATGATTGAAGGATCTTTCCAAGGACAGTCGTTTGTGAGTCGGCCTATATGGCCATTGGAATTTTAGATCTCTCAACATTCTTTGCATATTTCTAAATCTACTCCATTGTCGTCACTCGTTATGCGTGAGGTGCCCTCTGGCATTGGAAAAGAATCTTATTCCGTGGCGACAATAAAGCAAGGGTCAAAATGATAAAGGATTCAATAATTATAGATAATTATATCTATGGATAATTAATATAGATAATAATTCCTCTGTTTTTGGTGTTCGACTCAGCTCGTAACATTCTATTTTCAGAGCTGAGCTCTTCCTCGGTCGTACAATTGCTTAGCTAGGCTTTCTCCTGACTTTGATCTTGGAACTTTGGAAATTCTGTCCTTAAGCCCATCTGGAACCGGTCCCAGTCCAATCACTTACACAACTGCTCCTGAACTGAACTCTTGAGTCCAAAGATTGAATCTGCTGCGTTGCAGACTACAACATAGATGAAGATAATATTCATAAGGAATGGTTGGGCTCCTTCATATTTAAAGCTTTTGATTCAGCTTTGACACCATTTTCTAAATTTTGTTTGTTTTTCCAAGGTATTCTACTGTATCCAGTCTTAATTTCTACTGTTGCATATTTATTGTGTGATGTTTGTCATGTGCAACCTTATCAAACAGCTTGGGGTGGGAATCTAGTTTCAGGGTTTGACCCTCATTTGGGGGTCTGGTTTCTATTCTGCTTCAGAATTAAGACATAAAAGGATCAGTTCGTCACCTGTTGGTAGACTCACAATCTGTTATAGTGTTTCATTGTTTTCTGCATTAAAGAACCAGTGTGTAAAATGGGGGGGAAACAGTGACATCCAGCGTTCAGATTCTAGACTGCAGCGCTCACTCACTCACTCATGCTCACCCCTCCCGTCGGAAAAAAGACGGTGGTCTCCGAGGACCAAAACACTTTTGTGGAAATGGCGTCTTCCTCGACTGGGATTTATACACGCGAAATGCGTTCTCTAGCTGACTGGATTGTCCGTTATATCTATGGTTCGGGCTGCAGAACCAACATGGCGGTGCAAGATGGCAATGTCCCTAAAGCAAGGCCCTTGCTGTATGTATATATCAACGCATAATTATGAGGCTACGAAAAACAAACGTATTTTATTTTATGGCGATTATACACTTATATAAACATATTAATGGGTAGTATATTCAGATTTTGCCAATAAACTATGCCAAATATTACACACTGGTCCTTTAAGGAATTTAACTTTAATTCGTACCTCTCTAATGCGGATTAAATGTGCTAAATTTGGAAATCATGGGCATTGGTCTCTGTGCGCGGCCCTCTGCCTCAACCACAGTCAATGTTTAGGTCTCAGTAGCCTCATCAAACCTGGTATCCGTACCTTACTTCTAGGTTGGTGGTGGTTTTGCTTGTACCCATTCAATGTTCGTACTCCATTAAAGTCTTAACTTGGTGTTGGGCGATGCACAATTGCATGAGTCTGAATTTGGATGGTTTGCAAGTTATAAATGTGCGTGGTATGTGTTGTATTTTGCAAATGAATTATCATCCAGTGATGGTGCTTTGTCAATGAACATTTCAATTCAAGTTGTGACATCGTACAAATGTTATGCTATCATTTCATTTTCTCTTTCGATAAGTATGGCTCGGCTTACAAGTGGTAATCTAATGCCATGGCCACATTCTACCTACTCGTGACATTCATTCAGGTTCTGAGCGCTACATCCACAGCTCAATGCAGATGGAAAGTTCCAATTTACAAGCATGAATGTTGGTCATCTGCAGGTACTTCATAAATTCAGCCCTCAGCCTCAACCATAATCAATGTGCAGTTCTCATGACCTCATCAAAGTGGCGTCCTAAATTTACATAAGGTGGTCTTGCTTGCTTGCATGCAATGTTTGTGGTCCAATTGGGGTATGAGGTCTAATCTGTTGTTGGGCAGTGCATGCATGATTAATGCCTGAATAGCACGGTTTTCAAATGATAAATGTGAATGTTGTGTTCTTTGCGAATTAAATGTCATAAAATTATGCTGCTGTTGAATGATTGCAATGTTTATTCCAAAGTTGTCAAATCATTACAAATGCTAATGCCCTTTGCCTTGCCGGCAAACATTCACGGATACTGCATGCATATCCACCTCACGGCCACTCGCAGTGCTGCAGCTCACTAGTGCTTTGGTTATGGGTGCACTTTGCCTCGCCGGCAAACATTCACAGATACTGCATGCGTATCGAACTCACGGCCACTCGCAGTGCTGCAGCTCACTAGTGCTTTGGTTATGGGTGCACTTTGCCTCGCCGGCAAACATTCACAGATACTGCATGCGTATCGAACTCACGGCCACTCGCAGTGCTGCAGCTCACTAGTGCTTTGGTTATGGGTGCACTTTGCCTCGCCGGCAAACATTCACGGATACTATGTGTATCCACCTCATGGCCACTCACAGTGGCAAGGTTCAGGCTCTCGGCCATGGCCCCAGTAGCAAGTGACTACATGGATAAGTATCCGCAAATACATGCAACCTACCCACTGCACAACCGCTAGCTGTGGTCATTTCATGGTGCTAAGCTAGCACCTTGGTATAGGAGCACAACGCCTAGTGTTGCTATCACAGATACTTTGCTGGTGTCGACCTCTCATCCACTAGCAGTGTCACCGCTCATCCGCAGCTTGTGCAAACGCTTGTTTATTTATTCTAATGCATATTTTGTCTTCCAGGGCTATTCACCTTGATGACTCCTCAGTCCTGCAGATCCTCTTTTTGGGGATGGCTTCGCCCCTGCCTGCTACCCAGGCCGATCAGCGCCCCACCTCGCTTGAGGGTCTTCTTTATATATGCTTATGACGTGTTCCTGTCTGCTGTTGCAGAGATTTCACATCGCCTGCCGCCTTCCCACCACCACCAATTTCTGACTCCAGCCTCTTCAGCATCTACTTCATCCGTATGACCCTTCTGTCCAATGGGGGATGGCTTCGCCCCTGCCTGCTAGCCAGGCAGATCAGCGCCCCTCCTCGCTTGAGGGTTCACGAGGATGGAGTCATCGCCAAATACAGAATTTATTTCATGTCATTGCATTGTTAATAAATCTCCTTTTCTTAAATCCGAAGTCTTTGTGATTGAACTGACAGTTCATCACTTACCTTTGTACCATTGCAAGCTATTCATTGGACTGGAACTGCATAATTTTCAATAAAAAACTGGAAAAATTGGGGTGTCCTAAAACTTTTGACCGGTAGTGTAGGAGCATTGTCTGATATCAGAGGTGAGATCAAGGTCAAAATGCAATGTTCAGAAAAACCTAGAATACGTGTATTTACTCTTGCTGCTTACTACCAACATACCAGAACCCAAGTAATTAATAATTTTAAATAAAGAAGGGAGTTCTTCAAAACCACTGCACAGCATTGCCTCAGGTTTCAAATTCTAATTTTTATAATACAATTAAATATTTTCAAATACATGGATCAAAAATTTACACTAGTAAGGACAATATTTTCCAATGCAGTCTGTTTTAAGGTACTTCCATTTTATTTACACAATTTGTGTTAAAAAAGTAAGTAAAATGTTAAAAAAGCAGAACCTTAGCAATTCCAATAATTTATTTAATTACAAAATTTTCAGATTTTAATTTTACAATGCATAGTTGTCTCAATCTCAATGATGTAAAAAAAATAAATAACATTAAACACAGAAACCTCTCCGTATTAATTTCTTACATATTAATTTCTTTATACCCATACTCCATGTTTTAAGCCAAACAGCTTAGGAAATATGTAAAAATATTACATATTACAATTACTCAAATTGTATTAATTTCCTAAAGCCCAACATCCCCCTAGCGGTAACGCCGGCATTAAAGGATATTCAAATGACTTGCCGTGAGCCTCTGACCCTTAAGCGCATAATTGCTTTCAAGCTGTGCCTGTTCAAGATAGTCACTCAATTTATTTACTGAATAATCAAGACCTTTATATTAGCCTGTGATTATTAAGAAAGTTTTAAGAAATGACAGATCACTGAAGGGCTACATCGACAATGAACTTAATAGCGATATTGTATGTATGCAAAAAAAAAAAAAGCATAATCAATGTAGTTATCAAAGACAATGATGCTGGGTTTCAAGCTACAAACGCCTCTCAAGACTCAAAGCAGAACAAGATTTAAAGCAAGATTCAATGAATGAGGCTGGATTTGAACTCACTGCCCTTAAATACGCAAGTTGACATTCTTTTTCTTACTACAGCGCCACCCATGGGCCAATTGGAATCAAACTTGTTGCACCTCTCTATAGTGCCACCATCTCGCCGATGAAAGTAATTTGCATTAAGACTGCCCTTTTACACATCCTTAATAATAGTATAAAGTTTCATGATTGGTGACAGTTACAGTATAGGGGCCAATGAAATTTCTTTTGGTGGATGTCGGCGATCTTGTTTAAGCTATCGCTTTATTCTTACTCAATTTTATGGTATCTTTCACCATTATGAAGAATGTAGAATTTCAAGTACATCGGCCAATTTGTTTCACAGTTATGACCATTTGTTTGCTATAGCGCCCCCTATGGACGGATTTGCTA
The DNA here is from genome assembly GCA_029692085.1 of Gymnothorax javanicus. Taxonomy (NCBI): domain Eukaryota; kingdom Metazoa; phylum Chordata; class Actinopteri; order Anguilliformes; family Muraenidae; genus Gymnothorax; species Gymnothorax javanicus. Next base: position 111,901,222 of record CM056200.1, read on the forward strand.
AATTCTGAGAGTTTCAGAGACTTGGCCTGTAGATGTTAGATTTGTGGTTTGGTGAGGATTGGACATTGTTTTAAGGAGTTACAGCTCGTTATATCAATGTAGGCCACACCTTAAATTTAACCCCTTTGCGCAGAGGCCAAATATGGCTACTTATGCGTTACCCTGATTAATGCTTTATAATTCAAGATTTAAGCTTCATAGAGAGGGGTAATATGGCTGAACTGAGACAAGACACTTGCAGCATTTAGAATACCATCGTATTTCAGTTTATTTTCATGATTTTGGTGAGAAAAGGGGCCGCAAACATAAAAAAGTCTTCATAATTCAGCATTGAAATGATCAAAAAAATAATACTGAGGATTTAAAAATGGCTAGGCGTTAAAACAATACATTTCTGGGATCATAAACTCCTAGACCACAAGTATTCTTCATTTGAGCATGAAATCATATTTGGCTTCGAAAGAGGAAGCCAAATAAGACAGCTCTCCAGGTGGCTTCCCAAACACTCACAAATGGCACCCTGTCAAATCATAACATAATCATATTTTTAACACAAATCAACTTTTGACTTATGAAGTTTAATAAGAGTTAATGATTTTCTGGTTGAATTTAGCATGAGTTTATCAATATAAGTGCAGCCAAACATCAACGGTCACCAGTAACCTCTCCAAACCAAAAACATACCTTTTCTCCATGATATAGTTCAGAGTTTCGTCCATTTTTCTACAAAGCTGCATCAGCAAGCACACGTACTCATTAGAGGAACTGCTTATTTTACGGCCAGAACACTCAGACGGAAAGCTTGCTGTTTACAATTCCGATCATCCAAGCAAAACGCAAGCTTGTAACCAAGCTTTTCACACCCAATAAGGAGCAAGTATAACTCACTAACAGTAGTGTCTGAAATATTCTGTTTCCTTGAATGTGGTATAAATTCTAAAACAGATCGCCACATTAAGCGAAATGCCAGCATATCCTACATTGGTAGCAAAGGCTATCGACTACTCTTGTTACCCAATGTGACAAACTAGCTCTGTGATCATGGTGGTAAACTGAAAATAAGAAATAGCCAGCTGGCTAGTAGTAAGATAGAGCTGCATCATACAAAGACAATTTTACTCACAATTCAAGAGAATAAAACTCTCCATCATTGAATTGCTCCTCCAAAGAATAAATACTGTCGGCCCTCCAGTCGGTTCCATTCAGAAAAACTGCCATTTTCCATCTCAGAATCACATTTCCATATTTCAAATATAAGCTCAGCACTCCAGGCTTGATTCTGGAAGTCGTTTTTTCCATGCAATCACCTCATTCTCAGCTGCGCAAAGTCAAGAGAATACAACTAAACTGCTTTTACGCAAGTGTTTTAAATACATTTCTGAGAGCCCATCAATGTCTTTCAATTACTGAGGAAAGCTTATGCTATCTGGAATTGGATAAAAATCATGTCAATCAATAGGTAATTACCGGGAGAGTTTCGCATGGGCGTGAACTACAGCTGTGCTGTTACGCAGATGCCATTGAAACATCATTGAAGTGTTTGTATTTCCATGAGGGCTTGTATGAGGTTGCAAAAGACAGCTGAATTCTTCAACAGACAAATCTACGCATAAAATATGTGATGACTGTAATTGATAGTAGAATGACATGGTATCAATAACATGGCAAATTTTTGCTTCAGAAACTCATTTTTTGAACTACTTAATTGGGATACCATTGGCTCTCTATAGCTGAAGTCGTTATTACGAAGGACAACGATTTTTCCTGTCGCGAGCGATCATTTTTATAAACTGCTTAATGGATACTATGGGCATGCACATTGAGCAGTTTGAACATCAGGCTTAGCTGAGGAGTTTATTTCGTGCAACTCCTGGGAAACAGGGATGGAACATAACTTGTCCATATTCTAAACCGTGTTCGAGCTCGGCTTGCTAGTGAACATTCAAAAACTAATCTGGGTGTGCCATCTAGTGATAGAATAGTGTAACTGCGTGCATAAATAGAGCAGCTCCGTGCCCGCTGGCGTCTACATCTGCACAAAGGGGTTAATTGGCTTTCTGTGGACAGGTCTTTTAACATAACAAATTCTGTATGCTGGGATTTTCGATCTTCAGCTAATTTTGTGCAAATTGATTCCACTGTCTAGGAGGAGATAGAAATTAAAGGTTTCGAAAATAATTCAAAATGGTGGATAATATTAACATACAAAAATGGACGTGGGTGACATGAATCGGTTTGTACTGATCCGCAGAATCCAGTAGAAAAAGAATTTAGTTTCTAAATTATGGTTCAGAATCTATGGTTCAGAAGTTATAGCCCAAAATGCGTTGTACTGCTCTATAGCGCCACCATTTGACCAATCAAAGTAATTTTAATAAGGATAGCTCCAGATCTTTAACAAGACTATCAAGTTTCATGCTGACAGGTTGCAGCTAAAGTGAGTATAAGGGCTACTGAAATTTGATTGGCTGATGTCAGCCATGTTGTTTCTGCTAAAACCTTGTTCTAATTGATTTACCACCAGGGGAATGTTGGGCTTTAGGGAGTTAATGGTAGACCTAATATAAAATTATTTTGCACAGCTTCTGAATTTCTGCAGCGCACAAAACGGTATTTTTTTTTTCTGCATTCACGTCCGATTGGCTTGATATGCCTAAGAAAACCTCTCTAAAAATGCGGTTTTGCCGACTCAGGTTTGCATGTTAAGGCTGCTTATGTAAAAATAAAACTGTCTACAATCAGTGACTTTACCATAATGCAGGTTAACACTCAACCTATTTCCGAGTGAGCTGGCAATAGGGGGTTGCATACGAGCAAGACTTGCACATAGTTCTCGGATTGGGTATTCCAAATTCGAGTGGGATTGGAGATGTCAAATTAAAAAAAAATTTAAAAATCCTAATTACTGGTTGTGCTGCCCTCGGCGACAACAACTGCAATGAAGCGTTTGCGAGAACTGGCAATGAGTCTTTCACATCACTGTGGAGGAATTTTGGCCCACTCTTCTTTGCAGAATTATTTTAATTCAGCCACATTGGAGGGTTCTCGAGCATGAAACGGCCTGTTTAAGGTCATGCCACAGCATCTCAATTGGATCTAAGTCCGGACTTTGACTAGGCCACTCCAAAATCTTCATTTGTTTTTTTATGCCATTCAGAGGTGGACTTGCTGGTGTGTTTCAGATCATTGTCCTGCTGCAAACTGATGGTCGGATATTCTCCTTTAGGATTTTCTGGTAGAGAGCTGAATTCATAGTTCCATCAATTATGGCAAATCATCCAGGTCCTGAAGCAGCAAAGCAGCCCCAGACGATCACACTACCACCACCATGTTTGACTGTTGGTATAATGTTCTTTTTATGAAATGCTGTGTTAGTTTTACGCCAGATGTAACGGGACACACACCTTCCAAAAAGTTCAATTTTTGTCCCGGCAGTCCATAGAATATTTTCTCAAAAGTCTTGGGGATCATCAAGATGTTTTTTTTGGCAAATGTGAGATGAGCCTTTGTGTTCTTTTTGGTCAGAAGTGGTTTTCGCCTTGGAACTCTCCATGGATGCCATTTTTGCCCAGTCTCTTTTTTATTGTTGAATCATGAACACTGACTTTAACTGAGGCAAGTGAAGACTGCAGTTCTTTAGATGTTGTTCTGGGTTCTTTTGTGACCTCCTGGATGAGTCGTCGACGCGTTCTTGGACGAATTTTGGTAGGCCGACCACTCCTGGGAAGGGTCACCTCTGTTCCAAGTTTTCTCCATTTGTGGATAATGGCTCTCACCGTGATTCGCTGAAATCCCAAAACCTTAGAAATGGCTTTGTAACCCTTTCCAGACTGGTTGATGTCAATGACTTTGTTTCTCATCTGTTCTTGGATTTCTTTAGATTGCGGCAATGATGTGTTGCTTTTTGAGATCTTTTAGTCTACTTCACTTTGTCAGACAGGTTCTATTTAAGTGATTTCTTGATTCAACAGGTCTAGCAGTAATCAGGCCTGGGTGAGGCTAGTGAAATTGAACTAAAAAAATGTGGTTAATCACAGTTAAATCATGATTTAACAAGGGGGGGGCAATTACCTTTTCACAATGGGCCAGGTAGGTTTGGATAGCTTTTTTCCCTTCATAAATGAAATCATTTAAAAACTGAATTTTGTATTTACTCGGGTTATCTTTGTCTAGTATTAAAATTTGATGATCTGAAACATTTAAGTGTGACAAATAGGAAAAAAATTATGAAATCGGGAAGGGGACAAATACTTTTTCACAGCACCGTATGCTCTGGCATAGGACAAGTATATTTAGCAAGCCCCCGCCCCACCTCCTTTCGAATTAAAATAAAAAGTGTAAACTTATTCTTTCACTCACTTTTTATCTAAGAGAACTGTAAATCATCTCTAGTAATGACTGACATTACTTACTTTTGTGAATCAAATTCCCCACACGTTGCATGAACTTGCCAAACTTGTCACTGCGTGGGTGTGTCCGATACATTATACTGCTGTAATTTTCACTTGAACTGCCTGGATTACGAGATAGTAACGTCCTATGTCGGTTTTCTTCAGATGTAACTGCAATAAGTGGCATTGACTGATCAGACCGCTTCCCCTCTAATGAATGAAAAGTTTCAAATCGGCTGTAGACTCTGTTCTCTCCTGACGGATTTCTGTGCCAGCCCTTTGTTGGGATGTATAATCTGTCCTCTTGCAAAGAGTTTTGTCTTTGCTTTTGTACGAACGAGGCTGACTGATATTGCAATTGCCCAGTGCTTAAATGTATTGCTGAAGATTCCTGTGTTTTGTCTGTGAGATGGTTTTCCTTGTAAAGAGAGCTCACATTTGCCGTAGGGCGACTGGTAGCACCTGTTGCTTCCTTTGAACAACTACTGTTAGAATCTTGAACAGCTGTGCTATGGTCTGTTGTGAGGCCTGAGCCACTCTCTAAGGGAGTGGAAATTTCACTTGCCTCTGATATATCATATAAAGTTGTAAATTTATTGGGCCCGTTTTTAAAGAAGGGAGACTCAAAACTTGATGACTTCTGCACAGATCCCTTTATCTCCTCAAGCAGGGTTGCGGTGGACGCTGCCCTGGTGGGAAGCTCTTGCCAGTTGCGGGTTGAAGGGCTCTTTCTTTCCGCAATTTTGCAAAGGTCAGAATGAGACACGGACCTCTGATTTTCTCTCAGGTTGTTCTCTTGACGTATCTCAGATGTTATCCTCTTCGTTTGTGCTTCGTCAGTCTCTCTGCTTACCAAGGGGCTGGACATGTGGTGGTGCAGTGATTCCTGACTAACATTGCTCTGTCTATGTGGATCTGTTTCTGCCAAGGTGAACTTCTTGTAAATATCTGATTGCCTCCATCTTGCTCTGTCAAGGGTAGAAAAACTAGACTGATATACATCTCTCACAAGGCCAGAGTTCCTTCTGGTTTTCGGTTCACGCAGAGAATGAAAGCTGTGACTTTTTAAAACAAAGTCATGTCTCCTCATCTGGCTTTCCACAGACCTCACAGGACTCCATTGTACTGATTGATAAAGTCGTCTGCTGGACAGTAAAGTGCACTGGTCATCCTGGACAGTGCTGGACTGAGAATTGTTGATACTGTTGGCTAGAAGATGATCAGAAATTGAGGATTTCAGTTCAAGGGATGACCTCTGACTGGAGAGCGTATTTTGATTGGACCAACTTTCAATCCCATCATCCCATGTGCTGGCAAGCTCTGGGTTGGCGCTTGTGTTGCCCGTGTGCAAATCCGCATTACGAAGGTAGGACTCTATCCTATACATGCGCAAGAAGGCTTTGGTTGTTTTCTCCCAGGAAGGCAATGTCTGCTGCAGGGAGAGGACTTGTTTGTCTGTCCCATGGTAGGATTGGCGGTTGGTTCTATCACTTTTGTAAAGCTGTGTCCGAGTCCCTGCTTGCAGAGAATCACCCATACGTTTACACAAGTATTTCTTTTTTCGGAGTAAAACACGAGAATTGCCATCACTGGTTAAATTACCACTAGTCTCAGAGTTCATTTTGCTTGACCAAGTCTCTAGGCTCTCCCCACCATGTCCTTTCATGAAACCACTCGCCTCCAAACCTAGAGGTGGATCGAACAGGTTCAACAAATTGTTGCTTCTTTTTAACGATGGTCTGTTATCTTGACATTTGCGCTGCAGTTTAAATTCAAGTTCTAAAGAACTTGTACTGCTGCAGTATCTTCCATAGGATTCAATAGCACTTCTGCCAACAGAACGAATTCCGTTGTGTTTATCGTCTTGTGGCATTTTCTCCATAGTTGGAACTGTGGACCTGGCAAACATGACTCGGAATTCCTCATCAAAAGCTCGAACCAGCGGACCTGTTATGATCTGTACCATGCTGAGGTTGATTTTCTCATAAGACCACATGAAGCTGCAAATCAGACGCATGAAAACAAAGCAGAGCAACAATGTCATTTTCATGCAACCAAAAAAAGGAAGATTCAATAAAGGAATTTAACTGAATTGCTATATATAAAAGAATACATATCAAAACTGTTTGATTTTGAGATTGAAGTTATGGTAACATTTTAAGGTCCTCATGAATAGCAATTCATAGTGCAATTATTAGACACCAACTTTGGAAAAATTGTGTACATCATTCATTTTCATTGACAACTTCATTAGTCAATTCCAATCAATTCAGGAATACAAAAAACTAATGTGTTTCTTAACTAATTGTAAATTTATCTTTTGCCTTGGAAATAATATAAACAAATATTAATAAATTTATACACTAGTTAAAACTTTTAATAAGTAATAAATAATAAAAATAAAATAAAAAATAAAATACATGTATATTGTTAACTCATATCTAGCAGCGACATTCATTCATGTCTGTGAACTTATAGGCTTTTGGAAAAAATCTTTGGCCTGTGGGTGATGTTATGTGCCAGAGGGTCAAAAAATTTCAGAATGTTAACGGCAAACAGCGTGCTTACCTGTATGAGCCATAGACCACAGTTTTGCTGTCAACTAAAATAAACCTTTGGTCCATAGCACCATGAAACTTTGCTCCTGAGCGGCAGAGATAACCCAATCCTTTTACTGTGCGCACTCTCATGTTCTGTTGGTAAAACATCAACATAATAAATTACTAAGTAGATCTAGCATTGTGCATTACGGAAGGTCTCCTAAAATTTTTTGCCCACAAATTCTATGCATAATCAAGAAGTGACCCAAAACAGACCTTTAGACCATTTTTCTCAACTTGTCTACTTGGATTCCTTGACTGACAATCAAGAATCATTTAACTGAATTTTCAAAAAAGTTTACTTCTTTTATCTTAAGAGGGAATAAACAACAGAACAACACAGAGGATTTAACAAGGTTCAGAACAGGCCTGCATGTCATGCGCGTATTATTTTGGAATCAGACTTGCATTTCCTTTTGATTCAGTCTTTCCACTATAAGCAAATAATGTGCCCAAACCATGCAAAACCATGCAGGACAACTTGTTTATTAGACAAAAGACAACAAAAGTCAAAAACAGCCAGAGCATAAGCCAGTGTAATGGCTTTTTTCTGGGCACTGAGCAAAGTGCACTGAAAAATGGCAAACGTGGAACTGGATTCAGATGCGAAGATGAAATAGGTTTTATTATGTCTTTCCTGTAGCACAGAAAAGGCTGAAAAGGCAAATACAAAAACAAACAGGAAATGAGGTTCTAATATTCAACGTTGTATATATATATATATATACACATTCATTCCATATGAACGCAACCAAACTACAAGAATCTTCCATGGTCACTCAGATTTGGCTCAAATTTATTTTGGGAGCACCTCTATAAATAAAGCCAAGATATATTGTAGAACAAGTTTCATTACCGTGGGTAACTGCCCACTTGGTGAACTTGCCAATCCAAAATTGGGAAAAAAGTGATTTTTTTCAGCTAGGACCTATTTCAGGGTCTCCAAACTCCACTATTATGCCTTGGATGCAGTCAATCTTCCTTGTACAGAAAGACCTGTCCTCAAATAGAAGGAATCCGGCACAATTTAGCCTCTGTAACGATCCTGCCCTCATGGGCGGTCCTTGAAAACTGAATTTTTGATTTCCACCCATAAAAATGTTCATATTTGAGAGGCCAATATCTTGAAAAAGAAAAGAGAAAGATACATTTTGACAAGAGATTCTGAAAGCCTGCACCCAAAATACCCTGGGTAGCAATTTTCAGCCCATACCTATGATAGGTTTTGTGGGACCGTATCTCGGAAACCTCTTAGAGTAGAGCCTAAAATTTTGCATGTGTTCATAATGAATATAGAGGTGATTCCAAAATAAATTTGATCTAAATCTGATTCGGTGACCTGGGGACCTCTGGTTGACTTCATATGGAATGACCCATATACAACCCCAATTCTGAAATAGTTGGGATGAAGTGTAAATTGTGAATAAAATCAAAATGCAATGACTTTCAGATCAAATGAGCCAGTATGTTCTTTACAATAGAACATAGATAACAATTCAAGTGTTGAAACTCAGACATTTTACATTTTTATCCACAAAATGAGCTTATTTCAAATTTTCTGGCTGCAACAGGTCTCAAAAAAGTTGGGACACAGGCAAAAAAAGGGCTGAAAAAGCAATTAATATATAAGAAAATCAGCTGAAAGAACATTTAGCAAGTAATTAAGTTAACGGGCATCAGGTGTGTAACATGATTGGCTATAACAGGGATGTCTTAGAGAGGCTGAGTCTCTCAGAAGTAAAGATGACCAGAGGCTCACCAACCTGTGAAGGCTTGCGTAAAAAAATTGTGGAATACTTTGAAAACAATGTTCCTCAACATCAAATTGCAAAGGCTTTGAAGGTCTCATCATCGACAGTGCATGACATCATCAAAAGATTCAGAGACACTGGAAAAATCTCTGTGCGTAAGGGACAAGGCTGAAGACCTTTACTGGATGCCCGTGATCTTCGGGCCCTCAGACCCCACTGCATCTCTCACTGGCATGATTCTGTCATTGACATTACTAAATGGGCCCAGGAATACTTCAAGAAACCACTGTCTGTAAACTCAGTCCACCATGCCATCCACATGCCACCTAAAACTCTATCATGCAAAAAGGAAGCCATTGTTGAGCATGATCCAGAAGCGCCGCCATGTTCTGTGGGCCAAGGCTCATTTAAAATGAACTGTAGCAAAGTGGCAAAGTGTCCTGTGGTCAGAAGAGTCCAAATTTGACATTCTTGTAGGAAATCATGGGCGTCATGTCCTCCAGGCTAAAGAGGAGAAAGACCACCCCTCCTGTTATCAGCGTTCAGTTCAAAAGCCAGCATCTCTGATGGTATGGGGGTGCATTATTGCATATGGTGTGGGACACTTGCATGTTTTTAAAAGCACCGCGAATGCTGAAGGGTATATAACGTTTTTAGAGCAACATATGCTCCCCTCCAGATGACATCTATTCCAGGGAAGGCCTTGTGTATTTCAGCAGGACAATGCAAAACCACATACTGCAGCTATTGCAACAGCATGGCTTCGTAGTAGAAGAGTCAGTGTGCTGAACTGGCCTGCCTGCAGTCCTGATCTTTCACCGATTGAGAACATTTGGCGCATAATTAAACGAAAAGTCCGTCAAAGGAGACCCAAAACTCTCCAGCAGCTGGAAGCCTGTATGAAACAAGAGTGGGATCAAATTCCAATGGCTAAACTCAAGAAGCCTGTCTCCTCAATGCCCAGACACCTCCACTTTGTGTTAAAAAGAAGAGGGGATGCTACACCATGGTAAACAGGCCCCTGTCCCAACTTTTTTGAGACCTGTAGCAGTCATCAAATTTGAAATGAGATCATTTTGTGGATAAAATTGTAAAATTTCTCAGTTTCAACATCTGCTATGTTATCTTTGTTTTATTGTAAATAAAATACTGGCTGGTGTGATTTGAAAGTCATTGTGGTTTGATTTTATTCACAATTTACACTTTGTCCCAACTATTTCGGAATTGGGTTTATATATATATATATATATAAACAAAACTACGCTGCACAAACACAATAGTAACAGCGCTTTAGAAATGGGCTGTTAAAGACACGTGAATACACAGTTATAATGTCTACACAAGAGCAGCGCTAAACAATAGGCGTTTGAGACTTCGTACCAATTGAGTGTGAAGCATGCGGTTATGTAGGCGTAGGCATTGAATGACACAGTGATTACGTTTACATGCACATCATTATTCTTGTATTAATCGGAATATTAGTATATTCCGATTGCGTACCTGTCATGTAAACACGTGCAATAACCCGATTAAGGTCATTTTCGAATCAAAATATTCCGAATAAGACCCCTGGCATATGCCTGTTTTAATCAGAATATTGGGTCATGTATACACCTTAATCAGAAAAATGCCCCTGAACAGAATATTCAATTAGGCCTACGTCTGCGCCTGTTCAGTTCGTAAGGAATTCGCATTTTTGGAGCGAAGACGAGACGACTGCGTGCATTCAAATAATGAAAGACATGAACATAATGGTATATAGGCTATCGATGGGCGAAAGCACCGTAACAACGATATCTTTAAAAAGGTGCGCGAAAAGTAGAGAGAGGCTGGTTTTTTGAGAACTACCGACAAAGTTAAGCATCGCTGGAAAACTCTGAAGACGGCATATTCCAAAGCGGAAAAAAAAAAAACAAAACAAAACTAGCGGCTCTAATCTGGCCAGTTTCATTTATTTCGCGGCCATGGATGAAATTCTGGGACAGAGACCGCTGGCGATGGCAGTTGGCCAAGAAAGCGGAGTCGATGTCATCTTTGAAGCTCTAACCGAAGGCAACCAAAGCCATGACGATATCTTACGAGCGTTATATTTGCTGAAAACCCGATGTTGAGATTGGGCCAAAGTGGTAGATATGCCAATTAACATGTAAACGGGAACATTCCCGTAGCTCAGCGCATATAAACAGCTTATTCGGACTATTACCTTAACCCGAATATGGACCTTAATCGGAATATGATTTGCATGTAAACGTAGCCAATGAGAAACAGATGCGGAGGAGTGTGGAATGTGGGCCGGATCTTAATAGACCAGTGATTGAGGGCGCTGGAGGCGTGGCGTTACAGCCAATTAAATAGCATAGTTTTAAGTTATTCATTTAAATTGCTTGTAGCAATCATAGTATCAGTAGTTATCAGTTTTCTAATGATTGAAAAATGCAATACAAAAACAATTCATTTTCTTGTCAAAATACGTATTGATTTTCCTTATGTCCATTGTAAATATTTACATGTGTACACAATTGAGCAGCCAAACCCCTAACGTGACTATTACAAGAAAAATAAATGGCTAATTTGGACAGTTCTGTTAAAAGATGTTTTGTGCAACTTTTTACCATGTATTTATTGCTGTCTTTTGCTGAAGTGCAAATGGACTGTAACTTAACCTTTTTCACCTGGGATTTGCCATTAGAGGGTTTATAGCCCTGCTCTCACCTTGCCTTAAAGCGCATTACTTCTCCAAACCCGTTCCCAGCTACGTTTCCTAATTAGGTACTAAGTGTTAATTCCTTTAGTTACTAGAATCAATCAGTAGAATTACTGACCATCTCCCTTCAGCTTGCAATATTGTTATTTGCAATACTTATCAAGCATTTTTCTGTCCGCATAAATGGTGTCATAAAACATCAATGTCTTTAAAAGCTTCTGAATTCCTGTAACTCAAAAAATTGTCTTTTTTTCTGCATCAATATACAATCGGCTTGATATGCCTAACAAAATGTTTGTAAAAATGTGGTTTTGCCAACTCAGGTCCACGTGTTAAGTTTGCTTATGTAAAAATAAAACTGTCTACAACTAGTGACATTACCATTATGCAGGATAACTCTCAACCTGTTTCTTATTAAGAACCGGACAATTAATTGAATTAATTTACTGAGCCAATAGACTATCCAGAAGTTGCTTTGCCATCAATGATTTAGACATACAGCTTTGCGTCAAAGAGGAAGGCAACAATATGAGATTGCATGAATGGCAATTAACTGAAATTTCTAAAAATTCAATCTTGAAGTAGAATGTTATGTAATAAGTGCTGCTGAAGATGGTATTTGGTTTAGATTTCCTTTCTACGTAATTGATTTGAGAATTGCCATTCATACAATCTCATATTGTAGCCTCCCCACAACTTTCCTAGAAGCTGGAAACCTCATTATTGATTTTGCTACCATGAAAGTTTGATGCATGGCATGCATTTCAAATGATTTTAAATGCATGCCTTGCGTCAAAGTTTCGTGATGCACTAATAACCAATGTACTAATTTTTCAGTTGCCAACACTTCGATGTAAGAAGCATTGGTAATATAATAAATTAATTATTGTCGCACGGCTGCAACTCTATGTGTGCTGGGTAATGGGTCTCTGGTGAAAAATTGACAAATTTTTGAGGCTTTTTAATGGAGAAAAAGGGCTTTTTTGGGGGTTTGGAGAGCTTTATGGAAACTATTGATGTCCATCTCCACCTGCACTGAAGGATTCATCCCAATTCTCACTTGAAAATCATTAATTCATATTGACCTTAATTTTTTTTTTTTTTTTAATTGCAAATCATTGCTATATATATATATATATATATGTGTGTGTGTGTGTGTGTGTGTGTGTGTGTGTGTGTGTGTCATTTTTGGGTTATCTGAGTATATATGCTGCAGTGATGTTGCATGAATGTATAAATATTTATATGAATGAAAATATAAAAGAAAAACCAAAATGGAAATTGAATCTCTCACAAGTTGATCCAAATCATACATGGATTTGTGACTTGAACATAGTTCTCCCAAGTGCTGGGAATCAGGAGGGAAAAAAATAAATAGACATTGCAACTCACATCAAAAACGATTCACATTTTTTTCTTTTGTTTTTTCTTTGGTTTTTCTCCAGTTAGCTATGCTATGCTTCTGCAATAGCCTTCTGGTGCAAGGCTATTGTATGCATTCTGTATATAGCTCCAACCTCCATAGTAACTTTGTGGGGTAACTGATAGCCTACCTGAAGACAGTGGAGCCCCCTCAATCCACCATAATGTGTGAAACAGGCTTCCACCGAACAAAAAATGAACAAATGAAAACCAAATTTATAAAAAACAAGTTCATATGTGAACATAATTGAACATCCGTCATCACTTAAAGTCTAATTTCATGCCAAGAAGCCAAGTAAAATGTATAAACACAGAATAACGGGTAGCTAAATATCCACGGAATACTCCATGCGCACGAATGTGTATGCCTTATAATACTAACCAGTTGTGTGAAAAAGAATGTACATTTACAATGTTCGTCTAATTATTTTGAGCGCTTGCTCTCTATGGTATAGATTTGAAAGCGGTAAGGATGAGATAGTTTCATGTTATTCCATTACCAAACTTGTTACAGATCAGTGCTACAAACAAGCATGGCTGCCAGTCAAAAGCTCAGCCTCTGATTACTCTAAAGTCAAGAACACAGCCTTTGATTAGTCTACGGACTCAATCCAAGGGAATATTGGATTGTAAATGTCCAACAATAACTGTTCTGAACACAAGAAATTATGATAAATGATCAAATAATACATTCAAAGTTGGACTTATCATAATAGATGTATTTTACAAAGTCTTCAAAAAGACACTGGAATTTAAGGCTCGATTAAAAAAACTTCTGAAAGGGATAAGATTGCATTGGAACTCTCACTGAAACGGGGTAACACATAATTTCTGAACAAAAAAATTAAAGTCATTCGCATGTAGTGTTCTGGAGATTTTTAATATTTAATATACAGAGAATTTTGATGTCACGGTGACGTTGACCAGTGACGACACTGTCAGACTGAAAAGAGATAGAGCAGCAGGTCTGACTCTGAAAAGGCTGTTGTTTGAGCGCCATTGTGCGCACCGTTATGCAGATTTTATTTTTAAATTACTGAGGTGAAGTGTCGCAGTTGTATGTTGGGGAATAAATTAATAGCACTATGTTGGCTAAAGATTCAGTGGTTGTATGATCTCAAGGTTCATATTCAAATTAAAAATATTGGTAGCAAAAAGACCCCAGGCTGAAGAAAATAGACCCGGGGCTAAAGCCCAATAGGCAGGCCCTATGATACCATAGCCTGATACACACCTCTGTTTTGAATACTCTGACTGCATCCGAATAGTCAAAAAAAATCATGTCCTATCATCCAATTCCTAACCACTTTTCTTAAATCTTGATCGAAAATGTCATGAGTTAAAGGAAAGGTGTAAAGTGGACTTTATAATGGCTAAGGAGTCCAACTGTGCTAATAAGAAAATTCCAATGCACTTACACTAGGCGACGTGATTATGCGTCTCTTGCCTCTCATGTTTGTTCTCCTGATTGGCCGGATGGACGGTTGAGGCTTTAAATATCACTGCAGCACAGAATTGTGGAGTGGCGTTTACTCCATCCTTTGTGCAAATGATGGTTCAGTTTAACCTATGCTGAAGGTGGTACGATAGGAAGCATTGAAACACCTTTCCTTATCTTTTAGAGAATTCAAACACACTTATCATGGCTGTCACATAAATACCTTTGGGTCATTTTCTAGAAGTTAGGAATTTTCCTATTCAAAAATGACTAATCGAATGAAGCCTCTGTTCAGGGCCTTTGAGGTTTAGTCCATACCATAGAGTTCTCTCACCCTACACCTGGGAGCATAGACTGTATAAAAAGATGGACGCAGCACCCAGGTCTGAGAAGTGAAGCCCATGCGGAAATCTCTGGAAATTGCATTCTATTTAATCACCAGCAGACGGTGACGTCGGTGGTTGCAGATAGAAGTTAAATGCTATCGAAGACTTTGAGAAAATGACCCTACTTTCCCACCTGATTTATTATTTCTATAATGATTTTCCACATTATTTTATGGTATCTATCCCAAGTTTGAAGTCTCTTTCGATATATCATGATGTTCATTTTTGTAAATTATTGTCCCAAATAGACGAGAATAAAGGATAAAGCCAGAATTTAGGGGCGTGGCTATCCTCTGGTCCTCGTCAGATACGATCAGATCCACATGTAGATCCACCCCTCGCTCCTCCCTGGATCTTCAATTCACACTCTCGTCCAATAAAATCACATCCGGTTTCAAAATGACAAAATGGCGCTGCTCACATTGCCAAAACTGAGGCTTCCTAAATGGTATGCTGAAACCAATGGGTGATGTCGTGGTTGCTTCGTCCGTCTTTTTTTACAGTCTATGGCTGGGAGTGATAAAAACATTCAGAGTAAATTGAGGTTGTTCGTCTCCTCCCGGTGGCCAATTGTTGGCACATATATGCTCCATACCATTGTAACCAATAAGTTCAGTTATTAGCTAGATTTTCAGAGGTTACTTCTATGTCAACACGTACCTCGATGCCTTTGGATATGCACGAAGGGTAAATATAATAAGTGACTTGATCTTTGAGAAATAGTTTTTAAAACTAAATTTTGCAATAGGTAAGTAAATCCCGCTGACAATATTTTTACATAAACCATTCTCAGTGCTTACATAAATTTGACTGTTTTGGCGCTTTAAAGTACAACCCCATTTCCAAAGAAGTTGGGATGCTGTGTAAAATGTAAATAAAAACAGAATGCAATGCTTTACAAATCTCATAAACCCACATTCTGTACACAGTAAAACATAGACAACATATCTGATGCTGAAAGTGAGACACGTTACCATTTCATGAGAAATATTAGCTTATTTTGAATAGGGGCAGCAAAAGGCTGGAAAAGTAAGTGGTACTAATAAAAAACAGCTGGAGGAGCATTTTGCAACTAATTAAGTTAAATGGCAACAGGTCAGTAAAATGACTGGGTATAAAAAGAGCATTTTAGAGAGGCAGAGTCTCAGAAGTAAAGATGGGCAGAGGTTCACCAATCTGCAAAAAAACTGAATCGAAAAATTATGGAACAATTTCAGAAAAATTTTCCTCAATGTAAAATTGCGAAGACTTCGAATATCCTCCCATCTACAGTACAAAATATCATCAAAAGATTCAGAGAATCTGGAGAAATCTCTGTACACAAGGGACTAGGCCGAAGGTCAATATTGGATGCTCGTGATCTTCAGGCCCTCAGGCGGCACTGCATTAAAAACAGGCATAATTCTGCACTGGAATTCACTGCAAGGGCTCAGGAACACTTCCAGAAATCATTGTCTGTGAACACAGTTTGCCAGGCATTCCACAAATGCAAGTTAAAGCCATATCATGCAAAGAAGAAGCCATGTGAACTGAAATGCCGCCATCTTCTCTAGGCCAAAGGAGGCACAGTGCTTAGCACTACTGCCTCACAGCAAGAGGGTTGTGGGTTTCTGTGTGGAGTTTGCATGTTCTCCCCGTGTTCGCGTGGGTTTCCTCCGGGTACTCCGGTTTCTCCCACCCACAAAAACATGCATCATAGGAACACTCCTACCAGTACCCCTGATTAAGGTACTGGCCTTAGAACTGGAGTTGGTCCCCGGGCGCTGCTCTGTGGCTGCCCACTGCTCCTAACTATAGGATGGGTCAAATGCAGAGGACAAATTACCCCATGGGGTTCGATAAAGTGTATCTTATCTTATAAAGCTCATTTAAAATGGACAGAGGCAAAATGGAAAACTGTTCTGTGGTCAGATGAATCAAATTTTGAAATTGCTTTTGGAAACCACCGACGCCGTGTCGCGAGGACTAAAGAGGAGAGGGACCATCCAGCTCATTTCAGCGCTCAGTTCAAAAGCCTGCATCTCTGATGGTATGGGGATGCATTATTGCCTATGGCGTGGGCAGCTTACACATCTGGAAAGACACTATCAATACTGAAAAGTATATAGAGGTTTTACAAGAACGTCTCTGACAGGGAAGGCCTTGCATACTTCAGCAAGACAATGATAACCCACATGCTGCATCCATCACGACAGCATGGCTTCACAGCATGGCTTCGCAGTAGAAAAGTCCGGGTGGTGAAATGGTCTGCCTGCAGTCTAGAGCTCTCACCAAAAGAGAACATTTGGCGCATCATAAAATGAAAAATCTGGATAAGAAGACCCAGGACTATTGAGCAGCTAGAATCCTACATCAGACAACATCCCTCTTCCAAAACTCCAGCAATTAATCTCCTCACTTCCCAGACTTTTATTGACATTTATAGACGAAGAAGAGCGGATTCGAAACAATGGTAAACATGGCCCTATCCCAACTTTTCTGAGATGTGTTGCTGCCATCAAATTCAAAATGAGTAAATATTTTTCAGGAAGTGGTAAAATATCTCACTTTCAACATGTGATATGCTGTCAATGTTATATTGTGAATAAAATGTGGGTTTATGAGATTTGCCAATCTTTGCATTCTGTTTTTATTTACATTCTGCATAGCATCTCAACTTTTTTGGAATTGGGGTTGTATTTAGCAGAACATTGATCTTCTGCAAACTGTTTTTTTCAAAACTTACCGTCAGTTTTTGAATTTCAACATTTTGCTGTTCCGCCATGGAGAAAAAAGCATTGATATGAGAATCATCAAGAAGTACGTAGACTGCAATTCCCCTGAGAGATGCCTCAACAATCTCCTTGAATATGTCCACATCAGTAAAAATGTCCATCACGATGGATAAAACCTGTAGCAAAAGAAAAAGCTCAATGATGTATGTCTTGTTTTGGATGGGATCATAGTAAGCCTCAGATACTGTTTGGTTCCTCGGGCTTCCCCAAGGAGCAAGGTCAGTGCTAATAAATCTGCTTCTGCACATGTTAGGGCCTGACTTAAACGGATTCTGAATTGGTCAGGGCTTGAAGGTTTCTTCGAAGCAACTGAGAAATATAAAGAATAAACCAGGATAGGTTTAGTTCATACTCTGAATAATCAATCAGTGTCCGCAATTCTTCATCCATTTCACGAATGCTGTGTGAAGCATACAGGAAATGTTGAGGTGGCATTTAAATTTAAGTATATGGCAGACGCTACAGTCTACAACCCCAACTCGGAAAAAGTTTACACATTATGGAAAATGTCAGTCAAATCAAAATTTAGTCATTTGAATAGTCCATTCACCCTCTACTGCATTTAGAACACTCCAAAAACATATGTGATGCTTTAATTTGCGAATTCTATTGTTTATTGAAAATATATTCTCATGCTTTTTAATGCTAATGGTTGCAGTAATAAGGCGATATGAAACTGGTGATGTTAAACAGGTGAGGTAATAATGTTATAGTATGATAGGAGCCTCCAACAGACTCGTCTCCCATGAGCAAAGATGGGTTGAGGCTCACAAATTTACCAACAGATGTGTTAGCTTATATTTCATCACTTTGAGAAAACTGTTCCCCGAAGACAAAACAGTTGGATTTTGCCCTTTACAGTACATAGGATTATTAAAAGATGGTGGGTATATGATCAAAGCCCAGAGCCAAAAGAGCAGGGCTGAAAACAACTTTTGAATGTGTGCGATCACCAATTCCGCAGACATCACTGTTTTAAGAACTGAGGAGCTGTCATACGTCTACAACGGATATCACAACATTGGTTTAGAAATACTTTAGTAAACCTTTATCACTCAACACAACTTCTGTTGCAGATGCAAGTTACAGATGCGAGTTAAAGCTTAACTATGGAAAACTGAAGCCATACATCAAAACTGTCCAAAAGCGCTGACGATCTTTCTGGGCTCGGTGTCATCTGAGTTGGACAGTGGCACAGTGGAAAGATATTTTGTGATCCAAAGAGTCAACACTTTAAGTGGTTTCTGGATGTTCTTTCGACCAAAGACGACAAAGACAACCCAAGCTGGTATCAGCATCAGGTCCAAATGCTAGTGTCTGTCATGTTTATGGGAGTGTATCAGTGCACATGGCTTAGATGACTTGCATACTTGTGAGGGCACGATTAACCCAACCCCATAAACAAAAGTTTTTCACTTTAACCCTAACTAGGTTCAAAGCCAGAAAAAGCATTTTGTTTCACATAATAGGACAATTAAATAAACATATAATAGGACCATGAGATAAACATATTCTTGATTAGCTGGTTGAAGCGCTTCACTGAAGCCACATAATGCTTAAATTGTGAGAAATGTTCAAACCCAACAAGCCATTTTTTATGGCCACAGAATTACATCAAAGGAAAATATATAGTTCTTATGCACTATTGTACACTCATTGCTCTGTAATTCAGCAGGACATTCTCGAGATCATTGTACACCTTGGGATTTACACTAGAATCTAAAATAGGCCTGAAGCTAAGCAGGTTTGGAAACAGTAACTGCATTTGATGGAGCCATATATGGGTCCGTAGGTTTCATGGGTTTAATGCAGAACGATTTGCATTCATTTTGGAGCAAAATATGCGGTCATTTTGACGTTGTTTATTCCAGGGCCGTCCCTGCATTTTCCAGCGTGAAAACACTAAACCACATCCTGCATATACTGTAAGTTCAAAGCTGCACAAGCAGAGGGTGTGGGTATTAAACTGGCTTGCCAGCAATCCTAATCTGTCTCTGATTGAAAATGTATGTTGCATTGTGAAGGAAAATATTTATAGCAACAAAGGCCAAACATACTTATGCCACTAAAGACCTGCATGATGGAGGAGAGCAAATTGTACTTGCTAGACTTGATTAACTGGTGTCTTCAGGGCCCTACACTTAATGACTGTGATTAAAATGCAGGTAAAGTTAAACAGTGGTAAACAGACGACTCTGCTGACTTTTTTGGATTCTGCTGTCAACACTTTGTATATCTTTTTATTAGCAACTAAATTCAAGTTAGAATGAAAATATTGTACTGTTATATTGCTCTCAATATAGTGCAGGGTAAATGGACTTTTCAAATTGGTCCTTTCTGATTTTTTTTTTTTTTTGCATTTTCCATGATGTGCCAACTTTTTGGGAATTGAGGTTGTAGATCCTAACTTGCTTTATCACAATAAATAAATGTATACTGTATAATATTAATGCAAAATGAAGTTATAATAGTTAGCTCACAATTTTGGAATCCATTACAAAAAGATAATAAGTAGAATGAAAGATACCTGTCTTGCCTCTTGAATTTTTTTTTGAATCACCTCTTTTATGGATGGGAAATTTTGTCTGGGTGGGTGAAAGAGCAGGTCAATGTTTGTTGCCATATTCTCACTCTTGTCCTCTGGCCAGCCCAGATCAAGGGCTGGTGCTTGAGAGTCAGATTCCTCAGGCCAATATGTTCCTGTTGAGCAAGTTTCATCCACGACAGCAGAATTTTCATTGTCCCCGTCAGATGTGGCTGGTTGCTGAACTTTCTCCAAAATATAGGACAGCTCCTGCTCGGAGAGGAAATTGCTTATCTGCTCAGTCTTGAGGAAATTGTAATATGCTTCTTTTCCACCACTAACCAGGGCATATATTGCTAGCCTGTATGCTTCTCTGTAATGTGGCTGAACATATTCCTTTGAATCAAGCTCTCCCATCAAGGAGGGCTGCGGAGATGGCTGGTATTGCACTGGGGCTGCGGACAGGTACATCTCTAGTTGTTGATGTGAATTTCTTGAATGATGCCACCTATGAAATATATAGTTTGAGTAAATTGTGTAGCACATTTTGTCATGATTATGCCTCGGTGTGCGCATGCGCACAGCGAGCATACGGTACTCAGTCTGTGTATTTGTTTGTTTGTCTGTCTGTTACCATCATAACTGCGACAGCGTGTGCATCCAAGCTAAAGTAACAATGCCAACGAGTGACAAACACTGTTCTCTTGATTTTAAATGTGCCAGAATTTTGAAAAAGGATTCAGTTCATTTTTTGTAGCACTTCATGTTTCAGTATACACGTTTTGTGTACATAATGTTAAGCCACACCCACATGATTTTGGCACAAGGACCGCACTCTATTGACTGTTTATGTATTCAAGCTTGCTTTTATGTTACTGTACAACTATTGTACATCAGTAGTGGCTAAGCAATACACACCGAGGCATCAGCACCTCTGGTGCTTTCATTGTTTTTGCATGAGTTCAGAGAAGTCGCAAAAACTGTTTACTACCCATTAAATTGATATAAAAATCCCAAGACAGACACAAAATAAAGATATTTTTAGTACTGAGATGTCAATTCTTCTTTCCCCAAAGGATATTTTAAAATACAAAAGCTACAGGATGCTAGAGACTACAGTGTAAATGAGTTGCTTGCTGCTAAAATTATTTTCCACTCAATTTTATGACCGTATTTTGGACTGCTGCCAGAAGAGAAATTAGAATATGCCAAATTTATCAAACGTTAGAAAGCCATGTAAAGGATAAAACATAACCAGTATGCATTGGTGCCACTTATGCTGGGGACACCATCACATTTTGCCAGAACCCATTTCATCCCTAACCCCTTTTTGAAAGTCTTTACTCAGTTAAACCTAGTGTAGAAAAATACATAGACACATATCGTGTCATTAAGAGAGAAAAAGAGCTCACTGATCAGTAAAACCACAAAGAAATATTTTTTTTGCTACCTAAGTGCTTTGCACTTGCTCATTATCTTCGGTTGCTTCCAAAGATGTTTACAGAGAAACATCTGACCTTTTTTAAAGGTAATGTTGGGGCTTCTCAGTCCCAATCCAGGTAAGCGATGAAGGCTTTGGAGGTGTTCCTAATAAACTGACTCAGAGGAACATACTAAAACAGATGGTCAACAGGAATGCAATCCCAATCCCGGAAAACTGATACTTAGGCTTGGGAGCTTGATCCTATGAATAAGACTCCGAAGGTAATTATGTTTTTCTCTATCATTAAAGTATTGATAAACACATAAAAGAAGAGGTTACTTGTAGGCTTGGTAAGACAAAGCATTATGATCCAGCAACCATACTCGACAGAAAATAACATAACATAACATAACATGAGTGGCGAGAACAGGCCATTCAGCCCAACTAGGCTCGCCAGTTTCTTTTTACTATTGTGAATACATCACTTCAGATGCTCAATGACTCAATGGTATCTAGCTTTAAGTCAAGCATTCTCTTGAAAATTCCCAAGGTTTCTGCCTCAACAATATGGTCAGGCAAGCTATTCCACATCAAAATTACTCTTTGGGTGAAAAAATATTTCCTAATATCAGTGCTAAATTTACCCTTGGTCAACTTCCATTTGTGACCCCGAGTTCTACTAACAAAACTTGGCCGAAGGAATCCAACATAATTCACTTTGTTCATCCCTTTAACATATTTAAAGACCTCAATCAGATCACCCCTAAGTCTCCTTTTCCTAAGACTAAAAAGATTAAGGATCTTCAGCCTCTTCTCATAGCTTTCACCTTTTACACCTGGAATTAGCTTAGTGGCCCTTCTCTGAACTTTTTCTTGAGCCTCTATATTTTTCTTAAAGTATGGTCCCCAAAACTGTACACAATACTCCAGATGTGGTCTGACGAGTGTGTTGTACAAGGGAAGTATCACCTCCCTAGATTTGTACTCAATACTTTTGGCAATGTATCCCAGCATCCGATTGGCTTTTTTAACTGCTACAGCACAATGGCTAGGACCTGTGAGGGTTTGGTCAACAATCACTCCCAGATCTGTTTCATGTGGAGCACATTCCAGTTTTAAACCTCCCATGAAGTAATCCTATCTAATGTTTTTATTACCTACATGTACAACTTTACATGTCGCTACATTAAATTTCATTTGCCACATTTCTGCCCAATTCTGGATTCTATCCAAATCACCCTGAATCACTTTAGTGGACTCTAAACTATTAGCCAAACCTCCCAATTCAGTATCATCTGCAAATTTAACTAATTTGCTCTCAATATTCCCATCAAGGTCATTAATGTAGATGAGGAACAGCAGGGGTCCCAACACTGATCCCTGAGGGACGTCACTCCCCACCATACCTAGCTCAGATGAGATTCCACTGACCACCACTCTTTGTGTTCTGTCCTGTAACCATTTTGAATCCACTCCAGAATGCCTCCTGTAACTCCAATGGAGCTCATTTTAAAAATTAGTCTCTTATGCGGTACTGTATCAAATGCTTTTGAAAATCCAAGTATATAATGCCATAAACCCTGCTCTGATCATAAGTCTTGGTGGCCGCTTCAAAAAATTCCAGAAGGTTTGTCAGGCATGACCTTCCCTTACGGAAACCATGTGGGCTATCCTTCAAGATATTATTACGTTCAAGAAATAATTCCAGCTCGTCTTTTATGATGGATTCCAGTATTTTGCATGCTATGCAAGTTAAACTGACTGGCCTGTAATTTCCTGGCTCAGTACGGTCACCTTTCTAATATATTGGTATTATATTGCCCTGCTTCCAATTATTTGGTATTTCTCCAGTTTCTAAAGACCGTCTGAAGATAAAGGAAAGCGGTTTAAAGATGATCTCACTAACTTCCCTGAGCACTCTAGGGTATAAGCCATCAGGACCCGCCGCCTTATCTGCCTTTAGTTTATGCAGCTTGTCTAATACTTCATTATCCCTAACCTCAATTTCCGCTAAATAATTTTGAGCATTGGACATGCCTTCTGGCAGAATAAAAACCCGCTCTGTGGTAAAATTCTCAACAAAGTAACTGTTTAAGGTATCCACAATATCCTTGTAATCAAATAGCAGCTATCCATATTTCTTCTTTATGCACTTAACCTCCTCTTTCACTTTCCTTTTGCTGCTATAGTACTGAAAGAAGCGCTTAGGATTAGTTTTTGCCCCTTCTGCAATTTGTCTTTCATACAGTCTTCTAGCATTCCTCAGCTTTTTTGACCACAGTCCGCATTTTACAGTATTCAGCCTTAGTATTCTCATTGTTATCCTTTATGTGCATCTTATAAAAATTCCTCTTTTCTCTCAAACTCCTATGAATTAGCTGTGGTCATCCACTGAGGATTCTGCTTTTTCAGCTTACTTTTGGACACCTTTGGAATTAATTTGCATTGTGAATCAAGTAAAACCCCCTTAAATCTTTCCCACATCTCATTTACAGACTCACAGTCAAAGAGTGTCTCCCATTTTATTTTGCTTAGATATGAGCGCACCCTGTCAAAGTTTGCTCACCTAAAATTAAAATTTTGGTTTTCGAAGACACCTTTTTAACTTGCCATGAAACATCAAAATTAAGAGTAGAGTGATCACTAGTTCCAAGTGGCTTCAGTACCTCAACATTGCTAATACTATCAAGGTCATTACAGAGCACTAAATCTAAAATTGCCTTCTCTCTTGTAGGTTTATTAACATACTGTTCCAAAAAATTGTCATTTATAACATCTAGAAATTCTTCCTCCCCTTTGCCCTGTCCTTTCACCATTTCCCAATCAATACCAGGATAATTGAGGTCTCCCATAATAATAGTCCCTCCTCTACACGCTTGTCTAATCTTCTAAAAGAGCATTTCATTGACAATATTGTCCAAAGCTGACGGTCGATAGCATACTCATGTGTTTAGACCTGTCTCATGTATGCCAATGAGCCTGACCCAGATATCTTCACAGGGCAAGGAATGTTCAATTTCAGGAATTTCCTGCACATTTATGTTTTCGTTCACATAGAGTGCTACACCCCCTCCTCGCCAATTACATCTATCCTTCCTAAAGAGCTTATAACCTTTTATATTATATTCATCTCCATCCTCTTCACTAAGCCATGTCTCTGTAATCCCAACCATGTCATAGTCCTCACTAATCATAATGGTCTCAAGTTCTGGAAATTTATTTTTTATGCTTCTTGCATTTAAATAAAAACATTTTTTAGGTTATTATGAATGCCCCTTCGATTTCCCAATTGCCTGCTGCTCCAAGCCCCCCACTACACTTTGTTGTTTTAAAAATATGTCATCAATAGTGCATGTAGCGCTGTCAGCTTCCATCAGGGCAGTCTGCATTTCCCTATGTATAACACTCTCTAGCCTCCCTAGCCTAACCCCCTGCCCCCAAGTCCCTTGTTTAAATAATCCCTGTCCCAGAAGAAGTTCCAGTGCACCCTCAACTTTACACCAGGTTACGTGTTAAACCTAGTGCAAAGGTACGGTAGAATCCCGGGTTCAGGTGTAGTATCTGCTCCCAAGCTTGTACAGGTCATCCCTGTCCCAGAGAAAAAAGTTTTTTATAAGCTATTTCCAGTGCACCATAAACTTGATTTTGAACAGTAGACTACAAATTTCCATATATCTACAATATCAGGTTTGATACAGTCCACTTACGTGTTAAACCTCCAGATAAAATTTCTGCTTCCCTCTGCCATTTTGATCAAGCATGTATCACATGACCAAACTAGAATTGGCTAACAGAGAAGAACCTGTTAACACTAATATTTTTATTGAAAATTCAGATGAGTATCTGCCTTCCCAAGGTAACTTCTCAGCTAATTCCAACAAATTTGTCTTGTAGGACAGAACCTAAAATGTCAGATAGAACTAGTTAATCCTCTTACCTATGTCATTTGTCCCAACATGGACCATGACCACTGGATCCCTCCCCATTCTGGCCAGGAGCTTGTTTGAACACTCCAGGAGGTCTCCTACCAGGGCACCAGGCAGGCAACACACCGTACGAGACTCCTTGTCGCGTGAACAGACTAAGCTGTCTAATTCCTCTAATGATTGAGTCCCCCACTATCACTAACTCTCTTTTCTGAGGGGAAGAGGCCAACAGGGTGCCCTGATGCTCATCAGTCCCCCCTTATATATAAAATAAGTTTATATATACCAAACCACAGGGAAAAGGAGCAGGACACATACTGTAATAGACCAAACCTAGAATTAAGTAAGGGAGATAGAATTCAGGGAAGGGACTGGGTTAATTAATTGTTTTTTTTTTTATTTTTATTTATTTTTTTTTTTATCAATACAGTATCACCATTCAGTCTGTGGTTAATGTTGCCCTTCATTGATCTGTCATTTCTTAATACTTTCTTAATAATCACATGCTTATATATTGGTCTTGAATATTCAGTAAATAAATTGTGTGATTATTGATCAAGCAATCTTGAACAGGGTCAGCTTGAAAGCAATTATGAGTTTAAGGGTCAGAGACTCGCAGCACGTCATTTGAATATACCGTGACGCCGGCATTACCGCCAGTGGGACTTTGGACCTTAGGGAGTTAATTGAGCAGTGACAGAGCTTTAGGATGTAGTCTGTGAGGTTACATGAATTAAGATGGGATGTTCATTCGATAGCTTGCTTAGTTATTAACTTAAGCTTTGTATGGGAGGTATCCACTTTAAACAAAAATAAAGCGCTATTTTTTCAGCGAACCAGGATGCCTTACCACTCTGGCCTGTGAAACCAGCTATCTGCCTGACATTTAAGCCTGTATAGTATCTCATCTTGAAACAAATAAGCTAATTAAAAAATTGTCACTCCTTTGTGATAATTCATGCTATGAACAAACTTCACCTTATTTTTCCACTGACGCTTGCAGTAATCAGATGAATTGAAAGGAGCTCATACTTGAACATATATGAAATGTGATTTAGCTGTTTGATATTGCTCATTGCTATGTGTCATAACTCTCGTGTAAGTCTCCTTCATGTCTTCTCCCATCCCACAGCTTGTGTGGCTTTTATATGTCTTGTCTCCTTTGATTGGTTTACACCCCACGTGCCTTCCCTGCCAACTGTTATGCACCTGTGCTTTCCCATCCCCTCACGTGTGTGTTTCTGTGTATATATTCCTTACTTTGAGAGAGCAAGTTGCGGGATTGTACAAATCCCAATTCCAATGAAGTTGGGACATTTTGTAAAATGTGAATAAAAACAGAATTCAGTGATTTGCAAATCCTTTTTGACCAATATTCAATTGAGTACAGTACAAAGACACGATATTTAATGTTCAAACTGATAAACTTTATTGTTTTTTTTGGAAATATTCACTCATGTTGAATTTGATGCCTACAACAGGTTCCAAAAAAGCTGGGACAGGGGCATGTTTACTACCGTGTTACATCACCTTTCCTTTATTTGGCACTGTAACTTTGCAATACTTTTTCTTTTCCTTTAAAATACAGACTTTCTCTTCCAAGTTCTATTAATTGGAACAAGCTCCCAAGCTTTACTCCCGGTCTCCAAGATTGGGACTGCAATCCTGTTAAACATCCTTGAGTCTGTTCCTCTGCCCAGTATATAAGGGGCACATCCCAAGCCTTCTGCTGTTATTAGGATTGGAGCTGTGTTTCTGCTAATGTCCCTGGTCCAACGATCTGACAGTTCGGCTCTGGCAGAGAGTGCACTCCATCTGGCAACTGTCCCGGATGGCCACTGGCCAGGCACGGACATGCCCCTTGCACCTGGGCCTAAACCATCAGTACTGAACTATGTCATTCTGCTCTGGGCTCCATCCCTCTGTCAATACCATATTTCTATCAATAAGCCCTACTATGGGATTGTACTCTGACTCCGCATTTGGTTCCTAGTCCAGATCATAACAGCTAAGCATGAGATGCCTTCTGTTTATTCCCCAGACCTTTTCCTCCTGGTGTAGTGGCATAGTGTGGAGTTTGACATGTAAAATGCTTAGTAGGCCAGGAGATATCACCACATATCTTGCTAAAAAATCCAGACTGGGATAAATTACATAATATTCCCCTCAAAATATTACAGTATTCTTGCTGAAGGCAGCACTGACACAACCATCTGATGTTGTAGTAAGTGGCCAACAGGGTGATTTAAAGCCAGGTGACACCCAAATATTAGTAAAAGCTGTTTGTTGATTTTGGTTTGACCTAAGGAGTACCTCTTTGCATTGTCTCCAGGGTTTTGAATTGAAGACTTCTTTTCTAAAACTGCCGAAGTCACAAAATGTCCATTTTGAGAAAAACAAAGCAGTGGACTTGAGTAACCATAAAAGATGTTTTTCCATCCTTACCTCATGGTGGGTAAAAATGTGACTGAAGTACTTTTAGCACCAGGCTCTTCATTTGAAGTGTGTATTGGATATTTTATCAAAAGTCTTGTATTTGTGTCTTTTCACAGTACTGGGTAACAAAACCGTGACCATGAAACAAGCAACAAACCACCGATTCATGCTGAATTTCGAAAGTTGTCATTACCGCTTACAGATAACGTCAACAGTACAATTAATTTGTGCGATATTTTATAGGATAACGTTATTCTGAAGCATAACTTTCATCACGATGGATTACGGTGAACAAAAAATGGGTACAAATTAGGGATGCACCGATACCACCTTTTTAAAAACCGATACGAGTACGAGTATTTATTTTGTGTACTTGCCGATACCGAGTACCGATACCGATATTTCTGAAATGTTTTCCAGGAAAATACAATGACAATTTTGGAGTACAGGTTTTATTTTCTTTTTATAACAAGCCTAAAAGAGGCCAATATCAAACGATTCACACATGGCTATTTCCAAAAAAAAAAAAAAAAGTAGGCCTAACTGCTAAAAATCTTTCTGTATTTAGGCCCCACAAAAAGCCTTTTGAACTAACACTGCCATCAAATGAGCAAAAACATTACTGAAGCTTGACAAATGAAAAGTAAGCTCGCTGCATAGGCAAGGTAACACACCCAACTTCATAAAAAGTCAGTAGAACTATTAATTGGCACAGACAGTTTCTACACACATTCATAGGCATTCTCAATCCAACTAAAGTCAATAATAGCTTTCCAAGCAAACAAGGCATCACTTAAAGTGTGTGGCATCGCCATATTTCAATTACACAAATGACAAATGAAAAAGATTTAACTTAACCACAACTAAAATGTTTAAGGTAACCATATGTTACTAATATATTTGTAGTAAAATAAGAAGATTCACAATTCTAAGTCTCTGTGTGTGAGATTGTGGGTGTGTGCTTGTGCGAGCTCGGCTTGCTTGTAAATATTCAATAACTGATCCGGGTGTGCCATCTAGTGATAGAATATTATAATTGCGTGCATAAATTTGCTGCTCCATGTCCGCTGGCAGAAACATCTGCACAAAAGGCTTAAGATACCCTGCCGAACACCGTTGTTCTTCTTGAACACGCCGCATCCAGATAATCCTTAAATGATGAATTATATACATATTTTAATTCGTAATGTGTAGTGAAGTAGCCAGTGTCAAAGTAATGAAGAAAAAGTATACTTCTTATCTTTTAAATGTAGTAGAGTAGAAGTCTCGGTAAAAAAAAAACTCAAGTACAAATCCTCAAAAAAAACTACTTGAGTACTGTGACGAAGTTGCCTACATGTACTTCTTTACTATACACCTCTCGTGTGTATGCACGTATGCCTGCATGTGATGTGATGACTATAAAGCTCTCTTTCTCGTATTTTTTCTAACTCGCTGTCTCCCCCTAGACATAGAAGTCAGCACAACATACTGTAGCCTATGCAACCGTGAGCAGGCAGTTACCTCGCGTCTTACATTAAGTGGTATCGGTGCGTGGTATCGGCAAATGTGGACGAAATGCAATACGGCGTAATTAACGGTATCGGGCAGATACCCGATACTGGTATCGGTATCGGTGCAACACTAGTACAAATGAATCCATCACTGCATGATTAGAAATCACATTATAATCCTAAAATACACTGCCCGGCCAAAAAAAAAAGTCACCGTTTGGAAATTAATGAACAAATTCTATAATTGGATCATTATTGCGGTTATTAATATGTTTCAGCTGGCAATAATCATTTTAACCCTGACTGATGAAGCGCCGCCGCTACTCATTTCTTAAAAAATCATGTCGGAAGACACATCCCTTGATGGTGGAAAAGACGTTACAGTATTTCAGAACGGGCAAGTTATTGGCCTGTATTTAGCAAAGAAAACCATGAAGGACAAAAACAAGTATGAGGAATCATTTTCACAAACAAATTTGCCACCGCAAAGTCCTGACCTTAAACACATTAAAAGTTATTGGGTTGTGCTCAAGAAAGACCACCGAGTGGTTCAACCATTATGTCGAGAAGACAAGATCTCGGCCAAAAATTATGGCATTTCTGATCGAAAATAAATGTTCTGGCATTGCATATGGTTATCAAAACAATGAAAAGACGAATATGCACTGTAATCAAAGCTACAGGGGTTCCAACTAAATATTTGAGTGTGCGACTTTTTTTTTTTTTTTTTTGGCGGGGCAGTGTATTAAATCAATAACGCAAATTATACGGAAAAGTCATGAAAATAGCCATCAGTAACGTCTTACCTTGCGGGAGGATGGCCAATTGCTGAACGATGATCAAGAATGATGATGGATTCAGACAATGTTTGTCATAATTCCCTTTTCACTTAACAGTCGTTGCTGCATACAAAATTGTGGACACGAAAGGTATGGCTGCGGTTCTCAGCCGACTCACAGTAGCACACTGGAAAACTTTCCTTGCTGATAAAATGTGTGCACAAAATCATTCCATACAACATGAAAAATCAATGAATTGATGCGTATTATAAAAGAATAAAAATCAAACCTTGTCTTTTGGTAACAGTTGTAACTTACTGGACATGACATGATTTTTAGTGTTGAGGTTAATATTTTTCAAAATGAATGGAAATTAGCAGTCAAGAGGTTGATTTATTGGCGTAATGAAAGTCAGTTCTTCTGTGGAGTAGCAGTATATTTGAGCAGTGCCTCTAACTCAAGACCTGCCTATCTTGGTAACGGTCATTTCCACAGCGGACACGTGCAATGACCGTTATCCGATAATTTCAGTCTGATATTGTCCTATGTTTTGACCAGAAAAGTTCTGTCACAAAGTGCAATTTATTCACTGGATTTTGAGTAAATAACTTATGGGCAAATGCACATGATATTTATTAATTTCAATTTCCCACAAGCTTTTTGATGAAACTTTATTTTTTATGTCTTATTTTGGTGTCCTTATTTGAGCCAAAAATTATTTTAATTCGTTTAATTTTTTTAAAAAAACCTATTTGGGATCAAGTGGTAGTATTATCCTGTCCTTTCCCTGTATAAATGTAAGGGAAAAAAAGCACTATGGAAGCCATATGTGAAAAATGTGCGGAAATGCTGCCATCTTCATTGGGATAGGGCTTGCCTAAAATGGACTAATGCATCATGAAAATGTGCCCTTGTCGGACCAATTTTTTTTAGTGCTAAGGAACGTTGCATTCTCCTGACCAAAGAGGTTAAGGACCACCCTGGTTGCTGACGACGTAAGGTTCATAACCTGCGCCTGCCATGGTATGGGGATGCACTAGTGCACATTACGTGGGTAACTTGGACATCTGCGGAAGTACCATTGACGCAGAGGACATGCAGTATATGCATTTTGGAACGACATATGAGCTCCTATTGATTACAGCTTGTAAGGGACACCTCCACTTACTTCAACTGATCACCTCATGAAAACTACCATCATTTTTCTCTGCCCTTAGTTGTCTATTGTTCCAGTCATTTCTCTTAAACCTGCTAACCCTTCCTTCTGAGTGGGATACGACTTTGCCTCTGCCTGATCTGATCTGCCTCCCTCCTTGCTGGAGGGGCTAGGAGTACAGCGCCATCTCTGAAAACTTTTATTGAATCAAATGTCTGCATTAATTAATCTTTTTATTTTTAATTCTGAAGTACGTGATTGAAGAGAGCAATACACCTTCTCTTCTAAGTTATCAAAACCCGCAAGTGCATCGATTCCAAAAATAGATTCAAGTATATTTAAACAAGCAGCATTTCTTGGAGCAGCTGTCACAGCAGAAGTAAACTGCGCACACAAAAATCAGCACAAGTGACATCAGAGTGGGAGAGGTCTGACTTTGTTCAAAAATGGTGGGCCATTAGTGATTTTCTTGTCCGATTATGAAAACGTGAATGCTGTGGCTGACAAATGGCTTTCTACAGAAAGCATTTCTGTGTGTAATTTTACTGATGTTCATGAATGTGCATAGCATGTCTGGGTGGGGTGCACAACTTTAATAATGATTGCAGGCATGAGGAAGGTACACCATTCATTATGCTGTAGGCTAGCTGCAGTTTAAAAGTTCATGCAAGCTGAAACAGGAGCCATTAACCTGCAATTAGGTGTGGGCAATGAGCATGCTTGGGAAGCCTGCAGAGAATTTGTATAATGGTGTCCTTTATCATAGGCAGGGCTTAAGTGGTAAAGTCAGGGAGCTCAGCAAGAAGGGAATTGAGCCAGTCCAGGCATGAGTGAATTGGGGTCTCGACTGAAAGCCTCACAAAGTATGTAGTGACGAAGTAGCTGATTCTTTAGATGACTGAAAGGACTGCAAATGCTCATCCCATTAATAAAGAGAGAAGTAAAGCCCGGGTAAGGCTTCAAGTTGTATTCAGTGGCCACAATCTGTATTAGTATTTGTACAAAACAGCAAAATTATCTGTAATTTTACTTCAATTGCGCAGAATGGGTGTTGTTGTAACCTGGACTTGCCAGGAAAAAAACACAAACTTTGCAGAAAATCTTGTTTTTTGTCACTGACACCCTTCGGATGTTAAAGCGTTGAAGCTTATGTTTTACATTCACATAGTTTCTGACTTTACCCTGCGGACTTTCATTGATGTAACGAGCAAAAATGGCAAAGGATTGAGCAATATGGCATTGTGACAAATCAGTACTTCCAACCCCCCTCCCCCCAACCCCCCAGGATAAAAACAGCTAAACAAACTCAAGTCTGCATTAAAATATATTTCAAAACATTAGAAAGTTTGTAATAATTGGAGTTTTCATGTAGCAAAACAAGTGAGCTACAGCTAAGCACCAGTTCACCTACCAATTCATGACATACACTTACACTTGACGCCACGATTGTCATTCACTACAGCCTATAAAGTTTTCGGGGAATGGTAAGGCAAATTAAAAACAGAGGGGCAACACCGCGGCTGAAAACCTGTAGTCACATAGATAAAACGAGAATCAGCAGACCTGATGAAGCCACCAGAAAGGTTACAAATGCTCTTATAACTGCTGGTAACAGCAGTGACGCTTAACACAGCATCTCCAAACACAGAACGCACGGAATTATAAAGCTATTGGAATACAGTAGCAGTGGACTATGCCATGCTGCACTTCTGACAATTAAGAAAGGAATATGAGCTTGCTGTAGGTACTTGAGCCTCAAAACCTGCTGACTTGGATAGGAAAATAGTTGCCTGATGAGATAAATTTCAACTTTTGTCCTCATAGTAATAATGGCATGATACAGTACCACCTGGTAAGCACCATAAGGATAGGCAGAAGGGTTATCTTTAAATCAGCAGCAATCCTGCAAAAATGTGACTTTCATTTTTAAAAAAAGTTGATAAAAACTTAAATATTTATTAAATATTAAATGATTTTTCATAAATCAGCCTGATTTACTTAATTTTACTATATCAATTACGGCAGATTTAGATTTGGGATACCCAAGGATTTTCCCCAGGTCAGTTTTTATACCTTATTTCCCCCCAAATTAAGTTTAACAAGTTAGTTTCACCCCATCAGACATGACCAACTGTAAACAGTGTTATCAATATTCTGAATTATCTGCTGAGCATTTACTTTCAAAGCGGAAAATTAAACCGTGATATTGAACACAATGAATTATATCCATCCGTGTAAACAGTAAAAACTTCTGTAATAA
Organism: Gymnothorax javanicus; assembly: GCA_029692085.1. Taxonomy (NCBI): domain Eukaryota; kingdom Metazoa; phylum Chordata; class Actinopteri; order Anguilliformes; family Muraenidae; genus Gymnothorax; species Gymnothorax javanicus. The sequence goes on from CM056200.1 coordinate 111,934,685, forward strand.
AACAGAAGACACGATAATAACCGAACAGTGCCCTTCAAGAGGAAAGAAATCAACCGTGCAGCTATCTTTTACCAACTTTGCCATTTTCAATTACGGAGAAACCGCTTTTGACTCACCTGAAATTCACCTAATATCCCAAGAGGCACTTTGAATTTGTTACCATATAACTGGAAAGACGAAAACCTCAGGCGATCCTTCGTACTCATAGGCACCTTCTGTGCAGGCAGTGGGCTTTACACAAAGGGAACGTGCTAAGTTTATCAGAGGTACAGGTACAAGTTTTCACAGGCAGTTTGAAACCATTTAAAACTTGCCCATCGGCAAGACACTGTCAAAAACCTGTCTGAGATATTATCTTTTTGTATTTTATGGAGCATTATAGCAATCACTTGAACATGTGCATTGTCCTCTGTCCCAGGTATTCATCTGTAAGTTTGCCAGCAACACTTTCGCGCAATCAGGGCATGAATGAGCATGTGCAGTACCATGTAAAAGTATTTGCCTCCTCTTTATTTTTTTTTGCACACTTGTCACAAGACATGGCTTTTGATCATCTTTTAAGAAGTAATAATAATAACAATAACAATAATAATAATAATAACAACAACAACAATAATGCACTTATTTATTTTGGAACTTTTCAAAACAAATATACAAAGCACTTTTCAGAAAATTAACAGCAGATGAAGTAAATCATGGAGGAAGAGATATTCTTCTCTGATATTTATTGTTGGTTGGAAAACCAGCTTATATTCCTCATATCCTTTAGCTAGCGCACTGAAATAGCACTTTAAATCTTCAAATCTTCAAATTTCTATAGAAAACTTTTTTTTTTGTAATACAGAGTAGTGTGCAGTGATGATTATACACATAAGAAAATGAAGATACATCAGAAACCAAGTTCTTTTCAAGTATTCATTTCATGTAATATTGGATCTTGTAGATGAAAATAAGCAAACAGATGACAATATATGGAAAAAACACAAAAAAATATTGTATTTTCGAGAGAAAAAGTCAATAGCTAGTGTGGCCACCCTTTGCTTTTATTACACCATTTAATTATTTTTATTTCCTCACACGCTAAACCATTCCATATGGCTTGAAGTTCATTCCAAGGACATTCTTTCAATGTTACAATAGATTTGCTCAGGTCTGGGCATTGAACAGGTCATTACTTTTATGTTACCAGATGTTTCTCTCTGACTGAGATTCATTCTTGCACAACTTAGAGGTATGTTTAGGGTTATTATGTTGTTGAAAATAAAATCCCCGATTTTATGCTGGAATCAGATTTGGACTGAGATGGCACAGATATTCTTTTTCTTGTATGATGTTTATTGGTGGTTAGAAAACCAGCTTACATTCTTCATATCCTTCGTGAAAAGCACAAAAATAAAACTTTGAATCCTCAAATTTCCATAGAAAACTCCCTAATATAAAAAGTGTTATGCCTGAGTAGCTAAAACAATTGAATACAATGCAAAACGATGATGGATTAGCAATAGTGGAATCAGATTTTGACTTGCAGTCGAGCAGATTCACTTTGATTTCTTGTTTGGCTGAATAGTTTTCTGTTCTGAGCATGCGCAGTAATTGTGACACGGCAGTAGCAACGGATAAATTGGGAAATCCTTTTTCCGCAGTGCTTAAAGTATAGAAATGACACTCATATATATACATTTTTTTTGTTCAAAACAAGAGTTGCTAAACAATCAGAGCCTGTTGGCAGTGCGGGCATCTCCGTCGCTTATAGGCTGCGAGGATATATCACAGTTAGCAGAAAAACTGGCTTGCTGAAAAGCTGACGAATGCTGATGATCAAGTATGCTAAACACAGGGAAATACCACGTGCTGCCAAGGGCTGAATTTGGCATATCGTCAGAAATGATCTTCCTGCATTGGTGGTTAAAAAATTTCCAAGGTGGCGTCTATTGTGGTTTGTTTTTTGTTTTGTTTTTTTCAATACTTGTGCGTAGATTGAGGGATGCAGGCAGGTTGTATTTCATTTATTTTAGAAAAATTCAGGCAAAATGCAGAGGCCACATGTGAAGAACTAAGTACACCCTTACTGCTTCGATAGGAATTAAGAAGATAATTATCAGCCAGGTGTTGCTGATCAAATGCACTTGATCAATTGATCATCATCAAGTGTGGCCAACTCCATAAAAGCAGAGGTTTTGGCACTTTGCTGGTCTGGAGCATTTAGGTGTGTGTTAACACAATGCCAAGAGGGAAAGACATCGACAGTCATCTTAGAGAAGCAATTGTTGCTGTCCATCAATCTGGGAGGGGTTGTAAGGCCATTTCCAAACAATTTGAAGTCCATCATCCTACAGTGAGGAAGATTATTCGCAAGTGGAAAACATTCATGACAGTAGCCAATCTTGCCAGGAATGGATGTCACAGAAAACTCACCCCAAGGTCAGACCGTGCAATGCTCAGAGAAATTGCACAAAACCAAAAAACTACATCTAGCACTCTAGAGGCCTCAGTTAGCATGTTAAAGGTTAAAATTTATGACAGTGCAAGTTGAAACTTGTTTGGAAGGGTTGCCTGACGAAAGCCTCTTCTCTCCTAAAAGAATATGGCAGCAGCACGGCTGAGGTTTGCAAAGTTGCATCTGAATAAACCACAAGCCTTTTGGAACAATGTCCTTTGGATAGATGAGACCAAAGTGGAGTTGTTTGGCCCTAATGCACAGGGCAACGTTCGGCACAAACGAAACACGGAGTATCGACACAAACACCTCACGTCAACTGTCAAGCATGGTGGTGGAGGGGTGATGATTTGGGCTTATTTTGCAGTCACATGACCTGGGCACTTTTCAGTCATTGAGTCGACCATGAACTCCTCTGTGCACCAAGGTATTCTAGAGTCAAATGTGAAACCATCTGTATGACAGCTATAGCTTGTCCACAACTGGGTCATGCAACAGGGCAATGATCCCAGGCACACCAGCAAATCTGTGACAGAATGGCTTAAAAAGAAAGAAAATCAAGGTGTTGCAATGGCCAAGTCAAAGTCCAGACCTCAACCTGATTGACATACTGTGGCGGGACCTTAAGAGAGTTATGCATAGACAAATACCCTCAAATATCAATGAAACGAAGCAATGTTGTAAAGAAGAGTGGGTTGAAATTCCTTATGTGAGAGACTGATAAAATCATATAGATCAGGACGGAACGACGTCACTTCTGCTTGTCGACACGTCCGCCTTTATGCAGCCGGTGAAACTAAAGAAACAGCATCTCATTGTTCTGCATGGTTTCATCCGTCTTTCTGCGCCTCGGATCTTTAAAAGTGTACTTTAGTTGCACTGTTTACCTTCAGTATGGCATACAGTTACACAGATAGTCTTTGTAGTGAGGCAAGGTCGCTTATTTGCTGAAATTAGATGTGTTGGGTCTGAAACAGTGTCCCTATCATCTTCCTTCCGACATTTGGGTGGATGGTCCAATTTGTGGCCTGATATTCATTATGCTGTTTTTTCTTATCTCTGACACATGATCGTTCACATAAAGATTAAACGCAAGACTGCTTTAAAATATGCGTTTTTATTGCAGTTTATAAGCAAGGCTATACCCAAAAATGAAGTAGATTTTGCAGACTCAGGAACAACCTTTGCTGATATCCTCGCAGAATCTGCAGCGCTCAGTGTTTACAGCGAGGAGCCATGAGTGTTCCACTCAGGAAACAGCGTACAGCGAAATCACAGATGTTGGCATCCTTTTGTCGGCTCTTGTAAAGACAAAGCACAAGTAAATGATTAAAACAATATCTGGTCGGACAGGTAAGAAATTAGAGCTTACTTTGAAACCATTAAATTGACTGTAAACATTAATTATTTATATCTGTAGTTTTAGGGAAATTGCAAAAGAATGTTAGCTAAAAAGTGTCCCACCCGGGAAACTGTTCGGTTGACTTGCTGATATGTTGATTCTTACTCATATAAGGACTGCTTATGCTTTCATAAACCATCCACTGACATCAATAGCAGCAAAAAAGTAAAAAGACATAATTATACCATCATTTAAGTAATCGTGCCTGTAATAAGGTGCTCTGAGCAAATGGTCTCAAATTTCAGTGGACTCTAGTGGGACCCATCAGGGTTAATTCGCGGAATTACTTGAAGCCATCGGTCACAACGTTCTGGGCTTAAAGGTCTTTTGGGTAGCTCGTAGAACAATGTTTTCCTGTCTGCACACTTGTTATGTGCCGCGCGTCCAACCATTAAACAACTTTTTGTCATGAATTTGCTTTAACACCCAAAATAATCACAAAAATAAAACTTGTGTCTTTTATGTACATGGTGACTGGTTATTTGTTTTTACCGGTGTCGTGTAAAATCTGGTCCCACCCATAAAATATGGTCCCCCCATGTGACTTTCGCATATTGCCCGTCGAATCGCGTCATTTGAGTCATCTACGTGATTTGCGCAGTAATGAAGTATTCCAGGAATTAATTCAGCCAATTCATGGCATTTAAATGTAATGATTAGTAGGCCTACAGAAGTCACGTTAGCGGATATTGTACAGTCATTCGCTTGTACTGAAGTAACTAGCGAGCTAAGTTGCTAGAGTGATAGCAAAATCTTTGATGAATAGCTAGCACACCTGTGTAGTGAGCAAGCCGGATTGCTCGCTAATAAGGTTACAGTTTGCTTCTGCAGTAATAACAGCTAGCTAGCTAGCAAAAGTGATAACAAACTCTTTAATAAATAGCTAGCACACCAGTGTAGCGAGCTAGACAGATAGCTTGTTAATAAGGTTACAGTTCCCTTCAAATGAAATAATCACTAGCTAGCTAAATTATAACGAACTCTTTAATGATTAGCGAACCGCACTAGTGTAGTGAGCTAGCTAGCTCACTAATAAGATTACAGTTCGCTTCTACTGAAATAACCGCTAGCTAGCTTGCTAAAGTGATAACAAACTCTATGTTATAGCTAGCACCCCAGTGTAGCGAGCTAGCCAGCTGGCTAACTAGCTAGCTTGCTAATAAGGCTACAGTATGCCACATGCAAGCAGCCACATTTCAATTCTATGCCATTTCAACATTAAGCTATATGAAAATCTGGTAAGACTCGTCAGTTGACGCAGATTATGTGACGGAAGTCACGTGGGGAGGACCAGATTTTATGGGGGGACCAGTGCTGTGTCCGAATAGTGATTTTTGCCCATAGACATATATACGTAGACGCCACATGACTGGGGGATAGGCGTGCCTGCAGGGCGGCCATCTTAGTACAGGGATAGTGGAAGCTAGTTACTCGCTGAATTTTCGACCAATTTTCCCTGTTTAATTTGTTAAAAACGTCACACGTGTAGCTATGATCCAGGATGCCATGATTCATTAAGATGCCGGTTTTACTACCAAAATACAAATACTACACAGTAATCGAGTGCCGAAACTTGATTCTACACCAAAGGCGCCAGACTTTTGTACAGCATATGGATGCTCAAATGAGTGAGATATCCATACCATATCCTGTGGAATTACCTTACACAGGTAAGATTTAACAATTGATTTTGGATGTATTTGTTTATTATGTTGAGAGCTACTGTAACTATTTCTCTACCAGCAAAATGCTAACATAGCTAGGCTAGGCTAGCCCTAGACATGAAAGCTGAGATTGTATAACATAATCATAGTATAGTTATTCGGGTTTTTCTCCACACCGCCAAATTTTATTACAATCCTTTTTTTCTTCTAAGCGACTAACATAGAGGATATGATTGTACTTCTAATTTGGTTACTAACTAAGGCTGCCAGGTCAGAGTCTAATGTTAGTGTTTAGTTTCAAGATTTTTGTTGACCCAGGTATTTTATACTGGTTGGACACAAAGAACAGCTCCTACTATTCAGAATTTCACTATCATTTTTTTAATAGTATTAAAAAGGACTGAATCTTCTATCATTTTAAATAACATTAAAATACTTGAAAAATATGTTGCAGTTCATAGATATGTTTCTTGTTGCAACGTTATGACCGTAAGAAAACAGCATATAAATATATCATATATTGTTGTCATACTGTCATAAAGTTGTCAAAAATGTTAAACAAATTTTAAATTATTTTGGCAAGAATAAATACTTAAAATTGGTAATTGAATGTTTTTGTACAATGTTCTTAACCTTTATCTTCAGGGGAAAAATTCTTGTCTCTCTTTTTTGTTGTAGTGTAGAGAATTCTTTACATCTCTGTCAACTTTTTTGTCACAAATTTAAAGGTCCCCTATTATGCTGATCCTGCTTTTAATACATATTAGTAATGTTATAATATTGGATGTCCACACTCAACCTCTGCAAAGTTACTAAACATAAGATACGGGGGTTTTGCCATAATCTGAGAACGTGATTTCCTGAATGTGATTTCCTCTCTGAAGAGCTCGTCCCGAAATCTTCACAAGATCTCAGCAAACCCTGACGTCAGGTTATTGCGTCCAATCAGGACAGACCTGGCCAGAGCCAATCACAGCGCTGGACCTGCCCACCCCGGAATATATTCTATCAAACACAAAGGAGCCCAAATCATTTAACGTGTAGATTTATCAGTATGCCTCCCAAAGCTGTTCATACATGTTTTTTGGATACGAAAAAAAAGCACAACTATTTTATCTTCCAAAAGACGATGCCACCAGAAATCAGTGGGTAGCTTTTTTGTTTGCGGGTGGCAAACAGCCACACTCAAAGGGAACGTTGGCTGTTTGTGCTCGGCATTTTACCGAAGACAGCTTTGTCAATAAAGGATAATTCGACGCTGGATATGCATCTCAGCTGCTTCTCAAACCTGGAACAGTTGCATCGATCAAGCGCTCGGAGCCACAAGCTGTAAGTAACGATAAAACAGCAAATAATGTAAGGGTCATTCCATATGAAATCACCCAAGCTCCCAGCTTGATGGTCTCAGAATTGCTTCATTTGTTGATATTTTGTTGCCTGTGATGAGCAAATTAAATCACAGGTGGTTTCAAGTAGATATCTCATTCCATTCTCATTTTATGGGCCCCCGAAAAAGGGGGCGCGGCCCACGTTAACCCTCTGGTCACAGTTTGTGACCATTTTCAAAGGGTTATAACCGATGAACTAATGAGGATACAAATTTCATTCTTTCAGGATATGTTTATTCTGTCTAATAGTCTGCAACAAACCTTCTAATATAGTGGTTAACCCTTTGAGTGCTTTGCAATTAACCCCTAAACATTGAAATTTGGTGCCGAACATGTGGATTTCAAATGAAATATTATGCAAGTATCCTTAGAATGTCCCCTTTGCCATTTACACTGTTGATAGTATACCTGATGGAGTTTCAAATGAAGGTAAAAACTTTTTTTATCTTCATCCAATTTGGAGAAACATTAACCCCTTTTCAGCTGATTACCGAAATGGTGCACTTTTTGACCCTCATTTTGACCATGTGGGCCTGTTTTGATTCCAAAAAGTTGGCCTCAATTGAAAGCTTATTCAAAGAACTTCAAAATGCAAAACAATCAAACTTGGAACAAATACTCCTACTCGTAAAAATAAGACCCATTTTAAGTGCTATTTGCACATCGGCACAACTACTCTCAGTGTACAGGTAAATGTACATAAATGGACAGGGACTCATTCACAATGCCAAAAGTGCAGGGGGATTAGATTCGGAAGATTATGATGGTTCAGCCATTGTTTTCAGAAACCATGTAGGCCTACTAAGGGGATCCGCCTACCACCTTTACGCTGACATCTACAGGCAGTATTTATGATCGAAATCTTGAGCACAAGAGAGAAGGAAACCAAGCTCAAGCAGTTAAAGTTACCCAATTCCCTTTTCGCAAATAAAGGGCATGAAGGGGCAGGTACGGTTTGAAGGGTTTCATCCACATTAGTAACAATTCTGCCTGGTCTATCAAATTATCTTGAAATTACTGCGAAAACAAATACAAGAAAATGACACAGGCTGCAAATGATCGAAGAGCATGCAACTGAAAGTAGAAATAAATGAGTGGAGTTCAGTATTCCCTGTACATTATTGTACATTTACCTGTACACTGAGAGTAGTTGTGCCGATGTGTAAATAGCACTTAAAAGGGGTCTTACTTTTACAAGTAGGAGTATTTGTTCCAAGTTTGATTGTGTTGCATTTTGAAGTTCTTTGAATAAGCTTTCATTTGAGGCCAACTTTTTGAAAATCAAAACGGGCCCACATGGTCAAAATGAGGGTCAAAAAGTGCACCGTTTCGGTATTTAGCTAAAAAGGGGTTAATGTTTCTCCAAATTGGATGAAGATAGAAAGATGTTTTTACCTTCATTTGAAACTCCATCAGGTATACTATCAACAATGTAAATGGCAAAGGGAACATTCTAAGGATACTGGAATAATATCTCATTTGAAATCGACATGTTCGACACCAAATTTCAATGTTTAGGGGTTAATTGCAAAGCACTCAAAGGGTTAACCACTATATTAAAAGGTTTGTTGCAGACTATTAGACAGAATAAACATATCCTGAAAGAATGAAATTTGTATCCTTATTAGTTCATCGGTTATAACGCTTTGAAAATGGTCACAAACTGTGACCAGAGGGTTAACGTGGGCCACGCCCCCTTTCTCTGGGGCCCATAAAATGAGAACGGAACGAGATATCTACTTGAAACCACCTGCGATTTGATTTGCTCATCACATGCAACAAAATGTCACCAAATGAAGCAATTCTGAAACCATCAAGCTGGGAGCACCCCCCATTTTGGGTGATTTCATATGGAATGACCCGTAAGTGAAGCTAACGAGTTACAAGTGGCTAGCAGGACCGCTAACAATAGTTAGCACTAACAACTGACCTCAAATGCAGGCTTTGTAAAATATCTGAAGATAAAGCCTGGATTGGTACCAACTCTCCGTGACTCACAGATGCGGAAACAGTAAGGTTAACCATTTTGTGTAACTTTACTGCATAAGCCTACCTAATGTGATAGCCTGTTGAGTGTGGCTGTAGCACTGCGTCTAATGTAGCTATTGTTAATGTTCGTGTCCTAAACATGCCAGCGTAAATAATATCAAGGAGATATTCAACAGAAGGTGTGTGAACATAAACCTCATTTGAAGCTGACTTTATGCTTGTTTGTAATTTGGATGCTTGGTACAACTGCTCACGGTAATGGAACTTACTGTCTGTAAAACCTGTATTGCAAGGGTAACGTTTGTCTCTGTCGTTATGACTGCTCGGTTACTACCGTATGTTAGTTTGCATTCCGTGCTACTTAAAAAATGCTCATGGTTAATTTAAATACAGTAATTCAGATGGGTATGCTTGTGTTACTTTGGTTAGCATCAAGGTGGTAGTTTCGTCATAACGTTACCTGACCATAGCCGCTGCAGTTGAAGCTAACCAGAGAGGTGTTGTGCGTGTCTGCAAAGTTGGGCTGATAAGGCTGCAGTTAGACCAAATGTAGGCTTTGCGGAGCTTAGGGTGCGTGTTTGGGTTTGTTTACTGCTGCTGTGAAATGATCGTTTTACTCATCAATGACTGGGGTCAGCCAGGTACTTTGCCGTGGTGTGGGCTAGCTCTCTCATCCTACCGCGGTGAAAGCAATCGCGAAACGCACTATAATGTGTCTGGTGTAACAAACAATTTCTGTGCATTGCCGTGACAGAATTTCATCCACCTTTGAAAGTTGTTCTGGCTGATAAAAAGCCAAAAAAGAAGTGGAGGTCGGATAGGGATTTCTGGTAGAAGTTATCGATTCACTAGCTCCACATAAGCAACGCTTACACCGTTTGTGTGTTTTTGCCTCAAACTCAATTAGTAGCTTGGTGTCAGAATTGTGTTTCGTTTTGGTAGAAATGGTTAACAGGAGCTTTTAGCAAAGTTTCCTCCGGATAGCAAAGTGGGTACATAACAGTACAGCTACAATCACATGCATGCAAGGCGAGACGGTACGAGCAAGACACTAAAATTTCAACTCGCCACTCATTGAGATCCTGCTGTGAACGTTGCTGCAATACTTCAATTGCTTCCTCCTCCCGTTCGGGGTCAGATTCCAGATCAAACAAGTACGGTCTTACAGCAATAGATGCCGTAGAGAGCTGTCCTGAAATACCCGCCATCTTGGTTTCCTGGTTTTTCGGGTCTGCACCCTCCCCAGGAATCGAAGCGGCCAGGCAGCCAATCAGAGCAGCGCCTTATTAGCATAGCCTCCCCGCCCACTCCAAACAGCTCGTGTTTCAGGCCGGCACAGACGGGGTGAGAGAAGAGGTCTCATTAGGTCTGGATGTGTGTGTTTTTTTTTTGTAACTGAATTCTTAACATTATTTTAAAGATCCATTGGACATATATTAAACGATTAAATACAGCATAATATGGGGCCTTTAAGGTTTCCCAAAGATGGTGAATTGAGGAGACAGTGGGAACTTGCAGTGAGATGGGATGGTTTCGTTACCACTGTGTGCTGAAGTACACTTGAGCATTTCAAGCCGGACAACTTCGACAGGACAGCGCAGATTGTCACTGAACTACCAGAGTGGCAGCACACGAAAGAAACTCTGCAAATAAGTTCTTTTTCAGGGGTTTTAGCTCCCAAAGCCCCAATTCATGGTAGACAATATCTTGCAAATATTGTAATTTTTTTTTTTGGATTGTTTATGTACTTATGAATATTTCCATGTTCTGCTTCTTGACCCTTCTGGTAACCCAAAGCCCTGTTCCCACTATCCAAGAAAAGATGAAATTGGTTTGTCCCTTGTTACTGGGAAAGGTTGCACCTACAATTTAAACCCTGGTCGAACAACCCTGGAATGTGCCTGGGTCATTTGCCTGCCTCAGCTCTGGCCAGCAACATTGCTAGTTTTGCCCGGCGCTGTCAATGAATGGGAATAAACATGATGTGCAAATGGCTCCCGGGTGGTGAAAGGTTTTTTACCACCCGGGAGCCATTTATTTTATTTCTTTTTTTCATTGTTTTCCATTCCATTACTGTTTTACCTTTTTACTATTTTATTTATATAATTTATTTCTGGTGTACATTCTCGCAAATTCTATTATGTAAAAAGCACTTTGAATTGTGTTTGTACATTAAATATGTTATATAAAGTTGCCTTGCCTTCAATGTTTATTTTTTGAATATATAATATTGTATTACATATTAATATTATTTTATGGTTTATTAATATAGTATTTTTTTATTACTGTGACCATGCTGTAGGCAGGAAGTCAGGCAGAAATTTGTATTTTTTGATGCAATTTTTGAAAAAAAAAAAAAAAGCTTTAACAAGTTGTTCCAACTTTATTTTAAACAAAATGGCGACTTCCATTTTGTTCAGCAAAGTCCACGACGTGAAGTTCGTGAGCAGTTATATTGCTTTTTTTTTTTTTTTTTTTGATTTCGCATCTTCAGTCCCACCTGAATCTGGAATGCCCAATCCGAGTACTATGTACATGGCTTGCTCGTATGCAACCCCCTATTACCAGCTCAGGAGAGAGAGACAGTTCGCGGCTCTCCTCCGAAGCACGCGCCTGTCAGCCCCTGCATCTTTGCACTCATTGGTCAAAACTATCGCAAGTTCAGAACGTGGACAGAGGATACCCGAACATGAACAAGCTTAGAATCTAACAGACGAGCGCCCGGCTGGCCAACAGGAGGCGCTTGAGCAACGAACAAGGCAACCATTTTTAATTTCCCTTCCCAGCAGTCCCCTCCCAATTTGCATCCCTACAGCGCTTCAGCCAATTGTGCGCTGTTTTGAGAAAGCTGCTGACCACTGCTGGTTGGTACGACTGGGGATCAAACCTGCTGCTCCGCAAATGCGGCCCCTTAACCGTGTGAGCTAACCCGGCAGCCGTATTGCTTTTTCTTCTCCAACGGCTCTAAGGTAGGACATACACAGGAGAACAACCTTGTTCATAAAAATAATCCTTTCTGAGACAAAATGTACACAACAGAAGCAGGAATTTTTGATGTCTTCATTCCAGTCCTCTTTTCATCGACTGAAGCCGCAGATTTCTTCCATTTCTGTTAAAGGCACCAGAATCGCAAGGGATTTAATTTCAATTGCTTGGCAATTCATTGGTGCCTTCAAACACACAACAATCAGACATTTTGTAACCCAGACATGTATTGGTAATGTAAATAAGTGAAATCTTCACTTCCGTAGCAATGTTTATAAACAGTCTATTGCAATCATTTATATAAAACCACGTGTAAATGTGTGTGAGCTTTCCTATAATGCAGCACCGTGTTGTTTCAAACAGCATGTCTTTAGGAGGGGTGGGGTGCCAGTGTGGATCAACACGGAGGGCTCCTCTCTCCAAAAGGTTGCTCACTGCATAATCAAACCACATTCTAACTCTCATGTAGGTTAACATCCAAAACGGTGATTCAATCCCCAAAGGGCAATTCAAAAAGTGAGATTTCCATTTTATTCAAATCATGTGCTCCATCTAATAGTTCATTCTTTGACAGTTCTCCCTTTTTATTGTAGTGAGATGGTCATTGGCACCCTTTTAGTTAGCAGTGGTTTCCACTGTGCCTCTCTTGCATAAATCCAATTTAAGTCCAGTCCCCTCCTTATCGTGGGGTCAGGAACACTGACTTCACCTGAGCGTAGAGGAGAAATCCATTTCTTTGAATTCTCCACTTATGTGATTTTTTTTTGGATGAGCTGACCCAGTATCCTTTGAGAAATTTTACCTGTTCAGCCACTCCTGGAAAGATTTAAATCATCTTCCATTCATCAGTAGTCACCCAAGAAATGGCTCTGTAAGCCTTCCCCATTCATTTCAACAATTTTCTTTCAATCTCTGGATATTCTTTCGTTTATGGCACAGTGTGCTGGCAGAAATTTTGAGGAGACCAATTCATCACATAGTGATCAAGTCTGACTGATGCTCAGATTCATGAGGGCTTCCTCTAGTTAAATGTTGTCGTACTCAGTCGGCAGAATTAACAATATTTGCTCAATTAATTGCGTAACTAACTACACAATACATTGCTCATATGAATGATGTTTTTTATGATTTTAACTTTTTCAAATTGTGCTGACTCATGATTTCCTTTGTCCAATAGAAGGTTTTTCTTAAGATCTGAAACTCGTCGTTTAGTGTGACAAATGCAAGAGGAAATCAGGACAGAGCAAATAGCTTTTCACAGCAGTGCATCACAGATAAACCTGCAGGCCTCACAAATCTTAGTTCTAAGAGTGTTTGTACAGGTTACCTCAAGTGGGCCAAAGTGCTTGAAAATTAAAGAGCAAGTAACTTTGCATTAAATGTGTGTCCATGGAACCAGGGTTCACCCGAAGTAAATATGATAACTTCTCAACATGAAGCTGAAAGTCAGTTCAGTCCATTTTCACAGCAACTTATAGCTTGTTTCAAAACTATTTGATAAAAGGGAAATATATGTCAGTAAATAAAAATGCACTGGAATGAACAAACTATGCTTATGTTGCAAGACATGAAACTTTTTACAAAATGGCTGCCATTTTGATCAGAAATGATTGCATCTTAAGGTACCATGGTTCTACATGTCTTAAAGGGCACCTGAAGTCGATTCTCAGATGGGATGTTGAACATCCAATGTTTACAAACAAATCACTTGCTTTTGTTGACATCTTGCATTGTCACATGACCAATTTCATTCATATAAATCAATGTTTTGTGTACATAATTGTGTAGATAATCCTTCCATTTTGGTTCGTTGGCGTAGGTACGGCTCGCTGATTTTGGCCGATAAACAAAAACAATGGGAATCGACTTTAGATGCCCTTTAAAACATGCAAGCCATTTCTTCAAACAAATGCCAGTGTTTGTTGTACAGTTTCTTCAGAATGATAAATTAAACGAAACATTAATATAAAGTGTCTGACATTAAAACATATTTGTCTGGCAATAAAATGTTTTTATTTATAATTTCCCTTCTTTGTTTTTTTTCTCCATGAACACATATCAGCGCATTCATGATGAACATCAATACCCGTTTAGATCAATCATAATCTTGTGGAATTAGCCTGCCTGTCTGGTTATCTCCCCATAGGCCTGTCTGTGTCTGTCTGTCAGGGGTGGGTGGAGCCAGTGGGGGGAATGAGAGCTTGATATTTTTGTTTGTTTGAATATATCACTTTTATTTTTGTTGTCCGTTTGTTTAACACACCTTCTCCTTGTTCTAGCGTGGAAGCACCCTGCCTGCAAATAAAATAAAATAAAAATAAAATAAAATAAAATAAATGTTTCCAAGTTATTCAGCTGATCATTCATTTAATTGATAATGGACACTGACAATGTCAATGAACACTTAAAGCATTCTTCGCATGACTTCTTGTTTTGCAATTTCATGCCAATATAAAAACCCAGAGCAATTCCTGAAAGTATGTCCTCCATAAGAGAAAACTCTATTCTCAACATCGGGACTGACTTTAAAGTACACTGACAAACCACCATTGCTATTCTTTGTAATGATAAACACATTTTTCTCATGAACATGGCTCAGAACAATCAATGATGAACAAATACGTAATTTGTAATAATTATGTCGCATAGAACAATTAACGCATAAAACAGAAGAATTTCCAAGGATTCTGAGGTTTCACCTCATGACAGAAGCAAAGAGATTTACACCACCAGCAAAACATTCCTCAAAATCTCTGTCCAGATTGACATGTTTGTGTAGGGAGGTGTCACACAAGCGGGAAAAATGTGTGTGTGTGTGTACACGTGCGAGCATGCGAGGGAGTATTTGTGTATCCGTCAGAAATCATGAAGCCCCTCCATCCCGCGTAAGCCTACAGGGGCTTTTCTGAAAAAGCAGTGTAGCTCTTGACGCGTGCGAAGAACAGGGGCGTGTAGGTCTTGTCCACGTTGAAAGCAGTGATGACAGTTTCCCCAGTTGATCTAGAAACAAGCACAATGAAATCCTGCTTACAAATCAGGAATCAAACCTTACAGGTCCTCTTTCATGCTCACACCTGCTCTTTCGCATGTGATTATATTTTGGCAACATCATATATTTCACTTGATGGGTGGATATGATAATCTTTTTTTATCAAATAACAACAAAAGCAAAAACTTACAATCATCTTCGCCGAGTCGAACTACTTTGAGCAGCTATAGGACGCACTCGTGAGGCTCGTCCTTATGAAACTGTCAATATGTATACTATAGCACGCAGGGTCTGATGCCGTCAGACTAGTCTCAGCAATGATGTAGAGAAATCAACACTGAACAAGTCAATAATGGTCTTGCCCTGATTTTATTCCATTTTCAGTAGCTTCTCTCTCCACTGTTATCTTTTTGTTCCGCATCGACTCTGTCACTGTCATCACGGTGGGGATGGCCCCTGGTTGTAGTCTTGCTGACCTGGTTATGCTAACGTCCAAATGCAGACTCCGCTCGAAAGTTTTCTCCTCGAAGCGAATGTAGCACACATGGCAGCACTCACTAGGCCCGCCCCATTCGCATCAGCTGAATCTGTGTTGTCCAAATTTTCCATACTTTTTCTTCGTTGAGAAACACATGAAGCCTGGCTGACACCGTCTTTTGATGTATGACGATATCCGCCAGCAATGTACCTTTTTGGCACTGTTCACTTTGAAAGTTCTACGAACGGACGGCAAACTTTTCAACGCAGCCGAACGAGTAAACACGATACGCAGGTAGTCCAGTACGCAGCTGGGAAATACTGGCAAAATCACGCGAGCTGACTGAACCATCTCCCGCTGATGACGTACAGATTATGGGACCTGATATTAACTTTTTTTTTTTTTTTAGGGCAAGGCTTATTTACCAAAAATAATCATGAAAAAAAAATCAGCATTAAATGTAAACTGAAGTGACTTTTATGTAAAAAATGAATGGTTTCGAAATAATTAAGTACATGCCAATTAAATAATGAGGGGAAATGGCTTCATAAAAGAGGACCTTTAAATGAGCACAATTCTTACCCTTTTACGCCGTGATCAAAGTTTCATGGCTGGAAAGAAATTCATATGCAGCCACTAGAACTTAAGAGACTGCACATTCTGGGTCATAATCGATTTTAATAGCATCTAATCACAAACAGTACATAAACTTGAATTTTCATGGCAAAATAGTTCATGGAAAGCAGTAATCTGACACTTAGCCCAGAAACATAGGTTTTGTTGCCCATCACACTTTGTGCCTTCGGGAACATTTTAATAGATTTTTATTTATTTTATTGTTTTGGGGACGTTTATTTCATCCCAAAAACACCGCCACTCCAAATCCTTTGGGTTAGCACAATAAATATAAGTTTTGATTAAAATCCCAGGAAACTTATGTTTTTTCCTGGTTCATACAGGACAAAACCCATTACTCTGTGTGACAGTACAACCTTTCCATTAGCGTGACCACCAGGTCAAACTTTATATTTCCAAATACAATAACTCAAAACCGTTTTGATGGGAATCATGATCACAAGAAGTGATCATTTCTGCTGCATAAATAAGGGCTGTTATTAATGTTAGTCACCCTATAACCTTGGCTGTAGTGCCATAACTAGGCCAAACTTTAGATTCTAAAAACCTGCAGTTCCTGAACAGCCTTAATTGGAATCATGTCAAACCTGCTTTCAACATTCTTGGCACATATTAGAGGAAGTTATTGATTGAGCAAGCTCTGTACAGTTTCCTGTAGTGCCACCATCAGGTCAGCCTTTATAATTCCAAATGCAATAAACAGTTTGAATAAGAATCATGACGTAATTCTTGTGGTCATTTCTAGAGCACATAGGACTGGAATTGATGTTGGTCACCCTGTAAGCTTTGCTGTAGCGCCACTACCGGTCTAAACTTCTGATTTTTAAAAACTGCAATAACTCGAACAGCTGTAATGGGAATCATGTAAAGTTTGGTTTCAACATTCCTGGCGCATAGGGGATGAAGGTTTTGCTTGCAGTGGCCCTGTAGTGTTTCCTTTAGGGTCACCACTTGGCCAAATTAAACTCTTACAAAGGAAATAACACTAATAGTTTCATTGGGATTAATGTCACACTTCTTGCAATCATGTCTAGTGAATGGAGAAGGGCTTTTGTTGATGTTGGTCACCCAATGACCTTTGCAGTTGCCTCACCTCCAGGACAAACTTAATTATTATGAAGGGCAATAACTCATCGCGCTTTTGCCTCTTACACCTGAGGGGCAAATTGGTGAAATTCCTCCTGTTTTGACTACCGTTACAAAAAGCTCTATCTCAAACACTATAAATGCCAGACATACAGTATGGTTTACTGTTTATTAAACTAATAAACTTGCTAGCGCCTTTATGACCAACCCAGGCCAAGTTTCTAATATTTGTTTTTATCAACTTATGCGGATAGAATATTTAAAACTTAAATTGCAATTTAAATTCAAATTTGGAGATTTTTTTTGTTTATGAGCAACAGCAGGTATGGCGGAAATTAAACCAACCAGGAGTACATGCATGTCCTTAAAATATTTTAGACAAATAGGACCAAGGGTCCTGTAGCTTTCCAGCAAGCAATCTTCTAGTGATGATACAAGTTATGAAAATTTCATGTGAAGTTTGAGATTCAAATCATTGAAGGTCAATGTCAAGGTCACTAAATAAAAGTTCACAATACACTCCGAAGCTCTGATGTTTTGTTGATACAAGTCATTGAAAATTCAATATTTCAATTGTGAACTTTAAAGGTCACAGTAGGTCAAATTAAGGTCAGCAAATGGACTTCATATATGACTTTCTAAACGTCTCTGTGTAAACCTTGGCTCAATCTGTGACCATTTCGGTGATACGAGTCATTGTAATTACACCGAGGTAGGTTATTACCTGTAGGTAATGTGGCAGGAGTGATGGATCCATACCAGCTTATTGAAGCGCTGACTCCCCCCAGAGCACAGCTGCAATCCTACATGGAAACTGCGATCTGAATCCGGCCCAGAGCTGCGCCGGTAGAACTTGTTCTTCTGATAATCTGCCACCTTCTGACACACGTACACAATAAAGATTCAGTCATTTAATTAACACCAGGCACCCAGATGCAAACCTGTGTTCCAGATACGTACCTCTTCTTTTTTTTCTTGGAAACAACAAGAAAAACTTTGGTTTGATTGTCCGCGTCCTGGGACAGACGAAAATGACCGAACATTACCGCGTCCAGCCTACGAAACGGAAAGGACAGCAAGACAGAGAATGAACTTAATCAGACTCATGTCATTACCAGCAATTGTAAGCGACTAGAATGTGTTTTTACTCGTAAAAACAGACGTCTCCCCCCCGGCCCTCATCCCTGCCTAACCCACCGAACGGACAGACAGACGGACAGACAGACAGACAGGCAAATGCCAAAAGGCACCACTTCAGGACCTTAGCAGTAAGTATGCAAAGTTTCATTAAGATCACGCAAACGGTTTTGGAGTTACGCGCTGGAAACAAAGTGGGAACGCAAACGTGAACGCGAACGGGAGCAGAGCCTGAAACAATGCGTCTCCCCCGCTCCCTCCGGGGGGGGGAAGACATAGTAACACAGGCCTTTAATACCTGAGATTCCTACTGCGCAAACGAGGAATGACGGTGAGGGGGTCCTCTGGTGTGGTCAGCATCATCACCTGGCCATCAGAAAAAAACCGCAAGTACCTGCACACACATGCATACTGACAATTACCACCGTGCAGGAGTTTTATGAGATGAGATCTAAAATTCAGCTTTGGTCCTACCTGTAGTAGTCCACTTGATGCCAAGCTCTGTAGAATCCATCCAGGGATTCCTCTCCTTGGCGAATGTAGGTTGTTTTGCTGATGTACACACCTAATCGGATGACGAAAGCAAACAAAGATGAATAGAGTGGAGCTACCAATATTACACATTCCAAAAATATATAAATGCTTTCCCTCACAGCAAACCATGTTTTACTTCCTGAAGCGACTGGAACATTTCCTGTGGTTCTTTATTGAAACAAGCCATTGTTTTTAAGGGCAAAAAAACAAAATGTCTCCCCCCACCCCAACGCAGCCACCCCTCACTGACGTTCGCAGACATTGAGGAAGAAAGAAGAAAAGTTAATAACCTCAAAGTAGCAAAAGGCACATCTGCACGACCTGATGCAAATGTGTGCAAATTTTCATGGCAATATATCAAACGCTGTCAGAGTTATGGTCTGGAAATGGAGGGAACGCCAACGCGGACGCACTCGGGAAATTGGACAAAAACCATATGTTCCCCTTCCCTTTGGGAGGGGGGGGCATAATTCTTACATGGATGAGAACATTTTATATGATCAAAAAATGAAAAATTATTAGCCAATATTGACATGCCATGATAAAGAGAAAACCATTAATGTCAAGTTGAAATGTCCCTTCTAACCCCTGAAAGAAAACTGAACACACTAGAAGGATAGGCATGATTTCTATTATTAACATTGTAATAACTGGTATTATTACCCCCTGTGAGTCCTATGTGTACATTTAAGGATCATGCCCTGAAGTTCAGGGTGCACTACATTCAATGCTTACATTTAGACGCAAAATTGTATTCCTGTCTGATCTCCTCAACAAAAACATAGTTTTCATAGTTTTTCCCCCACCCGAAAGATCCATTTCTAGCTCACCAAAGTCTCGTCGTTATCATGGAAAAAATAGGACCAAGGGTCCTGTAGCTTACCGGCAAGCAATCTTATAGTGATGATACAAATTTCATGAGAAGTTTGACCTTCAAATCATTGAAGGTCAATGTCTAGGTCACAAAATAGAAGTTCACATACATTTCTAAGACCTCCTATAATACAATCCTAAGCTCTGAGGCAGTTTTGGTGATACAAATAATTCAAAATTCAATATGTCAATTGTGAACTTTACAGGTCACAGAAGGTCAAGTTCAGGTCAGCAAATAGACTTCATATATGACTTTCTAAATGTCTCAATACATACCTTGGCTCCATCTGTGACCATTTTGGTGATACAAGTTATTGTAATTTCACTGTCAAGTTTGACCCTCAAAGGTCACTGACAGTCAAGTTGAATGTCACCAAATGAAAGTTCATATGCGATTTCCTAGATGTCTGTAACACAAACCTAGGCTCCATCTGTGACCATTTTAGTGACACAAGCCATTGAATTTTCACTAGGTCACATTTGACCTTCGAAGGTCAATGTGAAGGTCACCAAATGAAAGTTCATATATGAATTCCTATATGTCTCTAATACAAACCTAGGCTCCATCTGTCACCATTTTTGCAATACAAGTCATTGTAATTGTATTATGTCAAGTTAGACCTTCAAAGGTCACCAACAGTCAAGTTGAATGTCACCAAACGAAAGTTAATGTGTGACTTCCTTTAAGTCTGTGATACGAAATTAGGCTCTCTATTTGTGACCATTTCAGTGACAGAATTCACTGAATTTTCACTAGGTCAAGTCTCATCTTCGATGGTCAATATGAGGGTCACCAAACGAAAGTTCATATATCACTTCCTATACGTCTCCGATACAAACCTACACTCTATCCGTAATGATTTTGCTGATATAAGTCATTGAAATTTCACCGTAAAGTTTGGCCAGAGAAGGTCACTGAAGGTCAAGTTCAAGGTCACCAAATGAAACTTCATACATGACTACCTATATGCCCACAATACAAATCTAAGCTCTATCTGTGATAGTTTTTATGATAGAATTTCACTATGTGAAGTTTGACCTTCGAAAGACACCGAAGGTCAAGTACAAGGCCACCAAATGAAAGTTCATGCGTATATGACTTCCTCTACGTGTTCAATACACATATGTTCCCAATCTTCAATATTTTAACATTTTGCTTGACCTCAAGTTTGACCTGTCAAGGTCATCTGAGGTCAACTTCAACAGAGCCGGTAAGCTAAAATTGGTCATTGATAAACGGTTTCATTCATATTTTGTTGACAAAATTAACACCGAGTCAAATGTAGAATGATTTTTTCTACTTTAAATTCAGTCCTGCATGGAATTAAATGGGGAGATTTGCATTACTGCAAGACCCAACACAATATGGTCCCGCGCAGGGAAATTTTTCACTGTTAAATTTGGGAGTGTGCAGGTAATCACTGATGTGCATGTAGCAGCAGGAGGAAAGGATGACTCACAGGAATTCTGCAGAAATCCTCCCCCCTAGAAACCCTAAAATACCAAAAGGCACCAATTTAGCAGCCCATCAATGTACCTACAAAATTTGGTAAAGAAATATTTTTGCGGTTTCTGAGTTACAGTCCGTAAACAGTTTTGGGAATACAGATTTTTCCTTGTTTTTCGATTGCCTTAAGTTCTTCAAATCTTATCCAAACGGGGCCAATGTGGGTGCCGGCTTTTATTCCTACTAACCAGTAACACACCGGGGTCTACTTATTTAAGTCTTCAGCAGAGATTCAAATTCAAACTGATCATCTATCCCTGAATATTTGCTCAGTATGCAAAATTTGCTACATATTGCTGTAAATAAATGCATCCAATTTGTGCTGAAATCTATAAGCAAAATTTCATTTTACCATTTCATACCATAAAATGCTATGGTTAACTCAGGATTTAATAAAAACTTAGAGCATGTCTTATATCTGGTCTTAATTAACTTGGGCAGAGCAGTCATGCTTGGTTTCATAAAAGCTGGGTGTCAAAGGCAGGTGAAAAATTGACTGATGTTTGAAGTTTTGACTGCGGTTGCGATTGGAATGAAAACCAGCACGCGTGGGGCTGGTCCTCATGACTGATGTTGAGAACCACTCGTTTATGCTGTGTTCCATTTTGTTATCAACCTCTCCGGACATTTTCAGTTTATTAGGGACATATAGTTGTACAGTATGCAGGATAAACTGTCTTGTATGTTGCAACACAATGCTGCAAAATGTACGGAAAAGGACATACTGCCAAATACTACTAGTTTTCAAAACGTACAAAGATTCTATCAAGATTTATATAAAGTTAACTGTACTTGCACTGTTGTATTTAAATACAATGCACTTCAGGTAGTCTGTTGCTGTAGTACACCAATTTACTCTAATCTTATAGTGTAATAGATTGGCTCCAATTACCATCAAAGCGTACACGGGGCCTCTCCAAAAACATCTCCCGCCAGGAACTGAAGGGCATCATCTTGGTACAGCCTCGTCCCCAGACTCTAAGACAAGCCGACCGCCAAATTTCTGGGTCCCTGTAAAGTATAAAGCTTTACTTCACATTTCAGTACATTATCATCATGCTTTCATATGTTAAACATAAGACTTGCTTGATTTGGAGGGCTAGTATTTTGTGCGTACTATGCATTGCAAAGGTAGAAGGCCATTTGTTCGTAAGAAATGTGACAAATGATTTTATTGAAAGAGTACTCAAACATTTTGGGAAAAAATTCCTTTTTCCAGTCTATCCAGACCGAGATAAGATGTTTAATCCCATTTTCGTCATCCAAAGGTTTGATTCCGATGAGTCGCATTTTGCGTTAGCTCAGCATAAAGACTTGAAGTGTATAGGAGTCATTAGCCTAACTCCATCAAAGTGAAAAAATAAACCTGACAGCAACTCCAAAGTGGTCCTATTTGCGCAAAGTATAATGAGCATTTGAAATCCACATCTAGAAATTTTATTTAGGAGAAGTTAGATGGTTGGAACCGAAGCTGCTGAACACATGTATTCCGTCTACATAGCACAGTGATCTGAGCACCACTAAAGGTATCGTTAAGTTCTGGCACAAAGTGTGCTCAATCACTTGTAATCTAAACTCAGGTGGCCAGCTAGGAAGCTCAAGAAGATTAAATCATCTCGTGGATGACTTTGAGAGGATGAAAATGATTTTCTCTAGATAGATGATGATCCAAAACCTTTTCTGTTTGAGTAAGAACATACAGATGAGGAACTACTGTTGGATCCACCAATATCTTCAGCACTGTGCAGATCAAAACACTACACAGAACGCACACGTGTTCAGCGGTCATGGCTCCAACCACTGAACTTGCCCTGAAGCAACTCCTTTTACAGAGGTAAAAAATAATATTGAACATCTTGTCTCAGTCTGGGTCAGTCAGAAAAGGGGTATGTTTTCCAAAATGTTGGAGCACTCCTTTAAAGGTAGGATGACATTTTCACCATTCTTCATGAAGGCCGTGTCCACAAAAATATACAAGATATAACGCTGGTAAAAGATAAAACACACAAAACGTGGTAATATGCCCACATGGCAGCATTGCCAATGACATGTTATTTGACAAAACTTCTTTTCAATCATCAGCTAAATTAATAGGGATCCTCATCATATCGCCAGTGACCCACAAAATTAAAATGAAAAGAATCCAAAAAAAAAAAAAAAATGTAGTTTATGGAGTGAAAACAACAGATTGTGGACTGACCGATAGACAAACAGGGGCAATTGCAATATATGCCCATCCAGTGGAGCGGGCATATAAAAGTACAAGGCCCCGGTCAAGATATAATCATAAGGATGCAGCTTTGCGCTTGACATAAACACCTCTCATACACACCAATGACCCAAAACATCATGAACCCCTGCCTCATATGCTGTTGGTCCTCTGTTTGCGGCCAAAAATGAATAGGTCAAATTCATGTCCACGTGAATTAGATCACTAAAACTTAATCCAAAACACATTACATTTAATGCGTGCTTTCAACTTCTGAGAGAGAGAGAAGGAACGGCCTCACATTGACCTTGTTCCCGTACATCTCTCCCACCTTAACACCTTCATGCATATCCAATCTGACAGAGATGAGGGAATTTATCTCTTTTACTTACATTTGCTTAGAAATGTTCATATACTAATTGCTAGTTAGAAAGTTTGTGGCAATCATAGCCAAACTGCTTTTTAAACGAAAGCCTATATCACGATGGGCCGTAGCCTTACCGTTATAATTATTTTGAGTGATTGTTGTGAGTGATTTTGTGGACCAAGTATTCATTCTGTTTGAATAAATTAACCTTCACCTTATCCTCGGACATGAGCCATCTTTAATAAGAATACATAATTTTACCAAAACATTACAGCCAATCATCTACTCTACTTCAAGTAAGCAAAATAAATCATACTGACATTTTTACTAAGCCATTCTCAGTTAAAGACAAGCTTAACAGCTGTCTGACACGGTTTGAAAATTATAAAAAAAAAGAAAAAAGAAGGAAGCCACTGTTGCAGATAGGTTGAACAGGATTGGCTGCAAGAGAGCAAAGAGACAAATGAATTTTAGGCGGCTTAACCCCGATTATCCTCGGCAAGGCTGAGTAAATTGTTGCCTCCTTCATGCGGACCTTCAGCCATGGTGGGTAATGACGTAGAAGGGTTTCGACCACCCAAACACAGGGCTACCAGATCAACGTCTTAGTTTTGAGCCACTCGGACATCTCTGTGCATTTATTTACTGGCTCGCAATATCCTTACCTTGTGTTAATATCCGCCTATCAATCTATCCATCTGCATCTATATCCAACTGTCTGTCTCCCTCTAGTGTTGGCTGCAGCTCCTCTTCTGATTGCCTTGTTCACTTGATCGCCCTTCTGCAATCCTCACCATGCCCTCATTCCTTATGTTTGTCATCCCTGGATGCCCATTTTCCAGTAAACTGAATACTCTCTTTCTTTCACGTCTCCCTGATAGACATGGAGTGATGGACAGTATTTTTGGTGTCTTGTCCACACAGTGGGCAAGACATACAGTGGGCTCCAAAATTACTGGCACCCCTGACTGGCAATGCACAAACAATACAAAACAAGAGCCATCAGCAGATGGCAGATCCCCCCGGCCCCACATATTGAAAGAATGAAAACGCCACCTGCTCCGGAAACAGACCACACCCCGTGAAATTCTAAGTTCAAAATGTTTCCATGGAAGCCGGAAAAAATACATAATTCATAAACTTCGGATTAGCAAAAGACACCACTTCAGGTCATGATTAATTTGCCCACCAAGTTTTGCTAAAAAATATCACACGGTTTTGAAGTTATGCTCTGGAAACTAAATGTTCACAGACAGACGGGCAGACAGACAACCGCACCCAGGACTATATCCCCCCGCATTATATGCCGGGGGGATAAAAATATAAACAATGATTATAGAGAAACGGAATATACCAACGAGTGAAATACTTTACTAATGTTTTGATGAAAACGACCAAAATCATGATAATCATTTAATGCAAAATAAATTTCAACAAAATCAAGGTTTCATAATAATTGGTACCCTCCATTTAGTACTTTGTGCAAGCACCTCTGGCAAGGATAACAGCATGGAGTCTTTTCCTGTAATTTTTGACAAGGTTAAGGCACATATTTGAGGGGATTTTGGACCATTCCTCTAAGAAGATCCTTTCAAGATCCTTACATTCTTGGGTTAGCCTTTCTCAACTGCCCTCTTCAACTCAGCCCACAGGTCTTCAATTGCCTTGAGGTCTAGCGACTGAGATGGCCATTGCCAGACGTTGATTTTGTTGTCATAGAACCATTTCTGTGCAGACCTTGATGTACGCTTTGGGCAATTGTCTTGTTGGAAAGTCTACCTACAGCCAAGTCCCAGCCTTCTGGCGGAGGCAACCAGATAGTCAGCGATAACATCCTGATACTTGGTGGAATTCATCATGCCATTAATCTGAACCAGTGCTCCTGCACCTCTTGAATTAAAACAGCCCCGAAACATGACTGACCCATCATCATATTTCACTGGGGGTATGAGGTGCTTCTCCTTGTATCTCTGTTTCCACGCCAAACAGGCCGATGCTATATCTGATCCAACGTGCAATTTTGGTCGCGTCAGACCAAAGCACCTTGTTCCAGTCATAATTTAAAAGACTATTGACAAACTCTAAGCACTTGCTACTGTGTCTTCTGGTCCGAAAATGCTTTCCTCTGGCAACCCTTCCAAAGAGCCTGTGGTTGTAGAGGTGGCGGCTGATGGTGCTTTGTGAAACCTGGTGACCCCAAGACGCCACCAAGGCCCGTAATTCCTTTACAGTGATTCTTGGGGATTTTGCCATTTCTCTCACCATCCTCCTCAGTATGCAGGGAGGCGCAAAATGCAGTTGTGTCCTCTACAATTGTGGTTTTCAACATTTCCATATCTTGGGAATTTTTTAATAATTGCCCTGACAGTGCCGAGTGGCATATTCAATCTTTTATGAATCTTCTTGAAGCCATTACCAGATTTATAAAGGGTAATGACCATCTGCCTCTTTTGAACTGACAGTTGTTTTGTCTTCTTCATGGTGTTGGATGACAAAGGGAAATTGTGAGTGAGTTACCTCATTTTATACCCTTGTGAGACAGGAAATAATGTAATGGCTCAATATAGTTCCTTAACACTTAGATAATTCTTAAATAAGTGGAATTTAATACCTGGTTTAATTTTGGTACAAGTCATTTACAATAATATTTAAGAATGGCATTGATAGTGAAACCTTGATTTGGAGGAAATTGATTTTTAATTAAATCAGTGAATCATTTGGTGGGTTCCATTGGTACATTAATAGCGTACAGCATTTCTCACATGTTGTTATTTAGAGTTTATCAATAAATATCTTTTTAGTATTGGCAGTCAGGAGTGCCAGTAATTTTGGAGCCCACTGCGAGTGACAAACCACTGGTATACAGTGCCCGCTTCCTCTAAAGAGCAATCAAAATATTTCATGCTGTAAGGAGTTCAATCTCTCCCAGTGGCTCAACGCCTGCCTTTTCCCGACATCAGAGAGCACTGCCAGTCCAAGCCGGGAGGCTAAGCATGTGAGCTCAGCAGCTAAAATTAGCTCATTTTGAAATCAAAATCCATTTCATGAATCCAAATTTATGGTAAGCCAGAGCGATATTTTAGTTTTAATAGTTTTGCCACAAATGCATGAGCCTGATGATAGGGAGTGCTTGTTATTTAGGCAGGGAATTGAGAACACAAAATATATGTTGTGCTGAACAGCTAAAACTAGGCTGACAACCTTCTTCCCTGCGTTGCATATTGTTAAGTACTGCTTTTGAGCTTTGGGATGAAAGAATATTCATTCACACTAACACATCTCAATTATGAATATTTCAAAAAATCTGAAAGAGACGGTGATGACAATTTAATAGCAATTAGCTCTGTTCACCATCATGAATCCATCTAGTTTTCTAAACTTGCCGCCATAAAAAAAACGCACGCGTAAGGAGTCTTACTCACGGCTGCCGTGGGCAGGGTCAGTCAGTGACAGTGGTCGTTTCCCATTTTCAGAAACACGATTGTCGACTGGTGAAAGCGTTATTAGTTGTGCCATTTTCTTGAAGCTGTGGCATTTTTTTTTATTTTTTGTTGTTGGCTTTATACAGGCCATGGACCATACCCAAAAGAATAAGTCAAAGGTCACTGTACACATTACAAACTCAATGTTCATTATTACACAGGTGCTTGGTGCGTCCAACATTACAATACTATGCCCTATTCTTTATCTCTCTCACACCGCACTGGCAAAACAATAATAACCGATTTGATTCTTCAATTCGCAACAAATGCAGTAAATTCCTCATGTGTGCATTTTTAATGGCACAAAGTGTGTGTTTAGCAATTCCTCTGCACTTCATGGTGTAGCTCTCATTCTATTGCAGCCAATGACTGTGGCAAAGCTCTAATCCTATCTGGGCTCTCTCATGCCTGCACTTCACAACGAGGTTCGTCACTCACCTGCGACGTCCAAAAAAAAAAAAAAAAAAAAAAATTCATTAGTCAATGCTGAACCCAAAATCACGAGGAGCCCCATACCTGGCACAAATGTAGAAGCCCCGGCAGACCAGCGAGAGCTGCTCCAAGGCTCTCAGGTCCAGCTCACTGGACACCACCCACCGGAAGATGTACATGAGGACCTCCGTGGGTAAAGCTACAAATACAAGCATGTTAAGTTGGCAACTGTGCTAAAGGCCAAGTTCAAAAATAATAAAATACTATACTCACTCTTGTCCATAACATGATTAAGCCCATCAGTCAGTAAAATAATGAACAAATATCATTTTTATCAAGTCAACTCTACCCCTGTGAAGAAAACCAATTCCATTCAAAATCACATTTCTCAAATGATTTAACACTTTTGAATGGTGTTATTTTTGAGAATTGAAAAGCAGTAAACACAGAAGGTTGGTTGTATTGGTTAATGAATTGGACAACAGACCTTCCAAACAATTGCGGAGAATGTCTTTGTACCGCAAAACAAACTTGCATAAACAGTAAACATACATTTATGAAACATATAAGGAATGACAGAAAAGTAACAGCGGGGACATAGTAAAGCACTCATTAAAAATTTGGGCACAGTTTAGACGATTCTACTCACTGAATGATTTCTCAATACATGCCCCCATAGTGAAAAATCATTTATTTACACCATCAATTATTGATGGAGCACTCAACGTTTGGGCTGAAAAAGGGGTTACCTCTTTAAGTGATCTGTTTATTGATAATATTTTTGTATCCTTCGATCAGCTAATGTCAAATTACAATATCCCCCGCTCCCATTTTTTTTAGATATCTGCAACTCCGCAGTTTTCCATCCACCATCTCTACCAATTTTCCATCACAACCACCGAGTTCTCTTTTAGATAACATTCTGAAAATTAGCCCTCATTCTAAAGGATCTATTGGGATGGTTTACTCCATGTTGGTCTCATATAATTTAGAACCCTTGACTTTGTTAAGGAATCAATGGGAAGAGGATCTGGGTATACAGTTTACTGATGTAGTCTGGGAGAAAGCTCTAGATAGGATACATTCCTCCTCTGTCTGCTTACGACATATTGTTGTTCAATTTAAGATTTTACATCGCCTCCACTGGTCTAAAACAAAGCTAGCCAAATTCAGACCGGATGTTGATCCTATATGTGACAGATGCAGACAAGCACCAGCCACTCTTTCACATATGTTCTGGGATTGCTCAAAAGTGAACAATTTCTGGCAATTAATATTCAAAACCTTTTCAGATGTTTTAGAAGTACCTATAGAACCTTCCGCCATTACTGCAATATTTGGAGTAACTCCATTAGAAACACAGCTTAGTCGTCGAGCAAAAAACATGATAGCCTTTGCGTCTCTGGTGGCTAGACGACTTATATTATATAAATGGAAGGAGAAATTTCCTCTGACTTTTAAATCATGGATTACAGACTTTCTACATTATTTAACACAGGAGAAAATTCGGTATTCTACGAGAGGCTGGGCTAAGAAATTTTATACTATATGGCAACCATTCTTAACTTATATTGAAAAACTGGACGCCAATGTTGTATTGTAAAACCGACCCCCTTAGTGTGATTAATGTAATTAGACATGGTGTTTTAAATTTAATTACTGATTGGTTTTTTTTTTTTCTTACCTTATGTGACTTTCCTTGTTACCCCCCCTTTTTTCTTTCTTCTTCTTCCTTATAGTCTGTTGTGCTGTTTTTCCGTTGCAATCCTGGTTTTATACATTTATTTATTTGTACGTAGCGATGATTAATTTTGGAATGTATTTTGTTTAACTCTTTCAACCCCAGATATTCTAGCATCACTATACCCTTTAGGGCTGGTTTTGTAACCTGATATGTTCCAATCAATTAGTCAGATTGTTTGAATTTTCCCTACAGGAATTTGGGGTTGAAGGGAATATGTTGGTCAGCCCTCTGTAGAGGGCTGTGGGGTTGAAGGAGTTAATTTTGATGGTACAGTGCTTCTGGGATGGGGCTCTGTAAGAGCAGTATTGTGAGGGGGGAGGGGGGTGTTCATTTTCTGTCAACTGCATCTACAACAGTTGCATTTTGTACAATTTTAAATACCAATAAAAAGACTTTGAGCAAAAAAAAAAAAAAAAGTAACAGCAGGGGGAATTATAACACCTCTACCATGAAATCAGAAAAGCAGGGGGGGAAGAATCATGTGAGCAGTGGCAGTGGCAGGCCCCCCCCCTTCAACTGGCACACCTACTATGTACTCAAATGTCCACCAGGCTATTAATATCACATTGGTCACACTGGGATCTTACCTTTGACCGCATTGCACTGAGAGTTACAAAATAACTTGAGGGCAGCACTGACTGCTAATATAAAGCCACTGTAGCATGAGTTGTAGAAATAAGAATGAAACTCTTCCACCTGTAAAAACACTGACTTTAAAAATTATCAAGTCTCACCAATCAGAACAGATCTGTTACTGAAGACTTATTCACAAATAAACACTCATTGACCACTTTATTCGGTATACCTCTGTAATACTAAATGGACCCTCCTCTTGTTCCAGATTATGACCATATGACAATAATCATACCTTACCTTTGATAATACAGTAGTGATATCTGATCCCCTTCAACACAATTTCCCCCAGCTAATAAATCCTTGTTCAAATGTTCACAGAACACCGCAGGAATATCTTTTTTCTGCCAAAAATTCTTCAGCAGACAAAGGAGAGTGAAGGTGCCTTGTCCCAAAGGGAAAAAAAAAAATAGACCATTCTCCAACAACTCACAGGAGTATCTTTTAATTTTCTCTCAGAAATGAATGACATGCCAACAGGGTCAATCCCTGGGGTACATGACCATTTTTAATTTGCACACACCTAAGCACAGCTCACTATTGTTTCGGGAACCAGCAACAAAATAAAACAGAAAACTTCTGGATCAAATTTCATAGTCATGTTGATTATGGTCTCCGAAGCCATTAGGTCACTTCAGAGGTTTCAGAGGAGGCGACTCCAAATGACACGCCAAAAAATACCTGAGATGTGCACTTGAGTGGTTTCCAGTTCTGGCTCGCATATCTTCAGAAACGAGTCCTGCAGAATGAGCTGCTGCTGAAAGTAGGTGAGAAGATCAGCAATCTCACTGTCCCTCATGTCATCTTCCGTACTACAGAAAAGGAGCAGATTAAACGAGTCAAGCATTATTACCCCTGAACACAAGCAAAGTCTACATTAAAATTATGAGGCCTTGTCCTGTGTTCCCTTTCATCACCTCACTGGTTTCTGATAAAAAAAACTAGATACTTTGGTCACTCATGGCAAAAATGTGAATTCCCACACGCTTGTATTACACAATCACCTAAGCACAACTGAAAGATCAGCATTTGGCCTCGACCCTAAGGTCAAAGCTCAAGCCCGTGGTCACAAACTGAAATGCCACATCGGGTTCCAATGCATTTTCAGAAATCAAACTTCAGAAACGAGAAGAAGAAAAAAAAAAAAAACTCACTTGTCTGGATCAGGAGAGCGACTGTAGTTTATTTTAAACTCAATATCCGGCACAAGTTGCATTGCCATGCGATAGTACTTGATGGCTGAAATTGAAGAAGGTAGAATTGCCCTTTTGTAAAAACACAATTCAAGATCAATCGAAGCATTCAGTAGACAGTGTAATGTATTTCACAATGTGAAGCATCATTTTCCTTGAAACAAAAAGACTGAAAACATGGGACTCTGAAATAATGAGCCGCCTTGAGTCCACTTCTAACAAGCCAAATTCAAACACTAATTAAATGCTAACACAATGGATACTCTTTATAACCGTTTTCACCGATAAGACCACGTAACGTACCTTCATATACAGCTCCATTCTGCTCCTCTTCCACGGCTTTGAGGAACAGCTCTCTTGCCTGAAAATATCCACAGCCAATCGTCATCAGGGAAGGACATTGATGCAGCACCACCATTTGACACCTTTACTGTGTATTCGCTGCTCAGAAACAATGGCAGTTAGCCCTGATTCAAGGAAGTGCCCACAACTACCCGATTTCTAATCCATCATGTGGATAATAATGGTACCATGCAGTGGCCCTTACACTTGCACATGGGTCAATGACGTGACATGCAGATTTTTGTGTCCGAGCGCACTACTTTGGTTTAAAACAATTTTTAATGATTCATAATAAGCATCATTTTATTCTATAAAACCTGTTTAATTTGAACATATTTCCAGTTTATCATAAAAATGATATATATTTTATGTTTTACCATCTCAAACCCTCAAAATGTCAGGTGGCGCAACCGTCCGAGCAAGTTAACACTATGTGAAATGTATTAAATATGTAATTTAAAATATGAATTAAAATAATATTAATATGGGGGCATAATTTAATATTGAAAACCTTTCAAATAAACAAAGTTTTATTGTTTAATTGTTCTTAAATTGTTTGGAAAACCAAAATGCCTGCCCCCTACAATTAAGAATCCATAAGTTACTTTTAATACCCAGCTCAATTACAAAATAGTAATGTTTTAGGCAGAGTAGACACTCTCAGGTATACTTACTAAAAAAATCACTTAAAAAAAAAAAAGAGGGAAAACTGTACTAAAACTGTACTAAAACCCTGTAAATGTTGTGCAACCATTAAGACTTGTTTAAACACACTCTTCCAACTTCAAATAAATTTGTTCTGTACATTTTTAAAGATTTATTAAAAAAAAAAAAAAAAAAAAAAAACATTTTTAAAAGGCTTATTTGTCATTGACCCACATACAAAATCTATTCAGAATAAAATGACTAGCTCACACATCCAAGACTCCAAAGAGACTACTCTACAAACCATCATAGCACTGTCCACTGTCCCTGGAAATCTTGTCCGGATCAGTACTTGGACACCAATTCTCGCAGCTTCACCAAATTTGGTATGGTAACTCACTATGACCCGTAGATGTGCAACATCACGTTTTTTGCTCGATTTGACCTTTCACCTTAGCGCTGTGACCTTGAGGCAGGAAATCTTGTCCAGGCCGAGGGGTATTCAGCAACGCATTATGTTTTTCTTTAATAACATTTTGGAGGGACCATAACTTCTCAAGTAATAGAGATAGGAAGCCGAAATTTGATGTGCTGGTGTGTTCTGGCCCATATATCCGGATTCTGCAGCCAGAATCACCATGAGACATCAGAGTGGTGGGAGGAGGGCCCCAAAAATCCTAATTTTGTTACGGCGGCAAGTGATTTTTCACTTTTTTGGGGTCCCTAGGATTCGGTTCAGTGAATGTTACTGTTCGAAATGTGATTCTCCCTCATGTTTGGGAACTTTCCCTCTACCAAACTAAGTTTCAGGATAATGGTACCATTGGTGGGGGACGTGTGGGGGTCGGAAAACCACTTTGGGCCAAAATGAGCCTTTTAGACCCTGGACTTCAGACCCCCAGATGACCCCGTGGGCACTGGATGATGGTAATGGCATTTTACTAGACAGATATACATATATAAACATTCATTTAATGAAATAAACACTTTGATTATCAACCTCCTCTTATATGAACATATTTTATGGCATTCTGAGACCTCTTTTTTGGCTGAAATTTTTAAGTCCAAAACTAGGTCAAACAGGATTACATAGAAAGAGTGGACCGAACTGTCTAAAATCAGTTATAATTACATGAATACAGGTGGTCATCAATGAAAACCTGAGGGAAACATCCTAAATTATGCAAAAGGGGACTTTAACCCCTTGTACACCATAACACGACCATGACCTAATGTAGTGGGAAGCCAGGTTACAACATACTGTCAACAACTGGTCAAGACATGGTTTCAGCACATACACAACATAATTTATTGGGACACGTGGAAGTATTCTATTATTACCTGGAAAATACCATTTAAACCATTTTTTCAGAATCCTTCAGGTCTTTTGTCCTACAAATTGAGGAAGAAGCAACATGATTTTTTGATGGTCATATTCTTGTTTGTACTGGCGCGCACTGCGTCCATGAATTTCAGGTGCCTTGATACAGGGGATAATATGCTGGAATGGCACCCAGCATGAAACCTGTTCCTGGTCAGATGACTAAGCGGGGATATTGTTTGCATGTTTCATGAATGGCACCATGTTGCTTCTTCCTCATGAGTATTGCATCACCTGGAATCTTTGCAAATTTATTCTGATTGGGTTCCAGCGAATTGACAATTTGCTTAAGACAAACACTACTTGGGCGCTTACTTTAACCCTTAGCTGTATCTCATTTGGTAGGAATCATTAACAACATAATTTATTGGGACACATGGTACTATAACATGGGATGCCTGATCTTGCATGGAGTGATCAACCTTGACCATGTTGACAATATGTTGTAACCTGGTTTCCCGCTACATTAAATCTTAGTTGTATTATGGTGTACATGGGGTTAAAGTCCCTTTTTGCATAATTTTGGATGCTTACCTTAGGTCTTCATTGATGAACACCTGTATTAATGTTATTGTAACTGATTTTAGACAGTTTGGTCAACGCTTTCTATGTAATCCTGTTTCTGGACTTAGATACTTCTGCCGAAAAAGGGTCTCAAAATGCCTTTTTTCATAAAATATGCTCATATAGAAGGAGGTTGATAATAAACGTTTTTATTTCATTAAATGAATGTTTAAATATGTATATCTGTCTAGAATAAATGCCATTACCATCATCCAATGCCCACGGGGTCATCTGGGGGTCTGAAGTCCAGGGTCTAAAAGGCTCATTTTGGCCCAAAGTGGTTTTCCAACCCCAACAAGTCCCCCAACAATGGTACTATTATCCTAATAATTAGTTTGGTAGAGGGAAAGTTCCCAAATATGAGGGAGAACCACATTTCGAACAGTAAGATTCACTGAACTGAATCTAAGGGACCCCCAGAAAGTGAAAGATCACTTGCCGCCTGAAAAAATTTGGATTTTGGGGGCCCTTCTCTCACCCCTCTGATGTCTCATGGTGATTCTGGCTGCAGAATCCTGATATATGGGCCAGAACACACCAGCACATGAAATGTGCGCTTCCTTTCTCTAATATGTCAGAAGTTATGGTCCTTCCAAAATTCTACAAAATGAAATGACCATTTCACATAAGTCAAAAAGGGGCGAGACACCCAAATTTCAAGACATTTTCACACGAAAACTGTCATAGATATTGATATGAAACTTGGGATTCTTTTGTTTGGTACCATAAAGTATTTTTTGGACAAAGTTTGAGGAGAATCCGAGAGGTGTCATGTTCAAGGCACCTCAATATTGGCTGTTTTGACAGGGAACAACTCATATACACCCCGGGCCACCCTACTCACCTCTTAACATAAATTAAAGAATCCTCAAAGACCGAGGAGACAGCATCATCAGATAAACAGCAAGAAAGGTCGACAAACTCAGGCTTACTCCATTGCCATCATAAGAAACATAAAATTGAGCCCATTGATTTTTTGACATCATGCATTCATTTTTCCATCAATGCAGTCAATGTAAATATAGATCCATGCTAAAAAGGAGGAACCATACACCAGCATGCAATAGTATTTGGTAGAATGATTGGAGAAAATGTGTGGGGAAGGAGGTTGGAATTATGTTAGATTTGCTGGTTGAGAGCAGTTTATATTTTTAATATACATCAATAACAACATTCACCGAAGTGTTCAGATCCAAGGTTTTAAGTACTCGCCCATGACCATCGATAACAAATTGATTTAACAAAGAACATAATAAATAATGCATTACACAGGCACATGGTAAAAAATAAATAAATAAAAAATAACGCGTTGCTGAATACCCCTCGGCCTGGACAAGATTTCCTGCCTCAAGGTCACAGCGCTAAGGTGAAAGGTCAAATCGAGCAAGAAACGTGATGTTGCAGGTCTATGTGTCACAGTGAGTTACCATACCAAATTTGGTGAAGCTGCGATCAGTAGTTGCTGAGTACTGACCCGTACAAGATTTCCTGCCTCAAGGTCACTACACAAAGGTCAAAGGTGAAATCCAGCAAAAAACGTGACGTTGCTCATCTATGTGTCACAGTGACTTACCAGACCAAATTTGGTGAAGCTGCGATAATTAGTTGCCGAGTACTGATCCAGACAAGATTTCCAGGGTCAAGGTCACAGAGCAAAGGTCAAAGGTGAAATCCAGCAAAAAACCTGACGTTGCACATCTATGTGTCACAGTGACTTACCATACCAAGTTTGGTGAAGCTGCGATAATTAGTTGCCGAGTACTGATCCGGACAAGATTTCCAGGGTCAAGGTCACAGAGCTAAGGTGAAAGGTCAAATCCAGCAAAAAACCTAACATTGCCCATCTATGGGTCATAGCGTATTACCGTACCAAATTTGGTGAAGCTGTGATAATTAGTTGCCGAGTACTGATCCGGACAAGATTTCCAGGGTCAAGGTCACAGAGCTAAGGTGAAAGGTCAAATCCAGCAAAAAACCTGACGTTGCACATCTATGTGTCACAGTGACTTACCATACCAAGTTTGGTGAAGCTGCGATAATTAGTTGCCGAGCACTGATCTGGACAAGATTTCCAGGGTCAAGGTCACAGAGCTAAGGTGAAAGGTCAAATCCAGCAAAAAACCTAAAGTT
The DNA here is from genome assembly GCA_029692085.1 of Gymnothorax javanicus. Classification (NCBI taxonomy): domain Eukaryota; kingdom Metazoa; phylum Chordata; class Actinopteri; order Anguilliformes; family Muraenidae; genus Gymnothorax; species Gymnothorax javanicus. The sequence continues at coordinate 111,970,912 of CM056200.1, forward strand.
GCCCATCTATGTGTCACAGTGACTTTCCATACCAAATTTGGTGAAGCTGCGATAATTAGTTGCCGAGTACTGATCCGGACAAGATTTCCAGGGTCAAGGTCACAGAGCTAAGGTCAAAGGTGAAATCCAGCAAAAAACCTGACGTTGCAGATCTATGTGTCACAGTGAAAAAGTCAAAAAGAGGCGTGGCACCGAAATTTCAAGAAATTTTCCTACAAAAACCAGTAGCGATATTGACACGAAACTTGGGATTCTTTTGTTTGGTACCATAAAGTATTTTTGGACAAAGTTCGAGCAAAATCTGAGAGGTGTCATGTACATGGGTGGCTGAGTTGACATGGAATGACCCATATAATACATGGACAGTGCTATGATGGTTTGTAGAGTAGTCTCTTTGGAGTCTTGGATGTGTGAGCTAGTCATTTTATTCTGAATAGATTTTGTATGTGGGTCAACAACAAATAAGCCTTTTAAAGATGTTTTTTTTTTTTAATAAATCTTTAAAAATGTACAGAATACATTTATTTGAAGTTGCAAGAGTGTGTTTAAACAAGCCTTAATGGTTGCACAACATTTACAGGGTTTTAGTACAGTTTTAGTACAGTTTTCCCTCTTTTTTTTATGTGCTTTTTAGTAAGCATACCTGAGAGTGTCTACTCTGCCTAAAACATTACTATTTGGTAATTGAGCTGGGTATTAAAAGTAACTTATAGATTCTTTATTGTAGGGGGCAGGCATTTTGGTTTTCCAAACAATTTAAGCAATAAACAATAAAATTAAACAATAAAACTTTGTTTATTTGAAAGGTTTTCAATATAAAATTATGCCCCCATATTAACATTATTTTAATTCATATTTTAAATGACATATTTAATACATTTCACATAGTGTTAACTTGCTCGGACGGTTGCGCCACCTGACATTTTGAGGGTTTGAGATGGCAAAACATAAAATATATATCATTTTTATGATAAACTGGAAATATGTTCAAATTAAACAGGTTTTATAAAATATAAAATCTATGGGTCATAGAGAGTTACCATACCAAATTTGGTGAAGCTGCAATAATTAGTTGCCGAGTACTGACCCGGACAAGATTTCCAGGGTCAAGGTCACACGCTAAGGTCAAAGGTCAAATCCAGAAAAAAAACCACACATTGCACATCTATGGGTCTTAGTGAGTTACCATACCAAATTTGGTGAAGCTGCAATAATTAGTTGCCGAGTACTGACCTGGACAAGATTTCCTGCCTCAAGGTCACAGCGCAAAGGTCAAAGGTGAAATCCAGCAAAAAAAAGCAACAGTGCACATCTATGGGTCATTGTGAGTTACCATACCAAATTTGGTGAAGCTGTGATAATTAGATGCCGAGTACTGACCCAGACAAGATTTCCAGGGTCAAGGTCACACACAAAGGTCAAAGGTCAAATCCAGAAAAAAACCAGATGTTGCACATCTATGGGTCATACTGAGTTACCATACCAAATTTGGTGAAGCTGCAATGATTATTTGCCGAGTACTGACCCGGACAAGATTTCCAGGGTCAAGGTCACATCGCTAAGGTCAAAGGTGAAATCCAGCAAAAAAAGTGACGGTGCACATCGATGGGTCATTGTGAGTTACCATACCAAATTTGGTGAAGCTGCAATCATTAGTTGCTGAGTACTGGCCTGGACAATGTCACCCGGACAAGATTTCCACGGTCAAGGTCACAGCGCTAAGGTCAAGGTCAAATCCAGCAAGAAACCTGACATTGCACATCTATGGGTCATAGTGAGTTACCATACCAAATTTGGTGAAGCTGCAATCATTAGTTGCTGAGTACTGGCCCAGACAAAGTCATGGACGGACGACAGACAACAAATGACGGACGACGGACGACGGACGACAGACAGATACGCAGGTGACGACAATACCCCTCCGGCCTAAGTCGGCCAAGGGTAACAACAATTCCCAAAATAAAAAGTAAATTTTAATTTCTTACTTTCTCCTCCCGCGCAAGGTCCTGTTTCCTCTTCAGATCGCCCGATCGGAAGCCGTCTTTCTTACCAGAGCCTGACCCAGCAACTGGCAAGAGTTCAGACATCCACTGTGCCCGGAAAACACTAAGCTCCAGCTGAACACATGCGAAACACAAGAGGTAACCCAAATGCTGATCAGTAAATCCTTCAGGGGAGGCAGCAGAGGTGCAAGAGGCAATTTCAGACAGATTTGTAAATTGAGAGATAATATTTTAGGTCTGCAATTACTGATGATTCACAAAATGCATAAAACAGTGATGTAGCAAAAAGAATAAAGATTAAACACAATACGTGTTTATAATTGGGTCCACTTCCAAAATAGAACATGGCGTTTTAATTGCCGCTAACAATTTTTTTTCGCCGTAGATGCCTCCCCTTAAATATTGCAAACGGTACTGGGTTTTGCCCTCAACATAAATCCTTTGCATAACAGATAACAAGGCTCATGCCATTTTTCTGACAATTGGATGTGTTACTGCATAAAGTAACCCCACCTGTAAGAATAGAGACATGATCGTACACTCTAGGGAACAGCTGTCAAAATATAAACTAATGAGCAATTCCTTACCAGGGCATTCAAATGCATCCTGGAGTAGCTACTGTACTTCATAAACTAATGCTTTAGGCTGTTTTACATCTATTTGAGGCCTCTCACATTTAATTTGCTGGTATGTAACAAAAGGCAGGTGGTTATTTTTCATGGCTTCGATGAGGCCAGCAGTGTAGTTTATAAAAAGAACTTCCTGAATAAAAAGACGCTTTATCAGACACGACACGCAGCGTTTCCAGTTCTTTCGGTCCAGGCACCTCAAAAACAGCGTCCAGTTTCACAGTAAAAAATGCTTCACCATGGCAAGTGTTTGAAGAAAACTCACAATTTACAAAATACAACACTAACAAGGTGTTGGTTTTAAGACCACATTTGAGGTGTATCAGGACAACCCCGCTTGAAGCAGTACGACAAAGTAAAACAAGACGTATTGCTGCATTGGCATTGACAGTGGTCTCGACTAATTGTGGCAAAATACTTCAATTTGCTTTCTTTCCAATACTTGAGACTCTCACGTTAAGTTGCCATATCTTGGATTTGCAACCAGATGATGTGGATGGACAGGGGTATTCAACTGACCTTAGCCGCAGCAGCTGGACCTAATGCCTTGCAGTGTCATGATAACTGGAGGCATCACTAACTTTGTGCCCATCCTGAACGTAGCGTCACATTTTGAGAATTGATGGGCCAGAAGGTGAGATATTTTAAATAGCTTTTTTTTCCCCATTTTCAGTTAGGTTAGTTTGCATATCTTTAATCTGATAAGTCATCTTTCTTTCTGTAAAAATACTCCTCCGTTTTATCCTGAAGATGTGTGCACTTTGTCACCTGATGGTTATGCATTTTTTTTTTTTTTTTTTATGGTTGCATTACTCAGAAAGCCCTGCCATGAAAAAGACCTGGCACATAATGTTAAGTTTAGAGGGCAGCTGCTATATGAAGCCAAATTGTATGTTCGTAGGGTCATACCTGCATTTGAAAGGGCTATGGTTAACTGAAGGCTGTATAACATAACAAAATGTATGGTTATTATAGCATGCAACTAGAGCTGGCCTCAGAGAGCGCAAGTACCTCCGCCAATGTACTCAATGTGATTTTTGCCAGTATTAGCTAGCAACCCCTGTGTTTATGCAGTCCTGTAGTCTTCGCACAAATATGTTTTTAATGTTTTTGACCTTTTGCATGCCCTTGACCTTTGACCTCCCAAAATCAAATCACCTCTTCCTTGAACAATACTTAATCATTCCACCAAATTTGAGGAAAATCCATCCGTAACTTTTTGCGTAATCCTGCTTACAAACAAACCAACCAACAAACCAACCAACAGACAAACGGTAATGATCACATAACCTCCTCCAACTTTGTTGGGCGGAGGTAAAAATGTTTCCTGTTGGTAGTAGGGGGCGCTATGACTACAACTCAATATTGACAAATTTATATCTCCAGGACCAGTCTCTTATCAAGCATGTAAACTTTGGAGCAGATGGGACAAAAAAAAAACCAGCAGGGACACACCAAAAAAAAAGCTTTGCAATTAAACAAATTCAATTCAAAAACTGCAGATTTAGGAGTTAAGTTTTGGTCAGGAAAAAAAAAAAAAATGGCCCCAGTTAATATTTTTTTTTTTTTTTTTAACTCTTAGCATGTTACATGTGCCCACCTAATTTAGCACATAGGTGAAATGGGCTGCGAGGGCTGCTTTGTTGAAATTTTCTAGGGGGCGCTACAGAGCCATTTTTCCAAGTGCAAAACCTATACAATAGTGAAATTGAAGCTAGGCCAGATCCCTTAGCAGAATTTTGTGCGTTTTTCGAGAATGTACTTTAGACCCTCAAAAACACAGTTCATCTGAATATATGATTAAGGGGGACTACAAAACCAGTGTGCCACACCCATGCCCCATTGCCACCCCCAGAGAAAATGTAATCCCTGCCCATTAATTCCTCTCTGGACTGAGTGGAGATGGCCCAAACTCTGTGCAATGCCCTAACCACATCCTCTCCAAGGTCTGAGTGGTTCCAGTGCTGACTCTTCAGAGGCCAGGGACACAGCTCAGTTGGTTGTGGTTGCAGGTGCCACAGAGCCCCTGAGCCCAAAAGAGCAGGTCAGGCCTCACTAGGAGATCCCATGGCCTCCCTGACAAGCAGGACAACAAACAGTCAATGCAGGGTCACCACTGACAATACGGGCTATCTACGCTAATTACTGACTTGACTTGAAAAGTGTCAGTGGAATTAGGGGGAACGGTAGGAATGTACGGAGGGTAGTTCTAGCCAGGCCATTTAAGCGTACCGGGCCGGTACGCTGACGAACGCTAAATTCGCATGCCGGTAAACTGGAAAAATCCGCCGCTACGCAAAAAATTGCTGCCGGTACGTTACAGATAGGTCACCAGTACCAGTATCAGCAACAACACGGATGGCTTCAGACTGTACCGATCAACCTAGTTTTATCGATTATCTGAAGATAGGCCCGTATAGCCGCCGCTGTCGCAAGTAGCCTACCTGTAAAGGCACAGCACATTAGGCTCAGTACCAGTTAGCGCGCGAACAGCCGATCATGGACGCTTGGCTGGCTCGTCCACCTCCTGGGACTAGCTCCTAAAATGAAACCAGTGCCGCGAATGTCTCAACAATCAGAAAGTTCGGAAGACGATGATGCAATCGTCAGAGTAGAGCCTAGTAGCAAGCGAAAGCCATCAACGACGGCGGATCTTGCTTGAGCGAGTGAATATAGCCAGCTAGAATTAGAATTAGCTCTAGGAAATGTCTATTTAACTGTCCGATGGATCCTGATCTTTTCTGCCACTTTGCAGTCTCTTCCATTTAACATGCGCAATTGGCACAGTTTTAAGATAATCACGGAAACTAGGTAGCTATATACTTCGGAGATACTGATATTTCAAATTGATCATTTCGCTGGCGTCAAATTAGCCACAAGTAATTGGACTAAGATATCTTCACTAGAAGCATCAGACATTATTGCACTACACCTAATATCAGATATAAAATACTGCATTGTTGACTATAAAGTTAGACTGGTTACTGGAATTTACATTCGTATTGTGACTTAACAGTCCGGTAGCTTGATTACTGGCAGCAGGCTAAGTTGTAAATTCATGCCAATTGCCTTACTTATATTGACTAGCTACAAGCACGTCGCATACGGATGAAAAAATAATATAATATTGCTGCCAGCTGTGTGTTTAGCGACCTTGCCATGACATAGCTAGCGAACTTGGAATGTAGGTATACCGTTCGCTAATAGTTCTTGCTCGTCTTTATGCATGGTCGAAGTAAGTCGTGTCTCTTATGCCTAAATACTTTGAATTGTCTCCCTCTGCAGCTGTTGTGAAGGAAATGCTGTGGGTGCGCAGTGCATTTACAGAGGGCTCGGCTCCGAGCAATAGTAATTTCAAATGACAGTAAAATTGTCCAATCATATTTCCCTTATGAATGGGAGGGCTTTGTTATCGCTAATGTTATGACCATAGACTGTATAAAAAGATGGACGAAGCAACCGTGACGTCACCCATTGGTTTCAGCATACCATAAAGGAAGCCTCGATTTTGGCAATTTGAATTGCGCCATGTTGTCATTTTGAAACCGAATGCGATTTCTATTGGACGAGAGCGAGAATCAAGATCCGGGGAGGGACGTGAGAGGTAGAACTGACCGTATTGGACGAGGACCAGGGGATAGCCACGCCTCTAAAGCATATTCTGGCTTTATCCTTTATTCTAGTCTACTTGGGACCATAATTTACAAAAATGAACATCACGATATATCGAAGGAGACTTGAAACTTGCTATAGCTACCATAAAATAATGTGAAAAATCATTATTTAAATGAAAAATCAGGTGGGAAAGTAGGGTCATTTTCTCATAGACTTCTATAGCATTGAACTTCTTTCTGCAACCACCGACGTCGCCATCTGCTGGCCATTAAATAGAATGCCATTTTACGGTACTTCTGCATGGACTTCTTTTTTCAGACCAGAGTGCTGCGTCCATCTTTTAATACAGTCTATGGTTATGACAGGTTCCGTCTCTCTATGGTTCTGGTTCCGCCTGCTGTCCCCGAGACAAATCACAAGCTAGCGAAATAAAAAAAAAAATAAATAAAAAAAAATAATCAGCGGTTAACAACCTAGCGAGTTAACCTGAGTTGTTGGTTCATGATAGCTGTGAATATCCTTTCGAGTTTATGAAGAACGCTTTCTAGACTAATATTAAATTAGAAGTTTGAGTTGATCAGCATGGGAAAACCTACACCAGACCTTAATTTGATGCAAAAATCAAGGCTTTTGAGAGGCATTTCAACACCAGCAATTACGCGTGATACCCATGGATGAAGGAGGAAAATCTGTATTGCTGGGATTGGGTCCAGGGCCAAAACTGGACTCCCTGAGCAGGTGAAAAAGGCAACTAAATGATCATGAAATGGTAAGCTATTTATAGGGCTCTGTGCTAAGTGATTTTTGTATTTTTGCCGTCGCTGCCAGTGTTTTGTGTATGTTACAAAATTTATTTGGTAAAAAAATTATACGGCATTACTGAGATGGTGAAATAGATTAACCGGTAAAACAGCACGATGCTTTTACCCAAATTAACTTTACAGGGGAAAAAGAATGAAACTTTTAGCCTCTGAAATAATTTTTGTGACCTCACGGATGCGTAAGAACACAGCGTTAATTATTCATTAATTAGATCCTCCTGACTCCTTCGGCATGCGATACTTCTTCTTTACAAACATTGATGTCATATTCAGCCGTACGCATTAGCGTAGTTGGCAAGAACAAGTGTAAATCAATACAAAAAAAACAGGGGAAGTATGGCATCCTGCAGTTGTGGAACCGATTCAGCAGTCTCTGAATATGTACAAAACCTTGACAGTACCGCGATGGCAAGATATTTCTCTTAGCTTAAGTACAACAAAGGTCCGTGTAGGCTTCCGGATCCTTACGAGCTGAAAGGTTGGAGGAACGACCCCCTTTTGGGTCTGGGTCGGCTGGATCGTTACTTGATTTTCCTACATTGAACAGAAATTCAACATTTGTTGATCAACATTGATCAGTGAAAGTAATTCACAGTCGTACGTTTATCAGAACGATTTTAAAAAGGGGCGCCAATATATTTTGGGGGGTTTTATTCGTGATAAGGGGATTTAGAATTTATTATTAATATTTAATATCGCGAATGCATAGACTGCGTATTCCCTAGCCACCTGGTGTGTCATCAGTTGCAAGGCTGCCGCCGTTACAGCTGCAGTAGACATTTAACTATTAATTTTCTTGACTGGATGTACGATGGACGTTTTTACACACTCGAATGTTTCTCTGGGTACCCAAAATTCAGCCGAAAAAGTACTGATCTTAGTCGATACTGATGAAGGTTGAAAACGGAATTCTTTTCAATACCAATATCCGAACTGTCACTTAAATACTTGCTATCGGAAAGTAAGGAACCTATCGAATTACCCAACTCAAAAAAGATCATTCCCTTGCCATGACCGAATAATAAAATGCAAAAACTTAGCAAAATGTCATGGTAGAAATGATGGAAAATAACTTGGGACTGACCTGACAGAAAGTGAATAGTACAAACACGAGAGTGGGTCGACGGCATCCAGTTCTTGCATCGAATTGCATCAATGCAAGTAGATTTTTTTTAGTTTTCGATCAAGAATACGTAGGAAACATATTCCTGAACCCTTCACGTTCACGAAACGGTTTGTGCAGTTAATAACGCTGCAACTGACTGGCATTATGACAAAAAGTGGAAGACAACTTTACTTCACCTATAGAATCAATTGTCATGTTGTGGCTTTTTGCCAACCACGTCAACAAACCCACGTGACCAGGTTGGTGACATCACTAGAAGTATCGCTCCGGTGCTTCAATAAAATCTCCGGCTAGAACCCTGAAATGGGTTCAAGAATGTTTGTCTGGGAATTAAACGGGTCCAACTCGATGCATTAATTCTCCCTCTAATAGGCCAGCTCCGGAGAGCAGCTTAAATCAGAAATTCAGGGATGAACCTGCTCTCAGAAATAGCAAACAAACCCGGACTCATTTCCTGGCACAAAGTTTGTAAACTGCCTTGGTAACTGACATAGGCCACCAACATGGTGTTGTCTGAATGCACCAGGGCATTTTGACCTGGTGAGGGAGGGGACACGATGACCTAAAAGACTCAGAATCAATGCAAACCATCACGCTGCAATGGTACCTGATCGTGTTCCCTCCATAAATAGGTCTGAGAGCCATAGTTGTAGAGAAGCCATGCCAACCAGGAGATAGCAAAGCTGTCAGATGCCCATATAAATGGTTGAACCAATGCTCAAAAATCTATGGATGAAAGGGGCCCAGTGGGATGATAGGCACAGCAGCTGGTACTCCAAGACAGAAAGGTTCCAGCACTGTAAAAGGATTTGATGTGGGACAGAATCTTTTCTCTCAAGAGGAAGCTGAGCCCAGATGACAGCAGAGATGAGTGAAAGTCCTGAGAGCGGATCTACTGACATTCCTTCCTGTTGTGGGGGGGAAACCCTGGTACTCAATGAGATTTACCAGAGAAATTGGGCTAATGACATCTTGCTCTCTGGATATGACACAAACTATGCAGCCAGTCATCAAGAAAATTCATTGTCTGAACTCCTGATGAGGCAAGAGCAGACAGAACTGCAGTCATCATGTTGGTTAATGTCCACAGAACAAGAAAGCCAAAAGCAGAACCAGAAACTTGGAGGCTTCCCCTTCAAATGAAAACCTCAACAGCCACCAGAGTGATCGTCTCTGGAGAATGCCGGCAGCTCCCGAGCTATAGGGTATTTTGAAAGACAACTCTTTCAACAAGCAATCCAGGACATGGAGCTTATGGATCTGACAACCAACATTGCTTTTTTTTCCAGAAATTCGGAATAGGTGGAGTACAAAATACCAAGTCATTATTGATTATGCTGAGCATGAAAATTATTGTTACTTTGAAATTACATTTAGAGAGCTTAAGTTCACCCTTGTTAAATAAATGCGTGTACATTCAAAGAATTGAATGGGATTCAAATCGACTTACTTGGAGGTTAGAATCACGAGAATTTTCTTCCTCTTCCTCCTCCTCTTCCAGGATAACAGCAGAATTTATTTTGCTCTCTGCCTGGTCACATAAAAATACGAGTAACAATTTCTCCCCCAGCTGACACACAGAAAAATACAATTGAGTGGTCATTGCAAAGAAATTAAAATTAAAGTGCATAAAATATAAAATAAAAGGAAATGATCATTGCACCCATAGGCTAACAGCAACATTATGCTATGACAGAAATGGCAATAAAGTAGAGGGTCATTCCACGTCAAATCATCCAGGGGGTGCCAGGTCACCTCCTCAAAATTCTTTGAAAAAATTCACGGGTAAATATTCACACAAAATAATACAAAACCCAAAACCAGTGAAGTTGGCACGTTATGTAAATCGTAGATAAAAACAGAATACAATGATTTGCAAATCTTTTTCAACTTATATTCAATTGAATACACTGCAAAGACAAGACGTTTAATGTTCAAAATTAACTTAGAATTTAAAAGGCAGCAACACATTGCAAAAAAGTTTTAGGGGCCTTTTTACCACTGTGTTACATCACCTTTCCTTTTAACGACACTCAGTAAACGTTTGGGAACTGAGGAGACCAATTTTGAAGCTTTTCAGGTGGAACTCTTTCCCATTCTTGCTTGATGTACAGCTTAAGTTGTTCAACAGTCCGGGGTCTCCATTGTCGTATTTTACGCTTCATAATGCGCCACACATTTTCAATGGGAGACAGGTCTGGACTACAAGCAGGCCAGTCTAGTACCCGCACTCTTTTACTACGGAGCCATGCTGTTGTAACACTGCAGAATGTGGCTTGGCATTGTCTTGCTGAAATAAGCAAAATCCAAAAAAAAAAGACGTTGCTTGGATGGCAACATATATTGCTCCAAAACCTGCCTTCACATAAAAGTTGCCCATGCCTTGGGCACTAATACACCCCCCCATACCTCACAGATGCTGGCTTTTGAACTTTGCGCCTATAAAGTCCGGATGGTTCTTTTCCTCTTTGGTCCGGAGGACCGACGTCCACAGTTTCCAAAAACAATTTGAAATGTGGACTCGTCAGACCACAGAACACTTTTTCCACTTTATATCAGTCCATCTTAGATGAGCTTGGGTGGTCATTCTGGGTGCTGTTGATATCATTGTAGAACTTGCAGATGTAGCGATTTAACTGTAGTTACTGACAGTGGTTTTTCTGAAGTGTTCCTGAGCCCATGTGGTGATGTCCTTTACACACTGATGTCGGTTTTTGATGCAGTACCGCCTGAGGGATCAAGGTCACGGGCATTCAATGTTGGTTTTCGCCTTGTCGCTACGTGCAGTGATTTCTCCAGATTCTCTGAACCTTTTGACGATATTACGGACCGTAGATGATGAAATCCCTAAATTTCTTGCAATAGCTCGTTGAGGAATGTTGTTTTTAAACTGTTCGACAATCAGCTCACGCATTTGTTCACTAAGTGGTGACCCTCGCCCCATCCTTGTTTGTGAATGACTGAGCATTTCAGGAAGCTGCTTTTATACCCAATCATGGCACCCACCTGTTCCCAATTAGCCCGTTCACCTGTGGGATGTTCCAAATAAGTGTTTGATGAGCATTCCTCAACTCTCTCAGTCTTTTTTGCCTCTTGTGCCAGCTTTTTTTGAAACATGTTGCAGGCATCAAATTCCAAATGAGCTAATATTTGCAAAAAATTACAAAAGTTTACCTGTTAGAACATTAAGTAACTTGTCTTTGCAGTGTATTCAATTGAATATAGGTTGAAAAGGATTTGCAAATCATTGTATTCTGTTTTTATTTACGATTTACACAACGTGCCAACTTCACTGGTTTTGGGTTTTGTAAAAAAAGCCAAATATTAGGCCAGTATCTCAAATAGTTTACAAGTTATAGCTCTTCGAAATTTGAATTATATTTTAAGTTTTTTGGCGAACCCATTTTCACCCGAATTTGGCAACTTATTGCTCCAAATTGATTGTTTATACAAGGCTGAAATTGGGTATACTAACCATATTCATCCCCTAGAATCTGAAAATGGCCTTAGATTCTGTGTATCTTGATCCACTTTTGCATGGTAAAGCCTCAGAATCAGCCGAAAACACAAAACGCCCAAAAATGAGACCACATTTTATGACCTGTAACTCAGGAACTACATGAGATAAAAGGCTAGAATTCATTTTTTATGATTTTATGATACATCTCTCTGTAACCAATGCAGTAATCCAAGTAACATCATTTGTAGAAGTTTTTTAATGAAATAATTTCTCAGTAAATTTTTTCAGTTTTGCCCCAAAATACCTTTTTTGGGGCAAAAAATGACCATGTCACCAGTTATTCAACTTATTAGCCATAAGTTTCTGACACTGTGAATCTCTTTTCAAAGACTACGTAAATAAACTCCCCTCTGAGAATTCGCCATCATCCAGATGAAGCCACAAATTCGTCTGTGGACGACGTAATTCCAATAATCGTTATATTCACATTTGACGAGATGTTATCTGACCCACAGGGTCCAGCTAACCCGAGGTTTATCAAGTGTAAACAGCTCGCCACACCCACCGCCGGTAGAAATTGATAAAGCTACAGTAGGCCATCAGACTGCTTATTTTAGCCAGATAGGAAACGTTGGTATGACGTTACTCAAATCTCCGACCAAAGCCATTGGAAAATACAAATATTTAAAGCTGCTAAAGCGACAGCTAGCGAAGCAGCCAACTCGTAACCTAACCAACCAGCAAGCACTTCAACAGTCGCCCTGTCACCAAACGTAAACAAAGTGGAGAGGTTATCGAGGCTAGATTCGCTGGCTATGTTTTGCGAGGGGCCTCCGTGTCGTTCAGACGCGTTAACACAGCGTTAGCTAGTGTGCATTTCAAAACTGCATGAAGACAAGACCACTCGCTGGCTGAGATAGGAAGTTTTCCCAACTTAGGCTTTATGAGTAAATGTGGCTTGGCCTTGTCATGTTTTGCTACGTCATTTTAAATCGCTGGCTAACGTTAGGCAACTTGGCTACCCATTTTCATTGGTTTTGTTACGTAGTGGTCAAATGCGGCAATATGGTCAACTGCTTGCACGACCAACAGTGGGTACCACCTTTAAATTACTAGTCGACAAGTCGCTAACTCATGCATACAATCCTGGCAGGCCAGTATTAAGCCAGTTTTCGCGTCATCTCTGAAATTTACCAGATAAAAATGTAGCAAAGGTTGCTGCTCGCGCAAGTTTTATAATTACCATATTAGGTTACCCAAGTCGCACTTTCTTCGGTCTTCGGATAAATTAACTTAAAACAGTTCGCGGTCGGAGAAGCGCACAACACAACGAGAAAAATTACGAGCTCTCCACACTGCAGCCATTTCCACAAGTAGCACCAACTTGCTCCCACAAGAATTAAGCTATTAGCTGTTACTACCCAAGCTAGATTTTCTGCAGAGTGATGCCTCCGCCTAAGGGCAAAACTCTTGCATAAAATTACGGCTCGCCCAAGAAGACAAAAAAGCGAAAGCAGAAGGGCCCCGTTCCAAGCCTACAGTGCGGTCAGAGAGGACATGGACACGAAGCAATTTCAGCGCAAGAAATGTAATCATAAACCTTGCGCCGGAACGCACGCAGAGATTTTCGGCTGACGGACAGCTAGCCAGGGCAAATCGCTATTTTGGACACGGCTTACTGGTTTGCGCATAAAACCGGAACTCTATTTCAGTTCCTAGCCTGTGTGCAGGAACTACACAACAAGAAGAGGAAGAGTCTCCGACAACTCTCACAATGTGCACATTATCTCTGTAGTGGCCTGCTGGCCCAAAGACAACTTTTTCAACATGGATTCCATGAGGTGTATGACTTTGTAACAGAGGCACTCGCAGGGTAGAGAGGAAGCGGAAAAATTTAGCAGCGCACGACCTGACCGTCCAGATGTTAGCAGGAAGTGTCATGGTTATAAAACAAACCGGTTACAAAAATGCCATCGTATAGTTTTATTAAAGGTACTCTTTAATGTTGACGAGCGAACGTTGTCTTTGTCGGCTAACTAAGCTGTTTAAGACTATTGGCTTGATTTTTAGTTTTATTAACGGCCGTTTACGTCGTTCGGCGCACTGAAACGTGAACATTAGCCTGCATAGATACGCTAATGTCCAAGGACTGGCAACTATTTTTTTCTGATCAGCCCTCAGAATTAGCCGTTTGATCTCTTTAATTGATGTGTGTAAAGTAGTGATATAGCTCACTAACGTTACTCCCACGTGCAATCGTATGGAACTCGTCTAACGTTACTACTGTTAGATGGCCTGGGTTGCTAACTTAGTTACAGTTCGCTAGCGACCTATCCTACTGTTAACCATTTAGCTAACTAGTTACTTTGGCCCAAAGGCGTGTACGTATTCGTTGCTCAACTTAGTGTCTCCACTTAATTAGACTGCCGTGTGCTGTTGGATTAACATTGCTAGCTGATCTGTGTCGTTTCGCTTTGGACATTTCTTGCATGGCATACAGATAACATTAACGTTAGTTGCAAACGATATGCAACTTAACTTTCATGAACTCGATGACCGTCTGAGGTAACGTTAGTAGTCTTCATTTGGTGCTTCAGACGCAACTGGACACTTGATGTACTGGCGAGTGTGATACTGTGCGCCTTGACACACCTGGAGATCATGAGGGCAATTCTAATGAGATCCAATCAGGAGCCTAAAAACGTGAACTGTAAAACACACCCTTGGTAAAGTTGACATCAGAGCGCAAAACGCGCCAGTTAGCAGCCTACTAACGTTAATTAATCTTTATTGGAATTGGTAGAGAACGTGTCGCTGTAGAAGTGCATCTTAATATTAATTTTACAAAATGCTACTGTCCTTGGTCGTACACACCTACTCGTTGCGGTACTGGCTTCCAGCCGCTGTAATGTTGGGTACTGCACCAGCGTATGTGCTGTCTTGGAGTGCATGGAGACTGCTGTCTACGGTTCTACCAGGCAGGCAGTTCCACGTACTGGATGACCTCTTCTACGCGATTTACCAGAGCATGGTTCTCTTCTTTTTTGAGAATTACACTGGCGTTGAGGTGAGTAATTCTGGTTGTGAGACAATGGAAGTCCGGGGAATTTAACATTTGAAGCAGTGTGGGGGCGAGCGTGCGCATTGCATCGCATCACTTTCCTCTATCTTAGTTATACGGGTAAAGCTGTTTGAACACGGGCCTTTACTAAAGTGCAGCCCGTCTTGATGACCACGTGATGTCAATCTTTTTTATTTTAAACTGATATATAACAAAACATCTTAATAGGTCGCAATCTGGCCTCACATTGTTCATCAGATTATGTAAAAATGGCATAACGTGCGCAATTTTATTGTTTGGTTTATTGGTCCTTGGGATGCGCTTTTGAACCTGTATATTCGTTGCTCTAATTTTTTTAAATTTTTGCGATCAGCTTTGTTGAGAGAGAAATAAAAGTTGTGACTGAGAGATTGTTCGTGCGGGGTGGTATATAGGGTAAACGGTTCGGCGTTCCACTCAGCATGAAATTTAATATAGATGCAAGTATAAAAAATGATAACGTTTTGTGTCTTTTTAACATTTTCCATGATGATTGATGTGCTCATTTGTGGTGCTTCTGTTCCAAATTGGAAGTGTTTGATTGTGGTATGCTGTATGAAGTGTATAGCAAGAATATGGACCACCAAGGTAAAATAACTTTTATTTGAATGTTGTTGGGAAGGCATTCTCCTTGCGATCTAGCACCTGCAAACATGCGTTTATTGAAGTTGTATACACTGATTATGACCAGAACATTATGACCTCCTGCCTTGTATACTGTTCTTCCTTTGCCTACTGCAAATATAGCTCTGTCAAATTGAAATTCTCGCGAATGCTCAGGCTTGGGTTTCCCAAGCAGAACAAAGGACGTGTGTGTTTACAGGTTACTGTGGTGTAAGTTCCAGAAAATTTGAATGATGGTTATTGGTTACCTGAGAAACGTGCCACAACACATCTCACCCTGCTGCATTAGGAACTTCGTTACCGCCGACTAGTCGAAGTGCCCATTCTAAACCCTGCCCGCCATCTGATTGGCAGGAGCCTTTTTTGCGGCATTCTTTGGCGGTAAGAACGCGCTAAAAAAAGACAAATGCCAACGTTTGCGGTTTGCGAATCTCATTAGATTACATTGCGATATGTGTCAACTAAAGTAATTGTTCAGCCCTGCTTGATGCCCATGTCCGCAGTTTGCCTTTAAATAATTCCATTTGACATCATACACCTAAAATATATTTCAATACCCGCCAAAAGTTGGGACACGATGTACTCTTGTTTTTGTCCTCTATGTGGATGAACCTCAAGTGGCGCTGGGTAATGTGTGAATATAGAGGATATTTTTGATCATAATTAAAAGTTCAAAAAGAAACTTAAGAGAGAGGTTTAATGAGATTATTTTACTTCACTACTAAGAATAATCAGAATATAATTAAACTTTAAAAGAAAGGCCAAATGCAAGTGGATATGACTATATTTTAATCTTTTTGACCTATCCATTCAGACTCTGGTCTAAACAGAAATCTAACTGAAAGTGCTATGTTCATAAAAAGTGTATCCAATTGGCCATTATCATGAATAGTGACACCAAAAATAAAAACAATTATATCGACTTCACAGGTTCTTTGTTTGCAATACCAGCTCACAAAATCATTTGCTGGTGAACATTATGCCGTCCTCCAAGGTATATTATCATTAATTGCAGGGGAATTGAATGATATAATGTCCCTCCTTTCAATCAACTGACGCGCAAATAAACATTCTTGTTGCCCACCACATGAGTATGTAGCATTGTTATGCTGATCTACCAATGACCCACCTTGTGTTTAGCATGTGAAGAATGCAGTTCTAGAATAACCTGAGAGTTGTCTTTTATAATTGTAGTAAATGCAACAAAACATGGAAAATGTGACAATGCAAAGAATATAAATATAACTAGCAGTACAGCCTACCCCTTGCCTCAGTTGTGTGCGTCTTATCAAGGCTTTATGATTACTCTTGAAATGAATCTCAATACTCTATAAAAAAAAAAAAAAGGGAAATTTAACCATAGAATCATTAGCTTAAAGGTGAATCGGCACTGAGATAAGGTAATTTGCCTAAACTAATGATTTTGTATCTCTTATGAATTATATCTGCACATAATGATGCATAGGAATAAAATGCACACTGCAAGGTTCTTTAAGCATCAGATTCGGACCATTTCGAATGAGATTATTTGAAAGCAATTGTAGCCTCCTACTGGATCAATTAGCCATGACTCTTCCCGGAGCATTGAGAAAGATTTAAAGGGAGTAGAAGTTTGAAGGGTGAGAATTTCCAGACTCTGTTCTGCTTTATATTTTATGTGTTTTTTCTGGAGGTCAGAAGAATTATGAAAAAAAATGAATTCTGAATTTTGGTTAGTAATGGTAACTTTGTGTATTTTTATATTAAATGGGGTCATTCCATGTCAATTCACACAAATCCCCAAAACCTCCCCAGTGACACCTCTTCAATTTGCCTGATTTTTATCCTATTAGTGCTTTATGATGTCAAATGAAATGATCCGAAGTTTGAGCTTCCTAGCTCAAACGGTTTTTGAATTATGGCCCTTCAAAGTTTGGGTGCCACGCCCACTTTTGGGGTCCGGGAATTGCACACTTAATTTGCAAGCATTTTTGAAGACCCATATCTTTTGTTTTAAACTAGCTACAGGCCTGTAAATTGCTATATCTATGTATTCTGGCCCTGTCTATCAGAATCTACACTTAAAACTAGTATAGGTTTTACTATATTTAAAAGATATTAAACCTTTGGGGTCTATATCTTGGAAAATGGGGTTTCAACCAATTTATCATCATATTTGGACTGTGTATTTAGGAATTTCAGGGCACTCAGAGCCTTTTTTTTTTTCAGTTAAAACAGACCAAGCTTTTTTTTCATCAAAACCCTTTAGTTTTAGCCAATAAAAACTTTAATCAAGATTCTAACAATGAAAAACACATATACTGTTGTTTTTATTCATGTTTATGAATTAAATGATTCTAACAAAATATACATGTATGAAGAAAAATTACATTAACCCTTCACACACTGGAAGCATACATTTAACAGTTATAATGTATTTACATCATCTGATCAGATCCATATCAAGGAGGTAAGATGTCATTCACTACTGTTGCAAGCAGATACAATTCTACAATTCAGGTCAATGATACAGGCTTGCTGATTAACAGGCAATGAACTTGGAGAGAAGCCTCTGAATTCTTTCAACATCAACTGCAACAAGTTTATAATGCCAAGCACTACAACCTTGAATCTCTGGAGCATTTACACGACATATGATATCTTGAAATGGTACCCAGCATGGTGGATTTTGGCGGTTTTCAGCAGGCCAAGACAGAGTCATGTTTGATCGCTTCATGAAATGACAGCCTATACTGAGCAATAACGCCACGGAAACTTAAACTGGCCCGTTATTCTGCCGAATAGTCTTACTAAACTAGTTAATCGTCTGATTGCTAATCAAGCAAAGGGAGGTTTCTGCCTCACCAAACTAACCTCCACCGACATCACTGCCTTGTTTTAATTTTGCCTTTCCTATTTGAAAGATGCATTTATCTCTTGCGAAATAATCCAACTCAAAGTTGGAGTTGTCAGAGTTTGGTCAGATACAGGGAAAGCCCAAGGAAAGGTGTCAATTTTGTAAAAACGGCATTGTGTTAGCAGCTGGGAAAGGGTTAATCCCTTGTTTTGTCAATATAACTGGGGGATGTTGGCTGCTAATAGCACATTTTAATCTTCCCATAGATCAATTTAATTCATAGGTCTGTTTTTACTACCATAAACATGAATAGGCAGTTAAAAACAACAGTTGACCTACTTTCTGGACTTAGGATTTTTCCGAAAATATCCAAAAATAGTGCCATATGCAAAGGCTTAGTTGATAGTGAAGGAGTTTGATAATCAAAGTTTTTATTGGCTCAAAACTTTGATAAAAGGTGACTGTTGATGGGGTAAAAAGCTCATTCCAGTGATCATGTGCCCACATGGCCAACTCAGGGCCTGAAGTAGGGGGTACCAAAGGGTAATTTTGTCCCAAGGCCATATTTGGGACCCTCCTGTGCCCCCGTCAAGGCTCTGAGTGCCCTGAAATTCTCTAAATACACAGTAGTGTACCCAAATATGATGATAAATTAGTTGAAACCCCATCAGGACAAAAACTTTCCAAGATATAGACCCCCAAAGTGCCCCAAAAATTTATTGCGTCATTAAAAAATCCACTTTTAAGGGGTTAATATCTCTAAAAATAGTAAACCTATGCTAGTTTTAAGTGCAGATTCTGATAGACAGGGCCAGAATACATAGATATAGCAGTTACAGGCCTGTAGCTAGCTTAAAACAAAAGATATGGGTCTCCAAAAATGCTTGCAAATTAAGTGGCAGTTCCTGGACCCCAAAAGTGGGCGTGGCACCCAACCTTTGAAGGGCCATAACTCAAAAACTGTAGCCAGATATGCCAGGCTGGTAGTGATCAAGTTTTATGGAGGAGATATAATTCATGCAACGTCTATTTCACTGTTTCAGACTTAAAGCCTCTGTAAACCCAAGTCCACAAAAACCTTTGAATTACGTTATTTAGGGTTGTATGTGCATAATAGTAAGCATATTAAAATATTAGAAATTATGTTCAATTCAAATCTGAGATTTTGTCATTATGCCTCGGTGCGCATGTGCAAGCGGGGCATACGGTAGTTCGTTTGTGTGTCTGTCTGTTACCGGGATAGCCGCTACGCCGGTCAAAATCAAGTCCTAGAATATGGCTCTATGGGTTAAATGCCATGATATCTTGGATTTAAATTTGCCAGATTTTTGAGATAGAGCTTTGTTTTCGACTTATAGCACTATTTGACACTTCCATAGACTCCAATAGGAATCGAGGAATGCGGAAGTAATGCGTGTCATGGGGAAACCAATTGTTCCAAACAATGTATAGTTCCAGCACTGACCTCCATTCATTTTCATTGGAACACGCTTGCAGGTAAGTTTATCAGATGACTGCATTTTTGGGAAATTTGTCGCATTAGCTGACCCCTAATGAATTTTGTTAGTGTCATTTTCTGTACCCAGCTTTAGTTTATGTTGATCATCAGATAACAACCTGTTAAATTCGTATTGAAGTTAAGAGCTGCTCACATCATCTACTTTAACGGTCTAGCATAACCAGATGTCATTTGTCATTCATTTAGCTACCTTAAATTAATTGCAGTTATTGGTGTTCATTTGAGTACAAAGTTTATATTCGCTTATTAGATTAGCTGATAATTTCAACTGCATTAGTGTACCTGATTTCGGGACATACTTGTCACTGCTGTAAGCACCGAGGCATCAGCACCTTCAGTGCTTTCATTACATTTTAAGCACCTATCCTCTTACTGCGGTTGAATTGGGCGTGGTTTTCTTAGTGGGTTATTATGTAATAAGCCAAACCAATTTAAAAAAAAAAAAACTGTCATTTGTCCCACCCCTAACTGAAATTAAGCTCTCTGCTCCCACCAGTTGGCCTGAGCCCGAGAAATATCGTCTCGAAGTAGCCTGTCTTGCGATTGATTACGAAACTATATTTTGGTTCCATTTATCTATCTGTCCCATATTTGTCTGTCCCCGCTATTTCCCCCAATCATGTATGTTTGTATTAGCTCCATTAAAAAGCACCAGTAAATGATTTTCTGAATGGGACGTGTGCTCGTGGAATGGTACCTCCGCTCTGGCTCGAATGCTTATGCTGCATTCAAACCAGCTTGTGAAAATGGTTTTTCTCAGAACAAAAGCAGTGACTTGAGCTCAAATCACCTTACAACCTGTGATCACAAGCAGTGAACTGGTGGTTAATTCAGCGGATCAATCTTCACCACTTGTGAGCAAAAGCGAGGCCAGATTTAACACATTGGTGAGCTAAACAGAAAAGTACGTTTATTTT
Organism: Gymnothorax javanicus; assembly: GCA_029692085.1. NCBI lineage: Eukaryota > Metazoa > Chordata > Actinopteri > Anguilliformes > Muraenidae > Gymnothorax > Gymnothorax javanicus. Next base: position 111,991,562 of record CM056200.1, read on the forward strand.
CATGTTTGCTTTATCAAATATTAAAAGGAGCAATTTATTATGAACCTTTATGTCCCAGAGTTTGTTTTATTTCCATATCACAATGTTTCTGTCGTTTTGTCATTGGGAAGTTAACTTAATATTTTGATACCTTCATTATCGCCCATGATTTCACCCGTGACAGACTGGCAGCAAATGAACGCTCTCCATGTGTGTCTTTTTCGCAACCTGTTGAGTGGCAAGCTAATTACGATACAATAATATTGTACAGTACTAGCTAACGTTACAGTACCATCAGGCCGCCGTTGGGTGCATCCCTGCTAACGCTGAATTTTAGCAGAGATGCGCTAACTCGGTAATAATAAAAACAGCAAAGGATTTTACAAAATACCATTCCGTAACTGGCTGGACGGTGTTTCCAGATGGCAGAGGTTCTGCTTCATCTGATTCTGAAGCTGCTTGCACACTGGACGCAAAATGAATTTTTCGCACAACAGATTACGTTCAAAGTCAATGCGAAGACTTTAATCTGTCGTGCGAAAAATTTGTTTCGCGTCCAGTGTGCAAGCGGCTTGAGTCAGACGGCTCAAACATATAGGGCTGGACTGTGACCCTTGCGCCATTGCTGTGACTAAGGCTCACGGAGCCAGTGAGATGTAACTCAAATTGAGGGAGTGGCCAGTCACAGCGCGATGCACCACGCCCACACTGTCTTGAGAAATGGACTAAATAGCAAAATGAGCCGTTTTTGAACTAGGTTTTCGAATAGTTATGAATGTTAATTTTCTCTCAGTTTTTTGTAGATGCTTTATGAGACACTCAACTTTGAAATTATACTTGAATTTTTGCTTTGTCAAGACAAGTTTCCAGAGGTTTTAAGAACTCCCATCCTTCTGAATAGTTTTTGGGTACCTCCTCCTGATGAATTATTCAGTATACCGATGTGTACTCTAGGTACAAATACAATTATGGCATCATTTAGACTCCTGTGTTTAAGTTACTTCTCATCTGTGGAAAGGTTTTAAGATAAGCATAAGGCTTCCTTTTCAGTCCACTAAAGTTTTAACTGGGAGTTGGGGATGTAACTCCAAATTGTAGTACTTGGACAAATGTTTGTTAAAGTAATCCTCAGCCCAGGTGGTTATACAGTATCACCTATGGTTAAATGACTGTTCTTGATACAATTCCGTGTGAGTGATCAGAGATGACAGGGAGGCTATTAAAGGGATAGTTCACCCAAAAATGAAAATTCACTCATCTACTCGCCCCAAGGCTAATCGAAGGGTCTGTGAATTTCGTTCGTCCTCAAAACACTTTCGGAGTTTCAAAGTAAAACTGCATTGAAGACAAATCCAAATGAACTGAAGTCATTGGTGACCACTCTTCCAAGCGTAAAAAACAACATTAAAAAAACACAAAATGCCTCCGCACTGCTTGTGCGGCGTAATCCAAGTGTCCGTAAGACCCGACATTCAAATTTGACTCAAAGACTTCTTTTCATCATGTTTTTAGCCTAAATGTCCAATGTAGCCACTTAGCTTGGAGCCCTGTTAATTTTCACGGAAGAAGTTGACCTCACGAAAATAATTCACAGACCCTTCGATTAGCCTTGGGGTGAGTAGATGATGAGTGAATTTTCATTTTTGGGCGAACTATCCCTTCAAGTTTAAGCATTTGCCCTTGCCTTTCATGCATAGGAATTTGTCTATATTTCTTGTGTCTTTTAATTATATCCCCGAAATACGAGTTTCGGGGATATCATGATTTCGCCCCGCCCGCCGCTGCCGCCGCATCCACAGATTTTAGCCGTTAGCGTGATAACTCACAAAATACTTTACACTGGCTTCTCATTTTTAGCATATGGGTAGATATGGTAGAGAGGATGAGCTGATTAGATTTTGGGCAAGTATGCACTCCTAGGTTTGCCACCAGGTGGCGCTATATATTGAAAAAATCAGTTTTTTAACCATATCTCTGGAACAATTACTTGCACAGACCTCAAATTTACCTCCATATTGTGGTCTAGTAAAGGGGAATCTAATAAAGGGGGCTTCCAGAACTGGGGAGTTTCGGGATATACCCCTTGCTGTCGGCTGCCGACAGCGTAGGCCTAGTTATGTTATGCACTTAGTGGGTGAAATATCCAAATCCCTTCCTATTTTTCTGGATCATTGTTTTCAAAGCTTTCAATAATATTCTGAAGCATTTGTGGGCAAATTGGTGATCCTCGGCCCATCTTTGCCTCTGAAGCTCTAAGCCTTTCCTGGATGCTGTTTTTGCGGCACATTCTTACTATCACATCCGGACATCAGCTGTTTCAAATAACATTCATCATTCAAATTTTTTTCCTCATTACTTGTCCTAAATGGCCCACGTAGAAACTTGTTCTTGGAATTTGTTGCTGGCCTGAATGGCAGGAATGGACGTGTATTACTAATGAATAAACTGAAGATGACTCGGACAAAACATTAAATATACTGCCTTCATACTGTCTGCAATGGAATATAAGTTGAAGTAAATTTAGAAATCACAGCTTTCTGCTTTTATGAGCTTTGTCCGTACTGTCCCAACTTTTTATGAGTTAAGGTTGAAAATATACACGCTGTGCGCTTTAAAAGTACACAGAACAGGAGAACTTGGTTCACCTGAAAATGTTGCTTTGTAACTTGTGATGTTTATTAATTATTAAACCTTGAAATGCAGTGCAGGCCACAGGTAGTCTTCAAAAAGCTGTTCTGTAAAATGTTAGTCCTCAAGGGAGTGGTAGATGGCCAAACCAGTCAAACTTGATTTTTGTGAGTTCCAAGACGTTATGCAGGATTTTTAGCCTTGGTTTGGTCCTGCAAGTGTGAACAAATGGTTCTCTTTTTCTGTTCTCATTTTGTGAATTTTGAAAATGATTACATCTGTCTTTTTTCAATAAATTTTTACTTTTGGAATTAGGAGTTTACAATGCTCTGGAGTTATTATATCGGTGAAACTGTTTTTCACCTCTGTAATGGAATCATCATTGCCAATGCGTCTGCTGCAGATCCTTCATGTTAATGTGAAAACTCAAAAATTATTTTATGGATCTTTTTCAAATTTTATAGGCCTTTAGATCTGATCAAGATGGAGAACTGGATTGATTTTGAACTTTTTATTCATAATAAATTATTTAATTTCCGGGAACACCTGAGTTCCATCATATTACCCGATATGTAAGCACTATCACCTTGAAATTTTGCTGTTTCATTATGTCAGTCATGCTTGCTGAACGCAATGCCAAATATCAATAGATTAAGTATTAAGTCGAGTAGTTAAATGTATTACTGACCAAACGAAAATATTTAATTTTAACCCCTCTGATTTGGCACACAAGGTACCTGAATTGCCAATTTGGAGAAGCCACCTAGACATTCCTCTCTATTTTTGTTCTGATTTACATGATTAGAATAAACTTTGGCACAGATAATGGTGAGATTCTGTGCTGTAAATTTTTAGTGGTTTCAGACTGCAACTAGATAAGTTTACTAGGGATAGAAGTAAACTTTGTTTGGTGCAAAATGAGGTCTTTGATTTATACTGTGTTCCATCTTCACTTACTCTGACTCAGTGACACATACACTGATTTTTACACCATGGCAGAAATCCCAATGGTTTTACCTTTATTATGATACCAAGATTATTCAAATGGACCAAATAGTTGCAGAGATATACTCATTTCATTTTGGGCTTGCCATTTTTGAAAAAGAGGCTCAGGGCTTAAGGGGTTAAGTGCATTTTTCATTATGAATAAATATAGTTGGTCTAAGAAGATAAACTTGGGTTCATTTTGAAATAATAAGGCTGTCTGGGGCTGGTCGTTATACTCTTTGCTGCCGGGGGGGGGGGTCAGTGTAGGCCTTGTTGGAAATGTTAGGATCACAAGAGTCGGAAAAAATCTGCAGCCACTCCTGGAATCTAATTTTACAAAAAAGTCTAATGGTAATAATATAAGTATAGCCTAATCTTTGTCTGCAACTGTGCAGAAATACCAGGTTTAAACAGGAATACTGGATTTGAATAGAATTAGTACAAAAAAAAAAAAAAAAAAAAAAAAAGCTGTGCACAGCATTCTAGTGTTGATTGAGAATTCGATTGTCCACATAATGACTGAAGCTTCCAACCATTTAGGACAGCCCTAAATTCAGCATAGATTTGTTAACAGCACCATTAGCGACATAATGCTGCCTGCATTGATTCCAGTGTGCAGCTTTAGTAGACTGGACTGCAAGAGGGGAAGAAAAAAAAAAAGACAAAATGGTTATTTGGGTACTCTCTTAAAGGAGTAGTGTCACAGTTACTGTGCATGCTCAGAAGTTACATCCCAAGATAGCGATTCTGGTCAACTGCTAGTCATAATCTGATTCCATCCTTCCCAATCCATCTTCATTGTTGCATTGTATCAGGCATTATGCTTTATATGTGAAGTAGAGCTGAGTGATAAATTCATCACAATCATTTTAAGCGCCACTATGGAGCAGACAGACAAGCTTGCTTGTTATATTTCCTATGGCACATACCTGTTGCAGTGTTGAAAAAACATCAGAGACCGTTAGAAATGCTTCCAGGAAGAAAACTGCATTTTGAAGTCTGCTACTTACCAGCGAGGTTGGACAGCCTCCATTGCCTTGGCATAATTAGGTTTCCTCAAATCAATAGCCGTGTACTTTGCCTAACTAGCAATCAATCCATTTATTCAGCCGACTGAATAATTAAAACCAAAATGTAGCCTTTAACGATTAAGAAGAGATAATGAGAAGCAGACAGACCTAACCAGCAATTCGGCTGGTCACCTGATGAAGTTTTAAAAGAAGTTGCTAGCTAAGTAATTACTTAACCAACAAAATTTGCCAGTGAAATAAAAAGTTATCGTGGATATCGGTGTAGCTAGCAACATAGCGTTGTCTGTATAGCTACTTGGCTAACGTTAACTAGCTATTCGGTTAGTTGTCTGATGATGGGACAACTCGGCGCTGAATCAATCAGATCGGAATTACTCGCTCTTCAATACCAAGAAAGTAGGCTTCATTTTTGCTATCACGTTCAGCAACCAATGTGTCTGGATATTCCGCCTTTTCATCATCAAACTCACAGGCATCACTTGACAAGTTCTCGAACGCAGGCATTTTGAAACAATGCCTGGTAAAAATCAACGAAACAAGAATATTGCAATAATATATTCATAGGATGACTAAGCAGTTCAAAGAAATTGTTACAGTGCACACTCCGGGGCCCTTAGCAACCAATCCCCAACGTGGCTGCGTAAATACTAAAATCTGATTCGTATGGTGAAACACACCTACCTCCCAAAATGTCTTTTACCATGACTAGTTGTGGCTGGAAACTTCCTCCCGGCAACAGCCGCAATCAGCAGCCTTTATGATTATTGTTATTGCGGCAATAGCTGTGACTAGTGCTTAAAGGGTTAATATCCAATCCGTACCCTGTCTTGGGGGAAAGTCCCGCCTCCTCGCAGAATTTATTTTCGTTTTAGAAAAAGCGCGTGGCACCATGACGTTGAAATTGCAATGGGAGACTGCTTTATTGTTTTTATTAAGAGACAAAAAAACTGGAAAAATTAGAAACATTAATGAGAATGCATTTTTGTCATAAGTTTTGAATTTTCGGTTTAATTTTTGCTGGCGTCATGGTGGAGCACTTCTCGCAAATGAAAACGCAAATGGGGAATGTATTTTTATTTCCAGATTGTCATAAAAAATGCATACATGGATTTGAAAATGAAAATGCAAAGTGGACAATCATGTGTGATTTTCACAATGTTACAAATAATGCACTTGCCTCTCAAAAAAGAAAAGGCATTTTCGAGAATGTATTTGCTTTATAAGATTTGCGTTTAAGTTTTATTTTCTTAGTGATAAGGTGGGGCACTTTTTGAAAATTAAAATGCAAATAGGGAGTGTATTTTAATTTTCAATTTGTGATTAAAAAATTGCTCACATGGACTTGAAAATGAAAAGCAAAGTGGAGGATTTCATTTTCATTATGATACAAATAATAAGTTTTGGATCATGAAAACAAAAATGCATTTTCAAGCATGTATTTTCAATATTCGAGGCCAAAGTACGGCCATCAGGTATTGCGAAGACCTTGCGTCCATCTGTCTGTCCGTCTGTGTAGACAATAACTCCTTTCCTATTAATCTCAGGGTAATGAAATTCACAGGGACTGTTCTTGGGACATATAGCTTGGGCAAGTTTGAAGATGGGTAACCTTGACCTACTTTAAGGGGTCAAAAGGTCACATTCTTTGTAAACACTGTTTCCTTGAGTACATCCACTATTTTTGTTGTAGCCGCGTAAAATTTACAGCGTGTATGTTCTGGATAATCAGCTTGCAGAACATTAAAGGTGGATGACCTTGACCTGGTTAGTGGGGTCAAAAGGTCACATTGTTTCTGAACAGTGTTACTTTCATTACGCCTTTGCACTACCATGATGTTTTTTGGTGTAGCTATATCAAATTCATAATGTGTACTTACTGGATAATCAGGTTGGAGGACATGGAAGCTACAGGGCCTTCATCTACTTAAAATACCTTCTAATAACAATTAGATGTAGCAACATTATCAACCAAACTGTTCAGTCACCTTCAACATAACATCGAATTTTGATGACTGCGCATCATGTCAGACTTCATATTCTGAATGCCAAACGATGTAAAGTTCCACCTGTCCTGTTCCACACTTTCCATATAACCTGCCAGGTCCTAGATGAAATTGGACAATTACCTCTGTCTTCCTTTTGACTTTTGAAACTTCTCTCAAGCGTAAAAGTATTAAACACATTGTGTTACATGGGCATACATTAAATAACCCTTTATATGTTGTCATTCCTTGTCTTATGACCATACGGCCGAGGGTACTAAAGCATTGTGTTCTATGTTTTAATATTGTTAGCCATTTACTTCCATAATAAACTGCTTTACCCCTGCTATTCCTACTTGTATTTGTGGGCTTTTTGGGAATCTTTTTTTTATCCCCCTGGATTTAAAATGTGAGCAAATATCTTGGTCTATATGACTAATTTAGTATATTTCCTAATTTCTAGGTTTTCATTTATGGTGATATACCAAAGAATAAAGAGAATGTGGTTTACCTTTCCAACCACCAATGCACAGGTAAGGGATTTTCTGACTTGTTCATGCTGTGGCCTCTTTGACTATTTCTGTGAGACATGAATTCCAATTTTTACTTGATGTTTGATATTTTCCTGTCCTTTGGCTGCTTTGTCACCTTCAGTGGACTGGATCGTTGCTGACATGTTGGCCATCAGGCAGAATGCACTTGGTCATGTACGATACGTCTTGAAAGATGGACTGAAGTGGCTCCCTCTTTACGGATGGTACTTTTCTCAGGTAGCAATTATTTTGACGAATGTTGCAGTATGGCTACTATTCCCAAAAATGGAAATTGAGTATGTTTTCACTTTCCCAGAGTCCCGTCTATTCATCCTGATAATTTGTTGAAATTCAAAGTCGTAATATAAATTAGGTAATTTATGACCACCAGTACCTCAACCATGACTTTCAAAGTAACTGCAAGCAATCTGCTGTTAAGCCCTGGTTGTTGTTGCTTCTGAGCCTGCAAGGATTGAAATGGAACTATTTAGCACGGACTGGAGAGCATCATTTAAAGTGAAAAAGAATGCACCTGTGGCTGCTCTCCTGTTAAAAAATCTATTATGTTTTTTTTTTTTTCTCAATTTATTCTTAGACGTCCGAAAGGGAGGTCTCCTAACCTTAAAGCAAAAAAAAAGAACGTAATATCCATGTTTTCCGGGCCATTTGATTCCTGTCATTCTTATCCCTGTAAAAAACGCACTGCTGAGTTGGCGTCCCTTAATGAAATGAACTCTCGTCCGACTGGCTAGCAAACAGAGCCACAGGCCCCTTGTGTCAACGAAGAGTGCTTATGTTAAAATCCCTTGCAAGTCTCAAAATACATGTAACCTATTTTACAAGCTAGCTATGGAACAACTTTATGAGTATTTAAAGGTGAGGACTGCAGGTTAAGCAACCAGAAAGGTGGTTGCTACATTCACAATGAGGTGTGATGTGCAGTCGCCATAAGTTTTAACTATACTTGAAATTCAGTCTCTAATATTAAAGAATGGTCTGTTGCTAGCATTTGCAAAGGAGCAACCATTTGCTAAGACACCATTTATTGTTAATGGCTGCGCTTTTCTTTTGCAGCTGAATTCCATTAAAAACAGTCACCCATTCGATCTGTTTCGATCTGTGTGTCTTGTACATCATTTCTGGTTAAACTGAAAACAGTTTTCGAACACACATTCAATTTAGTAGCTGGCTGGCTAATAAACCATACACTTTTAATTTTGAAAGGTAATTCCTGCAGGTTAAGTTATTTTGAGTGACACTGCTCACCATATAGACAACAAGCCATACAAGTTTTGCTAAAGCTGCTTTCTGACTGCAGGAACTTTCCTTAGGGACCAGAAACCTTTCAAAGAACCCTGCAAGCTCTGACCGAAAGAACCAGGATGAAAATTAAGTTCCTAGGCCATTGATTAACCCCCCAAATAGTCCTTGCTTGTGGGGTAGTACTTTCCAATGGCCCATGAACTTTGGGGGCGCGGCCTGCAGTGCTGAATATCTCTGTTTGGTCGAGTACCTGCAGCATTTCAGGTGTTTTGAATCCGCTTTGCAGCAAGCGCTTGCATCCTTGCCAAGGTGGATTTGATAAATTCATTTGCAATGTGATGCTGTAAACGCGGAATATTTCGCACGGTGGAACTACAAGTTGCAGGTAATTTTGGTTGGAATGCAGCTTAACATAACACTTGGAATTCAGTTTAAATGTGAACAGAAGTCAGAAATGCTGATTGTGCTTTGAAAAGTATTTGCCACCTTCCTGGATTGGTTGACAGCTGATGAATAAGCAGGTGTACTGATATTCCTAATAAAGTGCTCAGTGAGAGCGCATCATTCTAGTTTGCTGCTGATGTCAGAATTGAAATCCCTAGGAATATTTTTAATTGGGTTAAGCCATTGTCATTATTGGAAAATAAAGTATTTTACGACCTGTGTTGCACAGAGATGCCTTGGGTAAATTGGCACTTCGAATTTTTTGATTTTTGAAAATGTACCAATGTTATGATTTGTGGTCAGTTAGTCTGTTCTCACAAAATTGACCAAATTGACCAGTAAGCCCAAATTGAAAATGCATTAATCCAATTATCCCTTTCATTTTCACATACTCATATGGGCAATCTATGACAATATTCAAATGATAATGAAAAATCTGTTTGACATTTAATTTTCAAAGTCGTGCCCCGCAATACAGTGGACAATATTCAAATACAATAAGCAAAGCAGCACCCCCAGCCTATTGCATTTACATTTACATGTCAACACGCTCTTTTAGGGTCAACATGAAAATGTAAATGCTATTTTCTGACTATTTGAAAATGATATTGAAAATGGCATTCAACATTTAATTTGCAACAACTTAACCTGATCTACTGTGGACAGTATTCAAATGCAATAAGCCAAACGGCACTCTCAGTCTATTGTATTTACATATGCATGTCATTACGCTCTTTTAGGGTCAACATGAAAATGAAAATGCTATTTTCTAATCACTTGAAAATAATAATGAAAACGGCATTTGACATTTCATTTTCGAAGACTTAACCTGCAACACATGGGACAATATTCAAATGCAGTAGTGAGCACTGTGTAATCCATAAGTAATAGAGAAAATATATTTCATGGACTTCAAAACCTGTTTCTTAACCTGCACTTGTGAATTACATTTTAAATGAATGTGAACTGATTTGCACAGATAAATTCATTGATGTACATATGTTTGTAAATTACCTATTCTCAAATGTATAATTTGTTTGAACTGTTTGGTTGCGCTTGGTTTGAGTTAACTCAATGAAATTGCCTCAAATGCTGCATCACATATGTGTTTGACCTCATTTTCATCAAAAAGGTTACATTTCCATTTACTGCAAATGTGCATTTTTAATGCTTTTTTTTTTCTTTTTTTTCCTTCATTTTAAAGCATGGTGGTGTCTATGTGAAGCGCAGTGCCAACTTTAGTGAAAAAGCAATGAAAAATAAGCTCCTCTCGCAAACAAAGTGCGGAGCACCGGTAAGTTTATAAGAGTGCAATTCTGGCTTGTTGAAATTGCAGTACACACACAGTATTCTTACGTTATTGACATGTACCTTCTTGACATTGTAAAGCTATGCCTGGTGACTCGATAAATTAAAGGCTGGATTGTAATTAAGTAGCATGGAGGCTACATGGGAGTAGCCAAACACAGTTATGCTCAAAAGTTTGCATACCCTAGCTGAATTTGTAAAGTATGTAACATTTAAAAAAAAAATTTAAAAAAGAAAATGAATGGCCAGGCAAAACGCATTTTTTTTTATTATTGGATTCATATCCAACTGTAGGTCATGTAGAATGGCACAATTATTGAATAAAACATGGCAATAAGGGAAAGAAATGAAATGAACCCTGTTCAAAAGTGTGCATACCCCTAGGTCTTAACACTGTGTATTGCCCCCTTTAGCATCAATAACAGCATGCAGTCTTTTGTGATAGTTTTCAATGAGACCCCTAATGCCCCTCAGGTGGTATAGCGGCCCATCCTTTCTCGCAAAATGCCTCCAGCTCCTGCAAATTCTTTGGTCATCTTGAATGAACTGCATGTTTGAGATCTCCCCAAAGTGGCTCGATGATATTGAGGTCAGGAGACTGTGATGGCCACTCCAGAACCTTCACCTTTCTCTTCTGTAATCACTGGAGGGTCAACTTGGCCTTGTGCTTTGGATCATTGTCATGCTGGAAAGTCCAAGGGCGGCCCATGCGCAGCTTTCATGCTGAAGAATGCAGATTATCTGCCAGTATTTTCTGATGGCATACTGCATTCATTTTAACATCAATTTTCATGAGATTCCCTGTGCCTTTAGAGCTCACACACCCCCAAAACATCAGAGAGCCATTACCATGCTTTAGAGTGGGAATGGTGTATTTTTCACCATGGGCCTCTCCAAACATAGCGCTTATGGTTGTGAACATAGTTCTATTTTGGTCTCATCACTCCAAATGACAGTATTCCAGAAGTCATGAGGCATGTCAAGGTGTTGTCTGGCATATTTTAGGCTGACTTTTTTTGTGGGATTGGTGCAGTAATGGCCTCTCTAGCAACTCGACCATGCAGCTCATTGTTGTTAAAGCACCTCCACATTGTGCTCCTTGAAATGAACACACCATCTTTTTCCAGAGCATCCTGTGTTTCTCTAGAGATACAGTGCCTGTCAAAAGTTTGGACACACTTTGCTAATGTCACAGCACTCTGTTTTTAGAGAAATTTAACCAGCTGAACTTTTTTATATAATCTAAAATGGAATCTGGTAAGATGTAAACAGTCAGAAGTTAAAAGAGAGTTACTTGGTTTGAGTAGTGTCCACAATTTTAGAATTCTCAAAGCAGCCATATTTTGCAAAGTAAGCAGACAAACAAGCTCTTTCCATTTTCCAACAGCCAAATTAAAGACAAGCTGTTCTGGAATTTATTGGGCAAAAAAGTCGATGAAAAGCAAACCAGAAGTGCAGCACATCTTTGGGAACTTAGACAGCTGCTCAGCAGCAAACTCATTATAGCCATATAACTGCTTTAGTAAAAAAAAAAATGTGAGTATGCTCTGCAAATACGACAGCAAATGCTGGTTAGTTTGATGGATTTAAGAATTAGATCTTTTTTTTTTTTTTTTTTTTTTTTTTTTTTTGAAATAAACTGTGCCCATTTCATGTCTTTTAAGAAAAAAATGTGGGTGTTTCCCAACTTTTGAGGGGCACTGTTGGTTGTGGATTTTTCTTTTATGTCCCAATCAATTCTTTTGGAAATTTGGGCTGAAATCTTGCTTAGCCTACCTGACCTTGGCTTGGTATCAACATATCCCCTAATTTTCGGGTTCTTAATCACGGACTGAACAGTAATGACTGGCATTTTCAAGTGTTTGGATATTTTTTTATATCCTTTCCCATCTTTAAAAAGTTGAATGACCTTGTTATGAAGGTCAGTTCTTGTCCGCTGTCCCATGGCTCAGTGTCTAGCCAGATCAGTGCATCCAATCGGGAGCTAACAAACTCAATGACTATAGACAGACGCTAATAACAATTTAAAAAGCCACAGGTGTGGAAAATTAACCCTTAATAGCCATTTAAACCTGAGTGTCACCTTGTGTCTATATAACAAGGTCAAACATTCAAGGGTATGTAAACTTATGATCAGGGCCGTTTGGGTGATTTCAGTTATCACTATGATTTAAAAAGGAGCCAAACACCTAAGTGATGATGGATGAATTCACATGATCGCCATCCTTAGACGTGACAAGTTTTTTGCATGAGTCATATTTTCAGAATAAATGGCATTTAAACATTTCACAAATTCAGCAAAGGTATGCAAACTTTTGAGCACAAATTAACAGTTTTCCAGCTCTTCCCTGGCCCAATTCCCCTCCCTGACCCCTACCCCTAGTTTCAGTGCCCACGACAAGGTAGCTGCCCTTCAGACTGGAACAAATCAGGGTCGGGGGTGAAGTCTTTATTATTGAGGGAATGTGAAATTACTTGTTAAGTCGTTCTCACATTTTACACTAAAGTCCAGTACTGCTGCTTGCTACCGTTATATGGTATCAGGATGATAAACCTGACCAGTCTTGCAGGACAGGTAGAGACAATCTACAGACAATATGAATCCTGTTTACTTGGTATTTAGTGTAGGAATATTGAATAAATTTTGTGATTTCATGTGTTTTTTTTTTTTTTTTTTTTTTTGGAAAAGAGATGTCCAAGACGCTGTTAAATGAGCTCCCAAAAAAACTTTTTAATATTACAACAGTTTGGCCGATAAAAGGTACAAAGGTTTGTACCTGATTTAAGGCCATATCGTCCGGAAATTTAGAAGTCTTTTGGGAGCTCATTTAACAGTGTCCGGACATCTCTTTTCCAGTTTTTGACGCTATTGTTTGTCCTGCACCTGTTGTAATACTTGGATGTGCACATAATCTCTTGGTATGTTTTTTTTTTTTTTTGCCATTTTTTTGGGCCATGGTACCCTAATACTTTATTACATTGCAGGCTAACATTCATTTTTTATTGTATGAAGCCCAATACAGGACAAGGCTTCCTGAAACCTTACCATTTCACGCTCATAGCCCTGCCCTGCTCTGATATGATAGGAGTAGAAATGGCACAAAATTCAAAGCTGAATTTAAGATTTTTTATTTCTCAGAAGTGGGGCCCGGAAATGAACTCTACTGTTGAGCATAAATTGACGTATAAACTTGGTTCTGTTTTGGGCTGCACAATACTTGATAGAACAAAAATCTTAATTTTTTCTCTCTCTTTGCTTTTAAATGAGATTGCGACTCCATTACAATGCTGGGGAAAAACATTTATTTGGGCTGTACACTTAGAAAAGAAAATGCTGAACGCAGAAACAGTAATGGATATCACTCCTTCAATCTTATGTGGAACTAAATGTAGAAGACATTTCTTGAACAGTTCCACATCATAAAACACTCTGCTAACTATTCTATACAACAAAAAAAAGCTAAAATATAGCTGCAAGCAGATATGAGGGGCCAGCAAGGCAGAGTTGCCACTTGACTAACTTGATGTGTTAATGTTAAAAGCAGAGATTAAAAACCAATTTTCATTTTGGTTTGTTCTGTGCAGAAGTGTTATTTTTATGTGCTGGTTCCAGTGCTCCTAGGCCTCTCCTTTATTTGATAACTCGTTAGAACATTATATAAGAAAGTTTAATAATACTCTTTTCAAAATGACAACACCTTCACAAAATGATTTATATATTAATAGGACAAAATAAACAATGCTTATGTTGTCGACCCCGACAGCAAAGGGTAGATCTGTGAAAGCTCCTTCAAAAGAAAGCCTAGCAACAGTATTGCCCCAGATGGTGTGAACAATTAGATTAATGCCACCAGGAGTGAGCATTTTGTTCAAACATTGCTGTCGCTCTTTAATTATTATAAACTGAGCCCAATTTTAGATATCCTCAAACTGCTCAGTTGAAATATTTCTGATAGAAATCTGACTGAATTTTGAAACAATCGGCAATGAATTACAACATTGAATTCAATTATTATGTTGTGTACAGCTGAAATGGTGATAACTACGTCTTTTATATTCATGTCAAAATGTTTATGGACCGGGCTGTGTGCGTACAAATGACTGCTAGACCTAATGGTCTTTGCACCATAGAAATTAAACACTTCGCTCTGATGAGACACCCCTGAGACAAAACTTATAATGATGGGGCGTGTCGGACCTTGGATGGAGATATTGCCATAATTGTGACAGAAATCGACGAACGCGACATGCGGAGTGTGTTTATGTTTTGTGTGCGTCGAAAACTGGCGAGTTCTAGGCAGGAATGCATCTCTGCCATGATGAGATTGGAAGGACTGGATTGCTGAGTACAGTATAATTTATTACAAATGAAATTAATTAAATTATGGCCAGGTGGTCCTGAAAGCATTGGGTCGTGTACAGCATGCTCACCGGGCGCTTCAACCTCAGGTTCAGGCCTCTAGTCCTCAGGAGTGCACTACTTGATTCATTGATTAGATGGCTTTTTCTTTCCAAGTCTTTATGTTTCAGCGCTGTTCGAAGGTCTTGAGCTTTTAACCTGAGATTTCCATTCTTGGTTGGCAAGCAGCTGCAATTGGCCCACTAAGTTATTGAGCCAACATTAATATTTAGGAGCAATTTAAATGAGATGGATGGTAATCCTTTATTTTCATTATCCCTCATCCTTTATTTCAGGTGGGTATATTTTCTGTGGTTGAGTGCTCCTAAGACAGCAATGCATTATGCACACCAGGGTTGGTAGGTATCCAGATTGAAATGGAGAATGTGCTACAGTATTGATTATTATCTTTCTTATAGTAAAATCGGCAATAATTTTTTGTAAAGACCTCATTTGTGGTTCCACTACCTGCTCCAGCTTTGCTGCTTATGCATAGGTAGTGTTCCTGTGTTGATATGTTTAACCCATTATGACCAGATGCAGCATTTGTGTGTGCATCCCTTTTGCACCGAGTGCAGCATCTACATGCCTCTCCCTTTCACCCCTTATCGCTCCGGTAAAATTTGCCTAAAATGCCTATCCAATGGCTCCATACTGTTTACATGTGCTCCGGAGCTATGACTACAAATACAGCGGACTTTGTGGATATCCACCAGCTCATTTCAAATGATGCAGCGGCTGTTCGTGGATATTTATCGGTATAATAGTGTGTTTTGGACTAAATACTTTACTGGATTGGATATACTGGAACTTTGTGGATGTAACAAGACCATGTTTGAGAGGATAGGTCCGACTGGAGGAGTACTAGGAGGCTTCATTGGTGAGTTACATCAGTTTTATAACTGTTCGTTTGTTTGTTTGTGGTCTGACACAGGCGTTGATTAAAGCTGCTGTGATGATTATATTTTGAAATGGTTGGCATCAATTGAATCACAAGAATCTTTGCTTTCCGAACATATGTGGCATGAGTATCTCACGTTAAATACAAGCTGTGTAAATGACATAGTTTGTTTTTAACTTCCCTGACCGTCAGAGTGACAAGGGGTTAATTAAAAGTGGATGCAACGTGTCTGCGTTTTAGATGGTGCAACAATTTTAAAGAAATGTAACCGATGACATACACTGTGATCTGCTGAAATATATGGGGTGCCGAATTTTTTTTTTGGTGGGATTTCTATTTAAAGTTTCCAAAGCTGCGTTTTAGACAGTGACAATGGGCAAGCTGAAGCTCCGCAGGTGAGACCGATGTTTGAGGAGGATTTTAAGGAATTTACTGGATTTCACCATGACTGGAAAACTGAGAACTGTCACTCGTGTTGTAGGAGAGAGTATGGCTACAATCCAGGGGTAAAGATTGACCTGTCTGACAGTGGAACAGCATCACTGGTGTTCATGGTTGCGACTTGTGACGGAGCTTTGCAGAACCAAGTAGGAGCAGCTGGTGGACGGTGCAAGAAATGAAAACCCTAAGCTATGTCAAGGGGCAGATTTGCTGTGATCTGGAGATGATGATGATGATAAAGAAGATGACAAGAATAATACTAATAATGGAAATGATGATGATAAATATAGTAATAATATATAAAGAACGAATTATGACGATTAAAAATATGTCACATGTACTTTCATCATAAGCAACTTAATTACCGGTGTGAATACCCATGTGTGTTTTTTTTTTTTTTCATTAATTTTTTCCATTTTTATTTTTTTTTTAAATGGTAATGAGCATTGGAGGAAAAGCACTAACTTACGATGAAAGCCAAAGTTTTAAAGTTGACATGTATTGATTTGAACCTTGTTGTTGTATTGTGTATCATCGGAAGGGGCATGCAGTACTCTCTCGAACTATCAACGCTTTCCACCCGGAGATGATAATGGAATAGAGTAATAATGGATGTAAAACGGGCTTTTAGCAACCGCTAATATCGTCCTAGAACAGCATTGTGAATCGGGCCAAGAGATGTGACGTAACTCGTGGGATCAATTGTTACACATAGGCTATTGTGTGTGAATTTTACATTGCAAGCAAGACGTTGAAATCCACGAAAAATTTCCGAATTTTTTCAACCCCTGCTTGACTTGGACATTGAATATACATAGCGTTATTTTGAGCAGTTGGCAAGCCCAAATCTGGACAATTGTGACGCAAAATAGCTGCCCACCAGTTCCACCGTCCGAGTTAGGGATTTGAATAATTACTCTGGGAGTCGACCAATCTACATTAAATTTCAGATATATGTTGATAATTATATGAACTATTGCTTTATTAGGACTTTATAGTTTCCATGAGGTAAAGTACTTCTCCTAGCATGGAAAAAAAATCAAAAACAAGATATTGCAGGGATGTTTGCTGAGCGTCATCAACCATAACATACTCTTTGATTTGGCATTTCCAATCCAACTCGAATCTGGAACGCCCAATCAGCGAACTATGTACACACTTGCTTGTATGTGACCCATATTGCCATTGCACATTGCAGGAGAGCGAAGACTGTTTGCGGCTCTCCTCTAAAGCATGCGCCTGTCAGCTGCTGCTTCTTTTTACACTCATAGCTCAAAACATTGCAAACTCCGAATGAGGGGGCGGAGGATACCTGAACATGTGCAAGCTTAGAATTTTACTGATGAGCACCCAGCAGCCCAACTGGAAGCACTTGAGCAAAGAACAATGCTATAATCCTGTAATCCAGAACCAGCTGTCCCTCCTAATTTATTTCCTTCCAGCGCCAGTTTTGCGCTGCTCTGAAAAGACTACTGGCCACAGCCGACACTAACGCTGCACCTTAACAGGGTGGGCTAACCTGGTAGCCCAACAATGGCATACTTTTTGATGAGCATAAATCTAATCAGCTAGAAATATAAAACAAAATGAACAAATTACAGCAGGCAGAAGATGGTCAATGCACTTGACTTCCTTATCGTTTGTCCCCGTTTCCCACAAATTACGTCATGAGAAAGAGGCTATTTTCGTTCAATCTTTTTCGGGATGTGCGCGAGTTGGGATGGTCAAGGATGGTCGAAATGCCTCTTTTATGCTCCTCCTATTTGAGTGAGTGTCCAAAATGTGTTTTATTCATCATCTCCATGACATTATCTTTCCGTTGAGGCGTGATTTGCCTATTTTCGGTTTTCTCAATGCATGTCTACTTCATGCTTTCAGATGGTTTTTATTTTATGTCTCTATCTACAAAAGAAGCTGAAAAATGAAGGTTTTATTCATTTTTTTTTCAGTTAGGTTTTTCAGGAAACCCTCAGGTTGAAAGAGGTTGGTTTCAAACAATGCCTTGGGTTTTAGAATGGGTTAATATGTAATGAGAGGATGGTGAAATCCACAGCACATTGCATCACCCTCTGTAGTGGAGTCAAACAAATTTCTATTTCCTGCAACTTGCATGGACTTCACCCTGTTGTAGTCACATTCTTATTCTTTCGCTTTTGTACTGTTGATTCTTTTTGAGCTACATCCATTTTTCTGTTGAACTGGAGCTGTGGTTATTGCTGTTCGCCGTGGACTGCTTGATTGGTGGAGATCCGATAGCAAAGCTTTATTGCATCACTGTTTACACAGGAAGTGGTGGATACAGTTGCTAGTGCAGTGGGTGATATGGGCGTCTCACATTTCATGTTCAGAATGTGTTTGCTCATTTCCTCCACCCAATTTTACAGTTTGTATGAAGATCTGAAACCTTCACTGAATATCTGGTCTGAATCTGATGCATGCAAGAGTTCTGGAACCCATAAATGTGAACACTTGATTTACAACCCCAATTCTCAAATAGTTGGGACAAAGTGTAAATTGTGAATAAAATCAAAATGCAATGACTTTCAAATCACACCAGCCAGTATTTTATTCACAATAGAACAGAGATAACATAGCAAATGTTGAAACTGAGAAATTTTACAATTTTATCCACAAAATGAGATCATTTCAAATTTGATGGCTGCTACAGGTCTCAAAAAAGTTGGGACAGGGGCCTATTACCATGGTGTTCTTTTTTAACACAGAGTGGAGGCATCTGGGCATTGAGGAGACAAGTTTCTTGAGTTTAGCCATTGGAATTTGATCCCACTCTTGTTTAATACAGGCTTCCAGCTGCTGGAGAGTTTTGGGTCTCCTTTGACGGACTTTTAGTTTAATTATGCGCCAAATGTTCTCAATCGGTGAAAGATCAGGACTGCAGGCAGGCCAGTTCAGCACACGGACTCTTCTACTACGAAGCCATGCTGTTGTAGTAGCTGCAGTATGTGGTTTTGCATTGTCCTGCTGAAATACACAAGGCCTTCCCTGGAATAGATGTCACCTGGAGGGGAGCATATGTTGCTCTAAAACCTTTATATACCTTTCAGCATTCATGGTGCTTTTTAAAACATGCAAGTGTCCCACATCATATGCACTAATGCATCCCCATACCATCAGAGATGCTGGCTTTTGAACTGAACGCTGATAACAGGAGGGGTGGTCTTTCTCCTCTTTAGCCCGGAGGACACAATGCCCATGATTTCCAACAAGAATGTCAAATTTGGACTCGTCTGACCACAGGACACTTTGCCACTTTGCTACAGTCTATTTTAAATGAGCCTTGGCCCACAGAACACGGCAGCGCTTCTGGATCATGCTCAATAATGGCTTCCTTTTAGCATGATTGAGTTTTAGGGGGCATCTGTGGATGGCACGGCAGACTGTGTTTACAAGACAGTGGTTTCTTGAAGTATCCCTGGGTCCATTTATTAATGTCAATGACAGGCGTCTGAGGGCCCGAAGATCAAGGGCATCCAGTAAAGGTCTTCGGCCTTGTCCCTTACGCGCACAGAGATTTTTCCAGTTTCTCTGAATCTTTTGATGATGTTATGCACTGTCAATGATGAGACTTTCAAAGCCTTTGACGTTGAGGAACGTTGTTTTTAAAGTATTCCACAATTTTTTTTTTTTTTTTTTGCACATCAAGGCTTCACAGGTTGGAGAGCCTCTGGCCATCTTTACTTCTGAGAGACTCAGCCTCTCTAAGACATCCCTGTTATAGCCAGTCATGTTACACACCTGATGCTAGTTAACTTAATTACTTGCTAAATGTTCTTTCAGCTGATTCTCTTATATATTGATTGCTTTTTCAGCCCTTTTTTGCCTGTGTCCCAACTTTTTTAAGACCTGTTGCCACCAAAAAATTTGAAATAAGCTCATTTTGTGCATAAAAATGTAAAATGTCTCAGTTTCAACATTTGAAATGTTATCTTTGTTCTATTGTAAATAACATGTTGGCTCATGTGATCTGAAAGTCATTGCATTTTGATTTTATTCACAATTCACACTTCGTCCCAACTATTTCAGAATTGGGGTTGTAATTTGTATTTATTGGGTTTTTTTTTTTGTAGTGAATATTCTTTAATTTAACAATACTCCCAGAGATCCTGCAGTTGTAGCTGCCCATTGTGCTGCGAGGTGCAAAGAAACTGGGCTACATCGCCCTCTTTAAAATAAGTGGAACAGACCCCATATTCTTTAACATTTCTGTTATGAAGCAGCTCTCATCCAATCCTGGCCCAGTTCACATGCTGTCAGTTATTCCAACCTCGTTCAGCCATTTCTTTATCCATGAGCTGTTAATCATCTTTGTGCTGTAATTATGCCCCCCCGTCCTGTTTCCCATGCGCGTCCCTGCCGGCATTGCCACCATTTCCGGACCGTAACTCAGAAACCGTTTGATGTATTTCCATGAAAATTTGCACAAATTTGCATCAGGATGTGCCTTTTGCCATTTTGAGGTTATTAACTTTTCTACTTTCTCCCTAAATGTCTGTGAACATCAATGAGGGGCGGCTGTGTTGGGCTGGGGGAGACATTTGTTTTTTTTTTTTGCCTTTAAAAAAAATCTCTAGTTTGATAAATTTACTGTTTCTTGTTTTATATCAGTAAGTCCAAACTTTCTCATCCACAATAATTTGCAAATGAGTCATTATTCAGTGGTGGAGGGATTGCTTAACTGGGACATGTAGAAATTATTTGCTGTCTTTGTGCAAGGTGGCTACATCTAGTGTTGCATCTCATTTTTGACTTGGTTTCAACACACTTTCTATGAGTCTGAAGTGCTCCCAGCAAAGGCTGTGTGGGAGCGAGTGTGTCAGATGCTGACTGACTCAAAGAAGCAGGGATAGGTCAGCTTTTTTTGTGGTTAATGTCTGGGTCACTATAATCTAAAACAGTCCTGTGAATACCTGCATTTACAGAATACATTTTTTTTTTTTTTTTTTTTTTTTTTTGTGCATTTTGGGAATTTTCACAAAAAATGAATCCTGTCAGAATCTTAATGTTAAATTCACTACTGAGTTCATTTTAATTCACTCTTCTTGGATATGCAGAACATAATGGAATCAGGGATTGTGAGGTGAAAAGTTCATATGGGTTCATCAAATGTTAAAACTGGACCATGAACCCAACTGCAAGGCGCTGTAATGGACTTTTTGTGTCCGACTATTGTGTAATAACAATTTTGTACAATCTACCCTTGCACTGAACTGTTACCTTGAATTTTTTTTTTTCCAGAAATGGCATTTATCTTAGAGGACCTCTTCACCTGTTTATTGTATCTCCCCGACGAGGATAGTCGGGAGATACTATGGTTTAGTTCCGCCGCCGCCGCAGAGATGTTCTGTTCCAGGCTCTGGAGGCTTCAAAGTTTATAGGATTTTTATCTAAATTTGCATAGTCAAAGATGTTTATTTGGCAATGCTCAACATCAATTCTCGGCAATTTCCGACATCCAATATGGCCGCTGGCGGCCATTTTGTCAAAATTTTTTTTTTTTTGCAGATTTTGTTTTCTGCTCATTTTGAGCCACATTACACACACACACACACACACACACACACACACACACACACACACACACACACACACACACACACACATAAACATATATACATTTACAGGATGCATATTAATGTCATAGCAAGAGTAAAAACGGTAACATTGCGGCTGTAAAAATTTGCCAGTGATGTCTCATGGGGATCGGGGAGATGCATGACTCGGTCCCTGTGGCCGCTGAGTTATCTAGTTATCTCTTGTCATTTTGTTTCATGGTCCAGATGTATCTAGTTATATTTCCAGAGGGAACTCGATACAACCCGGAGCTTCCCAAAGTGATCAGTGACAGCCAAGCTTTTGCCAAGAAAGAAGGTAAGAATCAGTCGCAGTGTTCTTATTGATTCTTGATGAAGCTAATAGCCTAAAAATGATCAAAATTCATTGCCGTTTGTCACTCGTTGTTAGTTGTTCGTCAGTTGTTCGCCGTTTGTCCATAAACCTCTCTGTCAGGCAGATTAACTTAAAACTTTAGATACATTTCTCTACCCATGAGGACTCCAAAATTTGTTCAAGGCTTTCCGAACTGATTTCAAGTATGGCTGCTTGGTATAGAACGCCATTTGGGTCAAAATTAATTAAATAAATACATAAATAATTAAATATGACCATAAAATAAATAAATAAATAAATATGGAAATGAAATAAGTAGTAGTAATAATAATAATAATAATAATAATAATAATAATAATAAAAAAAGTAAATGGGCCAAGCATGTGGTGAGTTCTTCGGGTTGGTCAAGAAGCAGTCCGCTAATACAATGATAAAAGATTTGCGCTTGTGTGCTGAATGTCATCTCTATCTTACCATATAACTTTGGTCCTCTGAGATAGTGGAAGTTCATAAGTCATATAAATGAAGCTGTAATTGCAGCACCTGATCAATGACCTAAATTAACCCTTTCAATACTAAATATAGTAATACAGATCAGACTTACCCACTGGGTACATGTCATGTTTGTGACTCAAAATATAATTTTATCAATATCAATTGTTATACTGGACCTGTCAGGAATCAATACAATGCTATTGACAAATACTGGTGGGACAAATGTGTCCCGTTAGTACTGAAAGGGTTACACTTGGCCATCTGCATGGGTTAGTAGTTCTGATTGGTTCATCTGAAATCCATTCAGCTGTCAAGGGCCTGTACAGGTACAAAATGGCACAAATAGTCCATGTGTTTATTTCTACCCAATTTATGGTGTATTTGAGCCAGGGGTTTGACTGAGAGAGTCTCCTCTTCAGCAGGAAATTTTTTAGAAAGAAAGTGGAAATAATTATGAAAAGGCTTGACCAGCATTTTGAAATGTTTAAATGGTATTTGCTCTCCAGTTTCAAGTCAGTTTGGAGCTGAATCCAGGTATTTGGAACTTCAAAACGCTGTCCCGTCCAGCTCTTTTCTGACCCTAGGAACATTTCGGCTGTAGAGGTTGAGCTGCCATACTCGAATGTTGGCTGCTTGCCATGCAACCAGTGAAAGAAGATATGGAATTTTAAATAAAACAAATTTGCAAACAAATAAGGATCATTGGTAATTTCATGTAAATTCCAGTTGACTCATTTGAGCGCTGTGGTGGAGCCCGAATTCAAGGCTGGTAATAAACCTCAGCACAGAATGGCTAAGATAAATGAAAGGTTTTATAACTGATGTGGTTGCATTTCTATGAATCTAATTACCAAAATCAGCCATGGGGATTGGGATTATTATTTAATGTGCAGTTTTTTTATGTTTTCAATATTACAGAAAGCTCCAATTCTGAATAAGAAGCCCATTTTACTTTTTTGTGTCAAATTTTCATTATGCATGTAAGAAGTCCTGTTGTCATCCAGGCATATACCCAACTGTCTGTAATGGGGACTAGTTAAATTTGGGCACCTGTCGAGGTACAAATATGAAGGTCTTTTCGGTCCAGTTTTCAAGAGTTGGCATGTGTCATAAATTGGGTTTTGTCCTTAAAACGAGCTGCAGATGAATTGGATATTTCTGTGTCAAATTGAAACCACACATGTGGTTTAAAAAATACTTGTGACCCTCTTGAACCAAAGAATCCATCTCTCTGAGGCTCTGTACTATACTCATCCAGTGCTTCTGACGAAGACCTTCATTTCACTGGAATATCATTCATGCTTCTGGTTTGCCCATGTGCAATGGTATACCATGGTGATCTTCTGACCCAACATCTACAGTTTTTAGTTCTACGACACTGAACAATGTGATCTCAGATTAACGTAGATTATAAGACATTCCTCTCACTATTGTCACTGTCATGTGAATTAAAGTTTTGTTTCTGGGTACTTTCTCCGCAGGACTTGCAGTTTTGAAACACAGTCTCACTCCGAGAATGAAAGCTTCTCATATTGCTATTAATACAATGAAGGACCACCTCAGTTCTGTTTATGACATCACTGTTGCTTATGAAGGCACCCTGAATTCTAAAGGGGAACGACGCTCTGCTCCTTCTATGCCAGGTAATTGGTAATTTTATTAATGAGTGGCAATGATTTATCCGTTCAGTTGCCATTAGAATGTCCTCTACCTTGCCTTCACATGTAAGGTTAGGTACTCTGTATATACTCATGTTGTAGCCTCCCTTGTCCACCTGTACTGAAAGATTGTTTTGGAACCTTGTAAATCTCCTCCTGATTGAAATATCAGTCTTTATTGGCAACAGCTGTTATCAGTTGTACTTATTGGCTGATGTTTCATTCCTCATAACCATTGAAGAGTTTGGGGTTGGGTTTTTGGGGTCAGGAAGGGGTCGCATATTAATCTACGTGGGCTCGCCTCCTTCACTGATTGGCTTAGCTTTTCTCCCTCACAGTTATTGATCTGTGTATCATGGAGAGTTGGGGGTTGGGTTTTTGGACTCTGGAAATTGATAAAGCCCTGCCCCCTTTGCTGATTGGCTCAGCTTTCACCCTACTTAACTATTGAAATGTTGTTGACATTGAGGATTGTTGTTTTAAATGTTAGCATCATTCTAATAAATCTAGTTTGGCTTTGTCGAGCCAATTTAAAGTTTATTCACAAATTTTACTAGTTGGTTTCGCTGAGATTGAGCTTCAGGTTATTGTCATAGCACCATGTGACGAAGCTGACGATCAGTCCTTTGTACTTTTTTGTAAAAATAGGCTCTTTGTAAAGACCTCATTTTGCTCACTGGGTCATTCCATGTCAAATGTCCGAATGGCTCCCACTTGACCATCTCAGATTTGGCTGAAAAAATTCCAGCAGGTGCATTCACCTCCTAATAGGAGAAGTCCAAAATTTTAGCTCTCAACTCCTAATAGTTTTGTCATTAAAAAATATTTTTGCAACTAAGTTCCGGCCCTTATTGACCAGCGATTTCTGAGGAGCCACTTTCACATGGCTATATCTAGAAAAGTATTTCAGCTAAGTCCTTCAAATTTTCAGGGGTGAAAATCTGCTACTCTAACTTAAGGAATATGGACTTATAAAGGTGTCCCTTTAGTGTATTGTATATTTCTGGGTGCTTAAATTTGCTTGAAAATTTTACTCTGCGCTCTGCGGGAGCAAATTTGAAGGACTGTAAAAAGCCTAATTTCAAAGACAGGGATTTGGTCTTGCACATACAGCTTCCCATATATGTTGTGTATTTTGTACTCTAATTTTGCCCCTCTCTTACGAATAATATAGAAAATATTAAGGCTTGAACGTGGAAAAAAAAAAAAAAAATTTGTGCTATTTTTAACATTTTATACCAAAAAAATGACACCATCCACCAACATCAAATTGACTGTTTTCAAAAGAATAGATGCCTGTTATTAACATATCCAAAATCTGTGATGGTGTTCTGCTTTATTTTCTCAAAATAAATTTTTGAAAATATAGTATTTTTGTGGACGCACGGCATTTAATGGCATCGAAGGCATATTCAACCAATATTTTATAAAATGCACATAGTTAACGATAAAGCTCAAACTCAACAAAAAGCCTCACTTCATATATAGTAGTGTGAATGTAAACTGCAACTTGACTGGTTGGCGGAGGCATACGACTGTAAGGTGATGGCTAATTCGGGATAAGGAGCTCCATAGTAAATGCTTTTCATTTTTGTGTCTCCTTTTGTTGCTGACTAAATGCTTTATGACCAATCAGATTGGATCACATTTTGCTGTATGTTGAGGCTATCTAATTGAATTCAGATCCTTTGCTTGATATTGTCTTAGCACTTAACCAAAAAATGAACATCTTGGAAATTGGAATAAGTTTATATATACAACCCCAATTCCAAAATAGTTGGGACGAAGTGTAAATTGTGAATAAAATCAAAATGCAATGACTTCCAGATCACATGAGCCAGTATGTTATTTACAATAGAACATAGATAACATTTCAAATGTTGAAACTGAGACATTTTACATTTTTATGTACAAAATGAGCTTATTTCAAATTTTCTGACTGCAGCAGGTCTCAAAAAAGTTGGGACACAGGCAAAAAAAGGGCTGAAAAATCAATTCATATCTAAGAGAATCAGCTGAAAGAACATTTAGCTAGTAATTACATTACCTGGCATCAGGTGTGTAACATGATTGGCTATAAAAGGGATGTCTTAGAGGGGCTGAGTCTTTCAGAAGTAAAGATGGCCAGAGGCTCTCCAACCTGTGATGGCTTGCGAAAAAAAAAAAAAAATTGTGGAATACTTTAAAAACAATGTTCCTCTACGTCAAATTGCAAAGGCTTTGAAAGTCACACCATCGACAGTGCATAACATCATCGAAAGATTCAGAGAAACTGGAAAAATCTCTGTGCGTAAGGGACAAGGCCGAAGACCTTTACTGGATGCCCTTGATCTTCGGGCCCTCAGACGCCACTGCATCACTCACCGGCATGATTCTGTCATTGACATTACTAAATGGGCCCAGGAATACTTCAAGAAACCACTGTCTGTAAACACAGTCCTCCGTGCCATCCACAGATGCCACCTAAAACTCTATCATGCAAAAAGGAAGCCATTGCTGAGCATGATCCAGAAGTGTCGCTGTGTTCTGTGGGCCAAGGCTCATTTAAAATGGACTGTAGCAAAGTGGAAAAGTGTCCTGTGGTCAGATGAGTCCAAATTTGACATTCTTGTTGGAAATCATGGGCGTTGTGTCCTCCGGGCTTAAGAGGAGAAGGACCACCCCTCCTGTTATCAGCGATCAGTTCAAAAGCCAGCATCTCTGATGGTATTGGGATACATTAGTGCATATGGTGTGGGACACTTGCATGTTTTAAAACGCACCATGAATGCTGAAAGTTATATAAAGGTTCAAGAGCAACACATGCTCCCCTCCAGATGACATCTATTCCAGGGAAGGCCTTGTGTATTTCAGCAGGATAATGCAAAACCACATACTGCAGCTATTACAACAGCATGGCTTCGTAGTAGAAGAGTCCGTGTGCTGAACTGGCCTGCCTGCAGTTCTGATCTTTCACCGATTGAGAACATTTGGCGCATAATTAAACGAAAAGTCTGTCAAAGGAGACCCAAAACTCTCCAGCAGCTGGAAGCCTGTATTAAACAAGAGTGGGATCAAATTCCAATGGCTAAACTCAAGAAACTTGTCTTTTCAATGCCCAGACACCTCCACTCTGTGTTAAAAAGAAGAGGGGATGGTACACCATGGTAAACAGGCCCCTGTCCCAACTTTTTTGAGACCTGTAGCAGCCATCAAATTTGAAGTGAGCTCATTTTGTGGGTAAAATTGTAAAATTTCTCAGTTTCAACATTTGCCATGTTATCTCTGTTCTATTGTGAATAAAATACTGGCTGGTGTGATTTGAAAGTCATTGCGTTTTGATTTTATTCACAATTTACACTTTGTCCCAACTATTTCGGAATTGGGGATGTAATTGTAATGCTGAATAATCTTGTCATTTTAACGACCTGTATGTACATAAGTTTTTGGCATTGTGGACTCATTGTCTTTCTTTATCTAATACTCGTCTTCTGTTTATTTGCTATTCTTGTCAGAGTTTCTGTGCAAGGAATGTCCTAGAGTCCACATTCACTTTGAGCGTGTGGATCTGAAGGAAATCCCCACAGAGCCTGTATACTTCCGCCGGTGGTTGCATGAACGATTTGAGATCAAGGACAAGTGAGTGACAAGTGAAAAATTTTTTTCAGTGGTGCTCTTTAGTGCATTCTAGTGGACCTTAGACAGCTTAATTCATCTATTTTTCAGTGGAAAGTTTTGAGAATTTTCTCGTCAAATTTCTATTTTTTTTTGCTTTTTAACGTTGAACACCCTTATATACATGCTACCATTTCATGCTCAATACCAACTAGCACCACAAACACAAGTACATTTAAAAACTAAGCAAGTATAGATCAACTCCAACACCGCAGCAATTATTTCTTTAAAGCATTTTCTCTATATTATTGCAATTTACTCCTTAACTCACATCATTTGCCTGTCTGCTCTAGTCATAAGTATTAGAAACTGTAGAAAATAATTAACATCTTTTACAATTATACATTTATTTCAATATTTCAGTCATTTAAATGTCTGAGGGTTTTCTTTTGGCACTGAATAATTAGCCATTTTCAACCATAAGCAATATTGAGTCACTAAGTTGAGGGAAAATTATGGAATCACCATTTAATTGGCATTTATAATATAGATATCAGCAAAAATCAGAATACGCAAATTGTTCTACAGTTAAAAGAGAGGTGTTGCCGACTTTCATGAGGTGTTGGACTTTATTGGAATTGAGAGGAAGCATGGCACCAACAACAGAGGAAGCATGGCACTTACATAACCATATAATGATGAAGAAACTTTAATGGTAAAAAAGATCTCCAATAGGTAACACTGACATAATATACCATGCACATGATATTAATCAAAAAATTATAGCTCTCAATTCAGCATTTTCGCAGCAATGTAATTTATTTTAAGATGGCACTTAACTTATTTAAAATATTTTCAGTAGTAAAAAGAAAACATTTAAATGCAAAACGTATTGAGCATATCGAATTATGAACATCGGTGCAAACAACGTCAGTTAGAGCCTAAGCCAAGCTAAATGAGTGCTGTCTCACCAGCTACCCGATTCAGATTATTGGAAGACAATTCACGTGTCATGTCTTCGTTTAAGGAAAATGCGTGATAACTTTTTGACTAATTGAACAGAATGTTAGCGAAAACGCTGCTAATTTAATACATTTGATTATTGGATAGTGGCAATGACTGTCCCCGGGTTGAACACTGCGGAATGTGGTAGTAGGCTGCTCTGTATGGATATATGGGCATTTACTGTATCATCGCATATGGGCTGACCTCTGAGCGGAATTGCCTCATCAGTTCAGTTTATTGTGCTTAAATTACCTCTCTTTACGAAGGACATCATTAATAACTGCCCGCTATTCGCCTTCATCTTCTTTTTGGGCGGCATCCCTACTAGCTACCGCTCAAATTTCTAAGATTTTCTGACAATACAACGATGCGCAGATGACGGAAGTACTATTATTAGAGTTCGTATGACGCGCAATGTCGTTGAAGTTGTTTTTGAGTCTGCTTAATCACAGCGCGGCTTAATGTTTCAATACAGCGGCGAAGAGATAGTAAATAAATCAACTGAAAAGCGTCTATCAAAATAAAACGCATCAAAACTCGCCTTAAATTTTTTTTAAATTGTCAGGAAAGTAGCCGGCAGAGGAGGACTGAGTAGTCGGCGAAATCGCCGGCCGCCGGGGCGTGTGGAACACCCTGTAATAGAGTGAAAATTTGTAATAATAAGGTTGTGTAATATGGATGATGTTATAGGGGTGACCTAATGGTGTTGAAGTGTAAAAGGAGCCTCTAAACAACGTCCTTGTGCCTTGAGCTGAATGTATCGAGGCTCACCCATCCATCACTTAGGCAACAACATCCCCCAAAGACAAATTCATCAGATTTTGGGCATTTCACCCTCTACACTGTGCAGTATAAAAGCTGGAAGGAATCCAGCCAAATATTCTTATGCAAAGGGCAAGGCCAAAAAGCACTTCTGAGTGCATGTTCTCTGATGCCTCGGCGGTCACTATCGTAATCATATTGCTTTATTTTTAAGACATCGCCTTATATGACATCCATCGTGGAAAGCATTATCTTTTCGGGATTGTCATAGTTTCTGTTTTGTGTTTAGAAGATGTTTTTCGGGATTCAAGACCAGTGTAAAAAATTCATTCATTACCTTTGTAACCTTCAAGTTACACTACTTGTATTTCCAGCCAGACCTGATGAACGTCTGCATGGACATCTTGTTGTGACTTGGTTTAACACACTCCACAAGTTATATTCCCTAGGAAATTGAAGTTGCCTGAATCCAGAAAGTGCATTTTGGTCTCAATTTAAGTGAAGTTCGACTGGCAGTGTATTTTTATAAATTTTGTATATCCATCCCAATGTTATTATTGACATAATTCGTGTTTATTCTTCCCACATTTTTGTCAGGTTGTTGACCAGTTTTTATGAGTCAGAAGTGCCTGAACGGAGAAACCGATTCCCTGGTGAAGGGCAAAGGTCACCACTGAGCCTCAAGAAGACTTTGCCATCACTGTTGTTTTTGAGCGGCCTCACTTTGCCCATGCTGCTCACAGATACTGGCAGGAAAATCTACCTAAAAACTTGGATTTATGGAACCTTGGTGGGGTGGTTTTGGGTGCATATCTGTCCGTAAGGAAGGATTACTGTCCTGTTATGCCATTACTTAGCACTTTTTAAATGTCTTTCCCGCTAAATTAAGCCCAGAGTTCCCAACCTTGATCAGAAAGGGCTGATATGGGTGTCGGTTTTCATTTCATCCTTGCAGTTACACACCTGATTCTACCGGTCAAGGTCTCTAGAAGACTCACCAGTAGTACGGGCTTGATGGGAGTAATCGAAGCCTTGACCCCCTATTGGCCCTTTCTGACTAAGGTTGAGAAATCCCTGATCAAAGCTGAGAACCATTTTGAAACTGTCTTCAAAAGTACATTAGCTTCTGAAAACGTGGGTCTCTAAATAAGATCTGAATATTTAGTAAAAAAAAAAAACATTTTAACTCATGTTATCTCTCAATTCAAGAAAACTGAACCATGTGGATTGATTTATATTGCATACAGCTGCACCAGATATCACTCCCCCCAACCCTCTTGTAACTTTGTCTTAACTGTCCCTCTCCTTAAACTGGTTAAACCAGCTTACTGATGAAGCTTTATCGTGGCAACTAACCAGTCTCAACATCGGGAAAGGTGTTTTTGGCAAAAAACCAAAATCTTCTCTCTTCATTATTCTGCCATTTTCTACACATGCAGGTTACTCTAACCATTATGTAGTGGCAAATCGATCTTGTGTCAAAGTTTTCTGTACTATGATTGGGGTTTTTGTATTACGTTTACCAAAATCAAGTGTTCCCCATTGCATTTATTAGGTGTACCTCCATTTGTATTTGTGCTGCAGTTTTTGTGCTTGCAAAACGTGCCGAATATTTTTTGCCAAACATGACTGAAGTTGAATAAGATATCACTCTACCCCTCGTATCTTCATAGAGGCATAACTTCTGTTCTCTGTGCTGACAGTATTTTGTACATGAATTGCTAACCATAGCAAATATGGGCTGGGCAGTCTTTTCTTTATGGGGCAGAAGTGGCCTTTACATCAGTGTTTTGGTCACAGAACCAAGTGTACAGAAACTATACAAGTTGAATTTGCGGTAATGGTCAAATGTTTGGACATGCTTACATTTTTTTAAACCAACAATCTGAAAAAAATAAACAACCTTTTATTTTACAAAAAATAATGGTAGCTTCTGAGTATAGTCCATTGTTTTCATGAGGGCAATCACATGATTGAGTGATGTCACCAGCACGCCTGTGGAAGTTCCCTCAGATGTGCTGCGGTTGTGGTTAACGTTTACCTTGCGCAAGAAATCCCAAACCCAGCTTGATTTTAATTTGCCTGTTGTAAAATGGAAGTTATTTCTTTGTTAATTAGATAAAACAAGTTTTTTTTATGAATTCCACAATTTTGGGCACTATTCTGCGAAAAGTAAATAATTCTTTAACATCTGACTGTTTACGTCTTACCATTTGAGGTCACATTCAGACGTTAAACCTTTTATATTTCCCTGGAAAACAATTACTTCAAGTAAAGAGAGTCCAAACTTTTGACTGTAATAGTACTATTCATATTAGAAGGTATCTGTAATGCTGCAAAGGGAAAATGGCCACGTACAAACAATGCTGATGTATGTAATATATTTTACGTGTGCTTTTTCCTGGAGTGATATGTGTTAGAACAAAATTTGTATCTTTTTTGGTACAAATGTCAACTTTGATGAATTTTCTTTATTTCATTACTCAAGTTTCATGATTTCAGAACAGAAATATCTCTTATGATATGCAGGCAAACATTTTAGTGGTTTTTATTCAACTCCTATAATGTACAAATAACTTAGAAAATTGTTGATGGTTAATGGTGATCGAAATTGGATTTTAGTAGTAATTTTTTTTTTTTTTTTTTTTTTTTTTTGGACTCATTCCCTACGGAATACTTTTATATAAAATTGTTGCGTTTGTACGGAATCCTTTTCCCGAAAATTACACAATATAAAAGTATTGAAGTACAGGTGGCCCATGACCGCGATCGTCAACTGATTTCGTGTTTTCATCGGACTGCGAATGGTCATCCACGCCGCTGGCACCGGCTTACCGTAGGGAATGGTAGAATTTGCCGCGCCATTGGCAGCGGCTTGCCGTAGGGAATGAGTTAATGGCCGGTTTGGTCAAAAAGGAAGTATGATCAAAAGTCATGGACAATTTTAAGTGCTTTTTTACTCCTTGAAGTATGTGCCTTCTGCCTTCTAGGGTTTGGTCTTCAGTCCATAAACTGAGTACTGTCACAATTTAAGCCATGTTGTTTGTAATGTATTCTGAGATTACCGTGAATGGATGGCAGTTGAATTCCTCTGTTCATGTGAAGTTGGATGAAAATGCCCTGTTGATTACGCAACTGTTTCGTCGCCAAGGAGATCAAAAATCTGTGACTTGGTATCCATGTATGTACGCAGTTTGAGGTTCGATACAGAATGGATTTTGAATTTTACTTTTATTTTGAATGACATTGAATTGCAATTACTTTGTGTTTGATGGGGTAATTGAGACATAGTATAAATTAACAGATACTTTAAAATCTTTAGAATCTGATATGATTTGTGTGGTATGATGTGTGAGGTCTGCAGGGTGTTAGCATTTGCCCATTCATACTGGATTTCTGTAGCTTTAATTTGGACATCACCTGTTCCATTATGTGCCATTTTCACTTATTTTTTACATTTTTTACGGATGAAAATGCACTGATCTGAAAAGAGCATAACTTGCACTCTTGAGCACTTTATTAGGAACATTTGTACACCTGCTTATTCACACAATTATCCAAATTGCCAGCTGTGGAGACTGTGCTCTGCATAAGATTATGCGTAATACTTCATTTAACTGAAGCTCGTATTATCTAAAATGCTTTTTCTCTGTTCAGTCCACCGGTAACGGAGGTCTCTACTGTATCCAACAGCCCAGGGAAGATTGACTTTGAAGCACCTCAATGTCCCACAAAAGCATTTGAAATGTGAGGCTTGAAATTCCTACTGTCCACACCTAACAGCTCTGTTGATGCCACGCTCCCACAGCCATAGGAAAACTCCCCACCTCTCTTGTCTAACACTTGCGTCACTTCTGGTTTCTTGTGAGCTAGTCATTTTACATCAGAATGCTTTTTGGTCAAGTGCCATTGCAACAGTGGATTCCCTTGAAAGTTGAGACTGAGGGTTGACTCCTTTCCAAGTGACTGTGAGGAAACCTGGAATCTGTAGCCAAGTATTTCTGATTTCTGTTCATATTTTAACTGCATTCCATGTGTTGTTAAACTTCATGTCCCAATGCACATTGTGCAGAACTTCTTGGCGGATGGACTAGAAACATGGAAGACTGATGAGTTTCGCTTCTGTGGGAGAACGAGAACAGAAACACGATGGGGAGAAACTGGCTGGTCTGACGAGTCTCAGTTTCTGCTGTGACAGGCGGGTGGTGGGGGTAGACTTCAGTGTCAACAACTTCAGTCCATGGAGCCCTCCTGCCTCGTCAACAAATCAGGATAATGCTAGTGGTGCAATGGTGAGGGAATATCTCTCTGGCTCAATTTGGGCCCCTTCATACCAGTCAATCATCCCTTAATGGCCACAATTTGCTTATCATTTAATGGCTACTTCCCGCATGATAATGCACCACGTCACAAAATAAAATGCATCTCAGACTGGTTTCCTGGACATCTGAGCACTCTTGGGCTGTGGCAGAATGGGAGATTTTCAGCATGAATGTGCAGCTGACAAATACGCATAAATTGCGATTCAGTCATGTCTACATTTACCGCAGTCTCAAAGGAATGTTTTCAGACGTCTTGTGGACGTGGACTCGGTATTGGCAGGTTGTTCCTGAGAAAGTGCTCGATGAGTGCGTTTTTTTTATTTAGAAATTGCACCAGTTAACTCCAGGGAAAATTGCAATGTATTATCACATGAATGTTATATGTTTGACTTTTGGTTACTTTTTGTTTTTGAAATATTTTTGATTGGTCCTGGCCTACATTGTTAGCAAGCAAAGCACTGTGTTCACAATGAAATGCATATACAACACCAATAGGAAAAAATGACATTTTTCAGTGTTTCTTCTCCAGTAATGCATATTTGTTTTGCTTCCTTAAATTAAACATGCTGTTGATAGTTATAGCAGCTGGGGGCTGGTATGCAGTATTACTATGCATGGTTTTGCTTCTCAATATTTCTTTTTGTGACATTTTGATTCTAAAGTGTTGAATGTTTCCTAAAACATCCATCCTGTATTTGTTTAAATGTCTTACTATATTCAGTTAACTCATACTTCTCTGTTAAGATTATTACATTTTTTTTTAAGTGGCAATTTAGCCAGTTGTATTCATAAATTTTTCTTTGCAATGTAGCCATACTGTTTACAAGAGCCATAATTCTACCTCTGCACACATTTTGGTTCAAGAGTTTGTTCCAAAGTGTTTACAGACAACTAAATGAATACTGAAATGGTTTCTTGTACTTCAGTCTTCTATGTTGTTTGTTTTTACTTCAGCATGTTAAATAAACATATATTTTATTCATGTGGACAGGCAATTACTTCATGTATATTTACAGTTAATTTTTGTGCGCAAAAGTACACTTCCCACTGCATACACCCTGTGCAAATAAGAATTCATTCTGAGAGTGTGCTCTGTGCTGTAAGGAAGAGCTGCATATTGCAACTTTTTTGTTTCAGTTTAGTTCAAAACTCATGGGGCAGAGTAACTTTCTTTTCTTCCTTTGGTAAAAATAAACGTTTAGATTCTTTCCAAACATCAAATTGAAAGGAATTCTTGCAAACTCAGAATGTGACATAATGCATAGTTCATGGTTTAAACCTAAGGGCACTTTCATTTCTCCTGGGAACTTTGAAAGTCTTTGAAAGCAGAAAACTATGAACATTAATGAATACTCTGTCCTGGAATGAAAGATTAAGTCAGTCTGGTCATTTTTTAAAAATACAAAGGCTTGCCAAAGCAGTGTGACAAAGCAGGTGTAGTTGCTTTTCTACATGCCTGTGATTATGTGAAGCAGGCAGATGAAATGTGATGGGATAAAACCTTTGAGAGAGACTTGCTCAATCCTATTCCTCAGTTCAAAATTGAGCTTTATTTAAGTATTGTCATTGCTGTTATACAACCTTTTAGGCTTAGGCTTTAACAATTGGGACAAAGTGTAAATTGTGAATAAAATCAAAACGCAATGACTTTCAAATCACACCAGCCAGTATTTTGTTCACAATAGAACAGAGATAACAGCAAATGTTGAAACTGAGAAATTTTACCATTTTATCCACAATATGACCTCATTTCAAATTTGATGGCTGGTACAGTTCTCAAAAAAGTTGGGACAGGGGCCTGTTTACCATGGTGTAGCATCCCCTCTTCTTTTTAACACAGAGTGGAGGTGTCTGGGCATTGAGGAGACAAGTTTCTTGAGTTTAGCCATTGGAATTTGATCCCACTCTTGTTTAATACAGGCTTCCAGCTGCTGGAGAGTTTTGGGTCTCCTTTTACAGACTTTTTGTTGAAGAATATTTGGCGCATAATTAATCAGTGAAAGATCAGGACTGCAGGTAGGCCAGTTCAGGAAGCCATGCTGTTGTAACAGCTGCAGTATGTGGTTTTGCATTGTCCTGTTGAAATATATAAGGCCTTCCTTGGAATAGATGTCATCTGGAGGGGAGCATATGTTGCTCTAAAACCTTTATATGCCTTTCAGCATTCATGGTGCTGTTTAAAACATGCAAGTGTCCCACACCATATGCACTAATGCATCCCCATACCATCAGAGATGCTGGCTTTTGAACTGAACGCTGATAACAGGAGGGGTGGTCTTTCTCCTCTTTAGCCCGGACGACACAACGCCCATGATTTCCAACAAGAATGTCAAATTTGGACTCGTCTGACCACAGACACTTTGCCACTTTGCTACAGTCCATTTTAAATGAGCCTTGGCCCACAGAACACGGCGGCGCTTCTGGATCATGCTCAACAATGGCTTCCTTTTTTGCATGATAGAGTTTTAGGTGGCATCTGTGGATGGCATGGCGGACTGTGTTTACAGACAGTGGTTTCTTGAAGTATTCCTGGGCCCATTTAGTAATGTCAATGACAGAATCATGCCGGTGAGTGATGCAGTGGCATATGAGGGCCTGAAGATCACAGGCTTCCAGTAAAGGTCTTCGGCCTTGTCCCTTATGCACAGAGATTTTTCCAGTTTCTCTGAATCTTTTGATGATGTTATGCACTGTCGATTAGACCTTCAAAGCCTTTGCTATTTGACATTGGGAAAATTGTTTTAAAAGTATTCCACAATTTTTTTTTATGCAAGCCTTCACAGGTTGGAGAGCCTCTGGCCATCTTTACTTCTGAGAGACTCAGCCTCTCTAAGACATCCCTTTTATAGCCAATCATGTTACACACGTGATGCCAATTAACTTGCTAAATGTTCTTTCAGCTGATTCTCTTAGATATTAATTGCTTTTTCAGCCCTTTATTGCCTGTGTCCCAACTTTTTTGAGATCTGTTCCAGGCAGAAAATTTGAAATGAGCTCATTTTATGGATAAAAATGTAAAATTCCTCAGTTTCTTCATTTGAAATGTTATCTCTGTTCTATTGTAAATAACATTGGCTCACGTGATCTGAAAGTCATTGCATTTTGATTTTATTCACAATTTACACTTCGTCCCAACTATTTCGGAATTAGGGTTATAAAATAACGGCAGTTTCTTATGAACCTCTTAAAGTCCTCAAGTCACTGATTGATTAAGACCTGTTGGTCCAATCCCAGTCTCTTTAAAGCTTTAAACCCTGCGCACTCGAGGATTTAATTGACATCAGCTGGTTCTGTCAAAGTGGCACAGCTGACAGTGAAATGTTTTCAGAATAAAGTGTATTCTGGGAATTAAGGGCTCGCTAAAATGTCCATCCATTGCAACACACACACTGACAAGAAGCAGAAAAGAGGCAGGAGACAGTTCACCCTTTTACATAAAGCTTTAGTAGGGATACATAGTCACATGTATGAATGAATCCAGATAGGTAAGTATGAATGGTTTTCTTGAGGGGGGAAAAAAATGAGAAAGGATGTAAGTAAACTATTGGACATGCAATTTAACGATGATTGCAGCTCGGCTAACCACATAAGGTAAAACAAAATAATTTGTTAAACATGCTAGCAGTGTGTAATGATCAAATCTGCAGTGAATTTTCCTTGGCAAACCAGAACTATGAACGGAATGGCATTTTTGCTTCTATCTGTAATACCTGCACCCGGTCAATGCAATGAGAATGGAAGATAACTAGCATTTCACTCACGCATAGTTTGTAGAAAAGAAATGAACAATGAGAGAAAAAAATGGAGCATAAACAAATCTCCCATTGCTAGATAACCAACATAAATTTAATGTATTAACCAATTTAACCCTCTATTAACCACCGTAGCATATCTGCTACATAAAGTGAAAGGGTTAACAGCCTGGACACCCTGCTGGTTTTTTCTTATTGCCAAATAAACATTTGAGAATAACTTGAATGGTCCATCAAGTTAAAATTTTAAAATTAAAAAAATTTTAATTTAAATTTTTAAAAAAAAAATATTTTTTTTAACTATTTTTCCAAATATTGGCCCATAATCAACATATTTGCCTAGGGAAATGATTTTTACACAATTGGAAATGGGTTTGGTTAATAGAGGGTTTAGCTGAAAATGGTTCAAAACCAGGATGATTTTGTGCAAACTTAGTTAAGGCAATCCAAAGCGTTCCTCTCATTGATTAACTATTGTGGGATGGAAAGATGGACGCCCTCAGTTTTTAGCTCATCAGCTCATAGACTATGAGCTGTTAAAGAGGCGGCGTCTGGCATCGCCTTCATCTTCATCTTTGTTGTCGACGTCCGCTGGTTTTCTTTTAGTTTCAACAGAAAACTTTAAAAAATCTTCTCTATTTATCTTGCTTTATATTGTTTTTACAGAAAGGTCAGTCTCGAAGTCCATATGCTTGAAATTGCATGTATCCAGCTCATTACTGCTTTTACAAGGTTAAAATTGTTCAGGATTGAAAAATGATGCAATGGGTTATCTACTGCTCATGTCAGTTTTCATTACCGGGGCCCAGAATACCAGCGTTTCTGCCTCTGTCTGCCATCCGATCTGCACTGCACCCCACCCCTATTCCTCTCCTTGCGGGTGGTGAGCCCACGAGGAGGCGGCTCCCCTGTAGCCTTTTCGGGCAAAGCCTGGGCGGGTTTGGGGGAAGAGGGAGCCCCGGTGTTCTCCCTCTGGAGGAGACTCTTTTCTCTCATGCCAATTCAAGGATAGCTCTCTGTAGACATCAGTTTTATGTGATAAAGGATGTATATAATTGACAGGAACATTTATTAGCCCGTATGTTTAAAAACATTTATAAATGCCACCAATTCTGAGGCAAAGAATCTCCCTGCTAGAATCTCTAAACACGATCAAGGTCCATAGGAGCTATGTAGGGAAGCCCAGACTTTACACACATCCAAGTAAGGCACTGTACTGGAAGTTCGCCCTCTATTTTAAATCATATATTTTCTTAAATACAGATTTATAATCACAATAACACACTATAGCGACAGCATGTACACTAGCTGACATGATGGACTCCACAGATTTGTGCAAAAAAATGAAGAGCAATTTTAACCCAGCATGATTTGATAATGTTCCAAACCACTTCTTGTGATGTCACAGACTGCTTGGCTTCCTCACTCTTCAAGTGTCCACATAAATGTTCAGTGGAGTCGATGTCAGGTAACTGTGGAGGAGAGTCCACTGCAGAGTTTGCACTTCTCAGTCGTCTTCTTGATTCTTTGTCATGATTATGCAGAAACAACCTTGTTATTGTTTTCTTTGAAAGATCATTCGACCATTTTGCAAAACACTTCCAATTTTAGTGTGAATAAATTTATCTAATTGTCTTTAGAATGTCACCTTTTTCGTTGTCACGGGTCTTTGACTTTCGAGTCTGAACCACCTTTCTTCCACACAAATTCATTTTACAGTTTAAAGGGATAGTTCGGATTTTTTGACATGAGGTTGAATTAAATACTCTAGCAGTGTAGTACACGAGATGTTTTTTTTTTTTTTTTTTTTGTTAGTGTGTCCCGTGAGCGGAGTTCTAACTTCCCGAAGTTTTGAAGTAAGTAGTTCCGGCTAGTTTGCTGGGGTCACAAAAATAAAAATTTTTGTTTCCCAAAACAACATGTGTTTTAAAGAGTAATATATTTCTGTCACAATACCATGGTCAGTGTATAACTCACTCTTCGCAATCGCTTTGTACTATTTTTCTCTTCCTCGGTATCACTGTGCGCAGCTATCACCTATTTCAGAGGTAACACGCTTGGATGTCGACTGCCGTGACCTGAGAGAGCTACACACGGAAAGACAAGTTTATTGTCAGACAAGAAAATACAGAAGAAAAAAAATGGTGCGGACTTGTGATTTTCCCGGCTGTAATGGTAAAAATCTGCCTGATTCGCCTTATGTATTGTCATGGTTTTCATTCAGAAATATTTTCATATTATGAGGTTTCCCCATCCTCAAACAATTGGAGAAAGACAGATTCTTCAGAAAATTAGGCTTTACTGAGGGATCTTGATGAATATAAAGACAAGTTCTTTTTGCGTGAGAAGAACTGACATTCTGCTTTTCACACCCAATTTTTATACCTTCATCACAGGAAATATCTTCCAAATATGGTTTTTCCGCCCTCTCAGGCTACAATGGTTCAATAACATAATGTCTGCTTCTTACTTGTTTTTCAATGGTACAATAATGTGACGTCTGCATGTTACTTGTTTTTCTCTTCTCATTGGTTGGCATCCTTTGCAAAATAACAACTTCATTGTTTAAGAGAACTTTTAAATGGGTCACAGGTCATCGCAGAGACAGGCAAACCAAAACACTGCCTACTTGCCTTGAAAACTGCAGCCAAAAGATAACAACCCTCTTCCAATGTAATATTGTTTATACATATTTCTATTTCATGTAACACATATAGCTGTGCTACTGTAAGCAAGCATGCGTAACTATATGATTTCTGATGAATGATGGTGAATAATACTGATGACTGAACAGATATTGCCTGAATCAACTGAACAGATGTCAAAGATACAGAATCCAACTGCTTATGTGTGTGTGTGTGCTGCTCATGCGTGTGTGAACTGCTTGTATGTGTGCGTGTGCGTGTGTGTGTGTTACTGCTGCTTACATAATATGGTTACTGATTATGATTATTGATATAATTTATTTTATTTAACCAGGCAAGTCCCGTTGGGATTGAAATCTCTTTTTTAAGGGTGCCCTGGAGGATTGAGGTGGGGAGGGAGAGGACAAATTGCACAGCCAGTTAGATCGGGGATGATTAGATGGCAGGTTGAAAGAGCCAGATTGGGACTTTAGCCATGACACCAGGGAACCCCCTACTCTTATCGAAGAGTGTCATAGGATCTTTAATGACCACAGTTAGTCAGGACTTCCGTTTAACGTCTCATCTGAAAGACGATGTCTCCTTCAGTACAGTGTCCCCATCACTGCACTGGGGCATTGGGGATTATTCCACCAAAGGGAAGATCGCAACCTACTGGCCACCAACACCTCTTTCAGCAGCAACCTGGTTTTCCCAGGTGGTCTCCCATCCAAGTACTAACCAAGCCCACACCTGCTTAGCTTCAGCCACGCAGCTGGAGCAGATTGAGCAGTGGTATGGCTGCTGGCCATATTATGGTCATTGATTTACTGATGATTATGATTAGAAATATTGAAATATAATCCTCAACATTCCTCACGTTGAGGCCATCCCAATCATGGCTTCACATCAATCATGGTTGAAAAATGGCACAGCAATGTCTACCCATGGTCTACGACCCCCATACTACACACAAGTGAATTTCTTATGAGTCCGAACATAAAATGTGGCTTGTTGGTTCCTTCTGACCATAAACACTTTGCGTAAAAGCAGTTTGTCTTGTACGCTAGCATGTGAACTCCAGTTTCTTAAGGCCTTCCATTGCTCTGGTAAATGTTCCTTCAGGAGAGGTGCTGTTTGGTCTAATGTCCCACTTGAATCCTGTCATTTTGCTAATTGCAGGTAATCAGTCCAAGTCCATATTCAACATTGCTTTGCAATTTTTCCATCTGATTGTTTTGGTGACCGAGCCTTCATGACTAGAACAACTGTCACAGCATATTCATTCAAAACTTCAAGGAGGCTCCAGGACGGAACGGGCCTTGACTGGCTGGTACGCTAGACTGCCATCCACCCGTCACTCGAGTGAGAAAATAAAATACAAACACAAGCACAGATACAGGCACATGCAGATCCACCATGCAATCGGCACATACTGATCAAGGGTTACTGACACCTGCATAATTTATTATTAGATATATCACATTTTATGATATTTACTTTTGCTGCAAAGAATGTACAGACAATTTGGAGTCAGAACATTTCAAGAACAGTTTCATCCAGGCCTTCCCATGGCCTTACATTTAAAATACCATGTCACCTCCACGCAATAGCCCATTATAATAATATCTTCCAGAAGACTTCAATTTCAACAATTGTCACTTTATGCAATAATACAGTACAGTGTCACCTGGGGGTTGACTCACCCCTACCTTAGGTTGTCTCCTATTGGAGATCTTACCCGTCTCTGGAGTGATTCACAATACACACTCAGGCATTCAGCATTGATTTTGGTAGGGGAGACTGGAGTCCGATGAGCCATGGGGACCAATGAGCCATATCACTATTTGGCGATCAATCGATGTCAAAGGTGTTTAAAATAGGCAAAATAGTGATATGGCTCATTTATCCTCATGACCCATCAGTCAATGGTCAAATATTTTGCCTATTTTAAGTAGCTCTGTCATTGATTGATGGCAAAATAGTGATATGGCTCATTGGTCCCCATGGCTCATCGGACCCCAGTCTCCCCTACTGTCGGTGGGATAGGTTTCCTCACCCCTCATAATGGGAGATGATTCCAGTTGAACTGGTGCTATTGCAGTAGCTTGGTGGGAATACTAAATGACACAGTTAAAGTTATAACTCACTAATAACAATTTGAAACAGATAAGCAAGGGAGTCGATGGAATTATGGTTCTGACACTTGGATCCTTTCTTTACCCGCCGAATAAGTCCCAATTCAAGAAATTTTTCTTGTGTATTTTGTCCCCTCGGTCTGAATGTGCTTTACAAAATCATTAATTTCATCTTAATTATTTGGAATACAATGGCTTGTCAACCACAGTGCATGTGCCACCTTGATAAATTAATATTATTTAAAAAAAATCATAATCTCCAAATTGCTCCTCCTCACTACTGAGCTCCTGTCAATTTTGCATTAATATTTTGGGCATTATATTGATGATTTGGTATTCCTCTGTATTCTGGGTCAAAAATAGGACAGTAACAACTAGAGCTGTGCTCAGAGAGCGCAAGTACCTCCGCCAATGTACTGAATGTTATTTTTGCCAGTATAAGTTAGCAACCCCTGTGTTTATGCAGTCCTGTAGTCTTCGCGCAAATATGTTCTTAATGTGTTTTTGACCTTTTGCATGCCCTTGACCTTGACCTTTGACCTTGACCTCCCAAAATCAAATCACCTCTTCCTTGAACAATACTTAATTATTCTACCAAATTTGAGGAAAATCCATCCATAACTTTCTGTGTAATCCTGCTTACAAACAAACCAACCAACAGACAAACGGTAATGATCACATAACCTCCTCCAACTTCATTGGGCGGAGGTAATAATATCTTTTCAAAGTGTTTTTTTCAATGAATTATGATTGAGCAATCCACCTCAGTCTAGGGTTCCGCTAAAAGCATGGAGGAGATGCACAGTCAGGGCTTATTAGCCCCAGCCATTGTGACAATTCTCCATGTCATCAGCAGAACCGGGCGGAGTTGCTTTAGACTGTATGCTACAATATGCAATTTTTTATTATTCATAAAAATAGGTAAATATTAAATATTCAACTGTGATAGTTTTTTTCATTGGGATCCCAGCACACAAAGGTAAACTATCATGCCAAATATGGTCAACTCAATCAGTACCTTATCCTCTTAAGACCTGGCGTCCTCATACGAGGACATCACATTTTGGGTTATATTGCCACTGCAGTTAATTCTGCTTAACTGGGGCCTTATGAGCAAATGTGTGGACACTTACACTGCCATCTAGAGGTGTCAGAAGAGTAAAACACACTACAGAAACCATTCATTTAGTCAAATCAACTACATCATGTCAAAAGATGATACTTAGTTTTTATACGTTTCAGGTGCCAATAAGCCCAAATAGCAAAGAGAAATAAAAAATGCTTATCGAACAAGAGCTCGGGTCTTAAGAGCTTAAATTTGAAAACGCAAGTTGCTGTTGGTGTCACTGTCACAGTCACTGTATTTCTCAATACTAGTCAGGAGAAAAGATCTTGTCTGCCTAATCAAAAATAAATTTAGAATTGGAAGAAAAGTAATACGTGATCACGTTATTAGTCAACTTTTTCAATTATACGGAGGTACCACCTTTTGAGTTTAGTCTTCTGTTAATACTCTGAATTGGATTTTCCCAAATCTATTTTGAAGGTAAACTTTTAAGTTGTAAACTTGCGGTTGAATCCTTAGCTGGCCAGCTTATCATTTTCACTCAAGGTTACTTTCATCTCTTATCCTCTGCAGTGAGCACTCTGTGGAAAAGTTTCAAAAGAATGAGTTAGATGCATTCAACAATGAACAAAAACTCCATCAACATAATTTTGTTGCTTTTCCACTCGCTTGGATCCTTTCCTGTAAAAGTTAAATAAACAGGGGAAAGGTTATTAGCCACTGGTTGACACTAAGTTCCTGTTCAAAATGGAGAGAAGATTTTTCATTAATCATTCATTGCATTTATTTGCTCAGGAAAGCTTTGTCACATTTGTTCAATCACAATGCATCATTTGGAATAAAACTTGATCCTTCACATTACTCATTTGCTGGGAAGAACTTATTCTTGTTAAACAAAAAAAATTCCACATTCAGTCGCATTGCTTAGACCCCCCTTTCTACCCTTCTGTTCTCTGACTTCTGCTTGTCGACCTTTCACCTATCTG
Source organism: Gymnothorax javanicus (assembly GCA_029692085.1). Classification (NCBI taxonomy): domain Eukaryota; kingdom Metazoa; phylum Chordata; class Actinopteri; order Anguilliformes; family Muraenidae; genus Gymnothorax; species Gymnothorax javanicus. The sequence continues at coordinate 112,035,767 of CM056200.1, forward strand.
TGCTCCCTTATCTGCTTTGGTCCCCAATTCCTCCATTCGCTGTATTGTTTTGTCTCTGCGCACTTTTATTAAAAAACCCATCCAATCTCCAATCCCACAACAGTACACCTGATTTTATTTTGTTCTTTTATAAATCTAACATGTACCAATAAATTTCATACTATATATGATGTTTTATATTTACTGCTGCTTTTCTGATAATTATATCAATATCTGTTTGGGACCCCGCGATCTTCACCTCCCGTCTGTCCTCCCATCAGACCCAACAAACAACACTTCCGTCAATGTCCTCACTAGACCCACTAATCTATCTGCTCCCATATGCCACTGTGCTGAGTACCCTTAAAGAAAAGCAAAAACTAAAAAGGTTTGTCTGCGTTGAACTTCTACATTAAGTTTCCTGCCCAGACTCAAACAACGTAATGTAATGTCTGCTTCTTACTTGTGTTTCAATGGTATAATAATGTGATGTCTGCATGTTACTTCTTTTTCTCTTTTATCAGTGGTTGGCATCCTTTGCAAAATAACAGCTTCGAGGCAACTTCATTGTTTAAGAGAACTTTTAAATGGGTCACAGGTCGTCCCAGAGACAGGTAAACCAAAACACTGCCTACTTGCCTTGAAAACTGCAACCAAAAGATAACAACCCTCTTCCAGTGTAATATTGGTTATAAATATTTCTAATTCATGTAACACATATAGCTGTGCTACTGTAAGCAAGCATGCGTAACTATATGATTACTGATGAATGATGGTGAATAATACTGATGACTGAGCAGATATTGCCTGAATCAACTGAACAGATGTCAATCAAAGATACAGAATCCAACTGCTTATGCATGTGTGTACTGCTCATACATGTGTGAACTGCTTGTACACATGTGTGTGTGTGTGTGTGTGTGTGTGTGTGTGTTACTGCTGCTTACATAATATGGTTACTGATTATTATTATTGATTATGGTTATTAATTATGGTCATTGATTTACTGATGAATATGATGAGAAATATTGAAATATAATCTTCAACATTATTTCACTGGTTTCCATCGGCATTATCTGACAGTTTGAACAAGCGCACCACCCCTTATCGTTGACTCTGTCTCTCCTACCTGCTGTCGTGGGCCCATCTTCAGCTCGGACAGCTTCTCTCTCTTCTCTCCATCTCTCTGCCCTATCTATCTCTATCTGATGAAGTTGGGCATCGGTAAACTCGGGTTCATAATGATATCCCTTTGGCTGTGTGATAAAGGGAATGTGATCGACATGTTGTCGTCAATTATAGGAGCCAGTGCAGTGCTCTTCATATCTATGTTTAAAACATGTTGTTTCCTGTGTCTTGTGTCATGTAGGGACATAATCGTCCTTGCCGAAATGCGAACTGCATGCACAAAGTTTTGGTTTCAATGTTCAAACCTACAGCAAGATGCCAGATCAGGTTTTTGTTATTACAGCCAGAATAATCACAAGTCCGCACCATTTTTTTTGCCTATTCTTGTCTGATAATTAACTTGTCTCTCTGTGTGTACCTTGCTCAGGTCGCGGCAGTCGACATCCAATCTTATTACCTTTGAAATAGGTGATGGCATTCGCACAGTGATACCAAGGGAGAGAAAAATAGTGCAAAGTGATTGCGAAGTGCGTGAGTTATTCACTGACCATGGTTTTGTGACAGAAATATATTACTATTTAAAAAACGTGTTGTTTTGGGAGACAAAACTTTTTTTTGTGACCGCAGGAAACTAGCCGGAACTACTTACTTCAAAACTTCGGGAGGCAACCGTTACATGGGCTGTGCTAAGTGTGCGACCACACAGGGCCTCGCGCCTTTAGGGGGCCTCGCGGCTGGTGTGTGTTTTTTTTTTTTTTTTTTAAATAAATGAAAAAATATTTTGTATCACTGCACTTGACTCATGCTCCTATAATGACAATTCTCTGTGTAAGTTTCATTATTTACCATTTCATCTCGATAAAATCTTACCCTAATCTTTTTATTTTATTTTATGTCGTCATACGTTACATGCTCTGTCTCGCTGTTCACTCGCCTTTCCTAACTGTGAGATTGCTCTCAGGGTCTTATTGACGATACCAATAACTGTGGCATCAGAGGAGTGAAGCTTTTCAAAGTTAAAACTAATTAAAAACTATTTGCGGACCTCCATGTCGCAGGAGAGACTATGCGGGCTCGCCCCTCTGTCTATCGAAAAAGACGTTGCATCCAGGGTGGATTAAAAGGATTTAATTGCTGAGTTTGCGGCCCAAAAGGCAAGGAAAGTGACCATCACTTAATCAACTAGAAAGCACTCAGTAGAGCACATACCTCTGCCAATAGCGCTATCAGTATTAACCCTTAAATGCCCCCTGTGACAAATTTGTCATACGGTTTTGGGGGTTGTCAAAACCACTGACCCCACATAAATTTTGCAACCTAATGCCCATAGTGACATATTTAGACCATCAGTGCTGCCATCTGATGCATAAAAGAGGAACTGACACTACACTAGCTGCCAGCTAACCTTTCCAATATGGCCCCCATGGTGGAATCCACATAGATAGATCAGCACCCATTCATCACTGGATAAAGTAGACAAACAGGTAAGCTAATGAAAAATAAGCTATGCCTACTACTTCAGCTATTTGTCAACTACCAAAACAATGATGGACAAAAGTTCTCTTTATATCCTAGAAATTTAGAGTGACATATATGTCACAAAACTAAAATGAGGTCAAAGGTCACCAAAAATTAAAAATTGCTTTTGGGTTGTTATTAGCCCCTCCCCAGGACATATTAACAGAATACATAGATTTTTCTTTCAACTTTTACTGTAGTTGGGCAAATAAGGGTTAAAGCCACACACACCTATTAGGGCACTAGCACAAACACGAGCTGTTACTCTCCCGATCCACTCATAGAATGCAAGCATATCGCCATTAACTCACGCCCTTTTATCCTCCCCTGCTTACCCCAGGGTCCTAATGCTATGCCGGTTACACATAAACCCAGGGTTACCATGAAAAAGGGCCACCCTGACCTTGACCTTTGATGTACATGCACCAGAAGTTAATCAGTTTGTCCTTGACCCATACTTCATCCTTCCACCAATTTTCATCCAAATCCACCCCCAAGTTTTTGAGTTATTCTGTTCACAAACAAACCAACAAACAAGCAGAGATGAAAACATAACCTCCCGACTTCGTGGGAGGCCAAGGTAATGAATGGTGAGCGGGAATCTGACGTTTTAAAGTTATACTGCAGCAGAGCGTTTGTGACTGACTAGTATGAGAAAATATACTGCATGGTAATCAAATGTTAAACTGTCGCGGGTGTCGGCGGATATTACGCCTTTGTTAATTTGAGATTTTTTTCATAGAAATGTGTCAAAATAAGCGATTGTCACCAGTGAGTGTGAGCCATTAGGTGTTACTGTTTGTTGAATTGTAATTTGTGACGCACTGTCATACTTAAACATGCCAATATAAAGTGACAGCTGAGCTGAATTGATGCTAAAAGCTAATCGTCGTGCAGTTGATTTTTTTCCTTTGAAAGATTATATCAAAAAAATCATAGTTGAACTTATTGCCTCAATAATGCTGTATTAGTGTAAAAATGCATGTCATTTCACCAGGTATAACTAGAACAGCTATGTGCTTGCAGCGTGACATGATTAATGCGCGTGCATGTCAGCAGGGCCTCGCGCATCAAGTCGGCACAGAGCCTCACACCCCCCCTGCGACGGCGCTGCTCACCGGACACATTAACGAAAAAAATCAGGTCTCATGTACTACACTGCTAAAGAATATTTCATTGAACTTAATTTTTTTAAAAAAATCTGAACTATCCCTTTAAGCGTTTGTATTTCTTAATTTTCATTTTCTGACATTCTTCATCCCACTTTTTGGTTGGTCAGCTGTTTTTACATGGACTTCTTTCCATGATTGAGTCCATGCCATACAATGTATTGCATTTTCAAAGATTTTCAAATATGGCCGCCTCACTGATGTTATGCAAGACTAGACCCTGAAAACATGCGGCAGGCCCTTCAGTTGAGTCTTGTGATGTAATACAATGGAATGTTGTCTAATGTGTATCATTCCAAACATAACTTTTGAACTTTGTACAGGATGATTGCTGTCAATAGAGGAATAATCAGTAATGGGAGTTGGAAGTTCACAGGCAGTAGGAAATTGATTTGAAAAATATTCTCAGAACACACATTAAAATACACTGCCTGGCCAAAAAAAAAAGTCACCGTTTGGAAATTAATGAACAAATTTTATAACTGGATCATTATTGCGGTTATTAATATGTTTCAGCTGGCAATAATCATTTTAACCCTGACTGATGAAGCGCGTCGCTACTCATTTCTTAAAAAATCATGTCGGAAGACACATCTCTTGATGGTGGAAAAGATGTTACAGTATTTCAGAACGGGCAAGTTATTGGCCTGTATTTAGCAAAGAATACCATGAATGACAAAAACAAGTATGAGGAATCATTTTCACAAACAAATTTGCCACCACAAAGTCCTGACCTTAAACACATTAAAAGTTTTGGGATGTGTTCAAGAAAGACCACCGAGTGGTTCAACCATTATGTCGAGAAGACAAGATCTCGGCCAAAAATTATGGCATTTCCAATCGAAAATAAATGTTCTGGCATTGCATGTAGTTGTCAAAACAATGACAAGACGAATATGCACTGTAATCAAAGCTACAGGGGTTCCAACTAAATATTTGAGTGTGCGACTTTTTTTTTGACCGGGCAGTGTATTTCCCTAAATATTGATATATAATCACGCAATAGCACGCACATAGCACTATGTATAAAGTATACAATGTGTACTATATTAAGTTTCTGGAACAACTAAGGAAAATGCTTTTATTTGCCATCACTTTTAATTTGATAGAAAAATGGAAAAATGGATTATATTAGAAACCAATGCATCTAATGGGGATGATAATGTCATATAATATCAGCTGAACAATTTGAGTGAAAAGGTGAATGTAAATTTCAGAGTACCTTATTTGGAATCCCGCCCCCACCCCATCCCACCATTTTTTGTTTGGCTTAAATGACAGCATGTACACTAGCTGACATCATGGACTCCATAAGTTAGTGGAAAGCATGAGGAGCCATTTTAAATGGCAAAGTCTGTCCCGAGCCCATGTGACTCATGAATCCGGTGCTTAACTCCAGTTTCTTTGGCATGAAGTGATTAGGAGTATTACTACTCCCCCTGGATGGGATGATAGTCCATTGCAGGTTACTCCCCCAGCTCTTAGTCAGGTTTCCCTGAAAATTTTCTGATACTGAATTATACACCTGGATGGAGTAAGATACTATGGAACTAAAGCATTTTTGCCCAAGAACACACCGTGAAAGCCGTGGCAAGGACTTTAAATCAAGACCTTACGATGCCAAGTCACGCATACTTAACCAAAGTGCCACTGCATCCCCATAATGCAAACAGATTAGGTGTGGGTTTACATGGCCAACACATCTCGACTCCTCATATAGTGGCGCTACCTGATCAAGCATCCATATACTCAGTTTATCGACAAAAAAAGTGTCTGTGCCTATATCAATCTATCTCTCGGGGACTGAATTCAAAGGGAGCACTTTTGCACAGATTCTTAAAGATACCTCCTGTCTACAGGATACTCAATGCTAATGGTAGAAAGTAGGCCAAAGAGATCTCCAAAAACAGTTGGGATTTCCAGAAGGGTGTCAACCACTTTCTCCTTGCCACCATCACTGTAGCTTTCACTGCTGAATCCCGGCCTCCTGGAAATGTCACTATTGACAGAATACCCACACAGCCTCCACTAGTGTGTTTCCACATCATTTCTCTATATAGGAGCACAAAAAAATAGACATTATGATGTATCACATAATAGCAATGAGACAAGTGTTTTCCCACATATTTTGCTGGCAGTTCCCACTCCTTTTTAGGGCGATTCCATGCCTGTCGTACGGGACATTCAGACAGTATTTTACATCCAGAAAATAAAACGATGACTGGCTTTAAAGCAGACTGTGACCTTTAAACTGTGTTGCCACACTTCTTCATTATTCAATGATCAAACTGATTCATTTCCATTTTTGAGGGGTGAAATAAGCAAAAATGTGATCTGTCATATCGGGACGCAGAGAAATCACTATTTTTTTCCCAACAAAGTCTTCTCAAGGACTTTATGAATTGGCTATTGAAAACTTTTGAAAAATAGTCAAGAAATATTGGAGAGAGTCTGCTGTTTTGTATTAGAGCAGTTTTATTCAAAAAAATCAACAAGACATGTATTCAACGGGGTTTAAAAATTGTAGGGGGTACCTGTCATACGGGACAGAAAAAATCTGTCGTATGGGACGCTCTGAATTGGAGCTCGGGTTTTTACTGAAGCACTGCCTCTACCTGTTATTGCACTTGAATATTGAACAGCTAAAGCTGAATAAATAATAACTGATTAGTTTGTTACAATTTATGTCCCCTCAGCTCTGGTCCTGAGATAATTCTGTACCTGTTGTATGGGACAAATTATCTGTCGTACAGGACAACTTTTATCTGTAAAAACCTATCAACCTTTCCTGCCTCATCATTTACCAACTTCTTTTCTTCAGAACATAGTTTGAAATTCTACCATAACAAACAGTACACAAATCACTAGATAAAAGCTCAGAATGATTGAGAAATGACAACATGTGAACTATGAAACACACTTACTAGTAACACAAATTACTATCAGTTCATCATTCCATTGCCAACTTGGATGCTGCATGTAGCCTCAGGGTGCTTTCACACTAGGGACTTGGGCACAGATCTGAGTACACTTTACCATGAAGTCTGGTTCATTTGGTAAGTGTGAACACAAGTGTACCATGCTCGGGCACGGTATGCGAGTCTGCTTGGAAGAGGTGGACTCGGGCACAGTTCATCCGTGCTCGTACCGAATGTGAAAGCAACCGTACTCGAGCACAGAAGTGGAGTATCACGTGACACCTTAACTATTCGACTCTTTTGTTCCGACACATATAGCGGCAAGAGGATCTCTCTGGTTAAACAAAGAAATTGGGCAGATGAAATTAAATGCTTGCTGGATTAAATGCTCGGGGCAAATGAAAAAAACATACAATCACTACTGGATACAACACACAGAAATGCAGAGATTTATGGGATAATTTGTGAGTATTTACATTTGCGTGGTTATCGCAGAACAATAGAAAAGTGCGGTGACAAACTAAAGAAAGTGCGGCTGCAATATCTTAAAAGTGCAGAACGTGGTGAGAAAGTCTAGCAGTTTCAGCGATGAAAAAGATACATTAGCATAGCTTCTTCTTCTTTGTGAATATATTTCTACTTAAAAACCCACCTAAGTGCATACTGCCACCTTCTGTATTGGAATTTTGATAAAATAATCCACACTCGGGCACAGTACGATGTTGCTGGTGTGAAAGCTGACCAGCGGGGGGAGAGGGGGGGGGGAACAATCGTACCTAGTGTGAAAGCACCCTGAGGCTCAGGGCCTTTGGAGTTTTCAGGGATAAAAATGTCCTCGCCCAGGTGTTGACAAAGTATTACGCTCTTTTCTCATTTGAAGGATTCATTACATGTACTATATTTCACAAATTTTTATTCAGCCTGTCTGACAGTGCAAAAAATGTACACAACCACAGTGCACATTCATGCATGAGACAGCCAGTCAGGACAGTCAACTCTTTTCCGTCTTTCTAATGCAAAAAAACTAATGAAATACAGACATGGCAGATGTTACTTTGACAAATATCTTTAACAATTCCTTTAATTTCAAAACATTTTCAATGTTTTACTTACCTCTGAATCGGCGACTGATGCCATTAAGAAACTTTGAACAGCCACTAGCATACCCATGAAACAGTCACTTGCTTCCCTCAATGGAATTTTCCATTCACTAATGCCCCCTATTGTCTCACAGGTGAGGAATTAAAGAGACACCTTTTTTTTTTTCAGGCAGAACTAACCCACTGAGAAGTAATTGCCTTGAGATTCTGTTTAAGCAGTTCTCTAAAAGACTGTACCAATGATCTGTTGTACAGGACAATAGTTTTTAGGCTAATTATGTGTAAACTAATTAATGGAATTACGGGGAGACAGTAGTATTTTAGTACCTTTAGTCTGAAATAAGAGGATTTTTAAATAAAAGTTTCCAGCTCAAAAAATATAAAAATGGCGAGAACATTTTGCCTTCAATCTGTTGTATGGGATATGACAATAAAAAGCCCGTCATTTATCGTATTTTTCTCCGTCAAGTAAAGGGTCATGTGACCGTCACTTTGCAAGTGGACAGACTTTGCTCTAGATATGTGACTCGTAGAGACTGGGACCTTGAGTGATATCAATTAGTGGGAAATTAAGGCAATTGAAAATTTGATGAAATTTCATGTCTCCTTTAATTCCACCCCAAATCACCATTCTGCAGTCATGTAAGTGAGAAAACTAACTTGTTCTAAATGACTTGGGTATTCAGGGTTACAAATCATAATAGACCAGTCAGTTAAAAACATTTCTCAAGCATTTTTTTTTTTTTCAGTTTCTAGCATGGAATTGCCCCTTATCAAAGAAATTCCATTTTCCATTACTTTTCACCAAATTTCCATGACTGCATTTCAAAGTCAAGGTATCTTTATTATCCCCAAGGGGAAATTTGTTATACAGCCAGCAAACAAACACAAACAATCATCAGCACGGACAAAAAAAAATATAACAAGGACATTGAATAAAATATATGAAATAAAAAATAAAATGGTAATAATACAACCCCAATTCCGAAATAGTTGGGACGAAGTGTAAATTCTGTAGAAATCAAAATGCAATGACTTTCAGATCAAATGAGCCAATATGTTATTTACAATAGAACATAGATAACATTTCAAATGTTGAAATGAGAAATGTTACATTTTTATCCACAAAATGAGCTTATTTCAAATTTTCTGGCTGCAACAGGTCTCAAAGTTCGGACACAGGCAAAAAGGGCTGAAAAAAGCAATGAATATATAAGAAAATCAGCTAAAAGAACATTTAGCAAGTAATTATGTTAACTGGCATCAGGTGTGTAACATGATTGGCTATAAAAGGGATGTCTTAGAGAGGCTGAGTCTCTCAGAAGTAAAGATGGCCAGAGGCTCTCCAACCTGTGAAGGCTTGCGTAAAAAAAAATTGGAATACTTTAAAAACAATGTTCCTCGACTTCAAATTGCAAAGGCTTTGATGGTCTCATCATCGACAGTGCATAACATCATCAAAAGATTCAGAGAAACTGGAAAAATCTCTGTGCGTAAGGGACTAGGCCGAAGACCTTTACTGGATGCCTGTGATCTTCGGGCCCTCAGATGCCACTGCATCACTCACCGGCATGATTCTGTCATTGACATTACTAAATTGGCCCAGGAATACTTAAAGAAACCACTGTCTGTAAACACAGTCCACCGTGCCATCCACAGATGCCACCTAAAACTCTATCATGCAAAAAGGAAGCCATTGTTGAGCATGATCCAGAAGCGCTGCCGTGTTCTTTGGGCCAAGGCTCATTAAAAATGGACTGTAGCGAAGTGGCAAAGTGTCCTGAGGTCAGACGAGTCCAAATTTGACATTCTTGTTGGAAATCATGGGCGTTGTGTCGTCCGGGCTAAAGAGGAGAAAGACCACCCGTCCTGTTATCAGCGTTCAGTTCAAAAGCCAGCATCTCTGATGGTATTGGGATGCATTAGTGTATATGGTGTGGGACACTTGCATGTTTTAAAAGCACCATGAATGCTGAAAGGTATATAGGTTTTAGAGCAACATATGCTCCCCTCCAGATGACATCTATTCCAGGGAAGGCCTTGTGTATTTCCGCAGGACAATGCAAAACCACATACTGCAGCTATTACAACAGCATGGCTTCATAGTAGAAGAGTCCGTGTGCTGAACTGGACTGCCTGCAGTCCTGATCTTTCACCGATTGAGAACATTTGGCGCATAATTAAACGAAAAGTCCGTCAAAGGAGACCCAAAACTCTCCAGCAGCTGGAAGCCTGTATTAAACAAGAGTGGGATCAAATTCCAATGGCTGAACTCAAGAAACTTGTCTCCTCAATGCCCAGACGCCTCCACTCTGTGTTAAAAAGAAGAGGGGATGCTACACCATGGTAAACAGGCCCCTGTCCCAACTTTTTTGAGGCCTGTAGCAGTCATCAAATTTGAAGTGAGCTCATTTTGTGGATAAAATTGTAAAATTTCTCAGTTTCAACATTTGCTATGTTATCTCTGTTCTATTGTGAATACAATACTGGCTGGTGTGATTTGAAAGTCATTGCGTTTTGATTTTATTCACAATTTACTCTTTGTCCCAACTATTTTGAAATTGGGGTTGTAAAAAAAATAATAAGTAAAATACTCAGTTGAGGGTGTTTAAGAAGCCAATAATGGCAGGTACAAATGAGTCCTTGTATCTGTTAGTTCTGCACTTCCTTAAAGCAAATCTGCGGCCTAACGGGAGCAAAGAGAACTCTACAAACAGAGGGTGGCAAGGGTCGGCCAGAATTGACTGGGCCTTCTTGAGGGACCTATTCTTGAACAGGACAGTGAGGCAGTTTAGGGGCGTACCTGCTATTTTCCTGCACACATCAGTGACATGCTGTAGGTGGGACCTGGCCTTCTGAGTCAACAACCCATGCCAACAAATAAAAGAAAAGGTAAGAACAAATACTATAAAACAACAATAAAACATCCTCATAAAAGTACTGTCCACATTAAAATTCCTGAGTTTGCAATAAAAAAACATACGCTGATGAGCTTTCTTACAAGCAGCGTCCACCTGATGCTCAAAGGTCAGCTTATTGTCAATTTCTGCATTTATTAGGCACAGCTTCCGTAATAATGGAAACATTTGGGCGACAACTTGATGGGACAGTGTTAGATCACCCTTGATATTCACACCAAACTCTCAGAGGTAATTTTTTATAACAAACTAGCAGTACTTAGCTAGTTAAAGCCTCATGGCATTGAGTAAGTAATGACTAATTTTGGCCAAAAAGTGGGAAAAGGGAGTGAAGTCACAACAAATTAGCACTATCCATGTAGCTTCTGACTGGCTTTTTCAGTTCAGTACATTTCAAAATAAATAATGAATAAACAAAAATAACTGCCATTATTTTGAATCTATCCTAAAAGTGGAGTCCCTTTAAGGGCGTTTTCTGGCCCAAACCAACGAATTCAAAATAATTTTCAGCATCGATTAACCACCCCATGGGGTTCATGAATCCACCAGAGAAAGCTGCGATATCAATTTTCTTTATGACAAAAAAAATGATATTTTTAACATTTTTTAGTTTTTGGGAGGGGCCACCCATTCTGGGGCCCCACAAAGTGATTATAATCATGTGCTTATCCATGCACATTGTAGCTGATATATTTTCCTAATGAATAAAAAAGGAATTTGTTGAAATTGATATCATACTGCCGAGATAGGCAGATATTTGTTAAAAAAAAATATGTTCTGAAATGGAGATTTCAAACGGCCGCGTGTGCAAACGACGGTACATTTGACAAAGTTCCCGGCCATGACGCACTAAGGGAATTTCCTGAAATTTGCCCTGGGGTATGGCCAACATTCAGTGAAAAAACCAGGATGTATTGACACGGTAACGTCTTCATCCGAACTTTTGCATCAACCGACCGTTGTAAACCCTAAAATGGGGTGTGTTGGTACAAAATGGATTGCGTGAGTACAGTTCTCACTTAATTCTTCCAGTTTAAGTTTTTTCAGTCATATGGTTATTAACTATGACCCTTATGATGTTTATGCTTAAAATTATTGCCTATTCTTACACGTTCAAACTGAAGGAGCCTCAGGACCATGACGAGGTGACAGGTCCCCTTGGGGAATAACTACCATGTTATCATGCCTATTTAACTTATGATATATTTCATACACATTTGACTAGATTTCGCACAAATTAAATCTATTTACAATTTATCACAGATTTGAATTTGGCTGTTTGTGGCTGCATCTTTGTTTGTGACTGGTAGTAGAGGTATCTAAGATAATACAGGATGCTGGCCTCATGGGCACACATTCCGATAGTACGCTTACCTGTCGGGCAAACACAATAATAATCCTTGGGTGGATCATCCTCATCAGAAGAGTCGTATTCAATCCAGACATTATATTTAGTCTGAGACCGACGTCTGGAGTGAATCTGACCCCTGATAAGGTTTGGTGTATACTGGCACACCCACACCTCAAAGTCTCCATCATTTTGCATCATGTGCTTTTTACATCACTGGAAGATGGAAGTGGCCACTTTTCAGGTAATCTCCTGAGAGAAAACACATAGGAAACTCGCATGGTTTTTAAAAAAATTCCCTCATTCTCAACAACAAGGTTGATGCGCAAAAATGGTTGCATGCCCCGTTAATATGGGACCGTCATTTTGGGTTGATAACACCTTTGGTTCATTTGTATAAGTATGTAACTACGTCATGGACCATTGAAATTCTACTGTGGTATCAGAAACTTGACAGGGAAAGCCACTAATAATCTCCAAATGATTCTGGTGATGTAACATCTTGAGGAGGGCTTTCAACTAACTTCTCTTTGTTGTGGCTATGTCTTTTACATTTACCGGCAGATTCTTTCTTTGGCACCACACTGCTCTTTCATGCCGATAAAAAGCAATTTGTATCTTATTTGCCAAAGTATTGCCAACATAATGGTTGCCATGGCAACAAATCACCTTTTTTTTCAAATTTAACCCTCCAATTATGTTCGCGTTAATAAACCATTTTTGGTTTGAGGTCACTTTGGTCCCCGCAATGAAAAACTGCTTAAGATGTTTGTAACTGAAACTGTAACCCAATCTCCTCTTAGCTTATTTATGCTTTTCTACTGACCATTTTAATGGCCAAGTAAATAAAACAAGACTCCCCCTATCCTCCCCCTATACGTCAAGCATTGATTTTACATGATTGTAGCAGAATGAATGAGACCAAAATTGAAGTGAATGAGAAATTAATTTGAGCATGCCCTCAGTCTTAGGCAACACTATAAAAACCAGATCAACATGATGATTTTATGTAATAATTGATCCTGGGGTCAAAATGACCCAAACAACACCCATGCACATAACGTGTTAATAGAACATAAAATATATATTTTTTTTGAGTTAAATTCATGTTTTTCTTGGAAAGTTAGGGAAAAAATCTAGCTGAAAAAAGTATGTTAAACATGTTTTTGGAGACATTGAACACTGAGTCGGGTCAAATTGACACGGAACATAACAGGAGGGTTAAGTAAATACGAGCTTATTGCAATGACAACAAACTAAAATGAATGCAGTTTTAAATTTAAAGACGCAAAAGCTTTACACTCTAAGATTGCCATGAACTAAAACTGACACCGGATTCTTATCCAATAGCCAGCTAATTCCCAAAATGTCTCGTTCATTTATGGCGTTCAATGAAATTAACAAATGTGAGCCATTGTACTCCTTTACAGTTCGCCCCAGTCATTGACTGAAGAGTCTGTTTTTCTTTGTACTTAACAAAGTGACGGCCCAAAACCCTGGCAAAGTCGGCAAGTACTGCTTCGAAAGCTTGTTCACAGAACCGGGCTGGACCACAGTTGTGCTGTTGACAGAAGGCTGTCAGGTGGTCTCCAAAATGTCTCATTCACTTTACTCCCCGGCTGGGAGGATCATGTCCTTATGTTCTGCGATGCTTACATGCAGCTGTCCATCAGTATGACCTCAAAATTTCATATCATCAGAGACTACCTGAGAGCCTTCTGTCATCAGCACAACTGTGGTCTATTGTGCGCAAGTGTATATGCGTAATAAAGCCTCTTTCAAAACTCCTTCGCTTCATTAACAAAATCCCCCCCTCGTCAGAAATCATTGAAACAATTCCTCCTCAGAAATATTAATCCCTTAGCTAAGTAACGGGAATGACGAACTATCAGTTCGGCTCACGATGTCTAGGGGTATACAAAATCATTCTCTAACACAAGTGCATATAAAACAAAGGGCTGGCTGGTAGGGGGGTAAATGGATGGGGGTCTTACCTCTTGCGTGCACTTTGACAATTAGCTCCCGCGAGCTCTCCACAAACGGCCAGTTCTGTCAGCGTCCGTAGACGTTGTTGGTTCAAGTTTAGTTTGGTTTTTATAAGGTTGGCAAAAAGAAACAGTCGTTAACAAAAAAGCTGGGGATTAATTCATGCGAAGGTCCACGCGACCGGGGGTTTGTTGTTTTTTGTACTGTTGCTCTTCAAGAGAAGACGAGATTTCACACACGCATGGATTACAAACAAAACTCCTCTTTGTAATACCCAGGTGCCTCATCAACCCTGGGGTCACCAGGTTAATTGGTAAACCCCCCGCCCACTACCAACCAGCCAATAGAAACCAATAATAATGTGAAAAATCAGAAGCTTAAAGAATAACCTAACAGCTACAACATGCTGCCATCTTTTTGCCGACTGTGTAAACTAAAAGAATTTAATTTTCCTGTTACATTACAGTGAGAGCTGATAGGCTAAAACACTTTGTTCTGTTTGATCAGCACACAATAACCCCAGGGTGCACTTATTTTGTTCCAAAAGGGCTAAAGTATGGCTTACAGCACTGCATCATGAGTAAAAAATGCTAATTAGAGTAAGATTCTCAAAAATGTGTGGCTACTACCACTATGTCAAAATCGATTCAGTCATGTTCTTCTGTTCTTGCTTGTTTTGCGGATTAAGAATGATAGCAGGTTTTTATCTCTGGACTGCTAACAAGGCAAGAACACCGATTTCAACATATTTTGACAAATCTGAAATATGCTATATGCTATGCATTTGGGGGGGGGGGGGGATGAAATGAACCCTGTTCAAAAGTGTGCATGCCCTTAGTTCTTAATACTGTGTATTGCCCCCTTTAGCATCAATAACAGCATGCAGTCTTTTGTGATAGTTTTCAATGAGGCCCCTGATTCTCTCAGGTGGTATAGCGGCCCATTCTTTCCTGCAAAATGCCTCCAGCTCCTGCAAATTCTTTGGTCATCTTGCATGAACTGCATGTTTGAGATCTCCCCAAAGTGGCTCGATGATATTGAGGTCAGGAGACTGTTATGACCACTCCAGAACCCTCATCTTTCTCTTCTGTAACCACTGGAGGGTCAACTTGGCCTTGTGCTTTGGATCATTGTCATGCTGGAAAGTCCAAGTGCGTCCCATGCAGAGCTTTCATGCTGTAGAATGCAAATTATCTGCCAAGTATTTTCTGATGGCATACTGCATTCATTTTAACATCAATTTTCACGAGATTCCCTGAGCCTTTAGAGCTCAAAAACCCCCAAAACATCAGAGAGCCACCACCATGCTTTAGAGTGGAATGGTGTATTTTTCACCAGGGGCCTCTCCAAACATAGTGCTTATGGTTGAGACCATAAAGTTCCACTTTGATTCTATTTTGGTTGTGAGGTGTGTCAAGGTGTTGTCTGGCATATTTTAGGCTGGCTTTTTTGTGGGATTGGCGCTATAATGGCTTCCTTCTAGCAACTTGACCATGCAGCTAATTGTTGTTTAAGTACATCCTTATTGTGAAATGAAATGAACAAAACCATCTTTTTCCAGAACCTCCTGTATTTCTCTTGAGGTAGCTTGAGGATTTTTCTTTGTGACCCAAACAATTCTCCTGGCAGTTTGGGCTGAGATCTTTCTCAACCTACCTGTCCTTGGCTTAGTATCAACATATCCCTTAATTTTCCACCTCTTAGTCATGGACTGACCGGTAATGACTGGCATTTTCAAGTGTTTGGATATCTTTTTTATATCCTTTCCCATCTTTAAAAAGTTGAATGACCTTGTCATGAAGGTCAGTTCTTGTTCGCTGTCCCATGGCTCAGTGTCTAGCCAGTGCATCCACTCAGGAGCTAACAAACTCAATGACTATATACAGACGCTATTTACAATTTAAAAAGCCGCATGGGTGGAAAATTCACCCTTAATAGCCATTTAAACTTGAGTGTGTCACCTTGGGCTCTAATTTCTTGGCGCAGCGCAGGGTAAGCAAGCGTCGCAGTAACATCCGGTCAAGGGCGGTAATTATGTGCAACAAGCCACTTTGGCAATGGTAGACGGACGGGCTGAGATGGGTGTGGCGGCGTAGTAGGGGAGGTGTCACATATTCATCAAGAAGTGACAATTTAAGAGAAAAAAGTCTTCGCTGAAGTTTGCGCAGAAAGCTCGCCAGCTCCAACCTGGTTTACTTTCTGTGCGGTGGTAATTTGGCTGACGGCGCACAGTTCACGCCACCGAAAAACCTCACAGGCAGGTTTCCATAATGTCAGGCGCATTTCAATGCAATAAATAATTACAGCAAGCACTATTTATGTAACTATCTGAATCAGGACATAAATTATAGTATCTATATCGATTGTCCTGATGTCAGATTAAAAACGGGTTGGCATGTAATGGAAACTCGACCTGGCTTAGTCAACGACTGAATCTGTGATGCAAACTAACGACTTCACATCTTTTCAGCCAACCACAAACTCCCTATATATAATGCTTGTGTTCTATGCTCAGTAAACCCGCTTGCACACTGGACGCGAAACGAATTTTACCCACGACTGGTTACAGTCAAAGTCAATGCAAAACGCGAAAAGTCGGACAGGGTTTTAATATATCTCCGTGTCCGAAAGTCATAAAAGTTCTAATTTTTCGAGTACTCCAGGAATTATTAGGCGTGCAAACTTGGCCATGTTTGTGTTCGACCTTCACAAAATGCAAATTGATAGCTATCGACTTTTCTTGGTCTTTTTATTTGTGTGTTTTCTTCCGTTGAAGATATACAAAGTCTTTATTCGGTCTCTTTTGAAAATTAGTCAGATGGATCGAACAGATTCACGCTTTATTTCCACACCAGAGATAAAATAGTGCTTGTAGTCAGTGAGCAAATCAATTCCATGACCATTGACAGTGTGAATAAATTATCGAATGCACGATCAAGACTGTCCGAGGCGAAATGCAAAAATACTCCATGCACGGCAGCCAGCAAAAAGTAAAAGTATTAGTATGAGAACAGATTTATAACGAAATAAAGAATAAAAATATATCACCAACAAACAGAGCATCCGAAAAAGATGGCCTGCAAATAAATAAATCGCTGTGTTCATTGGATGTTCTGTTTGTTGTTAAAATGTTTCTTTTATTCTTTTATTTCGTTATCAATCTGTTCTAATCGTCCTTTTTTTTTTTGGCTGTCAGACACGGAGTATTTTGCATTTAATGTCCGACAGGCATTGTACATTGTCCCAGCGCCAATGTCGACTCACTTTATTGAGCAGAGCTTAAACAGAAACATTGATTGAAATTCTCGGTACTCATCTTGAAGAACTGAGCCCTCTTATCAAAACATTCACCTTTAATATCTAAAACATTCAGTAGATTTGAAGAAATTAAAACAATAATCGACTGTCGGACACGGAGATATATTAAAGCCCTGTCAGACTCTCGGACACGCACACACTGCGTTCAACGCAATCTGCCATGTGAAAAAATTCGTTTCGGCGTCCAGTGTGCAAGCGGCTTAATACTAGGCTACTATTTATTGTCACTTAGGTTTTATCGTTTTTAGTGGGGGAAAGGAATACAGCCTGATTGCTATCATCTCGTACTGAGTTAAGATCACATAGTGAAAATAAATGTGTAACGTATCTTACATTGTGGTCCATGCATGTTAATCCCAAAATTTTAAGCGGCAACAGGGCGTAATAATAGGAACACGCTATCCATCGTTTCTCTTCCCAATGATGCAGGCAGAAGAAATAAATGAGCAACCGTCGTATTTCATTCCAACTTCATAAGTTTGAATGATCTGACATTTCTTTTGAAATTCCATTCCAGTTCGCTGATGGTAATAATTCTGAATGCCCTAGCTAGCCAGCTAACTCATATTCGTAATGCTTAATATAGACATAAGCGGTGCAGAAAACATGCCTGAAGCAGCAAAGTAAAATGCAACATTAACGCATCATGCAGATATAGGACAGAGGCTTCTATATTCCAACACATTAAAGGTGAGGAGAGGAGCTCATTTGATTGGTGAAGATTTGACTCGGCTGTGTTATACCCAAACACGCCTTCTTTGCCACTTGGGGCGGCAGGAGGGACCGAGGCGGGACAGAGGATTGCGCCAGGCTACGCCCAGACACGAAATTGCAACATACGCCTGGACACACCCGTTGGCGGGGCGCCCCCACCTCGCCCGCGCCTGCGCCTGGTCTCATTTAATTTAGAGCCCCTTGTGTCGATATAACAAGGTCAAACATTCAAGGGTATGTAAACTTATGGTCAGGGCTGTTTGGGTAATTTCAGTTATTATGATTTAAAAAGCACCCAAACACCTACAGTTGCAATCAAAATTATTCAATCCCCATTGCAAATTGGGTTTAACAGCAAAATTTACAAACTTTCAGCTGTTTGTGATAAACAGATTTAACAATAACATTTCAAATAGCTCAACACAACAAATATTGCAAATGGTTTCTCCAAATTTAACACAAAATGCAATTTTTAATGACTACAGCAGTCTTAAAATTATTCAACCCTCGAATAGAATCCCTAATAAGAGCATATTTGCAAATCAGGTGTTGTCTCAAGCACACCTAATGCAGCTAATCAAGAGCTTAATTAGTTGCATCAGGTTTGCTTGAGATAGAACACATCAAATACTTTCACTCGCTAGGGGTTTGTTGACAGTGACATTTGATTGCATATTAGAAATATGGCTGTCAAAAGAATTGCCCAAAAAGCTAATAGAGGAGATCATTGCCTGCCACAAACAAGGAAAAGGATAGGGCCTACAAAAAGGTAGCAAAGGCACTAAATTTTTGCAGAGATACAGTTGGAAGCATAGTTTGCAAGTTCAGAATGAAAGGAAGAGTGGCTACTGTACCAGGATGTGGCAGAAAGAGGAAGCTATCAATGGCTGTCACCAGATTCCTGAAGAGACGGGTGGTCAAAAACCCTTGGGTGACTGCAGGAGACCCGCAGCAAGACTTGGAGGCAGGAGGCACTGAGGTTTGCACAGTAGGGTGCATACTAAACGTTGGAGGTTTCAAAGACATACACCACAACTGATCCAAAAGCACAAGCTCCAGTATGCACAAAACCATATAAATAAGCCTCAGAAGTCTGGGGATACCGTTTTGTGGAGTGAGGAAACAAAACTAGAATATTTCAGGCTTATGAATCAGTGGTATGTCTGCTGGAGGAATAAAGAAGCATATGCTGAAAAGTACGCCCTGCCTACAATGAAGAATTGTGGGCGCTTTTTGATGCTCTGCGGCTGCCTTGCTTCCTCTGGCTCTGGAAATCTGCAAAGTGTGGAGGGCAAGATGGATTCAGTCAAGTACCAGGATATCTAGGGAGAAAATGTCATGCCGTCTGTAGGGAAGCTGACGCTTGGGCATCATTTGAGCTTCCAAAAGGACAATGATCCTAAGCAAACCTCAACATCCACCGAGGCTTGGTTTCAGAAGAAGTCTGGGAAGATTCTAGAGTGCCCATCACAGTCACCTCACTTGAACCCCATAAAAAATCTCTGGTAGGATTTGAAGAAGACAGCTGCAGCACACAAACCCTAGAATATTAGTGAACTGGAGGCCATTGTCCATGAGGACTGGACTAAGATTCCTTGGGAATGCTGCCAAAAGCTGCCATCTGCCTATGCAACACATTTCTAGCAGGTCATAGCGGCAAAAGGGTTTTCTACTAAGTATTAAAGATGCTTGTCGTGAAGGGGTTGAATAATTTAGAGCTTGCAGTAGTCATTAAAAGTGCCATTTTGTGTTGAATTTGGAGAAGCCACTTGTGATTTTTGTTGTGTTGAGCCATTTAAACTGTTCTTGTTTGATTTGTTCATTGCAAACAGCTGAAAGTTTGTACAATTTGCCAGTAAACCTAATTCGCAATGGGGGTTGAATAATTTTGATTGCAACTGTATGTGATGATAAATGACTTCACATAATCACTATCCTTAAATAAAAGACATGTTTTTTGCACGATGAATCATATTTTCAAAATAAATTGCAACATTTCACAAATTCAGCAAGGGTATACAAACTTTTGAGCACAACTGTATGGATTAATATTACTGGTGGATCAAAGGCGCAGTAAATAACATTGATAAAATTTTTTTTCATATTAGCTGTCACTCTATACTCATAAAGGTACGTAAGAGAGGTATTCGGTTAAAAAAAAAATCGGGTAAATTAAGCCCTCTCCCAGTGTTTCTAACAGCATTGGCAAGAACCATAGACTGTATAAAAAGATGGACAGGACGCAGCACCGGGTCTGAAAACTGAGGCCAATGCGGATATCTCCAAAATTTGCATTCTATTTAATGGCCAGCCGGTGGCGATGTCGGTGGTTGCAGAAAGATGTTCAATCATATAGATTGTGTTAATCATAACTTTCATATGACACGCTCACTCGTAAGATCCTCTACATCACGTATATCCCCGGGGTAGGCCACCGTACCGCACAGTGAGTTTGTGTCATTTGTCATGTATATTTGTATGTCAGTCATGCAGACATAGTCGAGGTCAAGGTGCAGGAAATCTAACTTACCCGTTTTCTTTCGTGGCAGGCGATTCGTTTTAATCGCCGGACATCACACAAAAGACGCGTAATGTTGAAGTATTATCATCACAATGCATAATGTGTGAATACAATCAAAGACAGTTTAGCAGGAGTCCTCATCCCTGCTGAAAAAACCAGCATGCACCAGCATGGAAATCATGCTGGTCAATGCTGGTCCCTGCTGGTTTGTTGCTGGCCCAAGCTGGTCCATGCTGGTCTGCCAGCACGGACCAGCATAGACCAGCATTATCTCCATGCTAGTCCATGTTGGTTTTGTGCTGGTCGATGCCAGTTTTGTGCTGGTTAAAGCTGGTCTATGCTGGTCAATGCTGGCTGACCATCAACCAGCATGGAGATAATGCTGGTAGATGCTGGTTTGGTGCTGGTCAATGCTGGGAGACCATCAACCAACATGGAGATAATGCTGGTCAATGCTGGTAGACCAGCACAGACCAGCATGATCTCCGTGCTGGTTTGGTGCTGGTCGATGCTGGTCTGCCAGTATGGACCAGCATAGACCAGCATTATCTCCATGCTGGTTGATGGTCAGCCAGCATAGGCCAGTGTATACCAGCACAGACCAACATGATATCCATGCTGGTCTGTGCTAGTTTATGCTGGTCTGCCAGCGTGGACTGGCATAGACCAGCATCATATCCATGCTGGTTGGTGCTGGTTTGGTGCTGATCTATGCTGGTCTGCAAGCATAGACCGGCACAGAGCAGCATTATCTCCATGCTGGGCTTTGCTGTTTTCTTGCTGGTGTAGCTGCGGGTGAAGCTAATCCGCCATCAAGAAACAGCCCAGCAAACACGCCTGTGTGGCCCCAAAATGGGTTAACTGTATGCAGTTTGGGCAGGGGCAACCCTCACTAATCCCATGCGGGACCCCAGTAGATTAGCCCAGGTGTAGCCTATGGCAATGTGTCCCCTTTGAGCCTCTTTGTGGGCTTTCTGTGGGCAGTCCTCAGTTGAGCTTGCCCACTCAGGCACTGCACTGGCTAACCCCTATGAGCCTACAGCAGTTCTGCCCTTTGGAACCCCAATGGGGTTTAGTGTGGGCTAACCCCAGCGTAAACAGTTCCATTGTTTTAAGATTATAGATGTTCTAGGGCTAGGGAATGCAGTACTTTTCTTATTAACAGTCCCTACGCAAATGTTGCATAAAAAATGTCAACATTCAACAGCCAATCAGACTTCAATGGCCCATTCTACACAACTAAAAGTGCACACAGTCAACAAGACTGCAAGACAAGTATTGTCTCTGTGTTTGTTTTGAAGCGACTTTCATATTATTTTTAAGAGGAAGAACACTATATAGTTTTTTGTAAAGTTCTTTTTTTTTTGAAACTCAGGTAAGTAAACATACCTGACTCAGGTTGCCATCCGAATTTGGCTGAAGGGGATGGAGCACAGGGGAAGGTGGACCTGCCGTTTCAAGTAGGTCTGGACCATGCTCAATCAGAATTTAGCAGAAAATGATGCAGGAAATTACCTCAAAACTTGTGGACCAACAACTGCATGTCATATCTTTTAAAAGAAGACGTGCACACGCACATGCACACACAATTGGTAATAATTAGGCTTACAGGCCAAATTACTGAAGCATGAATAAGTATTGTTAATGACACAAAATGCATTCTTAAACTTTTAATATCATTTCATTACATTATAGTTATTTGGCAGAGGATTTGATCAAAAGAGACGGATAGCAAGTGCGAAGAATAAGCCATGTCACTGAAACAGTAACACAACAGATTAGACATTATGAAGTCTGGAGTATGTCATTGGAATAATAGTAGACTCATAAAAGACTTTCACAGCTATAATTGTATTTCCTTTCTTACCAATAAATATTCAATTCAGTATTTGACATTAATTTAAAATGTCATAACATCAATTTAAAAAAAAAAAAAAAAACTTAAAATCAAAATAATATTTATTAAGTGAATTATTTATATTTGCTAGAAATTAAGACGGAATATTTATGCTTGGCAAATCGATGAGAGTGCTTACTGTTTTCTATGCCCCATGAGCGTGTCAACATCAAGAAGGAACTTGGCTTTTAATTGCGTTCCATGTTAGAGAGAGAGCGGTGGGAAGGACGGTTGATGACCGTTCATTGGTCTTTATGGAGCTGGAGCGCGTGCATCACTGATCGTATCAGCGAGCTTCACAGCTCATTCAGGTGAGGCCAATTTAAAGGAAGGGTAATGTTTGGGATTTTGAGGTCTTAAGCAATGTTATTTCCTGTATGTGAAAAGTCAGTAATTAATATTTTGTAATTGAGGCTTAAACCCTTTTATGGCTTTTCTAACTTAACGAGCTAGAGGCATTAGTTTAGATGCACTTACGCAACTTCAGGCTAACGTAACGTTAGCTAGCTCGCTAGCTAGCAAGCAAATCAATCAGAAAATCGAAATTCAAACATGGCTAACGTTCAACGTCAAGTCAGCTGGCGGTAGGTTGTTATTATGTTCAAGTCATTACCGTGTACTAGCTGATGTTTGGGAGTTAAGCTGATATAGCTGGCTAGATAATTGTGGGTATTACCTGCTTTTATAATAAAGCATCATGAAAATATTTACAGCTGTCTGAAAACCGCTAAAGCTAAGCATTGCGCGAAATTGGTTAATGGCAGGCGGGATAGCTAGCTTGTTAGGTCGATGAGCAGACGTTGTCACTATAACAACCTGAAGCTAACATGGCTACCTTGCTATGTTAGATGTATTGAAAGTTTACTTGACTGTCACAAGCTAATATGTTAGCTTGCGAGATTGAGCTTTTAAAATCTTGTTTGGTGTGTAAGGGAGGTGTCTTGTTGTGTATTAGTCCTTACCTTAACTACTCAATTAAATTTGACATGGCATATAACTTTAATTCAGCTGTTTAAAAATGTGCATCTTCACTTAATGACACTTTTTGCAGTTAAAGAAAGGAACTGATTAGCCAACACATCTTAGTTGAATACTGTAATGATAATGTTTATCCAGGATGCTTAAGGTGATACAGAACATGTGTATGCATATTACTTAAGCTCATGAGTAATCACTTATTGACAAAACATAACCAGTCTGCTCAGAGCCTTCATGTAAGTGTATTCTGTCACTAAAGAGGATAATTTGCAAAAAAAAAAAAAAGGAAAAAGCCCCACTGAATCAAGGTTTTATTTCTTCTCTTGGAACTGAATAAATGTCTCTGTTGGACCAGTAACGCACACTTGGTTTTTAATATTCAGTAGTGTAATTGAAAGTCTGCAGTTTGGCTTTACAGAGCTAGCTTGTCGATATTGTTGACTGGACTAATCCAAAAACATTGAGAATTGTTCCATCAATAACAATCAATAGCATTTTGGACAAAGAGGAAGCATGATTGTTTCATTTCCGTCAACTAGGGATGTCAATTTCAAGAAATTGCATTACTCGATTACTGATAACGTTAACGATCAATCATCGATTAATTGTCATTTTTAAAATGTTTTTTTGCTTTGTATATACACCAAGTAATTCCAAATGCCTTTTTATTTCACAATCAAAGCTTTATTTCAAGTCTTTCACAGCAACATTTTTGCTTAGTCTCTCTGCATATTTGCTTTAAAAAAACCTACCAGTATTGAAACAAAAATTGAATATTAATGTTATTTGCTTCGGCACATGGCTTCTTAAAAAAAGCGCAGTGGCGATTCGTGGGCTGTAACAAAGGGAAGCTAAAACTTGCACCCTTCAGTGCTTAATGACCTAAATCTATCGCAGTTTACTTTTGATTAGCAACAGTGGCTCACACTAATTGGTTGAGTGACAGTCAAATTTATTTTAAATAGCATTGGTAAACATTGCACCACAAAATTATGACACGTTCGCACATGAGTCTGTGCGAAAGATATGAGTTGATCGCGAGCTGCAGCGTGTGTGCTTTCTGAAATACAGAGGGTTGCTTCAATATTTACGGTTTGCTTCTGTTACTTTTCAGTCTATGTCAGATGCTGAGTAGATGACAGGTACATCATCCCGGAAATGTGATTTTAGCTATCGCCGATATTCTCAGGATTTGTCTTAATTAACCGCGAATGATGTTCGCAAGATTTGTCTTGATTACCCGTGACTGATGTTTGTTCGCTGGCACTCTTAACGAGACATCAGCTGCTCCACCGAGAAACGAGAGGGTGTTTAACTAGCATCACATTTCCAGCCGTTCTCACTGATGAGTGATGAACTGGCTTTAAGCGACAGACAACAAATGTGAAAATATCTGGTAATTAATGTTTGAATATTCTATAATGTCAAAATGCCCTTTCATAAATCTAACATGCGATCGACGCATATTTTAATATTGCCGATACTTCGTTTACCTTCCCACTCGGCGTCAGTTGCACTCTCACGACCATCACTTCTGTAGCTATGGTTAGCTGAGCACATCTAAGAAAACCATAACGATGTAGCAGAACTAGCTAGGTGGTTGCATCAGAAAATGTCAAAGTAAATTCAGTATGAAACCGAAACAGAAAATCTGGCCCTGGAATATCGGCGACAGCTGAAATTACACTTCTCGGATGATATACCTGTCATCTGCTCAGCATCTGATAGCCTATAAGCTGATAAGTAACAGAAGCAAACCGTTAATATCGAAGCAACCCTGCGTATTTCAGAAAGTACGCAACACCATCTTGTGCAACTAGCCAATGGGCCATATTGAGCGATCTTTTGTCATAAAATAATGGACTGGGACAATCACCCTATCCAACACAATAACAGCGCATACCTCTGGGCGAAGGGCGACGTTTCGTCATTATCACGCGACCGTTGAAGCAGACGACAGCTAATTAGGGGGAATAAAACCTCATTTATCTAGTCTTTGAAAACAAAAAATTCCACATTTTTGTATTTTACAACATTTATTTACTAATTATGTTTGTATAAAACAACATTATGCATTATCCTTGAGTTCCCTTTTTAAGTAAAAACATTAACTGTATGGCCGCTCAGTGTAATAGTTGTCGTGCGCCCTCCTCTGGTGGATAATTGAAACAGCTTTTGAAAATACATAGACAGAAAGTACAATAGACCTTTAGGACATATTACACTCGCTTTTCCAGATTCACTTTTTGATCAAAGGTCACATGATCGAGTAAATACTTAACGATCAATCATCGATACGTCGAGTAATTGTTAACATCCCTACTGTCAACATGAATGATTCTGCTAGAAAATGCAATAATAGAGTAAATTTACAGTCATTATCTACTGTTTTGAAGATATTCTTCTTGTTGCCTTTTTTTTTTTTTTTTTTTTTTTTTTTTGCATCTGCCTTGGTGTCTGATAAGTCCCCAGTGAGTCCTGCTCCACCAACAAATTCTATTCTATTCAGAATGGGGTGACTGGACCCAGTCCACTGCTTGTGAGTATTGATCACATGACTTCTCAAATATGATACTGATTATGTTAATCAAATGTGATAATGATCATACAGCATATTAGTAGTTACAGGGGCATTTACACGTTTCAAACTTTGAAAATCCAGCTTTGTCCAGCCCAGTAATCTACTGGGTCTCAAGCCTGGGAAATATCCACTGGCAGTAAGTTTTCATCACGTTATTCTAGTCTCCTTTATGTGCTTGAAAAAAGTTACATTAAATTATTAGAGATTTTGTAAAACAATGACGAAAATTTAAAACGGCTGGGATAAATAACAGATGGGGTGATAAAACTCAATTCGGCTCAGATGTGACCGATTGTTTTTCCCTGTGCTCTTCAAGTGTATACTTTGTACCTGGACAAACATGGTTTTTGTTCTACATTTACATTTTAATTGCTCTTCTCTTTCAAATTTAGATGCAGACGATTTAAAAGCTGCGGCCGCAGTATCCGAGATGGAAGCTTTGGTAAAAAACGTTACTCTTCAATGAGAGAAGGATAAGATTGCTGTGGTCCATTTTTGCACCTCAGGAGATATATTATGGACTACCTGTGTTCTTATGTAGTTCCCTATAGCGATTGTTCTGGATTATGAAATATATCTATTTTTATGGTCTTTTATTCAGTATTCAATCCACATGCCCACTTTTGTACTCAATTTTCAGTATATTTTCTTATTTTTTCTAACAATCTGTCAATAAATGTTTGTATTTGAGGCTCATGGCTTCATTTTTTTACTGTAACTTTCAACAATTGCAGTTATTTTTTGTGTGTATTATTGTAATGTGGATCTGATCGGCAGGTACAAAGTAGGACCAGATTATATCCTGCTGGTGGTGAAGATGGTCCACCAGCATGGAACAGCACCAAACACACAACATATGCTGGTCATGCTGTTCACCAGCATAAACCAGCAAGTGCTGTTCACCAGCATAAACCAGCAAGTGCTGGTCACCAGCATAAACCAGCATACATGTGTCCAAAACACAACATATGCTGGTCCATGCTGGTCACCAGCATAAACCAGCATGTGCTGGTCACCAGCATAATCCAGCATGTGCTGGTCACCAGCATAAACCAGCATGTGCTGGTCACCAGCATAAACCAGCATGTGCTGGTCACCAGCATAAACCAGCATGTGCTGGTCACCAGCATAAACAAGCATGTGCTGGTCACCAGCATAAACCAGCATGTGCTGGTCACCAGCATAATCCAGCATGTGCTGGTCACCAGCATAAACCAGCATACATGTGGCCAAAACACAACATATGCTGGTCATCAGTAAGACCAGCACATGCTGGTCTGTGCTGGTTTTTTCAGCAGGGATCTCCTATGGACCCCCATTGTAAGAAATTGGTCACACTTCCTGTCTCCTAAGTGGGTGCGGTTGCAGAAGTGTTGTGCACGTTGTATTTGCAGAATGAATGCTAACCTGTTATCCGTCGCATCTTGTCAGAAGTGGTAGCTGGGCAAGCAATTAACCGTTGGGAACTTGGGATATGCAAGAATCTATCTTATATCTGCATGTTGCGTGTATATTTCCTTTTACTTTGCTACATCAGGCATTTTATAACACAGCTAACGGCAGTACTCAGCATTAGGAATATGAGTGAGCTGGCCAGCTACGGTGTTTGCGAGTGTTATTTGACATGAGCTTAAAAATTAGATTTTGACTTGCTAGCATTTACTCTTTGAGTGGTTATTAGGTTTTGAACAGGATAATGTTTGGCCAGGTCTGTATTTTTTATTTTTTCCCAGTGGGGCTCCCGGTATAAAAAGGGCTAATTTAAATAATTCTCAAATTACGTAACGGTCAATGGCATTAGCCATAGCTTGAAGGGCATCGCATCACCCAGTTTAAGCCTATGAAGCTGGTATGTAATGACAGTTGCTAATTTATTCCTTACCTGTCTGTATCCTTCGGAAAAGAAAAGATGGAAAGTTTGTTCCTATTATTGCAACCCATTGCTGCACAAAGTTTCAGCATTTTTAACATGGATGGCCAACGCAAGATACGCTTCACATTTAATTTTTGCGCCTTATTTTGCCACTTTCCCCGCTTGTTTAATATCTGATATAAATCAAGTACAAGATCATAGCAATCAAATACATTCCTTTTCCCTTTAAAAACGATTGAACATCGATGACAATAACAGTATTACTGAATATTTAAACACAAGCATTATTTCAGTTTTAGATTTTTATTTGTGGTTTCCCGCAGTCCACTGTATTTCTGTATTGCTAGATGTTACGTGACCACTGCTGAGAGAGACACAGGTCTCGAACAAAGTTCATTCTCTCCTGATCTGTTGGTCTTAAAAGTGCCATTGCAGCACCAGAATATTCGGAATATATGTGGCCTGTGAAAATAAGTCCAATATTTACCTCCGCCAAGGAGGTTATGTAATCGTTGGAATCTGTTTGTTTGTTTGTTTGTTAGTTAGTTAGTTAGCAAAATTACAGAAAAACTAATGGAAGGACTTAGACAAACTTTTCACAGTAGGTAGGAATTGGTCTAACTTAGATCCCATTAGATTTTGGGCTAGATCCGGAAGGGATTCTGGATCCAGGAATTTTTTGAAGGATCGTTTAACATTGCGAGATAGGGCACTTTTTAACGTTTTGGCAAATAACTTAAAATACGGGGAGTTATTTGTTACTAAAATTCACGGGAATACATCTCCATGAGGGCTGCCACATACAAGGACATGATCCGGATCTGATGATTCTTCTAGATCTGACGGGCGAAAATCTGGATTTTCATAGAGGTCATAATAAAGGAGTGATTATATCATTACAAATGGGGATAGAAACATGCAACTAGTCTTGTTATAAAAGCGGTAGCAAGTGAGTCCTTCCTCACTTCCAGCTGATCATACCAGACACTAAATGCATGTGAGACTACCGCAACTACGGACACTGCGGAAATTACTGTTGCTTCTATTTACAACCATGCCATGTTCAAAGTTGAGGAGCGCTACGCAACGACGAAAAGCAGAGTGCCGAGTGTAAGAGATGTAAGCGTGAAGGCAAGAATCTGAGCATGCACGCATGCCACAAGCGCACACACACAGTCACACACATGCGTGCTCAGATTCTTGCCTTCACGCTTACACACATCTCTTACACTCGGCACCAGTAAATGTTTAAATGACCAGTAAATGTTTTGTAAATGACTGAAGCAGCTGGGGGGACTGCTGGGCCTTGGCGGAGGTATGCGCTCTCCGAGTGCTCTTGTTAATTCTGTGACAATGGGGAAAAATAATCGGTGATAATCTGTGCTCACGTTCACTTCTCCCCATTGGAATCAATTCATTCAGGACCCGCCGCAAGTCTATCTAAAGGGGCGGGGCACCCACGTGATTGATACCAAAAATCACTCATCAGTGAGTATTCTTCCTTCCTCAATTTTCTTCGCTACAATACAGATGAAAATGACAGCCATAGTGAGCCGGGATGGCATCACTATTTACAGCGCCCCTAGCGGTATTTCTTCAAAAATACTGTCTGCTAGAAGTGTCATGGTGCGTTCCATAAACTTATCAAAAACATCTAAACAATTCGAATGGATGAACCCACATGAAAAATTTCCAACACGAGTGATTCTGTATATTTATGCAGCTATAGATTGTGACTTGCTGTACTGTGATAATGTCCCTTTGAATAAAAGACAAGTTTTTTTTTGCAGGATGAGACATATTTTCAAAATAAATGGCAACATTTCACTAAGTTAGCTGGGGTAGGCAAACTTTTGAGCACAACCGTATGTATCCCAGACTCACAAATGGGATTTTCAAAACTATTGATGTATTTAATTGCATATTTCAACAAACATATTACCTTCACCTTATCATTGCTAACATCTCAAGGTAGATTCTCCCTGGTTTTGAACTCAGGTTGTAGTTTTAATAGTAGCAATGGTCCTGACAGAAGCGCTGAAGTACGCTGAAGAGCATTTGAATGCTCACAGATTAAGCGTTTCTCTTTGTCTTGTAAAAACGGCATGTCATGTCTTATAAGGCTGTGAATAAGCTGTAGATAGTAAGCGATCCATCAGTTTCCATAGTCCATATGTTGGATCCAGGAGGCATGAAACCTGAACGACTTTGACGAGGGTCAAAATGCTGCGGCCAGACAACTGTGTCGAAGCATCTCCAAAATGACAAAGCTGGCGAGGTGCTCGCAGGCAGCATTGGTGACTACCAACCTACAGTGGTCTGAGGAGGGACACGCCACAAACCGGCGAAAAGGGTTTTGGCGGGCCAAGGCCTATTGATGTGCAAGGGCAATAACGTTTGTCGTGTCTTATCCCAACCAACAGAAGCGCACCACTCACAGAAATGCGGAACGGGCTTTATAGCCGCAGACCAAACAGAGTTCCCAATCTAACGCCTTTCCACAGTTGAAAGCACTTACAATTGGCATCTATGTTGGAATTGGACCTTGAAGCAATGGAAGAAGTTTGCCTGGTCCATTGGGTCCTTTTCATTTTTGCATTATGTACATCAGAGGGGACCAAGTGTGCCGTTTACCTGGGAAAGAGAAGGCAACAGTATGCAGTGTGGGAAGAAGATAAGCTGCTGGGAAACAATGCATCTGAGTATTCATGTGGACGTAAATTTGGCAGAACTTTTTTAGAGGCATGTGGAACACTAACAGCATATTAGGCATGTGGTCGTTATGTTTTGGCTCATCTGTGTGAGTGTTGTGAGTCATGTTATAGTGCACTGTGTTGGTGGTGAGCTATATGCAATGGACTTTGTACTGCAATGCATACTCTTGGCATGTATAAATGTAAACAGTGGTGGTTGGGTGAGGGTAATGTAATGGTAATCTCAGGGCTCAAATAATACATACAGCTTTGTACCTATATCCACATGTGATGTAGTAATGGCATAAACACCGCCTCAAGGACAACACAGGGTGAATTCTAAGACTTTTATTAACACACAGCAAGAAGGTCGCACAACAGGACAAGCATGTTATGTCATATATTTGGATATATATGAATATATATGCCTCCTGCAGGATGCAGTGGGTTCTTGATTACTTAAGGTTCAGCCTCTGAAATACAGGTCATAAACTACTCATGATTGTTGTTAATTTTTCACCAATGAAGTTCTTCTGTGGCAGGGAAGCCATACTCTTTCAAGGCTTAATTTCGGGAGGACAAATAGTGTTCTCCTCTAAGGCTGCCAATGGGGTTGAAAAAAGAGTGGCACTATTTCCTACTTTTTTGTATGATACTCTTTGTTTTCACTCATGCGATAAATAAGCTTGTTTGCCGTGTGTTCTCAGACATAGATATTCCATTATTTTATAGTGCTGTTTATTTTTTTCTTGGAGGGGTCGGTGACTTCACACTTCTGGGTGGGGTTGGTGACTTAGTACCAACAGGGGGAGTTGGCGACTTAGTAGCGACAGGTGGAGGTGGTGACTTAGTGCCGACAGGTGGGGTTGGTGATTTAGCACGAGGAGGGGGAGACGCTGGCTTAGTACCAACAGGTGGAGTTGGTGATTTAGCACGAGGAGGGGGAGAAGCTGGCTTAGTACCAACAGGTGGAGTTGGTGATTTAGCACGAGGAGGGGGAGACACTGGCTTAGTACCAGCAGGTGGAGTTGGCGACTTAGTACCAGCAGGTGGAGTTGGTGACTTAGTACCAACAGGTGGGGTGGGAGACTTTGCTCTAGCAGGGGCGGGAGACTTAGGGGCAGCTTGAGGTGGAGGGGCTGCAGATTTGGGGGGAACAACTGTCCTGGTCATCTGTCCAAGTTTTGGCTCTGGAATTTCCTCGCCATGCCTGTAGACACTTACAGTGATCTCCACGAACTCGCCACCATACTTGTTCCGAACATTAATGCTGTACTTTCCGGAATCGTCTGAGGTCACTGTCTTGATGGTGAGACTGGCAAATCTGCCCGATTCAAACGATATCAAATTGTGGTCATCGGACACCACCTCCTGCTCATTTTTGAACCAGGTGACCTCAGGGTTCGGATCACCCCACACTGTACAGGTCAGGCTCAGGGTCTACACAAAACAAACACAAGCAATAATAATTTGGTTATTTCAGTTTGCAAGTATCCTGGGACTGTTGTTTTTTCAATCAATACATATAGCATTTTTTTGATGAAGGGTATTGTTTTATCACTATCAACTACAGGACAGACATTTACTATTTTATAGTTTATGTTTTCAAGAAGACCATAGGACATCAGTCGAACAGCTGTTTAACAGCATCATGTTTAACTCCATAGCTAATCCCCGGATGACAGTTTACTACCATACACTATTTACTCGAGGAGGGTCAATTAGGATTTTGTCATGCAATTTGTCAGGTATACTTCACACATTCTCCTGTCATGATTCACCAAAGCATTTGAGGTGGAACTCCTCGAGATTTCTAGTTGTGTACAAGTACATTAGAATGACAGGGATGAGAGCAGTCAAATACAATACTAAAATGTAAAATAAATAAATAAAATTTTAATTTAAAATGTTCGCATTTGTAACCCAGCACATGAAATGCATCAGTTTTGCCCATGTTAATTAGTTCTGAATTAATACAATCATACTCTAGCTGCAATACAAATCTAGTAGCAAAAGACTAGTTTTATAATTGAAAGTTTTGGATCTGATCGTAGGAGGGGCAGTGTTTTCACACTTATGCGTCAAATGGACACTGAAGTGTTTGTTTATATCAAAAAGTTCATGACTATGCCTTAAAATGAAAGCATGGCAGTACAAACTATATTTTGTTAAATGTGTCAGTAGGTGTGTCTTCATCAGAATGAAATTAAACTAGCCAGCTATTTTGCGATTAGGGAAATTAGCCCAATAGTATGAACTTGCATCTCTATTAGTCCAAAAGCCTGCCGCTCAAGAAATGAAGATGCAACACAAATAGCTGGCTATTTCGCGAGCTAGACAAAGATTTATCGGGAAAATTTCCCGATCAAATTAGCGGGCTATTTGCATCCTTACTACAAAATAGCCAGCTAATTTGACATCGGGTTAATTTCAAAACCACAAAATAGCTAGCTAATTTGAAACTTCGTTCTAATGAAGACTCACCTAGTGAGGCACAGATAGAAGACAGATCTTACCTTCTTTTCCATAATAGTAACAACATCAGGCAGACCACCGACCACTCTGCCACGGTCTGAGGATTTCAAAATGAAAGAAATGAATATTTTCATCAGATCAACACCATCAAACTCCAGCTTAAGTCGAGACAATGAATATACTCACTCTTTTCTGCAAATGCTGCAGCCCTGAGAAAAAAAGAAACGGATGGTCAGTCAAAGTCAGTGACTGAAATTATTCCTTTCATGGCAAAAGATGAGCTTCTCTACCATACACAGTAATTGATTGAAAAACATTATGAAGCACTGAAGAGTAGCCACACTCTTGATCAAAATTATAAAGAAAGGTATTTTCTAATATGGGGCATTATAGGGATGAGGAAATTCTTCAGCAATTTGAATGCTGGGAAAAATGAGAAATGAGAAAAATACAAAATAAAAAGAAATTCAGTTAAAGTGGAATAAAAGAAATACAGTCAATGGAACTGATGACATAAATACACAAGCTAAGAAATTCATAAATGTAAGTTGTGAGATCTCCATTTTAAATTTGGTATGATTACATGGGGAAAATGTATGGCAATATGGTGAAAAAATGTGAGCATTTTTGTATCAGGAAAAACGTGGGCATAAGATGCATACGTTTTTTTATGGTGAACAAATTAATCACAATTTAATCATTGATCATTTATGGAGAAAGGAAAATTGCAAAAGCTTAATGTTCACGTGAATAAAAAAAGTAATTCCTGAAAAGAGCAGCAATGGTCTTACTTAAGTCTCTGGAATTCGGCATAGGCTTCAGTGTATGCTGTAATGAAAAGAAATGATATTGCCATACTTTCAGTACAACAATTTCATCGAGCTTATCAGAGAAATGCAATTTTATTCAAATGTGTTCATCTTGATTGTACCTTTTAAGACTTCTTCTAAACATTCCGGCAGCACGTTTCAAAATAACATCTTCTATACGAGTAAGCAAGTCTCAGTACGTATATTGTGCATCTGTGCCCATAAACATGTACCTACCTACTATAAACCTCAACTGCAAATCCTTACCAAGATGAAGGCAAACTGGAGCAGCGCAAATGTCACCATCAAAAGCTTTTAACTCAGTGGCAGTTGCAGCAATTATCATTTTCCATGTTGACGCTGAATATGATAAGGTCACAAAGTTGTCCAACAAAGAGAAGCACAACTAAACAAATATACAGTCAGGTCCGTGAGTATTTGGACAGTGACATTATTTTAATCATTCTGGCTTTGTAAGCCACCACAGTGTATTTGAAATGCATGAATCGAGATGTCCTCGATGGGCAGACTTTCAGCCACAATTTCAGGTTTTTGTCCTTGAGAGGAGGGACCAAAAACTCACTGTTTCTTCTTTCTCTTCTTGTTTGTCTTGGTGTGGACCCTAACTATGAAGCACTAGGGCTCGAGGACTCTTCGTCCCTTGACTTTTTGTCTCCGGACTTTTCGTCCCGAATTTTTTGTCCCAGGAATTTTTGTCCCCAGACTCTCCTTCCTGGGTGGTTCATCCCCAGTAATGCTTTGCTCCTTCCTATATTATAACACTATCCCTAATCCTAACCCTAACCCTAACCTTAACCTTAACCCTTATAATAGTCATCAGGGACAAAGAGCCCGGGGATGAAAAGTCTGTGGGGATGAAAAGTCCGGGGACAAAAAATTTGGGGACGAAAAGCCCAGGGACAAAAAATCCAGGGACGAAGAGTCCTGTAACCAAGCACTAGGTCTCCATTATTAATCAGCACATCATCCTGAAATTTGACGAGCATATTCTACATGTCAGTGCGCAGGCATAAACTGGGCCCAATTTTGCACAAAGGGCAGAGGAGGCATGTACTGTACGTCCACCCTGCCCAAGCACTCGCCAGTTACATGCCATCGTCCCAAAGACGTAGTTCATTTGTCGTCAAATGTTGTCAAAAAATTTGTATGACTTGCAGGAATTATTACCATTATAACATAAAGCCCCCCAATTTTATGGGCTCAAAAGTAATTGGACAAACTATCATAATAGCTAATTCTATCCTTTGCAGTCAATAACTGCTTGATGTCTGGAACCCATAAACATCACCAGACACTGGGATTTGTTCCCAGTGAACTTAACGGCAATGGTCTTCAATTCCTACTTGTTCTTGGGGTGTTTTGACTTCAATTTTGCTTTCAGCCATGGAAATGCAATTAGATTTAGGTCAGGTGATAGACTCTGCCATTGCAGAACATTTCACTTCTTCAATTAAAAAATAATCAGTATGCTTTAGATCATTGTCCATTTCCAATGCGTTTTAAAGCATTTTGCTGAATCTGAGAGGATAATATCGTCCTATAAAATTCAGAATTCATCTTGCACCTTTCGTCCGTGGTTACATCGTCAATAAATAGAAAGGAGCCGGGTCCATAAGGCAGCAATACATGCTCACAAATGATCATACTTCACGGGTTAGGTGGTAAGCTGTGGATCATGAGTAGTTCCTTCTTTCTCGATATTCCTGGCTTCCCATCGTTCTGGTACAAGATTATCTTTGTCTTATCTGTCCATAGTTATTGTTCCAAAATTTTACAGGCTTTTTTCTGAGGGTCTGACAAAAACATGGTTTAGCCTGTGGTTTATTTCTCATTCAATCTGCTTTCTCTCATGTCATGCATGCTCACTCATAATTACAATAGGCAAGGTTGTCAATTGTGACCTTCAGTACGTTCATGCTGCTGTTGAATGCGAGTCACCATGCAGGTTCATCATATCTGCTTATTTGTACATTACATAATGAGGGAATAATATGAGCATGGCCAAGAGTAGCAATGCAGGCTACCGTCCTATAATTTTTGATCCCTTGGGGGAGCTACATCACAAAAAAAGAGAAGAATTCCAACATAGTTCACCCGTTGACGTGCCCTCAACTTAACGATAAAAGTCTTCACTTCAGGCTCATATTAATTTTCTACCATCATCTCTAACATACAGCAGTAGGCAGCAAAAAAAACTAATGTCAAAGTCCAAATATTTGTGGATGTGACTATACATTGCTGTCCAACAGCTTAGTATCAATAAAAAATCTGTATGTTTTTGAAATCAATATTTTTATTCATTAAGCTGTTGTAGCATTAAATGGATCAAAAAATTGCTATCAACCAATTGATCAATTTTTAAATTACTTCTACCATTCAAAATATACACTGTATTTTTCATTCAGTATTTACATATGATCTTCCATTTTCAGCAGTCATTGCTCCAATGTACGAGCAGCACTTACTCTGAATTAGTCAGGCTAATGTGCTAATTTGCCAAAGAGAAACCACTCTAATTATACAAAACCCAAAACCAGTGAAGTTGGCACGTTGTGTAAATCGTAAATAAAAACAGAATACAATGATTTGCAAATCCTTTTCAACCTATATTCAATTGAATACACTGCAAAGACAAGTTACTTAATGTTCGAACAGGTAAACTTTGTAATTTTTTGCAAATATTAGCTCATTTGGAATTTGATGCCTGCAACATGTTTCAAAAAAGCTGGCACAAGTGGCAAAAAAGACTGAGAGAGTTGAGGAATGCTCATCAAACACTTATTTGGAACATCCCACAGGTGAACGGGCTAATTGGGAACAGGTGGGTGCCATGATTGGGTATAAAAGCAGCTTCCCTGAAATGCTCAGTCATTCACAAACAAGGATGGGGCGAGGCTCACCACTTAGTGAACAAATGCGTGAGCTGATTGTCGAACAGTTTAAAAACAACATTCCTCAACGAGCTATTGCAAGAAATTTAGGGATTTCATCATCTACGGTCCGTAATATCGTCAAAAGGTTCAGAGAATCTGGAGAAATCATTGCACGTAAGCGACAAGGCCGAAAACCAACATTGAATGCCCGTGACCTTCGATCCCTCAGGCGGTACTGCATCAAAAACCGACATCAGTGTGTAAAGGACATCACCACATGGGCTCAGGAACACTTCAGAAAACCACTGTCAGTAACTACAGTTCGTCGCTACATCTGCAAGTGCAAGTTAAAACTCTACAATGCAAAGCGAAAGCCATTTATCAACAGCACCCAGAAACGCCGCCGGCTTCGCTGGGCCCAAGCTCATCTAAGATGGACTGATGCAAAGTGGAAAAGTGTTCTGTGGTCTGACGAGTCCACATTTCAAATTGTTTTTGGAAACTGTGGACGTCATGTCCTCCGGACCAAAGAGGAAAAGAACCATCCGGACTGTTATAGGCGCAAAGTTCAAAAGCCAGCATCTGTGATGGTATGGGGGTGTATTAGTGCCCAAGGCATGGGCAACTTACACATATGTGAAGGCACCATTAATGCTGAAAGGTACATACAGGTTTTGGAGCAACATATGTTGCCATCCAAGCAACGTCTTTTTCATGGACGCCCCTGCTTATTTCAGCAAGACAATGCCAAGCCACATTCTGCACGTGTTACAACAGCATGGCCTGCCTGTAGTCCAGACCTGTCTCCCATTGAAAATGTGTGGCGCATTATGAAGCGTAAAATACGACAACGGAGACCCCGGACTGTTGAACAACTTAAGCTGTACATCAAGCAAGAATGGGAAAGAGTTCCACCTGAAAAGCTTCAAAAATTGGTCTCCTCAGTTCCCCAAACGTTTACTGAGTGTCGTTAAAAGGAAAGGTGATGTAACACAGTGGTAAAAAAGGCCCCTGTGCCAACTTTTTTTGCAATGTGTTGCTGCCTTTAAATTCTAAGTTAATGATTATTTGCAAAAAAAAAAATAAAGTTTCTCAGTTTGAACATTAAACATCTTGTCTTTGCAGTGTATTCAGTTGAATATAAGTTGAAAAGGATTTGCAAATCATTGTATTCTGTTTTTATCTACGATTTACATAACATGCCAACTTCACTGGTTTTGGGTTTTGTATGAATCACAACTGCAGGTATCGATCCAGAATTCTAAGAAAATGAGGGCGACTGTGCAAGCTAATACCAGATTATTCATGAATGAATAATGCAAAAGAGAGTCATTTCCTTTTATCGGGAGATAGAAATTGTGAAGGAAATTGTATAAACTGGCAGGGATTATTTAAAAATGAAAATGCTGTTTCCCTGGACTGTACATACGCAATTTACTGGAACTTGAGGACAAATTTGGCATCGTTATACCAGGAAAAAAAATTTGCATTTTATGTCCAGGAGGAGTATAGGCAAAGGGTGGGAACAACTCAGATCTATGATGGAAACTATGGTTGTATTTATTATTGTTATGTTCAGTTTCATTGTTCAATTGACACTTCACAATGGAAAGGGGATTTGAACACCAGTCGCCGATGGGTCCACTGTTTTGCTGTCCCAACTGCCACCCTGATCTTCTCCCTACATGAACTTCATTGCTATGAAAGGACGTCATCTGAATTTCACCTTTGGAATTCAGTTGTTTTGGGCGTTTGTGTAGACGTGCTTGTTTTGTTGGTACACAGCGATAATAATTCTCGATAAAGGACTTTGCAATAATACAAATAATCTTTAAAAACTATCCCAAAATTATCAATAAAAAAATACTGGATTCATTACAAAACAATCATAGCATTTACAATATTATCAATGTCAAGAATGTTTTAGCTGCAGCTAATTCCTGCGAAAAACACTTTTTGCTGTGTGTGATTCCAAACTTTCGAACAGTAATGAATGTACGATGCATATTCATCCATATTATTCCATTCTCAAATATAATACAGAGGTGATTACATAAGTAGCTTAATGCCCACATTTCAATTAATACAATAATCTCAAATTATGAAAGTTGAAATTGCTCATAGCTATTACAAAGTGTGCATAAATGTGTGGGTTCTTTTTTCGAATAAAGCTAACCTTGTCCAGAGAGGTCAATGGAGCGAGTGTGGGATGTGGTGGCGTCCAGGATCTCGATGGTGTAATTGCCCTTGTCCCTATCTGTGGGCTCACAGATCTGCATCCAGGCCATTTCCGAAGTGCCCCCAATTCTCATCTTCTCTGATGAGGAGATCTTGCTTCCCCTAGATAATTTGTCAAAAAAGAGATTAATGGCTGACACATTTCAAAGCCATCTAAAAAAATTTACAAATAATTGACAGTTCTATACTTCCAAATGATTGAAAAGGATTATAAACCAAGTGATTTATCATGACTTGTGGTCAAAACTAAAATTCAGCGCTGAATTCTTTATTGCCATAATCGTTTTCCCTCATGCAATTGTTCACACAAGATGGTTCACACAGCTATTAGTCTTCCAAAGAAAAAAAAAATGTAACACTTTCATACTTGTGGAACCAATGAGTTCTCATTTCTTCAGTGTAATACTTCATGTAACACTGCAGTCGGATGCCCTCTGGAGTGCAATGGAGCTTAAGTTCAGAAGCAGAGGATCCTAGAGAAGGACAGAATGCATTTTATAGTGTATCCTGTCAGAGCAACAGAAATAAAGTGGGCAATAATGGGAGGAGAACACAATTCCATACATCCAGATATAAATAGGA
The DNA here is from genome assembly GCA_029692085.1 of Gymnothorax javanicus. Lineage (NCBI taxonomy): Eukaryota > Metazoa > Chordata > Actinopteri > Anguilliformes > Muraenidae > Gymnothorax > Gymnothorax javanicus. The sequence continues at coordinate 112,075,404 of CM056200.1, forward strand.
ATCCATATGATCTGCCTGGCAGCCATTCGATCTTTAATGAGGCCCTGACACAGGAATTGTATCTTGACTATATGATGATATTCACAATGCCTGATTTCTTCCCTTTGTTATCTGGTGGGGCTCCTGTCCCTCTCCTGCCCTGTGAGCCAGAGATTCCAAGGACCACTTCAGCCCAGTTCCATGTGCCCATGCCTAGTCACACCCTGGAGCTGCAGATGCACCACCATGCGCCCCCCCCCCAACCAACCACCAACTCCATCTTCGCCTCTTCACCTTTTTTATAATTGAGGCCCTCCATGCAAGAACCAGTTATGTCACTTTTTCACGTTTTGAGAAAAATGAAGTTTAGCATTTCAACTCAGAACTTTTTAGTTACCAATCTTTAGGACAAATGATTGTTTACACATATTCCTGGGACTGGTAATTATTTTAATCAGCAGTGAAAATGGTGGTAGGGTCACTGATCTCCTTGTAATTTGACACCAAAAAGTGACATAACTGGTTCTTGCATGGAGGGCTTCAATTGTAATTGTGTTCACTATAATTGAGACCGATTCCCTCTACAAGGAGGTTTTTTTTTTTTTTTTTTTTTTTTTTTTAAACCGCATTAGCTATTTTGGGAGACTTAGGCTAGGAATCTTCCTCACTGCCCTACTGCTATTCTGCAAAGCATGTCTGTGATTCCGTGAGAGTTCTTCAGAAAAAAGCACTATACAAATTAATATGAACAGAACAAAAGAAGAAGAAGAATACCTTCTTCAATGATGTTTATTGGCAGTTGGAAGACCAGCTTAGACTCTTCATGTCCTTCAGCTAAAGCACTAAAATAGCGCTTTGAATTCTCTAATTTCCATAGAAAATCCATAATATAAAAAGCATCATGCATGAGTAACTAAAATATATACATACAATGCAAAACGATGGCGGATTAGCAAGGATGGAAGTAGATTTTGAGTTGCAGTCGAGCAGATTCACTTCGTTCGAAGTTGCATGTTCGAATTACTGCATGCGCAGTTATTGAGACACAGCTCCTTTAAGGAGTTAATTGTTAATGGAGGTTAATTCATGGAGAGTGGTCCCGCAAATTGTTCATACATAAGCATACTTACCGCACATCTATATAATGCCCTGAGTTCAATTCCAAATGATTTAATTGAGATATTAGTCAACATCTTTTGTCTGTTATATCACATGTGTACAGTCACTTATTAATATTATAATTTAATTTCAAGTGTACCTATTGCATATTCAAACATGACACAAGAGCTGCTGGGCTTTGAACTGCAAGACAATCTTTCTCCGGTTTCTTGCAAGTAAGACCTCTGCACATTTTGGGCAGTTTCACAATTTGTGCCGCAGAAAAATTGATACAATAATACTGCATGACTGTTTAGTGAAAAAAAGAGTTCAAATTAAATTTATGATGGATGCTAAGGAAGAAGTTGTGCATACAGGTAGCTTAATGAATTCACTTGGAACGGAAGACATACCAGCAATGTGGGCAATGGCATTGATGATATCCTCAAACACTGCAACAAACAAAAGTCAATTAATTAGTTACGTATAAAAAAATGTATTGAAAGAAAATGAAAGTCCACCATCAGTGTTCTCATGTCCTGTGGCATATTGTGGCAATACCTTTGCCTGAAATATCATATACAGATGTATCTTTTCCTTTGTCATCACCAATTGTAGCTTTGTAAACGCCCTGGTCTTTCCTGGAGAACTAGGATTAAAATGAAAAAAAATACAGAGAGAGAGGCAGGAAATGCAACACTAGCACAAGTTTGAGAGAGAAGATGGAAAAAAATCAATTTTTTCATTTATTCAGACATTATTATTAGTTTGGGTAGTTTTTAGGTACGGTAAGTTTCTCTTGTATTTGCTCAGTTGCAATTTACCAACAACGTTATCATGTCATTTTTCTCCCTTGCAATAACACCCACGCGGTACTGCCGGTAATTCAATGAAAAATAAAACACATCATATTTATCAACATGCCCTCCATGTCCCATCTGGTTGTTCGGGGATATAGTTACCAGGGGGATGGGCAGACCACAGGCTCCAGACATTGGTTTTGGTTCAACCTCAAGAACAATTTCTTCATCATCCTTATACCAGTGGAGCTTAGACTCTTTCTTCACGTTTGCCAGCTACGACATGTACAAAACACACACTCAGTGAATATTGAGCATCTTAATTTTCCATAAAACTCACGTATTTAAAGGGGTTAATATGCATCTTTAGAACCACAGGTAATGAACAATTCTACCTTTCATTCCAGCAAATTCTGCATTTTGGCTTTTTTCTTGGTTAACACCAGGTATCTATTCACCGGTAAACTACCTCGCACTGGGTCAAGACCTCGCGCTGCGTGAAGAGCTCTCGCTTGATTATCGAGCTATAAAAAATATTTTCGTAGGGGTGTTGACAAGAGTCATGGTAGAATGGAGATAAACCTACCGTTTTTTTATGAGGTATTTTTTTAAATACCTCTTGTTTGAAAAAAACTGCAGGTTTATCTCCTAAATGGTTAATTTGGGATATTTCCATAATTTTCAGCAAGGTTAAAAGCAAAGGTTCAGGTGTTCCAATTGATGATCATTAATTACCATATGACAGAAGCCCTTACCAGAAACAAATGCAAAATCCTTTAAAAAATGTTATGGTGTTATCGACAGCAGACTTCCCTGTGCAGCTGCACAAATTTCTTTCAGGAATGCACACAGCCCATTCCTTATCAGTGCTACTATAGAAATCAGTATGTAAACAGCAATGCCATAATCGTTATCAGTTTCCATCCGCGATCCCTACATTTTGGTTCACGAGGACATCGGCTAACATTACCTTGCAGAACAGCATCACAGTACAGTCTTCATCCACATAAAATGAAATATATTCTGAGAAGTGAGGACCTAAAGGGAATCAAAAATCAACATGATGAGTACAGACAAATAAAATACAATGAATATGTACGGCCAAAGGAGATGATTCCCAGTGTTCTATCAGTACACAAAAATATCCACTAAAAATACAATTCAATTGTTCTAAAAGTAACACTTTCTGCTTGTCAATAAACTTCATATTGCAGTCTCCCACTGTCAGCCGGCTAATGACTTCATTGTTTTTGTGTAACCACAATGAAATACCTTGTTTCCTTATGAACTCTTTCCTCTGGAATTCAGCTTCCTTCAGAGCTGCCTTGAATGCTGCAAGAAAACAGAAAGTCAATATTTCTCTACGTGTCTGGAACTTGGGGATTTATCCCAAGATGCTGTACAGTAAGTGTCAAATACATTTCCACTGACCATCTCCAACAAGTACTAAGGAGGACTGGTTCTTGGCTTTTCCATCATGGATCTGAACTGTGTAAGTTCCCTCGTTGTCTTTAGTGAAACGATCCACCACCATCTCAATAATGCCAGTGGCGACATTATGGCTCATCTTGTGGCTCTGAAAATGAATTCACAAACAAAAGATACAAGATTAAATCCTTTTCACAGATGAACAATAACCTTAGATGCAGGTGTTTAAAGGCTCTTACAACTGGTGCGAAGTGTAGCCAAGCGCAACACAAGTGTCTTGGCTAGTTTATGACCGGTGTAGTAGATGTTTATGACCGTTTTCCTGTCCAGCGCTCAGGTTGCTTAAACAGCAAATTTGCACCAAAATGAGCACCCGTGGGCGGCGCTAGGGTGGTGCTTGTTGGTGCTATAGCACCGGAAGAGATTACAATAGCACCACCAAGAAAATAACTTTTCACATTAAAATTCTAGTTACTTTCTCTGTATATTTTTGAAGTTATTAACTTTGCTCTGCTGGTCTAAGGTCAGATCCACTCAGAAATTCTTTTGTTGTCAGTTCAGTGTGAGTCGCTCATTAAAATATATATATATATATATATATATATATATATGTATATATATATAGCACAATAGATTGCTTACAGGGTATACTCAAGTGAATGATCTGTTCCAGCAGCGCATACAGCCAAATTCACTCATAGACACCCATTCATTTGCGCCTACTTTAAAATTACACTTTCAAAAACACTTGCGTGTGAGTCGGTGTTATTTTGGTATCACTGTGCAGAGCAACCTTTTGTCTCCCCAAATATGTGCTTTTTTGGGGGAAAGAGGTGTTATGATCTGTATCTGTCTGATTTTGTATTTATTATTTTTCATGTACATTCATCCACTCCATTATTGCATTGCACATTGTCTCCCCTGTAATGTCTGATCTGATCTGTGTCATCATGCCAGTGCACTCCCCTGTCTGCGTGCAGACACGCTTCGGGTGATTTCGGGAGTTTTCCGGTATTTCACGAACTTCCTTCAAGTCTCGTTTTTACCTTCCTTCCCGCTTTTCTGAAATTACCATATCAATTAACCGTTAGGCTGCTTAGTTAGTACTGGTAATTTTACTGTATACTAATCCCTTTGTCTGTACAGTAACTAACTAACTAACTAACTAACTAACATTCACATATTTTAATTAGGTGTGTAGATATCACTATTTACTAATATAACTAACTCTGCCCTGCTCTGCTCTGTTCTGTAACTCCGCCCCTTTTGCTTTCCCTGTGCTCTGCTTTGATTACAGCTTACGCACCTCAGGTGAGCTTCTCTCTCTGTCCTGGAAACTTAACTACGCTCATGTGACTCCTTGAATGGAGCTGTAATTGTTTGTTTGCTGTCTGCATGAATCCAGTCCGCGTTTTCGTTTACCTTCATCTTCTTTTGTAATTCCCCACTTGTGCTTTCCCTCGTGTTGATTGTATTAGCATGCCTCCCCACCTGTTCCCTCTTAGAATGTAATCATTCCCTGTGTATATATAGTCTCACTTTGCCATAGCTCCCTTGTCAGAACGTTGATCAATTTCTCCTGTGCCGATGTTGAGTAAGCCAGCTGATTTTGTAATACCTGAGACACCCTTTGGAAGACCTTGCTTTTTACCTTTGACCCTCTGTACCTGTTTGCTGCCCGTTTTGGATTTCGAACCGTTTCTGATTGACCATTCTATTGCCTGCTGCCCTGTTAATGAACTTTGCTCACGAACTCTCACTTCTGTTTTTGGATTTGCCCTCCTGTACTTTCGCTACTGTGATTACCTGGACTTGACCACTGCCTGTCTTCTGGGTTACGATTTTGAACTGTGTCTCTGTACCTCTGCATTTGTCGATCACTGGCTTTTTGACATTTGGACCGTAATAAACCTTGATTTTTGGATTATCCCTGAGTTGCAATTGGTTCCTCTGAGCGTATTGTTACAAGAGGCACACTCACGAGAGAAATTGTAATAGGCTGGCAACTCCCAGGAAGGTTCACTGTTCTTCAAAATTTTCTCGATTTGAAGAGGTCAGCAACTTTGTTTCTGATCTTTTCTTGAATTTCTTTTTATTGATTTGAATTTCTTTTGTGTTTTTGGGCATCTAGGGGCATGTGTTGGTGAAAGTGGGTATGTGCAATGTGCCATTTATGCCATGTATGTTGGACGTGGCATGAAAATCTATGGAAAAGAATTTCTCCCCTGGAGAAATAAATTCTAAATCTAAAAAATAAACCAGCCACAATTATATATGCTTCACAGGCAGTGACAGTTCTTTGGACTTTATAATTTGCATTAACAGCAAAAGATTTGAAAAGCAAACACCTGAAATTAACTCTAGGCCTTTTTCTACTAACCTGAGAGGTACGAAAGCTGGAAAAAATATAATGAGTAAAACAGCAAAACGCAGTCAGAACAATATATTTACACAACTTCACTAGCACAGTAGAAATCACCATTTATTAGCCACATAGCCTCATGCACTGCAATGTGGTAAGTACTAGAGCCACATGTAAACTCTTGATAATAAATGATTATTTGCCTAATAAATATTAATACATGGTTAACAAGTACAACGTTGTAAAAGATAAGCAGGGAAATGCTGACTCTACCTCACTACTGGTGATCTCTTTGTCATTGACAACAAATCTGTATGTCACAGCAGGGGATAATTTCTGGGCCTGAACCCAGAAACGGACACGACCTCTTTCCAGGATCTCGTACGTCAGCGGTGTCTTCAAAGGAACAACTGAAATGGAAACAAACTTGGATTCAACATACTTATGCAGGTTATGCTCACAACAACATCCATAAGAAAAATAGATTCAGTATACAGTACATTCATCCATCTTTATTCAGTTCTCTTATACCTACGAATTAATACTCCTTGTTAGATCAGGAATACCTGCAATGTGGTTTGTCGCAACTTATATATTCCCCTGAAGTAGGGGGACTTCTTAGGAAAACTGCAAGTATTTCTGTATGGTACAACCAAATTGTGAAAAAACAGCTCTTCAAGCTTTTTAAATGCAAGACAATGGCTGATGTGCCAGTAAACAGTGCCATTTCTTGTTGAATTACGTAATTACACAAAAAAAAAATGGCCGCACGGTGTCACAGACTTGTGAATTAATTGTCAGAAAAGGGTTAATATAACTGAATCCCACGATAATCTTTATATGACTATTCGTAGACATACAAGGCCGATAATAACAAGGATCTTATACAAGTTTGATGAAGACACACTGAGATAAGCAACCCCCTTCAACGCCAAATTTTGCATTTTGACCGACTAAAGCATCAGCTATACTCTTGCGCCTTCACTATCCAACATTAAAATCACATTGCATAGTATAGGGATTGTCAATGGACTCATATCATGCATATACTAGCTTGGGATGATGAGGGTGCAGCCCAGAAATGCCTCAAATATAAGTGTCAGTTCAGCAAAAAGTATGTTGTAGTACTTTGCAGTGTCTCTTATAGGTGATGTCCTCCACGGCACACCAAAATTGAGGAATTTTCTGAAACTGCCTCTATTGTAGCTTGACATCAATCAGAATGAAGCAGGCAATTATTGTGCTTTCAGATATTTCCATTTTAAAAAGCAGATCATTTTAAAATCAGCAGATGATTTTCATTGAGACACTGACCTTTATTTAGTTGACATCAATCCAGCATTTTATTAATTGCATGTTTTATTATACTAAAGAAAGTTCTTTGGTGCATGTATATTGTTTAAATAAAGAACAAAATGTATGCAGGGTGTTTACCAAGGGAAAAACAGCCAGGTTTGCCACCGCATACTGCACTTGTTTACTACATACTGCGCTAGTATATACAAGATAGTTCATGTTACTCCTCATACTAGAATACACTGCATAAGCCAGTGTATGCCATTAACCATGCCAACCAATGACCACCAAGTTATAAACACTGCCAAATCTCAGTGGGACCTTAGTATTGATAGCATTGTATTGTGGAATACAGCACACAACAAAGACACTTCTGGCTGTGTACGACAAGAGTGGCCTGTTGTATGACGTAACTCCAGTACCTTTGAATTTTTAGTAATTTCAAACTGGTCACATGCCGTGTACTAGTGTCTATCGTAGCCACAATGTAACAGTTACTGTGTCATAAGACTACAATCATGGCTAATAACTCGCTATACCCGTGCATTGTGCATTGCAATTTGGAGAATTTTTCGCACAAAATGCCTCTAAAACACAATGTCAGAATTAAAAAATATTTAATGAACTTTGGACCACTCCCTAAGTGGAGGAGAGTATTCGCTGGAACGATGGGTAGGAGTTCGGGGCGAAGGCGATGTTGTATGGACTTGGTCTGCGATTGTGCGAACATTGGGAGCCCCAGGTAGTGAGACTCAGGGTGGGGCTCGCGTCTCTCGTCGGAGTCCGTGTGGCTCCTAAGCCCCCAAAAGGTGTTAATGAATCAGCGAGAGATGGGCTGTACGTACGTCGTCAATATTATTGCGAATATAGCTCGTGTAAGAGTTTGATGTCCAGCGATTGATGATTTTAATTAGGTGGTCCGGAACTCCTTGCTTGGATGCTGTGGTGGCGGTGCTGATGCGAAAGGCGTGCCCGGAGGAGTATTTGGGCGGAATATTGGATCTAATTAGAACATGAAGGAAATGGTAGAGGAACCTGTGGCGAGTGGCGACGGCCCCGTGTTGGTCGTAAATAATGGGTCTTGGGGAGAGGCGTGGTTATTGTATCTTGAGGGGACGTAGTTTGATATTCGCTCGAACGAACTGAGAGCGGAGTCTAGGCGTAATATGAAATGGGCTGAGAAATGCCGAACTGATCCGTTTTACCTCTCTTTATTTTGAACATAAGTAGAATGAGATGTCGTTTAGGCTGGCATGAGGAGAAAAATTGTAATTAGCGGAGAGCAGAGTGAACTCGGAATATCTCGAGAAACCTAAGAAGGCTAATAGGAACACGGCTTCTAGAGTGGAATCCATGGATGGAGAATGGTACCGCAAGCGCAGAGTGGGGACGCAGCGAGAGAGGAGGTCTGCAGTCAGAGGTTAACGTTTGGTCAGAGCGGGAGGTTCTTGTATACGTAAACCTTTCAGTAGTATTTGCACGTAAGAATGGGAAATTGACGAGCACGGATATCTAGTGGCCAGTTTGATGAAGAGGTTGATGCCGCTGAGGTAGACTTGTATCGAGGCTGGTCGAACGTGGTGTACGGAGTGGATGTACAGAATAAAGCTCGTGGTGGAAACGACGTCGAGGGCCAGGAATGGCAGTAGGAAGGCTGAGTGGAATTTCTTGAATTGCTTCCGTCCTGCGAGGGATGAGGAAAGCGGGAGTGGAGCAAACCCGTTTAGAATGGCCTCTCGGGATAAAGCGGCGGATGGCTCAAGTTGTGGAGTCAGGGGTAGACAGTCACAGAAAACGGAGGAACTGGAGTGGGGTGCATGTCTGAGTGCGGTACTAAGCATCTGAATCTCTGCCAGGAGAAATGAGAAAGGGCGTCGGCGATGGCATTTTATGGTCGGGAATACATGCAGCTTTGAGCATGAACTGGTGTTTTGCGGAAATTAGGGTTAGTTTCCTGAGGACTGGCGTGAACAAGAGGGAGCGGGAACGGCCTTTGTTTACGATATCTACTGTGGTCGAGTTGTCATAATGTACGGTTATACATTCGGCGGCCAGTTCGTGACCCCAAATGGGGGAGGAAACGATGATTGGGTACGATGAGGCGAACAGCAAAGTAATAGCGCCCCTTTCAGGAAACGCCAAAGGAACCCCCAAAAAGAGTGTGTTGAGTGGGACGGGCCTAAGCGTTTGTGATATCGGCTTTAGCCAACCAGGCGCCGCGACCGGCAAGGCGGATGAGTGGTGAGACGAAGGATAGTCAGTAAAGGGTTAACCACTGTTAGGCAAGCAGCCAATCGGATTGCATGGAGCAACGTGCTTGAGCGTGGAGACGACAGATGGACGGTGTTTAGGCGAGGCGGAATGGTGGATTGCGAGTCTTAAAATCGGCAGAGATTGTGAACCTTGCCACTGTGAGTGGCCGTGAGGTGGATACGCGTAGTGTCCGATAATGTTTGCCGGCGAGGCAAAGTGCACCAATAACCGAAGCGCTAGCAAAGCGTTAGTGAGCTGCACCACTGCGAGTGGCCGTGAGGTGGATACGCGTAGTATCCGTGAATGTTAGCCGGCGAGGCAAAGTCCACCCATAACCGAAGCGCTAGCGAGCTGTGCCACTGCGAGTGGCCGTGAGGTGGATATGCGTGCAGTATCCGTGAATGTTTGCAGGTGAGGCGAAGTGCATTAGCATTTGTAATGATTTGAAAACTTTGGAATAAACATTGCAATCATTCAACAGCACCATAATTGTATGACATTTAATTTGCGAAGAACACAACGTGCATTTATTGCAAGAGTTGCTCAGACTAATTGTTAGAACCGACGAAAGTCTAATTTATTTTTGAAAGCCTTGTTATATATTGCACTACGAAATTATATGGCGTTTTCTTCCGCACATCGATGACTATGAAAAATATCAATATGTCTTTACAATTTCTGTGCTCGTGCAGCTCGTGAAACAACACGGATTTGCGTAGATTAGTTTGCGAGGTTCATAGAGCAATAAGCCATGAGAATCCGTTCTTCAGTCTGAATGAAGTGACAGCTAAATGGCATTGTTAGGTACAATGCACAGCTGAATGATTGCGAATATAATTGCTGCGAAGTCAGCTAAAGTTTCGGATTTTTTGCAGATTGTCATCCTGCGGAGTCACATCAATTACATCAACATAGCCAACAGGCAATCGCTTATCATACCGCCGAAGCATAAAGCGAGATCAAGAACGAGCGAAAGGTAATCGTCCAGTTCTTGCCTCTGATGAGGAAAGGACTGGCGGATTGTGTCCCGGTAGAGTGAAAGGGCGAATGTGAACTGTAGTGAGCTCCCTGGAACGAGCGGGGGTTGGGTGTTTGAGCGGGGCGGGGCCGAGGATGGTTTGGATTTTGTGACTGAAATATGAATGCAGAAAGGATGGTTGAATAAGCTGGGCCAGATCGACTGTTGTCTATGAACGGGGGATAATGGCGAAAGGTGTGGAATAGGCTGCGAGTGGCGTATAGGAGGTAGGGCGGTGGCTAGAGTGTACTGAAAGTGTGGTAAGGGAAACTGCGTGAGGACAGCCGAAATAGTTGGTGGGAGGGGCAGACCTGTAGAAGGAAGCACAGAATTAATAACACTGGGAAACGGGGAAGGGGAGGGAGGGAGGGAGGGGTGCGGGGAGAGATAGTGCAGTGGGAAAGAGATGAGCAGATGAGGCCAACGGCGGGTGCTTCTACGGGTATAGGTGGGTTAACACCGGAACTGCTGGAGCCTTGGAAAATTCGGTTGTGGGCTGAAGGAGCCGCAGAAGCCGGGTTTCGGAAAGGATGGGGGGGGACGGGCCGCATGTGCACAGGGCAAAAGTGCAGCCTGCAAACACAGGGACGCAAAAAAGAGGGGAGGAAAAGAGACCGAAGGGGTTGTGAACGGCGGGAGCAGGCACAGGGGGAACTGGCTGGTTTGCGGAAGGAATGGCTTCAGCCGAATCTGGAGTGGAGAGGACGTCGCCGAGCGTGGTGACGTTCACGCTGGGGGCGCTCATGGCCGAACCCAGAAGAGCTGTGTGGTCTGCTGCAGGCAGACGGGGAGGATCAGCTGCATTGTCAAGGAAGTCGGTGTATAATTTTTTAGCAGTCTGGCCTTGTTGTCGGAGTGGTGGAGGGGGATCTTATTCTGCTTGAGTGCCCGATGGATTCTGGCCATGGTCCAGTGTGGAGTTCCGGGTGAGCTTGATGTGCAAACCGTGGTAAGCCTTGCTGGGCAGTCGCAGGCGCTCTCCTCCGGGCGCCACAGTTGACAAGGAGCAGACGGTGCTGGAGACTGTCTGCTGGACTTCCTGTGACTCGGAGCTTGAACGGGAGAACAGCCTCGGTGGTCACCGGGGGGGCATCGGAGTCTTGGAAAAATTTTGCATCCGAGGGATTCAGTAGGATTTCGGATTCCATGCTTCGGGCAAGCAAAGTCTTGCTGAGCATTGGGGCTGTCTGGTTACGAGTAAACCACGTAGAAACGAGACAAGCGGGGATTGTGGGAATGTAGGTGGTATCGGGAACTCCCTGACATTGTAAGACAATTAATAAAAATTGGCATACAAAGCCAGAGCAATTTTGATTGCTGCGGGTCTCTTGGATTACACGTGTCCCACAATCTTCACAGAATGATCCTTCACAGAACTCATCCTCACTGACTCTTTTTCACCAGTGCATGTCCATAAAATAATTCTCTATTGTGCATTTTGCCATACTACAAAGTATTTTATCATTAATTCCATTGTAATGGCATGTCGTTTTGCAAATGTCACAATTTCCGATCAAACCACAGGCAAGTTTGTAGTGTTGCGCGGGTTCTATCTGTGCAACTTTGGTTGTATGGGATACCAGGGAAAATTGCCTATCCATGCAAAAGCTGCAAGTAGTCTTATGTAATCGTCGTGAACCTATGAATGTGGAACAAACAACAGATTGTAAAGAAGTTGAGAGCCATATTCTGAGAGAATGGCACTTTTGAGATACTTAGTGGAGTTAACATCTCAAAATTGCATGAAATTTGGCAGAATGGTGCCCATATATGTGTAACAGAAAATTCCTGAGTTTCAGCTCAGAATTTTCATCGTTTAGCCCAAACGAAGGTTCAAATTAATGGTCTACCCATCCCCACTGGTCTGGTTATTAATGTTAATCCACTGTACAAACAGGAAAAAATTAGCCCGCATCTAACTTTGGGACCAAATATCTCAAAAAACCAAAAAAGTGCCAGACTAAATACCTCAAAATTTTTCTCACCATTAATGTCTGAAAAGGAAACAGGTAAGATGATTTTGGCACTGGTCTGGTTTAAAAATTAAAATAAGCCTGAATTTGTAAAAATATTTTTTCCCGTTGTACACAGATTTCTTGTCATTGCACAAGTAACAACATGATCACCAGGTGGCACTTTTACATTTTAAAAATTTGGGTATCCCAGTATCAGACAATCATAACTTCTTTGGCACATTGAAGCAGTTAATCGCAATATTCCTTCAAAAATGGGTATTTTTCCTCAAAAATGCTCAATTTGGTACCTGACTTTTCCACTTCTAGGTGGCGCTGTAGCCATATCGATAAAAATTGTGAGCTGAAACTCTGGGATTTCCCATTACACATGTATGGGCACCATTCTGCTAAATTTCATGCAATTCTGAGAAGACAACTCCACTGCCAGTGCCACTCTCTCAGAATATGGCTCTTAAATGTTACTGGCAGTACAACATAAAATTTGCCTTTGTTGTATGCATCTTATCCAGGCTTTATGACTGCTCCTGAAATACGTTTCAATACTCAGTAAAAATGGGAAATTTAACCATAAAATAGTCAGCTAAATGGTGAAATGGTGAGGACATAAACAGCAATCAATCTTACCAGAGCTGTGAGAAATATGTAAAGCGACAGGAAGTGCTAGGAGAGAGAATTTTTTGATTCAGCTGTGCTTTCCAGTCATTGCTTTTTTTTTTTGAGGGCTAACAAATTATGAAAAAATTGTGTATTTATATTAATGTGAAATAGGTGATTTTGATAGTTGACTGACAACACTAGCTAAGTTTTACCTCTGTATTCATGTTCATTTGAGCGTATATGACTTTATTTTGTTGTTATGCGGTTAGAAAAATTTTTCTTGATCAGTATTATGAAATATACCCTGAAAGCTTCTGTAACCAGATATGCCAGGCTAGTAGCAGATCAGGTTAAAAGGGGAGAAGTGATTCATGCAAAGTCTATTTGTTTCAGACTTGAGAACTCCCATCTTTTGAATTGTTATAGGGCACCAGCTCCTCATGAATTTTCAATATACAGTTATGCATATTTGGTACAATTACAACTAGAATGTGTTTTTACTCATAAAAACGTATGTCTCCCCCCCGGCCCCCCTTCACTGCCTAACCCACTAGATGGACGGACAGACGGACAGACAGACAGGAACATACCAAAAAGCACCACTGCAGGACCTGAGTAGTAAGTATGCAGAGTTGTGTGAAGATCATGCAAATGGTTGTGGAGTTATGCTCCGGAGAAAAATGGATGACACCCGGACGGACAGACAGGCACATACCAAAAGGCACCACTTCAGGACATTCGTAGTAACTATGCGAAGTTTTGTTAAGATCATGCAAACGGTTTCGGAGTTACGCTCCGGAAACGATGTGGGAACGCCGGTGCGAACATGAACGGGAACCGAGCCTAAAACAGTATGTCTCCCCTCTCCCTCAGGGGGCGAGACATAATTACGGCATCATTTAGACATTTGCATCTAAGGTTCATTTCTATGCTGCAATCTCTGCAGAAAAAAAAGATTCCCAAATTTATCTGTCGAGAATGTGTTTCCCATTAGCAGACAGTTTTCTCTCCGCTGACTAAGTTTTTGGCCACATTGAGCACCAAATTTGCAAAAAGGACAGTGCGCTGCATGCAGAGGAGTATTAACAATTATAACGGAAAAATGTAAATTTCAACGTCTGTGATATTGACTGGAAGGCATTTGACTTCAAATTGCACTTCTGTGGATATATTACGATTTGCCAAATAATTGCAACAAAGTTCACTTTTTCATAAAATTCATTATTCTTAGATTTAATTGCTTTATGGCATAGTGTTCCAACTTGTTTAATAAGACATTAACAAATAAGTAAGTTCTTCTTTTTGAATGACAAAAAGGTGGTTTTGCAGGGTATAGGCAAATTTGCCCACAGCTCAATTTGAACCATCTTCTGGTAATGTGTCCCTACTTGTGGGACTGTCCAGAAAATAGATTTGAAATGTGAAATTTGCATACAGGAAGTGAACAGTGACCTATTTAGTGACTTCAAGATTTTTGTGGGGCAAGGCCTCGAAAAGTCCATATTTAAACCCATAAATGATTGTTCTGAAAAACCAGATGATTTTTAATGGCTACACAACAACATGACGGACATTTTGATACCAAACATAAGTATATATGTGAAAAACTGAAGAAGTTTCAGACAATTTTCCATTGAAAAATGCATCTGTCTTGACCAACATTGATGCAAAATGTAAAGTTCTTGAAAAACAACCAGGTTCCTATGAAAACACACCTAAGATATTTTCACAAAAGTTGTCTCATATAGTTGGCTAAATAATGTGCGAGTGTTGTTAAATTGCGAGACCGGTAACATGGATCTGGATTGCGAAAATTGGAACCATCCCTGTATTTAGAAATTATTTATATCCTTTGGGTGTCAAAATAGTTCACTAAATAATAAGCATGGAATGCTTGTTATAGATACTTATCCAAATTAAGAGTCTTCGAGTATATGTACATGATTGACGAGACATTGGCCTTCCGGATCATTCTGGAGCATAACTACAATATATCTGAAACACATTTGTCCTTTTAAGATTAGACAAATATAGATTGTTACTATATATAGTATATAGTTGTATGTAAATTTATTTGGATATATTAACATTTCAGGATCACCTGTAATTGTGATAAGATCAGTTAACGGTGGTGTATTCAAGCCATTTATATTATATACTACATATTTCTCAGAAAAGCCATTTAGATGTTTTCATAAACTGTTGTACGTTTTATAGGTTCTATATCTCCCAGGCCTTGTTTTTACCCCACTGAGCAAAGCGTAGTCTGCGCTTGTGGTCACGCTTTAATTATTTTGTGAACCACAAAGCATTCAACATTGTTGTATGTCAGGGGTAGGGAACTTGTCTCCAGAAAGAGCCACTGTGGGTGCAGGCTTTCATACCAACCAAGCTGCTACACACCTGATTCTACTAATCAAGGCCCTTAACAAACATTCCAGAGGTTGATTCCTGTAAGCAAATTTCACATTTCAAGTCTATTTTCTGGACAGTCCCACAAGTAGGTACATATTACCAGAAGATGGTTCAAATTGGGCTGTGGGCAAATTTGCCTACCCTGCAAAACCTCCTTTGCATTTTTCCAAAAATGCTTCGAATGGATATATTGCATTTTGCAATGAAACTTTTCATTTATAAATAATTGAATACATGAAAAAAGGGTAGAAAATATCAATGAAATTTATATGGAAATGAATGGACAAATAAAAATTATGTACTCTTTTATTTATTCATTCCCCTTCATATTTCAACTTTCTTTTTTTTAATTCACGTATTTATTCCCTTTTAAATCGCCGCACATTTTCATGTATCCTTTTGTTCATTTATTTATTCCTTTATTTATTTCTGCTTGCAATGAAGGATTCATCAATTAGTCACAGGAGTATGTGTATGATATTAAAACTTGCCAATGTCCTACGCCAAGCTCCACTCAATGAGTATGAACTGGGCCTAAATTTTAAGGATTCTGCCCAGTGCTGAGCCATCACATCGTTTCTCTAGCAACTGAGCATGACTACGATGAGTACCAAATGTACGAGAAGACATACCTGATGTAATGGTGTAACCTAATCACACCAAAATATATGTGCGCCAAGGAAGTGGTGATTGTTGTCCACCTACAAAATGCTGTTGAGATTTTAGAACTGGCAGAGAAATTTTTTTTTTAATTTTTGCATTGGTGAGCTGTTCAGCGTAAACAAACAGCGACAGCTATTGTGGTCAGGGAATGAACCTCAGGTGCCCTGATAAACTGGCCCTGTATGATGAACATGGACAATAACTGCCTGAAATGCTTTAAGGCAGAAATGAAACTAATATAGTTGGAAAGTAAATACTTACCTGGATGTCTGACAGCATAGCTGAGTTCCAGCAATTTTGCTAGCTCTGCAAAAAGAAAAAAAAAATATTATTTTCTGCTTCTGCTTTCAACAAACACCTCACATGCAACATTTATGTTTTTGGAAAATCTGATACTCTCAAGATTTCTCAACCCCTTAAACTCTAACTTTTCAGGACAGCTCTCCCTTAAAGTGGGTTCAAAGTCAGTAAGAACATTCTTTCATATTGTAGGACAATGTCACATGCATATTCTGCATCTGCTGGTTGCAGGGCTTCACCGCAGCTACCTCACAATTGTATTGATAAAAATATTCAAGCCCAGGACGTCATTTTTCATGGCCACAATATTACATCAAAAATATGAAGAGTTTGTTTCCAAAACATAGTAAGTGCCAAAATTACAACAACTGAGATAATACCATAGAGAGATAGCCATGTGCTTATTACACATGGTGCAACAATCTGTTTTTAGAAATTCATACTACGAGGTGTATTTTTTTCATGGTCAAAGTTCATATTTTTCTATAAAATGCAATAGGTGACAACACAGAAAAAGCTGATTTACTCAAAATGAGTAAAATGGATATATTGCATTTTGGAAACAAACTCTTTATATCTAGATCATGTACATCATTTTATACACATTTCTCTGCAATTCAGTAGGACTTATTTGGGATCCTTAGGAACCCTTGGATCCACACTAGAATTTAAAATAGGCCTGAAATTCCTCAGGTTTGAATACAGCTGCTGCTTATATGGGGAGTAGGTTTTAAGGCGTTAATTTATTACAAATGGATGGCAATAAAGATTGATGACCAACAAGAGTTTTCTTGTTACACACATTGAAACACTGTATTTTGCAGACCACTTAAATCACTGAAACCTGGCGCAAATGAAGGTAGAACCAGAAAAATATCAGTGACGCCAAAAACTTACAAAAACAGAGTGCTTTTGGGGGCATATCTTTTGGTCATTGAAATTGGTACTTTGAAAAGGTAAAAAAAAAAAAAACACTGTAAGACACATCACATATGCAAACCAATCACAACTCACCATCCTCGTTAAAGGCATGACTGGCGGAGACGCCATCAGTGTCAGTCACAGCAACGGAGAACAAGCCAAGATCCTCTTTGTCCGGTTCGGTGAAAATAAGCTTGGAGCTTGAACAGAAATATTATATATATTAACTGCAATGACAAGCCAACCCAGAGAAATGCAATTCAGTCAAATTTTGATTCTGTTTCCCAGATATAGCTCTTAACGTTCAACTGCAAACATGATATAAATATTACTTACACGTTTCCTTTTGTTTCGACTTTGACTCTTGGGGAGTCGCTGACATCTTTGTATGACTTTGACCAGATGAACTGTGATATTTCACTCATTTCAGAGGCTTCAAATGACATGAAAATGTCTCCAGTCTCTTCATCTACTCCTAACTGAATCTCCTTAGTACCTAACAAGTAAGAACAGCCAAAGATCAATTTGAACCTTTGACATTTATCAGAGTGTAAAATATCCATCCGTTAACTAATCCACTTATTCCCGGGGGAAGGAAGGGTGCTGGAACCTGTCCCTGCATGCAATGGCTAAGAGCCAGAAATACATACCGAGGAGTTCAATCCATTGCATGGATCGAACACACCATTCACTCGCACACTAATGTCTATGGACAATTTAGTCTCCAGTTAGCTTGTCATGCATGTTATTGAAAAAAGGGTGGAGACCAGATTGCTCGCCTGCCAATAAATGTAACATCGCCTATCCCGAAAATATCGAAAAATTGATGCATTAGTGCCTTTGTATACAAACTCTACAGCAAAAAATGTCTTGCCTTCATAACAATGCCCACAAATTAAGACTGACATTTTATGAAGCTGCGCTAAGCAACTTTACTAGCATTTGTAGGTCTTTTTCCCACCATACAGTTGACTTGCGGAACAGCCGCACCACTGATATACAACACAGTCAATGCTAGAGGCCAGACTAAGCCAGTATTTGTATCTACGCTGTTCTGCAGTACTGTAGCGGTATATTGTCAGTGTGCCCTTTTTGTCATTTAGGTGGCAGCGTTATCCCAATACAACTACATGAAGTTATGTAGATATGGTGCCGGCTGGACTACTGGCCTTATGGTAAATGTTATCTCTGTCATTCATTTTTTTTTGCAGTTTATCCGTATCTAACATTAGGTGCGTGACTAGTAAAAGTAACTTGTCTCTTCGACCCACTATTTTAGTATGAGGTGGGATGACATAGGAGTCTGGAAAAAACTTCACAGATAATGCCTTGTAAAAATGGCAAACACAACCAGGGGAGGGCTTTGCTGGCAATAGTTAATTTCTTGTCATCAAATGAATTCAAACTGAAGTTTTAGAAGTCTAGCTAAGCGTAATTGCACTATATTATTTGTTTTCATTTTCCAGGAGGCTCAATCTGGCTTTATCAATGTATAATTTCAAGCACTGCATTGTGAGAGACTAACATCTTTGTTTTATATTATATCAAAAGGTATGAAAACTCGGAGAGGGGGAGGGAGGCTTTCTGTATTTACTAATGGCGGTGGTGCTTTTGGCACCATCTAGTGGTCAGAAATTGCTTGGCGTTTTAGCTTAAAGGGGATCTTTCCCAGTCAGACATTTGCACCTTGAGTAACATTTTAATTGAAATTGTTGTGTAGAATCACTTTTACTTGTGTTTGTCCCACAACAACTCTGAAATCTATATTTTAGCTGAACTTTAAAGAATTCACGGGCTGTGCCATTATGACCTTTGGGTCTCTGGCAGGAAACCCCGTTTGTGACATCAGATCGTTGATATGCCCAGTTTCTATTTTTGGAAGAACTGTTTTGCACAGGGTAGATTACTGGAGAACTGTCTGCAATTGATTTCAGAGCAATAAGGAGACTGTGTGATATGTATGCAGAATTGTCATGCCCTCCAGCACAACTTTGATCGCACGGCAGCTAAAGTAAGACATAATTTATGGTTATGGCTGTTCAAAAGTTTTTTTTTTTTTTGCTCTTTTTTGGCTGCTAATCCAGTGCGTTTTGACTGTATAGCAATAAACCTTGTATGGTTAGAATCCGTAGAGTCTCTGCTTTCGTATGATTTATCGCTTATGCGGAAGAATGAAGTTACGAATTCGCTAGCACCGCATGTGCGAAACATGCACCGTTCGAGCGCTTTTGCTGAGAGCTTAACCACTGTAGTTGCTTAATGATGAAATTGTGTTTGATTTTTGTAAAAAACGTTATGATGGTAGCAAATTATAGTAATAATAGCTAGCCATAATAGTAATGAAAAATAGTTATTTTAACAAAGTGTCTTTCAGTTATGTGGGTATATAATAATGGCTACGTTGCTGCACGGTTATCATGCCCTGCCTTGTATGGTGTTTGTTGTGAGATGCGTTTGGTTTCAAGAGGTTAAACATGCCCCAAATCCAAACTATACAGTGCAGAGGGGGTGTAATAGAGCAGCCATATGACCAAAACATTTGGTAATTAGATAAGGGTAAACAATAGCACAGGCTATCAATGATACCATCCTTCTGAATAGGGGCTGTATGCCTATGTGTGGAATTATGGCACGCAGTATCAATGATCTGATGTCACATCTGGTGCTGCCGTGGCGGAAATCCAAGATTGTAAAATCCCGCAATTCAAAATTAAATATCTGTTATGTTTGCACTGTATATTTTCAGAGGAAAAAGGCAATAAATATAAGCAGCAGCCTTGCATATCTCTTTTTGAAGACTGATTATTGACGACTACAGTTCCCCTTCAATAAATGTTTTTATAGATGAAGTTTACTTTTTTTCTCAAAAGGAATTTCATTGAGGGAAGTCCATTCCATGTATTGTTACAAGTGGTATTTGAAATGTTACTTCCTTCTTGGGTTTACTGCATTCCTTGTCCCTCTAAATGCACTTTCTGTTGTATATCGCTGTTGTTAAGAACGTCTGCTAAATAACAAGAATGTACTTGTGCACTGTAATGGTAGCTTGTCCAATTGCTTTTGAAACCCTACAACCGGTGGGCTACGTATAAAAATGGATGCACCAACACAGTTTAAACAGCTTGCTTTAAAGACTAAAGCGTTCAAGTGCACCCTGATTCTTTAATTTGGAATTAATTTTGGTGAAATACAGCGCTGATGAAACCTGTCACTGTCCTAGTACAGTACCAGTCAAAAGTTTCGACATACCCCCATTTTTCTCACGATACATGTTAAATAAAGAAATAAGCACCCATTATTTTGGAAAAAATATCTAATTTTTAAATCCATTAAACTAACCAGCACTTGTTTTCGTATCTGCTGAATATACTCACAATTTTTTTTTTTATAAGGACAGTCTAATTTTGGACAGTCTAAGTCTATGATGAGTTTGCTGCTGTCCAGCCCTGTCTAAATTCCCTCAGATGCGCTGCACTTGCGATTTGATTTTCATCAACCTTTTTGTCAAATAAGTCCCAAAACAGCTTGAGTTTAATTGGCCGGTTGGAAAATGGAAAGAGCTTGTCTGTCTGTTTACTTCGCAAAATATGGCTTCTTTGAGAGTTCCAAAACTTTGAACTCTATTCAAACAAGTAAATTATTCTCTTTATATTTCTGACTGTTTATCTCTCACGAGATTCCATTTGAGATTATACAGAGAAGTTAGGCCATTTAAATTTCTCAAAACACAGTGCTGTAACATTAGCAAAGTGTGTCCAAACTTTTGACTGGTACTGTATTTATGGACCTGGCTCTATATAAAGGGGCACTGTCACGGCTGAGCGTGCCTTGTGGGTATTCGAAAGTTTTATACATTTTGGCTGCCACTTAGTCTTTTTCCGAGTAGCTTGTGCGGACATGCTTTCTCTTAGCAGCAACCCACAAAGAGTACACAATGTTGCTGAGCGCTATCTGTCGGATTCCTCTTTACGAAACGCAACTGCCTTGCTTTTTCAAGGTATATGTTTGCCTTTGACTGCTTTTGGGACAATGCAGCCATAAACAGACCAGGTAAATCTCGATCCCTACTGTCATATACTGTATTAATGTTCGGGAAAATGCCCTGGGTGTCAGTATAGAAACGGAAAAGGAGACATTACACATCGGTTTTGAACGCCATAGGTATGCCCGTTGAATTCAATACAAAACTATAATTCAACCATAATTCCATATAAAACAACCATAATTCACAATAATGGCAGGCATGCAAAAAAGTGTCAACCACTGAGTAATTTTGTCATATAATGACCCCTAAGGGCTCCGTTTTGTCACGTATCGATGTTTGGGCAAGAGTGTCATTATATGATGAGTCGAGATGGTACCATAGCAGCGCACTAGTGCACGTCACAAAGTTTGTGCAAAACACAATGGACATTTAAAAAAGTCCAGCCCAAAGTAAATCATTTGTTTTTGAAAAGAACAGTGCGAGGATGGCCACGATAAGCAGCAGCATATACTAGCGACTTCCACAAACGACCATCTCGAAAAAAAATGGCAATTTTTTCAAGTTTACTGGGTATGCTTTGCTGTGACTGTTCCTGTTTAAAGTAAACTGCTGCAGGATGTAGGCTGAGTTGTAGCTGTAAAATTGGAGTTAGGATACCTGGCAGTGCCCGGACATGGACTGGTTCAGAATCACCAGACGCCTTTCCAACTCCTTGTGCATTGACTGCACGCACTCTAAAAACATAGATTTCACCTTCCTCCAGGCCAGTTACCTGAAAGTCCGATAAATGAAATTTAGAGACAACCTCAATTTTTTTGAATGGCAGAAAATATTTTTTTACTTAAAAATATAACAAGAAAAAGATCAATAGATACATTTGAAAAAATGTAATTCTCTATAATCAGGTGTAGCACGCACTATTCTTGGGGATTGCCTCGACACTAGTTCATCGGCGGTACCTTCAGGTAACGGTTCTTCACAGCAGCTTCGTTCACTGTGGTCCACTCAGCCTGGTCCTGCTTTCGTACATCCACAAAGTAACCGGTTACCGCACTTTGACCGGTGTACACTGGGGGTTTCCACTTGATGAGCAAAGAGTCGTTCCTGACCTCCAAGAAGGACAGATCGTGGGGTGGGCCTGATAACCAAAATACGAGGTAAAATATGTAGCATACAACCATTACCTGTGCAAAAAGCAGGTATACCTTACAAAAATATTCAAAGCCTTTGCAATTTGACATTGAGGAACATTGTTTTTAAAGTATTCCACAATCTTTTTACGCAAGCCTTCACAGGTTGGAGAGCCTCTGGCCATCTTTACTTCTGAGAGACTCAGCCCCTCTAAGACATCCCTTTTACAGCCAATCATGTTACACACCTGATGCCAGTTAATGTAATTACTTACTAAATGTTCTTTCAGCTGATTCTCTTATATATTAATTGCTTTTTCAGCCCTTTTTTGCCTGTGTCCCAACTTTTCTGAGACCTGTTGCAGCCAGAAAAATTTGACAGAAGCTCATTTTGTGGATAAAAATGTAAAATGTCTCAGTTTCAACATTTGAAATATTATCTATGTTCTATTGTAAATGACATAGTGGCTCACGTGATCTGAAAGTCATTGCATTTTGATTTTATTCACAATTTACACTTCGTACCAACTATTTCGGAATTGTTGTAGAAGGGACTGGTTCGCGGTCAGTAGCCGGGGTGACAAGCCAAATGGATCAGGACATGCAGGGCAGATGCACACTGCTGGACTAGGATGAAGAAGAAAGGGGGAAGAGCACCGTGTGCCAGGACCGCAAGCACAGGGACAGATTGATACCAGCAGACTGATACTTTGCTGGTAGAGTTCAACACCGAAGACAGAAGACAACAATCTCACAAAGGGGAGACAAAAACTAGGAACTTAAATACACAAAGACAACAATTAACAAAGTGGGGATGAGTGTGGAGATCACTGTGTGGAAACACAATGGAAGAGGGTAACAAATGAGAATAAAAAATTGAACAACAAGAAACAAGAAACAAAAAAAATGAAACCGAAATTGACAAAGACCGCTAGACTGCAGGGAAAAAACAATTAAGGAAACGTTCAGGTTGCGACAGTACCCCCCTCCCCAAGAGGCGCCACCTGCTAGAACTCCTGGACTACTAAGGGGTTGACCATGTGGCTTTCTGGCACCCAAGATTGCTTCTCGGAAGCATACCCCTTCCAGTGAACAAGAAACTCCAGGCCGAACATCCAGGATGCGACGCACTGTGTATCTGGGGCCACCATCGATGAGCTGGAGGGGAGGTAGGGAGTGGGAAGGAGGGCAGTAAGGAGAACAAACAGGTTTAACATGAAGCAGATGAAAGACAGGACGGATGTAGTAATGGGGAGGTGGGAGAACAAGTCTGACTACAAAGGGCAACAAGACCCTGGAGAAAGTGAAGGGGCCAATGAGCTATGGGGCAAGCTTCTTGGATTGTGCCCTCAGAGAGTTGTTTGTGGTTTCATGCCACACCTTTTGCCCTGCCAGGTACTTGGGAAATGGGGGGTATCAATGGTTGCTCTGGTTCTGGGATGCTGAGATGTGTTAAAGACAGTGGCCACGAGCTGATCTCTCCCCCAGTGGGCGCAATGGACTAGAAACTGAGCCAAAGGGACCTCCACTTCCTTCTCTTCAGCATGGAATGGGGGGGTTGCTATCCCGGACAGCACTTGAAGGCCCTCAACTAGAGGGGAGTTATGAGCGAGTTCCACCTATGATAGGACACGAGACCATCAGGTGGTTGTTTGTTCAGACAGGCAGCAAAGAGTCTTGCCCAGCTCCTAGTTCAAACTCTACACTTGCCTGTTGATTATGGGATGTAAACTGAATGAGAGGAAAAGGGTGGTGTACACGAGGGCTCAGGCCTTCCAGAACTGGCTGGAAAATTGTGTGCTGTGATCAGAGGAAACCTCCTGGGCTATGCTATGGAGCCAAACCACATATTGGATACAGAGCGCCACCTTCTCCTTAGCCATGGGTGGCCCTGCCAGAGGGAAAAAGTGGGCTTTCTTCGAACAATGATCTAGAATGATAAAAACCACTGTGAACCCATCTGAATCGGGCAGCCCAGTGACTACATCCATGGCAATACATGCCCACGGTAGATGGGGGACTTTGAGGGGCTGGAGGAGGCTGGTTGCTGGACTACACTTGGGTGCAGGTGCAACAGGTGGAGACATACTACCTATACTGCTGGACAGTTGACAATCAAAATTGCTGACAGACAAGAAATAGGATACAGGAAACCCTGGGATGTGCTGGGTATGTTCCTCCAGGATGTGGGCAAATATCAGGATGTCATCCAGAAATACATACACAAAGCTAGGGATCAAGTTGTGAAAGATGTCATTATCAGGTCCTGGAACACTATGGAGGTGTCAGTCAGCCCGAATGGTGTCACCAAATATTTGTATTACTCATAGGGATTTATGTAGGCAGTCTTCCATTCATCACCCTCCCTGATGTGAACCAGGTTGTAAGAACTGCGCTAGCCCTGCATGGTGAAGTAGTGACACCCCTGGAGATTAGAGAAGGTAGAATCCATCAGGGATAGCTTGTGGCAGTTCTTGATAGTAATGGTATTGAGACCTCTATAGTCGATGCATGAATGAAGGGAGCAATTATTTTTTGACGCCAAAAAGAATCCGGCACCGGCATGTGAGGATGATGAATAGATGATTCCGGAAGCCAGGGCCTCAGAGATGTGTTTGTCCATCTCTCTGGATTCAGTTTCTGAACGAGAGTAGGGCCTGCCCCAAGATGGCAGCATTCCCAGGAGGAGATCAATGGCACAGTCATGCGGGCGGTATGGTGGAAGTGACATGGATCGCCAATTGTAGAAGCCCTTGTGGAGGTCATAGTTGTTAGGACAGATCCCCCTAAGGTCAGTTGACATCTTATGGTCTGGAGGAAGAGGTGCTACTGAGCTGAGGGTGAACTAAAGGAAGGACTTCAGACAGGATAGGTTCCATTTGATGATAGGGCTACCCGCCCAGTTAATGTGCAGGTCATATCTCTCTAGCCAGAGCCTTCCCAGCACCCTGAAAGCATGAGGAGACTCCATTAGATGGAAGAAAATTGTCTCAAGACGGTTGCCGGAGACTCCCATGCGGACCCAACTGGTGGCTTCCAAGATGTCTCATAATGGCATTCCCATGAGGGTTTCAGACCTGATGGGCGTGGACAGGGGAGCAGAAGGTACTGCTAACTGCTTGGCAAAGGTCAGGTAAAGAAAACTTCCATGTGTCCCGTAGTCGATGAATGCCTTACCATTTAAAAGGCGGGCCTGCCATAAGAGTTGGACTAAAGAAAGGGAATGGGAGGAAGAGAAGGAGGCCGTCCTGGTGCCCTGGTGGAGCTGGAGGAGGTATTTCCGGAGACCTTCCTCATTTCTCATGGTTAAAGATCTTCCTCAATTCATCAGCAAAGGCAGGCAAGGTGTGCATAAAAGCCTCCCAGGATGCAGCAGCCAAATCGCGAGCACACTCAATCAAATGGGTGATGGCAAATTCGACTTTGGAACACCCCAGCTAGAGGTTGGACACCATGGAACGCTGTGACAAGAAACTGCAGCGGGAGGATGGTTTGCAGTCAAACAGCTTCAACAAAGTGAGGCTGGGCTCCCAGGGTCTCGAAGACCAGGCATGAGCTTGGAGTAGGAAAGAAATGGCAGCCTGGGCAGCAGTGGTGAAGTCCCAGGAAATCTCGAAGATGGAGGCAAGCTGACTGGAGATGGCCCCGACGGACTGATGGATCTGACAGTTCTACCTCTTCTTGCCCCAGGTGGATCCCTAAGATGGCTTCATGGCTTCGGATGGCTTTGGATGGCTTCAGTAAGATGTGGAAGATTTGCTCTGTAAGTGGCTGGACTGTTCAGTCACGGATTCTGAACACAGCGGCCACACGCACGTCACAGGCAAGCTGCTTGGGTGTGCTCAATCAACAGAAGATGCAAACTTCAAAATACAAGAACAAAGAGGATTGTTAGAAGATGGTCTGAGGACAGGCGGGGCCAAACAGGACCATTGGAGGTCAGGTTAGGCAAAGACAAAGGGACTGGTTCGAGGTCAGTCAATGGGGTGACAAGTTGAATGGATCAGGGCACGCAGGGCAGATGCACATTCCTGAACCTAAACGAAGAAGAAACAGGAGGGAGCACTGTGCGCCAGGAATGCAAGCACAGCAAACTGATTTCCTAATACAGTAAATGATATTTTGCAGTCCGAGTTTAAACACCAAAGATGGAAAACAACTGTCTACCAAAGGGGAGATGAAAACCAGGAACTTAAATACACAAGACAGTGGAAACACAAGGGAAGGGGTGATGAACAAGACAATAATTTAAAATGAGAAACAATTCACAAATTGAAATGGAAGCTGACAAAGATGGCTACACTGCAAGGAAAAAATTAGGGAAACATTCAGGACATGACAAGCCATTAGGTTTTAGGACACACAATGAAAGGGAACTCTGGGTATAGGTTGATAGTACCTGGCTCTGCCATGTCCCAGGCCACACAATGAAATGGAGGGCTGGGCTCTGAGGGCCGTCCAACACCAGCCTGATTCCCAGCTTGAATATTAAACTCATAGAATGCACCCTCTTTCAAATTTTCAACCTACAGTGGAAACAAATGCATCATCAAATATCAATGAAGATTCACATCAAACTAGTTTCACAAAAAAAGGTACCTGGAAAGCATGAATATATAGCGCTTTGAAAAAAGTATGTCCTATCCTCCTGACCTGCTTTATATTTGCATTTGTGGCACACTAAATTGTAGATCTCCATACAAAAACAATGTAATTTAAGAGATGGAGAACATCTCTAAAGCATAACATAGAACATAGTTTTTAAATGAAGATTTTGTTGATTGAAAGAGCAAAGGATATCACCTATGTGAAAAAGTGAGTAATTAGCCCTCTAAACTTAGTTACTTTTTGTGTAACTTTTTTATGTATTGTATAGCCCTGCTTCCAATGGTTTGGCATTTCTCCAGTTCCTAAAGACCACCTAAAAATAACTGACAGTGGTTTGAGAAGAACATGTTTAATGTGTAAAACCTGTTCCGTGTCATTTTTTTATGTTAAGTTCCAGGATAAATGTTTTTAAGGAACTTAAATACCTGTGCCCAGAAAACCAAATAGCTGCATAATCACAGTGAATTTGTCAGTAAATAATGCTGCCTATTCTTGTTGTTCTTACTTGTAAATTAGCAAAATGAGCACAATATGAAGATAGGCCTTAAGTATTCATGGAATGCATAGCCATTTTTGACAGAACTTGATTTAAGAGGGTAAATAATGAGGCACGGCATCACGGGTGGGCCTAACAGGCATGGGTCCACCTACTTGCATAGCTGGCCCACCCCAGGGTCCCGCTGGTGCTCATCAGGATCGTCATTAGCAATGTTTCCATCCAACTGTATCGCAAATCTTAAGCAAATTTTCGTAAATGAATTCCCGCATCAAAATGGGTGGATGAAAACACAATTATTGAGGACCATAATCCAGTGAAGAGGAGGGAGTTACTAGCAGCGGTCACAGTGGCAAATTTAATTGTTTTATGATGAATAAAAATTCAGTGACAGTGGCATCGCCTAGCCAGGATATTCGAGGCTGTAGCCCCGCAGAATTTTTCTTTAGCCCAGAATAATTCTTCACTTTGTGCTGTTTGCCATGATGTAATTGAACATCAGTAAAACAAGACGGCAGTGTTGTGTTTTTTTTTTTTTTTTTTTTTTTTTTTTAATTTCAAGGAGACAGAAAGGCCAATCACAGCGGGTTTAGTACAGGAAAACATGTCTGAATACTGTCTTTTTGGCTGACAGGTCTCTGTGGAGTTAACTGCTTTGTAAAATCCTGATCTCACATAGTCACTGCGTGAAAATGAATGTGTGTGGATTTTTTGTTTATTTATTTATTTTTTTACCTGCAAAACGGTTGAAGTTGGTGTGCAAACATCCCCTCATGTTGAACCAGGAAAATGAGGCGAGTTAATAGACTATAATAGAGGCTTTTTCATGTCACGCCCTGTATCAAAACGAGACCCCAGTATGATATGAAAATGCCCATATGATTTATCATATACTAATTTTGACCATAATTAACGATGTATTTTATCCAAAGCTATGGCAATGGTTGCTGCCACTGATACGGGATTTTGCCTGCGGGCAGATACAGCCTTGTGCCTCGCGCTTATATCACAGATGCAGATTCCCTGTATTTATAAGGAAGTATATGATAAATAATAATCCAGCAAGGTTATCCAAATAAGACGGCTGTTCTTTATAAAGAATTAAAGTGGCAGTGCTCTAATTGAACGGATGTAGGCCTACTGGTTTAACCACCGCAAAAAGCAAACATGGTAGGTTGGATACGGTTTCATTCTCACACAATTTGAGCAATGCCCTTGTATGTTGCTTTTAATAATACGAACTGTCGTGGATAAATGAGGTTATCTCAGCATTAAAAATGTTTTAGTGAAAGATTTAAAAAGTGTCCCAGTCATCATCCTGACGTACTCATCACCTTCCATCATTTTATATAAGTCATTTCTGTTTCAGCAAAACAAGCACTGGAAGCCATCAGAGGAAGGCAAAAAGTATTAACCATAGACTGTAGAAAAATACAACATATTATACATATATACATTTTATATATATATATATATATATATATATATATATATATATAAAAACATATCTTTTTATGCAGTCCATGGTATTAACATCTGTAATTAGAAGGCCCAGCCAAAATTTGATAGGCCCACCCAAAATGGAAATCCTGGAGTTGCGCATGTAAATAATCCCTCTATATTAAAGCAGTTGATTTAACAGCTTGTTAAAATTCTGGAATTGCAATTATAATAGCAAAAAAAAAAAACAGCATAAACATATTCTTAGAATATATGCCTTAGAATTAGTGCTGTAGATTATTGGAGACCAATCTGTCACGTTGCTGACTTGTCCCCAATAGAAATGTAAAAGTCAACAATGAAAACCCCCACTGTGGCACACCATAAGACTTGTTTGCTGGAAGAAGGGGAAAATTACACCTGAGGCACTTAATCATTTGATGATATCAGTCCCTAAATGTTTATTAAGTGGTGTTAACAGGAATGGAAACATTAAAAAGTAGTAAACACAAAATAAACAAGTAGAAAATCGCTGCTTTCAGTTTTATTTTTAATTTAAATTTAACATACCATCCCAACTTTTTCTGATGTGGGGTTGTGCAAAAACCCCCATATATGTTTGAATTCCCGCTCATATCCTTACTGTCTGTGTTCCTGGTAAATCCTCTTACTTTAGCGCAGAATCTCATTTTAAGCAGGTAAGCAATAAATCGAGATTTGAGCAATAGGCCTCTAATGTCTGTGCCCCATAGATATCAAAAGATGCTGGGTATTTCCCTTTGAGATGCAATACAAAACTGATACACTGTACGCTACTAGCAACATACCGTAAAAATTCGTTCCGTAATGGGTGGCACATTGACTTCCCTCCAGTCCAAGCTGGGCACTTCGCGCTGGTCAATGTAGTAGGCATTAACTTTGGTTCCACCGGAATACTTGGGATGTTTCCAACCAATAGTCATTGAGGCACCATCACAGGACAGAAGTGAGATGCCGTAAGGCCAGGACGGGACAGCTGCAAAGGGGAAGTATGTTATAAAATGTGCATTTCCAAAAATGAATCACAGACATACTGTACATCAAAATAGGTTTAACAAGTGAAAGTAAGCAAAATTTCAGTCAGAAATCCCACTGCAGCATATATGCGCTGCTAGCTGATAAGGTAGAACACTACTGCCGTGTAAATGCACGTCTACCGCCATTATGGGAAACCCCAGTGACGCATATATGTGTAAATATATACACTTCTGACTGGCACTAAGAAATGGGAGCATATTACACCTGTTCTGGCTTCCCTTCCGTTTTAGGATAGATTTTAAGGTTTTATTGTTTGTCTTCAAGAGTTTAAGTTGCCTGGCCCCTCAATATTTGGCTGAACTACTACAAGCTCACAATCCAGTCAGAGCCCTAAGATCAGCAAGTGAGCTGCTGCTGGTTGTTCCCAGATCTAGGCTCAAAACTAAGGGCGACCAAGCTTTCTCAGTAGCTGCTCCCAAGCTATGGAATAGCTTGCCGCTGCATGTCAGACATGCAGAGTCTTTCGAAATGTTTAAGTCTTTTTAAAAAATCACTTCTTTTCCTTGGCCTTTGGACCTGTTGTGAGCCAGACCTGAGCCTATGACATAAGCTCTGTCCTGTGTCTATGTGTACTTCATATTGTATTTTATGGTTCGTGTTTCTATTTTATATTTTATCTTTATTACACTGTCTAAGGCACTATTTTTGTTGTATGCTCTGTGTTTTAATTCTGTATTTTATGGTCTGACTTTTCTATTTTGCATTTATCTTTGTAATTTTGTGTATGGTATTTTTATTGATGTTTCTTTTTTTGTGTGTGTGTTAGTATTTTATTGCTTTTTGTACAGCACTTTGGTAAACCTCGGTTGTTTAAGTGCGCTATAGAAATAAATGTGACCTTGACCTTGACCTTAAATCCAGGGTCTGTCAAACTAGGGCAGGGCAATTAACCGAATCACATTTATTTTAAGCGCAATAAAAGTAACCGTCACTATGAGGCAGACAGATGAGCTTGCTTATTACCTTTTCTATGACACATACCTAATGCGGTGTTGAACGAACAGCAGAGGCCATTTGAAATGCTTCCGGAAGAAAACTGCGATTTGAAGTCCGCTAATTACCAGCAAGGTTGGACAGCCTCCATCGCCTTGGCATAATTACCTTACCTTAAGTTAATTCCTGTGTACTTGACAGAAACATGACAGATTTGCCTAAATGTGTTTGCTAGATTATTTCTAGTTTTACATTTGGCCGCGCTGCGTGCAAATGCGTTCGCATTTAGTACAAAAAAGTACAAAATGAATGATTGTTATGATTTGGGTTGTTTCCATCAAAGACTTAATAAAGTATTTCACACATGCTGTTATGTTCCATTTCTCAATAATTATATTGCTTGAATTTTTTTGTATTGTTCGAGCATTACCAGTCAGGGGTGCTGGTAATTCTGGAGTATATACTCACACCGATAAGTCAAAACATTAAAACCATACACATATGTGGCGAATAATGTTGACACAACAATGGCACATGTCCAGGTCTGCAGACAGATCTTTGATGGTAGGTGGCCAGTCAGTTCTCATGTTGAAAGTGTTGGATGTGGGAGAATTGGGAACTGAACGACTTTGACACGGGCCAAATTGTTATGGCCTGATGAGTAGGTTAGAGCGTCTCTGGAGTGGCAAGATTGCTGGGGTGTTTCCTGTCAGCAGATGCGACTGCCTACTGACAGCAGTCAAAGGAGGGACAAACCATGAGCTGCGACAGGGTTTTTGGCACCCAAGGCTCATCAATCCATGAGGGTTATGAAGACTGTCCCGTCTGGTCCAAACCAACATAAGGGCGACTGTGGCTAAAGTCGGCGAAAATTTTAATAACATTTACATAAGAAATGTGTCACAACACGCAGTGCATCATACCCTGCTGTGTATTGTACATTTTAGCTTGCAGACCAGTCAACGTGCCCACTCCAACCCCAGTCCACCTCTAAAAGCACCCCCAATAGGCATCTAAGCTTCAGAACTGGACCTCGGACCAGTTGAAGAAGGTCGCCTGGTCCAGTAAGTCCCATTTTCTTTGACATCATGTGCTTTAGATGGCTACGTGTGCACCATTTACCTGGGAACAGATGGCATCAGGATGCACTGTGGGAAGAAGACAAGCTGGCGGAGGGTGTGTGATACTCTGGGAAACGTTCTGCTAGGAAACGCTGAGTTTGGGAATTGAAGTGACATCAGTTTTATGAAGCTGTTTTGGAAGCACGACAAGAACTTTCACAATATAAGGCAGGAAGTTTTAATCTTGTGGCTGATTGGTGTATTTTACTACTGTTAAAAATTGAATGCCATCAGGGGAATAAAGTTATAAAATAGAGGACAGAAATGATTTGAGACGACAATTGTGGACGTGTTCTGTCCACAGTCTCTTTTGTCAAGTTTGTGTCTGCTCAAAACTTTTAGTTTCATTTTGCTCATGTGTTTACTGTACAGGAAACAGTCTTGGCTTCTAGGGCAGTTTATTTACAAGCGTAATATTGCAGGCGTAATTCTTTCAACTTACTTAAAGAAGCTTCAACCAAGAGAGGAGCCGACTCCTGGGATTCATCACTGAGCCCATAGTCATTGACAGCTTGTACTCGGAAGACATAGGTCTCTCCAGGAGTCAATCCATGGACTACAAACCTGACATCAACACATTTGTGAAATATTAAGTTATACTGCAATGCATGCATGCCAATGTTGTTATTGTATGACATTACTAATCAAATTTGCGATGATAAGAATACCTGGTGTGTTTATATGGTTTGTGGTTGCATGGCATCCATGCCTTCGTTCCCACCAGGCTGGCATCTATGTAGTAACCAATGAGATTGCAGGGATTTTTCGGGGGATCCCATTGGACATATGCTGATGTTTTTGTGTTCCTTGATGCAACAACTTGACCTGGGGCTGACGGGACACCTGCATAAAACAGATTTTGAATCGAATATATGAATGAATTACATTTTTATATAATGCACATGACAAATATAGATGTAAAAAATAAAATGGATTAATGGCTTACCACAATCTATGCTCTGTGCATTTTAAGGCCATAATGTTTGATTAGTTATGCATTTTATTAAATTAATTTCCGCAACTATATAGCAATCAAATATGATGACAGCAACAAGTAATTCAAAAGCAATTGACTATATTGCTAAATTAATTCATAGATTCTCCCATATGCCTCTAATTAAATAGACCTACTCATGACCTTTCTTTGGCATATTCACAGCATTACACCATTGAAATAGTAAATAAAATAGCAGTTTTGCTTATGACTAGCTTAGGGCTGTTTCAAAAGCAAATGCATTAAACTGCATAAAAGTAGCCATAAGCCGGTGGTGAGCAAAGGTCATTTGCAATTTTCACGCAGTGCACTGGCCATAAAAAGGTGTTGTGCTTCGCTGAAAATCAGAAGAGGTGCGTGAGTTTCATCATAACATCCTGTTGCACTCCAAGATAGAGCCCTCAAACGTCAAGATTAAAGACAAAACATGATACTTGTGAATTTTATCTGGATTTAAACAATGAAAAATAACACAGGGATGTGTGAAATCATAAAGAAAAGCTAAAGTCATTTCCTAATTGGAATGTACTAAACTTTCAGTCGGATACAGCAGCTTCTTAATGGAGCTACAGTCCTTTGCAAATTGTTCATCACACACATTTCGATATTCAGGGCCCGTCCACACGAGAACAATTTTTTTTAAAAACGGTTTAGTATTTCATCATCTAGTATGTACTTTTGTAGTAGCCAATGAGATTGCAGGTATTTTTCGGGGGATCCCATTGGACATATGCTGACGTTTTTGTGTTCCTTGATGCAACAACTTGACCTGGGGCTGACAGGACACCTGCAGAACACCTCAGAACGATTATTTTTGAAAACGCTTACGTATTTTATCATTTCAGCCTTGCGTCCACACAGAGACTGCGAAAACGCAGCCAGAAAATGGTATTTTTTGAAAGTGGGTTCCAGAGTGAGAAAATGTGAAAACGCCACCCCAGCGTTTTCTTGTGGACAACCAAAACGGGTTTTTTTTTTTTAAGCGATGAGGTGATAGCCCCCATCACAGCCCCCACCCCTTCTAGTCTGTACACAGAGCGCAAGCTTCATACGCATGCTCACTGCCTTCTTCTCCGTTTTTGGTCTATTTCTGTAGAAACGCTACAGCGCTGTACAGCGCCACACACAGGCCTGGAATATTCACTACAGCGTTTTGGGTCG
Organism: Gymnothorax javanicus; assembly: GCA_029692085.1. Classification (NCBI taxonomy): domain Eukaryota; kingdom Metazoa; phylum Chordata; class Actinopteri; order Anguilliformes; family Muraenidae; genus Gymnothorax; species Gymnothorax javanicus. The sequence continues at coordinate 112,109,455 of CM056200.1, forward strand.
TTTTAGGCGTCTCTGTGTGGACGCAGATATTTTTAAAAACGATGCCATGTGGACGGGAGATTTTTTAGAAGCGACAGTTTTCGAAAATCTCCGTCTCCGTGTGGACGAGGCCTCAGATAGTGTTTTCCAGATTTAGCACAGAATAAAAAAAAATTAAGTATTGGTCTGTGAGGTTCTTCTCTGGGTATAAAACAGACAACATCATTTCATTAGTACTTTAAATTATTATTTCTTTCTGTAGTATTTTAGTAATAGGATCCCTGCTCTATTGAAAAATGTAGATACATGGCGTCAGTTGTATTGGAGACGGTGAGATATGAACCAAGACAGTTCCCTCAAATCTGTTAAGGGCGGACAGTTCACCAAAATTCAGTTCACCAAATGTTTCACCTTTCAGAAATGAAAAGAGTGTATTAAGGTTTAAATCAAAATGTTTCTGATGTAAAATTTTAGTTAACTAAAGAACAACTGAAAAAGTATATATACTCAGTCAAAAAAGAAACTTCACACTCAAAATTTCTAAATATTTTCTTGAAACTTAATACAAGAGATATTATTATTATTATTAGGGGTAAATGCGTTGTCAAAGACATCATGACACACAGCAACTCTGACGTGCACAAGCATGCAGCACGTGCGAGCATACATCAAGGTAAAAGCATGTTTCCTCGTGTTCCTAGTCACGTGACCTTATGAGACACGTGCAATTGAGCCCACGTTAGCACGGTAGAGTGACATCTCGGAAAAACAAGTTCTTACAGTCAATTATCCGTTTATTTGCAATGCCACGACTGTCAAACATTCAACGCGAACGTGCCATTGGCATGCTGAATACGGGAACATCGGTCACTGACATTGCCAGGGTTATGGGATGCAGTTGACGGACTATCCATGATCTTCGGACACGTCTCCAACAAACTGGCACCACAGCAGACTGACCTCGTTCGGGTAGACCACGTGTGACGACACAAGCAGAAGACCGACAAATCGTCTTCGTCATTTGCGTAATCGATTTCTCACTGCAACATCCACTAGGAATGAATTGTTTAGAGGTCGTGTGTGACTGCCCAAACCATACGTAATCGCCTGCGCGCTGCTCGTCTCCATGCACGTCGGCCATATCGTGGACCAATTTTAACCCAGTTACACCGGCGTCCAACGGCTTCTCTGGGCACAACAACATCTGAGATGGACTCAGCGTGATTGGAATAGGGTCGTTTTTAGTGACGAATCCAGATTCACTTTGCACTTCGCTGATGGGAGAGTTAGAGTTTGGAGGAGACGCGGTGAAGCATAACGCCCAGTGTTGTGTGCAGGAAGTGGACCGTTTTGGGGGCGGTAGTGTTATGGTTTGGGGTGCCTTTAATGGTCCTGCCCGTTCCCGACTGATGGTCGTTCAAGGAAACCTAACTGCTGCAGGATACAGAGATCAAGTGCTCATTCCAGAGCTTTTGCCATTCATGGCAGCTCATGGCCCAGGTCTGACATTCCAACACGATAATGCCAGACCTCATACGGCCAATTTAACGCGGAATTTTCTTAGGAATGCTGGCATCAATGTCATGGAGTGGCCCTCAAGGTCTTCCGACCTTAATCCCATAGAACATGTGTGGGATGTGTTGGGCAGAAGACTCCGTCAAGTAAGGAACCCTCCACAGAATTTGCAGGAACTTGGTGCCATGTTGGTTCAATTATGGCGACGCATCCCCCAAGCTGTGTTCAGACGCATCATTCAATCCATGAGGAGACTTTGCGTCGCAGTTGTAAACGCTCATGGAGGGCATACGCGCTATTGACATGCTTTCATCAAGTTGTAACTTACCATTTTTACTCTCTTACATTTCCGTTGCATTTCCGGTGGAACTGGTTACACTATGAACATGATTTTTATGGTACACCGTCCTTAATGGGTACAGAGTGGAATTAAATCATTATTTAAAACCACTTTTCTTGTATGTTCAACTTATCGACCTCCAAACGAGTGTGAAGTTTCTTTTTTGACTGAGTATATATTGTACATACCGTATGGATTTTTATTACTTGTAAAGAACATGCCAAACGCATGAATGTGATTTTTCCTGGCTAATCAGGAAATGTTGATTATTTCACATTGATGTTCATTTTGCAATTTTCGTGTATGATTGCTAAAAAAAAAATGTTTAGCTGTGAACTCAAGCTTGTACAGGTGCAAAGATAAATAGGATGTGAATAACAGTAAGACTGGCTTGAGAACTCACATCCTTGAAAACAATCTGGACTATGGTTGCAGAATGTGAGAAATTTCACATGGTAAAGTGTCGTCTATTAAGGGGAATTATTCACTAACCGTGAGGGTCTCCCTTCTTGACCGGTCCTGTGGGTACCGAAGGCTCACTTGCGCCATATTTGTTGACAGTGTGCACGCGGAACAGGTACTGCTTACTGCCGTCCAAGTCAAACACAGGGAAGCGAGGGGACCTCAGCACTCCCCCAGTGTTCAGTCTCTGCCAAGCATCACTGCCAACAACAGTCTACAACATCCAGAGAACATAGGATGCCTGTCAGTAAGGGGAATGTGCAAATTGTAGTCCCCACACATGCGTGATGCTGCCGGCAATTATGTGTATGCCAAACAGCAGGAGTGTCCACTACTATCTGCAAAGGGCTGGTGTGGTGATTTTTCTTTTTTAGCAGCCCAACATTAATACATCTGAATCTACATAACAAGGTCTTCATTGAATCCCCTGACCAGTAAATTAGTTGAATCAGGTGTGTTAGCGCAGGGCTAATTTAATTTTTTAAAAAAAAGATTTTTGATTAATAAAACTCTGCAGGTCATAAAACACGCCTAAACATACATGTATGTAGAAACATACCTTCTCTATGAGGTACCATATTGGCTCCCGTCCTCGGGGGTGGGGTGGATCCCAGCTAATCACTACAAATGCATTGCTTACTTCTGAGGCATGGACATTGGTGGGAGCTCCAGGTATCTTGACATCACCTACAGGTAAAATATGTCACAGAAGTTCACATTCAGTATCATAATTATGCTATGTGTGCAGTGCCCACCACTAATAATGGCACCCGAGGTAAATATTAGCTTTAAAGGCTAAAACATGTGGCAGCTGCTTATCCTTCCAAACTTTTTTTCCTAAATTCTAATAAAAATCTAACCATGAATTATAAAAATGTTTGAACAAAAAAAGAATATTCTTATCTAAAAAAAAAAATGTTCCTATTAGCATACAGGCATGAACCATAATCATTGGCACATACACCATACAGCCAGAAGTGTGTGGACACTTCACTGAAACCTCATTGATATGCATAGAAAACAGACATTTTTGAAGTCTAAATATCTGGATATTTGACATTTTATTTAAATTTCAATTGAATGGAAAGGTCCCAATATTAGTAGGGGGCACTGTGTATTGCTGCATGTCATTTCTAATTGTAGATCCAATCTAAACTGACCTGCCTGGTTCCAGAATCTCAGAGAAAATAACAACTGAAAAGCAGTAACAGTCCTTGTAAAAATTGCCTCTGATATATTTGTTTCTATAAAACATACTGGAGAATGCAGGTATGTATGTCAACCTATAACCTACAAATTAACCTTTTTTATGTCATTTATAATGAAAGATTTTTTTGAAAATGTGCTTGACATATTTTTTACATTTTACAAATACCATCCAAATCATATCTATTGCATAGTGAAACCAATGTCATACATTTATTAATTAAATTATGAAAGGATTGCAGTGGTCAAAGTAAATACAATGGCTGCAATGTTTTAATCAAAGAGTAAAAGCTCAGTAGAGTTTTACATCTTGATAAATTATATTCTTAAATAATTAACACACCCTACCTTCAATGTCCTCTTGGTGAAGAACAATTTCACGATGTCCACCCAGCATTATCACTGAAAAGGAAAAAAATGAGTAATACTCAACCATTTGAGTATTGTGATACATGAATCTGTGGCCAGTTAAGAATTATATGCATTATTAAAAACCACTGTATAACGTTTGTGCCGCGCGCAAAGTTCAGATGCACTGAGGACATGAAGTTGAGGACTGGACTCAGGTACAAGGATGGAGTTGGTAGTATTTATTACGCCTTCTGCATGGCAGAAGACATTGGAATACAAAATAATCAAGAGATGAAGTTCCTTAAAGAACACAGAGTAATACAGAGTCTGGGCTATAGCTGCAGTCACAATGTATTACAAATAGGAAAACAAAAGGAAACAAGGTTCTTTACTAATTAAATGCTGGCATAAACATAAACAGCACTAGCTTAAAGAGTTTAGAGTTAGATGCGCAAATACGGAGAATAAGTCTATACAAGACTAACAATGCCGCACAGGCGTGGACTTCACAATGAGACAGGGTGAGGCTCGGTCTTAAATACACACTGCTACCACCCAGTGGCAATGAACGACTGGTGCAGATGATAATTGAATAATGAGGTGAAGCGCAGTCTGGGTCTTAGTAGACCAGTGAGCTGGACGGCTGGAGGCGTGGCCTGACACACTGTTTGTTTTCAGTTTGTCTGTAAAGGGTTATACAGGGCAGTTTTACAATTTGTATTATTTTCATCATGTATTGTGCAGCTTTGAGTCGTGTTAAGGTGATGATGAAGTCAACTGGTTTAAGATAAGCATAAACTGTCTACTTGTGGGAATGATAAAAACAGAAAATTAATAATACTTTTTAGTGTAAACCTGGAGTCACAGATGTTTATGGTACTTTAAGGCAATTAATTCACTATAAAGGCAACAAAATGTCCTAAATATCAATGTTTGTTGAATTTGGTTTAACAGCAGGGCTTCATCATCCGTGGATTGAAGCTCTGTGACGCCAGCTCCATTATCATCATTTAGATCCCAGAAAGGCCATCTCTGAGATCAGTGTAGCCCAAATTAACCAAAAAAGGTGTCTTTTAGGCTGATGAAGTGACTCTATTCAACGCACGATCTATTAACCGTTGCTTAGGCTACACACCATCGTATCCCCAAATGACGAGTCAGGGATTCTGTGGATTAGCAATTGTCACACTGCATCCTCCGCCATGTCCACTGCATCCGTAGATATTTACTTGTGAGCGTTGTACAGGCCACAAATTTCAACAAACTTATTTCATATTTGGGCTTGGTTTGTGGTTTGGTCAAAAAGCCTATCAATTTTGAGAGCGACTGCTTTAGGGGGTCCAGAGATACACATCGATCAATGAGTGACCAACTGTCTAGTTTTCTTAACAGCATAGTACAATAACCTGTCACACTGTTTTGACAGAAATGATAAGAAACTAATGTTTAGATAAAATTGGCTGGGATTTCTCATACAGTGCTTCCTAAGAATGTAGAAAATTCATAAAATGATCAAATGGCATGAGGGATCTCTGGCGTTTCAGGTTATCTTGTTGGAATGCAGGATCCGTAGTTAATAATTTGCCTTAAACTTGCCTATGCTTCAGCTGATACATTACTCTTATGCAAACACCCTGACCTAGCATGGCTTGTACAACACCATGACTAATTTGTGGTTGTAAGCTATTTCACTGAGAAATCTACTGCATGTCTCATTAAATCTTTCCAAAGGCTTGAAAATAGCTTAAGGAGGACAGTGAAACAATTTTTGGGCATGATTTTCCCTATGCGAAAGGCATAAAACAACCTCTATTCTTCAGAGTGGTTCGTCTGTATTAATTTAAATACACGCATGGGCTACGCCATAGCTGCAAGTAGGCATAATTGAAAGAGAGGTGATCCCTCTTGTGCGGTTGGGTAAACTTCAATACCAGTATTGCCACCCATTGTCAGGCCTCTGGTGTACCTGCAAAAGAGTGGTGTAAGTGTCATTTACTTTTTTGATCGAATTCATAAAGGCTCTTGGACATCAGTATAATAAAGCATTTTATTTATTTCATTATTATTTACATTAAAGCAAGAAAGTGACTTTATGGCTGTAAGAAAAAAAAACTTAATCGAATTCTTCATAGTCTGCAGATTTAACTCACCTGGGCCTCAGTGTTCGGCACTAATATAAAATTTCATGACGTGACGAGTGCTGTCCCATTTCCTAAGTAAAAATTTCAACCCCTACCCCCTGCTGTTCCGTAATGTAGGGCCACTGACTTTCTGAGGGCAGTCTGAAACTAGGGGTTGGGCCAAGGCAAGGAAATTGCAGTTGAGCCTCAATTTCATAAATTTATGTTATTCTGTTAACAAAAAATAAAGATTTTCGGCTAAAAGTAGCGAGTGGACGTCCTGTTTAAACATATTTATGTCAAAGGCTAAACAGGGACTTGATGTGATGATCAGCACCTAATTACCTTGCTTCCGTGCTTCTTCAGCCGGATCCAGGGTAGCTACTCGACCAGTTGCTCTCGAAGGTCTGCTGATGCCCGCACTGTTGACAGCACGCACACGGAAGTAATAAAAGTGGCCCTCGGATAAACCATGCACTGGGTATTTACAGAGCTTCACTGGAGCGTCATTGCATTGCACCCAGGCATCAGTTCCAGATTCACGTCTGTTAAAAGAGAAGGGATAATGAAGGGAGCAACATTAAATAAACTTTTGAATAAAATCTGAATCCATAATTAATTCACACATCTTATTATCAAAGACCAGCATAAAATGTTCAGTGGTAAACTCCAATGAAAAAAGGACATGAACCTTTTATAATGTAAGGTAACAGTGCAGACACATTTTATTTAAGGACATTTCCATTAAAATCCAGTTATTTACAATTTATTTAGGACAAATTGGGTGATATAGGGCCTCGGTTCTACTTAGTTTTGCCAATACACAACCCTGTTAACTAAATGAGGTACCATGGCATGGAACATAAAAATTAAAAAATCATTCAGTGATTGATAAATCTTCCTTCACCTGCATTAAATCAAAAACAGTATTAAAACACAATATTCAGTGTTTTACCTTCTCAACTGTAAAGATTTTTTAGAAAAATATGCACTCATTCCATATTTGGTGCCTGCCAAATGTTGCAGCACACCACCACTGGTCAGAGATATTAATACAAGGCAGGTATGGACCATGTTTTAAATGCTGTTGGTGCCAAATTTTGATCCTACTGTTGACGCGTCGCAACAGAGATCCAAATTCGTAATCCAGGCTATGCTTTTCCAATCTCCACCTGTCCAGTTTTTGGTGTCTCTATGCCCACTGCAGCCCCAGATTTCTGTTCATGGCCAGCAGGACTGGAACCCAACATGATCTTCTGCAGTTGTAGCTCATCCGCCTCGGGGTTTAATGGGGTATTATGCATTCTGAGATGCTTCTCTGCTCACCACAGTTGTAGAGTGGTTATCCTGTGCTGTTGCCTTTCTGTCAGCTTGAACCAGTCTGGTCATTCTTCTCTGACTTCTCTCATCAAGGCATTTCCTCTGCAATACTGCCGGTAACAGGATGTTTTTGTGGTCATTGTTGTTGTCATTGTTGTTGTTGTTTGCACAATTCCTCATAAATTCTGGAGACTGGTGTGTGTGTTTGTGATAAACCAGGAGACCAGCAGCTTCAGGATCACTCAATTCCACATCACGGATATCACATTTCTTCCTTTATTCTGATTTTTGACGCAACAATTAACTGGTGGCTCTGACCTTTATCTGGGTCAGATTGAAAGCCTCTACAAGCAGTATGGACAGAATTCAGAGAAATAAAGTCCCATCAAGAACAGTGTGAGAGTTAAAATTAGGAGGGGTATGCATGACTGATACACACTGGGATACCTCCGCGCAGTATAGCCAAAAATAAAGAGATGGTGTATAATCAGTCCAAATATGCAAATTAGACAAACATTATGGATGGAGTCAGAAAAATGATCAATTCCCACCAAATTCTGTCATGATTTACTGCTATAATTAAGCAGTAAGCCTTAGTTAAGAAACATACAAATTTATTTACTCTTTGTTAACAAAGCCTAAATCATTATCTATATGGCAAAACTATCAAAATGGATAAATATGATCATGAGTTTAAATATGATATGAGTTTAAGCCTGGAGGTTGACAGGTTTTTGATCTGTCCCATCCTCATCATCTTACCAGTAGCGCTGCTGGTACCGTTTTTAGATGTTGCAGGAATCAAATTCGGAATGAGTGCATATTTTGAAAAAACAATAACATTGAAACGCTAAATATGTTGTTTTGTACAGTTTTGAAAGAAGTCAAAGATGATTCACAAATGGCTGGTTTTTGTATTTATACAACGTATTTTTGATTCCATCCAAACCACTTAGGAATAAGTTTGTTGAATAAAAATGTCATTTTTTTATTCTGATATGTTTTTGTTATTTGGCATCGCATTGTGCTTCACCTGAAAAGGATTGTAATTATAACTAACTTGTAATAGAAATAATAATTGATTTCTGTGGCAGGACAAGGTGGTTGGGCCAGTTCCCACCAATCTTGCCGTGGTTCTGGATCACTGGCAGCTGCTGAAAGAAAGCAAGACCACATGGCTCTGCACCAGTTATCCACTAAAAGAGGGTGGGACAGTCAGTCCTGACAGGGCCCAAAAGTGGACTGGGAGGGCTATGGTCCGGAAGAGAGGAGCTGGAAGGACCGTGACGACATCTTGGATCCACAGCTCCTTACCGAATTCCACTACGCCTCCAGCTGTACAACTCACCGGTCTATTAAGACCTAGCCCGCATTCTTCACCCATATCGCGTGTTTAAAGGGGACCTATTATGCTACATTTCCAAGTTTATATTTTGATCTTGGACTCCCCTAGAGTACTCCTGATCATTCAAAGTCCAAAAAAGGGTCCTTATTTAGCTCATACTGCCATCCTCAAAAAACTCCATTTGTAGTCCATTGCAGTCTCTGCCTGAAACGCCTGTTTGGGCAGCTCTTCCGCTATCCCCCCCCCCCCCCTCCCGTGTGCCCACTTTCTTCTGATTGGCCAGTTCTGTGGAGGGCGGAGCTGGGCGGGACTCGGCAGAACGCAGTTTTCTGGGTCCACCTCCCTAGTGTGAAACGTGAGACGCATCTGCCATCTGAGCTAAGGAATTCCGCAATCAAACGCTGTACATGTGCGTTGATCTAATGAAATGAACTTGTTCCAATAAACGCAGCGGCGAAAGTGGAGGACTCAGTTCGAAAGTCTGGCAGCTCAAGCTCGAATTTGCTATTTACCTACGGCTTCTATTGTGAGTACACCGGTATTTCGACTCAATAGCTAGGATTGAGGAAAAGCTATAATCCACCCCATACAGACACATTTGTAGACCGGGTCGACATACCCAAGTGTAGACCGGAGACCGTAGAAATCCGGTGGGTCTGAGTTTAGAGGGAAACATGAACAGTGAGTAGAAGCAAAAAGTGAACCAACAACTTATGGACTGCTTAGGTGTGTATTATAAGGACCTGCTGGTTCGTGTGCATAACTGTGGTGTGTCGTTAGCATGGAGTAACGAACAGCTTCTGCGCTGGTATATGACGGAGGGGCCAAAGCTGCAGGCTAAACGGCCTTTTTGGAAATTGTCCGTGGTATTGTCGCAGAAAATGGGCGCGATAAGCTGCTTTCACACTGGACGCGAAACTAATTTTTTGCGCGACAGATTACATTCAAAGTCAATGTATTGCCTTTGCATTGACTTTGAATGTAATCTGTCGCGCGAAAAATTTGTTTAGCGTCCGCTGAGAAAGCGGCTTAACGCACCCATAACGCATGTATTCGCGTCTTTGCATTGACTTTGAATGTAATCTGTCGCGCGAAAAATTTGTTTCGCGTCCGATGTGAAAGCAGCTTTATGGATAGTACGCAACAGCTAGAGAGAGCTCCGGTTATGTTATGAACATAAAACAGGTTTTACAGACTGTAAGTTCCGTTAGCATGGACAGTTGCTTATGTATTAGCCAGAACAATTTCTAAAGGGGGATGAAATTATGCCACGGCAGTGCAGAGAAATCGTTTGTTATACCAGACACGTTATAGCTTGTGCATTTCGCGATTGCTTTCACGGTAACATCAGAGAGCTAGCCTAGATATTGGTGAAGTATCCAGCTGATCCCGGTCATGGATAAGTGAAGCAATTACAAGCAGCCATACACAAACCCAAATACGTATCCCAAGCTCTGCAAAACCTACGTCTGGTCTAACTGCAGCCTTTTCAGCCCAACTTTGCAGAAACATACAGTACCTCTCCGGTTAGCTTCAACTATAATGGCTACAATCGGGCAACGTTATGATGAAACTGCCACATTGATGCTTACCAAAGTAACACAAGCATACCGATCAGAATTACTGCATATAAGTTAACCAGGGCCAAGTAGCACGGCACGCAAAGTAACATGCAGTAGCTGGTAACCGAGCGGTCATAACAACCACAGAGACAAACCCCTGCAATACAGGTTTTACAGACAGCAAGTTCCGTTACCGTGGACAGTTGTACCAAGCATCCAAATTACAAACAAGTATAAAAAGTTAGCTTCAAATGAGGTTTATGTTCACATACCTTCTGGTGAATTTCCCCTGATATTACTCTAGCATATTTAGGACACAAACATTAGCAACAGTAACTTGGCTACGTTAGCCGCAGTGCTACAGCCACAATCAACTGGCTATCACGTTAGGTAGGCTTATGCCGTAAAAGCAACTTACAGCTTCCGCTTCTGTGAGTCATGGACAGTCGCGACCGATACAGGCTTTATCTTCAGATATTTTACAAAGCCTGCGTTTGAGGCCAGTTGTTAGAGCTAACTATCGTTAGCGGTCCTGCTAGCCACCCGTGACACATTAGCTTCACTTACATTATTTCCTGTTATATCGTTACTTACAGCTTGTGGCTGCGAGCGCTTGATCGATGGAACTGCTTCAGGTTTGAGAAGCAGCTGAAATGCTTATCCAGCGTCGAATTATCCTTTATTGACAAAGCTGTCTTTGGTGAAATGCTGAGCACAAACAGCTAACGTTCCCTTTGGCCGTGGCTGTTTGCTGCCAGCAAACAAAAAAGCTACCCACTGATTTCTGGTGGCTTCATCTTTTGGAAGAGAAATAGGTGCTTTTCTTCGCGTCCAAAAATAAATGGACAAGCAGCTTTGGGAGAAATACTGACAAAACTGCACATCAAATGATCTGTGGTTCTTCTTTTGTATTTCCAAAAGTGTAGACGCTACTAAGACATAGTATGATCCGCGGTTGTTTGTGCCTGCTAGAATAGTTTCCGGTGTGGGCAGGTCCAGCGCCGTGATTGGTTCTGGCCAGGTCTGTATTAATTGGACGGTACAACTTGACGTCAGGTTTTGCCCAGATCTCGTGAAGATCTTGTGACGAGCTGTTCAGAGAGGAAATCACGTTCACAAAATCACGTTCTTGGATTATGGCAAAACCCCTGTATCTTATGTTTAGAAACTTTTCAGAGGTTGAGTATGGACATCCAACATCATAACAGTACTTACATGTATTAAAAGAAGGATCAGCATAATAGGTCCCCTTTAACTTACAACTCTTTAAAGTAGCGCTGTTAAGCACTTGATTTCGTGGTATCCACAAGTTTCACCAGAAGCCCATGGGCGCTGCCATGACAGAATGCCTAATTCCGCTTTTCGGTTTTGTTTTTCCGGTAGCCTTGATGCCAATGACAGCAACAAACAGAGCCAGCAAGCCCAAACAACAAAAACATGAGAAATAATGACATCAATAGGATGTTCATCATTTAACCACTCACCGCTGAACATAAGCATATATATCTTCGGCAATGAGAGCACAATAACGTCTTTGTAAATATATTTAATTGTTCCGATGTTTGGATAACTGAAGGGAGCTTTGGTTCAATGAATAACGCTGCCTTCCACAGAATAGCTGTTGCATGACTACATGATTTCCCTAATCCGGCAATACACGAGCAGTCGACTGTCTCCACGACTCCACTTCCCTCAGCATTACCCACGCTGTATGTTCAGCTTGACTGACACTCTGGCTGGGCTCAACAGCTGCCTTCAGAAATATGAAGTCGTTGTGTTTCTTGATCAGTACTTAACCTATTTTGTTACTATGCAGGTATTTGGATGCCTGCGTGCTTTTATAATTTCGCAATTCTTCGCCATCAACGCCTTCGGAAAACACAAGGTAACTGGAGGCACTCATTGAGTGCAAACCTCCGCCAAGGCAGCACAGTCTTAATCTTGCTGAGTGAACATGGCTCGTAAGAAATTTAAGGTTTATCACATAACTGAAGTACTTTTCTCATAGCCCAGCTCATGACATATTTTTGACATGATCCTATATTTCACTTTTGCAAAAATCGCATTGGCTGAGAGCGTGGGGGGAAAGAAATCGCCTTAGCGTTACGTCTCGCTGTTTCTACCAAGCCAAACTGAATACCGAGTTGGTTGGTTGCTATGGCTATGGCTCAGGAGGCTAAGTTAAGCGCCACTGACATAACTAAGTTCACGTTACTTAGCTGGGCAGCGTGCACGCAATACTTTTTCAAAACCATTATGTAATATTAGTTTGGTACCCAGCGAGCTAACATTAGCTAGCTACTCAGTTGACTGAATTTACAAAGCGTTGCTCGTTCAGCCACGAATGTCTGTGACTCAGAGACATTTAGCAGAGGATGTAGTTAGCGCAGTGCTAACATAGATTGGGCAATAAGGGAAATTACAGTTGCTTTCCATGAAATTACACAGTTCAGTTATGTGACAAACAGAATGAGAAATTTATGGAAGTCGTTGAGTAAATTTTAGGTTTGATCCTCATTAAACTCCTTTCATAACTTTATTATGACGCGCCCTCTCTTGTAAGATCTGTATACCTGCAACATAGGATTTTGCGTTGGTTGCTGTGGTGGGCATATGGTTTGATCAATCGCCGTCAAAATCCATCCCTGATGTAATAGCGATCCACCCACAACATTTCAGAGATCCGTTCATTACTTTTTGAGTTGTCGTGTTCTCTAACAAACAGACAAACGGACACCGACCACATATACCTCCTGCTAACTTTGTTTGGCGGAGGTTAATAATTAACTAGATGCAGCTAACATCGGGCCATTGTTTTATGTCATCTACCCCCTCCTTGAGAAGTGACGGGTGAGGCACTGTAACGGAATTGTCCTCATGACTTTTTAAAACATCCGTACTGTGTATCCACCTCCGTTTTGTTTCCATTTGTATTCTTTAAAAGCTGGCTTTTACAGCTATGCAACCGTAAACAAACACATCAACCGGAAGAGAAGAACTGAGAGCCGCTATGATTTATGGGTAACGTCACGAAGCCATGAAAAAGGTGGATAGAGGAACCGTGTTTCCTTTTCTTTTTACTACCTATTTGTAATACTTAGCTAACTAGAGATTTAGGCCCTGTGTTTGTATTACAATAGTGTTCTAGGAACTTCATTTCCTGTTTTGTTTTGTGTGTGCCATATTCGTGTTCCTAAGGCATAATAAATACAAATCCAACCAAGTCCATCTTTCCATCTGAGTCCAGTCCACCTTCCTGTCCTCTGTGCCTGTCACTAGGGTACATGATACAACCCTTAAAAGGCTGAAGGATAATTTTGTGCTATTTTTGTCTCTTGAGCCTATTTAATACCCTAAATCTACGTTTCTCTTTTGAACCTGTTTAATACCCTAAATAACATCAGAGGTCATAGAGCATGATGTAGGGCTGTCTTACAACTAGAGTTCTTTCAATGCCAACATTTACATTAGGAATGTTTGCGTGATTTTAAGTAAAATTATTTCACTGTGCATTTTTCATCCCACAGTTAATTGAGAATAATAAATGGTCCTCTTCAGTCATGTTACTTCAGCTGCACAAGACAGTTTCACTATGTAGATTTATCCACTATGATATGGGTGCCTGAAAGTGTCAAGCTGATTTGTGAATTCGTATTAATATTTGTAAGGCTATAATATTTTTTGGTAAGCTTGACGATACTTTAATGAGATATTTCTCTTGAATTGAACACATTTTCATTTTTATTCAGATTATGTCAAATTTTTCTTATGTCAAAATTTCTTGGGTACAGTACTACGCAAAAGTCATAGGCACATTTAAAGCAATTTCATCGGGCAAATATGCTTGGAAAAAGTAATGAAATTGCAAGTTTCTAATAACTGAGAAATGTACTGTACAGAGCTGTAAACTGTTAGAAACTACATCAAACCAATATTTGGTGTGACTATGCATTGCCTAAAAACTTCAAACACAGTCCTGCTGTGTTACAGTTTTATAAGATGATCAGCTTTTTGCTTGTTCCATGCAGAGAGGGAAACCTGCCACCGTTCTTCTGCAGACTGACTGTCTCACTTGCAGTATGTTTATCCCTCCAAATAATTGCATACAGCCATGATGATGTTGACATCAGGGCTCTGTCAAGACTATATTATCTGTATCAGCTGTTTAATGTAATACAAACATTTATTTATAGAACTATTTTTTAAATTAGCATTTCAAATTTCAAATATACTTTTTTATCTTCAGCAAAATCAATGTGGAAAACAAAAGGAAAAAATCTAAAGCCAGATTTAAATTCTAAAAAATGTAGGGTGCCAATGACCTTTGCACTGTACAGTATAAAAATGTTATTCTCCGGAAGGAAACCTGTCAATGTAGTATCCGGTAATTGGCCCCTCAGTGGTGGTGTTGGGGGCTTTCCAGGTTAGGAAGACATAATCCTGGTGGGCATCAAGCACTCTGACATCCATTGGAGCGCCTGGGGCTCCAGCCACAAGAGGAGCTGCGTCTGCAGTAAACACACACACGCGCACACTGCATGTTTCAATACACACGCCAAGACACTGCATGTTTTTACACGCACGCGACTCGACACACGCGCAAGCACTGCATGTTTTCGATACACGCCACAAGACACTGCACTGCATGCATGTTTCGATACACGCACGCACACTGCATGTTTCGATACACGCGCGCACACTGCATGTTTCGATACACGCGCGCACACTGCATGTTTCGATAGTATGGGATTAGACTATTCTCATAAACTATTCAGTGAATTATGAGAACCTTATGTGAATAAAATGAGATTCATCAAGTCATGAAATGATTTACAGTACAGATGTAGTTTTGAACTTGCAAAAAAAATCTCCCCTGATCGTGGATCTATCATGTGGAATGTATTGAATCTCTTTTGTTAATTTGTAGACTCTTGATATATTCCGCGTTGTAAGCTCTGCAAATCATCCAGAATTTTTTTTTTTCAACTCAAGCCAATTAGATACGCACTAAGACTTTCGCTGTCAAGACCATGCAGGGTTACTGATCAATCAAGGCATGCACTGTTTGCATTCACTTCAACAAATCAGCTACTAAGGTCTACCAAGAGATACAGAGCCTGAAATTAATGAAAAAAATAATGTTGCAGAATACATAGAGTACTGTACAGACATGCGTAACGGCCCCTGCTTATCTATGATCATAACTAGCCTAGGTGCAGGATGAGACACCTCACTTTAAAGGAGCTGTGTCACAATTACTGCACATGCTCAGAACTTACATCCCAAAAAAGTGAATCTGCTTGACTGCAAGTCAAATCTGATTCCATCCTTGCCACTACGTCTTTATTTTGAATTGTATTTATATATTTTAGTTCCTCCAGCATTTTGCCTCTTATGTTAATGAGCTTTCTATGGAAATTTGAGGATTCAAAGCACCATTTTAAGCTGTGGCCAAGGGATATGAAAAATGAAAGCTGGTTTACCATTGCCAATCATCACAGAAGAAGAAGAAGAATCCATTCTAGATTTTGACTTGCAGTCAAATGGAGTTTTTGTTCAAAGTTGCGAGCACATGTGGTAATCATGACACAGCTCCATTAAAGACTGGTAATTGCAGGCCCAAGTTTAGCATGAGGTTTCATGAGCAAAGCTATTCTATTTGCTGCCTATTAAGCTATAGCATTGACAATGGGTTATAGCTTTATGGGATATTGTGGGGTAAGTTTAAAATTTTTTTGATTTTTTTTTTTTGTGGAATTAACAGCGCTAATTATCGTCATTGGAAGACACTTAAAGAATCTGTGCCGCAGCCAATACAGGCTTTACTAATCACAAATGCTGGCTGAACAGCCTGAGAATAATTTTTCTATTTTTTGTTCACTACCTGTGAACACTCAGCACTTGCAGACTCAGAACTCTTACCTCTTACGAAGAGATATGCACTGTGCTCAGCAGTTCCACTCTTACTCCACATGCGGAGGGTGTACAAGCCCTCGTCATCCTTATTGAGATGAGGCAGAATCAGCTGGGCAGTGCCTCCACCAAATTTCATCTCAACCCACTGTGACTCTTCCAGAAGATGCTCTGAAAACACAAAAACCTTGAATCAGTAACAATGGGCAACAGATGGGATCATTATCACCCCTGACTGGAAATGCGCTTAAAAGACTTGACAAAAATGATGAATAACATGATAGAGATAAATCTAAACTGCCAACCTGTGAGAAATACTGTTCTTCATATTTCAGTGGAACCTAACACAATTATTTATTTAGTTAATTAAAAATCCATTTCCTCCTAATCAAGGACAGGCAATGGTACCCCATGGTTTAGTACCTGGGGCAGCCACCTTTGGTGAGGATAGGAGCATGTTCTATTTACCAAGTTTAAAGCGCAAAATTTGGGGAATGTTGGACCATTCCTCTATGCAGATGTTTTCATGATCAGCCGCATTACTAGGTTTGTACTTATTAACTGCCCACTTCACTTCAAAAACAAGTACAAGTTAACCATGGAATTGCCATTGTTTTGGTCTTGGATGATTTGTTGAAACATGCATACTTTTTATAAAAGTACATGGGAGGATACCTGATTGAATGTATTACTTTTTCAGGCTGATCATTTCGATACCTTTTTCAACGGAACTCATATACTGTACACAAACTCCATAAAAATTATGGTAGTAGAAAATGGAATGACACAATAGGAACAAAACACCATTTCAGTTTACTTTACTATCTGATAAGTGTACTGTTGCTCTCTGGATTACAGTACAGTAGCATTCACACATGCACATGTTCAGAGTATGCTTACCATCTCTGTACCACATAACCTCTGGCTGTAGGTTTGCAACATCAGGGCATAAAACCATCTGACAAATCAGGCTGACCGTGTCCCCTTCTGATCCAAATGTCACCCCAAACTTATCCACAAAGTCAATTTCAAGTTTGGTAAGGTGGATATCGGGTAATGAGGGAACTGTATCAAGACAAGAAATACAATGAGCTTGATTAAACTACAACAAATTCTGCTGACAGGTTTAAAATTCTACATTAATGATAACGACTCATTAGAGGGAAAATATGTTCCATAATGAATATTATGTTAAAATTTATCCATGATCTATCCCGCTTCTTTCTCAATAGGGTCGTGGGGGAGCTGGAGCCTATCCCAGCTGACAATGAGCAGAGGGCAGGCACACATGATGGACATCTTGCCAATCCATCGCAGGATGCACAAGCCATTCACATGCCATTCTGTCTCATTCCTCTAGGTAATTTACAGTCTCCAATTAGCCTGATATGCATGTCTTTGGACTGTGGGAGGCAACCGCACAGAAAGGCCCCAGGCCAGATTTGAACCCACAACCTTCTTGTGTGAGACGGCAGTGCTATCCACTGTGCCACCCATCATTACATAGCATTGGAATTTGAAATGAATGAATTCACATAAATAATTACAACAGCTTACTGTGTGTTGTGTGAGATTATTGTATGTATGGGTGTATGTATGCATGCATGTTTGTGTGTCTGAATGTTTTTAATGCACAAAATATGAGAAACACTGAAAACCAAGAAAATGACTTAAACTTTGAAGTTTCTAAACCATAATTACGAAGGCATGTGCCCAGGTGAATCCTCTTAATTTCCACGCTAATTAGCAGCTTATGTCTGTTTAAAAAAAAAGGTCTAATCAGCAGCACTTCCCAAGCTAGGCTTAGGCTTCAAAGCAAGATGAAGACAACAACAGAGTTCCAGGCGGGCTAAATGGTTTCCGCCCTAATTGTAGGTGTCAGTCAAAAAAAAAGGCTAAATTCCGTAAGGCAACAGTGCTGTGTGAAAAATTATGACAGCATACACCCTAAAAGCAGAAACAGCAACAGCAAAAAATAACTTTGATCACAGGAAAGCTCTCCATCAGGGACAGACAGAGAGCTGGTGGCATAGTTGACAGTAACAGAATTACACCTGTAATAATTACCACAGAAATAATAGAAGCCATCAGGTTGGGGTAAAAGAATTGGAAAAAGCCATATTTGAACCATTCTCAACAAGAAATGTGATGCTGTTACCAGCTCAAAGGCAGTATTTAGAGAATGGTTTGGTTGCAAAGGTCTTACGTCAAACCCAAACCTTCAGCACAAGTTCCTTCTGAAATCATTAAGGTCTGCTGCAAGAGGCAGAATTATGCTGCAAAGCCTTGTATTTGGTGTCATGCTTGGATGGCATACTTGCTATCTGGTGCATTTAAATTCTATAGTAATGATTGGTTTAGAAAATCATGTACGCAATTTCTTTACACGAGGATATTTTAATGCTGAGACATAGTGTCTAAGCATGTGGGAAGTTTGTCTTATAGGGTCTGGTGTTAACCCCTTCTTCTTTCCAAGAATTTGGATTTTTAGGATTAGATATAGCTACCAAGAAATACCCTAGCAACCACATGGAAGCAGCCTTGAAACCACCCAGAAACATCATAGCAACCACCTTGTAGAACTTCGCAATCACATACACACATCCTAGCAACCACCTAGAAATATCCTCACGTCCAACCAGGAAACCCCTCGCAACCACAAATAAACACTCTTGCAACCACATAGAAACAACCCAAGCAACTACCACAGAATAACCTAGTAACAACCCCGAAACACCCTAGCAACCACATATAAGCACCCTGGTAACCATCATATACACCCTAGTAACTGCCTACAAACACACAAGCAACCTCCCAAAAACATCCTGACAATTGCCTTAAACACTTTGGTAACCACCTAAACACACTCAAGCAACCACCCAGAAACACTCAACCAACCACCCAGAAATACTGCAGAAACCACCCAAAGACACCTGAGCAACCATCAACAAAAACCCTAGCAAACACCTGGAATCGCAATTGATTAGTTTAGTGAATAAAAGTAATAGGAAGAATGACTGGCTCATACATTTACTGTATTATTTATGTACTTTTCCTCATTGTATTCTGAATTTTAAACACCTGTGAAAAAAGCATAAATTTGCAAACATTTGTCTGCTAGCCTTTATGATTGTTGTCATTTTGCACAAATGGATTAACCAGCTATATTTTGCATTAAACACTAGTTTGATACATTAAAAAACTATGTGTTTCCACCATAAGTAAATGCTTTTTGGCACGTCAAAATAAATTAAGTGCCATCTTGCTTAAATCAATCTAATTTCCACAGTAAAAAAACTGTAACAGGAGACAGAATCCTGTAAAAGTTTAAATTTGTTTACGTAATAATTCTTTACATTATTTCCATCTGTAGACCCACAATCTTATAATTTAGCCAAGCTATCTCTTTGTCATGATTTCTTCTAATTTATTGGCAACACATTTGTCTTCATTACTCAGTAAATACACGATTTGATTGTCAATTGGGCAAAGTACAAGGGAACAGGTGTACAGTAACTCTGTGTTAAAAGGAGATGGCTAAACAATATGAAACCACTTTACAAGACCAGGTGCCTCCTATGGTTAAAACACTGTTCCCTAAAAATGTCCCCATATTCCCACATGGCCTGCATAATCATCAGGTCAAAATGTAATTGAACATAATTGAAATTTTATGAGTTCTGCAGAATGTAAACAAGATTTCTACTTCCTGTCTTGAAAATTCAGCAAAATCCCACAACATGCAGGTCAGAATTTGTATTTCAGCATACCCCGGAGAATTGAAACAGTTTTTCAGGGTGTACTCCTTAGCAGTTAAACTAAATGTTCTGTTTTTGTATGCTTCCAATATTTATCCAACCTCTTATTATGAATAAATGCATATTCCCTCAGCTTATAATGGAAGTAATTTTTTTTTTCAGTTGTTTGTAGTCACTCAAGAACACAAACACATGCATAAAATAGTTTCCACTGCTTCCACAGTTATTTGCGGCTGATAATTGTGCGGATTGTGGGAGAAAGTTCATGTGCTGTTCTGACCTTGGAAATGGAATAGTAGCGGTGGCATCGGTTCCTCATCCACGGTAGACTCTGAAAGACATGCAATTCTTCAGTAAACCAGAGTAAGAGATGTATTTCATATATTTAATACAATTGTGCACATTTAGGCCAGGATTTAACTGGCATTTGTCATTAAATTTATTAGGCAACACACTCAATGTGCTTGACCTTCACTGTATGGCAAGTCTAATTATCACTCATACAACCTTACCAAACTATATATGTTTGTGTCGAAAGAGTGTAGTGTGGTGTAACCTTGTCAAGTTTAAGGACAAATGGCGATTGACTGCAGCCCTTAATCATACTGGGCTAAACACAAAATGGTACAAAGTCAAACTGTCACTCCTCTGTGATCACTTTTGTACTGAATAAATATTGGCAGGAAACTATAGTTATGGGGCCATTCCATGCCAAATCAAGAGATTTCCTCCAAACTTCTCATTGCCGCATAAAAGTTGGTAATCACCTGCCATTTAAACAGTTCTCATCATACAATAAAAATGTTTATATAATAGTAGTAAAACCCCAATTCCTAAAAAGTTGGCTGATAGGAAAAGGCAAAAATTATTAGAAGGAGGGATTTTAAAGTCCATTCACCATCTACTATATTTAAAACACTGCAACAACTCATTACTTGATGCTTTATCCCTGCAAATTCAATTTTGTGTATTTAAGGTTTATGCCTATAATGCCTCCGCTACACATAGTGCGCGGGAGCCATACTGTTGTTTTTTTTTTTTTTCCCTCCGGTCGTCCGTCACACCGACTAACTTCCCACTGAGAGTAGACAAACTGAGTAGAATTTGGAGGTCATTGGGTCTTAAGTTCAAGGTCACATAGGGTCAGCTGTATGCGGGGACTAAAGAACAACTTTTAGAGTGTTTGAAGCTACGGCTGACGGAGGCATAGAAATCAACGATTTTTTTTTGTTTCAAATTTGACAACTGCAATAAAATCAAGAAGAACAGGAATGGTAAATGGACTGCATTTATATAGCGCCTTTCTAGTCAGATGACACAAAGCGCTTTTCAATTTTGCCTCTCATTCACCCTGATGGCGGAGGCTGCCGTGCAAGGCGCCAACCTGCACATCAGGAGCAGTGTGGGGTTCAGTGTCTTGCTCAAGGACCCTTCGACACATTCTCTGGAGGAACCGGGGATCGAACCAGGAACCTTCCATTCCTATAGCTGCTCTACCTCCTGAGCCATGCCGCCCCATACAGGAGCAGGGGCAAATTCGACCTAATAATATTGTCACAAGTTACGATTATAAGGTGATGTTAAACAGGCAAACTATCTGAGTTATAGTATAAAAGGAGCCACCAAAAATAGTGTAGGCTTTAAATTAAACATACTGGAAGTGACCTTTAGAACCTTCCAAGGTCCAAAAAAAATTCTTAGGTAGCTAATAATTTTGTGTGTCTTTTGAAACAGGTTCAGTGACTTAAAAACACTTGCCCAATACAAGGACACACCTCTGCTTTACAGTTACAAATAATGAACTGTGCATGTACAGAATCTCTTCAGATACTCTTGGTATGATTTCCAAACCCCTAGAACAGCAGTAACTTCAAAGCAGTTATGCATGTTACAGTCATGAATAGTGAAAGACTGGTATGTAGGCATCATCAACAAGCTTTGCCTGGACAACTGTGACACCTCTGTAAAATGTATACACCCCAAAGGCCCAACAAGAAGTCCTTTTCCGGCCGAAACGTCTTGGCCAATGTTAAGTTCAGATGGATTCTGAGCTCAATCAGAGCACTTTTCACATCACGTTCAACCAAAATATACAGCCTGAATGAATCAACATTCAACAGGATTACGCTTGACCATTGGCATTTTTGTTGTAATTGCTATAAAATGCCAAAGGGTTCTATTTTATACCTTCGCAAAATTAAATGCATACAGCAGTACAGGAATTGAACAAAATAACAATCAAAAATTGTAATTCTGATGCGCCATGATGGCTTAATGATAGCTTGCTTTTTAGTTGTAACAGTTCCATGGACCTTAAAATTGCGGCAATTCCAAACCCTTCACCAGAATGGGATGTAAATACGGTCAAATTAAAGCTCAAAATCTGCATTTGTAGCTAATTTTTATCATTTTTATACTTGTAGCTCACGTAATCTCCTTTTAAATTTCAACTTCAATATGCTGTGGTAGACAACTAATATAACAACAGAGTTCAGATATTTATTGACCGGAATTTGTGCACAGTCTGGAAGAAAAATAATGGTTGAGCTGGTCAGTTGCCCATCTTCTCATGGAATGATCCCAAGTTAGGACCTGGTATTACAAGGTAATCATTTTAATGTGGAACTGACACCAGGACTTCACACTTACTTCTGACAACTAAAGCAGCACTGGAGGTTGTTACTCCATGCATATTTGTGGCCACAGCCGAGTACTGTCCAGAATCAGAAATCCTGCACCTGTGGGCAAAAAAAAGTACATTGAAATAAAATACAATGTTATCTGACAATGCATCAATTTAATCAAAACAGTTATTTTTATTTGGGCAAAGAAAAGTGAAATTTTTTTTTTTTTTTTTTGTTAAAACGGAAGATACAGGATCAATCATAATTCCTAACCAGAGGCATTCATAGAGTGCAAACCTCCGCCAAGGCAGCGCAATCCAAATCTTCATGAATGGGAGCAAAGTTGAGTTATTGCGTGTCATACGATTTCAAGATGGCTGCCGTGGCGGCCATATTGATTCACTGATCGCGGTGAAAATCAAGAGGGTCTTTCCTTGATGTAATAGCAATGCACCCACAAAATTTCAGACAAATCCATGCATTACTTTTTGAGTTATGTTGCTCACAAACAGACAGACAGACAGGGGCGAAAACATAACCTCCGCCCCAACTTCGTTGACGGAGGTAATTAGCTAAAGGAAATTACATCACATGAAAGATGGTAATTAATTAAAATAATTCACCGACTGCCACAGACTTTATATGCCTGGAACCTTTAGAAAAAAATAACACTGATGATATTCAGACAACAGGATCATTGCTTTGTGTTGGGGGAGTGTTCTACAAAGCAAGTTCAACATAGCCAGGCTGCCTTTGCGTGAGCTGGCTCAACAGATGCTAACCTCGGTATCATGGATATTATATGTTATCGTGGAAGATTAAAAGAGAGCCAGCATTGCAACGTTGAAATCCCCGGCTTTAGGCTCAACATACCTTGCTAACCTGATAATCTTGCATCATAGTACACCCCTCGAGACCCACAGTGGTGCTTACCCAAACACAAGTGCCTTTGCTATATTTGTGAATACACCGTGGTTTTTTTTTGGTCCAGGAAGCTTTGCTGTCAAAATGCTTTGGCTGCTTAAAACGCAATCTCATCATGGTAATTATCAGCATATTGCAATTTTGGAGTTGAAGTATTAGCCTGTTTACCAACAAAAACCTGGTATAAGTTAGTGCCGCAGTCTCATTACTATTTTAATGGTGTAATGTTAATAATGGTCGCTGTCTCATTACTATTTTAATGGTGTAATGTTAATAATGGTCACTGTCTCATTACTATTTTAATGGTGTAATGTTAATAATGGTCGCTGTCTCATTACTATTTTAATGGTGTAATGTTAATAATGGTCGCTGTCTCATTACTATTTTAATGGTGTAATGTTAATAATGGTCGCTGTCTCATTACTATTTTAATGGTGTAACGTTAATAATGGTCGCAGTCTCATTACTATTTTAATGGTGTAATGTTAATAATGGTCGCTGTCTCATTACTATTTTAATGGTGTAATGTTAATAATGGTCGCTGTCTCATTACTATTTAAATGGTGTAATGTTAATAATGGTCGCTGTCTCATTACTATTTTAATGGTGTAATGTTAATAATGGTCGCTGTCTCATTACTATTTTAATGGTGTAATGTTAATAATGGTCCTCCATAGGCTAATATTTGCACACGCTTCAATCTGTTATGTAATAGAAGACACAAATAAACATGCATAATATATCTATATCATAATGTGAGATATTACTGCATATCTTATCTAAAATGGCAAAATACAGCACTTAATATTGGATGGTCACTTTATTGATTTAAATTAGATAATCACAGAAATGACACTATTTTGAGACAAAGACCATCCTCTATGCCATTTTTTCTAGATTATAAACTAGGTGCCCCCTACATTTTGCTTATTAGTAGCAGAAATTCTGCAACTATGTCAGTCCTGTTTGTCTTCTTGTTGTCTGTTCATTAGTTTACACTCTAGCGCCCACAGTTTTGCATCAATCATCCTCTTACTTCATGAATTTAGTCATCTAGTCAAATTGTTCAACAGGATGCTTTTGGCAATCATAAGTCAAAGGTCAAGGTCAAGGTCACCAGAAACTTCTACAAAACATTTTGGTTAATTACTTCACTGCTAGGCATGATAGAAACTTCAAACCAAATGACATTCTTTTCTATTAACGGACCGCGCTCTAGCAGTTGAGGTCAGACGGATGTCACTCTGATGCAAATACGTCAAAATGACGTCAAAGTGTTGAAATAAATTTGAATGGAAAATTTGCCAACGGAATCGTGTTTGGCATGCAGCAAATACCAAATTGGTCCAATATTTATGACGTAATTGAAGTTTGACATCTGTTCACTGTCAACATCCAAATTTCTGCAACTCATCATTCACTGAACCACTTTTCATTTTTAAATAGCCCTATGTTTGAAAATCTGCCATGGTATTTTTGTTTATCTAGTGAGCCTAGGCAGTGGGAGCTCTAACTCAATTTATAGCATAGACGTGCAATTTTGTCTTATTAACTGGCAGCAGCGAGTGTGTAATTTCCTAATGTAATGGATTGATGCAGCTCATGTGCTTGTTCAAGTTTATTATAACTTCTTCTACGTTCAGTAAGTATCAAAACTTTTCTCTGCTCTCAGCTAGGTTTGGAATGTTATTGTTATGGACAGTGTCAAGCAGGAGCTACCTGGTAGCAATCATTTCTTAGCAGTGATTAGTGCACTTCCATGCCAGTCATACAACGTGTATGCCTGGTGGAGCTGGACAGGCTGATGGAAGCCATTTTGATGGTATAGGACTAAACATGCCACCATTGATTCTCAATGAACAAACCTGAAACTCAAATCTCAGGAATTATTTGGAATTTCCATGAAATGCTAACAAGCACAGTCACTTGTATTGGGCCACAAATACTGTTAGAGGTTTGGAATGAATATCTGTATTTCAGCAATCATTTGATGAGTCTAATGACAAAAATAGCCCCACAAAGCCGGCGATACCCTTCAGCCCCTGGATTGTTTGGAATGAATATAAATTGACGAAGGCATTTTCAAGTTATCCTGCGGAATACAAAATTCAAGATGGCAGCTGTGGCAGCCATACTGGACATCCGAGTGCCATCAAATTCGATAGGCTTCTGTAAGTACACAAGACCAAGCAATATAGCAAAAATGGTGTTGATTCACAAAGGCGTTTTCAAGTTATCATGCGAAATACAAAAGTTTGCGGGACAGACAGACGGACGGACATCACATGTGACAACAATGACCCCTCTGCCCCTTTGTTGGGCCTGAGGGGTAAAAAGTCTACTTTTAAAAAATGAAAAACAATAAATAAGCATGTACCACATTATGCTGTCCACACAATTTGAATGGAGAATTTTAACAGTGCACACGCAGATCGAATTTTATGAAATCATATTAAAAGTCATTTTAGCAATCAGGCAGAGGTACAGACATTCTGATTGGTTTATTGGTTTTTTATTAATGCCAAAGACATACCAATTAATTCATTAAGCCTCCAATTTTGGCTCTTTTGAACTTTGCATTGCACTCTGTTATTGAAATATCCACTGTGAAATTAGCAAAAGTATACCTATGCCTCCAATGGACTTTTGTGCTTTTTAAGCATTGACTGTGCGTTAATTCTATAAATTTTTTTACCTTCACTATTCAGCATATGGGAAGATCTTCAGGCACAAACGACAAAAATTTCAAGCTGCTTGGAGCAGAGGATGAGAATAGATGGAGAAATGTGACCTTTAGCCTGTCTGTACTATTTTAAATACACCCCAATGTACTTTAAGAGTGGTAAATGCCAAATCATTGGCATTTTATTCAAGTCTCCGAGCACTCTTAGATCCAATGACTTTGAGTCATTACGTTATTCACTGTCGTAAATCCACCATTTTCTAGAGGAAAACCTTGAAATTGTGCGTTACCTTAGCACGGGTGCTTTCACGGACAAAGTAAAGTGACAGCCAAGAACTCTGTGCTCTTTAATGAGGTCATAGATCGAATGACACCACACTCAGCACTTCGGCATGAACAGCTGAGACTCCTCCAAGATGAGGGTGTCACCAAGTCTGGCCCCTGACTACACTGGAAAAAGAGTTCTTGCTGGGCCATTTGTAAGACTTGGTCTCCTTGAAGTCAATGTATGGATCATATTGGTATTTAATACTGCAGATTTCGGCACATCGCAGTAATAGCAGGTGGATCATTTTGTTTATTTTGAAAGTACAATTTTTTACTTCACAAATGATTAAACATATTTCATCTTAATTGAAATATGTACATGAAATTTTGCAGTAAACCATATTTACTTTAGATTTCTATCAATTTTTTTTATTGTTAAAACAATCTTTGATATCTATAACCCCCAAACAGCAAGTTGGGACAGAGAGCAATATAAAAACAGAAAGCAGAAATCTGAAATTCTCCTACACCTATGTTAAATTGAAAGCAGTACAAATAAACTTTTTTTTTTAATAAATTTGGCATCTCCAATCCCACCCGAATCTGGAATGCCTAATTGGGGAGCTATGTACCACACTTGCTCGTATGCCACCCCCTGTTGCCAATTCAGGAGAGTGAAGACAGCTTGCGGCTGTCCTCCGAAGCACGCGCCCATCAGCCACCGCTTCTTATACACTCATTGGTTGAATCATTGCAAGTTCAGAACGAGGGCGGAGGATACCCGAACATGAACAAGCTTAGAATCTTCCTGACGAGCGCCCGTCTCGCCAACAGGAGGCGCTTGAGCAACAAACAATGGAACCATGTTATATTACCCTTCCCGGCAGACCCTTCCCAATTTGCATCCCTGTAGCGCAATAGCCAGTTGTGCGCTATGCTGAAAAAGCTGCCAACCACTGCCAGTTGGTACGACCGGTGCTCGAACCCGTGTCGTGATAGTCACTTCTGCTTTGCAGTGCGATGCTTTAACCGAGTGAGCTATCCAGCAGCTAAATAAACCATTTTTAAAGTCTACCTGATCAATTTTACTGATCACTAATCCCACTTTTGCTACCTGCAACATATTCCAAAAAAGTTGTTACACGGGAATGTTCAAAAGACACTGTTTTGAAACACTGCATCAGTAAACGAGGTCAGTAGTTTCAGGTAATGCTGTCGTGATAGGTTATGGAATAACCACTCAGGAAAGGTCATTTCCAAGCAAGAATCGTCCCAGATTCATCAGTATAAGTAAAGTTGCTTGAGCGAATATTCTAATACTTAGGAAAAACCTTCCTCGATGAGTTCACATTTCAGATTATTTTTGGAAATAGTAGACATCGAGTTCTTTGGGGAAAAGTGGAAAAGGTTACTAATGCTCACTTAAGCCTCATTACTGCTTTGAGCAAGACATTGTGTTGCGGGCCTCTGCAGAATGGTGCTTGAGCTACAAGCATTGTTGTTAGTTGCAGTTTTCCCCAAAAGGCCAGGGGGTGCACCAAATACAACAATTAGAACAATAAGAAGAATAAGATTGTTGCCAGGAGAATACCTTTAATAAAAAACTTGGTTAAATTTACTCACAATGCCCCTTTTCCTGTTTTCACAAATAAACAAAAAGTTTTGCAAACCTAGCACTCATTTTTAAACTATGTTTAGACTGCCAGTGTAAATATAGTCCAACTTCAGTAGTTTTTTTTTATATAAACTGGGATTTATCAGTCGGCTTACATTAGTTTGGCCGGTCCGATTGTTAAAAGACAGCAGCTACAGCAGCTCAAAAGGTTTCTGACAATTTCATAACAAAAAAACATTAAGAAATAGGGCAAGATTATTGCTGGACAATATCCATTTTATTGATCAACAGAGGTTTGACCCAGACACTAGACATCTTGTAAGGCTTTTCAACAGGTTCCGTGAGTGTTCGGTGAATATCGAACGCCAGTACTGGCTTCAGTGGTAAATACAGATGTTCCGCTAGGCGTTCCATTGAAATAATAAGCAGAGCATGAACTGTGTGCCACTTGTTACATAAACTCAGAGGTGCGTGAACAAGCCCCAAGACCACTTGCGAAGCCTTTGTTCACAACACAAAAAACGTGATGACGTCATTTTTGGTGCGCAAACCCACAAGCATAACACTGCAGCAAGCACCAGGCTTTATGTTTTAGGAATTTGTAAGTGCCTATGGCATGGGTAATCTTCTGTGAACACACTATTAAGCCTGAAAAGCAGGGGCGTGTATAAACATTTGAAACACCAGGGGCTGAGCCCCAAAGACAGGGCATGATTCGGTGCAGATTGGAATGAATGAATTTGTCAATGGTCTACTGTAATGAAATCTCACACCTGGATTAAATCAATTTCAGTGTATTGGCCTAAAATCTCACATTTCAAAGAAGTGACTAATGCAAAAACTGTATGAGATATTGGATACAGTACTGCACGTAAACATTAAATGAAAAATGCCATGATGATTCCATGTCTTTTTAATGTATGCTCTAATGAACCTGCTATAGTGTCTGTATGAAAGCCCTCCCAAATCATTTAAAGCCAAAAAATGTTCATTTACACCACCATCTTTTTGAGAGACATAGCGCACACAAACTAACAGTTGCTCTAAATTATTGTCCCTGGCCTCATCAGCCACTATAGCATACATGCTGGATTCTTTCAATTCAGTCACAATACTCTCAGTGACTTCTTCAGCTCAACACTGAATCATCTAACATTTCATTGCAAGGTGTTCAAAATTTGACTAGTTACCAGGGAAAAATTAGGAACTAATGAGGAACTAACTGCCCATGAACCACAATGAGCAGTTCTTGAGTCACTCTAATCAGATTTTTATAAAATGATTAGTTAATTAAAGAACAAATAAGGAATAAATAGTTAGCTGATCTATAAAATTTGATTGGGATTTACTTGTTTCTAAAGCCAGTTGCTTTTTGTTTTCAAATAATAAGCTACTTTTTTGACTAGGAGTTCCTCAAGAATTTCCATTTAACTAATGGTTAGTTCTCATTTTTCTTATTTGTTCCTGTCAAATTGGATACCTTATTGTCTGAAATGAAAAAATGTGAAGTCTGTGATGTGTTTGAAAGGCAAGTGGCATTAGAGGGCATGTAATGCTGAGGCAGAAAAACTAATCCCGGGACTTAATTTTGCCAATTGTGTCTCATTTTTGTTCTCTTCAAAAGAATCCATCTCTTTAAAGCTTTACAGCATACTCACTCATTTCTTTCCAAAGCGGATCTTTATTTCAATTAGACATTAAATTAACTTTGTCCCGTATTCTAATTTTGTGACTTCAAACATCTTACCACTTAACTGAAGATAAAACCTGGTAGACA
The DNA here is from genome assembly GCA_029692085.1 of Gymnothorax javanicus. Classification (NCBI taxonomy): domain Eukaryota; kingdom Metazoa; phylum Chordata; class Actinopteri; order Anguilliformes; family Muraenidae; genus Gymnothorax; species Gymnothorax javanicus. The sequence goes on from CM056200.1 coordinate 112,139,216, forward strand.
ACCAACATAACGACAGATTTCACGAATGGGTTAAACTGACTTTAAATGTTTTAATTGCACACACTAACAAATTCGTCAAAGCCACACACTTGATGTTTTTATACTTCCTAAAGAAGTATATAAGCAGAATCGACAGCTGTGAGCGTGTAAATATTGAAAATCGGTTAAATCTGTTGCAATATCCCAAGTTTTTAAGATCATTTTGTCAACCTTAAAGGGCATCTAAAGTCGATTCTCAGACGATGACACGTTGAACGTCCAATGTTTACAAACAAATCATGTGCTTTTGTTGACATCTTGCATTGTCACATGACCAATTTCATTCATATAAACCAATGTTTTGTGTACATGCGTATATAATCCTTCTATTTCGGTTCGTTTGCACAGGTGCGGCTCACTGATTGGCCGATAAACAAAAACAATGGGAATCAACTTTAGATGCCCTTTCAGCTATGAAAACCCTCTAATGTTAGGTGATGTAGCGGTAGACAGCCACGACGAGAAAAAGTTCACTGTTCACTTTGCCAGATGCAAATGACATGACAGATTAATTTTCATCAGCAATGGAAGGCTTCTGTCTAATAACTAAACGTTACCTTTATCGTTTTATGTTTTTCTCAGATCGTTTTTTTTTTTTTTTTTTTTTTTTTTGCTGCATCTGAACTTGCTCGCTCCAAAATATCACGATTTCAGGCATCATGAACAAAAGCCGTGGGTGCGAACATAGACATGCATACTCAGTGGTTGGATGAGGGAGGCTTATTTTTTATGAGAACGATACAGACACAAAGGAATCTCCGTAATGTTCACGGTAACTTTCTAATGCATTTTCAGGGACATCCTGCTTATTTTAGCAAGACAATAAATTACAATATAGGCTCAGAAAAAGACTCAGTGGTTGCAAGAGCTCAAAGTTCATATCGTCTTATTTTTTAGCCGTTAGAAAAGACCCCAGGCTAAAAAAAAAAATACCTTTTTGGGCTATAGCCCAGTAGCCAGGCCCTAAATAAACAAACGCATTGACTTTGAAAAAAAGTACATATTCATTTCGGTCAAACGTTGCAAAGTAATTTTCAGGGACACCCCTGCTTCTTTTAGCAAGACAACACCAAGCCACATTCAGCACATGCAACAACAACATGGCTTCAGAGAGCGAGAGCTAGACTGGCCTGTGTGCAGTCCATCCCTGCCTCCCATTGAGACGTGTGGCGCTTCGGAGGAATTTTGTGTTTGAGGACTTTTTTGTCACTGATTTTCATTTGAGTTTATCATCATGCTCTTTCATCATGCTGCTTTTTTCAGATGATGGCCTTTGAAAAAATATTTTAATGAGATTCACTACCCAGATTATTTTACTTAATATTACCGAATTGTTTAAAAAATATGTATAACAATACAAGAACCTATTCCCATAAACAATGACCTGGCAGTCCCAAAATTTTTATGTTTCTGAGTTCTATTGTCATCAGATTGATTTATAAAAGTCCTTTCCACAAAATCGGCTCGCTAGACCTTACCCTGGCCAGCCAAAACCATCAGCACCCAGGACAGTACTGGTCGGACTGGTCGAATCATGTCCTCAAGGCTACTCAGTACAGGGCCACACAAGTGTAATTAATCCATTTGGTAATAATCATATTCCTGTGCTGGGAACCAACTTACAGGTCGGCTGCCTAACAGACCAGCAACCTGTTTCAACCCCCATGGTTGCTTCCGGAGGTGGTGGCGTTTCCACATATAAGGTGATAACTAAATATAACCAAAGGGAAGGCAACCCTACTCCTGGTGTGCCAGTGACGTTTCTGGTTTTTGTTCAATTTGAGCTTGCTCTACTAAATTTAGTGTATGATTAAAAGTCTGAGCATGAATTGCTGAATATTTTGTTTAAAGGAAAACCAGAGATGGCTCTGGCCCTCCAGGAGCAGGGGTGTAACCCCTGGAGTAACTCTGTGCCTCTTCGCCAGACATGGGTGGCAGTTCGCGGATCCAGTCTAGAGACCACCAGTCCACACTTTCCAGATGCAGAAAGGTGGCTAATTCTCCCAGACTTATTTTTGTAGCCTGTCCTGCCTGCTTGAATAAATTTTCTAACTACTAAATGTCTATCTGGGCATTTTTGCCTGCAATGCCTCGTCTGGGTCAAGTGCTTGTTAGTGTGATGCCCTTGGTATGTAAATAAGATCATTTCATGGTCGTGTGAGCCGTCAATTTAAATGAAATCGATACTGACTGAAATCACACTTGTTTCAAGGTTATCTAATGCTACTTATCATTCCACATATTATACAAAGTTGTTTTTTTTAATTCAGTGAATAATCCCAGTTGAGTCAGCATCTCCGTTCAAGCATGGTGTGAAAGAATGGATTAGCCTGTAGGAGGAAACCGGCTGGCTGTTCATTGACAAAAAACAATTTTTGGAGGGTGATTTTAGGTTTAATTTACACCAACACCTTTTGGATAGTACAGATGATTCAAACGACGTACCTGCTTATCACCAAACAATGCACTCCATACTTGCTCCGCATTGTGTATTTCCCAGGGTTCTTGACCCGGTCAATGACTTCGCCATCTTTTAGCCTGCGAAACATGGAATGAACATTTCACTTTTTAATTTTAAGAATCACATTTAAATAATTAATTTTTCAGTGGCTAATATAAATATAATATTATGGTAATGTCAATGTAGTTATTGTGCACTGCTCAAATATATTATTTTTTAAAAGATAATAAGAGTAGATTTTGACAATACCTTACAAGAATTCATCAAACTGCATCACAGCTAGACGACGTTGAGTTACAACTTGACTTCTAATCTACCAATAATTGATCTGTATTTCTTACTCATTGAGTTGACAAGGTCAAAAATACTATGATTCATGCTTTAACTTTTCAATGCCCAGTCAACTTTTGTGGCAGGTATTTTAGACATCAAACCAATATTACAGTATTTGGTATGAATAGTATATTCCTGTTCTGTGAGGGTATTTTCAGCATTGTCAGGACATTCATATATTTATTAACAATGATCATAACGAACATTTATTTCACAAGCAAAATGTCAAGAGGTATATTTATAAAACTATTTTACATAATTTCAGTACTGTTAAAAAGCATTTGCCCCCTTTCAAACTTCTTTATTTTTGCATATTTGTCACACAATTTCATACCATCAAACTAATTTCAATATAAGACAAAAATAATTTCAATCTCAAAAGAAACAAAATGAAGGTTTTGGAATGGCGTCATCAATATCCTATCTTGAATTTGATTGAAATGCTGTGGCATGATTTCAAACAGGCAGCTCATACTGGAAAACCCTCCAATATGGCTGAATTTATCGGTAGCCAGAGTCAAGCCAGTGTGCAACTGAGCAGTGTATGATGTATTTTTCCCCTCCAGGATTCTTTGTTTCTATGCACGTTGTTTTCCCGTGTTTCCAAGTGCTTGTGTTTTCCTTCACTCTACCATGTACCATGTCTCCCCACTTGATTGTCTAAGTAAATGTGTTTACTTTTCACTCCCTCTTGTGCTTGAGTCTGTGAGTTACCGTAACAGAAATAAGACATTTCTGCAAAGAGGAGTGGTGGAAAAATCCTTCACAATGATGTGAAAGATGCATTTCCAGTTACTGCGAACAGCAGTAGTTGCTGCTGAGAGTGGCACAACCAGTGTTCAGGTTTGGGGGGGTGCAATTTAATTGATTAAAGTTTTGAATTACTTTTACCTTCAGTAAATGAAATGATCATTTAAAAGCTGCATTTTGGTGTTCACTCGAATTGTTTTTTAATATTAAAATTAGTTGGATGATCCAAAACATTTAAATATGACAAATATAAAAATAGACACCATTGGGAAGGTGGCAAATACTTTTTCACAACACTGTACTCATTATTTTATTAGGAAGCACACCTTTTTTAGTTCATTCAGGTTGGTTAATTTAGTGCAGCAATCGCTGAATTACCCAGTGGAATACTGTTCAATTTTATTCTTGAAGCCAAAATACTTGGTTATGTTAAAGCGAAAATACCTATCAACTAAAATTAGGCTAGGAAGACTATTTTTCTGTAAAGTAACAGGAAGTGATTCAGTCTTGATTAGTTAGAGCAAGGGGGAATTATTCAAGGTGATGAAGTCACATAAGGAATTTACATGAATATCATGAAATGTGTTTTCTTTGAACTGATAGGAAGTCCCTACCATTTCACAACAGGAGCTGGACGCCCCTCCACTGTGCATAGCAGCCTCACGGGTGATTTCTCCCACACTGTGTGAGACCTCAATGGCACTGGGAAGTCTGGACATCTGCCCACATCTTCATGGTAGAACTTCCTCATTGACATAATTTTTGCCTGTTGGTAGCATGAAACACAGGGAAATTTGTATTCAGCCAACTAAGAGTTCTAAGTAAGATAATTTCCATGCTTTTTATCCCACATTGTTGCTCCACACTTATGTACAATTGGAGAACTATTATCACTTAACCAATATCCAGTGTCCAGTCGGCACACTGATAAATGAGAGGCTAATCAATCCAATCACCAACACTGGGATCTGCAACTCCAGTGCTCTCACACTAACAACAGATTAAACTAGTTGGATTTTTGTTTGTGGTCAACCATTTTGAACTATACTCAGTTCAATGCACCCAATGACATCATTTTCTGCTGAATTAAGGACAATGCCTCAAAAAATTCTCCAAACATTTGAGATACTCAAAACCATTTGCTGGTAGCTCTCGAACTAATTTTATGGCAAAGGCACCTGACAGCAGGGCAAATTTATCCACCGCAGCTAAGAATTTACCCCCATTTGGCTAGTTGAAAGTGCATATTAGACACCCTGATCACATCTGCTTCTAGATCCACAATCAGCATCAAAACATGTCCTTAGGCTTCTAGCAGCCATTAAGGAGCACTTGAATTTAAAATGTTTAACACTGTAATGCCATTTGTATCTTTGCATCATATTTGATACATGATATTTATAACCTCTATGTCATCCACATGATCAATACTTTTATCATAAACATGTTGTATGCAATCTGATACATGTCATCTGCCTGGTGTACTATACATACATTGCAGGCACTAAAGGTCCGTAGAATACAAAATCAAAGATGGCTGCTGCCATTGACCAACTGACAGGCTTTTTTTTTCATGGAAATCTTGGCAAATTTTGAAAAAGTTATGGTAAGAATAACTTTTGTATTGTTACTAGTACTTCAATGTGAATATTTACTGGATTGAAGCAACTTATAAATGCACAACATTTTGTTGCTTATTTTTTTTAGTAAAAATCCAGTTGAAAATGTACAACCAAATATGATACTACTGGTATTTAACCCTAAGAGATCTGCTGGAGTGCCGGCGATCTCAGCCAACACTATTGAATCTATAAGGCATATTTTTTACGCAAGCGCAAGGACAGTGGTATCCTGTGAAACGAGAAGACCTAAGGCTTCCATTGGTAGCAGCCATGTCGTGCTACCTTGTAGGGAAGGGAGCCAAGTAATGCTCTAAGTAAGGCTAAATTTTGACAAAGGAAAAACCATCGTGGCCATTTTCACTGGAGTCATTTGACCACCGACCTCATGATATCTTAATGGACTACCTATTCCAATGAGTCTCTTACAGACATGCTGTTTTTATGATAATCCCATGCAGTTTTGACCAAGAAAACAAGCACCTTCTGCATGGAATATCAATGTGTTATTTTTGCTAATTGTATTTGAATATTTCTGCATACAGGGTTTCCTAAGTCTTGGAATTTCATAAATTAGGTATGACTGGAAAAACTGAGACTCTTATGAGCCCAATTTTATTCAGGTGAGATGATGTTACTGTAGTCCCCAAAGTAGCCATTTTTTTGCAGTGATACCAGTTTTTGAAACTTGACTCTCTATATCAAAATATCAAATATGATACAAAATGAATTTCATATATGCAAATTATTTCTTCAAAAATTTTTTTTACATTTTGTTTAAAGGTCTAAATAACAGTTCAATTTAATTTTTTTTTTTTTTTTTTTTTTTTTAATTTGGCATCTCTAATCTCACCCAAATCTGGAATGCCCAATTGGTGAACTATGTACAAGGCTTGCTCGTTTGCGACCCCTTGTTGCCAATTCAGGAGAGCGAAGACAGTTTGCGGCTCTCCTCTGAAGCACGTGCCTGTCAGCCACTGCTTCTTTACACTCATTGGTTGAATCCTCGCAAGTTCAGAGCGAGGGCGGAGGATACCCAAACATGAACAAGCTTAGAATCTTCCTGACGAGCGCCCGGCTGGCCAACAGGAGGCGCTTGAGCAATGAACAAAGCAACCATTTTATATTATTCTTCCCGGTAGCCCCTTCCCAATTTGCATCCCTGTAGTGCAATAAGTGAGCTCACAGTTCCGCTGTGCTGGGGCCGTGTGCAAAAGGTCAGAGGTCAAGGCACATAAACAAACCCACGTTGACGCACTCACTCCTGGTGTTTACAATGCAGGAATGGTGGCAAAGCAGTCCTACACCAAGATTTGTCCGTGGAAAAGGGATTGCCTGCAGCAGTACTTATGTGATAGGGACTTGCCTGTTACTGGCAGAGTGGAGGAACTTCGAGCTCTTGTTTATGGAGCTCAAGTTTTCAATGTGGCGCCAAGGTCATATTGTGGTGATGGTGATGTTGTGCCTAATATAATGAAATCAGCTTGCTTGAGTTGGCATTTTCGCACCGGCTAGCTAGGTGAGTGCTTTGTTACTTAGCTACTTCTACGTCAAGATGAATAGTGGATTTACTATAACTAGCTAGTGATTAGTGTTGTCACAGCGATATTGTGCCTAATATAATGAAATCAGCTTGCTTGAGTTTGCATAAAGCTAGCCTGCCACATCATGCATTTTCGCACCGGCTAGCTAGGTGAGTGCTTGTTACTTAACTACTTCTACGTCAAGATAAATAGTTGATTTACTATAGCTAGCTAGTGATTAGTGTTGTCTCAACTGGTGGCATAACCATTAACAAGTGGCCTGCGGTCGTCTACGTTGCCGTTACATCACTGGCTTGGGCTTGCTTGCTTTTTACAGTGTGAAGTTGTTTCCAGTTTTAGTTTCACAAAACTGATTTGTACAAAATAATGATGCTATATTACTTCAGTTGACGGCATTATCTTCAAATATTCGAACTATGGAGCGTTGGCTTTATGTTGCTAAATTGAAACTAGCCTTTTTAAGGCAAAAAATGTTTGTTTTTTTTTTTTTTTGCCTTTGTGTAATCAAACTGATACCAAGTCCACTGGAATAGTTGACTCACTAATTGGCCTAAACATGATTTTAGCACCTGTAACTGTCCCTCCTAGCTGTTGCTGAATTCACGGCAAACTCAAAAGCATGGTGGCACTGGTTTGTTTATGTGCCTTGATCTTTGACACGGGGGTAGAAACATACTCTTGTGACATGCGCACTCGAAACTGCAAGCTTGCCTATAGCCAATTGTGCGCTACTCTGCAAAAGCTGCCGACCACTGCCAGTTAGTACAACCGGGACTCAAACCCGCGCTGTGATAGTCACTTCTGCTCCGTAATGCACTGATTTAACCGAGTGAGCTATCCGGCAGCTCAATTTTAAAAATTTACCACATTCTGGCTATTTCTTCATCATTCAGGCTTTACAGGGTCAACTTTGGCCACTTGTTTTTTCTTCTATTCAAAGCACTTGCTTCAGACATGTTGTCAATTCTTCCAACCAGCACTTCTGCCAACGGTTAACTTTATTTACTGCGGTGACCCTTCTAAAAACACCTTCTTGTACAAATTAATTCCTAATGAGTATTGGCGCTGCTCTTACCCACATTGGCCCTCATTTAAGGATCTGGTGTAGATTCTGGTGTAAATATCAACGTTTGCCAGGTGTCACGTCTGATTTACTTATCACTCGCTGATTTTGTAGAACTTGGCGTTGATTTTTGAAACCACGTAATTTACGTGACACGCCCCTATAAATTCATGCTCCGGGAGGCATAGTCCTGCCCACTTTACGACATGGACTCTCGAAAGATGGCAAAGAAGAAAGATATTCACTGAGGAGGAAATATAAATTAATCCGAGGTGGAGAGAAACAAAATAATTTTATTTGGAAGTCTTAAGAGTGGCATAAAGGGAGCCCAGAAGGCTGCAGTTTGAAAAACTATTTCGGTAAAACCGTTGAGGTGGAAAACCGAGTGCAGCAGACGTTTGATTTAATTCATTTATAAATCGAAGTGACTATTCGCACTTATTTGGTCCAAGCACAAAAATTGATGAAATTCACATTAGATGCTTAAAGTGTGGCCAAATGCACATTTCTCCATTGCCCACACTTATTTTAAGTGTGTCCAAAAAACATTTTTTTCTTGGCCAAACTTGTTTTTTTGTACTTTCTATAAGCTGCACTGGAATGGTCATCAACTGGCGCATCTATAAGTGTGGCCAAGAAAAAAAAATTCAGCATTGGCCACACTAATAACAGGTCTTAATAAATTTAATTTATAGATCCATGATATTTCATGTTATACAGCCTACATAATTGTCGATCCAAATGCTTACATGAGGTTAAAAAAAAGTGGTCCAAAGATCGCCACCAAAAAAGCATGGTGGCGCACGGACCAGTGGAGGCCAACCAGACTCGAAGTTCCAGCTGTCACCATTCGAGGATGGCAGCAGGGCTCTTGACGTGGGAATACGAGGTGGTGCGGACACGGATGAACGTCCGGAGCTGCATGGGTAATTGTTAAAATACAGTCTGCAGAGATCACTCTTCAGTGTACTTTTATTATGACATTTTATTGGGTGCCACACAAAAGCGAGCAGCCACTCGTCACTTTTCCGGAGGAGATCTTCTCTGTGCGAAAAGTTCCTCACACGTTGGACAGAAGCTTATTCCTCTAACAATAGAAGATCTGCCATTGTCAAAATGTGATCATGGCCAAAGTGTTAGGCCTGTATATACTGAGCAACAAAACATAAGTTAGCTAGTTAGTCAATGTACTCTTATGGTTACTCAGTCAAAGTGAATGCAAAATGAAGTTTGATGAAACGAGTGTAAATGTGAGCTATAATAAATTTGCTTTTCTAAAATAATTTAAACTTATTTTCCAGTCTGCCTTTAATTAACTTGCGTTTCTTTTGTTGTTCAGTATATATCTGACTGGATGAGCATCTCAGGCCACACTGCATATCTGCTAGGGTCAACTTTGCGCTTAATCACATTGATTTTTAATTGTCTCTGGCCTGACAAGCAGGTTTCTCAGAATATAAGTTAAATAATTTCTCAGCACAGGTGTCTTATTTATTTATTTATCTATTTATTTATTTATTCATTCATTTATTAATTTAGCCTATTTATTTATTCAGACTATCTATTCATTTTACTAATAAAACAACAACAGCATGACGGTGACCCTGCATATGGTTTATTATTCATTTTGACAGCTGCACCGTTCCTGCATGTTGTTCACTGGTTTCAAATTTGCATACACCTGGTCAGACCTGGCGTGATTTTTTGCGGACCGTTCACTCACGTTCAGATTGATAAATATCCTTGCGGGAGATTTGGCCACCCATTTTTTTTTTGTGTTTAAAAGGGCCACTGTGTTTAAGAGTTACACGGCTGAAGTGTAATGCTTAAGTAAATCGGTTGACAACAAAGTTCACTCCTGTCATTGAGTTTATGCCATGATGGTGTGCAACACATCATTATCAGGTCATAAGAGCAAAATTATCCTCAATGCACCAGGCTCCTTTATTGCCGCTCACAGCTATATTTGATTCTGCAAATAACTTTTATCTATGTTTGATAGAAAATAAAACATGGAAAGGGGTTTTCTCCCACAATTTGTAAAATGTCCTTCCTAAGGGTCATCATCCTACAATTGTCATCTAATTTTCACACACAGATTTTAGAAGTGATATTTTATCTCTTTTAGTATATGTAATGAAAAACAGACCAATTGACCATGTTTTTGTTTAGCTACTACCAATTACCAATTACAAATGAAAAAGGGTTAATATCCCGCTGAAACTTCCAGCTCAAACCAGTGTAAGCTGGTCAAGGTGGTTTATATTGAGTTTTGAACAATCAGCTGGCCACCCTATATGGTTAGTTGGTCCACCATCTTATCCACCAACTCACTCTCCCGGCTAAACCAGCTTGACCCGTTTATCCCAGCGACAGACCAGCTTTGGCCACCAACAGACTGCCTATGACCAGCAAGATGCATGCAAAACCCCAGCTGGGCGTAGCTGGAATTCAAAGCTGGATGGCAGTTATTTGGAGCTTTTTGACCAAAGAGGAGTTTATTTAATACAGATGTTCTTAAGATAATTTATCTTATGCAGATAGCCAGGCCTTTACCTCTCTCTCAATCTGAAAGTGTTCTACTACTCGATGGGCCGAGTATCGCATCAAATGAAGGTCGTACTGCAACTCTGATAATACTCTGGCGCAATGGAGGGCACAGCGTTCAAACTCATCAACTTCTTTTTCTTCACCAGTTCTGTGAACACAGATGCAAACACACTTTACAGTCTCAATTGTAGTAAACAAGCCACCTTTTCTAGGTTACAAAGACAAAAAAAAGTTACATTGTATGTCCCCCCCAATTCTTTGAAAAAAAAAAAAAACAAACCAGAATAAAAACATAGCTGAGAGAATGACGTGTGTCATATAAAATGAAGGGAAAAGTGAATTGAGTTTGCTCACTAAAACCCCAGCATTCACGGTCTCAAACTTTTCTGCTATGTTTACCATTTCTGTCTGAATGGTGCAAGACGTTTAAAAAGAGTCTCTGAAACACCTCGGGAGGAGAAGCTGATGTGGCCTTTGGTTCTGTGTGAATGAGATGAGCCGTTGCTGCCACTTGTCGTTCAGTGATGCGAACGCCATAGGTCAGAGCTCATCCCGCATGCATTTGGTAGCTGTGTCCAGGTACGGTCTGTACAACAAAAGCTCATGCTTGGCATATTATACATTTTCAGTGACTTTCTGAGTTCAGTACTTTTTTCTGTCTGGAAATTCCTCGTATTTCAATTTTTCCAAATTTTTAAACACTGAAGTTGCATTGCGTGGGAGCCTGTGGGCACACTCTTCATTCCGGTATCGCAAAGCAAGCAACAAGCCCCGCATATCTGGCGCTATGGCAGCCATGATGCCTTTCATGTCACTGTGTCCATAGTTTAAGACAATAAAAAGGCGCAGCTACGATGCCAATTTAGTTCACCAATTCAGACGGTACTTAAACGCCTCGGCTACATCTTTTTCCACCTGAATTGGGCTTAGGACAAAATAAATTGACCAATGACACCAATGTTGTCAATTGTCCAAAGATATTTCACCACAAAAAATGTGAAGGCATGTGTAAATACTAAACAGACATGCCATTAAATCTTCATATTTTTCAATAGTATCTCAAATATATGTCGTGGACTGTGATTGAGCAAACATTTGACCTTGAAAAAGTGTTTCAGGGGCCAGGACAGGTCAGGAAGAACATGACAATGCATTACAGCCTTAAGAAAGAAAATACATTCTTTGTAGCATGTTGTGTCTTGCAAAGTGTGGTCCAGGATCGTACACTGTTACGCGATTGCTTTTCTATGGTTGGATTTTGTTTTGCGTTATGTATGGTATTCCGTCCAACAGACCTGATTCTCTGTCAGCTCTGACTTCCAGCTCCGACTTCCCTTGTATTCAGTTACCTTCTCTTAAAATAGAAAAGCATATGGCTTTGCCGATCACCACCTCCTTCACACCCAAGCCCCCCCAGAGTGAAGGAGTATTGGGGAACCCACCTCTGCCTAAATGTGGGCACCTGGTAGGCTGGCTCCTCCTTCACAGATTTGGCAGCCTGGGAAGCTTGAGTCGTGATCTGCTGTTGGCTCTGTGTTTTCCTAGAGCGTAGTTTCCTAAAGGCAGATTAAAATGAGCAATAATTTCCTGTCAGAGAGACTCAAATGACCCACGCAAAAAGCTGCCAAATTGCAGCATCAGGACTTCACTTTAACCTTACTCCCTCAGGTGATGTCACCTTCACCTAAAACTCTTTCTATAAAAGAAGTAAAAATTAATGTTAACCTTCAAATGAATTGTTTTTTTGGCTCAACAAAAACATCTGTTGTAAAAATATCAATATTTTTGCTGTTTTTTATTTGCTTTGCATCATCTGTATCAATGAATACACGATGATGATGCTGGGCATGGTTTCAGACCCTCTTCCATGGCTTCTTCATGCAACCACGTTTATGAGGTCACAACCCAAACTTACTGAGCACGTGGTGTTGTACTTCACCCCGGATAAGATTATCTGCAAAAACCCTGTAATTTAATGTAACGCTTACTCCTCTCCAGTGGGTCCAAATTCCTGGTTGAGTTTGCAACAGATTCACAACACTTGTCCTTGCTTACCGTTTTTTCAATCAGTCCTGTAATTTGTCATGTACTTATACAATCCTCAGAGTTCCCATGACCGTCATCTGTGGAGCAATTAACATAATTCCATGTCCCTGTTCTGCAGTGAATGAGGGATACTTCCAGTCCCCAAGCTCCCCAGAGTGAAAGAAACTCCCAGCCAAAATTAGGACCACTGGGTGTCTTATAGCCTGTCCGTATACCCTAAAGACACGCCTTTCAACATTATCTGCACTTATGCCTCTAGAATTTCTCTGTCATTCCTCTCATAAATTATTGTCAGGAAGCTGAGTGCCCATATCTTCAGGTATTCTTTGCATAAATATGCCTCTTCATTCCACAGAGCTCCCATTTACAGAGTAACTGATTTATTGTGTGCAGTATATTTGAATATTTACTCTTACTTATCAATTTACTCCATCTATTCATTATCTAAACCTCCTCACAAGGGTTGTGTGGGAGTTGATGTCTGTCCCAGCTGACTTGGGGCGAAAGGCGGGGACACATCCTGGACAGCTGGCTAATCTACTGCAGGGTGTATACACCATTCACTCACACTCATGGGCAATTTAAGGATCTTCCATTAGCCTTGTATGCATGACTTTGGTCTGTGGGAGGAAACCAGAGTACCTCGAGGAAACCCACACAAACACAGGGAGAACATGCAAACTCCGCACAGAAAGGCTCCAGGCTGGATACAAACTGTCAGCCTTCTTGCAGTGAAGCAACAGTGCTACCCACTGTACCATTGTGCTGCCATAATCAATGTACTAATGAACATTAATTGACGTGTTGGATTTTACTGAATGTATTCTTAGTTGTATGACAAGGGTGGAAATTAATACAAAAACAGACCCAGCATTTTTTTTTTTTTTTTACCACTGGTTCAAATTTGGGCTCATGACCACAAAACATGGAACTTGACAAGTTCATAATGATGTCATAATAATGTCCTTCACTTCAAGGCTGAATTTCCTAACTCTGTAACATGAAAGTGGCCATCAGTTAGTTTTCAGTTTGGGTGGATTTGGCGACATCTGCGGCGACTGGTGGTAACACAAGTTTGTTCTTACTCTCCAAGTAGCACAATTTTATTTCTGTCATCCCTTCATCGCCACTGAAACAAAAATGCCAGCATGAAAAATTATTTTTAAAATGACATGATTAATTGGAAAAAATTGAGGATGGAGACTTCATCCTATTATCATTCAAGACCCATCATAGTCTGTACCTGGTTGCCTCCATATTTTTTTAATAAAGATTATTATAAACAGTAAATTGTCAGTCAACATGGGATGCACTTTGGGCTGTTTAGTTACTGCACTGTTTATGAGAAACAAGTCAAAAATAGTACACATATTTTACAGAATGATCACATCACTACACTTCCTACCTTGTGTACTTCTTGACAACATATTTTGCGTCGGTGCTGCGATAATCATAGGTAAAATGCTTGTGCCTCCGCTGGTGAAACGGCAAAGTCCAAGTAGGCATGGCTCAAAACCTTCAGAAGGACCTTCAAACTGGGGGGGGGGGGAAGGCATACTGTCATCAGATCACTTTCAGCACTCAAAAATGCAAAAAACTGAAAGACTTTTCAATTCCATCTCCATCTTTAACAGCTTTGTACAGAGATGAGGCAGGTCTGCAGGGCATATGGCAAGCGACCATTGTGTCACCTGGGCAAGAGATAGCCAGAGTTTCCCTGTCTCAGCCTGCAACAGGAACCCTCCCAAGCTATTCGGCAGCCATTTTGCAAATTGTGCTGAAAGGCATTGCCAAATCTAAATATGTTATTGTAGCTTCTCCATATTTAATTTGGAAAACCAAATTAAATATTTTGTATGTACAGTATTGCTTTTCCTGTCATGTTTATATTGGTAAAAATATGACAATAATCTTCCAGGAAGAAATTTTTTAGAGAAAATCTAATGGTGGCATATGATATTGCCTGTTCTCTCATGTTGTGCTCCGGAAAATTTGGGTGAAAAGTAAGACGTATCAATGACATTTTATAACATTGAAATACTGGAATATTTTGCCATGTCAGGGCAATTATACGCTGCATTAAAAATCCTTACTTTTTAAAAAAAAAAATTATTTCTCTATTTAACCAAGTTTTGCAGCACTTGAAAGAAATGAAATGTCATGTGCTCTGGTCTTGAGGAAAACTTGTATTCTACGAAATTCTAAATCTTGGAAAATTTCTTTTGCAAAAGAAATCAAATCTGGAGGATATCCTGGACGGGGTATTTATATTGTAAAAACTTTTACAATATAAAATTTTTATATGATTTTATACATGATTTTACAAACATGCACATATAATGTTGAAAAATCATTTTCTATAACAAAACGCTATTGTAATGAATGAAAACATATGTCCCGTTGATGAGCTCTTCACATACAGTGCTGTGAAAAAGTATTTTCCCCCTTCCTGATTTCTTATTTTTTTGCATGTTTGTCACACTTAAATGTTTCAGATCATCAAACTAATTTTAATATTACACAAAGATAACCCGAGTAAATACAAAATGCAGTTTTTAAATGATGATTTCGTTTATTGAGGGAAAAAGCTATGCAAACCTACCCAGCCACCCTCGGCGACAACAACTGCAATCAAGCGTTTGCAATAACTGGCAATGAGTCTTTCACATCGCTGTGGAGGAATTATGGCCCACTCTGCTCCGCAGAATTGTTTTAATTCAGCCACATTGGAGGGTTTTCTAGCATGAACACCCTGATTAAGGTCATGCCACAGCATCTCAATTGGATTTAAGTCCGGACTTTAACTAAGCCACTCCAAAACCTTCATTTTGTTCTTTTTTTAAGCCATTCAGAGGTGGACTTGCTGGTGTGTTTCCGATCATTGTCCTTCTGCATAACCCAAGCGCGCTTGAGCTTGAGATCACGAACTGATGGCCAGACATTCTCCTTCAGGATTTTCTGATAGAGAGCAGAATTCATTGTTCCATCAATTGCGGCAAGTCGCACAGGTCCTGAAGCAGCAAAGCAGCCCCAGACCATTACACAACCACCATCATGTTTGACTGTGGGATGATGTTCTTTCTATGAAATACTGTGTTAGTTTTACGCCAGATGTAATGGGACGCACACCTTCCAAAAAGGTCAACTTTTGTCTCGTCAGTCCACAGAATATTTTCCCAAAAGTCTTGGGGATCATCAAGATGTTTTTTGGCAATGTGAGATGAGCCTTTGTGTTCTCGTCGGTCAGCAGTGGTTTTTGCCTTGGAACTCTCCCATGGATGCCATTTTTGCCCAGTCTCTTTCTTATTGTTGAATCAAGAACACTGACTTTAACTGAGGCAAGCGAGGGCTGCAGTTCTTTAGATGTTGTTCTGAGTTTTTTTGTGACCTCCTGGTTGAGTCGTCGATGCGCTCTTGGAGTAATTTTGGTAGGCCGGCCACCCCTGGGAAGGTTCACCACTGTTCCAAGTTTTCTCCATTTGTGGATAATGGCTCTCACCTTGGTTTGCTGGAGTCCCAAAGCCTTAGAAATGGCTATGTTACCCTTTCCAGACTTATAGATGTCAATGACTTTGTTTCTCATCTGTTCTTGACTTTCTTTAGATCGTGGCATGATGTGTTGCTTTTTGAGATCTTTTAGTCTACTTCACTTTGTCAGACAGGTTCCATTTAAGTGATTTCTTGATGCAACAGGTCTGGCAGTAATCAGGCCTGGGTGTGGCTAGTGAAATTGAACTAAAAAAATGTGGTTAATCACAGTTAATTAGTTAATTCATGATTTAACGGGGGGGGCAATTACTTTTTCACAAAGGGCCAGGTAAGTTTGGATAGCTTTTTTCCCTTAATAAATGAAATCATCATTTAAAAACTGCATTTTGTATTTACTCGGGTTATCTTTGTGTAATATTAAAATTTGTTTGATGATCTGAAACATTTAAGTGTGACAAATATGCAAAAAAATAAGAAATTAGGAAGGGGGCAAATACTTTTTCACAGCACTGTATAATATAGTATCACCATGCATTGCGCCATCTGTAATATAAAGAAACACTATGAGCTCTATTTTCATGCCATTGCAAAGAGAAACGCACATCGCAGCAATGTTTAGCACATTTTTTTTCCATCGCAAACTGGTACATTTATCACCTTCGCCCATTTTGGTGCTCTGATATAATAGAGTATGAAACACTGTGGTTGGTCTGCCCATTATAGGGTCTGTCAATACATAAAGGTAACGCTGTACATTTTTCGTGTACTAGAACTCGCTTGCGTTTAACCTCACCCAGACCACCAGCATTGAAAACAAACACAGTCTTTCCATGGTAGTTTGATGGCAACAAATCCAAGCCAGTGGAGCTGTTTGCAAATAAATGCATTTTGTTCATATTGTTGATTCCCACTTGAATTTTCACTTTTGTTATGTATGCCTATCCTATATATAGGCTAATGCCAACAAAATAATGGTGGGGTTCTGATAGAAAGGGGAGGCTGAAGGCTGTACTTTTAGACATGAGAATATTTTCTCTTTGTGGGGGGAAATAAAAATAATTAACTTCAGTCTCACCGTTGGTTTAAAACCATGAGTGCCGTTTTGTATACAGTATAAATGGCCCCACATCTTTTCATACAAAAAAGTCCAGAAATCCATGGGTGCCAGAAATCCAGGCACCCATGGGGAACGCCAAGCACACACGGGGAAAGCCCTTGATTTGATGTGATTGTTTACGTGAGCACAATCAAAGCACCCTCCAATTGAAAGAGTTTAAGCGCTAGAAGTGTAAGTCTGGCAATTTGTTTCTTAACAAACATTGCAAGCAAACTAAACTAATTGTGAAAATGGACAAATTTGTCATTCGAAAATAGATAATCCAAAAAAAATCACAGTTCAAACGTGTCTGCAGTCCACAATGGGGCAAGGAAAAGGCTGAACGGTGCTGTTGCATTGAACTATCACAAAAATATAAAGAAAACCTGGATCCATCATAAATGAATTCATCAAGTGCTCGGCTGCGAGGAGAGACATCATCTTCCTGCATAAACAACGTGTAGAATGTAGAGTGAAAAATGCCATTTTGAAATATCTTGTAGCTGTGGCCTGAGTGTTGATGGTTGAGTGACTGTATTTTACTCAATGCACGTGTATGTTCCTGGCATGTGTGATTATTTTTATAGCAAGAGTCGCGTTATCTCACAGACCCTTTCCTATCGGATTGTGCATTCGCTCGTGATTACTCACGTTTATGTGAACAGTTTTGCCAAATGATTTCCATAGCATTGATCATTTCATCTTCTGGTGTGTATTGTTAGCTATATCTTTGATCTCAGCACTTCAAAGTCTGTACTATTATTTTTATTATCATTTAATACTAATACTAATAATATATTAACTTATAATAATAACTTTTTCGGTGTCTGTTCATTTTCTTGGCACTGAAATGACCAGGGTGGTTAACCCTTTCACGCTCTGCTTTGTGGAGGCAGCTACGTTTTTCTCTGACACGCTTGTTCTTCATGCTTGTTCCAGTTTGCCATGGCATCAGCAAACTGATTTTAAAGAGAATGACAGCAACTGATCTGATTGGCCTTCATTGAACACTTGAAGCAGCTACATGTCAGTGTATTCTCTGAAATGTAATCAAGAGTATGTACATATGACATACTTAGGATTTATGTTGCTCTATTTTGACATCCTACACGCAGCTAGCAAACGCAAGTGCTAACAGTATCGCAGATCAAAACTGGGCGTGTCTAACTCCATTCCAGTAATTTTGTGACACAAGGCAAAAGCACAGCTGTGGGGGTGTCATAAAAAGGGTTGGACTAAGATGAATTAGTTACCTGGGGGAGTGGTGAGGGTTTGCAGTAACACATAGCTGCATCAAGGTATCACCTATATCAGCAGTATTTGCCACGGAGGAAGTAATCTCACTCCAAAATAAAGTAAGGAGACAGCAGGGTCTAGCTGAGCTGTTATTCTGCCGCTATATTGATATGCTTTTTTCATTTTCCTAAAGCTTTTTTTCCCCAGAATCCTCAAATGTTGCTATAAAGAATAATTTATTTGGCCGAGTAGGCTAAAATATATCCAGTACTTCAATCAAAAAGTGTCTAGTAAACCTAAAATGTTTATTAATACATTCAAATAGTTCTGATAGTTCAACAAACTTCAGCAAAGTGGAAAAGTGAGTGGAATTAATAAAATTCTCATGCTGGGAAATAAAAACCATAATGCTGAGGACAATAATGCAGTAAGTGCTGAAATACTGGAATTATGCCATGGCATCATTCAGTATTGGATTAATTTTAATTGAAATGAAGTCCTAAAAAACTGTTCAAATATTTGTAGGAATAATTTGATTGGCTCACAACATTTGGCTCCTAAAGTACGGGACAATTAACAAGTAAATGTCTTTCTCTTTTGGTTTTGTCCTTCCTAAAACAATTTACCACCCTGTGACCTGGATGACCTTTATCGGAGTTTTCACTGTGGTTGAACTCAGCATGTATTCTTTTCAGCTGTGCCAGACTGTATTCCAAAATGAATCTCAGCAAAACCATAATTGCAATATTTTTGTTGGCAAAAAAATACATAAAATAACATAAAATAATAAATGAACCACTCATTTGGTTAAAAAAGGTTTTTCTTCCATTTTTCATGCTTAAATTTTTTTCTCACTCTAATGTAAATGCTTTCTGTAGTATTTCCTTGTGTAATACCCTCCAGAGTTCTGCCTCCTCCAAAAAATCCTGAGGAATTTGTCTTCTCCAGTTTCAGAAACTGTTTTCTTAAGAGGTGATTTAATGACGGTCAAGAGAAAAATGCCTGGCATTTAACACCTTATTTCACGTCACCTTACAATATACACAAAAAGACATTGGAGTTAAGAAAGAAACTGACAGTATACCAATATTTGAAAATAAATTTGCTTGATTTGATAGCAAACGGTCAGTATCACATCTTGATGAGATTAAATGTGTCCTTAAAATCCTTCTCAATATGTTTGAATTTAAATGCCACGGTCAATCGCATTGTTTCCAAACATCAACATTGATTCTCCACTGTAACAATAATAGAAATCTCAGATATTCAGCCTGATTAAGCAGTATAAAAATAATAATCAGACTTACCCCAAGAGACTTAAGAACTGTAGAGCTGAGGAGCATCCGCCAAAGCCCACTTGGGAGTCACTTGCTGATTGAAACAAAAATATTACCCACACACTTAAGGAATGATATTCCTCTCACATCCCATTTATGGACAGGCATCGGACTATATATAGCATTTATCTCAGCTTTCCATTACATTTTTACAGGAAGCAAATACTGTCTGTACTGATGTACACGTAAGAATCCAAATAAAATATTTGAACCTTATTCTATAAGCTAAACTGAAGTCGTTGGTCATGTAAAACAGTATTCATAAATATGATGACGTGCATTGGTGCCCATATTTCAAATGAATGACAAAGAAAAAGACGATTTGATTTGCATGTACTTTCACAAAGAACATTCGTGTCGTAATGCCACACAATGGCCACAATCATATTAAGTGTACTAATGTAAGTGTGTATGACTATGACAGAAATGAACAACTCAACCTCCTCAAATAATTGTTCAATAAGGCATGTCACCGCTAATTATGTCAAAATAACATTTTTTTGAGTTTGTACTGAATGCATTTCATTTTGCTTCATACTGTAACATTGTTTCACTGCTGAAACCTTTTTAGGGTTCTAAAGAGAACCCACGTCTCCAGTGAAAACACTTGCCAACAGCTATTTTTAACTAGTGATTAGGTTTTCAGAAGTGGTCTGGTAGGTGACAGATATCAATGTTACTTACAGTAGCCCCACAAGTAGAGATGAGCGTCCTTTGAAAAATAAGTTCTTGAAAGGGAATTGGAAGTAAATGCTTGATTATTTTGAGTTAATATCTGTTATAGCAAAAATAATGCAAAATAACAAACAACAAAAAAAGATTGCTTATACGCTGAATATATTAGGATATGGTGTCATATTTCTGACCTGCTAAGCCAAGTCCACAGCTGACCTGAGTTATATGCGGATGTTTCACACGGAGTCACTCCGAGTCGTGACACTTTTTGCCACAATTTCCATTTGTTTTCGATGCAAATTAATATTTATACCTGTCCTGAGATATACTCCTTGTTATAAATTTTGTATTTAGTGTTATATGTTTTGTATTTTTTAATATTTCCTTTAAGAATTTCAATGGGATAATTGCCCACTTTGGCGACTCATTTTATTGTCACACTATAAAAATGTCATACAGGCATACCAGAAATGTTTCAAATGACAGAAATAACAAACCCATGGATCATGTAGTCAAATGAAGACCCAATCCACAATTGAATTAAATGTACCAATTATTGCTAATTAAAGAATTAACATCAGACCACTGCTATTAAATGAGATGCAGAACATATCATTATTAATCATTTCTATTTCAAAACCTTCACGCTGATGCTAAATCTGGCCAATCCTTGCCTAATGACGTATTATGCTATTCATGTCGCAACCCTTGCATGAATCACTTGAGTGTCTCTTCGCAATTCAGCAGCTAGCATGTCCATTAAGTGCGCAAAACGGCAGTATAACAAGTATTTAAGCCCTCTAGTTCATGTACAAGCAGCTGGATAGCAAACTCACTTCCATCGTTAGCCATTATCCGAGTCAATACTTAGTTTCTAAACTCTTTTGTTTTTGTTTAATGCAACTAGCACTTTAGTCAAAGCGTTTTCCTCAGGAAGTCATTCAAATCATTTAGTTGATTCAAACAAGCCTCCAATCCAAATCAGGTTCCAGGATTGGGATTGATTTCAAGTTAACTCAACTCCAGTCTGTTCCTGTTCCTCTACTCAAGTTATCAAAAACAAGCTTCCAATCTTAATCAAAACTGCGCTCTTGCTGACCCATCCAGTTTGCTCTGCTTGTCCAGCTTGTTAGGAACAAGCTTCCAATCCTGAACTGGATCCAGGACTGGGGCCACATTCCCCTTAAGCAAACTCTCCATCCTCTGAAGCAGTTCAGTGCTGGCAGAGCCTGTGTAACAACTTGCAGCATCCTAGAAGCCTGGCCAGCAATTGCAGCGCAAGCTTAGCCTATTACAATTTTGCTGAACTGTCTACCCTCCTCAAGGTTTCGCCACCAATTTCTACTGTATTGCTGTTGATAAACTACGGGTTGGATTGTGCTTCTGCCTCTGCGTTTGATTTCTCTTCTGGACCATAACAATTCAAGGCTTTATAACCCAGGAGTTGAGCACCACAGTGACTGGGAATATCATTTAACCCATTAAGACCTGATGCGACATCTGCGTTGCACTCGCTTTAAAAACGGAAGGGACATGAATATCATATATATTTTATAAATATATATATATATAATTTTTAAGAAATGTGAATGAAGTGCATCATGAGGTGCCCTAGGTCTTAATGGGTTAAATGACAAAAAACCCTTGATTATCATTTTGTTTTTATTTACAGTGTGTAGCGGGCTGCAGGATGGTGTGGGCGGGGGTTTCAACCCCAGACTCCAGGGTAAGAGTCAAATGCGCTGACCACATCGCCAAAGAGCCAGGCTCGTTGGCAAGGTAGCCAGGGTGCGTACTCATTAGGAGACATTTCTAGTGGCAGGACCCATCAACTGCCACATCTCGCCCCCTCTTTCGGGAGCGTGTCCTCCAGCTCCATGCTTTACACATTCTACCATCCATTGGGATTCCCTGAATCCTGCCGATTACGCCAGAATGTGGCAGGCCGAAGGAGGGCCTGGGCGGGGATTTTCCAGGGCGTATACTTATTAGGAGACATTTCTAGTGACAGGACAGTCACAAGTGCAGTGAAAAAGTATTTGCATATCTGTCAGACTTATTGTTTCAGATCATCACAAAAAATTGAATATTCCATCCCAATTTTGAAATAGTTGGCACATGTAAAATGCAAATAAAAGAGCTGATGAACAGGATACAGGATAAAGTCCGTTTATCCCATGATATTAGGAAAACTTTATGACAGCACATTATTTGATATTGTAGAACTTGAATTAAATACATATTTAATTTTACTGCGATATACTGCGACTGCAAAAGAGTCCAAAAAGTTGACAGTCTAACGTTTATCATTGTGTAAACTTGTTGTGTCTTTTGATCACACTCATAAAGTATTTGGGCATTGAGGATCTTTGTTGATCAAATCTAGGGAGCAGAATTTTGCCCCATTCCTCCATTATACAGGTTGTCAGTTGTGCAATTGTGTGAGGCCTTTGTTGGCATGTACAGTACATTATTTCATTTCATATCGCGCAATTCATTCTCAGATGGAGATGGATCAGCACTGCAGGAATTCCAATCTAGCACCCCCACCCTGCTTATCCAGCCATGCACTTATATTCCATGCTGAATTTGGTTTGGCATTGCCTTCATGCAATCTATATGGCAGCGTATGTCGCTCCAAAATTTAAACGTATCTTTCCGCATTAATGGTGCCCTTGCAAATGTGCAAGTCACCCATGCCATGTGTACTGACACATCCCCATACCAAGACAGACTCTGATCTTTGAACCTGATGTTGATTTAACCTTGGGTGTTCCTTATCTATGGTCCAGAGAAGATGGCTGCTGTTTTTTCCAAAAAGCATTTGAAATGTTGACTCACCAGACCACACAGCATGCTTGCACTGTGCTAACTGTCCATCTCACATGACACTGACTCCAAAGAAGTCAGCCGCACTTTTGGATAGTGTTGACATTTGGCTTCAGCTTTGAATAGTACAACCTCAACTTGCCTTTAACTGTGATTGCAGAGGTGAATGGTGTTGACTGACAAAGGTTAATAAAAGTATTTCGGAACAGATGTAATGATATCCATTACATTTCTTAATACATTGCTCAAGACAGGGACATCTGAAGGACTTCAGATCATACATATTCATAAGTAGTTTCAGCTGCCATTTCAATTACAACCCCAATTCCAAAATAGTTGGGACGAAGTGTAAATTGTGAATAAAATCAAAATGCAATGACTTTCAGATCACATGAGCCAATGTGTTATTTACAATAGAACATAGATAACATTTCAAATGTTGAAACTGAGACATTTTACATTTTTATCCACAAAATGAGCTTATTTCAAATTTTCTGGCTGCAACAGGTCTCCAAAAGGTTGGGACACAGGCAAAAAAGGGCTGAAAAAGCAATTAATATATATGAGAATCAGCTGAAAGAACATTTAGCAAGTAATTAAGTTAACTGGCATCAGGTGTGTAACATGATTGGCTATAAAAGGGATGTCTTAGAGAGGCTGGGTCTCTCAGAAGTAAAGATGGCCAGAGGCTCTCCAACCTGTCTTGTGTCAAAAAATTGTGGAATTCTTTCACAATTACAGCACCGTGGGCAACTATAGTTGCCCAATGATGTAAGATATCAATGTCAGATGCTGTTGAAAACCTATCAGGTGGCAACTTGTTTAAAAGAGCTCCCCTGCGGGGAAAACAAATCGCCACAAAATATATTCAGCTCTGAGCAGTTTACATTTTTAATTCCTTGAAAATGTAAAGGAGCAAAAAGGGAAAAACAATGTTATTCAACATCAAATTGCAAAGGCTTTAGGTCTCATCATCGAATATACAATCAGAAATGGAAAAAGAAAGGGAGATGGCCGAAGCCTTTACTGGATCCCGTGAGTTGCCCTTAGCCAATCACTCACGGCATGATTCTGTCATGAGTTACTAAATGGGCCCAAACACAAGAAACCACTGTCTGTAAACACAATGCCATCCTGAGAACCTGAAATTATCATGCAAAAAAGGAAACCATTCAGCATTGTCTAAGCGCCGCCATGTTCTTGGGCCAAGGCTCATTTAAAATGGATTTTCTTAAATGGCAAAGTGTATTGGTCAGCGAGTCCAAAATTGACATTTTGTCAAATCAGGGGTGTTGTGTCCTCCAGTTTAAAGAGTTAAAGACCACCCCTCCTGTTATCAGCGTTCAGTTCAAAATCCAGCATCTCTGATGCTATGGGATGCATTAGTGCATATGATGTGGGACTCTTACATGTTTTAAAGAGCACCATGAATGCTGAAAAGGTGTATAAAGGTTTTAAAACAACATAATCCCTCAGATGACATCTATTCCAGGGAAGGCCTTGTGTATTTCAGCAGGACAATGCAAAACCACATACTGCAGTTAATACAAAATCTTTAAATTTTAACAGTCCTGATTGAACTAAACAGTGCATTCCTGACCTGTTCACCAATTGAGAACATTTGGCCTCCGTAAAAAGGACCCAAAACTCTCCAGCAGCTGGGAGCCTGTATTAAACAAGAGTAAAGATCAAATTCCAATGGCCAAACTCAAGAAACTTGTCTCCTCAATGCCCAAGCGCCTCCCCCGTGTTCAAAAGAAGAGGGGATGCTATGCCATGGTAAACAGGCCCTAGTCCCAACTTTTTTGAGACCTGCAGCAGCCATCAAATTGAATGAGCTCATTTTGTGGCTAAATTGTAAAACTTCTCAGTTTCAACATTTGCTATGTTATCTCTCTTCTATTGTGCATAAAATACTGGCTAGTGTGATTTGAAAGTCATTGCGTTTTGATTTTATTCACAATTTACACTTTGTCCCAACTATTTCGGAATAGGGGTTGCATATTACAAACATTTTCCAAAATACTTTGATTTTCTTAAGTGAACATTGTTATTTCCATAAGGATTATCATCCATTATATGCATCCAAATTGATAAGGGACAATGCCTTTTCTTGGGGCTCCTTTCATACTATAATACGACTCACCTGTTTCACATCACCTCATTATTGCAATTTTTTTACCTAATTATTGGCTCCAGCGCCAACTTTTGGAGTTGGTTGCGATCACCAGATTAGCAAATATTTTAAATAAGCAATTGAATTCATGAGTTAAAGCATCAAATTTGTATAGTTCTGGTGTTTTCAATTTAGTAAGACGTGAATGGACTTTTCACATCACTCTTTTTTGATTTTATTTGTATTTTTCAATATAGGCCAACTTTTTCAATATTCCATACAAGAAAAGAAAACCTAAATTAATAAAAAAGTTTGTAAAGGATCATTTAACTTACTGAAGAAAAAAGATCTCTACCTCCAGCAGGCCCTGTGTGATATAGTGGTAGCCCACTTATATACTCAATCAGCCAATTAAAAAATTGAATTGATAATTAATTTCAATTAGTCCAAAAAGGCTTAAATGTCAATTTAGGTCCCAAAATAGAAACTTTTGTGAGGGCTGAAAGGTCTTCACAAGTAGTGCACTATTGCAGTGAAAAAAATTCTCAAAAATATTTGAGGGAAAAACTAATGTTAGTCTGATGTTACATAACCATTTTAAACGCTCTTTGGCTCCAGCCATGTTCTTCATTTGGAGAACCAAAAATGGCAATAAAAAAATGCTGAGGCCAGTTCTCCAAATGAAGAACATCTTCAGCAGTAGTGAATCTTAATTTAAAGTACAAATTAATTTTCATACTCTTTGGGTTGGCATTATCCATACTATGTTCTAACCTGTTTGAACAAAGAGGCTAGAGTAGGATCTGAAAAATATTAAATAAAGCAACAATCACTTTGCCTGTATTTATGTCGATGGGCATCATTAAATTGCTTATATTTCAGTAAGGCTTGGTATATTTGATGTAAATTCAGATATGAAAGCTGAGACCAGCCTAATAATGAGCTACTTTTTTAAGAAAAGCTGGTGCCCTGAGCTCCAACAATAAAAGTCAAGGACACACACCAATAACGTTAGCCCAATTAATATCTTAAATATAGGGTTTATTTTGAATCATGAACAACTTTCATTGCAAAAGCTATTGAAGACCCTGCTGTCTAAAGTTTGATTATTTTGAACTGCAGTATAAAAGTAATGCACACCTCAGATTTGTGAGGTGGCGTTTGATAAATCCAGTTTTTCCCAGGAGATCCCACTGCAAAAGGGCAAAAGATGCAGTCCCCACATACCCGGGCCAATTATCAACAGAAAATGAACAAATCACGCCATGCCCCGTATGTCCCTGGGGTTTCCCGGGATACAAGTGCATTAATACATGAAAATCACTCACTTTTTTTGGAAAATGGAAAAAAATGTTCAATAGCCAATCTTAAGTCTTGAAGAATTATAAGCCACACAATAAACCACGGCCATGCAGATTTAGATAATTTAACAATTCATTTGATTTGAGTTAATGACTGACCTTTTTCAAGAAAGAAGGAGTGCAACACTCCTTTCTCCATGCCAGTTAGCAACAATAGATTATTTGCCCATCACCATGTTTTTTTATAGAATAGGCAAGATTAGTCCCACATTTTAATTTCTCAAAAAAAGCATTAAGTTAGCCTCTATTTGCCCATCATTCCATATTTTTTCAACACTTGATTATTATCATTAAAAAAATAACCAGGTTGGGCTATGGCTAATGCAGGTTTTTTCAATAATACCATTAAGAATTTAATAAAATGTGTCAGAATATCATTTTTCTATTATCAATTAATATTTTATTATAATATTTTTTTTTGGCTAGTCTCATAATAGTTGTCAGCCTGTTTTTTATATACCTTGTATTTTTTCAGCAATACTTGTTCTGAATTTCATAAAATACAATCTAGTTTTTTTATAAATCTCTCAATAAAGTTCAGTTGAGCCTATTTTTTTATATGCAAATTGTTTTTCTTTTTATAAAAGAATTTTGAATTTAAGCCCTTTGTTATCCAAGGCTTTTTTTATGAAAATTGCATTTATGATTAATAATCTTTAATGGACACTGTTTATCATAAAGTGATAAGTAGGTATTCAAAAATGAATCATAAGCTGCATTTACATCTTCAACATAAACCCCTTTCCATTCTTCTTTCAGAAGCTCATTCCTAAACTGGTTTATTGCTTCATCACTTCTAACTCTAACATATCTTTTGAAACTCTGCATATCGTTTTTCTTTATATGACAAAAAAATTGAATTGATAATAAATTTCAATTAGTCCAACCACACCCAGGCTTAATTTATGTCAATTCTAGCAAATCTTTTTGCTTAAATAGAAACTTTTGTAGAGGGCTGAAAGGTCTTCACAAGTAGTGCACTATGCTGCAGTGAAAAAAAATTCTCAAAAATATTTGAGGGAAAAACTAAGTGTTAGTCTGGAAAAGGTTACATAACCATTTTAAACGCTCTTTGGCTCCAGCCATGTTCTTCATTTGGAGAACTGGCAAAAATGGCCAAAAAATGGGAGCCAGTTCTCCAAATGAAGAACATCTTCAGCAGTAGTGAATCTTAACAGGAGTACAAATTAATTTTCATACTCTTTGGGTTGGCATTATCCATACTACCTTGTTCGCTAACCTGTTTGAACAAAGAGGCTAGAGTAGGATCTGAAAAATATTAAATATTGCTTGGCAACAATCTACGCTTTGCCTGTATTTATGTCGATGGGCATCATTAAATCAGGTGCTGCTATATGTTCAGTCAGGCTTGGTATATTTGACGTAAATTCAGATCACAAAGTTGAACGTAGCTGAGACCAGCCTAATAATCAAAAGAGCTACTTTTTTAAGCCCAGCTGGTGCCCTGAGCTCCAACATCATAAAAGTCAACAACAGGAGTCAGCACACACCAATAACGTTAGCCCAATCTTTAGCAAAAAACAATATCTTAAATATAGGGTTTATTTTGAAGTCATGAACAACTTTCATTGCAAAGGCTATTGCAGACCCTGCTGTCTAAAGTTTGAGCCTATTTGTGAACTGCAGTACCATCTGCCCAAAGTAACTGCACACCTCAGATTTGTGAGGTGGCGGCTTGATAAATCCAATGAGTCTTTCCCAGGAGATCCCACTGCAAAGAGGGCAAAAGATGCAGTCCCCACATCGCGGGCCAATTATCGTCAACAGAAAATGAACAAATCTCACGCCATGCCCCGTATGTCCCTGGGGTCATTCCCGGGATGGCCACAGATAAGTGCATTAATACATGAAAAGTGCTCACTCACTCGGATGGAAAATGGAAAAAATGTTCAATAGCCAATGCCTTAAGTCTTGAAGAATAACTAGAGTAATTTGGAGCCACACAATAAACCACGGCCATGCAGATAGCGAGTTATTTAACTCCAATTCAATGACTTTGAGTTAATGACTGACCTGGCTCCAAAACACCATCAACGTCATTTCCGCAGTAAATTAGCGAAGCCAAGGCTGCGTTCGAATAGTAAAAAAAAAAAAAATACGTTTTACGTCCTGTCGTCTTATGCCCAACGACTTTTCATTAACCTCGATGGAAAATGTTATGAAGTTGTAAGGAAAGGTGTGAAGGAGAATTCATAATGGCTTATGAAGCCAACCACGCTGCTAAGAGAATCTACATGCTCTTACAATTGGCGAAGTGATCATGTATCTCTTGCCCGTCATGGTCATTTTTTTCATGGTAGGTTGGATGGCTGGTTTTGGTTTTATATATTTCTGCCACACGGAACTGTGGGATGGTGTTGTCTCCTGTCTTTCTGTAAAGGATGATTCAGTGCACCCTACGCTAAAGGGGATAAGTTAGGAAGCACTGAGACACCTTTCCTTAACATTTAGAGAATTCAAACACACATCATGGCTGCCAGGTATATACTTCTGGCTCATTTTCTAGGAGTTAGGAGCTTTTCAAAGCAAGAAAGACTATTAAATTAACACACAGCCTTAGAGTATCTAACTAGTGTAGGGTTCCAGGAAAACTGGGTCTTATGATGACCGGAGCCGTTAAGCTAGTTTATTGTTTTTCTCTCAAAATTAAAACATTTGCCTTCTGAGAAAAGAACAAAAAAAAATCAAAGATTTCCACTGTGTGCAATGGCTTGGTTTCCCGTGATAAAAACGAAATGGCTCCTGCTCTTGAGTTCTCCCGACTATATCTAGGGACACTACAGAAGCCTTCTGCGATTTTTTCGCACAAAGCAGAATGAAAAGGTCGTCCACGAGCGGTTAGTTTTCGCTATATTTTACGGTAAGGCAAGTGTCAGTCTAAAGAAAAACTTAATTTTATGTTTATTGATGTGAAGACTAACATTTCTAACCATGAACAGGCAAATATTTGGAGAACCCTTGCATGTGACCTTTAAGCTGCACATTGCTCTTTAAAGGGGACCTAATATGCTGTTTTTTTTTCTTCAAGTAATAATATCCATGGATGTCTGTAAGGAATATTTATGTACTTTTCAGGAAAAAAAAAAACAAAAAAAAACAAAAAAACTGAAAAATCCATGATTTCAAGGCAATTTGATTCATTTCATTCCTCACCTCTTGAAAAACTATAGTGCCATAATAATGACTTAAAATTCTGGCATCAAAAATAAAATTTGGCAATGAAAACAAACTCTGACACGAATAACTAATCATTGGCTTTGAAACGCGTTTATTGCAAAAAGTTGTATTGGCACTGAATTAAGGATTGGCACTGAAAGACAAAATACAGGCTTTAAAATATTTTAAGTTCGATTTTTTGCGCAAAAATTCTAAAAACTTTTAAGATTTTTTCCTTTCTTTTTACGATAACTGGATCTCAGTTTCAACTATGTGTCTCCGTTTTGGCGTGGAGGGGAGGGTTTGATATATATTCAATACACATTTGTTGGTAACAAAGAAGGTACCATGTAATGAACAAAATATAAAGCAATAGCTTGGGTGACCATAATTTGTCTCATGCAAAGAGACACATTCCCTTCATATAGAATTGATCAGAATGTTGACCGTAATCTGTGGAATGTTGTCCCTCACCCCCTTCAATAGCTGTATAATGTTGCTGGATTTTGGAGGGATACGGTGAACACCGTTGTACGTCTTGGGCTGATGACACCGTTATTTACTTATCAGCGCCCTCTGTTGATAAAGCTGGGTCTTACTTAAAGTCAGATTTTCTGGCTATTCAAAAAGCCCTGATTGAACTGAAGCCTTTTTACTAAACCCTGAATAGACTCATTTCATGCTCTCCACCAGATCCAAAATGAAAAAAAAAAAAAAAAAAAAAAAAAAAAATCTACAAGTTTTACAACCAGTTCAATAACTGGAGATTTAACTTTAAAAGTTCCATGTTATAAATACCTGGGTATCTGATCAGATGAAAAAATAATCTTTTAGAAGTCATGTTGGACAAATGAACTTTCATTACTCAGGCAGCTATGCAAGATTTTCCTGCAATCAACATGCCAATTGCCTGATCTCTTAAATCTCGAGGCATCCGTGACCCCATCATGCTGAATATGAATTATCTTCACTGTGGAGAAATGCGCGCTAACAGCAATATAAACAACTGCCTGGGCAAAATTTGAAAGAAATAAGACCTTTGTGCACATGGACAAAATCTTTGATGTATTATTGCAAAAAAATTGCAGCAAAAATGTAAGTGTTGCATTATAATTAGCTGAATTAATGCTGGCAAAATTGTAGTAACGGGTGAAAAGACGGGCCTTCATAATTCATTTGTGAGTATTGTACATTTCTGCATACTTACTGATCAATTTGTTCCTGAAAGAGTGAAAGACTCAAAAAAAAAAAAAAAAAAAAAAGTGAAAAATTTCCTTTCCATCCCTAACGGGAACAAAACTCTCATGTTGGTGGCAAATTGTCCCTGCAAAAACCAAGCACAAAAAAAAAAGTTTCTCTCATTATGAGGTTGACTGTGTTTAACTAGGAAGCCATTTAACCGCATATGTAGTCATCACTCCCTGATTGGTTATTCTTGCTGACACAGACATGGCCAGTTGCAGATTTGGCTGCTGCCAGCTGATGGAGACTTTGACTTGAGTTTACTGCTTAAACTTGTTTCACTAACGGATGTACATATAAAATGAATTCCAGCTCATGAGAGTGAGAGGCATAGACCTTTAAGTCAATGAAATGCCAACTTACAAAACTTCAATTGAATCATATAAAGTGTACTCATCTTGAATAGGACTGGATTATTCAGTAATAATTCACCTCTCTAGTCATCATTTCCCAACAATCAGTTTCATTGTTTTATATAATATGATGCCAGTAACATGGCCCCTTAATTGATGGCCATCATCAGTGACATTTCTATTTATTCTTTTCGCTGGCATCTTGGTTTCTAATTTCCTCTTCATTAACCAAGCCTCCAATGCAGAAACATCTGGTTGCTTAAAAGTCGGAATTACTACTTGCCAATTCGTTAAATTAAAGTATCTCACTTGACAAGCTAATCTTGACAGCACTTTAATAATGGTACCTGCATCTATTTTGTGCTCTTATAATTGCAGTTGTAATAAAAACATCAGATGAAGGCATTTTCACAATTTCCATGATTCCATGTTACTGTATAATACTATTTCTATATCTTTTTTCAAAATTTGCTGGTCAGGGGTGCGTTTCCCAAAATCACAGATGCTAACTGACATAGTTGGGGCCCATTGACAGTGAATGGACGAACTATGTAAGTTGCTAACTAATTAGCAACTACGCCTCTGGGAAATGCGGCCCAGGTCAGTGAGACAGCGACATAATTTGAATAATTTTGGCTCAACATTTGCAGTGGATTTAAAATGAAATAATCAAGATGTACTTGAAGAGAAAACTTTCAGTTTTAATTGAGGGGCTTTTGGAGTCCACACCATTCAGCGATCCTGAGCTCAAATATTTATAGATCAAACAGTAAATTGCAGCACAAAACCAGTAACTGAAGAATTGGCAATCAATACACGTTTTTTTTTTCCCTCTGCAAGAAACCAATCATCACCATTCAGGACTAACAGACTGCTGTGAGAAAGAGACTTGCTCCCCTGTGAAGTGCTGTAAAATCGTGCCATAGCACTGCAGATCACCGGGACGCAAGGATTAATCAATGCTCAGGATGTCATTAAGATTATATCAAGGCCTGTTATTAAAAATATAGCAAAATGAGCAAGATTTGGCATTGAGCATATTTTCTTGGACCTGTTAACTAATCCAATTTGAAGCAATAGGACGTGACATATTGGCTTAAGTCACTTCTGCGATATCGCCACGACGACAGCCATGTTTAAAATTAGGTTGCCATAACAACAACTGTAGTCAATCTTGATTCCTCACATGAATTTCGAGCATGTATTAAAACAGCTTGGAATAGTGTAAACAAGCTTTGGCAACCACATTGGAATTCTAATTTGGACCTTTCTCGATAAATCCAGATTTCCTGATTGGCAAAAAGACATCTAAAATGTGATCTTCATTGCTTAAGAAGTTTTAGAGAAGAAGATTTTCAATATTCATGAAATATAGTAACATATCCTAATGACAGAGGCCAAATGAAGCTCAAAGAACAACACACAGCAAAATCCAGAATACAATGTCTTGAGTTTTGCTGTGTCACGCCTACAAACTATACTTCAGCTGAATCGCTGCAAAAACAGTTGACACGAGTCAAGTGGGAGTTTTCAAGATGGCCGCCATGGCATCCACATGTAATATCTGATCAGAATGCCCCAACGAACTATAGCTTTTTTTTTTAACAATATTTATGAAAATTAGGGGTGTGGCCAGCTGACAGCAGTCAAATGAAGGTCAAAATGGAACCTACATCCAAACCTGGAATGTATGTGTAGAGTCTTGGAGCTTAGTATGCACATATCATGTTAGTTGAATTGCAACAGAAATGATTGTTCAATAAGTGAAAAGGGAATCATCTTAAAATTCGATCAGAATGCCTCGAACAAACTTTGATGCACTCATGAACAGGAATATGCATGCCAGCTTTCAGCGTCCTTAGTCAAGTAGTTTTGGAGAGAATTTTTAAAAATATTATGAAATGTTGGGGTGTGGCCTTATAACAGAGGTCAAATGAAGGTCAAAATGGAAAGAACATCAAAACCTGGAATTGATGTGTTGAGTCTTGGTGCTGAGTATGTACACATCGCATTTCAGATGAATTGCTGCAGAGATGATTGACCAATGAGTGAAAATGGGATTTTTAAAATGGCAGTAATATTTTATCTTAGACCAGAATGCCTTGAACAAACTTTGATATAGTCAAGTGTGGGAACATGCATGCCAAGCTTCAGCTTCCTTGTTCATGTAGTTTTGGAAAAGATTTCTAAAGATATTGATGAAATGTAGTGGTGTAGCCTGAAGACAGAGGCAAAATCAAAGTCAAAATGGAACTTACACCAAAACCAGGAATATCGGAGTTAAGTCTAGGTGCTTGGTATGTACACATCCCTTTTCAGCTGAATTGCAGCAGAAATGATTGACAAATGAGTCAAAATCGCATTTTCAAGATGGAAGCCATGGTGGCCATATTTGATAAAAGATCACATCTCAAAGTTTGGTGTCCTCATGGGTAGGCACATGCATGCCAAGATTCAGCTTCACCAGCCCAGTGTTTCAGAGATGTTTACATATGGGCGACGACCGACAAGCAGGTCACGACATAAGCCAACCGGGTCTTCAGTTCAGGTGAGCTAAAAATGTCACCAGAGGATTGTCTGGGACAAGGAAATAAATATTATACAGCCAACCTCACTATTTTAGCTGAAATAAATCCCCTTCCCTCGCAGTAATATCAGGTTGTCATGAGTAATTGTAATTCATTGTCACAGCGGAAGTAATTTCTTTTTCAACCAGTATTTGAGAGATGATTGTAAAACATCTTTGAAGTATCAGGTGAGGTAATGCTTCAAACTGAAAATAAAAATACTTGTAGCACTAAATTTTCCCTTCATTTCACTAAAAATCCTTGCAATGTTTTATAGAATTGCATTCAGGTTTGCTTTACAAAATAGTTCAGAAATGCTTACATTTACCATTTTTTGGTAATCGAAGAAATTTCATTTACCAACAGTACAGAAATATTTTCAACACCAAGCAGCTGTTGTCAATAGATTGTACAATCTAATTTTGTGTTTCCCATTCAAAATACTGTATGGTTTCATTTTCATCTTAAAATGAATTTTTCAAAAAAACCTGCTTATACAGCCTGACCCACTTATATCAAACCCATTTAAAATGGAATCTTTGTAAAATAAATCAATCACAAAAACCTTTTATTTACCTTCTTTATTGCAAGGGTCAAAGGTTTTTGATACATTGACCTGTAACAGCATTATTTTGAAGCCAACACTGATAAAATTATTCCATTTCCAGTTTTCAAAGGGCAAAACTGGGAATATGAAAAAAAAAAAACCCACACACTGCTAAAGGATAGCCAGAGATGGCAATTACCAGAGAGTTATTTTATTAAACATGGAACACAGAACCTCCGTCAGTTGAGAATGAAAAATTCACTATTGTTTGGCGTTTCATAAAATAGCTCTCTGGTAGTTGCATCTCTAGCTATCGTTTGTGTGCGGGGCCTTTTCATTTTCTTAGTTTTGCCTTTTCTTCCCTTATGCACCACAGGCTAATTCTTTTTTTAATTTTTCATTTATGTTTTCAATTTGGGGTGCAATGGGTACATCCCTTCTTTCTCAATTTTTTAACGGAACATGGATCTTCCAGAAGTAACAGACTGGGTCTTGCAATCCAGCAAAGCACCTGGGTTAAACCATGTTAAATCACCAGAGCTCCCCAGGCAACGTCTCAGAATTGTTGCAAATTATTGTCCAACATGCCAAAAGAAGGAATTTCAGATACATTTCCGTCCGTTGAGATCCGTCCATTTCAAAAATGGGAGCATCTACATTAATTACTTACATCTATCGAAAACCAAAAGACATTTATTGTCCACTTTTTAGATCCATTTTTTGCTTAGATCACATACATTCTGGCTTTAGGGTTTTCTTGCAATGATAGTTCACCTAGAGGGCTTTCTAAAATAAACATTTCCAACATGTTATCAATGGAAAGCCTTTTTTGCCATTTTAAAAATTTTTTATGAAAAGTCAGTTCAATGACCATAAAACAAAAAAATAGTAATACATTGCAAATAAAAAGTTTGCTATGAGACAAAATGGTATTATCGAAAACATGAAGGTACTCTTTAATGGTATATTCACCTTTGTTGGCGATAACAGTAACAACTGAATTCAGTCAAGACACTAATGTTACAGCTAACAATTTTCATGGAATTCTATTGAGTTCAATGATTTTAATGCATGATCAATTATCTATAAAACTGTGAAAGCCTATTCATTAAATATATAAAAAATGCATTAGAAATACTCAAATTTCAAACATCAACATTAGATGTGAGTAAATTAAGATATAGAAACAACTATTTTGCTCAAATGTTATACCACAGACACTGTGACGCAAATTGATCGCAAAATGATTTTAAGTATTAAGAAGCATAATTAGCATTTTAACCTACTTGTATGTTGGAAAGATGCATCATGAAAATATAAAACTTAATAAATCACAAGGTTGAGTAATTAAGACATGTTCTGTTGTAGATCATTGATATACAGTAGCAGTCAAAAGTCTGGACGATCTTGTGTTATATTACACTGTTTTAAGAGAAATTCAAGTGGTTTAACTTCTGTATATAACCTCAAATGGCATGTGGTAAGAGGTGCATAGTCTGAAGTTTGGCAAGAACAAGGTGCATCTCAACACAGAACGTTGACTGCTACACTTCTACCTCCCATAGCTTCATACGCCCCAAAAGTTGATCTTCTGCCCCCTCCTACAAGTGATCCTACGCGACCTTGATCTCCAACCCAGTGACCTCAAACACCTTATCAGATCAGCTACCCTTGTAGGAAGTTACCATGCCTGATTTAGCGAAAATCCCTCAACTCCTTCAGTAGATTTAGCGAGGAGAAGTTTTGTGATGGACAATATGATGGATGCACACAGGAATGGAAAACCAGAAACCATTGTGCCTCCCATTCACTGTGTGGCACAATAATTCACTTCACACTGAATGGTGTCCAGTTTTGGAATTTATGAAGAGGCCATATTCGGAAAAATAAACGTACAAGTAAATGATTTACATTTTCCAACAAGCCAGTCAGTCCCCTGCCAAAAAAAGGCGGAAACATGCTCAGATAGATGGATATGGCTGAGGTCAATAGAAAACAAGTGTTGCGACTAAACGTGGCTATGTCCCTCCCCCGCCAGGTCACGGAAATCGACTGGGGTCGGCGTATCACACTCATACACAGACTGAAGCCAAAGATGAATGAAATCGGTCAAACCGTTCTTGAGAGATCGCATTCACAACAAACGGGACATAACGAACGGACGGAACTGAATACTATGTCCCCCGCTCCGCTCGCTACCGCGGCGGCAGGGGACAATTAATCAGGCAATTTACAGGCTCACTGGACAAAAAGGTCATGGGAGAATCAAACCACAAGAGCATCACATCAATGGGAAAATCTCCAACTAAGTTTGAGTGAATGGTCATACTGTCCTGACATAAGAAATATGAGTATACTCACAAATTATCACAACAAATGGCAGTTGAACAGATTTAAGCTGAAAATCTCCATTTCATAATAATTTTAATTATTTTAAATATACATTTAAGCAATTTAAAATCAAATTTACTTATTAAAATGTCAAATTTAATTTTATTATGATCTATTGTTCAACATATGTAGGTCTGTTGACAGTGATATAGATCCAATAATTATTTAATCATGACAGATTTTATAAACCACTCCATTACTTTGGTAAAATTAATTGTCTATTTGACTTTAAGGGTCCCCATTGTAACAGCATATCAAATTATGTGTGACAGTAGCAAGATTTACTAGCAAATACTTTCTCAGGAATGTTCCATATACTATGAGGTCATTTTCAACCTTGAGCTGAGGACAATTTTTTATAAGTGTCCTCAACTTTCGTTAGTCTCAATTTATGAACGCTGTTCTCATTGGTTATTTTTAAAGCTACAATATTTGTTTGCCACTTAGGATATGATAAACGAGCTGTTTTTTTTTCATCAACAGATGTTTAAAAATGAATGCATAGGCTTATACACAGTATATATTATTAAACAATTGATCATGTATTAAAAGTAATCTACTGAGATTTTACCAAAAAAACTTTTTAGTTGAGATAATTAGTGTTCGCTGAAGAATACTGACTTCAGTTGTTCCCATGTCAGCACCAGTGAATGTGAACATACCATTCAAGAATGTCATCATTACCCACAGTACAAATTTGTTTAGCAAACTCTTCAGTTTTACCTGGTAGTTTGGCAAGACCTCACAATTTTCTGAAAATCCGTAACACCCACATCGTCAAAATGGGGAGTAATGTGGTGACATAAGAGAGTGGGGGAGATTGTATCCATTGTATGAGATCTGATATC
The DNA here is from genome assembly GCA_029692085.1 of Gymnothorax javanicus. Classification (NCBI taxonomy): domain Eukaryota; kingdom Metazoa; phylum Chordata; class Actinopteri; order Anguilliformes; family Muraenidae; genus Gymnothorax; species Gymnothorax javanicus. The sequence goes on from CM056200.1 coordinate 112,176,885, forward strand.
CTACTTCAGGCAGTGAGATCTGGACGCAGTGCACGGGACTCGAAACTATTGCACTGACCAGTTTTGAAATTAACAGAAATGTAGAAGCTGTGCATCTTCTGATGTAGTAACGAGACAGGGTTTCCATCGTCAGACACAAGGTTCCAGAGACTTCTGTATCCATATTTTATGCAGACCTCTTTTCCATTCTGAAAAATTAATTTAAAGGCAAAAGTTATCATGGAGAGGATTCAGCACAGTGTGAGAAGAGTAGTCCGTTCAGTCACATCTCATCTTGCTAACGAGGAGTTCTTTGGTAAAGTATGTGTAATAGATTATAAATAACGAACATCTATCAACACACACATGCAAAAAAATAGAAAACACAAGGAAAGTAGCAATGAATAACAATCAAAACCAAACAAGGAAAGCCTGGTTCAGCCAAACCCTTACACAGGGAGGTCAAACATCATTCGGACCACTGTATAATCACTAGGGATGCAGCGATTCGACTTTTAATTCCCGATACCAACACGATACCCGGCCCTTGGGTATTGGCCGATACCAGTGTTTGATTAATAAACTGTAGGCCTCACTGCACGCAAGAAACTGGGATCATTCTTTTATGAATGAGGCAACATCAGACTTGACTTAAACATCGCTTTCCTAACTTTGAAAAACAAATCTAACAAATAAATACTGACATTAATACACTGAATTGTTTATTAAAGAACAATATCTGATACCAGATTGGCTGTTTTTCGCCACTACCCGATCCAACCATTTGAGTCAGTATTGGACCGATATCAGTATCGATGCATCTCTAGCAATAACAATGGATTCTCCACAAAAACAAGACAAAACTGACACCTGGGCTCACTTCAACAGATCCAAAATTACGGAGAATGACATCAAAATGGAATTAACCGTTAAATTCTTTCACCATGAACCAAGTAAAACCTGGTTTAGCCAGACCCTGTGGGTCAGTTTAATCAGGAGAAATGTGAAAATCATAGGCTACAAGAGTTATGTCGGTCATATGCAAATTTGTGGGTCTTCACAGGGACAAAGAAGTTTCTCAGAAGGAGAAGATTATGAAATATAGCCTCTGGTGGAAGACTGACATTGTTGGTAAATCTGGCCAAAATTGTGCAGGGGGCAAGCTTAACATGAGCACATGCATATGTAATGATCAAACACCAGTGAGCAATCCAGGCTCAGGATGGAAAAGTCCTCCAATGTTTTTGTTCCAACCACCTGAATTTGGAATTGGATCACATTTCAGCCAGGAGTCTGAACTAATGTGAGCTGCCGGGTTAGCTCACTCGGTTAAGGCGCCGCATTTGCAGAGCAGTAGTGACTACCACGGCGCGGGTTCAATCCCCGGTCGTACCCACCGGCAGTGGTCGGCAGCTTTTTCAGAGCAAGCGCACGATTGGCAAAGCACTGCAGGGATGCAAATTGGGAATGGACTGCCAGGAGGAGATATTAAAAACGGTTGCTTTCTTCGTTGCTCAAGCGCCTCCTGTTGGCCAGCTGGGCGCCCGTCAGTGAGATTCTAAACTTGCTCATGTTCGGGTATCCACCGCCCTCGTTCTGAACTTGCGATAGTTTCGACCAATGAGTGTAAAGATGCAGGGGCTGACAGGCGCGTGCTTTGGAGGAGAGCCGCGAACTGTCTCTCTCCTGAGCTGGCAACAAGGGACCGCATACGAGCAAGCCTTGTTCATAGTTCTTGAATTGGGCATTCCAGATTTGGGTGGGATTGGATATGCCAAATTAAAAAAAAAAAAAACCAATGTGGAGATAAAACATGGCAGGAATTTTACTGCATGACCCTTTACTTTCAGGAATGTACACCTCTGCACAGCCAATAGCTTAAATCTTGGCATGGCATAAACTGCATACACGGGAGTGTATATGTTGCATTTATTGTTTTGAGTTTGACAAGTGAGGCCAAGTCCCTTGCAAGACTGTGGACTTTTTTATGCTGGTGGCATCTGTGTTCCCTACCAATTGAAAAGTGTAGAGTTGGTATAACAATTCAGCTGGCCCTGCATCAGAATGAGGCACTCAATTTGAGCAGTTTTGCACAAAATTTTCTTTTTTTAAAACTCATGGGCATTTACAGATATGTCAAGGTAATGTAAAAATTGCTGAATTTTACAAGCGTGAATCAGGTGCCAAGTTCAATGTACATATTTATTTTCCTAAATCAAGTATTTAGGTAAGGGAACGTTTAAATAGGTCAACTTTATTTGAGTAGCAATTCTTTAACTGAGTGAAATAAGGCATGGTTGTTTGTAGAGGTAAATTGCTGGATTCTGTGGGTCAAGACAAATCTTTCCATATAACCTGCTAACATTTGCATACTGGTAGATTTTTCACCCTTTTGAATTTTCTTCAAAACAGTATTTTTCACTACCCATCCTCCGATTTTTGAACAATCACCACAAAATGTTATTACCAACATCTTTGAACCAAGCCCAATTCAACATGCGCCATTTGCTAAACTTATGAGCCATACCAATATGGTGCACGGCCAATCCAATCCCTGCGTAACGTCACAGTCATGGCTAACTTACCATTAACAGAACAAATTAACTCCTTCAACCCCACAGCCCTCTACAGAGGGCTGACCAACATATTCCCTTCAACCCCAAATTCCTGTAGGGAAAATTCAAACAATCTGACTAATTGATTGGAACATATCAGGTTACATTTAATGGGATTCCAGAGATAACAGTAAGATACAATGTCCAGATAATGACCAGCCCTCTACAGAGGGCTGTGGGGTTGAAGGGTATAGTGATGCTAGAATATCTGGGGTTGAAAGAGTTAAACAAAGGAAACAGCGCAACACCGGTGACTTTACAAAAACCTGCCAACTAAACTAAGAACTGACATTTCGCTCAAACGATTTTGTGAAATTAGCAGTCTTGTGCCATTTCCTTTATTTAATTTAAACTTTACACTTCTTTGGATAGCAGTATGTGCAAAGACCTATACAAGGTGTGCAGATACTCCTTTCTATTTGAACATTAACAGAACAGCCAGCTAGCTACACAAATTCACCCTTGCTTAACTGAATCAAACACAGGGGTCAAAACAGAATCTGCTCTCCCATCACTCAGAACAGAAACTTACTTGTATTTGATCAGCCTCCCTCCTTGTACGAGTTGCGCACCTTCATTAGTCAGATGGCAAGCAAAAAGAAGCCAGTTCCTCGGCTGGACTTTGTATGCAAACCTCATGAACAGAAGTGAGTAACAGGTGAGGGCTGTAAGGAAAATAAACAAACAGATAGTAACTTTTTTTGTAAAAGAGACACAAGAAAAGACTGATTCAGAAGACATTTTTCCATTAATTTGCTAGTTCATAGCTTAAGATACTGAAATTAACATTTCTGATGTTAAGGCAAACCTACACAAAGAACACATTAAAAAAAAAAACAGCAGTGGACACTTATCAAAATAATTAAATTATCAAGTTAACATTCCATGAGTCAGTCACATTTCAGCTGAGGCATCAATAGAAATTATTCTCTCACCAAATGTCATTCTCCCACTGATAATCTCTGGGCTTTTTTTCATGTCAGAGAGAGCAGCAATGGGAAGACCCCAGTTAGCCACAGGTCCCCAGAAATGCTAGAATTCATAAGGGAAGAACACCTATTGTCATAACATTTACAGAGGCCAAAAACAAAAACGATATCCATGCTATTATTTCTTTCAGATTCCATCAAAACTACAAAGAAGAATGCCTGGTTAACTGTTAGTTGCTTACCGTGCTGCATCAAAGATTTTTCAACCGCATCACAGGTTTGGTCCCGCGAAAGAGAGACCCAAAAGAGGAAAAGTTACTTAAAAACTTGCATATCATTTAGCCAGAGCAGTTGATGACAACTGGCAAGCAGGATAATGTTTGACTTGATGAAAATCCATTATCAATGTAAACATTTGTAAATCAGTAATGCGTTTTGAAATAAGGAGGGCTTAACAAATAGAATGCGGTGCTTCAGGTGTTCTGACAATTTGTGCTCCCTTGGCAAAAAATGCTACCGTAATGCAAAGCGATCGTAAAGTCTTTGTTTTCGCCTAAATATTGCAATATGAATCAGTTTACAGGAGTAACTTTCTTTGTTAGCTTATTATAACATAAGCAGATCTTATTATGAGTTGGATAAGTTTGTTTGAAGATATATGCCCATATACGCCATAATCATCTAATTTCTGCATCTTCAGGAAAACCCAGCGCGTACATGCAAATATACATACGCTTACAAGTCGAAAGGCGCACTGAAAAAAAAACATCTATTTTTATGATTTTTGAAGATGCTTAAGATATGAGCGAAGAGACAGCCCGAGATTTTAGGTTTGCGCAAGCGCAGAACCCCGAGGTAGCATATTTTGATAGGTAGCAAGATTTGACAGAACACCGGTAACCCGACCGACCCTCCATAAGACACACCCACCCTTAAGATTTTAGACCGCTGTTCAAAAATGGAATGACCGGATACCAATCTGATCCTATTCCGCGTTGAGCTGCATCTGGATTTAGACTTTTCTTTCTTTCTTTCTTTCTTTCTTTCTTTTTTGCATCTCTATCAGACCTGCCCCCTATTTTAGCAGCACCAAATGCGCTAAGTAACTGAAATCAAACAAGACACTACTGACATTAATGACGCAATTGATGACGCTTCTTGTTGGCGACACATTTTATTTTAGCTAACACCACTCCAGGGAACGAGCAGTAGGTGTTCGTAAGTTAATTATATTTTGTTTAGATTACTCAAAAGGCATTTGCGAGCACAGGTATCTCGTAACATTGTCGCTCCCGTGTTCTCACATCTGTTCTCGCCGCCAACAACCACAAAAACTTTCAGGTGAAGGTCACCAGTTGATGCGTAACCAACTGGCCAAATAACATTAGCCTAGCAAAATACATTTCAAGAACACACGATTTATTGTTACCTCATCAAATAGTCCCTAAATTCCTTGCTTCGGAGATGGTCCACAGCTTTACGAGCCAAAGTGCCAGCCATTGTGCCGATTTTGACCTAATGTTTCAAGTAAAATTGTATGCTAGGTTACAGCTCACGTCAAACTGCGCCTTCCAATAACCTTATTTCTTCTTCTTCTTCTTTGGAGTGTCTTGGTGTTTTACACCTACTTATCGGTGCATTACCGCCACCAACTGGACTGGAGTGTGGAACAAGAGATTAGGCAGTAAAAAAAAAAAAAATAGATTCTTTTATCCAATTCAGTTTCTCTCAGGAACTTAATAATATCATGTTTTGTTTTACCTACTGATTTTCCCAAAAGCCCTGTTAATGTAAAGTTGTGGTATTTTGCCTTCTTTAGTGACTGGACAAGATTTTTCCTCTGGCTATCATGATATTTGCAGTGAAGTATTACATGTCCAACTGTTTCTGGCTGGTTACAGTGTGTGCAGTTTCCAGTGAGGTGCTTGCCTATTTTGTGTAATGTGTGATTAAGACCTGTATGACCTATTCTCAAACGCGTTATAATATTTTCTTCTCTACGTTTGAGGCCCATTATCCTCCCATCACCCACATGCCTTTGTATTTCATACAGATGCCTTCCAGTTTCACTGCTGTCCCAATATTCCTGCCATGCAGATTGTGTTTATTTCCTAATGGATGATTTAACTTCAGCTTTGCTTAGTGGAACTTGAATGTCTATCTGTGTAACTCGGAGTGTTTGCTTAGCCAAAATATCCACCTCTTCATTTCCTTCCACACCCGCATGAGCCGGGACCCAGATGAGTCGAGTAAATATGTCCTTTACTTGCATTCTATACATCAATAGGAATATTTTATTGATTATATCCATTCTGGATGCTGATCTGCCTGATCTTATGCTTGATAGTGCTGAGAAACTATCAGATGCAATAACCGTATTTTGCATTCCCTTCTCTTCTATCCACTGTAATGCCAGTAGTATTGCCAACAGCTCTGTGGTTTAAACCGATAAATGGTCTGATACCCTTTTCTTAATACGCGTGTCACTCACCTGGATGTATGCTGCTGCTCCTGCACACCCTGTATCTGGATCTTTAGATCCATCTGTAAAAATAAACACTGAATTTGAGAAATGCTGGTCAAAATAATTCTGGACTATGTACCATTCAGGAAGTTGTTCTGACTTTAACTTCAGTTCTTGATGTATTCTGACGTCTACATTTGGCAAAGGGAATAACCAGGGAGGAATGGAAGAAATTGGGACTGTGGGGGGCCCCTACTTCTTCTTCTTCTTTTCGTCTTTTGTAAATAGAAACCATGTGGTGCATTACCGCCATCTACTGTGTACTGTATACTATCTGTTTTCTGTGCCCATACCGCAGTCCACTAAATTAGGCGTATTTCAGCTGTGTCCGTTTGCAGTATCAGTCAGTCTGAAAAAAGAAAAGAAAAAAACTTTTTAACATCCACATTCCTAAGTCAACCTCATTCCTCCACATTTTCCTTCTCTAGAATCTGACCAGCACCGAATTATCTACCCAAAATTCTCTGTATATCTTCTATATATCTTCACCCTTAACATACACTACACCCAAAATCTCTCTTGCTGCATTCACCACCATCTTGATTCTCTCCGTTTTACTTTCTATCTCAATAGCAAACTTTAGAACCATTGAAATGTTTGTAAAAACCAAAAAACGTTTTCTGCCAGTTCTAATGTCATCTTCTATTCCTCTAATTTCTTTTCCGCTGGCTGAACTCTGGCCTGCTCTGTCCCCACCATTTCCTATCTGGTGACCACTCTCATAATTGCCTCTGCATATGAAATTTTACCCCGTACTCTAGTCTTTTTCATCTCTCTTTTTCCATTTACTTTCTTTGGCATTGCAGTGAACCCATCTCATGATTCCCGCCACAGTGAAAACATGCCCATGCCAACCTACAATCATCCTCTATGCACCCCTCCTTTCTACACCTTTTGTACAACTTTCAGACCACCGCAACATGCCGGCACTCCAGACACCAAAAACATCTTAGTGGAGCCCTTTCATACATCCTCACCCTACAACTAATATAATCTAAAATACTCTGTCTGGTAACTCACAGTTGAACTCCAGTAGCACAGACCAACTCTCCTGCACCTTTCCCTCGCTATAGCTTCTTAGCCACTTTGCCCCACACACTCCCTCCACCTGCAAAAAAGCATTTGATTCAAGCGACAGAGGAACGCCACTGATCACCTCCTTATAGGTTGTTTTTTTTTCTCAAAGGGAAACAGATTACCCTTATAAAGTCAAATTTTAAAATTTTCAGCGCATTATCCTGCTGTTTCATCATGCGGCATTCTACAATCACTAACCCTCCCCGTGACACCTTCACTGCTTTTACATTTCTGATTTCTTTTCTTTCTTTTTTTTTTTTTTTAATTTGGCATCTTCAATCCCGCCCGAATCTGGAATGCCCAGTTGGGGAACTATGCACAAGACTTGCTCATATACGACCCCCTGTTGCCAATTCAGGAGAGTGAAGACAGTTCACGGCTCTCCACCGAAGCACGCGCCTGTCAGCCACTGCTTCTTATGCAGTACACTCATTGTATAAGAATACGTTTTGTATCTTATATATTCATTGGTTGAATCCTCGCAAATTCAGAACGAGGGCGGAGGATAACCGAACGTGAACAAGCTAAGAATCTTCCTGACGAGCGCCCGGCTGGCCAGCAGGAGGCGCTTAAGCAACGAACAAAGCAACCATTTTTTATATAACCCTTCCCGGCAGACCCTTCCCAATTAGCATCCCTGTAGCGCCACTCCGAAAAAGCTGCCGAGCACTGCGGGTTGGGACTACCGGGGCTCGAACCCGCACTGTGATGGTCACTTCTGTTTCGCAATGCAATGCTTTAACCGAGTGAGCTATCCGTCAGCTTCCGATTTCTTTTTTTCACAAATTTCCCAATCGCATGATTCAATTTGCTCCACAACCCTTTAAATCTGCCTTGATTTCTACAACAAAAGTCTGTCCTTCATTTTCATTATCACTTCTTTTTCCTTTCCCTTTTCAATCCCTCCGCCAAAAAAAAAACCATTCATCTGTAATCCAAGCTCTGAGTCGAAAATCATGCAATTGAAATATTCAAAAACCAACAATTCGTAAATCTACTTAAATCTCCTGCCAATACCCTCATTTTGCTCCTTGGTCCTGTATAACAGTCAGTCATTATCTGATGCTTTTATATACAAAAAAGGAAAACAGCCCAGGCATTGACTAATTAGCACACACACATTCCTTAACTCTGGAGATGGCAGTTTCAAACCTCTGAAAAGCATTTGAAATTTTTGAAGCAACCATTGTTTCAAAACATTCTTAAATATTGTGAATCAGCATTTTCTACAAGTAGTGAACAGCGTACTAGCACAAACTTTTATTGCCATGGTTATAAATGTTTTTAACCAAAAAAGCACAGATAATCGCAGATGAGCCTCAGCAAAAGATTGCCATTATGATTTTAGTACCATAGTTAATAATAGGCCATTGCATTTACAAAGATACACAAAGTTGGCTAATTTGTTTGAATTAATTTTTTTAATTTATCGTTTTAACCCCTTACCACTCCAGTAACATTTTCTTAAAATGCCTATAAAGGACGTACTCAAGGTAAATTGAAATCTGTTCTTGTTTTTAACTGCCCTGATGGGCCCGTATTCGGGCCGTCGGAGTGTTAAGGGGTTAATTGAGATTTGCTGACATCACATTGTGCACCATTGAATTCCATAAAACGGATGGTTATTTTAATCACAAGCCATTTATCCGTCAGGTCAGGAACAAGCCTATTCTTTCTGTACAATGTACACATTGTGATGGTTTCATTTCACTGTTATTTTATTGCAGGGATCTTTGATAGATCAGGTTTTAAACCGCTGCTCTGCTTGGAGGGAGATAATGATGTATCAAACATCCACAAAAGCCTCACTCCAAAATGAACCTTGGTGAAGTTGTTTTCCCTAAACATGGACCAGGAGCTCCAAGAGATGTTCATTTTTTTTTCTAATGTCATAGCAATTTGAAGAAACTTTTGGACCAGTGCAGCAATTGGATCTATGCTATTTATTAAAGCTAATGTGTATATACGGTGATGTAATGTATCTATACTTACCTGTATATTTTAATCAAAATATCTATTGAACTAACTAGTTTTATGTCTCTCAAACTTAATAGCCAATTACAAGCTCTCTCTATAAAACAATAACAATAATAATGATGTTTTCCTTGACATTGAGTTGATTCCAATTTTTTTCTCTACTTGATTATGAAAAAATTAATTTAAAAAAATTATGAAAAATATCTAATTTGTTTGAGGTGTGCTTCATGAAACCTAAATGTTAAGCTTATAAACAAAAAACGTTTTGTGCCATGTCTACGATTTATTTATTTGCTATGAAGTAAAAAGGCTGGATGAACTTCCTTTGAGTGTTTTGATAGGCTACCATAATTTTTGCGAGGGGTTGAAACTCCTCAATAAAATTACCTATCCGATACATTAGGTGGCGGCATGCATCTTTATCGTAAAAATTTGGATAAAAATAAAATCGAAGAAGAAGAAGTGGTCTGCTGCTGACGCAGATATGTTTCTTTCCTTCCGAACCTGTGATTCCGACGGGTTGTACCACCTCTCCGTCGGTGAAAAAAACTTAATTTATTGAAAATGCCAGTGAAGATCCCAATGGCCAGTGAAGTAATCGCAATGGAAAACAACCAGGACAGCGATTTGGTGAAGAAAAAATCACAGAAGGCAAGTAAAGATTAACATTTAATGAAATGTAGTCTATGCGGGCTGTCACAGTAGATCAGTGTGCTCGCTTCCTACAACAACATGGACGCTAAACACGTGTCGCCGATGATACTGCTTGTATAGCAACTTGCGCACTCTGTGGACAGGCCAGCGGGGCAAGGGAGAGAACAGAAAATTAAGTTTTGGCTGGACTGGGCATAGGTACAGCACCTAGAGACTTTGGCGTGCATGAAAGGATTTATGGTCTTTTATAATATTGCCCAGAATCCCGGTAGCTATAAATGCTAGAAGCTCTCGTGGCAGATTTGAAATGACTTCAGTCCGTGGCGAGGAAAAAAGCGCAGATTTGGTCAGTGAATTTTATTAATGATGAATATAAGTATTGAGATTATGTGCAGGTTTTGACTGATGGGTCAATGGCAGGAAACACAGGTTCTGCCGTTGTAGTTCCTAGCCATAGAGGTGGGTTACGCTGAACGTCTTCAGATTACCTTTGTGTATTTTGAGCTGAATGCCATATTAATGGCTGTAGAATGGGTTTAGCAAAGCAAACTAAAGGGCTTAGTCTCTTGCGATTCTGTCCCTGCGCTATACACTCATACTTTCAGTGCATCCATAAAATGTCAGGGTATACGTTACAATATTATGTCAACACAAGTAAACGTACTTTGTTCTGAGATTGTATTCAGATGGTTTCCGACACATATAGGCATGCTGGGTAACGAAAGGGTGGGTAAGCTAGTCAGACAAGCTGATAAAGGAAGCTGACACAAATGAGCCTTTCAAAATGAGATGCAAACGGTGTTGTTTGGAAGACAGTCGAAGAAGAGTGGCAGCTTTGTGATCGAAAGATGAGAGGAAGAAAATTATACACCGTCCAAAATGGAGTTGTTATTGTGAGAAATGGGGGTGCAAGTAGAAAAGAGGAGATGAACATTTCACTAGGGGTAGGATGGGCATACATAGCTGATGGAAGTTGAGGTGTTACAGCACTCACTGCTGATTTGTAGCTTTCCTCAATAATGAGGAATATACAAAAATACTACGCCATTCATTTGATTGTGAAAAATTTTAATCTTACTCCAAGCAAAGCAAAATAAATTAGGTTTTTGACACAAACTAGTTGGCCAGTATTGAAATCAGTTTAGATTTTAAAAATATTTTTGGAAATTATGTTGTCATGTGCGTTTGAAGCCGTCTACGTGCAGGTAAGACATTTGATCATTCATTCCCGAGCAGTAGCGGTTCACTTGACAAGATTTGTGATGTAGTTCATGGTAGCTGCGTATGTGATGGATGAGGAAAGCTATATTCTTTACAGAATCGCAGATGCCAATAGTGAACAAAACCCAGAGAGCGTGTGAATATTTTATCTAACCATGTAGTAATCCTGTGAAACATAACTACTGGGATTTCTGGATTGGTGTGCAAGGGTGTACTACATAGTGAGATTACGAGGGCTGACTGCTATAAACAGTTATGTCCAGATGTTATATATTGGACATAACTGTTTATTGCAGTCAGCCCTCGATTAGTGGGTTACTAAGGTATGATGAGCCTAAAGCTGGGGTTTTTATTGTCATGAAGATGGCTTGCTTTTAACATGCCATGGTAACTTATGGTGTCTCTGATTGCGAGTTTGGGGTTCGCTTGCACAAAGAAAGACTGGCTAATGTTGAACTTAACTCTTCGTTCAGTTTACACCCTTCTGGTCGCAGAATCAGCGCATGGTGGTGTGTTTCTTAGCAAAATGAGGGTGTGGCAGCATAATGTGCAGCGTCAAACAGTAAATTAAAACTATCTTTGTAAATACTAATGTAGTGTCAGATACTATCAACAGGGGGTGCAGATGAGCTCTCAGGCAAACAAGTACTCACCAAATAAATCATTGCAAAAAATTATAATGGATAATTGTTTTCTAGTCTTGTATTTTTTTCCTAAATATTATTCCAGTAATTTCCCTATGTTATGTGGGCCTATATATGCTATTTAAAAAGCTACCATGCTTGTTACTTTGTGTTTAAACCTCCTGGTAATGCCGGCGTTAGGGGATTTTGAATTGCGTGTTTCAGAGGTATAGAAGCCTTTCACCTTTCACGCATGACTGTTCTCAACCTCTTCCCATTTAAGATCACCTGATTAACAATCAAACAATTTATTTAACTGAATTACTAAGACTTGTGTAAGTGTACTATGATCAAGAAATCAATAGGAAATGACCAAGAGACAAAGGGGTGACATTGAAAGCGCATATATAATGTAAGGATGATAATTATTCAAGGAATAATCAATCCAAAACTTCCTCTGAATTCCATCTCCCATTTTAGCAGTTTTTACCTTTAAATTGGGAAACCTCTTCAGAGGCCTATCAAACCCCACAGAACAACATCTGTTAAAATGTATGAAGCCTACAAGGTATATTTTGGCATGCCTGTCAGGATCAAAACAAACCCAAGGCACCTCATTTTATGTGAGAGCACTGCAAAAAAAAAAACTCTAAGAAGGTAAGACAGACAATATTTGCTCGTCTGAATAGGAAAATTTGATAGTATACAAGTTTATTAAAATTTGATTCATATTTTGTTTTATTCAGACCTTATGTAAATGAAAATGTGCAAATTTGCCTGGTTTTACATAGAAAATAGGTGAATTTCTAAATTTCATTGTCCAGGTCACAAAAGCAAAGTTTGTAGGGAATAATGAGCATTTTCTATTCTTTTACAACATAAGCATTGAAGAAATAACGCACACTATCCAGGAACAAAATTTGTGTTACATAGTGTAATTATTTTGCGTAATATCTTTTGCCATCATGGTACTATTTTCTCAAAATCTTTGGCAAGTTATTTATTAATCACAGCCGTGTAGTTGACCAAGTGGGTTAACATTATCCAAAATAACTTTTACTAAGCTGAGAAAATTCCGAGAACTTACACTTCCCAAATGATTCACCAAATTTGTAGCAGTATGATGGCATGCCATGATGGATTGAAGCAAAATATTTTGTTGGATAAAAATATGTTGTAAATTTTGGAAATGATTGCAATTTTTTTCCCTCAATGAATGCTTACTTTTCGAATTTGGACTTAACAGTGCTTTGGAGTTATTGGAAATGTTTGGATCATAAGAGTATGAAACAATCTTATGCAGCCACCCCTGGAATCGTATTCCGCAAAAGTATAATAAAAATAATAATAATATAGCCTGGAGTCCTTGTCTGCGGCTGTGCAGAAATGCAGGCTAACGGGATGAATACATGCAAAAAAAAAAGCTGCGCAGCATTCAAACGTTGATTTAGAATTTGTTAGTCAGTGTTCTGAATAAAGCTTCAGACTATTCAGTAGTGTGCCCTAATGTCCAAATATGTTCATAAATTGCACAGTAAACAATAGCCTAATGTCGCCTGCATTGATTCCAATGTGCAACACTAGTGGACTGGTCTGCATGGGGGGAAAAAAAAAAAAACTACTGAACGAATGCTCAGGTAATCTTTTAAGCAGTGGTAGGTCTAATGGAGAAAATATTGATTTCTGCATCCCTATACTACACCAAAAGTTTCTTAAAAATGTAAAGTTACTGTTCTACTCCTAGATCTACAAATTTACAGCACCTGAGAAGAACATAGGGATTTGGTTTTCATACACTGTTTTCAAATGCCAATATCTCAGCAACTATTTGACTTGGGAAGCTAAAATTTAGGTTTTGGTGGTTTAAGATCAATCATGTACCACAAGCCAGTTTTCACAAATTTTTTTGAGGGGGTCCGGCTCCCAACTTCCACACAGTTGGTCCAGTTGACATGGAATGACCCAGTAATAATATAAAATGAAGACGATTTATTTGAGCTTGCATTCTCTCACGAACTTACACTGCGGCGGACATGTTGCCATCAGTGTAAAAAATGCTGACTTGCCCATCTCATTCTCCACAGAAACAAAAGAAAGAAAAGACCAAGGATGGAAAAAAGATCAAGAAAGATGAAGCAGAGAAAGAAGATTTTGAGTGTGAGCCTCCTGCCCCCAAGAAGAAGAAGAGGAAAGATGGCTCCTCTAAAGAAAGCTCAAAAAAGAAGCACACGGATGTTACCTCCAGCATGGTTAATGGAACACCAGTAACACCAGTAACGAGTTCTCCAACCCATTCCAGTGAACAGTCTTCCAGCGATTCTAGCTCTGATAACACAAAAAAGGTACTTTACATCTCATCTCTTGCCTTTGTTGTCACAAGTTAGGACACTAGATCTGGACATGATCAGATCGCTAACTATTACTGTAGGTGTTCTTTTGTTTAATTGAAAGTTTCTCCAGATTTTTGTGGAATGGCACCTGCCCGTTGTAGCCCATGGACGAAGTCGGGCAGCTACTGTGGATTCGCGGTCGTCGACTCCACTGCATCCATTGAGATTTTCTTGTGGACGCTCTACAGGCCACAAATTTCAATCGATTCCTTTGATATTCGGTGTGGGCTCAGATTATGGTTAGGTTGGGACGCTTATCGATTTTGATTGCCATTGAAACAGAATTGGCTGAATGAAGCACAATTTCACACTGAAAATTGTGAAATTTTAAACTATATGTGAAAAGGGAACAAGCGGGCACTCCGGGGGGGGCGTCAATCATGCGGGCGCGGCCAACTGGATCGTTCATTTTTTGTTTTCTTCTCATGTTGAAGTGATTTTGAACATGAGCTGCAGTGATCGTTTTGGAGATTCTGTGTAGCACATTGCAGTATTTTTTTCAATGTTTGCAGAAGAAGAAGGCTAAACGAGCAGTCAGTGGATCATTGCCCTTAATGGACCAGGAAGAAGCTGAGACCAATGGACTCTCAGCAGGCGGTGTCCCATCCAGTGATGAGGCCTCCAGCATTACTGAAAATGAAGTTGTGAGTGTGCTTCACATTACTACTTTTTTGATTTTCAGTGGCATTGATTTCTATAAGCTGGGTATCCCAAAGCATATGTGGACATATTATTGCATCATTGAGAGTCACTCCCTTTCCTGAATTGATTGAGCGTATTGTTATGAACAAGGGGTTACTTTATAAATCTGCATTCCAAATTCTGGGGGAATTAATGTTTTTTTTTTTTTTTTTTTGCCCGAGACTCTTTAAGTAAGCTTTAACTCAAAATATTACTGCGATGAATCTTACTGCATTTGATAGTATTAGCCCTGTACTATTATGGTCTTGTAAATACATATTTCCTGGGGAAAGCTCGTGGAGTCCTGTTATCACTCAGTTGAAAGGTTTGAATAATGGATATTTTGATGTCCCGTTCAAAACGCTACGTTTTGTTGAGGTGTGGAGAGCACAGCATCTTCAAAACATTTAATTTCGTTTTCATTGTCCTTGATTTTCTCTCGGGGTTTTCCCGCACAGGAGGAGACTCCGGAACAGAAAGAAGGGGCTTTCTCCAAGTTCAGAATCTCAAAAGAAACAATCAAAAACCTTCAAGGCATGTCTGTCTTTTACACATTAGTTTTTTTAATTTGTTTTTAATCTTTTATCTCAGTGTCGTTTGTAAGGCATAAAAATTGCCCTCCTCTGTTCTCCGCCTTGTCTTTGATTGGTTTGTTCTCGGCCTGTAGGACGCGGAGTGACTTACTTGTTTGATATCCAAGTGAAAACCTTTGACTCGGTTTACGACGGGAGAGATGTGGTGGCGCAGGCTCGCACCGGCACAGGGAAGACCTTCTCATTCGCCATTCCGCTTGTGGAGAAGCTTCTGTCTGCGACTGAGGAGAGGAGGCGAGGCAGAGCTCCGAAGGTGAGTACTTCCCTGTGCTGCCAGAACGACGGGAGTATCTGGGGCAAATCAGTCTGAACGCTGTAGTGATTTAAATAGGTCATGTTATCCCCATTTCACCATTTTTAATATTTTCATTTTCCTGCTGTGTTTACCTACATTTGCAGTTTTCATGGTCACGAAGCGCGTAGTTACAGCCGCGCAGGCTGTGTGTGCTGTAGAGATGCGGCTCTCATGTCTGCCGAATCCGCATAAACGCTTGAATCATCCTCCAGCCACCCACCCGAAATTATTATTTTTCTCCGATTTATACACCCATACCCGCATGGACACCTCCCTCCACCTTTTTTGAGAGAGAGAGAGAACACACGTCATTCCTTATTTGTTGAATATTTGTTTCATCAATTTCCATCGAGTTTTAAGGAAGTTACAGTCAGTTTAGATCATTTCTATTTTTTTATCACATTTTGATCTCTTAAAAAAAAAAACATTGAAGGAATAGCACAGGATTTACCCCTTTTTCAGACTGATAAATCCCCGTAATTTCCTCAATAATTGCGGAATAGACAAAAACTTATAATTTTGCTGGATTTTTTGTGGTCTTATCAGTGGTATTGGAAATTGGGTGATTGGAAATATATATTTTGTTACGGGATTACTTGCTTTTTTCTTTTGTTGAATCGTTGGGTTTCCCTGCCGCTGGCACTCGAGCCACCCAGTCAGTATGAACTCATCAGTCTAGAGCTGGCAGACCATGTTCAGTTGTCAATAATCCCGTCTCGCAACTGCAGAACGAACATGTATTAAATAAACGGCAAACGCGGGATATGGACTGACCAGCCTTTTATTTTATTTTTTGGCCGCTTCTTCATTGAGCTTATTTCCAAGTTATTTATTTAATTTGACAGGCTTGAAATGCCAAGAGACATATAGACATACATGAAGCACAGACATGATGTACCATGGTAGAGTTAAGCTGGATTTATGGTTCTGTGTCGGACCGGCGCCGTCGCTACGCAGAGCCTCTGTGGTGGCGTGAGCCCCCATCGCAGACCCTATGTGTCGCCTGCTGTGCACCTCGAAAATTTTCTAACTGCACGTCAAAGCGACGCAGACCGCAAGGGCACTGATTGGTCCACTCGAGTCTCACGTGATTTCACGACAGGTCCTTCGGAAACCTGAAGCCACCTAGCGGTTTGTTGACGAATTGCTTCGCGGCACAGCACGACACAAACAACCTCAATGCAGAACTTCGAAAGGTCCACGACGGCGTGCCCTTTGCGTGGAGTCAACGCAGAACCATAAATCCGGCTTTACTCGTTTTGTTGCTATCATAAACATATAGCGCTGTGCTGCTGTTGCATATGACACCTGCACTTGACTTACAGCTCTTCATTTTTAATTCAACCCTTTCATTTTCTCTTATCTTTCTTGCCACCATTGCTGTTGGAAAATAGACCACACAGTTTGTGCATATGCGCAGTAAGAGTCTAATTGACTAATTTGTGCCTAATGAAAGATGAAGCTGAAAATATGTTCTCAGTTTAGGCAATGTAATGAATATTATCACTTTAATTATGTATGATTTCATCCACCCGCAACCCATCCGCTATTAATCCGAATCTTAAGTTTTATGACCCGCCCACCCGATTCGCGGATTAACCACGGTTCCAGCGGGTAAAACCACAATCCGCGCATCTCTAGTGTGCAGCACCTCAGGCTCACTCAGCCTGACACGGGCTGTTTGGCTCCTGTCTCTTTAAGGCTCCCTCCCTTAAAGCTCTCTGTTGTGATTGGCTGAACGCGGTCATAAGGTTCCTGTTGCTAATCTCAAATTCTAGGACCTCCCAGAGGTGCTCAATTTGAATCAGATCTTTTGCCTTGGTAGTCCTCTGTCATATTCATGAAAAGAGTTTGGTAAGACTCTTGCTTTGTGACATAGTGCATCTTTATGTTGGAATTAGCTGGGAAACCTACTCTTTTATGAAAGATCTTGCCTGACTACCGAGTCAAAATAAGAGCAGGCGAGTCTTCCAGGTAGGTTGCTTAGATGGGTCGTGCAATTATCATGCCAATTTGGGGTAGGCAGATAAACTTATTACAGGCTTCTGCACACAGCTTTGCTGGTTACTGTAAAAGCCAAAAAAGGGTTGGTCTTGTCTTTGTCTTTTGATAGTAGAGGAGAAGCAATATACGTAACGGAGTTATTTGGTCCACAGGTATTAATTTTTTAATTTTTAAGTCATGTTATTGGATTGGGCAATGGCGATTGTGCTGTATGTATTAGAATATAATAATATCCATTTGCTCATGATGCACAGGTTTGTGCAATGAGTCGAAATGGTTGCTTGGTAGTAAAACATCATTTTCAAATTCACACCAGTGCACTAATATGTCCATTTTAAGCTGTCTGGATACTGAGGGGGGAACTTTTATTTGAATTCACAGATACTCACTAGTTCTGAGTATCACCCTCAGAAATGGCATACTTGTGCTCAAATAGATTTCAGATCCCAGAAATCAAATGTCTTACCTTCTGGTCATTTTGGATTCTCAGCATTTAATTGCAAATTGAATAACAAGTACTTCACTGTTGAATTTTCTTATAGTTTCTTCATATTTGCGCCACATTCTTTTCTCCCAGAATTATGAAAATAAACTGAAATAAGGTGAAATTATAAATTGTAGGAGTGTCTTGCCTTTTTTTTTTTTTTTTTAAGCCAGGATTGTCTTGATTTGTAATCTGCACAAAGGGTTCATGTCGGCTTGTAATGCCATTTGTGATAAATTTTTCGTATAACAAATGACCGTATACTTACACTTTGTGAGTGTTTGTGGGTAGTAATCACAGTCAGTTATTTTATCCAGCTTGGTTTTATTTTCCAGGTCCTGGTCCTCGCCCCGACTAGAGAACTGGCCATTCAAGTTGCCAAGGACTTCAAAGATGTCACAAAGAAACTGTCAGTGTCATGCTTCTATGGAGGCAGCTCCTACGTCCCCCAGCGTGAGTCCCTGTGTCCCTGCATACCGCCCATTTAGTGGGGTAACAGGCTTTCCTTTATACAAGCCAACATGGTCCAGTGTTGACTGATGTGGGAAAATATACAACTTGCAGTATTAAAATGAAATGAAAGCAAATGTTATATAACTACTTGCATGCATAAATTGTCTTTTGGAAGGAATTGGTTTTCTACGGCCAGCAAAGAATATAGTCTGTATGCCGAAAGCAAAGTTTCGAGGCTGATTTTCGAGTGTCTAGTGCAGTATCTTGTCCCTGCCATCTCATTGTTGATTTTATTAAAATGATTGTGCCTCAAAGAATGTGAGACTGTAAGAGACCACTGCCACCCTATGCATATTATTTTCACAAGGGTCTTAAACTGCCCTCTTCATTGATGGGAAGCTTGTGAAACCTTTTGGTATCAAATTAAATCCATACGACACCCAAGAAGCATGTCCATATCAGAACGACAGACATTTCTTGAGATAAAAGGCATGAATTGCAAACATTAGTGGGAAATGCATCCTTGAATTACTTTTTGTTTTTGCAGTTTAACTTCTCTTTTCAATCTGAATTCTTCCCTGCAGTGGACAGCATTCGCAATGGCATAGATATCCTGGTGGGAACACCAGGGCGTGTGAAGGACCACCTGCAGAATAACAAACTGAACCTGTCTCAGGTGAAACATGTGGTTCTGGATGAAGTGGACCAAATGCTGGACATGGGATTCGCTGAACAAGTCGAAGAGATCCTAGGTGCTTCATACAAAAAAGGTGAATGCAAAATAATGTGTAGGGGCGTGATTAAGCATGCAAGTTCTTAAAAAAAAAAAAAAAAAAAAAAAAAAACTCCTGTGCGTTTTGTGGTAAATCATAACTGCAATCATTTGTTTGAATTTATCTAAGATGGGTAGATTAATTTCATGTATATGTCCTTGAATTGCTCTTTTTTTCCATTTGACTAAGAGTGAAAAAATAATTTTTTTTTGGCTGTCTCCACAAATCCTAGGATGCAAAGCAGGTCTTTGAGACTGTGTCCCTAAAGTTGTCTTGCTTTATTATGGTTGTGTTGCGCTTGTAACACGGTATTGTTGCTCTTGCAGATTCGGACAGCAATCCCCAGACTCTCCTCTTTTCTGCTACCTGTCCAACCTGGGTGTACGATGTCGCCAAGAAGTACATGCGGCCTCAGTATGCGCATATCGACCTCATCGGCAAGAAGACGAAAAAGACCGCCACCACGGTGGAGGTAGGAAGCTGGGATTTACCAGTGAATTCCTCAGCCATGCATTTGTCTGTACTTTTTTTATGGTTGTTGCTTGAGGGCCAATTTGTGTCAGTGTAAAGCATGTCTCTGGAAGGCAGTGATTTCTAAATTTACTATGACTTGTATCCCGTTTCAGACAGTGTGAAGAAAAGATATTTGTGTTACTTTATACACTTAACAAAAATATAAACGCCCCATTTGACACTTTTAAACTTTAATTAGCATTAAGGGTTTTACAATATATCAAGTCATACACAGTTCATTTTATAATTCAATATGCAACAGATTACTGTTCATTAAAGCAAGCTAGTAGCGTATGGCGATCGGGGATACTCGTAGACACGGTTGGGATCAAGGTGAGGACGATGAGCGTGTAGGTTCACTTCTCTCAGGGGGTTCCGGACAGTTTGAGGTGTGATGCGTCTGTTGTGCAGACCAACTGTTTCATCTGCTGTGCCTGTTGCTGGTCTGAGGCGATCACGCAAGTGGAGAAGCCGGATGTGACGGTCTTGTGCTCGTGTGGTCACACGTGGACGACGAGGGTGAGGTCGATTTGCTGTACTGCCAGTCTGTCTAAAAAGAACTCCTAAACGCCCAATTGTCCGATAGTGAAAAGTCAGCTGTGCAGCAACCGCTCTGGTGGACATTCCTGCATCCAGCTTTCCTATGGCGCGTTCCCGCATGATTTGTGACATTTGTGGCATGGTGACTTTTGATGAAATTTGACATTTTGGGGTGGCCTTTTATTGTCCCCAGTTTTAGGGAGTGTCTGAGTTCTGTTCATGCTGTTTGAGCGGCGTCTGCACATGCCACACCTGTGTTGTGGGTGGAGTCAATGCATCACTGAGCAAGTGCTCACTGGCAGAGATGAACACAGATGTTGAATACAAATCAAGACAAATAACCATTTTGCACAATTGAGACATTATCAGCTCATTCAGGGTAACACATTTCATGTTACATAAGGGCCTGGTCAAGGGGAAGTAAACCTTTGTCCGTCCGTTACCAAGTTTATTTTGGACATTATGTATATCGTACACTATAGCAGATTAGGGAAGTTATTAAGCAAGGCCAACTTACTGAATTGAAACAAAAAGATTCATCATGCTGCATACCATAAATGAAGTACATTGTTAAGTAACAGTGTCCGTCTGTTACTTCCCCTTGACCAGCCCCATAAATAATTTACATGGGGCGTTTATATTTTTGTTAAGTGTAGTTATAATAATTTATAATTATTTCATCTTGTCAGAAAATAAGAATCTTAGGTGCCCTGATTGAAATAGTAGGGATAATTATTATTCAACAAGTTCGGGCAAACGGTACGTACTCACTTGGGTTAAGCACAAGATGCATTTTCATGGTTCTGTGCAGATAGAATTATTGTGAAAATTATTCAGCTGGGTAATGAATGCACACTGAACTTATGCTCACACGCTTGACATATCCTAAAGCCTGTGACATTTGACAGGCGCATTAATGTGAGAATGTTGTGTGCATTGTAATTCACCCTCACCCTTCCCTGGTCCTCAGCACCTGGCGATCGCCTGTCACTGGTCCCAGAGGGCAGCAGTCATAGGAGATGTGATTCAGGTGTACAGCGGCAGTCATGGGCGCACTATAGTGTTCTGTGAGACCAAGAAGGAGGCCAACGAGCTCTCCATGAATGCCTCAATCAAACAGGTACCCATCATCGCCCCTGAATTTATGGACTTGAGTTACCGGTGTCTTATAGAAATCTGACCTCATGGAAATCTGACCCCCAGGTCATTTTTTTTATACCCGGGGGTCAATATTGTGTATATAAAAGTGACCCGGGGGTCAATATTCTGTATAAAAAAGTGACCCGGGGTCAATACTGTATATAGAAAAGTGACCTGGGGGTCAATATTGTATATAGAAAAGTGACCTGGGGGTCAATATTGTATATAGAAAAGTGACCTGGGGGTCAATATTCTTTATGGCAAAGTGACCTGGGGGGTCAGTTTTCCATGGGGGTCAAGATTCTGTTCCTCACAAATGTACTGTAGCACGTTATCTGCCAGCTCAGATGAAAATGCAAATCAGCAATTGCATTTCATTTTGCTTTGTGTGAGAAATTAAAAATGGTAAAAAAAAATTTAAAAAAGGCCATAATTTTAAAAGATGAGTACATTTAAAAAGCAACATTATTTTTTCATTTTCATTTAAATTACAAGGTTGTGTCAGTAAAGATAGCTGAACCCACGCCATTCCAAAACCCTCTGAGTGTTATGATGAATTTTATTTAGTTCGACCATTTGAGCTGAGAGAAATTTTTTTTAGGCTAGTGATGTAAAAGGAAACATGAACTTGATTACCCTGGTCTATCGCAGCGCTCATGCTGACGCAGGCTTTTCAGGCCATTGCTGCACACCAGTATCTGACCTGACTGTTTTCCTGTGTTTCTCACGCACAGGATGCCCAGTCATTGCACGGCGATATTCCTCAGAAACAGCGGGAGATGACTCTGAAAGGATTCAGAAACGGATCTTTTGAAGTTCTCGTGGCCACAAACGTTGCCGCTCGAGGACTAGACATTCCTGAAGTGGACTTGGTCATACAGTGTTCTCCACCAAAGGTAAGAAAGGAGAATAGCACACTGTGGAGTACGTAGGTTAAGTAAACGTAAAGTCTGTCTCAAGCCAATTGTCTCTTACTTGGCTAAACTCTGGTTTCAGTAGCATGAAGCGATGAGCAGTATTGCTACTCCCCTTGGATGGGGTGCTAGTTCATTGCAGGTTGCCCCCAGCTCTTAGTCTGGTTTCCCCAACATTTTGCCAGCATCCCATTATACACCTGGGTGGAGTGAGGCTCTGTGGGAGTGAAGTGTTTTTCAAGAACACACCACCAAAGTCGTTACAAGGACTTGAACTCAGGGCCTTGCAATCCCAAGTCTAGCATGCTTAACCACTGCGTCTCCGCATAGGTCAGTTTTGCATTTTATAGTATAAAGTAAACTCTGTATTTTTTTTTTTTTTTTTTTAATTCCCTCTGGGAATTATAAAAGGACCACTTTTTATCACGTATGTTTGGGGATTGTAAATAAATGTTGTCAAAAATATTAAATAGATGCACATACTGCAAAGCACCATCATGGAACTGAAGAGCTGAAAGGAAACAAAAATTGCCGAGGCCTTCAAAATACAGGTCACTTGCCCAGCCTGTCTGTAACCATGGTAACTCAATGTCCTGTAATCCAAAAAAGTTCCATTTTCTGGCCGCGCAGAAATGGGTGATAGGAGGGATAAGGGTTAGTGCCTGACCGATATGGAGTTTTTGAGACTGGGACCGATCCTAGGATGGGGGGAATTCACTGATCACTGCTGTGGCGGTCGTCGGTGAATTTTTACGCTGGAATGAAAATTGACCCTTTCTTAAAGGATTGTGTATCGATTTTTTGCACCGATATAACCATGCAGAGAAACCGAGAAGTGACCGGTTGTTGACCAGTTTTTTTGATATATGATCACCGATCAAATAAAGAATTCAAAAAGTAGCTAAATAACCATGCAGTTTGTATTGAACTACAGTAACAAGTCCAGCCGTCAGTTGTCAAAATGAACAATTTCCACATTGCGTGCTGCTTCGATAGTAGCATGACATTCACCATAGCAGGTCACGTAGCATTCCACGCCTTTCCTGTAATGCAAACTGTTCAACCAGCTGGAGATTGCTACTGTAAAAGGTGCAAAATACATTTGAAGATTAGAGTACATAATTCTTACCTACTTCGAACATCTTTGGAAGATAGAGGAGCTATTTTTCTAAATGAGGTTTTATGGGTTGAAGCGCCTAACCAGCAAGAGTCAGCAGAGGATGACATACCCCCCCCCCCGGCCCCGAAATCTAATCTGAGAAATCCTAAAATATCAAAAGGCACCAGTCTAGGACCTGATTAGTACGCACAGCAAATTTCATTAAAAAATACTGAAAGATATTCGAGTTCTGCCTGGAAACTAAATGTCCATGGACAGACGGACGGACAGACGACCGCACTGACGACTACAGACATGCCCAAAATTATTCATACCCCTTCCAATTTTTGGGTTTTTTTCGAGATATTTTTTGACAAATCAAATTTATTCTTGCACAAATGACACAGTAAGTTGACATAAGGCTGTAAGAAGCACAGTAAACAATTTTTTGAGAAATACAATACTTTTTGGTATTTTATTTGACAGATTTACAAAAAATGCCATGTCCAGAATTATTCATACCCTTTTCTCAGTAATTGATGGCGAAGCTTTTATTGACGATTACAGCCTCCAAATGCTTTCTGTGGTTGATCCAAGGTTTCTGCACATTTTCACAGGGATTTTGGCCCACTCCTCTTTGCAAACTTATCCAGGTCCTTATGGTTTGAGGGTTTCCTTGCCATGACCTTGGTCTTCAGTTCCCTCCACAGATTCTGGATAGCACTGAGGTCGGAGCTCTGTCTTGGCCGCTCCAAAACGTTCACTTTGTTGTCCACTAACCATTTCTTGATGGATTTGGCCATGTGTTTAGGATCATTATCCTGTTGGAAGATCCATTCCTGCCCAAGACCAAGTTTTTCAGCGGATTGCTTAATGTTTTAACTGAAGATCTGGACATACTGGTCCTGTTTCATAATGCCATTGACTTTAACAAGGTTTCCAGACCCATTCGCTGAAAAGCAACCCCAGAGCATGATACTCCTGCCAACGTGTTTGACTGTTGGGACCGTGTTTTTCGGTTGAAGACTTCACCTTTTTTTTGTGCTTGAAATATTTAAACCAATCCAGCCTTTTGCTTCATCTAGAAATACTGTTTGAATTATCATTGCGCTTTTGTCATTTATGATGGTGTACGTTTTGCTGAATTTCACGCTTGTGCTTGTGTTTTTCAGCGTGTGTTTTTTATTTTGTCGTTGCAGGATGTGGAGTCCTATATCCACAGGTCGGGTCGGACGGGCAGGGCAGGCAGGACTGGCGTCTGCATCTGTTTCTATCAGCGTAAGGAAGAGGAGCAGCTTCGATACGTGGAGAACAAAGCCGTGAGTCTTAATCCAGCGAAATATTACTGT
This sequence comes from Gymnothorax javanicus, assembly GCA_029692085.1. Classification (NCBI taxonomy): domain Eukaryota; kingdom Metazoa; phylum Chordata; class Actinopteri; order Anguilliformes; family Muraenidae; genus Gymnothorax; species Gymnothorax javanicus. The sequence goes on from CM056200.1 coordinate 112,201,712, forward strand.
ATTAATTAAACCCATGCTAGCTGAGAGAACCTGCAAGCACTGGGGCAGCCATTAGAGTGGCAAATGGTGACTGTGCTTAACCCATAGAGCGCAATAGGCAGATATCGAAATCAGAAGCTGTTTAAAACCTATCATGTGGCAACTTGTTTAAAAGAGCTCCCGCAGGGGAGCTCTTTTAAACAAGTTGCCACATGATGGGTTTTCAACAGCTCAGGATAATTACATTTTTAATTCCTTGAAAATTTATTCGGCGCTCAAAGGGTAAACTGAAGTCTAATCCCAATTACTTTAGACTAGTGACCACAGTTCTTGTTGCCTTGCTTGCTTTGGCATAAAACGGTAATGCACATAGTGCCTTCATCATGGCATCGTTTCGACAATCTCATGCAATGCCACAACATTTTATTCCGACCTGAGTTGTATTAAATTTTATGATTAATATAGATGGGTTATTGGGCAGTAGGGGCCTTTTTCCAGTACCTTGGCTTATATTGCACTTTGTACATTGCTCTGGAGAAGAGCGTCAGCTAAGTACATGTAATGTAATGTAATTTATTTGGAAAACATTTTCATATCATTCAATAAGATAAGTATAATTATATTGATGCCACTTCTTACCCAACAAATTTTGCATCTGTCGCGCTATCCTTAAATTGATCATGTCATCATTTTACTGCCCAATATATGATCTTTTAGAATTGCCACTGCTCATAGGCTTAAAATTTTGCACATACTATTTTTGTATTTCACCAGTAATTAATTGAAATCTTGTTTTACCCATAGTCGATGATTATTTTTTTGTTTGCTTATGGTAAAGCACTGTATTGTGTGATGGGTCTTTTTTATATGCTCTCAGTTTCAAAATCAATTTGTTAATTTTTTCAGGGCATAACATTTAAGCGGGTTGGTGTCCCATCTGCCAATGAGATCATCAAATCCTCCAGCAAAGATGCAGTGAAGTATGTGGGCCAGAACTTGACAGTACTTTCACCTCACGCACATTTAGATACAAATGTTTATTGCACTCCTCATGGACCCATGCCCCCATCAATTAAAATGATTGAGTTTAAAGAGTTAAACATCATTTAAAGTGGAAGAGAACAGGTTTAGCTTCTCAATCCTTGCACAAAACCACCCAACACAGTAAATCTCGCGTTTATACCCACAATGCAGTTCCTCACTTCAGAATGAAACGAACAATCATGCTACCTAAATTTAAATTGGCCTGTATACAGATTAGTGCTAGTGATTGAGCAAATCAGTTGTTTGATTACTAATCAACTAAAGTCTATGGGGACAAGTTGACCGTAATTGTTTGTTAAAAAGTGAAGATTGTGCCTTCTCTTACATGCCTCCAGATTGAGGTCATGAATATGGTTAAGTTTCATTCAGGGAGCATTTTGCATGATCTGTGATGTTTGGCTTCTTTCTGATGGCCACAACTGGTATGATTCAAGAAAGTAAAGGTAGAAGATAGTTTATAATCCACACAGAGGCAGTTTTTCCTCTTACGCTTGAAAACATTGCTATTCAGTATGTCCTGCAGCCCTGCATTTTGGACTAAAATGTCCACTTAAATGGAGCTTGTAGATTTCTGTAAAATGATTTTTGGCTCTGCTTCATTTCTGTCTGTATGTAATGGATGACATAATTGACATTATCTTTGCACCCATGAAAGACAGACTAATGAACTGCAATTTTCAAGTGAGTTGGAGTTTCGGGCTCTCTGACTGGCCTGTTTGTGTGCTTGTACTATTAACAACCACGGTGCACCTGCTCCAAGATACTCACGTGCTTTTATCCAGTGTGCACATGAACCTCTTAGTACAGGGGTACTCCACCCAAACACACGATTTTGGATCATTCCTGTTATTTTTTTTCAGTAAATAAACTCCTCCTGACAGATTTGCAAGCCGTCCATTCTGTCTAGTTGTGTTTTTAAAACCATGATTCTGGCATTCTAAGCCAACAAATCACGTTACAAACTTTTTTTATTTTTAATTTTTTTATTTGCCATCTCCTGTCCCACCCAAATCTGGAATGTCCAATCAGTGAACTATGTACAAGCACGTTTGAACACAACTCATGCTACTGTATTGGGAGAGCTTGGACTGTTTACGGTTCTCCTCCAAAACACACCCCTGTCAGCCACCGCAGCTCAGAGCGAGGGTGGAGGAAACCCAAACGTGTGCCTGGCTCCCTTTTTTCCTGGAGATCTGTCATCGTCTTGGTTTTCACTCCAACACTGAGAAAGCACGCCTCTTTCAACCACAAAATACCTTGTTGCGTTCCTAATTAGCTGAATATGAGGAAATTAGAGTAGCCATGAAAATAGTCACTTGTGCCCTTATCTCACAGATTAAAGAACCCATTTGCTGCATATGACACTGATGTGCACCTTCACCGGTCGTTTTTCTGAAAACATAGGTTCTTGGATTCGATTACCCCGACAGCCATTGACTACTTCCGTGAGGCTGCAGAGACACTGATTGAGCAGCGGGGGGCAGTAGAGGCTTTGGCTGCTGCTCTGGCCCACATATCTGGTGCTACTGCCATTGAACAGCGCTCACTCCTCAACTCCGATGCTGTAAGTCTGGAGCACTTTGAGCTGTGATCAGCCCTGAGTGGAATACTGTCTTACTGTTGTAAATATGTGTTGTTCAGGATTTAATCTGAAGCCTCCTGAACAGTTGTTGTAGATTTTTAGTATACAAGTTAGATTTTCAGATTCGCATGCGAGTTGTTGGAATCTAATGTGATGCTTTTTTGAAACATGATCTACAACCCCAGTTCTGAAAAAGTTGGTGAATAAACAACAATGCTAATAAAATCAAAATGAGTGATTTTAAAAGTCTATTGACTTTCTCACTTTTAGTGAAAATGCTGCAACGCGTTATTTGACGCTTTAACTTGCGAATTGAATGATTTTGGAACAGTGCACTTTGTTCAAATCTTATGACTGCAACAGACTCCAAAAAATTGGTGCAGGGCCAATTTACAACTAATAATGACGCAATTATGTGCTGATGTGAGACAAGTTATATTTAACATGTGAGCTAATCACATTTTAGTATGAAAAGAGCCTCAAACAAAGGCCTTGTCTCTAAAGTCCTCAAGATGGGTCAAGGCATACTACTTTGAAAAGGCATACATAACCCTATAATGCTTCACTTTGAGAACAATGTTACCAAAGACAATTCAGCAGAACTTTGGCATCTCACCCTCTACAGTGCATAATCTAATCAAAAGACGGAAGGAACTTGGTTGTATCTTGATGTGTAAAGGGCATGGTCAAAAACCACTTCTGAATGCGTACCATCCCTGATCACTCGAGTCTCATTGTCATATCTTGGTCTTAAGAACTGCTCAGCATCCGTAATGGATATCATGACATGGGCTTGGAAATTCTTTGATAAATCTTTGTCAGTCAACACCATTTGCTTCTGCTGCCACAGACGCATGTTCAGCTATGGAAAGTCAAAGTCATATGTCAACACTATCCGTATGTGCCGCCATCTTCTCTGGGCTCGATATCATCTGAAATAGACAGCAGCACAGTGGAAATTTGTTTTGTTGTCCAAAGAGTTGAACAGTAGGTTTTGGATAAAACAACTGCCGTACCGTGTTCTCCGGCCCAAAGATGGCAAGAACAACCCAAGCTGTTTGCAGCATCAGATCCAAAAGTCAGCATTAGTCATGATATGGGCCAAGTCAGTGAACATGGCATGGGTTATCGTACATTTGCAAGGGAACTATTAATTCAGGAAGATGAACACAAATTTGGGATCAACATACGCTGCCATGTAGACTTTGTTCTGGGTATGTCCCTGCATTTTTCAGCAAGACTACAGCAGACCAGTCTCTCCACGGATTACATGGGCATGGCTGTGTGAGCAGAGCGGGCGGGTGCTAGATTGTCCTGCCTCCAGTCCTGACCTGTCTTTGATTGAGAAGCGAAATGTACAGCCCTGTACAACTGCACAGCTGAAGACCTGAATAGTAAAGGAATGGAGAAAAGTCCTGCTCGTTAGATGTAATCAACTTGTGTCTTCAGTGCCAAAATGCTTAATGAGTGACCTTTAAAAGATATGGTGATGTTATACAGTGGTAAATGGTTGACGGCACCAACGTTTTGGGTCTCTGTTCCAGAAATCACATCATATATGCTCAATAAGCAATCAAATTCATATGTTGGAACATAAAATGACGTGCTGTTGTACTGTTTTGAGTATAGCTGAGGGTGACCGGAATTTTGTGGTCCGTCCTTTAAGATTTTTTTTTTTTTTTTTTTTTTTTTTTACGCGTTTTCCGTAGGGCGCCAGTTTTTTCGGAATAGGGATTGCGCATTTGAGAATCTGGGACATGGGAAGTGAAACCCTGAAAGAACTGAATTGGTGAATTCAATTTGGGCCCAACTCCACACATTTTCAACATGGAGTTGGGCGCTTATTGAATTCACCGATTCAGTTGTTGCCTGTTGTTAATAATTACATGTATCATTTGCTCCGCATCAGGGTTACACAACCATGTTGATGAAGTGCTCACAAGAAATGCACAGCATCAGTTATGCCTGGAAGAGCTTAAAGGAGCAGCTTGGAGAGGACATCGACAATAAGATCCAGAGGATGACCTTTCTCAAGGGCAAGACTGTATGTGTTCCACTCTCAGAGGTTCCTATGATTGGAGGGCCATTATGTTTATATGAATTTACATTAGAATAACTGCATGATGGCACTTTCCCTGAATTATTGTTTAATAATTTGTGTTTACTGCAGTTGTGGACAACAAGACGTAGTATTGGAGGTCTCTTGAGTCTGCTTCTGTGTTAAATGTAGAAATGGGTATAAAAGTAAGATTATTTCATGAAGGCTTGTGTTCTACTGCTCTTGGTGGAAAAAAGTCTACCTGTATGCATCATATTTGCGGCAGTTTTTCCATTGACTACTCACGATCTCATCATGTGGTACTTAAATCAAGCTCATGTCCTTATTTGTAGTTGCTGACGGGTACTTTTTGTTGCCTTTATTTAGGGTGTTTGTTTTGACGTCCCAGCTGCCCAGGTGAAACAGATCGAGGTATGCTATGCCATTTTATTCTCATTAAAAAGTGTCTTCAAAACTTGCTTCCTTACTCTCAGTGAGAAATGGATTGAGATTTCATGTATATGGCAGGCTTAGAAAGTGAACTCGCATGTCGTGACACCCTGCATTTTGCCCTCACAGGAGGTGTGGCAAGATGGCCGACGCTGGCAGCTGTCCGTTGCCACGGAGCTTCCAGAGCTGGAGGAGACTAGACGCCCTGCTGGAGACCGGGGGCCGGGGAGATTCGGCGGTCGCCGAGGAGGAGGAAGGGGAGGAAGTGGAGGAGGCTCCTGGAACAACAACAGGAGGGGAGGGCAGTGGGGCGGGGCAGGAAGGGGTCAGAAGCGCAGCTTTAGCCGAGCCTTTGATTCTTAACTCTGTTCTGGACTGACTGCATATACTGGACTGACTTCAGATACTCACTGCTTTTGTATGCTTCCAGTTTATACACGTCTGGGCAGCTGCAACAGGTCCTCCACAAATGTTACTACTTCTGCCGAGTCACCCCTGAACTTGTATTGAATGATTGGTTGGCAATTATGTTTGCGTGTGTGTGCACATGTATATATGTATGCATGTATGTATGTATGTCTGCCTGCATATGTATATATATATCGGTGTGTGTGTGTGTGTGTGTGTGTGTGTGTGTGTGTGTGTGTGTGTAAGTACATGTACTGTGGCTCACACACGCAAACCAAACGGATGTAGACCATTCCTTGGAATGAATTGGAATTTCATTAAACCTGGTGTTCATAACATTTTTTGGTGTGCTTTGTGTTTTTTAATCAAGTACAATATTTTCATGATGCTGCTTCATGAAATTTCCTCTTTTTAAAAAAACACATGGGGACCAACTGTGTACGCAGGCTTTGTTAAACCCAGGGTGTCTGCGGGGTTTAAAAGGTAGTAAATGAAATTCGCAAAAAATAAAGCCATTAAAAGGTATAAAAGGTAATAAACACAATATGACGAGGTATTAAATTTTCCATCACCCCCTAAAAAAGCTACGAGTTTTCAATTTCTTGGTAAATATGTAACTGTTGAAATTCGCGTGAGTTTAATTTGTGCGAGCAGGACCTGCGCCGATATCTTTGACGCTGACGTCAAATTCTGTGGCCCGGGCCGTTTATGCTTGCCGTCGCTCACAGATATAACAGTCCGGGACGCGATGCAAAAGTCAGGCGGCTCAAGTTATGAGAAAGATGAATTTTCACGGTATGAGGCAGTGGACAGCATAATCGACCAGAAATGCAAGGGCATAAACATCAAGCATAAATTTTCTTGACTGAATGCTCAACGTTTTTACTCACCCGAATCTTTCTCTTGGTCCCCAAACATCAGGGTAAGCCGAAAAAGAACTGATTACATTAGATATAGGTGAATGTTGAATATGGAATTCTTTCGCCCTTGCGTTTTTGGCCAATTATGCTGTCCACTGCCTCATACCACAGCAATGTATCTGTTTCATAACTTGAGCCGCCAGACTTTCGCACTGCGTATCGCAGCCGCATTTTTTCACGGCCCTATTCTATTGTTCTTTGATAACCGAGCGAATATAACTGTAACGAATTATTCCAATAATCTCCGAGTATCAGACGTGTCATATATCAGACAGCGCAGGTGGGGAGTAATCGGCGGATAGCAAGGCTGGGCGAAATAGATTGGAGGCCGACATGTTTAGTAACAGGATGTACAACCCCAATTCCGAAATAGTTGGGACGAAGTGTAAATTGTGAATAGAATCAAAATGCAATGACTTTCAGATCACATGAGCCAATATGTTATTTACAATAGAACATAGATAACATTTCAAATGTTGAAACTGAGACATTTTACATTTTTATCCACAAAATGAGCTTATTTCAAATTTTCTGGCTGCATCAGGTCTCAAAAAAGTTGGGACACAGGCAAAAAAGGGCTGAAAAAGCAATTGATATATAAGGGAATCAGCTGAAAGAACATTTAGCAAGTAATTAAGTTAACTGGCATCAGGTGTGTAACATGATTGGCTATAATAGGGATGTCTTAGAGAGGCTGAGTCTCTCAGAAGTAAAGATGGCCAGAGGCTCTCCAACCTGTGAAGGCTTGCGTAAAAATGTTGCGGAATACTTTAAAAACAATGGTCCTCAACGTCAAATTGCAAAGGCTTTGGAGGTCTCATCATCCACAGTGCATAACATCATCAAAAGATTCAGAGAAACTGGAAAAATCTCTGTGCGTAAGGGACAAGGCCGAAGACCTTTACTGGATGCCCGTGATCTTCGGGCCCTCAGACGCCACTGCATCACTCACCGGCATGATTCCGTCATTGACATTACTAAATGGGCCCAGGAATACTTCAAGAAACCCCTGTCTGTAAACACAGTCTGCCGTGCCATCCACAGATGCCACCTAAAACTCCATCATGCAAAAAGGAAGCCATTGTTGAGCATGATCCAGAAGCGCCGCCGTGTTCTGTGGGTCAAGGCTCATTTAAAATGGACTGTAGCAAAATGGCAAAGTGTCCTGTGGTCAGACGAGTCCAAATTTGACATTCTTGTAGGAAATCATGGGCGTTGCGTCCTCCGGGCTAAAGAGGAGAAAGACCACCCCTCCTGTTATCAGCATTCAGTTCAAAAGCCAGCATCTCTGATGGTATAGGGACGCATTAGTACATATGGTGTGAGACACTTGCATGTTTTAAAAAGCACCATGAATGCTGAAAGGTGTATGAAGATTTAAGAGCAACATATGCTCCCCTCCAGACGATGTCTGTTCCAGGGAAGGCCTTGTGTATTTCAGCAGGACAATGCAAAACCACATACTGCAGCTATTACAACAGCATGGCTTCGTAGTAGAAGAGTTCTTGTGCTGAACTGGCCTGTCTGCAGTCCTGATCTTTCACTGATTGAGAACATTTGGCGCAGAATTAAACAAAACGTCCGTGAAAGGAGACCCAAAACTCTCCAGCAGCTGGAAACCTGTATTAAACAAGAGTGGGATCAAATTCTAATGGCTAAACTCAAGAGACTTGTCTCCTCAATGCCCAGACGCCTCCACTCTGTGTTAAAAAGAAGAAGGGATGCTACACCATGGTAAACAGGCCCCTGTCCCAACTTTTTTGAGACCTGTAGCAGCCATCAAATTTGAAATGAGCTCATTTTGTGGATAAAATTGTAAAATTTCTCAGTTTCAACATTTGCTATGTTATCTCTGTTCTATTGTGAATAAAATACTGGCTGGTGTGATTTGAAAGTCATTGCGTTTTAATTTTATTCACAATTTACACTTCGTCCCAACTATTTCGGAATTTGGGTTGTAAAATGCTCAGATATTTTTTTTAAATGATGATCCGATTACAGATTGAAGTTAACCATTGTCGTTACTGGTAAATGAAGCTAGCTAGCTAGAGCGGCAAATTGTCAAGCAGCGTTACCATTTTCAGGATGTTTGTGATTTGAGCAAAATATTGAAGCGGCTCAAGTTACACTACGACTATAGCTTTTGAAGGCTATTTTTACCATTTCCCAGCCATGAAATTAATAAATGAAAAATAACTAGATTTTGGTTTTTGTTTGGCCTCTCAGGAACAACACTTCATTAAATGTGTGCGTATTCCAGGGTTTCCAATTCTCACGCATTTTATGTGAGACACATTAATTATGTCCCGAGTCACGTCAGCATGAAAAATAAATTCAGTTCACTTGAATGCATCTTCAGGATCCAGGCTCCCGGGTACCGTGTACAGCATCCGTACAGCGTAGGATCCTGACTGATGAGAGTTCTAGGAAGGGTTACAGGCAGGAATCAACTTGCTGACGTCACGTAGTGCCGGGATCAGGTCCATCATGGCGGATTTCTAATTAGACACAAGCTAAGTGTGTGGCTTTGATAAAACATCCTTGTGTGGCTTTGATAAAACTTTCCGTGATTAAGTAAAACAAAAAAATTTATGTTTTGGCACCACAGGGGTTGTGCTGTGATATAATTTGCTGACCTCCGGAGGGACCCTTTAAAGGAGCAGTATGTAAGAAATGTATGTTGATTAATCATGAAATGGCCCTGATATATCACCAGACATTAAGGAATGATGTTAATTTCAAATACTTATATCACTGACAACAGTACTCCAGCCAAAATATTCTCATTACAAAAGCGAAGTTGTAGCCCACAACTAATGTTGATGTTTTCATTTTGTGTTTTGGCCTGTTGCGCCGCCCTCCACCTATCTCCCAGTCACGAAGTCAGTAGCATTTCGGCATCCAGGTTGCCAGTTACCACTGAGCTGCAGCTACCAGCGTTTCGGAGCACAAATGTCTGACGTCACTAAACCTAAAAGGCCTCGCTATGATTCCGAAATACGTCATGACAAAGTCAGAAACAAAACAAGGATCTGAATAGGACATGCCTTTGAAAGATGGAGACGGCTGAAAGCGGAGAAAAATTTGAAGAGCGACGCCGAAGTTGCTCATTTTCTCCTGGACAGGTAAGATTCAGCTAAGTTTGGCTAACTTAATTCTATTTAATGTAGGCACGGACATTTCAAATATTCGAATAACGTTATGTATGTTTGTTCATGGTACGTTAGTGCGTATGCAGGTGGGTCATCGAATTGACTAGGTAACAAATTGTTTGAGAAATAAAAACCGTGACGCATTATTGCTAACATTAGCAATGCATTATTAGAGTCTGTTTCTCTGGCATCTGCTGAGATGCTGTGGAAACCGTTCCAACATTAGCACAGCCATTATGGCAATATGAAATGTAATTGAGACAGTACAATCGGTCAAATGAGTCCTCATTCATTCTTTACGCATGTTACAGTATGGACTTTAGTGGGCTATTCACACAGAAGAGTGACGAGCAAGTTGACCAATTTGACCATTGGAGCGGATCAAAGCTGGGCTGTAGGATGGAGGATATGTGAGACCGGACCAGTTTCTCAAAGCATTTTGTGATGACAGGTGTTAGTGCCACTGGACGGTAATTGTTCAAGCTGCTGATGATGTTTTTCTTGGAGAGTGGAACAATGATGGAGGACTTCAGACAGGGAGGGACTATGGCCTGGTTCAAGGACTGATTGAAAATTTTAGTGAAGACCCCCGCCAGCTGAGCTGCGCAGTCTTAAAACACCTGTCCGGAAACACCGTCAGGGCCTGCAGCTTTCCGTGGGTTCACTGAGCAAAGCATGCGTCTCACCTGGTGCTCCTCCACCGTGAAGGCAATGCTGCTGTGGGCTGGTGGATGTGGTTGGGTCATCTCTAATGACGGCACCTCAAAGCGAGCAAAGAAACAATTCAGCTCCTCTGCTAATGAGGTGCCACCATCGTCCGCTGACAGACTGCTGGGTCTGTAGTTTGTCAGATGTTGTACCCCGCGCCACACCTGCCTGGAGTCATTGTTCTTAAAGCAGTCCTCAATCTTCCTCTTATATGCAGCCTTTGCCTTTTTAATTCCCCTCCTTAGGTTGGCTCTGGCATTGCTGTAGAGCTCCCTGTCACCCGACCTGAAGGCGGTGTTCCTCTCCCTGAGCAGGCCCTGTACCTCTTTGGTCATCCAGGGTTTTTTATTTGGATAGACCCGAATGTACCTGTCCTCGGTAACAATGTCTGTGGAGAACTTGATGTAATCCAGGACTGCTGTTGTATGCTGTTCTAGGTCATGCTGTTCAAACACATCCCAGTTTGTCACCTCGAAGCAGACCTGCAGCTTCAGGGACGCATCTTCAGGCCAGGTCTTAACAGTTCTGGATGTAATAGGAGCCCTTTTCCTAAGGGAGATGTATGCTGGTATTATGAGGACGGACATGTGGTCTGATTGTCCAAGATGTGGTTGTGTCCTGGCCCTGAAGCCCTGCTTGATGTTTGAATAGAATCTGTCCAGAATGTTTGCTCCCCTTGTAGCACATTTGACATGTTGATGTAATTTAGGGAGCGCTGTTCTCAGATCAACATAATTCAGATCCCCTGCTACAATGTGGACAGCTTCAGGATACCTATTCTGCTGACTACTGACAGTGTCATGTAACAATCCAAGGGCTATATTAGCATTAGCATCTGGGGGAATGTACACAGCAGTTAAAAGGACAGCAGCAAACTGCTGAGGTAAATAAATGGGCCTGCATTTCACAGTCATGTACTCCAGGTCCGGAGAACAGTGACTGTTAATAGTCTTAGTGTCAGTGCACCAGCTGTTATTTATGTAGACACGCAGTCCCCCTCCTCTGCTCTTACCGGAGTTTACAGTCCTGTCCCAACGGTGTAGCATGCGGCCTGCTAGCTCAATAGCTGCGTCTGTAATAGATGAGTGGAGCCAGGTTTCCGTGAAGATCAGCGCGCAGCAGTCCTTCACGGTGTTGTTCGTGGAAACTTGTAGCATAACCTTGGGTTATACTAACCATAACCTTCACCCCAACCCTAACAAAGTCAAATTGACTTTACGAAAACCAATTGACACTTAATGGCCAGAGTGTACTTAATGCTCATGACAGGTGTCATGTCATAGTTAAGACAGTGTCATGTCACCCTTATGTAGATACCGTAACTGTAACCCAATGGGGTAACATTTTGTCTTGGGTAAAGGATGGGAAAATTGTGTATAGGTCAGTGTTGCTATTGAGAAAAAACTAAGTGTCCCGTAACTGTAATATAGGCATACAATTTGAATTTTAATGCATTACTTCACTTAAGTTAGAAAGGTTGCCGCTCGACGTCGTGTTGGTTTTAAAAAATATTGTGAAGGTATTAAAAAAGGTATTAAATTCAACACCAGGATTCCTGTATATACCCTGATACCACTTTGATCCATTAATGCTGAAGGGTGCTGTGCTTTGTTCTGTGGAAATGTAGACATGATTTCTTTCAGTACTGTAAGCACCTGCACACACTATTGCAGCATGACTCACTTTCAAAATGAAAATGCTGGGCATTCAAGTTATGATCAGCAGCTTATTTGTGTTCTGCTGGGAGTGCCCCTTGATGATGCATATTCACGAGTCAATTAAAACGCTTTTAAATGATGCTAGGGCATCCTCTAGAGAGCAGTGTATGAACTTCCAAGATTTCAGCATACGTTTTTTTTTTTTTATATATATATATATATATATATATATAACGCAAATGTCGCGGTCTGAGTTACTGCGTGAGTGAGTGACTGATTAACTGCCTGAGTGATCAAGTTCAACGATTGGCTGGCCCGCGGGGAATAAGTTCAACGATTTTGTCGGCCAGCTGGGAAGAGTTGGCCCAGCCATATACTAGGTGCATCTAGTCTTGTTTGATATAAATGTTTGCAAGGTTTGCAAGTATATGGGCTGGAATACAGTGACTTGATGCAAATACCTTCTCACATTAGCTGATTGTGTCACTTTCCAGAGTTTTGGACCTGAAAATTTACGGTAAACTTGGAAAAACCAAGTCAACACATACACATTGTTTCATTCGAGATAAATTCAAATGCTTCATTTGATATGTAGTTCACTCGATGTACATGTGGGGTCCTCACGGACAGCAGTTGGTCCTCGAGTAATTTCACCTCAGGCCATGGTAAGTTTTAAAATGAGCCTTTTTTCTGAAGGAATAATTTCCCATGGAGTGCATAGTCCAAAATGCGAGTATTTGTTTATCTGACCGACTGTGATTTAAGTTGTGAATAATTTTTTTCATTGCATATATTAAAGATGTAATGTATTTTTAAGAGTGAATTGGCCCTTTGATAGCTAAACTAAGGAATTATGAATGGTAAATTCACTTGAGATTGTGGGACCCAAGTTTAAAATGAGCTACATCATAACAGACAAAAAAAAAACAGCTGAACTACTCCAAAAATCAGTGTCATGATCAGTGTTCACTAGAAATTAGTAGCTATTTACATCAGTGCTTGCTTCCTCAGTTTATTGTGACCTTCAAATGTTTACAACTTCTATTGTTTCAATTTAGCCTGGACCTTACCGTTGTTCCACTTTACAAATTGCTTGACTTTTGACCTTTAATTTGAATATTTCTTACGAATCAGGGTGCTCCCCAGAAATTTTTGAAAGCTGGGTGCTGGATATGTTTGTGAGGCCAGAGTGCGCTCACCGAGGGCTGCAGGAGTGGGTGTCCCCCTCCCACAGGGGTCTGGAGGAACATCCCCCAAGAAAATTTAGGTTTTTCAACATGCATTTTGTGCATTCTGGTGGCATTTGATGGAATATTAATACAGAGTTACATCTGTTTACTAGCATGGAATTATGTGGTTTTAATAATTGGACCTTATTTTGCTCTTTTAACCTTTTATCTATCTGTAAAGCACTTTGTAACCTCGGTTTTGAAAGGTGCTATATAAATAAAACTTAACTTACCTGCTTACTCACGTATAAACTGTCAGTATTGTGGTGCAAGTTGAATGCCAACGGGCACTGGGCCATCTGTAACTGCAGGTTGACAGATCTATTGTTTTTGTTTTGGTTGGTATTAGAGGTTGTACAATAAATGCTGCTTCTTTATACAACAGTTCACTGAATTTGTGTGTGTGTGTGTGCATAGGTCAATAATGTAGCTACTGATGGTCTGGTGCCACGATCATAAGCTGTGTGTAATAGGTGAGGCTGCTGACTTTGTCAATGGACAGAACGGTCCACAGGAGCCAATGGGCCGTAGCTACATTGTGAGCACTCAGGTCATGACTTGACCATCAGACTGAGCAATGTGAGCGCAAGAACTGTGAACTTCGGCTTTACATCGCAGAGGATTTAAGCCCTATACACACAGGCAAATTTTCTTTTGACACATTTTCTTCCTCCGTGTGTATGAGGAAATTTGTTCAATTTTCCTTTAACTAAGAAAATATCATGAAAGCTAGGCACCCAACTCTTCAGCAAATCTATTTGCCCGTGTGTACGTGCCGGCAAATAAAATGTGACAAATCGTTGCGCGCTCATCCGAGCCATGACACCACCTCCTGTTTTGATCGTGTAAAATGTTGCTTTTGTGTCAATTTTGAGTTCATCATGGCTTCATACTGGTCAGATAGAGCAGTTAGTACATTATTAGATGAACACCAGACACAGGAATGCCTGTGGAACATATCCTGCCTCGATTACAGGGATTAAAAGCAAGCCCCCCACATCAACATTTTCGTGTCTCTTCACTTTGCAGGTATAAATATGCGAATGTCCCTTTACCGCATACAATTTATTTTCAAGAGATGGTACATTTCAGTGAGTTTTGATGACATAATTTCTAATCTCCTCGAAAATACAGTACATAACGATGGTATGTGCAAGTATTAATGCGTTTGCAATTCAGTGTAGCCCTGAGAAAATTTTGTCGTTCTTTCCTTCCGCGGGCAACAGGTGTCACAACCATCAGCAAAGAAAATTTGATGGCGTGTACACGCGAGCAAACGGGCAAAGAAAATTTGTCTATATGTACGGGCCTCAAGCTAGTTGGTGAAGTATTGTGGCTTCGTTAGCTAGCTGGCTACATAGATAACTTAGCTAATGTTCTGCTAACATTACCAAGGACACGTAAAGCAACCCGATTTCCAAATGAACTTAGTGGGTAGTGTAAAATTAACTGAGAAGTTAATTGGTTACAATGCAGACAAAATGCACCTGAAATACCTGACTCGTGCCATTGTTATTCAATCCGTTAAACCGATAAACGTGTGCCTAGCAGATAGCTTGAGGTAACACAAAATAAAATGAGCTGTCCGAGAGTAACGTGAATCAGAGTAATACTGTCGTGCTTATAAAATCAGACATCGCCAGTCGGAAATGTAACCTGTAGTTGACAAATGCTTGTACTTACTGACCAAAAATGAAAACGATAATATCCAATCCATCCGTATGAAAACTACTCACCCTGCTTAACAGGTGTAGTAAGATTCCACTATTTTGTCTGGCTGAAATGTGTAGATTTTGAGGTGTTCAGTTTATCTGCATAGATTGCCAGCCCTTTGCTGCGACTCATCTCCACCCGTTCCGTGAAAAAAATCTCGATTTCGTGCATATATCCTTGAGTAATATAGTTGAGGCCTCCCTGAAGAACTTTCTTGGACAAGTTATACGCATATGGCAGGAAACACAACGCATTATTATTCGGAACAGGCAAGAGAGTAGTAGTTGTGTCTTCCCAAATCAAAGGTTTTCATGTTTTCGAGGTCCCCTTGTCAGTAAATAATTGGAAAGAGACAAAATCCTCAGAAGTTATCAAATTTTATTCCAGCCTTGAATCGTACAATAATCCAAACGCAAGGAGTACTACCCCAATGATCCCAGATGGCCATATTTATGAAAAAACCTTATCAAATTTTGTTCCAATCACATTACATTGGTTATCTCGTTAGCCTTTTCTTTACCCAATTGGTTGACATTGTTAGTAAATTCACGTTTTACCAGGAACAAATATTATGACCGTCATCCAAAAGAAACAGACCCGATGTTCGTATTAAAAAACAGGAAAGTATTTATTACATGAGCCAGCAAGGAAACAAAATCTTCGAAAATGTACGCTGTAACAAAGCTTATATTATTACATTTGCATATATGTAAATTTGTGTGCAAGATAAGTTTTGACCTCTTATTGGTCACAAGCAGTTGCGTGCTATGTTTGGCACTGCGGATTGCATAATTCAAATCCTAAATGGTTGTGGGGTCTCGCCCTCTTCTCGCCTGTGGGCCAGTGGAAAGTCCCCAAAGGTAGAACTGCCAGCAGTCATTAACATACACATGTGAGGTGGCCTAATACACAAATCTGTCTGTCTCTCCACTGTATTCAGAAGCACTAATTTCTGTTTCCCCACAGCATGCTTTCTATGGAATTTTCTGGAAAATATTGGAGGTGCACAGAAGTATTGTACCCATAAAAAAAGGAAAGAAAATACAGTGCCATGAAAAAGTATTTGCCCCCTTCCTGATTTCTTATTTTTTTGCATATTTGTCACACTTAGATGTTTCAGATCATCAAACAAATTTTAATGTTACACAAAGATAACCCGAGTAAATACAAAATGCAGTTTTTAAAAGATGATTTCATTCATAGAGGGCAAAAAGCTATCCAAACCTACCTGGCCCTATGTGAAAAAGTAATTGCCCCCCTTTGTTAAATCATGAATCATCTGTGATTAACTACATTTTTTGAGTACAATTTCACTGCCACACCCAGGCCTGATTACTGCCAGACCTGTTGAATCAAGAAATCATTTAAATAGAACCTGTCTAACAAAGTGAAGTAGGCTAAAAGATCTCAGAAAGCAACTCATCATGCCATTATTCAAAGAAATTCAAGAACAGATGAGAAATAAAGTCATTGACATCGATCAGTCTGGAAATGGTTACAAAGCCATTTCTAAGGCTTTGGGACTCCAGCAAATCCATGGTGTGAGCCATTATCCACAAATGGAGAAAACTTGGAACAGTGGTGAACCTTCCCAGGAGTGGCCGGCCTACCAAAATTACTCCAAGAGCGCATCGAAGACTCATCCAGGAGGTCACAAAAGAACCCAGAACAACATCTAAAGAACTGCAGGCCTCACTTGCCTCAGTTAAAGTCAGTGTTCATGATTCAACAATAAGAAAGAGACTGGGCAAAAATGGCATCCATGGGAGGGTTCCAAGGCGAAAACCACTGCTGACCAAAAAGAACACTAAAGCTCATCTCACATTTGCCAGAAAACATCTTGATGATCCCCAAGACTTCTGGGAAAATATTCTGTAGACTGAGGAGATAAAAGTTGGACTTTTTGGAAGGTGTGAGTCCCATTACATCAGGCGTGAAACTAACACAGCATTTCATAAAAAGAACATCATACCAGTAGTCAAACATGGTGGTGGTAGTGTGATGGTCTGGGGCTGCTTTGCTGCTTCAGGACCTGGAAGACTTGTCGTAATTGAGGGAACTATGAATTCTGCTCTCTACCGAAAAATCCTGAAGGAGAATGTCCAACCATCAGTTCGTTCATCAATATTCATTCATATTCCAAAAAAAAAAATCCTATGTCATTTCATGGAACTATCTTCAACCTTTCATATGAGACTAATTTGAGTAAAATCTTACCATGGGTTATTGAAATATCAGTGCCGCAAAATATTTTCAGATTTTGTCATTAAAGTGCCGTTTCCATGACAACCATGCAAATTTTTATCAAAATACTACATTTTATGAGGTTAAAATCATGTTGAGTATTTTTATTTCTTAGTTTTTACATTATTATGGTTATTTCTACACTTTAGACCCCTTAACGGGGGGGGCAATTACTTTTCCACACAGGGCCAGGTAGGTTTGGATAGCTTTTTTCCCTCAGTAAATGAAATCACCATTTAAAAACTGCATTTTGTATTTACCCGGGTTATCTTTGTGTAATTTTAAAATTTGTTTGATGATCTGAAACATTTAAGTGTGACAAATATGTAAAAAAAAAAAAGAAATCAGGACGGGGGCAAATACTATTTCACGGCACTGTACATTAAAAAGGAAAAAAGAGGAAAAATACAGTCAAAGGAATAGGATACAAATAGATACATGAATGATTGAACTGTTTGTGTTTTCAGAAACAAGTAATGATTTTACTGAACAAATATTGATCAAAGCTACAGAAATCAAATACATTTAAAAGTCTCACCTGATTATGTTTTCAAATCAAATGAACAGAATAGATACTAATCTAAGCTACAGAAGCCAGCTGCTTATGTGTGTGTGTGTGTGTGTGTGTGTGTTACTGCTGCTCACTTAATATGGTTACTGATTATTGAATATGGTTATTAATTATGGTCATTGATTTACTGATGAATATGATGAGAAATATTGAAATATAATCCTCAACATTCCTCCCGTTGAGGCCATCCCAATCATGGCCTCACATCAATCATGGTCGAAAAATGGCACAGCAATGTCTACCCATGGTCTATGACCCCCATACTTCACACAAGTGAATTTCTTATGAGTCCAAAATACATAAAATATGGCTTATTGGTCCCTTTTCACCAAAAACACTTTGCGTAAAAGCAGTTTGTCTTGTCCGCCAGCATGTGAACTCCAGTTGTTTTCATGTCGGAGTTTCTTAAGGCCTTCCATTGCTCTGGTACATGCTCCTTCAGGAGAGGAGTTGTTTGGTCTAATGTCCCACTTGAATCGTGTCATTTTGCTTAATGCAGGTAATCAGTCCAAAATTAGTCCAAAGTCCAAGTCCATATTCAACATTGATTTGTGATATTTCCATCTGATTGTTTTGGTGAAAGAGCCTTCATGACTGGAATTTCTGTCCCAGTATATTCGTTCAAAACTTCAGGGAGGCTCCAGGAAGGAGCGGGCCTTGACCAGCTGGTACGCTAGACTGCCGCCCGCCCGTCACTGGAGTGAGAAAATAAAATACAAACACAAGCACAGACACAGGCACATGCAGATCCACGATGCACTCGGCACATACAGAACGAGGGTTACCTACACCTGCCTAATTTATTATTAGATGTATGTATCAGATTTTATGATATTTACTTTTGCTGCAAAGAATGTGCAGACAATTTGTTGTCAGAACACTTCAAGAACAGTTTCATCCAGGCCTTCCCAAGGACTTAAATACCATGTCAGCTCCGTCCAATAGCCAATAATAATAATATCCCAAAAATACTTAAATTTCAACAATAACCTGGGGGTCGACTCACCCCTGCCTTAGGTTGTCTCCTTTAGGAGATCTTACCCGTCTCTGGAGTGAGTCACAACACACACTCAGGTGTTCAGCATTGAGCTCTGTACTCTGGAGGGGGTAGGTTTCCTCACCCCTCATAATGGGATAGTTATGAGATGATTCCAGTTGAACTGGTGCTATTGCAGTAGCTTGGTGGGAATAATAGATGAAACAGTTAAAGTTACAACTCACTAATAACAGTTTGAGACAGATAAGCGAGAGAGTTGCTGCAATTATAGTTCTGACACTGAGATCTTTTCTCAACCCACAGAATAAGCCCCAATTCAAAAAATTTGTCTTGTGTATTTTGTCCCCTTGCTCTGGGTGTGCTTTACAAAATCATTAATTACATCTTAATTATTTGGAATACAATTCCTTGTCGTTCACAGTGCATGTGCCATCTTCATAAATTAATAATATTTAAAAATTCATAATTACCAAATTGCTCATCCTCACTACTGAACTCCTGTCAATTTTGCATTAATTTTTTTTTGGCAGTATATTCCTGATTTGGTATTCCTCTGTATTCTGGGTCAAAAATGGGACAGTAACAATAATATCTTTTCAAAGTGTTTTGTCAATGAATTATGATTGAGCAATCCACCTCAGTCTAGGGTTCCGCTAAAAGCATGGAGGAGATGCACAGTCAGGACTTAGGGCTCCGGCCATTGTGACAATTCTCCATGTCATCAGCAGAATCGGGTGGAGTTTCTTTAGACTGTATGTTCCTATCTGCAATTTTCGTATTCACAAAAATGGGTACATTTTGAATAATCAATTGTAATACCGTTTTTCTGTTTGGATCCCAGCATATAAAGGAAATGAATCCTGCCAAATATGGTCCACTTAGATCCTTCGAACCTCCCTCTCCCAGGGTGCAGTTCCAGGCTAGATCCCTTTCCACAGAGATCCTAGTCCAGGCTCCCCCTTGATACGAACTCTGCCTTCTGCTTCCCGGTGCCTTTGTTTCAAAGCCGATCACAGAAGCACCACTCGCCTACTAACGCATTCGCTTTCGGCTTGTGGTGGCCTGACTGTACATTGAGCTGAGTGCGGCGGCCACCCTCATTGTGGTCTTAATGCCATATGGGACCCACCTAGCTGGTGACCCAGTCGATAGCGATCCCTGAATCCCGTATTGGTTGCTATGGGTATAGAATCTTTGACTGTTTTCACCAGCCTCTCCCGTTCACAGAGGTTGTCTCTCACGCCCCTCTGCTCGATGTGGGCTGTCACCCACGTACCACGTGTTGCCCTCACACTCACATGCGACAAACACGCCGACTACACAGTACCATGGCAGTATGTTGATTCTTACTTCACTAGACAGGGGTCCTTCAGTCCTCTCCCCAGCACTACATGTCGTCTTTAACATGCCCTCGGGTCTTTGCAATTTTGCCCCCGCCTGTTGAACACAAGGTTCGGGGGGCCCAATCCCCTACCCTATGTTCAGTTGTTACTTCCTCCAAAGTTTCCTGTGTTTACAGTTACTGATCATTAAAGAAGGGCACACGTTTATTTAGTCAATAAATAGGGAGCTTTATTTGGTTTCATTTTGTTCACTTCTGCGACTTAGTCCTTTCACAACTCCACAGCCATTAAAATGGCTAAACTCCTGCTTTGTTTGCCACCCAAATTAACTCCACTTGCTTTAACCAACTTCACTTACTCCAACCATCTTCACTCACTTCATCCAACCCTATAATAATGTTGCACAATGCAGATTTAATGCATCCATCAATCATCTCGCACTTACACATGGTTTACCAACTGCCAAATCCACTCTGATGACAATAACCAGCTGATGTTCTTACTAGCAAAATCATCATTCTTGCCTCTTTGAGACACAATGTAAAACATAACAACTTAAATCACCATATTCAACAAATTCCCTCACAATCAAACTTCAGACTCCCAACCACTTGCCAGCGCTCTCTGGTCAGTTTAGCTGGCCTGGTACTTCTACATGGGATCCGTTCCATACCCTCTAAACTCTCAGAGTGTGTCTCTTGCCCTTCTTCTGACTCTGATTCTAATGGGGGAGGGTCGACATCCTTAAAGCTGTCATAAAACATCAAATCCTCCTCCTCACACTCATGCTCCACCTGTTTTGCTTCTTTAGGACTTTTGCCAATAGCTTTGGCCTTTCAAAGTATGCTTCTCATTTTCCTGCTTCTTTTCACTTCTAATTCCACTAGTACTTGGCTCCCCTCCCTCCTACTGTTCTTGCTTCTTCCTCTTAATTTCCTCCCTTTTTCATTCATGCCTCATTTTCCATTCAATCAACCATTCTTTTTTTGCCACCTCAAACTCTAATTGTTTATTTGCTTCATGTAATTCCTCCCTCCTTCTGTCTGTATCCTGTATCATTTTAGTAATTTCTTTAAACTCCTGCATTTTATTTCTTAACGTTTGCCTCTCTCTATTGATTACTTCTTCATCACTGTTGTGTTCTATTACCCCACTTACCTCCAATGTTCCACTTACTACGGGACAAACAACTGGATTTTCCAAATGTGATATTACTGGATACAGGGTTTTTTCAGCTGCTGTCTCTCCCTCTGTTCCTGAATACGAGGGGGCATAAGGCGGTGGGTCAAATAATTCATTGTCAGCAAACTTTTCGGATGGCTTTGACTGAGACGCAGCTTCAGTTTTCTTTGCAAAATGTGAATCCTGATCCTGAATTTTTAGGATTCTCCTTTCTCTAAACATTTCCAGAATTGCCTGCTCTTATTTGCTTTTTTCAACCCTTTTTGCCGATTTGTCCGCCGATGCATAAATTTATTAAACGTATCATTTCTTCACATATTGCAAGATCAAATGTCCCCTCTTCTGGCCACTTTGTTACTCAGTTTTTTTAGTGTCCAGATTCTTTTAGTCTGAAAGGTCACTTGTCTCCAGTGCTCCAGATCAGGGCCAGGACAGCACAAAACAACACCCCTACTTATTTATTTGGCCAACATAATTAAATCAAATCAAACTAATTAAATTTAATTGCTCTCCTTATTCTTAGTTTGCTGGCAGCTTAGGGTGTGTGTGTGTGTGTGTCCCCTGCATCATCTCTGGGCACCGGAAGACCACCCACCCTTCTGAGTGTAACCGACCTTTGCTGGCTCCTGGCTGGCTCGCCAATTTCGTTGTGTCTTCCCAAATCAAAAGTTTGCATATTTTTGAGGTCCCTTTGTCCGTAAATAATTGGAGAAAGATAAAATTCTCAGAAGTTATCAAATTTTATTCCAGCCTTGAATCGTACAATAATCCAAACCCAGTGAGTAGTCCTTGCGCAAGAAGTACTACCCCAGTGTTCCCAGATGGCCATATTTATGGAAAGACCTCATCAAACTTTGTTCCAATCACATTACATTGGTTATCTCGTTAGCCTTTTCTTTACCAAATTGTTTGGCATGCTCTCTATGGGATTTTCTGGAAAATATTGGTGGCGCACAGAAGTATTGTACCCATAAAAAAGGAAAGAAAATACATTAAAAAACAGAGAAAAATACATTTAAAGAGATAGCATACAAATAGATACATAAATGATTCAACTGACTGTGTTTTCAGTAACAACTAATGATTTTACTGAGAAAATATTGATCAAAGCTACAGAAATCAAACACATTTAAATGTCTCAACTGATCTTGTTCTCAAATCAACTGAACATAATAGATACTAATCTAAGCTACAGAAGCCCACTGCTTATGTGTGTGTTAACTGCTCGTGTGTGTGAACTGCTTGTGTGTGTGTGTGCGCGTGTTACTGCTGCTTACATAATATGGTTACTGATTATGATTATTGATTATGGTTATTAATTATGGTAATTAATTTACTGATGAACATGATGAGAAATATTGAAATATAATCCTCAACATAGTGATCAAATTTCTGCTGTGCACTACCTATTCCAGAGCTGCGCTACAAAGCATGGAAGGAATAGCAACAGTAACTAGGAGGCAGAGCTTACCGCTGCAGTTGGGAAAGGCCCATTCCCATCATGTTTCAAAATGCGTTATTCGAATGCTCCAATCAGAGGCCACTTTGTTGCCCAGAGGGAACAAACGTACATGCTGCACTGAGGCCTCATCCACAGATGGAGATTTTCGAAAAAACGGTCTTCTTTGTTGCCGTTTCTGAAAAATCTCCCGTCCACACCGCATCGTTTCTAAAAATATCTGCGTCCACACGGAGATGCCCAGAACGACCCAAAACGCTGTAGTAAATATTCCAGGCCTGTGCGTGGCGCTGTATGGTGCTGTAGCGTTTCCACAGAAATAAACCAAAAAACGGAGAAGGCGGCGGCGAGAATGCGTATGAAGCTTGTGCTCTGTGTACAGACTAGAGGGGGTGGGGGCTGTGATGGGGGCTATCACCTCATCGTTAAAAAAAAAAAACCCGTTTTGGTTGGCCACACGACAACGCTGGGGTAGCGTTTTCAGATTTTCTCACTCTGGAACCCGTTTCCAAAATACCTTTTTTTCGGGCTGCGTTTTCGCCGTCTCCTTGAGGACGCAAGGCCAAAATGATAAAATATTTATGCGTTTCCAAAAAAATTGTTCGCGTGTGGATGGGCCCTTAGTTTCTGTTCAACCAGCTGACATGCTCGGGAAATGCTATGTTAATTTTTTTTTGTTTCTCGTAAGTTGGAGGAGGGTGCTAACATTTTATGCAGGGCGCACATGTAAAAGCAGGGCGGACCTAAATTAAAGCAGGGTGGGCCGCCCTCCTTGTGCAATGTGGGGAGTACCCTGCCAGTAAACTACAATGTACTTGTTTAACATTATTTTGAGCGACATGTCATTGTTTAAGTTCAAATATAGGAAGATTTATTTTTCACAGAAATGGGAGTGTCCAGTACAAAAACTGTAATGTGATGGTGCATCTAAATTGAGGCTGAATGCAGCGCAAAGCAGCACAGTCAGTTTGTTTACTCAACTGGTCATCGACCAGCTGATATGAAATGGTGTAAACTTTGTTGTCATTGTCTGCGATCCGTGAGCAATTTGACCAGTAACCTCTAGTGGTCACAAATATGGATTCAATTTGACGAAACTTGGTTTGCTACACCTTTAACACAAAAACTACTTAGGGATTGCATTTTAGCCCGGCACCTGTGTAAGTGGGAATGGCAGGGTAGTCATATTGAAAAACTGCTGTTGTCCATTGTAGACCTTTGTAATATAGAGAGCTGGAACTTGGTATGTAAACAGTATACAGTGCTGTGGAAACGTCAATGAAAAACTATTTGCCTCTTTCCTGATTGCTTCAATTTGCATATTTGTCACTTAAATGTTTCAGTTTATCAAACTATTTTCAATATGAGACCACGATAACCAGAGTGTACCGAAAATGCTGTGTTTAATGATGATTTCATTTATTGTAGGCAAACCGTTATCCAGCCCAACATGGCCCTGTGTGAAAAAGTATTTGTCCCCGTAGTTACTAAATCAACCACTTAAACTACATGGTAATTGGGTTCCATTTCACTTGACACACCTTGACATGATATCTGCCAGCCCTATTGAAATGAATCATCACTTAAATAGAACTTTTCTGACAATGTGAAGAAGGCAAAGGGTACCAATTTTAAATCTCTGGGAGTCCAGCAAAACACAGAAAGCCATTATCTACGAGTAGAGAAAGCACAGATCAGAGATGAACCTTCCCAGGAGTGGCCAGCTCTGAAAAATTCCTCCAGGAGCGCATTGACAACTCATGCAGGGGATCACAAAAGAACCAGACTAACATTCAAAGAACTGCAGCTCTCATTTACCTCAGTTAAGGTCAGTGTTCATAACTGCACTATGAGAGAGACTGGAGTAAAAATGGCATACTTATGAGAGCTGCAGGGTGAAAACCACTGCTGACTTGAAAGAACATAAAAGTCTATCTCACATTTGCCAAAAAAGATCTTGATGACCCCTGAGGTTTTTGTGATAATACTCTATGGATTGATGAGTCAAAAGTGGACCTTTTTGGAAGGTATGGGTCCTGTTATATCTTGTGCAAAGCTAACACAGAATTCAACATTAAGAACATCACACCAACAGTCAAACACTGAGGCGGTAGTAGTGTACTGAAGCACACAGATCTTCATAGACATATTTACTAGATGCGCAAAAGACTGACGTTTCAATGCAAAAGCGTCTTTTTCACTTTGCCTTTCAGTTTTATGGGTAAATGAGTTCACATAAATTATATATACTGATAAAAGGGGTTAAGGATAATTAAAGTATGTTTAGCTATGCCTTTCCAGTGCAAAGCATAGCTGTAGTTGGTACAGTATTAGTATATTTGTGTGGATAAAACATTGAAACTGACATCTGACATTGCTTATGTGCACATTCATTAGATCAGAGAAAACTATGTCATAGTTTTTGCATTGGATGACAGCAGCACTTTGTTGTGCTGAGTACGCTTTCAATTGAACAAAGACAAACTTAAGAAATTCTCAGCATTCTGGACAAGTTCACCATAAGCCTGAATGAGCGAAGGAAAGACTGAAGTTGTCAGCTATCCCTGTTGCATTTTAACTCTGACGTGCTGCTTCACTTCCTGTGGTGAGATCAGAGCACATGATACAGCCACTTCCTGTGCTATATTGCAGCTCTGTTGGCGGGGAACAAATGTGAGGGAAGAAAAAACTGTACTATGATAACTTCTTAGCTGAATAAAAACAGACTTTAAATGTTAACATGAATGAAACCTTGGTAACATTCTTCTGCATCAATATGATGTCGGCAATATACTGCATGACCAGTTTTAGGGGTTATTGTTCATATTATTGAACTCCCACCCATGTACTGGTGGAACAGCCAGAGTAAAAGTAGAACATGCTTACTTTGATGCCTCCTACCGCTTTTTCACCATCTCTGAAGTGTCTTATTCTAATCTCAGTTCCACAATAATTGGGACAGCATGTAAAATGCAAGTAAACACCGAATTAAGTGCTTCATATATTCTCTTTAACCTACATTTAGTTGAAAACTGCACAAAATAAAGTTTCAACTTACCAACTGTACAGATTTTTGTAAATATTATCAAATTCTAAATTAGATGCCTGCAAACACATCCCAAAACAACTGGGACAGGAGAATGGAAAGGCTTGAGAAGTTGTGGAATCTTTATAGAAACATTTGTTTGGGAAGAATCCCACTTGTAAACAGGTGAATAGGGAAACGGTCATTCAATTATGACTGGGTATAAAATGAGCGGACACAAAAGACATTCTTTTTCCAGCTAGTTGGTTCGAGGTTTGCCACTTTGCCAATAGTTGATTGAGCAAACGGTCAAACAGTTGAAGAACCATGTTTCTCAACATGCTATTGCTGAAATTTAAGGATCTCCCCATCAACAGTCCAGTATATACCGAAAACCAGAGCAATTTCCGTGCACGCAAGACAAGGCCAATAACTGATACTAGATGAGCACAACCTTCGAGCCTTCAGATGGCCGTACATTAAAAACTTACACAATTCTAGAATGGACATAACCACAAGGGCTTGTAAAACTTCAGAAGACCTGTGTCAATAATCACAGTTTATTATGGCATCATCAATAGCAAGTGAAGTCTACTACATAAAGAGGAAGACATTTAAAAAAATGAAGGAGTCGTTATTGTCGCAATTAATATGTTTCAGCTGGCAACAATTCTTTTAATCCTGACTGATTCAGTGTGTAGCTTCTCATTTCTTGAACAACCATCTCGGAAGATGTATCTCATGGTCGTGGAAAAGATGTTGTTGTGTATCAAGAAGGGCAAATTATTGGTCTGCATCAAGGAAAAAAAAAAAAAAGGAGATTGCTGAAATCACTGGAACTGGGTTAAGAACAGTCCAATGAGTTAATAAAACCTGGAAGGATAGTGGTTAACTATTGACTTTGTGGGAGCAATGGGTCAGAAATAAAAGCATGAATAGGCTACAGTCCAATAGTCTGATAATAATAATAATAATAATAATAATAATAATAATAATCCATTCTTCTGAAATTGGGGTTGTTAAACACATAACTTTCTTTTGCACATGCACTGTTCAGTTGCATCAATGACCCAAATACAAATGTGGCAGAAATGTTCTATTTCTACACAGATTCTTTTATCATTTTGTGAATTGGCTGTCATACATTTTGAAGGGCTGAAATTTCAGATTTTTTAAAAATGTAAGTATTGCTATAACCAATGTAGAACAAAACATTTGAATGCAGTCCATTTGTTGACTGGTTCTGTTCTTGCTTACAGTTAATCTCCCATTTAAGTGTCAACCTGAAGCATGAAATCTATGACTTCTTGTCCCTAATTTCCATTTCACTCCTCTAACAGCTTATTGTTAAGGAGTAGCCTGAATTTTTTGTTGCAAAGAGTGCTCCCACCATCACTGTCATTACTGACCAATACTGTTTTTTTCTATCATGTGTCTCTCTCGGGTGATCCAGCTGATGAGCACTGAATAATTAGCACTAGGAAGTGGACATGGCTACGCCTGCTAGACAGAATTCAATTTCTTATGGTGGATATGATAAACTGCACAGACAAGAAAACTGAGAAGATTAACCCTTAAAGCGCTAAATACAGCATTTGCTGCTCGCTGATATAATGAAATAAAATCAAACCTTTTGAAAACCTATCATGCTGGGAGCTCTTTTCAACAAGTTTCCACACAACAGCTTATCAAAAGCTCAAAATGTTTAAATTTTTGAGCATTTGAAAATTTATTTCAGCGCCCTAAGTGTTAACCCTTAAGCTGTAATTTTTGCTTAAGTTTTCCTGGGTTCCAAGTCATAAAAGCATTTTTTTCATATTATGGGAAATTATCATATAAATACTCTGTATCTACAAGTTGCAGCATTTCACTGAAGCTTCATCACATTTATATTGAGAGCAATATTCAAACCCCAGGACACCATGTTTTATGGCCACAGCATCACATCAGATGAACAATATCTATACCTTGTACATTATTTTATACAGGTTTTCCCTGTTATTCAGCAGGATATATTTGGGATATTTGGAAACCTTGGGATCACCACTAAAACTTAAAATGGGCCTGAAGTTCCACAGGCTTGAATACAACAGCTGCATTTGACAGACCCTCATCCATTGGTTTTATGGGGTTAATTAAAAAGGCAATAAAAATGTGGTCTCAATAATTCCTCTCAAACTTCTTTCAAAATATTAACAAAAATCTTATCTTGAATTTGTCATTGCAAAATACTTTTTTTTCCACCAAGAACATATATGCCACAATCATTGGCACCCCAAGAAGATTGTATACAGTGAACACTATAATTCATTAGACAGGGGCACATATTTGTTCATTTTTTCTGCTGGTCAAGTCATTCGCCAGATCTGAATCCAATTCAGCATACATTTCACAAGCTGAAGAGGGGATGGAGGGCAGAAAGTCAGAGAAACCAGCAGGAACTGTCGACGGCTGCAGTTCAGGTCTGGCACAGCATCACCAAAGGTCTGATGATGTCAATGCCTCAGGAATTTAAAGCAGTCTTTACATGCAAAGGACATGTGACCAAATATTCTTCATTATGTTAAACTGTCCAATATTATTTGACATACTGAAAATGGGGTGGAAGATGCACAAAAGGTGCTGTCATTTCGAAACGGTTCATCTGATATGGATGAAAATGCCCTCAAATTAATGCTGACATTCTGCACTTAAACCTCATTCTCCCCTTCAGACTGAAAGTGTTTGAGTACTGAACCAAAACTTAATAAAAAGTGTCATTGTGCAATGAATTACGGAGCTTACTCTTAGAAAATCTAAATGAGGCATATTTCTTATTGAATTTTACTTCTTTTTGCCATAATCATAAAGGAAACTTAAATGGTCATCCATGACTTCATGTTTCCCTGGGGTATTAATATAAGATGACACACACTGCATCCATTTGTCTAGTCTTATCTACAAGCCGTCACTCCAAACTCCCCAGCGACTCCTACTCCAAAGGGAGGTCGCCATTTGAAAAAAACTTGAGTTTTATCTGGCTGTGAACCATATACAGTCCATGCTGTGAACGGACACGCCAGGCACTACTTTCAAGAAACATAACTCTGACATGTTTAATATATTTCTGTCAGTATTAATGCTCAGATAATTTAGTATTTACGTTGTATATGTTTCGCTTGTACATGTCCAAACATACAGAATTTATGCCGTACTATTAGGAATAAAACTGTATGGAAATTGGAACTATTTTCTTCTCTTGTTTGAATGGTTTGGTTTGCTTGTACGTCTGTAATGCACGATTTGATTGGTAGAGGAACACCCTTCTTACGGCATCTTAGCATTGAGGTCCGAATCAATGTTGACGGTCGCGGAACATTAAAGAAACGTGCAAGGATGTTCGGATTACCCTTTGTCATCCATTACCTTCGTTAAGACAAAAGGACACAGCAAAGATGTCCAAAAGAAACTTATTTAGCATCACAAAATGACGAAATGGCAATTAGAAAGTTTCTACAATGTTAAGAAATACCAACTCCCCACTACCATGGAAAAGATATACAGTGATATTAAAAATCTGCCTGGGAGAGGATGTGTAGGTATTATGAATTGCACGCATTGTTGGAGAATTGTTCAAGCAGTAACAGAAATTTCTGTGATCACAGTTGAACAATTTCAGACATTAATTTTGTCTTTGGTTGAGAAAGTCTCCAAAACAAAAGAGAGCCAACTACGCAGCTAAAGATATTTGGAAGTTGGCAGAACAAAATCCTCTAATGTTATCAAAAAAAACGAACTCATGCACCTCCACTTTTGCCAGTTGGCACGAGAACTTCCAATGGGACCAGGCTCTATGGTCAGATGGGACCAAAATCGAGGTCTCCAGCAGTAAACACCGAAGGTCGGTTCGGCGTAAAAACAAAGCTGGGCATTCCATAATGAACCCAATACACACTCGGAAGTACAGTGGAGCATCTTTAAAAAACCCAAAAAACTTGCTAGGATTCATGGTATCACGGATTCACCAAGTACAGGCAGATATTCAATAAAAATCTGACTGCCCGTAGCTGGGGCCGTGGTTGGACCTTCCAATCTGACAAAAAGTCAAAGCATGTGTCGAAATCAGCATAAAATGGTTCCACAACCACTGAACCAAGATTTAGCCTCAAACACCCCAGTTCCTTACCCTCAACCCACTAGAAATCCTTTGGAATGAACTAAAGAATAGACTTGGCTAACATGGACCCAGGAATTCAAAGGACCTGGATTCTGCGGTGAGGAATGGCGTGACATTCTCTATCATGTCCTCACCAACTTTATGCACTATCGGAGAAGACTCAAAGCTGTTATTTTGGCACAGAGAGGCTGCATAAAGTATTAAATACTCAGTGAAGGGGATTAAATAATTGTGACACACACACAATGACCTTGAGAAAAATATTGGTATTTTATTTTTTCTCTCATTGCATTTCAGTTAAAGGTTATGTTTTTTTTTTAATGTTCTGAATGACATATAAACATTATGAACAATAAAGGCATTAACTCATGAGGCCAGTTCAGTTTATGTTTACCAAGGGTGCCAATATTAATGAAGGGTATTATATTCATACCTGTATGACACAGGAGGACCAACAGCGCCACTGATTATGGCAACCAAGCCCAAATTTGAATATTTTCATTTTCGGGACTTTTTGTCTTGTTTTATTGGAAATACTCACAAGGGGTGCAGATGAATTTGTTTATTAATTTTTGTTCCTTTTTTTACGGGTGTCAGTCATTTCGAAAATTTCCAATACATTTTCGACTCATCCGTATTTTTTTTTTCAATAATTAAAAATCTTTAACCTGAAGAAAAAACTATTTTACGTTATTAAACAGTCTGATAAAAGTGATCGTGTAAAATAACCGAAAAATTCCAACCATCAAAAAAGTTAATAAATTCAGAGTCTGTTTATTAATCGATGTAGATGGCGTGCTCTTAGCGCGGTGAACAAATGATAATTTCTTGCTGTTGGAACGTGGAACCGGAATTTTTTATCAAATTTACCTAATCGTCGGCTACCCAGCGTCATTTGTGGCGAAACACAAAAAGTACTTTCCACTGAGTCTTTTGGGACTTGTAGCAAACGATTAAAAAAAATCTGACTTCAGGAAACAGTGACGCGTCTAGGCAGGGTTGCTAGTATAGGGCCTCGGTGTGATGAACGTGACTGAATAACTCATCGCGACACATACCGACGTGGTCTTCATGCTTCTCGGGATTTAAGACACCACATTTTAGGCTTGAAATTAGAACTTAAGTTGTATATATTTTCTACCGAGTTAAGTCGACAGTTTTACTTGAGTCATGAGAGCTGCCAACATTTATCTGACCTTGGCTTCGCTTATTCTGCTGGGAATAAGTGCGCAGAGTAAGTACGCTAAATTCTGTTCACTGGCAGGATATTCCGACCTTATCGGTCACTTGAATCTGCTGCATATCTTTAGATTTCACGTTAACGGTTGATTCAATTATTAGACTAGAGCGGTGTAGTTGGTAGGCCTGAAGAGTTTGATCTATGGTTCCAGTTTCATTGTTATTAAATAGAACTACCGTAGCGCACATTCAGAGCGACGGGAAATAGAGAACTAAGTTCTGACGTGATGGGACAATTCAAGTTCCAAAAGGGATCGCGATTACTCTTGCTGCGAAATATGCTTATGTCTTGCTACTACGCAGTTACTACGAGAGCGTCACTATTATTGTTCGCGTTCATTATTTACAGTGAGTGCGCAACGTTAAATGGTTTTGATAATGTTCCCAACCTTATTTAAAACAGAAATAGTGATATAGGATGGTTCGAAAGAACTGTGTTTAAGTGAACCACCGAACATGACAAATTGTCTGAGGTAGGCTATATTGTTACTGCACTTGTATGACAGGTGCCCCAACCAAGGGGAGGCAAATGTGGGTGAGATGCAAACCTGATTCGAAGAACGCCAATTGCGTGACAGAGAAGGGTCCATGGATCGACCTTCCGGAACCTAATCGTCTGCCGTTTGCTGACAGTAAAATGTGAGTACAGAACTTCTGATTACAACTGGTAATTTCTAATGTGGTCCAACGTCAAGGCTACATCATTAGCCCTGAAATATAGCAGGGTGGGGGGTGACTAATATTTGAAGAGGCAGAAGTCGGGGCTGGCTTCTAAAGATACTGAGTGCGCTTCCGCGGTTTATCAAGTGGAACAGTGTGAGTTCTGTGGGCAGGAAATTAGAGTGATATCGCCTACATTCTGCATCATAGCAAGAGTATGACTTAGCCTTCCATATTATTTTAAATGCTGGACATTTCACTTTAATTACATTTGCTATTTATTGAAACTCTTTCTCTGTAATAATTAAAATGTCACATTTTCAGTTTTTTCAGTTCCATTTCAAATTTTAGGACCATTGTTAATTTGACCACTGGATGTAACTGCCTTAGCATCAAAACAATGTGATGCATGTATGGTTTGTCACTAATTTTCTCTTAAAACAAGGCAAAGTTTCTTATATTGGTCAGATATGAAGCTGAATACTGTATGTGTCTTGAGAATGTCTGTGAATCTTTTAAGCTATAAATCAGTGGCATCAAGGAAGAGGTTACACTGGCTATTAATCTCATAAAAGCAGCTAACACCACTGAACTGTAAACTCTTATAAAGCCCATTCTGGAAATAGAACTGCAAATGAACCACTGCATCTTTGTATACCTCAGTACCACTTGAAAGCAGTTTATCAGGGCCTCAAGGCCGAAGACAAAAACATGCAGTTCAAGTGATGGCAGCATAGTTTGTACAATGGAGATCAGCTGTTGTATCCATGTATTTGTCTCCTAATTATTCTTAAAAATAAACTTCATTCTTATTTAACTCAGAGTTACGTAGTATTACCTTGCAACCTGCGGTCATGAAAATTTTGGAATGGCTTTGGAGATCTACATCTGTTTATATCCACATCTGTCTATATCCTCTGGAAATATCAAATAGGTGTACTTGCCACTTTGAAAACACTTTGTGTAATTCATTGCTTACACATCAGACTCCCGAATATCATGATACCTACCATTGATAGCGTTCGTGTCTTTAGAAGTGTATGTATGTAAAGTATGCTTCTAGCTGCTGAGGCCATTTGAAAGCACATTAAAACTCAAATTATGCAAAAAAAAAAAAAAAAACATTAATTTAAGCCCCTTAAAGATGAAATTTCGAAGATTTGAGCATCAAGAAAAGCAGAGAGTGAAGAAATTTTTCTGTGATGTTGAAAAATCTCAGGAAAAGGAAAAGGATGTAACCTCCCCAACTCTGTTCTTCTGTTATTGCTTCAGGTCAGAGGACCAATCAGATGACGGCTCCAGAACTGGCCCAGCCTTCATTGAGATTGGCTCTGGAAGCCAGTGGGAGAAAGATGGTCCTGAGCTGGGAATTGCCCAGCTCGAAGAGGCAAGTGCAGACGGCAGCCCAGAGTTTGACTACTCTGATTTTGTATTTCCAGAAAAAGTATACAGGAAAGAAAACTTGCATCGGGAATTTCAGGAGGAAAACCTAATCCTGTAACTTTACGAAAAAATACCAGTACGTCTCCGATCAGGTTTTGTAAGTGAAATTAAAGCAGCCTATGAAGCAACTTGCTATGGACATTACGCATTTTTTTCTGCTGTAATGAATAATAATTATATTAATTATTACAGTAATTTGTGTGGTCATGTGAAGGTGTGTTGGAAATTGTGTACATTTTCCTCCACTTTGTATGAAGCTGTGATTTCCTCTTTGTATGTTTTACTCGAAGCATCAGCAGTTCTGCATGCTCATGAAGGCAGATCTCACTTTAAAAGATCCTCAAAATTATGATATCTGTGTATAAGAATAAAGATTTATTTGTTACCATAATTTAATTGGAGTCCATAATTAAGATAATCTAATTGGAAAGTTAAAAAAAATATCATCACGGACACCAGTGCGTAATTTCAAAATATTTGCACAGACGAACTAGTTTTGTGTGCGATTATTTCAGTTACTGAAGGAAAAAGGCAGTTCAATGTCAGTATTACCTTTGTGAAGAAATGTTTGACCCCTACTGGTTCTGCCTCCTTTAGTAGCAACAACTGCACTCAAATGGCAATAAATCTTGCAATCTTGATGAATATATTTAGCCTGCTTTATTTTTTGGTGAATTGTTTTAATTCAGCCATGTTGGAGGGTTGTTGAGTAATAACTGCCCATTCAAGGTGCTGCTGTAGGTTCAAGCCTAGAATTTGACTAGATATTCCAAAACCTTAATTTGTTTACATTGTTATATGGTGGTCTTTTTCTATGGAAGCAAATAAGGTTCATTTATATTTTGAGCTTGTGAAAACGTTTTATGCACACAGATATAATCTGCTCTTGTGCAAAACGTTTTGTAGCTGTAGAAATATTTTGAGCCTGTGTGAAAAGATTTGTGCACAGCGCACCCAGATATAATTTGCCGATGAATAAAGAAATGTTGTGGCTTCAGAAAATATTTTTTATATGTGTGAAAACATTTTGTGCACAGAAATACAATTTGCATTTGAGTAAGATGTTTTTATAGCTGTAAAAGTATTTTGTGTACACTACCACTCAAAAGTTTGGGATCACTTGCAAATTCTTTGTTTTCCAAAGAAAAGTACATTTTCGTGCATTTCACATTTTTTTCCATTTCACAAACATTTTTATCCATTTCACAAACGATTAAAATTAATCAGATGATTTTCAAAGAATGATCTACATTTTTGCATAGAGGCCTATTATCAGCAACTGTCAGTCCTCTGCATCAATCTCCTGGTATGGCTGCTAAGCCAAGTTAAGCATTTTATAAGGCTAATTGATTATTAGAAAACCCTTCTGCAAATGTGTTGCACAGCTGAAAACCGTTGAACTAATAAGGGAGTGCGAAAGGGAGCATGGCATTCTTGAGGTTGGTTTAGTACCTGAAGCATCAGCAGTTGTTTGTTTGTTTACAGGCTCAAAATGGCCCTAAAGAAAGAACTTCCTTTTGAGAGCCGTCAGTCTATTGTTGTGCTTAGAAAAGAAGGCTATTCAATGCGAGAAATTGAAAACTGAAACTCTCTTACCATGCTGTCAACTACTCCCTTCAGAGAGCAGCACAAACTGGCACTAACAAGGACAGAAAAAAGGAGTGTGAGGCCCCGATGCACAACATGTGCAAGAAGACAAATATCTGAGAATGTGTAGTTTAAGACAAAGACGCCTCACAGGTTGTCAACTAGCTGCTGCGCTAAATAGTTCCCGTCAAACACCAGTTTCAGTATCAACAGTGAAGGTGGTTTTTTTTGATGAAGGCAAAGTTTGAAGTACATATTCATCATTTTCCATTAAAATCATTATTTCTAACTCAGACAATGTCAGCATGTTCTGTTCATTTGCTATATTTCCTATTCAGACTAATTTCATGTGTGTTTCCATGGAAAACAAGAAAATTTCCAAGTGATCCCAAACTTTTGAGTGGTAGTGTATGTGCAATTAAATTTTGAGCAGAAAAATTTTCAACAGTCAGGTTTCACCAAGTCTGAGCAATGGACACACAAATTGCCTGCGAGTCAATGCAACACTGAAGTTACATGCTCATGAATTAGGAATTACACCAGTGGCGGGCGGTGGACAGAGAACAAGGAGGGCGATAAACATGTCTTTAAACTGCTTATTATTCTTGATCTGTTTTCAGTTAATTTCCCTGGTAAAAGACACTTGAACTCTCCCCTCTCAGGTGTAGCTAATTGTCTTTGTTAAGACGAGAAAACAAACGCACCAGTTGAACGCAAAAAGAGCGCATTTCAATCTTTTTCAATTAAACAATCATTACGCAAAGGTTTGACGACTTACTTAGGATGTCACAAAATTTAACGCGGAAAATCCACAGTGGTTTTTTCGTGAAGAGTTGCCTGTTAAGGCATGTGAAATAAACATTTTATAGAATGTATTATTCACTCGCCTAAACATTTCATTATAAGGGAAACTAACATGTTGACCACGAACAATTGATTGAAATCGGGTCACTAATCTCATCCGTTTCAAGGGATGTTTTCCGCCCCCTCCCAGTTTTCCGTCCACCAACCGCCACTGAATTACAAGCATTAATTTTGACCCAAATCAGACGCCTGAGGATGACTAGGCAATTGAAACGTTGCCTATTGTCTAGCCAATCAGCGGATTTCCCACTGACAATCCCGTATGTTCATGGTACTGGGATACCGCCATTTCTTTCTTTCCTAGCTCGTACTCATCACACTCACATTCACGCATTCTAAGCTTATTCTCATCCGCTGACATTAAAATGCATTTCCAATTGCAACCGCGTGCAATTTCTCAATGCGTCTGTTGGAGTACTTTCAAAACCACCAGCGTTACCTTGGGTCACCTGAGCTTCAGCTTGTGTATCAATAGTTCAATCATGCGCAAGAACAGTTTAATTGACTCGAGGAGATGCCAATATATGTGATCCCTGCCCGATTTCCTGGGGGCTTAGGCTGCGCATCAAATTCAGTAGCATTGTTCCACGTGGCCAAGATCCTAATAACGATTTTCCCCATCTCCACGTCGGAACGTGATATCCAACTGACGTTCGTAATTCTTGCTGACACTTCGTGACCTATCCCC
Organism: Gymnothorax javanicus; assembly: GCA_029692085.1. Classification (NCBI taxonomy): domain Eukaryota; kingdom Metazoa; phylum Chordata; class Actinopteri; order Anguilliformes; family Muraenidae; genus Gymnothorax; species Gymnothorax javanicus. The sequence continues at coordinate 112,238,051 of CM056200.1, forward strand.
CTTATATCCCTGAGCAGGGCAAACCTAATTCTGCAGTTGTTTCAAAAGGCTGCTGGCCACATTGAGGCCTTCGATGCCAGAGCATGTCAAGGCAAGCGGTGGTGCTGTCACTGTAGCAACTCTACACATCGAGGTGCAAACTGCAGATGGAAACAACAGCGAGACTAGACGTTGAATTTTTCAGATGATTCGAGCAACAAGGATTATGCATTCTGGACAAGCAACGGGGACATGGAGATCCAGCCAGTGGTGTCTAGAAGAGAGGTCTGATGGTCCATGTGAGAGCAACTTTACATATCATCACAGATATTGTAAAGTTCAAGATGTTCAACGACACGTTCCAGGCCGAGACACACTTTTTGGAGTGCTGAAATTGCAAAGATATGACGACTAGGTTATTAAAGATTTTCCCTAGATGGCAAGCTGGATGGCAATACAATCTAAGAATAACCTTATACGCAATCACATACAATACATACTGTAGCTGGCAGTATTACAGTCTAACCACCGTAACATAATTGACAAACAAGCGGTCAAGTCCACCTTTATTGACAGTTAAAATGACAATCTCTAGAAACAACAACTGTCAGTGTTTCATCCCACCCACGCTGGGCGGACGTGCAGCATTAAACTAAGTAAAGCCAGGCCAGCACTTCTGTATGGAAAAACGGTTAGGGGAAGGTGATCTAAACCAGGAACAGGGTCCCTCATGTAATGGATAAAGCAGCTTTAGAGTTGAAACGCACAGATCTTGACCAATAGACCCAGAATCCACAGACAGGCATAGCTTTGCGCCATCATTCACTGATGATTATTTCAGTGCAGTGTTTGTGTATTTTTAAGAAAGTTAGAGTGACACAGTGCAGACAACAGAGAAGTTTCTTGCTAACACAGCGCTATATGGGAAGATTAAATGATCAGATCTGATGATAGCTCAGAATTTATATGTGCTAACACAGAACGAGTTACCAGCAAAGTTATGGACCACTGGATCTGTGTACTGCAGCGAGTAGCTGTAGTGAGGAATAGATTTCTTCGAACAAGCAGATTAAAAAACATCTTACGTAATGTTGACGGGAAGATAATCTCTCCAGGATGCAGAAGTTCGGGTTTAAGTGTTATGCCTATAAATAGGACAAGAGAAAACTAGACTCAAGGTGTGAGGAGGCCCCATCAAGAATACACCAGCGTATTTACAATCCTGACAATTGAAAAGTGCGGAAGCACAGACTGATAAAGTCTGCAACCAATACACCTAGAGACTAGCAGACACAGACTGATGTGACGCCTGAAGACGATGTCTTTGAGGTGAGGAATACGTCTCGCAAGACCAGGCAAAATACTGATGTGTGTCCCGGAGATATTCAGGGCTAAGGTCCAGCAACTGTGCCTGAAGTCAAGCAATGACGGGTAAGACCAACCATGAGGCTAAGCTAGGGATACTCACTCTTTTTCGGAATGAACTGGTGTGGGCGCAGGATTTCATTCTAACCATGCAGTTTCACACCTGATCCTACTAACTAAGGGTCTGTGGCAAAAGCCTTATGGGTTGATTAGTAGAATCAGGTGTGTGACCGGTTGGTTAGAATGAAGACCTGCACCCACATTGGCTCATTCTGGAAAGAGGAAGAAACCAGGTTAATTAAGCAAATATGTGTCTCGCAAGGAGAGTGATGATCAGGAACTAACGATCATAGATTATTGATCCAGATTTGCGTGTAATGCCTCCCTAACATTCAGGGATTCTGTACCACCTCTACCAACTTGAAGGAACAGGTTAATGCCAGTGATGACAAAATTCAGTTGCTGAGATAAACTGACACATTAATCCCAACCAACTTGCCCGAGGGTTAGGAAGCAGTGGGGGTAGGTATATATATGGGATGAAGAACAATGTTGATGGATCTAAGAAATTCCAGCCATGATATGTATCTGTAGGACACAATCAAAAGATGGGTTTAGACTATGAGGACACATTCTCTCCTACAGATAACCTAACCAGTATTAGAGTGTTAGTGCAAAAAAGCAGATTTACATGGAACAAACCAGAAAGTTAAGAGGCAAAATCTTGCTCAAATGAAAAGTTGGTGTATAAGTTAGAAGAGTCACTATATGGGTTAAAGGACTCAGGAGGAAACTGGAACAAAATGCTATATCTGAGTGAAAATGGATTTGTGCAAAATCCTTCTGATCATTGTGCATACACCAGAGAAACTGAAAATGAGACGGTGATCGTGATGATACGGTTTGATGATTAGATCACTACTGCCAGTGATGAAAGTGCATTGACAGTTGCTCACAGCGAAATTCAAGATAAAAGACTTGGCAAACCGGAAAAATTCAAGTTCCACTTACTTTATTGTCCCCAATGGGGCGATTTGTTGTGCAGCAGATAGTATGGCACAAACACACACAGTCACACACGCAATAAAGACTGCCTACCTTGCAGGCATAGTTTAAAAAAAACAACAATAAACAACAATCAATAAATATCAAGTCAATAAGAAAAGGCCGAGGCTCAGCATAACATATCTCGGTATTGATTATGACCAGTGATAAATGTGTAAAAATGTTGCGAAGAGATCTGTGGAGAAAATGTTGAAAGGTTTCACATGCAAGATCGTAAGCCTAGAGCGACACCCTGTGAACAAAAATTGAACTGCGCTGATGATGCAGAAATGATGAGTGATGTCAAGAAATACAGAGAGGCAGTAAATTGCCTAATCTGTCTGGCTACATGTCCAAGACCTGATCTGAGTTTTGTAGTAAGTAAACTATCTCAGTACATTACTGAGCCAACAGAAGAGCAGTGGACGACTGGAGTACGCGTACTGAGATATCTGAAAGGCACAATTGTGAAGGAGTAGTGTAACAGGAAATGTTACGGTGAGAAACTGAGGCTACGAGCAGTGATGCAAATTGGGCATCTGATGCAATTGACAGGCCTTGTGCCACCAGTTATTGTGAAAGCCAAAACAAAAAATGTGCTTTGACTTTATGGAAAACCAAAAAGCAGCTCACTGTTACACTGTCCTCTCGTTACGCTGTTTAGGGTCTGTTTCAGAAAGTCAGTTTCTGTAACCAGATGTTGCGCTCTTCAGCTACCATAGTCACTCGTGGCTGCCCTAAGCGGGGTCGGTCAGTGACAGTGGCTGTTTTCCATTCTCGGATAGACAGCAGTCTGATTGTTGAACGGTGTCAGTGCAAATGACGCACCACCTCTCGGCGGCTGAGACCTGCCCGTAACATGCCAATGGCTCTTTTTCTCTCTCCTGTGTCACAAACCGTTCCATTTTCTTGATGCAGTAGCATTTTTTTCGTTGTTTTTTTTTTTCGTTGTTGTTGTTGTTGGCTTCATGTAGGCTATTAAGGGGAGGAGAAACCTTTCGGAAAAAAATTGTCATTTTTGGACAGAAATCATTCATACTTGGTGTATTGACAGTATATGACCTGAAATACACAAAATATGAATTTGACCTAATTTGCATGATTAGGTCATGTGATTCAAGATGGCCGCCACCCCGATTTCACCATTATTTCTTTGCCTTATATCTCAGGACTGAAGCAAGATATTTGAATCAGGTTTTTTTATTAGATTTAGTTATGTTTACACCTTCTTCTGAACTAGAATAAAGCATTTACACATAATACTAGAGATTTAGTGGGGTAAAAGAGGATTTTGCCATTTTTCGCCCCCTCGATATGAAATATAAATCACCATAACTCACAGACCCAAAGTGCTAAACCAAAACTTTTAGTTCAGTAGACTTCCTGATATGTACACAGACTTCTGCCAAAATTTCATGAGAAAAGCTCCACAAATAAGTGAGATATAGTGCCTTAAATGATAGCAATCGGGGCAAAAATCAGGTTTTGAGAAAATCCAGGTTAAAGTCAAAGTACAACTACAAATCATTGTAACAGCCAACTTAGAACATTAAAATGCCCCTGAAGCATAAACTTCTCCCTCCTGCTCCCTCTGATTGATTGTTCTGTTCTTGAGCAGATTGAAGTGATTTTTGGGTTTCTCCTCCCCTTAACCACACCCAAAAGAACAAGTCAAGTGTCACTGTACAAATCACAAACAGCTCGGAAGTGCTTGCCGCGTTCACGTGACGTGCGTCAGGATTACAATACCACGCGCTTTTCTTTATTTCCACTCGTGCCTCACTGGAAAAGCAATAAAAATCAATCGATTCTGCAATTTGCCGCAAATACAGTACATACCTCACCGTTGCGTTTTTAATGGCGCAAAGTATATAATATGGCATAATTTGAATCACTTTGTCATCGTACTTGTATTTCTGATGTTTTTGTTATCATACAAAGAAATGAATGTCCACACACTGACTGAGCTCCCATCGAAGAGAAATTTTAATGCAAGTAAAATGCATTAAAATTTCTCTTTGATGGGAGCTCAGTCGGCGTGCGGACATTCATTTCTTTGTATTATGATTTTTTTTTTTTATCCTGCACCCACCTAATTGGTTTTAGGATTTGCATGCCATTTTTTCTTTTGTTTTTGTTATCACTCAATCACCTAGTTAGGTGTCCTCTAACACAGATATTAAATATAAAGATAACGATGACAACGACGATTTCCAGATGTGCTAATTGCTCAAGAAACTGCATATTACCATTTCCACATTTTTCACGCAACATTTCTCAAAAACCGCTGGTCCGATTTTAATGAAATTTGGAACATCAATAGTTTACAGCATGATGGTTGTCCTGAACCTAAAAAATATGTCCCTTTTGTCACTATTTTAATTTCAGGGGGTGCTGAATATATAATGAGGAAGAGAATTTTCAAATCAAGAGCAAAATTTCAAAAAACCTTTGCATTTTGTTAAAGTATCCAACATTAAGAGGTTTAGCCCATAGATGCTGGATCAGGCAACCTGTGTGCAAAATAAGAAGTTGATATGTCTATTACTTACTGAGGTATGGTGTTTTGAAATTGTCATGATATGCCCCTTTGCGGCGGCCATCTTGGACACCTAATTTGCATAATTTATGCAAATCACCTCCATCCCTGCTAATTTGAATGTTTGCTTCTCATATCAATAAAGCAATTTGATGTAAGTGATGAAATAAAGATTTTCATGCTTAATAGCAGTATTCTACCTTAAGCGATGTATGGATTGAAGTGCACATGCGCGTACCAAAAAGTTTGTCCAAAAAAAAATGTCGCTTCCCGCCTCTTGGCTGTCACATTGTATTGTGGGATTCAAGTCTGAATAGTAATTGGTCGAATGCATAAGGTCACGGACGTCAGTATTATTGGATGTTCTGAATAGGTATTGCAATCCTGCTGTTCCATTTGCGCAAGTGTTTTTCCTGGTATCTAAAAAATTAAAACCAAAAATTTCCTTCACTGAACTAAACTTTGATGATATTTTCTTTCCTCAATGAAACATAGATATGTGTTCTCATCCTCCAGCACAGACAGCCTGCAGGTAACTGTTTTCAAATTCCTTCTTGTGCAGACAATGGAAATTTTTGGATGAAAAGACCAAGATATATATTGCTTGTAGTATATACAAAAGAATAGACACCTTCTCAGTTGTTTACCCTTTTATGGTGGAAAAAATTTTGGAAAAGTTAAGTTGAACCCTATACTTTTCAAAGAGGCACAACTAGTGCTGCCATCTAGCTGAACTCTCATTGGAGTCATCCAGCTGCATTGTGTTAATCAGCAAACCTACCTTGACACAGAAGAGCTGCAGTTATCCTTTAATTTTCTTGGCAAAGTCGTGTCAGTTGTTTTGGTGTCAGACGGAAAATATGTCGGAGGTCAAGTGTGACTCAGTGAAAGGCTTAATATTGAATTCTCCTGATCCATGCTGCTCTCCCACTTACTGATTGATAAGGTACAGGGGTTGTTCAAATCAACTGCATAGGATCTTGTCAGAATTTGCAATGTCAAGTCCAAACTGGTCATTTTTTATTCCAAACATCGATGCTTAAACACCGCCAAATGCAGGAAGTGGGCAAAACAGGTGTTGCTGTTATTTTTCAACAAACTCAATATTCATTGCAAAAAAAAAAAAAAAGCGCCTACTTTAACTTTAACTTTTAGAAATTTTTCAATATTTTCCATCTGACACCAAAACTTTCCATAGATTTCCAGTAAAAAAGAACTGAAAAATCATCATTTGATAATTTGTTTTTTTTTTAAATCATACAAATGCATTAAATCGACTACCATAACTACCAATAAAGAGGACTAAATGAACATTCAGTATATTTGAAATTTTGAGCCTGATGTCACCAGTTCTGAAACGGACCCTGTATACGGTGTTAGCCGTTACCATGCAAGAGTGTACGTACATAGTACAACTACTAGGAGGTACTGATGGATAGCAGCACGCACCATCTGAGGTTTATAAGAATAACTAATGTACAATACCATTAGTAAAGAATCCTGTAAGTAAGCAGTGATGTAAACATGTTGACAAAGTATCACTTCGTATGGTCTGCAGTGAATGATGGAAAAATAACAAGTATTGCCCAACAGATCAGATGGAAGCAGGTGTGATGACCTAACTACAACAAAATATAAGTTTACTAAGCTTCCAAAATTCATGTTTGGAGGTGAACCATGTATATGAAAATTTACATGATGCAGGGAAGAAAAACTAATTATGTGTTGTTCTTTGTTGTTGAGAAGAAGATAAAAAAATGTGAGAACAAGCGGGGGTGTTGATTTACACTTCCACAATAAAAAAAAAAAAAGTTGCCAATTGAAGCAAATACTCAAGAGCCTCTTAATCAAATCACTATTGCAGTTATTGATATGTAATTGTGCAAATTAAGTTTTAGGGCCCCTGATTACATTGCCATAAAATTTTTTGGCCTTTTTACGTAAAGAAAGATTTTCACAATCAAATGTTTGTGTTTTTAAGCTATGTCTAAACAACGGTACAAGCTTTTTAATGCATTCCAAATCATAATTCATCATTTCACGTCATAGCAAGGGGCTGAAAAAATGCTGTCACGACAACAGTGGAAGACAACAGGAACTACTCAAGAATCCAGGGATGTTCACAGCAAATTCATCCCCTAATCCCACAAGAACCCTTTGACTTATTGCATTTTTGGAAGTGTGAAGTTTGGCCTAAGGGTGGTGCTACAGGAACGTTCAAAGGATTGCTCGTTTGTGCTTCAAAACATTTGCAGCAAAATTGATCTTATCCCCATTGGAACTGAGCAACCCATTGCACTTGTAAATCTAGTGATATATAATGGCGGCACCATAGCAAAAATCATGGAACCATAAAAATCAATACAGTTCCTCCTCTATGCACCATGATTGTTGAGAGCAGATTTGACTGGATTCTCCTTAAAACTGTTTGGGTTATTGAATTATTAAATCTGAAAAGTAAGGCCTAGTGGCAGTGCCACATGGAAGGCCACAGGGTCAGCAATATTATATCTGTACAACCGAAACAATTTCAGAAGGATAAACATTTGGAAATCGTATTCGGAAATGTACAATGTGTAAAGTGTAGAGGTGTAGCCAGAATTGAAAATGGGTTGGGCTCAGAACATCCCTTCAAAAAAAATTATTCCTTCTGCCATGTTCTCAGTCATTTTTCTGAATGAACAATACCTTCACTCCAAAAAAACTCCACACTCTCGGGTGTCGATAGTTCTCCTTGTTAAGGTGAGATGAGAATCATTCATTTGGACGTGCAGTTTGGTGCATTTCAATCAGCCTTATTCAAAATTGTGTAAAGGAGTTTCACATCTTTGTCTTTGATTAAATTTAAGCAATTTTGATTGCCTGGTGCGCCAGCGAGGTTGTGCGGAAGTTCCAGAGCAGATTACCTTATGTAAAGAATTAGCCTACATGTGAGTAAATTCATTTTCTGAACTGAATTGAGCCTATTATTTAGTCACCTTTAGATTGCTGTAAGAAAGAAGCTGTGTTTTTAATTGCCAATGCATTATTCTTATGAGTGGTAAATGTGTTAATTTAAAAAAACTGATTGAGATCAAGTCAGGACTAATAATTGCTGGAAAGGGATGTTCTACGCCTACCCAATTTTCAACTCTGGCCAGGCCACTGGCTGAGTGGTACTGCTACAAGAAAAATTACAGAGCCACCACAATCAATAACTTCCTCCTTTATGCACCAGGAATGCTGTTTAAGGTGTTGGAGCTGTTGCAGCTTTTAAAAACAGTTTGGCCTGGTGGTGGTACTACAGCAAAGTGCAGAGGGTGACCAATAACAGCCCTGCTCTATGCACCGGAAATGATCAGATGTGTGACAAGATCCGGTCAAAGTGGTTTGAGTTATTGCACTTTGAAATGTAAAATTTGACCTGGTTGTGTCCCCATAGGAAACATTACAAAGCCAGCACAATTAATAACTTCCTCCTCTATGCACCAGGAACATGGAGGACACACCGAAAGCCAGCACCATTCACAATGATATTTTGTGATAAATTGTGGACTCTTACAAATATCTCGGCACTATGTTTGACTCACAGCCCAAATTTAAAGAAAACGCTGAGCTTATTGTCAAACGGGGTCAACAAAGGATTCATTTAATGAGGAAACTACGTTCTTTTAATGTCTGTGATACTATTCTATGTAACTTTTATCATTCTTTTATTGAAAGCCTTTTAACCTTTCCCTTATCTGCTGGTTCAATGGGTTGTCTGTGAGGGAGAAAAATAGCTTGAACACATTTGTTAAATTATGTTCGAAAATTACTGGCACTAAGCAGAAGGACTTGGGCACGATCTGGAAGGAACGAGTTGCTCAGAGAGCAAAAGTAATAATCAGCCAGCCAGATCGAGTTTTTATTGCTGCCTTCCGGTCGTCGTTATAATGTGCCCAACGGTAGGACAAATCATTACATAAAGTCTTTTATCCCTTCTGCTATTAAGCTTTTAAACACAGACCCCACTCATTTCAGATGAAACTTTAAGGTTTATCCATTTATTTATTGAATCTTTTATCCATGGGATTATTTATTCATTTATTTATTCATTTATTGGATTGGATTTTTACTACTGATGTTATTGACCTTAATGAGCACTGATTTTGTGGTAGATTATTATGTGCCCATGCACCTCACCTATTGTTTCCTTTACTTGTTTGACGTGTTTGTTTGTTTGTTTTATTTTATTGATTTACTGTGTATGGGATGCACGAGGAAAGCTGCAAATGAATTGCCCTGTTGGGATAAATAAAGTTATCTGAATCTGAATCTGAATCTGAATGCTGATATGACGTGATTCCCATTAAAGTCATTCAAGCCTTTTTTAAAAAAACAAAAATTTGGCCTGTTAGTGGCACTATGGCAAAGGTAATAGGGTGACCAACATCAATAACAGCATTCTTCTATGGACTAGAAATGATCACAAGGTGTGATAATGATTCCCATCAACACTGGTTGAGTCATTGCATTTGGAAATGTGAAGTTTGACCTGGTGGTGGAGCTTCAGCAAAGGTTGTAATGTCACACAAACAATAGGGTTCACCCTTTATGCACCAGGAACGAATGCATGACGTTTAACGTGATTCCCATAAAATTTGTTCTAGTTATCACGCCAGCACAAAGGATCTGCAACCATATACGTAGATGCCAGATTGGCTGCCGTATTGTGTATCATTGTTACCACCATATCGGACCTGGCAACTCGACATGACTCTCAGAAGACGAGACTGGAAAAAAAGATGCCTGACTTGTGTGCAACTTGGGGCCATATAAACCGTTGCACAATCCAAACCAGATCTTGGGGAATTACCTTTTGCAGTTAAGGCTGAACAATTGGTCTTCATTGTATTTAGCCATTATCACATTGTGTTGAGAGCTAACTAGATGGTTAACTAGAAGCTGTCTATTCTTATGTAATATTAATGATAACCCTTGCTAGCTAAGAAAGTTGAGGCTTTATAAGAAATCACGTGAAGTTAACCATTAAAGTGAAAGACAACTTTTGTACATAACCAAACGTGAAATAAAAAGAATTAATGAAAATTACACATATGGAGTCCAGATTTTATGATTTTGATTTTTTGCAGTAATTTTTCTGTAAAGTTGTACAACGCTTTAAATTATGAAAATGCTACCAAAAAAAAAAAAACCTTTAGGTTGCCGTATTTTCATTCCTCGAAAAGGTTTAGCCAATGAGAGGCCGAGGAATATTTTGGGAGTCACGTGACAGTAACGTCGGCTGATCGTGGCTTAACTAATGCCTGCATACGCTTAACTCATTTTGTACTAAATTCCGACTCGTTCTGAGCTGTTCAGTCAATTCTGTCAGAATTGTTCTAATTCAGCTACATTGGTGGGTAATCAAGCATGAATTGCCTGTTTAAGGTTAGGGAACACTGTTTCAGTTGGATTCAAGTCAGGATTTTGACTAGGCCACTTTAAAACTTTTTTTCCTTCTTTTGAGCCATTCGGAGGTGGACTTACTTGAGTGCTTTTGTCCTGCTGCGTAACCGAACTGCTCTTGTGCTTCAGGTTATGAACTGATGGTTGGACATTCTCCTGCAGGATTTTCTGGTGGAGAGCAGAACTTGAGTTCCATCAATTATGGCAAATCAGCCAAGTCCTGAAGCAGCAAAGCAGCAAAGCAGCCCAAGACCATCACACTACCACCACCGTATGCGATTGCTGGCTCTTATTGTGGAATGAGGTGTTCACCGTACGCTGGATGTAATCAAACCCATGTCTTCCAAAAACTTCCACTTTTTCTCATCAGTCCACAGAATATAATCCCTAAAGTCTTGGGGTCATCAAGATGTTTTTTGGCAAATGTGAGAGAAGCCTTTTTTCTTTTTGGACAGCAGTAGTTTTTGCCTTGCAATTGTCCCATAGATGCCATTTTTGCCCAGTCTCTTTCTTATTGTGGAATTGTGAACACTGACTTTACCCAAGCCAAGTAAGGCCTGCAGTGCTTTAGATGTTAGTCTGGGTTCTTTGGTGACCTTATTGTTGAGTTGTCGATGTGCTCTTGGAGGAACTTTGGAGAGCTATTACATTACCTTATGCTCAGTCACATTAAAATTGTAACAACACCTTTCCTATTACCAGTCCTCCAAGAACTGACTTGGAGAACTCAGCACACTAATTGTCCACTGGAGAAAGGTCTTGAATGCTGATAGGCTAGTTTAGCTGCCACACTATCTGATGGGAAGCCACGCAGTTGTAATGTGCCAAATGTGACTTGCTGTTGTCTTGTTGAAATAAGCAGGGGTGTTCCTGAGAAGAGCCCATCTATAAGACAGTGTATGCTGCTCCAAAATGCAGATATGTTCTTCAGCATCAGTGGCACCACCGTAGATGTTGAGGTTACTCATGCTGACCCACTGTTCTGCTGACACTATGACCTCTCCTGTAACACCATCTTTATAACCAAACCTAACTTCTTCAAAAATAATAAGTCAAACTGTACTTATGGGAATAAAGTGAAATTTGCAGTGGGTTACCCTGTTGCCTCACAGCAAGAAGGTTGTGGGTTTGAATCCAGCTTGGGGCCTTTCAGTGCAGAGTTTGCATGCTCTTCCCTTGTTTGCGCCGGTCTCCTCTGGGTACTTTGTGTTATTATGAAACCCACCCATGTTCTCGCAAAGGCACGCCCCTCCGAAGCATTCAAGTACGAGGATTGGCCAGCTGTTCAAGGGGCAGGATGTCAGTCCTAGAGCTGAATGGCTAGTTAATCCTGGCGGTTGGATGACTGGCCAATTCTAGTGCTTGAATGCTCTGAAGGGGCGTGTCTTTTCAAGAACGTAGATAGGTTCCATAATAACACGGGCACTCCGGCGTCCTCCCTTTGTCCAAAGACATGCATATCAGGAGACTCTGAATTATCCATAGGTATGAGCGTGTGAGTGAACGGTGTGTGAATGGTGTGTGTGTGTGTGTGCCATAACCATGGATCAGTGATCTGCCCAAGTTTTGTCCCCACCCTTCTCCCGTAGTCAGTTGAGATAGGCTCTTGCTCCCTTGTGACTCGAGTCAGGAAGCGGAAGTTTAGACAATACATGAATGGATATTCCTGGAGCATGAAATAGTTTCCCTGTTGATTTTCCTGACCCTATACCCTTTCTTGTACAGCCATCACGAGGTCAAACTATGTTTGTAGCCTTTGGGTAGAATGCAATAGGGAATATACCCAGGTGTTGCTCACTGACAGCATTTGTCCAGTTATTGAGAGAAAAAATGGAATTAATGGACTTTCTAAAATTAAAGAATGTAAAAGAATGCAATGCAGTAAAAATACTGCTTACACCATTAAACCCAAGGTGCACAGCCTAATATCACTGGAATCAAGAGGAAAGCAGAAATGATCATGTCTTCCAAAATCTTTTTGCCACTGGAAAATGGTCTATACATCACTAAATTCAGAAATATACTCTGTTAGGCTATGATTTGAGTACAGTCCAAATATGCCATTGTCGAATGATAAAGTTCATTTTCGAGGAGTAGAGCCTTTGTCTGTGTGGATTGAAGTGAACACAAAAAAAAGTCCAATAGCCAATGCCATCCGTTCATCCCAGGCTTAGGTTCAGAATATGTGAGGCTGAGGTTACACATCGTAAAACAGGTAGAACCACTCAAAAAATTTTATTTGCGCCTTCAAAAAAAAAATCTAAATAAGACTAAATTAGCCAATGCAAGAAGTTATCTTCACTCATATGTGCAAGGGGTTTATGAACAAATCTGTTCACACTAGTGGTTCTCGCATGAGGCTCATTATTTGTAAACATCAGGGCCTTTTGTGGGTGAACCGTTATCCTGGCTTTATTGAATCGCCTGTTCAACACTGGTCCACCTGTTTGGTTTTTTTTTTTTTTTTGCATTCCAACACTTTTAGAGTCATAAATTGCCTCTGTCTCTACTTTTTTGGATTTTGCTGAAGGCATAAAATTCAGGATGAACACATATTTCCAAAAAACAAACAGCATGAAATACTCAGAGCTCCTGCCACAGGTTGGCTGATATCTGGCTCGGAATCAAAATGCAATGAAGGGATGGAAAAAATGAAAGGCACACCTCCACAATAAGATGTATCCATTTATGAAATATCAGTTAGAAATATTGAACTATGTTGGAGTTCTGGCCTACAAAATAAGCGGGATGGATGGACCGACCAACGAACGGACAGACGAACAGACACGCGGAAGGACAACACTCATTCCTATATCCCTATCTACTTCACGGAGGGGAATAATAAAGTTGATAAGGTGAAAAATGAAATATTTCATTCTGTACTATATTCAATTTAATACAGGCCAAAGATCACTTACTAATCAGTGCTTTCTTGTCTTACTTGCACTTTCCATGTCTTCTCAACTTTTTAGGAAATGGGGTTGTATTATTTTCAGTATATTCAGTTGAATTTCTTGGTAGATTCCAACTCTTTTCAAGAATTTTTTTACATTTTCCTGTGAAGTTGGGAATTCTCAGTCCCATGCTGACTCCCAAAGATGAGAAGTATTTTGCTGCATCCCCAAAGTAGGTATCGGTTATGATGGAACTGCGGTAGCTTCAATAAAGAGACCCGCTCTCCACGTTTTTACAGATTCATATGCACTTATGGGTAATGATCCCTAATCAGGATGTGGCCAGTAGTGCAGGTATCTCTTAAAGAGTATTTATATAATATCACAGGGAGATCATTCCCCATAGTTTTTTATTAGTACCATTGAGTCCTGACTCCTGAAAATAGGCAATATAATTACTGCCAAAGTTATATTTTAAAATTACAATATTTTATTGAAAAATTATGCATTTTTTTATATTAGTTTGTATTAATGTCAATGCCTTGGCATTTTAGGATTTCTTTCGAAAATATTAGAAGTTGTAAGTGATTCCTAATGACTGAATGGAGATGTGCAGCATGTGTTTAGTCCATGCTTCCACTGGCGATGCCTCTTAGACAATTTATTGGAGACAAAGAGATTACTAGAGCATAATAATATGATGAACAGCAGTGCACCCTACTGTGAGGGGAATGCCAAAGTTATGCCTGGTCAGAATGGGGTGATAATGCTTTTTTAACATTTTTCAGGACAGTCGCCACAAATGACCATAATAAATGCAAACTGTGGCACAAGAATACTTAAGAAAACAAGATAAAACACGAATATTCATGAAATATGGTTTTCCCATTTCTGCGTACCTGGTCAAAAAAAAAAAAAAATGATGGCATTTGCTGTGACTAAAATGCCTTTGCATTTTTTCCAGAATTAAAGCCATAAATGTTGTGTGTTTTGCCCTAGGAGTCAATTCCGAAAGACTTCTTCATTCAGCGACCAAAAAACTGAAAACATGTCATCCTGCTTTTTACAAATCTGGGGTCGTAAAATAGGAAATCTGCTGAATCTTTAAACCCTTAAAGCCCTGAATAAATTGTCAAGGAATTAAAAATGTAGTTATCCTGAGCTGTTGAAAATCTATCATGTGGCAACTTGTTTAAAAGAGCTCCCCTGCGGGGGAGCTCTTTTAAACAAGTTGCCACATGATAGATTTTCAACTATCTGATTTTGATATCTTACATCATTGGGCAACTGTAGCTGCCTATATAGCGCTCTAGGGGTTAATATAGCTTAAAAACTCTGATGAAGAATTTTATTTGGGTTCTCAATAATGAAGCTGATACCGCTGATGTCATCACTGCTGAGCCACTTGCTGCCTTGGTTGCCCAGTCAGGCGACTTTAGACGCGAATACGTTGTCAGGGTAAGTCATTATGTAATGTGAGAGTGGGAAGCATTCGGCAGGATAAGCCAACACAAAGCCAAGCCCACATTACCCATTCACACACAGCAGCAGTGCGAGCAGGATTGTATTCAGCAATGGCAGCAGGATGGCAGTACAAGTCAGAACAGCCAGAGGGTTGGATGATCTGTGAGAAGCATAGATAGGAGGGGGGTCTTTTTGGATTGGGATCCTCTTTAGAAAAAAATCAGGGGCGTGTCATCTAGTCTTTGGAGCCAATGACTGCGCATAATACTCAAGTCTGCGGCTCATTGGCTGGAGGGAGAAAGAGTGTGAGGAAATAACTTTTAACTCTTTAATGACTGATTTCCTATCCTTGTGAGAGAGATGTGAATTTCAGCTATGAATTTGAAATTATTACTTAGGATTGCCTGTAAATTATAGTGTTTATTACTCAACGACTTTGGAAGTATTTGTTCATGCTGAAAAATAAAATGAATACAGGTTCTTTTTTTTTTTTCTGATGCATTTATGCATAACTACAATACAACCCACAGGCATTATACCACTGAGGATATTGAATTCATCCCATAGACCCAATGGATGCAGTTAGAGCCAGAGTTATTCAGACTGTTTCAAGGTCATCTCTACTGCTGCTGTTTCACGTGGATTCAAGACTACATAATATTACTGATTGTGGTCTTAAAATGCATCAACCCATTTGTGCAGAATACAAAATAATTCCCATTTTTCCTGTTATGCATAAGCCTATTTAGGCTTCATAACTCAGCATTTGTGTCACAGAGACTCTGGAAAATTATTCCAGTGAAGCAAGACAATTGGAAATTCAATTACAGTATGGCTTAGGAATTAAATTTTGGAATTTACAGATGTCAGCGTCTATATGTGCGCAAAGGGGTTAAGACATTCTGTAATTAAGATTGGAGTAAACAGTGATGATGCATGCAGAAAAAATAGATGCAAAATAAACTAACTTCATTGTTATAATGTTCTACATGTGAACTAGCAATACTGCATAAATGCAATACTGTTTCAAATGCCTTTATTTATAGTTAAGGATAGCATGGCATAAAACGTAGACTCATTTCCCAAAAATTAAATATAGAAAATTTACAGTGTTTAGATTAAAATTCTTTATGAAGGGTAAAGATAAAAAAGGAGTATAAGCAGCAAGCTCTTCTAAATGAGGTTACCAGTCCTCAGATTGGCTGCACAAACCATATACTTCAGATGCCATTGCTTCAGAGTTAATCAGTCACTTCACACCGGGATGCTCTGCACAGAATCCCTTTATCCCAGGTTTTATCACTCTTGTTCCCTCTCGGACAGCTCAGCAGGGAGGAACCTTTGCCTGCGCTCCTCAAGTATTAGAATGAGGTGCCTGTTTATAGGTGTGCATGTCCTCTTGCACTACATCGCAGAGAGAACCTTTGGGAATTTAAGCGGCCCTCTAACTTCATGCCCTTAAATTTTTCAGAGAGCGCAGGGGAATGAGGGGCACAAGGTTCGGTTGGATGTCTCCGCGCACGATCTCCGGCTCATCCTTGTGGGAGGACCAGAGGACGTGTTGGACGTGCCAGCTGCTTCTCTGCTGTTGTAGAGGCGAGAGATCTGGGGCAGCCCCCTGCCCCTCCCCCTCTTCTTTCATCTCCCTGCTCTGGAGAGGGACTTGGAATGCATCCTGTTAGCTGGCCCCCCTGTATCCCTGCTCCGGTGTCTGGGCCAATCAGAGAGCAGAAGGTGGGCAGGGCCTCATGTAGTCACCATCCTAGGCTGCAGCTCCATCTCTTCAGCGCTAGCCTGCTAAGCTGGCTAAGACAGCAAGCGTGCAAGTCACACCGTGTGCTGCTTGAAGCCTATGAATGTCTGTTACATTTTTCATTTCTACATTGAAAGGCAATAGGTGAGACTGGGCGAAGGGCTCGTCGCACGCACCGGATAGAAAGGATTTGAGGCCGAGAGGTTCCTGCCAAGTGGATTTCTGTCTTTTCATTCCTCACTATTGGGAGATTTCAAGATGATAGCAGCTCAGCTCTTGGCCTATTACTTCACTGAGCTGAAGGATGATCAGGTCAAAAAGGTAAGTCGATCTGACGAGTTTGAACGCGCGTCGCCTTCACTCAGAAACGAGGGCAAATTTGCAATCGAGGGCCAAGGAACAACAGGTACCCCTAGATTATGGGATCTGGCTCATTGAAATTTTCCACTGGATGGACCAGCAGCCGGTGTACAGGAGAGCGAAATCCCTAATTGTACTCTATGGCAGGGGATTTATTCTGATTCGGCACTGCTGGCCTTGATGTCCTTGAGCTCAGCATTTAGAGGTCGATATATTCGGCCGCAGAACGGTGCCTTTTCCATGTCAGTGAGGGGACTGTAATTATCAAGCTGTATTTATTTTCAGCTCGGTTTGAGTCGAGAGCATCCTCGCTCCCCTGCTGTACAAACGTTTGTGCGCGGAAATGCCTGCGTCCCTCCCACCCTTCCTCTCAGGGAGACGTGACCACCCGGACCTCTTCGCTACGGGAGAAGAGAATGCGCAGTTCTCAAGCGTGCCTCCCAGGCTTGAATGAATACTTAGCGTTCAGCATGTTCAGCGCCATGATGGCAAGCGTCTGCCGTGGACACTGAAAAATGCAGCTTAATTGACGAGCAAGTCACAGCTAAAATATTTTTGTTACTGAGGAGGTATGGGATGTTGGCCCTTTCCGGGGGAAAAAGCATTCTGCTGTTCTGTCCCCTTCACTGGCGTGGAATAATGGAATGGAATTGAATAAAAATCCAGCCTCTGTGTAATATGCATTAAGTACAGCTGCGTTCATTGGGCAATATTTTTGTTGTATCTCTGAGCACTGTTTTTTTTCTTCCAAACTGAGGCACGGTGACATCATGCGTAACAGGTGGTTGGGGAAAATGTCAGTGATTGGCTGCGCCAGACTCACTGTTCCTCAGTAAAAGTAACTGCAATGTCTGGAGCAAGGGTTTATTCCTTTATGGTGTAATAGTGATGCACTGCACAGAATTCAGAACAGAAGTACAGTATGCTCATATTCTCTGCACCGTAAAGCTCACGTAGAATTAGAAATGAAATGTGAATGCGTTAAGTCAGTCATTTTTCAGAATCATGCAAAGAAAATCACTATTTGCACTGTACAGGAGTACTAAAGTCCTTTCCAAAAATTTAGTGCTACGTCGATAACATATTTTGCTTGATTTTTTGAGTCTTGGTGATGTGAAGATGCAACCAGAGCTGTAATTCTTGAACAATGATCCTAGCATCTTATTGCCTCCGTTACCATCATCCTCTCCCCTCCACGGGGACCCTGCTCACTCGCATCTTTTCAATCTTTTTTCTGGCCTGTTACTTTTAGTCCATGGACCGACCCTCAGAATCATTTCATAGTGGTCCTGTCCAAAAGCTGAAGAGCAGAACTCCACGTTCTTATCAAAAATATCATGAAATAACATGAAAATGGAAATGTTCTACTTTGCACATGTGAATGTTAATGAGAAAAAAGTAATTAAAGTCAGCAAATTTGTTTTACTTGTTGCCATGGATGCAGTGTAAAATGGACCAATAAGATAACAGCCAGGGCATTTTCCTCGGTACAACCAATATGGCTGCTCCTATGGCTGGGTGTGTTTGTCATGTAGTGGAGACAGAAAATGGCCCCATTGTACCATTTACAGAGGCATCCTGGGCCAAATTATGCCATTGTGTGCAAGTATGGGAAACACTGGATGGAATGGAGAGTGAGTTTGCCCTGAAATTTGATTATGCATTGCATGATGACAGAGGCAATCACAGGAAATGCTACGAGAAGATCTCTGACAAAGGGCGGATAGAACAAGGTCATGCAGCATGCTAATGCCTCAAGCCCTGAGGGGAAAGGCTGGGAACTCACACTCTCCACTGTGTCAGTGAAGAGGAGGGACATGGAAATAGCACCTCAGTGTGCCTCGCAGTGTGTTACATGCAAGTGTAAAAAGTCTGCATGCAACTCAAGCAAAAGCACCTGCCAAAAATCAAACATCCTGCGTACAAACGTGTGACAGTGTAACGACTGCACCAATCGTTATGTTGCCGACAACTCCGTAGACACGGATGAAAACAGTGATGTTGAAGAGTAATGAAGCAGCTGTAGACCAAAAGTAACTGTTGGACAGTTATGTAATTCATCAAGTACAATATATTTCTATATTGGCCAAATTACTTTCCTTGGGCTATAGCAATTTTTGAGACTTTGCACACCAATTGCTATGTATTTGTCAACTTCTTCCAACACGTTTTCTTATATGACGCTTTCTGATATGACTAAATTTTGTGGACCACACGAGCAAATGCGCTGGTTCCTCTGATGTTAAAATTGTTGAGCAAATAAGTCATGAATTTAGAAAGGCATCTGAAATTTTTCGAAGTATTATCAATTATTATATACAGTATTTGTAGATGAAATACCAAAAAATATCAGTGAAGTTAATCCTGATATCAGTCATTAGTGACTGATGCAAATTTAACCATAACAACCTGACATCAGTCATGAGTGACTGAAATGACTTTCACTGTGACAAGCTGTTTTTGGTGAACGACTGGCGGGTCGACAAGAAGTCCTGCACTTTTCTACTCCCCTTTTATCAAAATGTGCGTATTTACAGGTATTTTGTATGTAAGTATATTATAAATGGAATATTCAGTATGTTTTCTCATATATGACTTTTATGTCATCTTGTGAAGTGGGAATAGTCTTTGTTTATCACCTGTGGCATAAACGCCAATTGTGAAAATTAAACACTCCTGAATTCACTCAACAAAATTAAAGTGGTACTTGAGAAAAACATGGAATATCCTCTATTTACTTAGTTGTGAAATTGTGATGAGACTAATTTTGCAGTTTTAAGGCTTTCTAAGTGTGACAGTTGAAGGGTCCTGTCACTAGTAATGCCTCCTAGCAAGTATGCGCCCTGCCAGCAAGCCTGGCTCTTTGGGGATGTGGTCAGTGCATTAGATTATTGTCTGGAGGTTCAAGTCCCTGCCTGGGCTCTCCTTTGGCCTGCCACATAAGCAATGATGTTTTGTTTTGTAAGGTTTTTGTTGTAGAAACATGCTGAGAAGACCATTAAAGCTCAGTGTGGACATATGATATGATCAGCTTTTGTGTTGTGATTGAGGTGATTGTAGACAATACCATTTTTACAAAATTATGACTTCACTGTGTTGAAAAAAATGGAAAGTGGAAGATTAATTGAACATCTATCTATGTCCCAAAGATTGATTATCAAGATAACAAGTTGACCGTTGATGAATTTTGAGCAGAATGGGATATGTTCAATTGTTATGAAGTAATTAAAGATTCTGAAGACATTATCAGTCCTTCTGTATTTGTTTTTGGACAAAAATGGACAGTTTAAGGTTCACTGACATTGGTATATCGGTATATATATCGGTATATATATATATATATATTAAGGTTTGATCGAATAAGCATGCCAAGATACAATTTTGAATTTTGTGCAGTTTGTGAAAAAATGTATTTTTGTTAAAAGATTTGTGTGAAATTGAAAAGTGCAACTTTTCAAAGACTTTCAGTTCTGCTGATGTAAGCATTGTTTTGATGAAAGAAATTTGTCATTGTAAGGATTATAAAGCATCAATGTATATCATTAAAGCTTTACTTTGCATAGGTATACCTGTGAGACCATTACTTCTAAAATATGTGAGCAACGTGTGAAAAATAAGTGCTCTGCAAAAATGTTTAAGGATATTAGGGGAATGTTTTTACTTGTTGAAGATATAGACAGTTCTGCAGATGTAAAAATTGTTTTTATGAAAGGAATTTGATGCTCTTGCTACTTTTTGGAAAAAATATTTCTCTATAAACTCTTGGATTGTGAAGACAAACTGTTGAGAGCCCCACTGCAATCCGAGCTGCATGTAAACCTGTATGATATATACTTTCAGGTACAGTCACTTTATGTCCACACATTTTTGGCAGAATTTTTTTTTTTATTTCATGGACTGTGAACATCATTTTTGTGTATTGGTCTTTTATTCACCCAGTAGGTCGAAGCACTCTTACACTTAGATTCATTTAACAACCACTCGGCCTATGGCCTATTTTTATCCCCCCCCAGGCAAAAACCCAAAAGGGCGATTACATCGTGGCGCAGAAAGTCTGTCCGTCTGTCCATGTGTCTGTCCGTTGGTCCGTGCCAGAAGGTACTTAGCTGGTGAAATCAACTCCTGTCACAGTTTTCATTGGACATCCCCGAAACTTTGCAACATATGCTGCAGATAGACTGCTGATACGCATTTTGCAGTCGCGACTCCAGCGGGGGACATTGCGCTCTCAGAGCAGTGGCGTTATTATTGCCTTCACTGTTTTATGTGGCATTTTTAATTGTTTACATATTCCATGGAACAAATTACGTCGCTTGTGAAGGTCAGTTTCTTCATCCAGTAGTTCTTATTCCTTGGCAATGGGTGCCGGGGGCTTCTGCATGCTTGTTTTTTTTTTCATTTCATTTTCATACTCCGGCAGTAATAGTGCAACCCAATATAGTTTATTAGACTCACATGAACTTTATTAAATACAAAAAAACAACCAAAAAACTGCGCAACAAAGATTTCGTAAAAATTTGCCACTTGAACCTTTTTTTAAAAATTATATTTACAGTAGCTTTCTGAGGTGCTAATATTTTTTACACCCATTGTTCTCCGAAAATATAAGAGTACTCAATGAAAACATTGAAGTTTGAGAGTAAATGAAATGAAATGATAGTACAATGTTTTCCAGTGTGGATAATTATTTGCATAGTTACGTGCAGCCTTTCGTTCTTCATTTTTCTCTGGGGTGTTCATTTCTCCTTTCAACTATTCCACATCTTAACAGTAGAACCTCAAAAAAAAAATTACACAGCCACACCAATGAGCCAAAACATTTTGACCACCTGCCTAATATGCTCTTGATCCTCTGCGTGCTGTAAAAATAGTTCCATCTCGCAAAGGCACGAACTCAACAAGACCTCTGTATGTGCTCTGTCGTATCTGGCACCAACACGTAAGCGGCAGATCCTTTAAGTCCCGTATCCTACAGGTGAACACTGCCAGGAAGGAGAACCTGGTCTGCAATGTTTCTGTGGGTGATTTGTGTTAAATTGATATTTTCATGAAAGCCCAGACCCATGGTTGACCTACGGTGCATCAGCTCCCTCTATCAGCTTGTCTTCTTCCCATAGTGCTCCCTGTGCCGTCTCTTCCCCAGGTAAACGCACACATACCTGGTTATCTTCTTCCATTTCTCCATTATAGGTGCTTTCACCGGCGGACAGAGGTTAGCATGGGCGCACTGCCTGGCCTGCGACTACACAGCCCCACATGCCGCAGAGTGCGAAGCACGGTTCGTCATGACACACAGTCATTTACCATTATTGGCATTTTTTTTGCGACTTGTGCCACCGATGGCCCTTCACTGAGTCCGGACCAGATGGGCCAGCCTTCGTAGCCGATGCTCATCAATGACAATTGGCCGCCCGCCACCCTGTTGCCAGTTTGTGCTCGATTCCTCCTCAGTTCACTGTGGTCAGGTACCCACCACTGCTGTACGGGAGCACCCCAAGCCTCGCCTCAATCGGCCAGCCATACCAGTTTGGCCCTGTTTACATTCGCCCAGGTCAGGCCTCCAAGTGGCTCTCGGCTAAGACGTTCGTCTGGGAGCCCAACCCTGTGGCGGTCTGTTCGAATCCAAGCCGTGCCATTGCCGGCTGTGGCAGAAGGTCCACCTGGACGATGCAACAATTGGCTCGAACTCACCAGGCACAGTAGAGGTTAAGTTGGTCAAAATTTGTTAGTGTCATCGCGCTCTAGCTGTACGAGCAAATTGCACGCTGACAGGGTTATCCTCTGATAACATAGCCTGTGTGTGAATGGCAGGGACCCTGCATAGTGTAGAGGAAGTGAAGGTTAGTTGTCACGTGAAGAGGAGGAATCACATCACTCCTCCTGGTCGACAGGAGCAGGTGGCTACAGTGGACTGTGGAACCCCCCCCAAAAAAAGTTCAGGTCTCTGCGCCTTCCAATTTTCCCTGAATTCAATGCATTGGCCATGAGAACCAGCTGTTTGCCTACCATCTTATTCGTCCTATTTATTTAATTTATGTATGTATACCTTGACAAGCATTGTTGTTATAAGGTCAAGATGATCAACTTTATTGGCCTTGTCTGTGAGTGGCCATAATGTATCTGTGAGTGGCTCATTGGTATATATTTTTAACAAAACCCATAAAACCTACGGACCCATGCATGTTTTTGTCAAATGCAGTTGCTGTATTCAAACCCAGGCGCGTCGCTAGAACGGGGAATTGGGGGGCACAGACACGTCCCTTTATGACAAGAATTAGTCCTGGCAAGTTCTCAATCATTTTCCTTTATTGGCGCGTTTTCCAATTATCGTAACTGGTAACTGAAGACACGGTTTCTCTCCATATGCGATCTAACAGCAATGAAATCATGGGCTAAATTCAGTACAGAAAAATAATTTATGTACTAATAGGCCAATGCTTCGCGTTGATTGAACTGGCCTTTGTTCCAATGAAATATCGCCTTTCACTCTCGGTATTGCGTGGGTTGGTAAAACAAAACGTGGCACTCGGCGGTTAAATAGGCTATAAAAAGCATGCGGCTCAAGCTATTTGCGCAGGTATGCAATTTTGAATAACATTGATTTAAATGAGCAAATACGCGTCCAGATGAATGATTGTAGTCTTACCTAATCAGGGAGAACAAGCAGCACCTGTTAAGTGTGGAGTGCTCTTGGAGTGAACCTTTTGTTAATCATGAAAATGACTGAGAACAGGTCAGGACTAATAACTGTTTTAAACGGATGTTTTGTGTAACCCAATTCTCTGTTTTTGTTCCGCAACTGTACTGAATTTAGCCCATCATCTAATCGCTGTTAGATCGCACATGGAGAGAAACCGTGTTTTCAGTTGCCAGTTACGATAATTGGAAAACGCGTCAGTAAAGGAAAATGATTGAGAACTAGCCAGGACTAATTCTTTTCATAAAGGGGAGTGTCTGTGCCCCCCAATTCCCTGTTCTAGCGACGCGCCTGTTCAAACCTGTAGAACTTTAGGCTTATTTTAAGTTGTAGTTGAGATTCCAAGCTTTCTATGGATCCCAGTTATGTCCTCCTGAATTACAGGAAAATGTGTATAAAATGATGTGCAAGGTCTAGATATTTTCTGTTAAATGTAACGCTGTGCCTGTGTGTGTGTGTGTGTGTGTGTGTGTGTGTGTGCGTGAAACTGTCCAACAACATGGAAAATTTCCTTTTCTAATTTTATTTATTGTCTGAATGGCTGCTCTTATTAAAGTAGCCATAGCCTATTAATACTAGCTATCTTTTTCAAAAATATAACGAACTTTGCTGAAGATACGCACCTTACTCAATTAGGCTCCAAAACTAAAAATAAAATTCACAGTTTACTCCGAGCAGTCGTCCTATTTTTTATATTTTATAAACGGAATCCCCCCTTTTTGTCATGGCTTTTAAGCTAGGCTCAGGCTCAGAGAGCCACTTAAAAATTCTCACCAATACACATCAAAAATATACTGCACTAATATGAAACGTTAATATTTTTAATGTTGTTTATACATATATAGCTACAGCATATAAGATAATTCATAAGTGGTTACTGTGCTTCACAATGGAGGGAGATTAGCCTAAGACAGAAACAGTCCGCTCCCTGATTTGGAGCCATTGTTTCCAAGACACGTCAAATCAAAAACTGGCCGATAGGTTTGTCAAATTGTCTTTAGGTTATAGCCTTATCACAAAGTTGCCCAAAAGTTGATTTAAAAGTACAGCTGAGACATTGAAAATGCTACATATTACAATTGAGGAGTCCACTTGCAAAGCCTTCCATGTCAAGTTGGTCCATTTTTTAGAAAAATCTGATTTTTTGGTAAGCATAGAAATTATCTTCCATCGATACCAATTTTCACTATACTGAAACTATTAGCCTTGCAGACATAATCCATGAGGCAATTCATTATTTTTTTTTTAAGAAATGACTTTGATTTTGCAACACAAATTTTGACTTAGCAGGTTTTGAAAGTGGAGTGGAAATTTAGCAGGTTCTGACAGTGTTTAAACCAGCCCCGTTGCTCAATAGGTGACGGTATTTGACTCTGGACCCACTCTACATGCAAGAAATGCATTTTAAGACATGCAAGGATATCATTCGAACTCATAATAGTGTTCCTTACCTTTCAAGCTTGAGGAGCTTCCTTTTTGAACCCTTACGAGGAGATTTGTTTGCTTTTCCTGCGATTAAAACAAAACTTGAGTCTGCATCCCCCAACTTGAGTAAGAGAAAACAAAAGCCGAACAGGCTATAAAAGCTCGACTGTGATTGGTTCCTTCTAGCGAACGAAAACAGAATCACGTTTCCACATTGGCTGATGACTTAGCAGAATTTGACAGAGTTTTTCTTTGACTTGGCAGGTTTTGACAGAGTTTCGCTTTTTCCGTTACAATTTATAACATGATTTAGTAGGTTTTGAAAGTGGAGCTTTCAGTGGGACATGCGCAGGTGCCTGAAAGAGAGGCTAAGGGAGATAACTCATTCATTTTCAAAACTTGACTCAGGTTTTGCAAGTGGACCCCCTCAATTACTATGTGAAATAATTGTTTTTTTTTAGAACAGAAATTAGAAATTAGATGTATAATTTCAAAGCTTGATTTCCTGCAGGCAATACTCCTGAGAACATAAAAACACTGTGTTACCCCATCCTTATGTAATTGTGCCAACGAGCTATTTTAGAACAAGAAAAACCACTCCCATCATATAAAGTGCTGTAGAGGATAAAAATAGCCTTCCTTCAGTGCCTTTGCTGCAACTCCAATCTGCAATCTGCAACCCCAACTCAAATAGAAGTTGAGATGGTATGGCAAATGCACGCAAAAACAGAAAGCAATGATTTATAAATGCAGTTTCACCTGTATTTCGTTGCAGACTGTGAGAGGACAAGATAATGTCTTGACCGGTCAACTTAATTTTCTTTGTAAATATTCATTCCTGCCATTCAGGTCCACAATGCAGTCTAAAAAAGTTTGGATGGAGGAGATTTAGACCTAGTGAAGAGTTTAAAAAAATGAAAACTGATGTGAATAGAAACAGCTGTTGTCAGCTGTGATTGTAATCATGATTTGGTACAATCACAGCAACCAGGAAAGGCCTAGTCCTTAAGGAGCAAATGTTTACAACTGGGAAATTTGGTATTGTACTACGCCATTTGAGGATCTCTCATGTCTGGGTAAATTTTATGTCAATTTTTTTTGCTTTTTAAAATATGTAATGTCTAACTTGCAACCCCAGCGCAGTGCCGGAATTTTGAAAAATCACTTTTTAAATATAGAATGAATTGCAGATGAGCATATAAGGATTGGGTAGTTTTTATTTTGACAACAAAGGGGAGAGCAATTGGAGCGTTCGGATCACTGATGTCCACAACCTTCAGAAAAAGATCTGTCCAGTACTTCACTTCAGTTACAGGAAACCTCTGAATGTAAATGTATTGAGCCTCTGGGCTTAACCATACCCTTATATATACCTGCAGTATGGTGAAGCTGGCTTTGAGAAATTGCACACGGGATCCAAATTAAAGTAACTATATTCAAAATGTATGCCACCAAGTAATGAACAGTGATACTGCAATGAAACATAGTACAATCATGATACATTATTTACATTGATAGTCTCTAAGGGCACATTCTGTTTGTCGGCACTGTCTAACAAATTTGAAATGGGCTGTACCGCAGTTTAGTTTTGGTTCTCACTGGTAATACGCGGACTGCCTTATGTTTAAGAAAGATACCAAATATTGCCTGGTGCAACCTCATATAAATGATATTTCCCTAATCCCATCCAATTAGCATAGAAAACGCCCCCTTGAATTTAACTACACCTTCAATATTCATTGCTCCACCCAATTGTGTTCAACATTAAGCAGAAATTACCAGTCAGTTCTTTCAGCTGGAGGAAAATAGGAATAGACGTGCCAATCTGACAATGCCAGTATCTTCAGAAGGACATGCAGAAAAATGAGGCCCGTCACACAAGCTGATCAAGTGACTACCTGATAATTTGGACGCACAAGCCGAAGCTTGGCCCATCACTGGCCTTCACAATGGCATTGGCCAGCTACCTGCGTCATGGTTTTATAAATGGCTACACTGTTATAAACTGGCACCTTCTTTGCCAGTTATTGTGACTGACACCTTTTTTGCCAGTTATTTTAACTGTAATTTTACAATCAGTTTATAACAGAAGTTCTGTGTATGTTAACTGTAAACCACAATTAAATGCACGCAGGACTCTACATACAGTTAAATAACAAGGAGACAATGTGTTAATTTAACTTTTAAATTCAGTCAATTTATAACAGTGCATTTCTGGCAAGCAACATTCATCTGCCCATGGTGAAATTTGACTGGCTATAGCTCTTGAACTCGTCTCTTTATTTTTTCAAAAGTTTCTGAAGCCCCACATATTTTAATGACAGGCAATCAGTCATTATTGCCTCCAACATGCAGCTGCAAGGTACTGTGCTTACCTTGGATACACCCTGCTTATATTTCTCACGCAGCAGAACATTTACTGAGTCAAGTAAGATGTTGGAACTCAGTAAAGGTGGAACATTGATTACATCTTGTACATGTCCTTGTCCCTGATCATTATAACACAGTGAGCCCACCCATATTGGAAAAAGGTATTTTCGAAAGCCTGCATGTTTTTTTTTCATGGCAATAGAGCTTAAGGAATTTAATCAATACTATATCCCCATTGTCATGTCTTTGATGACCCTTGATTGCAGTTCCACAAATGTATGACAAATTGATGAAGGCCTAACTTTGTTCACTTTGGTCCTCTTTTTTTTTCGCCGTATAGCGCAAATATAAATTCCTCTTTACCATGCCACTGCAACCTTCCTTAGCTGTCCCCAGGTGGGGACAATCTCACACTGCCTTGTGAGAAACATAATGTTGTACTGAGAGCAATACTTCTGCTTATGAAATTAAACCCTTGTTCTGACTCTGGACCATTTTTTATTTTTTCAAAATAGTTTATCTGAGGCTTACAAGCATACACTGAGTTCGGCATCACGGCTCTGTTTTCAAAGATAACTGCCTGTCTAAGTGTGGAACCAAAGGCAGAGAGCAGCTACTAACGCCCAACCCCCCCCCCCCACACAGAACAGAGCCTACACTGTTATGAATGTTATGAACTGGCACCTTTTTTTCAAAGTTAATGAACTACAATTTTCCAATCAGTTTATAACAGAGGTTCCGTGTATGTTAACTGTAAACCACAGTTAAATGCGCGCAGGACTCTACTTACAGTTAACCCTTTCAGGGCCGTGGGCAACTATAGTTGCCCAATGATGTAAGATATCATAATCAGATGCTGTTGAAAACGTATCATGTGGCAACTTGTTTAAAAGAGCTCCCGCAGGGGAGCTCTTTTAAACAAGTTGCCACATGATAGGTTTTCAACAGCTCAGGCTTTCTACATTTTTAATTCCTTGAGAATGTATTCGGCGCTCAAAGGGTTAAAATAACAAGGAGACAATGCATTAATTTAACTGTTAAATTCAGTCAATTTATAACAGTGTACAGCAAGCATGACGTCTAAGAAGAGACATTGTTATAGATCAGTGTGACTCAGTCATGAAACAGTTAATGAACGCTGTTGCAGACAGGTGGAGCTGGGGTGCCGGAGAGTTGTGAAATGATTGCAGCGAGAGGCTGCTTCCTCGATTGAGAGCTTAAATAAGACTGCGGATTCTACAATCAAGGAATCTTCTCTTTGGGCAAAGTCAGGTGACAGTCTCAGGTGATTCTGACAAGCAGGAACAGCTGATCAGAGAGCTTGACATTGTGCCGGCCCAAACCTGCGCAGGCTTCATTCATCGTTTAAGTATCATAGAAGTCAGCAGGCACCCCATACTCGACTGAGATTGAAATTTGGTGGGTTGAGGGGTCGGGGTAGTGCGTTGGGGTAAGTGTGGGTGGCATATGTATAGAACTACCTTTATTTTCCCAAATTTTGTAGATTCTTAGTTTGCAGTTGGTCAATGCTGCAAGACCATCATCATCTTTTATTGAAGTTAAGGACTGGATCCATAGAATTAGTTAAAAGCTGTTGTGATAATTGTGTGCTGTAATATAATTTCTGCTATGATAATTCTGTATGATGGGTCTAGCTTAAAAAAGTTTTAGAGGCAAGCTTTCAAACATTTGAAATATAAGAAACATTTGTAATAACAATAATACACTCGTTAATGCAGTTAGTCTAACAAAAGGTTCAGCTCAGTCTCACCCCTACTCTTCATATAGTGATACTACCAAACCAAGCGTCAATAAACGATGAAAAAGAAGGCTTTTGGCGTCCTTATTTGATGCCAGTTTAAAACGAACCCTTCCCCCAAACCCCCAACCCTTAACCTCAACCGTAACCCTAAACGTCAAATAAGGACACCAAAAGCCTCCCTTTTAGTCGTGTATCAACGCTTAGTCAGGTAGCGTCACTATATGACAAGTCGGGATGAGAATGTGTTGAATGGTCAGTCAGTGGGAATACTGTCTTCAATTTGATTGGCTGCCAAAAAATGGGTATATCTGGATTTGCTTGAAGATGACATGGTAGCTCAGAGTAAGTCCTCACCTCGAAATAATAGGCTGCTATATTACACTAAAATGCTGCTTTTAAAAGTCAGATAACTTTGTCATTGGAGTGCTGTTTCTCCCCATGTCGCACACTCGTACTGCGAGCAAAATGCACTCTTCTTTAATCGTACAAACTGTCAAATGCTCTCCCTCTTCAGATATTGAACTTGGAAGAATTTTCTATTGCAAAATAGCAGCCACTTTAACCCAGATGTCTCTGTGATGACTTTCAGATCGACAAGTACCTGTATTCCATGAGATTCTCGGATGAAACCCTCCTGGATATCATGTCACGCTTCAGGAGGGAGCTCGAAAATGGCCTGGGCCGTGATACCAATCCCACAGCAACTGTCAAGATGTTGCCTACCTTCGTGAGATCGATTCCTGATGGCTCAGGTAAGCTTGGGTTTTGCTGAGCAACATTTCATTGTAGCTCCTCTAAAAGAGTGGAATTAATCTACAACCTCAATTCCCAAAGATTCGGGAGAATGCGTAAAATGTAAAAAAAAAAAAAAAAAAAAAAAAAAAACCAGCAGGCAGTAATTTGCAAATCCCTGTTAATCTGTGTTCATTAAAAAAAAAAAAAAAAGTACTAGGGCAAAATAAGTAACGATTTATATCATCATATTAATGATTTATATCATAGTTTTTATTTGAAAATAATAGCCATTTCTAAATGTCATGTCTGCAGCATGTTGAATGTTCACCATTGCGTGACATCACCTCTCCTTTTAGTAACACTAGTCTGTTTGCAAATGAGGACACTAATTACTGGGGATTTGAAAACGGAATTTGTTTCCATTCTTTCTTGATATAGGACTTCAGTTGGTCAACAGCCCGAGGTCTCAGTTGTCGTATTTTGTGTATCTGCAGGCAGTATGTGCTCTCTGTGACTCCAAGGCCACACGGATGTAATGAATTTGTGGTTTGGTTTGGTGTTATCCTCTCAGAACAAGCAGGGGCGGCCCTTTGTGTATCTTCACAAAGTGGGAATTCCAAGTTAACTGATAATGGCACCGAAGTAAAAACAGCTCAAAACTATCAATGAAACTGGTCAGGTTCCAGATATTACTCAGTTCAGTTATCCAGTTAACTCAGTAATCCTGCTTCATGAAACACAGCTCTTGTTGCTGGGGTTCAATTTGAATCTGGAGCTGTGGCAATTTTTTTTTTTTTTATTATTAACAAATACAATCGTGGTGATTGCATAGAGATTCTTACTGCACATTGCATTGCTATTATTACAAATTCAAAATGAAGTATTTAATCATATAAATTGAAAAATGGTTTGAACATCCATACATAAATTACATAGAATGTGGAGTCAAACATTTTTTAATGAGGGTGTAACTTGTCATTGACTGACAACTGAACTTGCAGTTCAGAATATTGTACAACTGAACATATATACTGTTTTAAATCTAGATTTAAGGGTATTGTGAGTTGATGTCCATAATTGTGGCTATGATTATTATCAGGTGAAGGATGATCAGAAGTAGAGGCAGGTTTGATCAATATTGTAAAACTATGAAATATTACTATCAATTGCCTGTATTTCCCTTCTAAAGTTCTAATGAAGATTGACAGAAAATGTCTTGTTGACATCTCACCTTATTAAATTCACATCGTTTCTTATTCAATTTCAAAAGATAATTTCAATTTATTGTTCATAACTGTTATGATGTTTTGTAATAGCATCACTGCAAAATAAATAAATAAATAAATTAAAAGCCTGATTATGGCTACAATGTATGACCTTTAAATACAATATGGGCATGACAAGGTGAGGAACTCATGAAGTGTCTGGCACAAGGGATTGACAAAAGCAGGAAGGTGTGTGCTTGTGCTTGTGTATTACTGGCCTGACCAATTATGTCAAATCAACAATCCAGGGCTCGCCTGACATAGAGTATCAAATTCATAACATGAGCCTTTTTTTATTTGCAATCACCCACTGTCACATTCCACAAATGTGCTACGACCTTTCTGTTTGCACTGGGATTAGAGCATGACATTTGCCCTTTTGCGTATGGCCCTCGTATTTTGAACCTGGTGTGTCAAGTGCCAAATGCAACCACTGTTTTTATTCGGAGTGTTTTTTCACATTAACATTCTCCCTGTATTTCTGCATTTTACTCTTTGTGAGATATCAATACCAAACCACCAACCAACCTAGACTAGTGACTGTGCTCATTAAAAGCTAGCTGAAACTTCTGGTCACTTCTGAGATATTTTAGGTTTTCCAGGAAAAGAATTCCAGAGAGAATGATTGATGGGATGTTGACTCTTATGAGTCTTGTAATGTCTCAATGCCTGCAAGTAGCCTCTCCAGCTCCGTTTAGTACTCTGTCTTCATGATTGACAGGGCGGGTCACCAATCATTGCTTAGAAACTGTTGCTCACTGGGACGTCTGGCTGGACACTGTCTGCAGCAGTGTAACTGATAGCGGACAATATTAGCTACAAGTTACAGGGCTTATGTAGCAGATCAAAAGCTGTTGTCACTGGACTTGGAAGTGAGTTCACACACACTGTCAATACGTAACATTAGAAAGAGTCACATTTGCCTCTTCCTATTAATAAAGTTAGATCACGTGCATTGTCAACTAGAGATACAAGTATTTATAACCACAGTTCTATTAAAAAATAAGCTAAAAAGTCATCAGACAAAAAAAAAAAATGTGTTTTCCTGTGGTTATATTTTGAATACTTTTGCATTTATGTCTGTGTTGGCAAATACGTAGGCTATATCCCATGGGACAAGAACTATTTACAACACTTAGCTCAGTGGTTCTCAAACTCAGTCCTGGCGCCCCACTGTCTATGCTTGTTTTTGTTTTTGTTCTGGCCACAATTGCAATCTTAGTATTTTAACAAGCTGTTGAGTTGCCTTAATTAGGTGGATTAATGTTTAGAGCAGTTATTTGTCCTCTTGAGCCACATTTGACAAATCTGCTTATGCCATGAAGAATTAAAATTTCACATCACAATGAGATATTTTAGAAACCAGTATAATAACTGCAAAGGGAAACAATTTGACCGAATCCTTAATCAACGTAAACAATCAATAGGTTCCCCATTGGTGAAAATGTCAACATATGGTTGCAAAACCAACAATTTATTTGGCAAACAATAAAGTCACACCTGTTTTGTGTCATGTTCATTTTATTAAGTTCAGGCAAATTATTTTGAATGAATTCAAAAAAATGGAAAAATAAGCATAACATGTTTGAGGGTTTTTATTCTTCATGGCACAGTGGATATGTCCATAAAAATGCAGCTAAAGGTGGTAAATAATGGCTCAAAGAATGGAATCCAGCTAATTAAGACAAATTGACACCTTGTTAAAATCCTAAGATTGCAATTGTGTTCCAAAAACCAGCATACACAGTGGGGCGCCAGGAACGAGTTTGAGAACCACTGACTTAGCTTATTACTTCCTCTTATCTACTGTAATTAAACAGATAGAATAATCAACAGGTCAAATACATTGTTCTTATACACTAAAGGGTTGATTATGACTTGTCTTTTGCATGCAGAGGAATTCTGCTGTAAAACAAAATGGTGGCATTATTGTTCCCACCTTATTGCTTAGAAAGTACCTAATATTTTAAAACCAAATTCGACTGTCACCAATGCTGTATAATCTTTTATTAATAAAAAATATTCTAGCACTTTAAGGACTACTAATGAAATATGACTGTCATACTACTTTTCTCTCTGAGTGGAGAATTCATAAGGCTTCATGGTTTCTAAGCTATAATATTTAATCAAAGTTTAATTTCTTATCAAGACTGTGCACTCTGTCACATATTTCATGCACATGGGGGATGATCATGTGACATGGATACTGTTTAAGACACACCGAGGTTGGCATGGTATTTTTGGTGGTTCAAACAACACTGTCGCTGAGAGGCCAAGAGCTGGACTGTTCCTCTTCAGTCAGTGGACCGTGATGAACCCACAATGCACAGGAACATGGAGCCAGAGACAGTATAGGGAAGTGACCAACCACTGATGGCATCTTGAACAAAAAAACCCATCACGCTAGAGATGGCGGTTGGATGGCAACCACCATATCCCGCCCCCTCCCCACAAAAGCCAATCGTCTGCTTTATACAGCTGAACTGGGAAACATATTTAGCCAATAGTGTTGTTGCATTGACGCAAGCACACGGCTCAGATTCATGATAGTTTCAGCCTTCATGACTTCAACCGATTTGACAGTTTTTTGTTCAGGCGCACCGGTGGGATGGCCCATTAGAGTGCATATAACTCAGTTCAGTGGGATGAGCTGTTGGCGTCACGTCACAGCGCACTGTAAAGCAAGCTGGGGTTGTGAAACCTTGCGCATGTTTAGTAGAAGTATAACCTGCAGGGGGAACATGCATTTTTATTTTTGGCGAAAGTCACCAAACCTTTGACGTGGTTTTTATCAGACCAGACTGGTGTTTCTATACATGCAGAGTTTATATTCAAGCAACCATTGAATGCAAAGTTATGGCTCTCTCCTCATTCACTTAGATAAGGGCCTGGTCTTGTTAACCCGCTGGAATAACTGCCAAGGGGCATTGCCAAGATGGCCGCTAAGTGGCAAAACTTGCCTACAGTCTTTTATGAAATCAGGCAGCCTCCTGTTTCTATACCAGGGCTACAGATCGAGCCCATTATCTTAAGAATTCGTGGGGCTGGCGAAAACAGGGTCCGGGCACCCGCCACGCAAGTGCAATGCGATAAGATGTTATGGGCACTGTTGTGGGCCTTCAGAGCCTTCTATAGTACGTTCATTTCCAGCCAAAGCACGGCTGAAGATTCAATGAGAAGCCTCTACAAATCAACAGTAACAGTCCTGACCTGATGCTGTGGCTGGACTGAGACAAAGAGAGTTGGCGTCGGTCCACCCAGCCACCTCTGAAGGTATTGCTGCCATGCCAGGCAGCGATGTAAGCTTCTTCTGTAGAGGCCTCATGGCCAAGGCCAGCAGCAGGGGCATTACCTCCTCAGTATCTAAACTAATTAATCAAATCGTGTTTGAACTATGAGAGATTTAGGGCTCTATTTTGGACAGAGCTATATACTGCTCAGCCACAAGATTAAAACCACCTGCCTAATAAAGTGAAGGTCTCCCTTGTGCTGCTGAAACAGCTCCATCAAACTAATGTCACTGAATTCCCAAACTCAGGGTTTCCCTCTAGAGCATTGCCCAGAGTATCCCTCCCTCCACCAGCTTGTCTTCTTCCCACAGTGCATCCTGATGCCATCTCCTCCCAGGTAAAGGGTGCACACGTACCCAGCCAAAGCACACAGTGGAAAAGAAAATGGACTAAGACATAAAAGATTAACTGGACCAGGAAACCTTCTTCAACTGCTCCAAGGTCCAGTTCTGAAGCTCAGGTGCCCACTTGGGGTGCTTTTAGAGGAGATCCAGGGTCGGAGTGGACATTCAGACTTGTCTGCAAGCTAAAAAGTACAATACACAGTAGCGTTTAAGGCACTGTGTTGTGGCACATTCCTTACGTAAATATTTCTGAAATTCTCAGCAACTTATGCCACAGTTGCCCTTCTGTCAGTTAGGACCAGATGGGACAGCCATCGCAGCCCTCATGCATTGATGAGCCTCAGGCGCCCAAAGCCCCGTCGCTGGTTCATGGTTTGTCTGTCCTTAGACCTCTGTCAGTTCGTACTCACATCTGCTTACAGGAAGCACCCCAGAAGTCTTCCGACTTCATAGATCCTCTAACCCACTCATCAGGCCGTAATGATTTGGCCCTAGTCAATGTCTTTCAGTTCCTATTTCTCCCACATCCAACACGTTGAAATCAGGAACCATCTGTTTGCTTTCCATCTAAGATTTGTCTGCAGACCTGGACTTGCGTTGTGGTTATGAGATAATCAGCGTTATTCGCTGCATCTGACAGCGGTTTTCATGTTTTGACTCATTAGTCTACGAAACACATACAATGTTTAGTTGCTATTTTTGATAGAGCGTGATACCTTTCACGCATCCAGCACTCCCATTGTGAATTTACAAACAATCTTGTTATTTTTGCAGGTTTGTCTTTAGATTAGGTATGATCCTGGTAATTATAGGCATATAGCTATTTTGAACTAACCTTACTTTGTTCATCACCAAAACTGCTGTTTAATTAGCTAAATTAGTAAAGGAAGCCATGCAAGATTCCATATGAAATATGCATGTTCTTGTGTCTGATGTACATGCAGTGATGACAATAAAATGTACAAAGTAGCAATGTTAAAATGTGAAATACTACCACTGTGCATTTTTTCTAAAATAATAAAAATACACCTCATCCTAATGGTGGGCCACTATACTGTATTGATCCAGATAAGATGGCCTCAGTAATGCTAAAATACATCTGGTCGATAACGAATTCCAGCACAATTGCTATCAGTTGGCCATTCGTCTGATGGCATGCGTATTATGCGCCAATTGTTAATTAACGGCATGCTAGGCCTCCGGCAATCAGGTTGATCATTGATGACACATCCTAGATGTCTGTCCCCCTATCTTGATCACATTGGTCACATCAGCAGGTTTGCATCCCCGTCAGAGCTATCGAGCTTCCCTCTGTGAGCCCTCTTATCTTCTGCTGCGATTGGAGCATTTTCCTCCTTAGGTTTGAGGAGTTGGTTCAGGGTGCTGCCCCACCCCTTGCAGTCAGCTGCGAGGTGCTCTTAGGACTCAGTGTTAATGTCATGCACCATCATGTCCCTCTTGCATTCATCTTTGCAGTGCAGCTAGGAGCAACTGGTCATTTGCCAAATACCAGAGCTTCATAGTGGATGTTTTTTGGGATGCTGCCACTCTCTGTGCGGTAAACAAGTTCTATTCAAGGTAGCCTGCACCTCCTGAGTAGAGTGCGCAAGCCAGGGAGACCGGCGTTGGACAGCATTTCAGGGTTGGGCACTTTGTCTGTCCAGGATATGCCCAGGATTCTGCAGGTCCACCTGAGGTCGAAGGAATTCAGTCTTCTCTTGCGCATATAAATGATGTTCATTTCATGCTGCCGTACAGCTGTATGCTGAAGACATAGGTGTTATACATGTCATCTTAGTCTAGATTGTCGGTTTGGGGTTTTCCTACACTTGGTTGGTGAGGTGGGACAGGGTTGTTGCTGCCTTCCCAGTCCCCTTATTATTGAGCATCCAGAGAGAGGTTGTTGTTGATGGGAGACCCCAGGTAATGTTAACAGAGGCACAACTTCTAGTTTGCAGATGCTGCTTACAATAGAAAATATTATTTATGACGCAGGAGGTTGGGGAGGTGGGGGAGATGCGATGCAGATCTTTAGAAGACCCGAGTAGGAGCGGTGTAGAGGGCATGGAGCAGCGGGGCTGGATGAATACCTTAGTAATAAAAGTTCACCGATTAGGTGAGTAATGCTGACGCCACAGGCGAGAGTGAAGTGTCCTCCGTAGTTATTAGGTCAAAGGTAGCATAAAAGCCTGGGCAGTTCCATGCGTAGGAAAAACTGTTGCCCAATTTGTGCGTCCCCGCTCTCCACATCCTGGATGAATGCAAAGGAACAGCAAGGCTCCTACATTTTGGTGAGCCCAGTCTCATCCCTACGTGTCATATAGTGACGCTACCTGACCAAACGTTGATATATGACACAAAAGGAGGCTTTTGATGTCCTAATTTGATGCCAGTTTAAAACGAACCCCGCCAACTAACCCCTTACCCTTAACCCTAACCCTACGCATCAAATAAAGATGTCAAAAGCCTCTTTTTTCATCATATACTGATGCTTGGTCAGGTAGTGTCATTTTATGACGTGTCAGGATGAGAATATGTGGGTTTGGCACCAGCCGCTTTGCAGGAGTTGCTAGAAAGGGGGTTGTAAACACTGGCAAACTGCCCTTGAGACTCCACCTCTCCTGTGATCTGGAAAAACCTAGTGAATTTATCAGTGGCAAGAATTCTCGCAACTGAACAAAAACCTTTAGATTCTGGACTTCTCCTAACCAAAAAAAAAATAATAGAAACTTGATCTAGACAGTTCAAATAACACTAATAGCTAGTGTTTTAAGATTTTCGCCACTCTTAATTACTGCAAATGAGGGTCAAACTCCATTTCTCCCAAAAATGACATATGTACTAGGTTTTTCCACATCACAGGAGACCTCTGGATTCCGACTTTGGGGTTCAATCCCAAAGCCTTTCTTATGAATGGATGTACCTGCAAGGCAGCAGAGTTTTGAAATCTGAGTTTTCATTCCACTAGATGAATAACCTTCTCAGGCTATCAAGTACTGTCATCCCAAAAACACAGTGTAAAACACTTAAAAACAGGGATACCTGATAAGATATTACAGGTCTTGATGTGATGTGACTTCTGGCTAATTACTGTGCTGAAATATTAGCCAGAGTACTTCTTCATCTTTTGCCTGCTTTGCAGACAGAATAGCTTATTGAAGTCCTAAATGCTGTCCAGCCAATTTGGCTCTTATTTGGACATTAGCAGTAATGCATTAAATGTTTTTCATTAAAGCCTGTGTCACAGGGATTCTCACTGGACAAAGAGAAGAACAGGACCAGATTTTCAAATGACTCATTTTAAAACTTGTGACTCTACTTGTCAGTCCAAAACTGAATAAAACATTCTGAAATTGATATAAAAGTCTACGTTAGACATTTTGACACTTTTATAAAGTTTGGTTTATAAAATAAAAGCCAAGGTGTACCATATTACACGATTCGGACTAATATGTGCGCAGGTCTTCT
The DNA here is from genome assembly GCA_029692085.1 of Gymnothorax javanicus. Taxonomy (NCBI): domain Eukaryota; kingdom Metazoa; phylum Chordata; class Actinopteri; order Anguilliformes; family Muraenidae; genus Gymnothorax; species Gymnothorax javanicus. Next base: position 112,276,235 of record CM056200.1, read on the forward strand.
TCATCGGAGATAAATTTGTTGGTTCAGTTCCTTGCGAAAATCATGGTGGGAAAAGAAGATACTAGTTTATTGCATGTTATGCTGAAAACAGACCTATTAATTCATTAAACCATGCAGTCCACCCCTTTTGAGCCGTGTGCCTGACATTGTGCTGGATTTGTTCATTTCTCCGTCTCTGCTCTTTCCTATGGACTACACAAGCTGCTTAGATTATGAATTTGGGCCCAAAGTGTTTCCGCAGTGAATAGGGCAATTCCCTTATTTCCAAGAAAAAGTAGTGGCTTACTCAACATTCTGAGCATTCTGAATCCAAAAACTCCACTGTCTTGCTCTTGTTCAGAACTAATTTGTGAGAGGAGCATGAGGACTTAGAGTAACAGTGCTGCACTACCTTCTGTCATCATGCCACTTTATAAATAGCCTGGAATTCAAGGCGAGTGAGATAAATGTGACACAGATCAGGTTTCAAACATCTAGGACGCTTTCTCAGAACACAAAACCATCCTCTAATCATGTTTATTACGTGCAAAGTACCCAAATTAGAACAATCAAGTCATGTGAGAATGCCAGTCGCCAGAGTCCAGTTTCCCTTGCTGGGGCCGAAGCCGTACTGGAAGTGACAGGTGGACATTCCTGGAAAATATACTTACTGTTTGTACAATGTACATCTACATGGAGAGAAACTAGGGAGGACTGGTGAACATTCTGTATATTTACACTAATAGATCACTTTATTAGGTACACTTGTCTGACCTTTAAAAATCTACGTAATCACCCATAGGTCCGCACTTGCATATATCTCATTCATAACTTAACTCAGATGTTTTCTAAGAATATTCAGAGCAAGGGACAAGCGTCAAACTCGAGCAACTCAAGCCATACCTGCTATATTATACATCCAGTGTATATTTACAGTTTTGCTTGTTCAGAGCTGTTTACCAGTTTGGGGAGGAAGAGGACCCTTTGACAGGCTAAAAGAACCCTGGGACCTATGGATGGGTTAATAGAGCCCTTGGAGATGCCAAAGGGACTATTGAGGAGGCCATCTGTGATGCTTCATTTAACCTTTCATAACTTCAAAACAAATGCAGATTGAATACATTTTTTTGTGCTGAGGCTTGACCCCAGATGGCGCAAACATAAAATTGCAAAATGACTATCGCGTGGTGCCTGGACAGCAAATTGAAGTGTTCTGCAAAAAACAGCAAGAAAGCGCCTAAATTATTTACGTACAACTGTACATTCCACGTATGTATGTGGACTAACTGTCATGATTACAAATTACACATTGCTGCTGGAGTTCTTCACGATATTGATTAATATTATAACCTCTATTTAACCAGATAGACAACTGAAATAAAATGTCTTTTGCAATTGTGACCTCGCCAAGAAGGCAGCACACAGCGGGTTGCATATTCAGACAAAGAAACTGGACAATACAACATTAACATGACACAAAACAATACTACAAAAGAATGCAAAACAATCAGACCACCAACCACAAACAATGAAAGCGGTGTGTATTCGATAAAAATATAAACTATAGCCTTCAACTGAAAGTTCTTTTATGTGATCCACTGAAATCTAATCACAAACAATTAAGACCTAGACTAAAATCTAGAATATATAAACTACCTAAGTAAAACATTTAGATCTAAAACCTACAATCTAAACCTTAAATCAATCAATAAAATCAACAAGCTTCCGGAGATGCTGCTTTGGTACTTATCCACGTCGAATCAAGAGCATGATACAGCTTTTGCACATTTGTCAACTTTATATTCATATGGGGAACCTCACATTCCATCTTATCCCAAATGCACAATAAAGTGGAGATCTGAGCCTGTTCAGGCCATTACAGGAACCTAAAAACCCTGTCCTGTTCGTGGCACTTGCAGGAAGTTATGTGTGCTTTGTGTTATGATGTATTATTCTACTAGAGGTGCCCATTTGAAAAAGGTTAACCCGATAAAACCTAAGAACGCATATATGGGTCCATCAAATGCTGCTGCTGTATTCAAGCCTGTGGAACTTCAGCCCCAGTTTAAATTCTAGTGGAGATCCCAAGGTTTCAAACGATCCCAAATATGTCCTGCTGAATTTCAGGGAAATGAGTGTAAAATTATATACAAGATCTAGGTATTCTCCATTTGATTTCCATTTGATGCCCTGGCCATAAAAACGTGGCAGTCCTGGGTTTGAATATTTCCCTGAATATGCTGTAAGCGTAATGTTGCTTCAGTGAAGTGCTGCAACCAACAGATACCCCTTTTTTTTATCTTACTTAAGGGAAAATTTTACTGAAAAGTTTAAGGGGTTAAATAGTGGTCTTAAAGAGATGATCAGCACATGATCAGCAACAGTGCTTCAATAAGCTGAGGCACCCCTATCATGTTGAGTTTGAGGCCCAATGTATGTCAAGAATACACTCCCCACACTATTACACTTCCAGGATTGGTCTATGGAGTCATGTTATGTGGACCCATTTCTAATGACACAAATCTTAATCTTAGTTTTGGCGATCATGAGCCCACTGTAGCTTCAACTTCCATACCTAAACTAAGACAGGTGGAACCTGGTGTGGTATTCCACTTCTGAAGCACATTCAATTCCAGGATCAGCATGGTGCTTGTTCAGTGGTGCTGTTATGCTCACCGCTCGTGGAAACAGCAGTTATTTGACCATTGGTAACATTTCCAGTACTTTACCCGTAAATACATCAGTTGTCCTTTGACCTCTGTCATTAAACTGAAGATCTGAAAGACATTCATAATCATAGAGCCACTATATCTACTCACTCTATGTACAGGGTTGGGGGGGCTGAGATGCTGCACGTGCTCAGAGTGTACATCCCAAGAAAGTTAATCTGCTTGACTGCAAGTCATAATCTGATTCTGTCCTTTCCAATCCGTGTTGATCGAGCATTGCATTTATAAATTTTAGTTACTCCGGCATTATGCGTTTTATTTTAAAGAGCTTTCTATGGAAATTCGAGGATTCAAAGCACTATTTTAAGCTTTAGCCAAGGGATACGAGCAGTGCAAGCTAGTTTCCATCGCCAATAATCACAGATAAAAGATACCTTCTAGATTCTGGCTTGCAGTTGAGCGGATTTACTTCATTCAAAGTTGTGAGCATGCGTTTTAATCGTCACACGGCTCCTTCACGGGCTTGAATCAACATCAGATACTCCACAATGGTGCAAGTACTCCACAGCTGTGAAATGACACGTCTTTACAGAAGACATGAATTAATGATTTCCTTCCTTGGTTACCCCGTAAGTGTATATAAAGTCGTGCTCCATTTAAGTGTTTGCTGACTCATTTTCGAGATGGTCAATAGGCTGAAGTTAATAGACAGTTGCTAAGTAAAACTCAAGCTGCATACATGTATTAGGCTGCTAAAAGACACAGAAGGCGGCGAGGCAGATTCAAATCTCTGAGCGAACATTGCTTTCCGAGGGAGGTGGAGGGTGAGAGGTGGGTTTGACGGGATTGGATGTGTGAAATTTGTATCCAAATGCGCAAGATTGCTAGAGATTTGTGTCCAACGCATGAGATTCTCATCCAGTGAGATCTGAAATCAGCATGTGAAATATAGTATATTGACACCGTGCAAATATTTCATTCCAAGTTCAGAGTCCAGTGTAGGGAGTATAAGATCTATTTTCTTTCTGATGAGTTTTACCTCTGTTCTGAAAAAGGGCGGGGTTTGTGAGATACGGTCCTGATGGGAGACACGTATGTTTTGAATTTACCAGAAATACTATTTTTGCAGAATCAATCAACAAAATTCTATTCACACATGACTCTGAAACTGCTGTTCAGTTGGTCTTGCTGGGGCTTTTCTTAGGCTGAGAACCTTAAGGAATTCAGCAACGTAACCATTGAAATATGACCTTTGCTGGTGTAATGCTTCAGCAGCACACCTCTGTTATTCAGTGCATTAGATTATATTAGATTAGGTATTAGATTACCTGAATGAATTTTGATGGTCAGGTCAAGGTCAAGGTCATCGGAAATGTCAAAATGGATGCTTTTGCAGTAACTGCCTTCACATTCATCACATTGACTTCAAACTGAAACCAAATTATGCATGTTTCAGTTCTGCTTCCAAGCATATGCTGCATGATGGGGTAGCTTTGATAGTCTCCACAGCGGTTGAGGATTATGCATCAGGGGGGTCAAGGTCATCGGTGAAAATAATATATTTTCTGTTATAACTCAAAAACGGTTGCAGATTGACTGATTATTACTATTATGACCATATAGTAACTCCTGTTTGGGCTTTTATTTGACACCATGACCATTGCCCTTGAGTGACCTTGAAAGGTCAGACTGAAGGTCACGGATTTTCAAAGTACTATAAGCTTAACCCATTTAAACCGGGACAGCATGTGCGCATTTTAAGAACGTGTCGTTGCCGACACAGATATGCGCGTAATTTTGAAAGTACCGCAATTACTGTAAGTTTTGCGCAATAGAAAAAAATTCCAACTGTTCCCAAAAGCTGAGAAGCTGTGCTTCTGCCCAAATACAGGTTACACTGGTAAACATTGCAGCATGATTCTCTGCTGGGATTTTTGCATTAGGCCTTAAACGGTTAAAGCGGTTGAGGTCACGCTTGTGAAACTGAGTCAGTATGAAAAGCTCTGAAGGAAGTGATGGTGGGTGAGGTTTCTTTTGCCTGTCAACACTTGTTATTATTATTATTATTCCAGCAAATTAATTGCATTTTTGAGGGCCTAAACATCTCAAAAACTCATGAAAAATGGAACACTAATCAGGCCTGGCGAAAATTGAACTTTTTCGCAGGATTTGAAAATGGGTATGGCAAATTGGCTCCACAGCGCCCCTGAGAAATTTTCAACAAAGAAGCTCTGGCAGTATGTTTCACGTAGATGCATGAAATTTGGTGGGCATGCAAAGACCTAAAGTCTCCTGGTGCCATGACCTAAACCCAACAGGAAGTCAGCCATTTTGATTTTACTGTGCAATTTTTGTGATATTTTACTCATTTCCATGCACAAACTCCTCCCAAAGATTAAAACTGAGCGACAAACCCCTTAATACTCCGACGGCCCGCCGACGGGCCCATCAGGGAAGTTAAAAACAAGAACAGATTTCATTTTACCTTGAGTACGTCCTTTATAGGCATTTTAAAAAAATGTTACCGGAGTAAATTTGTTGTGTGATATCTAATGACTTTGAGAATGTTATGTGGCGAAGCTTTTTAGGTCTTCTCGAATGCTTTGTCTGTAGTGGCTCAATGACTTTTGATGTTTTGCCATGAGAAACGTACTTGTTATTACAAAAACAAACATTACCGGTACTCGATATGCCCTGAAATTCACATGCTGAATTCATGTCCTGACCTGAAAATATCTACATGCCAATATTGAGTCTTCATCATCATGCCACCAACTGACATATGACTCCTGTGCAAACATTTTATTGATATGAAATTTTCATGCTTTGGTCTGCAGTTGACATACAGCAACATAAGGCATGTTTAGTGGTTCTGTAGCTCCCATAGTGGACACAAGTAGTACCCGCACTCGATGCAGGAAATAACATGTTAGAGCATCCTCCTGTGTTTGATGGCTGTGATGTGCACAACTTCCCCTGTCGGGATCCCGCCCCCACCCCCAATGTGCACGAGGGTACAAGGGCATAATCAATTAATTATGATTATTAACAGAAATGAAATGCATTTTTGAGGGCCTAAACATGCTCATCATGAAAACTGGCACACACGTCAGGCCTGGCGAAATGTAGCTTTTTTGCAGGGTTTTAAAATAGGCGTGGCAAAATGGCTCAGCTGCGCCCCTCGGAATATTTCAATAAAGCAGCTCTCGCGTTGCATTTCACAAAGATGTGTGAAATTTGCTGGGCACATAGACCATGCCAAGACCTAAAAAAAAAGTTGTTGGTACTATGACCTAAACTTAACAGGATGTCAGAAATTTTGATGTTACTGTGCAATTTTTGTGCCATTTTTCCCATTCCCCTGACTCCTCCCAGAGAATTAATCCGAGTGACTTCCAATTTGGTGTGGGACATCCCAAGCTATTTGCAATGCTAAATTGCAAAGTTTTTCGATATTTTTGTTGATCAGCGTCGACATGGCGGGCCAGGAATTTGCGCGTTTCGCCATGAAACAGGAAGTTATTGTAACTTGAACGTACTTTGTTCGATCTGCCCTGAACTTCTCATGCTTGATAAGAGTCCCATCCTGAAGACATCTATATGCCAATATTGAGTTTCAGCCATATTGCCAACACCTGGCAACATGGAAATTACACATTTTGTACTTGATGTTCTGCTCCATGCGCGTTCTCCATGTCCATCTCAAATGTGGTCAGGAAAGCCTTCAGACCTTGGTGATACTCTATTGAGTAGATTGTAAATTTTTTTATCAAACGATGTTGCCATGGCAGCACGTGATTAGCCATAAAACAGGAAGCGGTTTTTTGAGATGCAAAGGCTGCTTGAAAACTCCTAAAACTGGGCACACATTTTAGAAAGCATGTATGCTGTCATCTGATGTGGGTGTTGTGCTTAGTGGTACGGAAAAATGGCTCCATAGCGCCTCCTAGAATGTTTCAACAAAGCAGCCCCCATGGTATATTTCACGTTGACTCTCAAAATTTGGTGAGCACATGTATCACGCAAAGACTTTTACAAAGTCTCTTGGAGCCATGACGTAAACCACTCAGGTAGTCAGCCATTTTGATTTTACTGAGGAATTTGGGCTATTTTTCTCATTTGCAGTCACTGTGATTTAACAAACTCCTCCAAAAGACTAAAACTGAGCGACTTCAAATTTGTTGTGTAGTATCCAATGACCTTGAGAATGTTATGTGGCAAAGCTTTTTAGGTCTCCTTCAATGCTTTGTCCGTAGTGGCTCAATGACTTTCGATGTTTTGCCATGAGAAAGGTACTTGTCACAAAAACAAACACTGCCCAATCTGCCCTGAACTTCACAAGCTGGATTCGTCTCCCGGCCCGAAAACATCTACATGCCAATACTGAGTCTTCATCATCGCGCCGCCAACTAGATACGGGAAGTATGCGTCCTGTGCAAACAACAGTCTATTTATATGACATTTTAATTCTTTGTTCTACAGTTGACATACAGCAACATAAGGCATGTTTAGTGTTTCTGTAGCACCCATAGTGGACATAAGTAGTGCAAACACTCGACGCAAGAAACAACATGTAAATGTAAATGTAAATGTACTTTATTTATACAGTCCTTTACAACAATCCTTTCGGCGAACCAAAGTGCTTTACAACAGATAATAAATAAAAAGGAATCAATAAGAACAATTAAAACATGTAAGAGTGTCTTCCCGTGTCTAATGGCTGCGAAGTACAAAACTGTACTCATCAGGATCCCGTCACCACCCCAAATGTGCACAAGGGTGCAAAGGCCCGTTCAACGTCACTTGCAGCTTTTATTATTGTTATATTATTATTATTATTATTATTACAGACCTGAGGCCTGTTTTATCAAGCAGAATTTGAGGTTATTGAGGAAGCACCAATACTACCAGGTCTTCAGGACTACAATAGTGGTTCATTTGTTGCTGGGGTAAATCACCATGGCAACTTACGCTGAAGGCCAAATCTGCTTTGGAGGCACTTAAGTTTGCAAAAAGGAAATGGAGCTTTTAAAGGCAATGTCTACTGACCAATCAATTCTCTTGGAACATGGCATCACGGTTCACAGAGAATCCCATGGAGTTCGGTGTGCTGAACGAGAGAGGGTCTCTGAGGAGGACAAGAATGTTCAGAGACTGGCAGACCCCTTTAGCTTTCCCTGATGATTATCTCTTTGAGAGATACCGACTCTTGTCTGAAGAAATAGATTACCTTTGTCGGCTTCTTGAGCAATATTTTGCTGTACAACACGATTGAGTAATGTCTTTACAGTCCCATTCACTGTATCCTTTACCCTTTGTTTGTTTTTTTGTTTGTTTGTTTGTTTTTTTTGGCCTCCGGTAGTTTTCTTTATGCCGTTGGTGATGCAGAGAACTTCAGCAAGAATACTGTCTGCACAGAACTTGATAAAGTAGCTCTTAACCGTGCAGTCCATAACAGAGGGCTTTTACAGCAAAATTTAGCAGGGAGACCTTAACCCATGTGACTACTTAATCAATTCATTATTTAGATCACATTATGTTTACTGTTTTATATGTAAACGCAGTTCCTTTCAGTGGGTTTGCCCTCGCCAGACCTGCAGTTGAAACAATTAGGTAAAAGTTGTCGAACACATCATTAGTATTCATCAAAGCAAATTAATACCAGCTGTGCTGTCTCCATTGTGCAAAGCAGCCCCTCTCCCATTGCCCTATCCCCTCCCTCTCTGTTTGCGCATTCACGTAGAGGGTTCGCCGTATTATGTGCCATTCCAATCCAATTAGCGCAGAGTGGAGCAAAGCACAGTAATAGAAAAATATGATGAGCACAGACACATCATACAAACTAAAAGCAGCACAATTGCAAGGTATTGCAGTGAGATCTACTCGTGCCCTAATGATTGAGCGATGTTACTATGAACCCATTATCTTACGTATTCACACAGTCAGAGATATTTTTGCCAGCTGCCATTCCTGCCTTTTGCTGCTGCAACTCTGCTGCTTTTAGCATGTACATAATACCTCAGTGTGGTGGGTCATCTTCTGAGGAGTGGCGTTAACAGTTTCTACGTTCCTAGAACCTTCATTCAGATACTTCCATTTTAACCGTAACGTGAGATACATACCAAGCAAACAATCTACTTCTTTGCATTAAAAGTTGTTAAATGCATTCAGATTGAGCCGACCAATCAACACGCATCAAACTCATCATAGGCCTACTCATCCACAACATCTAACTCCTGGTCCCCACCTCTAATATATGTGGCCACTAACTCATCAAGCACGGGCTGTGCCTCCGCTGAAAGATGTCTCGGAAGTTTCTGGGCATCTCAAATGTTTGCAGCCTTGACACCCAGCTGCTCAGTGTAGAGTGGTTGCTGTGAATGAGTAATAGCCCTGACATTAGGCTTTACAAGGTGAAACCCGGCTGTGACTTGTGATGACAGGGGCTGCGTCCGAATAGTCAAAAAATTATGGCCTATCCACTAATCCCTAACCACTTTTCTTTAACCTTTGTGGAAAACGTCATAAGGACAAGGAAAGGTGTTTCAGGGAATTCCTAACGGCTTAGGAAGACAACCGCGCAAATTAGAGAATCCGAATACACTTACACTAGGCAACGTGATCATGAGTCCCCTGTCCATCATGTACGTTTCTTTACGCGATTGGTCGGATGCGTGGTTGCCGCTTTAAATATTGCAGCTGCGCAGAATTGTGGGATAGCGTTATCTCCTTTCTTTTCAAAAAGGATGGTTCTGTTTACCCTATGATAAAGGAGGTAAATTAGGCAGCACTGAGACACCTTTCCTTAACATTTGAAGATTTCGAATCCACTTATCATGGCTGCCACGTAATTATTTCCGATCATTCTTTAGGAGTTAGGAACTTTCCTAAGCAAAAAAGACTATTCGGACGCAGCCAGGGTCTGAGAAACCTCAATGTCATTTCTGCAGTCTGCTGAAAACCTGAACAAGAGTACTTCAATCACTGCTGCTGCCATCTATCGGCCAAGGCAGAATTTTGTGCCGAGGGGCCCAACTCCTGAGGTTGGGCTTTTCTTGAACTCACAGCGTACAATAAATAAAGAATAACTTCATGTATTCAGGGGATTGGGACCCTCTTGGACCAGTCAAAAGCCTTGTTACATAAAGAGCACAAAGCATGCAAAATTTGAATTCTGAAAATGTGTGCAGTTGGGCTCCTATTGAATTCACTGATTCATATGTTCATGAATTTTTGTGGAAATTTTAAATTACATCCAGGTATGAGTCCTGTTCAGCCTGGACCTCTCTGCGTGGAGTTTACATGTTCTTCCTGGGTACATGTGCATGTTCCCTGGGTACTCCGGTTTCTCCCATCTGCAAAGACATGAACTCTATAGGAACACTCAAATCAGTGCCACTGACCAAGGACCTGGCTTTAGAACGGGAGTTGGACCCTGATATGCTGCACTGTAGCTGCCAGCTATTCTACTAGGATGGTCAAATGCAGTGTGCAAATTACCCCAAGGGGTTCAATAAAGTACATCCGTCTATCTATGGAGCCAAACAAGACATCATCATGGCACAGTGTGCAAATTATGTGTTTGGGTGGTTGGGGGGGGGGCATTAGCTGCAATATTACAATGATGGTTATCTTGCTAAATTTTTGGAAGAGCAAAGGTTCTTCATGCTCAAGGGCTTGAGTAATACAAGCTGAGTTCTACCTCCAGATTGCAAAACCGTTTAATGAAAATTACAATTTCCTGTCGCATTTCACAGAAAAGGGTGATTTCATTGCTCTGGACCTTGGCGGGTCCAACTTCCGCATCCTGCGTGTGAAGGTGTCCCACGAGAAGAGGCAGACAGTCCAGATGGAGAGCCAGGTGTACGAGACTCCAGAGGACATCATCCATGGCAGCGGCTCACGGGTAAACACCATATCGACTTACATCATTTCCTCTCAGACCTCACCCCCGCCACCTCGAATTCAAGCGATCGAAAATTCATTCATGCAATTATACTATTTCAGCTGGAGTCAGGGAACATACTAACAAAATAATAAAGTCATCTTATATTCCAATAAACGAAAAGAGGAACTTCACTACTGACAAGGAATTTTTAATCCCGCATCTTTTTCTGTAGCTATTCGACCATGTTGCCGAGTGCCTCGGCGACTTCATGGAGAAGCAGAAAATCAAGGATAAAAAGCTGCCTGTGGGATTCACCTTCTCCTTCCCCTGTGCTCAGACTAAACTCGATGAGGTGAGTCATCACTGACGGCAGGATTAGGATTAATAATGGGTCAGCATCATTCATTTTGTCTTTCCAAAACACCGCTAAAGAATGATGTTGTAGTTGCAGTCTGTGAATAAACTGAAAGGCATTAAAAACGCAACAAGCAACAATGTACAAAATTTTGTGCGAATAATGTGAAAAGGAAAAAATGCATAAACAGGATATTTAAAGTCCAGTATTAGCTCACAAATGGTGAAATCTAACAAATGCGTAAGTCACCAGACTACAAGCCGACAGCAATATTCTGATACATGAGCCACTCCCCAAATGATCCACGGAAAGGAGAGTGAGCAAAGAAATGTTATATGTATTGCTCAACATTAACCCTGACTATAAAAATCCTGACTTAAAAACTTATTGTTTGTGAACAGTCATGATGCCATGATTCACACAACAAAACAGGCCTCAGGCCATCAGAATGCTGATGGCCAGAATAAGTGCAGCCAGAGTTTCGGGACACTTTGGAGGGCCTTAGGCGACTGTTTCACGTCTGCAGACGCGATATAAGCAGACAGGGAGTACCCGAGATCAACCGCGGCCTGGGCAGCCACGCGTGACTATGGGTGCGCAAGACCGTTGCATTTGTGCAATGAATGTCAGAGACCACTTTTGTCCGGTAACGTTGACCGCTGCCGAGGTTCCCGGAAGACGCTGTGCCCATATCAGCTCCCATACAGTGTGAAGACGGCTCTGGGATGAAGGCACCTCTTCATTCAGAGTGCATGTAGGGATGACCCTGACGGATAGCAGACGTGCTATCGTGCTACTCTTTCTCAGCGGGGATTGGTCCAGTGGGGAGTTTGCTGCAGTTCTTTTTATTACCTCCGCCAACGACGTTTGGGCGGGGGTTATGTTTTCGCCCTGTTTGTTTGTTTGTCTGTCTGTTTGTGAACAACGTAACTCAAAAAGTGATGCACGGATTTGTCTGAAATTTTGTGGGTGGATTGCTATTACATCAAGGATGGACTCTACTGATTTTGACCGCGATCAGTGAAACAATATGGCCGCCACGGCAGCCATCTTGAAATCCTATCACACGCCATAACTCAACTTTGCTCCCACTCATGCACATTTGGATTGTGCTGCCTTGGTGGAGGTTTGCACTCTATGAGTGCCTCTAGTTTTTTCTGCAAAGCTCTCCTCTGCCTCAGTGCAGTGGTAGAGATTATCAATATGGGCCATTAAAGTGTTTTTTTTTGTTTTAAAAGCATCCTCCTTTCCTTCAATGTTCATGATAGTATGAGGACCCTGCACATTCTTTATTTTTTCCTCCATTTTGATTTAGGTCACGTGTGTTCTCCTTAACCCCTTCGCGCAGATATTGATGCCAGCGTCCGTAAATTCCAAAATTTAATTCCTAAATAAATTGAATTTCCAACTGTCTTGCTTCACTGGAATCATTTTCAACAGTCTCTGTGACACAAACAGTGAGTTATAAAGCCTAAATATGCTCATGGATAACAGAAAAAAAAGCAATTTGATATGGAAAAATTATTAATTTTGGCCATGGGCCTTTCTGTGCATAATCTGCATGCCGTCCCCGTGTTTATGTGGGTTTCCTCCACACAACTACGCTGATGTCCGGCCACTGCCCTGCAATACATGTATTAGGTGCATTCGAGACTCTAAATTGCCCGTTGGTATGAGTGAGCAAGTGAATAGTGTTTGATTGGTGAATGCACCCTGCAATGGATTGGTGTGCTGTCTATTACAGCATGGCTTAAATCATTATTATTTGTCGAAGTGTTTGCTTTCGACATAATTGGTTTCATTCTGCTGCTCTCAATTTCTAAATCTGTTAAAAACTCAAAAATGGGGCTAAATACCCCAGTAGTTTCTGGGAGTTCCTGCTTGTTCGCTCTCTCCCTCTCTCTCTTGCTCTCTTTCACTCCATTGCGATATGTGATTTGAATCGCCGCCTATATAAATTGCACGAACTTTTCTGGCCATAACCTACTCCTGTTTTTACGGGATTGGTGGGTCTCAGGCTCAGTCGGGTGAGCCGGGCCGGACTTCAACTCACTCGGTTCAGTTCACTTCAGTTTCGAATTTTCGGGCCTGTTGAGAACTTTATTTTTAGTTCATATCCCAACTATTATCAAGATCATCGATACAGGTGTGTTCAATGCTGTTCCTTTAATTTCTTAATTTGCACTTGATAATTATGTTTTTTTGGGGGACCTAATTTTATACATAATGCATTTACTTTTTATTTTTATAAAATTTTAGACCCACACACATCTCAACCTACATGGAAGAATGAACATATGCTGTGATTACCTGACAATAAATAAATGACATTTGTAGAAACAGGCACACTTAGCTTGTTTAGCTCTAATCAGGCATCCTTAAAGGGACTATGTCACCTGGGGCATATGCATACTAGAATCCATTTGATTTAGTGCCATATCAAGGGAGCAGAAATAAAAAGAACCTGTTTGTCTCAACATTTTGTAAGAGTTCGGGCTTCTTGAGCATTATTATTGCTTTTCAGTTGGACTACATCCCGGACTACGTTGATTGTTACGTTGTCCCGTAGCAGTCATCCAACTGGAAGAAGTCAAAAAAGAATCTGCAAAAAAGCACTACAAGAATTAGAGTTTTGCAAAGAGGCCATCAAAGAATATATCAAACAAAATGTTGTGATAAATTGGTTCTGCGAGCAATAAAAACAGTTGCTTGATAAAAATTTCTGCGAACTTCTCAAGGATGCATGCGAGACAAACGGATTGAAACTCCAACACAAATTCACCGACAGTGATGAAATAGTTTACCTAATGCTTTCAATTTCTTTTCACCTTAAAGAAATATGGATGGATAGTTTCATTTATTTTTCGTGGGTTTCAGCAAAGATAAAATCGGGCCACTCTAGTGACTCGGCTTGCAGAGGCATCTTTAAAACAACAACGAAGGTAAGCTTTATACAAGTTCAAATAAGCTTGGGGTTCATAGTTCTGCTCCCTTCATATCGAACTGCATGTATCTAAATGTGTATCGACTGGACTCTACAACGCATGCGCCCCAGCTGACATAATCCCTTAAAGTGGATCTGGCTTCAGTGACCACCCAATCATAACATCAACTGTGCTCCATTTCTCTTCACAACAGTATCATCATCATCACCACCACCACCATCATCAGCATCATCACCATCACTGCACCTTCATCACTGTTATTTTCATCATCATTATCATCATTCACCCTCAGCTGAGAGCAAAACCTGCATGTCCTTCTGTTATAAGTCTGGTGTCTGCTTCTCAGCAGCTCTGACAACTCACATCAGAAAGCTATATTGGTACTGTGTGAACACTGTTTTGGGAGTTGACTGTATGAAAGGATATTGTATAAGACTGAAACATGATATCACAGCTACTCTCACAAGATACCCCACATTTTTCTTCTCCCTACACACTTCACCGAGGGAGCATTTTTCAGTTGAAAAGACATTCAAAAAATGAATGATCTTCTCCCTTCTAATTGGCCTGATTAAATTAAACATTAAATGCATTGAAATAATTGGTCTTTGGGGAAAAAATTGAATTTTTTAATATTACAAATTTGTGATGCAATGTAGTAACTGGATTTCTGATAAATGAAATTTACAGTGACCAAACTCAAGTTTATATTAAAGTAACTGGCGATATTTTACTTTGCTTTGCTTACAAGATGGTTGCTGCACTCTTCTCTGCATAAGTGTCATATGCTGTGAGGTTTCCATGGTAGCAGAGAAGGCTGAATGCTGCCTCAGTCTTTGCAGAGAATTTGTCCACAACTCTGCATGTTACAGCTCCGTTCTCTCCCATAACACATTGAAAATGAAAATCATGCCAGTTTTTCAAGCAAACATTTGTTTCATCCTTAAAAATGTGAAAAGAAGGGAAAAGCATTGAATACATCTGAATCAAAGATCTGGATAATTCTGTTATGGCATATGAACTAACAAAGACACTGGGCATTTTATCTAAAGAGACTCATACTGCCACCCTCTGGTAAGGAGGGTAAACACCAGCTTGACTATGTATTATGCATACTGCCAATTAAAAGTAAAGGTATTTTGATTTTGCACAAACCTTACAATATGTGTTGGACTGTTTGGAAGAATATATTGTCTTTACATTTTTGTCTGAGATCATACAACCCCAATTCCGAAATAGTTGGGATGAAGTGTAAATTGTGAATAAAATCAAAATGCAATGACTTTCAGATCACATGAGCCAATATGCTATTTACAATAGAACATAGATAACATTTCAAATGTTGGAACTGAGACATTTTACATTTTCACCCATAAAATGAGCTTATTTCAAATTTTCTGGCAGCAACAGGTCTCAAAAAAGTTGGGACACAGGCAAAAAAGGGCTGAAAAAGCAATTAATATACAATGTATAAGAGAATCAGCTGAAAGAACATTTAGCAAGTAATTAAGTTAAATGGCATCAGATGTGTAACATGATTGGCTATAAAAGGGATTTCTTAGAGAGGCTGAGTCTCTCAGAAGTAAAGATGGCCAGAGGCTCTCCAACTTGTGAAGGCTTGTGTAAAAAAACTGTGGAATACTTTAAAAACAATGTTCCTCAACGTCAAATCGCAAAGGCTTTAAAGGTCTCATCATCGACAATGCATAACATCATGAAAATATTCAGAGAAACTGGAAAAATCTCTGGATAAGGGACAAGGCCAAAGACCTTTACTGGATGCCCGTGATCTTCGGGCCCTCAGACGCCACTGCATCACTCACCGGCATGATTCTGTCATTGACATTACTAAATGGGCCCAGGAATACTTCAAGAAACCACGGTCTGTAAACACAGTCCGCCGTGCCATCCACAGATGTCATCTAAAACTCTATCATGCAAAAAAGGAAGCCATTGTTGAGCATGATCCAGAAGCGCCTGCCGTGTTCTGTGGCCAAGGCTCATTTAAAATGGACTGTAGCAAAGTGGCAAAGTGTCCTGTGGTCAGACGAGTCCAAATTTGACATTCTTATTGGAAATCATGGGCGTCCTGTCCTCCGGACCAAAGAGGAGAAAGACCACCCCTCCTGTTATCAGCGTTCAGTTCAAAAGCCAGCATCTCTGATGGCATGGGGATGCATTAGTGCATATGGTGTGGGACACTTGCATGTTTTAAAAAAGCACCATGAATGCTGAAAGGTATATAAAGGTTTTAAAGCAACATATGCTCCCCTCCAGATGACATCTATTCCAGGGAAGGCCTGGTGTATTTCAGCAGGACAATGCAAAACCACATACTGCAGCTATTACAACAGCATGGCCTCGTAGTAGAAGAGTCCGTGTGCTGAACTGGCCTGCCTGCAGTCCTGATCTTTCACTGATTGAGAACATTTGGCGCATAATTAAATGAAAAGTCCATCAAAGGAGACCCAAAACTCTCCAGCAGCTGGAAGCCTGTATTAACCAAGAGTGGGATCAAATTCCAATAGCTAAACTCAAGAAACTTGTCTCCTCAATGCCCAGACGCCTCCACTCCGTGTTAAAAAGAAGAGGGGATGCTACACCATGGTAAACAGGCCCCTGTCCCAACATTTTTGAGACCTGTAGCAGCCATCAAATTTGAAATGAGCTCATTTTGTGGATAAAATTGTAAAATTTCTCAGTTTCAAAATTTGCTATGTTATCTCTGTTCTATTGTGAATAAAATACTGGCTGGTGTGATTTGAAAGTCATTGCGTTTTGATTTTATTCATAATTTACACTTTGTCCCAACTATTTCGGAATTGGGGTTGTATTTCACCTGTGTAATTAGCCCTTGACAAGATGAAATAAACACAGTATCCCCGAAGTATCTCAAGTGGACCCATAAGAGACCACCACAAAGGCCCAACGGCACTTCTACTCCACAGTCCTCATAAATTTTACCTTTCACTCCATGCTGCAGGGATATATTTTACAGCAGTGCTTCCATTATAAAGCAAACCCTGGTTGATTAATGGTGCAGTTAAGTTAACTTATTTCAACCCAGCATAGGTTCAAAAACACATTTAAAAAATTGATTAAAAATGACAATTTTTCTAAGCAACACCTATAAGAAAACTATGAAGAACTGCCAAGAAAGAATCTGAAGGTTATGTCAAATTATGAATGCTGACTGGGAAAAGATGCTGTCATTATCTGCAACTTGCCTTGTAAATAATTTATTCATTTTTTTATGTTTTCAATTTTATCTTCAATATTATGTTTCTGCTTACATTTTTGTCTCTTAACCCAAGTCCCCACTTTTTGCTTCCGCATGTCCTGTCTCCCCACTCCTGTGCTTTGTATAATTGTCTTGTTTGTTACCCCGCCCCTTTGTTCTGCTGTGTCTAGTTTCTCCTTTAGTTTTTGTTCTACATATTCTCCCTTTTGTCAGTCTTTTGTTGTGAGTTGGTCTCAGATGCTTCTGCTCTGTCTGCAATACAAACCTTCCTTTTACTGTCTCTGCTCTACACATTTGGTCCTGTTTTCTGCCAGTTTTCTGATTTTAGATCTTCCCCTGTGTATGTTTGATTATTGGTTATTGCCTTGCCTGTTTTTTCACTTAGAGTTTTGGATCAAGCTTTTGAGCTGCATTCTGCCCGCCTGGTTTTGAACTTCCGCCTAATTTTTTACTTTGCCTCTGTCTAATGATTTTGTACCTAAATCCTGCCTGTTAGTTTTTTTTTTTTTTTACCTTAACTCCCTGACCTCCGGATGTGTTAAATAAACAGAGGTTTATTTTTCAATTCTGTCTGTTTCCTGAGTCCCTGGGGTTCACAACAGAGATGCACAAGCAAAAATAAAGATTAAGATTTTTTACAGCAGTTATGGATTTATGGATTATGTTGATGCATTTGTTGTGTGAAAATGATTTAAAACAATAAATTGGTGTTACAGGCAATTCTCTTGACATGGACCAAACGTTTCAAAGCCAGTGGTGTGGAGGGGATGGATGTTGTTAAGCTTTTGAACAAGGCCATCAAGAAACGAGGGGTAGGTTTTTCTCACAAAAATCTATTTTTTTTTAACAGAAATTAGTCTTGCTGCAATAATTTCATCCTACTACAGCATGAATATTGGATGTATTTTAAGATCCATGATTCTGTACATGGTAAAAGGAAAATTTTGTGATGCAACCAAATGTTTGAGATTTTGCTTATTGGAGAATTTACAACATGAGCTATGAACCTTTTTATATTTATTAAAGACAGATCAAGGTAATGTTATAACTGTACTAACTAGATATGGAGAAAGAGCTATCATTGTAAGCCTAAGTGAAATGTGTGTTGGACTAACTACATCACTGAATCTCAAGTTAGTTAATTACTAGATCTGGCTTTGATTCAGCAAACAGTCATGACACAAGGATGTAACTGGAAGACACTTGTTCTCCTATTACCTGCCGGTGCTCACATTTCCTATGACAATGCATCAAAATGCTTATCATTAACATGTTCAGCTAACTTTCTGAATCAGTACTAACAAAAATATAGAGCCGTAAAACCAGCATCAACATTGCCAGCAAGATATGGACATTTTTACCTCAATTAAATTTCCATTACATTACAACACCATTTCCCATTACACTTACTTAAATGACTTTGTCTGCTGCATGTACAAAAAACAGTATTATCCACTTACGCTAAATCTACTGAGCTGGAATTATGTGTGCTGGCTGATTGCCAGAATTTTTAATATATAATGTGTTGGAGCAGGCTATGTTGACTAATGTTGAAGGGAAATGATGTCAGTCTCAAGCCAACATTCACAACACCCAAGCTGAATGGGACATAATGTCTTTTTATTTACGTTCCATCTGACGACTTCATCTATCACCAGTTCAGTCAAGTCATGGAAGGAATAAACACACAAGCCTTGAAGAGCCTTGGGTTAAGGCTCTTATCAAGCTCTTCATGAAATCTAATTAAGTACTTGGGACACCATTGTATCTCAGGCACAAGTCAAGTTCAGAAAATGTATCCATCTGGATAGAACTGTAATGCTGAAAGTGAAGAGCAATCCACATATTTTGTTATAATGTAGCATGTTTTTTTCAGGACTATGATGCTGAAATCATGGCAGTGGTCAATGATACAGTTGGAACCATGATGACCTGTGGGTTTGATGACCAACGCTGTGAAGTTGGCATCATTATAGGTAACTGGGAACTGAAATTGTTGACATATACAAGGTGTGACCACAAGGTTCTTAGAATTCAATCACATTCCAAACAGTTATGTCTGTACTTCAGCGTTATGTGCTGCCCGCATCATAGACTTCACCAGCTGATATAAAATAGCTGCAGTGTTCCTCCATTTTGAGAGGGAATGCAAAGTCCTGCTTACACATTATTATTAATACCAAGAAACATCTTTCCTTTCTACTTAGGTTGGATTTTTGTCAACAGAACAGATTGTGCTTTAAGAGCACAAACTGTTTATGTACTGGATGCTCATAACTGCGCTTCCTTTTAGTCCATTTTATTTAAGACCGGAGAAATGCCTGTCATTGAGCTAGTTTTAAACAATGGTTTATGGCCTGAAAAAAATGGCTTGTACCTAGGGTGCATCACTATAATTTGCACAAACCTTAGTGCAGCTAACTGGCTCATTAAAGGCACTTGCAACATAAAACCATTTTGGTCACACATTGTATGAGTGTAGTATCGTAAAATAATGTAATACTTGCATAATAAATCCTTATCAAGAACAAATGTGCAATAGACTATGAAGTACATTGGATGGCAGAGCTGAACTGGGTTACACAGGGCTCGGGATGACAATATTTTGCACACAGTGAAAAAGGATCCATAATGTAAACATTTAAAGTATTTCAGCCAACCAACCCATATAAGTGGATAATTGCAGCATTCACAAATGGGTACAATGATAGTTTTCCTTCTAGGATCTGACCTTGACAGGTCCAACTGCCTACTGAGCTTGAGGAGAAGTGAGTGTGAAGTGCCAGGATATTTCCTTCATGCAGGAATGTACCACATAGTGAAGCTATCAGCATGGGGCCAGAAATAATGGTTATCCTGAGGGGTGCTTAATGTAACCCAGCAATCCACCTGGAATGCTGTGGCAGACAGATTTAGACTATACAGCGAGTTTATTGCAATAATGTTGCTTTAACGTCACATGGCACAAAAATTGTTCACTTCTGAGCAGAGAATATTTCTTGCCTGTGGAATATAATGTAATGTTGCCAAGGATGGTGTAGATACCAGTCTGTTGGGAGTTGCTGTGGTCGCTGCACCAATCCTTAGCGTGTGAGCTGTGTAGCAATCTGGTGACAAATCTGAGTTTAAGCAGCTTAGAAGTATCTTGTCATAGGTTTGCAGGCACCATTGGTAAACACTGGGGAAAATAAAGGACTTGGAGGCCAGAGTTGCATGCATTTCACAAATCCACATCCAAGAAACAGATTAGTGCTGAACATGAGGGTGAATTCATCTCAGACTCTAGCGCAGATTCCAATCGAGACAATCCATGTCCAGCCATTGTTCAATGTTGGGCTCTACACTTCTTGATGTCAGCAGCAGGGACCTGAAAATGGCCCCAATTTAAAAAAATACAAGTACTCTTAATGATGCTTAGTGTAGGATGTACAACTGTAATCAAAATGCACATGAAACAACATCAGGATGAATTAAACAATAGGTTTTCACTGTCGGTTCTGGAAACCCACTATATGTTTTTTTGTTCCAACTGCGACTGCAATCACAATTTTAAACAGGTGTTTCCTTAATTGGATCCTTTTAATAATGAAATTGGTTATTTACTCCATTTAAATAGCAATACCTATATGCCACGTGCAAATATTTTTTGGTAATTTTCTGACAAAACTGAACTGAATGATAAATACTTAAACATCTGCATTGAAACATTCACAAAATCCGCTATTTTTACCTCAACAGCAATGTTTAGCAGGAGATAAAAGCTCTCGCTGAAGACCTGAAGTGTCTGCTTTCCCCATGAGTGTTCTGGCAACCAACAGCAGTACACACCGACATTTTAAAAATCTGTGAAGAATTGTATCCACCAACAGAACAAATGCTCTGCTATATAACCAAACAAACACAACTGCATTGTTTTTAATAAAGTAAAAAACAACTCTTTGTTGATATTTTGAGGATAAGTCAGCGTGATGTTTAAACTGCTGTTAGTAAAATATTTCCGAATTAAAGTCTATTCTGGGAGTTTAGGGGCTAGATGAAATGTTCATCCACCGTATGGGGCTCCAACAAGAAGTAAACGGTTCACCCCTTTATACAGGGCTTCAGTAGAGATGCATAGCCTCATGTATTAATGGACAAATATGTATGGTGTTCCTGAAAGAAGAAACGAGACAGGATATACAGGTATATACAGCATGTAAACTATTGCACATACATAGTAATCTAACAATGATACAAGCTAGGCTAACCACAAAAGTTAAAACATAAATTAATTCTCTAAGCATGCTAGGAGTTTGTAATGATCAAATTTGCAGCAAACGTCCCTGAACCCAGGACTATAAAAAGCACAACATCCTCATCACAGATGGTAATACCTGAGATAATGTAAATATCCACTCAATATAATGAATAGAGAAGACAACTCAAAAAAGTTTTTGGTTGCTTTCTCGATATTCTTGCGGTCATTGTCTATCTGGACTTTGAGGCACAATTCAATTAGTTTTGAAACATTTGACTAAAATCTCCTCCATGCTTCTCAGATGAGGCAATATGCTTTTGATCACGAGCAGCTCCTTCCTCTGTACTATTCTCTTTTTACTTTGGAACAAGTTTATTAGCAATTCCACCTATTGCAAACAACATATTTTTCGCCTTGCCAATTTTAGCATTTTCATGCTCTGCCATAAATCCCTTTTTTGACACAATGGGTCGAACTGTCCAATAGGTGTTGTGTCAATGAATAAAATTGGCGCAATGCAATTTTGCTGTCAAAAAGCTCACTTGCTTTTTTGGCTCATCCAGATCACTTTCTAACACAACTGCTGTAGCATAATGGCTGTTTCATGGGAATGAATCCCAGCCAGTGGGGCTGTTTGCTCGCATACCTTTCACATAGTTTTCTTTCCCTTCTTTATTTTCACATTTGTTAAGTTGACTACCATTAGCCTGCTATCCAGACCGTATGTGTTCAGAACTCAAAATTTGAAGCATGCAGGAGCTAAAAAATCATTGTCAGGGATGTACAGCTCTAAGAGTTGACTATGTTCACCTGGCTTCAGCCGGATTTCAGTAAGGACATTGTGCCCCAACGAAGAAAGGTTGTTTTTTCTAGACCTTTGGAAGTGCAGTGCGGATGGGGAGCTCTGTAAAGATGGTCTGAAAGGGGAGATTTGCCTGGTAGAGAGGTTAATAGAAAAAGGGGGGCCCAGTAGGGGAGCTAGCACTAGACACAGTACACAGAAGAAGCCTTTTAGAAGAAGAGAAAAGTTCCAGTAAATAATCAGTCATATTGATGTGATGACACAGTATGCTGTAAATTACCAGCAAGAATCCGGCCACCCGCTTGTTTTGGTGGATTTAAACGAGACACAAGATCAGAGAACGGATTATAATTGTCAACCCAACCCACTTTATGAGCCTTACAGGTGGAATTAAGCCAAGAATGAAAGCCAAGCAGTCTGCTGAAGCAACCTATTCTGTGGCCCAGGGTGGGAATTGAACCACAGATAAAAACAGACAGCCCACAACTTTTTAAACACTCTAAAAGGAAGTCCAAATCTATTTTCTTCGGGTCAGACTGCTAACTGCCTGTATTATTTGTCCCCTTATAAATTCATATCCTTCTAATCGAGACAGGGGTGAAGGCAGTAGATCCTGGAACGTCTCCAGGATACTGGGCGTCGTGGGACCTGGGAGCCAGTGTGTAGCTGCATTAACCATAACCGTAATTTCAGCGATACTGCAACTGAACATTTCCTATAATTTGATATCAATTTTTTACATTCCCATGCAGAAATTTTCTCCACTGTCCTTGGCAGACTTAGTTGCACTCAGACAAACTGGCTGGTTTTGATATTACATCCTGCCTCTGCATCTGTAATGGCTTCAGCACTTGGTGGGTGTTAATTTAATGCAGTGAAGTTGAATGTGAGTGAGGAAATAAATAACCATTAGCTTGCCCAGGATGGTGTGGTATTCATGCTTCTGGTATCGTTCTACTCTGTTCTCACAAATGACTCATTTGATTTCTGATCAAACAGGTACGGGCACCAATGCATGTTACATGGAGGAGCTTAGAAACATGGACCTGGTGGAGGGGGATGAGGGCAGGATGTGCATCAACACTGAGTGGGGGGCCTTCGGAGATGATGGCTCTCTGGAGGACATCCGCACTGAGTTTGACAGAGAGATTGACCGAGGCTCCATAAACCCCGGAAAACAGCTGTGAGTCGTGGGCCTCCATTACACTAATGTGGTCACTCAATGTCCCTTTGACACTGTTACAGCCGTGGCTGTCAGGTTACAGAATTTATTTATGAATTTTCTGTTTGACCTATCAAAACACTATTAATGTTTCTCACAAAATAACGCTGAAGCACTTATTCTGAGTGGTTTAGCAGGCGTCTCAGTGCTGCAGAGAGTTACTACGCCGCAGTTTCGGATTCCCGATTTTTTGTTTATCTACTCGATCGCTGAAACTGTCAGATTTTCTGTTTATGCAGCATCATTGTGTGTATCCCTGCTTCCAGGTTTGAGAAGATGGCCAGTGGAATGTACATGGGAGAGCTTGTTCGACTTATTCTGGTCAAGATGGCGAAGGAGGGGTTGTTGTTTGAGGGCCGAATCACCCCTGAACTTCTGACAAAAGGAAAGTTTGAAACAAAACACGTCTCAGCCATAGAAAAGTGAGTAATCTTTAGCCTGCTCTTAATTTTGCTCACCCAAATGGATTTATCTGCATTGCCAACTTACTTACTTACTTATTGTATTCCGACCACTGTCGGTGACAATATGAAATCTTTTCGCCAACGACTTTCATTGTTCATAGCCACCACTATCTGCATTGAAGACACAATTTTGAGGCAGCAATCACTTACTAGAGTTAATAATGTGCATTTGTAACCTAAATGTGCTTTTGTTTACAGGAGCAAGGAAGGATTGTCAAAGGCCAAAGATATCCTGACTCGCCTGGGCGTAGAGCCATCACCAGAGGACTGTATTGCTGTGCAGCATGTCTGTACCATTGTTTCTTTCCGTTCCGCCAACCTCATTGCTGCAGTGCTGGGGGGCATCCTCACACGACTGAAGGACAACAAAGGCGTTCCACGCTTGCGCACTACCGTGGGAATTGATGGGTCACTTTATAAGATGCACCCGCAGTGAGTACTTGTTTTGCCAAGTCCTTTAATTCTTTGTGAAGTTACATAATTCGTGCTACCTGGTTGATTATTATGCTTACTTTGTAAATGTATTTCAAAACTGACACGGGGCAAACTCAGAACTCATGTGCAGATGGTATTCTAGTTCAGAAACTTTATTGAGCATCTTGGTCAGACAATCTGGGTCAAATACAGGCAGGGAGAACTAAGTACACAAGGGAAAATTCAGAATCATAATAGTAGAACAGTCCAGAGATCAAAACCTGAAAGTGGGTACGCCAAAGCCAAAACAGTGGACAGGTCATTAGTCAAAGCCAGATAGGAAATCAAACACAGGAAAACATTCGCATTCCAGGGACTATGCAGAATCGACAAACTACAAAACTAACCAAGTCAAGCCCAAGGGATCTTGGGAATGAAGAAACGCTTTGGGGTTTCAGATCCCACACGTCCAGATGCAAATGCAATCCTCAACAAGAAGATGAAATGGGCGATTGAACATTCACCTTTTTAAGATGCAAAATATAAAAAATGCTAGGTTGAAATGTTTTCACAAATTGAAATCTTTTCACTCACAATTCTAACAAAATGGAATATAGTTAGCATTCCAAGAGGTTTGAAGAAGGTAGGCTACTTACCATCACAAAACATGTTCCCAACAATGGCTCATTGATAGAAAACACTGTAACCTTAGTGTTGGAGGACAACAGAAATAGAAAATTTTAACTCATAAAATAAAAAAAAGTCTTCCCTGTGGCTGAGACGCACAATGGTTTGACTGGAGGGAATTATTGCATATAAAAGATAATAAAAAGATAATAACCATTATAAATCACAAACCCAAGATGCCTACTTCTAATGTAACTACGTAAATTCAAGAAATATCATTTTAAACAGAATTGGCACTTTAAATTATTTTAGAGTTGTCTTTTAATAAATAAGCACTTCAGCGGATGGGAATGGTTATTTTGGTAATTTGGTTTTATTTTGTTTTACTGTATGCTAAAATGGGATGCCTACATTAAATAAGCCTACTGCTCCATTCATTGTCTATTACCTTAATAGCAGTTGGTAAGAAATGGGCTTTTATTTGATGTGTCTTCCCAAACCCTTGAATTACAGCTGAAATTCCACTCTTCAAACACATCTTCATTTCCTGCCAATTGTGAACATAAAAGGAGTCAAAATTATAAAAATTGTGTCCCTGTCCAAATACTTAAGGACCCAATTCTGGGAAAACATATATTTTTGAGAGCACTAAATAGTGGAACTGCAGATTATAAAACAGTAAGCTGCAGCTGTTGCTATGGGAATTGTTCCCTTATGCACATACAGTCCCCTCTATTATGGGGCAGAATGCTCACTGGTGAAATATTGCAACTACATAAAATGCCTGAAAGAAGACTAAGAAATGTTTTCTCAAATTCATTCTGTTATTCCACTTAGTGTATACAGTTTACATTTGTAAATGCTGCACAAGGTTACATTTGTTTGATATTTAACTAGCATAGCCCTTCAAAATCAAATATACTGTGTGCGAAAATGCGTTTTGATGATTTTGGACTGCAAATTTAAAATATGGTTCAAAAACAACGTAGATGGCAGATATGAGAGTTGTAATTCACAACCTTTGTAAATGTATTTCGCTACTAGAATCAAAATGTTGGTTAGTTAGCTTACATTAGGTTTATGGCGTAATGGTAGCAGTGGTTAGAGTTTTTGTTTGCAACGAAAAGAAGCAGCCAGCTCTTGCGCTGCCAAAATTAAATAAAAAACCCCGCGAGTTCAACGGGAGTATTGAATGGAATATAATCAGACTGATAATATACGGTAAACAAATTTTTACCTTTTCATTGTTTATTTATGTACCCTTAGTATACACTGACCCAACGCAAAGGTACTCTCCGGTTCAGGTGTAACCCATCAGGTTTGAACAGGTCACCACTGTCTTAAAAGGACTTCCAGTGCCCCATAAACCTGTAACCCTTATTCATTTGCCAGGTTTGTAGCCATCTCCTGATAAACTTCTGCTTCCCTCTGCTTGCATGCGCGACAGTCAGAATTCTGAAGAACTCTACCGAGGAGGTTCTGCCCCAATCTTTTCGACTAGTTAAACAAATTTTGTCTTGCAGAATGTCAAACCTACCCTAACCTAGGTCTTTGGTTATAACAAGGACATTGACAACTGATTCCCTCACCACTTTGGCCAGTTGCTGGTCCACACACTTCAGGAGCTCTCCTGTGATCTGGAAAAACCTAGTGAATTTATCAGTGGCAAGAATTTTCGCAACTGAACAAAAACCTTTGGATTCTGGACTTCTCCTAACCGAAAAAAATAATAGAAACTTGATCTAGACAGCTCAAATAACACTAATAGCTGGTGTTTTAAGATTTTCGCCACTCTTAGTTACTGCAAATGAGGGTCAAACTCCGTTTCTCCCAAAAGTGACATATGTACTAGGTTTTTCCAGATCACAGGAGAGGTCTCCTGGGCACTAGGCAGGCAACACACTCTTCAAGACTCCTTGTTGCATTGATAGACCATGCTGTATACTCCCTTTAATGATGAGGTCCTCCACCATTACTTCTTTTCTTCTCGGGGAAAAAGGCCAGCAGGGGAACCTTAGGCTCATCAGTCCCTCTGTCCTCTGGGCCGAGGACCAAGTAGAATTCTTGTGAGGGCCGGAATCGATCAGCCACCTTACCCTCAGGAAATGCTGCTGCTGTACAGTGTGCACACCCTTTTCTATGATAGCACCCTAATATCACTCAGCTGTATCTCCCTGCAAGCGGTGGAGTCCCCCCCTTTCTGACTGTGGAGCGCACACTGGCATTTTAAAGGTGCTAGATGCAAGATTCGGCAAGATAGTCTCATCTTGAGTGTTGGGGGAGAATTGCAGCTGAAAGCTGCTTGATGCATCCGCCCCCTCAATGGAGTGCCAGGAATATTGCTTGATTACTGCCTGTAGGCTTCACTTGATGGACCTTATAAGCAGTAAATAGGCAGAGCATCGCTAAAGTGTGTCTCGTCTGAACATTGTTTTCTTACTAGCGTTAGCCTGGAAATAGTGTCACCACGATAGATCACATTCAGCTACAGGCGACAGATTTACATAGCGGTGGCTTATTTTGTTTAGAAAAGCTACTGAGGATGCTCCAGGATTAAAATGCTTGTGTGCTTTTCACAGAAATTATTCTGCTGTTGCTGTTGGCGCTGGCAATGTAAATTAGTCAAAATCCCCTTGCTCAACTAGTAACAATCTCTAAATACACATGAATCATTATGTAGTGAAAGAAAACAAAGTACGGAAAGGTAATATATACAGGCCATGCAAATATGGAAATGGCATGTGCATATATAGCCAAGCACAACATGCTGTCTCCTTATAAGTTGAACTGAATTCAGTTTAAATATTCACAGAGAATTAGAAACACTTAGCTTGATGGCAAATTCCAGGTTCACAGTTCCTCTGGGAAACTAGGAGTGAAGAGTCATTGTGGGAGAACAAAACTTAGTCCGGGCAAGTGGACCAAGTGCTCCTCTCTCACTCAAGGACTGGACACATTCTCCAGAGTCTGATGCGATCGGGTTTATTGTAAGTGAAATACAAAACCCCAGGCTGGTCTGCGCAAACTGAAAAGCATTTATTCTTCATCAATCACCTGACACATACTGACCACCGATTGTCCAAACTCTCGTTTTATTAGAGTTTCTGACTCCTCCTTAGTTGTGGTTAAATATGACACTTTATACCTTATCAAACATTCCTAAGTTATGATTTGTACATTGTCATATAGTAACACTCAACCCTTAGTTACAAGTTTGCCGGAATTACCTTTTTATATGATAGTGTGAATTAATTTTAGGCCTCCAGGGACGCTCGAGCACTGCACCCGTTCCTTCCGAACCTAGGGTTCACCTGAGGGTCAGTTTGGTGTCCAAGTTGGCTGGATTTTTCCAGAATAAACTGGAGTGAGCTGGCTCATATAATGAGGCCTCTTATTGGTTGACTACCAATATGGTTATTCCGGAAGACTTGCGCACACAACTGGCCTTGAGCCAGCAGCAGGAGCTTCTTTATCTGGTTTTTTTAACAGACTTATGAGTTTTTGACTCTTCACAGCTGCTCACTCTCGCTCAGTAATTTTAAAGGGCGATATGAACCTGGCTCAGTTCTCTCTGTTGAACTGTGATTATGGCAATACTTTGATTTTGGAATATTTAAGAATATTTTACCACCACATCATTCAGCATTATCTTTTTAGCAAATTTGTTGTGGTTGAAATGAGAATCCAACCATAGTGTTTAGGTGTCCTAACAGCTGGTGGAGAAATACAGTCTTGTGCTGCTCCTTACACCAGACAGACCAAAAGTTTTGCAGACTAATGCTAGCTCTGCAGCAAACTGAACGCTGACAAGGTGGGCCGCATGTGTACATATGCAAAGATGTATAGTTGTGAGGTCACAAAGTTATGGAAATGCAAACGGCTTGTTTAGAAGGACAACAGTTTTTTTTTTTTTTTTGCAGAATGTAGATTAATTTTGGGACAGTATGGTTTCATACTTTCACAGAGTTACGCAGAACTTCCAAATCATTCATAAACACATAGAATGTGAAAGCTTGTTTTCAACCATATAGGACCTGTAAATAAATGAAGCCCTGAGGTTTACCCATATCCCAGTCCACAGGCCCTTAAAGACCCCATTCTTTCTGAAAGATCTGCAATGAATCTGGCTGCAATTGCTACTGTATCAACTTTTGACAAAAGGCGTGTTTCCACTGGATACTTTTTGGAAAGCGGCTGAGTGTTTTGGCTACGCCCACTTTTTAGTTCCTCTTGGCCCTCCGTTCCCATTAGGTACTTTAGTAGCAGCTCACCAACGGAGTTGGAGTGTGACGTTAATATTCCCCCAGTAGACGAGCAAGGCCTGGACCTCGCAGTCAACCCACTTGTCGGCGGTCTTTCTTTTAACTTTTTCCATTATTGTTTTTCTATTCTTGAATTTGATTCTCTCAAATGTTGCTCTGCTTATTTCTTGGCGATGTTTATGTTGTGGTTTGTGTCGAGTTCTACTCACGTCATATCCCATCTCAACAGTATCCAATCAGCATCGACTAGTGAGTAGCGGCTCAGAAAGCAGCTGAGAAAGTACCTGCCCGAGGTAGGTACTTTCTGAGCCGCTTCGTGAGCCGCTTATCGGTGAATGGGGGCAGATCTTGGGTGGATCCTCTCTCCCAAGCCACACCCATAGCGGCTCACGAGGGCAAAAAGTACCTAGTGGAAACACGCCTGAAGACTCAGTACTGGTACTATATTCTAAGCATGCACCATCTGAAGCAATAAGACTTAGGGTTTAGCTAAGAAATTCCAGCATTATGAAATGTAAATAAGGCTTTGCATTTGTTTGAAATTTAATTGAAGACACAGAAAGAAAAGCATGCTTGGTGAACAAGTGATAACCAATCAAAAGTAACCTTCTACATTGAACTATTAAGTTGACATGTTTGGGAGATAAGTTCACTTTAGAGAAATCTGTTTTGATGACCAACCATGAAAACAATGAACCTCTCTACAACTGAATTAACCGCAAATCACCTTACACCCCTTAACATACTATGTAATAGTGCAAAATAAAATATTAAATTAAATTTATGTCAGCATTTTCCCCACAGACATAGCAAAAGTAAGTGTAATAATAAGTGTTTCTCCAGAAAGTATAAAGGTCATTGAAATTTGAGTAGTTCTGGTAACTTGCTTTGTGTTTTGTCTCTGAAGAGTTATAACTTGATGTATGTGAATGATGCTTTCAGTAGTCTCCCAATATCTCAAGACCTATTTTGCAGCTCCCTGAGACGACCATTTCGGCCTTGACCACCGCAACTGCCCTCAGTGGAGCACTACTGGTCTAGAGGGTTACTTCTGATTTTGAAATTAGTCTAACCTCTCTTGAGACTAGTTAAAGAGACTGCCTTCCCTCACGCCTTAGGTACGCCCGACGTCTGCACAAGACTGTCCGTCGCTTGGTGCCCGAATCTGATGTGCGCTTCCTGCTGTCAGAGAGTGGGAGTGGCAAGGGTGCTGCCATGGTGACGGCGGTGGCCGCCCGGTTGGCTGACCAGACCCGACAGATAGCCGCAACTTTGGCTGAGTTCCGGCTCAGCAAAAACCAGCTCCTGGAGGTGAAGAAGAGGATGAGGACTGAGATCGAAAATGGCCTGCGAAAGAAGACCCAAGAGACGGCCACCGTGAAGATGCTGCCCACCTTCGTACGCAGCACTCCGGATGGATCAGGTAGGAGATGGTGAATCTCTTTTCAGAAGGTATCCATCTCAAAGGGATCTACCCAGCCAACATAACAATGGTGATGCGTTACTTTTCATTCATTTAAATGACTTAAAGCTCATACACAATAAAACACAATGATCGTGAAAAAGCCAATGCAAAAAGAATTGAGTTCTCAGTTGAGCTCCATGATAAAACCAGTATAACACTCAATTTATTTAAAATGAGAGGTAACTAATTAAAATGAGAATTTTTACCATTATGCGAGTGTGCAACCTCCTGTAATTTTCAAATTTATACTCTCATGTACGTACAAAGAGCATCACTCATAGAAAGACTTTGCACAACCTTTTAAATGTATTCCTCACATTATGCATATTTTTGTAGGTGTGGGGGGGAGGATGGGGAGAGGCTTAGTACCACTTGATGAACTGACAAACAAACTCAAAAGAATAGGAAGCCACTAGGCTGGCTCTCAACAAATACCATCATCTTTACAAATACTGGCCAGAGAGGACGAGCAGAATCTTTGCTGTCCTGATTTACCTACAGGGTCACATTACCGGTTATGTTCAAAAATATCCTCTTGTTATTGGTCAAGTTTCTTTAACATCGTTGTTTGTATTTATGTACTTCAGGCTATAGAGCTCCTATTAGAAATTGCAGGCCAACAGCAGTCTCAGAACATCACTTTTTAACATGGCCGACAGTTTTTCTCTGACCGGTCAATGTGATCAGTCATGAGGGTAGTTGTTTTAAAAGTTCCCAGTCTTTTCCCTGGTGCACAGCCTTTTAGTCATTACGAGCCATTTCAAAATCTGTTTGTGACAAAAAACTTGTGCTTTTTACTTCGGCCAGTTCTAAGATCACGAGCATTTTCACAAGCTGTGATGAATGTTTTGATACAAGCAGACAACTTGAAAACAAAGCAGCGGATCAATGTTAAATAACATTCATACGCTCTTCACTTTTTGTCCAAAATGTGGATTTTTTTGACAAAAATTACCAACATTCAAGTGTTTCTTAAAGAAATTAAGCAAAAATGAAATGGTTTCTTGTATCTAAAACCAGAAGCCCCATTCTGTTTACATATTAATACAACTGAATATTCTGGGGGTGTTGAAAGATTAGTGAATATCATCAAATGCTGGGGGAGGCTGGCAACTAAAAATAAAAATACTCTGGTTGGGAAAGTGTTAAGTGCCAAAGTGTGTTATCTTTCATACTTTAATCCTCATTGTTGGAAGAGGCTACCAACCAGCAGGGAGTGCAGTCGCTGCCTCAGTCCCCCCCTCCTGAGCCTAAGCAGCTGAGGAGGGCTTCGTCCCAATATCCACACCTGTGCTCTTTGCACTTAGTCAAGTGTCCTCTTGAGTGGCCTATTTCCGGGATCAAGCCACAGAGTACAAGGAGGCACTAAGACTGCAAGTGCAGTGAGGTTTCGCCATCTCGCCTCAGGACGCACTTGACGAAAGGAAAATGTTTCCCATTGAGGCAGCAGATAGAGGAGTTTATGAGCCAAGAATGACATAAAGAGGATACATATTCTGAATAAATATGTGAATAAAGGCCCAATTATCAATCCAAACACTACAAAAACAAATACTGAAACATCCTCCAAAATCTTAAATGCGTATATACAGCCATAAAAAGCACATAAAGATGTCAGTAAATAAGCAACCAATTAGATCACAGTTGCTTAATTTACAGTGAGCACATTGCCTAAAAACAGATGCTTCAGTACCCGAATGTAACTTTATTTACATTGGAACAGTTTCTTTTTCGTCTTTTTAAAGCTACAGAAAATTACATGATGTAGCTTTCAGAAACACTTCTTCCTTCTGCAAACAAAATCTTTATGCATTGTGGGATAGGCTATACTCCTCCAAAGTGGTATCAGGATTAAGGGTTCAAAAAGGGTGGATTAAGTGCACCTTAGCTTGGGCATTTTCAGAATTGCCCGAGAATTCTTTTACTCTTACTCAGTGATACGTGAACAAGCACTCCAGACTGCAAGTGTGGGTATTGGGCAAAGCCGATTATTACCACACGTGTGGCTGAACCTGTTTACAGGGCTGGTGGTGCCCTCTTGTGGACTGCACAACACCCTACGCCCTTCATGTCAACACAGGACAAAACTGTCAACGTGTGTCAGCTTGGCTGCTTGGCAGTAAAATTTAAAGTTTCAGAAGGGGAAAAAAATTAATTACCTAGAAACTGTTTGGAGCTACTGTAGATTTTACTGAATTACTTGTATTATGGTGCTACTTTTTGGAATTCTTGCAGAAAATGGTGACTTCTTGGCATTGGATCTGGGAGGGACAAACTTCAGGGTCCTGTTGGTCAGAATCCGCAGCGGCAAGAGACGAAGTGTGGAGATGCACAACAAGATTTATGCCATTCCCATAGAGGTCATGCAGGGGACAGGAGAGGAGGTATGCAGGTCAAAGTAAACCAAATCCTGTTCTAGATACATGAGCTGTAAGCCATCAATCATCAAGAACCATGGAACAGCGGAATTATGGAGCGAAAATGCCTAAGGAGATAATCTTAGTATAAAAACAAGCAACCCTGTTTAGATGGACTGTCTGTAAATCATTGATCATCAAGAACCATGGAGCAGCTTAATGATGGCGGTGAAATGCACAGGTTGTCTTGGTATACATTAGAGTAAGGTGACATGAGGATTATGAGTTAAAGTTCGCCTCTTGGCTTTGTTGAATGATTGAGAATTTTTTTAATTCCTGAAAAACTCTCAAAATTGTCCTCAGACGTGTTCTTGATTTTGTCTCCCAGCTCTTTGATCACATTGTGTACTGCATCTCTGACTTCCTGGACTACATGGGGATGAAGAATGCCCGCTTGCCCTTAGGCTTCACCTTCTCCTTCCCCTGCAGACAGACCAGCCTGGATGCCGTGAGCCACCCTCTGTTCATTCAATGTTACGCTGCATTTTAGCTGCATTTAAGTGTTTTAGGAAAACTTGAACTCCGTTGAACTCCGCACTTTATTGCACTCCATTTGTTATTCATTCTAACCGTGGGTTTATTTTTGACTCATTCCCTCTATTGTCCTTAAAATAGCTACCTATACCTCTTTTTCAAAATGTTAAATCTTTCCTCGTAAATAAAGTCACTATGTTTACTTAACAGGAGGCCACAAACATGGGTTGGTATGCTATGGCCAAGTTTGTTAGGCCAAGTACCTCACCAAATATTCTCTTGTATTTTCTGGCTGAAATGGCAACCTCAGATCAAACGTTGAGCTCTCAATGCTTATAAAGACATTTTTTATTTGCCGTACGTGTTTCTTAATATTTTATGGCTTTCATGTCAATAACTATAAATGAAGTCACCTAAAAGAGTGGTTGAAATGATGGAATCATTATTGCCATAGAGTGCCGTAATTTCACTCGTGCCCAGATTCTGCTTACCTCCCAACAATGCCCACGGCAGACTTTGGATTTGCAATCTCTGAGGGGGTGGCTAGAATTATGGTATGGCGCAAATTAGGGCACTCTGAGCTATCTAAAATTGAGTTGCCATCCTGAATTACTTCAAAAACATGCCTACTGTACATCTGAAATATTATTTGGGAACTTGCAGATATATATTGTTAGCTACTTGCAGCAAGATTGAGGTACTTACTTCTTAAATTGTCATGGAAAGAACTATGAATTAAGTATAAAGCATAGACAGTTTCAGGTATTGGGAAGTTATGAGCTAAGCAATGAAATCAAGTTAGTCTTACCAGATTTGAGTTCAAACACAGATTGTGTCAGTGGCTGTTGATAAATAATCCACCAGATACCTCTCTGAATCTGGGCAAAGTGATCAGGGACTGCAGAATTACAGACTCCCGCTACTTAAGAGGCAATTTTTTTAAGATTCAGGCAGTGGGTGACGTGACTGTTTCAGATTTGTCCGAAATTTTTTTGGTTGAAGGCCTATTGGTACGTAGATGGAAGAATCCTGAATTTCTAGGCCCCAAGACCAAATCTCTTTTTTTCTATGGCCTTGAAGGGTCCATTTCTTGAGGTCAAAAACAGTTTTTCTGAAAAACAGTATCTGTTGAAGTTGAAATGTCTCAATGCGCCGATGACTGCCCAGCTTCATTTTGATTCATGTCAATTTGCAATGGGCGAAGTTCCGAAAAATTGGAAAATTTCAGTGGGCAATTTTGAGTGCTGCCTATAGGGGACACTACTTTTTAAAGAAGTGAAACTTGTAATTTAGGTATTTCTGGACTGTTCCCTTAACATGCCAAGTTTAGTCTATACATCTGATTCCATTAGCAGGCCCAGTACTAAGCCACTTTAAATTAATTGGGTATACTGAAGGCACGAGAGTATCGGTGGTGCTCAATTCGGTCAACACGTAAAATCTGGTGTTTGGGGGGTAGCATATCTCAATACACCCTCATCAGATTTGAATGAAATAATTTTTATTTGGCAACTCGCTATGTCTGCTGACTGTCATATAAAGATTATACTGGGGCCCATCTATACTAATCCTATTCTTTTTTTTTTTTTTCTTTATTTAAAAAAAATTTGGCATCTCCAATCCCACCCGAATCTGGAATGTCCAACTGGTGAACTATGTAAAAGGCTTTCGCATATGCGACCCCCTGTTGCCAATTCAGGAGCGTGAAGACAGTTTGAGGCTCTCCACCGAAGCACGCGCCTGTCAGCCACTGCTTCTTTACACTCATTGGTTGAATCCTCGCAAGTACAGAACGAGGGCGGAGGATACCCGGCCATGAACAAGCTTAGAATCTTCCTGACGAGCGCCCGTCTGGCCAACAGGAGGCGCCTAAGCAACGAACAAAGCAACTTATATTACCCTTCCTGGCAGATCCTTCCCAATTTGCATCCCTGTAGCGCAATGGGCAATTGTGCGCTACTCTGAAAAAGCTGCCGCCCACTGCCGGTTTGGTACGACCGGGGCTCGAACCCGCGCCGTCATAGTCACTTCTGCTTCGCAATGCGATGCTTTAACCGAGTGAGCTATCTGGCAGCTATACTAATCCTTTTCTGACCATTATTCTGGGATGACAGATAATTGGGGATTATTTTCTTTAAATTTGCATATCAATGAACAAGACAATGGCTGATGTGCCAGTAGACAGTGACAACTATTGTTGAATTATGTTACCACACAAACAGCAGATTGTGCACTGTGTCACATACTGGAAGAATAATGGTTAGAAAAGAGTAAATACAGTTGAACCCCACTATTATCTTTATATGACAGCTACGAGACATACAGGGCGGCTGGGTAAAGATTTCAGTGAAATCTGAGGAGGGCGCTTTAAAGTATATGACCCCCAAAGACACTCTTGCGCCCTCCTCATCCCGCATTAATTTCAATTGGCATAGTATTGAGCTTGATAACGTAATCGTATCATGCACAAACTAGCTTGGCACGTTGCGAGCACAGTCCAGAAATGCCTCAGATTTAGCAATTTTCTAGAACTCTTTCTATTGCAGATTGACATCAATCAGAATGAAGCTGACCAGCCATTGGCAGATTGAGTTATTTTCTTTTCAAAAGTTAATCTTTTAAATAGTCAAATTTTGGCCTTCTAGAAACTCTGCTTGAAGCCCTAGAAAATTTTAGGGACCTAGAAATGTAGGATTATTCTATTTACCCATAAACCTCCTTCCAAAAAAAAAAAAATTCTGGAAAAATCTGAAGGTGTCATTGATTGCTCTCTTATAGAAATCCGCCTGAAACTTTAAAAAGAAAATCGGCAGTATAGCAGGTATTTAAGTGCAGTTTATCCTCTGTGACCTAGGGCATCCTTGTAAACTGGACAAAAGGTTTCAAGGCCACGGACTGTGAGGGTGAGGACGTGGTGGAGCTTCTGCGAGAGGGAATCAAAAGGAAAGAGGTGAGAGAAGACATGGGAAGAACCATTACAGCTCTGATCAATACTGATATCCCTCTCCCCTTAAACTCTATTTCTCACAGTTGTGTTTTCAGAATTTAACTTAACAACCTTACCTTTTAGATTGAAGACCCTGTAAGTACTATTTTATTTGAGAGTGTTCCAACAAACTGATTAATACTGCATTCAAAACCAGGTAAGGTAGTGCAGATGCCTGAACGCAGCTTGGTTTTCTCGTTGCTCAAGTGTGCCATTATTAACAATATTTCCAGTCACTTAATTTATAATATCTGGTAGTCAGGAGAGCTATTCTGCCTCTCAAAAGTTGAGAATCACTGGTGATTTTCATTTAGATTAAATGGAAGAAGCACTGTGTTACAGCAAGACAACGACCCAAAACAAAATTTAGCCTCTGCAGGGACACTGTGGAAAGGACATGACACAATATGGAGGGGCCAGCTCAATCACTCGATTCAAACCACATTGAGGTCTTGTGGGATCACCAGGATTGTAAAGTTTTTGAAGTGTGAACAACTTGAAAGATAAGTGAATGGGAAATATTGCTGCCCAATGTGTAATGGCTGATGGTGAAAATAAGGATACGTAATTGAAAGTACTGTTTTAACCATTAGAGCGCTTAAATGCCACTATTGTTGCTCAATGATGTAAGATCTCAAAATCAAAACTGTTGAAAACCTATCATGTGGCAACTTGTTTAAAAGAGCTGCTGTATTTTAAAATTTATTTCGGTGCTCTAAGGGTTAATAAAACTCAGGTTTCTTATATTTGTTTCAGGTCTTACACCTGTGCCTTACACACATGATATCTAACCCTTGTTATACTTCCAGTCAGTATAACCTTCAAGCTCTCCAAGCAGCCGCAAGCACAGAAATTGTTATGTAAAGAACACAACATTTCCCCTATTTTTAAAGATGAAACTGATATGCAGTTAACAATTTAAGCCACATCACTTGTACTTGCTCAACCATACTTTATTCACAGTTGCTTTCAGTGGTAATCAAATGTACTGAGAAAAGTGCAAATCAAGCTATTCCAGACAACTTAAACTTTTTATAACAATTATTTCTTAATCAATCCACGTGAGTATATTGACAGACAGGTAATACAATGCATTTCAAAATATCAACTCAAATTTTAATGTAACAAGTATTTTACTGCATAAAAAACTACAACCTCGTTTTCAAAAAAGTTGGGATGCTGTGCAAAACGGGAATAAAAACATAGTGCACTGATATGAAAATCATTTAAACTCTATACTTGAAAATAGTACAAAGACAACATATGAGATGTGGAAACTGTGAAATTTTATCGGCTTTTGAAAAATATCTGCTCATTTTGAATTTGATGCCATCGACATGTTTCAAAAATGTTGGGATGGATGGCATGTTTACTTCTGTGTTGAATCAAGGTTCAAGGTTCTTTATTAGTACCCAAAAGGGTAAATTTGTTGGGCAGACAGGAGTTCAGCGATCACGAGACAAAAAACAACGATTGTTCACAATACAAGACACAATCCACAAAATACATTAAAAGCAGACATTAAAATGCCAACAACAAACAAGAGGAATCACTTCCTCTTTTAACAACTATAAGGGCCTGATTTACCATGATCCCAAATGAAGAGCGCTAAATTGCGTGCGCACGCTTATAGATTGCGCGTGTTGTTGGTTTGCGTGCTGCAGGTGATCTACTTAGATTGCCTGCGCAAATGACAACAGGCGCAAAAGTGGTCGAGACCGCCCTATTTAAATTAGGATTTTGCGTGAGTCAATGGTTTTCACCATGGAGAGTGTGAGAGAGGAGACTGACCGCCTGGAGAGTGTGAGAGAGCCGACTGAACGCAGGCGCAAAATGAAATTTGAAGCCATGGAATTGGAGGTGTTAGAGCAGGAGGCAAATAAACATATTTTGGAGTTACAGCAAAGAAATCTTCACATAACCAGGAGAAACGCAATATGGGAGGCCATCTGTGACAAGGTCAATGCTGTGGGGAAAACAAGAAAAACACCAGATGAAATTAAGAAAAGATGGCAAGACATAAGCAGAAGAACAAAGGAAAAAATCACTTATAATAAAACCTTGGCAAATAAAACAGGCGAGGGACCGGTGGAGGAGAACCCTCTGTCTCCAATTGAGCAACAGGTGCAGCTGACGTTCTGCGATGAGCAGATAAAAGGATATGACACCCTTGAACCACAAACTGCAGACCGAGGTAGGCCCATACTAGTACAAACACGCAGTTCTCTTATTGGATAGTCTATATTTAATTTATTCAGATATGTACCAAATAAAAAATGAATGTGCGTCACGTGTGAACGTTTAGTTGAACGTGCACTGCAAAAGCGTAATGTCATGATTTATAAAAAGTATTTTTGCTTATGCATTTCCGAGAGGATTTTATTTTCCTGCAGGGGTGCAGAATAGGGATTAATATTTTTCCCGAAAATGAGACATTTTCTATCCCGAGAAAAGAAGCACATTTTCCTGAGAATCCCGGGAAATTAACTTGTTTTTAAGGTATAATTTTGGCTACTGTTATATAACATTGGTCATAGTTCAGACAACACCATACTTAATGAAAAGACATGTGGATCCCAAACATGACTGATTTAATGTATTATCTGGTGGTATATATAATTATTGAGGCACAAAAACGTAATTTCAGAATTTATCAATATTATAACAATACAAACTGCGCAAGCCGCATGCAGCTTGACGTTCGCTGCAGATGAGAGGGTGAAAATGCCTGTGATCTGTCGATGTCTGACTGAACAGCCTCATGGAAATGATATTTTACAGTTCTTCATATTATAAACTAATGAAATTCGTTAAGGCAAGTAGTTTGGTGCTTTCAAAGTCATGGTTTTGAGCTCAGATAGATTCCATAATCCGCTCGCATTCAGACGCTGCGGGTGGCCGGCACAGTGTGCGCCGCGGTGTCAGAATGTCGGCTTAATAAAGTCAGCGATCACTCAAAGTTAAAAGGCAAAGCTATTAATCGCATCTACTCACTTGGCGTGAGGTTTCAGATGGATTCTTCAGGAGATTTTTCTTTATTCAGTGAGAGCCCCATTTCACCAAAGCCAGCTGCATCTCTGTCTGAGGCGTTTTGCATAAAGTATGAATCCAGTGTTCTTGTAGTTTTGAGCTTTCACCTGGAGTTTTGTCTGAGATTTTAAATGTTGACATGAGCAGAAAAGATTCGTGCTCCATTGCCTTTTGTTGTGCCTATGTCTCCTCCTCGCAACAATAACCGCAGCCATTTGTGCGCACAGTTAAGACCTGGCTTTCAAACGTGCTAAATATAGACGCAAAAACAGCCACCGCAATCAGTTTTAGGTTTGGTAAATCACATTGCGTGTGCTAAATTAATCTATTAGCATCTACTCCCCCCAATATTTTGCACGTTCTGGCAGACACGCCTATATTGCATATTCATTGAAGGCAAATGCGCTAAATGGATTGCGCGGTTTATTTTGCCCGTTTGACAGACGCAATCCTCTGTGCACCCGGTTAGTAGATCAGCTTCAGCATGTGTTTGCGCGTGCTGTCAAGTTTGCGCACGTTTTTACACACGCAAACCTTTAGTAAATCAGGCCCTAAGTCTTCGGGATCTGTGGACACCAAGTGCTATAGTAACAAAAGCCAAATGTTTGCCCATTTTTGCTCGATATAGGATTTCAGCTGCTTAACACTCCGAGGCCTTCTTTGTCAATTTTTTTGTCACATGATGTGCCAAATATTTTCAGTGGGTGCCAGGTCTGGAGTGTTGGCAGGCCAGTACAGCACCCAGACCCTTTCACTATGGAGTTATGTCGTTGTAATGCGTGTTGAGTATGGTGTTTGGCATTGTCTTGCTGAAATAAGCAAGGCCTTCCCTGAAAAAGACATCTGTATGGCAGTATATGTTGCTTCAAAGGTTGTATGTATCTTTCGGCATTAACGGTATCCTCACGGACGTGCAAGTTACCCATGCCATGTGCACTAGTATACCCCTAAACTCTCACGGATGCTAACTTTCGAACTGTGCACTGATAGTGAGCCGGATGGTCTCTCTCCTCTTGAGACCAGAGAATGCGGTGTCCATGATTTCTATAAAGAATTTTGCATTTTGATTGATCAGACCACAGGACAGTTTTCCCACTTCACCTTAGTTTATCTTGAATGAGCTTGAGCCCGGACAAAGTGAAAGCTTTTGGTAGAGTTTTAACTTTAGCTACAGTTTTTAACTGTGCGCACTGACAGTGTTTTTCAGAAGCGTTCCTAAGCTCATGCAGTGATTCCCTCTATAGAAGCCTCCCTGTTTTTAATACAGCGCCACCTGAAGGCCTGATGATCACAGCTATTCATTATTGGTTCTCAGCATTGTCCCTTGTGCACAGAGATTTATCCAGATTCTCAGAATCATTTAATGATATTTTGAACCGTAGATGATGCACTTCCCAAATTATTTGCAGTTTTACATCGAGGAACGTTGGTCATAAATTGTTATTCCCAGTCACAGAATGGTGAAGCCCTTGCCATCTTTACTTCTGAAAGACTCAGCTTCACTGGGATGCTCTTTTTAAACTCAATCATAGAGCTCATTAAGCATCAGTTAATCTAAAAAGCAGTTTGATGTTCCATCAGGTGTAGTTTTTGGCAGCATACAACTTTTCCAGTCTTAATTTTCCTACATCCCAACTTTTTTGAAACATTTTGATGGCATCAAAATCAAAATGAACTGATATTTTTCAAAAAACAATTACATTTCTCAGTTTCAAAATCTTATATATTGTCTTTGTACTATTTTCAGTTGAACATGGAGTTAAAATGACTTGCAAATCATTGCCTTCGATTTTTATTTACATTTTATGAAGCATCTCAACTTTATTTGGAAACTGAGTTGTAGAAAAGTATCTGTGAAGTTGGGCAGTGATTGTGTTGGCGCAAAATTAGGCTTTCCAGTTGATCCTATAAGTGTTTGATGTGGTTTAAGTCGGGGCCTTGTACCACCCAATCAAGTTCAACCACTCCAATACTGGCAAACCATGTGAGAAACTTACTCTGTGTATTGGGGCATTGTCATGCTGCAACAGCTAAGGGCCATTCACAAACCTATTGAATGCACAAAATTATCTGGAATGTCACTGTATGCTGGATTGTGAATGTATTCCTTCCGTGAACTAAGAGATCAAGCTTGAAACATTCTCCCAGTCCAAGTAGTGTCTACATACTCAGACATTACAAGCCTCGTTTCTCAATTTGTATTCTTTGCTAAGATCAGATTTTCCTGTCTTGATGGTTCACATTCATAATTTCAAGTGACCTGTCTCAATCCATAATGCTTTCCTCCAAATCAGCAAGCATGCGCACATTGATACGTTTTTGCGGGAGTCTTCTGTGTCACCAACGACAAAAAACATCATATTTGTGAGAGTACTTATGGCATTAAGACCTGATTCAAACCAAGAAAATGGTCTTGCTTGTATCAAAAGTATGGATGGGATTTTGGTGCGGAGGATGACAATTTGTCAGCTGTACAAGATATGGTCGAGAAGGCAAAAAAAGCCAGAAGGCTAGCTTTTTATGTTTTTACTTGCAATCAGGGCATGCGTACGGGCAAAAATCCATATGGAATCCAATCTGACTGTTCTCATTCATGTCTGTGACCCCATATCAGATGTGTGTGCAAACGGGGGCCACATGTGAAAGCGGCTCAATTCTGATTTCAAGATTGGATAAAAGATGGGATTTTTGTGTCCATACAGCCCTGAAAACATCAGTTCTATGTCACATTAAGGCAAAAAAATCAGATCTGAGTTACTTGCAGCCTGGTAATGTGAATGTAGCATAGGGGTATAACTGTGTCAGGCATATTGAGCATGTTGCTAGTTCAGTTGTCTGTAGTTGAGAGAGCCGTAATCATCAGTAAACAGTTTTTCAGCATTTTCCATCAGTATTTATAGGCATGTGCAATCTAATTCACAAAAGGGCTGGCGTGGACACAGGCTTCAATCTGGCCTAGCTCTACAACACCTGTTTCAACTAATAAGGCTAACTGATCAGGTCTTCAATCAAGACCTAGATAACTAGAATCAAGTGTGTTACTTTGGGGCTGGAACCCAACTAGCACCCACACCAGTCATTTTCTGATAAGCTTGGACACCCCTGAAGTAGAAGATTTACTTCTTCAGTATGTTTGCAGGGTTTGTGGCATGTGGCCATGGTTTGAAATCTTTCATCTGGATTCTTTCATCTCATTGTTTCATTTTTGAAAAACAAAGCATAACTTAGAAAGCACGAGCAAGTCATTGGGGGATATCCCTCATTGACAGAGAGGTTTGTAGGCCACATTGCCCAGCATTTGTCATTGAGTTTTGGCTGCTGGTACAGTGCAGTAAGGAGTATTTACCCCCCTGATTTCTTCAGTTTTTTTTTTGCACAATTGTTATGCTTAATTGCTTCAGACCTCCAAATAAAATTAAGTATCATAAAAAGATAATCTGTAAACAAGAAATACAGTTTTTGCGCATTGCATTTACTGACGGAAAAAAGTTATTCAACACCAATTAGCCCAGTGTGAAAAAGCAATTGGCATTTTTCTCTAAGGCCTAGTCCACACATATACATGAAGACCACAAAAGAAAAAATGATAAGAGTCCAAAGTCAGCATTTTTGTATATTTTACATATTATATGTTATTATAATATTAATAATAATAATATATCATAATAATATATATTATTATAATATTTTATATATTTTTGCATTTTTTTTCAGTGCTTTGTTTCTAAGATCGTTTTGAATTTTTAATTCATCATTTCTCCACAACGTGAAAATGTGACTCTGATCATTTTTCCATTGTGGTCTTCACATGTATTTTTAAAAATGGGGTTTTTCCCTCTTCGTTTTCCAAAAAAAATACCCATCCACATGAAGACACAAAATCACAATGGAAATGCTGTCAATAGTCTGCCAAACCAACAGGTGGTGGTGATAAAATCTATTATAAGACCATGTAGGCCAGTCACAAAGCTTAAAATGTGCACAGTCTGATGCCACTGGCCAAAAACTCCTCTCCAAATGTAAACGGTGAAAATGGAGTTACTAGAATTCCTCATCCCAGAAGGGTTTTTTCCAAAAGGTCAATTTTCAGTGACCAAAAACACAGTTTGTTTGTGGACGAAAGGCAGAAACACA
The DNA here is from genome assembly GCA_029692085.1 of Gymnothorax javanicus. Lineage (NCBI taxonomy): Eukaryota > Metazoa > Chordata > Actinopteri > Anguilliformes > Muraenidae > Gymnothorax > Gymnothorax javanicus. Next base: position 112,319,846 of record CM056200.1, read on the forward strand.
TAGAATATGCCATGTTTTTTCAAACATATACTGCATGTATGGTAAGAGTGATGAGTCAACTTTAAAAAAGGGTAAGAAAACTAGAAATGATGTTATTATTCAAAGCACAAGTGCAAGTACCCCTCTTAATGGCTCAAAGTCTAGCCAGATACCTCACTCGAACCCCACTGAGAAGCTTGGAGGAACCCTCAATGGGCAGTTCTTACTCAAAAACCCACCAATGTGTTCTCTGTTTCCTTATTCCTCTCGTCTTGTATTACATTTTGAATGAAGATCTGAAACCATTTAGGATGAGAATGAAGCAGAAATTGAGAAAATCAGGAGGGGAGGCAAGTACTTTTTTCACTGCACTGTTTTCGTTCCACTGCTGGTTTATGCCTTGTGCAACTGGTTTTCTGTGTGTCTGTGCAGATATTGCTGTCTTGCGACCTTTCCCTTTCACTTGTTCCTTGAGGGCTGAAGCACTTTTCTGAATGCATTTTGTATGTCCACCAACTCCTCTCTCCTCCGGAGACACCCAACACATTTCTTAACGTTGCAGGACATACTACTCAAATATGGTCTAATATTGGTAGTCAGAATAAAAGTTTGAGGTCTATTGTTTGATCGTGTTAAAGTCCTAAAAGATGAAGAAATTTAGCCGTATCAGCGCCAAAGCATAAATGACAAGAGGTAATACTGCTGTGGCCCATAAAATCTGACGATTTATGCACAGCATTCCACCGAGGAATCACAGAAATCTTGGATTCTAAATCATGTTTCTCATCCCTGAAGGAGTTCGACCTGGATGTAGTGGCAGTGGTGAATGACACCGTGGGAACAATGATGACCTGTGCATATGAAGAGCCCTCCTGTGAGATCGGCCTGATCGCTGGTAGGCTGTTTCCTTCAGTCGCCTGCAATCCGTTTGTTCATCAAAACAAAGAATCTTGCATTTTTCCTACTGATCTTTTTGTATAATAAAATGATCTGGTGTGAGTCATAGTCACTAAACAGATTGTGGACCATCCCTGGTTTATGTTTTCAGGAACCGGAAGCAATGCATGTTACATGGAGGAAATGAAAAACATCGAGACAGTGTCAGGAGACCAGGGTCGCATGTGTGTCAACATGGAGTGGGGGGCCTTTGGGGATAATGGCTGTTTGGATGACATTAGGACACAGTATGACAGAGCTGTGGATGAGAATTCACTCAACGAGGGCAAACAGAGGTGACCTGACATTTTTTCCACTAATCTTAATGTTCTCTCTGGCAGCCAGTCTATGGACAACATGAGGTTGTATTTTGGGCTGGAAAAAACTGTTGTTTATGCACATAACAAAAATAGAACTTTGCATTTTTTCATTATGTATTGAATAAAATTGCCTTTCTCAAAGGAAAATGGCTAATTAATAATGATAGGGATGATAATAAAAATGACGTTTTATTTACTTCATAGTCTCAAAGACACTTCACATGAAATACAAATTTATAAAAAGCAGAGTGCATTTGCAAGCAAACTTAATAGAACTAGAATGAATGACATATGAAAGCACAGCATAGAGATAACAGAGATGACATTCACTGGTCAACTACTATGTATCTCCTGGACAGACATTATTTTGTTGATCCCAGAACAACACTTTCACGGTAATATCACATTGTGCCCATCGCGATAGTGCAGTTCACTAGGGTATGGACAGAAGCCAAACTGTGTCCAATTACAAAAAATAGTAAAGAACCTATCTCATCAGAGAACAATTGACTTATTTGTCTTTTACCCACTCTTAGCAAAAAAATTGGAAAATGTAATCTGTAAACAGATTTGGCTATAGGAAGACTAAAGATTTTATCACTGTCAATCTGCATGCATATCACAAGGACAATTCTACATGGACTGCCCCCATCAATTTGACAGATGAATGGTGAGAGCACAGTGATTTGGAAAAAATCTGTCCAAATAAACAAAAACATTTACGCATCTCCCTTTCTCAGTGCAACATAAAAAGTCCTTTCTGTATCCACTCCTCCGTGGTGAGGGTGAGCAGAAAGCTGGTCGAGTCAGTGAGCGCGCAAAATACCTGCACTGAAGCGCTTACATGGATTTCAGTGCAGAGAATCAAGCGCAGAACCGTGTGCTGAAACGCTCGCTGAAATATTCGGCCTGAGAGCCACTGAGCAGCTGCCAGGACTCAGTAATATATGATCGAGATTTTTGAGCGATTGGAGTTCGTAAATGAAAGATCATTTGAAAACCACAAAGGTAAAAAAAGATCACACCCTGTGGCTCTCCAGGACCAGGGTTAGCTATACTCCTGCCCTAAGGGAATAATAAGCCAATCAATCAATTACCAGGAACCACCCACAAGACTCCTAGAGCCAATTATACAGACATGCAGGTTATGACAGCAGTCTATGTGGAAACCAAGATTTGTCACAGTGGTTCGACATTTAGCATAGTTGTAATGCGGACAAAGTAGAAGAACAAAGAAAAGATAAAAGTTTATAGGGCAGGAGGAGCAAGCCCTGGTCCTGGAGAGCCACAGGGTGTGCTGAGTTTGGTTTTCTCCACCCTATTTAAACCTAGGACACCAGGTGAGATGAGTTAAGTGTGTAATCAACTGTTTTAATTCATCAATTAAGTGCTGAGTAACACTAAAAACCAGCAGTCACTGCGGCTCTCCAGGACCAGGGTTGACTACCACTGCTTTAGAGTCTGAATTCCAAGTGTAGTTAAAAATCTACAAACTGCATGTCACACTTCTCATTGTGTAGTTTAGTAGCAAACTTAGCTTGCTGCTTATTCAGTCATCTGTATTTGGAGACTTTCCAGTTGCCAGTGGATTACGTCAGATTGCTCTCTGTTGACACACTGGGCTGGTGGCTCTGTTCGCTGACCAATCAATTCAGAACTCATTTCATAGATGGGATGCCAACTCAGAACAGCCAGTATTTCAGAGGGTTAAGAATGCCAAGAATCAAATTTCTCAGAAATTATGGATTTTTCTGTTTTGTTTTTGCTGAGGAGCTTTTAAACCTCCCGTCTGGACATCCAAGAACAATAAAACTAGGGAAAAAAAAGAGCATAATTGGTCCCCTTTAAATTGTGCAGTGATATTTTCTGTGGTTGCAGGTACGAGAAGATGTGCAGTGGGATGTACCTGGGGGAGATTGTGCGTAACATCCTAATCGACTTGACCAAGCGGGGGTTCCTCTTCAGAGGTCAGATTTCTGAGACTCTAAAGACCCGGGGCATCTTTGAGACCAAGTTCCTCTCTCAAATTGAGAGGTAAGTTGTCGTGTGAAGATGATGATGTACATCCTACAAAACTTTCTACATTGTTTGAAGGAAATGGCACAAAATTACACATTCGTGGTGAAACAACGTTGAGACATCGCTCCTGGCTGAACATGCCACAACGCTCACGCATCAACATCAATGCCAAGATACTCTGCACGTGGGCAAAAATATCACAAAAGGGACTGCAGAGCTTGACGATGGGATATTTATCACAAATGTATTTGTTTTTCAAGTCAGTGAATATTGATGTAGATTGCACAATAATATGCAGCACTGACAAAAATTAGTAAATAGGGTTATAAGAAATGTACTTCATTCCATTAAGAAATAATTAGTTTGAACAAAACCTATGCGCTAGACATATTAGCACCCCTACACTTAATACTTTTCGCAACCCTCCGTTGCTAATAAAAAGCGCTGAGTCATCACCTATAACATCTCAGAAGGTTAGAGAATACAGAGCAGGGAATAGGAGACCATTTTTTGGGTCAGCAAACTGAGATGTCAATGGCAGAAGCTAGATTTTGTGTTCATCGTTTTTGTGTTTATCTGTACTGTTTTTGATCATTGTCTAGATGGAAGATCCGAAGACGACTAAGTTTTGGCACACAAAAGGGCAAAGTTTTTATAACCTTTTTTTACTCATCCTTAACAGATGTGTCAATAATTGTGGCAAAGACAGTAAACCAGAGTATCATCTCTGCCAATGAGACTTCTCATTGCCCCTGGCCCAGAATGAAAGCTATATATTGCAGGATAGATATGGTTTGGATTGTCATTGCTTACCTGAGCATGAAAAATTTCAAAAGTATGGAAAAGTGCATGAATTACTAAAGGTTTGCCTGAAACCAAAATAATGTACTAAAATTATAAATGGGGTTTGGGGGGGGCCTCAGCATCTCGTGAACAGATCGTGTAAAAAAAAAAAAAAAAAAAAAAAATAGTTGACCAGATGCCATTTATTAAAGAAATAAACTATTCACCCCAGCACTTGATGGCCCCGCTCTGTGACTTTGCGTGGCCAGCCCCTTCATGGCAGAGTTGTTTGTTCCAAAAGACTGATACTTTTCAATAGTACCACATACAGTTGACTGTTGAATATCTAGCAGGGAAGACATTTCACAAACTGACGCATTGCAAAGGTTGGATCCTCTGACAGTACCACGCTAGAATTCGCTGAGCTCTTCAGAGCGACCCATTTTTTTCACAAATGTTTGTAAATGCTGACTGCATGGTTTGGTGACTGATTTTATACACCTGTGGCAATGGGTCTGAATGAAACACTTGAATTCAGCGATCAAGACGTTTGTCCAACTACTTTTGTCCATATAGTGTATTCGCCGAAAAACAACCTTAACCAAAAAAGTTGCCACATTTTCAAAGAAAAATACTAGCTACTACCAATAAACACCCCACACCAAATAAAGTCAAATCCCCAAATGCCTCTCCCAAGTCCTGGGAGCAACTCTAGCTCAGAGTTTGGCGATGGGCCACAGCTGAAGCTACTGCAGGTCACCACAGCTGCAGCTCTTGCTGAGTACGGGATTGGTGAATCCCACAGAACACCCTTAAACCACTACATAAATTATTGAAAGAATAACAGAAATCTCAGATCTAGTCAGCACGTGTCCAAAACAGTTTTGAAGTGTTACAAGAAACATGTAAAAAAGAAAACACTGGACATTCTTGACTGCAAATGCAAAACACTTAGTCAAATTATTAATATTGTATACATAAGTGTTTGACATTCGTGGCACACACCCTGCATTCAGTTTGAACCCCAAACCTCCTTGGAATGGAATTTTCAATACTTTACAGGGCTTTTGATGTAGGGCAGACATGCTGGTTGGACCCACAGTCACTCCACGAGTACGGACATCACAGTGATTGCACAGTGTCTCTCTGGACGAAAGAGTTTTCTGATTACTCACTTCTGCTCTGTTTTCAGTGACTGCCTCGCTGGGCTATGCCCATAAATTGTGACGATTTGTCAACACAAATCGTACTTTGTACCCTATTGTACATACATAAGTGGAACCAAACTATCATGGCGACAGGCAGAATTGATTCATCAGTGTTTGCGAAATGGGTAGATTAGGACACAAACTGAACAACATTGACCGATGATGGCAATTAAAATGAGCAACGAGTCACTTGAATTCAATTTAACTTGCATTACTGGTCAATCGCCGCATGAAACAGGTACAGTAACATCCAAACATTCTTGCACTGAGACAGTGTACTCCACCCCACTGGATTTCAAATGAAGTGCAAACTTTCAGCCTCATGGGATTTGTGAAAAATGTTGTATGAACCGTGTAGAAATGGCAACCTTTTGTGTGCAAGCTTGTAGCCCCCCTCCACAGTTTTAGGGGATCAAAAGTTGCTAAACAGAAGTGTGAAAATAGAAATGAATGGTGTGTACATTCATACTGGGTTATATTAATAGAATTGATGTTTATATCATCTCTTTTCATGCTAGAATATTGTAATTTTTTGTGTGAAGACTCAGTTCATAAGCTTCATCTGTCACTTGCAAATCTGCACTTATGAGCAAGTCCTGTGTCAGTCAGAGCCTCATCTCTGCCACGTGGCGCTACATGTTATTTGACATTTCACAAACAAGTCTGAAGGCATGATATCTACATGTCTTTGTTGGATATACATAAATAATTGAAAAATTAATCTTCTCATTTATCATCCACACTGAGCCAAATACAGCTCTTATATGCATTACAGGTCAGCACAGTTGCAAGCAATTATACAACCCCGATTCCGAAATAGTTGGGACAAAGTGTAAATTGAGAATAAAATCAAAACGCAATGACTTTCAAATCACACCAGCCAGTATTTTATTCACAATAGAACAGATAACATAGCAAATGTTGAAACTGAGAAATTTTATAATTTTATTCACAAAATGAGCTCATTTCAAATTTGATAGCTGCTACAGGTCTCAAAAAAGTTGGGACAGGGGCCTGTTTACCATGGTGTAGCATCCCCTCATCTTTTTAACACAGAGTGGAGGCATCTAGGCATTGAGGAGACAAGTTTCTTAAGTTTAGCCGTGGAATTTGATGCTACTCTTGGTTAACACAGGCTTCCAGCTGCTGAAGAGTTTTGGGCCTCCTATGACGGACTTTTCATTTAATTATAGGCCAAATGTTCTCAATCGGTGAAAGATCAGGACTGCAGGCAGGCCAGTTCAGCACACGGACTCTTCTATTACAAAGCCACGCTGTTGTAATAGCTGCAATATGTGGTTTTGCATTGTCCTGCTGAAATACACAAGGCCTTCCCTGGAATAGATGTTGTCTGGAGGGGAGCATATGTTGCTCTAAAACCTTTATATACCTTTCGGCATTCATGGTGCTTTTAAAAACATGCAAGTGTCCCACACCATATGCACTAATGCATCCCCATGCCATCAGCGATGCTGGCTTTTGAACTGAACGCTGATAACAGGAGGGGTGGTCTTTCTCCTCTTTAGCCCGGAGGACACAACGCCCATGATTTCCAACAAGAATGTCAAATTTGGACTCGTCTGACCACAGGACACTTTGCCACTTTGCTACAGTCCATTTTAAATGAGCCTTGGCCCACAGAACATGGCGGCACTTCTGGATCATGCTCAACAATGCCTTCCTTTTTGCATGATAGAGTTTTAGGTGGCATCTGTGGATGGCGTGGCAGACTGTGTTTACAGACAGTGGTTTCTTGAGGTATTCCTGGGCCCATTTAGTAATGTCAATGACAGAATCATGCCGGTGAGTGATGCAGTGGTGTCTGAGGGCCCGAAGATCACAGGCATCCAGTAAAGGTCTTCGGCCTTCTCCCTTACACACAGAGATTTTTCCAGTTTCTCTGAATCTTTTGATGTTATGCACTGACGACGATGTGACCTTCAAATTCTTTGCAATTTGATGTTGTGAAACATTGTTTTTAAAGTATTCCACAATTTTTTTACGCAAGCCTTCACAGGTTGGAGAGCCTCTGGCCATCTTTACTTCTGAGAGACTCAGCCTCTCTAAGACATCCCTTTTATAGCCAATCATGTTACACACCTGATGCAAGTTAACTTAATTACTTGCTAAATGTTCTTTCAGCTGATTCTCTTATTTATTAACTCTTTCAACCCCAGATATTCTAGCATCACTATGTCCCATCCCCACAGCCCTCTGTAGAGGGCTGTTGCAGCCAGAAAATTTGGACATTGTATCTTACTGTTTTCTGGAATCCCATTAAATGTAAATGATATGTTCCAATCAATTTCAGATTGTTTGAATTTCTATACAGGAATTTGGGGTTGAAGGGAATCTGTTGGTCAGCCCCTGTAGAGGGCTGTGGGGTTGAAGGAGTTAATAGCTTTTTCAGCCCTTTTTTGCCTGTGTCCCAACTTTTTTGAGACCTGTTGCAGCCAGAAAATTTGAAATAAGCTCATTTTATGGATAAAAATGTAAAATATCTCAGTTTCAACATTTGAAATGTTATCTATGTTCTATTGTAAATAACATAAGGGGCTCTAAATTCAGAGACCTGCAGGCGCAAATGGCAAAGGTGGTCCAGGGAGAGAATTTGCAATTTGCCCGGCGTAGCCGTGTTGTGGGTATCCACCGTAAGTGGCAAAGAGGGAGGAGAGAAGGCGTGTTTGGGTATAACACAGTCAAATCTTCACCAATCAAATGAGGTCCTCTCCTCACCTTTTTAATGTGTTGGAATATAGAAGCCTCTGTCATATCTGCATGATCCGTTAATGTTGCATTTTACTTTGCTGCTTCAGGCATGTTTTCTGCACCGCCATCTCTATATTAAGCATTATTTAATATGAGTTAGCTGGCTAGCTGGGGCATTCGCGAATTATTACCATTGGTGAACTTGAATGGAATTTCAAAACGAAACTACGTCAGATCATTCAAACTTATGAAGTTGGAATGAAATACGACGGTTGCTCATTTATTTCTTCTGCCTGCATCATTGGGAAGAGAAACGATGGATAGCGTGTTCCTATTATTACACCCTGTTGCTGCTTAGAATTTTGGGATTAACATGCATGGACAACAATGCAAGATACGTTACACATTTATTTTCAATATGTGATCTTAACTCAGTACGAGATCATAGCAATCAGGCTGTATTCCTTTCCCCCACTAAAAACGATAAAACCTAAGTGACAATAATAGTAGTATTAAGCCGCTTGCACACTGGACGCGAAACGAATTTTTGCACGACAGATTGCGTTGCTGCGTTGAACACAGTGTCTACGTGTCCGAAAGTCGGACAGGGTTTTAATATATCTCCGTGTCCATCAGTCGGATGGTTTCAGTATAACTCCGTGTCCAACAGTCGATTATTGTTTATAATTTCTTCAAATCTACTGAATCTTTTTGATATTAAACGTGAATGTTTTTTCATGAAAGGGCTCAGTTCTTCAAGATGAGTCGAGAATTTTCAATGTTTCTGTTTAAGCTCTGCTCAATAAAGTGAGTCGACATGGGCGCGGGACAATGTACAATGCCTGTCGAACATTGAATGCAAAATACTCCATGTCTGACAGCCAAAAAAAAAAAAAAATCAATAGAACAGATTGATAATGAAATAAAGAATAAAAAGAAACATTTTAACAACAAACAGACCATCCATTCAACACCGCGATTTATTTATTTGCGGGCCATCTTTTTTGGATGTTCTGTTTGTTGATGATATATTTTTATTCTTTATTTCATTATAAATCTGTTCTCATATCAATACTTTTTCTTTTTGCTGGCTGCTGGACATGGAGTATTTTGCATTTCATGTCGGACAGTCTTGATCGTGTATGCGATATTTAATTCACAATGTCAATGGTCATGGAATTGATTTGCTCACTGACTACAAGCTCTATTTTATCTCTGGTGTGGAAATAAAGCGTGAATCTGTTCGATCCATCTGACTAATTTTCAAACAAGAGACCGAATAAGGACTGTTTTCTGTCTTCAACGGAAGAAAACAGACGAATAAACAGACGCGTGTATTCGCGTCTTTGCATTGACTTTGACTGTAATCAGTCGTGCGAAAAATTCGTTTCGCGTCCAGTGTGCAAGTGGCTTTACTGAGCATAGAACGCAAGCATTATATATAGGCAGTTTGTAGTTGGCTGAGAAAGATGTGAAGTCGTTAGTTTGCATCACAGATTCAGCTGCGTTGATTAAGCCAGGTCGAGTTTCCATTACGCATGCCTACCGCCTTTAATCTGACATCAGGACAATCGATATAGATACTATAATTAATGTCCTGATTCAGATAGTTACATTAAATAGTGCTTGCTGTAATTATTTATTGCATTGAAATGCGCCTGACATTCTGGAAACCTGCCTGTGAGGTTTCGGTGACGTGTGCGCACTGTGCGCCGGTCAGCCAAATTACCATTGCACAGAAAGTAAACCAGGTTGGAGCTGGCGAGCATTTTTACGCAACTTCAGCGGAGACTTTTTCTACGAAATTGCCATTGCGTCTTGATGAATATGTGACACCTCTCCCTACTACGCCGCACACCCATCTTGGCGCACGTCTGTCTACCAAATTGCCAAAGTGGCTGCGCACGGTGTTGCACCGCACTAAATTACCACTGCGCTGGGCTGCACGGATTTAAAACCACTGCGCCGGGGCTGCACCGGATTTAAATTACCACTGCACGCTGCACCCTGCGCTGCGCCAAAAAATTAGGGCCCATTGGCTCATGTGATCTGAAAGTCATTGCATTTTGATTTTATTTTACACTTTGTCCCAACTATTTCGGAATTTGGGTTGTAATATGTTTTGTGGAGTTTCTTGACCAATATGACACTTTTGATTTACAATGAACTAAAATTGATCCCTCTATAGAGCTGCAACAACTCAAGCATGGGAGCCATTTTGTTTCCGTTGTACAAAACCAAGTCGTTTCGCCCAGTGGAAATCATTGGATTTTTTAATTCTTTTTTTGGACTGGTAGCATATTAATTTTGGGGAAAAACAATAAATCAGCTTGCAATGGTTTCAACAAGTATAAGAGAGAAGACAAAACAAAAAACTCATTCGCATAGAAATGTTGCCCACCAACATGATGGAAACAAAAATGGCTCCATAAACAGATTTTCTGGAACCCTCATGTTGCAACTCTCACTTTCGAGGAACAAGGACTAAAATATTTCTGTGTCGCCCCCTAGTGACCGCTTGGCACTCCTGCAAGTGAGGGCCATCTTGCAGCAACTGGGCTTGGACAGCACGTGTGATGACAGTATCATTGTGAAGGAAGTATGTGGCACTGTTTCTCGACGGGCAGCTCAGTTGTGCGGTGCTGGAATGGCTGCTGTTGTGGACAAGATCCGGGAAAACCGAGGGCTAGACCACCTGGAAGTTACTGTGGGAGTCGATGGCACACTCTACAAACTACACCCCCAGTAAGTTCCAAAGATAAGTATGGTTATAGAGTTAAACCAGTCATATGCCAGTCAGAATAGACAGGGTTGGCAGTGTGTACCCTGTGATAATTAAATCAAAGTAATTTTATAGAATTGCCAATGGAAACAAACGTAAACTTGACGCATATTATCAACAGAATGTCTTCAGTTCTTGTGGTTTTCTTTATGCTCAAATTCCCCAAATGATCTAAATTAGTCAAATCATTTAAATATTGCAACAGGTGCTATAGATAGATCACTCCAGAGATTCCCTCCACTTCATGTATTTAAAACAGTGAAAATATTATGAGCTCTTCACCCTTCTGGTTAGTATTAGGACACAAGTGCAGGACTTCTGTGCCAATTAGGCATTCGTATTTCCTCCCTATCCCATGAACTACAGAGGTTGTACTGTCGAGGTATACTGGTAAAAATTTTAACTGCTGATTATTCACTTCACCTTCCTTTGGAAGTCCATACAAAGGAAGTTTGTCTTTTAACTGAAGTTCCTGACATGGCGATTACCACTAATCAAAGTTTTCCAGGGCTCTGCTCCACCAAGCTTTGCTCAAAGGCGTGTCAAACCAGCCGTTACTCGGGCTACATATGATGCGTTTCAGGCAGTTTAGGAGCTGTGTTATCTGCCAGAAAGAATAACTCCCTTTTACATGGACTTTGGGCTTTGTAACTTCACAGTAGCAGATGTTTTACATGCGCAAAAAATTATTTAACTCAGTAAAGGAAAATGGAAAAATAGAAAACGCATAATATGACCCCTTTAATGTTACTCCAGAGATAAGATAAATTGGCACAGGTAAGTTTGTTCTTTATGGCCGTCATTTTGAAAAATCTGAAAAACTGTCACATTTACCAAAGCTCCTCCACCGTTCATCCCATTGGCTTGAAATCTGAAAATCTTGAACGTTTCCAATGCAACAACTAAGTTTTTATTATTATTATTATTATTATTATTATTATTAGAATTAGAATTAGTATGAGTATTAATTTTATACATTTTATTATTACAGAATAAAAGATTTTATAAAATTCTGAATGTGCAATTTAGTAAAGCAAGGATGTCAAAAAATAAAAATAGGTGACTTTAAAACATTTTGTTAAAAGTGTTGCTAGTGTAATCTGTGAACATTTCCTCCTATCTTCTGTTTATAGTTTCTCCAGAATAATGCATCAGACTGTGAAGGAACTGGCACCTAAATGCGACGTCAATTTCCTGCTGTCTGAAGACGGCAGCGGAAAAGGCGCAGCCCTCATTACTGCCGTGGGCTGCCGCCAGAGGGAGCAGGAGCAGCAGCAGAACTGAACCTCCCGAATATATTCCTGTAATTCAACCCACACGCAATTCCCCCTCAGTTCTGAGGGTATTACTCTCATGTTGCAGCCGTGACTCCACCATTTCAGCGCGCCTTGGACACTCACAGTTGCAGGTGGCTCATGCTCTAATTAAAGGTGGCAGAAAAAGAATTCATACAAGGAATTCCGCTTAATCGGGAGTGAATCTTTTCTCTAAAACGAACAGCACCTGCCATACCGGTATCCCTTTAAAGAAGCATATGCACTCACCAAACACCATTAAGAACACCGCACTAACACTGTGTCAGGTGTCCCGTTTCTCTGAGAGCAGTATGGGCCGACGTTAAACATAAAACTTTTTAACACAACTTAGTGGCATGCAATTAATTTTCATCAATATATGCACTGAGTATCAGTCCTTGCAGTTAAACAAAAATTTTCGAGAAAATCAGTTGCATCAATTTGAACTGTTTGAACTGGATGCAGCAAGGTTCATACAACAACTAATTAGAGCATACCTGTGGTTTAATGTCACGTCGCTCAGCAGTTTGGTTTTGTGTTTTCAAAACTCAATGTTTAACTCATTCCCTACGGCAAGCCGCTGCCAACGGCGCGGCGAACTCTACCATTCCCTACGGTGAGCCGGTGCCTGCGGCGGGGATGACCATTCGCAGTCCGATGAAAACACGAAATCAGTTGACGATCGCGGTCATGGGCCACCTGTACTTCAGTACTTTATACTGTGTAATTTTCGGGAAAAGTATTCCGTACAAACGCAACAATTTTATATAAAAGTATTCCGTAGGGAATGAGTTAAATGGAGAGACCGCTACCAGCACAGACCTTACACAAGGAATTTATTTAACAGAAAATTTTAAAGGTGAGTCCATTTTATGTAATTGGTCTTCTTTTGGTCCAAAAGAGAGGGGTCTTTATGATGTGCTTGGTGAGTGTAGCCTATATTAAAAATGTATATTCTGCCTCAAAATTTTTGAATCTTGGGGGATGAATGTCTATTTCAGTATTTCAGAAACTACTGACTGTGTATGTAGTATTTATTTTATTTTTGTATAGAGGGTTATAGTATATATAATTGTAATTACATGTATTTATGAATGCAGATAAAGAGGCTAATGACGCGCAGATTATCAGTTTTCTTCGATAATCAGATGCGATCAGATTTACCTCTGAACTAGCATACGCAACATTTCTTTGGCTAAATTTTTGGAGGATTGTTCAAATGCAGATGTAAGTGAACCCGCCAGCAAAGGTTGTGATATTAGATGTTAAGTTATTAAATCGATCATTTTCGTTACACATATTTTTAAAAGGCGAAATTCTGGAGTCACGGCTGCATTTTCGTATAATGCTCTCACCCTTTACTTTGTACTTTGAGCTCTCCTGAGGTGTGTGTGCTTGAGCCGAAAAATTTTGCTGGTGTGGAACTTCTGGCCTTCATCTTACCACTTCCCTGAAAATATACTCATCTAAGAGGGCTCAGAGACCAAATAATGAATCCAGTTTCAGTACAATGTGTGTTGCTTTTGTGAGTTAATGTAGGTGCTGTGATGAATCCCTAACGTATAATTGGTAAATATGCTCGTTCAGTTAGAACAGAGCATTTTTTTCAGTATGATTAATGTGCACTGTAATTGAATGTCTGTTAGTTCTTCTGTAAAGCAACCTGTAGCCTTATATGTCTGAAATTATTTGTTGAATGCATGCCTTACCTGGTGACAAAGTGTATAGGATTCATTTATTTTATTTTTTACATTGATTTAGTTGCACTCGTGTTCAAGAATGTGGTACAACACAAAATACATTAAAATGTATTCTCAAGTGCTGAGGCTTATTGTGTCTGTATGTTTCTCTCATCTGTATTTTATTGTCGCCTGGAAGTGCAAATCAATGAACAAGTCTGAAAGCAAAACAACGTATTGAAAAATGAAACAACATATCAAAAAACAAATCCTCAAAATCTGAAAACGTCAAAAAAGAAAATACAGCTGCAAGTAGCAGTTGACAGGGCCCGAGCACAATGTGCAGGTTTAGGAAAAAGGAGGATGGGCTTGAAGGCAGACAAAATTAGTGCCATTAACAAGTTAGAATCAGCCAGCCTTGAACTTGAACCAAGGACCTTTGCGTCCTCACTACGAGCCACTGAAGACAGCTTTTCTCAATCGTAGACATGGGTCCCGTTATATCTGGCACAACACAAATGCAGAATTCCACAATAAGAACATGATACCAAAAGTCAAACGTGGTGGTGTTATTATGATGGTGTGGGGCTGTGTTGCGGATTCTGGATGTGGACAACTTGCCACAATAGATGGAACAATGGATTCTGCTCTCGAACCAAAAATCCTGAAGGAGAATGTCTGGCCATCAGTTTGTGACCTAAATCTTACATGCAGATTGGGTAATGCACAGGGCAATGATCCAAAGCACACAAGCAAGTTCACCTCTGAATGGCTCAAGAGAGACAAAATGAAGGTTTTGGAGTGGCCTATTCAAAGTCCTGACTTAAATTTGTTTGAGATGTTGTGGCATGACCTTAAACAAGCAGTTCAGTTCATGCTCAAAAAAAGCCTCCAGTGTTGCTGAAATAAAACAATTCTGCAAAGAACAGTGGCCAAAATTCCTCAACAAAATTCCAACAATGTCAAAGACTCGTTGCCAGTTTGAGACTCAATTGCAAAAGTTTGATTGCAGTTTTTTTTCCGCCAAGGGCAGCACAACCAGTCTTTAGGTTTTGGGAGATGTTTATCTTTTCACATGATTTTGGTTTTGAATCTCTCTTTACCCTCAATAAATGATTATTTAAAAGCTGCATTTTGAGTCGACTCATGTCATTGTTTTAAATTTAAATTATTTGGATAATCTAAAACACTTAATTTTGACAAATAAGCAATAGCCCAGGAAATTGGAAAGGAAATACTATTTCACAGCAATGCACTTGTATTTCATTCTCTGATTCATAACTTCCAGGCTGTATTGCCTAGTGCTCACCTATTTTTCCATCTGAACTGTCATTAATTTGCCACATAATATGATCAAATTTCTGGGCAAAGGATTAACATCAGTTGCAGCACTGCATCTGAAATAAATTAGACCAGGGATTCCCAAGCATGGCTGAAAAATGGCCCTATGTGTTCTGGGTTCTGTTCCAATTGAATAAACCATCATGATTTATTTCTAGCTACCCCGCCCCACCCGAAGGGTGAGGGCAAGGGGTACTGTTTTTGGTTTGTATTTGGTTGGTTTGGTTTGTTTGTGTGTTTGTTTGTTAACACTCTAGCCGCAAAACTAATGGCCAGATTCGCCCCAAATTCGGTATAGGGATTGCCACTGACCCTGAATAGATCCCTATGAATTTCGTACAAGTAGGTGAAAGTATGTGTGAGGGGCGGGGTTTGTTGTGCCTGGCACCACTTGTTTGAATTACTAAAGACATATTGATATGTACACATTTGGTATTATAAAACTGAAAGACCCATATATGGGCCTGTCAAATGCACCAGCTGTATTCAAATCTGTGGAACTTCAGGCATGTTTTTCAATTCTAGTGGAGATCCTGAGATTTACAACAACCTTAAATCTGTTCTGAGTGTTATGCTGTGGCTATAAAAATATGGCGTCCTGAGTTCTGTTAGAGTAAAATTTGTTATTTTGATTGACCATGTAATAGTTTTGGTTACAATTAAACTATACATGCCAATTTACACAATTAGAAATATACACTATATAATGTATGCATTTTAAATCAAATTAGGCCTCTGTCCTCTTCACCTGTGGGACACAGTCTGTAAGATGAATGTTTTTGTCTCTAATTCGGGAGTTGCATGTCTCACTGCGCATCGCCGGAAGAAGCTCCCGCGCAATGCATATCGGGATTCACAGCGGTCCAAACAAATAGAGTGTAATGTGGAGACTGCAGAACTTAGGTGTTTTTCGGAGCCTGATTTCACCCCGAACAAAATGCCAGGAGCTGTAATTCTGTCATTTGAGGCAGCATCTGTTTCGGAACTGCAGAGGTGGAAAAATGTCAATATGTCTTTATAATTTCTGCGCTCCTGTAGCACAGATTTGCGTAAAATAGTTTGCGAGGCTCGTTGAGCAATAAGCCATGAGAATCCGTTCTATAGTTTGAATGTAGTGACAGCTAAAGTGCGTTGTTAGGTACGATGCACAGCTGAGTGATGGCAAAAATAATTGCTGCTAAGTCTGCAAATGTTTCTGATTATTTCAACATAGCCAATAGGCAATCGCTTTGTCATTAGCATTTCTTTATCATTACGTGTCATGCATTGGTGATGGTTGTTTAGTTAATAAATTGTTTGATTTTTAATCTGGTAAACTTGATCGCAAACAGTTTAAGAGCAATTATGCGGGAAAGGGTGATGTTAATGAAAGCCTTCCTGACATCTAACGGCACGCCACTGCACCCCATTAATTCATCCTTGAACCTTGCCACGGAGCAACTGAAGAATACGGCCTGCATCGCAAATCTAAGGTCACGTTACCCAGCTGGCTAACTTACTGTGTCGTGACTGTCGTTCATTATTGCTAGCAAACGTAACGGGAAGCCAGCTAGGTTATAATGAAGGTTCCGATAGGTTAGCGAGGTGTATTTCATGAATCATCATATCGTTATAGTTATGCTATGCAGGCTGTATCATTCAGTCGCTCCCTTGTACATCAACGTGACAATTGACAAACCGCTGAAAATTGCATCTTTTTAAGCAGAGAAAAAAACTGGTTTTATGGCAAAATAATACAGCGAACTTGCTGTATTTGCCCTTCTTTCCAGCCCGTCCTGTGTAAATCAGCCACTTCTTTCTAAGCTTGGAGTCCTTCAGAAAATTATAAAAGCTCAATTCTGCATCCCTGTGATGGTTTCTGTAGCATCCAGGCGCAGAACACGTGTAACCCGGCATCCTGAGCCTCCGGAGGTACAGATAGGGCACTGACAGGACCACTGGCTCCACAATCCCTTGCGCGAGCAAAAATCCAATATGGCGGACATCAAACTCCCATATTTGGCAATAAGCCAGGAAGTCTTTGCCCAAGCCGTAACAAGTCCTGTCAAAACTTATATCTTTACCATGGCAAGGCCACTGGACTGGATGTCTTATGTGGGGGGGCGGATGGCTGAGGTGTGGGAAAACTACCTGGATGTGTGAATAAAAGACCAGCTTGTATGATTTGAAGGTTGGAGATCTTGTATAAAAGTTCTCCCATTCTCTTGTTCAGTTTGCAATTGATAAATTGTTTTAATTGGAGGTTTTGAAGTGGATCTATATTTGAACCGGACAGTGCTCAGTCTGGGGTGGTGTGATAAGGGTTTTTCCTCTAATACTTTGGCGCTGCAAGCAGGATGGCTAACTTGCTTTTTCCATATGCAGCTCAGTCGCAGGTCGGAAAGGAATAGACAGTGCACTGCTGGGAGTCTGGGACCCCAGGACCACAACCCACCTCCAAGAAAAGGTACCGTAACTGTAATCAGGCACCCAGACTGTGGATGGTGGCTACTGAACTGACAGGGATGCTCGATCTGTTTTGGGTGACCAATACACAATCCTTGAAACCCACCAACAGGTGAGACCATGGCAAACCAATGAGGAAAGGTACCAAGTTTGACGTTTGATAAATGGGGCCGATGGGTCCATCATTCTGCTTTAAAGGGTTATGAATTGGCTACACCTGTTAGCATCAGAAGTTCTGCAACAAATACAATAGAGTGCAGAACAACTCTTTGAAGGAGTGACTATCACTGCAGCCACTGTTCCCTTGTAAAATGGAGGTTAAGTTATCAACAATGTCTTAGTTGAGGCAAGAAATATGACCGCTACTTCATATTGTCTTCCACCGGCAGATGCTCCCACAACTGCATCAGACAAGAAATGGCCAGGGGCCATCCTTTAATGAATAACATTTCTTGAACCTTCCACCCTCACCCCTAGATTCCACCGGGCGCGTATCTGCAGCATAACGTGAGCGACGCTATTTTGCTCCGCCTTGCAGGCGACTTCACGGTCCACTGAGAGTTAAACGTTAGCGAAGCATCCTGCCAGCTGATACAATTGACCTGCTCAGATTTTCTTATTTCGTCATTTTTTTTCCTGGATATTTGTGCGTCTACCATGGGCGAGTTGATTACGAAGTTGAATGCTTTCTGTTTTTTCTGCTTTAATTGTATTTAATGTCATTTCAGACTTTGTTGTGCTGTAGCCTACTACAGTCCAGCCATGAACTCCATAGATAAAAAAGGTGGAGTCCCATTAAGGGCGTTTTCTGGCCCAAACCACCGTATTCAAAATTATTTTCAGCATTGATAAACCACCCCATGGGGTTTATGAATCCACCAGAGAAACCTGCAATATCAATTTTCTTTATGACAAAAAATGATATTTTTAACATTTTTTAGTTTTTGGGAGGGCCACCCATTCTGGGGCCCCATAAAGTGTCACCAATGATTATAATCATAAGCTTATCAATGCACATTATAGCTGATATATTATCCCAATGAATAAAAAAGGAATTTGTTGAAATTGATGCCATACCACCGAGATAGGAAGGTATTTATTCAAAAAATTTGTTCTGAAATGGACATTTCCAACGGCCGCGTGTGTAAACGACGGTACATTTGACAAAGTTCCCGGCCATGACACCCTAAGGGAGTTTTGCTGAAATTTGACCTAGGGTATGGCCAACATTCAATGAAAAAACCAGGATGTGTCGACACCGGTGACATCTTCATCCCAACACTTGCATCAACAATCCGTTGTAAACCCTAAAATGGGGTGTGTTGGTACAAAATGGATTGCGTGAGTATGGTTCTCACTTAATTCTTCTAGTTTAAGTTTTTTCAGTAATATATACTGAGAGGCATTAAAAACGCATAATAAAATATACTGTTTTAAGTAGTGGTAAATGGTTTCTTTCATAGTTGCAAAACACGGTCTCGGGAAACTGTGCTTTTGGTAGTGAGACTTGCCCTCACTGTTACCGTTACATTGGCAGTCAATTCAGCAGTTCTTATGCATTATCTGACATGGCAGAAGACGTTTAATGGAATGTGTTTTTGTGGCGTCACAGATGACGCACTTTGTCGGGGACGACAGCTGACGCATCTGGTCATTCTGTGTCATCCCTGCAGTCTGCATACAGTGATTTAATGGATATTAATGCGTCCAGAATCTTTTCTTTGAGACTGGCCATCACTCAACATTCAAAATGTTTGATTCTTCCAAGATTCATTTGTTTGTGGCATTTGAAGTGGGAATGATGTGACTTTGTTTATGTGTTTTTCCATTGGCCCTGATCTTCAACTTTTCATGTGCAAAATGATTTCTCCCAATGTGATTCACGACCAGGATCCAGGGAACTGTGCTGCATTTAGATAACCATAATGAGGTGTTAAACCGAGAAAGGATTCGAACCCAGACACTTGACATTTTGCAATGCTTACCATATCTGATGGTCATCATGTCAATCAGCAAAAGGAAAAACTATCAGTTTTCAAATTAGACGATAAAAACCACTTTGCGTTTTTAATGCCTCTCAGTATAGTTATTAACTATGACCCTTATGATGTTTATGCTTAAAATTATTGCTTATTCTTAGACCTTCAAACTGAAGGAGCCTCAAGACCACAGTGAGGTGACAGGTCCCCTTGAGGAATAACTACCCTGCTGTCATCATGCATATTCAACATATGATATATTTCATACACATTTGACTAGATTTCGCACAAATTAAATAATCTATTTACAATTTATCACAGATTTGAATTTGGCTGTTCGTGGCTGCATCTTTGTTTGTAACTGGTGGTAGAGGTATCCATGGCATATAGAAGCACGTGTGGGAAGTTGTTTGCAATCTTCCCCGAATGGATTGTCTCTCTTTGTTTTAAGCCAAATCACGCCTTTGATCCAGGCGGCATTGCCATAAATTACCTGGATGGGTGGTCGAATCCAGAATTTAGGCCCCCACTATTTGGAGGATGTAGTAAAGTAATTAGCAGATGGCAAGAAAAACAAGATGATTACCAGAGAGGATATTTCACTTGGACAGTTTTTGCTGGAGTTTCTAAAACTGAATAAACCATAATTTTATTTGGTATGAAACATATTCCATCCAACTCCTTGAATTATTCTGAACATAAACATGCCAAACATGTTTAGAGAATGTATTAATGTGATGCAGCTGTCTTGAAAAGCTCTTCTGCTGAATTATTTGACAGGCAATTCAGGTTATTTGTACAGAAGTCATTTTACAGTAGTATAATGAATATATGAGAATAGTTTGAAGTTTCCTGAGTTTTAGAATAATTCAAGTAGATGATTTAAAATCCAGTTTCAGAAAAGACATGACTAAGTGCTATGATGATGATGCTCACAGGGGGTCTTGTGGTACTACCACATTACTTAGCTTGAGGCTTGGTAATTGTCCCCGTCCATAATGGCCCCAGTATCCCACAGACACAAGCATTAACGCATTACACTTCCCTTTACTCCAGCTCAGCAAACATTCTGGGGAGTCAACAGCCCACTCATCCCCGGGAAGTCCAAACAATTTATTGCTATATTGCAAGGCTCCTGAGTCCTTTGAAGTTCAGGATAAGACTCAGTTCCTGGGCTCCTCCAGTTTGTCAGCCTTTTGCTGCGTCCCAGCTTGATTCCCTTCTACACCACGGTTCATTGGCCCCTTCCATGTCCTCCGGAAGGTCAGTGAGTCTGCTCATACAATACAGTTGCCATCTAACTACCATATATATCTCTTTCCTCCGGCTGGTGATTGCTGGACCCCTGGCGGAGGCTACACCCCTGAAGACCCGCCCCCTGTCCTGCAGGTAGATGGAAGCCCAGCCTACCAGGGGCGCAGTCTGCTCCAGTCCAGAAGGCGAGCAGGCAAACTACAGTACGTGGTTGACTGGGAAGGATATGGTCTGGAAGAGAGGAGCTTGGTAGATCGCGATGACATCTCGGATCCGCAGCTCCTGTCCGACTTCCATGCTCAGACCAGCCTGATCCCTGCCCTCCTGGCCGAAGAACAGGCACGCCGGGAGTCACGCCTCGGGGGGGTGCTGTAAGGCCATGCCTCCAGCCGTTCAGCTCACCGGTCTACTAAACCCTGGATCACACTTCAGTCATTATCCAATTATCATCAACACCTGTTTCTCATTTTCACTGAGTGGTAGCAGTGTGTATTTAAGAATGAGCTTCCCTCCGTCTCTTTGTGAAGTCTGTGTAACCTCATGCCTGCTTGACATTGTAGTCTTGTATTGGCTAATTCTCCAAATTTGCTAACTTATAGTAAACTCTAGAATCCGTGCTGTTATTGTTTTACCAGCACGTTTAATTTTAAGGTACCTCGTTTCCTATTTGTAATACAGTGTTACTGTAGCATGGCCAAGACTTGAATTATTTATAGTATGCATATATAGGAACCTCTGTTCTTTGTTGTTTTTCTATTTTCTCCATTTGTGCTTTCTGTCGTGTAGTTGGTCATTAAATCATAACCAAGTCCATCCTTGCACCTGAGTTCAGTCCTCAACTTCCTGTCCTCTGTATATTTGCACTCTGCACTAAGCACAAACCTTACATCAAGTCTTTTTTGACTAGATGTGCTAATTGAAAGCCCGGTTAGAAAATCAGTCCTCTCATCAAAACCTCATTGTTGTTCTAAATGAGGATACATGAGGTGAAGAAAGCTGATGCTTTTTGGAAAGGAGGAAAGGCCTCTCGTTTTGATGAACTGACCAATGAAGTATTGAAATGTCAAGTGTTTACAGTACTCACCCACATAGTACTTATTTTCTGTTTTGAAAATGGGCTCCTGCCTTCATCTTGGTATAAACCTATTATCAGTCCAATATCAAAATTTCAGAAAAGAGATCCTAGAATACCCTTTAACTATCAAGGTATTTGTCTATTGAGCACAGAATATAAATTGTATTCATCTATTCTTAATACCAGGTTCATGCCACACTTGGAGAAAAAATAATCATCTGGTTGAGGAGCAGAATGGTTTTCAAAAAGGTAGAGCTTGTATTGATCATACATATTCCATTACTAAAGTAGTGAAGAATCGAATAATGTATAGGTAATCAACTTTTGCCAATTTCATTGATTGGCAAAAGGCTTTTGTTCTTTTTAATAGGGAAAATAGGGAATTATTAGCCTATCGTCTCCTTTAGTGTAGGATACATGGAAAATTCTACTGGGCTGCACAGACACTATATAATTCCCCCATAACTTGTGTAAGAGTTCATGATTACTGTACAGACTGGTTTCTAACGCCATCTGGTGTCAAACAAAGTGATTGCTGCTCTCCTACTCCGCCATTTTTATAAACAATTTTGCCAATGAAATCAGACTACTAGGACTGGGAGTAAATCATGATGGCAGTAATTGATTGAACATCCTGTTTTATGCGGATTACATAATTTTAGTTGCTGAGAATGAAGAGAATTTGCTGGCAAAGCTGACAAGTATTGTGAATTGGTGTAAAAAGAGAAGACTTGCAGTCAACTGCAGTAAGACGGAGACCCTGCATTGTAGAAGGCCTGGATTTTTAAGGAGTGATTTTCTTTTTCATTTGAAGTATGAGGAAATTAAAAATACTCAGGCTTTAATTTGGATGTGCACTTTTTCACTATGGTGCATCTGTGATGGCTGAATCTGCTGGCAGAGGTTTAGGAGGAGGCATAATAGCAAAAATAGACAGCTGGAGGATTTGCAGTATTTGGGAGGATTTCACAAAAGCATGTGCCCAGTCATAGGGGATGTGACTTTGCTCTGGGGTTTTAATAAGAATGTTAAGTGTGATTCGGTCAATGACAGGGATGACAGGGTAGAAAGATAAAACCCTGCAAAGCGCTGCCCAATTCTTAAAACAAGTTCCACTTCACCAAAGGACTAAATTCATAATGTCAACAAACATTGCCAAATTCTTGGATATATGGTTAGAACATTCCCTTCCTGGCATAAAAAATAATTTGGAAAGACTTTATTAGCACACTTTATTAGCTTTTAAAGAAAGAGTATGTTTCCCACACATTTAAAATTAAAACCACAGGCCTACTGTCGAGTAAAGATGGCACGGAGACCAGTGTTCAACAAAAAACTATCCCCTGAAGTCTGAACATTAATTGGAAGAAACAGATTCAATATCAGATTTAGGTGAAACCTCAGTTTTCTGAAGTGCCACCCAACTGCTAACATTCAGCACATTCAATTAAGCACGGTTCATGACAAAGCCACCTCAGCATTAAATGTACGTGGAATGCATGCTAAAACCTTCATGTAAGTGTACAGAGTTCAGGATTAGCAAATTTTCAGAAAATTCCATTTCTATTTGATGGTGCTTAACTTTTGCCCAGGTATGTATGGTATATATAGAGTCCATAAATATGCGCCTGTGCTGGCAATAATGGGAGACATTGGATGGGGGCGTGTGAAATGAGATGGAGAATGAGTATGGTGGTAGCATTGTGGAACAACAGACTAATAAAAAAGTCAGAGAACAGAACAGCCAAGTAATATTTGATTGGGATGTAATTATAAAATGTTTATGGTCATGTTAGATAGAAGAGATATTCATACAAACTGAGACATACCATTTGTTCTAAAATAAATGTATTGCAGACATCCCCTTATTAAACAAATAGTGTCCGTTGACCATCGGAAAAAAAATAGTCTGAAGACAGACTCTTTAAACCAAAAGTTAGAGGGTATCATAAAAAATAGAGAACAGTTACGTTCCAGACCAGAAATAAAGAGCATAGGGAGAGTACAATCCAACAAGCAGGTTTATTGACAGCATTATGGCAATGCATCAGAACAGAACCCCAAAGGAAGAGCACAGTTCAACACAGATGTAATAGGTGACGCTGGGCTGCCAATCCCTGGCCAGTGACTGCTGGGATAGCAGCCAGGTGGAGCGCACAAAGCTGCACTACAGGAGGATGGAGTCACTTGAGGGGAACTTGGTAGAAGACTGTAAAAGGATTAAGAGCTTATTCCTAACAAAATTATTTATTTTATTTATTTTTCCTTTATTTAACCAGGAAGTCCCATTGAGATTCAGAATCTCTTTTACAAGAGAGACCTGGCCAAGATAACAGCCAATCACAACATGTTAAAATATAACACAAAAAAAAAAAAAAAAACAAGAACAACTATTAAAACAATCAAAATATAGTGGACCTCTCAAGAGAAACAAGCACATGTCTTCGTCACCATATTCTTTATGATGCCCTTAAATTTATCAATGGATATGTGTGTTTCTAATCTAAGATCTTTCTGCAGATTGTTCCAAGCCCACGGTGCATGGTAGGAAAATGCAGTTTTTCCCAAATCAGTAAAAACTCGAGGTACATTGAAAAGTAACCACTTAGAGGAGCGAAGCTGGTAACTACCAGAGTTAACACAGAGAAGGTTACAGAGATAGGTTGGAAGTTTGCCCAATATTGCTTTATAGATGAAAATGTACCAGTGCTGTTGTCTGCGAATGGTCAGTGATGTCCAGCCAACCAAATCATAAAGAATACAGTGGTGAGTAAGGGACTTTGCATTTGAAATGAAACGTAAAGATGCATGATACACTGAATCAAGGTTACGTAAGATGGAGGAGGCTGCATGCATATACAATATGTCACCATAGTCAATCATAGACAGGAAAGTAGCCTCCACAAGTTTTTTCTTAGCATTGAAAGTAAAGCAAGATTTGTTTCTAAAATAAAAGCCAATCTTCATTTTAAGCTTCCTGACGAGAGTAGTAATATGAACATTAAATGAGAGTTTGTCATCTATCCATATACCCAGATACTTGTACGAGGAAACCCTTTCAATGGATTTCCCTTCAGATGTAATAATGCTATAATCACCTGGTAACTGTCATTAGCTTTTGTGAAGACCATAAACTTTGTTTTCTGAGTATTTAAAATCAACTTTAAGCTAATTAATGTAGTTTGTAATGTCTGAAATGCGGCCTGAAGTTCTTGCACTGCCCCTATTATGGAGGGGGCATGGGTGTAAATAACTGTATCATCAGCATATAAATGAATTTTTGCTTGAATGCCTTTACCGAGATCATTTATGAAAATAGAAAACAGAATAGGCCCCAGAATAGATCCCTGAGGGACACCTTTAGTTATCTCAAGAAATTCAGATTTATGGCCTTCTGCATAAACACACTGAGTACGATCTATAAAGTAATTTTTGAACCATTTTACAGCCTGAGGACTGAAACCAATAGTTCTTAGTTTGTTTAGAAACAGTCCATGGTCAACTGAATCAAATGCCTTAGAGAGATCAACAAATAAGGCAGCGCAATGCTGTTTTCTGTCCAGGGCACCAATGATATCGTTTGTCACGATTGTAGCAGCAGTGAGAGTGCTATGGCCACTTCTAAAACCAGACTGAAAATCATTTAAAATATTGTTATCAACTAAAAACTGTTCTAACTGTAAATTTACATGGGATTCAAGGATCTTACCAAGGACTGAGAGTTTGGAAATAGGACGGTAATTATTCATCTCTGAAGGGTCTCCACCTTTAAGCAGAGGAGAACATAGGCAGCTTTCCAAATTTTAGGGATGGAGTTTGAAAGAAGACTCAAGTTAAAAATATGAGTGATTGGCTCAGCAATAATATCAGCTGCCACCTTAAGGAGATAAGGATCCAGATTGTCTGGAAGACTTTGTGATCAATGCCTCTCAGAGCTTTATGAACTTGTAAAACTGAAATAGGTTTAAAATCAAACAAATCCAAGTTTTCATCAGCTGCTGGAATGGCAGAACACTGGACAGATAAGTTTACATTCTGAATATCAAATACGCAGCCAGCCCAAATGAAGTGTTCATTAAACTGATTTACCATGGCAGCTTTATCTTTTACTTCCTCAGAACCAACGAAATTTGTTCTGGGAGGCTTGAGGCCACATGTGCACCGGACAAGGATTTAATTGTTTTCCAAAATTTTGAGGGATTATTTAAGTTCTCTGTAACCGACTTCAGATAAAACTCAGATTTGGACTGAAGAATCATTAATGTACACTTATTCCGTAGGTATCTAAATGCTGTCCAATCAGCAGGGGAGTTTGAAAATCTAGCTCGTGCCCACAGTTTATTTCTTAAACAAATTAGCTCTGAGAGACTGTCTGAAAACCAAGGATTGTCCCTACCACTAACCCTAAACTTCTTGATTGGTACATGTCTGTTTGCGATAGAAAGGAAAATTGAATGAAAATATTCCCATGCCAGTTCAACATCTGAAATCAGAGAAACTCTGCTAAGATCACTGCAGTACAGGTCATGCAGGAAGGCCTGCTGTTCAAAACTTTTAAAATGTCTTTTAAAAATGAGACGGGATTTAACCTTTGGAATTTTTTGTGTTCCTGACACAAGCAATTACAGAATGATCACTAACATCATTGCAAAATATGCCTGTTGAGGTGTATTTATGAACTGTATTTTTATAATTAAATCAAGCACAGTAGATTTATTCTGTGCTTTGAGATTTCGTCTTGTTGGTTCATTGATAAGTTGCACCAAATTTAAGGCATCACATACTTCTTTCAAGCAATCTGAGGTTCCTGAAAGCCAGTCCCAATTTAGATCACCCATAAGGATGAATTCAGAGTCATTCATTTCATGTAAAATATCTGAAATAGATTGCAGAGAATCCCTTGAAGCAGACGGGGGCCTATAGCAGCCAACCACAGTGATATGAGTATCCTTTGAAATGCCCACTTTAATTGCCAAAACTTCAAACTGTTTAGCTTTGGTAAGCGACAGGGTTACAGAGCTTATGGACTTAGATTTTACATATATGGCAACCCCGCCTCCTTTACCAACTCGATCGGTTCTCTAGACTTTGTAGCCCTCAATAGCAATCAATTCATCAGGTATCGATTTCTTAAGCCAGGTTTCAGATAGAATCATTATATCGGCGTTGGTAGTATTTGCCCAGATCTTGATCATATCAATTTTAGGCACCAGGCTTCTAACATTTAAATGTATAAAACCAAGGCCGGCTCTACTTTTGAAATCTGGGGTTTGGGTAAGCATTGCAAAGTGGTGGCAGGCCCAGGATTGGGCTGAACATTGCCAGACAACATCAATAAGAGCATAATCATACAACGCAATTTTAGCTTGACACAAAATAATTTATCATTACCACTGTCTCCTATGAATTGTGAGAAAGAATTCTCTGAGACAATAAAATGGTCATTTAACAACAGTAAACTCTGAAGATACAAGACCTCATTCACTTGCACTTGCAAGTGGTAGCTCTTCTGTAGGTGACATAGACTTATGCCATGACTCATGAAGTCTTGTTGGAGAAATTGAGAATTGACTAGAGTACAACATAGTGAAATCATTCTCCCTGTTGGCCCTACTGAGTTCATCCAATCCAGGGCTGCACTGTACAAGTAACAAGAAAATAAAGAAATACATGATGCCAAGATAAATGCTGTTTAGTTGAGAGCAAAAACTGGGAAGAAGAGTGGGTCTCAGACTGAAAAGTGAGAAACAATCACTCCACCTCCCACAAGTTCCCCAGTTATTCACAGCCAATATACCGCTAGGTCACAGGATTTCACCTCCAACAGAAAAGGAAGTGCTCAACTCACATTTGAATTTAAGCAAGTGATGCTATAAGTGCATAACTGTGCAAAAATAGCAGACTAGTAGAATAAATAAATAAATAAATAAATAAAATCAAGAGTCACTGTACCACTGGAGGGTCCAAAGAGGGGCTAACAGGCAGAGCTGAAGACTGTAGGGTCGTTCGCAGGGCTATTAACTGAAGTCGAGCAGCAGGGCTAGTAGCTGAAGGCTAGCAAGCAGGGCTAGTAGCTGGAGGCTGGCAAGCAGGGCTACTAGCTGGAGGCTAGCAGGCAGGACTGAAAGCTGAAGGCTAATAAGGAAGGCTGGTAGCTACAGGCCAACAGCAGGGCTGACAGATGAAGGCTAGCAAGCAGAACTGAGAGGTGAATGCAAACAGGCAGGTCTATCAGCTGGAGGCTAGCAGGCAGAGCTGGTTGCTGGAGGCTAGCAGGCAGGGCTAACAGCTGGAGGCTAGCAGGCAAAAATGAAGACTGAAGGCTTGTTAGCAGGGTTAGTGGCTGAAAGCTAGCAGTCAAGGCCAACAGCTGGAGGCTAGCAGGCAGAGCTGAAAGTTGCGGGCTTGTCGGGAACACTGTTAGCTGGAGGCTAGCAGGCAGGGCTAGGATCTGGAGGCTAGCAGACAAGGCTAGTAGTTGAAGGCTAGCAGGTCGGGCTAGTAGCTGGAAGGCTAGCAGGCAGGGCTAGTAGCCGGAAGCTAGCAGGCAGGACTGAAAGCTGAAAAGGATAGGTAGCTGGAGATTAGCAGGCAGAACAGATCTAAAGGCTAGGAAGAGCTCACAGCAGCAGGCAGCAAACAGAAAAAAAAGGTGTAGGCTTGCATACCTAGCTGAGGGTAGAGAGTCAGCAAATAGAGCGATACCTTGTGGCTGTCAAGCAGGTGATGGACTGAAGCTAGCATATTGTTGTTCTGTCCCTTAGTTGCTTTTTACTCCAGGTGGATTCCAGGTAGGCCTAGGCCTCAAACAGTCCAGGTTTAGAGTTCAATGGCAGTCCAATCCAATAACATCTACTGAAAATATTCCATCCAGAGATCCCAGACTGCAGGAGATATGTTGTTCTTGAGAAGTATCACTCATTCAGACCCAAAAGATGTAAAATATCACACATAAAACCACAAAAGACTCAGATCACAGACACAAAGAGCCACACACAGGATTAGCTTGGCTGCCATCTTGGATTGGGATGAATGGTTGAACAGACTTGGAAGGTTTAACAAGAAACTATTCCCAATCCTGGACCCTGACTAGGTTTGGGAGCTTGTCCCCATTAAACTGGGCAGAGGAACTGACTTGTGCTGGATTAACTTGAACGTGGTCTCAATCCTGGACCCTGATTAGGCTTGGAAGCTTGTTCAAGTTTACTGTGTAAAGAGGAAACCTTCTGCGAATTGCTGCCATTAAAGATTATGTAACACTTAGCATAAACAAAGAGTCTTTACTAGCAGTGTTTCTAAGAAAAATAGCTAATCACAATCCAGCAACTTGCAACTCAAAGCAGCGGGCTTAAATACAGGTCACAAAACCACTTGGAAGTAACAATGAAATGAGACACAGGGTGGGGAATACACGAGACGTAAATCAATGAAAGGAGACATACTTATAATAGACATGCAAGTTGCTGAACTGGAAGAGAAAGGGAAGGCATTCACCTGCAGGTTGTGACAATAACCCCCCCCCAATTGACGCCCCCTGGTGGACCCCAGAAACCGGCGCAGGAAATTGCAAACCAGGGAGGAGTCTACAATGTTCGCTCTGGGACCAAAGACTGCTCCTACGAGTCTGTACCCATCCCAATCCACAAGGAACTGATGGCCAAGCCCCTACGTCCAGGATCTGACGCACTGTGGAAGCAAAGCAAGCTCCTTTGATGAGCCTAGGGGGAGGCAGGGAGTGGGAGGGAGGACTGTAGGGAGACCAAGACGGGTTAAATTCTCGAGATATGAAACACAGGGTGAATGTTACAAAGTGAATGTGGGAGAAGGAGCCTGACGGCAACTGAAGACATTATTCTTGAACTGGAAAATAGGCCAATGAACCTGGGGGCAAGCTTCTTCAACATCTCCTGAAGCAGAGATCTTTTGTGGCAAGCCACATGGTAAACTGGCACTGGCCTGTAACGATGGATCCCCTGCTTCTGGAAGGCGGATACATGTCTGAGTAGTAAAGCATGGGCTGTTAACCAACCCCACTGGGTGTGGTGAACCAGGACCTGAGCAGAGGGTACTGCCACTTTTCTCTCCCTAGACTGGAATAAAAGGCCGGATAATAACCCAGACAATATTGAAAAGGAGACATACCCAATCTAACCCAATGGTAAGGAATTATGAGCTAACTCCACTGGAGTTAAGACAACACCAACTGGCAGGGTTACCTTCAGACAGGCAGCAAAGAGTTTTGCCCACTTCCTGGTTCAGCCTCTCCACCTGGTCGTTGATTTCTGGAAGGCACTTCGAGGAGTTGTGTTGGGTAGCCCGCACCAGGCTGCCGAGGACCTTCCAAAACCAGGACCAGCTGGAGATCTGGGGACCACGGTCTGAGACCACCTCCTGAGGCACACCTTGAAGGTGGACTGTGTGTTGCAGTAGGTCGGCAGTCTCCTGGGCATTGGGCAGCTTGCCTAATGGCACAAAGTGGGCTGATTTTGAGAAACGGTCAATGATAATAAGAATGATCATATTCCCATCGGATGTAGTTAGCCCTGAGACAAAATCCATGGTGAT
The DNA here is from genome assembly GCA_029692085.1 of Gymnothorax javanicus. Lineage (NCBI taxonomy): Eukaryota > Metazoa > Chordata > Actinopteri > Anguilliformes > Muraenidae > Gymnothorax > Gymnothorax javanicus. The sequence goes on from CM056200.1 coordinate 112,350,215, forward strand.
GTGCCCGTACACATGCATGCACGCTCAGAGTCTGGTTCTTTTAAGTGCATCCCACTGCAACAGCAAAATAAATGAAGACTCAATCAGCTAACCTAAGGAAAATGGCCCGTATGCCTCAAAGCAAAACTTTCCCAACTCTCACGCAATACAGAAACCCAGCATTGAACTTAATCTGGCCTCTGCAGCAAAAATGCCATTGTCAATTAAAACTAATAATGCCTCCGACCTTCAGCTATTTCCAGCGCAGAGGCATAAAATAGCCAACACGCAAAGCAAGCATGAGATTACGCATCAAAACGACAGCACCGGCTATTAAACCCAGCGTTACAACCAGAAAATAAGAAAGACTGAAGAGTAGTGCATCAGGCACAGCAAGCCAAAGTTATGGAGGGGGGAAAAACATTATGGGAAAGAATTCCGTATTCAACCTCTGTCAATATCGAATGAAATCAGTACTTTTTCGGCTTACCTTGAAGTTTGGGTACCCAGAAAAATATTCGGGTGTGTAAAAACTTCAAGCATATATCCACTCAAGAAAATTTTGAGTTAAATTTCTTCTGTTGCTATACATGGTGATAGCACATAATAGCGGCAGCCAGGTTTCTGATGACACATACCAGGTTGCTAGAGCACGCGCAGCATATGCATTTGCAATATAAATATTCAATATTAATATTCTAAACCCCCTTCTCACTAATAAAATCCACCGAAATATATTGGCACCCCCTTTTAAAGTTGTTCTGGCAAACAAGAGCTGAAAAAAAGGAGGTTGGATATGAAAATTCTTTCCACACTGTGACTCACCAGTTACTTGTAGAAGAATTCCACCCTCCTGTCCTTCTTTGATGCAAAATTTAATTTCCAAAATTTATTGGCAAGTACATATCTCACCCTCCATTGCATTCCTTTTGAGCTAGCAACAAGCTACATAATTAATAATGCTAACATTATATCTAAAAAAAGCTGAATCTTGAGTAGTCGAAAAGTAATATGAGGCAAGCCTCCACTGCACCTTTTCTCACCATGTTGGAGTACTGAATAGCCTTTGACAACATGAAATAAACTCACTTCTGATTGGTAAATTTGTTTATCAAGGGAGGCGAAGCACTTTAAGCCTCCATTGATGGCTAGTTAGACCTCAGTAATTTCAACCGCACAGCGACACCGGGTGGGACCTGCATGAAATAGCAATATTTGTATCAAATAAATACACACAGAATCTTAAACTAAATGGTGTTTTATTGTCAGGGTCATTCCATATGAAATCAACCAATATTCAGACAATATCCATGGGCATAGTCATGGATTTTCTTCAAATTTTAATAGAATGTTGCTTTGGGTACCAAATGAAAAAATACCCAGTTTTAGCTCAATCGGCCCACTAGGTTTGATTTTCTGGAAGGTCAAAAAAGTGGGCGTGGCACCCCAGTTAGCAAAATTTGCATTTTTCCACTTTTAACAGGCGGTAACTCTGGAATTAATAAAGCTAACCAAATTATTTTTTCCGGACTTGTTCTCTCGGCACTGCATTCCCCTTTAATGCCAATCAAAGTAGTTTTAACCCTTTAATTGTGGTTTTATAGGTTCCCAAAAATGCTGCTTTTACAAACCAATATCAAAAAATACACATATAAGGGTACCATTTTCACACCCATCTGATGACGTATGTGGATTTGTGGTAATATCAACTATTAGTAATGGTCAAGAGCTTTCTATTGCCACCAGTAAATATCCTGTAGCATTTATAGTTATTTGGTAATATTGACCCTTATTTTACCCCTCTGTGGGGAATAAATTTTTTGACCCCTTTTTTCAGGATGTGGGTATCTTTCAATTTTAATGAAACCTATATTTTTGGAAAGCTCTTGATGTGTACTGCCACCAAAATAAATTTCATTTTGGAACTAACATACCTTCATTAAAAAATATGTTGTCATTTTCTTCAATTTTCTTCCTAAAATTAACCCTCTTTTAGGGGTCGTACACAATTCTCAACATTTTCGCAAGTGTACAGTGAGTACATTTCTTTCAGATCCTCCTCCTGCAAAAATGTACTGTAAAATATTCAGTTTTACCTCAATATTTTCTCTTTTTTAAATGTAAAAAGTGCGCACAGATAACCCCACCCCCACCCCTGTGATGCTGAAAATTGTGAATGGCCCTTTCAACTGCTTTAGTTCGTACCAGTACCATTACAAGATTCGCTGGTTTCTTAACCACTTGGTGATTCTGTCAAACTCATAATCAGAAAGAGTGTACTGCCATTCAGATCCTGCAGTACTTGGTGCAGAGAGGATTAACAAATTGTTCAGGGGAACATGACAAATGTCATCTTTATTCTGGGGCCACTGAAACTACCGTGTTTGTCTGTGAGGATGCATGAATTTGACACTGGCGTCCTGATATTCTTTGGATGTATCCAAGACAACTGCCAGTAACCAGTAGCCATCATACAGGCAGGCTACAAAAAGTCCTTTCACCAACTTGGGAAGCCATTGTCTCAAGACGTGATCATTAGTATGTCCTGCCACCTGTACAACTATTGAGGAATCACTGCTGTAATCTGTTTTGGAAGGATAGCAACAAAATCAGCAACTCACTAGTTTGTCTGTCATCTTCTGTTGCACCACTTTGTTCATTTTGCAACACAAAAAAAGATTAAATATATGGAAAAAAAAACATCATTTTTTAAATGAAGGAATGCTAGTTCAAAATGAAATTTATTTTGCTGGCAGTACACATCAAGAGCTTTCCAAAAATACAGCTTTCATTAAAATTGAAGGATACTAACATCCTGAAAAAAGGGGTCGAAAAAGAAGAGTCAATATTATCAAAGAACTATAAATGCTACAGGATATTAATTGGTGGCTATAGAAAGCTCTTGACCATTACAAATAGTTGATATTACCACAAATCCATATATGTCATCAGATGGGTGTGAAAATGGTACTCTTAAATGCATATGTTTTGATACCAGTTTGTAAAAGTAGCATTTTTAGAGCCGATAAAACCACAATAAAAGGGCTTAAAAATCTTTAATTGGCTATAAAGGGTAGCACAGTGCCTAGAGAACAAGTCCTGAAAAAATCATGGGGTTAGCTTTATCAGTTCCAGAGTTACAGCCAGTTAAAATAGAAAAAATGCAAATTTTGCCAACCAGGGCTGCCACACCCACTTTTTTTGACCTCCCAGCAAATCTAAACTAGTGGGCTGATTGAGCTAAAACTTGGTATGTCTTCAATTTGCACCCAAAGCAACATTCTATCGAAGTTTGAAGAAAATCTAAGATTATGCCCATGGGAGCCCTGGTTGACTTAATGTGGAATGACCGGTAACCTTTTTTTCAAATTTCAGAGAAGGCATTGCCTCCCCTGCCTCCTTTGACAAGCCGACGCTGCTGAATTCATCGAGGGATGAATCTACGCGTAAATCTATGGTAGAGAATCACATGTTTTTAATATCTGATGACTATAATTGATTGTAGAATGATATAGTATCCATACCATGTTGAATTTTTGCTTCAGGAAACTGATTTTTTTCACTACTTAATTGAGATACCTTTTGCCTATTATGGCTGAAGCGGTTGCAACAAAGGAAAACAATTTTTTCTGTCAGAAGAGATCATTTTTATTAACTGCTGGGTAGATACTATGGGCAAGTTTATTAAGCAGTTTGCACATTAGGCTTGGCTGAGGAATTTAATTCATGCAATTCCTGGGAAACAGGGTTGGGACTTAAACCGTCCATATTCTAAATCGGTAACAGGCAGTGCTTCTTCTGAATATTAAATAAATGTTTCAGATGTGCCACCTATTCATAGAATAGTGTAACTGCATGCATAAATAGAGCAGCTTCATGTCCCACGCATCTAAACTGCGCAAACGTGTTAATGTATGCCAAAATCAGCAGGTTTTTCTTATTAACTTCAGGTAATGTGAGAAAATCGCCTTTTTAATTTTCTGAACAGTCCCGGGTGAGGGATGAAAAAAAGTTATTCTTGAGCCCTGGAAATGTTCATGGTCAAGTCATCGGGACAAACAGGCAATTTCTATCAAAATAAACACAAAAGATGATTTTTTTTTTTTTTCAATGAAGATAGCCACTGGTTTGAGGACAAATAACACACCACACATGTACTAACTACACAAAACCTTTATTTCAAATGTTCCTGTGCAAGTTATCAATAACTTAATCTTGATTTGCTTTTCAACATAAGTTCTGCTTTAACAATACTATTTTGCATGGACTTCAATCATGAAACGACTCAACAACGTTTACACAATAGATAAAGGATCACACAAAAAGTAAATTAGAAAGTTTATAACCATAGCTTCAGTGAGGCACCATACATCACAAGGCTCAAGAATCTATGGCTCTCGCAAGTGATTTTATGATCAAAGGTTTTAAACAATGGATTGTGAAATCCTTCACCTCTACCAAGAATTTTTCATGTCGATAAATTAAAAATAATGTAAACACAGCACCCTAAAAATGCAAAGCCGTTGGTCACACAAAATATTGGGAGTCAAAGAGAGACAGACATGCTGGAGATGTCTTGAGTTTGAATATGCTTAGGATGTTTAGGAAATAATTAGACTGCAACACTTCAGAAACGGATAAATTCCACTGAGACTGTGCTCAGTAAAATGATACACAAATGGCATCATTTTTCCCCATCTCCGAAATGCTTTTATCACCGAAATAATCAGTTGTAAATTCCTTTATCAGGTTAACAGTGTGAGGTGATCATCAATGCATTCAAAACCAAATTAAGACACCATGATTTTTCGGAGCACATACTTTATGCGCTTCTTTTGAATTTGAGCCATTGAGCATGTTAAGCCAAAATTAAAGATCATAAAGTGAAACTGGCATGCATGGCTGCAATGTCTATTGAGCTTACATCAATTATGGAAAATAATAATAATGCCGATGTGGCTATTGGAGTATTCACATTACTTCTGTAAAACTGAATCCAATAATCTAAATACTTGCATAAACTGATCTCTCCCAATAAATGAGATTTGGTTGTACAGGTAAACACGGCCAAAGTACCCAGATACCTCCTATTCTTAATGTGGTCCTCAAGAAGATTACATCCTACGATTTATGACTGAGCTTTTTTGTCTTAAATTTGTTCATTTTTATTTGATAAGACAAGAAATAAGTTGCAAACAAAATACAGAAATGTGTGGCTAGCTCTCTTACACTATCAAAACAAAAAAGTACAAAAATTGCTCATATATAACAAGCTTTGACAAAATACAAAATAAAACAGATGTTTAGAAGGTTGTAGAGAGTGTTCAATAGGTTTTAAAGGAATAAAAACATTACATTTTTATTATTGACCGTTCTATCCTAACTAAATTATTCATTAACTGACCTTTCCACATGGCAGTTAGGTAAAATATATTATCATTAATAGGCTGATATGTGTTAGTTAGCAGGACTGGTAGCGTACAATTTCTGACACCTCAATGTCCTTATGGGACTTCATAACACAATTTTCTTTGAAATGGACACAATTTCTTTGGTAGTTAGCAAAACACTGGCGAACTGAAACTAATATGGTAATACGGTAAGTGTTCTCTCAGAACAAGAAAACTACCAAAATCAGAAAATGTATTAGTGTGGTACACTTACTGGCCTCCATTTATCGTTAAACCGAATTCTGATATGATAAGGAATGCCCAGGACCTAGGTTTGCAATCACTCTCTTACATAAAGGCAAATCATAACATTAATTTTTAACACGTATTAATAAACAAACTCAAATAGAGTTGATTGAGATCAGCTGGAAACAATTCCTTAAAACTTGGTAGCGCAATGGCTAAATGCGTTGTACTTCGGAAGTCAGTTCTGATTAGCGCAGACAATGAGGTATCAATTGACCACAAAACCTTATTTTTGCTGTTTTTGCTTCATCATTGTAATACAATGAAGGACCACACAGAGATGGCACAAAACAGTCTTCACCAGTGTGTAACTTCTCCTCTCCACCTGCTGCATAGATCAGTTTAATATAATTGGATCGGCACAGTTCCACAATCTGATGAAATTAGGCTTAAAAGCTTCTTTCTTTTACATTTGCTGCAAACTATAAATTTGTAGTGTGCCTAACTTCAAATTGTGTTTAGAATTCAATTTGTTTCCTGCATTTTCACTTGGTGCACTCAGGAAAGAATATAGGCAATTAAAAAATGTAATAACATATTTACACATTTTCACAAAAAGTTATAATTATCATTTTGTCTTTTCTGTGTTTGTTCCTTCCTACTGCTTCCTTTCTTACTGTTATAAACAGTATGCATAATTCAAACAAAAATCAAGTCCCCAGATCTAGATCCCTAAATCAAGTTATAAATTGCAATTCTCGCATTTTGAATCATGGATTACAAATCCTAATCTCTGAGAAACCATGTCATGTTTTTGTTTCAGCCATTTACATATTTCCTGTATCTGTGGTGCGGACATACAGGGATACTCAGCTATAGGTCCCCGTGGGCTGCAGCGCGTAGAGACTGAATTTCGGCTACATGCCAGACCGTGTAATTTCACCAATGTGCTGGCTTCCTGCAGTAACAAGCAAAAACACTTGGCAAAATCAGGCTACGCTGTGCTGTTGACAGTGAGGCACTAATGGTCCAGAGTGAAGCATCTTTGATCATCAGAGGTGCGGCAGGCATCATTTACAAGTTTACTTGTTTCCCAGGGTGTCAAGTTACGCCAGACTTTGCTGACGGTTGTTTTCTGCATTTCAGTCTGACATGATTGTCATTTTATTTTCAGCATCCAAGTATTCAAAATCACAAATATGCTTTTGGGCTCAACAGTCTGAAGATAAGTGTGGTCATGCACATTGCTGGTATAGTTATTTGGAGCCAGCGCGAAACAGATTACGTTAGACCAGCGGTTCAGAAGCTCAGTCCTGGGAGGAGAATTGCATAGGCTGGATATCATCTGAACCAGAATTGTTGTCCAAGAATTTTAACCCCTTCAGCGCCGCGGGGCAACTATAGTTGCCCAATGATGTAAGATATCAAAGTCAGATGCTGTTGAAAACCTATCATGTGGCAACTTGGTTAAAAGAGCTCCCGCAAGGGGAGCTCTTTTAACCAAGTTGCCACATGATAAGTTTTCAACAGCTCAGGATAATTACATTTTTCATTCCTTGAAAATGTATTCGGCGCTCAAAGGGTTAACATAATGCTGATACAAGGAGCTCCTGCAGAACCGAGGTTCGTTGCCACTACTTTATAAACGTTTATGGCTGGCCTCCAGTTCAGTCTCATTTAAAGTCATTATTTTCAGTGGCATCTTGCACCATACTTCCTGCTACTGTTCTAGCGGGACAGGGCATATACCATGCCAAAGAACCAGCGAATTTATTTGGTTAGAAAAAAACCCACTCTTAGTAGGAAAACTTTTAGTGCACCTGAATGTTTGATCTGGTAATTTTTTCTGCATATAACTTGAACTGCAGATATATCCTCTCGTCCACTCTCTAGTTCTTGCACCTGTATTTGCTAGTACTTTATTGTATGATTTTACAGTATATATGTAATGAAACATTTCAAGTATGGCTAAATTAAGTTGCCGGGTTAGCTCACTCGGTTATGGTGCCGCATCTGCGGAGCAGCAGTGACTACCACGGCGCGGGTTCATTCTTTGGTCGTACCAGCCACCAATAGTCGGCAGCTTTTTCAGAGCAGCGCACGACTGGCTAATAGCGCTACAGGGATGCAAATTGGGAAGGGACTGCCGGGAAGGGATATTAAAAATGGTTGCTTTGTTCGTTGTGAGATTCTAAGCTTGCTCATGTTCGGGTATCCTCCGCCCTCGTTCTGAACTTGCGATAGTTTCAGCCAATGAGTGTAAAGATGCAGGGGATGACAGGCGCGTGCTTCGGAGGAGAGCTGCGTACTGTCTCTCCCTCCTGAGCTGGCAACAAGGGGTCGCATACGAGCAAGCCTTGTACATAGTTCTCGGATTGGGCATTCCAGATTTGGGTGGGATTGGAGATGCCAAATTTAAAATAAAAAGTAATTAAAAAAAAAAGAATGGTTAAATTATAGATTTATTAAAGGCCATAGTAAACATTTAGAGTTTCGGCAGCACTATCAAATTACGAAAAGTTTTCTGGATAACGAGAATGACAATATCAAAAACAAATCTCATCGCAGAAAGAATAACAAATTTTGGGTGATAATACAGGAGTAGACAACAAAGAATTTTTAAAATCCAAATTCAAAAAAAAGAAAAAAAAACCCCACCATTTTACACCCTTTTAGACACCATTTCCTGACAACAAACTGAAATTAATTCCTTTGCTTCATGCTCTTCAGTTACTCTGGAGTGAGGGGGTGTATAGTACCACATACTTCCTCACACAAAGTTGGCTGAATTCTTTGGTTTAGCAATATAATTCCCAGGCTGATCCGTACCGCCTGTTACAGTGGAGGACTGCATCACTGATGCAGATCAGCAAAATTGTAGTAGACTATACGAGTCACTTTTCAGCAATGTTGTAGGTGCAGGCTGAAAGCATGCCCTACCAAGATGACATAATGGCCAATTATATGTCAGCCTCCTAGATTCCCAACAACTAGCATCACTGTATTTCACATGTCACGACAGGGTAAGTGATTTCAGAACCATCCAGTGATGAATGCAACTTCAATTTCAGGATTTAATGTTGTAAATAACATACTTATTAAGAAATACGCCTAATAATAACTGGTATAACAAATGCCCTATTCATAGCTTTAAACATTTCTAGATTTTGGCAGTGTAATATGCACACCTTTATAAAAATAATGAATGTAAAGAATTCCCTAATTACATTTTATATTCACTGGTTGTAATGTCTACGGGTATAAATTGTTGTAACTAATATCATTCATCTTTCTCTATTAAAATATAGACATTTACATACATGCAAGGTCATTTAATATGAATTGAGTGGTTCTGATAAGAGAAACTACTTAATAAACCTCAGTTATCAACTAATAATTCCCAGGCAAAATATCTTGGAAAGGAGATTTTTTTTTTTAAGTCATACCTACATTGATCATTTTAATTATTTATACTAAAGCTTTTTTAATTTAATTGTTTAATGATTTTAACAGAGGTTCTACAAAATTGTGTTAACTTAGACTATGCTATTGTGAATAATAATGTCAAAAAAGTAACTGACTGCGTTGTTGGTAAATTGAAACATATTTCAAGTACAATTCCAATCAGATCCCTCATTATGATGGGGACACCTTTTCTCCCATTTCATCCAAATAAGGTGTCTGTGTGTATGTGAGTTAGCACACACAGGCAAATACTAAGGTGACCCATACCAAATGTTGTGTTCAGAAACGTGAACACACAACATGTGGTAGGTACACGTATGTAAACTATTCATGCTAATTATTTGATGAGAGTGAATGCTATTTCAAGTCATATGTTTGTTTTCAAATGAAAATTCACTTGTTTCGCTTTATTAATAAGGGGAGGTAAAGTGAACAACTTTATAGAGAATAAGTAGCAAAAAAAAAAAACATGAAAAGCCAGCATAGCACTGAATCTCTCAGAAATGAAAGTGTCAATAGGCCATTAGAGGCCATTTGGACCTTCTGTGAAGTGAATGTTCCTATTATGTCAGCAAAAGAAAAAATATAATGCATTTCACTCTCAACAGCCGGAAGGCAGCTGCACTAGCAACACAAGCAATGAGCAATGGTTATGGCTCATTCACCACTACTGCCTCTCACTAAAAAGTAAAAAAGGTAGCGGGGAAAAAAAAAAAACATCTAAGTGCCTTCGGAAAAAAAAAACAACAGAGTGTTCACTCCTTTCAATTCCTTCTAGCATTTGCTTCACTTCACTAATGTTGGGTGAGATATCTGCCTCTCATTCAACAAGATAATCTGCACATCTCGGATCAAAAGACACTCATCTTAACCGCTGGGCCTTTTGACCTGTGAGACTGAGTAGTACTGGACCTCTGCAAATTACCGAAGTGGTCAAGCTCAGATGCTGATGTCATAACTACAGACATGAACTGTTCATAATCACTACGTGCTAGGGCCATCTCTCCTACGGATAAAATCTTGCTGCGTCTGTCTCACTCAGCAGGTGCAGTTATCTATATTTCTTTGTCTGGACTAGCTCTAATTCAGATGGCACACCCTCAGTTAGGTTGTGTACCCAGTGTGGGCCGGCTGGGCTCCGGCTCACATTTGGCCTTAAGGGAGCCTTCTATGGTACCGGGAGAGGCAGCGTTGAGGGTCAGGGGCTGGCCCGTTTCATAGCATTTCCCCACTCGACCTGCTCCGCCCTCGCTCTTATCCTCCTCGCCCCGCGCCGGCTCGTGGGTTCGCATGTGCTTGGCAAGGTGGTCGCTGCGCATGAAGACTCGGTTACACATGGAGCAGCTGAACTTCTTCGCGCCGGTGTGCGTTTGCAGGTGCCGTTGCAGTTCATCAGAGCGGGTGAAACGCTTGCCGCAGAATAGCCAATTGCAGACGAAAGGCCGATCGCCGCTGTGCCAGCGAAGGTGCGCCTTGAGGTGAGAGGTCTTGGCGTACGCCTTGCCGCAACCGGGGATGTGGCAGTTGTGCAAGTGTTTCTTTTTGGTGCCATCAGGGCAGTGGCCCAGCCGGTCAGCATCTACACAGTTGGGGCAGCGACACACAGCTTGGCCAGACCCCCGGGAAGCAGAGCGACGCTGCGACTTGGGGCGGGAGGTCGCCGCGTTATCCATGGGCTCTTCGAGAGAAAGAGGTTGGGGTTGCAGCTCGGGAACCACAGGGTCCATTTTATAGCCGTCCTGAGGAAAGAGCTGCATGGGGTGCGAGGACGAGGCCACTTGAGATGGGGGTGGGCTGCACAGCTGGGGTTCAGACGTATAGGGTCCCAGAGCAGACTGTATTGCGCTCCCCTGTCCCACACCTTGAAGATTCCCTGTGCCTCCCTGCAGGTCCATCCAGCCCCCTGTTCCTGCATGGATATCCCACCAGGAAGGCATGTTCATATCCTCACTACTGCCTCCAGGTGGCGCTGGTCGAAACCACGGCTCATAAGGGTGGGCCATGGGATCAGCAGGAGAACGGGGCACGTACAGTTGTAGCAGAGGGCAGGGACGGGTCTGGCGCGCGCAGAACGCTGCTGGTTGAGGCAGTTATTCAGAAAAGCACGCAGAACAGCACATTGCTGTGTGTGGTACGTGATGAGGAATCTGTTGGTTCAGTAGGGTGTACGCCTCTGTTTGCCCTCACGAAGCAGCAGTCAATTCCTACGAGAGAGAAAAAAGTCACATAGAATCTCTTGTACTTGTTTTCTCTCAAATTGAAATCAGACATTATTGCGGGCCACAGGTAATACAGTAAAGTACTGTAATCACCGTGAGCAATAGGAAGCACACAATCAAACAGCGTAAGTGCATTTACACAGTAATTCATTGTTATGTTTATGGCTAAATTATGCCAGACTTGAGTTTAAATGCACACAAAAGTATAAAAATCTCACAAACATGCAAACAGTTCAAATCTCAAAACAATTTAAATCTCCCAGCCACAAAGATTCTAAGCCATGTCACCAAACATAAACTGTTTCCTAGGGCACAGTTCTCACACTGTTGTAGCTTGAATAAAACGTGTTGAGGCAGAAACTTGCTAGAAGTATCCAGCGCCAGGTACTTCCCATGTGAGGAAGTGATTGAGGGAAGAAAAAAACTCTAGGAGTGTGAGAAGGAGAGTACAGTAACAGATCCACAGCCTTGCATCCGTAAAAAAGAAGAATCTGGAGGGCTAGTAGTGGGAGCTATTTGTGCATCTCTGAGGTTCCAAACCTCCTTGTTCTGATTCGCTGTGAGTAATAACCTAGAAGTTCTAATACAACGAGAAAGTGGAACCACGTAGGACTGCAGAGAAATACGAGGTTTCATAGATTGGGGGTCCAGATTGTCCAGTTGTTTGACTCCAGAAAAGTGTTGCAGGGATCAACATGAGACTTTAAAATGACACCATGATAAAGGCTTATATTCGTTTTCCCCAATAGAGTGTTTTTAAGTAGACAGCCATCGCCAACATTTTTGTTAATATTCACTGATTCTTCAACACTCCCAGAAGAGTAAGTTCTACTAATATATAAACAGAAAGAATGGAGCTTCTAGTTGTAGACCAGCGGCGTGCCATCAGGTGTTCTGACGGCCCTCAGTATCCACAGCCTTTACCACTCGATTGCCCTCAAGCTGTTCTCGCTAACAATCAAACTATTTATCGACTGAACAACCAAGACCAATACATGACCTATAATAAGAAATGATAATGAAAAAGCGAATGCCTATTGCCTATATTTATGCAATTGATATGTCATTGTAAGGATGGCAAAATAAATGCAAAAAATCCACAACTTTCGCTGACTTCACAGCATTTATTTTCGCCATCTTTTAAAATGTCACTCAGCTCTGCATCGTGCCCAACAATGCTCTTTAACCGTGACTTCAGAATATAGAACGGATTCTCTTGGCTTATTGCCTAATTCACGCTAATCTGAGCCATTTCACGAGCTACATGAGCGAAGAATTAATAAAGTCATATTGACATTTTAAGTCACCATTTATGTGCGGAAGAAAACACCTAATAATTTTGCGGTGTATTGTATAACAATGCTATCGAAATTAAATTTGACTGTCGTTCAAGCAATTATTCCCAGCAACTGTTGCAAATCAGGAAAATTAAACTGCCGGAGGTTTAGGTCATTGAGTATTGAAAGGCGAGGTTTCTGAAGGCCTTCGTAACTGCCGACGGACCAGCTCTGTTGTAGACACAACAAACCATTTAGTTCTAGCTTAATTCATTCTTTTTTTTACAAGCATTTGAATGTTGGTTATTTCCATACAAAAAACCCCCACATGTCGGACAGAAAGTTGAGAAAAGTGTATGGATGTTATTTAACACTGACTTGCTGCTTTGTTTTCAAGTTGTCTGCATGTATCAAGGAGATTCATTACAGCTTGTGAAAAAGGCAGCGATCAGAAAAAAAGTAATATCCATCTTTACATGTTTGCCAGGTGCACAAGAACGCAGTGCAAGTTTTTCTCATTTAACCAATTTTAGCCAGACGATCCGTAGCTGAGTCAGCTACTGTAGAAAAGTGAAAACGTTGATTGACAGATAATCTTATTGATGGTGGGGAAAGTGTTAATGGATTTAGAATGGAAATCACTTGGGAGAAGCGTGACTTCAACTGCAAAACTGACAAGAGTCTGTCATATTTGGCATGAAATTCAGCAAAATACCCTCCCAAACCTTCAAAATTCAGAAAAGATCCAAGCAAGTCATGAAGCAGTGCATCTATTTTCAGATAAGTGGTGCAAGATATGGAAAATATAGCAGAGGACAGCGTGAATGAAAGCAGGATAGTATGTTCTTTCTAGTGATGGAAAGGGAAGAATTTAGGATTTAGGTTTTTAAACAATTTTTTTTCCTCTGCCACATGGAATACTATTTCATCATCGCAACTTCCTCTGTTCCTCTTCTCAGAGATATATTGCTCTCGATCTCTAATGCCACATTCTATCATTGAAGCACAGCCATTGTGCCTGAGTTGTCTGTTCAATGTGTATCTTACACAAAAAAATTTCTGACGTATGTTTACAACATTGGCACAGTTACACTGCCCTCAAGAATTATTGGCACCCTTTGGCAGAAATGAGCAAAACGACATGCAAAAAAAATGTCTTTATCGTTTATCGTCATGATCTTTCATTTGAGATATTCACAATAAACTACCTTGTAATTTAAGTAACATAATTTAAAGAACTTGTAAAGTCTTAACAGGAAAAAATACGTTCGCCACAATTATTGGCACCCCTTCATATATTATTTTCTGCAGCCTCCCCTTGCGTAGATAACAGCTCTGAATTTTCTCCTACAATGTGCGATGAGGTTGGAGAACACAAGCCATGGGATCTCAGACCATTCTTCCATAAAGGACTTCTCCAAATCCTGTAGATTCCAAGGTAGATGCTCGTGGACTCACCTCTTCTGCTCATCCAACAGAATTTCTTGGGCTTTAGGTCAGGGGACTGTGCTCACCATGGCAAAACCTTTATTCAGCAGTGGATGAACCATTTTTTGTGTAACTTTTCAGGTGGGCTTTGGATCATTATCTTGCTGGAAGGTCCAGCCACAGCCCTTTTTAAGCTTATTGGCAGAGACTATTAGGTTTTCATTTAATATTTTCTGGTATTTGATCGGAGTCCATGGCACCATGTTGCCAAAGATCCACCATCATGCTTCATAGGTGCTTTTCTGCATGGATATTTTTCCGTCAACGTCAAATCCACCTTTGAGGTTTGTTGCCGAAAAGCACTATTTTAGCCTTGTCTGACCATATAACACGATCATATTAAAAGTTCCAGTCACATTTAGCAAATATAGGTGCTTTAGTTTGTTGCAGATTGACAGCGGATGTTTTTTTTTTTTTTTTTTCTGGCAGTCCTCCTTAACCACCTGCGGTGATGTACTGTAGGTGGTGTCTGATGGAAGCTCTGGAGATTTTCTGACTCTAAGACTCGAGTAACTTCTGCAATTTTTCAGTTGTAATCCTTGGAGACTCTTCTTTCCCCAGTCCAACCATCCTCCAATATGGTGCGGAGGGTCAATGAGCACATACATCCTCTTCACAGCTGATTCTTGATGTTTCCTGCCATTTTGAACTTTTTAATTATTGTCCCGATAGTGGAAATGGGTATTTTCCACTGTTTTAGAGTTTATAATTCATCCTTTCCCTAATTTAAGCAGCTCAACAACGTTTATTTGTATAATGTCACTGTGTTCTCGGGTCTTTTCCGTAGTGAAGAATGACTAAGGGAATCTGGCCAGTGTCACCTCATATTATACCCAGGAAGTCATGGCTGACTACTTAAGAGCTCCTTATCAAACAGGTGAACTTAACCCTTTCAGCGCTGTGGGCAACTGTAGTTGCCCAATGACGTAAGATATCAAAATCACACGCTGTTGAAAACCTATCATGTGGCAACTTGTTTAAAAGAGCTCCCTTGCGGGAGCTCTTTTAAACAAGTTGCCACATGATAGGTTTTCAACAGCTCAGGATAACTACATTTTTAATTCCTTGAAAATGTATTCAGCGCTCAAAGGGTTAAAATTGTTACATATGCCAGGATATATACTTTAGTTGTATTTAAATTGTAGTATCATCTAGGGATGCCACTAATTGTAGCACATTTGTTTTGAAGAAATCGTTTTTTAATGTCAATTTTTTCTTTCAATGATTTTGCTTCAGTAAAAAGATAGGATTTTTTCTGAATATTTTGAGTTGAAAGACCAATTCGATAAACAGCAAAGACATTTTTGCACAGCAAATTTTGCTCATATTTACTAGAAGTACGGATAATTTTGGAGTGCACCAAACCATTAAATCTAGACATGAAGATTTTTTAGCAGGATCTGACTTCATAAAGAGTAAGAATATAAGAGACTGAGAACCATAATGTAGCACCTGAGTCAGCTGCTGTCTGGAGAGATTGTTACAGCAGGTCACAAACGAGGGGGTGATGTTCACCTCATCCAAATCCTAAACTTCAATTCCATAGACCCCTCCACAAGAAGTTTTGTCTCTCACAAAACAATAATTTATATTCCTTTTCTTGTTGCTAAAAGGAATAAACTTCATGTTGATTGTTCAGTTTTCATATACAGTGGTACTAATACAAAAGTATTTATGGACATAAAATTCAATGTTTGTGAACTGGCAGATTCTACTAAAAAATAAACCATTGAACTTTCCTAGGTTTTCTGGAGCCTTAAAGACACCAAACGGAACAACAGTGAAATGGTAATGAAACCTGGAAATGAGTGGTGTTGAGCAAAATGGCACACTGATTTATTGCGAGAGTCTCCGGAATGACTCTACCTGCTCTGTCATTACCGGGGAATGCAAGGCAGACGATTCAAAGACAGCCCATTTTACT
The DNA here is from genome assembly GCA_029692085.1 of Gymnothorax javanicus. NCBI lineage: Eukaryota > Metazoa > Chordata > Actinopteri > Anguilliformes > Muraenidae > Gymnothorax > Gymnothorax javanicus. The sequence goes on from CM056200.1 coordinate 112,366,203, forward strand.
CTACACTGACACTAGCATAAATGCATTAGAGAACCTCTCCTCATTTACAAAGCATCCTCACTGTAGCCTCTGTCCAAACCCCTAAAAGAAACAGGTGTTGTCTGTGCCCTTAGCAATTGAAGTTAAGGCTGGAGTATAATACTTCCTGATAATATAGCATTTTGATTTGTTGCACTAGTGGAACCCAGAATGGTCTTGGTTAAGTGGAATGGTATGAGCGAGGCAAGATAAGTTATGTGGCACAAACGACACCTTCCCCGCGGCCCTCGGACCTCAGGGACCCCAACATTTTGTAGTGGCCTATAGGACCACCGCACACGCATGGCTCATCTTTCACATCCATGCAACCAATATATCTTCACTTCATTTTAGTCTTGGATATACAACATGATAAACAATTTGCTATGCACACTTTTTTTTGCATTTTGATCAGCTACATTGCCGCTTTCATTATTTCAGCTGTGTTGTTTGGTATTTGACTAATAAACCAACGTGGACTCAAAATAATATTCATTTGAAGAGAACTTCATATTTTGCCAAGTCTGATTACTGTCATAGCAAATTGCATGTATCTCATGTATTCAGTCTGATTATTTGTGCCTGCAGTATTAATCCATATTGGTCTTCTCGGTCATAAACAAAACCTAGGTTTGCACAAGGGGAGATGCACCTGCAAGCGATCATATATGACAGCGATTTTGAGCTGAGTCCGACATTGAGTTCTAAAACAAACAAAAAACTTGAGGGATATTTTAGTGAAGGCTACTTCTGTATTACCATGTTTCTGGAAAGTTCGGTTATGTAACGCATTTAGAATTGTTCACCATTCTTTTCACCTTATCAAAAGAGCATAGGTGAAGTTTCTGGGGTTAATTTCCCAGAAATTATGGGAATGGCTATTGGCAACAGTCTGGCTATTGGCAACAGTCACATGATATGGATTATGAACTTAGGAACCATATTGCATAAGCCTGTAAAGACAGAAAAACATTTAACATAAAAGGTAAAAATTTGGTTCAATGATCATTGTGGTTATATTCTGTTCGATACTGTTGAGTTCACCTATCAGGTTTTTTTTTTTTTTTAATTACTTTTGGCAGCTAAATGGCTACTTTCTCGTGTCTTTTACAATAATACTACCCACTGCTACCATTACCCCATAAATAAACAGTATGCTAACAAAGTACTATTTTGATTGTATTAGCTACAAAAATGTACAAAGGTAGTGAATTACAACTCTCATATCTGCCATCTAAATTGATTTTTAATCCATACTTTAAACATGAATCCCCAATCATTAAAACAGACTTTCACACATTGAATATTTCATATTGAAGGACTATGCCAGCTACATATCAAACAAATGTAGGGTTTGGCTACTTAGTACAGTACTGGCAAATGTAAACCATATACATAGTTATGTAGAATAATGAAGTGAATTTAAGAAATCATTTCTTTCTTTCAGGCATTCCAAGTAGTGGCAATATTTCACTGGTGAGCATTCTGCTCCACTACAGACATGGTTGGAGACTCTCTTGAGAGATCATGAAAACCGTATGACCAGAGCCTTTAGCAAAGAAGAGAGAAAAGACTGTATGTGCATTCAGGAACAATCCCAGTAATAACAGCTATTGGCGCTAATTGCTAAGTGCCAGCTTTAAAATCTGCAGTTCCACGTTTTTAATGCTCTCAAAATATCTGATTTCCACAAGTATTTGGACAGTGACTCAATTTTGAAAATTTTGACCCTCTGCCCCTCCACAACGGGTTGGAAATGAGTTTGTATTTGAAATGTGGACTATCAGCTTTTTTAAGCAATCAGGTTTTGCCAGAAATCGCAACACAATCACAATTTTTCTACATCGACCCATAATTTCACGGGCTCAAAAGTAATTGGGAAAACAAAAATGATCATATGAAGACCACAATCAAAAGATTATCAGTCACATTTTCACGTTGTGGAGAAATGATGAATTAAAAATTCAAAATGACCTTAGAAACAAAGCACTGACAAAATATGCAAAATATAGAAAATACATAAAATATTATAATAATATATAATAATAATATAATAAATATTATAATAATATATAATATATAAAATATACAAAAATGCTACATTTGGATTCTGATCATTTTTCCTTTGTGGTCTTCATATATTAAATTGTTATTTTTAATTTTTGGTTGCAAATACTTTGCGGTCACTGACCGCCTGAAGAAGCTGAGTTTCTTCCTTGGTGATACTCAGTCAGATCTCTACTGCAGCTGTCTCCAGCTCCTGCTCATACTTGGCGTGTTTTGCCCCTGGTTTTGATCTCAGCAAGTGAAATGCCAGCTCACTTCCATACAGGTCAAGTGATAAACTTGGTGAGGGAAGATCATTACATTTGTTTGCTGTCGCAGTATGCTTCGAGTCATTATTTATCTACACTGCAGAGCCATCAAATGAGTTTTGAAGCATCTGGTTTAATCTGAGCAAATGAAATAATTCTTTCCAATTAAGATTTAACTTAGCTTCCTCCATCAGCAGACATATCATTATTAAATACAAGGAACCAGTTCCATGGACAGCCATACAGAATATGCCCTAGCCATAGCACTACCTCCACAACGCTTCACAGATGAGGTGGTATGCTTTGGATCATCAGAAGTTCTTTTCCCTCTCCATACTCTCCTCTTGCCTTTATTCCACTGTAAGTTCATCTTTGTAGAGTGAACAGCAACAGGTTCCAAATGCAAATGCCACACTTAAAGTCAACTCCTGACTTTTTCACTGCTTACATGTAAACAAAATAATGAGGGAATAGCAAAGACCTGGCCAAAGAACAGCTGAGCCAGCAAATGTCTAATTATGCTTGGTCCCTTAAAAAGGGAGGGACCCACACAAAAAAGTGCTGTAAATTCCAACACCCTTCACCATATTGGGATGTACATATCCTCAAATTATAGCTGGAAGTCTTTTAACTTATATTTGAGTGCATATACATGGTTTAATTTCAACTGCAATGAGCTGCAGAAGACCTCAAAGTATTTATTTATTTAACCTTTATTTAACCAGGTTGGTCCCACTGAGATTAACATCTCTTTTATCAGAGAGACCAGGCCAAGACTAGCAGCAGTACACATAGTACATCGACAAACTCACATCAAGACAAAACAAACCAAACAATACAATATACAATACATTAAAAAGTGCAGCAGTCACAACACAATTAGAGTGAACATTTACAGGTTTTGATAGACTCTGTTCCCATACACTTAAATTCACAGAGTGTCACCAAATCTCAAAACTTAATCTCCCTCTGTAGGCTATTCCAGGTTGAGGGTGCAGAGAACCTAAAGGCCTTCTTGCCTATCTCAGTCCGAGTTTTAGGAGCAGTCATAAGCACAATGTCCTGAGACCACAATCCATAGGAGCCACTTTTCTGGGACATGTAACACGATAAATAACACAGGATTCTGCCAAGTAGAGCCTTATACATAAAAACAAACCAATGGCTAAGTCAACTTGTGGAAAGAGATGGTCAATTAACCTTTGACTACAGTACACAACGATGTGCTAGGCTTCTGCAGTTTGTAATGAATCTCAGGGCTCCATGATACATGGCATCCAACATTTGCAGACAATGAGCTGATGAATTCATATGCAACAGATCACCATAATCAAGAATTGGGAAAAAATGTAGCTTCCACAAGTCTTTTCCTGACATTGAAAGAAAAACAAGATTTTTTTCTAAAATAAAATTCCACTGTCAATATCAACTTTTTGATAACATTGAGTATGTGAGATTAACTGAAAGTTTGTAATCTATCAAAAATCCCAAATAGCTGTAAGTAGAGACAGTGTCAGTTTGTTCACCTTGAAATGTAACAATGCTCTGATTTAAAGAGATATCCTTAGAGTTTGAAAAGACCTTGAGTTTTTTTTTTTCCGCATTTAGAACAAGCTTTAATTGGTGAAGTTCAGCCTGCAGAATATCAAAAGCATCATGGAGACACTCAGAAGCCTTGCTGAGAGTAGAAGCACTGCAATAAATGACTATCATCTACATAGAAAAAAATGACAATAGCTTTGTTATCGTCCAAATATTTATGGACCTTTACTGTATGTACTCAAACAAAAACTTGCCATTTAAAAAGTAACAGCAAAACGGAATAGCAGTATAGCACATTTGCTTCAATGCAGTGATGCACTATATTACTATAGAGTCCAATTTTATTGCTGCATTACTCAGCATGTTGAAATTACAAAGTAATCCCAGTAAGAACTTTATCAGTGCAATCAAATAAATTTTGCAAGTGTGGCCAGATTTTGGATGAATCATGCATGAGTCAAGCGTGGATGGCACAAACACCACAGTCCCAATTATTGCCGATGTGCCAGCACACATTACATAAAATCCCATAATGGAACACAGCCTGCACTGACAGACAATCAGTGTACTCACTGCGTATTTTACGGAGTGATATATACTCTGAAATTATGTTTATTAAAAATTCGTGATGTCAGGTTACTATGCCACCTCAAACACAGACATTTGGGCAAGTAGAAGAAATACGAATATTCCGTTGAATTCCTTCTTTAACCAGCGAATAACTACATGCAGGGACACTCGCTCTGGGGAAAGCGTATTTCCTGAAATCAGCAATAATGTAAAGCAAACCATCACAACATGAGTTTGTTCATTACGTTGGCATCAAGAATTTTAACGACTATTTACACATTGCCAAGGAGCAAAACTTTGTTCTCTCATTTTTTCATAACACATAATCTTAAACCATTTATCCGTTGGTCAAAAATAAACGTATCTGTTGGTGGACGGATCCATTGCTGTTCAAAGTTAAATCGCACAGGCTCCCAAGTGAAAAAAAAAAACAGTTCCGAAAGATTGGGGAAATGATTTTACGGAAATCACGATGCGGAGCGTAGCCTGTTGCAGGTGTCAGGTGTAGGCTACAAGGAACAGTGGGAATTTAAGTGTCATCTTCATTTCCTTCGTTCATTAATTTATTTATTCTTTTTTTTTTTTTTTTTTTTTTTTTACTTAAAGCCAAGCGCATTTCTTACCAACTGACTAACTTATGGCAGGCTATTATTTCGATAATAGGCAATGAATTTGACACTGCGTCGGCATCCAATTTTAACATACAGTTTTGATCATACAATATAACCACTCCCGTCCTCGAAAGTGCTTATTTTGCCTATCGACAGAAAACCCTTAACATATTAAAGCACCGGTCGTGCTTAAGATTCAATTTCTCACATTTACGTAGTTGGGCTGCATTGGAAGCAGGCATCAGGGGTTAGTGATTTATACGCAGGAATTCCGTCCAGTGAAAACACTCCGCGTCTGGGCTGCGGACAGAAATACTCATTCATTCATTCATTTGTTTAAACACTTCATTTCCCCACGTTTAACTTTTTTTTTTTTTTTTTGCTTAATTCGCAATCATTTTTACGAAGGCGCTTAAAATTGCACTCCAGTTATTAGACTACAACTACCTACTGCCAATCTAAAAGATTTACCATATGTTATTAGGCAAGAAAACAGTTTTTACCTGGCCACTTCAATCCAGCTTCACGCGCGGTACTTCCCTGAATCCGGGGCTGAAATAGCCTACTATTATCCGGCAAATTAAAATAGTCTAAGGAGTGAGAGGGAAAACTGAGAAAAGGAGAGAGAGCTGAATCAAGTTAAATAAGATCAAATAAAACAACAAAGCTTGATCTTTTTTCAAGTCAGCTCGCTCGGGAGAGGAAAGCGAAGTATCCTTTGAAAGTCCGTCTGCTCACACGATCCAGGTTACAAGTAGGGAACTGGAGATCTCAGATTGACGAGTAATTAGCATTGTGACCAAGTTCATAACCAGCCTGTCTGGTACCTCCCCCATAGCTCCACCTTTTTAGAGTCAGAGTGAAGAAGTATTGTTGCATTTTTATTGTAGCCTACTGTATGACCGGGATGTTTCATTCAGCAGGGTAGTACAATAATGTCGTCGTAGTTTTGCCCAAAAGTAGGCCTAATTGATTGTGTCCGGTTTATAAACTATACCCGAATTTAATATTTTAAATTCGAGCTTTTCCGTCAGGTGATAGGGTTTTTTTTTTTTTTTTTTTTGATGCGTGCGGAAAATCGGCATTTAAAGGTAACTAAATAACTTGATAGCAAATTAATTATAATTTTCTATTTTAGTTGTCCTCTAACACGAAGGTTGCTGTCCTCTATTTGTGTCACGCTTAGGAATGCGTTTTATAATGGCAAGTAGCCTACCTTCTTCATGTTATGCTAACCATCTTCCATTTGGATAGAACTGGTGTTGAAAACAACAGTTTGCGTCAACATTTCAACCTGGCATTTTTTGTATGTTTTATGTCTTTTAAAGGTAAATTTTCAATTTTCCATTCTATCAGCTAGCTGATGATAACAATCACATATAGACATGTAGGATCTGCTACCCAGGGGTGCGTTTCCCAAAAGCGTAGTTGCTAACTTTCATGGTTCGTCCACGCACAGTCAATGGGTCCAACTATGTAAGTCTGTGATTTTGGGAAACGCACCCCTGAATAGCAGCATGAAGTAATGGACATTAAATTATAAGGTAAGTATACGTCTTTTATATAGGTAGCCACACAAATTTCAAATAAACTGGAGAGTGGTTGATCCGTTCCCAGTTGCACTCCTCTTCAATGGAATGAGCCCTCAAAACGTGCAAGGAAAATCTGACCCATTGTAATATGTTCGTTAAAATTAAAAGCACACCTTTACAGTCAAGCCTATAATCAGTTATAGTCTAGACAGATCTAGACTGCCAGAGCAGTGTATTGTGGGGAAAACAAATAGATTTTAATGTCAGAGCTGGGAGCGGGGGTTTGGGGGATGGGGGTGGTGGTGGTCGTAGTCGTAGTCAGGTGGGGGTGGGATGCGGGGTGGGCAGGTCTCTTGAATCTCTCCTGCTTTCTTTGTTTCGCTTATAATAATGTTGCCATAGGGTCATATGTTCCCATTAAAATACTTGATTTCTTCACATAGCTTTTCCCCAATTTCATATCCTTATTTATTTATTTCCTCTCCTACAGCAATCTTGAGCCTGCTGCCATTTATCTTGGTAAAACAGTAACCATTTTGACATTATCTTGATTTCAGGTAATTTGGATAATTTGATAAATTGCATCAAATTCTCAATAAGTACTTATTTCAGTATTACTCCATATGACAAGAGTGAATAACGATCTAATTAGTGAATCTAGCATTGATTCACTTTGGACAAGATCAGACACCTACTCTGTTATAAAAGATTGGTAAATAACAAAGTAAAATGGGATTACACTCATTTATATTACATCTACTTACCACTTGTATAGACACAAAAAAGAGGCGGTAGTTCTGCTCTTTTATGTAGGGCAGACTACAAGGTTTAGGTAGACATTTTATGCGTATTTTGTTGCTTTCCAGTTCCTAACGTGATTGACATTTGCCAGTATGCAATTTAATTTAATAGCAGCTGCAGCCTGGGCGAGATGCTGATTTTGGCAGGTACATTTTCTTGCTACAAACCTATTGATAGTCGGCTGGAGGCATCAGCAAGTTATTTCAAAATCATTTTCACTTCAGATAGTTTTGGATGGTCTGCAGTACCTGATATCCTGACTAAACATCTTGTAGTAACATTAAAAAACAATGTCATTTGAAGCAGAGTGTTATTGGAGAAGACAGCAGATGTTCAAACTGTACTCTGTCGGAAAAAGTACAACCTGGAGTTTTGACACTGAACAGGCATGTTTCTCCGCCAATTCATGAAGATCAGAAATGCCATTGCAAGCTAGGGTGTGCGTGTCCTTATTTTTGCAGCTTACGGCTGCCAGCATGAAGGAGAATGGGCTCCACCACTCTCCTGTGCAGGAGGCAGATGCTTTGTCGATCCATGCATCCATTCTCAATACCCACTTCTTCCTTACTAGGGTTGCGCGAGGAGCTGAAGCCTATCCCAGCTGACTTTGGGCAAAAGGCAGGGACCCACCCTGGACAGCTCGCCAATCCATCGCAGGGCGCACACATCATTCACTCTCACACTCATATCCATGGGCAATTTAGCGTCTCCTATTAGCCTGATGTGCATGTCTTTGGACAGTGAGAGAAAACCGGAGTACCCAGAGGAAAGCCACGCAAACACGGGGAGAACATGCAAACTCTGCACAGAAAGGCCCCAGGCCGGATTCAAAACCCATGACCCTTTTGCTGTGAGGTGGCAATGCCAACCACCTCTTTGTCAAAGTGCAAAATCACAGCCGCCTGTTCATGTCAGCATTTCTGCATCAGAACTTTTATTTTTTTATATAGGCTTATCATCAGTAATAATAAGCATATTATAGTATATGGCACCGTCTGTCTTTCTGTTTATCCCTTGTTTGCCTCTCGTAATTGCAAGGCGCCCAACAGTTCTTGTGGATTATTTCCAAATGACTTTACACTGCAGTCTTGCCATTTCGCAGATGCTCTTATCCAGGGTGACGTACGACACAGAGTTCATTTGAAGGGACACGGAGTGCAGAAAAGTAACATTTTGAATAACGAAATAAAATGTCTGTCGCTACTGTACATTATTTCATGGACAGCTCAAGGACACGTTTGGCTGTTATGTTAAATGCATAGCTTTGCATTCAAGGTAGAATGGCCTATTGCCAGCTTTTTCCTGATGGTGGAATATCTTTTTTGTACATTCATCCTCAAAATTATTCATACCCCATGGAAAATAACATTCTTTTTTTTAGATTCTTCATTTGTAAAAGCTATTATGTTGGTACTTCCTGTGTATCTTTTGTCTACTTGTTGCTATGCACAAATCCACATATGAGTTTGGTAAACTTCATTTGCACAATAATAGATATGGCCAAAAGTTATTTTTGCTCATGTTTAAAATTATTCATACCCCCGACAATAGCTCAACAAAAATGTCCTTTTTTGATAGTGCCCATTGTTCCAATGGAATAAATGTCATGGTTCTGGATGTTTGTGCGTGTGTTTTGGACTTTTCTTTGTGGCTCTCGTCCCAGGACGATATCGAATTCCATTTCAATCGGATTCTTTACCCAGCTGGCTGATTGAATTGGGGCGGCGCTTCCCCGGACTCTATATAAGCTGGATGTTCGCCGCGCCTCTTTGCTAGAGTGTCTGTTTGTAGCTACGCACGATAGCCGAAGAAATCTGTAGTCAGGATTTGTTTGACTTTCTGTCTTCTCGTTATTTGCTTCCTTGTTTTGGACTATTATACGTCCTTTGAAGCGCAAGCTCTTTCCGGTGGTCTGTATTATTCTCTGTGTTTGTATTGTTTCCTTGCTGCTCGTTTCCCTCTTGTCGCTGCTTCTAGCCTCCAAATTCTACCGGCCATTGCAATAAATACCTTTTTTGTTGACCAAATGTTAAACAATGATAACAAAATAGCATCTATCCAGAAGAGTATAAAAAGAGGAAGTGTGTTCTGGTCATTCTCAGTTTCTGATCATCATGGCCAAGAAGAAGGAGCTCAGTGAGGACCAACATCAACGTCTTGTGTGTGCCCGCAGTGAAGGAAAGGGTTACAAGGCCATTTCAAAGCAGTATGATGTGGCAACCGTCCAGAGCATAATCAACAAGCACAAGAGGTTCGACACTGTTAAAAACCTCAGTGGCCGTGGCAGGAAGTATAAGGTGTCCCCCAAATTTGCCAGGAAAATGTGCCGAGAGGTCAACAACAATCCCCGGACCACAACCAAGGCCCTAATTGAAAGGCTTGACCAGGCAGGGACGAAGTTGTCACGGTCCACCATCGAGCGAGTCTTGCACAGAGGAGGTCTCTATGGATGTAGGCCTCAGAAGACGCCACTGCTCAGGAAGAAACATCTGGAGGCTCGCCTGGCCTTTGCTAGAGGTCATCTGAAACAAGATCCCAGCTTTTGGTCAACCATCCTGTGGTCTGATGAGATGAAGTTGGAGTTATATGGCCATATGGATGCTCAATATGTCTGGAGGAAGAAAGGAGAAGCATCCAAGCCGAAGAACACTGTGCCCACCGTCAAGCATGGTGGTGGAAACATAATGCTATGGGGATGCTTCTCTTCCAGTGGCGCAGGGAACCTCGTCAAATGTCCAAGGAATCATGAGAAAGGAAGATTACATCAGGATCCTAGATGAAAACGTGAAGGAATCCACTGAGAAACTCCAGCTCGGCCACAACAAGTACCAGCAGGACAATGATCCGAAACATACCGCTAAGGTGGTGAAGAAATGGTTCAAGGACAATGACGTCAACGTCCTAGAATGGCCAAATCAGAGTCCTCACCTGAATCCAACCAGTCGGACCCAGCTTGAGGCTTTCGCCAAGGAAGAGTGGGCCAAAATCCCACAAGAGACATGCAGGAAGCTTGTAGACACGTACAAGAATTGTCTAGAAGCAGTCATAAAAAACAAAGGCTATGCTATTGACTATTAAAGAAAGACATTGAAATCAGTAAACCTAGGGTATGAATAATTTTGAACATGGCATTTTTTGAAAATCCATGAATAAAATACCCCTGAAATGAAGAATCTCTTGAATTGTGTATTGTTGTTATTCTTTCACTTGTTAGTCACATATAACTCATAAACAAACTTGACAAAATGCATTCATTTAATCACAAAAATAAAAAATCTCAAAAATTAACAAGGGTATGAATAATTTTGAGGACAACTGTATATATACAGTTTATTTCAGATACTAATGTCAGTGAGTTACACTTGGTCCTTATAGAGCATGGAAAATGATTATTAAAGATCACTGTGCACTTTTGAAGTCCGTGTATACTAGCAGGTCAGCTGTATAGGTCCGATGAAACTTTGTTTGACTGTCTGTGGAAGGTAGCAAGAAGGTAGTAAGCCCATTACTAAGATTCCAGGGCATGTGCAACAAAAGATGCATACAGTACAATATGGAGAAAAGTGTTCAGATGCAGGGGAGTATGATTGCATATTGATGTGTATGTCACTGAACTGCATGCCATTTTCTCTTATTCACATGTTGCGCCATGTATGCAATATGCAGCCCGGTGTTCATGGTAAATAGTAGGTGCGCTCCTTTTCCTACAGCCGGCGCAGAATCCGGCGAGAAGTGATGATGAGCGGCGAGGGCAGAGTGATTCTTTTAAATGGAGCGGAACATATCTGCGGCGGAGGAGGAAGTGTCACTTAACAAAACAGGATTTCTCAGAGCGATCTTTTACGGTTTTTGGCATGGAAGACGCTAGGCGGGAGATGAAACAACACGATGACTATTTATTTACAGAACGATAAAAACAGGGCACAAACAGGTTCATGGAGACAACAGGTAGACAACAGGTCATGAAGACAACACGGTAAACAAAGCTCATGAAGACAACATGGTAGACAACTTGGCAGACAAGGCTCATGATAACATGCAAGACAAGGCCCATGACATCAAAAGGTTCCATCTGCAGCCTTCCTCCAGCCTCTCCCAGATATAGGCAAGGGGGCGGGATAACAGGAACAAGGAACACTTGGGCAGCACATGAGGAGAAAAGCACATGATAACAAGACATGGGGAAACACTATGGAAACGCAGACTTAGACAAAGACTAATCAATTTAGCAATGACAAGCTCATTGAGAGTAATAAGCATGTTCATCATAGGAGTACCAAAACAAGATTAACGGAAAGCGGAGACGTGAAACTTTGAAAAGAATAGCACAGACATCTGAAAATAGCGAACGTGGGAACGTAAACCAGTCAATGCCCTAACTAATTTAGTAGGGGTTAGTAAATGCCTATCTAATAAAACAACCTCCCGTGCATTGTTAGTAAAGCGGTTAGTAATTATTACTAATAAAAAGTCAAACAATCACTCAAGCTTAGAGCAGGCCCAAATATAGAACAGCTGTGAAGGAAGTGAGGAAATACAAAAAGCCACTCCCGAAAGCGGTGATGAAGCACAAGACTAGGAGATAAGAAAAACATGAAATAGAACATGGACTGGAGAGGTGGAGTCAAGCTGGCAGACCAGACAGGAACTACTGAAATGAACAAACACAACATTACTAGAAACAAAGCAAATACACGAACAAGACACCGGCAAAACACAACAAGTCTATTAATTGCTGACAAATTAAGATCGCCACAGGGGGAAAAAAAATGATAGGCTACTACTCATCTGCTGGCTGCTCTGCTGTATGTCAATTATATTTATGGTATTTGCTCATTCAATTAATATCTTAATTTACTGTACTCTGCTATTTAGGGCGAAACTGTAATCGCAATATTATATGATTTAGGAATGTTTAGGGGAATATGCTCTTTCCACAAGTCAAAGTGTTTTGAAAGGACTGGCTTGATTCATTAATTTCAGAGTGCACTGTTAATGCTCCTCCCAGGAAATGTCTATGCCAGGGTGCAGGAAAGGAGACTCCGCCCGATTGCTGAACCTTGGATTCAGGAGGAGCGATGCAATTTCCATTCCGGCTGTGGAACGGTGGACCAAGTTTTCACCCTCGCAAGGATACTGGAGGGGTCATGGGAGTTTGCACATCCAGTCTACTTGATTGTGTTTTGTGGACTTGGAGAAGGCTTATGACTGTGTCTCATGAGGTATCCTGTGGGGGGTGCTGCGGGAGTATGGGCCTCCAGGGCCGTCAATTTGAGCCATTTGATCTCCTTACTGCCAAAGCCGGAGTTGTGTCCGCATTCTCTGCATTAAGTTGGACTCGTTCCAAGTTGGTGTTGAACTCTGCCAAGGGCGTGCCTTCTCACCTATTCTGTTCATGATTTTCATGGACAGGATATCGAGGCGCAGCTGAGGTTTGGAGGGTGTCCAGTTTGGTGGCCTCAGGATTACATCTCTGCTGTTTGCGGTGAGGATCAGCACCTCCAAATCTGAGGCCATGGTTCTTTCCCGGAAAAACGTGGATTGCCCACTTCAAGTGGGGGGTGAGTTGTCACCCCAAGTGGTGGAGTTCAAGTATCTTGGGGACTTGTTCATAAGTGAAGATAGGATGGAGCGTGAGATTGACAGGCGGATCGCTGCAGCGTCTGCAGTGAAGCGGATGTTGTACCAGTCCATTGTGGTGAGGAAGGAGCTGAGCATAAAAGCGAAGCTCTCAATTTACTGGTCAATCTACCTTCCAACTCTCACCTATGGTCACGAGCTTTGGGTGGTGACCGAAAGAATAAGATCACGAATACAAGCGGCCGAAATGAGCTTTCTCCGCGAGGTTGCAGTGCTGACCCTTAGAGATGGGGTGAGGAGCTCAGACATCCGAGAGCGGCTCAGAGTAGAACCGCTGCTCCTCCGCGTCGAGAGGAGTCAGTTGAGGTGGTTCGGGCATCTAGTCCGGATGCTTCCTGGACACCTCCCTTTAGAGGTTTTCCAGGCATGTCCAACTGGGAGGAGCCCTGAGGCAGACCCAGGACACGCCGGAGGGACTATATCTCCCGACTGGCCTGGGAACGGCTTGGGGTCCCCCGGGTACAGTTGGAGGAAGTGGCTGGGGAGGGGGGCGCCTGGGCCTCTCTGCTTAGTCTGTTTCCCCCGCGACCCGGCCCCGGATGAGCGGCAGAAAATGGACGAATGGATGGATTGTTAATTGGCACCACAAGACTTACCCTGCATTTGTAGTGCTTACATCGGCCATGTGCTGAAGGTAGGCGACACGCCACTGTCGCCGATTGAATTCAGCGGGGCATCCGCTGTATGCGGCGGCTGATTATTTTTTTTCTTCATTATGCATGCCTCATGAAGTTCAACCCCTCGTCCACATCATAGGGGGTAGTAACAGCGCGCTGTTTCCATGAAAGGTAAATGGACTGCAAATGGACTGCATTTTTATAGCGCTTTTCTAGTCATATGGTGAAAAATTAACAAACTTCAATGCTTTTTAATGGAGAAAAGGCATTTTTGGGGGTTTGGAGAGCTTTATGGAGACTATAGATATATAGATGCCCATCCCTGCCAATATTGATGGACTCATGCTAATTCCCACTTGAAAATCAATAATTGAAGACCAGTGTGCAAGAAGTACCGAAGTCACTAAATAGCACTTCTGTGATTTTGGAGGTCAAAATTTTCAAAACATGTTGCATATATATATATATATAAATAATACTACAATGTTAAAACAGCACATTAAAAAAAGTTTATATTTATATATGACTAAGCTACTTCTTGCACACAGGTCTTCAATTCATTTTGAGTTTCATGAATCAAAACAGTTGATTTGCAGTAAAAATATGATTATGATTTGACTGTGCGCATTTTTCTATGCCACTTTGGAAGCTACTTGGGGAGCCACTTGGAAAGCAATTCTGGGATCCACTTGTATAGCCATCTTATTTGGCTCATTGACAGTGGTTAATTCTGCATATCACACTCTGATATAGTATACTTGTGGTCAAGGCATTTTTGATCCCAGAAATGTATTGTTTTGACTCAAAGCCATTTTTCAATTCTGTTTTTTTTTTCTTACAATTTCGAGGCTGAATATAAATTGATGCGAGATCAGCGAGACACCAGGAGCGAGATGCAGGGGAACTGGGAGTTTATTAAAACAAAAGAAAACAGGCACGAGGGCCAACAGAAAACTTGGCCCAAAGGGTTGCAAAAATCCAACTAAGGTAAGTTTCACAGAGCTAAAAACTAAAAAGTCCAAACGACAAAAAACAAAAAACCACTGGAACCTCCAGGGAGAAAACCACGAACAGAAAAGAATAATCAGACTTGAATACAAACAACAAGAACTTGACTTGGCTAAAAGAAGACGTAAATACTGCACTGATATACAAAACACAAGGGCATGAAACACGATGAGACTCTGTCTGCCAGCCAACTTCCACCGACTCCAGATAAAGGGAGGAAAATCAGCACACATGAGGGGCAACACCTGGAGAAGAAACAAGGGGCAAGGCAAGATCATGAGACAAGGACAATGATAGGCTGACATGACTTGCTCATTAAGAAAATGGCGTGCTCAGCAAAGTACCAATGAAGCATGCAGATTGGAAGGAAGCATGAATGTTAAAACAGAAAAGCACAGCAAGATCTTGAAATAGCAAAGCAGGAATCATGACAATAAACTCCCTATCTAAATTAGTAGTATTAGTAATGTGCCTGTCTAAAATTACACCTCCGTGACTGTTAGTAAATGTTAGTAACTTAAAAACAGTTAATTGTCAATTAAGCTTAGGCAGCCCTGAATCCAGCACAGCACAGAAGGAAGGGGGAAATACCAAAAAGCCAACCAGAGCTCTGAAGTGTGAAAGCGAAGACATGGGGCGGAACACAGACAAGCGGTGGAGTGGCTGGGCAGACCTGGCAAAACACAACATGGAAAAGTAAAAACATGAACAATAAACATGAACTATGAAAAGTGAAATCTTCAGACAAGAAACTGTTAAAACCCAAAAATACTGTCCTGGCCAAAGGCCCAGGACCCTGGAACACAACAATTCATGAAGATTTCCTGTGTTTGCGGCCCTTATTCTGCACTAAAATAAGGAAAAGGGCCAGTTCATGAAAGGGGGACCAAAGTGTGACATGAAACCTGTTTTTTCAAATTCAAAATAAATTATAGTACTTGTCTTCCCATATTGTTGTAACCTTGTTGAAAGACATTACATATGCGGCAACGTAAATTAATCTCTTTTGGATAAAAAAATCACTTGGCTTGATCTGGCAGGTTGTGAACGTAATATGGACACCAACTGGACATTAGTTAGCATGTCTAATGATCTTTATAACAACTTTATAACACCTGTTTGCTTTATAGTACTCATTGTATACAAACAACAACAAAAAAAAAAACTGTTGTGTGCGCAATACAAATTTTATATCATTGGTCAAGAACCCTGGCCACCAAATCGAAATGTCGCCTGCTGGATCTGAACATGGAATTGCGCATGAATGACCTATATGGGCCAATGTCCTAAAATTATGAAATGTTAAATGTCCAAGAAAGTACTTATTGCTAAGAGAGTATGTTTTATCAACTTATACCCTTCCTGTATAGGTGCAGCACGTGTAACTTGGCTTGTTGACACAGATTATGAACTTAACATGGACACCAAAAATTTGCAGAGGGTGAGCTTCTTCGTTTCAAAATTACTTTTCAGCACACTGAAGAAGTTATTAAACTGCCTAAAAATAGGAATACTTATAACATTTATAATATGTATAACAGTGCAAATAGCGCATTTTTTTAATTAAACCTCACATTTTTCCCTTGGGGAACTACAACCCCAATTCTGAAATAGTTGGGACGAAGTGTAAATTGTGAATAAAATCAAAATGCAATGACTTTCAGATCACATGAGCCAATATGTTATTTACAATAGAACATAGATAACATTTCAAATGTTGAAACTGAGACATTTTACATTTTTATCCACAAAATGAGCTTATTCCAAATTTTCTGGCTGCAACAGGTATCAAAAAAGTTGGGACACAGGAAAAAAAGGGCTGAAAAAGCAATAACTATAAAAAAGAATCAGCTGAAAGAACATTTAGTAAGTAATTAAGTTAACTGGAATCAGGTGTGTAACATGATTGGCTATAAAAGGGATGTCTTAGAGAGTCTGAGTCTCTCAGAAGTAAAGATGGCCAGAGGCTCTCCAACCTGTGAAGGCTTGCATAAAAAAACTGTGGAATACTTTAAAAACAATGTTCCTCAATGTCAAATTGCAAAGGCTTTGAAGGTCTCATCATCGACAGTGCAAAACATCATCAAAAGATTCAGAGAAACTGGAAAAATCTCTGTGCATAAGGAACAAGGCCAAAGACCATCACTGGATGCCCGTGATCTTCGGGCCCTCAGACGCCACTGCATCACTCACCGGCATGATTCTGTCATTGACATTACTAAATGGGCCCAGGAATACTTCAAGAAACCACTGTCTGTAAACACAGTCTGCCGTGCCATCCACAGATGCCACCTAAAACTCTATCATGCAAAAAGGAAGCCATTGTTGAGCATGATCCAGAAGCGCCGCCGTATTCTGTGGGCCAAGGCTCATTTAAAATGGACTGTCGCAAAGTGGCAGAGTGTCCTGTGGTCAGACGAGTCCAAATATGACATTCTTGTTGGAAATCATGGGCGTCGTGTCCTCCGGGCTAAAAAGGAGAAAGACCACCCCCCCTGTTATCAGCGTTCAGTTCAAAAGCCAGCATCTCTGATGGTATGGGGATGCATTAGTGCATATGATGTGGGACACTTGCATGTTTTAAAAAGCACCATGAATGCTGAAAGGTATATAAAGGTTTTGGAGCAACATATGCTCCCCTCTAGACGACATCTATTCCAGGGAAGGCCTTGTGTATTTCAGCAGGACAATGCAAAACCACATACTGCAGCTATTACAACAGCATGGCTTCGTAGTAGAAGAGTCCGTGTGTTAATCTGGCCTGCCTGCAGTCCTGATCTTTCACCGATTGAGAACATTTGGCGCGTAATTAAACGAAAAGTCCGTCAAAGGAGACCCAAGACTCTCCAGCAGCTGGAAGCCTGTATTAAACAAGAGTGGAATGAAATTCCAATGGCTTAACTCAAGAAACTTGTCTCCTCAATGCCCAGACGCCTCCAATCTGTGTTAAAAAGAAGAGGGGACGCTACACCATGGTAAACAGGCCCCTGTCCCAACTTTTTTGAGACCTGCAGCAGCCATCAAATCGTCCCTTGAATAACAAAAGGTCGCAAGTGACATTCCTGATGAAACCTGTTTTTCTGCACCACAAAGTACTACAGCGGCTGTAGTTCTTTGTGGTGCAGAAAAACAGGTTTCATCAGGAATGTCACTTGCGACCTTTTGTTATTCATGGGACGAAATTTGAAATGAGCTCATTTTGTGAGTAAAATAGTAAAATTTCTCAGTATCAATATTTGCTATGTTATCTCTGTTCTATTGTGAATAAAATACTGGCTGGTGTGATTTGAAAGTCATTGCGTTTTGATTTCATTCACAATTTACACTTTGTCCCAACTATTTCGGAATTGGGGTTGTATATTTTGTGCGAACGTACAATCATGGGGTAAGTCGTCACAACCAAACATGCTTAGCTCACTATTAGTAGAAGTTGAGATGAATGATCCGCTTGGTATAGCCAGAATTCGGGCTTTGAATTACATAATTGAGGTCATTTAAAGCAAATTACATCATGCACTTTCATTCCATGACTGGCAAGGGCAATAATATATACTCAGTCAAAAAAGAAACTTCACACTCATAAATTTCTAAATATTTTCTTGAAACTTAATACAAGAGATATTATTATTATTATTAGGGGTAAATGCGTTGTCAAAGACATCATGACACACAGCAACTCCGACGTGCACAAGCATGCAGCACGTGCGAGCATACATCAAGGTAAAAGCATGTTTCCTCGTGTTCCTAGTCACGTGACCTTATGAGACACGTGCAATTGAGCCCACGTTAGCACGGTAGAGTGACATCTCGGAAAAACAAGTTCTTACAGTCAATTATCCGTTGATTTGCAATGCCACGACTGTCAAACATTCAACGTGAACGTGCCATTGGCATGCTGAATACGGAACGTCGGTCACTGGCGTTGCCAGGGTTATGGGATGCAGTCGACGGACTATCCATGATCTTCGGACACGTCTCCAACAAACTGGCACCACTGACGACACAAGCAGAAGACCGACAAATCGTCTTACATCATTTGCGTAGTCGATTTCTCACTGCAACGTCCACTAGGAATGAATTGTTTAGAGGTCGTGTGACTGCCCAAACCATACGTGTCGCCTGCGCACTGCTCGTCTCCATGCACGTCGGCCATATCGTGGACCAATTTTAACCCAGTTACACCGACGTCAACGGCTTCTCTGGGCACAACGACATCTGAGATGGACTCAGCGTGATTGGAATAGGGTCGTTTTTAGTGATGAATCCAGATTCACTTTGCACTTCGCTGATGGGAGAGTTAGAGTTTGGAGGAGACGCGGTGAACGCAACGCCCAGTGTTGTGTGCAGGAAGTGGACCGTTTTGGGGGCGGTAGTGTTATGGTTTGGGGTGCCTTTAATGGTCCTGCCCGTTCCCGACTGATGGTCGTTCAAGGAAACCTAACTGCTGCAGGATACAGAGATCAAGTGCTCATTCCAGAGCTTTTGCCATTCTTGGCAGCTTATAGCCCAGGTCTGACATTCCAACACGATAATGCCAGACCTCATACAGCCAATTTAACGCGGAATTTTCTTAGGAAAGCTGGCATCAATGTCATGGAGTGGCCCTCAAAGTCTCCCAACCTTAATCCCATAGAACATGTATGGGATGTGTTGGGCAGAAGACTCCGTCAAGAAAGGAACCCTCCACAGAATTTGCAGGAACTTGGTGCCATGTTGGTTCAATTATGGCGACGCATCCCCCAAGCTGTGTTCAGACGCATCATTCAATCCATGAGGAGGCGTTGCGTCGCCAGTTGTGAACGCTCATGGAGGGCATGGCGCTATTGAAATGCTTTCATCAAGTTGTAACTTACCATTTTTACTCTCTTACATTTCCGTAGCATTTCCGGTGGAACTGGTTACATTATGAACATGATTTTTATGGTACACCGTCCTTAATGGGTACAGAATGGAATTAAATCATTATTTAAAACCACTTTTCTTGTATGTTCAACTTATCGACCTCCAAACGAGTGTGAAGTTTCTTTTTTGACTGAGTATATTAAAGATTTTTGACAAGCACCGAAAAAACCTAATTCGTAAACACTATATTTTCTGGTGAATCATATTGGAATAGACTGAAATTGCAATAAAAAATAATATATTGAATTTATTAACTTATTTTAAAAATAAATCTATGACTCTATAAAAAATTGGTTTGATTTGAGATGTATGAAACTATTTCTGGTGCCAGCTCATCTCAGCCTTTTGGGAAATGTCAGTGCAATTGCTTTCCAGCCCAGCTGTGTTTCCTAAACAGTTGTTTTTTTTTTTTTCTTCCGTCTCCTCTCAGCCCTTGCCTGTCAGGACATGCAGGGGGTTCCATCTGTAAACTTCATTACAAAGAAAAGGCAGAGAAACAGGAAGGCAGTGGCATCTGTGAAATACCTAAAGTTTTACAGGGTTTATTGATAGTGTGAAAAAATATTGACTGAAAAGAGGAAAATTTTAGTTTCTCCACAGATCCCATGTGATATTATTTAATTTTGCTGATACTGGAAAACGTCATTCAAAATTAACTAATAATATGGGAGAACCAGCCTGAATGCATGAATGCAAAAATTATGTATATATCAGTGGCAGCTCGTGAACTGGCAACTGGGCAGGCTCAAAACAATCGCTTAAAATTAATGATTGGTCACAACCTGTTTTCAATCATTCATTAAAATTACCATCACAGAAACTCTGAAAACTTTCAACATTATCAGGTATGGCCAGTTTTCATTTATAACGCATACCTGTCAACTCTCATGCATTCGGTATGAGTTTAAGTGGCATATTTACGTTCCTCTGCTGTAGTCATTATTCAATCAACACAGGCTATGCAAGAGATTCTCGCGCAGAATTGAAGTCATTCTGCATGGAGGGGGTTGGAAGCAATGTAATTGCATAAAGACGTTTCAAATGATCTAATTTCATTTAACCGATCATGAAACACATGCATTGCTTCCAACCGCTGAGTAAAGAAAAGCATGAGAAGTCCGGCGTCCTAATTGGTATGTGTTATAAATGAAAACTGGCCACACCTGATAATGTTGAGAGTTTTCGGACTTTCTGTAATGGTAATTTAAATGAATGATTGAAAACAGGTTGTGACTAATCATTAATTTTAAGGGATTGTTTTGAGTCTCCCCAGTTGCCAGTTCACGAGCTGCCACTGGTATATATAGTGCCGTGAAAAAGTATTTGCCCCCTTCCTGATTTCTTATTTTTTTGCATATTTGTCACACTTAAATGTTTCAGATCATCAAACAGATTTTAATATTAGACAAAGATAATCCGAGTTAATGCAAAGTGCAGTTTTTAAATGATGATTTTATTTATTGGGGGAAAAAGCTATCCAAACCTACCTGGCCCTATGTGAAAAAGTAAATGCCCCCTAAACCTAATTACTGGTTGTGCTACCCTTGGCGACAACAACTGCAATCAAGCGTTTGCAATAACTGGCAATGAGTTTTTCACATCGCTTTGGAGGAATTTTGGCCCACTCTTCTATGCAGAATTGTTTCAATTCAGCCATATTGGGGGGTTTTTGAGCATGAACGGCCTGTTTAAGGTCATGCCACAGCTTCTCAATCAGATTAAAGTCCTGACTTTGAGTTGGCCACTCCAAAACCTTCATTTTGTTTTTTTTAAGCCATTCAAAGGTGAACTTGCTGGTGTGTTTCGGATCATTGTCCTGCTGCATAACCTAAGAGCGCTTAATCTTGAGATCACAAACTGATGGTCGGACATTGTCCTTCAGGATTTTCCGGTAGAGAGCAGAGTTCATGGTTCCATCAATTACAGCAAGTCGTCCAGGTCCTGAAGCAGCAAAGCAGCCCCAGACCATTACACAACCACCATCACAATGTTTGACTACTGGTCTGATGTTCTTTTTATAAAACGCTGCGTTAGTTTTACGCCAGATGTAACGGGATGCAGATCTTCGAAAAAGTTCAACTTTTGTCTGTCCACAGACTATTTTCCAAAAAGTCTTGGGGATCATCAAGATTTTTTTTTTGGCAAATGTGAGACAAGCCTTTCTGTTCTTTTTGCTCAGCAGTGGTTTTTGCCTAGGAACTCTCCCATGGATGCCATTTTTGCCCAGTCTCTTTCTTATTGTTGAATCATGAACACTGACTTTACCTGAGGCAAGTGAGGCCTGCAGTTCTTTAGATGTTGTTCTGGGTACTTTTGTGACCTCCTGGATGAGTCGTCCATGCGCTTTTGGAGTAATTTTGCTAGGCTGGTCACTCCTGGGGAGGTCCACCATTAATCCAAGTTTTCTCCATTTGTGGATAATGGCTCTCACCGTGGTTTGCCTTTGAAATGGCTTTGTAACCCTTTCCAAACTGATGGATGTCAGTGACTTTGTTTCTCATCGGTTCTTGAATTTTTTTAGATTGTGACATGGTGTGTTTCTTTTTGAGATCAGTCGAGGCCTGCTGCTGCTCCGGCTTCTCGGTGACCAGTAGTCCAGTCAGGGAGCAGCGGTCCAGTCCGTTCCCTTGGTGGCCAGCGGTCCAATCCTGCTCCTCGATGGCCAGCGGTCCAGTCTGAGTTTTCTGGCACTCCAGGAGTCATGTCTTGGGGTGGTACTGTAAGAGTTGGTCCTTACAGCCCCTCCCCTTTCACATTCTTGCGCTGCCACCTTAATAGGCTCCACCTGTGGCCTATTAAGGTGGAGGGTTCAGCAGAGTATTTAAGGTTGGCAGATGCCAGCCCTAATGACTCTGCATTCACTCTCCACAGCAGAGCTGCGACAATGTCAGCACTCACCGCTGCCTTGTGTCTGTTTTATTTGGAACCTCGATTCCTGTTTGTTTTGTCTTTCATGTTTTATTATTAAACCCTTTCCTTCTCCTCCAGCCTGGCATGTTGAGTCTGTTTTCTTTAGGCCTTTGGTCCTAGAGCCCGCCGGATTGCCTTTGGCATCCAGTTGGGACGAAACCATGACAGGCGGGGGGCGGGGTTACTTTTTCCACATAGGGCCAGGTAGGTTTGGAAGCTTTCTCTCTCTCTCTCTCTCTCTCTCTCTCTCTCTCTCTCTCTCTCTCTCTCCTCCATAAATGAAACCATCAAATGTTTAAGTGTGTCAAATATGAAAAATACCGGATTTGTGTTGCATGCAGAAAGTGTTGCATGGAGGAAGAAAACTTAATTTATGGATTTGTTTGGATTTCTTTGTATGTGTGGATTAATTGGGTTGTTACCGACATCTGGTAAATTTCATGTCAATAGCCCCATTAGAAATATATTTATTGTGAAAAATGTTGACACATTCAATACTTATTTTCCCCGCTGTATTTGCACTGTTTGACTGTTGAAGCAAATGTTTGTTGACCTGCTGTCTGTTTTTTTTGTCCATGTGTTTAGCTCGCTTACACTCAGAAACAAATGCGTGCCTCTGCTTCCTGCTGCGCTGCATCATTCTCTGCTGCTGCTATTAACATTGCAAAAAACTGCATCACTCCTGCCTGCTGCTAGTTAAACCCCACCTTCACTCCATAATCCACCACCTGTGGGTATTGAACCGGTGGGGGGGACATCCTGACACTCCCTGCTTTCGTCTTCTCAAGCTCTGTGAGCCTCAGGGTGTGGTAGCTTGGACAACAAACTGTCATTGCATTTATTAATACTGCAATGAACTGTTTACATGTGAGTTGGCTGACTGAACCACCAGAGTATCTAGGTTCGATCCTCTCTTGACAGACAATACTCACTCCAAGTTTGAAAAACTCTTACCATTTTTGATCTCTGGGGTTATTTCAAGTACGGGGCCTCATCAGTTAATGCCGTATAAATTCAGTTCTGTGCTCTAATCATAAGCAAGTTGTACTCGAGATGAGGCTTGTCAGCTGAAAAAGGAGGAGACACCGACTATCCCTTTAACCCTCAGGTGACCGAGTGGGGTCATTTACGACCCCAGGAATATATTTTTATGTACCGTCTTGATATCTTAACTCAGAAAAATGTTTCCCTCCATGAGTGTGTCAAGCGATTCATCTTACAACTTCTCATAGGTATTTAGAAGAATTGGACCATTGGTGTGGCAAGGATAATTGAAAGATGTGCAGGAGAGCTTTTCAAGTTGATAAAAGGGCAATCAGAGGCTGCATACCTCATCCAAAGCAAATTTTTATTATTTTCTAGTAGAGATATAATATCCATCAAATGACAAAAATAAATCACTTAATCTATTAATCCTGTTAATTGGGCCTATATGTCATATTTAATTTTAAAAAATTTTTTGGTGCTTAGTAATTTGCCTAGTTAAGATCAAATTTTATTGATTTGGTCCTTGGACAAAAATCTGCCCCTGTGTAAACTTTGGTGCAAATCACACCATTAGTCTTTGGGGTAAAGTTGGTGACAGACACACACACACACACACACACACACACACACACACACACACACACACACACACAACATAAATCCCTTAGCAGGGGTAAAAATTGCCGTAAATCATATTATTCTGGATCTGATAGGCAAGGTTTACAGCAAAACATAACAATTTAGTGAATAAAAGTTGACTATTACAATAATATCAATTCCCATAAGGTCGAAAAACATAATTTTCTGGGTCACGAATGACCTCGCACAAGTTTCCATTATTCTTGCCAGACAAAAGAAGTCAGTCAGAACTCTTAATGATGTTATATCATTTAATTATATCTGCCATACTAATATGAAGCTGGGTCGATATAATGAATGCAAAATAGGCACAAAAAAATATGTATTTTTACATAATACATTGTGGGGTCACCCCCACTTTGTCATTTTAGTCACTAAAAACACTTGGTCACTTGAGGGTTATATTAATAATTAGTCTTAACTGTTTTCAGGTTTTTGGTTTTTTTTTTCAATTGACATTACATGAAATACGGAAACATTGTGCTCTATCAGTTGTGGCCTGTTCTCAGTTACGTAAGACAAGAAATATAATGTGACATTTTGACACAAAATTGCCTTTCAATCATTCAGTTGTAGGGACCAGTTTCTAATCTTTGTTTTCTTTGTCATGATTTAAACAGTAACAGAGCACAGGTTTGATATGTAATGCAGTATGTGCTGAAAGCAAAGGTGGAAGTTTACAAGTAGTTTATCTTCTTTTTTGTAAAATTAATAAAGCATTTTTCTAAAATTAATTTACTAGCCTATTTAATGGATGCAATACGGTATTAAGGAAGAAGCTGTATTTTTATCTGCTGATGGATTTACCCATCATTCTCAATCAAGAAAAATTATTGAAAATAGGTCAGGACAAGTTATTAGTTTTGAGCCTTCTCTCAGTTCTCCTGATCAGCCATCGCTGGTGGACGCCAAACTTGAAGTTGGTGGGAGTAAAACTGTTGGTTCTTCAGGGGTTACAAGGAAAACTCAGCAGTAGCAGTGTAATGATCACTGTTTAATAGTATGCCTCAGTGCTTTAGTATGAGGGATACAATTTGCTGATTGAGTTATCAACAGGGAAATAATTTTCACTGGGCTAGTTGGTGTTGAATCATTTTTTTTCCAGCAGTACATTTAAAAACGGCATTTTGTGTTTAATCAGGTTGTCTTTTTCTGAAATTTGAAATTTAGTTTGTATATGTGAAACAAGTCTGACAAAAATGCAGTTCTGGTTGCGGGCAAATGCTATTTCATGGCAGTGTATACGTTAAAGTAAAAATTTCCTGTAAATTACACTATTTTTCTTTTCTGAAAGATAAAATAGTTAAAGCAAGAAAATGCTTAATAGGCCCAAATAAAAGCCAGGTCTGGAGATTTGTCTGTCATGATAAAATGTACTGTACTTTTACATCACATCTCACAAAAAACATTACTCTAACCAGGTCAGCCCTTTTTGCAATGCATTTTTTTTTAATTGAGAACAGGATGACAGAAGCAGGAAAAAACTGTACATATAACACTGACCTGTCAATGCGATGAGAGACGACAAGGAAGAGTTCCCTTCTGTGTTTTCATTTCTGTCTGCTGAGTTGTGCATACACATAATAAGGATCAAGCTACAGAGACTGACTCAGGACCACACACAGTCTAAATAATGTTTACCAAACTTTTTTAAAAAGCTGGGTATATTTCCTCACGGATAATTTATCCAAAACACCAAAACAGAACTTGAAATAACATTTAATTACTGTACATTTAAATAAATTACAAGGGACACTTTACAAATTCTGGAAATGTGTATAATCCCTTCAGACAGTGCACTTGACATATATGTGTTCACAAATTTCCTTCTGTAAATTAGGTTGTCGTGAAAATCTAAAAATGTTCTATTCCAAAAAGAAAGACTTTCAACAAAATGAATTCTTGCCTTTAAAGCCCTATGAGATGGATGGATTTCAGTGTCGGTTCAGATGGAATCCTTGTAAACTTAAATAACTTGGCATGAAAGTTACTGCATGAATTTGCAAGGGTATGACTGTGAAGTTAAGCTTTATTATCGGGAATGTGCTTCCAAGACTAATACTTTTATGTTGTATGATCACTTTTCTACTTTGATCCATCTCTGCAGTATGGAACAAGCAGGAAATACTCAGATCCCCCAATATCTAGCCTGGAAACAAAACGTGGTGGAAAGATGATAGGAGGATAGACAGACGCATGAAAAAGCAAATCTACACAGTAAGATCTGACCATATATTAAATTTTGTTGGGAAATATTGAGCAGTTTTGGAGTTCTGGCCGGAAGAGAATAGGATGGCTTGTATGTGGCCTGGAAACAAAATGCAGTGAGGGGACGGACAGGAGGGCAGATGGTGGTATGAAAAGGCACATCATGAAATTTCATGGAGAAATATTGAATGGGTAAGGAGTCTTGCCCTGGAAAAGAACAGGATGGCTGAAGTGTGGCCCAGAAACAAAACACAGTGGAGAGATGGACGGAGAGAAGTGTGTGACGGTACATCTACACAAAACGTGTATCCATATATGAACTAGAAGGGCATTCGGTAGAGCGCATACCTCCGCCATGCCACTTGTCTGTCCAATCGCGGTCAAAATCAATAGGGTTCGTCCCTGATGTACAAACCCCAATTCCAGTGAAGTTGGGAAGTTGTGTAAAACATGAATAAAAACAAAATGCAATGATTTGCAAATCTCATGAACCCACATTTTATTCACAATAGAACATAGACAACATATCAGATGTTGAAAGTGAGACATTTTACCATTTCATGAAAAATATTAGCTTATTTTGAATTTGATGGCAGCAACATATCTCAAAAAAGTTGGGACAAGGCAACAAAAGGCTGGAAAAGTAAAAGGTACTAATAAGAAACAGCTAGAGGAGTGTTTTACAACTAAGTAGGTTCATTGACAACAGGTCAGAAACATGACTGGGTATAAAAAGAGAATTTTAGAGAGGCAGAGTCTCTCAGAAGTAAATATGGGTAAAGGCTCACCAATCTGTGAAAAACTGAGTCTAACAATTTCAAAAAAATGTTCCTCAATGTAAAATTGCAAAGATTTGAATATCCCACCATTGACAGTACATACTATCATCAAAAGATTCAGAAAATCTGGAGAAATCTCTATGCGCAAGGGACAAGGCCGAAGATCAATATTGGATGCTCGTGATCTTTGGGCACTGCATTAAAAACAGGCATGATTCTGCACTGGAATTCACTGCAAGGGTTCAGGAAGACTTCCAGAAATCATTGTCTGTGAACACAGTTTGCCGTGCATTCCACAAATGCAAGTTAAATCTGTATCATGCGAAGAAGCCATATGTGTACATGATCCAGAAATGCTGTCATCTTCTCTGGGCCAAAGCTCATTTAAAATGGACTGAGGCAAAATGGAAAACTGTTCTGTGGTCAGATGAATCAAAATTTGAAATTCTTTTTGGAAAACACGGACACCGTGTCGTGCGGGTTAAGAGGAGAGGGACCATCCAGCTTGTTATCCGCGCTCAGTTCAAAAGCTTGCACCTCTGATGGTACGGGGTTGCATTCATGCCTAAGGCATGGACAGCTTACACATTTGGATAGGCTGAAATGCTGAAAAGTATGTAGAGGTTTTACAACAACGTCTCTTTCAAGGAAGGCCTTGCATATTTCAGCAAGACAATGCTAATCCACATGCTGCATCCATCACAACAGCATGGCTTCGCTGTAGAAGAGTTCGGGTGCTGAAATGGTCTGCCTGCAGTTCAGACCATTAACCAATAGAAAACATTTGGCGCATCATAAAATGGAAAAATCTGGCTAAGAAGACCCAGGACTGTTGAGCAGCTAGAATCCTACATCAGACAAGAGTGGAAAAACATCCCTCTTCCAAAACTCCAGCAATTGGTCTCCTCACTTTCCAGACATTCACAGACTGTTGTTAAAAGAAGAGGGGATGCTACACAATGGTAAACATGGCCCTGTCCCAACTTTTTTGAGATGTGTTGCTGCCATCAAATTCAAAATGAGCCAATATTTTTCATGAAATGGTAAAATGTCTCACTTTCAACATCTGATGTGTTGTCTATGTTCTAAAATTTAAAAAAAAATGTGGGTTAATGAGATTTGCAAATCATGCATACTGTTTTATTCACGTTTTACACAACATCCCAACTTCATTGGGGTCTGTAATAGCAACCCAGCCACAAAATTTCAGAGATATTCATTCATTACTTTTTGAGTTATCTTGTACACAAACAGACAGACAGACAAACCAACGCTGGCAAAAGCATAACCTCCTTGGCGGAGGTAAATATCAAACATTTCAGGAGTTATGGCCCAAAAAAGAACCATTACGGACAGATGGACGGAGGAACATGCTGAAGGACAACACGCATTCCTATATCCCCATCTACTTCTTGGCAAGGGATAATAAAGCTCTTTTTTGGTTCTTCTGGGATAAAAGGGAATGAAAGAATTAGCAGTTGTACACTGATGAAGCCCCAGAATCACAATATTAGTTAATCAGTAATGTAAAGAAAAAATAATGAATGGATAATTTTATAGAATTTGCTTGACCACTGTTGCTACCAATCATCATGTTTATTTATGAATTCCATGGATTCCGAGAAAATAAAAATAATCTTCTATTGACATTTAATTAGGATAACAGGAAGTATTTTCGATGTCTTGAACACCAAATTTTTTTTCAGATGTTGCAAATACAGTCGACTGAATAAGACTCAGGTCAACTGCATATTTTTCTTTAAGTGTTCCGTTATTCTTGAAATTTTTTCTATGAAAGTGTTGAAAATTAATCTTACAACCCCATTTCCACAAAAGTTGGGACACTGTGTAGAATGTTAATACAAAAGAATGCAATGATTTTCAAATCATTTAAATTTTAAATTTATTTGAAAATAGAACAAAGACAATATATATTAGATGTTGAAACATAGTTATTTTATTGTTTTTTGGAAAACTTGCTCATTTTGAATTTGATGCCAGCAACACGTTTCAAAAAAGTTGGCACAGGGGCATGTTTAACACTGCATTGCATCACATCTTCTTCAATCAACACTCATTTGGGAATGAAGGAGACCAGTTGCTTTAGTTTTGAAGGCAAAATGTTTTCCTATTCTTGCACAATAGAATTTCAGCTGCTCAATACTTTGCAGACTCGTTTGTCATTTTGATTAGTCAGACCAAAGGGCAGTTTTCCACTTTGCCTCAGTACATTTTAAGTGAGCTCGGTTCCAGAGAAGAAGGCAGCATTTCTGGATCCTGTTTATACAGCGCCCTCCATAATTATTGGCACCCCTGGTTAAGATGTGTTAAAAGCCTTAAAATAAATTCAATTTTTATTGCAGAAGCATACTCTCACACTGAAAATTGTAGAAAAATGTAACCTTCAACTCAAGTGAATTTTAAGGGAAAAAAAAAATCCCTGACTAAGAAATAATTATTTTTCATAAAATCACCTGTTCCACAATTATTGGCACCCCTAACAATTCCTCGGAAATAAATGAAATTGAAGTATTTATGTCATTTCTACAGTAGTTTACAAAGTTGATCAGAGTATCTAGGAACATTTAATTAGTAATTCATCACTTCCTGTTTCCCTGGGGTACAAATATGACATGACACAGAGGCCATTTCTCTTATCCACTCTTCAACATGGGAAAGACAAAGGAACACACCATTCAAATAAGGCAGATGTGTGTCGAGCCTTCACAAGTCAGGCAATGGCTACAAGAAAATAGCCACTCACCTGCACCTGCCCATATCTACTGTCAGAGGAATCATTAAGAAGTTTAAAACAACTGGAACAGTGGTAAACAAGCCTGGATGAGGACACAAGGTTATTTTGCCACCACGCACAGTGAGGAAGATGGTAAGAGAAATAAAAAGATCTCCAAAGCTCACTGTTAAAGAATTGCAACAAATGGTAGCATCTTGGGGTCACAAAGTCTCCAAAACAACCATCAGGTGCTATCTACATGCCAACAAGCTGTTTGGGAGGCATGCACGGAAAAAACCTTTTTCTCACTCACAATCATAAATGCAAACATCTGGAGTTAAGCTAAGCGGTACTGGGACTTCAACTGGGACCATGTGCTTTGGTCAGATGAGACCAAGATAGAGCTTTTTGCCAACAAACACTCTAAGTGTGTCTGGCGGAACACAAAAGATGAGTATGCAGAAAAGCACCTCATGCCTACTGTGAAGTATGCGAGAGGATCGGTGATGCTGTGGGCCTGTTTCTCTTCCAGAGGCCCTGGGAACCTTGTTAGGGTGCATGGCATCATGAACGCTTTGAAATACCAGGAAATTTTAAATCAAAATCTGGTGGCCTCTGCCCGAAAGCTGAAGATGGGTTGTCACTGGGTCTTTCAGCAAGCTAATGACACTAAACATGTGGCCAAATCTACACAGAAATGGTTCCCCAGACACAGAATCAAGCTCCTCCCATGGCCATCTCAGTCCCCAGACCTCAACCCCATTGAAAACCTGTGGAGTGAGCTGAAGAGGAGAGTGCAGAGGAGAGGACCCAGGTCGCTGGATGTTTTAGAGAGATGGTCAAAGAGGAATGGTCGAAGATCCCTCTTTCTGTATTCTCCCATCTTGTGAAACATTATAGCAGAAGATTGGGAGCTGTTTTGTTGGCAACAGGGGGTTGTACAAAGTATTAACATCAGGGGTGCTAATAATTGTGGCACACATGATTTGATGTAAAAGAATTATTTCTTAATGTGGGATTTTTTTTCCCACTGAATAAATGCACTTGAATTAAAGGTTGGATTTTCCTTTTTTTTCATTGTGGTCCTATATTATTTAGAAAAAAAACGAATTTATTAGAAGCTAAAGAACACATCTTAACCAGGGGTGCCAATAATTATGGAGGGCGCCATATATGGTTTAATCTCTACATGGCAGAGTTTTAACTTGCATCTGTGGATGCAGTGACAAACTGTATCTACTGACAGTGGTTTACAAAAGTGTTCCTGAGTCCATGCAGTTATTTCCACTACAGAATCCTGCCTGTTCTTAATGTTATGCTGCCTGAGGACCTGAAAATCACAGCCATTCAAAACTGGATTTTGGCCTTGTCCCGTGCGTAGAGATTTTTCTGGATTCCAGGAATCTTTTAATGATATTATGCACCATAGAGGATGGAATCCCCAAATTATTTGCAATTGTCAGTTGGAAACATTATTCTTAAATTGTTGAACTATTTCCACATGCAGTCTTTCATAGAGTGGTTAAGCCCTCACTATATTTACTTATGAAAAACTTTTTATACCCGATCATGTTACTGACCTGTCGCTAAATAATCTAATTTTTTGTGAGATGTTCTGCCAGTTGTCTTTTTTAAGCATCATACAACTTTTCTAGTCTTTTGTTGTCCCGTCCCAACTTTTTTTTCCCAACGCGTTGCTAGCATATAAAATTTTTCAATTTCAACATCTGATACCACTGTACTGTTTTCAAACAAATATAAAATTGAAAAGATTTGAAAATCATTGCATTTTTGTTTTTTATTAACAGCGTCCCAACTTTTTTGGAAATGAGATTGTATTAATAGTTTGACAGTCAAAATATTGGCTCGTATAATGACTAATTAGCCTTTTAATTGTCACTACCCTCACGTTGACGCAAGCCAGTAAAGCTCCAATTGCTATCAAAAGCAGAGAATCATGCATTTTATGCATGCATTGAGAACATTTGACTACTCCTGATTCATTAGAAACCCTCACAAGGTCATTTCTCCGCGAATGTTTATAATATCTTGAGATAGAGGCACTATGTATACTCACATGATAATGTTTTATCGGGGTTTTAACATTTCGGACATCAAATACTGTACATGCTGAAACATAGAAATTACGGCATTCAGGCAAATGTAGACAAATGGAGATTCAGGGCTAAAATGACAAAAACAGGAATAGAGATATTGTTTGTTTTGGAAGTCATAGACAGAGATCCTGAACCTCTTTTACAAATTCATAGGGTCCCATACTAAGGTTAGGATAAAATTCTGAACTTCAGCATTTCCACTTTACCAAAGGACTAAATTAATAACATTAACAAATATTTAAAAAATTTTAGACTTACTTCCTCTCAAATGTCTTTTTATCCAAAGCAACATGCAGGCCAGGAACAAGATCACAACCTTTGTAGGCTATTGTTAGAGCAATGAATGACCAACTAAATGCTACTGCAGGCCAACAGTCATTGCGTGGAACAGATGTTTCAGATGAATGCATTGATTAGTGCACCAGGTTTTACATCTTAGAAGCGTTAGCCTTATGTGTTCAATACTAGTAGAAGTAAAAATGAAAAGTTTGGAGATCTCAACATTCTTTACAGTACCAGTAGCTTTTCAGAGTCAGCTGACTCTTGTCAGCAGAACAGATTGATGCTTATTCCATGGTGGTGTAATACAGGAAGAGATGTTTCCAAAGAATTCAGCTAAAATATAATTTTGCAAAAATTAACCCTGTCAATGCTCATTGGTCCTTGTGCAAAATGTGTATTATATGAGCCAGGAGGTCTGAGGAAAATGAATTTGGATTAACTCATACATAAGTTAAAGGTTCCAGCCTAAAAAAAGATTAGTTATTTTCTTCATGTAGCTCCCCCTATTGGTTGTTTTTAATATTAAAATGATCTAATAATTTATTATCTTATTAATATTGTCTAATGTTAATTTGATTATCTGAAGCATTTAAGCATGAAAAATATGCAAAAATAGAAGAAATCAGGAACAGGGCAAATGCTTTTTCAATTTTTTTTCCTTGCACTTTTCCTATTTGTATTTATGGACTGTATGTATTGTGGTGACTTGTAGTTTATTTGTATTAAGGGCAATACAGTCCCTTCTATATTTATTAGAATTCCAGGTAAAGATGAGAAAACAATATTACATTAATTTCACGTTTTGGTGAATCTGCTTGATCTTGCACTGGAAGAAACAAAATGATAGACACCTTTAATAAAAACATATGTGCCCCAATTATAGGCATCTATGCATTTTGTATTTTGTGCAACCTCCTTATGCCAATATAACAGCACAGAGTCTGTACGTAACATCTTATAAGGTTGGGGAATTACAGAGCTGGGAATTTGAGACAATTCCTCTTGAATCTCTCCAAATCATCCAGGATCCTTTGTCTTCTCTTGTGTTCCCAGCTCTTCAGCTCACCCACAGATTTTCAATAGCCTTTAGGGTAGAGGACTGAGATGGCCATCACAGAAGCTAGATTTTGAGTTCAGTGACCCATTTTGTTGTTGATCTAAACGCATGTTTTGGATCACTGTGCTGCTGAAGATCCAAAAATGACCCAGATTCAAATCCTCGCCAAAGGCAGCCAGACATGGGGCTGGATTTTATCGCATGACCTCAGTCTGACGGAACACGCACAGACCAATAACTACACCTATTCCTATTTTCTTCTAGCCTGAGAAGGACTACCTGGAATTTTTCCTACTATGCTATAGGAAGCATCAATATATTGAAAATCTTGTGCTGGCAATTTGAAAATGACCAGTTGCTACATGAGACAAAACAGGCTGAACATACAGTAAATATTTAAAAAATCACCAAAAAAAAAAAAAAAGATGTACTCTCGCAGAACTTGGAAAAATAGGGATAAGCTATCCTATACAAAGAACAATTTGAATTAAAATGATGCTAATTAAAACTTAATCACAAAAATATGAGCCTGCAAGTGGTTAATAGATTTTGGCCTAATTAAGCAAAATTTGACAAATTTGCATTCCATTCAGACAGCTAAATCTCAGAAATTAACCATTCAAATTTGACAAATGAGGTATCATACTGTTTCTTACTACATGCTCTGA
Source organism: Gymnothorax javanicus (assembly GCA_029692085.1). NCBI lineage: Eukaryota > Metazoa > Chordata > Actinopteri > Anguilliformes > Muraenidae > Gymnothorax > Gymnothorax javanicus. The sequence goes on from CM056200.1 coordinate 112,400,140, forward strand.
AAGAAAACAGGAAAGAGAAATTAAATTGAGATACAGTACTTCAAAAATTCACTGTGATACAGTGGCGTAACAATTGGGAATGCAAAGAGTGCAACGGCACTGGGGCCCGGCGGCAGGGGGGACCACTGATGGGCACTTCCGGGCCCTAACACGCGACAGAATGGGTGCTTTCATACTGTTAAAATTCTCACATGGACCTCAACCCATTGGTAATAATTTAGCAAGTTAAGAGGTCCATTGTGCTACTAGATATTTATACCACTGCAACTGCATTCATTTCTCAGTCATGGTGCTGACAAGTCGATGTCATCATGGTACCTTCATTATTTTAACTAAACAAAAGTCGTTATAACATGAAATAATTTAGATTTCTTTTTGGAAAATGCTTCATAAAACAAACAATGATAAGTTTATTCTGCTGTTGAAATCATCATTGAGACAGCAAGTGTTTCTGGGTAATGTACAACATTCCATAGACCACCCACGTGACGATGTCACGGTCCGATCGTTTAATCCAAGGACAGTCTGTGGTTTAATCTTGCATGCAAGATAGGCTGCAAACGAAGTATTTATGCAGGAAGCGGCAAGAGCGTAAGGAGCAGGAGGAAAGGTTGGCCAAGATGCCGAAATTAAGCACATTTGGTTTCATAGCTAAAAGAGGCTTTAAAGCCGCTCTCCCCTTTTCTGCATGAGTGTGAGCACAGATCAACTGTTTTTACGATGTCCACTCACTCGCTGATTATTGTTCCCACAATTCCGTGCTGTTCACAAAATTTCAGATCATCCCAATAAAGTTATGTTAATGTGTTGTCCATTTACTCATTATGCCTTATTGTTCTTGATGATGACCATTATTAAGATAATAATTTTAAGATAATAATGTTAAGAAATAAATAGGAAACTTTACATTATAGAATGAAATAGTGTAGTAACCCTTAGTGTGTGTTGTAGCCGACGTAGGCCCTGTAAAAGTTCAAGAAACGTTGTACAGAACTAAACTAAATACATTCGTTCACGACGAAGAAATCCGAAGGGTTGCTCCATGTCGACAGGTCCACTCGTGTGTGGCGTTGTGCTACTATTGTAACCTCTATGTATGCTGCACCTTGTAGGCAGGAGCCTAATCCAGTAATACCATGAATAGGGTAATAATTGCTTTCATAAGTTAGATAACGACATTTTGCTACAACAAAAACAGCATGAAAATAAATCATAAAATGGATGTTCCATCATATGCATACCATGAATGATTCGTTCAAATACAGTACTATGTAAATGAACTACGAAGTTAATAATTATGAATAGGCTATTCTTCCAGTAATCTTTACTTTTACCGTATTTAGCTACTACACCTATTCAAACTAACGTCAGTGTAGCAGAGAAAATTTAGAAAAATGCATCAACTGATTAGTCAAATTTGAAGGTGTAGTTGTATGGTGGCAGCTATGCCAGTTTCAGGATGCTTCCACACTGATGATTTCTAAACCGTGATTGCTTTGTTATTGGATGCACCTGTTGAACTTTTAATTGTCCTCCTATTCTGAATTGTTTGACTCTGATGAAGACGCGGTAGCGTCGAAACACGTTATGTCCTTTTGTTTGCACCATAAAAGGCTATTTCTTGTTAATGGTGTGCTCCAGTTTTTTCCCTTTTTCATGATTTCTAAAATGTGTTTCTACAGTCATTGCTGGTATGATGGCGCCATGATGGACAGCAGAGCGGCAAGTGAATAGCCTGCATCATATGATCATTAATGTAACGACTTTAGTAATTTACATTAATGGTATTTTACCTTAAATAGATTTTATTTACTGTGGTTATATGAATGTAATTTATGGCAGTGTTAGATTGCTGGAGACGATAATACCGGAGCGCGCCTCCTTTTGTGTGCAGCAAGCCAGAGCAATAAGTGTTCTTTTGAGCACAGTAAGAATGTTTTTTAAAAGGCTAAACACCAAAAAATATGAATTGAAGAGGAATATCTCAATAGATAAAAATATGTGAATTTTGAAAATCATTACATCTATATTTTGGCCACTTTACACATTCTGGAGTTATTGGAAATGTTTGGATCACGAGTCGGACACAATCCTTCGCAGCCACAAATCTAATTCCACTGATAATTTTTGTCTTGCCTAATCTTTATCTGCAACAGTGCAGAACTACTGGGTTTGAACAGAAAGAATAGACATGCAAAAAAAAGTATGTAAAAAGGCTGCACAGATTTCAAAATGTTGATGTAAAATTAGAATTTGGACGGAAGCATCATGAATGAGGCTTTGAGCTATTTGGTATAGCCCCTTGGGGCAGATAATAAGTTCTTTTCAGAAGACCCCCCAAAATTTTCTGTTCAGGCATCAGGGGGCTCTTGTGTCAATCAAGGGGTCTCAATTTCACCATTAAGCATGTTGGTTCATTCCATCTTGTGAGTTTTCGCTATCATTAGTGATAGCTTGCTAGATAGCTTGGCTGCTGCTCTGTGCTTTGCTCCATGCTGCCACTCTGTGCTTGACTCTTTCGAGTCACATTAAGGGTGAGAGTTGAAGTAAAGATGCTTGTTTTAAAGGAGCTCTGTCACGATTATTGTGCATGCTCAGAACTTACATCCCTAGAAAGTGAATCTGCTTGACTGCAAGTCATAATCTGATTCCATCCTAGTTTTCGTTTTGCATTGTATTTATATGCTTTAGTTACTCCAGCATTAAGCTTTTTATATTAAGCTATTTCTATGGAAATTCAAGTATTCAAAGTGCTGTAGCCAAGGAATATGAAGAATGTAAGCTGTTTGCCATCACCAATAATCATAGAATAAGAGAAATACCTTTGAGATTTTGACTAGTAGTTGAGCGGATTTACTTTGTTCAAAGTCGTGAGCATGCGCTGTAATCGTGACATGACATATCTGAAAGGAAAGAAGATTTTCAAGGGTTTTTGCTGATATGAACTCATGTTTAAACAAAGAGAGGAGTAGGGATCGGGTCCTTTGTGGACTGGTGGCAGACGGGGGCGGAGGCCCTGGTGTTCTGGGCCCTGGTCATGGAAATTGGCCCTTGGTACATGGAACGTCACCACACTGGTGGGGAAGGAGCCAGAGCTTGTGCGGGAGGTTGAATGGTACCGGCTAGATATAGTCAGACTCACCTCTATGCACACTTTTGACTCTGGAACCAAACTCCTCAATAAGGGCTGGACTCTCTCCTGTTCTGAAATTGCTCAAGATGAAAGGTGGCGGGTAGGGGTTGGGATACTTATATCTCCGCGGCTGGGCACTGCTGTGTTGGAGTTCACCCCAATGAATGAGGGGGTCTCTGCAATGCGCTTGTGGGTTGCAGGGGGGAATATTCTGACTGTTGTTTGTGCTTATGCACCAAACGGCACTGCGGAGTATCCAGCCTTCTTGGAGTCCCTAGGCAGGGTCCTGGAAAAGGTTCCAACTGGGGATTCCATAGTTGAGCTGAGAAACTTCAATGCTTATGTGGGCAATGATGGAGACACTTGGAGGAGAGTGATTGAGAGGAATGGCCTCCCTGACCTGAACCTGAGTGGTGTTTTGTTATTGGATTTCTGTGCTAGTCATGAATTATCTATAACAAACGGCATGTTCGAGCAAAAGGTTGTTCATAAGTGTATTTAGTACCAGAACACCCTTAACCAAAGGTCGATGAACAATTCTGTAATTGTGTCATCAGATCTGCGGCAGTTTGTTTTGGACACTTGGGTGAAGAAAGAGGCAGAGCTGTCAACTGATCACCACCTGTTGGTGAGCTAGATTAGATGGCAGGGAAGGCTATCAGACAGACTTAGTAAACCTAAACGTGTTGTTAGGGTTGACTGGGAAAGTTTCGCAGAGGATCCTTTCTGGACGATTTTCAACTTGCACCTCCTAAAGAGCTTTTCCTATATCCCAGGGGAGAGTGGGGACATGGAGCCTGAGAGGACCTTGTTCAAAGTCTCCATTATGGAAGTGGCAGCCATGAGTTGTGGCCTGAATGTTGTTGGTGCCAGTTGTGGCTGGACACCAGCCTGTCAAGCTGAAGAAGGAGCTCGCCTTTTTGCTGGACACCAGCAACAGGTGAGGGGAGGCTGTCAAGCTGAAGAAAGGTGATCACAGAAGCAAAAACTCGGGCTTGGGAGGCGTTCGGGGAAGCTCTGGAGAGGGACTTGTGGGTGGCCTCAAGAGGTTCTGGCAAACCGTCAGACAACTAAGAAAGGAGAGGCAGGGCTTTGCCCTTGCTGTTTTCAGCAAGGGCGGGGAACTGCTGACCTTGACTGGAGATATTGTTTAGCGGCCGAAGGAGCACTTTGAGGAACTTCTGAATCTGACAGACACACCCTCCTTTGAGGAGGCAGGGGGACGGAGGACTCAGGGGAGTCATTGCCCATTTCCCTGGTGGAAGCCACTGAGGCGATCAAGAAGCTCCACAGTGGCAAGTCACTGGGGATGGGCAAAATTCCCTCTGAGATGCTTAAGGTTTTGGATGTGTTGGGCAGTCATGCAGGGTTCTGCCCAGGATGCTCGGAGTGCTGGTCGGAGAATTGTTTGTGTGCGAGCGTGTGAGCTGGAAAATTTTTGCGTCAATTCGAAAGCAGATATTGCCTCTGAGTCACCAGATTACTGTGTTTCTTTGATGTGCTCCTCAGTGCGTAGCGAGATGCCTCTAATTTTCATAGATAGATGCCATATTCATAAACTTGCTTTTTCTATTTTGTATCCAAATACTTTTAGTTAAATTTCTGAATTTGACTTAACAACTGTCATTTGTTTCAAACATTTCTTCAGTGGCGCCCATTGGACTGAGAACAAGGAGGGCGATAAACGTCTTTAAACTGCTTATTAGTCTTTATCTGTTTCAGTCATTTTTCTTGATAAAAGATACTTTAACTCTCCCTTCTCAGGTGTAGCTAATTGTCTTCGTTAAGACGAGAGATAAAACACGTCAACTGAAGGCAAAAAGTGCGCATTTCTTGCTTTGTAAGATGTGGCAAAAGTTAACGCGGAAAATCCACAGTAGGTTTTCTTTCATGAAGGGTTACCTATCAAGGCACGTGAGTTAAACATTTTTATTGAATTTATTATTCACTCGCCTTGCCATTTTAAAAGGGACACTGTGTACTTAACTGCTAATGGATTTTTCATATTGTTGGAAAATGTGTTAACCAATGATTAAAAACAATGATTAAAATCGGGTCAATAATCTCATCCGTTTCAAGGTATGTTTTCCGCCCCCTCGGTTTTCCGTCCACCAACCGCCACTGTTATTAAACACTGATAGATTAACATGTAAAGAATGTTACTGTCCTCGACAGAGATTTCAGTTTTGCTGTTGTTTATATAAAAAGAAAACTTTTCTCTCGACATGCAAAGTACAGTGCTACAGAAATCAATCACCCTGCCCGATTATAATTGCCTGTCTTTCATTAGATTGAGACAACCGCACCGATCATTTCCCCACAGCCTCAGATTCAATTTCCCCATGAATACCCAGCACACGCGGGCTCGGATGGCACTTGGTGTTTCCATCACTGTTGGGCAGGTTTTTCAGTATCATTGAAGACCAGCGCAGACGGGGCGTGGGTCGAAAACGAAAGTTCGCTATTCTGACAATAACAAGAAGGGGGGAGCATATTTAGGGTCATTTATGTTTTGTTTCTAGCAACTGGATGCATTCATTTTAACTGATCTTTGAAAAAAATAGTGCCGGTCGGGAAAAGCACTAATTTCACTGGGTGGTGAAATTATTCTTATTTTTTTCTCCAAACGATATATCAGTGGGGACTATTTAGAGGCTCCTGATTGGCTCTGGTGTGCATGTTGGTTTACTTTATTACCATTTATTATCTGGATGAAAACAATGTATAACAGTCAGTGGCGTAACGTAAACCACGTGGGCCCGAGTGCAGGCCTAACAACACGGGCCCCCTTATTAAAATTCTGCTCCGCTTCTTTGCTTGTTTTACAAGGATGATGATCTTTCATCTTGGCATGTATCCTGCGCCCGTAGCTTTTATCGGGCCTACGTGGGCTACAACACACACTAAAGGTTACTACACTATTTCATTCTATAATATAAAGTTTCCTATTTATTTCTTAACATTATTTTCTTAAAATTATTATCTTAATAATGGTCATCATCAAGAACAATCAGGCATAATGAGTAAATGAACGACACATTAACATAACTTTATTGGGATGATCTGAAATTTTGTGAACAGCAAGGAATTGTTGGAACAATAATCAGCGAGCGAGTGGACATCGTAAAAACAGTTGATCTGTGCTCACACTCAGGCAGAAAAGGGGAGAGCGGCTTTTAAGACTCTTTTAGCTATGAAACCAAATGTGCGTAATTTCGGCACCTTGGCCAACCTTTCCTCCTGCTCCTTACGCTCTTGCCGCTTCCCGCATAAATACTTCGTTTGTAGCTTATCTTGCATGCAAGATTAAACCATAGACTGTCCTTGGATTAAACGATCGGACCGTGACATCGTCACGTGGGTGGTCTATGGAATGTTGTACCCAGAAACACTTGCTGTCTCAATGATGATATCAACAGCAGAATAAACTTATCATTGTTTGTTTTATGAAGCATTTTCCAAAAAGAAATTAAATTATTTCATGTTATAACGACTTTATTCAGTTAAAATGATGAATGTACCATGATGACATCGACTTGCAAGCTCCATGACTGAGAAATGAATGCAGTTGCAGTGGTATAAATATGTAGTAGCACAGCTTGAAGAATTTGAGATGGACTACTAATAATGGATGAAGGTTACTATGAGAATTTCAACAGTGTAAAGTATCTATGCTGTTGTTTAATGGGGCCCGGATGTGCCCATCAGTGGGCCCGCCCTACCGCTGGGCCCCAGTGCCATTGCACTCCCTGCACTCCACATTGTTATGCCACTGATAACAGTCAATCAGCTTCTTAGGAGGGCATGCACACTCTAAGGGAGGCAATGGCCCTCCTATGTTGGTCACTTTCTACATGATTACACCCACACCATGTTACAAGGCAGTCTTGCCACCAAGCTCAGAGCTGAAAAAAATGAGGTTATAAAAAACTGTCTATCAAGGTGGACTAACTTAATGGCTTGCTCATTGCTTATGTCATGATTGCTAGACTGCCTTATACTGCTGTGTAAGCGATTGCATATTATGTTACTCTTCAGAATATACAGCGCCCTCCATAATTATTGGCACCCCTGGTTAAGATGTGTTCTTTAGCTTCTAATAAATTCAGTTTTTTTTCTAAATAATACAGGACCACAATGAAAAAAAGAGGAAAATCCAACCTTTAATTCAAGTGCATTTATTCAGTGGGAAAAAAATCCCACATTAAGAAATAATTCTTTTACGTCAAATCATGTGTGCCACAATAATTAGCATCCCTGATGTTAATACTTTGTACAACCCCCTTTTGCCAACAAAACAGCACCTAATCTTCTCCTATAATGTTTCACAAGATGGGAGAATACAGAAAGAGGGATCGTCGACCATTCCTCTTTGCACAATCTCTCTAAATCATCCAGTGGCCTGGGTCCTCTCCTCTGCACTCTCCTCTTCAGCTCACTCCACAGGTTTTCAATGGGGTTGAGGTCTGGGGACTGAGATGGCCATGGGAGGAGCTTGATTCTGTGTCTGGTGAACCATTTCTGTGTAGATTTGGCCACATGTTTAGGGTCATTATCTTGCTGAAAGACCCAGTGACGACCCATCTTCAGCTTTCGGGCAGAGGCCACCAGATTTTGATTTAAAATGTCCTGGTATTTCAAAGCGTTCATGCCCACAGCATCACCGATCCTCCCCCATACTTCACAGTGGGCATGAGGTGCTTTTCTGCATACTCATCTTTTGTGTTCCGCCAGACCCACTTAGAGTGTTTGTTGCCAAAAAGCTCTATCTTGGTCTCATCTGACCAAAGCACATGGTCACAGTTGAAGTCCCAGTACCACTTAGCGAACTCCAGACGTTTGCGTTTATGATTGTGAGTGAGAAAAGGTTTTTTCCGTGCATGTCCCCAAACAGCTTGTTGGCATGTAGATAGCGCCTAATGGTTGTTTTGGAGACTTTGTGACCCCAAGATGCTACCATTTGTTGCAATTCTTTAACAGTGAGCTTTGGAGCACTTTTTATTTCTCTTACCATCCTCCTTACTGTGCATGCTGGCAAAATAACATTGCGTCCTCGTCCAGGCTTGTTTACCACTGTTCCAGTTGTTTTAAACTTCTTAATGATTCCTCTGACAGTAGATATGGGCAGGTGCAGGCGAGTGGCTATTTTCTTGTAGCCATTGCCTGACTTGAAGGAAGGTCGACACACATCTGCCTTACTTGAATGGTGTGTTCCTTTGTCTTTCCCATGTTGAAGAGTGGATAAGAGAAATGGCCTCTGTGTCACGCCATATTTATACCCCAGGAAACAGGAAGTGATGAATTACTAATTAAATGTTCCTAGATACTCTGATCAACTTTGTAAACTACTGTAGAAATGACAGAAATACTTCAATTACATTTATTTCCTAGGAATTGTTAGGGGTGCCAATAATTGTGGAACAGGTGATTTTATGAAAAATAATTATTTCTTAGGATTTTTTTTTTTTCCCTTAAAATTCACTTGAGTTGAAGGTTACATTTTTCTACAATTTTCAGTGTGAGAGTATGCTTCTGCAATAAAAATTGAATTTATTTTAAGGCTTTTAACACATCTTAACCAGGGGTGCCAATAATTATGGAGGGCGCTATATAGCCATCTAGCTAGCTAGGGAGCTTTAACTTGCAAAGGAAAATCTTTGTAAATAATCATCATATTTAAGCAATATGATTTGGTTTTTGCCCAAACTTAACTACTTAAGTTAGCTGTAATAGACTTATCCGATATATCTGATATGAACTTTTGATATATTTTACAGCGCTTTTGTGCGTCCCAAACTTTCAGGTTTCTTAGACTTATGCTAGCAAGCTAGCTCAAGAGCAATCAATGTGACAGCTAGCTAGCAAAGTCAAGGTAAAAGCGAAATCACTTTGCTTAAATATGACAATTATTTTCAAAGATTTTCCTCAGCTAATGTCAGCTACCTAGGAAGATGGCAATGTAACGTGAAGAGAAACATAATACACATCACGTACATAGCAGTATAACACTGCCAAAACCAGCGGTGAAATGAAATGACTGAACAAAACTGTCTGCTTGTTGTTCAGTTGCTTGGCTAAAGACGAGAGGGACCATCCGCCTTCGAATCATACTTGGTGTGAGAGGAGACGCTGACTGCGTAGGGTTGGACATTTCTCATCGGCTGTAACGAACTGATTGAGGTTTTAGTAATGAGTGCTTGCTCTGTATGCATTGTGAAACTGTGAGTTGCAGTTTCTCCTAAACTGTCAGTGAAAGGTAGACAAACAGCCAGCTAGCTAGTTAGCTAGCAAATTCCGATGTGTCATATTCATGCAGTTAATGACTTTGTTTGACAGTGCGGCGAACACTCAATCTATATTATGGCACCACTTACCTTCCAAACCGACTGTGACAGCTGCGCCCGCTTGGCTGAGAAGATCGCCGAGCTGGAAAGAAGGATATCCAATTTATATCAGATCCGTGAAGCTGAGCTTCATATGGACACCATCATCCTCGCTTCAGCACAGTTTAATTCCTCTATCAAGACAACAGATGCAACCTCTGCGCTCGTTCCTCCTCATGAACTCGAAACCCAACCTGCACCTGACTTCGCTGCTCGCTGCTCAGCCACTGGTCCCAATCCTCTCATCACTGTTCCTGATGACTCCTGGGCACGGCTTGGAGCTAAGCCTAAAGCTTCAGTTCAACTCCATTATCCCAGGAGCCCTGGTCCGTGGTAGGTGGAAGGCGTTCCTCCTGTGAATGTCCTTCCTTTAACATCCAGCTGGAAAACAGGTTTGATGTTCTCGACCGGTGTTCTGTCAATTTGTGCTGCCTTGTCAAAAAATGCTACCGTAATGCAAAGCGATCGTAAGGTCTTTGTTTTCACCTTAATATTGCAATATGAATCAGTTTACAGTAGTAACTTTGTTATTTGTTAGTGTGACAGTTGAAGGGTCCTGTCACTAGTAATGCCTCCTAACAAGTACACGCCCTGGCTACCTTTTGTCAAGTCTGGGGTTCAAGGCCCTTCTTGGCATTCTTTCGACAGGATCTGGGGATCCAAATGGATGTGTTCAGGGCATGCTCCCAAAAGAGGGGTTTGACTCTTGCCCGGGAGTCTGGGGTTCAATTCCCCGCCCGGGCCCTCCTTCGGCCTGCCACATTTGCTTATTATAACATAAGCAGACGTTATAATGAGTTGGAGTTTGTTTGAAGATATATGCCCATATATGCCATTATCATCAAATTTCTGCATTTTCAGGAAAACCCAGCGTGTACATGCAAATATATTTACAGTACTAGGTGGAAAGGCACACTGGAAAAAAATCTGTTTTTATGATTTTTGAAGATACTTGAGATATGAGCGAGGAAACAGCCTGAGATTTTAGGTTTGCGCAAGCGCAGAACCGCGAGGTAGCATATTTTGATAGGTAGCAAAATTTGACAGAACACCGGCAAGACTTTCCCCCACTAGTGCATCAGTTCTCCCCATCTCCCAGGTCGACCTTGCCTCCACTCAATCGTAAGCACCCGTGTGCTAGGTTTCGCCGCTCTTTACCGGCTTTCACCCCGGCACCGCGGCAGGTCGCGGCTCAAAATGCTTCCAGCGTTGCTCCACCATCACAGGTGGAAGCTCCACCACAAACTGCTTCCCCTCCGCCTCCGTCCTTGTTGTCCATTACTTTGGAGTGCAAACGTATCAGTATATACTCTGCGCCTCCTCGTCCCTTTTTCCCTCCGACCACATTGATAATCGGGGACTCTATTGTCAGAAACAGTCGTTTCTTCAATGCAACAACGCGGTGTTACCCTGGAGCCACTGTTTCCACCGTCCTGGAGAAACTCCCAAGTATTTTGGGTGCCTTGCCACGACTATCCACAGATTAATTTTACATTTGGGGCAAATGATACATGCTTTAGACAGTCTGAACTGACCAAATCTGCTTTAAGCAAAATTTTAAACCTTTTAAACAGCTGTGGGAAGTCTGTTTTTTTTCAGCGGCCCAATTCCCACACTTGGTCATGGAGTAGAACGATTCTCTAGAATCCTTAGTCTCCACACCTGGCTACAGTCTGTGTGCAGGGTTCATAATGTGTATTATATTGATAACTTTAACTTGTTTTGGAATAGATGGTCATATTTTAAGTCAGATGGCATCCACCCCAATAAACTGGTTTGCCAGATTTAGCAGATAATTTACACTATGCGGTGCCGTCTTGTCCACGTGATGGACTGTTTACCTTCCATTTCCTGCCTCCTCCTCCTCCCTCTTCTTCTTTGGTTCTTATGAGAGTGCCCCTCATCTCGTGGCATCTGCTACTACTACCACTTCAGTCTCCACCACTACATCCGCTCCCATGAATATCCATGTTGAAACTTCCCGGCGCACATACTCCAGGCATGTACAAATACACTGCGATGAGAGAGTGCTTTGTGAAATTGTGCACACATTTAAATGAGCTTTGCTCCAGTAATTGTTCATTTATTGGGACACCGCGTTTGTCAGGCCATGGTGGAGGTCTTGCTGTAATCTGGAAAAATCAGTTTTCCTGTCAACTGGTGAGCAAAGAAACTTTTTCTTCCTTTGAATTACAACTAACCAAAGCTGGTTGTTTAAAACCATTCTATTGTGCTTTAATTTATCGGCCCCCTGGTCCAACTGGTCAGTTTTTATCAGTATTTTTACCGATTTCCTGACTTCTATTATCAAGCTGGACAAAGTGCAGCTAGTTGGTGATTTTAACTTGATTTTAACTTCTTGACCTGACTGCAGCATTCGACACGGTTGACCAACATACTCTAATAAATAGATTGCGCGACTGGGTGGGCATCTCTGGAATAGCACTGGACTGGTTCAGATCCTATCTTAATGATAGGAGTTTTACAGTTTTCATCGGAGACTTTGTGTCTGACTCCTCTCCCATGTCCTGTGGTGTCCCACAGGGATCAGTTTTAGGACCTATACTTTTTTCTTTATATTTGCTGCCATTGGGGCAATTAATGAAATCTTTTAATATTGCATATAACTTATTTGCAGACAATATTCAGTTTATTTCACTTTTACACCTGGTGAGGTTTCTGCGCTCCGAAAACTTTTTGACTGTCTCAATGCAATAAATGACTGGGCAGCACAAAACTACCTATGGCTAAACCAGATAAGAGGTTCTGATTGTTGCTGCTGATAAATTTGCTCCTCAGATTCTCCAAAACCTTGGACCCCTCTCTTCAGCAGTTCACTCCATTCTACGAAACCTTGGGGTGATTTTCGATCATAGTCTGTCATTTCACACGCATATTAAGCAGCTGTCCAGTTCGTGCTTCTTCCACCTTCGAAATATTAGCAAGCTTAGATCTCTAGTTTCAATGGCTGAATTGGAGTTGATTATTCATGGGTTCATCACATAACGCTTTGACATTGTAATGTTCCTTTTTCATCACTGTGTCCACTCTTTGCAGTCTGCAGTCAAGCCAAAATGCTGCTGCCAGGCTGCTTACAAAAACTAATAAAAAATCCCATATTACCCCAATATTAAAATCACTCCATTGGCCTCCAGTAATGTATAGAGTCAGATATAAAATCCTTACCATCACCTACAGAGCTCTACATAGACAAGCCCCTAATTATTTAGCTGATCTGCTTCATCCTTATATTCCAGCTCGCTCCCTTTGATCAAAAGAATTAGGTCTTTTGTCTGTTCCTCCCATGCGACTCAAAACTCGTGGTGATCGAGCTTTTGAAGCATTAGCGCCAAAGATGTGGAATGCTCTGCCCCAATCAGTAGGCCTACTTAAAACATACCTGTTCAGACAAGCATTTGGATAACTTGTTGGCACAAGGCCTTTTGCTTATTTTACTATTCTTTGCTCTTAAAATTGTTGCTGGCTATTATCATGAAATTTCTATTCCTTTCAGTTGTTTTGTTTTCACAATTCATTGCTTTTATGCTTGTAACACACTTGTGGTTATTATTTTGTATTGTATTACTTTTATTATGTTATTGCTTTTAAACTCGTAAAGCACTTTGTGACTCCTGTCTGTAAAAAGTGCTCTATAAATAAAGCTTCTTCTTCTTCTTCTTCTTCAGTTACCAGAAGCTGTCAATCAAGGTTGAAGGAGGTTGTGTGGGTATGATCTTGTTGAAAGTGACCAGAGTCATCAAAATGTCTCCCTCAGCTATATGGTTTGGAAATCTAGACACTCCGTGAATGTATGCATTGCATGCACTCGTAGCTGGCAGTACTAAGGGAAATTGTTCCAAGATCATTTGGCAAAATGCCACAATTGCTTTGCTCCTCACTTTCCGCATTCCGCAACACACAAGTGTGTTCAAAGAAGAAAGATTGTGACTGTTTATGCATATACTAACCTGACGATATCAGGAAACCCAGGTGAAGCATGGTATGGTTAGCTTCAGGAAAACAACGCTCGAGCACTGGCCTAAATTTACGTTGGAAAATGCAGAATGACTGGGATCGGGGTTTAGGTTAGTTTCATTGTCAAAAAGTGCAAAGAAGGGTTAATATAAAAAAATGCAGAAGTTCCACCAAATTTTTAAATCAAGTTAGACATTCGAGACAAACAATGATATACGTAACATAGGCTACAATTTCCGGGCATAACGACAGATGACCAATCTGGCTTTACTTGGCATTTAATCTGAAACATCAACAATTATTTCCTTTTGAGTTTAGTGGAATTGTGGGGACTTTTTACATTATTCAGTTCAAAAAAATATGATAGATGTAGATCAATTTTGTAAGTAATAAGTACCGGTACTCTTATCTACCTTTAGAAATGCAAGAAACTTGTCTGTTAGTATTAGACATGCTAGTAGTACTACTTGTACTACTACAAAATGATATATTGTATTGTATTCCCCATTAAAAAATTTCCTTGCAGGGATTGGTCAAGAGTAGCTCACGCGATATAAAATAATCCCACTGTGATATAAAATAATCCCACCATCGATTAAGCAATAAAAATGGAATCCATTATCCATTTTTTTATATTGCCTATCATTAGAAATTATTGTCGTGCTTCACAGTGGAGAGGGACAAAGACAATGAATTGATATTTTTGTCAGATTTATAATTCTTTGTTATAATTTTAGAATTTTTTAGATGAGGGATATAAATCAAATATACAATTCATTGGTATGCACCGGTAAAATTCTGGATATATTATAGTATGTACAGTACTATAACAGTCACATATCAATAAACTGTGTGTGACTTTCAATGTTCATCTTGAATATTGTCCACCTTTTTTTAATAGAATTATAAACTAACATACAGTGGGGTGCAAAAATTTGGGCACCCCTGGTTTAAATGTCTGTTACAATGAATCTCTAAGTGATTGAAAGCAAACCTGAACACTAAATGCTACAAAGTTAAACATGACATATTTCATCACATTTTAAAGCAAGAATAATTTTTATTTTTAACTTTTTACAGTTTCAAAATAATAAAGCAAGGAAAAAGGCCTTGTGCAAAAGTTTGGGAACCCTGTCAGCTACTACTTTGTAACTCCTCCTCAGGCAGCTATAACAGCTTGCAAAAGCATCCTGCCGCCAGCTAAGAGTCTTTCAATTCTTGTCTTTGGAATTTTTCCCCATTCTTCCTGACAGAACACCTCTAGCTCAGAAATATTCTTCGGCCTTCTTGCATGCACGGCATGTTTGAGGTCTCACCACAGATTTTCAATAATATTCAAGTCTGGGGACTGTGATGGCCATTCCAAAACCTTCATCCGTCTTTCCTCGAGATACTTCATCGTGGATTTTGAGGTATGCTTCGAGTCATTGTCTTGCTGGAATACCCAGCGTCTCTTCAACTTCAATTTCTGGACTGAGCTTTGAACATTAGCCTCTAGAATGTCTTGATATTTGGTGGAATCCATTCTTCCCTCCACCTGCACAATATTGCCTGTGCCCCCAGCTGCTACATAACCCCGAAGCATAATGGATCCACCTCCATGCTTAACAGTTGGCAACGTGTTCTTCTTTACAAATGCTTCACCCTTTTTTCTCCAAACATACCTTCTTTGGTTGTGGCCAAAAAGTTACATTTTGGTTTTATCAGTCCAAAGCACATTGTTCCAATAGGCTTGAGGTTTCTCAAGGTCCTCTTTTGCATACTTCAGACGCTTAATTTTGTGTTGAGGTCATAGGAAAGGCTTCTTTTTTACAACTCTGCATGGAGGTCTTTGTTGTTTAAGGTACGCTGTATTGTTGTCCTGTGAACAACTAGACCTGTGTCTGCTACTCTTTTTTGCAGCTCTTTTGCAGTGATGTTTGGGTTCTTCTGAGCATTTCTCACCAGATCTCGGGCCATTCTATCTGAAATTTTTCTTGGTTTCCAGATTTTGCCTTGACTTCAATTGTTCCATTTATTTTCCATTTTCTTACGATGTTTCTGATAGTAGAAATGGGTAGTTTAAAATGTTGAGAGAGTTTTTGTAGCCCTACTCTTGTTGGTGGAAGTGGATTATCTTGATTTTGACATCCTTGGACTACTGTTTAGAGGAACACATGGTTTTGAACACTAGACACAACAGCCACCACAGTAAGATACTTTACAAGGCATGGAGTTACTTCAGAACATATAGTTCAACCCTGGAATTATATTCACCTGACTCATTGAAGCCCTAAGGAGTAAATCACCCGGGTCTGGGCCTTAGTAATCATCTTCTTAAAAGGAAACAAAGAATAATCCAAAAAGGTTCCCAAACTTTTGCACAGGGCCCTTTTTCCTTTCTAATCATTTAAAAACTTAGAAAACTTAAAATAAAAAGAAACCTTGCTTTGCAGAAAGAAAAAAATTAGCAGAAAGGTGTCATGTTTAACTTTGTAGCATTTAGAGTTCAGGTTTGCTTTCAATCACTTGGAGATTAATTGTAACAGACATTTAATTCAGGGGTGCCAAAATTTTTTCACCCCACTGTAACATGAAATTAGCAGCTTCATAACAAGGTGAGATGAACAAAACATACACAGAAAAAGGAGTCATGACAGCTATTGGAGACTTAATCTCATGCCATTAAAGTACCATTAAATTTGATGAAACCATAGGACCCTGGAAAATTAAAAATTTGATGAAATTTTTAAGTATTTGGAAAGAATAGCCCCAGAAAATAGACAAAAATTTTTTCCAGAACATTAAAGTAAGTTGTCCCCTGATGTTTGTTAAAGTAGCCAAAATGATCAAGCATTTTAGATGTGTAATTTGTAGCAAAAAGATCCCTTTTTTTACATGGCTCTGGTTACTAAAATTCATTTTTTCAGAACTATAGTAGTTTTTTTTGTCTAGTTCCTGATGGTTTGTCTCCTCAAAACTGTATGGGACGTATCCTCTGCATCCCCTGTACCTCCTGCGCCCCTGATTAACTGCTTCCTTAGAGCAGGTAAAAGTGAGCTTTCAGATTCTCTTAATTCTAGCTTCCAACTGCCACAAAAAAAAGTCATCATAGGATTAACAATTGTGAAAATCAAATGTATGGAACATCACACAGAATAAATAGAGTACTCATGAGTTCAGGAATCAAAAAGCCCGGGTATTTCATCGGGGGCATGAGGTGCTTCTCCTAGTATGCATCTTGCTTTTGACGCCAAAGATGCCGATGCTGTATCTGACTGAAAAATGCAATTTTGGTCTCATCTGACCAAAGCACCTTGTTTCAGTCATAATTTTAATGATGTTTTGCAAATTCTAAGCGCTTGCTTCTGTGTCTTCTGGTCAGAAAAGAATTTTTTCTTGCAATACTTCCAATACTTGGTTGTGGACGTGGAACCTGATGGTGTTTTTTGAAATCTCTTGGTCCCAAGATGCCACCAAGGCCTGCAATTCCTTCATAATAATTCTTGGGGATTTTGTTGCTTCTCTCATCATCATCCTCAGTATCCCGGAGGGCAAAATGCAGTTGCGTCCTCTACGGATGAGGTTTTCAACAGTTCCATATCTATGGAATTTTTAAGCAATTTCCCTGGCAGTGCTCAGTGACATATTTCAATCTTTTGTGAATCTTCTAGTCGCCATTACCAGATTTATGAAGGTCTATGACCATCTGCCTCTTTTGAACTGACAGTTGTCTTGTTTGCTTCATGGTGTTGGATGACAATGGGATATTACACATGGGTTGCCTCATTTTTAAACCCTAATGAAACAGGATAGATATATATATATATATATATATAGTTCCTTAACACTTAGGTAAAACTTAAATAAGTAGAATTTAATACCTGGTTTAATCTTCATAGATGTTATTCACAATAATCTTTAAGGGTTCCATTAATAGTGAAACCTTGATTTGGAAGAAATGGATTTTAAATTAAATCAATGAATGATTTTAGTTGGTTCCCTTGGAACACTAATATCGTAAAGTATTTTTCATGATGTTATTTGGAGTTTCTTTATATATAGAATATTTAAACTTTTTTGAACTGTTATTTGTTCATTGCCAGTCAGGGGTGCCAGTAATTTTGGAGCCCACTATATCTTTGCTCAATGCATCAATGCATTTTTGTATTATTAGTACAGAAAGAGTAATCACATGACAGTGTGTGATTCATACAAATGAAGACTTGTCAATCAAAACTCAATAATATTAAGAATACATTGCAGTTTAAACCCATTTCAATCATTTCATGAAACGATGAAATGCAGTCAACTAGTTTGGGTGCCAAAGCAAGACAGCCAGGTTAAAGTTTGCAAATAAATGTCATCTGAAATGACAACAGAGCATGAAAATATTGATCAATCAAATATTATGGGGATCACTGTAAGTCCTTTTGTGTCCTCAGAATTGCAGAAGTTTTATGACCATCGATATTACATTTTATAATGGAAATATTAATTTCACTAATAATTATTACTTTTACTACTTTGATATGGGCATAAGCAATGTGTGCGATGAAAGTGAATTCGAACATGAGCTGGGATATTTTTTCTAGGAATACACATTAATCACTCTGATGCTTCCAGAAAAGACATGTTTGTAAATTTTTGAGCGTGAAAACTTCCAGGTGACACTTAATACACTTCATCCCCTTAAATTCTTACTTTTCCTCTAAGTTTTCCCTTTAGTAGGTTCAAAGACAGAAAAGGCATTTCTTTTTGTATTGTGGGACAATGTCACAATTCACAGTATATCTGCTGGTTGCAGCACTTCTCTGATACGACATCACACTGATATAGTGGAAAAACATTTGAAACCAAGATGCCATATTTTATGGCCACAGCATGACATGAAATGGAAAACATCTAGATTTTGTAAATTATTCCATTCATATTTCCCTGTAAGTCAACGGACATATTTTGCATATTGGAAACCTTGGGATGTCCACCAGAATTTAAAATGGGCCTGAAAAAATGCAGATTTGAATACAGCTGCTGCATTTGACGGACCCGTAAATGGGTCTGTAGGTTTTATGGGTTTAAACCGCAAATTAAACTTCAACATTAACTTATCCTATGAATTTATTTAATGAATTTTTATTTATATATTTATATATATTCATATTTGATATTTCATGAATATTTACCGTGCATCATTGCTTAGCTTTGTTCATAAATTTACTTTCCCTGCAGAGTTATAGAGGAAGTGTTACAAATGCATGCACAGTGCTCAAACACACGCACCTACAGGCAGACACACACCCTCCTTTCCATCCCCTTTAGACTTCAAACCCAAAACATTCATACGAGAATCTCTTTGATTGTACAGCAACACCTGTATTTTTGGAAAGGGACTTCCTCAATAGCCTCCACCCTTCATCTTTGATAGTTAAACAGCAGCGGCGCCATCATTACTGTCTGGCAGGCACCAGGCAAATACCCCTCCTATCTACATACCCAACCACTTTTCATTATAAATTCTACATTAACATGTTGTCTTCATTGAACTATCAAGTTTTGTGGCTGTTGAATCCTTCTTGCATGCTTAATGTGGACGTTTCATCAAACTAACACTCAGCAGATGCACAGGGTATGTGTGTGTGTGAGTGTGTCTGTAAGTTTAGTCATGTATGTACAGTAGGAATGAATGTGTGAATGGGGGAAGTGAATGGGGGAAGAAGATAACACATGCGGGCCAAATGTAGATCTGGTTTATGACTTCTGACCTTTTCTGAAGACAAGTTATTACTGAAACCCTTCCTACCATATTAATAACAGGAAAACCATTTTATTTTTATGTGCTCTGTCATAAGCAGATAGAAGTTTGTGGGTTTTCATCTCATTTCAGTAGACAAAAATGTCATCTTTCACCATCGATATGTGCAGAATTCATAAAGTACTGAATAAAAAGAGAGTTCTAAAGCTTTTAAACATGACAACCTATGGCACAAGTGTTCTCATTGTTGAGAAGCCAGCCAGTTTATCAGCTGCCACAAATCGCACAATAACCTTAGCTGCATTCATGGCTATGGGCTGTTTTATATATTTAGTTTCAACTGATTTTACTTGGTAAGTGCTTTTGCCTTCATGATCACCAAGTTGTATGTCAGATTTGACAGTTAAAATTTAGTTTCAAAGGCTTAACATGTTAGAATTAAAATACAAACTAAAATTTCTCGGATATCTGTCTTTTTCATTTTCAGGTGCTAATACTGCAACAAGGCATCAATAATGATAATGGTAGACCTCTTACTGAGTCTTTCTGTCTCATGTTTTCTGCTCCTCCACACCCTTCCTACTTTAAGACCAGTGCTTATTAGCAGTCTGCAGTTCCTCATCTCTGCCTTCCTGTCTTACAGAGATTAATATCAGCAATTCTGCCACTTTGCTGTTTGCAAATGTAAATCCCCTCATATTCCTGGTTTTTTGATTCCAAGGAGTAGATTTGGGTTGGGTGATGTCGAGCCTGCACTGCCAGCGTGGCTCCAAGATCAGTCTCTTCCATCCTTATTTGTGCTGAAAATCACTGGCAACTTCCTTCTTACTGCATATCCGGAGGAAACAGCAGTTTTTCTTAAGTTAATAGAATTGCATGTACAACTCCAGGTCTAGAGAATTTTGTCAATTATGGAAAACACAAATAAAATTAAAGAGGAGAGATTCAAAAGGTCAATTCACCCTCTACTATCTTTTAAAGTACAATACATTATTACACATAATCATAATTCAGTTGTGTATTGAAAATAAATATTTATTTCAAATCTGAAGACTGCAACAGACAAGTTGGTGCAGAGAATATTAGGACTAATGATGATGTGATATTGCAATAATAATGTGAGGTGAAACAAGTGATGTTAACCCCTTTGCGCAGAAGCCAAATATGACTATTTATGCGTTACCCTATTTTAGGCTTCATAATTCAAGATCTGAGCTTCACAGAGTGGGGGACTATGGCTTAAATAAAAGAAGACACTTGAAGCATTAACCTTATTCATGACCTTCAAAAAAACCTACATTAACGGTCTTTTGGGGTCCAATGGACCCAAAGGTAACTTTCATTATTTTAGCTCAAAATAAACACTTCATACAGCTTAAAGTACCTGTTTATTTTCAGAGGAGAGTTTATTACTGCATGAAATACAGAGTTAAACTGTACATTAGCTAAAATCTACTATCAGATTTCTAATGCCACATATAGTGGCCAACTAAAAATTCAACAAAATGGCATTATAGCCAGAAATGACAATTTCTTTGAAAATTTGCAGCTCAACTACTGAGAACTACTGCATAGCATCCTAAGAAATGTCAGTCTAGTACTGCCTTCCATAATGTCTTCATTTCTCAGCAGCAAATATGATATAATATCTCTGGGGTCCATTGGACCTCGCAAGTTCCACGTTACAACAGCTTCTGCCAAAGTGTCCCAGCACTAAAACTTAATCTCAGAAATTACTTTAGAGTTTACTCTCACTCTCGAGAGAGTTCTGAGGCATTGATCACACAATACACTATCTGTGCAATGCTCCTAACACACATGGTTTCCGCAATCAATGCAGCAGGTTCTTGTCTTCCGGTCTTGTTCACGTGGGCACAGAAAGCATCTTCTCGTTGCAGCTGGCTGCATGTTTTATGCTCTTTCTCTTAGATCAAAGTATCTAAGGGTGATCAAAGCAGCCCTGGTATGCTTGTGAAGGGACAGTGGTCCCTGCACTATACTGTTCTAATTTAGTACCGCTCTGAACATATAACTTTGTATGTAACACGTGTAATTAGAAGTTGTAAGCTATCAAAAGGGGGCTATATACTGTTAAAACATGGGCTACATGGTTAAACATGGCCGTGGACAAGAAATAAATAATTTTTATGTCTGTGATCATTATGCAACTTACTTGGGATAAAGCCCTCCCAATCTCAAGAAATGATCCTGCTGCTGCAACAATATTCTAGCCAGGAAGTATCCAGAACTTTTCAAGGGGATGAAAAATGGCACAGTGCCTTCTGCTTTGCTTAGAAGAATGTGATATCTTTTGTATCACTCTCAGAGTATTATTGTCAATTTACTCAAAAAGTGCATGCCCTAGCAATGCCATTCTTTTCTGTATTTTGTGTGACTAAACCATGGAGGATAACATGAAATCTCGGACATGTCATTTAAAATGAAAAAGATAATAATAAATGAAATTGCTTGGGGTCCATTGGACCCCAAAAGTCCTGAATAGGGTTAAGAATTCCATTGTATTTCACTTTCTTTTCATAATTTTTGACTGGAGTAAGGGCCACAAACACAAAAAAAAAAAAATCTTCAAGGAAACTTAGCAATCAAATTATGAAAAAAATAATGCTGAGAATTGAAAAATGGCTGGGAGTAAAAACAATACATATCTGGGATCATAGATTCTGTGACCACAAGTGAACTTCATCTGACAGTGTTTTTTTTTTTTTTAATTTATCTACCATTTATGAGCCAAATAATGTAGCTCTCCAAGTGGCTCCCCATGCTGTAAGAGCCCTCAAGGTTACGCATGGTCAAATCATAAAATAATCATACACACACATCAACTTTGGACTCATGAATTTCAATATGAATTAATGATTTTCTAGCAGAATTTAGCATAGGTTTATCAATATAGGCGCAGATGGATATCAATAGTCATCAGTAACCTCTCCAAACCAAAAACATGCCTTTTCTCCACAATGAAGTTCAGAGTTTTGTCCATTTTTCTACAAAGCCACATCAGTAAGTGCACATACTCATTAAAGGAACTGTTTATTTTAGTCAGAATGTTCACCCCTCGACAGAAAGCTTGTTATTTACAATTCCAATCATTCAAGCGAAACGCAAGCTTGTTTAAAGGCTTTTCACACCCTATGAAGATCAAGTATAACTCCCTTTCACAGTAATATCTGAAAGATACCTCATTTTAACCAAACAGACATTCTACGATCAGGATAACGCAGGCAGTATGATACTATAGATTGTACGAAATAGGTGCAGCAAACGTAGCAGGGGTTTTACCGGATTCCTGGAGCTGTTCTCATTTTAAACAAAAGAAACCTAGGCATTCGATTTTGTTGAATGCGGTATAAATTCTAAACCACACTGAGCAAAATGCCGCCATATACAGTATGAGTAGCAAAGGCTAACAGTTACTCATACTGACCAATGTGACAATCAAGCTCTGTGACCATCATGGCTATGGCAAACCGAAAATAAAAAACAGCACGCCAGCTAGCTATTTTGCCATAAGCTTTCCATGTTTCTCCATAGTACTTACTCAAACATGAAGCAAAACTCCCGATAATTGAAGTCCTCCTCCAGATAAACAGAGCAACAGAGCTTTCCGGCACGAGGAACCCTCCAGTACAGTTCCATTTGGAATAATTCCCATTATCCACATCGGTATACAACGTAAAATTGCTATTAAGTAAATGTAACCTAGGCACTGTAACCTACTGTGGTTTTGGAAGTTTCAATTACTGTGGAAAGCTTATACTGTCTGGAATTGGATAAAAATGAGTCAATCAATAGGTAATTACCGGGTTATAGTTCAGGTGGGCATGAACTATAACTGTGCTTTATGCAGATAAGCCTGAGCAAGCATTAGAGAGACTGGATATCATTGAGGGACTGCATGTGGTAGTAAGGAACTGCTGAATTTGTTGTTAGATGCATCTAAGCTGGGCAGAGCACAGAGTTGTTGCTGATCAGTTTGATGTTTACAAGTCCACAAGACTTTCGGGTCAAAGCTCTGCACAATAACTGTGGAGCATGTGCAGAGCGTATAATCCAGTATGGTTCGATTCAAGCGTATACATGGAGGAATAATGCGACTAGTAACCATATTATTTGGATGTGTTAGCCCGACTAATAAATTAAAAAATAATCTGCAAGTGCAAAGATCCCTTGGGTGGACATCAAATAGGACTAAAATGGCTTGTTAAATGAAAGAAGTAAAATGCGCACAGTTGAACAAATCTTCAAAGTGTTCCTATTCACCCAATTTTATGGTATACAGTGCCGTGAAAAAAGTATTTGCCCCCTTCCTGATTTCTTTTTTTTTTTTTTTGCATATTTGTCACACTTAAATATTTCAGATCATCAAACAAATTTTAGTATTAGACAAAGACAACCCAACTGAATACAAAATGCAGTTTTTAAATGATGAGTTCATCTATTAAGGGAAAAAAGCCATCCAAACCTACCTGGCCCAATGTGAAAAAGTAATTGCCCCCTAAACCCTAATAACTGGTTGTGCCACCCTCGGCGACAACAACTGCAATCAAACGTTTGCAATAACTGGCAATGAGTTTTTCACATCACTGTGGAAGAATTTTAGCCCACTCTTCTTTGCAGAATTATTTTAATTCAGCAATATTGCAGGGGTTTTGAGCATGAATGAGCATGAATTTGAGCATGCCACTGCTTCTCAATAGGATTTAAGCCCGGACTTTGACAAGGCTACTCCAAAATCTTCATTTTGTTTTTTTTAAGCCATTCAGAGGTTGACTTGCTGGTGTGTTTCAGATCATTGTCCTGCTGCATCACCCAAGTGCGCTTGAGCTCGAGATCACAATCAGAGGGTTGGACATTCTCCTTCAGGATTTTCCGGTAGAGAGCAGAATTCATAGTTCCATCAATTATGACAAGTCGTCCAGGTCCTGAAGCAGCAAAGCAGCCCCAAACCATCACACTACCACTACCATGTTTGACTTTTGGTATGATGTTCTTTTTATGAAATGCTGTTTTAGTTTTACGCCTGATGTAATGGGACGCACACCTTCCAAAAAGTTCAACTTATGTCTCGTCATTCCACAGAATATTTTCCCAAAAGTCTTGGGGATCATCTAGATGTATTTTGGCAAATGTGAGACGAGCCTTTGCGTTCTTTTTGGTCAGCAGTGGTTTTCGCCTTGAAACTCTCCCATGGATGCGATTTTTTGCCCAGTCTCTTTCTTATTGTTGAATCATGAACACTGACTTTAACTGAGGCAAGCGAGGGCTGCAGTTCTTTAGATGTTGTTCTGGGTTTTTTTTGTGACCTCCTGGATGAGTCGTCGATGCGCTCTTGGAGTAATTTTGGAAGGCTGGCCACTCCTGGGAGGGTTCACCACTGTTTCAAGTTTTCTCTATTTGTGGATAATGGCTCTCACCGTGATTCGCCGGAGTCCCAAAGCCTTAGAAATGGCTTTGCAACCCTTTCCAGACTGATAGATGTCAATTTCTTTGTTTCTCATCTGTTCTTGAATTTCTTTAGTTCGCAGCATGACATGTTGCATTTTTTGAGATCTTTTAGCCTACTTCACTTTGTCAGACAGGTGCTATTGAAGGGATTTCTTGATTCAACGGGTCTGGCAGTAATCCGGCCTGGGTGTGGCTAGTGAAACTGGACTCAAAAAATGTGGTTAATCACAGTTAACTCATGATTTAACAAGGGGGGGGGCAATTACTTTTTCACATAGGGCCAGGTAGGTTTGGATAGCTTTTTCCCCTTAATAAATGAAATCATCATTTAAAAACTGCATTTTGTATTTACTCGGTTTATCTTTTTCTTATATTAAAATTTGTTTGATGTGAAACATTTAAGTGTGAAAAATATGCAAAAAGTAAAAAAAAAAAATCAGGAAGGGGGCAAATACTTTTCCACGGCACTGTACATTTTGATTAAATGTATGTTATGGTTAAAATTATTGGCGCATTGAAGTTTGGGAATGGCCATACATTTTGAAAATGGCCCATTGATTTTCTATGACACGGGCCATTGGCCCATGAGCCTTGCTGTCCTTCCCAACCCCTGCATCTTTATTAATTATCTTGAGCGCTAGTTCCTAACGTTTGTAGGCAAAGTGTACAACATGGTGTAAAAAGCGTGTATTATGGGGCAAACTGCTTTTGGCAGTCAGCTGCAGTCATCGTCTCCATGATAGCTAACGTTAGTGAGCAAGTTGTGTACTTTTATACTGCCTTTTGTTTAGTCATAGCTTGCTATATCTGAAAGATGTACTTGATGAAGTTGAAATCTTTGTCTATGGATTGAATTTTCAAGTTGAGTTTTTCTTTTAGTTTTCATTTTTGCAATAACGATTACCCTGCATTCCAAGTTCTTGCTATTCACCGTAAAATGTGACATAATAATAATAATAATAATAATAAAAATAATAGGTTGTATATCACTGAGTTGAGCTGATTTTGAACTTTCTGTGTGTGCACCTGTTTTGCAGTCATGACACAATGGAGTATTACCCTGAATTTCTGCTTGAATTTTTTTTTTTTCCCCCCTTTTACTTATTATGGCCGAACTTTCAACTGTCTATAAAAACACAAATTTTACTTCGATTTACTATAAACTTTGCAGATATATATATATATATATATATATAGAGACAACTTATACACATAGCTCTGTCAAACAGTTAAGCGATGTCTCATTTTTCAGATTTTTGCAGAATTTTTAAAAGATTTTTTTCCCACCATGTACTTAACATTGCAGTACTCGGCCATTATAAAGTATAGGCAAAGCAGTCAAATTAAGCATTTCTGATCAGCTCATTCTAAAATTTGACTTGGCATATCTTCACACCAAAAATATTCTACAAATGTATGAATAAAGTCTATGTACCAGAAGGAAATTGGACAAAAACTGGATCAATGCCCAAATAAGCTACAACATGTGCGAGGGGCGGGGTTTGTTGTGCCTGGCACCACTTGTTGTTGTTATTATTATTATCATTATCATCATCATCCTTATTGTATCTGTATTGTTGTGTAAATTAGAGGATTGTGATATCTTCTGATATAAAAAAACAGTATAAAGGTTATGTTAAAGTCTTCAAGAGACTGACAGTGATGCGACTGCATATTCAGTTAAGGTCTGCTAAAATAGAAAGATGTTAAGGGATTTTTTTTTTTTTTATATTGTGACTGAACAGCACTTTTGTAAATGATGAAGGCGAAGATTAACAGGGCTCAAATCTGTCTGATTTGACTTTTTCCCAGAGTTTTCTGATGAGATACCAAGGCTGTGACTGACTGAATGTGTACAGTCTTGTTTTGGAGTTGAGGCTTAAGCCTTGTTGTCTCTCAAATACACATGACAGGTCCTGAAGCAGCAATTATGACAAGTCGTCCAGGTCCTGAAGCAGAAAAAGCAGCCCCAAACCATCACACTACCACTACCATGTTTGACTTTTGGTATGATGTTCTTTTTATGAAATGCTGTTTTAGTTTTACGCCTGATGTAATGGGGACGCACACCTTCCAAAAAAGTTCAACTTATGTCTCGTCATTCCACAGAATATTTTCCCAAAAGTCTTGGGGATCATCTAGATGTATTTTGGCAAATGTGAGACGAGCCTTTTGCGTTCTTTTTGGTCAGCAGTGGTTTTTCGCCTTGAAACTCTCCCATGGATGCGATTTTTTGCCCAGTCTCTTTCTTATTGTTGAATCATGAACACTGACTTTAACTGGAGGCAAGCGAGGCTGCAGTTCTTTAGATGTTGTTCTGGGTTTTTTGTGACCTCCTGGATGAGTCGTCGATGCGCTCTTGGAGTAATTTTGGAAGGCTGGCCACTCCTGGGAGGGTTCACCACTGTTTCAAGTTTTCTCTATTTGTGGATAATGGCTCTCACCGTGATTCGCCGGAGTCCCAAAGCCTTAGAAATGGCTTTGCAACCCTTTCCAGACTGATAGATGTCAATTGCTTTGTTTCTCATCTGTTCTTGAATTTCTTTAGTTCGCGGCATGACATGTTGCTTTTTTTGAGATCTTTTAGCCTACTTCACTTTGTCAGACAGGTGCTATTGAAGGGATTTCTTGATTCAACGGGTCTGGCAGTAATCCGGCCTGGGTGTGGCTAGTGAAACTGGACTCAAAAAATGTGGTTAATCACAGTTAACTCATGATTTAACAAGGGGGGGCAATTACTTTTTCACATAGGGCCAGGTAGGTTTGGATAGCTTTTTCCCCTTAATAAATGAAATCATCATTTAAAAACTGCATTTTGTATTTACTCGGTTTATCTTTTTCTTATATTAAAATTTGTTTGATGTGAAACATTTAAGTGTGAAAAATATGCAAAAAAGTAAAAAATCAGGAAGGGGGCAAATACTTTTCCACGGCACTGTACATTTTGATTAAATGTATGTTATGGTTAAAATTATTGGCGCATTGAAGTTTGGGAATGGCCATACATTTTGAAAATGGCCCATTGATTTTCTATGACACGGGCCATTGGCCCATGAGCCTTGCTGTCCTTCCCAACCCCTGCATCTTTATTAATTATCTTGAGCGCTAGTTCCTAACGTTTGTAGGCAAAGTGTACAACATGGTGTAAAAAGCGTGTATTATGGGGCAAACTGCTTCTGGCAGTCAGCTGCAGTCATCGTCTCCATGATAGCTAACGTTAGTGAGCAAGTTGTGTACTTTTATACTGCCTTTTGTTTAGTCATAGCTTGCTATATCTGAAAGATGTACTTGATGAAGTTGAAATCTTTGTCTATGGATTGAATTTTCAAGTTGAGTTTTTCTTTTAGTTTTCATTTTTGCAATAACGATTACCCTGCATTCCAAGTTCTTGCTATTCACCGTAAAATGTGACATAATAATAATAATAATAATAAAAATAATAGGTTGTATATCACTGAGTTGAGCTGATTTTTGAACTTTCTGTGTGTGCACCTGTTTTGCAGTCATGACACAATGGAGTATTACCCTGAATTTCTGCTTGAATTTCTTTTTTTCCCCCCTTTTACTTATTATGGCCGAACTTTCAACTGTCTATAAAAACACAAATTTTACTTCGATTTACTATAAACTTTGCAGATATATATATATATATATATATAGAGACAACTTATACACATAGCTCTGTCAAACAGTTAAGCGATGTCTCATTTTTCAGATTTTTGCAGAATTTTTAAAAGATTTTTTTCCCACCATGTACTTAACATTGCAGTACTCGGCCATTATAAAGTATAGGCAAAGCAGTCAAATTAAGCATTTCTGATCAGCTCA
Organism: Gymnothorax javanicus; assembly: GCA_029692085.1. Lineage (NCBI taxonomy): Eukaryota > Metazoa > Chordata > Actinopteri > Anguilliformes > Muraenidae > Gymnothorax > Gymnothorax javanicus. Next base: position 112,428,659 of record CM056200.1, read on the forward strand.
TTCTAAAATTTGACTTGGCATATCTTCACACCAAAAATATTCTACAAATGTATGAATAAAGTCTATGTACCAGAAGGAAATTGGACAAAAACTGGATCAATGCCCAAATAAGCTACAACATGTGCGAGGGGCGGGGTTTGTTGTGCCTGGCACCACTTGTTGTTGTTATTATTATTATCATTATCATCATCATCCTTATTGTATCTGTATTGTTGTGTAAATTAGAGGATTGTGATATCTTCTGATATAAAAACAGTATAAAGGTTATGTTAAAGTCTTCAAGAGACTGACAGTGATGCGACTGCATATTCAGTTAAGGTCTGCTAAAATAGAAAGATGTTAAGGGATTTTGTTTTTTTTATATTGTGACTGAACAGCACTTTTGTAAATGATGAAGGCGAAGATTAACAGGGCTCAAATCTGTCTGATTTGACTTTTTCCCAGAGTTTTTGAGTCTGATGAGATACCAAGGCTGTGACTGACTGAATGTGTACAGTCTTGTTTTGGAGTTGAGGCTTAAGCCTTGTTGTCTCTCAAATACACATGACAATGTCGGATTATGTCAAAGTCAATACAACAAGAATTTCTGTTTGTGTGTTTGTCCATACATATATATATATATATGTGTGTGTGTGTGTGTGTGCGTGCGTGTGTTCGCACAAGAAATCTCCACGCCTGACTGCGATCCCCCCTCCCAACCTCACCCCCCACCCCACTTCTCAGAATGGATTTATGCCACTGGTGAATTTATTTGGTGAATTGAAAAAAATGCCATGGAATAGGCTTTTTTTTTTTTTTTTATGTAGTAACACGGGGGATCTAGGTTTACAACTGATCATTTTGACCGACATTGACGCAGATCAATTTATCTCACCTTTCATTTTAGTTTTTAAAATTATGCATTTTATGTGGAAAACTGGCTGGTCAAACCCTTTACTTAATATTTCAAGCAATGAAATTACAACCCCAAATCTGAAATAGTTGGGACAAAGTGTAAATTATGAATAAAATCAAAATGCAATGACTTTCGAATCACACCAGCCAGGATTTTATTCACAATAGAACAGAGATAACATAGCAAATGTTGAAACTGAGAAATTTTACAATTTTATCCTCAAAATGAGCTCATTTCAAATTTGATGGCTGCTACAGGTATATGGTTTTGCATTGTCTTGCTGAAATACACAAGGCCTTCCCTGGAATAGATGTCATCTGGAGGGGAGCATATGTTGCTCTTAAACCTTTATATACCTTTCAGCATTCATGGTGCTTTTTAAAACATGCTAGTGTCCCACACCATATGCACTAATGCATCCCCATACCATCAGAGATGCTGGCTTTTGAACTGAACGCTGATAACAGGAGGGGTGGTCTTTCTCCTCTTTAGCCCGGAGGACACGACTCCCATGATTTCCAACAAGAATGTCAAATCATGCCGTTGAGTGATGCACTGGCGTCTGAGGGCCCGAAGATCACGGGCATCCAGTAAAGGTCTTCAGCCTTGTCCCTTACGCACAGAGATTTTTCCAGTTTCTCTGAATCTTTTGATGACGTTATGCACTGTCAATGATGAGACCTTCAAAGCCTTTGCAATTTGACGTTGAGGAACATTGTTTTTAAATTATTCCACAATTTTTCTACGCAAGCCTTCACAGGTTGGAGAGCCTCTGGCCATCTTTACTCCTGAGAGACTCAGCCTCTCTAAGACATCCTTTTTATAGCCAGTCATGTTACACACCTGATGCCCGTTAACTTAATTACTTGCTAAATGTTCTTTCAGCTGATTCTCTTATATATTAAATACTTTTTCAGCCCTTTTTTGCTTGTGTCCCAACTTTTTTGAGGCCTGTTGCAGCCAGAAAATTTTAAATAAACTCATTTTGTGGATAAAAATGTAAAATGTCTCAGTTTCAACATTTGAAATGTTATCTATGTTCCATTGTAAATAACATATTGGCTCATGTGATTTGAAAGTCATTTTGATTTTATTCACAATTCACACTTTGTCCCAACTATTTCGGAATTGGGGTTGTACTTGAAAGTGTACCCTTGTGTTGGAAAAGGCAATATATTTTTCAAGTCGATGTCTCGCATTTGTTTCCGAAGCCAATGTTGACGCAACGGAACAGATCAGCCATTTCTGCTTGGTCTCTAATCATGCAAGATTACAGTGCACTGATATGAATATGGTGAATGAAATGTGCTAAGACTTATTTTCAAATATTTTAATTTTTAAAACAAATAATTGGATTTTTATTAAACTTGGCTCTGCACCGCTTTTATTAACTGTGCAAAATTTAAAACAATCCAAGGCTAAATTTCTGAAATATCAGTCGGACAAAAAAGTCTTTGTAAGAACAGAAGGATGGACAGAATTTTTGGTATTACAATAGAACCCTGCCCTGTGGGGCTGGGGGGTTTAAAAGAGATCTATCTAACATACCCTCTGTTGAAAGCTTCAACTTTTCTGAAGACAAAATAAATATACAATTGACTATTTTGTTTTCTCTGTGTTGTGTGCGTTAAAAAACGGAAATTCACATGCTTTTCCCGTTTTTATCTTCAAATAGGCAATTGGACCAGAAAATAAATCACAGTGGACCTCTCCTTCCTGACCTCAGCCGATGAGTGATGAGCATTCTGGTGCAAAATGGATGCTGTTACATCACCCCAGGTGTGTGCATCACATTGGTGGTTAGATGAGATTACATCATATGACTTTAAAGCTTTGTGAACATCTATGAGATGGTGCTATATAAATGCAATGTTCGTTCATTCATTCATTAAAAACCAGAAAACAACTTATTTTTCCCTTTTAATTTTATATCTATCTTGTCTGCCCACACTGCATCTCAAAGCATTGTCATTGGCTATACAGTTTGCAGCTGATAGATAGATAGATAGATAGATAGATAGATAGATTCAAAAGGGGTAGATAATATGGGCATTACAGTTAAAACAAAAAAGAAGTCGTTTTCTGGATTCGGTTTTGTCTCTGTTTGAATCATCAATCCGAAGACAAAAACAGGAGAAGTATGTGGATTGGAACAAAATAGTGCATCGTATATTTGTTTATCCTGTTATCAAACAAGTTAAACACAGTTTTGGATGGAGGATACATGGACCACTTCAGCAGGAACCGATCAGTTTCTTCTGTAGCATTCTTTCCTCCTATTTGCCCCTAAAGTAGCAATCCACCAAGGGGCAAACACACCTGAATCTTAAAGAGAATAAGAGATGACATTCTGAGTGGTTTATTCTACATGCCTTTACGTGCTCCCTCTTGCCGATATCATAAAGACATATAATATTGGCGGACATCAATTTGATGACAGCACACATGTTGTACCAATGTATGGCACCTGATTCTAAGAAGTCCATTTACTCCCTGCTGCAGTCCATCGACTGTTAACCAGTGGACAGGGCTGCTGCCAGAACTAAAAATTCGGGGACAAAGATAAATTTTTTTCCAGCAATAGCAGCATTTCAGAACTCTTCAGCGAATTAAGGTAATTTCGGTGACAAGTACGTACACCTGTTTTTGCAGCACGGTCACCGCAACTTGCTGGAAGAAAAAAGAGCTGTCCAATTAGAAAACGTAAACGGACGACAACACGTACTTGTCTCCGAAATTACCTTCATTCACTGAAGAGTTCTGAAATGCTGCTCTCACTGGAAAAAAAAATTACTGTCGCTGAGTGCCAGTACATAGACCTAATTATAATTAAATTATTTTTCTGTACTGAATGTAGCCTATCATTTTGTTGTTGTTAGATCGCATAGGGTAGGGAAGCCGTGTCTTCAGTTGCCACTTGATTATTACTATAATTGGAAAATGTGTTAATAAAGGAAAATGATTGAGAACTAGCTAGGTCTAATTGTTTCTTTCCCCCCAGCGGCGGCAAAGACAAAGCAGAGTTTCTGAAAATTGGTAATAAAGTGCAAACAGATGAAATTCTGCCTCATCTTGACTTCGTATGCCCATAGGTCAAGGATCATGCAAGAAATCTTGGTGTAATTTTTGACAGAGATCATTTAAAATATTATGTAAATATAGTGCTCACAAAAAGTAGGGAATATTCACACTCAACTAACCATGGAAAGCTCCTGAATTTAGATGTTTGTTAGATTTTTGAGTATGTGTATGGTTAGCCTTTGGCACATTTCAATACATATCCCATAAACTGCTACGTTTCAAATTTTCCAGAAACAGTGCTCCCAAACGTACCTGGGGGTGCATGTGAAAAGTAACATCATGCCAACAGGGTACAAATGGTGTCATGCAGATGGTTTCGTGCACATATGGGTGTAAAAGCATGCCTAGAACCACACTCATCCATCATTTCACCACTTTTGACGATGAGAAGACTCTGGGAAGAAGAAAGATCGTGGGCCATAGGGATACTCCAGGCCGAAAGAACCCAGGCTTATACAGCCAGACAACTGTATGTCTCACAGTCTGTCATCAGCCAATGGTGAGCACACTATGTTGCCTCCGGTAGAGTCCAGGACAGACCTCGAAGAGGGCGTCCAAGATGCACAACCAGGCGAGATGACCAGCAGATCGTCAATAGAGCCATGTGTGACAGGCGACTATCATGCAACACAGCTGCAACAGGGGCATCTACAGGCTACAGGAAACCTAATCTCAACGCAGATCATACGAAATCGTCTGCATGTGGCCAACCTGTGAGCCAGGCAGCCATACATCCCGTTACCCCTCTTAGATCATCATCGGCAGACAAGGAGACAGTAGTGTCAATGACATCGATGATAGTGCAATGCCCAATGGTCACGTGTAATGTTCAGCAATGGGTCACGGCTCACGACGGTCATCATCGTGTTTGGCGTCGCCCAGATGAACATCATCAGCAAGTCGCTATGATTCCACTTGATCGGTATATGAGAGGGTCAGTAATGCTGTGGGGTGGAGTCACTTTGACAGGCAGGACAGACCTCCGCATCTGCCATGGGAGAGTCACAGGGGTGTATTACCGTGACAACATCATCGCTCCACATTTGCTTCCATTTACACGCCGTCATGGACCTGGATTCATCAACCAAGATGGTAATGCCAGAGATCATTGTGCATGCGTAGTCCTGACCATCTCCAAAGGCACCAAATCCAAACCTTGCCCTGGCCTCTGACGTCCCCTGACCTCTCCCCCACAGAACACATATGGGATATGCTGGGATGACGTGTACAACGACAGCACCCACCCTGTCAAGACTTGGTACAGCTGGGCGTGGCACCCCAGGAGGAGTGGCAGAGAATTCCTCAAGCTGACATTGGTCATCTAATGAGGAGCATGCGGCATCAGTGTGATGCGTGTCGCAGCGTCAGTGTGATGCGTGTTTGGAAGCTTATGGTGGACCAGCTCATTACTGATCACTGTGTGACTTTCGGGGTCCCACCCCATGTGACAGTTTGTACCTCCAGAAAAAATTCTCAATTACTGAAGTGATGATACAGTGTCATGGACTTCATCTTGAATTGCTCGCCAATTAAATAACATAGTTTCGAAATTTGAAATAAACATATTTTCAGAGTTATTTGTCTTTTCTTGTCATTATCCCTACTTTTTGTGAGCAATATATATCAGTAAAGTGTGCAAAACTGCCTTTTATCATTAACGCAGTATTTCTATGGTCCCTGAAGCACTTTCCACAGCTGACTGTGAAAACCTTGCGCATAGTTTTGTGCACCTAGGCTAGATTACAGTAATTCCCTCCAATCTGGATTTATCAAAAACTCAATTTCTGCTCTCCAAATTGTTCAGAATGCGGATGCAAAATAATAACACACTCTAAACTGAGACATCGCATTACACCTGTTCTTAAATCTCCTCACTGTCTGCCTGTATCTTCAAGAATTGATTTTAAAATCATTTTATTACTTTTTTGATGGCCTCATTGCCTCTCCCCACCCTACACCTAAGCGATACGGTCACAAGATATAAACCATGTAGACCACTTAGATCATCCAATAGCAGTATGCTGACCATCCCTAAAATTAGGCTTAAAAATGCTGAGTCAGCATTTAGCTTTCTTAGACCTACACTCCGGAACTCCCTCCAAGTTTAAAGCTACTGATGCACTCAGTACTTTAAAGAAGCATCTTAAAACACGACTTTTAAATGTTACTTTTAGCTAGGTGGCGCTAGATGCTTTGTTTTTTTTCTCTCTCCTCTTTTACTTCTGTGCATTTAAATTTTATTGTTGACTTTACTATTGTGTTTATTATTTTACTTTTTATGCCTCATTTATTCCATGGAGCACTTTGTATACAGTCTCATTAAAAAGTGCTATACAAATAAAGTTATTGTTTATTTGATTTTATATCCAAAACACACCTAGGATTAATTTAGAGATTAAGTGCAAGCCTTTCGAACCATGTACCTGACTTTGCATTCATATTTTCTGCCAATGAACTACAGCAAAGATCGCCATGCAAAAAGCGTGGTAATACGCCCACATGGCATACTTGTTGAGGACGTGTTATTTGACAACAATTTTTCCAATCATCACCGAAATCAATAGGGATCCTCTTCATATCATCATAGACCTTCAAAACAAAAATGAAAAGAATCCGACAAAAATTGAGCGAGAGCAGTAGATGGTGGACAGACCGATGGACAGACCGACGGATGGACAGGGGTGATCAGAATATACGATTATCCGGTGGACTCTGAAGATCATCCTGAGAAAATTTGGTAAAAAAAAACTTGGCAAAATTTGTAGCCTGACAGAAATTTTTTGACCTTTCAATAAAATCCACAATGGTGCCCACACTCAAATGGAGTTGGCATAACGTCTTGGCATCAGGACCTCTCACAGTATTAGCAGTCGCAATCATTTTTTTTTAACCTCATAAAACCTACGGACCCTATATATGAATTTGTTAAATGCTGCTGGTTTATTCAAACCTCTTGAACTTTATGGCTATTTTACCTTTTTTGGATATTCTAGGGTTTCCAAAGATCCAAAATACTGTATGTCCTAGCTGTTCAATTACAGGAAAATGTGTATGAAACCTTGCTCAAAATCAATATATTTTCTATTTGAAGTAATGCTGACAACCAAAAAGACATGGAGTCCTGAGTATGAATATTTCACAAAATACAAGTGTGATGTAGCTTCAGTGAACTGCTACAACCAGTGGATACAGGATATGTATGTGATATTGTTCAAAAATATGGGAAAAAATGCAATTTCAAACTTTGACCCTTTTCAATGGGGATTTCATGGGAAAATCAGAGTTTAAGGGGGACATTTCAACTGTTATTAGGCAAAACAAGACTTGGATTATTGCAGCCCATCCTAGCAGTCAAATGGCACAATTTTTTTTGAGTTTGCTCAAAATGAAGTCCAGAGACTATTTACCATGGTTGGCATTGATATGTGAAAGTGTTGTTGATATAAGTCCTTCTTTATAAATTTTATCAAAGGTGCTTTATAAAATAGGGGGGGGGGGGGGGGGGGGGTTGAATTTGTTTTCACAAGTACAAAACACACTCTAGTTTCAATTAGCTGTGACTGGCAAATGCTTTTGAAAATCAAAAATCTATTTGATAACTTCTGTGAGGCTTGTTCCGAAGATCATTGGACAAAATTTGTGCCCTGTGAAATTTTTTTGATTAATGTGGCATTCTCATTATTATCAGCCTTGGGACCATCCCCACTATTACCAGAAACAATTTTTTTTTCAAAGCAAAAACCTCAACATTTTTTTAGCCAAAACAGATTTTTGCTTATTGTAGCGCCCCAAAGTGTTCATTTTTTGTGCTTCCTCAATATTGGGTCTCGAGTTCATTAACTAAATTTTGTTTTGGTAAATCAGAGCCTTGCTGAGATATGAACTCAGTTCCTACTTGGAGGCTTTGCCTCAGATTTTGATAGATGAATGATTTTGAAAATTAAAAATCAGATAACTTTAGTGCAGCTTTGCCTGAGGACAGTTTGTGCCAATGTTGGTGAAAATTGGACAAATATTTCAGGCCTGTGAAAATTTTTTAAGTTTGTCAAAGAAATCCAATGTGGCAAAAATTACAATATGGCATGAGTTAAAGGGCATCTAAAGTCGATTCTCAGATGGGACATTGAACGTCCAATGTTTACAAACAAATCACTTGCTTTTGTTGACATCTTGCATTGTCACATGACCAATTTCATTCATATAAACCAATGTTTTGTGTACATGCATAGATAATTTTTCTATTTTGGTTCGTTTGCGCAGATGCGGCTCGCTGATTGGCCAATAAACAAAAACAATGGGAATCGACTTTAGATGCCCTTAAACATCATTTGGCGTTGAACTTGGTTTGAACCAAGGAATCCAACCCAACTTCACTTTTGAATATCAGACGTATGTTTCAAAAGTGATATGCATGAACTCTTCTCCCTACTTCGACCCTTTGCTGGCGCTACCATCAAAAATCCCAGAAACACAGGTGTATCCTATGCGAAAGTCTTTTATCATGTGGTGTGATATATAGATATAAATGGCGCAAGGATCACCAGTTGGCATTTTTGGCTTCTTATTCCTTGCTGCTCTTCCCTTCATCTTAAATCTTCGCTGGGAGGAGCTAAGAGGCAATAAAGAAACACGAGCGAGGAAAGTGAGAGAACACTTGTATGTGAAATGAAAAGCCCCCCTGCTGAAAACAATCAGAAGACTATCCTCAGTCAGTGCACTAAATTTCAAAACACTTTATTTCACAGTTCTAGGGGCACAGTAGACATCTGTGCCAAAAGAATAAGAAACAAGTGAAAAAGTAAGCAGAGCTTTCTAATACCCCCGACGTCCCCAATCATGCTTTTTCCGTTGGTGATTATAGAAATGATCACATTCCGAAAATCAATTTTGACAAAAATAACAACAGATCTATGACACTTTGCACTGCACCTCTCCCTGTGATAGAGAATATATGTGCCAAATTTAAATAGAATCCAATGAATAATATTTGCGATATCAATCGGACAAATTGACATTGAACCCACTTGAAAATTTCTAAGTCCGCAAACAGGAAAACGGCGATGTTTTTGTGAAAAATCATCCCAGATGGCCAACACTTTGCACTGCACCTCTCCCCGTGGTAGAGAATATATGTGCCAAATTTGAAAAGAATCCAATTAGGCCATGGGGCGTCCGTCTCTAACCTTTTGTTTCGTGCAACAACACTGGAGGCAACTTCATTTTTATTTTATCCTGCCAACTTTTACTCGGAGAGGGAATCACTGAGCTGTTCCGTATGCATATGTGTATAAAAAAACAGAAAAAAAACAAATTGATTCCGCCTCGATCGGATCCGTCAGATCGGATCCAGGCCTCATTCAAATGTGGTTTTTGTTCAGATATGTATCTGATGTGTATCGGAAATGTGCCCGTCGTGCAAATGCAGGTCAACATGCCGATCGGATATTTTATTTTTTTTTTTTTTTTTTGTTTTTCTAAAAGTGCGTCAGAAATGGTGACAGTTTCTGACAGAACATGTGGAATGTTTGTTTCTCATTCTAAAATTTCAAACCCACTGTTCATCATCAAACTTTTTGTACAACCTGCTCCCACCAATCCCTTGATCTCTCGCATCCCACACTCCCTGAGTGGAGGAAGCGATGATCGCGGCATAGGCATACGAGGCGATTATAGCCCTTCTTCCCCCTCTCTTCCTCAGAATCCTCTGGATTGGACAGGGGTTTTTCGTGCATCGCATGATAAACATCAAGCCAAGCTCAATGTCATCCATAGTTTACAAAGTGAAGAAGTGTGTGGCCTACGCCTATACATCAAATATAGGCCTAGACTAAGGCGGAGTCTGCCTACGCATTTGCGATGATACAGGTGATGGGTTTAAAAGGCGTTAACAGGAGAATCAGATGTAGGTTACCCAGTGAAATGTTGCGAGCTTGCTTGATGTTTTGATCAATTCTATGACTGAAAGGCCTGCATGCTTTTGTAGTGCTGCACGCACATTTGCTTTTATTTTCGGTAGCCCTCTCAACTGTGCGCATGTGGATCGCCCAAGACAATGGCCAGGTAATGAGAGGTGTAAACAAACGGAATCGAAATGAAACAAAAATCATTGACGCTCAAAACAAGATGTAAACACGCAGTTGAACAAATCGGATATGGGCCTCAAAATCCAATCCATATCCGATCTGGGCAACAAGACCTGCAGTGTAAATCCAGCCTAAAAGTTGGCAGGAACATATGAATGGAATGCTTCAAATGCCAGAATGAAATTATCTGCAGTGTATTGTACGGTGACTGTGATTGGTCAAATCTTGGTGGTACACTGTTGGCCTTACAGACAGTATGTCTGATTGGTTTATTTGATCATGGGAACAACGACTTAAAATGCCAAAAAATTACCAAACTTTTTCGCTTATTATGTTTTTCTGAGCAGGTTCTGGGATTGGGGATATTCATTTTTGGGCTTATTATATTTTTGTTGTAATTACTGAATAAAAATGAACTTGCCCCCAGTGTTGTTGCACGAAAATGAAATTTTAAGCGTGTTTTCACTGCATGCCCCATAGCCTAAATGTATAATATTTGGGATATCGATCGGACAAATTGACATTGAACCCACTTGAATATTTCTAAGTCCAAAACAGGAAAACAGTCATATTTTTGTGAAAAATCATCCCAAATGGCTGAGACTTTGCACTGCACCTCTCCCTGTGGTGTAGAATATGTGTGCTAAAATTTTAAAAGAATCCCATGAATAATATTCGAGATATCGATCGGACAAATAATGTCTTCGGACGGACGGAATGACGGACGGATGGAATTCTTGGTATATAACTATATACCCCCGACATTTCGTCGGGGGTATAAAAAAAGAAGAATAAAGGGGAGAAAAACTATTAGTGCATCTCAATTCTCTTATTTGATATTTCCTCACTCCTCGATCCTTGTTTGACAACTGTGCCAAAGAAAGGGCTGAGCTCAAAATGACAAAATATTAATCTTTTATTGGTCTTAACAACAAATCCATGGTCAGAAAATTACTGAGAATAAAAGGAGCTGGATCACAATTACTGTGCATGCTTTAGAACATATAAGAAAGTGTATCTGCTTGCCTGCAAGTCTTAATCTGATTCCACTCTTGCCAATCCGTCTTTGTTTGACATTGTATTTATTTATATATTTGACTTACTCCGGCATCATGCCTTTTATATTAAGGAGCTTTCTATGGAAATTTGAGGATTCAACGCGCTATTTTAAGCTTTAGCCAAGGGATATGAAGAAGGAGAGGTGGCTGCCATTGCCAGTAATCATAGAAGAAGAAATATACCTTATAGATTTTAGACTTGCAGTTTAGCAGATTAAAGCTGCTTTCACACCGGACGCGCAACAAATTTTTCGCACGACAGATTACATTCAAAGTCAATGCAAAGACGCGAATGCACGCGAAACGCGTGCATTCGCGTTTTTGCATTGACTTTGAATGTAATCTGTAGTGCTAAAAATTCGTTTCGCGTCCAGTGTGAAAGCGGCCTTACTTTGTTCAAAGTTGTGAGCATGCTCAGTAATTGTGACACAGCTCCTTCAAACGCGTAGATTCAGTCAGTATGGAATAGCTTTTCCCTTTGACTTCCTTCCATGTTGAATCCTTGTGTATAAACTTGTGGACAGCTTTTTTTATGCAGAAAGAAGAGTTGAAAAATTACAGCTGATCGTGCCTCTTTGGAAAACATCTTGTTAATTGCGACAAGCGAGCCCTTCTTCAATATTACAGTGCCCTCTAAAGCGCTCACTGGCTTTTTACTGAAAAAAAAAAAATCAGCTTCACGGTGAAACGGTTTCCAGCTTTTTCCTGTACAGTTCACTGCAGCAATGGTTGAAGAGAAAATGGTGATGCAGAAGGTCGCGGGAGCGCATTTGTTCAACCCCGGCTAAATTTATGATCAACGCTATATTGCTAAGAACGTTTAAAACTTAATATTTTGCCACTTTGGGTTCGGGTCATTTTGTTGCTCAGGAGTGTAAATAATTTAATATCATTTGTTTGTAAATTGTAGAGGCAGGAATGAAGAGTACATGTGTGAGGATTTGTTTGTATGTGTCTGTCAGTGTGTGTCTGTGTTTGCAGTTTGTTAGTTGAGGTAGAGAGTGTGGGGGAGGTGCCGACAGGTCAGAACAGGCCATGAGAAACAGGATGTTATGGGACTTTTAGTCAGGAGAGTGTTGCAGATGAAAGGGTTGGGTGGGGGAAATATCACAGATTCTTTAGAGCAGACAGACAGTCTGTTATCCCAGCCCTAAGATTGTCTGGCAGCTGCCTGGGACACACCCCCCAAATATACGCATAAATACTAACGCGCAACTCATCCATGGTTGCACACAGGTTGAGAATTTATTAGTGTTTGGGGGGAACGTTGCGCCAGAAAGTTGACTCCTGATTGATTTTGCTCATTTTGCATTAGGTACAGGTTTGTTTTTCACAGTTGGTTTCCCCAGTTGACATTTTGCTTGCGGTCTGTCTCTCACCATTTTCACTCACCCAGCCTGCTGCCTCTCTGTCTGCATGTTCACCTGCTGCCAGGGGTGGTTTATTGCGCTGGCTTCCTGAGGCCTGAAGCTCGGAGGCCCCGGATGACAATGGGCCCCTGAGTGGCCTGTTTAGAAACCAATTGAAAAGATAAATGTCTCAAACAGCACACTTCTGCATTGCCCCCCTACAGATCCCCCTACTCAAGTCAGGGCTTGAGAATATGCACTCTGGAGCGTGGAGCTGTGGTAACTCGGACAGTTTTCTTCATTATAGGATGCACTCGCACACTGTGGCCACACCTGACACATACCTTCAACCTCTGCAATGTGGCAAATTCTGACGGAAAATACTGTCTTGTGAAAAAGTATTTGTCCCCTTCCTGATTTCTTCCTTCCTATGACTGTAATTGGTGGCGCCTCTGTCTGTCTGTCTGTCTGTCTGGGGTTGCAAGGCACACCGTTCCTCTGATCGCCTCCAATCTCAGCCAAAACAGTGCTCAGGGGTCTGACATAAGATTGGTCACATCAAAAACCAGGAGTATTTATGTTGTATATTAATTACTTTTTCAGCCCTTTTTTGCCTGTGTCCCAACTTTTTTGAGACCTGTTGCAGCCAGAAAATTTGAAATAAGCTCATTTTGTGGATAAAAATGTAAAATGTCTCAGTTTCAACATTTGAAATGTTATCTATGTTCTATTGTAAATAACATATTGGCTCATGTGATCTGGAAGTCATTGCATTTTGATTTTATTCACAATTTACACTTCGTCCCAACTATTTCGGAATTTGGGTTGTACCATGATTCCAGATATCATCATTTTTCTCATATTTATAAAGGGCAACTGAGCTGTTTCACAAATTCTGACATTGAGGGAAGACGCAATAGCGGGAACTTCAAAAAGGCATCCCTACCCGGCAAACTGTAGGCTGCGGTAAATAGAAGTATCTCGCTATGCTGTGTCTGTGTCTGTGTTTTGCTCATTTGTCTTCTTTAAATGTTTCAGATCATCCAACTAATTTTAGTGTAAGACAAAGACAACATGATTAAACACAAAATGCCGCATTTAAATTACCGTTTAATTTCTTGAAGGAAAAGAGTTATTGAAACCTTTGTCACCCATGTGAAAAAATAATCTCCCCCCCCCAAACCTTACTTTTAGTTGTACTACCCTTGGTGGCAAAGGCTGCTGGCAAATGTTTGTGATAATTGCCAATGAGTTTTTTTACATGGCTAGAGAGGAATTTTGGCCAACTCTTCTTCGCAGAATAGTTTTTATTCAGCCACATTAGCGGGTTTTCAAGCTTACCGCGCCTGTTTAAGGTAATGCCACAGCATCTGAATTGGGTTCAAGTCAGGACATTGACTAGGCCACTCCAAAACTGTCATTTTTTTTTCTTGAGCCATTTAAAAGATGACTTGCTTGTGTGCTTTAAATCATTGTCCTGCTGCAAAACTCAACTGTGCTTGAGTTTTAAGTCACAAGCTGAAGGCCGAACATTCTCCAGAAGGATTTTCTGATTGAGAGCAGAATTTATGGTTTGATCAATGTTGGCAAGTCGCACAGGTTCTGAAGCAGCAATGCAGCCCCAGACCATCAGACTACCACCACTGTGTTTGACTGGTGGTACAATGTTCCTATTGTGGAATGCTATGTGAACTATACGCCAGATGTAATAGGACCCATGTCTTCCAAAAAGATCCATTTTTGACTGATCAGCCCACTTAATATCCTTATAGACTATCATAGTTTTGGGGGTCATGAAGATGTTTTCTGGAAAATGTGAGTCAAGCCTTTGTGTTCTTTTTTGGTCAGAAATGTTTTTTTCTGTGCAACTCTCCAATGGATGCCATTTTTGCGCCGTCTTCTTCATATTGTGGAATTGTGAACACTGGCCTTAACGGAGATGAGAGCTGCTGTTCTTCAGAAGTTAGTCTGGGTTCTTTTGTGACCTCTGGAGTCTCCAAAGCGCTCTTGCAGGAAGTTTGGTCTGCCAGCCCGTCCTGGAAAAGTTCAAATTTCATAGAGGGACTGGAGTTGTCAATCTTACCACTGTCATTTTGGTCTCTGCTCATTCAGCGATAAAGCTGTATTGTGACAGTCTCTGCTGTTATTCTAGAGGAGTTTTGTATTCTGGGGACTCATACTGAGTTAAAATTGAATTATTAAATGCAGTGTTGATGTATTGTGAGTTATCTGTACCAGGTATGACTGCAGATGCATATATTTTGCGTGCTGGGTCAGTATTGCTTGGGGGAAGGGGCTGCTGATTTAAGTGAAGCCAAGCCGAGACTGCCTTTCCCTGAGGCCTTGCACAAGAAAAGTGATTTCACTGAATGTCATGTATATTTCAAAATATTTCTGTTTTTATTCCATGTACATGTAAGCCACTAAAGGAACTGTAAATGCAGTGAATTTGAGTTTCTTTTGACAGTTTGCCTCTTTGGGAAGTACCTTGCTGTCGTAAATTCTAACATTAGGTGGCAGCAGACTGTCTTTTTTGAGCTGACAGAGAAAATATATTGTGCATGGAATGAATTTGGTTCACTGTTGAATCTCTTAGATAGTACCTTTACAGAGTTACGAAAGAGGCTAAAACAGGGGTGGGCAATCTCGGTCCTGGAGGGCCGGTGTGTAAGAGTGTTTTTATTTCTATCAATTACCCTGACTAATTAAGTTAATTGCTTGCATGCACAAATATAGATTTTCGCAATGATTCGATCAAAGGAAAATGTTTTATGAAGGGAGACAAAAACAGTCTTTAGTGGTCATTCATGATAATTTAAAGAAATGCGCCTGAAACGTCAGATTTCATAAATGGTTTGGCTAATTTAGATAATCAACTAATTGAAGGCCAGAAGTTGGTGTGAAAACCAGGGACAGATATGGCCCTCGCTGCTCACCTCTGGGCTAAAACGTCCCAACAAGTGGCACACTTTGCCTAAATTAAACTAAATTCTGAAAGAGATGGGAAGGTTTGTTATATAATGTATTCTAATACAGTGGTGTGAAAATATGCTTTTTTGATTTTATTTTTGTCTGAAAAAGCATTATTTTTAATTTTATCACATTTAATTATTTCAGCTCTTAAGACAGAGACAACCTGAGTAACAGAAAAATACCGTTTTTTCACAGCCTCATTTCTGGAAAAGTTGGGACAGTATGGAAAAAGCAAGTGCAACCCCAATCCCAAAAAAATTGGCACATTATGGAAAATACAAATTTAATGAAACATTTGTTTTTTTGAAAAGTCCATTCACCCTTTACAATATTGAAAACATTACTGAAAACATTGCAGTATTTGAAGCTTTAACTCATGAATTTATTTGCTTATTGAAAATAAACACTTGTTGACAATAAAACATTATTCTTTGCACAAAGTTTAAAATCATCTGTTGCTCACATGACATTGCATATGCAGGCATTAAACCACACAGAGGACAGAAGCATAAAGGGAAACATGCAAGAACATACAGGTAAAATAAATAAGTAAGATAAGTGAAATTGTGTTCCAAATAAAAAACCATGTAAATACATGGTAAAATAAACAAATAAAAACAAATATCTGTTCCTTATCTAGAGCTAAGGATAGTAATCAATTTTGGAAAGAAATATTTCCTGAAAACATTTTTGGTTCCTTGAGGAACCCTATAGTGCCTCCCTAAATTCATCAGTATTGAGAAAATAAAGGATGGGAGTCATCTCTAACAATGCTCATGACTTTGTTCCAGGTCACGTAGTAATACAGGTCTCTCAGTAGAGTTTGGGGATTCCTCACTATCTTGTGGCTACACTGACTATTCTGGCCAATTTACCCGTTAGTTTGCATTTCAGGGTCCGGTTGCATAAAATATGACCCAGTCTTGGACTGTAATTTTTTGTCAGACTTACCATAGACACTTAAATAAGCCCATAAAGCCTGTCTATGATTCACTTACTAAGACTGCCGTAGAATACCTCTCGCGGTATGCATCATGGGTAGAATAAGACACTTAACAGAGCAGAAAAACATGGCGGATGCAACAGCGACACTCGGTGGCAGCGGGAGATCATCGCACTTCAGTGCAGCAGAAAACCTTTGCTTTTTGGAGGAATATAATGCAGAAAAAAAGTAGTTTATATCGGGTAAACGGAAATCTGAGACGGCATTAAGTTTGGGAAAAAATTACAGAAAAGGTGAACAGTATCAATCCCGCGGTCACGAGAACAGTCAAAGATGTTCAAAAACATTTTAAAAACATGGTGCTACATTCCACGGGGAGCGTCTTGGCCGCGTTACTGCCGCGACACGGTTGCCGGAGTTGATCGCGGCCATTCTAGACAATAGGTGCATCTCAAAGGCTGCAGCCGGTGTTCTGTCAAATTTTGCTACCTATCAAAAAATGCTACCTCGCGGTTCTGCGCATGCGCAAACCTAAAATCTCGGGCTGTTTCTTCGCTCATATCTTAAGTATCTTCAAAAATCATAAAAACTGATTTCTTCTCAGTGCGCCTTTCGACCTTTAAGCGTAAATATATTTGCATGTACACGCTGGATTTTCCTGAAAATGCAGAAATTAGATGGTAATGGCGTATATGGGCATATATCTTCAAACAAGCTTATCCAACTCATAATAACATCTGCTTATGTTATAATAAGCGAACAAATAACAAAGTTACTACTGTAAACTGATTCATATTGCAATATTAAGGCGAAAACAAAGACTTTACAATCGCTTTGCATTACGGTAGCATTTTTTGACGAGGCAGCACAAATTGTCAGAACACTGGCCTTCGAAGGCTGCATTTTTAGGGGTGGTCACTTGATTCCATCCGCCAAACTGATGTAACGTGATTTCATCTTCGTTACACAGCTTTGGTTTAAATGAGTCGTCACTGGTTTCCCTAACCTTAACCTTAACTCTAACCCCTAACCCTAAACCTAGCCCTAAACCTATCCTTGTCCCTTTCCCAAATGTCAGTTTGGCGGGTGGAATTAAGTGACGACCCCTAAAAATGCAGCCTTTGAAGGATGCAGTTTAGGCTTTGAGATGCGCCCAAAGGATGTGATTCTACCAGCTGCGCCACGGCACGTCTCGGCAGCGTCCTCGAAGCGGCTCTCCCCGCTGCTTCGCCGAAAATACGCGCCGAGTCTATTTCTGGCGCTGGCGGGCCGCAGTGGCGCTGATCTGAATATTGCGGGGATACGTTTCCCATAGTTCGACCATATAGGCCTACAGTCATTGGATCCAACTACAGTAGTATTTGTGCTAATGGGAATCGCACACCAGATCGTGCCAGGCAGGAAGTAACCAGAGCGATGGCTCTGGAAGTAACTATCAAGAGGAATACGCTTTTAACTAAAATAAACTAGCCACAAATCTTTGATATAAAATTAGTTTATAACTTACTTTTCAACTACTTGTCTGTGATTTTGTTTTAACTAAAACACGGGCACATTTTTTTTTTAATCTATGGCGTTCACGGCTGGACTGTAGGCTACACAACAAAGTCTGAAATGAGATTAAACGCAATTAAAGCAGAAAAAACAACAGAAAGCATTTCAGTTCGTCGCACAAATATCCTGGTAAAAATGATGAAATATGCAAAATCTGAGCTGGTCGATTGTTTCAGGTGGCAGCCAGGACGCTGCGCTGACATTTCGGGCTCAGTGGATCATGAAGTCGCCTGCAAGATGGAGCAAAATAGCGTCGCTCATGTTATGCTGTTGTTACGCGCCTAGTGGAATCTAGGGGTTAGAAGGAGATATGGAAGAGAGAAAATCCAACCACCAGAGGAGGCCCCACTCTAAAACTTAAAAAAGAAGCAAGAAACAATTAACCTGATAATTGAGATTTATGGCGACGAGTCGCCAATGTATTAGGGTGTTCCTAAGAATCAAGAAAACGGAGTTGAGATGAGGCCGGAGTGTTGCCAGGGAACGAGGTATCCCCTGCGGTCACTGCACCAACGGCTGAGACATTGCTGCTGCCGGTGAGTGACAGCAGCACAGCACGTGAGCTAACCAAATTAAATAGGTCACTTCATTGTGTCAATGAATGAAATAACACATAAAATAACATTTAACAACGTAATGACTGTATATATGTAGTGTACCAGCTGCTCATCTGGTTGCCATGGTTGGGATCATAACAACGTTATTGTCCCAGCCGTTATTAGCCCCCTACATACAGTACTGAATTCTCTCCATGTTTTGTTTTCTTTTTTTAATCTGTGGACAGTGAGGACAGCGCTAATTGCATCCCTGGAGGTGAGTTATGCTTTTCTTTTTTCTTTAATTAAACACTACGGCCGCCAGTAGTTTAAAGCTTTTTGACAGATTTGTTGTTTATGCCAAATTGAGTTGACTTATCAGTAGACTTAACCTATTTCATTTTGAACTGAAAGTTCAAAGTTTCAATTTTCATGTATTTTTGCATTTGATATGCTTATTTGACAGCAGCCTTGAAGGCAACTCGACTCCCAGTTGCCCCACAGACAAGGATCCAACAGGAGCTGTCCTTGGTGCAAAGAGAGTGACCATGGAAAATCTCCAATTTGAGCATCTTGAATCAAAAACTGAGATAGAGAAGATGGTCTCCACCAGTGCCTGACAAACATAGCGGGCCCGTATTCATAAAGATTCTCAGAACTTTCTTGCCCCTTAAGAATTCTTAAATCAGGTAGTTTTTCTAAGATTTACCATTAAAAATTCTTAAATGGCAAAGAAATAGTTCAGTACTGTTCATAAAAATTTTCATCAGCGAAGAATTTTCTTAACTCAAGGAGGACCTGCGAGGACTCCTAAATCGATGAAAATTTCTTAAGAATTTTTTTTTTTTTTTTACCATAAACAAACATAGCGACCACTCATCCAAACAGACGCCAGTTTGTGGTACGTAGAAATTGTTTGGAAGGGTGCAGTGATGGGGAGTTTTGAGATCGATTTAGAGTGGACTTTGCAGGTATAAGGTGCATCAAACCACTAGTTCGGGAATATATTGCAAATGGATCTTACAGGAACTGAGCATAGACTGTATAAAACATGGGCGCCTCCTGTGATGTCATTCATAGGCTTCTGAATATCCACTTTGAAGCAAAATTGGTCACCATCTTGGCACTTACTTGACTCCGCCTACCTCCCAGCTAATCCAAAAATGGGCAAAAAGGTGGGCTGTTGGTGGAGCTGAGGCAGGCCCAATGGGCGGGCCGAATGGAGCCTGTTTGCTGAAACACGCCCTCTTAGCTTGCTGCCCAGCTCAATGTTACCTGGATCGCTAAGACCGAGATGCGGGGTCATATCTGTCCTAGTAAAGGAATGGATCCTGCCAAGTTGCTTGCGTTGGCGGGTCGGACGCCGTTTATATTCGTGAAGCGGTTGCGAGACGAACGTTGTTCGTATCCGTGAGGCAGTAGCGCAACGAACGCCGTACACCGCTGGGAAGTTGCGGCGGTTGGCTCACTGAGTATCAATATCCCCCCGGGAGTGCGGGCGGGTGCTCGTCTCAGCTCTTGTATGCACCTTAGTCAGGTCCCTTTAACGGTAGTATGGCCAATCAAACGATAGCATTGCATTACGTTACGTTACTAGCAAACCTGATGGACCTTTATTTTCCCACCTCACTCTCGCGCATTCTGATCACAAGTACTATCACCCTACATTTTGACTTTGGTGAATGTTGAATTAATTGGTTACTGTAGCCAGCATACATAGGCTCATCAATGCTAACACATTTGGGTGTCTGGCTTCTAGGCTCCATGGTTATTTCATCAGTTGCCCAGCTAATCTCTGACCTTTATATTAGCTAACAATACCACAGCGACTCTCAACTTTTTTCTTAAATCACATCGTAAAATTGAAGGTATTTTCCGAAAAAAGCCTTTAATCCTGGTGACACCATATTCGAACGTGGCTAGTTAATGGCACTTTTCCGTTGCCGTTTGGCTCATTAGTGAGGTTAATGTGGTTAGCTAGCTTGTGGATGATGGACTTTATGAAGAAACACACTTAGCGACAGCTAGCTAGCTTGCTAGGTAATGTGGGATATGTTAAATTAGCTAGCTAGCCTTTCTATTTACAATGATACTGCATCAGTAATCGCACTGAAAATGAAACGAATCCATTGGTGGCAAAGCTGCAGCAAATGCAGTTCTGTAAGATATTGCTGTGTGAATCTATTGAGTGTATAACAACAGCAATCTCTGGTCAAGCCTTCCAAATACTCTGGGGAATCTACTAAGGGCCCCGTCATCTGGTAGCATGCTATCGTGGTTCTAATGTTGTAGCTAATTAGCCAGCTATGTTGGCAACCTGTTAGGGAAGCCGTGATGGTTTTCCAACCTATTACGACACATTTTGTTCAAAAGTATGTTAAACCTAAATTCAGATACTTTAATGTTATGCTATTACTTTGCTGCATGCCAGTATAATAACTGTGGCAGGCGTACACTCCTGCTGGCACAGATGGACATATTGGGCAAAAACTAACCAGGGGATTACTGTATTGATTCTCTGGCTAGTTAACGAACTAATGCTACTTCGTGTTGACATATAATGTTATATGAAATAATATTAGAATGTCATCACCTTAGAAAATAGACCACAGACTCCTAACCACACAGCAAGACATTATCATCCTGATATTTCGATAAAAAATCTCCAGTGAGAAACGCGGCCAATGGATCAAGTTCCGTGACTCGAATGAGCCTAGGTAGGATAACGGCCACTAACAACTAGAAAAGGCCAAGGGTTAGCGGTTAGGCTAACCGAGCTGAAGTAACCCCCCTCCCTCAGACAGCCAGGCTAGACCCGGGGTTAGCGGCAAGGCTTGCCGTTCCTACTCTACAGCCCGGGGCCGTGTGGGCCTGTGCTCAGGCCTAACCACGACATAACCGGATGAGACGACTTCTGTCCATAGACTGTGTAATTCAAGATTATGTCACTCAAAGTGGCCACGCCCTTAATTATGCAGAAATTTGAGCCTTTTATAATGTAAATAGTAGAGTGACAAAAAAATTCACTCCACCCACAGTCCCCCCCACAGGGGAAAATTAGCCATAGAGACCAAAACCGTATTTTAAACCAGGCTGTAAACATGTTTATTTTTGCTGTGAAATTGAGCTTTTTAACATGGGGATCAATGGGGATTGACTCGTTTCTGCAGTCAGCCTCAAGTGGTACTTCCGTATTTGCTTCACTTTTCAGCCCCGCAGGTTGCCACTTGGAACTGAGCACTGAGCCCGACGCAAAAAGTTTTCCTTCCTGTGTTTTCCTTCCTGTGTTTCCTGGCCACAGGGGAAATGTAAGTATGCAATGCAGATGATATGGGCGTCTCTCAACTGACTGTATCAAGGGCTGTCTCCCCAGCTCTGAGAAGTCTTTCCAACAACTGACTTGTGACACAATTCATAAAGTTCCCATGTGATTAATCAAAATATTTATGTCACACTGTAAATATTTTTCCAAACTGAATACCACGTGTAACATATAGTAAAATCGGCAGGGCCAAGCGCTGACAGCATCCTAGCTAAGTGCCACTCTCATAATCAACGTTACTTAAATAGCTTGCCAGCGTGCACGCAGTACCTTTCCATAACCATGTCATATTTTTTTAGTTTGTTAGCTAGTTAGCTTACGTTAGCTAGCTACTCAATTGACTGAATTGAGAAACCCTTGCTGGCTAGTTCAAACGTGCATATCTGCGTCTAGCTGACTTACTGAGCAGCAGAGTGATGTAGCTGGCTAAGATATAGTGAATGGGAGTAACAGTAAAGGCACCAATGGAAATTGTTTTTTTCCCCATAAAATTACACAATTCAGTCGCGATAAACAGAATATTATACTCTTGGTCTTCAAATAAAATGTGTTGAGTAAATTGTGGGTTTGTTGCTCACTGAAGCTCGCTACAAATGCCAAATTTAGCTACTGAACTCGTGACATAACTTTCATATGCGACGACCATTCGTGTAAGATCCTCTATACAGAGTGGTCAATTTGGAGGCCTACTTGCGTCTTTTCGCAGTGAAAGACGTCTGGGCTTGGAGAGTGGTAACAATTTGAATTTACAAGTTGTAATTAGCTTTCTCTTATGAGCTGCAATTTCAGCTTTTGATCGGGAAAAGATGTTGTGACAAGTTATCTCCACCTCCTCCGGGCTTCGCTTCACAGTGGTGAATGAATCATTTAGACTTTCCGTTATCACCTCCACCTCGCCTTTTTCCTTTCAGAAGTCAAGATCAGACTCGGCTTCCCTTGCAAAACGTGTTATATTCAGCCACCGAGTGTCAAACGCTTGTAACTTGCCCACTTAGGTTTTTGTTTCTTCTGACTTCCATTATCTGCGTCATCTGTAAACTCAGATGTGTCGTTAGCAAATGCACGTTCCGAGCAAGTGATCATGCAACCTAATTTCGGTAGTAAAGCTATCTTCATTTTTAGAGAGCTCTCCCGCTGTCAAGTGTTACGAAATATTTTACAATCAAAGAAAATGTTAGATAAGAATTCTGCGAAGAATTTTTATGAATACATATTTAAGAATTTTTTTAAAACTAAAAATTAATTCCGTCCTTACGTATAAATTCCTAACAGAATTCTTAGAATCTTTATGAATACGGGCCAGCTCCATGCTCCATCTCTGGCTCGTTCTCCTGTGTCAGCTCTGCCTCCTCCTGTCTGTGCCGAGGCTCATCAGGCTCAGGAAGGGCTAGATCTCTAACAGGAGTGAACAGCATTAATTTCCCTACATCTCAAATGTAATCGAACTGCACTGAATAATTTTTCAATTATAAAACAACTATTAAAAATATAATGGGTGAAAATACTTTACCTTTCCATATTACGGAGAACCACACAAGCAAAAATGATTTTGCAGAGCCTCACTGGGGACATTCTGAGCTCTGTGTGCTGGCAATGGAACCTCCTCTTCAGAACTCCAGATTAAAGCTCAATAGTGTTTCTTGTCTTACAGTGAGCATGATTGTACCTTTCCTCATTGTGATTGGTAGGGTTTAATTGCGGGGTATGGGGATAGCCGGAGTCACCCAGGAGAGGACCATCAATAATGCCTTCCTTAAATAACTCTCCAATGTGTGACTGCTGCAGGATCCAGGAGTCATGGATTGATCCTGCCCAGCGAGCCACACAGTTGGTAAACTCCAAGTTAGCATCACGGATGCCTTGCACATTGACGCAGTGGAAGCCTGTCCAATTAACGTACAGGTGCTCATCCACAGATGGGGCCTGCAGCCTGACACAAGGGCCATCGATAGCTCCTACAACATTTGGAAATCCCGCTATTGTGTAAAAGTCCACTTTAAGCTTATTCAAAGCTGCAGTGTTGATAGCAAACAAAGGAAGTTTCTAACTGACTTCATTTGAGACCCTGTAGACGATCCGTGACATGGTTGATTTTTGAAGTCCAACAGCATCACCCACAGAGTTCAGAAAACGCCCTGTAGCATGAAACCGAAGCCACACAAACTTGCAGAACTGCAGGAACACTGTGGTTTCTTGCTGCTGTGGGATTTATGGTGTCTTCAAGTTGCTCAGCTAGCAAAACGATAGTTTCTTGAAGAAAACAAAATCTCTCCACGAGCTCTTGATTGTTGTACTTCTCTAGTGAATTGTTTCTGTCCCTGAAGACTCTCTCTTCCTAGGGCTCTCTCTGACATCCAAATATTTGCTATGGAGCAAGTACCCTGTCCTATTTCCGATGTAAAAATTGTTTTTGTCCTTTTTTTGAGAAAAACAGTAAATATTGCAGTGTCTTTGTCTCCTAACTGGTGTTCTAATTGGTTGTTGCCATGGCAACAAAGCTCTCATCTCAGGCTTAGCCAGGGGGAGAGGTGGCTAATTTTTCTGTCTTGAAGTAAGTCAGTTTTATGCCTCAGACAGTTTTAATTATACTAGTCTAACTTAACAATTTAAGACCAGCCTACGGCTCAGACCAGTCTTAAACTAAGTTCATGCAAGTGGCCCTGATTTCCATGCCACATTGTGGGATTAATGCAGAAAATAAACTCTCAAACAAAGCCTTGTAAGCAGTTTCAAGAATTGGCTGGCTCACATTAAGACTATTTTCTTTCCAAAGAAGATTAAGGTGCTGTTGATACTTCTTGAATATGTATTCAGTGCTTTAAAGGAAAGTCCGTTTACAATCCAGGATTGCACCAAAGAAGTCCGAAATAGTCCTTTTTCAACAGTGTAGCTATTAAAGATACAGTAGGTAACTTTGATATAAAGAACTTTTTCATATTTGCTGAAACTGTAACCTTTGTTCTTCGTGCAGAAGGTAGATGCACGGAGGACAGGAAGTCGGGGACTAGACTCAAGTGCAAGGATGGATTTGGTTATGTTTAATTACCAACTGCACCGCAGAAGGCACAAACGAAGAGATACAAACCAACAAGGAACAAAGGTTCCTAAAATATCACCAATGAGTAATACAAAGTCTGGACTATGCTACTGTAACATTGTATTACAAATAGGAAAGAACATAGGAATCGAGGTTCCTATAATATAAACGTGCTGACGAACAATGAGCAGCACAGATTCTAGGTTTTAGAATAGTTCGCGAATGCAGAAAATAAGCCCATACAAGACTACTATGTCAAACAGGCATGAGGTTACACAGACTTCACAATGAAACTGAAGGAAGGTCAGCCTTAAATACACACTGCTATCACTCAGTGCAAACAAGACACAGGTGCTGATGATAATTGGATAATGACTGGAATGTGATCCGGCATTTAGTAGACCTGAGAGCTGGACGGCTGGAGGCATGTCCTTACACCTGGGCTATTCAACATTGTCCTGTGGGGGCCGGTGTGGGTGCAGACTTTCATTCCAACCAAGTACTTACACACCTGATACTACTAATCAAGTTCTTTAGCAAAGACTCTTGGGCAGGGGTGTCATTAGCCCCGGGCATTCCCGGCTGAAGCCCCGAATGATTGGCCAATAGCCCCGGATCTCCCGAAGCGAGGCATGATCACAAAGGCCAGCAATATGGGGCATGCCCATATATGGGCAGAGGCGCAGAAGCATGAGGATAAATTGTTACAATTTCCAAGTTCAACATCGGGCGGGAGGGCCAGCAGTAGGGAGGGGCAGGGGTGGGCTCAGCCCACCTAAACGTGAGTGTTGCCCACCCAGTCAAAAGTTAACAAAAAAAAAACGGCCAATGACAAAATAGCGCATATAATAATAGTTCCTACCGCCTGATTTGGTGCATTGCTTAAAGCCCGCCTCCAAACCGAAGTCCTACTCATAGCTCCCAAGTGACACGCATCTGGCGGGTCCGACCCGCATTTGAATCGCAAAACCTGCGAACCTGCAAGCAAAGCATTGAGGGATTTACGCGTTATTTCTCCACCTGTGATGTGAGAGAACTCTGTTACACTACATTTCCCATGATGCCTTACTTGTCCCAGTATCCTGTTCGTGACGTCTACGAACCGAAAAGGAAGTCCACGGTTTTGTAGCTGCAGAGCAGGGTTTGCGTAAGCAGGAGTCCTGCTGAATAAAGCTCCAACATTAAGCGCTTTAAATTCGTAGACCAGGCGCAGGCGCGGCGAATGGGGGGAGTGCCGCGCCAACGGGGTGAATCCAGGCGTATTTTGCAATTTCGTGCCCGGTGCAAGTACTCCTCTGTCCCTCCTGCCGGTGCAAGTGGCAAAGAGGGAGGAGAGAAGGCCTGAGTGGGTTTAACACAGCCGAGTCAAATCTTCACCAATCAAATGAGCTCCTCTCCTCACCTTTAAAATGTTGGACTAAAGAAGCCTCTGTCCTATATCTGCATGATGCATTAATGTTCCATTTTACTTTGCTGCTTCAGGCATGTTTTCTGCACCGCTTACTTCTATATTAAGCATTGCGAATATGAGTTAGCTGGCTAACTAGGGCATTCGCGAATTATTACCATTAGTGAACTTGAATGGAATTTCAAAACAAAACTACGTCCGATCATTCAAACTTATGAAGTTGGAATGAAATACGACGGTTATTCATTTATTTCTTCTGCCTGCATCATTGGGAAGAGCAACGATGGATAGCGTGTTCCTATTATTACACCCTGTTGCTGCTTAAAATTTTGGGATTAACATGCATGGACAACAATGCAAGATAAGTTACACATTTATTTTC
Organism: Gymnothorax javanicus; assembly: GCA_029692085.1. NCBI lineage: Eukaryota > Metazoa > Chordata > Actinopteri > Anguilliformes > Muraenidae > Gymnothorax > Gymnothorax javanicus. The sequence continues at coordinate 112,455,280 of CM056200.1, forward strand.
AATATGTGATCTTAACTCAGTACGAGATCATAGCAATCAGGCTGTATTCCTTTCCGCCACTAAAAACGATAAAACCTAAGTGACAATAATAGTATTAAGCCGCTTGCACACTGGACATGAAACGAATTTTTCGCACGACAGATTACATTCAAAGTCAATGCAAAGACGCGAATACACGCGTGTTTTTGCATTGACTTTGAATGTAATCAGTCGTGCGAAAAATTCGTTTTGCATCCGGTGTGAAAGCAGCTGAAGGACACATACCCACATAGCCTACACATGCACGCACGCACCCACATGCACACATCTCTCTCTCTCTCTCTCTCTCTCTCTGCTGATACGGCACATGCAGTTCGGCCTCTCTCTGTCTCAAGTCCTGTAATGTCTCCTGCATGAGGTCAAAGTGACATCCATGGCGTACAGCTATGTTGTGTAGCACGCAACATGCCACAGAGAATGCACTGACACTCTGAGGGCTGTCAGGTCGAGTTTCCATTACGCGTGCCGACCACCTTTGATCTGACATCAGGACAATCGATATAGATACTATAATTTATGTCCTGATTCAGATAGTTACATTAAATAGTGGCTGCTGTGATTATTTATTGCATTGAAATGTGCCTGACATTCTGGAAACCTGCCTGTGAGGTTTCGGTGACGTGTGCGCACTGTGCGCCGGTCAGCCAAATTACCACTGCACAGAAAGTAAACCAGGTTAGAGCTAGCGAGCTCTCTGCGCACTTTCGGTGGAGCCTTTTGCCACGAAATTGTCACTGCGTCGTCATGAATACATGACACCTCCCCCTACTATGCCGCTACACCCATCTCGGCGCACGTCTGTCTACCAAATTGCCAAAGTGGCTGCGCACGGTGTTGCACCGCACAAAATTACCACTGCGCGGGCTGCACCAGAGAAAATTACCACTGCATGGGCTGCGCCACCCTGCGCTGCGCCAAGAAATTAGAGCCCTAAGTCTCTAACTAGTGTCCCAAGTTTCGTGCTATCGTGACATGGTGTCAGAAGTTGGATATTCCACGCAATTGAGTTGTATGCAAAGATGTCGAAACTCAGCGCACCAGAGCCCTTTGATTTTAGCCAGCCTGCTGCATGGCCCTTGTGGATTCAGCATTTTTCCCGCTATCGCATAGCCACTAAATTGAACAAGGAAAACGGTGAGGTCCAAGTGAATTCCTTGTTGTATGCGATGAGGAGAGATGCAGAGGCGATTTACAGTTCATTTTCATTCGCGGAGGCTGCTCATGCTAATAGCTGTGACTATGTTGTGGCTAAGTTGAACAAAGATTTTATACCCCGTCGGAACGTTATCCATGAAAGAGCTAGTTTTCACCAGTGTTCGCAAAGGAGAGGTGAGTCGGAAGAGGCATTTGTAAGGGGTCTTTACGAACTGGTTGAACATTGTGAATATGGAGCTAGAAAAGAAGAAGAAATCCGGGACAGACTGGTTATTGGTATTGCCGATCGCGAGGATTCATAGAAGCTACAAATGGAAAGTTACCTCACGCTTGAAAAGGCTATGAATATTGCTCGGCAGTCTGAGTTAATTAAGCAACAGAATTCCTCCGAAGAGGTGGATGTTAGTGAAGTTAGGCAGCAGGAAAGAGGAGTGAAATACTACGGTAGAGATGAAAAGCAAAACCAATGGGTGCAGCATGATAGCACGCTAGTACATAGGGACAATTGCACGCAGTGTAACCATTCACATGGCCAGCGCCAACAATGCCCGGCACGTAATAAACAATGTAGGAAGTGCCAGTAACTAGGGCACTTTGCTGTTGTTTGCAAAAGCAAAGCAGTGCGTGCGGTAGCTGTTGAGAACGAATCAGATGATGAAAGTGTGCCATACTTTCTAGGGAGCGTGGAAGGGGCTGATTCGAATGAGAAGTGGCTGGTTAATTTGCCAGCATGCGGCCGAAACGTGACGGTTAAGATAGATACTGGAGCGGATATTACGCTTATTACGCGTAGTACATACCAAAGCCTGTCCAGGCGACCTCCACTGAGGAAAAGTGCCTTCGTTCCAAAAATTGCGGGTGGAGCAGTAAATGTAATGGGGAAATTCCTTGCCTTCACAGAGAGGGAGTGAATTAAATACAAAATATGGATTTATGTAGTAGAGACTTTGTCAATAATCTCCTAAGTTGGAGTGCCGCATGCAAAATGGGCTTGGTAGCCAGAATTGACCAGGTCAGTGCTCAAGCTTTTCGGGGAAATTGACCTTCTAAATTGTAAACTGGTTAAAATTAAGCTAAAGCCAAATGTCATGTCGTATAGCCTGGCTACACCGCGCCGTGTGCCTTTCCGTGGAACAACCGAAAACTTACAGCGTGACAATCCGAACACTGATCACATTGCCCCCTGTCTTTTTTTGAAATTGTTTCAACATATCTTAGGGGACGGCGGCAAGCTAGCCAATATTGCTAATGGTATACCCAAAAATGCTAAGTACACCTGTAAAGATATTCAAAACAAGATAATTGAAACCCTGGCAAACATGGTTCTAGGAGAGATCAGGAAAAGGTATCCAAACGCTGACTCTGCTGGGTTTTGCATGAAAAGCGATCGGATGAGGGACAGATGTAACGTTGAGAATTTGTCCATAATGGTTAGGTTTTTGTGTAATTCCACGTCAGAGGATCATCTGATCAGGTTACTTAATGTACTTGGTCTACTTTTAGTACAAGTTTCCATTTATTGAGCTTTGTAATTTTTGGATGTGGTGTAATGCATGCTACACAGTTTGTGTAATATCTACCTTCCTGAGTTTTGGTTTAATTTTGTTCAGTTTTGACAGAACTATTGAACATATACTGGTGATGTGCACCTCCTCTTTTGAAGTTTTGGTTTATTTTTGGCCAAAGATTCCATTTGTTAAATTTTGGCATTTTTGTACATGCTTTAAAGGATACTACATAGTTCCTGGCAATGCAGGTCCAGGCATGATATTGGTGTAATGTTAAAATCTGGATGAAGGATTTTTTAATTATTATTTTAGGGTGAGTGAAACTGCCTCCTCTGACTCAATTCATGGTGCAGCAGAAAACTTAGAAATGCTGCTTCACTGCCTCCCAATGTCCCTGCTTCAAATTAGAATAGTGCTGCATCAGTCCCCATGGGAAAATTAATCTGTATTAACCTCGCCTGAACATACAGCTGCAAGCTGGAGAGGCCTGTGCTCTCCATGGCTGGAGCCTGCATCTCATCTTCCAGTTGCTGACTGTTATTTTGCTAGATTTTTGTGCCATCTGGCCAGGGATTTGAACTGTAAATCCAAGGTATACTACTTTTCATGCCTAACCTTTGGGCTCCCTACTGCCAAAGTTGCCCACCCATTATGTCAACTAGCCCACCCTAATATAGCATGCTAAAACCGGCCATTTAAAACCGGTCTTTACCACTCAATGTTACATTTGTAGGCAGTTCAGTAGTTGCATGCTGGAAGCGAGGGTTGTATTACTTTCTAGTGATTTCAATCAAATTAATACTTATCACTGACGTGGACATCAGGCGGTTCTTTGGGACAAAGGACAAGGCAAGGGAGCCCGAAGCAGTAGGGGAGTTATCGTCCCATGAAGGTGCACATGGTATCGTTGGGTGCACATGGATGATTCATATGAATGTTTACCAGTACCAGTTAGAACAGTTTCGGTCAATCCCATGAAAAATTGAGTATACATGGATCTCAATGTAACCAACCCATTGCTATAGAGGTTCTTCATTGACTTTGTATGTGTGTCATAAAATAACAATACCTGACTATTTACAATTACCAGCTCTTTTATATAGGACCCACAGCAACCTAGATAACAAGATGAGGAAGCAGAGAAAGACACAGTGATGTATAGGAGTGCTCTCTATCCTTGTCCAGCTACATTAAAATAGCATCTTTGGGGGGCGCCCCAGTGGCACATCGGTCCAAGCACGCGCACCATAAAGGCTGTGTCCTTCTCGCGGCGACCTGGGTTCGATTCTGGCTCGGGTCATTTGTCGCATGTCATCCCCATTCTTCTCCGCAACTTTCCTGTCTCTATCTACTCTGTAACTGTCCAATAAAGGTAAAAAATCAAAAAAAAAAAAAATTGCATCTTTAACAGCGAGATTTTCAAAATTTCCCTGGGGGAGAAACCCCCGGACCCCCAAAAAATGGTTGGGTCAAAGAGGCTGAAGCCCCTAATGTTTTCAAGTCCTAACAATGCCCCTGCTCTTGGGGTTGATTAGCGTTGTCATGTGTGTAAGTGCTGGGTTGGAATGAGAGCCTGCATCCACACCGGCCCTTGTAGGATAATGTTGAATAGCCCTGCCTTACACTGTCCCTCAGAACTGGCAGCAGTACATAATAAGGTAATCTGTAAAAGTGCTCCTAATGACTGCAAGAATCTACCACACCAGAGCCAACTCAAGCTATCAGAGCCAGGAGGAGTTTCTAACACAGAGCCAATCACCACTTGTGTGCAGGCTGTTCAGCCATCCTACAACATGCATACAAGCCAAGTATTGTCTGCGCCCAGTTTCTGGAGGAGCTTTGAGGTACAATGGCGGAGAAACAATCGTCTTAAATAAAGAAATTTACCAGCAACAGCATACTCGGCTAAATAAGCAAACAAAAGACAGAAGAAAGGACTTAACCTCTTATACCCAAGGAGAAAATGAGTGAAATTCTGCTTGTTTTGACCTCTGGTACTTTAGGTTGATTATCTCTAATACTATAAATGCTCGGAATATGGTTTGTTGTAGGAATTTTGATTTTATATTCCTGGTATTACCTTCTCAAAAAGAACTCAGACAGAGACAAAGGAATTAATATTTCCAAGCCAAAGGTCAGTTTACTTTTTCTGCAGAAAAAGGATCCCCGCCACATCTTGAGAACTCTCGTTACAGGCAAGAGCACGGATAACCAAAAAGGATTTTGCTGTGGTTTAAGTAAGAGTCCATCTTGACATCCTCCTCCCCCTCGAGCTGATTTACGCATCATGGTATCAACAGGAATGTTGCAGACGCACACAGCCCACGTAAAGCCGGCCCCCGAGTATGCATACATCGTATCGTTCGGCATCCCAGGCTCAACTTGTACTGTTCTTCCTGAGAACACATAAACTTGAGAGAGAGAAAGAGAACATCTTGGCCCTGTCAGGACTGCATGGCTCCAGATAAACGATAAGCAATTACGCATTGTTCAAATTTGTGGAAGCTACAGCTATGAAGGCCTAGGCTAATCAGAAACAGGCAAGAGTACACTACCATAGCCTGAGAAAATTTGAGCCAGAGCAAGCAAGGATAAACAATTAATAATAATTAAATGAATTAATATAAAAATGATTCCACAGGTTAAGTACGAGTTTTAAACAAAAAAAAAAACTGCACCTTTATGTCCGAACAGTAATTTTATACCTAAGTCCAGTGCATCCTTGTTTTCATCAACTTACACCTTGCGAATCACTAAAAATTGAAAATTAAAAATAAAATTCAAATTTTGGAGAATTTTTGTTGATAAGCAACAGCAGGTATGAAGGAAAAGACTGCAAACTGGAGTTCACACATGCCCTTAAAAATATAGAAAAAAGTATTTAGAAATCTAACCATTCAAATTTTAGAGCTTTAGAGTTTTTCAAAAACATAAAGAACCTATTTTTACCTGTTATTATCAAGTACAATAGAAAACAGTATCTCAAACTGTAACGGTTGTGCTTTGTGCACAGTTCAGATGCACAGAGGACAGGAAGATAAGGTCTGGACTCAGGTACAAGGATGGACTTGATTGTATTTATTATGCATAACAGCAGGCACAAACACTGCAATACAAAACTAAATGGGAACGAGGTTCCTTTAACACTATAAGTAATACAGACTCTGGGCTTTAGCTGCAGTAGCGATGTATTACAAATAGGAAACAAAAAGAAATGAGGTTCCTTAATAATAAAGTGCTGCAATAAACATAAACAGCACTAAGCTTAAGGAGTTTAGAGTTTTGATACGCGAATACGGAAAAAAGTCTAAACAAGACTAACAATGCTGCAAAGGCCTGGATTTATGAGGCTTCACAATGAGTCTGAGTGAAACTGGGTCTTAAATACACACTGCTAACACCCAGTGGCAATGAGAAACAGGTGCGAGAGATAAATGAGTAATGAATGAAGTGCAGTCCTGGTCTTAGTAGACCGGTTAGCTGGACGGCTGGAGGCGTGGCCTTACACAAACACTATAAAGGCCAGGGATATGGGTCAATTCTGTTTCGAAACTAGGGAAGTTCAACTTTACAATCAAACAATTAGTTTTAACCAAATTCCAGAATCTGATATTTAGTTTCAACAATGCATGATGTGCATAAAATGTAAAAGAAATTAAAATAAAAATACAGTAAGAAATGCTGCTTGCAATCAGGTGGTAGAATTTTTCCCTGATTTGGTTCAGCAATTCTTTGGGATTCCTTTATATGCTGATTACTTGTGTAAAAAATAGTATCAATATCTGTGAACTAGGAAATAGTGTGTAATTATTTTTTTCAGGCAAGTTCCTTTTGATAGGTCACTAAAGGTTCTTGACAGTGAATGATAATTGTTATTTTGAAAACATACTTTATCACTATGTTCCAGTATAGTGATGGTATGATATCTTGAGATGGCTAAATAGACAGATTGATGGCATTTTTAAATGCCTCAGTTATATCCACGACAGGTCAGAGTAGAATTCCGGTGCGCAGAATGGCTACCGCAATAAGTCTCAACACGCTGTATGCATTTAGGAAATTATTGATTGCTCTAGCTGCATATTAGTATGACTAGTGAAGAAAAGCACTGGTGCATACGTTGCCATGCAACACACAGTTGTGATGCGATTGTGAACTGTGATGCGATTGGGCTTGCGTCTGAAGGCTTCTTTCAGAAAATCATATCAAAATTAATCAAAAATAAATAAAAAATTTGAACAGTGAAGCCCAATTGCTCAATTAGTTTTTGAAACAAGTTTTGTGGATCATCATGATCCTGGAGGGCTTACCAGGGCATATATTCGGGAGAAGCAGTGCATTGCAAGAAATGTCCGTGAGTGATCACTGCCGTTGAAATGTTTTGACCAAGACTGTTATGAGAAATGTTGAATGGAGCTACAACTTGGTTGAGGATGGATTTCTTGAAAAGATTCTGCATAATAATGTTGATGTGTTTTTGCTAATTAAACTACTTGTATATTAGTAAATTATGAAATTTATTGACTTATGTGAATTTTATTGTGCCCGCGCAACCTCTTGGGGGTGCTGGGGTTTAAAAGGATAAATCACACTGGAGACAAAACCAGGCTTAACATTAGAGTGGCTTTGCCCAGGTGCGAACCATGGACAGTCAATGGTGCAGACTCTTTGTCAGGTACAGAACCTAAAATGTTTTAAAACAGATGCAGAGTTGGAAAAATTTCTGCTAAAGAGGTAATTACCCATGCTGGATTTCTGTTTGTTTCCGAAAAGTGTAAGCATATTGCTAAGATGGTGACGGCTAGTGCAGCACTCCATAGCCCTTGTCATATGTTACAGTGATGTTGCAGTCGGGCTAACGTTAGCTTGTCTCCAGTGCTGAGGCTACTGGTTGGCGTTATTTTATTACAGAGTAGCTGAAAATGTCTTTGTAAAGTGCCTGGGCAGTGTTATCAGTTTGGAGTTTATAAATATACGAAATATAAACTTCCAGTTGGTTATTATCTGGATGTTGGGAATCATTTTTGAGTAATATTTTGTGTTACTTGTGGTTACAGTGCAACAATGCAGCAGAAAGTATGGTATACTGGCAGATCCGGCACGCAGCACTTGCGAGCTGGTAGAGTCTGACTATGCTCCCATAAGAAGTGATCAAACTAATCTGATAAGCACCTGGATGCTACTGACAATGACACACCTACTCCACCCTTCCCTCCACCTAGCTGTATAAAAAAACACATGGTTGCGCTCTCTCCCAGTCACTGCTTTCCAGCTTGAATCGACAAACACTCTGCTAGCCGCCATAATCCAGTCATTTTTCTGAAGTATCATGATGTCGAGTGAATCTCAGTGGAGCTCCAGAGGAGGTAGCAGTGTATATGGTGGCTGCAGTGCTTTCAGCAGCTGCCCTGGTCACTTTACTGGTGGGGTCGGGGGCAGGTTGAATGTAGCTGATGGTGCAGACATGCAGATCACCATCAATGAGAAAGCCACCATGCAGAACTTGAATGACCGTCTTGCTTCCTACCTGGAGAAAGTACGCTCCCTTGAGAAGGCAAATGCTGAACTGGAGTCGAACATCAGCCGGTTCTTAAAAAGCAAGACCTCTTCATCTGTACCTGACCACAGTGCATATGAAGCCACCATTAAAGATCTACAGGCTAAGGTAAATTTTCTCTCCTTTTTCTCCTTTTTAAGTTCTCCAGACACAGACATGATTGGACAGGGATACATCTTTTTTTTTTTAAAAAAATTTTGGCTCTGTATTCCGGCAGTGAGTTTGAGTGGACACAAAGACAGTTAACTGGAAATATGAATGTCAGTGTCAGTTATAATTTGAGGGTTTTCTCATCTATATCTCACAAATCGTTTAGAAATGACAGCATCTGTTGTACATAGACCTCCCTCTCCATTTTTGGACTCATAAAAAAATAATGGACAGTTTAACATGCTGTAGAATAATGTAAACAGTTGTAATATTTGGTTGCATATCATTTGCATTTAATGACTGCTTGAAGTCTGTGACACAGAGACATCACCAGACGCTAGATATCTTCCCTGCTGGCATCCTGCCAGGCTCGTACTGCAATAATGTTCAGTCCCTGCTGGTTTCATGGACTTTTTGCTTTCAGTCTCTTCTTTAAAAAATGCATTTTCAGTTAAATTCAGATCAGTTATTAACCCAGCCAATAGAACCAAAATTACACAAAAAAAGAACCACTGTCCAATAAATCATGGTGCTCACTGAAAATGAAAGAACTTGTGTCAATGCTAAAATAAAGAAGTTTGACGACAATTGCTTTGTGCATGAGCGTGTTTTCAGAAATCACTTAGATTAGATTAGATTAGATAATACTTTATTGTCAGATCAGAGATCTGAAATTTGTTTTGCATAAAACAGTAGCTCTGTTGCAACACAACACATTTATCCTCTCAAAGTGTGGCTAATTTTTATGCGCACTAAGAGTTGCTGCAATATTGTACACAGTCGGGTCCATTCCTTATGGCTCATTCTTTTCATTGAAATCCATCATTACCTCCTTCCACAGTTCAAGGTTGAGGGCTATATATGGGACCTAAAATAGTGCAGTGCAGTGCAGTGAAACAGAGTATAGAGTGTATATGACATGCAGCTCAACTTGAGTACATTCCTTATATGTCATAACCACTTGAGAAAATATTTCCTAGACGATGCGCTTTGATGTGCAGTGTGTTGACTCACTGCGAGCATTGACCGATTTACATCTATGACACGCACATCAGCAGGAGTATTTGATATTGATACTTTGCCAGGACTGTAAAGCAGCCCTCTTCAGATCCTGCTTGTTTTGATGGCTAAGTGCTTTAATTTTCTCTTCAACATGTGACTGTTCGTTCAAATTCAGATGGAGTGAATGAATTTTTCTGTGAACAATTGGCCATTTTTTTTGTTGCTTTGAAAAACAATTTGTTTTTTGCATTATATTTCAGATTATTGTTCATTGAACGATGATTTAAATAAATTATACAGCTATCAGACAGCACGCAATTAAATGTGTCTAAGGAAACTTGGATGAAATTACCCAAGTAAAATATTTCTGAAAACACCAGAATTGAATCAATCAAAAATTATTTATGTGACTTAACATGGACACCCATATCACAAACAAATATCTGATCTCCTGGCTCAAGTCATATAAATAAAATCCTAAAATATAAAAACATATTAAATATTACTAAGTAAGCACTTTCCAACCATGCAGCTAAACTGTGCCATGTGCCACATAAACTTGGGCAGGATATACAACTAATGGCTGCTTACCTTGGCTTATTTCTTATTTCTTAAATGTCAAACTGAAAATTTGGCTTGTGTGAAGAACATTTAATGTATGCTTGGGTCTGTTGTCCCTTACAAAGAGCAGTTTCATCAAGGAAATTGGATTGGTGGGATACACAAACATAATGTACACAATGTTGACTGTATTACTATTAAAGTCATATTTGCCTCAAGGCACTGAATAATTCGGCTATAATAACACTCGGTTTATAATAACAATGGAATGGATGCTTGGGGCAACTTAACATTTTCCATCTGTTTGTGTGGTATGGAATCAGCTAGTTTAATTATTCAGTACAGTGCTGCATGAATAATCCATTTCAAAGTCAACTTCACACATGCTTGATAAGAGTCCACACAAATTAGTATAAGTATAGTATAGTATATATGATAGTATATATATAAATATAAAATTGTCATTAGTCCCTGCAGGATGGCTTTCAGTGCTTGAGAATTTCGATCTTTTACAGCTCAAGGATGCTAGCAGTGTAAACAGAGGCATCTTCCTCGCCACTGACAATGCAAAGCTGGCTGCTTATGACTTCAAGCTCAAGTAAGTCTAAAAAAGAAGGCAAAGTCTTTTTAAATGAATTTATCTGGGTTGCTCCAGTGTTAAGCCAATTAACTCAAATTTTTCCCTAAAGTTTTCCCTTAATTAGGTTCAGAGTCTGAACAAGCGGAGCCAAACATGGAAAACTCCGCCCCTTGCACATATTTCAGCTGTTCAATGAGTTGATCCACTTTTTGGGTACATGCTCTCAGGTTTGACCTTTCCAAGTCACTGAAGGTCAAAGATCATGATGTAATTTTACTTGCCACGCATGAGTTTTTATATGTGATTAATAGTAACCAAGTGGCTGTCTACAGTAGTTTTTACCCCACAGCCCTCAAGGGGCTCCATAATTTGTCCGGGCCATATTTACGAAAGTGTGGGCCACACGAGCCTCACATACGATATGCTGCTTCCTTGAGAGGATTAGGAGCACAAGGTTAGGATCATTAGTGGATTTGACCTTTGACTGTGGCACAGTGACCTTGACCTTGAACATTTCATACAGGCCATATTTCCAAAAGTACTGACCACAGCAGTTAAAAATTTGGAAGGCTGATTCCTTGTGAGGGGTAGGTGTGCAACGAAAAGGTCATTAGAGGATTGGACTTTTGACGTTGGCACAGTGACCTGTGCCTTGCCATAGGTGTATGCTGCAATTTATTAATAATTAGTTAAGGGCTGTGGGGTTTTCTCGGCGCTCAGCATCGGCTTGTTGAGATACAACCTTCTGAAATCTAGTCACCTCTGATTTGACCTTTCAAGATAACTGAGGGCCAAGGATCATGGTGTCATTTTAATTTCCATTTATGATTGCTTATATGCGTTTAACCAAGTGGCTATTTTTGAGATATGGTGTAAATGAGGTGATTCAGATTAATGACCTTGACCCCCCTGAACTGACCCTGGCCGATCTTTGAAAATGTGTACTTTTCACTATGGCAATTGATAGAACTGTATTTTGAAATTAGAAAAAGGAAACTTTTGGCTTTGGTCTGGTGTAAATCAGACCATTTTCGGCAGAATAAATTTATTATAAAATTTATTATAAAATAAATTATGACTATAGCTTCAAAAGGCATGCCCACATTTAAAAAGACAGAGAAAATATTAAATGTTAAAATAATTCATTGTGATCCTTCCTCGTGTGCAGATATGAGAATGAATTGGCAATGCGACAGTCAGTGGAGGCTGATGTTGCTGGACTGAAGAAGGCCCTGGATGTATTGAACATGGCAAGATCTGACCTGGAGATGCAGTTTGAAGGTTTAAACGAGGAGCTCATCTTCCTCAAGAAGGACCATGAAGAGGTGGGCTTGCTGAACAGTGTTCTGCTGCTGCAGAGGGCATGATTTTACATAATGCTTATCAAATTATATCTGATGTTGGGGTTATTGGTTATTCCAGAATAGGGGTTACAGATGTTATAATTAAGAAGATAGGAAAAGATTAATTGACTCATTTAGTGGAAGTCCTTGTACCCTTGGATATGATATCCCTAACAAATTGACCAACACAATATAAATCAGATATACTCTGCAGTTGAAAGTATAAGGCTCAGATTGCTTATCACTGAATTTGTGGTTGTTGCCGCAGGAATGTTTGGCCATGAAAGCACAGATGACGGGCCAGGTCCATGTAGAAGTAGACGCAGCACCACAAGATGATTTGAGTAAAGTTTTAGCGGATATCCGGGAGCAGTATGAGGCTGCTGCTGCAAAGAACAAGAGGGACTTGGAAAATTGGTTTCAAGCCAAGGTAATATTTAAACCTTTGTTCCAGACAAACTTACATGTTCAAATGTATGATCTAAAGCGCAGAGGATTTATAGGATCCAAGCATGCTTAAGATTATTTTTTGTGAGAATTACAGGGAACCAAATAGAAATCATATTTAGGACCACGGTTTTTTTTTTTCTCGAATTATTTATTCATTTAGGGGACCAAACTACCAGATATTTTTTGAAAAACAAAAGGTGAACTGACGAATGATTTACCTACAATTTCTGACCATGGATTTATCATGTCGCCACTCACTTTTTATCAATCAGTTAAATAAAGTGCAGTCAGTTTTGCTTCACTAGGGAGAGATTCTTCTATCTTTCACCACGGTTGTTATCTGTGGTCGTCTGAGCTCTCAGGTGTCCCTCAGTTCTCCACTGCTTTCTTCTTTAGAATGCAAGATAAAGTCGATTTGGCCAGACCTAATGCTCTCTCCTGCTCTTAGATGGTTTTGTTTTGATTTTTCAGCCTAATATTGGCATGCTTCACGAGCAGTGAAAGCCCTTTGGACCATGTCAAATGGGGGGGGGAAGAACCATTTACACTCAGTTAAAAAACAGTTCTCTTGAAAATACTGTATCTCCAAAAAATGGCATTCAAAGCCAGTCAGCATTCAAATTAATAAGACTATCGTTTAAATGCTTTCATACTTGTGGTTGAGACACTTCGAAGTTAAAGCCTTTTTTCAGGGGTGCTTCCAATATGTTGCCTCCCTACTGTATAGCGCCCATGTGAAAAAGTTAATGCCCCCTAATCTTAGTAACTGGTTCTGCCGTCGTTATCAGCAATGCCTGCAATCAAAGGCTTCCTATTAAAAGAGATCTTTTACATCGCTGTGGTGGAATTTTTGGTCACTTGTCTCCTGCAGAATTGCTTTAATTTCACCTCATTGTATGGTTGTTCAGCATGCATTTCCCACTAAAAAGCCTCCCAATGGGGTTCAAGTGAGAACTTCGAATGGCCTTCACCAAATACAATAATCTTTTTGAAATTTTATTTGAGTCAAAGATGGATTTGCTCTTGTGCTTTGGATTGCCTTCTTGCTACATAACTGATGACAGCACATTCTGTCTCATGACTTACTGATTGAGAACAGAATTATTGGTCTAGTCAGTTTGCCCAGACTCTAAAGCACCAAAGCATCCCAAAACCCTCACACTACCCCCCCTATGTTTGTCTGTTGGCAGAATGTACTTACAATGAATTATGAATGGATGTTGTGGGAGCTTTATGCCTAATATCGCAGGATCCATTTCTTGTGATCAGCCGGCTACTCCTAAAAGATTCAACACTGAACAAGGTTTTCTTTATTTAGAGATAATGGCTCTCACTGTAATTCGCTGTAGTCCCAGCGCCTTAGAAATGTATTCCCCATCTAGACTGAGATATTTCAGTTTCTTTCTCATTCCATATGGATTTGATTGTGTCATATCATGCTACACTTGAGACCTGTTGGCCTGCTACAAATACAGGCAGTTTTACTAAATTTATGTCTAGACACAACAGTGAGTGAATTATGTGTGGGAACATGATGTGTAATTTAACCCAGTTATCAATTTATTATCAATTACCCAGCAGTCTGAATTATGAAGCAGGCAATTACTTTTTAAAACAGGGCCAGCTAGTGCTGGATGGTTTTTTTCCAATGAATGAAATTTTTTAAGTGAATCTATTTAATTATTCTCTCAGGTTATCTTTGTTTTGGGTAAAATTTAGTTTGGAGAATGAATACAAATTAATATGCAAGAATGGAATTTGGGGAAAAAGGCAAATATGTTTTCACTATTTTCCTTGTGTAACCTCTGTTTCAATTTGCAAAAGACTCATTCAGTTTACTTTTTTAACAGATGGATTCGCTTGGCAAGCATGTCTCAGCCAGCATGGAGACTGTGCGAAGCTCCAAGTCTGAAATCACGGAGCTCAAACACATGCTGCAGGAGCTTGAGATTGAGCTGAAGACTCAGTTGAGCATGGTACAACATCAGTAACTCCTTTCAAAGTAGTATTGCCATTAACCAGTTTAGTCTCTTGGACCTCCTCTAACATGCCTCTTGCATGTCCTACTGTTTCAAACAGAAAGGATCCCTGGAAGCTACATTGGCAGACACCGAGAATCAGTTCTCCATGCAGTTGTCTGGCCAACAGATGCAGGTCACAAGCATGGAAGAGCAGCTGGCACAACTTCATGCAGACATAAAGCGCCAAAGTCATGAGTACCAGATGCTGCTGGACATAAAGTCCCATCTAGAAAAAGAAATAGCGGAGTACAGACGTCTGCTTGATGGGGAGATCCGTGGGTGAGACTGACTATTTGAACCAAACATACTGTCCTCCATTGTAGGGTGATTCATTCAGTTAAGACAACATACAACAGTGCAGGGATGAGCCTCACGGTGTCATATGCAAACCGGATCATGCCAATGCCGACTGATACCTTTAGCTCCATAGGGTAAGTCAAAATTGGTGGATGCATCTCCTATGACAGTGACTGTAAATGTTGATTGAAGGTGTGCTGCCTTTTGCCACGACTGGAACTGCAATCACAATTTTATACATCCAGGCCAATAGTGCACCCAATTTGGTTTGGGTCACTATTGAGCCTCGCTATCATCTACTGGATTCTAAGATGTAGGCTTTTAATCCGCCTTGATGGCCAAATGCTGTATCTCACAATGTTGACGAAATTTAAAAATAATTTGAGTATCCACGTCGTGATTCGGATCAGCTCCAAAATTTAAAGAGTTCTGCACTGGCCTATGCTACACCTTTCCTCCAAATTTCATAAAATTCAGGCCAGAAATTTTTCCAGAATCGTGCTAACTATCCAACAAACTCGATCACACAACCTCCTTGGCAGAGGTAATTAGGCATGTTAAAAGTATTACACACATCTAATTAATAAAAATGAATGGCCTATTTTAATTTTGCGTGTTAATGCTCCCTTTACTATCTAGCAACCCCAACCCTGCCCCCTTTGAACTCCCCACCAATCTTTAGTATCGTGAAGTGTCTGTGATATGCATGTTCACATAGCTGCTCATCATAAAAGATTAAAGAAGGTCTTCCTCTAACATCAATCAATCTAAGCTTACCTGTGGTTAGTCGGCAGGGTGAAAAGAAGCAGCTGGCAACACCACATGTCCTTTAGAAGAGCTATGGTTGTCTAATGTTTTCCCAAATCAGCAATGAAGTTTTCACTTGAACTTGAACATGATTGGGGGGAGGATTTAACATGTTCAGCCCCAAGTTAGGTAGATTAACCTCTTAAACCCGAACGCCCCCGGTACCGGGGGCAATCATTACACATAATCAATTCAGCATGTTTCCTAATAGTATCATCGTCATGTGGCATATTCTATTAAAGGGAAGAAACTTGGCGAAAGTTCATGATGACCATTTTTACCCAAACCAAACACAATTCAAGCACCTAGCAAGTAAATAAGCATGTAGCAATCATAGGATAAAATAATATCAGTGCTCCATCGCTAGCATTTCTACTGAATTTGTGCTATGGATACAAACAATACATCATATGAAAGAGGTAAGTCCACAGAATCCAATGATATAAGCCTTGTCATTTTAAACTGACACCACACTCAAAGAACAGCAGGTATACACTTTACATTCTACAGCGATGAGCAAAAATCTTTCCTTACCTTTGCTATTTTGTAATGAAAAACTGCATTCGAGGGTAAATCTGTGCTGTCTCTTGTTAGTCCAATGCGTCCGGAGTATATTGAAAGTAAATCTCCCAGTCTCCATGCATGTTTTTTTTCCGGTGCACTACTTCCAAAACATACAAGGCCTGAGCATTCCCATTGCACCAACATATTTTCTCCTCTGTGATTGGCTTGTGACGGAGTCAATTTGATTTTGGGGATGGCTATTTGATTCTATGGGCTCTGACGTTTCCAACGAGCCCTCAATGATGGTAATCGCTCAAACCTAGCCTGAGATGGAACCTTGCATTCCCGGTGCATGAAATTCAGAGTCCATGCACCATTACGCATGTGTCCTCATAGAGCATTACAATATAAATAAATAAAAATAAATAAATAGACTATATTTCATCCTATTACGCACATATGGAAAAACAGACAAGTAGCAACATTACAAGAAAATAACCAAAAAAAAAAAAAGATTACATATCGGGCAGCGAGAGAATTTCCTCCCACTGCCTGAGGGCAATCCAGGTCTGCTCTGAGTACAACATATTTAACACGTCGCCTCGCGTAGCTAAACTCATATCAAAGTTAGCAAAGCCTTTCCTATGCAAGGCAGAGACAAGATCGGATAAACATTTCAAAGAGCTAAAACCAAACAAGTTACAGTCTCAAATAGAAATTGATTTTTCTCCAAAGCAAAGGGTAATCAAAAGTGAGAAAATTAAAATCATGACACACTAAATTGTTATGCAAATACCGTGGAAGGTCAACACATCTTTTAACAATATCGCGGTACAAAACAGCTAATGTATGAATACATTAGTATCCCAGTGCCTGATGACAAATACTATCATTTGAACCATTCAAAAACAGACAGAAAGACCTAAACAGGGTTGTCTTTACGGCACCAGAGATGTTACAGAATTTGTGAAGAATGATGTTGCCTTGTTTGCAAACATTCTTGCAGACTCGGTCAACATCAGTCGTGTCAGCCAAATTAGGCACAAATACATGACCTCGATACTTGAAACTATCAACAAACCGAAGCACGTTATCACCCAACATAATACGGGGTAGAGTGTCATTTAACAAGTAGAATGACAACGTCTAGACTGAAAAAGCATGCAGACCGTTTTCTTTGAATTAAACAGGACGTCAAGCAAAACTGCTTCAACGACACAAGCCTAAATTAAAGCACACAGTCCTCCGCAAGTCGGGGAAAAGACAACTACATCGCCAGCATATGCAATAATATTGTGCAGAATATTCCGAATCAGACAGCCGTCTCGAACTGTTCCAGCAGCACATAATACCCTTATATAAACGTTAAACTGGTTTGTTTTTGATATTTTCGCTATAATTATTCGCTAAACATTCAGCAGACGTCATCGAAGTAGTTTCTTTGGCTTGCTGGCTGACTCTTCATATGACGATGAAGCATAATTGGAAATAGCTTGGTGCAGGGATGTCCAATCTTAAGATAAGATACACTTTATTGAACCCCGTAGGGTAATTTGTCCTCTGCATTTCACCCATCCTATTGTTAGGAGCAGTGGGCAGCCACAGAGCAGCGTCCAGGGACCAACTCCAGTTCTAAAGCCAGTGCCTTGGTCAGGGGCACTGGTAGGAGCATGCCTATGATGCATGTTTTTGTGGGTGGGGGAAACCGGAGTACCCGGAGAAAACCCACGCGAACACGGGGAGAACATGCAAACTCCATAAAGGGCCGGTGTGGGTGCAGGCTTTTGCTTTATCCCAGTGCCACAACACCTGATACCACTAATTAACAGATCAGGGGGTCAATCAAGACCTCGATGAGTAGAATCAGGTGTGTTAGTGTCAGGTGTAACAAAAACCTGCACCCACTCCGGCCCTTTGTGGATTAGATTGGACACCCCTTGCTTAGTGGGTAAGTCATTGAGCTATTGTGCAGATGACAGCCGTATATATACACTTGCATTTTCAGCTCACACAGTTGAGCATACACCATTGCAAACACAGTTTTTGTGTACGTAATTGCTGGGATATTTGTTGTGATTGCTGTTTTTTTCTTTTTCTGCGTTCTGGCTGCCAGGCGACATTACGCACAAAGACTCAATGAGTGCAGATATACAGTCGCTAAACTGGTTTGTTTTTGATATTTGCGCTATGATCGTCCACTAAATATTCAACAGTTGTTTTCAAAGTCATCTTTTGAAAGAATCCATGTGCAGTTACGTGCAATTACTGAGAGAGCTATCAGCTAGCCTTGTGGCTGAGGCGTTGTGTTTTATTGCGTGAGGTCCGAGGTTCAAATTCAGGCAGAGGATTTTTTTTTTTTGGCATAGTTCTTGTATAAATAATTCCTGGGTGTTCATTGTTTTTACTTTTTTTTTTTTTTTTACCTTATCTTTGTATTAATAATTTTCCTTATTTGCTTGTTTTATTGAAAATAAACCTGCACATGGCCACAAACTTCATTTCCTTTGTATGAATTTTCTTTGAATGGGAAAATGTATACAGGACTGGTTGCAATAAAAAATAAATTTTAAAAAATTAATAAATAAAATTGTTGTAATTAGATGGAGTGTATGGCTGTAGTGACATATAAGTAAAATTAAATGAGTTTTACAGTTTGGTACCTGAGAAATCTGAAATGGCATCCAGTGCCAATTTGTAGACACCACCGAGACATTCCCGAACTAAAACCTCTCTAATTTAGCTCTGATTTACTTGATTAGAATGAACTTTGGCACAGATAATGGTGAGATTCTGTGCTGTAATTTTTTTCGAGGTTTCACACTGCAACTAAACTTCACAAGGGATAAAAGTAAAACTTTGTTGGGCGCAAATTAGATCTTTCATTTATGCTGTGTTCCATCTTCATTTACGCAGACTCAGTGACATATATACTGATTTTTACACCATGACAAAAATCCCCAAAGTGTTGCCTTTATTATCATACCAAGATTATTCAAATGGATTAAGTAGTTTCAGAGAGATACTCATTTCATTTTGGGCATGTCATTTTCGAGCCAGAGGCTCAGAACTTAAGAGTTTCACGGTATACTGATTAGGATTTTCCTCAAAAAAACTTATCGACTTGTTCAAAAATAATTCCTCTCAGTCATCACCTATGACCTACTAGAAATATGTGGGGTGTCCATATCTTCGGACACCCTGCGGTCTGCTTCTATTGTGTTATTTCATTTTACTCTAGGCGTTTCTGGGAGTGAAGCTTCGGGCAGCGGCTGTGTAGGCCCCAGCCAATAAAAGCATGTGGGCGACTGTATTTCCCAAGAGTAAGCAACAAAAATGACAAACAGCAGAAAAAAACGGAAATATAGCAAGACGAAACATCAAGAAAAATCCCATTCTAAAACAAGAGCAAATATGAGGTTAGTTTTGACTCGCTATCGAACACTAAAGGAGAATTGGCCTGTGCTTGGTAGGACAGGAAAACATCAGGGGTCAGCGTATTTAGTGAGCTAAGTGCCTGTAATGAGGAGGTAATGTCGGCTAACTGACAATAGCCAACAGTACTGTCGACACAATATTTTTTTTTTTATAACTTTGCAGAACAGGTATAGCAATGTTGTCATATACAGCATTGGTCTAGAACCACAATACGAAGTCATTTTGAGCTGACTAGCTAAAATATTGTTTGTGTGAGCAAAAGTTTGTACAGGATGATAGAGTGAGTCTAGCTCGGAGCATAGCTCAAATTATGTTCAGGGAGTGTACACTTCTGGTGTGGTTGAGCTTTGGAGGAGGGGCCTACTTTGAATTTTGTGTTTACAAATAGCATTCAACAATTCCAACTCAGCATACCTTTAAATGTACTTTTCTGTTCAGAGCAAAGTCAGACCATAAAGTCATATGAACTTGTGATCATTCTTGATATAATAGCTTCACCTATAATGGGATTTGGTCGCCTCAATGTAACATCAGTATGGAATGTAATATGATAATATATTTTTCATCTAGAACAGGCAACAAACGTAAATACAATTTCCTGCAGTTCTTTTAGGGTTGGGTTTAGTCATAGAATATTGGCATATGGCATGGTTAATATACATTCAAATTCGGGCTCCACACCATGGAAAAGTACTGGTGAATTGTTTGTATTCACTATAACACAAGTTGTAATTGACTGCAACTTCTCTGTAAAAATTATGTATTTTTTCCACAGAGGATCCTCTTCAAGTTCTGGCACTTCCTCCAGCACCTCACGCAAGGTGGTGACCATTGTGGAAGAGATGGTAGATGGAAAGGTTGTTAGTACCTCAACCAGTTCTGTAACCCAGTGATCAACACGGACTTATCCATGTCAACATCAGCCTGTATGCGGTCAAGTCCATAAATATTTGGACAGTGACATAATTTTGATCATTTTTGCTTTATAGGCCTCTACAACAGATTTAAAATGAAACACGACGTCAAGCCTTGCTTTAAGTAGAGACTTTCAGAATTAATTTTAGTGTTTTGTCAAAAATGTTGTATGAACTGCGTGGGATGTCTTGTTGTATGTAGCTTACAGATCATGGTCTTATATTTTGGAAGGGCAGACTTATACAAGGCCCTGACAATGCTTTACTGTCTTCCGGAATGCTGTATGTTTTTCCCTGACGAACATCAATGGAGTCCTGATACCCTAGTCCTTGCTTTCTATAGGCCCAATGTCCCACAGAGCTCGCCTCTGAACAGACCAGAACACCAAGATATTAGAGAAGCCATACCAGAAACCACATGGCCTCAGTTTCCTTAGTATGATTTTATATGGTATGTTAACATATAACATTCAATACAACACTGCCTGTACAGAGTAAGTTGTCATGAATTTGTCATTTGGACTTCCATCATATGTTGTTAAAGGCAGGAGTAAATTTCCATCTTGTAGAGGCATACATTCGTTAAGTGGCATTACCTCCTCATATATTCATGTTTGGTTTTGTCCAAAAGAAGCTACATGAGTCAATTGGTAAAACAAATTTGTGGTGTTTAGCCCTGGTTTTAACAAACTGTGATCACTGATATGCACACATTGGGCACATTTACACTTGGTTTTAACATATGTTTTGGGTGAATCAGATCACAAGTGGTCTGGCGCGACAGATTGCTGTTTACACGTGGTGTTAAGCTGACCATTTGCAATTGGATTTCGTTGCTAACTGCTCAGCTTCCACTAGGACCCGGCGCGCAGTTAATACGTTTCGCTTGCAGTCCAACCACGAACATCGGAGCTTCTCTCCATTTTCCGCCGCTATCGCTGTTGTCTTCCTCTTCTCTTACAGGCCGCTCCAGCGTTTTATCACGAGCCCATGGCCGACATTGATGACGTTTTTCCGAATACGTCCTCCTCAGGGACGCATCTGCAGGGACTAGCGCTTACACTACCAGATATATGTGGTCAGATGCATCCCAGACCACCTCCACGAGTGGTTTGAGCGATCGGATCTCAATGCGTCTCGAAGCCCATTTACGCTTGTATTTAGCGCTGACCACTTGTGATCCGATCACCCGAAAGGCCTGTTAAAACCAAGGCGGCCCTAGTCAAGAGAATCAGTGTGGCAGTTGAATTTTGAGCCTTGGAGCAGGATTTCTCTTTTTCATTTTAATGGTGATTCATTGGTAGTTTACTTTGGTCTCTTTTTTTTTTATTAATTGGGTGATAAAACTGGCAGAGACAGGGTCTGACTTACTTGCCTGCTAATTTCAATTTAATGTCTTATGTCTTCCATTTTATTTATCAGAAGTTGTGAGCCTGCATTCAATAAAGAATGTTTGTTTACTGTCATTATTCTCATTGATTATTGTTAAATGATACTTCTTGAATCAAAATAATTGAATTGTACCAATTGTCATGTCCCACACATCTGCTTAATTGGTTCCTCCCCTGTTCCAGCAGTCTTGCAGGTTGTTCCTATCAACTGATTGATTGGCTCGTAGTTCCCTCGGTGCAATCACCTATGGCCACTGATTGTGCTGTGTATATAGGTTGTGGACTCAGTTGGAGTTGGATCATCTTACTAGTCATGTGATTCTAACAGCTTACTCTAAATTCCAGTTTTCTGCCCTGGTGTCTCTTCCTAAGAGCTAAATTACTAGGTACAGCGAGTTCTCCAAGCCTTCTTCCATCTCTGCTCACCATCCTCATTATATACACGCCATAGTGGCTCATCGTTGATGCGCAACAACTCACAGAGCATTCATATCTGAATGAACATTGTTTTCCCATTAAAAATGGATAAAATACATCACATCAAGTTTTAGAAGCTCAGTAGCATAAACTAAGCCTATAAAAAATATGCTGCCCCCCCTGAAATGTTTTGTGGGAGATGTTATGTTTGGGGTGCAGGCCACATCAAGTTGCTCTGGAACTCTATCACACTCTGGATCACAGCCTTGAACTGGGCAAAAAGAGATTTGTTTACACCAGAAACTGGTGAAGATATAAAAACATTTGATGAGAATCCTGGGGCCTGTTGCAGGATTTGGGCTTAGCAAGGTAACTACAGGGTTAACCCTGGGTTTTCAGGGTAAAATTCATAATGAGCAAATATGTTTCAAAAAACAATAAAATTTCTCAGTTTCAACGTTTGATATGTTGTCTTTGCACTATTTTCAATTTAATGTAGGGTTTGAACGATTTGCAAATCATTGCACTCTGTTTTCATTTACATTCTACACAGTGTCCCAACTTCTCTGGAATCGGGGTTGTAGTTCTCAATTTTGTAGCAGTGTAAAAAAATGAAAATGAGCCCTTTTGGGGTCAAATAAATGAAACTGGCCAATGGTGACATTTAAAAGCCTTTTTAGGCATGTATTTTATTTGCACAAAAAACATTAAAACATTGTTCAGGTTTTTTTTTTTTTTTTTTTACATGAAACAATTCACAAAAAACGAGGCTAAGCCACACCTTATAATGAGATGAATCTTACAAATATGTAGCTGCACTAAATATATTGGTAAGTTGCCGTACTGCATACAAATGCAAGCGGTTGCACAAATTATACAAATATGCAAATGCATTAATCACATACTGTTGATAATTGACGTAGAAAGAAGTGACCAATCCTAACAATGGCTCCCCTCATAGGCAAATTTATTTTCATTTTATTTAGAAAGAGTACCTGAGAGGGAAGCAGAGGCGGACACCAGGCATGCAAAGATACTAAAAGCAACACAAAATTCAAGGAACTCCAAATAAAAAGAACACTACGAATACCACTTTCTACTCCAGTAATCAAAGCGTTGTGGCTCAAGCCAGATATCCAAGGTTATGATGTCACTTGCTTTGAAGCCATGAACCATTATTTTGCCTCATAAGAAATATGCATGGATGAAAGGCTTGACTACTTTGAGCAGAAAATACTAAACAAAACGTACAGATCACAGTCATAGTTACAAGAATATAATACATGGTGTATCTTCTGGGGGTGGAAGTATGGGGTCATACAGTATACTGTGCTGTACACCCACAGTAGTCAATCACCTAATACATACACATCTTCAACTAAGTGCTCTACGACCATTTACACCACATGGGCAAAAGTATGAATACATTCCTCAGACTTGGGGGGGTTTTGACTGTTTGGACTTGGCCTCTTGGTTCCAGTGCGGGAAATACATGATAGTATAGCACACAATGATATTCTACACGATTAAACGCCAACAGTTTAGATAAGGCCCAGTTTTGTTTCAGTTCGACAGCACCCCAAGCACAGAGAGCTCTGTACCAGGTTTGTCCAGTTTCAATTTAAAGAACCTCACAGGCCTGCATGGACCCCTCACCGAAATCCCATCAAACAACCTTGGAATCAATCAGAAAGCCTTGTTGAATTGCCAAGCATCGCTATTCTACTATTCTACCTTACTTATGCTTTTTTTTTTTTTGATTTTTGGAAGCAAATACCAGTGGGGGTGTCTTAAGATCTAATGGCCAACCTTCCCTGAGAGAGGAGGCTGTTACTGCTGCAAAAAAATTTCAACTTCATATTAATCCTCATTATTTTGTGATGAGATGTTGGATTAGCAAGCGCAGACATACTTTTGGCCATGCAGCATACATTAACATTCATTGCATTTAATTCATCTCAGTCCATAGTAGATAATTTGGACTACATACACATTTGCACTTGAGGATGCTTGGAACCTGGGGGGTGTGGTAAAATTTCTTAAAGTATTGCTTGTTGCCAACTCCATGTTACATCCCAGAAGAAAGCAGCAACTAATATGGCAGTCAAACAACATGGCAAATGGAAAAAAAAGATCTGCTTTTGTTTCAAATAAGACTATGGCATAGGTTGTAAAACTGCCTAAGGGGTAACAGTTTAGAGGAGAACAGCTGGCATTTTGAGCAGTTATTCATCTAATAATTAATTGTCTCCAACAAAGAAAAACCTTTGGATAAAGAATCACCCGGTTCCAAGCACCCCATGTACACAATACAATCACATTTGTGCATTGTAAAGTATCACAATACATGGCTGTCAATGCGGTGGGAAGGTTCCACAAAGTTGTACTTTGTTGTCACGGTAACGTGAGTAAACTAAAAATATAGTTGTTAGGATTAATCTGTGTGCACTGTGTTGTGCAACAGTAACCTGGAATAGGCTAATCCAGTCAAATTAATGCAGTGGAGGGATTGGCATAGTGAGGTGCTGTGTACACTATAATAAATGCAATATAAATCAGTACACCAGGGTTGCCAACTTTCACACATTCGGCCTGAGTTTAAGTGGCATATTCACGTTCCTGTGCTTACGTCAGCAATTATTCAATTAACGTGTTTGTAAGAGATTCTCTGGCGGAATTGAAGTCCTGGTGCATGGAGGTTTATCAGTTTCACATGCGTTAAGGTGGATTTCACCACTAGTAACATGGAAATCAATAATGACTCCGGACTTCTCATGCTTTTCTTCACTCAGGGGTTGAAAGCAATGGAATTGCATAAAAACGTTTCAAATGGTCTTATTTCATTTAAACGATTTGAACGATCATGAAACACATGCACTGCATTGATTGAATAATTGCTGACTATGGCACGGGAACGTGAATATGCCGCTAAATCTCACGCCAAATGCGTGAGAGTTGGCAGCCCTGGTACACTCAATAAGGGAAAAAAATATATACTTTCAGGTGTCCTTGCATTCCAGCAGGGGCATTAAGATTTCGGAGAAAGTGGTTCATTAGAGATCACCACAGAATGACTGGCTACAGAATGAAGCGCAGCATACAGAAGATAGGCTTCTTCAGAGGTGGCGATTGATATGATCTTACCCTAGGGGGAGAAGGAGGTTGTGGTTTCCATATCTGTCGTTTGAGGACCCTTATTCTTTAAGTATGGTGTGTAAGTGGAAAGACAAGACTGGCTCACACAGCCCAGATCCTTGAGCAGCTTGAGCAGATTATGGCGAAATTTGACACCAATGAAAGCATAGAGGAAAGGGTTGACGCAGCAGCGCATGAAAGCTATGCTCTGAGTGACGTCCACAGCATACTGTAACCCTTTTTCAAAAGCACAGTCCTTGCTGCCCCCGTTGGCTACATTCAGGGTGGCTACTAACATGGCGAGATTGTAGGGCACCTGGCAGAGCAAGAAGACGGCCACCACAGCAAATATGACCTTGATGGCTTTGTTCTTCTCAAAGTTGCGAGCCTGCATTAGGGTTTGGATAATGGCGCAGTAGCAGAAGCCCATCACGAAAGCGGGCAATAAAAATCCAGCCACCATCTGGCCCACCTGAATGCCCACGCGCAATTTACTGGAGCTCCCAGTGAAGGGCGTGCAGGTCTGGTTCTCACTTAGACGGGTGTAGGTCATTTCAGGCACAGAAAAGAGCAGTGCCAAAGCCCAGAGTGCTAACGACGATAGCTTGCTAAAGTAAACAGTCCGTGACCGGTAGCTGTGGGCCTTAACTGCCCGGGCGATTGCAAAATAACGATCCACACTGATGCAGGTGAGCAGCAGCATCCCACTGAAGAAGCTGATCTTGTAAATGCTGTACATAGCCTTGCATAGAATCAACCCAAGCTCCCACTTGCCCAGACAGTTAACTACCCAAAAAGGCAAAGTCAGGACAAAGAGGAAATCTGCAGCGGCCAAATTTAGGAGATATACATCAGTCATGGTTTTCAGCTGTCTGAAATAGACATAGGTTAGCATCACTAACAGGTTTCCGACAAGGCCCACGGCACAAATAACAGAGTAGATGGCAGGCATAAACCATGACCGAAAATAGCGGTTATTCTCCTTCTGGCATTGCAATTCAACTGAGCCATAATCAAAGTCCTCTGTCCAGGGGCTGTAATCACCGTTGAAGGACATCTCAGTTGGATGTGTCTGGTTGTCCTCTGACATACAAGTCTGAAAATAGATCACAAAATATTGCAGAGTGTAATTATGTTATAATTTATTCACAATCAGGTCCATATGTATTTGGACTGTGGCACAATTTTCATTCTCTATCCACCACTACAATTGATTTAAAATGAAAATCAAGATGTGCTTAAAGACTTTTTCGTTAATGTAAGGCATTTGTTAGAGCCATTTGTATACACAGCCTCCAATTTTAGGGTTTTAAAAGCAATGTGACAAACCAACAGTCATGGATCAAATTGTCATTTCTAGAACTTGGTTATCTGTCCATTGAGTTTTGAAGCATTCGATTGCATCTGGGCAGATAAAATGGCCCCATACAATTCAAAATTCATCCTGCTGCTTTTACCAATAGTTAAATCATGAATCAATACAAGCGAATCAGTTCCTTTGGCAGCCACACATAGCCAAGCCATAACACTTCCTTCACCATTATTCACAGAGGAGGTGATATGCTTTGGATCACGAGCAGTTATTTCCCTTCTCCACAAGGCTTTCTTCCTGAGTTTCCAGACATCTTCACCCTGGAAAGCATTTCCAAAAGGTCCATTTTCAGCGCCCAAAAACAGAGTTTGCGTAGACGAAAGGCCGAAACAAACCAAAAAAAAAAAGCAGTGTTTTCAAAAATACCCGCACAGCTGTGGACTCTGGGTAGTCTCTGGGTAGGTCCACATGGTGTTGGTAGCCAGCCGGTGTAAAGTAAATCCAGCTGGAGCACTCATCCATGTGGAAGCCATGTGAATGTCATGCGAGCCCAGTCTCATCCCAACTCGTCATATAGTGATGCTACCTGACCAAGCGTGGATACATGATGAAAAACAGGGTGTTGAGCCTCCCTATCTCTTAACCCCTAACCCTTAACCTGAACTAAAACACAAAACGTCAAAGAAGGATGCCAAAAGCCTCCTTTTTCCTCGTATGTCGACGCTTGGACAGGTAGTGTCACTGCATGACGAGTCCGGATGTGAATGTGTTATTTATGTGTTATAAATTAGTGATCTTCTGCCCATCCTTGGTCCCGAAGGACTAGGCCTCTCGTGAATGCTGCTATGACACCAAATCATGGTTACAAGCACCTGCTGACATAAGCTATCTCAAATCACATCATTATTCAAATTTCTCGCCAGAAAACTAGACCTAATTTTCCCCCCTCCCAACTATATTTGAAATATGTAACAGGTTTGAATGGCAAGAGTGGATGAATATTTAAAAACAAAATGAAGTTGACTGGACAAACCATTAACACCCACTTCTTGCCACATCGTGGGGCTACAGATGCTACTGCCTGAATTTCCTATCAGACATTAATCGAACATACAACTTTTCTTACAGCTGAGGATGGGTACCCCCTATAGCCGGGCTCCCCCTGAGATTTCTTACCACGAGGGAGTTTTTTCTCCCATCTGGGATTTTTTTTTTAAACCTCATTCGCTCTTTTGGGGGTTGGGCTGGGCACTGCCTGTTCATTTGTGACAGTCCTGCCGTGAATAGTGCAATACAAATAAAATTTAATTGGTCTAAATGGGGAGTACCTACTTTTGTAGTGGCTAGTAGTAAAATAATAACAAGAAAATATGTCTAAATGTGAAACAGTCGACAGTTGATTGAATAAAAAAGTAAACCTCGTGGTCTTGTCCTCAGAATAGAGCAAAATAGGCATCAAAAAATTATTCCTGAACATATGTATTTATGAGTATCAGTTTACGAGCCCCAAAACGATTAATTGTTTAAGTAGCATATTTCATGGGAATGTGGGCCTCTAACCCAGAAATAGGCCATTTATTTTTTTTTTTTTTTTTTTCTGATCAGTCGAGTGGTGGCACAGAATAAATGGAGAACAGGTTCAAGTACTAAAGGAGATTTCCTGTTTACAGGCAAAGGTTTTAAAGCACAGAATGCTTTCTCCACCCATAAAACACCACGACACTTTCAAAAAAAAGGCCAAATCTTTTCACCACTTCCTGAATGAACACCTGTAAAAAAACCGCAGTGTTACTCCAGTGTAGTGCAAAACAAAAAGCAATGATCTTTGAAAATGTTTTTGCCAGGTAACAGTTTTAATACATTCAAGATTATAATTATCAGTGGTTGAATGCCAATTTCATTTTTCTTGAAGGTAAAAACATTAGAGATATACAATGCCTGTAGAGTATAAAATGTTAAATCAATTTGAATGTGAGAACTAGTTAGCCTGAACTACAGAGGGTAGACAGCATATGATTGAACAAATTAAAGCTGTCAACCTGTTCTGTTTTTTGGAGGCAAAAATTGTAGCTTGTAAAAAACATCCAGCAAAAAAACATTGCCCTTCCAAAAAAAGTCTCCATTTGGATTTAAATAAGCAAATACTCAAGGGCCTATGATTGATTCATTATTGCAGTACTGAATATGTTTCAGCAGGCAATAATTCTTTTAATCCTGACTGCTTCAGTGCGTAACTTGTCATTTCTTAAACAACCATGTCGGAAAATGTATCTCATGGTTGTTGAAAAGATGTTGTTTCAAGAGGGGCAAATTACTGGCCAGCATCAAACAAAGAAAACAGCTAAGGAGATATCCTTTAAAATGTAGTCTGGGGAATAGATTAACAAGACAAACAAAATAATGTAGTTATTAATAATAGCCTTCCATGCCATTAAATGCTGTGAGTCCACACAAAAATACCATATTTTCAAAAATGTATACTGACCAAAAAAAGAAACGCAATTACGTAATCCGGTGCCAAATTTCAACAAATCCATTGAGGAAGATTCTTTTGCTCTGAGTTATTTTTGGAGGTGAGTGCTTCTACCATACAAATTTTCGCGGTCACAGCACGTATTCTGGAGCCGCCATTCGTCTGGAACCAAACAGTCGGCAGTGCTTGGGTTCGAGTACTACCATTGTCCTAACACTTTTGAGTTCCTCGTAGACACCAGGGTCTATAAAATTCCGACCGAAAATGAGTAAAAAACAGATGGGTTATAATGCCACGACTAACGGAAGTTCAACAAGAACGTGCGATTGGGAGGCTACAGGCTGAAAGTCAGGTAGACAGAGTTGCCCGTCAATTTGCCGTGCATTCTAAGACAATTAGTCACCTCAGTACCAGGTTTAATGCCACTGGACACACGGCTGATCGCCCCAGATCCGGTAGGCCACGTGTTACGACTCCAGCGTCTGACCGTCGTATCACCACCGACCGTCTGCTACACACCGAACCAACCTTCATTTTGTTGAAGGAAACCTTAACGCCTTTCGTTACCACAATGAAATTCTCTGTCCAGTCATCCTTCCATTTGTCCGACGTCACCGACTGACTTTCCAACAGGACAACCAGCGTCCGCACAAGGCACGCATCTGTATGGAGTTCCTTCGGGCCGAAAACGTGCAAATCCTTCCCTGGCCAGCGTTTTCTCCAGATCTTACACCTATAGAACACTTGTGGGACATTCTGGATAGAGCGATCCGGAGGCGTCAACCACTGCCAGCTACAGTACGTCAGCTAAGACAAGCACTGACCCAAGAGTGGAACAGCGATCCACAAGCTACAATCAGACATCTGGTGATGTCTATGAGACGCAGGTGTACCGCCGTGCGCGACGCTAACGGGGGACATACGAGATACTGATAGTGTCATTTGTGTTTCGTAATGTCGAACTTCACCTTGTTAAATAAAAGCAAACATGGCGATATTCCAACCCGACTTTCTGTTATATCTAATGTCTGAGATTCCCGCTTTCATTTGATACCAATGAAGTGTTGATTAATAACAGTTACACTCGATAAAATCAAGAAGTAGAAATTTGCGTTTCTTTTTTTGGTCAGTATATTTTGAGAAAATGAAGGAGAACGCCATCACAAATTTTGGATATGTTAATAACAGGCATCTAATCTTTCTAAAACAGTCAATTTGATGTTGGTGGATGGTGTCATTTCTTTAATATAAAATGTTAAAAATGGCACAAATTTTTTTTTGTTCATTTTCAAGCCTTAATATTTTCTAGATTATTCATAAGAGAGGGGCAGAATTAGAATACAAAATACACAACATATATGGGAAGCTGTATGTGCAAGACCAAATCCCTGTCTTTTAGGCTTTTTACAGTCCTTCAAATATGCTACCGCAGAGCGCAGAGTAAAATTTTCGAGCAACTTTAAGCATCCAGAAATATATGACAGACTAAAGGGACACCTTTTTAAGTCCATATCCCTCAAATTATAGTAGCAGATTTTCACCCCTGAAAATTTGAAGGACTTGGCTGAATGTATTTTCTAGATACATCCATGTGAACGTAGCTCAGAAATCACTGTTCAAAAAGGACCGGAACTTAGTTGCAAAAATATTTTTTTTAATGACAAAACTATTAGGAGTTGAGAGCTAAAATTTTGGATTTATCCTATTAGGAGGTGTATGTACCCGCGGAAATTTTTTCAGCCAAATCTGAGATGGTCAAGTGGAAAGTTTCTCTGAAATTCGGACATTTGACACAAAATGACCCCACTACATATAGTACACTGCCCTATAACGAAGTGTCCATTTATATAATACTTATGGCTTCATATCTTCAGATATGGTAAGAATTGAAATGCATTACAGCTCTGTAAAATTTATCTAAATAACTTGCGTGGGATATGTCCTTGATCTGGTAGCTAGTGAATAACTTGTCAAATTTGGAGTGACAAGTTTCAACCACCTGCTCAGAGAATCGACCCAAAGGCCTGCTGTGGTCCTCAAACTCTGGAACATGGCGAATCATGATGTGGACCTTCCTGGTCACTGAAATGTTCAAATCCTTGTATGTCCTGTCAAATCTGGCCACCTTTTCCTTGTACAATGGGTCCAAGGTGAAACCTAGACATGCATTCATAGCGCTATGAATGGATATGGATATCCATGAGACTATCCATTTTTCACACATGAGATGAAAACATGTATGCAGAAGCCTCACTGATAACAAAAAAAAAAAAAAACTGTACATAACACAATATTTTCCCAACAAAATATTTTAATTTTCAGCTTATTATGATGATGGTGGAGGCCTTGTCAAAATTTGGTACCAAGGAAATGTCTGCTCAATTTTTTTAACCCTCTATTTTGTTAAGGCACACTGTGAGCAACAATAGTCTGGCATCTCAGGCTCTGCCCCTTTGTTACGGCCCCCTGCTCTGCTTGCATGCGATGCTCATATGCAGCTGCCTGGTGGGCAGAGTCGGGGGTCACTGGCACAGTGGTAAGCACCTGTGTTTCGTTCACTGAGCTAAAAAAAAAAAATCTGTCCATTTCCCATTTTGGGGAGCTCTCTCTTTCTTTTGACTTCTGCAGAGGGTTGGTCCTTTTTGGTTAGTTTGCATGCAATACCGCTTCACTGTTCTTTGCGCTCATCCACACCCCATATTTGAATTTCCTTTTTGTTAAATTTGGTTTTCAGCTTAAAAGTGAGTTTTGCTTTTTACCAACTGGGGGCTGAACCACCTGTTGCATGTGATGCTCATTGGCTAGTGCCTGGTGGGAGGAGCCAGGGATCATTGCCACAATGGAGAGCACCTGTGTTTTGTTCACTGAGCTTGTAAACTGTGCCCGTGTCCCATCTTTGGGAGCTCTCTCTCCCTTTTGACTTTAGCTGTGGTTTGGTTTCTTTTGGTTAGACTGTACACAACACTGCTGCACCATCCTTTGCTCAGATCCACTCACTTACATTACTAATGATGCTGACTGTCACACCCCATATTAGCATTGTCTATTTGTTAAATTTGTTTTTCTGCAATAAATTAAATTTTGCTTTTTAAAGTGTTACGACCCGGTCTAGGGTAAGCAGCAACAGGTAGAGAAATGAGGGAAGGACAGGCGGGGAGAACTATAATAGGCACGAATGGCACGCTGCTCAGTTACTCCGGTCCCTAACTGCCTAACCAGAGCTAAACTAATCCTACGGCTAATCTTCAAAGGTTAGCCGGGCTCGGGGCAGCTTTTAAACACTGAACTCCGGAACTCTCAGTCCGCAAATAAAGACTGAGGGAATGAATAGTGTACCCCCTATGGAAACAAGTTTCCACCCAGAATCACCTTCAAAAATAACAAAGGAAAAATTACAAAGCAAAATAACAAAGAAGTGCCCCGACTGGAAGGACTGTGAGATCCAGCTGGGAGTACTCTAACTAACCAGAGTAAACCTAACAGCGTACAAAAGGGGCAAGACGAGAGGGGTAGTGGATACAGAAACCGAGGTTGAATTTAAAAACGCAAGGGCTAGAATTCAAGTCAAATGGGACAGGCCAAGGGTCAACCACCACAATTCAAACAAACCAAATAAAGGGCACGGCGAGAACCGTAAATCCAAAGCCAATCCGAGTCAACACAGAAGGCAGTAAAAATACTCACAGGTCGTGAACGCTAGGTACAAACCGGAAGAGCTAGTCTCCACGGTTTGACACTAGACCACGTTTTTTCAAGGGACGAACCGGAAACGGAAGTGTCAGACCTCAGGCGAACGAGAGAAAAGCAAAGATAACAGATTTCAGAGCACAGATTCGCAAACGTATGACAGGGGTCGTGCCAAAAGGCATCAGTATGCATCTCCCTTCTTATTATGGCTTTTGAGCGTAACACTGACACACCTAACAGCCTAATAAGCTTGAATAAAAAGCAGGGAGTATCAGGATTTCCCCCCACGACAGCATAACTACGGAGCCTTTCTCAATCTCTCGATGTGAGGCCAAGGCACCAGCCGCCATGAGGTCATTCCATACAGGAATATACTGCATAGTGAAGCAATCAGTGTGTGACTAAGGCAACAGCTGCCGTGTGGTCATTCCATGCAGTAAAATACTGCTTAGTGAAGTCATCAATGTATGTCCAAGGGACTAGCCACCTTGAAGCCATTCCATGCAGAAATATACAACCTGTAGTAGCCGATGCCTTTTGAAAGAACCAGTAGAGCATGGATGAAAGTAACAACTCTTTTTAATCACTCACTCACTAAGCACAAGGCTTCCCCATTCACTTTATCATTTCTTCTAGCCCTTCACAACATCAGAGTAACCATATCGAAAAGCCACAGTGACACCTATCGGTTGGGCATAGAACACACGTAAAGAATTTTATCATTAGAGGACACAACATTTCCCCTTTTTGTCAAAATGAGATTTCCTCCGCAGTAACGTATTCAAAATGAACATTTTTGTAAACCTGTACACAAGTAAAATACATCAACAGATTTTTCCTAGCCTTGTAGAAATTACAGCACAAGAGATTACAAACTCAAACGAGGCAAAAAAATTTTTTTTCATACCCAAACAAAATTAATATTCTTAGAATTAATTCAACACTATATGAAGCCTTTTATAATACAGCAACAAATCATAAGGCATCTCGTTAACATAAGGTATTATTAGGAACTAATCATTTTTGGGCAGTCCAGTTGACAAAGTCCCATATTTAAGTTGTCGAGTAATCCTGCATCCAAACAGGCTTTCGTCTTATCCGTGGATGGATTGGGAATGATGGATGCTCAGGTGAAGCAGGAGCATCCTGTTGGTTTAGAACAGTTAGCATGTCTGGAGCTAGATGACAGGCATTCCATTTTCGACCATCTTCCAGTAAGTAGGTGCTTTGACCCACTTTTTTCTTAATTTGTTGGGGTGTGCCAAACTTCGGGTGACCTTTGGGCACATGGAAGGGTGATCTCACACAAACTATGTCCCCCTCTTGAAAAGATGGAAGGCGTGCACCTCGCCGTTTATCAGCGTAGGACTTCATCTTCAATTGATAGTCCAAGACTTTCTTTCGCACAGCTGCCTCGGAGACAGGGTCAGCATGAGAGGGCGGCAGAACGGTCAGTTTTGTACGCATTCTCCGGCCATGCAGCAAGTAGAAAGGCGAAACACCAGTAGCTGCATGCGGAGTGGCACGGTAATCCATCAGGAAAGCAGTAATAGCAGATTTCCATGGCTTGGACTGAGAAATTGCCATTTGCACACTCTGTTTAAGAACTCTATTGAAACGCTCAATAGCGCCGTTTGCAGCAGGATGGTACACTGATACTCTATGGTGTGCAATGTCTCGTTCCGCTAGAAAGGCAGCGAAATTGGCAGATATAAACTGAGGACCATTATCCGAGACTATCGCTTCTGGGTTGCCATGTCTGCTAAAAACAGTGGTGAGAAAGGACAAAATGTCTTTTGCAGTGACCGACGCAGAGAAACCAACTTCTGGCCACTTACTGTAATAATCGACCAGGGTGATGGCATATCTACAGTCCCATCTAGCAGTTTCAAAAGGCCCAACGATATCGATTGCCAACTTTTGCCAAGGTCTTTCTGGGTATGCAACTGGTTGAAGCAGAGCAGGATGTGGCAACGCAGTCTTGTCATTTGACTGGCATGGGTGACATGACTGAATTGCGGAGTGAACCAAGGCATCCATGTTTGGCCACCAGTAGAATTCTCTCAGGCGTTGTTTTGTGCGCACGACCCCTTGATGTGTTTCATGTGCCAAGGCTACCAAAGTGGCATGTAGTGAAACAGGTACAATTATGCGTGTTCCTCGAAGCACCAGTGAATCCTTCAGTGACAACTCATGGCGCAGGTGAAAGTATGGAGCAAAATCTGAGCGCAACCCTTTGATTTTCTTTGGCCATCCTCGAGCAATTTGTTCACGCAGAGCTGAAATTTCGTGACAATCAGAACCAGCTGCCTCGAAGTTGGCTATGGGCAAAGCGCTAAGTGCGGCAGTGACATGTGCAACTAGTTCTGGTTCAGCATCCAGGTTTGGGCTGAGAACTGAAGGTAGTGGAAGACGTGATAGGCAGTCAGCGGTGCAGTTCACAGAACCAGGCCTGAAGACAACATTATAGTCAAAAGTCAGGAGCCTGGCAGACCAGCGTGCAATTCGCATTCCAGCGCGACCAATCCCCCTTGTGGTTAGTAGCGTTGTGAGAGCCTGGTGGTCAGTTCGTAATGTAAATCTACGGCCCCACAAGTACGTGCGCCACTTCTCCACTGCCCAGACACAGCCAAGGGCTTCTTTTTCTACAGTGGAGTATTTTCGTTCCACTGCAGTGAGGGTCCTGGAGGCAAAAGCTACGGTGCGCTCTGTGCCATCGGGGTGAAACTGGGTAAGTACAGCTCCTAAACCATAGTCTGAGGCATCGGTAGACACCACAGTTGGTAGGGATGGATCAAAGAGAGCAAGGGCAGTGCTTTTTACTAGAAGTGACTTGACCTTCTGAAAGCTTTTCTGTGCCTCCTCTGTCCATTTAAATTCGACATCTTTTCGGATGCATGCGCGCATTGGCTCAGATTCTGTTGCATAATTAGGGAGAAACTTGGAGTACCATGACAGTAAGCCTAGGAAAGATCGTAATGCAGCAGCGTCTGTAGGAGCTGGGGCATGCAGGACCGCTTCTATGTGTTCTCTGTCTGGACTAATGCCTTCAGCAGACACTATGTGACCTAAAAAGCGTAAGCTGGACTGACTGAAGGAGCACTTCTCTTCATTCAGGACTAAACCTGCCTCCTTTAGGCGTTGAAGAACATCCTTCAGATGAGCATCATGTTCTGCTCCGTTGGCTCCGTAGATAATGATGTCATCCAGATAACTCTGCACTCCTGCCAGACCATCCAGGATAGTAGCCATCATCTTCTGGAATGCAGAAGGTGCCGAAGCAAGACCATATGGCACACGGCAGTAACGAAAAAGGCCTTCATGTGTTATGAAAGCGGTCAAGTCCCGACTTTCTGGATGTAGAGGCACCTGATGATAGGCACTCGCAAGATCGATTGTCGAAAACACTGCAGCTCCACGCAACGTTGACAGAAGCTCATCTATATGTGGAAGTGGATAGCGATCTGTGATGACAGCCTTGTTTGGCTCCCGAAGATCCACACACATACGAATGCCTCCTTTCTTTTTCTGCGTGACCACAATTGGTGAGACCCAGGCAGAAGCATCAATTTTTTCAATTATGCCGGCCTCTAGCAACTTGTTTAACTCTTTTGTAACCTCTCCCCTCACAGATAGGGGCAATCGGCGTAGTTTTTGTCGAACTGGGGTAATGGACGTGCTGATTTTTACCCGGTGGACAAAATTTCTTGCACAGCCAATGAGTGTTGGGGAGATGGACAACTGCATGACAGGGGAACCTGGAGGAGGAGGTGAAGCAGGGGAAGACACAACTTCTCCACTTACTATGTGAAGATTCAATGCCCTCATCAAATCCCTTCCAAGTAATGGGCTGCCTTTCTCAACCACATGGAAGATTGCAGGGGTGGTGACATCATTTCTTGACACTTTTGCTGAAAGACATCCCAGTACAGGTATGTGTGTCTTGGAATATGTGACTAACCGTGCTGTAGGCTGCATTAGCTTTGATTGGCCAAAATGCTCTTTAAGCACACAGTGAGGCAGAATGGACACTGGGGACCCTGTATCAACAACCAGATCCATGAAATGAGCTGGGGAATCAGGAGGTTGAATCATGACACTGCAGGTGATATTATCATCCTTACAAGAAGAGCAATGAATGCACAGAACTGTCAATTCAGGAACCTCCACTTCACGTACTGAATGAGTTGCAGCAGAGCGACACACTCGAGCAAAATGTCCTTTCTTTTGGCAGTTTTTACAAATTGCTTGAGCAGCAGGACATGAGGGTGCATTTGCCAGATGACTGTCAGACCCACATCTAAAGCATGTGCGGGTAGAATTTGGTTTTGTAGAATGAGGCTTGGTAGACTGCTTACTCCAGTGCCGTGGGCAGTGTGATTTCTTTTGCACTGCTTGCACTTGTAGACTTGGTCTATCACCAACCATTGATTTAGCCTGTTCAGCAGCTGACTCAATCTGTGTGGCAATTGTGATAGCCTTGTCTAAGGTAAGATTTGGCTCCAGCAACAACCTTTCCCTAATGCGAGCATTTGAGACGTACTCAATAAACTGATCACGCAGCATTTCGTCAGTTTTATCACCAAAATCGCATGTTGATGCAAGCTCACGTAGAGCAGCCACATACTCTAGAACAGTCTCATGTGGACCCTGAATTTGTTTTCTGAATGCGTGCCGTTCCACAATTACATTAACTGAAGGTGTAAAGTGAGCCTGAAGTGCCAGAACAGCAGAAGCATAAGTGTCCCCTATATTAGGTAATGAGTAAAAGATTCTCTGACCTTCCGTTCCAAGGCAATGAAGAAGCACAGCTCTCTTTCTTGCTTCTGGCCAGGCATTCCCTGAAGCGTTTATTACTAGAAGGTAGTTGTCAAACATCCGCATCCAGGTCTTGAATGGAATAGCAGGTGCCCCAGGACAAGGCAAAAATAGGGCAGGACTGGGCACATTTACAGCCATCTCCGCAAAAAATAATCATCCAAGCTTGTAGCAGAGCAGGTGGGTTACCTCGTCGCCAATTTGTAGTAGCCGATGCCTTTTGAAAGAACCAGTAGAGCATGGATGAAAGTAACAACTCTTTTTAATCACTCACTCACTAAGCACAAGGCTTCCCCATTCACTTTATCATTTCTTCTAGCCCTTCACAACATCAGAGTAACCATATCGAAAAGCCACAGTGACACCTATCGGTTGGGCATAGAACACACGTAAAGAATTTTATCATTAGAGGCCACAACACAACCTAATTAAGCTATCAATGTGTCACCATGGCAATAGCTGCTGTGAGATCATTCCAAGAAGGAACATACCAACTAGTGAAACCTTAAATGTATGGCCGAGGCACAGCTGACACAAGCCCGCATCAAACTGGAAGCATCTCCACCCTCCAGGGAGAATAGTACCAAGTGATAATCCTGAGGGCAGCTAATCTACCGGTTATCTACCTGCAGCAGTAGCTGACAGGTAAAGACAATACATCAAGTGGATTTATTGCGATATTGCTGCTATATATGGCCCAGGAACTCTCGAGTCTCAAAGCGGACAATGTTTCTTAGTTGAGAAAGGTACTGTAGCATTGAGAAATAGATAGCATTGATAAACAGTGAACGACTAGTGGTGCACAGGTTTCAGTGTGGATATTGCTGGGTTCAGAGCTGCAGTGGTAGCCGCGCTGATCCTTAGCATGGGCTGTCCTAAGGGATAACCAACTCATTCAAACGGAAAACTAATGTTTCATAGTTTGTAAGCAACACAGGTGAGGAGTGGGGCTGCTGCAGCAGACAGAGGCTGGTGTTGCGTGCTTCACATTCCAAATCCGAGAAACTGTACAAGAAATATCTTTGGATAGTGAGGATGTGCCAGTTAAAACTTCACCAATGATTGCGACAAAACCAATCTAGCCACTTCACATCAAATCATATTTTTTTTGCATTGCACATTTAAAAAGCATTTGTCACAATTTGCCACAGTAAAATCCTAGCCTGAACCCTGTCAAAAGTAAGCCACAGCATTGCTGCCAGCAATGCTTATAATTTTGCTAACGTGCTGCCTTCATTTATAGGGACATTACAGTACATCTTAGTGCCTTCAGTACAGTGCCAATATTGCCCTTGAAAGTACAAACATGTTGATTGCAGTACCAGCTTGCAATTCGGCTGGGAAGGAAAGAATCAAAGCCGATAGAATTGCTTTGCAACTGATGTTCCATCTTATTAAAACATGGCATAAAGCTGGACCATTTCACAGGATCATTCTGGAAGAACAATGTCCAAAGGTGGAACTTCAACACTGAATTTGCGTTTGTTGTTTTCAGCCAAAAACATGAGCTTTAAATACCCATTATTTATCAGTGAATGCTGACCACAATCTCTGGTTTATAATGTTACAAGGATTAGGATCAAATGATTGATAATGCACTTAGCTAGCCCAGTGAGATCACAGCAAAATTTAATGTGACTCTTTAAATATTCAAATGCACCATAGGTCCGACCCGACCGGGCTCAGCCCGAAGAGGCGATGGGGAGCTGCGTCCACGTGGGCCCACCACCCGCGAGGACAGGAGTAGGGGACAGGTGCAGAGAAGATCGGTTGGCAGACGGGGGCGAGGGTCCTTGCGTTAGGCCTTGGTCATGGATTCTGGCTCTTGGGACATGTAATGTCAAGTCACTGGTGGGGAAGGAGCCGAGGTTTGGAGGGTGTCCAGTTTGGTGACCTCAGGATTTCATCTCTGCTGTTTGCAAATGTTGTGGTCCTGTTGGCATCATCACGCTGTGACCTCCAACGCACACTGGAGCGGTTCGCAGCTGAGTGTGAGCGGTGAGGATCAGCACCTCCAAATCTGAGGCCATGGTTCTCTCCCAGAAAAAGGTGGATTGTCCTCTTCAAGTGGGGGGGGTCAGTTGTTATCCCAAGTGGAGGAGTTTAAGTTTCTCAGGGTCTTGTTCACGAGTGAAGGTAGGATGGAGCGTGAGATGGACAGATGGATCGCTGCAGCGTCTGCAGTGAAGCGGGCGTTGTACCGGTCCGTTGTGGTGAGGAAGGAACTGAGCATAAAAGCGAAGCTCTCAATTTACTGGTCGATCTACGTTCCAACTCTCACCTATGGTCACGAGCTTTGGGTAGTGACCGAAAGAATAAGATCACGAATACAGGCAGCCGAAATGAGCTTTCTCCGCAAGGTGGCTGGGCTGACCCTTAGGGATAGGGTGAGGAGCTCGGACATCCGAGAGCGGCTCAGAGTTGAACCGCTGCTCCTCCGCGTCGAGAGGAGTCAGTTGAGGTGGTTCGGGCTTGTAGTCCGAATGCCTCGTGGATGCCTCCCTTTAGAGGTTTACCGGGCATGTCCAACTGGGAGGAGCCCCGAGGCAGACCCAGGACACGCTGGAGGGATTATATCTCCCGGCTGGCCTTGGAACAGCTTGGGATCCCCCAGGTAGAGTTGGAGGAAGTGGCTAAGGAGGGGGGCGCCTGGGCCTCTGTACTTAGTCTGTTACCCCCGCGACCCGGCCCCGGATAAGCGGAAGACAATGGATGGATAGATGGACTTATAGGTCCAAACCAAAAGTTGCTGATATCTAAACTTAACAAGCTTGTTCTCTGATGTGCAAACATGGACAAAATCCCACCCATTTTGCTAGTTCCATAGAAAATTGACTCTAGCGCTGCAGTTGTGGATGCATTAGCCAGAAAACTTTGGCCACTTCTTATCAATGGATCCAGAGAACTGCAAGCCGACATTAATAATTTTCAAGTCACTCGGCCCTATTTCAACGATCTAAGCACACGGTCTTAAGCATATAACACAAGTGTATTCAGGGCATGTCTAATCCATTTTTACTGCACATGCTCAGAACTTACGTCCCAAGAAAGTGAATCTGCCTGATTGCAAGTCAGAATCCGATTCTGTCCTCGCCAATCTGTCCTCGCTTTCCATTGTAATTATATATTTTAGTTACGCAGGCATAATGCTTTTTATATTAAAGAGTTTATGGAAATTTGAGGATTCAAAGCGCAATTTTCTTGCTTTAGCTGAAGGATACAAAGAATGTAAGCTGGTTTGCCGTTGCCAACAATCATTGAAGAAGAAAAAAATACCTTCTTCCATGATCGCAGCTCTGATTTCCAGCCATTGCTGTTTCCCTGAGCGTTTCTTTTTTCGACCACGGTCAGAATTTGCATGACCCACCAATGCAAGTTAGTTTTCTGTCTCGGAGATGTAGCTGTTCGGTATGGCCAACTCATGGTGATATCACAAAAACATTGGGCCTCATGCAGCAACATTCTATTAAATTTCTCTTATATTTTCTCTTATTTTTTTGCTAAGAGAAAAAATAAGAGAAATATACTCCGTATGCACCAAACGCTCTTACCGTCCAAATCTGCTCTTACCCAGATGTGCAGAATGTTGAATTCCACTTGATCATAAATCGGACGCGTTGCCGGTTGTTTCAAATCAGCATAATATGACACCCACTAAACACCATATAAGGGTAGGTGACGTGCCGTGTGCAAAGAGCAGACTGCTCGTGGGTGCTCGAGGGCACTTTCCCACTTGGTACGATTGTTCCGTACAGTGCCACAGTACGATTGTCCCCCCCTCCCCTCTACCCCCGCTGGTCAGCTTTCAGACTGGTAATATCGTAACATACCTGCTCGCATAGATCTCAAAATTCCGATTCAGC
Organism: Gymnothorax javanicus; assembly: GCA_029692085.1. NCBI lineage: Eukaryota > Metazoa > Chordata > Actinopteri > Anguilliformes > Muraenidae > Gymnothorax > Gymnothorax javanicus. The sequence continues at coordinate 112,496,699 of CM056200.1, forward strand.
GCGTTGCATTATGCACTTAGGTGGTTTTAAATAGGGAACGATTTTGAAAAGGAGGTGCCAATATATTTTGGGGTGTTTTATTATTGAGAAGGGGGTTTAGAATATTAATATTGCGAATGCATATGCTGCGTGTCTCATAATTTGAGCTGCCAGACTTTCGCTGGCGTCCTGCACTTTGAAATATCGGTGCCGCACTTCCTTTAGTTTGTTATGGCACTGATGTATTATTCTGTGATAACCAAGCGAATGTAACTACTCACGAATTATTTCATAAATCTCCAAATTTTTGCATGTAGTATCCCGTTGTGATTGTATGTTTTCGCCCACCTACATTTCGAGCAAGCATTGAATTTCTTCGTATGAATGGATTTCGCCAGTGCATTTGTTTGAAGAGGAGAGACGTAACACACAACAGTAATCCTCCGTGCTCAAGTACGGTTGCTTTCACATTTGGTTCGAGTAGCCATTCATCTCTCTCAGCAAACAGATCTGCGCAATCTCTTAAGACCCGCTGTCTGCGCAAGGCCTGGATGGCCAAAGCGTCCAACTGCAATAGGTAAGCCATTCAGAAGCAGAATGCACGCAAGTATCTAAGGGTTTTTATAGCTTCGTCCTAATTAGGATCAACTGGCCAAACTCTTCAGCCAAAGAATTAAATAATAGAATCATCATAATTTCTCAAAAACATAAAACAATCAAAATGTGATTACATGATGCATTTTTTATGTTTATGTTTTATAACTTGGGTTGCCGTGCACTGGACAAGCAATTTGTGGACAGAGATAACAGTTTTCTGTTTTCCCTTATCTCGGTAAGAGCGCTCTCGACAACTCGTAAAATTTTCTCTTATCTAAGAGAAGCGCAAAAATAAGAAAACATTGGTGCATCCCAGAAATCAATGGGTAAGAACAAAATAAGAAAAAATCGGGCATACGAACAAAAAGAAGAGAAAATGTGTTCTTATATCGCTTCTTGCATGAGGCCCATTGTAACTAGCTAACTATACCTTACTGCAAACAAGCAAAACAAGTCCAGGACACGTTGAAATACCCTGAGGCCAAGAGGGTTTTATCGGCGTGGAGCAACACAGTTCATATGCATTCCGGTACTTCTGTTCACCATACATACATTTACATGCCCGTCAAATCAACCAATTTATTCTTTCTTGTTCTCATTTCAGTCCTATTTTTACTGCATGCTCCTCTTAAAGCATCAACCACAGGGCCAGAGGTGGTTCAGTAATTCGTAATGCGGACTATCCACTTAGCTGATTAATTCCCATGTAACTTGCACAACGTTCACGTTAGCAAGCTGAAGCGACTCAAATCTGATCTTTTGCCTCGTGCCACAGATCTGATGTTTTTTGGGCTGTGTGGACACAGAAATCCGATCACTCCAGACTTAAAATCCGAATCAAGCCACTTTTATGTTTAGTCCTAAATTGGATACAAATCCTAATACGTGGCCATGCACCGTGAATAATAAAGGTCAGATCGGAATCAATGGGGCTTTTTGCCTGTGCGCATTCAATGAGTGCTGTTGAAACCTGGCCATCTAGCTTTATACCCCTTCTCAACCAAATCAGGAGCAGTCAAAAAACTGTTTACCATCCTTCCAGGGCAAAATCCCATGTATACTGTTATGATTCTGCTGTTGCCTGACCATGTTTTTGTAATGACTCTGATTCCAAGCCATGTTTTTTGATTCAGTCCTTGCCATGTTTTGTATTTTGTATTTTTTGTATTTCTTTTGTTGTGTCCTTTGCCTGCCATTTCCCATACTCACAGTTTAGAGTATCATTCTGGTTTATGTTTTTCTCCATGCCATGCATTGCACTTTGTCTCCCCAGTCTTGTCGTGTTCTGAGACAGTTTGATTCCCCAGTCTTGTGTGCCACGCTTTCAGGTGATTTCATGGTTTCTGGGTTTCCAAACATTCCTTCCAGTCTCGTTTGCTTCCTTTGCCTTACTGTTCTATCTTTACTAACATTACTAACAGTTTATTCTTTTAGATAAATTACTAACACTAACAAACATTGTTTATATACTATTCAAAAAAAGTAGGGGATATTTTATTTTGAGATCAAAATTTTCACATATACAAAGGGATACGAAACCATGTTGTATAGTTCCTCACTGAGGAAGCATTTCCAAAGAAATTCATCACCCAAACACATCAATGACACTCTCACGATCTGCATGGGATGCTATTGATGATCAAGGGGGTTGTGCCACAAATTTGCATGACTCTGAATTGGAAGGTTAGAGCCACTGTAAAGGAAGATTCTGAAGAGAAAGCATCAGATTATCAGTGGTTGAAGTCGTTAATTAAACAGAGACCATGCGCCGTCTAACACAGGAGGAGAGGTTACGTGCCCTTGGCATGCTACAGGTTGGCACAAGACAGGTCGTTGTGGCAAGGGCAATGAATGTTTCCCAGTCTGTCATCAGCAGATTATGGTCCAGACATCGTGCTACAGGGTCTGTTCAGGATAGACCACGATCCGGTCGACCAAGGGCAACAACTCAGGCTCAGGACAGATTCATCCGCACTATTGTCTTGAGAAATCGTATGGTAACAGCAAATCAGATAAGGTCTCGACTTCAAAGGGATACTGGCTTGGTAGTGAGTGGCCAGACCATCAGGAATCGTCTGCACAGATTTCACTTACACGCCCGACGTCCTCGTGTCATTCCCTGTTTGAGGGATCGTCACATTAGGGCCAGACTCCAATGGTGTCGTCATCATCAACGCTGGGATATCGCCGATGGAACAACGTAATGTTCTCAGATGAGTCGAGGTTCACTGTGGACTTCCTTGACAGACGCAGGAGGGTTTGGCGCCAGCGTAACGAACGTTTCCATGACGTGAACGTCATTAGACATGATCCGTATGGGGGTGGATCTGTAATGGTGTGGGGAGGCATCACTGCTGCCGGCAGAACAGACTTGCATGTTGTTGCTGGACGTGTCACAGGGCAGTACTACCGGGACAACATCTTGGCACCCCATGTTGTGCCGTTTGCACGTCGTTATGGCCGCCGTTTCATTTTCCAAGATGACAATGCCAGATGTCATAGGGCCAGGATCGTTACAGATTACCTCCAGCAGCAGAATATCACCACATTACCATGGCCAGCACTCAGTCCGGACCTTTCCCCCATCGAGCATGTCTGGGACATGCTTGGACAGCGGCTACGCCAACGTCAACAACCTCCTGCCAATGTCCAAGAACTTGCTGCAGCATTGCAACAGGAATGGAATAACGTTCCCCAAAATGACCTGGGACGTCTCGTTAGGAGTATGCCACGCCGAATTCGAGCTTGTCTAGCCAACCGAGGGGGTTTTACCCGCTACTGACTCTGTTTCACAATGGTGGTAAATTTGCTGTGTGACCCTGTGTTTGTGTCGACCCTTATTCTGGAGAATCTGTCCTTTACTGACTGTACACAGGGTTTCGAATAAATTTACAAATGTTTCCTTAATGTTTTTATGTCATTTGTTTCCTTCCTGACCTCATGATCTGCATTTCATGGTACTTGTAAATCCAATATCCCCTACTTTTTTTGAATAGTATAGTACTAACTTACTAACAAGCACTAGGGATTGTATAGCTGCACATTACTAATTGACTAACGAGCTCTCAGCGCTCGCTCTGCTCTTGTCTCCGCCCCTTGCCTTCACTCAATTTACTTTGCTGCGCTTCAGCGGATTCTCCGCACCTGGTTAAACACTGTTCTACCTCTCACTCTGTGCACTTTAGAACTCCCTAACCAGAGTCGTCTGTTTGTCATAGGTTGTCTATGTAATCCCTGTCCGTGTTTTGGCTTTCGCCAATTTCATGTGGTTAGGCACTTCCTCTTGTTCACTCCCTTGTTAATTAGTCTGATCCAGCTCACCTGTTCCCTATTATAGCATGTGACTTCCCGTATGTGTATTTAAGCAGTCTTTTCACAACCAGCTCTTGTCAGAACGTTTTCCCTGTGCTGCGATCGTTTATGCCTTGTATTCTTAGTGTTATACTTCTGACTGGAACGTCCCGGATTTTGATTTTGCTTTACCTTTGATATTCCTGTGCCCGTGTACCGTACCTGCTTTGCCCGACCCTGAGTTTAGTCTTCGCTGCCCTGTTTACGAATTGGAGTACGTCTACTGGATTTTGGCTTTGGTCTCACCTCTGATATTCCTGTGCCCGCAAAAATTTAACCTGCTTTGCCCGACCCTGAGTTTTGTGTTTGCTGCCCTGTGTACGAATTGGATTATGACTACTGGATTCTGATTTTGGATTGTGGACTCTGTACCATTGTTTGCTGCCCTGCAGGGGTTTCCACCCCAGATCCAATAAAGATCAAGTTTTCTGGATATTTCTGGTCTCGTTTCTGGTTCCTGAACGCTACCTCACATATACATTTGCTACAAGCACATCCATTTACTCGGTTTAATATCATCATTCCTCTCACAAATATGGTTTTTTTTTTGGTTTTTTTTTTGTCGTTGGTGGCACAGATGACTCATGCAACAAGAAGCATCTCGATGTGCGCATGTCTGCCATTTCGGAGGGCAGATGCAGTAACATTACAGATATAGGTCACTTGAAATTATGAATGCGAACCATCAAGATGGGCAAATCTGAGCAAAAATATTACAATTAAAGAATGAGGCTTGCCATGTGAACAAAGGGTTTGAAAGCATTGCAACAAGTTCATCCTTTGATATGATTATCCATAGCAGTAGCCTATTGACAATGGGCGGGTGCGATTTGCAAATCCAGAAGCGGAAGAACCATCTTCTGGCTGTTCATCTCGCCTCTTCTCTACATGTATGTGCTTCTGCCTCATTATAGAGTGCATACAGAGGAGATGTCTTCCAGAAGTCAATTCTTTTTCCGGAAGACGCAAATCACGCAAGCCAAATGATTAGTATGACAGCATGCCAGCAATCAAGAAACCCTTTAAAACAGGCATGTTATGCTGCAAAGGCAGAACTAGAAAGCAGTTTATATAGTGCACCTACCAGGGAAGGAGAGCAGTGTGAGGCATGTATGTGAGTGTCTAGGGGAATGGGGGCATGTCTTGAGTCGCCTCCGAGCACTAGCTTCGCAAGCTGCCCCCCATTTTGGAATAACCAATTTCATCTATTAGTTTTTAATAATCGTGGAATTATTTGATAAATCAAGAAAGTTAGCAGTAAAAGTATGTCAAGGCTTGGTGGCATCTATTCACTGTTCAAATGTAATAAATAAATTTCACTTGCCTGAACAGAAATCCAGATAAGCAAGATTGGTCCAGCGAGCTCCCCTCCTGTAAATGAGATACGATTTCAGTGCATGTACTATCTCAGTACAAAAAAAGTACATCATTCAGGCTTCCTTTGAGAGCATAGAAGAGCATTCATTTTCCTCAAATGAATATACGCTGGTGTTTTTCAGCTGACATAAAATGCAATAAATGAATATATATACAGTGTGTTTTCATATAGGCAATTTCTTAGAGGATTTTGGTCTCCAGAGGCAAAGGACACTAAATGTTCTACGGTGACAAATGAGGAGTATTAATTTATGAAAAAAGTAAAAGGCTGAAATCTAAATTGAAACTACATAGTCATGTATCTCCCCGATCCCCGTGAGAGATCACTTGCAAATTTTTACAGCCACAATGTTACGGTTTTTACTCTTGCTATGACATTAATATGCATCCCTGTACATGTGTGCATGTGTGTGTGTGTATATATATATATATATATGTAAGTGTGGCTGAAAATGAGCAGAAAACACAAAATCTGCAAAAAAAAAATTTTCGATAAAATGGCCGCCGGCAGCCATATTGGATGAGCATTGAGCATTGCCAAATAAACATCTTTGACTATGCAAATTTAGAGAAAAATCCTATAAACTTTGAAGCCTCCAGAGCCTGGAACAGAAAATCTCTGCGGCGGCGACGGCCCCGGAACTAAACCATAGTATCTCCCGACTATCCTCGTCGGGGAGATACAATAAACCATTACAGGATCTCAGTGCTGTGTCACGCCACTCTTTCCTGTCAAAAAAATTGTCATCAGTCGACAATGTAATAAATAAGCTATAGTAACATCTGCTGAGAAGAGCATGAAGTGAATCAAGTGGAGGTAGGGGTGTTCCCAGTATCTTACTGGCTGTGTCCCAAACTGCACACTTGCGTGCTCCGCACTACTGTGCTCCTGAGTGCACACCCTGGAGTGAGGAAGTGTGGCAGCACGAGAAGTTGTTTGCATCCTCACTGTCAGAAATAAGGTACACCCTGCTCTTACGTACCCCTTGGGGCTAATAATAGGACCTCAATGTACCTGTGCAAACCTTTTTGGGGGCCTAAAAGGTACTTTTTTGTTCCAAAGCAAATAAGTACCCACTTCTGAGGGTACTACAGCAGTACCTTTGTGGGTACCGCCCCAGTGACAAGCCTTTGTACCCCTAAAGGTACAATAAGTACTTTTTTTCTGAGAGTGCTGGGATGTACACACACTTAATGGTGAAATCTGGCTCATTACCGTCCACATTTGATTTTTATTTTTCAGTGACACAACCCACTACAAGCCGTGCCATATCCAGTCACGTCATTCTCAGCTGCGCAAAGTTGAGAGAATAGAACCTAACTGATTTTATGCAAGTTTTTAAACACTTTTCTCATGGTCCAATCAATGTCTTTCGGTAACTGTGGAAAGTTTACAGTGTTGCCAACTCTCCCGAATTTTTCGGGAGTTTTAGTGGCATATTCACGTTCCTGTTGCGTACTCAGCAATTATTCAATTAAGGCATATTAAAGTCTTTAATACGCGTTAATTGAATAATTGCTGAGTACGAACAGGAACGTGAATATGCCACTAAAACTCCCGAAAAATTCAGGAGAGTTGGCAACACTGAGTTTATACTCCCTGGAATTGGATAAGAAATGTGTCAATCAATTCATCATTACCAGGGAATAACTGTGCGTTACGCAGATGAGCCAAAGTATATAATTAAGTGACTGCCTAATCAACGAGAGTACTTAGGAGGATACAAGGAAGCGCTGAATTTGTTAATGGAGGAATCTATGCATAAATCCATGGTAGGGAACTAAGCGTTTTTGATATGTGATGACTATAATTGATAGTAGAATGACATAGTATCGATACATTGCGGAATTTTTGCTTCAGAAAACTGATTTTTCTTAACTCCTAATTGGGGTACCATTGGCTCACTATAGCTGCAGTGGTTGCTACAAAGGACAACGATTTTTTCTGTGGCAAGAGATCATTTTTTTGAACTGCTGGATAGATACTATGGGCAAGTATATTGAGCAGTTTGCACATCAGGCTTAGCTCAGGAGTTTAATTCATGCAACTCCAGAAAAACAGGGATGGGACTGAAGTCGTTAATATTCTAAACCGTGTTCGAGCTCAGCTTGCTAGTGAATATTCAGTAACTGATTCGGGTGTGCCATCTAGCGATAGAATAGGGTAACTACATGCATAAATAGAGCAGCTCCATGTTCGCTGGCGTCTACATCTGCACAGAGGGGTCAATGGACCAGGAGAGCTCCTCTGTGATGTGGATGCCTATGAACTTGAAGGTGATGACACTTTCCAAGCAGTCTCCATGGATGTGAAATGGAGCAGGGTCCGTCCTGTGTCTCCTGATGATTTTGTCTTTGCTGTATTGAGAACCAGGTTACTGTCTGCTCACCATGCTGTCAGTTGCAGGACCTTATGTTATGGTTCTGCCTCGTGTGCTTATTTGTGCTTGTACTTTTTTCTCCGTGCCTCTCTTAATTTGTTTTTCAGCTCCATCCCCGCGGTCTGACCATTGATTCCCTCTTGCCCTGACTCCTGTGATGTTGTGTGACAGCCTTCAGCATGCCCGAGTCTCGTTGTCCAATCACGTTTCCTCTTTCGATTTTGGCTGTGGTATTTCATTCATTGCTTCCACCTGTGCTTAATTCTGGGTCTCGCGAAACTCTGAGTGAATGCGTTCTCTGATAGGGTCATTACTAACCCGTACTAACCAGCACTTATTTAAGGGTGTTTGTATATATTTTGTCACATAGTATTAACCTAATTAACTCATTAGCGAGTGCGAGTGTTTCTAGCTTTTGTAAATTCCGTCCTAAGCTTTCCCTGATTAACTGTGTTTAAAGCTATGCTTTCCTTTGCTTCTCTTGTGGTGCTTTTATACTTGTCACGTTTAGATTACCTCCATCTAAACTGTCTAGCTTGATTGATTGTCTCAGCGTTTTGTCTCGAGTCATTATTGTTAACCCGGTCCTCGTGAATTTGTTCATTAATCCCATGTGTTTCTGTTTCCACCTGAGATTGCCTTCCGTATCCCCGCCTCCTCCCATGCGTATATCAGTGGGGAAGAGAGAAGAGACCGTCAGACAGGACTTTGTTTTTGTACCTGAATCTGCTCAGCTCTGCATTGCCAATTCACAGCACCTGTGCCTTCCTGAGTTTTTCCTTCGTGTTTTTCCCAAGCGTTGTTTTGCTGCGCCCATGTCTTGACTGCACTTTGTCTAAGTCTCCCAGTGTGTCCGTCAGTTTAGTTAGATCCAGTTTTTGTTTCTTAGTCTAGCCACTCTAGGAGTGTGTACTTCTGTTTCCCCCCTGCCTTGGGCAGTGTACTTCAGTTCTCCCATTGGTTCAGTGCATGTGCACGGAGTTTTGTTTCTGGCCTGTCTGCCATCTTTTCCCTCGTGTTTTGTGTTTAAATAAACACTTTGGATCCTGCATCTGGTGTCCCCCTGACCTCTCCTTAACACCTTATCTCTGTAGGCCATCTCCTCATCTTCCATGATGCGCCCAACCACAGTGGTGTCTTCTGCGAATTTGATGACAGTTTTTTAGGGGTGGGATGGAGTGCGGTTATAAGTGTATAGTGCACAGAGTAACCAGCTCAGCACTCAGCCCTGAGGAGAGCCAGTGCTGCGAGAGGGGAGGGAGAAGGGTTAGTGGGGGCCAGGTTTTACTCTCTGCGGGCACTTAGTGAGAAAATGCTTAATGCAGGCGGAGGTGGTTGGGGGGGAGTGAAGATCCAGCAGTTTCCTGACTAGCATGTCCAGGATGATGGTGTTGAATGCTGAGCTGAAGTCTATGAAGAGCATTCTTACATGTTCGAGGTGACTGAGCACAGCAGGAAGGGCTGTGGAAATGGTGTCTTCTGTGGCCTGGTTTATTCTGTAGGTGAACTGATGTGGGAAATGGGGGGTGGGAGGCTGGCCTTGATTTGTTATGAAACCAGCCTCTCAAAACACTTCATGACTACTGATGCGAGTGTGATCCGCCTGTAGTCATTGAGACAGATGATGGCCGTTTTTTTTTGGGAACGGGATGATGGTGGCAGACTTTAGGCAAGGTGGGATAGTGGCTTGGCGTAGGGAAAGATTGAAGATCTTAGTGAGGACCCCATAGAGTTGGTAGGCATATGTTTTGAACACTTTCCAGACCTACTGCTTTCCTCGGGTTCACCGACCCGAGTACGCGTCTCACTTGGTGGTCCTGCTGTGTGAGTGTGTGGGGGCTGGAGGGTGGGGGGGTCTGGTGAGTGTAGTGGAACTGTGGTTGCCCAGTTTACCTCAAGCAAGCAATGAAGCTGTTTAGCTTCACTAGTGTGTGCTTCATCAATCGTGATCTTGCTGCCCTTAAAGTTAGTGATGGCCTTTATTCCCCGGCAAGCTCACTGAGGGTCACTGTCTGAGAAGTGGTCCTCTATTTTCCTTGTAAAGGCCACCTTTGCAGCTTTGATGCCTCTACTCAGGTCTGCTCTAGCTGTCCTGTACTGTGCTCTGTTACCTGACCTGAAGGCAGTGTTGCAATCTTTGACAAGTGTCCTGATTTCCCTCGTCATCCAGGCTTTCTGGTTGGGGAAGACCCAAATGCGCTTGTCCAGAGTGACATTGTCAGCACAGTACCCGAAGTGGGAGAGTACAGTCACTGCCTGTTCCTCCTGGTCCTGTAGCTGGGACAGTGCACCCTCAGGCTAAGTCCTTCTGGTTTTTGTAATTGGCTTAAATCTTCTTGTATGCTAGGACGAGGGCCAGAGAGAGGTGGTCTGACTGGTGAAGGTGGGGGGAGAGGTGTGGCTCTGTATGCATGCTTTATGTTGGAGTATATGCGGTCAAGTGAATTTTCCACCTTGTTTTAGACATCACATATTGAGTGAAGGAGGGAAGCACTGTCCATAAGCATGCTTGATTGAAATCACAGGCAATAATTAAAACACCATGAGGACGGGCCCACTGCTCTTTGTTTACGGTGCTGAGTAGGTGGGCGAGAGCACTGCTAATGTTAGCATCTGGTGGGATGTAGACAGCCATTATAACTACTGCATTTAGCTTCTGAGGCAGACAAAAGGGTCTGCATGTGACTGACGTGACTTCTAGGTCTGGGGAACAGTAACATTCTTTAATCCTATTGTTAGAACACCAGTCATTATACCAATAAATGTTGAGTCCTCCCCAACACTCTAAGTAGAGTCGCTGGTCCTGTCAAAGCGATGTGTCGTGCGGCCAGTTAGCTGCGCAGCTGCGTCTGGGAATAGCGGGTGAAGCCAGGTCTCTGTGATGATCATCACACAGCAGTTCTGAATTAAGCTGTTTGCAGCTACTGGTGGCTCCAACTCATCCATTTTATAGGTCATGAATCTGGCATTAGTGAGGAAGGTGCTTGGTAGCGGGGGTCTGGCCGGTTGTTTCTTTAGCTTAGCAAGTAGGCCTGCTCTGCAGCCCCGCTTCTGCTTCCGCTCGCTCCGCCATCTGCGCAGTCTGTTGGGCCCATACTGTATATGATCCATGGAGTGCCTGGTGGTCTCGCCATGTCGCTTGGAATGTTGTCAGTCTGCTGGAAATCGCTCATAATGGCTAAGTTGTATAGTACTGTTCGCGAAAAGATGGAAATCTTACTAGTTACAAGGCCGTGAGGATAAAGTGAGAAAGACAGTAGTAACTGGTTAGGGACTGGTCATCACGGTCAGCTGAGCAGCTCATGTATACATATTATTGGTAAATGTAGTCTGGTGCAAGGGCTCGCCGTCTGTTGTCTGCATGAGTCTAACCTTGTGTTAGTACACCATGCAGCTCAATAGCTACATGTATTGTAATGTTATGTAGCATTACAGGGTCAGATACTGGCCTTGGTAAACACTGGTCACCGGCGAGGAAAACAGCCGAACGGGAAAAAAGCCCAAATTATGAACCCCAGAAACGTGCGTGCAATTACAGCGAGAGCAATCCTAAATATTAATATAAATGGGTGTACAGCAAGCTTGAATTTACTATTTCACTTTGAGATGGCACTCATACATTTACATTTATGACATAAACCAGTACCGTCAAAAGCACAAAGTTATTAAATGTCTGACTGATACTTTTCCAATAGGCTACTTGGGGATTCCGTGTTATTTTGTGTCAAGAAAATTGGTATATATTTTGCATGTATATTCTGTAATAAGTGTTTTAAGAAACACATGTTGAGACTGGTGGCCATCCTTCTCAACTTATCCAATAACACTCAATTATCTCTTAATTAATTAATAAAGCAGAATCACTGACATGCAGTCACTTCGTCTTACACTTCTCGAATCTTTACGTCAATTCACACATTCCACTTCCTATTTCATATGCCAACCCAGTTTTCTAAGTCTTTGAGGCTTTGTTTGGTCTTGCAAGATGCTCGACGTAACGAACTTAGAGGTATGTTTAATTTTTTGCTAATTTTTTCTCAATTAATTTCTGCTTAAATTTGTATATATTTTGGTAGTCCTAATATAAATGGTAATATTGTGCGGTAATATCGTCCATAGAGGAAGACAGGTTCCGTGAAAAATCCGTCACTGTAAGCAGTTTAACATGGGCTTGAATGGAGAAAAAAATCATTTATTTGCACTTAAAACATTATCTGAAAGATGAAATTTTCAAGTTTTTGAGTATGTTGAGCTGTTTAACTTCAGAAAACTAATACATACATTTCAGAATGTTTAATTACACTAAATGAAAGAAATCGCCAAAAATAGATTTTCATCATTTAACCAGATAGGATATCGAAACAATACCATGAGGTAACTGGTTAATCTTCCGTCTTTCCGTGAACAGAATGATACTGTAATCCAATTTTCCGCAGGCCTTGGTGACTGCAGGCTTATGCTCCAGTGCAAAATGAAACACAGACAAAAACGCGAACGAAAATACCAAGCAAAAGCACCGAGTTAGAGAGCCTTAAACCACTGCACTACTGAGCGCTGCCATCTTTTTTTTTCTTTGTATCTCAAGGGCAAGGGAGCATTGAGACGAGGATCTGCAGATGCCAGATTGACTGTCGTATAAGCTTGGGGGAAACAGGATGCAAAAACTGGAGCAGTTGAAGCTGCCCAGAGAGAGCATTCATACTGGTGGCGAAGAACTTTAGAGTCTTTGTGATGTTCTCCAAGTGAGCTTGGTGTCTTCCAAGTAAAGCTCCATGCTGGTCCTAGATTGAACAAAACTGACTGCTGTCCACTGAGTCCACCCTGGCTAGTCTGCGCTGATAGACAGGGGATCCAGGACTCAGGCTCAGATAAAGAATCAGTTTAACCAGCTTTATTGAACAATCAGGCAAAATCATACAGTCCAGTTTGTTACCAGTCAGTGGGGATGCAGCACTAAGACTAATATCACAATCAAGAGTCAAGAAACAGGCAGAGGGTCAATTGGCTATCTTCGGAAAGCCCTCCACGCTCTGCGTGTGAGGGTAGAGGCAGCTATATCCTTAACTGATGTGAGGGACTCACTGTACCACGCCCCCCTCCAGCAGATCTGGTCTCCCGCTAGCATGATGCGGCAACGTGACGCTAGTTTTCGATTTGCTCTTCAATTCACATCATTGAACCACTTACTACATTAGAGCATAGTTCTTAGCGGACTAAACAAGGCAATAGTAACTCAAGTTAGGTGCTTGCTCTTCAATCCTTCTGACAGCAGGGCCACAGTTGCTTCCTATCATTAAATTATCGAAATGGAGTTAGACAGATTTGATCTGCAGTACTGTTAGCACTTGCATTTCTTGACTGCAATTAGGTTGTCAAATTAGGGCCCATTGTATTAATTTGCCATGTTTAAATTCAAGGCTAATTTTGATCGACACTTTGAGTTCAGAAGTTACAAACATCAGAAAAAGAGGCTAAAATAAACACAGACAACATTTTTTAGTTCTCCTATATAACAACTAAAATCTTTGGCATGTATGGTTATTATGACAAATGAGAGAAAGTACAACTGTACAACGACCTTTGGAGCGGAACTACGACTCTGTGGAATTCGTAACCATAACTTTTGTATAGCAGCAAAATCAAATAGCTCTAACAACTGCATTCTTGCACAAAGCAATGCAAATTTCAGCTGGTTTGAGGAAATATAAGTTATTCGTGGCGGAACCAAACTGCCGGCAAACAATCGCAATTTTTGGATAAAAGCACAAAAATGATGTCTTTAGTTAAGCTCATGTGTGGCAGATGTTATATACATAGTCACAGTAAACCACTCCATAACGGTCATTTCACGTAAAAAAATGATTGCTCACCTAAGTGATGTAATGGGGCTCAAGCGCAAAGAAAATCATCCTAGACGACAGCATCCAGGCAAAGGCCTTGTCCCTCAGGAGCATAGGTAGGCCAAGGACCATAAATTTGCCCACATGTGCGTAAGGCAATCATTGAATGGTTTAAAAACAAGTGTTCTCCAAAGAAAAATTGAAGGGGTTTGGAATCTGAGGAATTTCCATGCGTAAAGGGCCAATGGGGCAAACCTAAGGTGAATACCCATGATCTCCGAACACTCAAGACAGCACTGCATCAGGAACCGTCATTCATCCATACGTGATATGACCTCTATAGACTCAGGATTACTTTGGAAAACCTTTATCAAGCTCTAAAATTCGTAGCTGCATCCACAAATGCCACTGAAAACTTTACTATGCAAAAAGGACACCTCATGTAAACAAAGTCTCGAAGCACCAGTGGCTTCTCTGGGCTCAGAGGCATCTGCAATGGACCGTCATGATGGAAATGTGTATTGCGGTCAGACGAATCAATATTTCGTCAGTTTTGAATTAAGTAGACGCAGTGTGCTCCAGGCTTGAGCAAAATTCCGAATTTGGAATTTCAATTCAATTCATGTGAAGAATTGGAATTTGAATTGAATTGGCTCCACCCCACAGGATGTTGAATTGGAATTTGAATTGGAATTACAGGAAGTGGAATTAAATTCATTGCAATTCAGAGAAATTCCTTATAGCCAAGTAACAGGAAGAATTTGTCACGTTTAACAAAAGTTTTGGCTTAAATACTAAAAATACTTTACAAACACTAAAATTAAACACAAATTCCCTCCATTTTGAATAATTTGTAATATTCTTTTTATTTGAAAATGAACAAATGACACAAAATTGTGGTAAATGCAATAATCATTTATTACAGTTCTTAATTTGTGGGGTAACATTGTTGCATCAAATTGTCATAAGTTCCTCAAAGGTTTTATCATTGAGACGACATCTTTCTGGTCGGAATATCTTTCCTGCAACACTAAAGATCCTCTCATCAGGTGCAGAGGATGCAGGTATGGCCCCGATATTTGCAGGCAAGAGCAGCAAGGTTTGGAAAACTGCTCTGGTTTTCTTTCCAAAACACCAAAGGATCAGCATCCTCTGTCAGGCATGGTTTACTCAGGTAGACAGGGAGTTCATGCAACGCTGTGTCAACTGGCACAGTAGCTGATTGGCTTTCCATGTAGGAAAATAGTCCGGGGCGTTTCCTTGTCTGGGTACTGATGTCAGAGGTGGCATTGACTTTTGGGGAGGTGGATTTGATTTTTGCAGAGAGGAGATTTTTAATTAGGATGTGCTCTTCACCAATACTTCAGTCCAGTTTGAATCTGGGATCAAGCATGACAGCCAACTGGAAGCACTCCATGTTCTCAAACTTTTGAAGACGTTTATCAAGTGAAGTTTGTAAAGTGGACCAAACTTTTTGTTCCCAGTCATCCTCACATCTTTAATTGTATGTCGTAAGCCTCTGATACAGGGGATCACAAAGCTCGATGTCACTGATTTCTCTGCCTGACAGCGGTCTGTAGCTTCCCCAACAGGTTCTAACACCTCACAAAGTTCCTGGATGATTTTGAATTTATATGCAGACAGCTGGATAGGGCAGTTGAGCTCAGCAAGGACATCGCTGGGAACTGAAAGGACTGACCTCAACATCTTTAGCTGGCTATTCCAGCAGGTGACATTAGCAGGCTGAAGTTTATGCATTCCCTCCAGGACATCAGTAGCATGCGTGGATTTATGGCAAAAAGATAAAAGTTTCTGAACTTTAGCTAGAAGGGTTTTTATCGAGCCGGCATCCTCTACAGCATCACGGACCACTAGTTGTAGACTATGGGCAAAACAGAATGTTCTTTCCGGAGGAAAGTATGCAATTTCCTCCTCTACATTGACCACTTTTAGATCAGAGGTGTCATCCTCCTCGTCCTCTTCACTCTCAACATGAATTGGTGGAAACAGTGTGAATGCCTTTATCATATTTGAGGCATTGCAATTTACAATGAAAGAGACCTTGTTCTGAATTTTGAAATTCTCAAGAACATCCTCATGAACTTGGCAAATATTCTCAGCTGTGTGGCTGCCTTTAAAACGCTGACAGCTCAGCACAATGCTCTGCAAATCGAAATCAACAATACAATGGCCCGTCATCCCATAGAATGACCTCATTGATCGATTTGACCATAGGTCTATTGTCAGGCAAATGTGGTGAGCTTTTCCTATCAGACAAGCCGAATGTGCTTTTACACAATCTGAGCGTTTTGGGATAAGGTTCTGGCTGAGAGCTCTTCAGGATGGCATTGTGAAGGATGGTTGTGCCAGTTGAAACATATTCATAAAATCCTTATTTTCAACAGTAGAGAGGGGGAGCAGACCATTTGCAATGTATGTCACAATGCTATCGGTGAGAGCAACTTGACATGTATCGGTTGTTGACCACTTAGAGCTTGAAGTTGTTGCTGGAGGATGACCATCATCTGCATCTTGGTTTGGTTGGGTTGTGTGACTGCTGGTTGCAGACTCAATCAAGATTTCAGGATGTTTCGGCGCCCCGGTGGCTCATCGGTCTAGGCGCGCGCCGTGGGGGCTGTGTCCTTCCCGCAGCGGCCTGGGGTTCGATTCCGGCTAGCTGCGTGTCTTCCCCCATTCTTCTCCCCAGCTTTCCTGTCTCTCTGCACTGTGTGGCTATCAAATGGAGGAAAAAATTCCCCAAAAAAATAATCTTTTAAGATTTCAGGATGTTTCCGCTGTAAGCAAAAAAAGCCTTGTTATTTATCTCAACCTAAAATGTTCTCAAGAGAGTATAGTGTAATGCATTCTACAAATGATTTTATTTCTTGATAAATATGGCCTACAGCACTTGCGTCATAATAAAAAGTCATTTACAAGTGCATACCTACAGTGTACATTTAATATTTACAGTAGGATGCAATGCCTTACTTTAGAATTACTTTAATTACATTTGGCTGCAGCACATTTCAGTAACACCTTACTGTTCTAAATTCATTAATTACATTACACTCCCTAGCACTGTATGTGAAGACTATTGGATTCTCTGTCTTAGTCTTCCCAGTTGCTTAATTATACCTGATGTCACCTGATGGTGATTTGAATGTGGGAGGCTTTTGAGCAATAAACATAATAAATTCAATTAAATTTTATGTATATAGCACTTTTAACAGAGACTGTCACAAAGAAGCTTCACAGAATCAATAAAAGGTCAAATTCAAACACAATGCTATGCTCAGACTCCTGTCTACAAGAGTGCTTCGCTTCCTTTTCAAGAGATATCCCAAGGTTGAGCAAAAAGGTTTGGACTTAGGAAAGTGAGAAGCTCATGTGGGTTTAAGTAGTGTGGCGATTATCTAGAGAGAGAGCAGGTCCTAATGCATAAGGAAATAAGCTACAGTACATGTTTCAAGAAGTGAGAAATTTTTAATACATTAGTTTTTGAATTATTATCCCAACACTGATACCAATGCCATGGCCATGGCTATCAAAATAAAAGTCAAACAACAAATCTCTTAACTTACTTGTAGATGCCATTTGAAATTTGAAGTTGCCTTAGATGGAGCCACAAATTGGAGTATTGCAGTACTTGCAGATGGCTCGGTGGTTTCCTGGTGTCCTTGTGGGAATTAGCTCACCAAAATGATCTAGTACAGATGGCCTTTTAGGTCTATTATCCTTTTCCATGTTGCCGTTATCACAAACTTTGGAACTTTTTTCTGGAAACTAGCTCTGACCATGAAATTTGTCAACAGAGAGGCTTTCAAAAAAATGTCCTGAAATGGCTTGGCAACCATTCTGAATACTTGGATAAAGGAAAGCATTCTGGGAAATGAAGTTTTTTTTTTTTCCTACCATTTTTTATAATTTGAAAGTTATAATACATCAAATTAAATTATCTGTTTTATAGACGATGCTTTTATTCTTAATTGTTGATGAAAAACATTTGCTGTAATTCAAATATTATGTGTACATGAAGTTCATAGTAATAATATTTGTATGAAATAAAAACAGTCATGTATGGAATATACTGTAAAGCATGATTCTGGAATACACCAAAATTATCAAGTGGAATTTCGTGGAATTTCAATTCTACTTCCTTCAATTTGAATTGAAATTGCAATTCTACTTCCTGTTTGCAACCTCAACTCAAATTCAATTCAAATTCATGGAATTGAATTGGAATTTGGGAGACATTCTCAATTCAATTCAGAATTTTGCACAAGCCTGGTGTGCTTCAGACCTGAGCAATATGGAACTATCCTTACTTTAACCAGCAAAATGTCCAAAAGCCATGCTCTATCATGGTTTAGCGTTGTGTCAGTGCCCGTGGCTTGGGTACTTGCTCTTATTTGAAGGCATTATTAGTGCTGAAAAGTAAACAGATTTTTGAGTTACATATGCTGCCTTCAAACGGCATCTTTTACAGGGATGCTCATGTATATTTAAAAGAGAAAATGCAAGACTGCTTAGTTGAACATTTTAAGAATCACGTTTCTCTACATAAAAACTAGCATCAAGTCGTGGGCTGAGAATTAACTGGACCTATCTCCACTTTTTATTAAATAAAGAAAATGGGATGTGAAATTTTGCTGCATCATAATTTCTCACTCCACGTTTATTTTTCAGATATTTATATTCAGGTGAGTTATTGGGACTGAAAGGTATAATATCATGCCACTATACCTTTAGTAGAATGATTTTAGATAGGGGATCTAGGAAAATGTAAATGGAGATAGACCTTTGGAATTTTCAAAATGTCAGAAATTTTGCAGGTATATGGTTCTACCTTCTAGATAGCTCGTTGTATTTCCAGAAATGTTTAGCCACAGAGTTCTGTCTTGCCTTGTGTTTTTGAAAAAAAGAACACAACAATGTGACTCCACCCAAATCTGCAAATTACATGTTCATGGTAAAATGTAATACAGAATTTGAAAGAAAAACAGAGTATCTGACAATAATAATCACAGGAAATGGGCAGCAGTCTCCTGTCTGAAAATAAATAGGAAACAAACCGTGTAACACTGAAATGAGCTATGGAGTCTCGAGGGTGCTCAGTGTCAACTGCTCCTATCTCTATAGCCAGTACAAGTTTATCTGAGTACATTTAATGCAGACATGATGCACACTACATTGTAAGAAAACTCTGGCCTTGGGGTTGGTTTCAACTAGTACTATGTCCTTCGTATTGTCCTTGTTCATGTGCATACACATGCATCTTGCAATGCATAAAATATACGATTGAAAATCAAGTAGTACTATCTTAAATGGCCCCCTAGAATAAGACAAACAAGTGAAAAAGTAAGCAGAGCTTACTAATACCCCCGACGTCCCCAATCATGCTTTTTCCATTGGTGATTATAGAAATTGTCACATTCCGAAAATCAATTTTGACAAAAATAACAACAAATCTATGACACTTAGCACTGCACCTCTCCATATGTTAGAAACTATGTGTGGCAAATTTGAAAAGAATCCATTAAATAATATTTGAGATATCAATCAGACAAATTGACATTGAACGCACTTGAAAATTTCTAAGTCCAAAAACAGGAAAACGGTGATATTTTTGTGAAAAATCATCCCAGATGGCCGACACTTTGCACTGCACCTCTCCCTGTGGTAGAGAATATGTGTGCCAAATTTGAAAAGAATCCAATGTATAATATTTGCGATATCAATCGGACAAAAATTAAAATGAATATTTCTAAGTCCAAAAACAGGAAAACAGATATGATAAATCATCCCAGATGGCCAACACGGACTGCACCTCTCCTGTGGCAGAATGTGCCAAATTTGAAAAAGAATCCAATGAATAAATTATATATCCCGGACAAATAATGTCTTCGGACAGAATGATGCAATGACGGACAGACGGAATTCTTGGTATATAACTATATACCCCCAAGATTTCATCGTCGGGGGTATAATGAAGGGTTTTAAGACATAGACGCTTCATTCAAGTGCTGTAGTACCTACCTATCTAAAATACCCCAAATTTCATCATCTTACAACCTTCAATTTGGTATATTAGAGGGATTTTGCTTCAAAATGGTAGAGTGGATAGAACCTTTGCTCAGCGATCTTGTCATCCTGATCAGGTGACCCTATATCCAGCTCCCTGATTGGACAATGTGGACATAGAACTTTTTAAACTGAAGTGGACTGAAAATTCATACAAAGTACTATGCACTTTCTGGATGTTTCCCCCAGCTACCATCTATCATTGAAAAAATTACATAAGGATATAGTACCTGTTAATACTGAGATTATTTCCATGGTAGAACATAATTTTTTTTTTTTTAAAGATTTTTTTTTTTTGGGGAATTTTTCCTTTATTTGATAGTTATACAGTGTAGAGAGACAGGAAGGTTGGGGAGAAGAATGGGGGAAGACATGCAGCAAATGACCTGAGCCGGATTCGAACCCAGGTCGCTGCGGGAAGGACACAGCGTTTATGGTACGCGCACTTAGACCGATGAGCCACCGGGGTGCCCGGTAGAACATAATTTTTGATGAAAAGTGGAGATAGGCCCAGTTAATCCTCAGCCCACGAAGTACAGTATGGAGGTATAGCAGTGCACATGGCATGGGTAACTTGCTTGCCATTAATGCCGACCAATATATACAGGTTTTGGGGCAAAATATACTGCCATCCAGACATCTTTTTCAGGGAAAGCTTTGTTTATTTCAGCAAGACCATGCCAAATAGCACACCCTGCTTGTATTGCAGCAACATGGCTCCGTGGTTAAAGAGCTTGGGTGTTAATCTGGCTTGCCAGCAGCGCAGACCTGTCACCCATTGAATATATTTGATGCATTATGAAACAAAGAATATGACAAAGGAGGCTGCAAAGCGTTGAGCTGCTAAAATCCCTCATCATGCAAAAGTGGGAGAACATTTTGCTTTCAGAACTACAGCAGCTGGTTTCTGGAGTTCCAAAACGCTTATAGTGTTGTTAAAAGATGAGGTGATGCGACACAATGGTAAACATTCCCCTGTTTAAACTTTTTTGAAATGTGTTTTTGGTATCAAATTCAAGTTGAGCTTTTTTTTTTCAAAAAACAATAATATTTCTCAGTTTCGACATCTGTCATGTTGTCTTTGTACTATTGTTTATTAAATATGTGACCTGTCACGCAAAAAGGATACGATCCTCCAGGAAGTAGTTTTTGAGATATTCGCTTAAATACAAAAGCAAACCCACTTACTCACTACTTAATGCTGGTTTTATGTATACAATTATTGCTTCATAACACTCAAAACTTTGTCCTGTAGCATATCTGACAAGCAGAATTCAATTAAAGTAAAAATCTCAAAATCCATGTTTTGGTTGGATAGTACTCTTTTTGTGTGACAGGTCACATATAAAGTTTTCATGCTTTGCAAATCATTGCATTCTGTTCTTATTTACATGGTGTCCCAACATTTTTGGAAATGGGGTTGTACTATAAAAAATTCTTTGGTTGCTCCTTCAGTATGGTTTGAGTTATCGTCCATCTACACTGTGAAGTGATAATGTAGCCTGATACAATTCAAAATTCATCCAGCTGCTTTTGTCAGCAGTCACACCACCAATTCGATGGCCTCATGCAAGAAGGGCGTAAGTGACACTTTTGGTCAATTCCTATCCTAAAGGTGTTAAAATGCCTTTTTAAAAAGTTACATCTGCAGGCAAATTTTTTTAACAGGTGGTGCTGTGGCAGTTTTTTGACTCTCCTGTAAAATTTGTAAAAGGTCATTTATGCCCTTCTTGCATGAGGCCATCGAATTAATACGTGGGAACCAGTTCTATTGGCAGCCACTCCTGCCCACACTTTGACTGTGCTAATAAGCTAGAAAGTTCCAGATCATGTCCAGCTGCTTCCCTTTTCTGTACCCTAATCATCATTGTGGGACAAGTTTCTCTTTGTCTTATTAGTCCAAATGGTGCTGTTCTAGAACTGCTCAGCCATTTTTTAATTTTTTTTTTTGTTTTTTTTTGCAGACTCCCTGATTTAGAGATACCACTGGCATGCATCGTGTTGTAAACCTTCTGTATTTTCTCTGGTGAAATCTCCTCTTGATTGTTGACACAGATAGTATGTGTAAGGGTTGTGCTTCACACACTGATGATGTGCACGGAGGACAGGAAGTTGGAAACTGGATTCAAGTGCCAGGATGGACTTGGTTAAATTTATTATACCTACTGTGCAGCAGGAAGGCACATAAGAAGCAATACAAAACAAAATAGGAAACGAGGTTCCAGAATAGCACTATTAGTAATACCGAGACCGGACTTTAGCTACCGTATCGATGTATTACAAACAGGAACAGAAAACAGGAAACAAGGTTGCTTCAGTAATAAAGATAAAGTGTGGATATAAACAATAAACAGCACTAAATTCAAGAGTTAGAATAAATACCCACGATACGCAGGGTATAAGTCTGTACACGACTAGAGATACAACACAGGCATGTGACTACGCGACTTCGCAAAGACTTTGTGCGAATCTCGGTCTTAAATAGCACAACACTACCGCCTAGAGGAAATGACAAACAGGTGCCAGTAATGATTATGGAGCTGAGAATGCGATCCAGGTCTTAAGAGCCATTCCGTGAGAAAATGGAACTTTTTAAAGAAGTTGAGGAGTTGACCCCCCTGGAATTGAACGAAACTTGGCACATAGGTAGATACGGGTGTCTCATGGAAAATGCCAAATTTTTAGGTCCGTATCTCACTTTGCCTGCCGGTAGCGCCACCTTGAAGCCACTAAAGTGGTTCAGTTTTGCTGTCAACACCACATTTTATATGAACTATCATGACTTAAGCGTACACAGTACCAAATATGTTATACTTTAATCATGACCTTTGACACTTCAAGTCCAGCTAGACATCAGTGCCACATCAGCGCCAAGCTGGGTAACTACATTATTGAGCCAGAATTATTTGAAAAATAACGATAAAAATTGAAAATGGAAATGGGAATAAAATAATATCCCAGACATATACCAATCTAGAATCTTTTATTACATGTTCACTCACAACAAGACTGTCATTTTCAGTGAATAGTACCTTGGTATCTTGCTGGGTTAGTGCAATGGACGGCCGGAAAGATGGTCGAAATTGATTTTGGTGCATGTTTGCAGTATATTTTCTCAGTAACCCAGATATGTACTGTGGTGGTAAATGCCATTTGTTGTGCTTTTGGAACTCTATTTTCAGGAATACCAAGAATTTCTTTGGTATTATATACAATTTCAAGCTAGACAGAGCCAAAGTTGGAGGAAAATTCAAAACGGACCATTTCATAGCGGATTGTGCCTATGTTTAGGTGGCACTATTTTGTTTACCCAGCAAGACAGCAAATCTAAAGTTTTCTGGGTACATGGTTCCTTTGGGGTACATTACAGCATTTGTAAAATCTCAATGGTAGTATTTTCAGCGTAGATGATATTCAACATCAAATGTTGGAAAGTTTCGCCCCCAGGGGGCGCTGTAGGTTGGATGCAAGTGCTGGCTATCCCCAGCAATGTACCAAAGAAATTGTTTTTGAATTGCAATACACACAACTAGTTTTCTCTGAAAATGAAGAGTTTAGCTTGGCACTATGCTGGGTGGATAGCCATCTGACCAAAGGTGGCACTCTAAGAAGCTAAACTTCTACTGACCTAATATTCCATATTCCCAGACATATAATAAAATTCTTTCTTTTGACATATATGAAGTACATGCACAGTTATACATAAAATTTGTAATCTCTTTGGTATAAAGCTGGGTTGTTTGTAAATTGGAAAAGAATGCTAGTGGTGATTGTAGCACTGAGTCAACATGCAAGAATCTTACCAGTAGTCAGTACAGAGTACAGTTTTGTAGTGTTGGTGCATTTTCAGAAAATAACGAATGCTCAGGATTTTTCCTTTGCTATTAGAATTAGTGAGCAGGCTTCAGCATTAATTCTAGGATTTCCCAAGGGCAGGGTGCTTAGGTAAGAAAAAGGGCACAGCAGTCGCGTCGAGCGAGTGGTTGTCCTGAAAAAGACCACAGAGTTCGTAACAAGCAAGCAGCAGCCTGCCAAGAAAAAGGCAGTTAATTTGTCGTGGTAACTTGCATGCCCTCATTCCTAACACCAGCCCATGATGTCTTGCCTACGGGATGACTGCTGGGTGGGGAGGGCGGGCTTTCTTTTTCAGACTTCCCATTTTGGTGCGTACCAAGCTGTGGGTGTTGAAGCAACTATTGCGCCATATAGGCTGTAGCCAGCTATTTAATTCAGAGACAGACAAGCTCACTATCAACGGGCCATAAACCGCCCTGTAGAGACCCAGGATGCAGTGTAGTAGGGCTTGCCTCGGGCTCGAGTGGCTCCAAGGGTAACATCGACCCGGATCGAACGAAGAAGGCCTTGGATAGCTGCTCAGGGCCAAGGCCAAAGAGCACCTCTGGCACGCACCACCAGGTGCCACCAACCCACAGTCCAATTCCAAAAACAGACTGAGGGATAGAGCAAGTCACATGCTTGGTTGACGTCATTTCGGTTTGGATAACATGAAAAGTATAAAACAGTTTTAACTTTTGTACTAAACATTCTGTCTTCATGTACACGGTTGTGTGACTAAGATTCTTTTTAAGAGTTCAAATCATGGACTGTTATTTTATACAAGTGTACGTATATGTCATGGTTCTGGTTTTTGTGTTCATGTTTTATGTTCATGATTATGTCTTTTCTTTATTCTTTTTGGTTATTGTATTCTCAGGTTTTCAGTTTATGCCATTTTCAGTTTCATTGCACTTGTCTCCCCTGTCTTGTGATCTAGTTGGTTCAGTCCGTCTCCCCAGTCTGTGTGCTCACATGCTTCGGGTGATTTCAATGGTTTCTGGTGTTTCATATTACTTCAATTCTCGTTTACTTCCTTCGCCTTGCTATTCTAGATTACTAACAAGATTAACATTTTCATTTTGTATCATAGTCTACTAACCCAACTAATCCATATATATATTACTAACTTACTAACGAGCACTTTAGTTACTCTGTAAAGTTGCACCGCTACTAATTAGTACTAATTCAGTCTCTGCAATCGCCCCGTTCTAGTCTCCGCCTCTTGCTTGGCTTTCCCTGTCTCTCTCTACGTTTCTGCGAGATCTCTCACACGTGCATAATTGCTTTCCTGCACTCATTGTCTGTGCACTTAGAACTCCTTGACCGGAGCTGTTTATTTGTCATAGGATGTCTGCGTGAATCCCGTCCGTGTCTTGGCTTTTGCCAATTGTTGTGGTTTAGGACTTCCCCATGTGTACCTTCCTTTGTAATTAGCTCTCATCCCATTCACCTGTTCCCTGCATAGCATGTGACTTCCCTTCTGTCTATTTAGAGTCCTCACTGCTGCTCTGACTTTGTCAGAACGTTGATCAATATTTCTTTGTGCAGAGTCTCGTGTGCCATTGAGTATTGCTTCTCTTCGACTGTTTCGTCTGACCAAGAATTTAGCCGTAGCCCTTTTTGTCTTGTTTTGCCTTTCTGGATTTCAACCCATTTTTGTATGACCACGTCTTCTGTGTTCGGATGCCCTGTGTATGACCCACTGCTTTGGAATTCGACTACGACTTTTTGCCTACTGTCTATGTACCCTCGCACCTCTGTTTTTCTGGTTCAGACCCTGGCCTGTCTAGTTGACTTTGTTTTTGGATTTCGTTTTGTGGCTTGGCAATTCTTGTGTCTATTGGTCTTGACCCGGCATTCAATAAAGGCATACGATTTTTTTGGATTTCCCTCTCGCTTGTGGTTCCTGAACGCACCGTCACAGTATACTGTTGATGCATGTCTGTATACATACTTATGGTGATACTCCTTTTCCATTAGTAGTTTTTGACATTTATTTTTGGACTGGTCATGTTTTATAACTTGCTGTACATTTCTGACTGGGCTGTACTTGGGAAAAACGTATTGTGTGTTTATTACGCTCACAATCACCACCAGTTTACAACCAATAGAGTTTTATGCCAAAGGGATTACAGATGTTATGTGTAACTGCATGTACTTCATATATTTCAAAAGGCAGAACTTTGGTATATGTCTGGGAATACGGAATATTCGGTAGAACATAAGCTCTTTAAAGCGCCGCCTCTAGTCTACCATTGAGATTTTACAAATGCTGTAATGTACCCCAAAGGGACTGTATTCAGGGGCGTCTCTAGGACTGACGATTGGTGGGGCCCAGAGCTCCCGTTTAAAACAATTACTAACCCTGACTTGCACGCAATCATTCGCATAATTGACAAACAATCCTTCCAGGATTTTCTCGGCTTTTTTGATTTTTTTGCGATAACTTTTTCAAAAAGTGGCAATGAAAGTTGCAATGTCTTGGTGATTTTTTTGGTCTGCGAGAAATTAGCGTGGATTGGTTGAATTTGCTTTAATAGTTGCAATCGCGACATGCAACTACCTTGAGGGACTGAGCAATAGATTCACTCCGAGAACACGCTGGTACGGAACATTTCGGTACGGCGACAATCATTAATCTGGACGCGTAATTTCGTGCATTTAAATCAGCGTTATTCAGAATTGCACACAGACGTTTCAAATGGTCTTTTATTTTATTTAAACAAAACGATCATGAAGTGCCAGTTAAATCACTTGTGTGGAAAAGGTAGCGCAGATGTTTGGGAGCAGTTTGTCTTTCATAAAGTGTTGAACAATTTTTGAGTGGCCTAAATAATTTTTCTGATCTGAATTTATCCCATTATTTAGTCGTCAATAGATGGCATGGAGAGAGAAACCATAACTTCGATTGCCAGAGGATTATTGTCATAATTGGAAAACGTGTTAATAACGGAAAATAACTGAGTACAAGCCAGGAACAATCATTGACGCAAAGGCATGGTCCGGGCCCCACCAGTTATCACTTCCAGAGATGCCACTGAGTGTATATATCCAGAGAATTTCAGATCTCTATCTTGCTGGGTAAACAAAATAAAGCTACCTAAACACAGGCACAATCTGCTATAAAATGGTCCGTTTTGAATTTTTCTCCAACTTTGGCTCTGTCTAGCTTGAAAGAGTAGATACTACCAAAGAAATTCTTGGTATTCCTGAAAATAGAGTTCCAAAAGCACAACAAATGGCATTTACCCCCACAGTACATATCTGGGTTACTGAGAAAATATACTGCAAACGTGCACCAAAATTAATTTCGACCACCTTTTCGGCCGTCCATTGCACTAACCCAGCAAAATACCAAGGTACTATTCACTGAAAATGAGTCGTGTTGTGAGTAAACGCATAATTAAACATTATAGATTGGTATATGTCTGGGATATTACTTCCCTTTTCCATTTTCAACTTTTATTGTTATTTTTTCAAATAATTCTGGCTCAATAACGTAGTTACCCAGCTTGGTACTGATGTCTAACTGGACTTGAAGTGTCTAAGGTCATGATAAAAGTATAACATATTTGGTACTGTGTATCCTTAAGTCATGCTCTTTGATGTAAAATGTGGTGTTGACAGCAAAACTAAGCCACTTCTATGGCTTCCAAGTGGCGCTACCGGCAGGCAAAGTGAGATATGGACCTAAAAATTCAGCTTTTTCCGTGAGACACCCGTATCTATCTATGTGCCAAGTTTCATTCAATTCCAGGGGGGGGGGCAACTGCGCACCAAATGTCAATCTCTCGTGGAATGGCTCTTAATAGATGGGTAAGCTTGACAGCTGCTGCGTGACCTTACAGTATGTCACCCTCCTGGAAAGTGTTCTTGTTCTGGCCGACTGTTGTGATGGGGTTTTTCTTCACCAGGAGAATTCTTTGGTGATCCAGAACAGTTGTTATGCAAATGCTTATTTTTTTTTTTTTAAATGTACCAAATAGTTGATCTGGCCAAACCATGTGGTTTTTTAAATTTCTCTGATGATGTTGTTTTTGATTTTTCTGCCTAATGATGATTGCTTCGCATCGAATTTCATTTTGAGAGTTAACGGCAACAGATTTGAAATGCAAATGTGCCACTTGCAATCAAGAGATTTTTTATCCTCTTATTTATCAATTGAGCAATGGGGAATAACAAACACCTGGCCATGGACCAGCTGAGCAGCCAGTTGTCCAGTTAATTTTGAACTCTTAAAAGGGCTAGATAACAGACAAAATGTTCTGTATTTCCTGCACCGTTCACTGGATTAGGATGTTCATATCCAAAAAATAAAGGACCCATATCATGCAAAATACTCTTTCTCAGTTCAGTCTACCTTCACTGTGGCCTCCGCTGTATCAACCAGCCCATGGATGATTAACTTTGACAACCCAGCCAGCTGAACGATAACATCCCTCCCCACAGCCCCATGTTCATATCAGTATTTAAAACATGTGGTTTTCTGTCATTTCTGTAGTTTTCTGGACCGCAGACCTGCCTGGTATTTTTCATCTGCGCCAGTTGTCTCTGAGCGCAGCCCCCTCCCACCTCTATGCTAGACCCCACCTGTCTCCCTAGGGACTCTAACAAAACTTTTTCACGTTTGCTGGCAATCATGTGGATGCATGCCTGCTTATGTGCATTTATAATTTTTTTTTTTAATGCTTTTTTTCACAAGGTCTAGATCAATGGCGCATTTGCAAAAAAAAAGTTATTTTCTTTTTTATGGGCTTTTCATTATAAATGTTTATTGACCTCCCTTTTGGACATACAAGAACATGATAACTTACCAAAAATGAAAAAAAACAAACAAACAAACAAACGGCTAAATAATAATAATAAAACTTTATCATTGTCTAAATATTTATGGACCTGTGTCTTCCCATGTGTCAACTGGGAGCATTCACTTTTATCTAAGTCTTCTGGGACATGTAATCAGATAATAATGGTGTCAGTACAAGATTTAATCCATTAAATTATCTAATTTGAAAAATGTGAATGGTAAGAAATGTTGAATTCCCTCATTTCTGCTGAACTGTAATTGCCAGGAGAAGTTCCATGCTGGGCCAAAGGTGTGTAGTCACAGCAAAGGCGCGCATCTTGTCCGCTGATGAAAAATGTTTACTCAAATTGAATATTTTTCATTTTCAACTATTAAGGACAAGACATGCACATTTGTGCCCCAGTCCCCCCACGTCATCAAAAAAAAAAATTTAAAAAATTCATAGCTGCATTAAAAAATACACTATAACCTTACTATATGTGGTTGCATCTCATTATGTATTTACTGTATGTAATAAATAGATTTGTGCATGCCTGAAGTCAGGTATCAAAGTATTCCAGTCAAGTGTTGTTTGCAGACACCTTACCAGTAAACTCAGTTCATATTTTTAAGAATGGATGCAAAGCCACTCATGCATTCTACACAAGTTTTCAATGTCACGTACTGTATAAACTGCAGCACATGGGGTATATAACTGTAAACAACTATCCCCCACCACCCTTCCTCACTTGATTACTTTTAAGCAGAAGGTTTAACAGTTCCATTTTCATTCAATTCTCGCACATCTGTGCAGAGTGTCTTAACCTGAAACATACCATCAGTATGCTCCCAAAATTATGCATTTGGAGATTGCCAATATGAAAACAATTTTCATGTTCACCTTGAGGATATAATACAGCCTCCCAAACATGCAAATTATAAATCACCAAAATTGATGTAGAACCTCACTGGAAGAGAGTGGAAAAAGTTTTTTGAGGAACTGAAGCTATATTGATGAATTATAAGCAGTGCATACCAACTACCAACTACTTCATATGCATAACATAACTAGACTTGTTCTCAGTTTAAATTAAATCATGTATATACTGTTGATTATCTGAGTTTATAAGATGAATGACTTACGTGCCACTAGTGCCATGGTGCTCTTTGATTTTGCGCTGCTCTTTGGTGGAGTTTATCAGGACCTCTGATGTCTGTGGTGACTGGCAGACCGCCAATTACAAACCTGTCAAGTGTATCTGCCTTTTTTCCTGAAAACTGATGCCTCGCGTGAGTCTAGTCACAAAGTTTAGCAGTAAACAAGAAGTTGTTTCTTTCTGGCAGCTATTTAGGGGGGCTGGCTGCAGCACTGTCTGGGATGAATTAAGCACTGATAAAATATAATTGAACATAACCAAGAGCCCTTGATGGAGTAAAAAGTGCAAGTTGCATTTTGTGACACAAACGTTGTCAAACGAAGGTGCCATGACGATATTAATAACGATATTATGAATACCCACTGTATAGTCAAAAGTGTGTGGACACTTTACTGAAACCTCATTGACATTGTTAAATTCTAAACATCTGATATTTTAATAGAGTTTAGAATAAATTGGTCAGTAAGAGTTGATAGGACAGACTTTCAGCTTTCCTTTGAGGGTATTTTATTCTAAAATATTTTCAACTGAGTCTTCAGTAAAGGAGGTGATGAAGGGGTATGTAAAGCACTACAAAATCCCAGTGGCAAAGAGGATTTGACTTGAAATACCCTCGAATGGAAGCTTACTTTCCTATCAGGCCATGCCGACCAACTAATTCCAAATTTTATTGCAGTGTCAGATATTTAGAATTTAAAATTGCCAGTTTGCGATGAATGTCAATGAAATTTCAGTGCAGCATCCACACTTGGCTGTAGATCACCTCATAAATGTGAGGTCACTACCAAGAAATCCATGAACGAGAATTATTAATGTTTTTAGGTGAAGTACAACATACTGTAGATCTTGTGGTTGAGTAACAACCAAAAAGGACCTCGTGCCCTAAGCAGTGCAGCTGTGATAACACCACCAGACCTGGAGAAAGATGGAAACATGGGACCGGGCAAGAGAGCTGGAGACTGGGCAGAGGTGGAGCTACCAGCCTTAGATTTCCCTTCTCCCAGTTTGCCTATGGTGGTGAACCAGTGATCCAGAAAAAGAGGGCAGAGGGAACCACAATTCAGGATGATGAGTACGCAGACCTGCCCTCCATGTTTACCTGCACACTTTAAGCTAGGATTCATATGAGCTTGTTGCGGAGTAGCCAGCTGGTGGGGTCAAGTGCCAGGACCGGGCAATGTAGATCTTTCTGGCAGTGATAGCTGGATAACTGGAGTTGTCATCATGCTCTCCATTTCGCTAAAGGTGTGGATAGTATACTTTTTTTTTTTTTTTTTTTTGCTCAGGCGACAGTTCCCTCGTGCAGATGGGGCATGGTGCTGGCATGTTGACCAGGGCATCATGATAAATCAGTGAAAGACCGTGAAAGAGAGCTCAAGGCTCTATATAAGGCCTCTGTTGATTAAAGTCTTTCGGTGGGTAAAATCAAATTGGTCACATAAAAAACAAATAAAATCAAGCAACATTTTTAATATAATGCTTTTGGTATACCTGGAAAAATAAAAAGACAGAGCTTAAAATAAAAAAGTAAAGCCCAGAGATCGGGGGGAGGTGCAGCAGAGTGACACACTTTACAGTACCGGGGTTTGGTCTGCGGGACAGTGGGGTCAAGAGGCTAATGGCCTCCATGCTACAACGCGGCTGGATTCATAATGTCAACTTTTGAATATGATTTCCAGACTGATAATCTTTCTCAACTGAATTGATCTTCAGCGAGGCATACAAAGAGTTTGAAAATCCCTTTGAAGTAGATGGAGTAAATTGTTTTTCTCGAAAATGAAACCATTTTGACTGCATGAAGCATTTTAAAACGTGCAGAAGAGTTTGCTTTGCTCTGTGTGTGACTGTCTGTCAGGTACAGCCACTTCCTGAGAAGCTCTTGCGGTTTCGGGTTGTAAGGATGGTCTTTTTAGTCTTGAGCAGTGAAAGCAACCGAAAGCTGTTTCTACTACTTTCCCATCTACAGAGTTCACTGACAAGCAATAGAAATGCCATCATACATACAAACGTAAAGATTAATATTGGTATTTTGTGATTCATACTCCAGCAGTTCCCCAATTGCAAAGGCTGTTTTGGTACTTCTTGGAAGCTGCCGTCATCTACAAATCTAAAGGGACTGTAGTATTTTCAATCCAATTATGTTCAACATAAACTCTCACTGGCCACTAGTACTCCTTAAAGGGGACCTATTATGCTTGATCCTTCTTTTAATACATATTAGTAATGTTATAATGTTGGTTGTCCATGCTCAATCTCTGAAAAGTTTCTAAACATAAGATACAGGGGTTTTGCCGTAATCCAAGAACGTGATTTTCGTGAGCGTGATTTCCTCTCTGAACAGCTCCTCCCGAGATCTTCACGAGATCTGGGTAAAACCTGACGTCAGGTTGTGCCATCCAATTAGTACAGACCTAGCCAGAGCCAATCATGGCGCTGGACCTGCCCACTCCGGAAACTATTCTAGCAGGCACGAACAACGGCAGATCATACTATGCCTCAGTAGCGTTGACACTTTTGGAAATACAAAAGAAGAGCCGCAGATCATTTGAGCTGCAATTTTGTTAGTATCTTTCCCAAAGCTACTTGTCCATTTACTTTTGGACGCAAAGAAAAACAAATATTTCTCTTCGAAAAGACGACGCCACCAGAAATCAGTGGGTAACTTTTTTTGTTTGCTGGCAGCAAACAGCCACGGCCAAATGGAGCGTTAGCTGTTTGTGCTCAGCATTTCACCAAAGACAGCTTTGTCAATAAAGGATAATTCAACACAGGATAAGCATTTCAGCTGCTTCTCAAACCTGAAGCAGCTGCATCGATCAAGCGCTCGGAGCCACAAGCTGTAAGTAACCATATAACAGCAAATAATGTAAGTGAAGCTAACGTGTTACGGGTGGCTAGCAGGACCGCTAGCGATAGTTAGCACTAACAACTGGCCTCAAACGCAGGCTTGGTAAAATATCTGAAGATAAAGCCTGTATCGGTTGCGACTGTCCATGACTCACAGACACAGAAGCTGTAAGTTGCTTTTTACTGCATAAGCCAACCTGGCGTGATAGCCAGTTGATTGTGGCTGTAGCACAGCGCTAACGTAGCCAAGTTACTGTTGCTAATGCTTGTGTCCTAAATATGCAAGAGTGATATCAGGGGAAATTCTACAGAAGGTGTGTGAACATAAACCTCATTTGAAGCTAACTTATAATACTTGTTTGTAATTTGGATGCTTGGTACAACTGTTCACAGCAACAGAACTTGCTGTCTGTAAAACCTGTATTGCAAGGGTTTGTCTCTGTGGTTATGACCGCTCGGTTACCAGCTACTGCATGTTAGTTTGCGTGTCGTGCTAATTAAAAATGCTCCTGGTTAACTTATATGCAGTAATTCTGATCGGTATGCTTGTGTTACTTCGGTAAGCATCAATGTGGCAGTTTCATCATAACGTTGCCCGATTGTAGGCTCTACAGTTAGTGATCGCTTCACTTATCCATGACCGGGATCAGCAGGATACTTCACAAATGTCTGAGCAAGCTCTCTGGTGCTACCATGAAAGCAATGCGAAACGCAGAAGCTCTACCGGTTTACAAATGATTTCTCTGCACTACCTTGACATAATTTCATCCCCCTTTAGAAATTGTTGTGGCTAATAAAATGCGAAAAAAGGCGGAGATTAAATAGGTAATTCTTTCCTGTAGAAGTGATCGATTCGCTAGCTCCACATAAGCAACTTGTCCGCCCAAACGGAACGTACGGTTTGCAAAACCTGTATTATGTTCCTAACATAACCGAGCTCTCTAGCTGTCGCGTACTATCCATAAAGCTGCTTTCACATCGGACACGAAATGAATTTTTCGCGCGACAGATTATATTCAAAGTCAATGCAAAAGACGAATACGGGCTTGTCAAGCCGCTTTCACACCGGACCTTAAACGAATTTTTTCGCGCGACAGATTACATTCAAAGTCATGGCCACTTATCAGCTACTGCATGTTAGTTCCCCTGCTCTGCTAATTAAAAACGCTCCTGGTGAACTTATATGCAGCGATTCTGATCGGTATGCTTGTGTTACTTCGGTAAGCATCAATGTGACAGTTTCATCATAACGTTGCCTGATTGTAGCCACTACAGTTGAAGCTAACGGAGAGGTGCTGTATGTGTCTGCCGAGTTGGGCTGCAGTTAGACCAGACGTAGGTTTTGCAAAGCTTGGGGTGAGTTTTTGGGTGCTTGTGAAACGATCGCTTTACTTATCCATGACCGGGGTCAGCCTGATACATCCCCAATGTCTGAGCAAGCTCTCTGATGCTACCGGTGAAAGCATTAGGGAAAAGCACAGGCTATAACGTGTATGGTATCACAAACGATTTCTCTGCATTGCTGTCGATTGAATATTAAATCGGCGACTGAATATTAAATTATTTCCTGTAAAAGTGATCGATTTGCTAGCTCCACATAAGCAACGGTTCACGCAGACGGAACTTACGGTCTGTAAAACCTGTATTATGCTCATAACAATACCGGAGCTTTAGCTTGCTCTCGCGCACAATCCATAACGCGCCCATTCTCCGCGAGGAAACGCTTGTCATTCCGACGCAGTAAGTAAACCATTACCAAGGGCATTTCGAAAAAGGCCGTTTAGCCTGGAGCTTTCGCCCCTCCGTCATATATACCAGCGGAAGCTGTTCGTTGCTCCACGCTAACAACACACCACAGCTATGCACACGACCCAGCAGGTCCTAATACACACCGAAGCAGTCCAGAAGCTGTTGGTCCACTTTTAGCTGCTCCTCACTGTCCATGTTTCCCTCTAAACTCCCACGGTTCTACGGTCTCGGTCTACACTTGGGCATGTCGAACCCGTTCTACAAATGTGTCTATATGGGGTGGATTCTAGCTTCCCCTGCATCCTAGCTAGGACTAGAAAAACCGCGGTACTCACCAACTGTTGTCGTAGCAAACTGTAGCCGATGGCAAATTTGAGCTTGCGCTGAGAGATATTCGCACTGCGTCCTCCACTTTCGCCGCTGCATTTGTTAGAACAAGATCATGTCATTAGATCTATATTCAAGTATAACATTAGATTGCGGAATTTGCCCGCCGCTTCCTTATCAGATTGCAGACGTGTCTCAGGTTTCACTCTGGGGAGCCGGACACGGAAAACTGCGTTCTGCAGCCTCGTCCCGACCAACTCTGCCCTCCACAGAGCTGGCCAGTCAGAAGAAAGTGGGCACACGGGGAGTGGGGGCCATAGCGGAAGAGCCACCCCAGTGAGGCATTTCAGGCAGAGACTACAATGTACTACAAATGCAGTTTTTTGAGGATGGCAGTATGAGCGAAATAAATACCCTTTTTTTACTTTGCGCGATCAGGAGTACTCTAGGGGAGTCAAAGACCAGAATATAAACTCGGAAAAATAGCGAAATAGGTCCCCTTTAAAAAGTGGGTTTTCGCTATACGCACATCGCCATGGGTGCTGGGCTAATCAAAAATGACAATAGAAAAAACATATATAGAGCCCGCACACCAGTACTCCGTATTAGACCTTTATTATAAAAACAAACAACGTTTCGATCAACGTGTGATCTTTGTCAAGTTCAAGTCAACAATGTGTTCTGGTGGCCTCCTATATGGGTAGATTCTCTACACCAGGCGCAGGCTATTGCCATAATTAGGTTGCCTGCATTAGGTGGTGGGCGGAGCCATTAAACAGCCTTCATTGAAAAACATAGGAAACAATTTTTGTGACTGACCTGTACAAGAAAGAGACAGACACATGCTCGTACCTACACAGTGACTCTTTTCATCCCACACACCTGAAAAAAAAGTCTACCTATCAGCCAATACAGTAGAATCCGGAGGATATGCAGTAAAGAGACAGACTATGAAAAACAAGCTGAAGAATTAGACAGTAGATTCACACAAAAGGGATACCCACAAGAGTGGATCAGGGCGGCTAGAGAAAGGTTCAGCACTCGTACACAGGAAGAGTGTCTCACCTCTAATCAACAGAGAGCTCCCAGGGACAAAAACACAATGTTGCTTCCTACAGTACTCACCCTTAGGCAAAGAGTTCGAGAATATTTTGAAGCAGCACTGGCATATAGTCAGCACAGACCCACACCTATCTAAGGTGTTTAACACCCCCCCAAAGATAGTCTACAAACGTCCTCCCAACCTCAGGCAGATGTTGGTGAAATCTGACCTTCCACCCATAAGGAAAGGGACTTTTCTTGACAGACTTCCAGAAGGAAACTTTAGATGTGGATCATGTATGCAGTGCAACTACACGACAAAATGTACGTCTTACAAACGCCCGCACAGAGGAAAGTTAATGAAAATTAAAGGGATGATAACATGTAATCAAAAAAATTGTATTTATCTAATTACCTGTTCTTGCCCCAATCTGGCTTATGTAGGTAAGACTACAAGACCATTGAAGATAAGAATTGCGGAACACAGAAGTAAGATTAGGACGCAGGACAAGACCAGCCCTGTAGCAGTGCATTTTGCAGAAGCAAATCACAGTGTAGCTGCTATGAGGTATATAGGCATAGAACATGTAAAAGTCCCTAGGAGAGGAGGCAACATAGATAACCTTCTACTGAGACGAGAAAGCTACTACATATACACTCTTCAAACACTGCACCCATTAGGTCTTAATCAAGAAAATGAGATTAGGCATTTTTTGTAATATATCTTGCACATTCTTGTGGATAAAGATATACCCAACTTTTTAATCATGAATTTCATGTACGTGTGTTGATGTGCATCATATTTGATATCCAGTAACTTAATGTATTGCTTACTTGTTTTAAAATCCATTCAGGACCTTGCTTTAAATGTACTATGCAATGTATTATATGCTTCTGTAATTGTTTCCTATGTTTTTCAATGAAGGCTGTTTAATGGCTCCGCCCACCACCTAATGCAGGCAACCTAATTATGGCAATTAGCCTGCACCTGGTGTAGAGAATCCACCCATATAGGAGGCCACCAGAACACATTGTTGACTTGAACTTGACAAAGATCACACGTTGATCGTTTTAATAATAAAGGTCTAATACAGAGTACTGGTGTGCGGGCTCTATATATGCTTTTTCACTAGTACTCCTTAACACCTGCTCATTGACCCCTTAAACTTTAACATTTCACTTAAGTAGGTTCAAAATCAAGAAAAGCATTTTTTTTCCCATTCTGTAGGACAACATCACATACATATTCTGTATCTGCTGGTTGCAGCGCTTCACTGAAGCCACATCACACTTACATTGAGAGAAGTATTCAACCCCAGGATGCTATGTTTTTACAACCACAGCATTACATCAAATGGAAAATATCTTGATCTTGAACATGATTTTATGCACATTTCCTTGTAATTCAGCGGGACATAGAAACCTTGGGATCTGCACTAGAATTTTAAATAGGCCTGAAGTTCCTCAGGTTTGAATACAGCAGGTGCATTTGGGGTCAATGTAAATACCTACTCAGCCAATCATGTGGCAGTTACTAGATGTACAAAAGCGCACAGATATGGTCAAGAGGTTTAATTGAATTCAGGCCGAACAGCAGAATGGGGAATAAATGTATTCTAATTGACTTTGACTGTGGAATGATTGTTGCTGTTGATGGGATTGTTTAGGTGTATCCAAGACTGCTAACATACTGGGATTTTCATGCACGTCAGTCTCTAGAGTTTATAGAGAATGGTACAAAATACTTCTGTTTCGTGAGCAGCAGTTTTGCGGGCATAAATAAATGCCATGTTAATGAGAATGGTTAGTGGAGAATGGCCAGACTGGCTTGAGCTTACAGTAATTCAAATAACCACAGGGCACAACACTGCTGCGCAAAAGAGCATCTCTGTACACACATTACCCCAAAACTTGAAATGTATAGGCTTCACCGGCTGAAAACCAGATTTGATTCAACATCCTCTAGCTAAGTATGGGAAACTGAGGCAACATTGGGCAAAGCCTCACTAGAAGCGGAGTGTAGTACATTGGCAAGACATCATCCAGTCTGACATGCTAATGATTGGGTCAAAATTTGGCATGAATGTATTAATCCATCTGAGCTTGAGTCAATGGCTAAAGCTCTTAATGGTGGTGTGATAGTGTGGGGATTTTTGTGGCACACATTTGCCCCCTTAATTCCAACTGAACGTCACTAAAATGCCACAGCCTACCTGAGTACTGTTGCTGACCATGTGTAATGGCTACAGTCTAACCATCTTTTAATGGCTACTTCCAGCAGTATAATACACCATTTTCCTGTGTATGCGTCATCTCAAGCTGTTTTCATGAACGTGACAATGGGTTCTGTGACATCCCATAGTCTTCATGGTTGCCTGATATCAATACAATATGGGACCTGTGGGATGTGGTAGAATGGGAGATTTGTGGCATGACTATGCAAGTGTTCTCACAAATCTGCAACAGCTGTGTCATGCTATCATGCTAACGTGGACCAGAATCTCTAATGCATGTTTTGAACACCTTGTTGAATCCAAGCCACAAAGAATTCAGACTGCCTTGGGGGCAAAGAGGGTCCTACTCACTATTAGGTAGGTGCACCTAGAGAACCAGCTACTGAGTGAAGGCTCCCCCCGACCCTAGTGAGGAAGAAGCGATATTGAGAATGGATGGATGGATGGATAATAAGAATAATAGTAAGAAGAAGAAAAAGCCCTAGAAACAATATATCGTGCACGAGTGTGCTTTGCACATTGGGCACACAAAATGAGCCCCTAAGAACCATACCAGGCCATCCCGCACTTTTGGCGAAATAGAGTTGAGGTAGTCAGCATGTGCAGAAAACTAAGATCTACATTTCCTAAATGAGCCAACCCAATCTACCCACATGGATTGTTCATACAAGCAAACATCCTCTCTGCCCCTGTACATATGCACTGCACTGCCTTATCCATAATAGGCCATCCCAGAACCTTCCCATAATTCATTGCAGACATGGCGGCTAGGTATCTCACTGATGAGGAACTGCTTGCTATGATTGATGATGATGGTGAAGTGTAAGATAATGGAGACCCAGAGTTTGTCCCAAATGAATCAGAAGATGATGATTCCGTTTCAGAAGGAGGTACCTTTCACTTTAAACGAAACAGAAGGGCATCCAAAACCTGCAAAAGAAGTGCATTACGTAATTGAACATATCATGAGTTTTTAACATAAGCAGTGTTTCTAGTTCCCAGTTACTCTAGATGACACAGGAGGCTGGCAACTTTAAGTCCCATTTTCTCAAAAGTTCCCCAACATGGGTTGGCCCAGTATGGTTCTTAAGGGCTCAAATAATAATCATAATATGAAGCCTTAGAAACGAGATTTAGCGTGTGAATGTGCTTTGCACATCAGGCCCACATGATAATAATAATAATAATAATAATAATAATAATAAGAAGAAGGGTTGGAAGCCCAAGAAACAATATATAGTACGTGAATGAGCTTAGTGTCACGCCCGCACCCAGCAGCCCCGTGATCGCCCCCTCCTCGTTTCAGTCCACATGTCCTCGTCAACCTTCCCCTCAGCACTGGTGTGTTTCACCTGCAGTTGTGCCTGAATAAACCCCTGACTTTGTCAAGCCCCTTACTGGGCATCATCTTGCTACCACGAATCTATGTCACTCGATTTCCTAGTCTTGTTGAGCTCCTGTGTTCCCGGTCCCGATCCGTAATCACTTATCTTACAAATCTATTGTATTACCAGGTATATTCACTCCAAGAGGAGTTTTGTTAATATTTTGGTACTTTTGTCTTTCGCTTCCTTTTTACTATTTTTGCAGTGCTGGCTGTTCTTATAGTTTTTGTCTTTCTATTTTTGACGCCCTCTGTCTTTGTCTTTGAGATCTTTTTATCAAGATTTTTGCCTTTTTTTACTTTTGCTGTCTTTCCCCAGAGCGCTATTTTTGGGTCCAGCTTCTCCTTTGATGCTTTGTTTCCTTCTTTTGCTACTACTTTTTTTTCCTTTATTAGGGCCCGAGCACCGACCGGTGCCAGGAACCTATTGTTTTTGATGGGATTTTTATTCTTCTTGTTCTTCTTCTTCTTCTTCTTCTTATTATTATTATTAGGGCCCGAGCACCGACCGGTGCCAGGAACCTATTGTTTTTGATGGGATTTTTATTCTTCTTCTTCTTCTTCTTCTTCTTCTTATTATTATTATTAGGGCCCGAGCACCGACCGGTGCCAGGAACCTATTGTTTTTGATGGGATTTTTATTCTTCTTCTTCTTCTTCTTCTTCTTCTTATTATTATTAGGGCCCGAGCACCGACCGGTGCCAGGAACCTATTGTTTTTGAAGGGATTTTTATTATTCTTCTTCTTCTTCTTCTTCTTCTTATTATTATTAGGGCCCGAGCACCGACCGGTGCCAGGAACCTATTGTTTTTGAAGGGATTTTTATTATTCTTCTTCTTCTTCTTCTTCTTCTATTATTATTACCGGTGCCAGGAACCTATTGTTTTTGAAGGATTTTTATTATTCTTCTTCTTCTTCTTCTTCTTCTTATTATTATTGGGGCCCGAGACGGTGCCAGGAACCTATTGTTTTTGAAGGATTTTTATTATTCTTCTTTCTTCTTCTTCTTCTCTTATTATTATTACCTATTGTTTTTGAAGGGCCCTTCTTCTTATTATTATTAGGGCCCGAGCACCGACCGGTGCCAGGAACCTATTGTTTTTGAAGGGATTTTTATTCTTCTTCTTCTTCTTCTTCTTCTTCTTGGCTATTATTATTAGGGCCCGAGCACCGACCGGTGCCAGGAACCTATTGTTTTTGAAGGGATTTTTATTCTTCTTCTTCTTCTTCTTCTTCTTCTTGGCTATTATTATTATTATTTTTATTCTGCTGCGAGAACGCGTTTTTGAGGGCCTTGCCATGCACAAAAACTCACAAAAATTTGCAGAGACGTCAGTCGTGGTGAAAATTTCAAAGTTTTGTTGAAGGGATTTTTTTTGTTCTTGGACATTCCTTCGGTGGCTCTATAAGGGCGCCACCAAAAACGAGGGAACCATTTTGGAGCATAATTGCTTCGGATTCTTCTTCTTGGCTAAATTCGATATGGCCATAGTAGTCATTTTCATAGTAGTCAAAAATTTTTTTGCTTCACAGGAAGTGAGCTATGAGCCATTTCCTGCGTTTTTTCAGATTTTACAAATACATTTTTGAGGGTCTTATCATACTAGAAAACTTGCCAAACTTGGCTCATAGGTTGAAAACATAAATCTCTTCGATTTGATGTCTCATTTGGCAGTGAGTGTGACATGGTGGCTCTATAGCGCCCCCTAATAGATAATTGCATTTTTGAGGGCCTCAGCATGCTCGAAAAACTCACGAACCTAATTTTGCAAACTTATTCTTCCGGTCATATGTTTTACTATGATATAGGGTTTACAGATGGGCATGGCAAAAATCGCATTATAGCGCCACCTAGAAAATTTAAATGAAGCAGCCCTAGCATGTTTAGCCTACATGTACAAAATTCGGTGTCCATGTAGATTATGCCAAGCCCTAAAAAAAAGTCTCTTGGTGCCATGATCTAGACTCAACAGGAAGTCCGCCATTTTTAATTGAAATTGCAACTTTTTTGATTTTATTAGGGCCATTCACAGGCGTCGTGTTTTTGAAGGAACTCCTCCTAGACATTTTATCCAATCAACTTAAAATTTGGCATATGACATCTAAAGACCTTGCCGATGTTAAATTTGATTCTTTTTTGGATTCATCTAACGATGTATCCGTGGCGTGGGCCCGAAATTGTTTTTCGATGTTCCGCCATGAAACAGGTTTTTGGTTTTACTCCCACATACTATGTGAGATTTGCCTGAAACTTTACAAGCTTGATAAAATTGTCCTCCCAAGTATAAATATATGCTGATATTTGATCGGGATTGGCCAGGTGGCTCCATTAGGGGCCCACTAGCCACGGCCATGTTAAGATAAAAGTGCTTGAATGTTCATGAAATTTGGTGTGATCATTGAATTTGTCATGCAGGGTTATGGAAATTTTTTTTTCTTCTTCTTCTTCTTTTTGGCCAAACAGGAAGTGAGCTATGAGCCATTTTTTGCGATTTTATCCAAATTTTATGAACACATGTTTGAGGGCCTTAGAATACTCCAAAACTTGGAAAACGTTGCAGA
Organism: Gymnothorax javanicus; assembly: GCA_029692085.1. Taxonomy (NCBI): domain Eukaryota; kingdom Metazoa; phylum Chordata; class Actinopteri; order Anguilliformes; family Muraenidae; genus Gymnothorax; species Gymnothorax javanicus. The sequence continues at coordinate 112,538,229 of CM056200.1, forward strand.
AATTAAAACTATCTTATGGTTTTCAATTTGATACACCAATTGGAACTAAATGTGGGACAATGGCTCAGGAAAAGCGCCCCCAATCATTTTTTTAAAACAATTGCCCTTTTGATTGTCTAAACATGCTTGAATACTCACGAAATTTTGCAGACGTATTAAGCCGGTCATTTCTTTAACAAGGATATTGGGAACACGCATGGGTGTGGCAAAATAGCATTATAGCGCCCCCTAGAAAATTTCAATGAAGTAGCCTATTGCAGTCCCGTTTTTTAACCTACATGTCTGAAATTCTTGTGCATGTGGATTATGCCGAGACCTAAAAAAAAGTCTCTTGGTGCCATGAACTAGACTCAACAGGAAGTCCGCCATTTTTAATTGAAATTGCAGCTTCTTTTTTTGATTTTTTGCCATTAACAGGCATCGTGCTTTAACGAACTCCTCTTAGAGGTTTTATCCAATCAACTTCAAATTTGGCATATGACATCTAAAGACCTTGCCAATGTTAAATTTTGAAGCTTTTTTGGATTCATCAAAAGATGTATCCGTCTTCTTCTTGGCTATAATTTCAATGTTCCGCCATGAAAGAGGAAGTTGGTTTTACTCCCACATACTTTGTAAGATTTGCAAGGAACCTATTGTTTTTGAAACTTTAAAAGCTTGATAACAGTCTCCTCCCAAGTATAATTAGATGCTACTTTTAGATCGGGTTTTGGCCAGGTGACTCCACAGCGCCCTCTAGCACTGGCCATTTTAAGATAAAAAGTGCTTGAATGTTCATGAAATTTGGCGTGATCATTGAATTTGTCATCCAGGGTTATGGTAATTTTTTTGAAGTTTTTTGGCCAAACAGGAAGTGAGCTATAAGCCATTTCCTGCGTTTTTCCAAATTTTCGAACACACGTTTGAAGGCCTTAGAATACCGGTGAAAAAATTGCAAAAGGTTGCAGAAATTATAATTGTCTTATCGTCTCTAATTTCATATATCAATTGGCAGTAAATGTGGCACAATGGCTCTATAGTGCCCCTAATTTTTCAAAAGAATTGTTTTTTGAGGGTCTCAACATGATTGAAAAATTTACAAAAATCAACACACTTGTTGAGCCCGGTATTACGATTACTTTGGTATAGGTTTTGCACACAGGCATGTCAAAATGTTATCATAGCGCCCTCCAGAAAATTTCAACAAAACAGTTCTCATAGTTCAGTTCACCTACATGAACAAAATTTGGTGGAGACATGAAACGTGCCAAGACTTGTAAAAAAATAATATAGTGCCATGACCCGAACCCAACAGGAAGTGCATTATTTTGAATTAAAATTTCAACTTTTTTTCATGAACAGGTGTCATACTTTAAGGTGCTCCAACTATTGATTTCAGGAGTGGTGTTTGCACTCCACTCAGTGAAACACATTGTACACAGTATAGCAGTGTCCAATGGCTGTGAACGGAAACCTGAACCTGTCAACATCTCGGCACCATACAAAATTAAACGTGCACGAGAGGGGGGATCTTGGGGCCCTTTCAACGCTGCTTGCAGCTTTAATTATTATTATTATTATTATTTTTATTTCTGCTGCGAGAACGCGTTTTTTGAGGGCCTTGCCATGCACATCTAAAAACTCACAAAAATTTGCAGAGACGTCAGGCATGGTGAAAATTTCAAAGTTTTGTTATTTTGTGCTTGGACATACCCCGGTGGCTCTATAGCGCCACCAAACATAATGGGCCATTTTGGAACATAATTGCTCGGATTCGCATTTTAAATTCGATAAGGCCATAGTAGTCATTATGAAGTTTTTTGTCAATTTTTTGACATTTTTTTTTTGCCTCTGGCCAAACAGGAAGTGAGCTATGAGCCATTTCCTGCGGTTTTTCAGATTTTCTTAACACATTTTTGAGGCCCTTATCATAGTCAAAAACTTGCCAAACTTGGCTCATAGGTTGAAATTATGAATTTCTTCAATTTGATGTCCCATTTGCCAGTGGGTGTGACATGGTGGCTCTATAGCGCCCCCTAATACATAATTGCATTTTTTGAGAGCCTCAACATGATTGAAAAAACTCACGAAATTTTGCACACTTATTAAGCCTGTCATACGTTTTACTATGATATAGGGTTTACTGATGGGCATGGCAAAATCGCATTATAGCGCCACCTAGAAAATTTCAATGAAGCAGCCCTCATAGTTCAGTTTAACCTACATGTACAAAATTTGGTGTCCATGTAGATTATGCCAATCCTAAAAAAAAAGTCACTTGGTGCCATGACCTAGACCCAACAGGAAGTCCCCCATTTTTAATTGAAATTGCAACTTTTTTTTTTTTCGCCATGAACAGGCGTCATACTTTAACGAACTCCTCCTAGAGATTTTATCTGATCAACTTAAAATTTGGGGTATGACATCTAAACACTTAGATGTTAAATTGCTGTGAAGCTTTTTGGATTCATCGCACGATGTATCCGTGGCGTTGGGCGAATTTCGATGTTCCGCCATGAAACAGGAAGTTGGTTTTTACTCCCACATACTATGTGAGATTTGCCTGAAACTTTACAAGCTTGAAAAAAAGTGTCCTCCCAAGTATAAATTTGTGCTGATATTAGATCGGAGAGGCCAGGTGGCTCCATAGCGCCCACTAGCCACGGCCATGTAAAGATAAAAGTGCTTGAATGTTCATGAAATTTGGTGTGATCATTGAATTTGTCATGCAGGGTTATGGTAATTTTTGAAATTTTTTTGGCCAAACAAGAAGTGAGCTATGAGCCATTTCCTGCGTTTATCCAAATTTTACGAACACATGTTTGAGGGCCTCAGAATGCTCCAAAACTTGGAAAACGTTGCAGAAATTATAATTATCTTATGCTCATCAATTTGATACACCAATTGGAACTTAATGTGGGACAATGGCTCTATAGCGCCCCCAATCATTTTTGTAAAACAATTGCCCTTTTGATTGTCAAAACATGCTTGAATACTCATGAAATTTTGCACACGTATTGAGCTGTTCATTCCTTTGACTAGGATATTGAATCACTCATTGGTGTGGAAAAATAGCATTATAGCGCCCCCTAGAAAATTTTCATGAAGCAGCCCTCGGGTCGTTTTTCACCTATGTACGAAATCGGTGGACATGTGGATTTTGTCAAAACCTATAAAAAAAAGTCTCTTGGTGCCATGACCTAGACTCAACAGGAAGTCTGCCATTTTTAATTGAAATTGCAACTTTTTGAATTTTTTCGCCATTCACAGGCATCGTACTTTAACGAACTCCTCTTAGAGATTTTATCCGATCAACTTAAAATTTGGCAAATGATATCTAAAGACGTTGCCAATGTTAAATTGCGAAGCTTTTTCGGATTCATCGCACGATGTATCCGTGGCGTCGCAACAAATTTCGATGTTCCGCCATGAAACAGGAATTTGGTTTTACTCCCACATACTTTGTGAGATTTGCCCGAAACTTTACAAGCTTGATAAAAGTTTCCTCTCAAGTATACTTTTATGTTGATCTTAGATCGGGAGTGGCCAGGTGGCTCCACAGCGACCACTAGCCACGGCCATGTTAGGATAAAAGTGCATGAATGTTCATGAAATTTGGTGTGATCATTAGATTTGTCATGCAGGGTTATGGTAATTTTTTAGAAATTTTTCTGCCAAACAGGAAGTGAGCTATAAGCCATTTCCTGTGTTTTTCCAACTTTTACGAACACACGTTTTAAGGCCTTTGGATATTCCAAAACTTGCAAAACGTTGCACCAATTGTCAGTGTCTTATGATCTTCAAATTGATATTCCAATTGGCAATTAATGAGGTACAATGGCTCTGTAGCGCCCCCTAATCATTTTTTTCAAAAGATTTGTCCTTTTTAGGGTCTCAGCATGCTGGAAAACTTATAAGAATCAAGACACTCATGGAGCCTTGTATTACAATTACTATGGTATGGGTTTGGCTCGCAGGAATGTCAAAATGGCATCATAGTGCCTCCAGAAAATTTCAACTCAAAACAGTTCTCATGGTTCAGTTCACCTTCATAAACAAACTTTGGTGGAAACATGAAACATACCAAGACTTGTAAAAAACTTATGAAGTGCCATGACCCGTACCCAACAGGAAGTCCATTATTTTGAATTAAAATTTCAATTTTTTTTTCATGAACAGCTGTCGTACTTTAACATACTCCACCTATTTATTTCAGGAATGGTGTTTGCACTCAACTCAGGAAATCACATTGTACAGTCTCGCAGTGTCCAAAGGCTGTGAATGCACACCTGGACCCGTCAACATATCGCCACCACCCCGAATGTGCGCGAGGGGTGTGAGGGCCCTTTCAACGCTGCTTGCAGCTTTAATTTTCACTTTGTATTCTCTTATGTTGTATATTATGGTGCATTTCCGTTATATAAATCCATGTTCATGATAATCATATGGTTTATGTAGCATATTTTTGTCCCTTCGCTACATAACTCACAAAAGTAAAAGCACCCAACTGAACTCTGCTCCCTTGTTGTCTGTGTTCCTGCTCCTGACATTTAGCACATCAGGCACACAAAATAATAATAATAATAATAATAATATTAAGAAGCCCGAGAAACAATAAATAGCGTGCACATCAGGCACACAAAATAATTGCCCTGCCCAAATGTTGGTTAACATATTCTGAAAAATGAATAAACAAAAACATTGGGAAAAATAAACATTTTACAGTGACTTGTTTACAAGTGGCAGTTTACAAAAGTAATAAAAAGTCATAGTTGCTTCCCTCAATCAGGTTGTCGGCCATTGTCTCTGTCTGAAATGCAACATTGGAACCTTTAGTGGTCCTCATAGAGACTAAAAATGTTAAAAAAAATAAAATAAATAAAACAGAAACCTTGTAATGCATTTTGCCTTCATCACTTGTATATTGGGGAACCACAATGCACTACATTAGTCAATTTTCTAGAAAATGCTGGCACCTTCTAAAACGCACTCACGTCGCTGTTGGAAAACATGGGAGCCAGTAGCAGATAGGCTCTCTGAAGTGTTATACCTTGTGGGGGCCAATACACAACCTTGTCTGGTCCCTATGCTTCTTGTAAATACTTCTTTGATCACATCCTTTTTATGATAGCCTCATCACCCCTCAGCCCTGTGTTAACCACATCACCTCTGTCAGTACTGTGGGGCCCCCTGCAGCTTACCCTCAGTGGGCCCCCCAGCTGCAGCACAGGGCTGACGAATTTTAATGTTTCAAATGCACAAAAAGACCACTTTAGAACACTGGGCGAACCTTGTTGTGAGTGTTAATTGTTTAATGCCGCTTACATTTTAAATGGTTGGGGCTTTTTTTAAGATTATAATTAAAATGCCAGATTTCATTGTCAAAGTTAAGCCCACCTGCCCACTGAACTCAGATGGTTGCACAACTGTACCGTAAGGACAGGCAGAGCAAGCTGTTCCTTAAGGCATAATTATTATAATCTTTGATTTTTTTTCTCATACAGAGCAACAAAAATCAAAAACATGTTCATCTTCTCAAATAGCATGCAGCTTTCTTACAGGCTTGCAGACGTATACACAAACACAAATCTTTTGGCTTATCTATGAGAAAAGGAAGTGGCTATTCGTTCAGCAGCCGGGTACCCCCAGATTTTTAATAGATATTCGCCCAGGAGGGAAGGCAAGGGGGCCTGCCGCGAGCAGAGGAGGCATATTTTACACACGCGTGACATTTTGATGGAGAAATAACTTAAATGGTGGCAATTAGAGGTGGGCAAGCTTTCAACGACTACGGCAATTTATTTAAAGTTATTAATCAATAAGGCGACGAGAACGAAGTGCAATGGGTTAAAGATGGTTGCAGAGCCATTCAGACCGCAAATAAGATTGCTGACAGCACAAACATTACGACGAGAAGTTTGTTTGGGTCATTCCATGTAAACTCAAGCACAGTACAATAATCTTCCACAGTCACTGACTCAGATTTGGCTCAAATTTATTTTGGTAGTACCTCTATATTCATAATGAACAAAATTTTAGGGTCCTACTCCAAGGGGTTTCCAAGATGTGGCCCCCCAAAAATCGAGGGCCATGCCCAAGCGAATCACAAACGGTAATTTATAGGGATTTTGGAGGCCAATATTTTTGGAAGAAATCATAGGTATGGGCTGGAAATTGCTAACCAGGGTAATTTTGGTCCATGTTTTCAGAATCTCTTGTCAAAATGTATCAATCTCTTTTCATTTTCAAGAAATTGGCCTCTCAACTATGAAACTTTTTATGGGTGGAAATCAAAAATTCAGCATTCAAGGGCCCCCTATGAGGCCAGGATCTTTTCCAGAGGCTAAATTGTGCTGAATTCCTGCTATTTGAGGACAGGTCTGTGTATACAAGGACGATTGACTGCATCCAAGGCATAATAGTGGAGTTAGGAGACCCTGAAAAGGGACCCAGCTGAAAAAGTCACCAGTAAAATTCATCCGAACTTTTTTGCCAACTTTGGGCATAAATGTAGCTTCATTTAGCCATTCCACTATGCCGTATGTAAAAAGCTGGCCTAATCTATATAGTTTTAAATCAGAGAAGATGATGTTATCCGATCTTAATGTATTCCCATGGGAAGCCTATATTAGTACATATTCATATTATGTTTGGTCTTGTTATTCTCGGGGAATTCTAAGGAGCATGTGTCTGAGTAGACATTGAAATTATGGTTCTAGCTATGGCTGAAGTGGATAACATCCTCTGATTTTGCACTTCCAGGACCCCAACTCTGTGAGTGTAGCTGTCTATGCCATGGTATGACTTTTATATTGAACAGGGGCTTTATATTGTCTAAATTTGTGGTAACTGATATTTGGTCTGTTGATTTAAGCTCTTGCCTACCTGGTAAATAAATTATTGTTATTCCTTTAAACTTCTCTGTGGTCTCTGTGACTCTTAATCCTTTGGGTTTTTATTCTTTCTAGCGCGTTGCCCAGCGACGGATACCTAGGGGTATAATCCCAACCGAGGAATGACTGGCCAGCAGCCTGGTGTGGGAATTGGTTTTATTAAGTTGGAGAGACAATCATGATCTACTACATACATAAAGGGTTTATGTATTGCCGGTTCTGGGATTTTAGCCTAATAAGAAAACCCATGGACGAAAAAGTTGGTTATCTGTTAAAATTCCCTGAAGGAACCCATGGGCGTGCATAGATCTGGGTTCGCTGTATTCATGCCAAAAGATGCTGTTGCAGTGATGGCTGACTTCAACCTCTAATCTAATCGACCGTAAAATAAACCTAGGATCCGGTAACAGTACTAAAAACCCGGAGTGCATGTTTATTTGCGGCGATTTTCGATGGTCTCCTAAGAGTTCGAGGTGTAGTCACTGAGTCACTTCGAGACCCACGCAGGTTTCCCTAGATTATGGATTCTAATTCTAATTCTAATTTGGCGTCAGATATTTAACGAGGGTATAACTAAATTCATTATTATAAATTTATTATGGAGTCAGATTAATTGTAACCGTTGTGCTTTTGTGCCCCGTCCTTCGAACGGAGAAAATAGATCCATTTTATTGGGTAATGTGGTAAAAAGCCACTAGATGGCAGTATTGATTTTTTTTTGTTAAGCAATCTAAAACTAGGTTTGGGCATGTCCCGGGCATGCCTCAGAGGGGGCTGGAAAAGAGTATATAAGGAGAAAAATCGAGAGAGTGTAGAGTAGTAGGAGAAATTGCAAGGAGAAATTGTGGAAGGATACATTTGACCAGACCTGTCACTCTTTTCAAGACCTGTGAAGCTTTTTGTGGATTTTAGCCTGTGTTGGAGCATTTTCCTGTCCCAGGACATCGCAACATAGCAGCCCATCTCAATTACCAAGGGACTGTAACTATTTTTTTAATTATTATTTCAATCTTGGTCAGTAGGGTAGAGAGTAGATTAGTTCTGTTTGTTTAATTAAATCTGTTGAAGTTTAAGAATTTTGTCTGTCATCCCGTGCTGTCCGTGACGTCATAACAAATTGACGCCATAACAAATTGGGGCCATAACAAATTGGGGGCTCGGGTCCGGGATAGACCATTGTGCGAGTCATTTATTGAAAATCTAAAATTTCAAATAGTGAAATTGTTTTTTGAATTTTCCTATATATATATTGGCAGATCAACAGCAATGGATGATTTCTTGGCATCACCAACCGTAGAGGTTTTGAAGTCTTTTAAAAAGACAGAACTGCTAGAAATATGCAGACAGTTAGAGCTGACAGATGTAAAACCAGCCATCTAAAAAGCAAGACTGGCTAGAGAGATTCTTGAATATTCCATTGATGAAAATGTGTTTGCACCAGGAGATCTAGAACAGTTTCCGGTGGAAAATCCCAATGTAGAATTGGAACTTAAATTAAAAATGCTAGAGATTGAAAGGGAGGAAAAAAAAAAACAAAGAGAATTTGAGAGAAAAAAAAAAAAAAGAAAGGGAGGAAAAAGAAAAACAAAGGCAGTTTGAGTTAGAAAAATTAGCAAGAGAAAGAAAAAAAAAAAGGAGGAAAAAGAAAACAAAGAGAATTTGAGAGAGAGAAAGAGGAAAGAGCAGAAAGAGAGAGACAGAGACAGAGAGATTTCGATTTAGAAAAATTAGATAGAGAAGAAATTCTCCAAATGGAGCTCCTAAAAATCAAAATGCAAGGTGAAAACAAATTTCGGGCTAGCCAGGAGGTAAAGCTGGTGCCTCCATTCTCAGAGAAGGAGGTTGATAAGTATTTCCAGTGCTTCGAGAAGGTAGCTAAGAGTTGTCAGTGGCCAAAGGAACACTGGCCTCTGATGATGCAAACTGTCCTCAAGGGTAAAGCTCAACAAGCCTATTCGGCTTTGTCTGCAGATGATTCCTCTGATTATGAGGTTGTCAAAAAGGTTATTTTGACAGCTTATGAGTTGGTTCCAGAGGCTTACCGACAGAAATTCAGAGGTCTGAAGAAATCTGACAATCAGACTTATGTGGAATTTGCTAACGAGAAGAAGGTTTGCTTTGAGCGCTGGTGTACTTCTATGGAGGTCACGGATGATTTCAACTCACTAAAAGAGATGGTGTTAGTTGAAGAATTCAAGAACTGTGTCAAGGATGATATTAAGACCTACCTTAATGAGAAGCAAGCACTGAATTTGCAATCAGCTGCCAAGTTTGCAGACGAATATGTTCTCACACATAAGTCCAAATTTCAGTCTAGCAGTAACAATAGATGGTCCAAATTTCAGAAGAAAGGTAACGGTGATACCCAAGATTCCTCACCCAAAGACAAAGACAAATCTGGTGATGGTGCTCAGAAATCCAGTCAAAGGTCTGATCAAAGTGTGAAAGCTGACAGTGACAAAAAGTGGTCTAGTTTGCAATTATTGCAAGAAATCTGGTCATGTCATAACTAACTGTAGGTTCCTTAAAGCTAAGAAAGAAAAAAGAAAAGGATACCAAACCCAATGCCTTTGTGAAGACAAGGTTAGAAACCCCTGTAGTAGATGACCAATCTGCTAAATTGCCTGCTCCTTGTGAGGCTAAGAAGCCTGATACTGCTGACTTTGTGAGGGGAGGAATTTCTTCCATTTGTGTCAGAGGGATTTGTGGCTCTGAATGAGCATTCTCCTCCTGTCCCCATATATATCCTAAGGGATACCGGAGCTTCTCAGTCACTTTTGTTGATGGACTCCTTGGAGTTACGTGATGAGACCGCTTCTGGGGATTTCATACTTGTACAAGGTATTGAAGGGAGGGGACTGTATCTGTACCCCTGCGCTCTGTATTCTTGAAGTCAGATTTAGTTACAGGACAGGTAAAGGTGGGACTTATGTCAAGTCTACCTATCAAGGGTGTTTCTCTGTTGCTAGGCAATGACCTGGCTGGGGGCAATGTAGTTCCCCTGTTCATCTTACTTCACAGCCGAGCACTGAAGATGGTGATGAAGACCCATCTCTGTATCCTTCCTGTGCAGTGACTCGTGCTATGGCCAAGAAGGCTCAAGAAGAAGATGATGTGGTGCCGTCCAGCACCTTGAATAGTCATGACTCAGGTGGTTCGCCTCATGACTCTGTTCAGCCTACTATGGTTTCTCCGTTTGAGGACTTATCAGACACTTTTATCAGTTCTCTATTCAGCCAGCCAGATGGGTCTGGTGATTCTGATGTGTCTGGAGACTTGTCTCTGTCCAGAAAGCGGTTGATTCAGGAGCAAACCAATGATCCTGAAATTTGTGTACTAAAGAAGAGAGCCCTTCCTAATGAAGAAATAGACACAGTTCCAGTTGGGTATTATCTCAAGGATGGAGTGTTGATGCGGAAGTGGCGCCCTCCTGATATCCCTGCCAATGCAGATTGGGCAGTGGTCAAGCAAATTGTTGTTCGAAGGTCTACAGGAATGAGATCTTAACAATGGCTCATAGTTTGCCTTTAGGAGGTCATCTTGGTGTTAACAAGACTGTTGACAAGATCATGAAACACTTCTTCTGGCCTGGACTTCGGAAAGATGTTTCCAACTTTTGCAAAACCTGTCACACTTGTCAGGTAGTTGGAAAACACCAGTTAGACCCACCTGTAGCTCCATTGCAGCCTATCCCAGCATTTGGGGGAGCCCTTCTCCAAGGTCATTGTTGATTGTGTTAGTCCATTACCCAAGACTAGATCTGGAAATCGGTACTTGTTGACAAGGCTAGAGAGATTCTTGAATATTCCATTGATGAAAATGTGTTTGCACCAGGAGATCTAGAACAGTTTCCGGTGGAAAATCCCAATGTAGAATTGGAACTTAAATTAAAAATGCTAGAGATTGAAAGGAGGAAAAAAAAAAGAAAAACAAAGAGAATTTGAGAGAAAGAGAAAAAAAAGAAAGGGAGGAAAAAAGAAAAAACAAAGGCAGTTTGAGTTAGAAAAATTAGCAAGAGAAGAAAAAAAAAAGGAGGAAAAAAGAAAAACAAAGAGAATTTGAGAGAGAGAAAGAGGAAAAGAGCAGAAAGAGAGAGACAGAGACAGAGAGATTTCGATTTAGAAAAATTAGATAGAGAAGAAATTCTCCAAATGGAGCTCCTAAAAATCAAAATGCAAGGTGAAAACAAATTTCGGCTAGCCAGGAGGTAAAGCTGGTGCCTCCATTCTCAGAGAAGGAGGTTGATAAGTATTTCCAGTGCTTCGAGAAGGTAGCTAAGAGTTGTCAGTGGCCAAAGGAACACTGGCCTCTGATGATGCAAACTGTCCTCAAGGTAAAAGCTCAACAAGCCTATTCGGCTTTGTCTGCAGATGATTCCTCTGATTATGAGGTTGTCAAAAGGTTATTTTGACAGCTTATGAGTTGGTTCCAGAGGCTTACCGACAGAAATTCAGAGGTCTGAAGAAATCTGACAATCAGACTTATGTGGAATTTGCTAACGAGAAGAAGGTTTGCTTTGAGCGCTGGTGTACTTCTATGGAGGTCACGGATGATTTCAACTCACTAAAAGAGATGGTGTTAGTTGAAGAATTCAAGAACTGTGTCAAGGATGATATTAAGACCTACCTTAATGAGAAGCAAGCACTGAATTTGCAATCAGCTGCCAAGTTTGCAGACGAATATGTTCTCACACATAAGTCCAAATTTCAGTCTAGCAGTAACAATAGATGGTCCAAATTTCAGAAGAAAGGTAACGGTGATACCCAAGATTCCTCACCCAAAGACAAAGACAAATCTGGTGATGGTGCTCAGAAATCCAGTCAAAGGTCTGATCAAAGTGTGAAAGCTGACAGTGACAAAAGTGGTCTAGTTTGCAATTATTGCAAGAAATCTGGTCATGTCATAACTAACTGTAGGTTCCTTAAAGCTAAGAAAGAAAAAGAAAAGGATACCAAACCCAATGCCTTTGTGAAGACAAGGTTAGAAACCCCTGTAGTAGATGACCAATCTGCTAAATTGCCTGCTCCTTGTGAGGCTAAGAAGCCTGATACTGCTGACTTTGTGAGGGAGGAATTTCTTCCATTTGTGTCAGAGGGATTTGTGGCTCTGAATGAGCATTCTCCTCCTGTCCCCATATATATCCTAAGGGATACCGGAGCTTCTCAGTCACTTTTGTTGATGGACTCCTTGGAGTTACGTGATGAGACCGCTTCTGGGGATTTCATACTTGTACAAGGTATTGAAGGGAGGACTGTATCTGTACCCCTGCGCTCTGTATTCTTGAAGTCAGATTTAGTTACAGGACAGGTAAAGGTGGGACTTATGTCAAGTCTACCTATCAAGGGTGTTTCTCTGTTGCTAGGCAATAACCTGGCTGGGGGCAATGTAGTTCCCCCTGTTCATCTTACTTCACAGCCGAGCACTGAAGATGGTGATGAAGACCCATCTCTGTATCCTTCCTGTGCAGTGACTCGTGCTATGGCCAAGAAGGCTCAAGAAGAAGATGATGTGGTGCCGTCCAGCACCTTGAATAGTCATGACTCAGGTGGTTCGCCTCATGACTCTGTTCAGCCTACTATGGTTTCTCCGTTTGAGGACTTATCAGACACTTTTATCAGTTCTCTATTCAGCCAGCCAGATGGGTCTGGTGATTCTGATGTGTCTGGAGACTTGTCTCTGTCCAGAAAGCGGTTGATTCAGGAGCAAACCAATGATCCTGAAATTTGTGTACTAAAGAAGAGAGCCCTTCCTAATGAAGAAATAGACACAGTTCCAGTTGGGTATTATCTCAAGGATGGAGTGTTGATGCGGAAGTGGCGCCCTCCTGATATCCCTGCCAATGCAGATTGGGCAGTGGTCAAGCAAATTGTTGTTCGAAGGTCTACAGGAATGAGATCTTAACAATGGCTCATAGTTTGCCTTTAGGAGGTCATCTTGGTGTTAACAAGACTGTTGACAAGATCATGAAACACTTCTTCTGGCCTGGACTTCGGAAAGATGTTTCCAACTTTTTGCAAAACCTGTCACACTTGTCAGGTAGTTGGAAAACACCAGTTAGACCCACCTGTAGCTCCATTGCAGCCTATCCCAGCATTTGGGGCGCCCTTCTCCAAGGTCATTGTTGATTGTGTTGGTCCATTACCCAAGACTAGATCTGGAAATCGGTACTTGTTGACAATCATGTGTGCATCTACCAGATTCCTGAAGCCATACCTCTACGCAACATCAAGGCAACTGCAATTTGAAGGCTTTGATAAAGTTCTTCACGTTGTTTGGCCTTCCCAGGAAATTCAGTCAGATCAAGGTAGCAATTTCACTTCGGAGTGTTTCAGCAGGTTGTGTATGAACTAGGTGCAAAGCAGATTCTTTCCAGTGCCTATCATCCAGAGAGTCAGGGTGCCTTAGAGCGGTTTCATTCCACTCTCAAGACAATGATGAGGACTTATTGTTATGACCATGAGAAAGACTGGGATGAAGGTGTTCATTTGCTGTTGTTTGCAGCTAGAGAAGCAGTGCAGGAGTCTACTGGATTCAGTCCGTTTGAGCTAGTGTTTGGCCATGAAGTGAGAGGACCTTTGCTATTGTTGAGTGAACAATGGCAAGAGAAAGAGCCGCATATCAGTCTGTTAGACAATGTTAGCAAGTTCAAGGAAAGACTGCGTGCAGCTTGTGACCTAGCCAAAGAGAACTTGAAATCAAGTCAGGGAAAAATGAAAACTTGGTATGATCATAAGGCTGGAAGCCGTGAGTTTCAACCAGGAGACAAGGTCCTTGTGTTGTTTCCCTTGCAGTCCAATCCATTGCAGGCTAGATTTCATGGTCCTTATGAAATTCTGACAAAACTCAATGATCTCAATTACATTGTGAAGACTCCAGATAGGAGAAAGCCAAAACAGTTGTGTCACATTAACATGCTGAAGTCTTATCATGATAGGAATGCTAGGGTTGCAGCTGTCACTTCAGATCCTCCTATGGCTGAGACTTGTGAAGATGAGGGGGAGTTTCAAGATGATGAACCTAGAATTAAAGCTGAAGTTCTTTCATGTAAATTGTCAAATTCTGAAGTGTTGCAAAATCTTGATGTAAAACTCCAGCACTTTGAACACTCACAGAAAGATCAGTTTGAGAGGTTGATCCAGAAATATAAAGATCTATTTCCTGATGTTCCAAAGAGAGTTTCTATAGCCTCTCATGATGTAGATGTTGGTGATGCCAAACCAATAAAACAGCATCCGTATCAGATGAATCCTGAAAAGAGAAAGATTGCTGAGAAAGAGGTTGAGCACATGTTAGAACATGATATTATCAGACCCTCTAACTCAGATTGGAGTTCACCCTGTGTTCTAGTTCCAAAACCTGATGGAAATACTAGATTCTGTACAGATTATCGCAAAGTCAATGCTGTAACTAGAACTGATGTTTCCAATACCTAGGATTGATGATTGTATCGATAGAGTAGGGCAAGCAAAGTTTCTGACCAAGATTGATTTATTGAAGGGTTATTGGTGTGTGCTTTTAACTGAGAGGGCCAAGAGCATCTCTGCTTTTGCCACACCATCTGGGTTATACCAGTATGAAGTCCTACCCTTTGGCATGAAAAATGCCCCAGCCACGTTCCAAAGGATGATACAGTCTACAATCGCCGGATTGCCACACACGGGGTGCGTGCATCGACGACCTGATCACATGGAGTGACTCCTGGGAAGAACATCTGAAAGATGTAGAGACATTGTTCCAGCGCTTGACCCAGGCTAACCTGACTGTTAACCTGAACAAGAGTGACTTTGGTTGTGCTACGGTCACGTATCTTGGCTACGTCATAGGCCAGGGTAAGGTGGCACCCATAAATGCTAAAGTCCAAGCCATCATGGACTTTCCAGTTCCTGACAACAAAAAGCTTTGCGCCCGCTTCCTTGGAATGATCGGGTACTACCGCAAGTTCTGCAAGAACTTTGCTGAGATTGCTCTCAGTCTCACCAACCAACTGAAGAAAGGCGTGAAGTTCACTTGGGATGAAGCATGCCAAAGAGCCTTCGATCGCCTGAAGTCTCTGCTGTGTCACTTCCCCGTGCTCAAATCTCTTGACTTCAACAAACCGTTCTCCATAGCGGTCGATGCTAGCGACCAAGCTTGTGGATCTGTGCTCCTACAGAGAAGTGACTCTGATGACATTGAGCATCCTGTGGCATACTTCTCCAGGAAGTTCAATCGCCACCAAAAGAACTATTCCACAATTGAGAAGGGGCTGTTGGCTCTGGTTCTATCCTTACAACACTTTGAGGTTTATGTTTGTACAGGGCAAAAGCCAATGACTGTATATACTGACCACAATCCGTTAATGTTTATGAGTAAGATGAAAAACAAGAATCGGAGATTGTTGAATTGGAGTTTGATTTGACAGGAGTTTGACTTGGAAATCAAGCATGTAAAGGGTACTGACAATGTAATTGCTGATTACTTATCCCGTGTTTGAGTATGTGTATATATATCACATGTGTTTATTAGCATATTGTATTATTTGTATATATACACAAGTGTCTACTTAACCATTTTTGTATTGAAAAGAAAAATTTTGCCTTTATAAGTCAAAATTTTTCCCTTTTGGAATGGAGGTGTAATGTGGTAAAAAGCCACTAGATGGCAGTATTGACATTTTTTTTTGTTAAGCAATCTAAAACTAGGTTTGGGCATGTCCCGGGCATGCCTCAGAGGGGGCTGGAAAAGAGTATATAAGGAGAAAAATCGAGAGAGTGTAGAGTAGTAGGAGAAATTGCAAGGAGAAATTGTGGAAGGATACATTTGACCAGACCTGTCACTCTTTTCAAGACCTGTGAAGCTTTTTGTGGATTTTAGCCTGTGTTGGAGCATTTTCCTGTCCCAGGACATCGCAACATAGCAGCCCATCTCAATTACCAAGGGACTGTAACTATTTTTTTCATTATTATTTCAATCTTGGTCAGTAGGGTAGAGAGTAGATTAGTTCTGTTTGTTTAATTAAATCTGTTGAAGTTTAAGAATTTTGTCTGTCATCCCTTGCTGTCCGTGATGTCATAACAAATTGACGCCATAACAAATTAGGGCCATAACAATTGCGATTCACACCAGCCAGGAGGTCGCGCTTGTTAACACCAGCCAAAAGAACACGCATAAACCTTCGCCCCTACAATTTCCGTAGTTGGTTATTGTTTTGTGGGTTTTACAGTATCGTTCTCATAAATGCCTCCTCCTTGAAGCCCGGAAACGTTTTAAGCCAATTTAAATCATGATGCCTGAAACATGCCATTGGGGAGCTAGCTAGTAGTGCAGCCAAAAAAAAAAGGATCTGAGAAAAACATAAGACGATAATGGTAACGTTTACTTATTAGCCTTCCATTTTTGATAAAATATTAATACGTCATGTTATTTGCATCTGGCAAAGTGAACAGTGAACTTCGAACTTTTTCTCGTTCTGGCTAGCTACCATGACATGAGCTAACTTGATTAACCACATTGGTGTAGTAGTCTAACATTAGAGGGTTTTTGTAGCTGAACGTTGACGAGCTGATTTTAAGAACTTGGGATATTGCAACAGATTTGACCGATTTTCAATATTTACGCGCACACAGCAGTCTATTCTACCAATGTACCTCTTTAGGAAATATAAAAACATCAGGTGCGCGGCTTTGACGAATTGTTCGTGTGTGCGATTAAAACATTCAAAATCGGTTTATATGATTCAGCGTTGTGCCAAAGTCACTGAGAGTATTGTGACTGAATTGAAAGAATCCAGCATGTATGCTATAATGGCTGATGAGGCCAGGGACAATAATTTAGAGCAACTGTCAGTTTGTGTGAGCTATGTCTCTCAAAAAAATGGTGATGTAAATTAACATTTTTTGGCTTTAAATGATTTGGGAGGGCTTTAATACGGGCACTATAGCAGGGAGAAGATACATTAAAAAGACATGGAATCATCATGGCATTTTTCATTTAATGTTTACATGCAGTACTGAATCCAATATCACATATGGTTTTTGCATTAGTCACTTCTCTGAAATGTGGAATTTTAGGCCAATACACTAGATTTGATTTAATCCAGGAATGAGACTTCATTATACCATTGACAAATTAATTAATTCCAATCTGCACCAAATCACACCCTGTCTTTGGGGGCTCAGCCCCTGGTGTTTCAAATGTCTATACACACCCCTGAAGCTTCAGCATGTCTTCTGACGGGTGCAAAATTGGGATTTCCTTGGATGAGGAATTTGACAAACATACATACTGTCACATTCCTCATCCAAGGAAATCCCAATTTTCCACTTATCAGAAGCCATGCTGAAGCATCAATGAATTTGTAAATGACCTCCCCTATTGCATCATCTCTGGTCAAAACAATACCCATGGAAGATGATGCAATACACAGGAGATTTGATGCAATACCCATGGAAGATGATGCGATACCTGGGAGATCCCAGGTAGGGAATGCAACATCATGTCAGATGTCAGATTATCTTATTGAAGA
Source organism: Gymnothorax javanicus (assembly GCA_029692085.1). NCBI lineage: Eukaryota > Metazoa > Chordata > Actinopteri > Anguilliformes > Muraenidae > Gymnothorax > Gymnothorax javanicus. Next base: position 112,555,605 of record CM056200.1, read on the forward strand.
AACTTGAGTTTATGAGTAGGCACTGTCTATTTAAAACTTCTAGCTGCAGAACAAAAGGGATAATAATGGGCGTTTTTTACCCCAAAATACCTATATTTGATAACATGATTAAATAGTGAAGGAGATGAGAAAACAAGTTGTAATTTTGAACAAATAAAGCCAAGATATATGCATTTATGTAAAACAAGTTTCATTACCATGGGTAACTGCGCACATAGTGAACTTGCCAATCCAAAATTGGCAAAAAAAAAAAAAAGTGACTTTTTCGGCTGGGTCCTTTTTTCAGGGTTTCCTAACTCCACTATTATGGCTTGGGTGCAGTCAGTCTTTCTTGTTGCGACAAACCTGTCCTCAAACAGAAGGACAATTTTGCCTCTGTAAGGAATCCTGGCTTCATAGGGGGCCCTTGAAAACTGAATTTTTGATTTCCCGCATAAAAAGTTTCATATTTGAGAGGCCAATATCTTGAAAATGAAAAGAGATAGATAAAAGACAAGAGATTCTGAAAGCATAAACCTAAATTACCCAAGATAGTAATTTTCAGCCCATACCTATGATTTCTTCCAAAAATATTGGCCTCCTAAATCCCTATAAATTAACGTTTGCAATTTGCTTGGGCATGGCCCTCGATTTTTGAGGGGCCATATCATGGAAACCCCTTGGAGTAGGACCCTAAAATTTTGCATGTGTTCATTATGAATGCAGAAGTACTCCCAAAATAAATTTGAGCCAAATCTGAGTCGGTGACCCAGGGACCTCTGGTTGACTTTACATGGAATGATCCGTTTACAAATGAAACACGTGAAGTTTGGCTGCCGGGCAAATAATCAAACAGTTTTTCGGTGCCCGGCTGCCGGGCGAATAACCTCGGTCATGAGAAAAATCCCACACCTCTCTTCAAGTCCTGACTGCGAGCTTGTTTAATTTGAATGCTGAGGACGGTCACGGCCAGCCCCGAGAGTCTCTCCTCTGCCATGATACCTGACCACCTGTTTTAACTTTTGACACCACGTTGCATGCGTTACTTTCAGTTATTGACAAAGTCCGATGATGAGAATGCATTTACATTGCAACAGTAAACATATATTTGGAATATGGCTGAAAACCGATGTTCCTCATTGGGATACCAGCCAGATACTGGTGATTCTGTTCCGTCTCTGATTATACTGCTGTGTGCGATCGCATATTAATTACGTTACTCATTTGATAATATAGCTATCTAGCTAGCTAGCAAATGTTAACTGCAGACATTCTTTGTAAGCGACATGATTTGGTTTTGCCCTAACCTAGCTAGCTGTAATAGGCATGAACTTATTTGACATATTTGGTGGCGCTTTCGTGCATCTGAACTGTTTTCACATTTTCAGGATGTTGTAGCTCATTTGCTAGCTGGTTAAGAGTATCGTGGTTTCCATTCAGAAATATTTTCATATTTCCGAGGTTCCCTCATCCTCAAACAATTGGAGAGACACAGATTTTTCAGAAAATTAGGCTTTATTGAAGCATATTGACCAAAACAAAGCTGAGTTCTTTTTGCACAAGAAGAACTGATATTTTACTTTTCACACCCAATTATTATACCTTCATCACCGGAAATTTCTTCCAAATATGGTTTTTCCGCCCTCTCATGCTAGAATGGTTCAATAACATAATGTCTGCATCTTACTTAATTACTTCTCTTTTCTCATTGGTTGGCATCCTTTGCAAACTAACTACTTCAAGGCTATTTCATTGTTCAAGAGGACTTTTAAATGGGTCATGGGTCATCCCAGAGCCAGGCAAAAATTGTGATACTTTAAAAACAATGTTCCTCAATATCAAATTGCAAAGGCTTTGAAGATCTCATCATTGACAGTGCATAAATTCATCAAAAGATTCAGAGAAACTGGAAAAATTTCTGTGCGTCAGGGACAAGGCCGAAGACCTTTACTGGATGCTCGCGATCTTCGGGCCCTCAGACGCCACTGCATCACTCACCGGCATGATTCTGTCATTGACATTACTAAATGGGCCCAGGAATACTTCAAGAAACCACTGTCTGTAAACACAGTCTGCCGTGCCATCCACAGATGCCACCTAAAACTCTATCATGCAAAATGGAACCCATTGTTGAGCATGATCCAGAAGTGCCACCGTGTTCTGTGGGCCAAGGCTCATTTAAAATGGACTGTAGTGAAATGGCAAAGTGTCCTGTGGTCAGACGAGTCCAAATTTGACATTCTTGTTGGAAATCATGGGCGTCGTGTCCTCCGTGCTAAAGAGATTGACCACCCCTCCTGTTGTCAGTGTTCAGTTCAAAAGCCAGCATCTCTGATGGTATGGGGATGCATTAGTGCAAATGGTGTGGGACACTTGCATGTTTTAAAAAGCGCCATGAATGCTGAAAGGTTTATAAAGGTTTTAGAGCAACACGTGCTCCCCTCCAGATGACATCTATTACAGGGAAGGCCTTGTGTATTTCAGCAGGACAATGCAAAACCACATACTGCAGCTATTACAACAGCATGGCTTCATAGTAGAAGAGTCCATGTGCTGAACTGGCCTGCCTGCAGGCCTGATCTTTTAACCAATTGAGAACATTTGGCGATAATTAAATGAGAAGTCTGTCAAAGGAGACCCAAAACTCTCCAGCAGCTGGATGCCTGTATTAAACAAAGTGGGATCAAATTCAAATGGATAAACTCAAGAAACTTGTCTCCTCAATGCCCAAACGCCTCCAATGTTAAAAAAAGAAGAGGGGATGCTACACCATGGTAAACAGGCCCTGTCCCAACTTTCTTGAGACCTGTAGCAGCCATCAAATTTGAAATGTGCTCATTTTGTGGATAAAATTTGAAAATTTCTCAGTTTCAACATTTGCTATGTTATCTCTGTTCTATTGTGAATAAAAATACTGGATTGGAAAGTGATTTGCATTTCATTTTATTCACAATTTACACTTTGTCCCAAATATTTTGAAATTGGGGTTGTGTATATATAATATATAGGGGAGAACGGGGTGGGTTGTCACAATTTTTACTCTTGTGCGAATATCTCCTCATCAACACATCTTAGAATAGTCATTCCTACATTGCAGGAAAGCTTGAAGTCTTGGGTTGCAACTGGTATCCTTTTCATTCTTTTAACTTATTTTATCAGTGATTTATTAATCATCAAAGACGCTCTGACACATTGCGACAACCAACCCCATCGCTGGGTTGGTCGTCACACTATAGGGTAGGTTTTCCCATATTATTTCAATGGGAAAAAATTTAAAAAATGATGGCAACTTTCAGAATTAAATTTTAAAATGAATTTTTTTTAAAACATAAACAGGAAGGAACATAACAGGACACACGAAACATCATATCCTTGAGGTTTTTGTTGAACTCAACATCAAAAAACTTGAGAAATCATAGAACATAAATTAATTTCAATTTATACTTAATACTTACTTCTACATCATACTTTTTAATTGTAACAGTTGAACAATTGTTTTGTTATAAACCAACTGGAATTTTATTTTGATCTTATTTTTTAATAGTAACCATAGCCCAGAAGAAAATACTGACAAGCTTAATATTTACAAAATGACATGAAAAACAGCCATCTCCTGTGAACATAGGGGGTGTGGGGTTGGTTGTCACATGTGACACGTGACAACCAACCCCCCTCAAAATGTGACAACCAACCCCAGCTGGAATTTTTGGCTTGCAACAAAGCTACCAACCATCCAGCTAGCAAATGACAACCAAAAATATAGCTTTCCCTTCATACTTTTTAATGGTAACAACTTCTTTGTTTGAAACCCATTGTGTAAAAGCCTAGAAGAAAAATAGTGAAGAGCTTAATATTTACAAATTGACATGATAAAAAGTCATATCCCTCACCTCAAGGTCAAGCATCACACTCCAGCAAGGACTATATAGACTTATTCTGTTTCCAATTCTGATCATTTCACTACCAGTATTGTGAGACAGCGCCCTCTGGTGGGAGAGTTATAATGAGTGTGACAACCAACACTTGTGACAACCAACCCCGTTCTCCCCTAGGCAACTTTTTAATGGGGAGTACTTAAAATCATACGTCACATTTTGTCAGATGTGTGCAATAAATAAATGAATGAATGAATAAATGGGCACTCAGTGCTTATTGGTCTATATTGCAATTTGGTCTATATTGCATGTCAATGCGGTCCTTACGGTTGTTGATTGGGATGAGGTCACACAAGCGCAAGTACGTCAAACTGACGTCAAAAGGTGATGTAAATTTTTGACTTCCACAAAAATCATTTTTGCCAATTTTGTCGGTAAATTAGCCCATCGCTCACACAGAAAATTTCAGCCCCACTGGTCAAAGGTTTAATAATAATAATAATAAGACATTTTATTTATATAGTGCCTTTCAGGACATTCAAGGACATTGTACAACAAAATTAAAAGAAAAGAAAGAGACAACAATAAAATAAACACACAATAAAAACAGTTAAACAGAATATGCAAGTCTAAACAGATGGGTCTTTATGCATGATTTGAAAATGTGGATAGAGGCACTGTTTCTAAGATCAGAGAGGAGGGAATTCCAGAGGCGAGGGGCAGAGTGGCTGAAGGCTCGGGAACCAAAGGTGGACAGACGGGCAGAGGGAACAGTGAGACTGATCGAAGAAGATGATCTGAGAGTGCGGGAGGGAGTGTTGATGTGAAGGAGATCAGAGATATATGAGGAAGCGAAGTTGTGAATAGCTTTGAAGGTGAGAAGAAGCATTTTAAAGTCAATGCGGCAGCGGACGGGGAGCCAATGGAGTTGTTGTAGAACAGGGGTGATGTGATGAGTGGATGTAATTTTGGAAATGATACGGGCAGCAGCATTCTGGACTAATTGAAGTTTATGGAGGTTTGTGACGTAATTGACGTTTTTCAGACTTAAATTTTGAAAATCGCAAAAATGACCTCATTTTCAACATCCCATACATCCTTTGGTTTCGGAGTCAGTTGGATGTGGTTAAGTATTCTCATGAAAGAGAAAAATGTTGATGTTTGTCCAAATTTTCTGACCTATAAGGTCAAGGTCAACGTCAAGGTCACTCAAAAGGTCAAAAGCACATTTTGGCTAATCATTTCGGTTTGGGGGTTTGACAGTTTCCGGAAGCACGGAGGGGGAGGGGGAAGGGGGGGCGAGCTAGCTCTCTGTTGTGTTTGATAATACTTCAAATGTCAACAGAGGTGACATCACCCAACCTCGCTTGGAGCACCTTTAAAATTATTGGCGCACTGAATTTTGATAATGGCCCAAACATTTTGAAAATGGCCCATTTTCCTGTCTTTTCCCTGTGTTCTGCCTCTGTCTGTGCCCTGTGTTTTGCTAGGATACATTGTATTGTGTTGGCTGATAAATGATTAAATTCATAATTTTAAGGTGAAACATTGACTGACCAGACTGACTGGAGTGCGGTCAGGGGATAAACTACCTTCCACAGTGCTCTGATGAACTGACAGTGGTGTAATGAGGTAATAGTGCCTTCCCTGTTGCTCAGGTTGCTTTTGCATTCAGATCAGCACCCCTGAATGCTTTGAGGTGTGCGTGCAATGCTACAGGGAACAATATTTAAACCCAGCAATGGCATTGTAATTCCGCTGCTCCCTTATGCTGGTTCAGGCAGCACTAATAACTCTGTCTAGTGTCCCTGCAGCCACAGAATCGGAGGGTATTTTAAGATGTTAAACTTGCCATCCATCACTGGGGGTACATTTTACTGTATAAATCTTTCCTCCACACTACAGCAGCGACAATCAATATCCTATTGGATTGGCCGTGTGTTGTTGATGGGTATTGGTGTTTCATGAGGACAGTGTATGTTTGGCGAAAGGATCTGTGTGTTTGGGAGAATGGTGCGTTTTAGTGAATCTGGGTGGTGTTATGGTCAGGAGTAATTGAGAAGCACTGTTCACAAGCCACAAAAAAGGCTTGGATCAGGACTGTAAAACATCTTTAGAAATTCTGTAAAACCTATAGGACGGAATTTATTAAGCCCCTGAAAAGTAGGAACACTGATCACAGACCTTTTTCCCCTCCCACCACCTAATTCAATTCAATTTATTTGTATAGCGCTTTTCACAGAGACTGGACGCTTTACAGTGAGAGATTAAATAAATGAAAGGGCAGTGCCCAGCCTATTCCCCACTACAGCAAATGAGGCAAAAAACTCCCAGTAGGGAGAAAAATCCTCAAACAGTGGTGAGAAAAAACTCCCCAGTGGGAAGAAATCTCAGGAGGAACCCGGCTATAGTGGGGAAGCCCATCCTCCGCGGGCTAGCTAATTAATAACAAGATAAAGCAAAATAACCAAATACACTGAGAGCAGAAAAGACAAAGTGATCCATGACCAGTGCTCTTACTCTGGGATGAGTTTCCCAAAAGCACAGATGCTAACTTACATAGTTGGAGCCACTGACTGTGAATGGGAGAACTATGCTTTTTGGAAACGCACCCCACAGCGGATTATAACGTAATGTGAGGAAATGTGAGAATGCAGTGTTAGTATCTGTATTGTTCTCGTCTGTTTTAATTAGGCCCTTCATTTCTCTGCAGTTGAAGACCACCTTTGCAATGCAATAATCCCATATTATGTGCTCATTTGGAGGGGTTGTTTCATGGCTATGACTTTTGTCTCAGTTTTTAGCCATTAACACACAAATCAAATGTATTTCCACTTTGAGAGAGTAAAGTATGAAAAAGAATGGTAGATGGTGCGGATGTGATAGTAGTACAGGCGTTGAAAGCCTGCAATTTAAGATGGACTTTGAAATAAAGATGAGTTCCACAGCTAGCTTGATAAGAATAATCACTTTATCGCCCCAAACTGTTGAAAATTCATGGACATCAAACACATAGCCTATCGATTTTTGCCAATTTAGTTATCGAGGTGTGCTACTTACCAGTTCCTGCAGGGTCAGACCCTCAATCTTGGGACTGTTTCCACGCTCATATCTTAAATATCTTCAAAGATCTTAATACTAACCGACATTTTTTATATTGCGCCTTTTGATATGTAAGCATGTAAATATTTGCATGTACATGCTAGCTTTGCTGGAAAATATAACTGTTAGACAATTGATGATAATGGCATTCAACATGTTACCTTTAAACAAAAGTAGCTAATTAACTCATTATATGTGCATATATTATAACAAGCCAACAAATATTGAAGTTGCTAGCGTGGGCTTATTCATATTTTAATATTAAGGCAAAAACAAAGACTTAGCGGTTCTTTTATAGTGGTACCATTTTCCAACAAGGCAGCAAAATTTGTTAGAATACCTGCATGGATGGGGTGTCAAAAATCTGTCCCAGCTTGCATTGGTAAAACTACCATGACGGCACCTGGCGTGAACGAGCGCAGTATTTGTGGATTGGCCTTGCTTATGTAATGGTGACATCTCTCATGACAGATATCAGTGAAGTTTCTTTGCTTTATCTGTTTGGAATGTGCATTCCGCAGCCTCACAGAGATATCCCATCCTTACACATGTAATATAACCAATGTCTGGCTAAAATCTTCAGAAAACGCAGGCTTCCCCATTAATAACATGCATGTATAACCTGCCAACCAGAAGTGTGCTTTCCCACAATGCAAAGCAAATTTGATGGGGAGGACCCCTGGTAAAGTGGGGGATTGCAAGGTATAAGAGACCAGTATTGCTTATGTGCTGCTGAAGGGCCAGGAATTGACTTATGGGCTTATAGGAGACTAGCTGCAGAAAACATACATATGAATGTGGCATGTTTAGACTGGTCACATATTCCTCTATTTGCATTCCGCATGCCTGCTGATCTCCCTGCACCCAGAGGTGAAGGTAATGTGAGCGTTAATGAATTCAAAGGAAACACATCATGCCTGTTGCCACACATAGTTACATATCTCACACAGCACTTTTTCTTTGAAATGGGTCTTAAATTTAATTTGTAGTGGTCTTGAAAAGGTCTTTAAAAGTCTTAAATTCAACTTGTTGAACCCTGCAGAGACCCTGTATATAAACACTTTCCACACCTTATAAGGAACTATAGTTTAACTCAATAACACAGTAATATCTGAAATAAACCTTATTTTAACAGAACATACATTCCACTATCAGGAAAAACAGGCATATGCTAGCCAAGATTCAACAGAAAGGTCCAAGGAACATAGTAGGGGGGTCTACCAAAGTGCTTGAGCTGTTGGCATTTTAAACGAGCCAAAACCTCAGTATTCGATTCTGTTGAATACGGCATAAATTCTAAAACAAAAAGGCACATTGAACAAAATGCCACCACATGCAGTATTATAAGGAAAGACTAACGGTTACTCTTACTAACCAACATGGCACACAAGCTCTGTGATAATCATGGCTATGGTAAACCGAGAATAAAAACGGCTAGACAGCTAGCCAGAAGTAAAATATGCAATTGCTCTTACTTTTAAAATGAAGTAAAACCTTTCTTCATTGAATTCATCCATCAAAGACATAGATCTATCAGGTGGAAGGGACCCTCCAGTCCTGTTTCATTTGGAATAATTCCCATTGACTATGTCCATACCTCATTTAAATCCCGTGAATGTAACTGAACACATCCGGCCGGTTTTGGAAGTCTTTTTTTCTTTGAAATCGTGTCATTATCAGCTGCGCAACTGTGCGCAATGTTCAACAAATACAACCGACCTTGCTGTTACGCAAAGGTTTATATACTTTTCTGATTGTCTAATCAATGTCTTTCAGAAACTGTGGAAAGTTTATACTCTTTGGAATTGGACAAGAAATGTGTCAATCAATAGATCATTAACGATGAAGTTTCGCCTGGGCGTGAACTGTAATTGTGTATTACGCAGATGAGCCTAAGTAAGCAATTGAGTGCCTGGCTAATCAAGGAGAGTACTTAGGAGGATATTAAGGAGAGCTGAATTAGTCGATGGAGGAATCTATCCGTAAATCCATGGTGGGGAATTCCGCGTTTTTGATATGTGATGACTAAGTGATAGAAGAATGACATAGTATCAATATCATGTCGAATTTTACCTTCAGAAAACTGATTTTTCTGAACCACTTAATTTGGATACCATTGGCTCACTATAGCTGAAGTGTTTGCTACAAAGGACAACGATTTTTTCAGTCTCAAGAAATTTTTTATTTTTTTTTTTAAACTGCTGGTCAAGGTACTAAGGGAAAGTATATTGAGCAGTTTGCACATCAGGCTTAGCTGGGGAGTTTAATTCATGCAACAACTGGGAAACAGGGTTGGTACAGTGGGGTGCAAAAATTTGAGCACCCCTGGTTTAAATGTCTGTTACAATTAATCTCCAAGTGATTGAAAGCAAACCTGAACACTAAATGCTACAAAGTTAAACATGACACCTTTCTGCAAATTTAAAAGCAAGGTTTCTTTTTATTTTAATTTTTCAGAGTTTTTAAATGATAAGAAAGGAAAAAGGACCCTATGCAAATGTTTGGGAACCCTTTTGGATTATTCTTTGTTACCTTTTAAGAGGATGATTACTAAGGTGATTCAGGTGATTTACTCATTCAGGATTCAATGAGTAAGATGAATATAATTCCAGGGTTGAACAATATATTCTGAAGTAACTCCATGCCATCTAAAGTACCCGACTGTGGCGGCTGTTGTATCTGGTGAACCATGTGTTCCTCTAAACAGTTGTCCAAGGATGTCAAAATCAAGATAATTCACTTCCACCAACCAGGAGAGGGCTACAAAAAACTCTCGCAACATTTCAAACTACCCATTTCTACTGTCAGAAACATCATCAGATAATGGAAAATAAATGGAACAATTGAAGTCAAGGCAAGATCTGGAAGACCAAGAAAATTTCAGATAGAATGGCCCGAGATCTGGTGAGAAATGATCAGAAGAACCCACACATCACTGCAAAAGAGCTGCAAAAAAGAGTAGCAGACACAGGTCTAGTTGTTCACAGGACAACAATACAGCGTACCTTAAACAATAAAGACCTACATGGCAGAGTCGCAAGAAAGAAGCCTTTCCTCCGACCTCAACACAAAATTGAGCATCTGAAGTATGCAAAAGAAAACCTTTAGAAACCTAAAGCCTTATTGGAACAATGTGCTTTGGACTGACGAAACCAAAATTGAACCTTTTGGCCACAACCAAAGAAGGTATGTTTAGAGAAAAAAGGGTGAAGCATTTGTAGAAAAGAACACATTGGCAACTGTTAAGCATGGAGGTGGATCCATTATGGTTTGGGGTTGTGTAGCAGCTGGGGGCACAGGCAATACTGTGCGGGGGGAAGGAAGAATGGATTCCACCAAATATCAAGACATTCTAGAGGCTAATGTTCAAAGCTCAGTCCAGAAATTGAAGTTGAAGAGAAGTTGGGTATTTCCAGCAAGACAATGACCCGAAGCATACCTCAAAATCCACCATGAAGTATCTCTAGGAAGGACGGATGAAGATTTTGGAATGGCCATTACAGTCCCCAGACTTGAATATTATTGAAAATCTGTGGAGAGACCTCAAACATGCCGTGCATGCAAGAAGGCAGAAGAATATTTCTGAGCTAGGGGTGTTCTGTCAGGAAGAATGGGGGAAAATTCCAAAGACAAGAATTGAAAGACTCTTAGCTGGCTACAGGAAGCGTTTGCAAGCTGTTATAGCTGCCCAAGGAGCAGTGACAAAGTAGTAGCTGACAGGGTTCCCAAACTTTTGCACAAGGCCTTTTTCCTTGTTTTATTATTTTGAAACTGTAAAAAGTTAAAAATAAAAATTATTCTTGCTTTAAAATGTGATGAGATGTGTCATGTTTCACTATGTAGCATTTAGTGTTCAGGTTTGCTTTCAATCACTTGGAGATTAATTGAAACAGACATTTAAACCAGCGGTGCCCAAATTTTTGCACCCCACTGTACTTAATTTGTCCGTATTCTAAACTGTGTTGGAGCTCGGCTTGCTTGTGAATATTCAATAAGTGATCCGGGTGTGCCACCTTGTGATATAATAGTGTAACTGCATGCAGAAATATTGCAGCTCCATGTCCGCGGGCGGACACTTCTGCGCAGAGGGGTTAAAAGGGGTTCAAGCCCGAAGAGTTAAAACCTATTTTGTGCTGATTTATTAGCATTATTATTATTATTATTATTATTATCGCCGTATTGTTTTCTTTGCTTTTCACTATTTATTATTATTCTACTGTACGTTTTTTTTTGGCATGGAACTACACTACGAGCTTGCAGCTATAAACTTAAAACTTAAAAAGCTGCATTTTTTTTCTTCTCTCTCCCCCCTCCAACTTCCCAACTTCGGAGGTCAACTTTATTTTTCATTTCAGAAGTTGACACTGGGGATAATATGGTACATTCTGGACTGTCATTTTTTAGCAGTGATGTTGACCAGGTCTGAAGTTATTGGAGGAAGATCTAAGTTAAGTGATTTCGTGGTGATCTTGGTTTGAAGAGATTTTGATCAGTAGGTGTCCTAAAATGTCTTCTGTCCCAATGCCGTATTTCTGCACATTTTAGTTTTATTTTGCCAGAAAGCCTTTTGTTCCATCATCACGCCCATTTGTGTCATCATTTTTTCTACCATTTTGATTTTTTTGCAAGAAATTCCTTTGCCTCCCTATTCAACTTTGCAGTGTTAGTGCAAAACACTTTGCCCTTAAAATATGTCCAGGCATTAAGAGGGCTAACTGAGCCAAGTCTACTATGCAATCAGCTCAAGCCAGTTAACAGATTTCACCCTTGTCTAATCAATCTCGTACCCTAATTCTTAATACACCTCAAATTCCAGATCTGAAAAATTGTGTCAAATGTAAATAAAAACAGAGACCAGTCATTTTAAAATTCCTTGAAACCTGCATTTAATTGAAGAGATGTAAAAAATTGCATGTAAGTATGGTCATAATTAGAGTTTGCATGAGAGTATGGTTAAGATTGTGTGGTCAAAGTTGGTCTCATTATGGGTTAGTGCAAGCGAGTCGCAGACCGAATTCCATGTTTGACACTGAAGCTGGGAAATGCTTCTTTGACCTCCTCATATACGTCAATGAAATCCTGGTCAACAGGGATATCAGAGAAATCCAAAAACTCCATTGCGGTCTCTGGGTTTCCCTGAATCGCTTTCAGCACAGCATGGCATCCAGCAATCTGCATGGGGTTCCGGGCCATGCCGAGCTTTCGGAGCGTCTTGTTTTGCTCAAGGCCCGTCGCAAGGCTGACCGCTCCGTCTAGGGGTATTCGATTGACACCTAGATTCAACTCCTCCAAAACACTGTTGATTTTGATTGCATCTCCTAGGGATACCGCACCCTCTTTTCCAAATCCGTTGTAGGAGAAATCCACCTTTCGCAGGCATCTATTTGCCCCCAGGCCAGCAGCCAAAGCCACGGCCCCATTTTCTTGAATGCAGTTCCAGCTCATATTCAGGTCCTTCAATGCTCTATTTTCAGCAATAGCGTTTCCCAGAAGCTCTCCTGCCACATTGCCCATCTTGTTGTAGCTCAGGTCTAGAGCCTCCAACTTCTGATTGGCCTCGAGGGCATTGGCCAGGCACTTGGCGGCGAGATCGTCGAAGGCGTTGCCAGAGATGTTGATGCTAACCAGGGTGTTGTTTTCCATGAGCATGCTGGAAATGGCCTGGGCTCCTTCCAACCCCAGCCTGTTTTCTGATAGGTCGATTTCTGTGATGTAACAGTTCACAGTCAGCATCTTCGCCATGGCGGCCGCGCCCCTGCCCTCCATCCAATTGTCCTTGAGGCCCAGCTTCCGGATGCAGGTGTTGGTTACCAAGGGAGCAGCCAGGGCCTCGGTACCGTGAGGGCCCAGTCCATAATGGCTCATGTTCAGCTCGCTCGAGGTCATGTTTCGCAGGAAAAAGGATGCAGGAACCACTCTGAAGACCTTGCAGGCTGCCCTGTAGCACGTCTCTAAAGTGAAGACATGAGGAACCTTCTCGTTTTCCATCTCCAGGTCCGTGTCGTAGTCCTGGTCTTCAGCCCCCGCCTCGACGTGCTCGTCGGGGTTCTCGCAACCCTGCGCCTCTCCCGCCTCTTCCCCTCCATCTGTCATCATCTCCTGCAGGGGAAGTAATGAAAATTACTGGAAAAACTGCTGATAGCCAGGATGGAGTAACATCTAGCAGGGATAGTTAATGAATTTATTAATTCATTATTAATTTATCCATATTTGTAAATTTATTGACTTCAGTTCCTTCAGCAGAATTGAATTAAAGGAGCAGTGTGTAGAATTTAGATTGATATTTTAGCAGAAATGGAATATAACATTCATAACTACTTTTTTAGTAGTGTATAATCACGTGAAAACAATAATCTTCAAGTTTCATTTCGCTTAGAATAAGCCCTTTTAAACCTACATGGGAGTGGGTCCACCTCCATGGAGGCCGCCATGTTGCACCGCCATTTTTTCTATAGTAGCCCAGTAAGAACAAACCAGACAGTCACGCTAGAGACAGCCTTTCGCTATTGTTAATTGTCTTCCGGTAGACCGGAAGACAAAATACGAAGAGGAGGATAAATAGTTTGTAGCCGGCTGGCCAAACATTTTGTGTTGTGAGCACTGTGAGAGAGTTGTAGAGTTGAGAGAACTTTGATAAACGGAGGATCATACGTATTAGCACAAGAAAGCGCAGAGGAGGGCGAACCATCCGCTTCGAAGAAGAGAAAACATGAAACAAAACAACTTCGAGACAGACGATGACAGAAAACACGGGTGAGAATTGGTGTGGCCTTTCCCAGATGGAAGTCGCTGATGAGGGACAAACATTTTAACAGTGACGCCGAAGTCGCCTGTTTTCTGCTGGACAGGTAATGTAGACTATGAATGTAAATGCTATGTGTTATGTGCTTGCTTTAGCTAGAACATGGCCATGGGGATAGTTACCAACACAAGTAGCCTTAGTTTGAAATGTAGAAATTTCCAAGTATCGATACTGAGATCGAATAACGAGTTGTCAAAAAAACCTGTAGGTTTATCCAGTAATTAGCCTTGCTGACGTTTCCCAAGCAGTGACTCATTTTACGCTGCAATAGCACATCAAACTACAGACTACAATAATGTAAACTAAGCACTGAGCTGCTATGTAAATACCACTTTGTGTTGTATTGGTATTGTTCATTTTATACAGACCAGTTAGGACTACGATAAAATCATTTCATAAAATACGTTACATACCTGCGTCGCTTCTCTTGGGTCTCTTTGGAGGGCATCCACTCTCTCCTCATCTTCATCTCTAGAAGATGCCGCCACAGCAGCCGCTCCGGCTACCGCTCCTCTCCCTTGCCTAGCCTGACCACGTTGGCCTCTCCGCCCTCTCCCTCTAACCTCAGTCACGTTACTGGGTGTTCTATCCGGTCCTCTCCTCTGCAAACCAAGGATAAAATATATATCCTGCTAACCTATATATCACTACCAGACGACTTAGCAAATGTTCGCTTGTATTTGCATGCCAACCAGCTATCCAACGTTACCAATGAAATGCTATCACAATGCGGACAAGTCACAATAAATACTTGCTATATTATAGTGTATGTAGACATACAGACAACACGACTCATATAATTTCTATAACTCTCTAAGAGAACCTCATCACTCGATGTCACGGACGTATTCAGGCCAAAGATATATATATATATATATATAGAACACTAAATTGCTGATAGGGTACGCTCAAGTGAAGCATCTGTCCCAGGAGCGTATACACCTGGTAGTAAAATTTGCACGTAGACTCCCATTCATTTTCGCCCACTTTAAAGGTGTATTTTCAAAATGACTTGCGTGCGAGTAGGTGTTATTTTGGTATCGTTGTGCAGAGCAACATTTTGTCTCCCTAAATATGTGCTTTTTGGAGGATGGAAAGCGGCACACTTACTAAAGGGAAGATCGAAATGTGACTCGGTGTCAACGTTAAAGTGCAGCAGAAAAGTGAAGTTAACGTGAACGATGCTTTTAATGACCCTCTGATAAGATAATTGCTATGGACGTTTTCGCCGTTATAAGAAACGTCGATGAATGTCCGTATATGTTATTAAATTACTCTCTGGTTTCCTCACTTCATTGTACCCTGGTTGACTATTTGCCATCAACCGAATTGTTCACATTGAATCATATGGCTAATGCCAACGTTGTTAAAAGGAAGCGCTAGTGAACTCTGGCTACTCCTTTACTAAGCTTTATCTTTGCCCCTGTCCCATTAAAACACTGCTCTCAAAAAATAATCACTGCACAGCATGGATCGAGGGGATAGAGAAAAGTTTTTTCTCCTGATTTCGAACAGCTAAGCCTTTCTCCCCTCCTTGTCTTTTGGAGCTCTGTAAAAACAGACAAAGCGACTTGTTCCCTTTTTTGAATATTATGCCGGTAAGAAGTATTGTCGTTGAATGTCAATTACAAGTAGCTAGCTTGTTAGCCACCTTGTTCATTTTATTAACTACTATGTCACTGTAGTCCCCGCGACGGTAAGGGAGCCAAGGTAGCTCGCTGGTGACCGTTATCAATCGCTAGCGTTCGCTATCAGTCAGCGGTCTATTCAAGTCAATGGGATGCCTAATTAGCAAGCTAGCACGAAACGCGATTTTTTTCTATTAAAGCGACAACTTTGAGTTTATACGTTAACTTATGCACGAAACCTTTTATTACAGCCCTTCAAATGAATATTGCTGCAAAAGGCAGCCGCACATCTCGGCATTTTCACGCTTATATCGACTTATTTGAAATTGGCCTCATAGGAAACCATTCATTTTTATGAAGAAGTTGGGTGTATCAATATGGAGGCCGGGTGCTTCACTTTGTATAATGTAAATATGACATCACCAGCAATCTAGTGTTCTAAATATATATCTATGATTCAGGCTCGATGCCCTTGTGGATGACATCATGGAGTTGTAGCAGTTGTAGCCCATGTATTGTTGCATTGAATAACAGCGTCTGCCGAACTATTTGGCAGGTGAGGGCTTCCGTAGCTCCACTCCGCGGTTAGAAAGGGAGGGGTTAGCGGAGGTAAATTCAATTGGTTGCAATCTGAAACCTCAGCGCTAGATGCTGCTAGATCCCACACACTGCTCCTTTAAAGAAGCAGCGTGTAGAATTTAGATTGATATTTTGGAAGAAATGGAATATAACATTCATAACTACTTTTTTAGTAGTCTATAATCATGTGAAAACAATAATCTTTGAGTTTCATTTCGCTTAGAATAATCCCTGTAAACCTACATGGGAGCGGGTCCACCTCCATGGAGGCCGCCATGTTGCGCCGCCATTTTTTCTACAGTAGCCCAGAATGAACAAACCAGACAGCAGTGACCTGTGCGGAGTACAAGATGTACACCATGTCCGCACCGCAGCCGCAGGTTGCTTCTCCACATCTGCACCGCATCCTCAGGAATTAGATCAAAATCCACAGCGCTCTGCGGTGCGGTCATAATTCCTGCGGCTGCGGTGCGGATGTGGAGAAGCAACCTGTGGCTGCGGTGCGGACATGGTGTACATCTTGTACTCCATGCAGGTCACTGCCAGACAGTCGTGCTAGAAACAGCCTTTCGCTATTGTTAATTGTCTTCCAGTAGACCGGAAGACGAAATACGAAGAGGAGGATAAATAGTTTGCAGCCGGCTGGCCACACATTTTGTGTTGTGAGCACTGTGAGAGAGTTGTACAGTTGAGAGAACTTTGATAAATGGAGCATCATACGTATTATTTAGCACAAGAAAGCGCAGGGGAGGGCTAACCATCCGCTTCGAAGAAGAGAAAACATGAAGCAAAACGACTACGAGACAGACGACGACAGAAAACACGGGTGAGAATTGGTGTGGCCTTTCCCAGATGGAAGTTGCTGATGAGGGACAAACATTTTAACAGTGATGCCGTGGTCGCCTGTTTTCTGCTGGACAGGTAATGTAGACTACCAATGTAAATGCTAAGTGTTTTGTGCTTGCTTTAGCTAGAACATGGCCATTGGCATAGTTACCAACACAAGTAGCCTTGGTTTGAAATGTAGAAATTTCCAAGTATCGATACTGCGATTGAATACAGAGTTGTCGAAAAAACCTGTAGGTTTAACCCCTAATTAGCCTTGCTGACGTTTCCCAAGCAATGACTCATGTTACACTGCAATAGCACATCAAACTACAGACTACAATAACGTAAAGCACTGAGCTGCTATGTAAATACCACTTTGTGTTGTATTGGTATTGTTGATATCATACAGACCAGTTAGGACTATGATAAAATCATTTCTTAAAATACGTTACATACCTGCGTCGCTTCTCTTCGTTTTCTTTGGAGGGCATCCACTTCATCTCTAGAAGATGCCGCTGCAGCAGCCGGTCCGGCTACCGCTCCTTTCCCTCGCCTAGCCTGACCATGTTGGCCTCTCTGCCCGCTCCCTCTAACCTCAGTCACGTTACCGGGTGTTCTATCCGGTCCTCTCCTCTGCAAACCAAGGATAAAATATATATCCTGCCGACCTATATATCATTACCAGACAACTTAGCTAATGCTCGCTTGTATTTGCATGCCAACCAGCTAGCCAACGTTACCAATGAAATGCTATCACAATGCAGACAAGTGAAAAATATGCATAGTTAAAACCACTCACTTTAGCTAATTCTAATATCAGTGACATCAATTTCTTGCTGATGATACGGTACGTTATAATGGTCCAACTACATTTAGGCAGTTAGCTAGGGTGATCTGGGGTAATTCCACCCCCGGGGCAATTCCACACCCTTTCTTGTCCAGTCTAGTGCACCCCAGAGGTCCGAGTTCATGGGGAATCCCCACCTACCATGACATTCAGTAAGCATTCTTCTGATTGGCTGAGCCGTCTTAGTCAGCTACAGGAAAGAGTTGACAGGTCCCTGGCTGACTCATAAATTATCCCTAAAAATTGCCTAGAAAAGTGTAGCATCCAGACTTACAAAGTGGAGGGTATTTTACATTAGATACTTGAGCATCCACTTGAGTCATTATTTTTATTTTTTGTATGAATAAATTGAAGTAATAGGCCCCACAAATAACAACGCAGGCATTCCCTGTTCTTGCTATACCTGGTGCAGTATGCCATGTGCTCAGGGAAATTCCACCCCCTGGGGTGTGAAATTTCCCCAAAACACTATTCTGCATATAGAGGTAATAAATATATTTTACATTATATTTTTAATTTCTGTTAGCATTGCCGCCTCATAGCGGGACAGTCATGGATTCGAATCTGGCCTGGGGCCTTTCTGTGTGGAGCTTGCATGCTGTCCCTGTGTTCGCGTGGGTTTCCTTCAGGTACTCCTGTTTCCTCCCACAGTCCAAAGACATGCATATTAGGCTAATTGTAGACGCTAAATTGCCCATAGGCATGTGCATGAGAGTGAATGGTGTGTGAATGGTGTGTGCACCCTGCGATGGATTGGCGAGCTGTCAAGGATGGGTCCCTGTCTTTCATCCCTATTCAGTTGGGATAGGCTTCAGCTCCCCCGTGACCCTAATGAGGAATAAGCGGGTATAGAGAATGGATGGATAGATTTTTCATTTCTAGTTGAAATGGACATACTTTCAAGTGTTGCAAACTTTACTTCTTGGGTTCAGAAGAGCTGTTATGGTTATAACTGGAGCCTCAAGGCAAAGAATGATTGCGTGACCCTGTTCTAACTTTAAAAAATCCATCCATTGTTCAACCTGTTTGCATTAATTCAGGCAATTAGTTTCATTATCTCAAATTTTTTTGCCACAGACTTGTTTGAGGAAGGGGGTGGCTTTTCCCCATTAAATACAAATTCTATACTCTCATTATTGCATTAAATTCTAGCAAAGTCCTTGATATTTTAACTCATATTCAGACCAAATTCATAACATGGGAAATGGCCAAGGAAAAGGAACCCCACAACTGATTTCTAAGGCCTTTACAATTATGTCTGTGATGAAAAATGTGAAGTTGGGGTGGAATTACCCCCAGATCACCCTACTTCGCTCGTGGAAATACAGAAATGCGTCCTAGCTACTTACCGGCTCTCCAAGTTTGGCAATGGAGATCACGGGCTTATTCGGCTTCACCTGGCTCATTGTGCCCTCTCGCGGTCTCACTAGCTTTATCTCGGTAAACAGTAGCGCTTTTTTTCTATAGCTTTCCAGCTATAACTGACATTACATCGCGCAACTCCTTCTTATACAGTGAGTTTGAATGGCGACGTCATAAAGGCGTTGCACAATGGGACCGAATTAACAGTATTATGACTTTATCAGAATATGACGCGTAGAACCAACAGGAGTCATTTTGCATACCGTGCACTAATGCAGCACGGAAGCCCTTGCAATCTAAATCAATCATTTGGTTTTTAGTTTGTTTGTTTGTCTGTCTGTGCATCAGTTAGCGGGATTTCTCAAAAAGTTGAAGATGGATGTCAATAGAATTTTGAGGGTTGATAGATATTGTACTGAGGAGGAAGTGAAGACCCAACTCTCTCACCCTTGTTCTCGGATTCGAAAGAATTTCAATGCGCACTGTCGAGAGCCGTTTATAACGCTCACATTCAATTATTAAATTAAATTTTAAAATGACGGAGGTAATACGCGCTTCAAGGTGCTTTCTGGGTGTATGACAATTTTCTTTTAATAATGTCATGCACTGTTATAAACTTGCACCTTTTTTGTCAGTTAATTTAACTGTAATTTCACAATAAGTTTGCAACACTTTTGAGTGGGCAAATTATTTTCATGTGGAAAAATGCGGGGAAAAAATATTTTATTGTTTATTATTTGAGAAAAAACGTGGATTTTGCACGGCAAAGAAATGCCTTGTGGATCTCTCTGGATACCTAAGTGCTATGCTAATATATGAGCACGAGATGGCGCTAGAGTGCCATATTTCTCTGCTTTGTCGCGAATTTTACCGTGGTGATAAAATAAAATGATGTTTGGCACATAGCGTATCTGAGGAATAAAATGTGCTGATGTAAGTGGTTTTAAGGGTTTACAGAGTGGCATGAAAACAATATCCAGAGAAATACAGAAACACCATTTGGGATGGAATTTACATGTACGACGTTGCGTAACCCCACAGTGATTACCAGTGAACTGGTGGGTTTTCAGTGTCGTAAGCCTGGACTTCAAAACTTGGCCTTTGATGATGTGAGGTAAGTAGCCTGAATCAAGCCTTTACTCAACAATAGTGTTTTGGTTTGCTTACTGCCATTGAGAAGTGCTATTCACAGTTGAAGACTTTCTTTCAGTTGCTTTCTGAATTAATTCATCGGTCATTAAAGAGTCATTACGTCAACTATAAGGCAGCTCCACGCACTCGTAAAGCTGCTTTCATTAATAAGTATTGACAAAGCTATCAAGGCCGCATTGAAAAAGCACCCACAGTTTATTCTCACACACGGAGCCACTGCCAGAAAATTATTCTTATTAATGCTATGAATATGCTGAATTATTACTCTATTAAAACAGATAGGAGACTGTGACGGGAGATGACTAATTGTAAGCAGAAGGCTGATCAGCTGTAACAGGGCTGTGACCAGAGTTTTGAGTCTGTAATGGGACTGTAAAAGTAGAAAAGAAGCTAAGGGATGAGTGATTGCATAAGGACTGTAGGAGGATGAATGTTTTTAAACGGTTCTGTGGGACTGCAGAGAAGAATGATTGAGTCGAATAGTGCATATATAACTGAACAACAGCTCAGTAAGATTTTGCATTCAGTGCATGTGATGTTGTGGGAAGAATATGGATGGCGTCGAACAATTTCTGCCAGTGGTAATGTCACGAAAAGGAAGACTTTTTCCTCATACTTTTCTTGGGTATCCTGTTTATTTACTATTCTTGAGTACCAGTATTCTATCAGTTTGTGTTTTCCGAAATACAGCTGTGGTTGTCTTACAGAATATCAAGAAGGTGAGACAGGCCTACATTTTTACTGTTATCCATGATGGAGCGGCATTTTACATTACTGGTGCACCTGCTCCTGCCCTCACTGTAAGTGATCGTTTAGACTCAACAGGCACCTGTGATGGTCCACAACTCCTTAAATAATGACCAGAATACATAACATATGAAAGAATACCCTTAAAAATAATGGAATAATGTTTTTTCAAGTATAAAACTAATAAACTTGACTGATTTGGCCAATTGCCGCACAATAGGGGTTAGAACTTGTCGCCCCAGATATGGCGTAACGCTGTTCATTCCTCGCATGCATTATCAGAGGAAAACACGGCTTTCTCTCCAAGGCGCCCTTGAGATAAGAGTGGGGCTCATGCTGTCACTGAAATGGCAGGAGGTGCAGATGAGCTTGAATACCTAGTGCCTTATGTAAATAGAGTCTGGATGCACTTTTAAGTGGCCGCTTTGCGCGCTTATTTGTGCAGGGCTGTCACATGGTATAGCAGGAGCCATTTTCTAACCCACTTCTCCCAATTTGAGGCAATGACAGTATAGGTCTCTGCCCAGTAATGTCAAAACAAGCAAATATACAGCAAATCTGCTTTTTCTTGGCTTTTGATACCACAGTCCTTGCTGTCGTGGTGTTGTGTGCAGCTGTGGGTTGCTCACTCCGTCCTGGACTAGGTATAAAGATGCATATCTTAAATCTACCTCCATCCTTGATAAGCAGGTTTGTAAAGTACTCCATTTGATGCATCACAGATATCTGTATAAGTATTTTTCATTATTTGGCCATAGTTTTTCAGGTTATCATCAGTTAATGTAGGTTAATCAGTCATGTTATGTCAGTCACACATGATTATGTAACTATTCTGATAATGCTTTTGATTTGGAACATGGCAATAATTTATAGAATTTCACTTGCATGTTACCTTATATCTTGGGATGAAAAAAGAGCTCAGTCAACCCTGTATGGTTTGAGGACAAGTTTGCAATAAAGTTGATTAATTTTCTAAATGGCCGTTTTTGTGTAATGTCAGTCATGCTCACAATTTCACATCCTACTAATTTATACATAACACCAGCAACGTTTCCTCCTGCCTCCAAGTACACCTAGTCCCTTTTATGCTTTTCATAAAATATGAACATCGAAGGAGCGCAAGTTTTACTACCAGGCCATACCAAAGGCCTGCTCCCTCTCTGAATGTAACGTTCATCACCGTGGAATTGCCCCTATATAATAAGGATTTTTACCATTGAAGTTTAGTTAGCTTGACTGAGCACATGAGTAATTTGCACGGCCCAAGTAGTACCAACATAAGTTATGCTGCCTAATAGCACCGGTGTGCAAGCAAGGTAACAACATGGCTCCCACTCAGCCAGCTGTCCAGACTCTGTTTATACACAGCACTGTGAATACCCAGCGACACCAGAGAGCAGTCCTGATCAGCACGACACAGGTCATAGTCTACAGAAGATGACCACTGCATTAAAGTAGGGATTCAAAGGAAAAACTGAAATATGGCAATTTCAACATCAATGGAAAGCTTAGAATGCAAAAAATGCAATGTAATGTCATTCTGTCACATTATCGATACGAGAAAATGGAAACACGCACGATACGACGGTACTTTATCGAGCGTGAATACTTCCATGATGCTAGGAAAGAGGCCCGTTTTGGGTGATGTCACATACGGGTTTTGCAAGCTCTGCTCTGTTACATTTCAACAGAAATACTATGTCTCTCTCTAAGCTTTATATTTTGTTAAAGGTTAAAATTGAGTTGTACTTTACTTGAGATGGATAAATTATAATGGACAAACATTTATCTGTCTTTTTTTAAAAATTTAAACTCATATTTTTCTATATAGGCCTAGTACATTGAAGATTAACATGGACATATAAACGATCTGACGGAAATCGTGTAAATACGGGGAAGGACTGATACCTTAATTTAATAAGATTTTTTTTTGATGATTAGACTTGATAAGAGCGACGACAAAACAAGAAAGGAAGAATTTTAGAATGTATTCTCTCTCTTAACCCGCGCAGGAATACATATTGTTGATGCACTTGCAGCTGCCTGTCGTCAGATCTTTCTATTGCGTATACTGTAACTATCTAACGTTATTACATTTGAGGTTTTGTTTCATTTTGGCCATCATGGAAGAGGAAGGACCAGAAGTTGAAAAAAGAACCATGGGAAGAGATAGAACAACTATAAAAAAGCAATTAAGACCTGAAATTGAGCTTGATTGCATGAGAAGTACAGGCGGACGATTCAGGCTGCTTTTGAGGTGTTGGGTGGAGATATTTGAGAGTTACAATTGTGCTCTAAATGGCATCGACCTCATCACTCCATATTTCTATGTCAGTCAATCACTGTTATGAGAGTCCACTCGATCGTGTTCATATCTTTTTTGTAGCCCAGCTTTGGCTTATCCAACCTTCCTCGAAATGGTAGCATGACTCCAAAATAATTTTGTTCTAAACTAAACAACGTGTACGAGTATAGCGTATAGCCAGCGCGTCGACCGGACTTTTTGCAGGCACTAAACAAACCAAAATAAGCAGCAAAACTAATATGCATCGATGAAAGAAATCACCTTTATGCGACAGTAGCTTAAAAAAAAAATAAAGATTTAAACATGGGATTTAAAACTATGAACTACTGGAAGATCTGGAAGAAATCTATTAAGAGTTCTGACTCGTCAGGCTTTAAAAACAAAATTGAAAACAGTTTTCACAGTGTTCACTGTATTGTAACTATGGAACATTTGGGTACTTTCAGAGGACACAACCCCTATGTGACGTCACGGAAAATGAGACTGTCGGCGGACTGGTTACGGTGGAAAAGGAGCAACATTTGGAAAGTGAATATCAAGTCGCATGAAACTTTTTTCTCTTGTTATATAAGTGAATACCTTCAACCTATCATGAAATTGCCATAACAGACCAATTTTATGGGTACTTATTTTCTTTGAATCCCTACTTTAAGAAAGCAGCTGTCTCTAATTGCCAATGAATGATTATTATACAACATAATTGGGTCATTCCATGTCAAATCATCAGATATACAAAACATTTGTCACCATGTAGTCATAGTTTGCTTCCATATTTTCACATTAGATAAATATACATTAGTGATGAATAAATCCAAAATTTCAGCTCATTCGGACCAAAAATGAATTTTTGGTGAACTATTTTTTAAGGGTACTGTCCGTCATTTTTTTTCTCAACTGACATTTTTCTTGTATTTAACATTGCATAACTTTTCTTTTTTTATTATTACACCTATAGCTTTGAAACTTTGCATCTAAGCTAATGTTATACTGCTTAATCAGAAAATGCAGTCATTTTTACTTTATCTTTCTTGGTTGTGGAGCTATGAGGACACCAAAAGAGCCTTTTGTTCAGGCAGTTCCATGTTAAAGTCCCCAAAGCACCCCCAATGTAAACCCAAGCATAGGCTCTCTGGCATTTTTTCCATTCATTTGTGTCTGCTGAATATAAATCAGGCTGAATTCACCATGCATTCATCACCAACTGCAGTCAGTACCTTGCCAAATGTGAAAAAAACGCTAAAATGCCACCTGTTCAAACCTCCGTATCTCCAGGGGCACACCTTGGATTTTCTTCTATTTTTATAACTGATTCCTCTATTATAGTAGAAAAACCACTCCAAAAATTGTTGATGTGTTTTGACCAATATAAATATTTGCAGGTGTCTGAACAGGGGTGGGGTAATCTCAAGAATCGCTTGGCATTTTCAGCTTCTTACACAATTTTAATGATTATTGAATCACAATAATTGTAAGTTCTCAATTCATCAATGCATGACACATTCACAGAAAGGTCAGTATATTCAGGTTGGTAGATCATGTTGGCAAGGAGAAACCTGAACCAGTTATTGATCAATAATTTCTGATTATTGCTATTGTTTTTCATGAAGCGAAACAAGAGGACACAACCATTAACATGGACTTCTTCTGAAAAATGCTGGGTGCCATTCAATAACATTCTCTGTTCCAACTCCGGATGTCACTGGACGCACTGCCCGGCAGTATAAGTTGGACAAAACTGGGACAGACAACGTTGTTGTGCTCTTTGCTACATTTAGGAAGCAATAACACTGTTTACATAGCATGGAATACAAAGTTTTAATTTGACAGTCAGTTTACAAGAAATAGTGTCAGTAAATTTTATTGATGCAAAGAAGTGTGATTTTCAAAAATTGCCTGACCCCTATTTGGACAGCTCTGAAATTTATGTCGTTCAAGTCACATCAACAATTTTTTTTTTGTTATGTCTACTATAATACAGGAAATAGCACAATTTAGTATGTGATTGCCTAATGATTGAAAACACTTAAAATGTTGCATAGTGTAATGTGTAAGAAGCTTAAAGTGCCTCACAATTCTTGAGATTACCCCACCCCTGTTCAGACACCTGCAAAATTTATATTGGTCAAAACACATCAACAATTTTTGGAGTGGACTTTCTAATATAATAGAGGAATCAGTTAAAAAAATAGAAGAAAATCCAAGGTGTGCCCCTGGAGATACGGGGGTT
Source organism: Gymnothorax javanicus (assembly GCA_029692085.1). Classification (NCBI taxonomy): domain Eukaryota; kingdom Metazoa; phylum Chordata; class Actinopteri; order Anguilliformes; family Muraenidae; genus Gymnothorax; species Gymnothorax javanicus. Next base: position 112,581,038 of record CM056200.1, read on the forward strand.
TGAAGAGGTGGCATTTTAGCGTTTGTTTCACATTTGGCAAGGTACTGACTGCAGTTGGTGATGAATTCAGCCTGATTTATATTCAGCAGACACAAATAAATGGAAAAAATGCCAGAGAGCCTATGGTAGGGTTTATATTGGGGGTGTTTTGGGGACCTAAAAATGGAACTGCCTGAAGAAAAGGCACTTTTGGTGTCCTCATAGCTCCACAACCAAGAAAGATAAAGTAAAAAGGACTGCATTTTCTGATTAAGCAGTATAACATTAGCTTAGATGCAAAGTTTCAAAGCTATAGGTGTAATAATAAAAAAGTTATGCCATGTTAAATACAAGAAAAATGTCAATTGACAAAAAAACTGACGGACCCATTTGATGATCTGACATGGAATGACCCAATTGCAAAGTGTATTAATAAATGAAAATGACTGAGAACAGATCTAGACATACAATCGTTTTACAGGGATGATCTATCCTGTCACTCAAAGCACAAACTCTTTCTTTATTCCTGCCCGCAAAAAAGCTGAAAACCTATCAACGATGTGATGTCATAGTAAGGGACACTAGTCTCCAAAAATGAAAAAAGGGCATCATGCATCCTATCCTCCACTGGCGACTTCAACGTCTTTTTGTGGAAAAACAATTCATTTATTGAAGTTACTTGAAACAAAAGAAACTGTAAATTGATTTGGGATAATTTGAAGAAATTAACAGGAAAAGATCGTGATGAGTGTTTTTCTAAATTTGGTCAAACACAAAAGTTCAATCAAAACACAAAGGACCATCACTCTATACCCTTCACCAGTGACCCTGCACAAACAAAAAAAAACTCCAAACCCTTTTTGACTATATTTTTTTGGTACAAATTGATGGAGCTAACATGAACAGCTTATAAAAAAGATGTCTCTCAGAGTGGCAAAACAAACAAATCTTATTTAAATTTAGCACACATTACTGTCAATCAAAATGAACAAATGGAGCATAATGCTATGCCCACCCATTTCAGGGTATGGACCAGGGATGGGAATATTAGGTGCATCCTAAAATTCTGATGTGTACTCCTTGCCACCACTCGTGTGTCGTCCCACCCCCACCCCATACTTCTAAATAAACGAAAGAGGCAAGCGTACAGTTTTATTATTATTATTATAATAGGGAGGCACCTATTCTCTTTCTGAACTGCAGTGCAGTACATGACCAGCAGGGGTACAGATTTCTTCAGCAGTAATTTGACAGTGCACCTGTGAAGATATGCATCTTCTCCCTACCCACCACTCTACCCCCCAACCTTGCTCCTCTTCTGCCAAGGTCTCTCCTGTATGCTGAGTACTAATTTTTACTTTTTCATTTTCTTTTAGATGTTGTCCTGGCCCTGGGGCAAATGTCTATTGGGAGCCCCTACTCCCTCTATCTCCCACCCTGGCCTCACAGCCCCACGGCCACCGGCGGCCCACCCCACCCCCTAACAGAGAAACATACCACATTTCTTATGGTGAGGGCTGGACTTAGGCAAAAAACTTCGCCCAAGTATTGCGGACCAAGCAGCCCCCCACCAGGTATCGTTGCTTGGATCCCTAATTACATTAAAATCTATCAGCCCACCGGGACGGTGTGCCAGATGACCAGTTCACCCTTGCCTGGAATGGTACCTTTCTTACCTTCCTCCTTGCAAAATCATTAATAATGATTTGGCTGACTGGAATTTATGAGAAAAATTTAAGAAAAATCTACATAACCAAAACAAGAAATTCTAAATCCAGTTTTTATAAAGACTCCTTAGCAGCGACGTGTGGTGGAGGTTAGTTTGGTGAGGCAGAAACCTCCCCTTTGCTTGATTATCAATCAGGCGATTAACTAGTTTAGTAAGACTATTCGGCAGAATGACGGGGCCAGTTTAAGTTTCATAGGGCGTTATTTCTCTGTACATCGAACCTGAAATGCTCACTAGACAGCAGATTTGCGCGTACTTGCCTCCAGGAAGCCGAAGCAATGTCATCAACAAATATTAAAACAGTTCGACTTATGCAGAGTTCAATGCTTAATCAATATACAATGTATTCTCCTTTAAATACGCGCTTTTGCACCCAAACAAAAAGCGGGCATTTATTTTCAGTCTTCTTTCGTAATCCGATTAACAAAATGTTTTAACGATATACAGAATTACCGAGAGCCGTTCGAGAATTTTTCCTAATTGATTATTCAGATTTCCATCCTTGCAGTCTCGAATTGAAGCGTATACGTGAATTAATCTTTTTGACAATATCTCCTCTATCAGTATCAGGCTTCCTATAGGCTTGGTCTTAATTGTTTTGATTGTCAATCAGGAATAGTACGTGGGAACAGGTTCACAAAATCCTGCAATAAAAGTTTGGGTCACTGCCTCACCTCACCGCACGTCTCTGGCTTGTAAGCAAATACTCGCAAATCTGCAGTTTCGTGAGCATTTCAAGTTCGATGTAGTCAACTGAGTAATAACGCCACGGAAACTTAAACTGGCCCATCATTCTGCCGAATAGTCTTACTAAACTAGTAAATCGTCTGATTGCTAATTAAGCAAAGGGGAGGTTTCTGCCTCACCAAACTAACCTCCGACTGCACGTCACTGCTCCTTAGCCAATGATTTTAATAACCCCAAACAACTCTGGAACACAATCATTTGTATTATTAATTAACCCTCCAAAAGCTCCACTTCACAGATAAGAGTCAATAACATTTTGCCCATTGGTTTTTCCATGACCAGAAGCTGGCGCCATTTTGACCTTGGCGGATTGCACCAAGGCTGCGTCCAAATATTCAGAAAATTACATCTTGTCCACTAATTCCTCACCTATTTTCTTTAACCTTTATGGAAAACGTCATATTGTAAAGGAAAGGTGTAAAAGGGAGCTCCTAACAGCTTAAGAAGACAACTGCGCTAATTAGAGAATCCGAATGCACTTACACTAGGGCTGCATCCGAATAGTCTTTTTTGCCTAGGAAAGTTCCTAATTCCTAAAAATGATCCGGAAATAATTGCGTGGCAACCATGATAAGTGGATTCAAATTCTTCAAATGTTAAGGAAAGGTGTCTCAGTGCTTCCTAATTTACCTCCTTTAGCATAGGGTACATAGAACCATCCTTTTTGAAAAGAAAGGAGATAACGCTATCCCCCAATTCTGCGCAGCAGCCATTTTTAAAGCGTCGACCATTCATCTACCAATCGCGTAAAGAAATGTATATGATGGGCAGGGGACACTTGATCACGTTGCCTAATGTAAGTGCATTCGGATTCTCTAATTAGCGCGGTTGTCTTCTTAAGCTGTTAGGAATTCTCTTTTACACCTTTCCTTTACATTATGATGTTTTCCACAAAGGTCAAAGAAATTTGATAAGGGATAAGTGGATAGGCTGTAATTTTTTGACAATTCAGACGCAGCCTAGGCAACGAGATCATGAGCCCCCCCACCCATCATAGATGTTTCTTTGCGCGATTGGCCGGATGAATGGTCACCTCTTCAAATATTGGTGCCGCACAGATTTGTGGGATAGCGTTATCTCATTTCTTTTCAAAAAGGATGGTTCTGTGTACCCTGTGCTAAAGGAGGTAAATTAGGAAGCACTGAGAATCCACTTATCATGGCTGCCGCGAAATTATTTTCGGATCATTTTTGGGAGTTAGGAACTTTCCTAGGCAAAAAAGACTATTCGGACGCAGACCTTTCCTTAACATTTGAGGAATTCGAATGCACTTATCATGGTTGCCATGGAATTATTTCCGGATCATTTTTTAGGAGTAGGGGCTGCGTCCGAATGGTTCTTTTTGCCTAGGAAAGTTCCTAACTCTTAAAAAATGATCCGGAAATAATTACGTAGCAGCCATGATTAGTGGATTGGAATTCCTCAAATGTTAAGGAAAGGTGTCTCAGTGCTTCCTAATTTACCACCTTTAGCATAGGGTACATAGAACGAGGGTTACGCATGTAACCATGGTTCTGTGAGTTTCAGATGACCGCCAGAGGCGGTGATTTAAGCACCTGGATGTCCATCAAACACATGTACAGGTCGAGTGTCTATAACAACAAAGTCACCTGTGACCTGGGTGACGTCTGTCTGGTACCCAGTATTTAGGGCAAGCTCACCCAGGAAGTGACCTCTTGGCAATCTTCTTGCACGTACTCCGAGTGACTGCCAAGCTTTGGCGGTCATCCGAAACTCATAGAACCGCAGTTACGTGCGTAACCCTCGTTCTATTTAGTTTCTCCTGACCGCCAGAGGCGGTGCTTTGAGCACTTGGATGACTAGTACCAACAAGGTCACGAGGAAACGCCACTCCCCATGTAGGAAGGCTACGAGGGAGTTAACATAACAGCACTCGCCACTGGGTTATGCGAAGCCACATTTACCCTATAAAATCTTGTGAATGTGCAGGTGGATGCCCAGGACGCTGCTGCACAAATATCAGAAAGAGGAACTCCACGCAGGGCTGCCCAGGAAGTGGACATGCTCCTGGTAGAGTGGCCCCGAATGTGTGTAGGAGCGGCATGCCCACTATTCCTATAAGCATGAACAATGGTGTCCACAATCCACTTTGACAACCTCTGCTTGGACAAAGCATGGCCCCTTCTATACCCTGCATAGCAGACAAACAATGAGTCTGACAGCCGAAAGTCAGCAGTCATACCAATATACGCCTTAAGTGCACACACCAGACACAACAGATGCGTCGCATGCCCCTGTGCGGCCCCCTGGGCCAGGCTGATTCACGCACAAGGATGGGAGATGCTGGGCAAAAAGGATGGATTGGGCCATAAAGTCACTCCTGTGCTACCAGGGTGCCACTGTAAACACTCTTTGCAGACGGAAAAGGCATGCAGCTCACCCACGCGTCGGGCTGAGGCCATAGCCAACAGGAAGACTGTTTTCATAGACAGCCATGAAGGTTCAGCATCCTCAAGAGTTTCAAAAGGGGGCCGACTCAACACCCGCAAGACCAAAGTTAAATACCATGAAGGCAATGTGTTTTGCAGCGGGGGCCTCAGCCGCTGAGCCCCCTTAAGGAAGCGGGTCACGAGGGCATGAGACCCTACTGTCACACCATCTATTCAGTCATGCATGGCCAAGATAGCAGCTGTGCAGACCTGGCTGCCAAGCTCGTTTCAAAGCGGGACTGGAGGAAGCACAATATAGCTGGAACAGGACAGTGTGTTGGGTTCAGACCTTGGGCCTGACACCACTCAGAAAAAAGCTTCCACCTGTTTGCGAATAGCGCATTGGTGGAAGATGCCCGAGAGTTGTAGATCATCTGCAAGACTGCTGGATCGCAGGATGCTAGTACAGGTTCTGGCCCTTCAGGGGCCACACCTAAAGCTGCAGGCGAGACAGGTTTGGGTGCCAGATTTGACCATCCAGCTGCGAGAGGAGGTCCAGCCGTGTGGGGAGTCACCAAGGGTCTCCGTCCAACAGGCTGCACAACAATGGGAACCACACTCTTCCTGGCCATTTGGGGGCTACCAGCAGAACTCTGTGGTCGGCCCTGGCAATCCTGTCCAGGACTGGTAATAACAGTGGCAGTTGAGGGGGAAGGCATATAGCAGCAGGCTTGGCCACCCATGGGCCAGTGGGTCTTGGCCCAGGGGACTTGTCGATTCCGCTAGGGAGAACCAAAGAGGACACTGTGTTGTTGTACGTGAGGCAAGGAGATCCACCTCGGCCCTGCCGTACCTGTGCCAGATCTCGTGCACCACCTCTGGGTGTAACCGCCATTCCCCTGGGTAGGGGCACTGCCGAGATAGGAAATCTGCCGCCGTGTTCCAAACATCCGGTATGTGCTTTGCCCTCAGACTCAGCAGATGGGCATGTGCCCATGGCAACAGCTGTTGAACCAGCCTCAGAGAGTGCTTGGATTTTGTGCTGCCCTGGTGGTTTATGTGGTAAACTGCAGAGATGTTGTCTGTCCGAATAAGGACATGTCTCTTTGATAGCACCGGGAGAAAGTGCTTGAGAGCAAGTGTGACAGCCTGCAAGTCCAGAACATTGATGTGTTGTCCCTGCTGTTTGGGGTTCCACTCGCCCCTGATGGACCGGTGTTGCTAAACAGTCCCCCAGCCTGTAAGGGAGGCGTCGGTCGACACCCTGAGTGAGATACGGCGTTCTTCACCATAGACGCAAGCTGTTCAGGAAACCCACAGTGACTCTGACAAATTTGTGTCTGTGCAAAGCGGGGTGAAGGTGCAGGCTGTTCACCAAAATCTGGAGGGGTCGCAGTGACAGAAGGCTCAGGGGGACAATGGATGAGGCAGGTGTGAGCAACCCCAGCAGTCTCAGGAATAACCTGAATGCTAGTCTCTTGCCTCTTTTGAAGTGACTGGCAGACTTGAGGATTTTCGCAACCTGTCGTTGAGATGGCATAGTGGTCATTGACCGTGAATCTAATTGCATGCCGAGAAAAATTATCTGCTGACGAGGGATGAGAGAACTCTTCCCTTTGTTGATGGTGAGCCCTAGTTTGGTCACATGGGAGATCAGTAAGTGCAAATCCCTGAGGACCTCGGCCCTCGACTGAGAGCATATCAACCAGTCGTCCAGGTAAGGGAAGATTCGTATCCTCCTGGCCTGTAATGGTGCGAGTGCTGCTGCCATGCACCTGGTAAATACCCTGGGTGCCAATGAGATCCCGAATGGGAGAACGCAGAACTGGTAAGCTCGTCCTTCGAAGGCGAAGCAAAGGAACTTGCGTTGCTGAGGCAAAATGGGGACATGGATGTACGCATCCTTGAGGTCGATGGTGGTAAACTAATCGTTGCGTCTGACGCTCTGAAGCACATCCAGGTTACGCAGCATGTGAAACCTCAGAACTTTCAGGTGGGCATTTAATGGTCTTAAATCCAACACGGGGCGAAGACCGCCCTCCTTCTTGGGGACAATGAAGTAAGTGGAATAGAACCCACCATTTTGTGAATCGCCTTCTAATGGCTCGATGGCGCCCTTGTCCAGGAGGATGAAGACCTCCTGGCGTAAGATCTGAGCTTTGATAGGCCTTGTGACAATGGTCATTTTGACCCCACTGAAATCTGGCGGTCGACATTGGAATTGTATTGCGTACCCTTGGGAGAGGGTTGACACCACTCAGGGTCTGACGTGCACGCTTCCCAATACCGGAGCTGACGGTTGGTGAAGCGCCCGACCGCGGGAGTTACATTGTCATTGTTTGCCCCCTCGCCCCCTCTGATGTTTAGGGGGCTGGTGGCTGTGGACTTGGCTACGTCATGCTGTCCGAGGGGCCAGGGCAGGGCCTGGCTGGCAAAACCGCTCAGCACCCTGTGCCCTAGGCTGGGTGACCGGCCTGGAGAGAAACTGTGCCATATAACCCGCTCGTACGAGCCTCTGTCTAGTAGTGGGCTCATGCCACAAGCCAGCGAACTGCCGTCTAAGCTTGTGTAACCTGCAAACTATGCTCCAGGGCCTGCTGTGCAGCAGGACCAAAGAGCTGTCTGGGAATGACCGGCAGACTATGAAGGGCTTTCCTGCAGGGCTGCAGGAGCGGAGACTGAGCTAGCCATATCTGCCGCTGAGCAAGGGTTAACGAGGACATTAACCTACCAAGCTCTCTGGACATGTAGGCGAAGGCCTGCAATGAGGCTTCACTCAAACTCTGGGCCGAGGGGTCAGCTGCCGAGGTCTTTAAGGTATTTGAAAAAGCCATAATCAAATGGGAACATTGAGTTGCCAATATGGCCAATTTGGGCTGCAGTATCATAACTTGTGACGATCAGGTCATTGGTCATGCGACACTGTGGGCGGGGACACTGTGCATCAGGCGGAGAGCTTCGCCCGGCATAAGCATCAGAGTGGCAACTGCCGGCTCAATATTGGGCATACGGTCCAGGCCATAGCTGGCCGCATTCTGCATATTGGACAAAGCTCTACAATCTGCGGGGAGATGAGAGAACTGCCTTGGATCTGCCCAGCAGCTTTGCAGTTCTTCAATGAAGGGGGCTGAGTGTGGGCCACCAAATGCAGTGGATTGTGCATGTCTTTTAAAGAATGCGCTCTGGGGCGCTGCCTGGACCGGCGCAACATCCAACCCCAGACGAGCCAGGGCTAGCTTTATTGTGGGCCTGACCGAGTCCTGACCAGCCTCTGAGCTCTTCAGAGTGCTTGAGGTCGATTAGCGAGAGCTGCGGTTGGAGGGGTACGAACCCTCATCAGCAGCCTCTGCAACATCATCAAATAGGGCCAGACCCTCAGATGCCCAGGTGGAGAGCGCACCCTCATGACAAGCCTCAAAGGCTGTTGAGAGTGTTGGGGGCAGCTCCTCAGAGGGAGATGTGGCGCTGATCCAGTTGGAGCACTGATGGATTGAACATCAAGCTGTTGCAAATTCATCAAGAGAGACTTAATCTCAGTGAACTCCGGGGTGAGAGCATTCACTTTCTGGGTAATGGGGTGCGTCTTCCTGCATTTGCCCCTACCTGGAGCCCTTTGGGAGACATGTTTGTCCTGCTTACGGGAGCAAGCGGAGGCTGCACTGACCCTCTGTCGAGAGGTTGGCTGGGAGCCAGCCCTGTCTTCCATCTGAGCCAGCCTAGCCCATCTGATAGGTAGGCTCATCAGGCTGCAATTCATGCATGCTATCTCTGTCAATCCCTGCCATAGGTGTTCCACACCAAGGCAGAAGGGGCATTTATCATGGCTCCAGCAGGGCCTGGCAGTCCGAGCAGGACATTAACATTTCATCAACACAATCTGTAAGCATAAACGCGGAAGCGCATTCTAGCCTCAGCACACTGAACGACACAATTAAATGCGATCGTTGCTATTGAAGTCCAAAATTAGAATTCAAGCACACGAACAACGCGGCTTTAATACAGGAAAAGCAATAAAATTACCAAACATTCAGGCGATGAGCGCGCAAGAATTGCGTCTCCTTTGGATCAAATGAAGAGGCGAGAACACCTGCAATTCACTATCAATGGAGCGGGGAAGTGCGGAGCTCTGCCCGCCTTTTCAAAGTGATTCCTTCACTCAGTCGGTTTCAAGGCGAGAACACCAAACTTGCAGAAAAACCGATATAGACTCGACTGGCACATCCGGGTACTTCGGCAAAAGTCAAGGCCGCGCCCCTTTCTGGGGGATAGAAAACCTCAGATCCCATTGACCATAATGTAATTTGACGTGTTTTTCGGTGTAAAATTTATCAGATTTATGTAACTTCATTTCCTGTTTACATTAATTTCTTCATTTATTAATATGTCTAGCGATTATTTTGCTGCCTTGCCCGAACCTGAGCGTTCGGATACCTTAATAAATGAAGTGTTTCCCACACACATTAACATGGGAAGACAATGGATCCCATAGCTTCCCCTGCTTATCTTCTCTCCGGATTGCTTGAAGCCATAATGCTCTCCTTTTCAGATTTTTTTTTCCAGGTAGGAGAAAGAACCTGAGGTCAGGACTGGTCATTTTATTCAAGGTGCAACCCGGCACACAACAACTTTTGGGCATTTTACGGCTCAGTTTTCGCGCTCATTTCTCATTGATTTCAATGCATAAGCGCGATTGTTTTCCCCCAAAAAGGGGCGCGGCCTTTGCACTGAGCTCTTGATGACGTTGAACCGGTCGAGTCTATAGAATTGAAAAAACAGCGGCCACTAATGGCACTGTAGGGCTATCAGCCAATTAAACAAGTCAGACCGAACACGCTCGTCACAACTCGAGTAGGGGGAAAGTCTCAGATAATTGAAAAGAGGCAAGGACACCTGCAATTCAACAGCGATGGAGCGGGGAAGCGCGGGGCCCCGCCCGCCAGTTTAAAGTAATTTGTTCACATAGTCGGTCTCTAGGCGAGAGCACCAAAGTCGCATAAAACCGATATAAAATTAAAAATACAGCAGCCACTGATGGCATCGTGGGGCTATATAGCTAATTAAACAAGTCAGAGCGAGCACGCTCGTCACAACTCGAGTAGAGGGAAAGTTTCAGATAATTGAAAAGAGGCGAGAACACCTGCAATTGAGCAACAATAGAGCGGAGGAGCACTGAGCCCCGTCCGCCAGTTTAAACAAACTCCTTCACTCAGTCAGTTTTAGAACAGACATTTTTTAATCACAAGCTCAAGCAAACAACTAATGGTAGCACTGTTTTCAAGGCGAATAATTATCCAAGGTAGAGTGCTTGTCACCACCATTGACTGTGGTCACCACTCGAGTATAATGAAAGATTACCAAAATGTAATTTCGCTAAAGAAGAACTCAATTGATATTTCGAAATGGTATCGCAGTCTTAGGCCTGTCGGCACGATCGGCCACGATAGTGGCTTTCCCAATTAAACACGATAGGCTACGATAGTGGCTTAGTTTGAATGTCCAGCCAAAAAAACGTCCAGTGGACTCACTAACGAACATTAAGCAACCAGAAGGCTTATAACTGAAGAGACTAATCAGAAGGTTTGCAGCATATCGACTTCATTTCTTGCTGTGTGAGGCGCCGTATTCGGGCTGTTTTTGGAAAGTTATTTCTCCGAAATTCGTGAAAAACAGAGCGAAATTGCCGATGATGACTTTGAAGAAGAAACCAGCGATGAGTCACTCAGTGACAGCAACTTTGATGAAGACCAGGAAGGTAAATACGCTGTTGTTTTTATTTGAAACTGACCAAGACAGACTCGCCAGCATGCTACTTGACTTTTTAGTGCGTTACATTTTATTGCCACTGTATGAAAACTGTAATCAGAGGAGTGGCGTGGGGAGGGGGGCGGAGTTTTTTGGGGTGAAAGTGGCTGTGTCACTGGAGAAGATTTTGTTCATCAACACTGTACTTTGTGAATTTATTTTGTATTGCTCAGTTGTGTTTTCTGTTTTAGTTTTCATTTCACATTGTCAGCTTTATAGATACTAGAATATTGTCCAGAACTTCAGAATAACTTTCAGAGCTTGCAGAGTACTTATGTGAATAGGATATGGGGTGGAGGGAGGAAAGTAGTGCAAATTGGATTTTGTAAAGGGGCATTCCATGGCAAATGTTCTGTCCGTGACAGACTGTGCATACATAATTTTATTTATGTGCATACAAGCATTACATTTTTTTTTTTGCCAGTGTGTAACATCAATGTAATACAAGCAATATTCAGTCATTCATTCATTTTTTTTTCTTCTTCATTTAGCCAGTGTGTAACATCAATGTAATACACTGGCAATAAAATTTCATACTTGCAACTCATACAATATGCAGGAAAATAAAATTAGACACAAGAATGTTACAAGTCTGTCACAAAAATGTTACAAAACCCAAAACAGGACATTTACCATGGAATACAATGATTTAAATCCTTTTCAACTTATATTTTGAATACACTGCAAAGACAAGATGTTTTTTACATAACTACAATTGTTCCACAACAGAGCAATATTCAGTCATTCATTCATTCATGTTTGTGTTTATTTTGTTTTTTCCCTAGAATCCAGCGGTGAAGACAGAAAGGCGATGATGATGATCTAATGTCTAATTAATTAATGTCTAATCTTTACATGAGAGTTGTAAAACTAATAAACAAATAGTACCCGTTGACGCCTCTTCTTCATTTAGCCAGTATTGTAGCATACATAAAAAATTTTATCTAGTGTTAAGAGGGTTAAAGCGAGAATAATCCCGCAACCCTAAGCAGAACGGTTTACAAGACTTCAAGCGATTTCACCTAACGACACTCATGTATACCTGCTTGCCACTGCGGGAAGATGGCAAGAGGTCACTTCCTGGGTGGTGAGCTTTTTTTTTATAATATTTATTTCAGCTTGCAATTCATACAATCAATGTCGACAAACATGAACATGTAGCACAAAAACAAACAAGAATGTCTGGGCGACAACAGCTTAATCAACAAAAATGTTATAAAGAATACATATATCAATAGTTCTGGTGGCTTTACGGCTTCTAGAATATTTAACTGTGTCAGTGTATTGTTTGAGTTCCTTTTCGAAGACTAAAAATGATGGGCTGTGTTTGGAAAATTTGGATTTGTGTATATGATATTTTACAAGTATTAGAATTAAATTAATGATCTAACATTGGTTGACTTCACTGGAGACATACGATACATTTGCAATACAATACATTTTCATAAGACAATCAGAAATTAGGATCATTATTAATAGAAATAAAAGTACCTAACTCTTGCCAAAAAATACATGATATGGAACAGGACCATATTAAATGACACAGGTCTTCAGGGGATTGATTGCAAAAAGAGCAATTCAAAACAATGTCCTTTTGTATTTTTGTAAAAAAAAACTTTGCAAGGATAAAAACTATTAATTATTTTGAAAGACACTTCTTTAATCGTATTAATAATCAGAAATTTAGAAGGTAGGCTCCATATTTTCTTCCAGTTAAGATTAGGGATGACGTTATTCCAGTGAGGAACTACATTAGGAATAGAGACAACTTCTCTTTGAAATAAAGTACGTATATCACGGTTGTTTCTCTTTTTAGAGGAAAAGCAGATTTGACCCACATTAGTGGCGGCTGGATCAAACTGTGATAAAGACAGCTCAGACCCAGCAGGGTCTCTGTGAAGCATTATAACACCGGAGGGTACAGCATCAAAAACTATAGCGTATTCCTTTGGTGGTATAGGGATACTATATTTATCTAGCAGTTCTGAGTAAGACATTAAAGTACCATTAGTATTGAGAAGTTGCTTAACCAAATAAATTCCATTGGCAAACCAGCTTTCAAAAATAAAGATTTATGTTCATATAAAATGTTTCTATTATTACAAATGTAGCATCTATGGGGGAAAAGTTATGTTTGTACATCAAAGACCAGGAAAGGAGCGCTTGTTTATGAAAATTAGCCAGTTTCAGTGGGACTTTTTCAATATTGTAGTTGCATAATAAGACAAAGTTAAGGCCACCAAGTTTAGATAATGTTGAGTGTTATATTTCAATATTTCTCATCATATGCGTCAGTAAATTAATTACCATACTTAATAACCATAATCATAATCAGTATCCATATTATGTATGCAGCAGTAACACATACACACACACACACACACACACACACACATACAAGCAGTACACACACACACACACACACACACACACACACACACATACAAGCAGGTCATGCATGCAGGAGCAGTGCACACAAACACATGCACACACACACACACACACATACACACGCACAGGCACAAGCAGCACACATGTACACACACACAGACACACACACATACTAGCAATTCAATTCACACATGCATGAGCAGCTCACACACATAAGCAGCAGGCTTATGTAGCTTTGATTAGTAAGCAGGCTTCTGTTTAGTTGATTCGAAAACATAATCAGGTGATGTATTTGATTTCTGTAGCTTTGATCAATATTTGTTCAGTAAAATCATTAGTTGTTACTGAAAAAACATAATCAGTTGAATCATTTATGTATTCATGTGTATCCTATACCTTTGGCTGTATTTTTCCTCTCTTGACTGTAATTTTCCTCTCTTTTTTAGTGTTATGCATGCTTATCTTTTGGTTGCAGTTCTCAAGGGAAGTTGGCAGTGTTTTGGTTTGCCTGTCCTGTTGTAACGTGAGAATGAGAAGGCAGAAAGACCATATTCGGAAGATATTTCCTGTGATGAAGATATAAAAACTGGGTGTGATAAGCAAGATGGCAGTTCTTCTTTCGCAAAAAGAACTCGGCTTTATATTCATCAATTGCCTCAATAAAGCCTAATTTTCTGAAGAATCTGTCTCTCTCCAATTGCTTGAGGATGGGGGAACCTCATGATATGAAAATATGTCTGAATGAAAACCATGACAAGAATAAAAAGTTGGGAATGAAGTTCCAAACAGAGGTCGGGTTTCTGAGAAATAGTTTGATCCAATTTACTTTAAAAGTAGTTTGAAAATCGAAAAAGTTCAAACCACCCTTTTCATAGGAATTCATTAAGATAGAATTTCCTAATGTAGTGTATTCTATTTTTCCATACAAAATTATAAAGAATGTTATCAATGGACCTAGATGTTTGTTTATCTACAGCAAGGGATAAAGCTGCATACGTCAGACGAGAAATGCCCTCTGCTTTAGAAAGTAAAATTCTGCCTCTAATAGATAAATCTCTTTGGAGCCACAAGTTTAGTTTTTTCTGTACATTTCTGGTAATAGGATCAAAATTCAGAGTACATCTGGTGTTCTGGTTTTTGTTCATAGTAATTCCAAGATGTGACTGAGTTTTTTACTAGAATATTGGAAATGGAGGGAGCATTGCAATTTTTTAGGGGTAGCAGCTCACATTTGCTGATGTTCAAATAGAGTCCAGAAGCCCTAGAAAAAATGTTTTATTATATCAATGGCTACTGGGACCTGAGAGGTGTCCTTTAAGAATAAAGTGGTATCATCAGCCAGTTGGTTAATAATAGTCTCTTTTTCAGCTATTGTGATACCTTTCAGGGGACTGAGCTTAATGCAATTCTTACCTTTCTGGCATGTCGCACAGCACTTGGCAAAAATTTGAACATGAACAACTCCGCCTCCCTCCAAAGTCCCACCCTCTTCCACCCGATTGCCAGACTTCTCCTACAAAAAAAAAATATATAACTAGTGTATGGTAGTTCGGCAGACTACAAAGGTAACTAAACGTTACGAGGGCATTTAATTTTATACCACATATAGAATTGAATATTATGTCATTACTGTTGGTTAGTTTTCATTTACCGGTGCCTCTGAATCTGACTCCATTGACCTGTTTCACTCGCGCTGCTCACTTCCTCGCGCCGCACGCTATATTTTTTGTCGTAGGAGAGTGAAACAGGTCAATGGAGTCAGATTCAGAGGCACCGGTAAGTGAAAACTAACCAACAGTAATGACATAATATTCAATTCTATATGTGGTATAAAATAAAATGCCCTCGTAACGTTTAGATACCTTTGTAGTCTGACGAACTACCATTAACGTTATTATCGTAATTATAGCATTTCAGCACCCGTTTGTTTACAGTCAAATCGTTTTTTTTTTTTTTCTGCCAGAGGCGCGTGACTCGCAAGCGCTGACAGCGGTAGGCAACTGGAAGAGGCGCTGCGACGGATGACAGACAGGAAGCTCGGCAAATCATTTTATTCGGACCGAAGAAAATGATTGGTCAGACTTTTATCGGAAATATATGAGAATTGAATATTGAAGAGTTTCAACACCTGGTGGATTTCTTTTACATTTTTTACAAAAGAAAAGTGTAAAAATGCCAGAAAGGTAAGAATTGCTTTAATAAAATCTGATAGTAATTGGGCATAAATTAAGAAAAGATAGGGAAAGATCGGGCACCCTTGTCTAACACCGCATTTCAAATCAAATCATTCCCAGGTGAGCTTGCCCTAAACCCAGGTCACATGTGACTTTGTTGATCTGCACGTGTGTGTGTTGGACATCCAGGTGCTTAAAGCACTGCCTGTAGCAGTTAGGAGAAACGAAATAAAACCATGGCTGCATGCGAATAGTTGAAAAATTTCGTCCTACCGTCTAATTTCTAATCACTTTTCTTTAACCTTTGTGTAAAACGTTATGAGGTAAAGGAAAGGTGTAAAGAGGGCTCTTTTACAGCTTAGGAAGAGAACCGTGCTAATAAGAGAATCCGAATGCGCTTACACTAGGCACAGTGATCACCCACCTCCTGCCCATCATGTTTGTTTATTTGTTTGTTTTCATGATGGATGGACGGTCATGTGGAATTGCGGGAAGGCACTTCCTCCTCTCTTCTTGAAAAGGATGGTTCAGTGTACCCTATGCTAAAGATGATAAATTAGGAAGCATTGTAGCACCTTTCCTTTACATTTAAAGAATCCGAACACACTTATCATGGCTGCCACGTGAATACTTCCGGATCGTTTTCTAGGAGTAAGGAACTTTCCTAAGCAAAAAAAGACCTTTTGGACGCAGCCCATCCTTTTTGAAAAGAAAGGAGATAACGCTATCCCACAATTCTGCGCAGCTGTAATATTTAAAACAGTGACCACTCATTCGACCAATCGCGTAAAGAAACGTATATGATGGGCAGGGGACTCATGATCACGTTGCCTAGTGTATGTGAATTCTGATTCTCTAATTAGCCCAGTTGTCTTAAGCTGCTAGGAATTCCCTTTTACATCTTTACTTTACATTATGACGTTTTCCACAAAGGTTAAAGAAAAGTGGTTAGGGATTAGTGGAAAGGCCATGGCTGCGTCCGAATAGTCTTTTTTGCTTAGGAAAATTCCTAACTCCTAAATATGATCCAGAAATAATTACATGGCAGCCATGAAAAGTGGATTCGAATTCTTCAAATGTTAAGGAAAGGTGTCTCAGTGCTTCCTAATTTACCACCTTTAGCATAGGGTACACAAAACCATCCTTTTCGTAGAGAAAGTAGATCAAGCTATCCCACAATTCTGCGCAGCTGCAATATTTAAAGCGGCGACCACTCATCCGACCAATCGCGTAAAGAAATGTATGTGATGGGCAGGGGACTCATGATCACGTTGCCTACTGTAAGTGCATTCGGATTCTCTAATTAACGCGGTTGTCTTCCTAAGCCGTTAGGAATTCCCTTAAACACCTTTCCTTTCCCTTATGACGTTTTCCACAAAGGTTAAAGAAAAGTGGTTAGGGATTAGTGGATAGGCCATATTTTTTTGACTATTCGGACGCAGCCCATAATTTTTTGACTATTCGAACGCAGCCAGGATCTTTCCTCGGCAAAAAAAGACAATCCGGACACAGCCAAGAATAAAGAGCTCGCGGTCTTTTTTTTTTTTTTTTTCTCTCTATGTCATTGAACCATAGACATATGCATTGAACCTCCAGGAAGTAAAACAAACGGAACTGTTGATGAAAAGATTCACGTTCCTGTCAGTGCGTCAATGTATGTGGACTTACTTCCGGATGCATTGGGCACACGTGAATGTGGACCGATGGTTTGCTCTTTGCTTGCTGCTGTTTTTCCTCATGCTGGCTGGGATATGCGCGTAATAAAATACGCTAAATATAAGGGAGGAAAATAAGAAGTTTGCCATCGGAAAGCTACGGGACCCTCGGAAGGTAAGAAGGCATAGCCGTAGAAAGTTCAGGTTTGACATTAATGTTAGATAGCTAGTTTGCGTCAAAACTGTCAAACTTATCGTGCTTCTTTGTAAAATCACGGATGCAGATGGGACGTAAGGCTGAGTATTTTCATACAAATTAAGTAATTTTAAGGATGCCTGGATAATACATCACATGGCATCAAAAGCACACCGTACCGTTCAATTTTACTATGTAAATACGAAATGTTTCAGATCATCAAACTAATTATAACCCCTTAAACTCATAACGTTTCATTTATGTTTTCCCTTATAGGCTCAAAGTGAGGGAAAAAAGCACTTTTTGCCCATTGCGTGACAATATCACATAGATATTCTTTATCTGCTGGTTCCAGCGCTTCGCTGAAACTACATCACACTTATATTAAGAGAAATGCTCAAACTTAGGATGCCATGTTTTTATGGCCACAGTATTACATCAAATGAAAAATATCAAGATCTTGAGTGTCATGTCTTACGCTTTTCCCTGGAATTCAGTGGGGCATATTTGGGATCATTGGAGACCTTGGGATCCCTTCTGGAATATTAGATTGGCCAGAAGTTCTACAGGATTGAAAACGGCATTTGACGGGTCCATATGGGTCCGTTGGTTTTATGGGGTTAATATTAGACAAATACAACCAGAACAAACCCAAAATGCAGAATTTAAGTGATGGGTCATTCCATGCCAAATCACCTAATGGTCCCCAGGTGACCCTCTTAGATTTTGCTGAAACTCCATGAAAATGTTCATATATGCAAATAACGAACACACAGAAAATTTCAGGCCAAAAGTCCTTGACGTTTTAAAATTACAGAAATAGACCCCCCCTCTTTGGGCCTGGCAATTTTTTTTTTCATTTTCAAATGATCATATTTTTGGATTTGAAAATGCTGAAATCTGAAAATTGCTAAGAACAGATTTGAAACAAGCTTTCAGAATCTGCATTCAAAAACAGTGTATCTTGCTTCCTTTTTGAAGATATGGGCACCTGAAAATGAAAGTTTTTCTAGTGGAAATTATTTTTTGGATTTTTAGTCTTACCTAACATGAACCATTGATCTGAGGATACCCAAAGTTTTGCTGATACATAATGCCACTCTACATACAGCTAAATAACTCCCTGCAAGAAAACTCCTAAAAAAATCGTGAAATAGACTTATAAAACAATCAGTAAAAGGTATGGCTAGGGTCCAAAGTCGACTTTCACAAAAAATCTAAAAAAATCAAAGTTTTCTTACATTTGGTTGACCTAATGAACAGTTACTCAGGGTAATGAAATTTGCAAAACAGAATTATATGTATCTGTCCTTTATATGTACCAAATTTCATTGATGTGACTTAAGTCCTTCATAGTTAGGCAGTGTTTCAAAGAAACCCACTAATTTGATCAAATTACACCATTTTGCTGTACATTACAATGTCTTGGTAGATGTCAAAGGGAAAAAATGAGAATAAGTAATCTTTGAAAATATTTTTATATATTCAAATTCTTAGAAAAAAAAATTCATGACTTTGTACATCAGGAATAGTATCATATGGCTTGTTTTAAAACAAAGTTTTCCATAGTACCATACATTGTACATATTGTACATTGATGTTACTAATACAAAACTGCTTTTATTTAAGTGGATTCAACTTATTGATTTTCAGTGGGCTCTACTTACATTATTTGCATGAGGTCATAGCTGTTGGAAACTGTTTATTAAGATTCATCCTAGTCCAGGTGACCTCATCTAATTAGGTGTTAAAACATTGTTTATCTAGGTTCATCCTAGTCTACTTAACTCCAAACCACAACTGTTTATTTAAAATAGCTGGATCAATTACCTCACTGTTGTGGCTATATTGTTTACAGAATAATTGAACAGTGTGTTCACTTTTCAGCTCACATCCACTCCTCACAATTCATTTCAACTGCAATGTTCAGCAGATGAAGTGTACATTGCTCAGAGCTCTGTAAAATCAAGATTTAAAACATGGAATTTGAAGCATCAAGATCGGGATGCAGTATTGGAATTGCACTGGAGGAGGAATGCCATAAGAAAAAATATATGGCAGAAATGTTCACACTTGCAGCCTCTGACTTGTCACAGGATGATAAGAAGCTATTGGAATGGAGAAGTGGGACACTGCTACGTGATGACAGCACAGTGGTTTTTCACCATGAGAAGATGTACATCTCTCGATATGAATATACTCAGAAATATTGCAGTGATCCATTCAAAATGCACAATAAACTCAAAAAATTTTAGGTTTGCTTCAATTTGTTTTGAACAAATTATTGTAATTGTCAATTTACCAGAGTTTTCGAGTTTGTTGTTATATTCCAGGACTCCAAAAGTAGTATATTTTTTGATCAAATTATGGGTGCATTTGAAACACTTCCATTTTATGAAGCTATTGTCACATCAATGAAATTTGTACATATAAATGACAGATACATATAATTTGTGGTGCAAATTTCATTATAGTGTAACTGTTCAAAAACATGTGGCAGCTTGCTGGTGATTTTTGAGAATTTTTTGTGAAATCCCAACACTTTTGGACCCTAGCCATACCTTTACTGATTGTTCTATAAGTCTATGCTTGCAGGGAGTTATTTAGCTGTATGTAGAGATTATGTATCAGCAATTTGGGTATCCTCAGATCAATGGTTCGGGCACCAGGTAAGACCCCTCCTGAGAAAAATCTGTCAAAAATAATCACAGGAAGTGTTCTCTGAAACAAAACTTTCATTTTCAGGACATGATATCTTGGAAAAAGGAATCAAGATACACTGTTTTTGATTGCAGATTCTGGAAAGGCAATATCAAAACCCCATTGACAATGAGGAAGCTTTGTAGCTTTTTTTTCAAATCCAAAAATATGATCATTTGAAAAACAAAAGCTTCTTCTGGCCCAGAAAAGAGGGATGTTTCGGACAGCCATAATTTCGCTTGAGCCTTTTGGCCTGAAATTTTCTGTGTGTTCACCTTTGCAATATATGAACATTTTCATGGAGTTTCACAAAATCTAAGAGGGTCACCTGGGGACTTCCCTGAAAATTAGGTGATTTGGCATGGAATGACCCTGATGATTTCATTTATTAAAGATAAAAAGCAATCTAACCATTTCTCTCCCAATGTGACAGTTGACACATCCTTGCATGATTACTACCTGCACTCTTGAATCTAAAAATCACCGAAATAGAGCCTTTCTGGGCCTGGCAATGTGAAATCGGCAAAGAGCAGCACATGATGCTGAGATCTGAGGAAGTTTAAGAACAGATGAGAAACGAAGTCGCTAACATCTGTCATTCCTTAGTGCTACAAAGCCCAGTTTTGAATAACGAGTCTGTTACAATCAGGGTGCATTACAGTTTTACTGGATGTTATAGTCTTATAACATGACTATTTAATATGTAAATGGTTTATTACAAGTAATTTTGGGTTATACTTTTTTTGAAAAAACAATGGTATATTGATACTTGATGCTCAACTTTTTTGGGTGAAATCGTGGATCTGGACTTATGTAAATTCACAAAGCATCTTGACACTAAAAGTAGGTTAACTGCAGGATTCAGGAGAAACTCCTAAAAAATGGGAGTTCAGTGTAAATTTAGGACTCCTAATTTTTTTTACTAAGTGTTATTCACAATTTATTTTAAAAGGCCTAAAAAGTAGCTCTATCGTCTGGGAGAGCTTAAGTTAGTCAAGAGGACTCTTCTTCATCTAAAACCTATTCACAAAGAATCGGAAAATGGCTTCTGCTGTTGAAAACGGAATGATTTTGAAATTTGAATGATGGAGTTGTTGAAAAGATATCGGATCGACGGTGAAGGGATTTTATTTGATGTTAACTTGGTGAGGGAGAGAATTATGTCTCCAACCATGAGAAACAACCCAATAATCCCCGAAATAAAATGTTTGACAACACTTCGTTACTTGGCCACTGGAAAATTGCAACTTTGCAACGCGTACAATTTAGGGATTTCACAATCATCTGTCAGTCGCTCAATTCAACAAACAATCAATGCGCTCTGTGAACCCCATATCATCCGACAGTTTATCCGGTGTCCAGTGGACATTCGCAACAACACAGAATCAAACTTGAATTCATGCACATCTCAGGTATCATCGGTGCTGTTGACGGGACCCATATTCAAATTATCTCTCCGGCCCAAGATGAAGAGGTATTTGTAAACAGAAAAAAGGTTCATTCCATCAACACCCAGATAGTGTTTGATGCCGAATACAATATTTTGGACATTGTTGCGAGATGGCCAGGATCCACGCTCGACTCTCGCATTTTAATGGAAAGCAGCTTATGCCAATTATTTGACAGGCATTATGTGCCTGCGGGATACCACTTGTTCGGGGACAGTGGCTTTGGTGCTGTACCTCCTCCTGCTATGCATGAATAATTTTATTTGGCTATTGAGCGAGGGTTACATTTAATAGATCATCATAATAATACCAGTATATGTCATATTTTGTATGCATATTTAAATTGTGGGCTATAAATTACAAACCAAGCTCAGTATGCCTTCCTGTTTGAACGATAGCCCGTTTATAGGCTGCAATCTTGGACCTCCCCTGCGATTGCAGCCTATACCACCGCTTCTCGCAGTCGTCTGCCGTCCGAGACAGCGAGGGGAATGCAGCATTGGCTGATATTATCCCACGCATCCCGCTTGGATTTGCTGTTCACCCCGAGCCAAATTTCCCTTTGATTACATGCTTTCGCTCCAGCACCAGCTGGGCCAGCAGCAGTAACTGATCGTGGCTCCAGTTGGGCTTTCGCATCCTTTATGAACTTTCATCAATGACGGTTTAGGGCAAACAAACTTGAACAGCCCGACATTTAAATGATTGCAACATATTCTCATTGGGTAATAAGTTGCTATTTTTTGGGGCAAATGACGTGTTTTATTATTGACTCGTTTTATGCTATTGGTGTTTTTACAACTATCTCTTTCCTATGTATGTTTATTTGCCTAGAGCATGATATGTGGGGACTGCGCTTAGTGCATTTTCAGGAGTGCTCAACATGTTATTATTTTATGGGACAAACCAGCCGCTTGGACCATTTCCTCATTTTTCCCTCCATGGGTTGTATGTGGGATATTTTTTCAATGGGCCGCTCTGTCACCAAACAACCAATCACTGTGCTCTTTGTCCCAAGACTCGTGCATGAGAATTGACGTCATTCATAGCAACGGAGATTTACTCCTACCTATCTCATAGCTACTCCTAGTCTGGGAGTTACCAGTTTTCTTAACTAAAAGTTGCTCTCAGTGGCTTTGTGAATAACTTTTAATATTTTACTCCTACATAAAATGTTTTAGCGTGACTTAGGAGTACTCCTAGCGGTAAGATAAGATGCTTTGTGAATACGGACCCTGGTGAAGGTGCCTTGCAATCGGGCATTTTAGCGTTATGGCGAGTCACCAGGTGTTAATGCTTATTTTTGTGTGTTTATTCTTTGTTTTGTGTGGTAAACCTGCTATAGCGTGAACATTCATTTGTAACTATGTATTGTTTTTATATGTGCAAAAAAAAAATCAAAATCTGAGTGAAACATCCGAAATGGCGTCCATTTATTGAAATTGTGCATTTTGTTATAGAATTTCACCAATTTCAACATGTATCACTGAATTATTACACAGTGTTGTTTAAAATACCTTAAACAAGATTATTTCTCATTTTGATTACTAAAGGATTGGCATTTATGGTATAGTGAGCTTTGTATGCGCATAATGCATGTGTTTTCATCACAACCATTCAAGCTTGAAGACAATCGATCTGCCAAAAAACTTGTAGTGTCCGTGACGTGTTCTAATCTCCATATAGAGCCAACAGCATTTATGCCAAGGGGTTATCTTTTCACATTGTGTCAAGCTAGATGATACCTTCTGGTCATAAATGTAGTTCAATCTTATACCATTCCTTATAGTAGGGAATAACCATCTGTCACAGACACTAAGGATACCTGCTGTCAGTTTAGTTCCCATGTCTATATACATCCAGTAATGTACCATGTGTATAAGAATGTTCTTGAACAGTGTTCTTTTTCATCGAATAGAGCACAACATGTTAGAAATCTAGTGAAACAAGATGATTAATTTATGGTAGTGTCCGTGACATACAATATACGCCCTGACAGGCATATGTTTAAATGTTGATTTCTGCAAAACTACACAAGATTTGCACCTGAAGTTTGGAGGTCAGTAACACAAATGTGTGTGCTTAGCATTAACAGTGTTCTCAGGTTTTTGGGGCAGAGAAATAATTTTCATGATAGTGACATGCCATAGGGCACCCTGATTGTGACCGACCCGTAACTCTTTACCCTCAACAGAAGAAATGATCATTTAAAACCTGCATTTTTTGTTTACTCTTATTGTCTTTGTCTCGTATTAAAATTAGTTGGACCATGTCAAACATTTAAATTTGACAAATTGGTAAAAAAATAGAAGAGATTGGGAAGGGGAGAAATCCTTTTTTCACAGCACTGTTATACCTGGCTGCCGCTCCCTGGCTTTCACTGAATGTAGGAACAGAGCAGTCTGTTGTTATTCCTGCTTGTGCTTATTGTGAAGATAATGACACTGGAGGTAAATAACATGATGTATGGCGTAAGGTTGATGGTTTGATTATTTCGGAGCAAGACATTTTATCGTTGTTAGATCGCACAGAGAAAGAAGCAGCGTCTTCAATTACCAATGGATTATTACTAATTGGAAAATGTGTCAATAAGGAAAATGCTTGACTACTAGCCAGGACTAATTCTTGCTAAAAAGGGATGTGTCTGTGCCCCCCCCAATTTCCAGTTCTGGTGCCGACCCTGGTGACATTGCGGGGACATGTTAAAGGGAAAAAGACAATGTAGGTATTCGTGATTCGCTCAACCCCAAAAAAATTTAATATGATGTCATAATATTGTATTTCAATTGCAAAAATTGCACCAAAAAAAATACACATTTCTGCCCAATTTCATGCCTATAGCACAGTCACTGCTATAAAAAAGCGATATTACTAAATCATGAAATAATATTAAAATGTAACACAATATTATACATTTAAAAAATAAACCTTGAAGGTAAGGCAACTTTATATAGCTCATTTCAAGTATATAGGCAATTCAAAGTGCTCTTTACATTGGAAAAGAATTTGTGAGAATGCACACTGGTAATAAATTATATGATCAGACATAAATGAAATGATATGAATAAAATAATAAGCTAAAATAATAATGGAACAGAAAACAATGAAACAGAAATAAAACATAAATGGGTAAATAAAACCCTGGATTAAAAAGAACAAGCCAAGAGAGAAATAAAATGCAGCATTGGGTCATTTGAGACAATGCATCTGTAAAAGTTTGGTCTTCAGACTAGTTTTAAAACGGATTGGGCATTATTTATTTCATTCATTCAAAGTCGTCCGGCTTGAAGTGGTCACTGCAGAGCAAGGACCTCTCAGTGGTGACAAAACCATCCCGTCTCACAGCAAGTTCCCACTGTCTCCTCAATTCACTGTCTCTGGGGAAACCTTGAAAATGTGACAAAAAAAGAGGCAAGAGATGTAAATAATATTCTACACTATAACAAAAAAGAGACTAGAATTTTTCCCCTTCAGATAAAGGTTAAATTCGAAAACACATTTAATTAAAGCTGCAAGCAGCGTTGAAAGGGCCCTCGCACCCCTCATGCATGTTGGGGGTGGTGGCGAGATCCTGACGGGTGCAGGTGTGCACTCACATCCATTGGACAGTGCGAGACTGTGTACCATGTGTTTTCCTGAGTGGAGTGCAAACACCATTTCTGATATCAATAGGTGGAGTACTTTTAAGTATGACACCTGTTCATGAAAAAAAGTTAATTTCAATTCAAAATCCTGACAAAAAGAACTCCTAATTACAAGTGTCATTGGAGTCACTTTATCGAGGTTCAAAGACACTGGTATTGATGAGCATCTTCTGCAAAGTGAACTCGAGACAGAGACTGCATCGGTTTGCCACCATCACGAGCAGGTTTTCTTGCAATGTTCCTTGGCTTGGATCAAAGGCAGAAATTATTTTCAGTCAAAGTTTTCTGAAAATCAAAATGAAAGCAGTTGAGGAAAGACCGCTTTCTGATTATCAGCTCAGTTGTTTAGGTCTGCAGTTCATAGTGGTAGGTATCAATGTAGTATGTGAACTGTATAAGGCCTAAATGTGGCTATACATGTACTTTCACTTTCACCGGGTACCTCATTTGTAAGAAACTTACCTTGCATTGTATGTCTTTCGATGACTGTCATCTGTAGACCTGCTGACTTTTCCAACAGTATAAGGGAGTGGATCAAGCGGAGGATTGGAAGTTGAAGCCATAATGTCTCTTGAGGCCGTGTGCTTTAATTAGTGGGTGCTGCCCCCAAATTAGAGCATCGGGTCGGGGTGCCATCTCATGAGTGACACAGTAAATACCTAAAATTTTCAGTAGAGATTGCAATGTCTTCTGAAATGTGCTGATTTTGTACATGAATGAAATGTATGTATGAAAAAGGTACAAACACACTGCATGAAAACCATAAAAAGTGCAACTTTTGGATACAATTTTAATAATGAAGCAATTGAGAGACCACTTTAAAACTTGTTTGTGGTGAAAGTACAGACAAAGAGCTTTCTAATAATATAGGTCCCTAAAAAATTGGAGAACACTCCCATTGAGAAAAAACGACCTGAAAATGGGTTACCCCCCAAGACAGGGGGTCATAATTGCCCCCACCACAGAACAACTGCAAAATATATACAAGATATCAATGTTCCAATGGACACCTGAGTATGTGCACTTACACTAAGAGACATAACATTTTGAGATTTCTCATTTTGTTCGGGTGAAAGGGCCACCTGAAATGTGCCAAATTTTGGGTTATGTCTGTTTTTGAACGACGACAGCATAGACATGAATGGGTTAATTTTGTTCCTTTTACTTGTAAATAGTTTACTGATAAAAGGTTGATAATTCCTGAAAAAAAAATGAAGTCCATATCTGTATTAGTTTTTGAGTTATGGCCCCATGAAAATGGCTATAATTCATTTTGCCGCATCTGAGGGTGCCACGCCCACTTTTTTGGACCCCCCCAGAAAATGAAAACCGCTGGGGGTATTGAGCTAAAACTTGGTATTTCTTCATTTGGCCCCAAGTACAACATTCTACCGAAATTTAAGGGAAATCCAAGACCATGACACTGGGAGCCCCGGTTGATTTCATATGGAATGACCCATATACGTTCCGAACCATGATTTCTGTGTACCGTTACGCCCCTAAAAGCTACATTTAGGTTATTGCTAGATTGAAGAATCGCTGAACTTGTTCCTGAAACCTAATTTTCTCAGTTTGTCCGTGTTGCACTTAAGGGGCCCCATTACTTTCACACGGGCATAAATTAGCTTTAAATGTAGCCAATTCATTCCTTATCCTCAACTTTTTTTTTTTGCATAATTTGCCAGGTTGTTCCAATAAAAATATTTGTGTCTAAGTTTTAATGTTGTCCTCGACCCCTAACAACAATGAATTCCGAAGGAAAGCAATTGCTCGACCGTTACGATCAGCCATTGTGGCTGCTGGTCTACGACCATTTCGACTTGCCTACTACTTAATATGCATGAGCGATTTTCATGAAAAGTCACGTCAGGTCAGTCATCAGATTCGACTGCTAGTAAATAAATTACATTTATGCATTAGAAATTCATTACTATAAATGTGTTTAGTTACAAATATGGGATGATTTCAAGTACATTAACGATCTGAAAGTGCCAGGAAACAGGGAAATCGGGCATTTTGCACCAGGCATCAAGTTTACTTGCATATCCAGCAAAAGTTTGGCCACATCTTCATCGGAAATATCTCCAAACCTGGCTTTAAAGGTTTGCCAGAGATCACTTTGGCCTTTTATATTTATCCTGGCCTTCAATCGATCTTCTTCCTGTCCTTTTCAAGCACTTATACGGGCTGAATCAGTAGGGTATTTCTATGGCCGCGTCATTTTGCTGTTGGACAACTTCTCTTCATTTCTGTGTCCAGCGTGCACGTCATTTTTGCATACTCATGAATACTTATGAGGTATTTCAAATGGTGCGGGGAGTTTTTTAGGGTCCCAAAAACTATTTTCACATTTAATATTCGGCGGGATTGCAAGCGTTCTCGAAGAAAACATTTATTTATTGTATCTCCCCGAAGATGATAGTCGGGAGATACTATGGTTTAGTTCTGGGGCGCCGCCTCCGCAGAGATTTTATGTTCCGGGCTCTGGAAGCCACAATTATTACAGGAATGTTTTCAAATTTTACACAGGCAAAGATATATATATGCCAATGCTCAAGACCGATTTTTGTCAATTTTGGACGTCCAATATGGCTGCCGGCGGCCATTTTGTCCAAAATTTTTCATGTTCTGGGCTCTGGAAGCCACAATTATTACAGAAATGTTTTCAAATTTTACACAGGTGAATATATATATATATATATATATCACAATGCTCAAGACCGATTTTCGTCAATTTTCGGACTTCCAATATGGCCGCCGGCGGCCATTTTGTTCGAAATTTGGGGATCGGGGAGATACGCGACTTGGTCCCTTTGGCGACTGAGTTATCTAGTTCCCGTTTGTTTTGGTCATATCTCTTAAATTATATTTTAAAAAAAAAAGAACAGATTGGTTACCTTTAAATGGACAGTGGGCTATATAAACTGAATCAAACTGCTCAATATACTGTAGAAGTTGCCGCATAGTTCTAAAAATCTGTTTACATTTTTTTGGTCAGAGGTCAGAGAAGATGGAGGCGAAGCAGCACAAGAGACATCAGAAGAAGCAGAGCGGGCCGCAGGCGGAGAGGAAGAAGAATCGCAAGCAGACGGCAGAGTCTGAGCAGGATGAGAGGAAGAGGAACCCCAAGGCGTTCGCTGTTCAGTCCGCCGTGCGCATGGCACGGACATTCCATCGGTGAGGTTTGAGTGCTCACGGCATTCTCGCACCTGCTCTCATATACGCTAGTGGTGCATGGGTGATGAGCTGAAAATTGGTGAAGCAGAGAGCTGGCCTTGAAACTAGGGCTGGGCAATATAGTTTTTGATACAGAGGCCGCGAGCGAGCGCTTTGCTGTCGGCTTTTTTCACTTAACGGAATATCATGATCGTGACTGGTGGTCAACCCACAAAAACTGGAAATTGGTTTAATCACTTTACTGCACTAAGCATGTGCTATTTGCAACACTTGCCTGCCCACAGGAAATTTATATATGGGCCCGGTCATGCAGTAACGGAGTTTCAAAATCGGTGTATTTTGTATCATAGCTTCAAAACTAAGTAAGATAATTACAATTTAAATGGCTTTGTGTAGGTCTTCCCTTGTACTTCAAACAACAAAATAGCTACTTTTGTCAATTTGATTTATTTTGGGTGAAAACGGCAAAAAACTGGTTGGTAACGGAGTTACAAATTAGCTATTTTGTTTTTTGAAGTACAAGGGAAGACCTACACAAAGCCATTTAAATTTAACTCTATCTTACTTAGTTTTGGAGCTACCACACATTACGGCGTGACCTGGCCTGTCTGCAAAATGGAATAAAAACATATTGCACAACAAATTAAAATTATGTGAAGCGGTTGGAGCGTATTCCTGAGGGGGAACAAGTTTTTCCTGGAAACGGTGGTCTTTGAATGTTAGCAATGCAGTCTCCATTCTTTTCCTTTTTTCTATCTGTGTCCAGAACTCAAGACCTGAAGGCAAAGAAACATCATATTCCTCTGGTGGACCGCTCACCCCTGGAGCCTCCACCAGTAGTGGTTGTTGTGGTAGGACCCCCACGGGTGGGGAAGAGCACCCTTATTCGCTGCCTGATCAAAAACTTCACAAGGCAGAAACTTGGTGACATCTGTGGTCCCATCACAGTTGTCTCAGGTTAGTGAGCCTCGCACCCACTCCCTGTGGGAAATGCTATTCAGCCACTGGGGTCATGTTTGAAATTTTGTTGCTGCAGATGTTTAGTTTATCATTGTGACATAAGCTTGGGCTTAACTACAGCTGGGCCATAAGTAACCATATTTAAAACCAACCCTTGATTTTCAGTTATTGTGTCAGGACATGTTTTGTCTGTTTCAGTATTAACATTGTTGTACCTTTTTTGTAAGGGATTAAGCTGCTTCTTGAGTTTCTATCAATTATACTAGCATTAAGTTTTCTCCAGCAGGAGTCAAGACTAGGTTAAAACCTAGTTAATGGCTGGACAATTTTTGGTCTTTGCAAAATTGTAGGCGAATACTGAGGTAATAGAAACTTTGAGCCAAATGAGTTTGAAAGGGATTGACCAATAGGGAAAGTACCCTCACTTGGCCGACCAATGGAGTAACTTCATCAATCACTAACTCACTCAGCCATGGACATTTGCAGATTTTGGGGAGGACCATGCCAGTCCAGCCATGTATTTTTTTTCAAACACTCCATATTCTTGTCAGTTCATGAGTTTTTCTTCTGAAAATCCTAACTGGAATGAACTTTTTTAAATTCCTGCTAAAATTAATGTTTTTTTTAATATATTTTATGGTGCTTGGGTCAAATAATTTGGCAAAAATAATTTGGTCAAATCATCTTCATCCAGACTGAACCTCGTCCTTTCATGTTTTGTAGGAAAAAAGCGGCGACTGACCTTCATTGAGTGTGGAAACGATATCAACATGATGATCGATTTGGCCAAAGTGGCCGATCTGGTGAGCTGCTTGCCTGTAAACCTGCTTCGACAAACTTATTCCTCTTTTGAGCTGATTCTTGCACTTGTGATGCATTGTATGAGGGAGGTCACTGCCTGCTAGAATGCTGAGAGGCAATTTGGTGCTTCCAAAATGAAGAACGCAACCCGTCGGGCTTATGTTGTGTCTTTATGGGCTCAAATTGTATCTGTGCAACAGATTTTTTTTCTTTTCCAATGCTCGATTACTTATTATTATCCCCCTGGCATATAATGCGGGGGGGGATATAGTCATGGGTGTGGTCATCTGTTTGTACGTCTGTCTATGAACATTTTGTTTCCGGAGCATAACTTGAAAACCGTTCAATATTTTTCCACGAAACTTGCTGTGCACATTAATCATGACCTGATGTGGTGCCTTTTGCTAATCCGAAGTTGATGACGTGGGGTCGGGGGGATCTGCCATCTCCTGATGCCTCTTATTCCTATCTTTCATTCATCCCTTTGTTCTCTCTCGTTCAGGTGCTGATGCTGATAGATGCCAGTTTTGGGTTCGAGATGGAGACCTTTGAGTTCCTGAACATCTGCCAGGTGCATGGCTTCCCTCGTATTATGGGCGTTCTCACGCACCTGGACTCCTTTAAAAACAACAAGGCACTACGCAAGACCAAGAAGCGCCTGAAGCACCGTTTCTGGACCGAGGTTTACCAGGTGAGATGGGAGGAATTTGGCTGCCCGGGTAACAGATTCTGCATGAGGGTCAGGTGTGATTGACCTGTTTAGGTGTAATTTGAGTTAATATGTCCATCAGACGTATAAGGACCCTTTGAACCCTTCCAGTATTTTACCTGATTTTGCATTACTTTGTCATCCACAATATATGAAGATTTTCAGAATGTGTCAAATGCTGGTGTTTCATGTGGAAGCACACTATCAACGCAACCCTACACTTATGCAATTACAAAGTTGCTCTCCTGAATCCCCCTGTGCATGCATTTTGCTTGCTGAAGGCTTAATTAATGTCAAAACACCCCAAAAAACAAGCAGGAAGAAAAGTGGGGTTTCACATGGGCACTGTTTTCTTCTCCCAGTCCGAAGGCATGCGTACCAGGCTAATTGAGGACTCTGAATTGCCCATCAGTATAGGTGTGTCTTCATCAGAAGTTTCAAATTGGCTAGCTATTTTGCGGTTTTGAAATTAGCCCGATGTCAAATTAGCTGGCTAGTTTGTGGTGAAGACGCAAATAGCCGGCTAATTTGATCGGGAAATTTTCGTGAAATAGCCTGCTATTTGTTTTGCGTCTTCATTTCTCAAGTGGAGGGCTTTCGGGCTAATGGAGACGCAAATTCGTGCTATCGGGCTAATTTCCCTAACCGCAAAATAGCTGGCTAGTTTAACTTTGTTCTGATGAAGACACACCTAGTAGGAGTGTGTGAATGAGTGATGTGTCCCCTCTGATGGTATGGTGAACTGCCCATAGTGCCTTCCTACCTCTCGCCCCTGGTGTGTCCGGGTCGTCCCCCGCTCCCTTCATATTCAAACCAGAAACTAGAGGGCACTCGGAAAGTGCATTGACCGCCGCAAAACCGGCATATCGCCTTGAGATGCAAGTTGAAATTCGATGTTTCGCCTGAAAGCGAACGGCAGATAACTTATGCAGCTCCCGACTGTCAACAAGGAAGCAGGCGAGCGATGAAGGATACCGCTTGAAATGTTCTTATGGATCACATGTCCGGATAATGCGACAGATCTTAACGAAAATTGAATCACTTTCTTTGTTGTCGCAATGTGTACCGACGCACAAAGTTTAGCCAAAATCCACGCGTTGCTTTTTCAGCTATCCCATTATCTAATTAAAGAACTAGCGAAGGATGTGGAGGTAAAATGAGTTTGCTGACATGCGGATCGGTACTCAACGAGATTGATTTGTGTTTTCATCGGGTAGAAAAGAGCTGCTTTTTTGTGCCCGTAATAGGAAGTTTTTGTGGCCTTTCTCTCTCTGCGCAGGGGGCGAAGCTGTTTTACCTGTCGGGCATGGTTCATGGAGAGTACCAGACCCAGGAGGTGCGCAATCTGGGCCGCTTCATATCCGTCATGAAGTTCCGTCCGCTAGTGTGGCAGACCTCACATCCCTACGTGCTGGCAGACCGGTGAGTTCGGGGAAACTGACCGATTAACCATCTCCGGCCATTAAAACCCACTCAAGAATTCAGCCAGTAGAGGACAAGGCTCCCTCGTGTCCGTTTTTCCTCAAAGATTTCACTGGGTCTGCTCTTGGGACATAGGCCAGGGTTTTCTGTTCATTATGTTTTCATAATTCTTTATGAAATTTTTGATGTGTACAAAGTTTAGTACCTGTTTGGGGTGCATTAATCTGCTTGTGGAAAGACCTGTAGTGCTTCTATTTCTTCTATTTTAGCTAATTTGTCACATTTAAATGTTTCAGATCATCTGACTAATTTTAATACATATAAG
Organism: Gymnothorax javanicus; assembly: GCA_029692085.1. Lineage (NCBI taxonomy): Eukaryota > Metazoa > Chordata > Actinopteri > Anguilliformes > Muraenidae > Gymnothorax > Gymnothorax javanicus. The sequence goes on from CM056200.1 coordinate 112,613,287, forward strand.
ACAGAGACAACATTGGTGAACACAAAATGCACCTTTTAAATCATCATCTCATTAATTGAAGGTGAAGAGTTATTCAAAACCTAGATCATCCATATGAAAAAATGATTGCACCTAAACCTAATAACTGGTTGTGCCACCCTTGGTAGCAGCCACTGCAATCAGTTGTTTACGGTAACTGGCAATTGGCCTTTTACATCGCTGTGGTAGCTTTATGCCTGCCATATAAGAAAAACAAGAGGACATTTGTATATTTTAATTCAATTCTGACATATGATTGATATTATTTGCCAAAACTGAATAACATTTTCGCTTTTTTTGGCCTATTCGCAGGTGAAAATAATTATTTTAGCCGTTTAGCTCCATTAACTCTTATTCATTGAGGACTACCTCATGAGCGCCCTCTAGGTGAATTGCAGCCAATTTTGGCTCCATGCCATTAGTACAAAGTGGATGGACTCCCTGTAGGAGGGCTCTGGTAAAGCCTTCTTTCTCCTCAGTATGGAAGACCTGACGGACCCTGAGGCCTTGAGGGTGGACCCAAAATGTGACCGCACAGTCTGCCTCTACGGGTACTTGCGTGGCACGCACCTGAAGAACAAGACCCAGGTCCATATTCCAGGTGAGACTGGAAGGTGCACGCTGTTCATGTTAGATTACTTGAGCATCATGGCCACTTTTTTGTCTATGGACCTGATAATGGGAGCACAGAAATGGTGTTCAGTTCCAACTGTAATTTGCCAGACCTGGTTGGTTCTAATGAATAGTTGTGCCACAAGATCTATTGCTGATGAAAGAGTACCGGTACTTTGTTATCCCCCTGGTATATAATGCGGGGATGTTATCATGAGTGCAGTTGTCTGTCCGTCTGTCTGTCTGCCTGTGAACATTTTGTTTCCGGAGCATAACTTGAAAGTCGTTCAATTTTTCTTAACAAAACCTTGCTGTGCACATTAATCACAACCTGAAGTGGTACCTTTTGCTAATCCAAAGTTGATTAATTTTGTATTTTTTCTGATTTCCATGGAAACATTTGCAACTTAGAATTTTAGGGGTTATGGTTTGTTTCTGGAGCAGGTGGCGTTTCACTCTTTCAATATGTGGGGCCGGGGGGATCTGCCATCTGCTGAAGGCTCTTGTTTGGTTTGGATGACAACCTACCGGGTGGTGGGTCTCCAAGAACTGGGTTGTTTACCTATGCTATGTATTATTTTTGGATTACAATTGATCTCTCTCGTAGGTGTCGGCGACTATGGTGTGTCGGACGTCAGCTTCCTGCCGGACCCGTGCCCCCTGCCAGAGACTGTAAAGAAGCGAGCTCTGAATGAGAAGGAGCGCCTTCTCTATGCGCCCATGGCTGGAGTGGGTGGAGTTGTGTACGACAAGGATGCCGTTTACATCGACCTGGGAGGTAGCCACGCCCAGCAACAACAGGTTATTTTTTATTTTATTTTATTTATCTATTTATTAAGAAAAAAAGGGACAGGGCATATTAATGAACATTTACATGCAAATAAGCCAGATTATAGCCACGGGCTAATTTCCATCTATAGTCCCTTGGCAGGTAGATGTTCCAGGGTGGGTAAAAATAAAATAAAGATATACGTACGTCTAAACAAATAAAAACATAAGAACAACACGGACCACAGAAAAAAAACAACAGGAAAATACAAAATACCAACACTGGAGAGCAGGGGGTAGTAACCAAGTAATCATCAGAGATCAAATATTGATTTATTGATTTTATATATATTGCGTAAGATCTCAGAATATAAAGTGGGTTGAATATGTATATTGCACAAGGTCCCAAAAATACATGTGTATTGCACAGGTCCCAAAAAACATAAAATGCATAGGATTAAGTGTATTATTGCACAAGGCCCCAAAAAAAATGTACATTGATGATGTATATTGCACAAGCTCCCAAATACACTGCCCGACCAAAAAAAAAGTCACTGTTTGGAAATTAATGAACAAATTCTATAATTGGATCATTATTGCGGTTATTAATAGGTTTCAGCTGGCAATAATCATTTTAACCCTGACTGATGAAGCGCGTCGCTACTCATTTCTTAAAAAATCATGTCGGAAGACACATCCCTTGATGGTGGAAAAGATGTTACAGTATTTCAGAACGGGCAAGGTATTGGCCTGTATTTAGCAAAGAAAACCATGAATGACAAAAACAAGTATGAGGGAATCATTTTCACAGACAAATTTGCCACCACAAAGTCCTGACCTTAAACACATTAAAAGTTATTGGGATGTGTTCAAGAAAGACCACCGAGTGGTTCAACCATTATGTCGAGAAGACAAGATCTCGGCCAAAAATTATGGCATTTCTGATCGAAAATAAATGTTCTGGCATTGCATATAGTTGTCAAACAATGACAAGACGAATATACACTGTAATCAAAGCTACAGGGGTTCCAACTAAATATTTGTGTGTGCGACTTTTTTTGTTTGGCTGGGCAGTGTATTTAGGTCAGAACTGAGCCACCGGTAAAGGTGCGCACAAGCTGGCACGGATGCCCATGCAAGAGCATCCGCAAACCCATCAAAGCCGTACAATACGCCGTGAAAAGGTTGGAATTTTTAGAGTGATATGTTTGTCATCTGAGACGATGGGTGTCGATGTGAGCTATCGCATTGAGCGTGTGGACACGTGCGAGTAAATGTCTGTGAAATCTGGAACATTCTCTCTCTCAGGAGGAGGTCCGGCCCACCACAGAACTAGTACAGTCCCTCATTGGGACTCATGCCACACTGGACGCCAAGATGGCCGCCAGCAAAGTGTCGCTGTTTACGGGGGCAGCTGCGCTGACTCAGGAGGAGCTGGAGCAGGCAGGGTGAGTCATCCTGGCTGTAAACACATTATATGCAATGAAAGGAGCACCGCTGAGCAGCAAGCAATGTGCACACAAAGTCTTAATTTGTTGATAAGTGCATTTTTAATTGTGCGGTAAGTGATATGCCGTAACACAAGCTTTTTATTACTATAACCGAATTCACTGGCGGTGAACGCTACCAAAGCTAGGATGCTAATTGAGTTACTGTCATGTTAACCTGACTTAATATTTTTTAATATCCTCTTCGTGATTATGAAAAAAACAATGCCATTAATTAAAATAATTTGATCTTTTTTGTTTGAGGTATGTTTCATGATGCCTGAATGTTAACTCATTCCCTACGGAATACTTTTATATAAAATTGTTGCGTTTGTACGGAATACTTTTCCCGAAAATTACACAATATAAAGTATTGAAGTACAGGTGGCCCATGACCGCTATTGTCAACTGATTTCGTGTTTTCATCGGACTGCGAATGGTCATCCACACCGCTGGCACCGGCTTACCGTAGGGAATGGTAGAACTCGCTGCGCCGTTGGCAGCGGCTTGCCATAGGGAATGAGTTAAGCTAATAATTAAAAATTGTTTTGTGTCATATCTGCAATTTGTTTATTTGCTATGAGGTATAAAAGTGGGTAAACATCCTCTGTATGGTGATTCCATAATTTTTCCAGGGATTATAAACCCAGACAGTGCAATGTCAGACCCCGGTGTAAAGCAGAAATCAATAATTTGACACAAAATATTGGTTTTAAATACTTCTATTGATTTAAAATAAAAAAGCGTGTTAGATATTATGATTGGACTGTGTCACGCCCATAGCATTGGTCTGTTCTCCATAGCTGCGGCCGGCTCTTCAGAAATAACAAACCGTAGAATGCTGCAGTTGACCAATCAGAATGGAGTATTCATGTATTCATCAAAGCCAAGTGAAAATCAGTGAAACCAACTGATATAGTGACTGGTTGGAATGTTAACCAGGCGTATGATCGGGCACCGCTGGTTTTGGGGGAGGGTTGTTCAGACTGCACTGTGATTGGTGGTTTCCACTGACTGTTATTGTCCTTCCTGTCACAGGGAACGCCCCCCTCAGGAGAGCCAGGTCTGGGACCCTGATAGCCAGAGGGTCAGGAGGAAGGCCGTATTCCCTAACGCCAAGGAGGAAGGGGAGAATGACAGCGAGGGAGAGAGCGAGGGAGACGAAGAGGAGGAGGACGAGGGAGGGAGCGATGCGGAGGGAGAGAGTGAGGAAGAGAGCAGCGGAGAGGATGATGAAGAAGGTGAAAAAGAGGCGAAAACATGGCAGGTGGAGGATGGTCAGGAAGATGACGCTCCTCCTGCCAAGAGGCAAAAGGGCGAACAGGCGGGGCGGGGCCCGGACACAGGTGAGGAGACCGGATCGAAGATGGAGCTACCGGCCTTCGCCGACAGCGATGACGACCTGGAGATGAGCGAAGAAGAGGAGAGTGACGTAGAGACTGATGGAGAGAGCGATGAAGATGAGGACGGAGAGGAAGGTGATAATGAAGCGGAAGTAAGGGGTCGTGGTGCTACGGACTCCGGGCATTGCTCTGAGGAAGAGGATGAGGAAGAGTCAGAGGACTCTGATGAGGAAGAAGAGGCCACCCCTCCTGAGGCTGCCCTCAGCAAGCTGAAGAGGTCAAAGGTCGCTGGCCGGCCGAAGCAGGAAGAGGAGGAGATAGATGGTGATCTGGTTGAGGAGTCCGTAGGTAGGCAATTCTTGCAGCCGTTTTATACAGCGTATGACATGTGTTGGCAGAGGCCTTAAGACAAGTGTTGGACAGCGCAGATTCTTTTATGCTTAAACAAGGTGTCGGACGACGATTGCGACACTAGCTGTCATCTCCATGGTCAATTGTTATTTCTTTATAACCAAAACCAACCAGTTGTTACATCCGTTAAGGAGGTTATGTTTTTGCTTCAGTTTGTTTATTTATTTATTTGTTTTTGTCTGTTGGCAACATATCTCAAAAACGATTGCATAGATTTTAGCAAAACTTTGCAGGATGTTAAATTAGCACAATTTTGAACAAGTTTTAAAAATTTTGGCATATCTAGGCCAAAGTACAGCTGAGATATAGGCCAAAGTTCAAATCCAGCTATGCTGGTGGAGGTACGGGCTCTCGCGAGTCCAGCTCTAGTTTTGCAAATGGCATTGTATTAACTTTCTATATCCTTGACATCCACCAAACTCTCAGTTCATCCAGCCAATGAAATGCACGACGACCAACAACAGTGTCTGTGACGTTGCATATATTCAGCAGGCTCAAGACATTATCGGACGACAATTTTTTTTTTTTTCTGTCTCTCTGACATAATTTTGGTCGTCAGACTGTCGACAGACTCAACTTTTACAAGTTGTATAAAGTGGCCTTTACAGCTAGCCTTGGCATTTCCAGTTTTTTTTTCAATTTTATTTTTTTGAATGAGGATATTTTGAGTGGATGTGTTCAATAAGCCTCAGTGTACTACACCACTTAAAGATGAGTAGAGTTGTGTCATTATTTTGTTAATTCAATCTTACCCAGACTGCTGTTTGTCATTATAACCACGTGATAACTGACTGTTATTAGGAGCCCTCCAGTGGAAGGAGGGACTGGCACAGAAGGCAGCAGAAGCGTTCCTACGGCAACAGAGCATGACCCCTAACCTGCGCAAACTGGTTTATGGCACAGGTGTGTGGGCTGTTTGTGGAATTGAGAAGATGGAGTATGGTGAGGGTTGCATGGATTTTGTACATTCGCTTGTGGACCAAGTCGTCCATATGGTGTATATTTGAGGTGTTTGTTACGGTGAAGATGCATCAAATGTAGTTGCATCCAGCAGGACATTACCTCCATTCATTTTCAATCCATTGTAAAATAATATTTAAAAAAAAAATTGGTTATTCCTGCCTTATGTTCACAGCAGTGTTCTATACCAGGGCTATTCAACATTATCCTGCAAAGGCCGGTGTGGGTGCAGGCTTTCATTCCAACCCAGCACTTACACCCTGATACTACTAATCAAGCTCTTTAGTAAAGACTCTTGGGGTTGATTAGTGGTGTCAGGTGTGTAAGTGCTGGGTTGGAATAAAAGCCTGCACCCACACCGGGCCTCGCAGGATAATGTTGAATGGCCCTGGTCTATACCTTTCGACTTGGCTTTCCTTGATTAAAACTGGCTTTCTCATTTAACTAGGTTGGTGCAGCACCTGCTGAGTTTATACATTTTGTGCTTGAATGCAATGCTTCTGGTGTAATTCCTGCCCAAATGCTACGCAGGTGCATTTATAAAGACCATGTGTAATGAAACTGCATGTGAGGCACAACAGGCCTCGTCCAGGGGTGCGTTTTCTGAAATCAAAGATGCTAACTTGCGTAGTTGGAAGCTGACTGTGAATGGACGAACTATGCAAGTTGCTAACTTGGTTAGCAACTATGCTTCTGAGAAACGCGCCCAAGATTAATACAGATATTTTTCTACATGGATAAAAAAAAATAAATAAAAATTTGTCCACACAACCTTGTTTCACTAAAATGAAGAAAAAAAAAAAAAACACTGTGATGTCAGTTTGTTTACTAAACAATATTTTGTTTTACTCAAAAGTGGGCATTCAAATGAATGGATAAGCTGAACATTTTGTTTTACAAGTCTTCATGGATAAGCAGAAAACTGAGTTTTCAAAAAATTCTCTCTTTAGAAGCTGTGTGAAAATCTGTCTTAGTGGCTTATAACCCCGTTTGTGTGGGGATGAGAGACCAAAACACTTATAAAAAGCTATGTTTTCACAAATACCTGCATCATTGTGGACGTTTGGTCTTCAGTCGCACAGGATGAAGGGGATGAGGACGAGGATGCGGAGGAGTTGGGAGGGCTGTTCAAAGTCAGTCGCCCAGAGAAGGGCAAAAGGGAGCGAGCGGATGCCCTGGACTGCTCACGCTTCGCCCCCGACGCCAGTCACGACTGGGACCTGGAGGAGGTGAGGAATTGTGGGGGGGGAGGGGGAGGGTATTGTTTGGGTCTGCTCACGGGATGCTGTGGACAAATGCACACAGTACCTATTTTCAGCTGAAGTGACAGTGCAGTCTGTCTGTATTTGATGTGAACACTGACGTTATAAAGAGGGCTGCAGTTACTGCATAGTTCACACAATATAAATGTAATTGATGGTTTCTGTTTTCGCCCCATTCACATTGTCTTCAAGTCCAATGTGATAGAGTAATACTTATGGACTCCTTTTAATGTTGGCAAAGATTGTAGAGTAAAGATACTGATCGTGTGACTAATTTATTTATTTATGTCTTAACTCCTTGAAGGTGCAATATGCAAGTTTGTTTATTTTCTGCGCGATTATATTTTTGTCTCAATTCACCAACATCCCTCCACGATCCGCTAGCTGCCTGCCCCTAAATTCACTGTAAAAAAAACCATGGCTCTGGAGACCGCACAGGCGTCACAAACTGCAAATAAACACAAGGGGCACAGGCTGTGCCCCATTACATAACAAACCATCCCGGCCAATCATCGACAAGAGTTGACAGTTATGGAAGCATGGGAGGGAGGGAACTATGGGAGGGAGGGGCGAGCAATTCTGTTTTGTTTGAGTTTGAATGTCAACAGAAGTGAAAGGAAACAAACTTGCATAGTGCACCTATAACTTAAGTGAAAAGTTGAAGTTTTTCCCTTAAGTAGGTTCAGAGTCAGGAAATGCATTTTTTTATATTGTAGGGCAATGTCTCAAATATTCTGTGTCCGCTGGTTGCAGCACTTCACTGAAGGTACAGTGAGAGAAATATTCAAATCCAGGACCCCATTTTTTTATGGCCATGGCGTTACTTCAAATGGAAAATATCTAGATGTTGTCCATCATTTTATACGTATACATTTCCCTGAAATTCAGCAGGACACATTTGATATCATTGTAAACCTTGTGATCTCTACTAGAATTTAAAATTGAATAAATAAATAAATAATAGAAGTTATGGGCTTAAGATGCTGAGAAGAAGTTGGCTATAGTTTGAATAATACAATATTAGTGTCGACCGAACGGTTTGGTTGTAGTGTGTGCCCTTACATGACCTCAGAAAGGAAGCAGTGTGTTGTGTGTGTGCGCAGATGATGGCCTCCATCAGGGACTGCTTTGTGACTGGAGCTTGGGAGGGAGATAAAGACGCTGCCACACTTCTGAAGGAGGACGGTGAGGTCAACTCTTCTCTCCGCAACGACCTCAACTCCCTCTCACAATCTGTACCATTTCCTGTGTCTTTGGCTACATAGGCCCGTGATCGCGTCATCGCGGCCTCGTCTTCATTCTTGCTGGATTGCGCAACACATTGGTGATCGTCTTGGCGGCCTGTTTCTGCTGTGGCCTGAAGGGGGTGCCCCAGCCCAGGAAATGAAACGTTAATCGCTATCGTGGCTGGTTCTGTGATGGAGTGGAAGACTGTCTGGGTTGGAGTCACTTGGAATGCGCAAGAATATCGTTAGCTTCATAGCATAATTGCCCAAGTCATATTTTTGCCAAATTGGGATATCAGCTGCCTGTTCTTTCGTGTTTTTTTCCCCAAAACCTTAAAAAAATAAATAAAATCCATTGCCTTAAATAAAAAAAATTTAAAAACCGTATAAAATGAGATCGGCAATAATGCTATGAGGCTAATGATGATGCGGTTAAAATGACATGCTCACGGGTATATATAGCCTAGGACAGGTAGTCTTTCATGTAGTGACTGCCTTGAGATTCAGTTTTGATAAAGATGTGATTCAAACGGGATTCCATTAGTTCTACAGCACTGAGGTCTACTGCTGTCACGAGGAACGAACATTCCATCGTCCTCTCTCCTGACCACACTTAACTGTGTCCATTTCTCTCAGAGCTACATCCTGTGCATTTCATTGGCTGTTTGTTGGTCTTGTAGAGGAGCTGTATGGAGACTTTGAGGATTTGGAGACGGGAGAGGTGCACAAGGGGAATTCTGGGAAGGCAGATGAGTCCAATGAGGTATTCCATTTTTATTCCAGGTTGTCTTTAATACATCTCTCCATGCTGTTGTAACTTGGTCGAAAGCCCAGGACCTCAGCAGTTCAGCAGGGCTGTGAGAGTTTGTTTCGCTGGGCACCTAGCTTAGCCATTTACGAGAACTTTCCTGTTTGTGTGCGATGAACAGGCGGGGAGCGAGGAGGACGAGGAGGAGCAGGAGCCGTTAACGAAGGCCGACGAAGAGGAGGACCAGAAGAAGAAGCGTCTCGAGAAGAAGAGGCGGTTAAAGGAGCGCTTTAATGCAGAGTACGACGACGGAGACGCCACCTATTTCGATGACCTTAAGGAGGAGATGCAGAAGCAGGCTGAGGTTAGAGGTCATATGATGTCACCTTGGTGCTCATGATTCCGCAGCTGGAAACAGAATACCATTCATATTTGTTTGACTTTGAATTATAGTAAGGCCTAGAGTAACACCAATATTGTTGTCCATGCGAAAAACTGAAATACAGTTCCTAAAAACTGATACTACCTTAATATACACCATATCTCACTATATTTTGTATAATAAGTCAATTTAATCAACTTTTTTTTTCTGGAATTGAGCATAAAAATAGTGAGGGACTGATTTGTTGACACCCTGGATTAAAAATTAAGAATAAAGCCAGTGTAGCATAACATTTTGCATGTTAAAACATGTTTGGTCTTAAATATGGTATAACTAAATCCTTTAATTTAAATTCATTAGTTTTAATGTTTCAGTGTTCATTTGGTAGTCATTGGTATCAAAATTATTGCAAAATTATTGGGGTCGCATGCTGGAAATAACTCTGGCAACCAAGCCTCAGCATCTGTGCTCTGGCAGCCATATTTCTTGCCAGGGCTCGAGGTTATAAAAGTTTTTAGGGTATGACTGTGTGCTCAACTCAGCTTTCATACTCAGCTCCAGACTCAGGCTTACATTCCCAAGGTTATAACACTTTTTGAGTTCATTTTACTCCGCTTGAGCATGAAACGTTAGCATTGTCCGGAGCTTGCTTAGACCCCAACTCAGGCAGTTTTCATCATGAGCAGTGGACAGAGCAGATCCATGGGCCCTTGTGAAGCCTCTCTGGGGACTGGTTGCATGCTGGGAGATGTAGTTTATGGTGTTACTTGTGTTTAGTTTGGTGTTTTGCAGCATGGTCACAATAACTTGCTGTTAAAACAAGACTAGGTGCAACCTAGTATATGGCTGGGCCGCCAAGTGCTGTATGAGAATGTGGGCCCAAGAAAAGGGTGCTAAATGAGGCAAAGCTCACGCAATTATATCAAGTGCAAGTTTAGTAATGAGCTGAAGCTGATAAATTATTTAGAAAGTGGGTGGGGGAGAGTGTGAACATGAGAGTGTGAGAGTGTGAGAGTGAGGGAGTGGGAGAGAGTGAGAGTGTGTGAGGGAGTGGGAGGTGGGGGGTGGTCTTGAGTAAGGAAAACTTATCAAAAGCAAGTTATACATTTGAATAGACAAAGAGGTAGAGTAAGGGTAGTAGTTATTGATTTTGTAAATGTGAATTTGAGAGAGACAGCAGCAGCTGATGTAGACAGCAGTTAAAGTATATATGTATGTGCATGAATCGTAATGAAGCAATAAAGTTATCGTTGCAGTTGTGCTAACCGAGGACGTGACGTCACTTTTGTGAACACATGGCAGTTCCTATGTAGTGAGGGTGTAAGAATGAACTTCAAAGTGTCCTTTTTTTCCCTATGTTTTGTCTTTGGGCATGTTATGGGCAAAAAATTCACAGTTTCGAGTTAAACCGCTTAATAAATATGTTCCAGTGAAGGAGTTGCCATGTGTTTACATAAAGCATTATTCGATATTGGTGATGGTTGAATATAGTTAACTATGTGACAAAAAAATTGAAGTGCAATTAATTTTAATGAATTTATGACCAATTGAAAGCTCTCGAGAAGGCCTTGTAGTTGACACCAAGATCATGAGAATTTGCCGAGAAATAAGAAAGTTATGGAATTTTATAGTGAAATTGAAGCAAAAGATGAATGAATTGGTCAAACCGTTCTTGAGATATCGCGTTCACAACAAACGGGACGTGACGGATGGACAGAGCTGAATACTATGTCCCCCGCTCCGCTCGCTACCGCAGCGGCAGGGGACAAAAACACATTCCGACCATTATTATGATTCTTCAAAGCTAGATTGGTACGATGTGTTACATTCCTCTATCTATATGGAATCTTGCAGCCGGTACCAGAGAAAACAAGCATGGAGGACTGAAACAAACCGAACCAATCTAGCATGAAAGAAGATTATCCTAATAATGGTCGGATTGTGCTCGTAATGCAACAAAATCGAATGGAAATTTTAAAAGACCGGGATGCTAGCTAGGGCAAGCGCAGCATATGCATCCGCTATAGTAATATTTAATCCATCTTTTGCTGTTCATTAGAAGAAAATATGCATTAATTTTTGTAATATGGCGACCAATATCGCCAAGAAACATTCATTGGCGTCAAAAATTGGACATTGTGAACACTCTATATGTACAAAAATGTGATTTACTTGAACGGTACACTTGCCTGATTATTGCAGTCTCTTGCTAGACTGGATTCAAATAGTGGTCGAGAAGTAGCTACCTGAAACACGGGGTGTCGAATCCACATTGGCGCGATCTTTTAAACTTTATATTTTCTTAAATTTATTGTTTTCATTGGTGTTGGTTAAAGTCGCTCTCATGGATACAATCAAAGCAGCCACCACAACTGCTTCCGTTCAAGCGAACCAACTCACGAACGTGCAAGGGAATAAGTTAATTTGGAAACCAGTCGGGGCATCGTACCGGTATTCTTGAAAATACTGAATTATAATGGTGCCGGCGCCACTTCCACCGTGTACGTAAATAGTCCAGCTATAGTCTTAGTAACAGTAGGCTATTTATCAATTTATCAATCGTTGAAGTTCTTCCCTGCCGGCCGACCAATCGCTGAACTTCTTCCCCGCCGGCCAGCCAATCCTTGAACTTGATCACTCAGTCAGTCAATAGGGACTTTAAGCAACGGCGGATTTTGAGACAGCTACGGCACCCGGAAATACATCTGCGCTCCGCTGATCGAGACTTAAGTCGGTGTACCGGCGTTGCCTTGCCGTAGCAGGCTGATCTACTACGGGGGAAGAGCCAATCTCACGTAGTCGCGACAACGCGTGGTTCATGTGATTGCATTAAATGGTTTTCATTGGATTTCTGAGATGAGGTGTTCTACAATTGATAGTGACACACTATACATTACATGTTTCAGCGAACCATTCCTGAAAATTATGGTACGTCTATGAAGCCGATTGAGAAAATTCAAAGACGAGGCTAATGTGGGGAATGTGAACTATAACATCAGTATAAGTGCACAATTTCAACCGCGCATCCAGGACACCAAAACACGCTGAAAAATACCGCGATTTTCAAAGAGCACTGCACTGCAATCAACCCGAATTTTAGGTATCTGACGTAAACAGACGGCCAGCCTGGCGCCTATTGTCACGTACCTATACTGTGTATATTTCACTGTATAAAAGCATAGTGAACTATCTTCTGCTGTAGGCTATATTCTCCCGTAATCCTTGCATTGCATACGGTATACAATTTCTCTGTATACCCTATACATATCTATATTTACTCCAATGTACATTAGTGTCTTTATACTCCCGTGCATATAGCACACATATGCTATATATAGGCCTATATGCACACGCCCATGCACTTTACCATTCCTTCACACTCTGATTAGGTGTGCGCTTAAATCAGCTGACTGCAACTGATTTCTCACGGATCGATGTGCATATATTGATGGAAAATCTAAACTGCCACGGAAATGTCGTTTCATCAGAAGACGTTTTGAGCCATTGCTGTGCGCTGCTGTCCGTTAAAAAAAAAATCTTGTACGTCATTCATCTGTCCAAAGGCGTTCTGGTCCGCTGTAGACACTCAGCCACTCTGCTGTTCTTATACGTAACCACAGCTGTCAGAAGGTTGTGATGTCGCCTGTACCGTTGTGAAAAGTCAGCCCGTTGCTTAAGGTCCCTACCATGGCTTTGAGGCTACGGCACCAGCGTCAGGAGAGATTTATTTCCAGGCGCCGTAGCCGTCGCAAAATCCGCCTTTGCTTTAAGTCCCTACTCGCGCTCAGGCGGCGGCATTCGCGTTTATAGTGGCTTGGCCGCTGCCTGCTGCTCGCGGCCCAGCCCCAAAAAAATTGACTGCTGTCAAACTGGAAAACGACACCACATGCTTTACACCGAAATTACATTTACTCGCTGTAAAGTTCTGAAATGCTGCTCTCGCTGGCGTAAATTTACTGTTGCTGAGTGCACATGCAAGAGGCGCAGGCTTAACACTGAGACGTGCTCAGCGAAGGTGGATCTCGAAACGTTTTATAACTTCAGATGGTGTGTAAATCTCCGCGGAGAACAGTCTCGAAGATCTGAGGTCGGCTCTGAGCTGAGACTGAGTGAAGTTTGAAAAGCTCCGCTTTAACTTTTTTTTTTTTTTAGCTCAGGCCCAGAATTTTCTGGAATTTAGTGGAATTCTTTGTGAAATTGATTTTAACCATTGACCCTGGGTCACTGCTCTCTAAACATTTCCAAAACACGAATGGGCAATATTTGACTGTTGATTTTAGGGAGTTCTCCTCATTACGAATTCTTCTTGTCCCACCAAAAATGCTGATGGTGTATAGCCGTTAGCCCAAAATGTAAAATTGTGGTAGAATTTTTTTTTAAATACAAACTTGCTGAAATATCTTTAAACTTTGCCGTGATGTTGTTTCTTTGTCATTATGCGCTATTGTGACTAGATTAATGGTCAGAAAAGTACATGTGCTCCATTTGAAATTGAATCTGTCATGCAATTAAAGAGTCCAAAAAGTGAAGCGGTCTGAATACTTACCAATGTTATTGTTTACTCTGTTCTCCATTGAACTCAACAAATGGATGATCATTGGTTTATTCTTGATAAAGATACATAAATATACAACCCCAATTCCGAAATAGTTGGGACGAAGTGTAAATTGTGAATAAAGTCAAAATGCAATGACTTTAAGATCGCATGAGCCAATGTTATTTTCAATAGAACATAGATAACATTTCAGATGTTGAAATTGAGACATTTTACATTTTTATCCACAAAATGAGCTTATTTCAAAATTTCTGGCTGCAACAGGTCTCAAAAAAGTTGGGACACAGGCAGAAAAGGGCTGAAAAAGCAGTTAATATATAAGAGAATCAGCTGAAGTAATTAAGTTAACTGGCATCAGGTGTGTAACATGACTGGCTATAAAAGGGATGTCTTAGAGAGGCTGAGTCTCTCAGAAGTAAAGATGGCCAGAGGCTCTCCAACCTGTGAAGGCTTGCGTAAAAACATTGTGGAATACTTTAAAAACAATGTTCCTCAATGTCAAATTGCAAAGGCTTTGAAGGTCTCATCATCGACAGTGCATAACATCATCAAAAGATTCAGAGAAACTGGAAAAATCTCTGTGCGTAAGGGACAAGGCCGAAGACCTTTACTGGATGCCTGTGATCTTCGGGCCCTCAGACGCCACTGCATCACTCACCGGCATGATTCTGTCATTGACATTACTAAATGGGCCCAGGAATACTTCAAGAAACCACTGTCTATAAACACAGTCTGCCGTGCCATCCACAGATGCCACCTAAAACTCTCTCATGAAAAAAGGAAGCCATTGTTGAGCTTGATCCAGAAGCGCCGCCGTGTTCTGTGGGCCAAGGGTCATTTAAAATGGACTGTAGTGAAGTGGCAAAGTGTCCTGTGGTCAGACGAGTCCAAATTTGACATTCTTGGTGGAAATCATGGGCGTCGTGTCCTCCAGGCTAAAGAGGAGAAAGACCACCCCTCCTGTTATCAGCGTTCAGTTCAAAAGCCAGCATCTCTGATGGCATGGGGATGCATTAGTGCATATGGTGTGGGACACTTGCATGTTTTAAAAAGCACCATAAATGCTGAAAGGTATATAAAGGTTTTAGAGCAACATATGCTCCCCTCCAGATAACATCTATTCCAGGGAAGGCCTTGTGTATTTCAGCAGGACAATGCAAAACCACATACTGCAGCTATTACAACAGCATGGCTTCGTAGTAGAAGAGTCCGTGTGCTGAGCTGGCCTGCCTGCTGTCCTGATCTTTCACCAATTGAGAACATTTGGCGCATAATTTAACGAAAAGTCCGTCAAAGGAGACCCAAAACTCTCCAGCAGCTGGATGCCTGTGTTAAACAAGAGTGGGATCAAATTCCAATGGCTCAACTCAAGAAACTTCTCTCCTCAATGCCCAGATGCCTCCACTCTGGGTTAAAAAGAAGAGGGGATGCCACACCATGGTAAACAGGCCCCTGTCCCATCTTTTTGAGACCTGTAGCAGCCATCAAATTTGAAATGAGGTCATTTTGTGGATAAAATTGTAAAATTTCTTAGTTTCAACCTTTGCTATGTTATCTCTGTTCTATTGTGAATACAATACTGGCTGGTGTGATTTGAAAGTCATTGCATTTTGATTTTATTCACAATTTACACTTTGTCCCAGTTATTTCGGAATTGGGGTCGTAATATTATATCATATTTATATATTTATAATATACATAAATGTAAAGCCTTGTTTCTTCATTCTGCACCTGACTTTTTGTAGTGACACACAATCCATGCTTTATATATTGAACTAGAAAAGCACTCAGAGAGCGCAGACCTCCGCCAGGTGGCAGCAAAACCCAAAAGCACGGCGATTGGAACTCCGGCCCATTGGAAAGACTTGAAATCTTGAACTTTGGCGTATATCTCAGCTGTACTTTGGCCTTGATATGCCAAAATTTAATCACCTGTTCCTTGTCCTAATACCCACCTTCTCTGAAAATTTCATCAAAATCCGTGCATTACTTTTTGAGTTATCTTGCGTACTAACAAACAGACAGACAAACAAACAAACGCCGGCGATCACATAACCTCCTGCCAACTTCGCTTGGTGGAGGTAAATATCTGTTCACTTTGACATTCTAGTAATGAGTTCAGGTATGTCTTTGGGAATCAGTTTGCATTTTTTACATGAAAATTAATGAGCATATGATGATAGGCGATTAATGTGCGGTGTTTGCATCTTTCTGACTGCGTTACTGAATTTGTCCCTTAGCTGAACCGGGCGGAGTTCGAGGACATGGACGATGAAACGCGGGTTCAGTACGAAGGATTTCGGCCTGGGATGTACGTGCGTCTGGAGATCCCCGCTCTACCGTGCGAGTTTGTCACCAACTTTGACCCCCACTATCCCATCATCCTCGGCGCCCTGGGGTCCAGTGAGGGCAATGTAGGGTACTTGCAGGTGAGCGACTATTATAGATATGTCCAGCTCCGAGCTCCATAAGCAAACTGAGGAAGGTGACCAATCCCCAGCCTGGAGATCAAACCTCCTGTGGGTTTAACTTCCCAAATGTTACAAAGTGCTCCTCATTCAACAGGCCAATATTGTGCTGATTTGATCATGGGTAGACTCAGTTCTGCCAGTTTTGGGAGTAAATGAAAACCGATGAAATAGTTGATCTCTAGGAGTTGCGTTGGTTGCCACCACTCAGGGTTGTGAATAACTTGGACATATCAACAGTATAATGGTTTTGACAGATGTATAAAATCAAACTTTGGGGGGGGAAATTCTGCCCTGTATTTCCTTCCAAACGCTTTGATTCGCGAATCGGCATAATTCTCCTGCCAGAAGGTAGAGCTACTGAGTGAAAGCTGGGGGCTGTCATGGGAGGGTCATGGGTGGAAGACATGCTGAACAAAGAGATTTCAATCACTCCACTCTCCTGCTGTAGGTGCTAGACTGATGCAGCGACTATTTTGAAAATATAGCTAATAAAAGAGCACTCAGAGAGCGCAGCACCTCCGCCCAGGGCCCTTACCCTAACCCGGATCACTCCCAGAATCTAATCAATTAGTCGTTTTGTCATTTCTGACCTTCTCTGCTGGACTCGCGAGAGCCCGTATCTCCATCAGCATAGCTGGATTTGTACTTTGGCGTATATCTCAGCTGTACTTTGGCCTAGATACGCCTAAATAGAATCACTTGTTCCTCTTGTGCCACTTAAACATCCTGCAACGTTTGGTTAAAATCTATGCAACTGTTTTTGAGATATCCAGCTAACAAACAGACAGACGACTAACGGAGCAAAGTGACATGGTTGTCGATTTCGACAACCAACAAACCAACCAACGCCGGCAAAAACATACACCTCCTTGGCGGAGGTGAATTAAGTATTGAATGTACTCCAATAACTTATGGAAGAAGTCATTAACCGGCGCCTCTGGCCTTTGGGCGGTACAGCTTTGCT
This sequence comes from Gymnothorax javanicus, assembly GCA_029692085.1. Lineage (NCBI taxonomy): Eukaryota > Metazoa > Chordata > Actinopteri > Anguilliformes > Muraenidae > Gymnothorax > Gymnothorax javanicus. The sequence continues at coordinate 112,630,494 of CM056200.1, forward strand.
ATTGTAGCAGTGAAGTTCTTTTTACCCCAAGGTCCTTATGGGCTGATTGTATTGTTATACCCTGTGGCGTCTGCATGGTCAGCGGCTCCATAATTTGTCCGGGCCTTATCTCCAAAAGTGCTGGCCACAGGAGCTTCAAATTTGATATGCGGGTCCTTTGTGAGGGATAGGTGTGCAAGGTACGGGTCATTTGTGGATATGACCTTTGACCTTGGCACAGTGACCTTGAATTAAAAAAATTTGCCTGGGCCACATTTCTGAAAGTGTTTACCACAGCGGCTTCAAATTTAGTATGCAGATTCCTTGTGAGGGTTATGTGCGCAAGGTAAGGATCATTAGTGGATTTGACCTTTGACCTTGGCACAGTGACCTGTGCCTTGGCATAAGTGTATGCGCCTATTTATTAAGAATTAGTTAAGGGCTGTGATGTTCTCTCGGCGCTCAGCATCGGCTTGTTAAGGTTGTTGTCGTCTCCCTCTCCCTCTTAACATTTCCTCCTCTCGTTCCTTACCTTCTTATTCTCTCCGGTCCATTCCGTGCCTCAGATGAGGTTGAAGAAGCATCGCTGGCACCAGCGCATCCTGAAAACGCGTGACCCACTCATCCTGTCTCTTGGCTGGCGTCGCTTCCAGACCATTCCGCTGTACTACATCGAGGACCACAACGGGCGGCATCGCCTTCTCAAATACACCCCCCAGCACATGCACTGCGGCGCCAGCATATGGGGTGAGTGATGCGTACGCTGACTTTCTGAACCCATTGCCCACTAATCCCATGGAAGCAAGCCCGTATTTTTGTACCTCAGCCAGGAAGTCATATTTTCGGCAGCCTTTGTTTGTTAATTTGTTCATCAGTTAACAGCGTTGTCTCAAAAAGTTATATATGTCAATGAAAGTTTGAGTGTTGGTAGATATTTGTCCCATGAATAACAAAAGGTCGCAAGTGATATTCCCAATGAAACCTGTTTTTCAGGAATGTCACTTGCGACCTTTTGTTATTCATGGAACATACTGTGCTAAGGAGGAAGTGATTAAATTTCGATCCGACTCATATTCGTGATCCAGGATCCAAAATAATTTATGTGCGTGTAAAGATGGCGCTGTTGAGACTCGTTTAATACTCAGGTTCAGTGATTATGTGACGGCGGAGGTTATGCGCACTGAGTGCCCTCCAGTTTAACACTGTTCTGTTTCTGTGTTTCGTCCTGACCCCTTACTGCTGTGTTTTTCCAGGACCAATTACTCCCCAAGGGACTGGATTTCTGGCTGTGCAGTCTGTGGCAGGTGTGCAGGTACGATTCAGTTACAGGAATCCTGTGGTGTGTAACTGGCGTGTACAGTTACGGTAAAGCTGAAATTCAGTATTCACAGGTGCAGTTAGCCTGAGGTGAGCGCACATGCAGTAATGCAGTGTGACCACATGCAGTAAGGCGGGCTCACATGCAGTCAGTGGCGTATGTGATCACATACAGTAAGCCTGCGACGATCACTTGGACATTTCCAGTAATTATGAGATGTGCACAGGACAGTAAATCTGAGGCATGCTTTGCAGCTGCAGTCCAAGTGTGTGCTCAGGTTCAGAAGCTTATAAGTTGAATTCTGTTTTGTGGTCATGCAGTGTTGTCGCGATCTCTGGCAGTATTGCCAGTGTTGTCTCTTTAACATGACATGACATAACATAACATGAGTGGCGAGAACAGGCCTTTCAGCCTAACTAGGCTCACCTGTTTTTTTTTTCTCTGTTTGTCGGTTCATGCTGTGGAAACGGGATTACACAGCGTCATGCTCCATTATAAATATATAGTTTATCATCCATTTAATCTGAAAAACGTGATGCGGGCGGGCGGATTTTTTTTTTTAAAGTGAATATATTTTTATGCAGTTTACTTATGTGTTTGTGTCATGTTTTTCTGGGTTTCTAGACTTGTTTATTTTCTGTTACTCGACTGAGAACACTGCAGAAGAGGAACATTACCCTTTCAAGTAAACGTCTTATGTGCCCGTCTACGAGCACATTAACGCTACTCGCTATGAGCATCAGTCCAACTGCCCTTTCTTTGATACTGAAAGTACTTTAAAAAAAATTGATGCAGCCACAAATTCACGTGCCGTGGGGATGATAAACTGATATTTTGGGGGGGGGGCTGATCTGCTTTGCTCAGACAGTGTATGGGAGGTGAGGGTGGCCGTTGGTAATGTCTGCTGTGTTTCCCAGTCAAGCTTCCGGATCGCAGCCACAGGTGTGGTGCTGGACCTGGACAAATCGGTGACCATCGTAAAGAAGCTGAAGCTCATCGGATATCCATATAAAATCTACAAGAACACAGCTTTCATCAAGGTAGCCTTCCCACTTCTGAGGTCACTGTGATACTTAGTCCTCTGCTAAGAGCCGTGCTCTTGTGGAAGGGTGAAGATATGGGCTCAGCTTAATGACACAGCGCTGATGCTTCTATTGTATTGGTGTAGGCACTAAACTCTACTCATTAGGAACACAAATGCTACCATACTGAGCAATGTTCTGCATTTTAATGATGAAATTCCAGTGTGACCCGAATACAAGAAAAGCCTAAACACAGCTGTATGCTTTGTGAAATGTTAAATGTGTAAAAGACACTGTGGGTCAAGCGCCCTCCATGGAGATTTGTTTCCTGGAGAGAGGTGACAATTTCTCCTTTCCGGTTCCATGGATTCCTGTTGGAGCTGCTCAGTGGCCAAAGATGCCCATTCATTGACAATGCCATGTTTGTCCAAGGCTGTGGGTTTATAACTTTGTCCCTAGTGGGCTACCGTCCTTTGGATTTTTGTCTACCCCAAATTCAGCTCACCTGATTTGGCTAATTAGCAGCTCATGAAGATCTGTAGCTGGGAATTTGGTGTTCTTTACTTTGGTTGGAGTTAAAACCCTCAAGCTGGTACCTCTCCGGGAACAGGGGTGGAGACCCCTGGTCTAAGGGGCTTTTTGGCGATGGAGTATGTACATGTACACTGGGTACTTAAACAGTAAGGATTGAATCGGCATGAAAACATTCTCATCCTCTGTGTGCTCATTGTAGAGGAAAAATAGTTCCCTGGTGAGAAATTTGTTCTGTGCATTTTTTTTAAGCTAGAAGTGCTGACCATAATAGTATGTATTCACCAGGGTGAAGTCATAGTTTTGTGAGGACGTTAAAATGTACTTTATTGGACCATAGGCTCAATAAATCCTAATTACTCCTGTTAACACTGGAGTTTGTGGTGGCACGCAAAGCATTCTAACAATGCTGGTGCCTTTTGGTGGCAGTGCTGCTGTGTCATAACATTTAGAAAACATTCCATTAACAAGGTGAGAACCTTTTTTTTAAGTCCAGTTCCTACTTCAAGTCTGATCTGTTTATCTGCAGTTTTGGAAAATGGTAATGAAGTTAAATCTGCTTGGCAGATGCGAAGAATGCTGTAGTTCTGCTTGTGTGCCTGCACACGTATAGCACCAAGGGACGGTGCTTCTCAAAAATCGCTGGGCTTGCATAAATGAGTAGGGGTGCGTGGGATTGTTCTCGATACCTCCTTACCTCCCTTCTCTGCACTTGTAGGGAATGTTCAACTCTGTGTTGGAGGTGGCGAAATTCGAAGGGGCGTCCATACGGACTGTGAGCGGGGTCAGGGGTCACATTAAGAAGGCGCTGCGGACTCCTGAGGGAGCCTACCGCGCCACCTTTGAGGACCGGCTGCTGATGAGTGGTAAGAAGTGCGCAATTTACGATCTCTCCGATTCGGAAAAGAAGGATTTTCAAATTCCCAGGACTTCATTCTGTCATGCCAAGTATTTTTGTAATGAATAAGGAGGCTTCTTTACAAGTCTCCAGCTCACGTCCTGTTATCTTCCTGTACCAAGTACACAGCATCACCAACCCTCCCTGCCAGTATCTTTATTGAGGACAGTAGTTCAGGTTGTATTTTTAAATCCAGACTGCCCACAAGAAAAATGCATGATAACATTTTTTTTGGAGCACAGACTGGGAAATCTTTTGGAATGATGAACAGCGTGATCCTTTTTTTCCCCTGAAAACTCCTTTTTTCTTTCACCGCCTGCATGTCTGTCTGTAATTTAAAGGCCCCATATTATGTCACCAGGTGTGCAGCCATTTAGCCATTACAAGCCATTTCCCAAACTGTCCATTGTGACATCACAAGTAGGAGGAATCACTCAGAATAATGAAGGAAATGATTAACTGGTCGGCTGTTGTTCAGTCCCTCTTGCTTTGGGATGGACACTGCATTATATGATTGTGAAATTAATTGTAATGACTAATTGGCTTTGCACTCGGCGACAAGATATGGGAGTTTAAATACCAATTTTCATTTTCATGAGTTGGTCTCTTGCATTTGCTCATACTGATTTAAAATGTAAAACATCATTATGACTTTCAAATATAGAACATTTTCTATCATGACCCTTAGATTGCTTGTATGGGAGTGAAAAAGTGCACCTGGTAACTCAAAACAAATCTGCAGAATTGCATAATTTTAATAAGATTCATCATTTACATCCTCCCTGCGTGTGCTTATCTCGGTGTGTGGGCTGCTTACCATTTACTGCATTGTTATTTGGAGAAGTTCCTAACACCTGTTAGGTATTTGCATCTCGTAACCTAATGTAAAGGCTTGTCTGAATATGTGACTGTACAGTATAGCTATTGGGGAAATGCCACATTGGAGTGAAGGGCTATTGAAATTATTTCATAATTGCGCTTATTTTGTATTTTAAATTTTTTGAAGGTACTAGTAAAAAGGGAATGTCTCTTATCATTGAGTCAAGGGTGTAATTCTTTTTGATGTTCACAGCTGTATTTGTGATTAATAAGAAAAGTTCTGATGAGAATGATCCCTGTAGAATGGTGTTTAAGGGAGTGAATCTGATGTGCTGCTAAGATGAACGGCAATGTAGAGATTTCCTTGTCAGACCCAACACAAATGACACTGGCCTCATTTCATCACCCCATCAAGTTTGTACATGTTTCTTCAGAAGTTCTTGGCAGTTTCCCCATTAGTGTCCTGCCCTGAATATGATGTCATAGGGTCATTCCATGCCAAGTGGAAACACACCTGGGCCATCATGGTCTTGGATTTTACTTTACCTTTGTCTATTTGTTCATTTTGATTTTGCACCTCTTAATAAATGGCCTGTAGGGGGCGCTTTTCAAAACATGCTGTAGAAAAACCCTTATATCTCCGGCCTTATTACTGATACAGGTCTGGGGTTTGGATGGATTTGTAATAAGAGGCTTCCTCTAGCACCACCATCATTTACAATGGTTGTATCTGTTCTTGTTTCCGCGGAAACTATGTTTGAAGTTGGGCAAATTTGAGATTTTTTCCACTTTCTGGATTTTTGGTGTGCGCACAGATTGTGGTTAGGTCGAGACGCCTATCGATTTTGCTGTGGCGACAGAATTGGCCAGATAAAGCACAGTTTCGCGCTGAAAATATTCCCCATTTCAGTGTATCGCTAATGAACGCTCTAGAGGTCAGAGTTTTCAAGATATCGCAAGCGGGCACTCGGCGGGCTACACCCATGCAGTTGCGGGCGGCTGGACACTCTGGTTAATCCTCTAGATTGGGAACTAGTGAAGCATTTCATTTACAGCCTCTGTCAAACCCCAGAGTCATATTTGTGCCCTCTTTCCACCGCAGATATTGTGTTCCTGCGGTCCTGGTGTCAGGTGTTGGTGCCACAGCTCTATAACCCCGTCACCTCGCTCCTGCGGCCCGTGGGGCAGAAGGACAGCTGGACCGGCATGCGGACGCTTGGAGAGATCAAACGGGAGCTGGGCGTGCGCAACAAACCCAACAAGGACTCCTTGTACAAGGTACGTTTGCAGGCTCTGGGCCCAAACCACCTGGTAAATCAGAATAAAAATAGGAAATGTTTTATTTTAGATGTATCAGTCTCAGGTTTTTTTTTTTTTTTGCCGTCCTGGGTTGTGCATTTTCCTGCAAGATGATGTCAAACCACATTCTGCGTGGATTGAAAGTGCATGGCTGCAAAAGCAGGGAGTGAGGGTGCTAGATTGGCCTGCTTGTAGTCCTGTTGTGTCCCTGATCGAGTATCTGTGACGCATCTTGATGCGAAATATACAGCAATGAAAAACCTGTGGAATTGCGCAGCTGAAGACCTGTGTGATGGAGGAATAGGACAAAATACCCCTTGCTAATCTTGACCAAGTTGTATCTTCAGTGCCCAACTGCTTAATAAGTGCGATTAACAGACAGCTAATGTTAAACAGCGATGTAGAGTCTACATCTTCTTCCGTAGCCTCCCTTGCAGTCATTACTCACTACCTTTTAAAGAAGCAATTCACGTTCGAACATCAGATAATGAGGTGTTGTGCTGCTTTTGGTATGTTAGAGGGTGAATGGACTTCTGTCCTTTTTGATTTTATTTGAATTTTCCATGATGTGCCAACTTTTTGTAAAACATTGCTTGTGAAGTGAGATAATTTGACCTTTTTAAAGATGTCAGTGTGGTAAGAAATTTCACTTGTCTTGCAGATTTCCAAACCTAAAAATAGAAGTCTCATTAGAAGTCCTGACTCTGTGCGGTGACAAATTGTTTTCCCTGTGTTGAAAGGTGATGTTGCGTGCCTGCTGGGCACCCAATACGTCTGTAAGTATGCGTTTAACTTGATATGCGTCCCTGCAGCCGGTGGTGAGAACAAATCGACACTTCAACCCGCTGCACATACCCAAGCAGCTGCAGAAAGCCTTGCCCTTCAAGAGCAAACCCAAGCAGCGGGAACGCAAGGGCCAGCAGCCCAGAGACCTTCAGAGACCAGCTGTGATCAAGGAGCCCCACGAGAGGAAGGTATGAAACGTGCACAAGCATTCTCACATAAACTCGAAGGGGCCTTGCTTGGCTGCATGCACTGCAAGTGGAAGGATACATAAGTAAGGGACAGTGCCTGGTGAGGTGTCCATTATCTGGAATTAATGGACGACATGCGTGTTGGATGGTTGCCTCTGTGGTGTCCATTAATTTCAGGTAATGGACACGGAGAAGGACATTATCCTGCTTATGGGCCAGGTCAAGCGGTAACGGAGTTACAAAATTATAGCTCTGTTACAGACCAGTTTTTTTTTTTTTCCCCCCCGTTTTCACCCAAAATAAATAAAATTAACAAAATTAGCTATTTTGTTGTATGAAGTACATGGGAAGACCTTCACAAAGCCATTTAAATTGTAACTCTATAGTTTTCGAGCTATGATGCAAAATACACCAATTTTTAACTCCGTTACCGCGTGACCTGGCCCTTATGCCATGGTGTCTTGCCAAAGAAAAAAAAAATCCATTAATTTCTATTTTCATGTGTTTTGCTATCAAAATCTAAAATTTTCCTGAAGCCATAACTCATATGCAGTATTCTTGTGTGCATCAGAACTTGCCGAGTCTCCAGCTTTGTAGAAGTTATCAAATTTTAATACTTGTCTGCAGTGTCATTCTTGGCACAATCCTTTCAAATTGGCCAGTAACAGAAAAATGTATGCCCTTCATACCCTGGCACCAGTGTTTCTGCCCATATTGCTCGATTAGGCAAACTCCCCACAATCTCTTCACTCAGCACTTGGATGCTTCCTAATGGCTGTCGGGAAAATTCTTTTTTTTTTTCCAATTATGCCTCCCTTGTTCTACCAACTGAGCTCAACTTGAGGAATCTCCAGTAGTTAGCTGATGATCCCTTACAAAGTTTAAAGAACTTCAAAGAACTCTTAAATTTCCTTTTCCGAAGCTTGGGGAAATTATTCATCTCGATCCAGCACTCTCCAGAGTGGACGATCCAGATTAGAAGCCCTCCCCTGCATTTTGTTACTTCTGCTAAATTCTCCGATGGGCAGCGTGCGTTAATTGCTCAAATCAGATGGCTCTTTTCGAGGGTGGAGGCAATGTGGCTGCAAGTATTATGGAGGAAGGAAGCAGTCATCACCTCCCCTTTCCCTCCTTCCTGTGCCTGACTTCCCCCACCTCCTTCTTCCACTGTAACCACTTAAATTTCCCTTCAAAACCCTCCGTACACCTTTCATTGGTTTTCCCCTGCATTTATATGTCCATGTCCAATCAATATGAACTCTATACTATAAAGACCAGCCCGCTTTGTTCTGGTATAAATGTGAACGTGTCCATTCTCGGGGCTCTTCTCTGGTAATTGGTGGAGCTACAGACGTAAACAGTCCGTTTGTTTGTAACTGTCACTCAATTATTTCCCCACAATTTGACTACCAAAATAAGTTATCGGCTTCATTATTCGGTTCCAAGATAGAATGTTGAGGGTGGAGGACACTTTCTGCCCCCGCCAGGAAAGACGTTCTTTGGGACAATAGTGCCTCATGCTGTGGTTTTGTGTGATTCATCTCTCTCGTCACGGAGAGACTGCTCTCCCGGCTCTGACTGACCTCGGCTCTGTTCGTTTCTCATTCCTCCAATCAGGTGGCATCGCTGCTGGCAGCCCTGAGCACCGTGCACCACGTGGCCCGAAAGAAAGCCCAGGCGCAGAAGCACGCCCAGCACAAGGAGTTCCTTCGGCAGAAGGAGCGCGAGGAAGCAGAGAAGGAGAAGAGGCACAAGGAGGCTCGTAAGAAGATGTACCGCATGCTGGGACAGCAGGAGAAGAAGAGGCAGAGGTCCAGCCTGAAGGGGGCGCCACAGGACGACTGAGCTGCAGATGGGACAGCCGTGCCTCCGCTCCCCTCCACAGAACTCAGACAGGAAAGGGAAGTTGTGGCGTGTCGCCGGTCCTGAAGGATGTGGTTGTGCGCTTCTGTCTGCTCCACCAGCCTGTGTGCAGACGATGCTGATTGCTGAGGGCAGCCGTTTCGGACTCCTGTTAGAGAAGCTGTGGTGCGCTCCGGCACCATCGTTAGGATTTTACCGGAGTGTGCACGCCTGTGCGTGTCATGATAGCCTCTGTATTCAACTCCTGAAAGGATTCAGCTCTCATATTTACTAGGAGAAATGCTTCTCAGTTTTACTGTTTTGTCCTTACAGTAAGGAAATAAAACCATAAGCATTTTCAGTTGCTTGGTGCAAAATCTCATGAAATTCAATACTTTCTCAATATTGTGCGTGTGAAATATTGAAAACATTTCACCTGTATGTGTTATTTTGGGAGGTAAGGTTCACCCTTGCGTTAATTTTTCAGTGATTAATTGCTCCAGACCATCATTATGTGACGTATGGAATATTTTACTTATATTCTCTCAAGTTTTGGGTGACCAGTTGGATTTGTTACTGCACTGCTTGAAAAGGTGTTTTGTTTCCTACAGGTGCACATATAGACTAATCAGGTTCACAGTATTTTTTTTATTTTTTTTTTGTAATTATGAAATGTTGCTTTTAGTTTTTTCGGGACAAAAAAGGTTTAGTGAGACGATGTGTAGTATGAATCCACTGTGCATTCGATTTTGAATTTACCAGATCAATTATTGTTGCTGGTAATTATGTTGAAGAGCTGAAGTCGCTCTTCCTGGCTCTGGTGCTCCATCCATCAGTCATCTTGACAATGAAGTTGACTTTTCGGAGTTTTTAGCCTGATCTTGTCCACATATAACCAGCAGATGCATAACCAGGGCGTGACCAACGCTTCATTTTGGCAGTGAAGGAATTTGGCTCTGGTTCTTTCAGTCATCACTAATTGAAATTCCCTTTTCCCCAGGAAAGGTTGGCATGTTTATCCGGGGTCATTAATACACCAGTGCCATTGGTACATTTCAGTGTGATACATCTGGATGGGTGGTTGTAAGATGCCGACTGAAAGGTTTTCATTTGTTGTTGTAACAGCTGCAATCACTGGGGTCTTTGTTTTCACAATTTTCTTAATTTGTCGGGGAGAAAAAAAAAACATTCAGCCCTCATAATATCCAGCGCATGTTTCAATAAACCCAAACCTATGCCTCATGACCTAACCACCTGAAAGTTCATTAAAAGTGTATCAGATCGTATGTAGACAACAGAGACAATGGGGGGGACTCATCCTCACGGGCTCTCTGTTTACAATACCAGCTCATGCATAATTCACTGTTGCTCATCAAGTTATCCTCCAAGGTATATTAACATTAATTGCACTGGAATTGGATGGCATTTCATAAATGTACAGATTTTCAATTAAAAAACTTCTTGTTGCACGTCACATGAGTTTATAGCGTTATGCTGGTATGCCTGTAACTTGCCTTGTGTTCGCTAGTATGGAAATAACGCGATTCCAGAATAACCAATGAGTTTTATAATCCAAATGTAAATGAACACACCAATGAGGAAAATGTGACACTGCCCAGAATTTAGATCTAACTGGTAGTACCGTTTGCCTCAGTCTTGAGCATCTTTTTCCAGCTTTTGGACTGTTCCTGAAATGCATGTCATATGGTCATTACTCTGTATAATTAAAAAAAAAAAAAAAAAAAAAAAAAAAAAAGGGAAATTTTGTCTAGAGGGCAGCACCACAAATTCTTTTGAAGAAGGAAGTACAACCCCAATTCTGAAATAGTTGAGACAAAGTGTAAATTGTGAATAAAATCAAATCGCAATGACTTTCAAATCACACCAGCCAGTATTTTAATCACAGTAGAACAGAGATAACATAGCAAATGTTGAAACTGAGAATTTTTGCAATTTTATCCACAAAATGAGCTCATTTCAAATTTGATGGCTGCTACAGGTCTCAAAAAAGCTGGGACAGGGGCCTGTTTACCATGGTGTAGTATCCCCTCTTCTTTTTAACACAGAGTGGAGGGGTCTGGGCATTGAGGAGACAAGTTTCTTGAGTTTAGCCATTGGAATTTGATCCCACTCTTTTTTAGTACAGGCTTCCAGCTGCTGGAGAGTTTTGGGTCTCCTTTGACGGACTTTTCGTTTAATTATGCGCCAAATGTTCTCAATCGGTGAAAGATCAGGACTGCAGGCAGGCCAGTTCAGCACACGGACTCTTCTACTACAAAGCCATGCTGTTGTAACAGCTGCAGTATATGGTTTTGCATTGTCCTGCTGAAATACACAAGGCCTTCCCTGGAATAGATGTCATCTGGAGGGGAGCATATGTTGCTCTAAAGCCTTTATATACCTTTCAGCATTCATGGTGCTTTTTAAAACATGCAAGTGTCCCACACCATATGCACTAATGCATCCCCATACCATCAGAAATGCTGGCTTTTGAACTGAACGCTGACAACAGGAGGGGTGGTCTTTCTCCTCTTTAGCCTGGAGGACACGACGCCCATGATTTCCAACAAGAATGGCAAATTTGGACTCGTCTAACCTCAGGACACTTTGCCACTTTGCTACAGTCCATTTTAAATGAGCCTTGGCCCACAGAACACGGCGGCGCTTCTGGATCATGCTCAACAATGGCTTCCTTTTTGCATGATAGAGTTTTAGGTGACATCTGTGGATGGCACGGCGGACTGTGTTTACCGACAGTGGTTTCTTGAAGTATTCCTGGGCCCATTTAGTAATGTCAATGACAGAATCATGCCGGTGAGTGATGCAGTGGCGTCTGAGAGCCCGAAGATCACAGGCATCCAGTAAAGGTCTTCGGCCTTGTCCCTTACGCACAGAGATTTTTCCAGTTTCTCTGAATCTTTTGATGAGGTTTTGCACTGTCGATGATGAGACCTTCAAAGCCTTTACAATTTGACGTTGAACATTGTTTTTAAAGGGCCTGGTCAAGGGGAAGTGAACATTTGTCCTTCCGTTACCAAGTTTATTTTAGACATTATGTATATCGCACACTATAGCAGATTAGGAGAATTATTAAGCAAGGCCAACTTACTAAATTGAAACAAACAGATTCATCATGCTGCATACCTTAAATGAATTACATTGTTAAGTAACAGTGTCCTTCCCTTACTTTTGCTCGGCCAAGCCTTAAAGTATTCCACAATTTTTTTTACGCAAGCCTTCATAGGTTGGAGAGCCTCTGGGCATCTTTACTTCTGAGAGACTCAGCCTCTCTAAGACATCCCTTTTATAGCCAATCATGTTACACACCTGATGCCAGTAAACTTAATTACTTGCTAAATGTTCTTTCAGCTGATTCTCTTATATATTAATTGCTTTTTCAGCCCTTTTTTGCCTGTGTCCCAACTTTTTTGAGACCTGTTGCTGCCAGAAAATTTGAAATAAGCTTATTTTGTGGATAAAAATGTAAAATGTCTCAGTTTCAACATTTGAAATGTTATCTATGTTCTATTGTAAATAACATATTGGCTCATGTGATCTGAAAGTCATTGCATTTTGATTTTATTCACAATTTACACTTCGTCCCAACTATTTCGGAATTGGGGTTGTATGTGCTTTGCTGTGAATTACATGAATTCTTATGACAAAGAATTTTTTATGAGCATTATGCTTTAGCATTTTAAAAGTGACATACTTCTCCATTTTCTCAAAATATTGCAGTTAACATTGGTTGCCATTTTTCTCTGTTCACCGCCATGTAAGCTATTTCACTGTATTCTGTTCACCAGTTTTTTTTTTTTTTTTTTTTTTTTTTTTTTGCTGTGTCGATTCTTTTGTTTCTCTCAACGGATGTGACATGGCTTTCTCTTAGGGCTTTGGCAGCTGGCAACCTGTAAAAACTAAGTAAATCTCGTCCATGAATGTTTCAATTAGCAATGTAAACAAAACAGAAAAATAACTACTATTTTTGGAAAGAAGTAGAACAGGGTGAAACTGAATAGTGGAAATAACGAACAATTACTTGTCGCATTTATTTGCCAGTTTCTTCATTGCCTCACTTGTTTATTCGTGATCAGGGGTCATGCATCGTGGGTGGCCGGAGCCTATTGCAAGCACGCAGGTGGCGAGAATCTAGTGCTACCGGACAGTTTTCCCGTCCAAGCAGGGATCAGGCACCACGCACCCACGATGGGTCTCCTGCTATTTACCCAGCATGCATATCTTTGGATTTATCCTACTCAGGTGTAGGTACTATGTACAGTCTGAAAGGCATCCGGTCGGATTCGTCACTTCAGTTTCTTGCTGTGCTTCCTACCGCATCGAGACGCAGTTTACTACATGAATTATTTCATTTTTGAGCGCCTTGGCGTGCCATACTCCCAGTACGCGATTACATGCCCTACAGCCAACGCCAAGTTGCTATCAGCCTTCATGCATCTGTCTGGTGTGTGTCAGCTGTTTGGGAGAAATCCGCATTTCTTGGAAGTTTCGTTTTCTGTCCGGGGTCCATTACTAGTTGAGTGCGGAACATAGGAAGTGCGTGCGTGCGTGTTGTGAACGAATTGTTTTTGGAATTTACCGAGAAACGAGCAGAGACGCTGAAACGGAAGGTGAGTCATGGACAGTTTAAAAGTTCGATGAACTAAAAGAAAAAATTGATCAGTGTTGCTGTAGTATACAGTAGACAGCAGTATTTTATGTTTGTGGGGAATAAAGCCGCTTTCACATTGGACGCGAAACGACTTTTTCGCGTCCGGTGTGAAAACAGCTTTACTCCGACCCTGAGTACCCTGCTTTGCTTAATATGTTGTAAGCACACACAAATGGGTGGCAGTAGGTTACTCTAAAGGAACACTAAGTTTTCAGTAGTCTGGTTCATTTCTTTGTTAGACGGAAATCGAGTTGGCTGCATTAAGTTGACAAAAATTTATGTTTTGTTTCTGAACTTCAGGTGCTTATAACTTCATGAGCGGTTCGTGTTAAGAAGTTCTTCTTTCTATTCATGAACGTGGGGGGTGCTCAATTTTTGGGATTGGCCTTTAAATCCCGTTTAGCTCTAGATTGGGATAACAAAATGGCCATTAAAATTGTTGGATTGGCCTTTGAAGCTTGAATATTGGTGGGGAAAAATGTCATTTTCATCTCGACTAATGGAGAAGTTGATATGTTGTTTAAAGTGTAAATAATTTTACTGCTAATTCCCATTTGCCAGCGTCCCGCGGCACATGCAAATATTTCAGGGTTACGGGTTTCCTTCACTCATTTTCACTTGTGCCATTCTAATTCCGAATTTATTTTTCGCCATTTTTCATTCAGGCATTGGGATTTTTTTTACCGTCTCCCAATTTTTAGGGTCGGGCTTATAAAATCTGTCTTGATATGTCCGAGTCCTAATGCAATTCAAACACTTTACTGAGGAGCTATACAAAATGCTTTCGAAATACTGGTCCTGGTTGATGGAAATTGTGCTTATGACTCCCAAACTTACCTTTAGCTGAGTTAGCGCTCAAACAGCAGTAGCTTATTGTTATGAACATGAGATGGTGATCACTGCTGGTCAGAAATTCTCTGACTAACAGGATGTGAAATAAGACTAGAATACAATGATACAATAACAGTGCGCTGTGGCAGGCTGGCGCCCATACTCTGGGGTGTTGGCAACACTATTACCTGTATACACAACAGATGAATTAAGACACAAAACAGACAAACGGAATACGCTTCAACTATTCAAATTAAGAGCCAGTTTTTCTAAGAATCTGGCAGAGGGTGATATATAAAGATCTCAGATTTGCCTAAAATTTTTGTTGGTGAAAGATGGTTGGTTCAATTAAAAAACTGCAAATATTTAGGTGCCAATAGCCCTCGGATTCTTTTTAGGGGTACCAGAAGGGCCGATGATTCCGAGATGAGAAATGAGCGCTGAAAGAAATTCAGTTTTGAAATGCATTTATATCAATGCGCCGAGAACAGCCCACATTCATTTTCACATATGTCAATCTACTGTGTGTAGGGCTCACAGTAATCTGAACATTTTTGTGGGCTGTCGAGGGCGCGTCCTATAGGGGGTGCTGCAAGATGCTACTTTTGGCCATTTCGGCGGTAATATCAGGGTCATTTCCAGGCTGCGCCCTCAACAGCCCAAGATGGTTTATTCATAATATGATACTATGGGACATCCTTTATGTAATCAACACAAATTAAGCGTGGGATATTGAGGACACAAGAGTACAGGTGGTGCTTCAGTCAGGAAAAAAGGGTCATTCCATGCCAAGTGGGTCAATTTTCAGAAAATTTCCCAGGTGACCGACTCGGAGTTTGCCCGAAAAATTCTTAAAAATTGCTCATCTTGTATAATGAACACCTGCAAAATTTTAGGGCCTAATTCCTACCGGTTTTAGTTTTACATGGGTTCAAAGTGTGGGACCCACAAATCCACAAATGGCAATTTGCAATTTCTGGTTTTTGGAGGTCAATATCTCCTAGAAGGAAAGTCCCAGGAAGCTGAAAACTAATAGTCTGGGTAATTCTGGACCAGAGATTCAGAATTTGGAATCGAATGAGTCCTATCTTTAACCACTTGGGTTTTGTGGACGTCACAAAATGGTCATTTTTAAGGCGCTGTCATGAGGGCTTCTGGTATCGGGCAAGCCCCCAGACCTCAGCAGACAAGCCATAACTGGAATTTGCCATTCATTCAAATGTCTGGCACTAGTAGTATGCCTACAAGTAATTGCAGACCTCTGAGTGTTTATATGAGTGAATGGTGGGGGTCTGAAAAGTGTTCCAAGGACCAAAACCCCCAAAATGGCCCCTATTGAGGGGGGTAAAAAGTCATGTGGGTCTATAGCCAGGGTTACCAAACTTTTTCCCCTTGTACGTACTCATGTTATCTTCATTCTCTCCAAGTTTCATCTTTGGCATCAGTCTCTTTCTATTTTTTTCAGACTCTTACAAATCTGCAATTTTTGGAAATTGCAGGTATATACAATGTACACGAAATGTACACAAAGTATAGGGAACCCTTGTTTTGTTTTTTTAAAGAATAAACATGAGAATGGTTTGTGCCTTAGAATGTAATCTCTCGTTCATACTTTAAGTCTCTTAAGGTTTAGGCCTACATTTCAGACTCCATTGAGGTTTTGGAAAATCTATAGGCCTATGACCCTGATAGAAGAATCTAGAACTTTGTTGGATGAGTCATCAACTTTCCTGCACAAAAGGCCCTATATGCCACACCTTGTCTCAGTGATCTGGTACGCTGTCACTTGGCTCATCTCAAAGCTCAGCACCACAGAGTCAGCATTCGTGTCCAGAATGGCTTCCAATTCTGAATTGGCTCCTTGTAATAGCGTTAGAAGGGGACTGTGCGGTCTCGCAGTACAAGAATTATAAAAACTTTGCCATCACAAGGGTGACCATGGACTTCAGGCTGAATGGCACTTTTTCGTCACCAGTCATGGGAAAAGCCCTTGTGATGGCATAGGTGGCACTGTAAAACGTCTTGCTGCTAGGGCCAGCCTCCAGGCCACTGTAGATAATCATATCTTAAATGCCAAACAACTGTTTGACTGGGCTGAGGAACATGTTAAAGGCATAACCTTCTTTTTTGTGAGTGCTAATGATGTAATTGATGATTCACAGTCATTTGGTTTGGATGATCGCTATGCCAATGTTAAAACAGTGACAGGCACTCGTTCCCATCATAGTTTTGCGCCAGTGTCTGAGGTTGAACTTGAGATGAGACGGGTCTGAAGATGAGCAATTTAGCACAGTTTTTGTTGGAGTCTCAGAAAGGTCTAGGCCAGAAAATGAAATAGATGTAGCTGTTTATAAGCCAGGAATGTATATAGCATGCCTGTACGATGGCAAGTGGTACATTGGCAATATTGTTGAATGCTCCGAGGAAAACAAGGATGTGTATGTAAGGTTCATGAGGCGGTCAGACCTGACTTTGTCCTGGCCACCTGACAGTAGAAAAGAAGAATGTTGGGAGCCATATGTGCATCTTATTTGTCCTGTACAGGTTCCTGATGTTACGGGTAGGGGCGCCCGTCAGTACAAATTGGCCAAGGATGATCTTAAAAACCCTTCTTCCTAGATTTCAGTGAAGTGTTATTTTGAGCATCAGACTCACCTGTACGTACAGTCGGTTAACTCAACCTGGACAGAGTAAAAGGGTTTAAAAAGTTCACATTGAATGTATTGTTTTAAGACTATGAGATTACATTGTTGTGAGACACAAACCATTCTTTACTCTTTAAAAAAAAAAACAAGGGTTCCCTATACTTTGTGTACATTTCGTGTACATTGCATATACCTGCAATTTCCAAAAATTGCAGATTTGTAAGAGTCTGAAAAAAATAGAAAGAGACTGATGCCAAAGATGAAACTTGGAGAGAATGAAGATAACAACATGAGTACGTACAAGGGGAAAAAGTTTGGTAACCCTGGCTATAGACCCACATGACTTTTCACCCCCCTCAATAGGGGCCATTTTGGGGGTTTTGTTCCTCGGAACACTTTTCAGACCCCCACCATTCACTCATATAAACACTCAGAGGTCTGCAATTACTTGTAGGCATACTACCAGTGCCAGACATTTGAATGAATGGCAAATTCCAGTTATGGCTTGTCTGCTGAGGTCTGGGGGCTTGCCTGATACCAGAAGCCCTCATGACAGCGCCTTAAAAATTACCATTTTGTGACGTCCACAACACCCAAGTGGTTAAAGATAGGACTCATTCGATTCCAAATTCTGAATCTCTGGTCCAGAATTACTCAACCTACAAGTTTTCAGCTTCCTGGGACTTTCCTTCTAGGAGATATTGACCTCCAAAAACCACAGAAATTGCAAGTTGCCATTTGCGGGTTTGTGGGTCCCGCACTTTGAACCCCTGTAAAACCAAAACCGGTAGGAATTAGGCCCTAAAATTTTGCAGGTGTTCATTATACATTAGCAATTTTTAAGATTTTTTTCGACAAAATCCGAGTCGGTCACCTGGGAGCCATTGACTCACTTGGCATGGAATGACCCAAAAGTGAAATTTGGCATTTTGGGAGGTCAAAGTTCTCCATGCGCCCTCATCCCATTTTGATGAAAACCTTTTCTCTTTGGTAGCTCTATATGTCTACTAATTGTGATGTGAAGATTACTCTGGGTTTCTGCTGCATTAACCCTTTACAGTCTATCTGAGTAAGAAAGGTTTACAAAATCATTCACTGAATTGCAGGGTTTTATTACCTCAATACTTAAAGCAGTGTATGACACACATTTATGTAAGTGCATGTGGTACTAGCAGCCATTAACCCATTTAAACCGGGACAGCATGTGCGCATTTTAAGAACGTGTCGTTGCCGACGCAGATATGCGCGTAATTTTGAAAGTACCGTAATTACTGTAAGTTTTGCGCAATAATAAAAAAAAAAATCCAACTGTTCCTGAAAGCTGAGAAGCTGTGCTTCAGCCCAAATACAGGTTACTATGGTAAACATGGCAGCATGATTCTCTGCTGGGATTTTTGCATTAGGCCTTAAAGGGTTAATTAATGATTTTGAACTTCAAATGGGGTGTATATTGTGAAATATAAGCTACTTCCAAAGGACATGAGGGCTACTTTGCTCTTGAGAACTGAAACTGCATTCCATCCAGCGTTCACAGTACTTTAAATTTCCTCATTATGACCACATCTTTTCTTGAATAAGAATAGTGGCCTCGTCGATCCAATTGTGGTGCATCAAGTCTGAGGAGGACATCATCAATGTGTTGCCATGAGTGCTGATTCAGCCATTCGAAATAGGGACCTGGAGGGATGCCTGCCCAGAGAAGTCCAGGGTGCATCTATGCCCTTCACAGCACACAATGCGCTGAAAAAGTGTGACGTAACTTTTGCTGGGGTCAACACTCACTTCCTTGACAATGGTTCATGCTCACAGCATAGCAACACTCGTACACTGAACACGTGGCACGAAATGCCTACATATTTGACGATCAAAAACATAGTGAGAAATGCTTTCTGTTCTTTTATAATGAGCATATTTCGGGTTTAAGATCGCTGAAAATAAAGCTGAATTCCACACATAGACATGAGGACCATGGCGATAAACACTGTTCTAGTTCTTTGCTTATAGTTTGGTTCGTTCGGCGTGAACCAGTTGCCATGGCTACGGGAAGTTGACCTCAAAATGACATGACCACTTTTCCAGCGCATTGCAGCAGTGTCTTGACCTCTGTAATCCTTTTCAAATGCTGCCCACCCTGTATTTTGGACAGATCTCCCCATGGATAAACTTGAATCTTCCAGAGTTGGCACTTACTTTCTTAGTGCAAAACCTCTGTCCTGAGTTTGTTAGGACTTCTGTCCTTATTTTAATGATGCTATTTTACTGTAATGTGTGAAAACAAGAACCAGGTAACACCTGGGATAGCTGGACCCAGTAGGTCTTATTAATTGGGCAAAATATGAAAATCATATGCTGTAAGAAGGATGTGATCCGTGGCTGAATTTATCTGTCTTCACTGTGACCGAGTTGTATTCACAGATGGCTTATTTTAAGAATCTGCCTCTAACAGAAGCCTGACAGGGTCAGAAAATTCTGGCCAAAATTGTGCAACATGCTAGCTTGCTATGACTATGTGGAAGTGAGGGGCGGGGTATGTGCCTGGCACCACTTGTTTAACAATGCAATGGAGTTGATTACTGCACTGATCAGCCACAAGATTAAAACTACCTGCCTAATATAGCGAAGGTCTGCCTTGTGCTGCCAAAACGGCTCCATAAAACTGTCATCACTTGAATTCCCAAACTCGGGATTTCCCGGCAGAAGATTTCCGAGTATCGCACTCCCTCCACCAGCTTGTCATCTTCCCACAGTGCATTCTGGAGTCGCGTTTCCCCAGGAAGGGCTGCTGTCAGTAGGTACTCACCACTACTGACAGGGTGCTTGTCAGGAGCTTTAGGGCCATTCTTTGAAAAGTGAACCAAAATGTCACACAGGTGACCAGATGTCATCACATGCAGAAATACTTTAAAAAATGCATGTAAGATATCAGCTGTATTCCTTGCTATTTTCCATACCCCAGAACTATGATAAATCTTTTCTGAAAATATGAACAATCTAGCTTTTTAAACTTCAGAGTTTTTGAAGTCAAATGGAGTTGTGAAAGACTTGCTTCCATGTGAAGTCACACATGTGGCCAGTCGTATTTGACCTCTGACCTTAAGTAATTAAAGGTAAAGTAACAATTAAAATTTTTACATGATAGACTTGAATATGTAGTACTCCTATATAAGGTCCACAATAATGAATCACCAGTGCTTTTGGAATGGGAGATTTTTTCACGCTATTTGTCACATTTTTGGTCACACACGTGACTAAGAATGGCCCTTTACTGTTTTAGAGATGCTCTGACTCACTGGTTTGTCCGCATTGATTTGGCCTTCGTCAAAGTCGGTCTGGTCCCATTTCTCCTTTCCCGCATCCAATATCTCAAGTACGAGAACTGACTGCTCGCTTTCAATCAAAGCTCTGCCTAAAGACCTTGATATGCGCTATTGTTACAAGATTGCTACAGCGCTCCGGAAACACTCCAAAAACTACCATGCCCAAAAAAGTTTCAATAAGGACATAGAACCTCAAAGGATTGCATTTTATACAGTGCTCTAACGCCTTGAATTAAGGTGAAACCCCGAAAACCCTCTTACTAGTACGGAATCTGCGAATTCCCTCTGTTACCGCATCGCCTATAAACTGCCTTGCTTTTTGTCTTTTGCAGGGTGTCAAGATGCATTATTACCGACCTGCGAACACGGAGGTGAACTGCTGCTACAAGTACCTAATGTTCAGCTACAACATTTTGTTCTGGGTGAGAACTTGAACGAGTATTTTGATTTCAAGGGAACAGCATGACTGTGATGCAGAGAAATTTTAGTGCATTGCTCGTAGCCACGCTGTTATGTGGAGATGAGTCTTGTGGCAACATCTGAGTTATGGCCCAGATGATCATATTTAACTCTGTTGTTACCTACATATGTCAAGACCAATGTCACATATTTCATTCATATTTGGTACCAAGGTCTGTATTGTACGGTGGCCCTGAAGGGTCACAACACCTGCAAACTCAGAAAACATCTGCAAATTCAGAAAACACTTTCATCGATTTCACAACACATGAACTGCAAATGCCAAAACACCTGCATATTCAGAAAACATCTGCAAATTCAGAAAACACTTACATCGATTTCACAACACATGAACTGCAAATGCCAAAACACCTGCATATTCAGAAAACATCTGCAAATTCAGGGAACACTTTCATCGATTTCACAACACATGAACTGCAAATGCCAAAACACCTGCATATTCAGAAAACACATGCAAACTCACAAAACACATGCAAACTCTGTAATGACAACGGAAATGTTTTTGGGGGACCATAATCAGTGACGGACCCACATGCGGTTGCCGGTCCAGAGCGATCCATGCAAAGAAAAACTGTTTCGAAGAGGTAGCTACGAGTTCTTTTAACACGTTGACTGCCAACTACGAGATAACTCGTAATGGCGGGTCCAGTCCAGCGCTAGACTTGAAAATTTGGGGGAAATTATCCATCCCTTAATTGACAACAATTAATCCTGGCTAATTCTAGATGGTTTTCCTTTATAAACACATTTTCCAATTCAAGAATAATCAAGTGGCAATTGAAGACACGGCTTCTCTCCCCCATGCGATCTAACAGCAAATAATGGGCTACATTCAGTAGAGAAAATAATTTAATTATAATTAGGTCTATGCACTGGCACTTAGCAACATTTTTTTTTTTTTTTCCAGCGAGAGCGGCATTTCAGAACTCATTTGCGAATGAAGGTAATTTCGCAAGTACCCACACCTGTTTTTGCAGCATGGTCACGCAACTTGCTGTAAAAAAAAATAGACATCTGTCAGACTGGAAAATGTAAACGGAGGAAACCACGTATACTTGTCATCAGAATTACCTTCATTCGCTGAAGAGTTCTGAAATGCCGCAGGTCTCTCTGTGGTCATGGCGCTAAGCTGATACATGAGCGAAAAAAAAAAAATGGTAGTAGAGTCCGTAGCAGGAGAGGGAATAGTGCTAAAGAATGGGCAAAGTGTTCGTATCTGCAACGAAATTGCACTGTGAAATCAGAATTGACATACATAATATGTGACAGTGATAACTTTCAAAAAAATAGTGGTGCGGTCGCTCGTCTTGGGACAGCAATGTAGAAACGCTAGCCGGCTAGTTTACAGCTAACAAAGTTTGCAGAACGTTTAACAGTTATCTAAGTGGACCAATACGTTTTGGGGACACTGCCTTAATATGTTTAAATTAAACAAAACCACTGGGGTATCCGACATCGCTAAGTCCGTTAAAAGAACACGTAACTCTGATTATGGTCCCCCCCGGGAAACATTTCCGTTGTTATTACAGAGTTTGCATGTGTTTTGTGAGTTTGCATGTGTTTTCTGAATATGCAGGTGTTTTGGCATTTGCAGTTCATGTGTTGTGAAATCGATGAAAGTGTTTCCTGAATTTGCAGATGTTTTCTGAATATGCAGGTGTTTTGGCATTTGCAGTTCATGTGTTGTGAAATCGATGAAAGTGTTTCCTGAATTTGCAGATGTTTTCTGAATATGCAGGTGTTTTGGCATTTGCAGTTCATATGTTGTGAAATTGATGAAAGTGTTTTCTGAATTTGCAGATGCTTTCTGAATATGCAGGTGTTTTGGCATTTGCAGTTCATGTGTTGTGAAATCGATGAAAGTGTTTTCTGAATTTGCAGATGTTTTCTGAATATGCAGGTGTTTTGGCATTTGCAGTTCATGTGTTGTGAAATCGATGAAAGTGTTTTCTGAATTTGCAGATGTTTTCTGAGTTTGCAGGTGTTGTGACCCTTCAGGGCCACCGTAGTATTGGGGATGTGCAGCCCTCCTTGGAGCCCAGTGACATGTAATTGTAAAAAGGCTGTGTTATGTCCCCCAGTCCTAGTGGCCATAGCCACATGCTGTTTTGGCGGCCCCTGCTGGTTGCCAGTAGTTCTTCTCTGTTTTCGTCTATCCTAATTACAGGTGAGCCACACTGAGCGGCATTACCAACCCTATAAAAAGGATTAAAATGTGCTCCGAAGGAGGCGCACATATTCCAGAAGAAATACCTTGAGAAGCTGTCCACGCCACTTCGTTCCCGCTGGCCTGCTCCTATTTAACTCAATTGTCTCAAAAACCCTTTGGCATATTTATTATTTCATCAATTAAACACACCCCTATTTTGTCTAAAACGAGTCAAGTGTGTGCGTCTCCCTTCATGTTGCGGCTCCAGTCCGACGGGTCCTAACAGGCTGTCACTTCCTCGATCATTTTAGAGGAAGAGAGCAGGACGGCAAAATTGGGCAAGACAACAGTAGACGGTAGTGACATCCAAAGTTACGATATTTAAACTTTTCCCTGTCCTCTGTGACTGAATTTACCACCAGATGTTGCGTAGCTTTCTCAATCACAAAGAAAACACGGGTGATCCAGACAACGAGAAGCTAATTTCTTCATGCATGTTCCGTTTTGCTGTAATACTATTCTGTCAGGTCATTTTTGTTTTTCCTGTGTCGTCTAGAAAGTTGTGCCCATTTGAAGTCTGCTGTCTGCCTGAATCCATGTGAATTCTACATTATTCATGCTTATTCTCTGTGTTTCCTACAGTTGGCAGGAGCTGCATTTATTGCCATTGGGTTTTGGGCTTGGAGTGAAAAGGTGAGTTTAAAGCACTTCTGCACTAGCCATTCTTGGGTGTTTGGGTGATCAGTATCCAGTGGCAGAAAAGCCATTTGTCTCTTTAGTGCAGTGTATATAGTGTCCTCTTTTCCTCTCATTGGTCACCGAAGTCTGGCACATGCTGTGATGTTTCTGGACGAACTTTGGTTTACCTAATTGGTTCTTCTGCAGCATATTGTCATCTTGGTGGTCCTACGATTTTTTTTGTTTCCGTTCTCTTGGTCTTTTTTAAAAGTGAAACAAGACAAGGCTTTACTAGCAGAATACTGAATGCTTTGCAGACTATGTCATGAAATACATTCTTTTCTTTACTATCTGACATTTATTTGAAGTATTGAGGAAATATTGAAAATATAAGGTGCTGAAATTAAGTCAGTTGAATTCAGATGAGTGATATTGAAGGATCTTAAGCTTGACGAACGAATATCTTCATCTGAATAAATATGGAATCATTGTCTCATGAGAAAATAAATCGGTTTCAGTACAGTTATTGGACCTGGGAAAACTCATTCTGGCATTATTCCAGAATATTCCATGATATTCAGATGGGTTGATGTTATGATCACATTTGAGTCTGATGAACTCCCATTAGGGTCAAGCAGGATGCATCATGCATCATTTCCTGGGAATTTCCTGTCCCACCCAAGCCAAAGTACAGTATGTCATAAGGATGAAATGTGCTGGAAACTCGACATCTTTGTCCATTGATTGTAGGCTCATCCTAACCAGAACGTGTGCATTTACAAAAATGGCGTGCTGCACCAAACTGACTTGTGTACCTTCAGCTACATTTATGAAACTTGAAAATAAAAATAAAGTGATACATTTTTTATTAGCCTAAATATGACAATGGTAAGTATGTAAGACCTAAGAGACTTTGACTATTTTATGATGTTGGTGAATGGTGTACCTCCACCATCTTAGAAACGGCTAACCTCTATTGAGTGTCGTGAATGACTGCTTCTGTAGTTTACAGGGTAACCGGTTGTTTTGCTACTTTGGCTTTTTACCCGAGGCCAGAAATGGCCCATCGGGTATTGCGAAGACCTTGCGTCCGTCTGTCTGTCCGTCTGTGTAGACAATAACTCCTTTCCTATTGCTCTCAGGGTCATGAACTTCACAGAGAATGTTCTTGGGACATATAGCTTGAACAAGTTCGAAGATGGGTAACCTTGGGCGTGGCATGGCGAAATAGCACCCCCCACTAATTTTCAATCTTTGTAGACAAAAACTCCTTTCCTATTAATGTCAGGGTCATGAAATTCACAGGGACTGTTCTTGGGACATATAGCTTGGACAGGTTCGAAGATGGGTAACCTTGGGCGTGGCATGGTGAAAAGGCACCCCCTGCTAATTTTCAAAAAGCCCTCCTGATTGGGGTTAATTTGTTGTAGGCCAACGAAATTTGTAACGCACATGTATCTTACCAGGATGCACAAAAAAGTCCCTTGGCGTCATGGTGCAACCCCAACAGGAAGTCGGCCATTTTGATTTGAATTTTTGATTACCGGCGATTTCCTCACCTCGTATTTTAACAAATTCCTTCTAGGGAATTTGCCCAAATGACTTTCCATTCTGTACACATCATCTAGAGACCATGCTCATCAAAAGTTGTTCAAAGAATGTCTCTAGGTCAAACAGCGTGGCTGCTAGGGCGTGACAAACTTAGGCGACTTTTCATGATTTCGCCATCAATTTTCAACACATCTCACGCCCACATCCTTTATCCTAACAGCTTCACATTCGATGGACATGATCATGGCTCTGCCCTGAACGCCCAGATATATTAATATTCCGCCTTTCTCATAGCGCCCCCCGGTGGTAACAGGAAGTGACCTTTTTACCCGAGGCCAAATTATGGCCATTGGGTATTGCGAATATATGTTCTTAACTAGAATTTGTCTATAGTAGCGAATGGACTTGGACATGGAAGCAAAAGTGCAGTATGCAGTTGCGAAAAGCCAAAATAGCGAAACCTCCATAAACCGCGTTTACAGAGATTATTGCGATGAAACAAAAAAAACATCCAGTGTGTTGCGTTGCGTTTCTGTGGATGAGTGGCATTTCTCTTGTTCATGATATGGGTCCAAGGAGAATCAGCAGACTTGCTCAAGCCAAAAGAAAGGTCACATAGATGCTGAATGACAGTTGTTCACTTCAGTAATGCGCATAATGGGTCTCTTAACACTCCACTTGCGAATAAGTGGAGTGTCTGGGCTATAGCAGCAGAGCGCATAGCCAAATTCCGCTCTTATCAGCTGAAACCTAGAAGATGAGGCTGCAGAGGGCGTATTCCCTCCATAACTTGATGGTTGAAGACTGGAAAAATGTTCCCTGGACAGAGAAATCTAATTTTTTTTGGTTTGATGGGTAGATTTTGGAAATTGGTCATTAAAGGCGCATGTATCCATGGATTCTGCCCGCCATGTCTATACAGTGCTGAGGGTATTGGTGGTGTGGGGAAATGTCTTCTTGACACATTTGGCCCCCTTCCCTTAAACTGACAGTGATATGAGTGTGAAGACAAGCATTCATAAGCATTGTTACCATGTCCATCCCTTTTATCACCGCAGTCTAACCTTTGTCAAATGTATACTTCAAAAGTATGTTTGAAGCGGGGTAATGCCTCACATCACCCATTATTTCACACCTGATTCCACAAGCATGCTGATGACATCATGATCGCCTCTGGGACGAGGCAGAATGGGAGGATCACTAAAAAATTCAGATTTTGCTCAGTTGTCGCATTTAAATGTTTCAGATCATCCAACACATTTTAATATAAGACAAAGACAATGTGATTAAACGCAAAAATGCAGCCTTTTAAATGATCATTTTGCTCTTTGAAGGTAATGAGTCCTTAAAAACCTCAAACGCCCAAGTGAAACCCTAATTGCCCTCTTTAACTTAACTGGTTGTGCCACCCTTGGCGGCATCAGCTGAAATCAAACGTCTGCAGTGACTGGCAATGAGACTTCTACATTGCTCTGGAGGAATTTTAACGCACTCGCCATTGCAGAATTGTTTGAGTTTGACCACATTGGAACATTTTTGAGCATTAATGGCCCGTTTAAGGTCATGGCACAACATCTCAGTTGGATTCAAATCAGGACTTTGACCTGGCCACTCCAAAGCCTTCATTTTGTTTCTTTTGAGCTATTCAGTGGGGGACATGATTGTGCACGTTGGATCATTATCCTGCGGTATATAACCCAACTGCCCTCCAGCTTTAGATCACAGTGATGGCTGGACATTCCCCTTTAGGGTTTTCCAGTAGAAAGCAGATTTCATGGTTCCATCCATGATGGCAAGTCGTCCAGGTCCTGAAGCAGCAAAGCAGCCCCAGACCATCGCACTACCACCACCGTGTTTGACTGTTGATATCATAATTACTTAACCCCTTGTATACGGGAAAGGCACATACGCGGGCTGGCTCGCTGACCCGCATACCGGGAACCGCAAATGCGCGGAGTGCTCTGTTGACCACCATGGCCTGATTTGAGTATGCGGGGGCGCTGCCGTGGCCGGGATTGTTGGCTAGCTCTTGAGACGATCGCCAAGGACTACAAAATATTTTACACACACTGAGAATCCCCTAACCACAGCCCACATTTGATTTTGAGCAGAAACCGTCTTGGAATCGCGTTGAAAAAAAATCCTGATATCTCAAAAATCCCTATTTTTTAGCAATGGTGAATATTCAAAAATTCCTATCTTTGTCAAAACTGATTGCATTGACTTGCAGCTTGACAGACACATGTAGATTGGTATACTGTATAACCTGACCAAGTATTGCAAGTTTTTGCTGTGGATTGTGGATTTATATTTACAATGGGGAATTCTCATTTATATCACAGTTGTTTCCTGTACAGCCCACTATCCATTTCACCCTGGTAGGAGGAATAGTAAACTGAGGTCACTGAAGAATAATTTGAGAGCAAATGTCAAGATTTTGCCATGCCAAGATGTAGCTCTTTGAATGATTTCATCTTATTTTGGAATGCTGACTTAGCCCTATACCAGATTTTACGGGACCCTAGTCTTTCAAAAAGCTCTACTTTTGACTCCTCAGTCCGTAAAATATTATCCCAGAAGTCTTGGTGGGTCATCAAGATGTTTTTTTACAAATACGAGATGAGCCTTTGTGTTGTTCTAGGTTAGCGGTGGGCTTCACCTTTCTGCTCTCGTACAAATACAGTTTTTGCCCACTCTTTCCAACTATGGAGTAGTGAAACCTGACCTTAAATGTGGCAAGTGAGACCTGCAGTTCTTCAGATGTTAGTCTGGGTTCTTTTGTGACCTCCTGGATGAATCATTGATGTGTTCTTGGAGGAGTTCCGCAGGCTAGTGACTCCTTGGAAGGTTCACAACT
Source organism: Gymnothorax javanicus (assembly GCA_029692085.1). Taxonomy (NCBI): domain Eukaryota; kingdom Metazoa; phylum Chordata; class Actinopteri; order Anguilliformes; family Muraenidae; genus Gymnothorax; species Gymnothorax javanicus. Next base: position 112,658,353 of record CM056200.1, read on the forward strand.
GCGCCAAGTTTTCTCCATTTGAAGATAATGCTCTCACCATGGTTCACTGGTGTCGCAGATCCTTTCAAATGGATTTATAACCCTTTTCGGATGTCACTGACTTTGTTTCTCATCTGTTCTTGATTTTTATTTTATTTATTTATTTTTTATCATGGCATCATGTGTTCCTTTTTGACTGCTTCACATTGCCAGACAGGTTCTATTTAAATGGTGTTCAAATTAAACAGGACTGGCAGTAATCATGCTTGGGTGTTTCTTGTGAAATTGAACCCAATAATTGATTAAATTTGTTTCATTGGTTGATTTAGTTGCGAAGGGGACAATTCCTTTTCACATAGGGCCAGGTAGGTTTGGGTAGCTTTTTTCCTTCAATAAATGAAATCATTTAAAAACCTGAGTAAACACAAACTGAAGCTATCTTCTTTTAATATCAAAAGTAGTTTGATCTTAAACATGTCAGAGTAAAAAGTGCAAGTGCATGAATAGAAGAAATCGGGAAAGGGGCAAATACTTTTTTGCAGCACAGTAGGTGGGTCTGGAACCCCAGGTGATGAATGAGAACTTCAGGTTTAGGTTTATGGTGCAATTGGTTGCTGCTTCTGTGGAGGTCATGTGTGGATATCGTTCCCAGAGATGGATCTCAGTGTTTCTGAGAACCGGGGTTTACAACAGTAACCTAGATTCCCCCCCCGTCAAAAAATTTTACCACATAGACCGCTGGAATTTATTTTGCTCCATATTCGATGCATTTCTTTAAAAATACTCCTTGGACATTACATTTTAAAAATCACTTGAAAAGAATGGCTTGTTGATTAGTTGTTCTGCCTGAAATATACGTAACAAGTCTTGAAAATACTGCGCAACAGTTAAGTCATCAGTTCACAAACCTGTCATTGTATATCCGCCTATTGGGTTCCATAATTTACTAAAATAGAGTTTAGGGTATTTCTTGGACCCAGTGAATTGGACCTCCATAGGGGAAAGGTTATTGAAATGCAGCTTATCTACTAAGCTTATTTGAGTAGCAAAGTGTAAAACTGAGGAAACCCTTTTTGCCAGTGGCGGAGCTACAGGGGGGGCGAAGACACGTCCCTTTTAGTCCAGGCTAGATCTCAATCATTTTCCTTTATTGACGTCTTTTCCAATTATTGTAATTGGCAACTGAAGACACGGTTTCTCTCCACATGCGATCTAACAGCGACTAAATCGCGGGTTAAATTCAGTACAGTGGAGGAACAGAGAATTGGGTTGCACAAAACAGCCGTTTAAAACAATTATAAATCCTGACCTGTTCTCAGTCATGTTCATGATTAACAAAAGGTTCACTCCGAGAGCGCTCTGCACTTAACAGGTGCTGCTTGTTCTCCCCGATTCGGTAAGACGACAATCATTCATCTGGACGCGTATTTGCTGTATTTAAATCTACGTTATTCAAAATTGCATTGCCTACCTGTCGACTCTCACGTAAATGGCTTGAGCCGCACGCTTTTTATAACCTAGGCTATTTAACTGCCGAGTGCCACTGTTTTTTTTTTTTTTTTTTTTTTTTTAAATCAACCCACGAAATACTGAGAGTGAAAGTCCGCGTTTCGTTGGAACACGGACCAGTTCAATCATGCGAAGCATTGGCCAGTTAATAAGTAAATTATTTTTCTGCACTGAATTTAGCCCATGATTTCATCGCTGTTAGATCGCATATGGTGAGAAACCGTGTCTTCAGTTGCCAATTACGATAATTGGAAAAGACGTCAATAAAGGAAAATGATTGAGATCTAGCCAGGACTAAAAGGGATGTGTCTTCGCCCACCCTGTAGCTCCGCTACTGCTTTTTGCCTCTGTTACCCCTTTTGGAAATTTGATTTGAAGGGGACCTTTAATGCAGCCAATTAAATGTGGTTTCCCAAAGATTTTGCAGATGCAAAATCTGTTTTTTTTATTCATCTAGTCTGTTAATCTTCTGGACACTGGTCACTTCCCTGTTCGTTAACTGAATTCTCAAAATTGTATCAGATGTGCCAAGACATTCTACTGGAAATCACTTGGTCCAAATTAGCTCGTAAGGTTATGTACAATCTGGATACCATCGAACTTTACCCAGGGTACAATTAGATATATCAAAACGTACCTCAGTTTTTGGCATGTCTGTCGAAACGTATCCCAGTTCCATCAAAAAGTACCTGAACCGGGATACGTTTCAACAGACATTCCAGGAACCAACGTATATTTCACTATATCTAATTGTTCACTCAGCACAGTTCTACAGTACCCAGGTCGAATATGACCCTATTTTCCCCAGATTACGGTCTTCAGTCAGTTATGGTTCATATTAATTATGGTCTTCAATCAAGACCTTAAAGTAGAATCATGTCTCTCTCTTCCTGGGCAGAAATCTGATGGGCTCTAAAGAACCTGCCCCACACTGGCACCCTTTTTTTCAAACAAGGCAACATTGTCACCAATATCCCCCACTACCATGGAATCCCGTTTTCAAACCCAATTGAGGTCATGACAAGTGGTATACTTATACAAGATTTCATTCACGTAGATGAAGTAGTTTCTGAGCGAACTTGTCCGTTCATCCGTCCAGATAACGGGACAAGCTCCACTGCAATATTCCCCGCTAAACTTTGTATCCTGGCGGGGGATGAAAAAACTAGATAGAAATCAATTGTGAATGGAGAGCAGTATTGGGAAGAAACACTATTCTATAAACAGGAAATGCATTTTTTTTTTTTTTTTTTGGCGTGGACGGGGATCCCATCCTCAGACCTACAGGACAAGGCTATTTTGCTCTTTGCTGTGTTATGTATTGCCTTGTGAGACACTTGAACACTGTGTTCCCATGAAAACCATAATACTGGAAAACTGTGTCTTGGCTTAACTCAGAGCTGAAACAAAATGCTGTGCAATGTTGCTGAGTGATACGTTTCATTGTTTTCTTTTTTAAATCCCTCTCCCAGGCGTACCATGGCCTGTGAGGAATTTCATGTAAAACTGAAGTCTAGAAATGTTAGGTTTTTACTCCTCGATAAGCAAAGCTTAGAAAGGGGTATTGTGATGAGACTCGAGCGTCACTCACTCATTAATCAATCAATTTGCCGTTAGCTCGAACACGGGCGGTAAGATAAATATGATCTTGGCATGAATGACAGGTCCCTAATTCACGAACAGCTTATCCAGGAGGGAACGATAGTGTCATTTTGATTAATGGTTTTGATAGTGTAATGTGTTTTCACTGAAAAAGTTTGGGTGCATTCATGCCATTTTATCATCTCCATAGTGTTTTTCTGACCTTTGTGCAAAATGTGTGTCATCAAAATTCACCCGCGTGATATCATCTAGTCGCCGCGTTTTAATGATGTTAGCAGATGCTCTGTCCTTTTTGTGAGTTCAAGCTGTTATATCATGTGACTCAAAATAGTTGCATTGTCTTTGTGCTCCACCAGGGGGTGCTGTCGGACTTGACACAGGTGACGCGGACGCACGGCTTTGACCCCGTGTGGTTGGTTCTCATAGTAGGAGGGGTGACCTTCATCCTGGGCTTTGCGGGCTGTGTGGGAGCTCTGCGTGAGAACATCTGCCTTCTCAAGTTTGTGAGTTAAACTTCCCCGGAAACCATTACACACCATCTGGTTCCCTTCCATCATTCTTAACCCCGCCAGAAAAGGCTTTGACACCTCATACATTTGGTTTATCTGATTCTGTGGTTAAAAAGGTCAGTCATCCTCCATTTTCTCTCTCATGTGTATTATTTGCCATATATAGTAAATAATGATGTGATGACCAGATTACATGGCAATAACTGATGTATTATTGAAATACTGAATTGATATATTATTGATATGTACTGTAATATTACTAAATGCCCAGTAAATAAAAAATAGATGTCATGCATCTTGAAAACAACCACTTAAAATTGATTGAGTCAGAATATGTTGATTGAAAGATGATTTTTTTTTTTTTTGGTCCTCTCAGTCGCTCATTTATGGCGAGTGAAGCTGCCAAAGCCTCATATGCCCTCATCTTTCACAGGAGCGGTAGCAGTCTGTGAATCTAAGAGTTTTATATTCAGGCCATTTTTCCTTTGTTTTGTTTTTGTTTTTTTTTTTTGTTTGTTTGTTTCCTTGTTGTACTGTTTTTTCGCATTTTGTGAGAAAATTAAGCTCTGTCTCCACCTCTTGACAATCAATGAGTGAGCCAGTGTTTTCCTGACTCGATGGTCTGGTTTGTGCACTGCAGCTTAACACATTTAGTCAACATTTCCTCTGTCTTGCCATTGCATTCATTTTTCCTCTGTGGTCCAGTAGTCTGCTGTCATGTACAACCCCAATTCCGAAATGGTTGGGACGAAGTGTATATTGTGAATAAAATCAAAATGCAATGACTTTCAGATCACATGAGCCAATATGTTATTAACAATAGAACATAGATACATTTCAAATGTTGAAACTGAGACATTTTACATTTTTATCCACAAAATGAGCTTATTTCAAATTTTCTGGCTGCAACAGGTCTGAAAAAAGTTGGGACACAGACAAAAAAGGGCTGAAAAAGCAATTAATATATAAGAGAATCAGCTGAAAGAACATTTAGCAAGTAATTAAGTGAACTGGCATCAGGTGTGTAACATGATTGGCTATAAAAGGGATGTCTTAAAGAGGCTGAGTCTCTCAGAAGTAAAGATGGCCAGAGGCTCTCCAACTTGTGAAGGCTTGCGTGAAAACATTGTGGAATACTTTAAAAACAATTTTTCTCAACGTCAAATTGCAAAGGCTTTGAAGGTCTCATCATCGACAGTGCATAACATCATCAAAAGATTCAGAGAAACTGGAAAAATCTCTGTGCGTAAGGGACAAGGCCGAAGACCTTTACTGGATGCCCATGATTTTTGAGCCCTCAGACGCCACTGCATCACTCGCCTGCACGATTCTGTCATTGACATTACTAAATTGGCGCAGGAATACTTCAAGAAACCACTGTCAGTGAACACAGTCCGCCGTGCCATCCACAGATGCCACCTAAAACTCTATCATGCAAAAAGGAAGCCATTGTTGAGCATGATCCAGAACCGCCGCCGTGTTCTGTGGGCCAAGGCTCATTTAAATGGACTGTAGCAAAGTGGCAAAGTGTCCTGTGGTCAGACGAGTCCAAATTTGACATTCTTGTTGGAAATCATGGGCGTAGTGTCCTCCGGGCTAAAGTGGAGAAAGGCCACCCCTCCTGTTATCAGCGTTCAGTTCGAAAGCCAGCATCTCTGATGGTATGGGGATGCATTAGTGCATATGGTGTGGGACACTTGCATGTTTTAAAAAGCACCATGAATGCTGAAAGGTATATAAAGGTTTTAGAGCAACATATGCTCCCCTCCAGACGACATCTGTTCCAGGGAAGGCCTTGTGTATTTCAGCAGGACAATGCAAAACCACATACTGCAGCTATTACAACAGCATGGCTTCATGATAGAAGAGTCCGTGTGCTGAATTGGCCTGCCTACAGTCCTGATCTTTCACCGATTGAGAACATTTGGCGCATAATTAAACGAAAAGTCCGTCAAAGGAGACCCAAAACTCTCCAGCAGCTGGAAGCCTGTATTAAACAAGAGTGGGATCAAATTCCAATGGCTAAACTCAAGAAACTTGTCTCTTCAATGCCGAGACGTCTCCACTCTGTGTTGAAAAGAAGAGGGGATGCTACACCATGGTAAACAGGCCCCTGTCCCAACTTTTTTGAGACCTGTAACAGCCATCAAATTTGAAATGAGCTCATTTCGTGGATAAAATTGTAAAATTTCTCAGTTTCAGTATTTGCTATGTTATCTCTGTTCTATTGTGAATAAAATACTGGCTGGTGTGATTTGAAAGTCATTGCGTTTTGATTTTATTCACAATTTACACTTTGTTCGAACCATTTCGGAATTGGGGTTGTACTTGGCTTTTAGGGCCCATTCACATTCCAATTTACGTTGTTCCTATGAGTTATTTTTCTTAGTTTTCTTTAACTTGGTTGATTAATGCTGATTATGTATTTGTTTGGCTTCTAATGATGGCTGCTGTGTGTCAGGAGGGGTTAATGAGCTAAACCTCAGGACTCACGGGCTGAGTCCTGAGTCTCTTGGTATCTCAGGTGTGGAGACCATATGTTTGAGGTGATACTAACATGCTCTTGCAGAGCTCGACCTGCAGTATTAGCTGATCTTTGCATTTTGCGAAATCTTGCTCTGTGAGCAGACGCCACATTTAGCTACCATGTAATGCAATTGAAGAAATAACCAGAATATTTATTGCCAATTTTTAATTGACTGTAAAATTTGGGTATTTTCTTTGCTCTTTTTCCTTTAGTTCATTCATTGCCAAGTTAGAGCTGTCTTTAGAGCTTTAACCGAAGCTCAACCTGAATAAATATAACTGTTACGGTGTTCAATGGTTAAGTTTCCTAATGTGAAACCGCAATTTACTAAAGTGAAACGGCGTTTGCTGAAGTATGGATCTTCTTTCAAATATATCCGTTGTTTTTTTAGTCATTCAGTGTAAGGGTCCAGATTTGACCGTGTTTCTCTAACAGAACTAGGCCCTGCTGCAGTCCATGTTTTGTGAGTGACTGCAGCTCCAGGTCATCTGTGTCCAGAAGTAATTTTGTTTCTTCATTGCGGTGGCTGAGTCAGCTGAAGATTGTTGCACTAAAAGGGGAACTGAAACAAAAACGGATATATATGTGGTATTAAAGAACCACTGCCAGTGTTATTCGGGCCCAGTGCTAAAAAGTGCCCCTGAGGGGGGGAGACGGTGTGAAGTTAGCTGTTTTGTTGCTCGGTGCAGCCATTGTTAATTTCTGCTGGTAGTGACCTCACCAAAATGGAAGGGTCGATTTAACTACTACAGCAGTGAGTAATAAACCAACGGTTTCTTAAATAGATTCTCAACAAACCAGCAAAAAGTGTAAAGAGAGTGAGAGGAGGACGTTAATGTTCTGAAATATGAACTGGATAACAGACTCTAGATAAGCCAACCAATTTAATTTGACCAAATGTATATGTAAGTTGCCAGCAACTAAAACTAAAACTGCGCAGGTGTATTTGAAGCCGCAGCCCTCCGACAACTTAAGCAAAATGGCTAACTTCCCTCGCAGTTTTCTCCCTTTAGAAGTGCTTTGACACTTTTCAGCAATGGACTCAAATGACACTGGTTGTACATCATTAATATCACGTATACTTCCGTTTTTGTTTCAGTTCCCCTTTAATGTTGAAGAGCGTAGGACTTCAGCTACCACCTCCTGCTGCACTTATATTTGAAGAATTCAATTTTTTTTTTTTTTGGGTCCAATTTTCACTCCACAGTTTTTTTTATGTACAGTGATTAAATTATTTTTTATTTTTTTAACTTTACCCCCTATACTGCTTGGGGCAAGTGGGTGAAGCCATAGACTGTATAAAAAGATGGACGCGGCACCCGGGTCTGAAAAGTCAAGCCAATGCGGAAATCTCTTTAAATTGCATTCTCTGTAATGGCCAGCAGATGGCGACGTCGGTGGTTGCAGAGAGAAGTTCAATGCTATAGAAGTCTGAGAAAATGACCCTACTTTCCCAACTGATTTTTTTTTAATTTCAATAATGATTTTCCACATTATTTTATGGTATCCAGCGCAAGTTTCTAGTCTCCTTCAATATATCATGATGTTCATTTTTGTAAATTATGGTCCCAAATGGACTAGAATGAAGGATAAAGCCAGAATATGCTTTAGGGGCGTGGCTATCCTCTGGTCCTCGTCTAATACAGTCAGATCCACCCATAGATCCACCCCTCGCCCCTCCCTGGATCTTCAACTCATGCTCCTGTCCAATAGGAATCACATCCAGTTTCAAAATGACAAAATGGTGCTGTTCAAATTGCCAAAATCAAGGTTTCCTAAATGGTACGCTGAAACTAATGGGTGACATCACTGTTGCTTCGTCCATCTTTTTATGCAGTCTGTGGGTGAAACAAGCCAAATTGAATCAAAGCCCCTCTTGGAAATTTTTAAAACAAGCTGAAGTTGTTTTTTTTTTTTTTTTAAATTTTGGTCGACACATTTTTTACTAGCGTGATTTAGGTGTAAATATGATGTTTTGCTACTTTCTGGAAAGAATACAGCTCTTACCAAAGCCATTGTGCTTCACAAGGAAGTCTAGATTTCTACTATTTACACTACACAGACCCTTCCCCAGAAAAACGGTTGGCAAAAATGCTTCAGTCATTACTGGGGTTCAATTTTTCTCCGCTTTTAAATGTCGGGGATAGTTAATCCTTAATTCCAGATCACTGGGGAATGATCAGAACCATTACTGCCTGCCCTATGCAGCTACGGCTATGACAATGTTTATTATTTGCGTAAAAGTGTCTGTAATTCACCCAGCATTACACCTCTTTAGTATAGTAATTGGTGGTGCCGTATTACTGCACGTCTACTGCATTATTAAACTGAGTGATGTGTCTCATAGGATAATGCACATTTTGTTTATAGTGATTGCACTTATTTAGTTTCCTGCTCATTTAAATTCTATGAAATGCACAAGTCAGCCAAATGTAGCGGCCGATGCCATTAAACTTGGAGCCAAAGCTTCATGATTTTACCATTTGAAGTGGAATGAAGGCAGCAAATGAATCTGCACATTCATTTTGAGTCAATCCTTACAGCGAGGGTGATAATAAATAAACACTTTTATCATAATTTCACTCTGGAAAGCACAACTGGAAAAATAATTTTCATTAACCTCGCTATGATGCAGAACTTGATTTTACGTGAGTGGCTTTTTGCTTCACCCCACTGAGTAGGCGTGCAGTACTGCTTTTAGCGGCTCTGTGTGGTTGTTTGTTTGTCTGTTTGTGTTTCCGCACTTTGCGTGAATGGGTAAAATCTGCCATCTAGTGGCTCTGCGTGTTTGTTTGTGTTTCCGCACTTGCCAGTATTTGCGTGGATGGGGTGAAGTCTGCCATCTCTGATTGCCTTGTTTGGCCCTGCTTGTGTTGTTATAATGGGATTCCTGTGTACTGTCCACTTAGATTGAGAGTAAACCACAGCAAAGTGGATGTGGATAACTGTACTGAGCTCTCCTGAGGCTTGTATCAGATGTAATGAGAGATTTTCCCCAGCAGAATTGGCATTGGAGTTATAAGTACACTGAGGGCAATTCAAAATAATGCAAGTAAACTTGTGAAATGAATCCATTCAATAAAGTCATCTCTCCTCCAGTTCACAGGCCTCATTTGCTTCATCCTTTTCCTGGAACTAGTGGTGGCTGTGCTGGCCTTCGTGTTTAAGGACACTGTGAAGGAATGGGTTAATGACTTCTTCCTGGCCAACATCAGAGCTTACAGAGATGACATCGATCTGCAGAATGTCATCGATTCTCTGCAGAGACTGGTGAGCAGGGTTTGGGGGCTCTGTTCCCGTCTGCAGTGACCTCACTGAAAACTTCCCTACACTGTCAGAAATAGGGGTACAGCGGGAGTCCATTTCTGTTCCCCAAGGTACATTCAGCACTTATGTACCCCCTAGGGCTAATAATTGGACCTCAAGGTACCTGTGTGAACCTTTTTAGGGTTTAAAGGGTACTTTTATGTTCCAAAGCAAATAAGTACCCACTTCTGAGGGTAGAGCAGCAGTAACTTCGAGGGTACTGCCCCAGTGACGAGCCTTTTACCCCTAAAGGTACAGATGGGTACTTTTTTTTTTTTTCCCTGAGAGTGTATATCTGCATACTGTGTATTGACCTCACAGAGCATGCCTACATAGTTTGTGTTGTAGCATAATTAAGTGGTTCACAAACTTAGTCCTGGGATACCATCCTACGAGTTGGATTTCGTTCCAGCCACAATGGCAGTCCCAGAGTTTTAACCCTTTGAGCGCTGAATAAATTGTAAATGAATTTAAAAAAATGGAATCGTCCTGAGCTGTCGAAAACTATCATGTGGCGGGAGCTCTTTTAAACAAATTGTCACATGATAGGTTTTCAGCAGCATCTAATTTTGGTATCTCACATCATTGGTTAACTATGGTTGCCTATAGCGCTCTAAGGGTTAATTTGTGGCTGGGGATCTCTGGTGATCAGGCAAACAGACCATTACCTCCCTTTGAAAGTCAGAAATGAGTCCCTGCTGTGACCCTTAGGACATAGTGGACTATGAAAGCACACAAAATGCTGCTTGCACTCCAACTAAGGCTCCCCAAATCAAGGTCACTAAGGGCGGAAAACCGCTATTTTCCCACCCTCCCTTTACCTGGGAGTCTGGTGTGATAACAGTCTGGCCAATCAGTGGCGATGACTGTTCACTTAATTGCCTGCAAGGAGAGATAGCCAGGGCTGGATTTGGATTTGAGGGCCGGATCTGGGGGCCCCTGTCCCAGACCCCTCAGTAATACATTTGCCCACCCCTGGTGTTAAACTTGCAGCCCTGTGTCCTGACTGCTCACTGCAGGATTTGGTTCGGACTCATATTCTGTCCCTACAGAATTACTGCTGTGGCGCCAGTGACCCCAATGACTGGGACCTGAATGTTTATTTCAACTGCACGACGCTGAACCCCAGCAGGGAGCGCTGTGGAGTTCCCTTCTCCTGCTGCGTCTCGGACCCCGCGGTGAGCCTCTTCTCCATGCCTGAGTGAGCCAGGGCATTGTAACGTTCCAGGTTCATTCAGTTTGCACGTTTGTTTTCAGGGCCCTGTGTCACTAAACCAGATTACTCACCTAATGAGGAATATATTCGTGATGAAAATCCTGTGTGAATTAGACACTAGATGGAGAGCGGCGATTTTAGGAAGCTGGAGCGCTTCATAAGCTGCAGAACTGGGCAGAGTACTATTTCTAGTCTGTTCTGTGGTCAGTATTTTGGAGGAATCTGGGTTTTACTCAGTCCAGAAATGAGTAAAGGGCAATGATCCAAAAAGTCAGTAATCCTGCTTTGTGAAACGGGGCCCAGGGCCTTGTAGATTCAAATGGTTTTAGTCCCTCTGCTATTCTGTTCCAGGACAATGTGTTGAACACGCAGTGCGGCTATGATGTCAGAGGAAAAAAGGTATCCGTCACAAGCCTCTTCAGATGTTTTCAATCTCCGATTATTCTCTAGTCTAGTGCTACTTTTACTCCAGTGTTTTATTGGGTCAGGCTTGTGTACGCTAAGGACTGCTGCTTATGCCTGTTTCAGGGCGACTGGAGCTCTTCCATCTACACCAGAGGCTGCATCTCAGCTCTGGAGGAGTGGCTTCCACGGAACATCTACATCGTGGCTGGAGTCTTCATCGGCATATCGCTGCTTCAGGTTTGGGACCGTGCTATCATTTTTCCATCGATCAACTCATATGTGAGCTGTGTTTCAGAGCACCTATTAGCTTCCGGAAGCGGTCAACCAAAAATGAGAGTAAAAATTTAATACCGTCTTTGGCAAGATCCATTCCAGCATGAATCAGTTCCTTGCTGGGTACACACACCACTATCTCACGCATGAACCCGTGATTTAGAGTGAAATTATTGAACAAACAAAATGGTAAAATATTCTTGAAATGAAGTAGTGTAATTATGAGAATGGAGCCACTGTTTTATGTATGAAATGTGTTATGTCTCTAACCTCAAGGTTAATGCTGGAGCTCATTATAATAAAATGGCCTTTTTTTTTACCTGTGAACAGGGAAGCATGAGAAGTGAAGCCTTTGCTTTTGTAAATGCAAGCATTCATTATAATCTTTGTGTCGATGACTAGCACTTAAATGTGTATTATGGTAATGGTAACACTGATGATAGTGTTGTAATGCTTGGGACAATGTTCATATTAATGCTGATGGTTTTTTATGTGCATCTGCCAGATGGTGGGAATTTTCCTCGCGCGAGCGCTGATCTCTGACATTATGCAAAGCAGATTCCACTACTGAAGAGGCCCGTTGTCGCTTGCTATGGATCAATACGCGGTGAGAGATTGGTTGGGGCCTGTTTTATAGATGGGAGTGGACTTCGCGAATGTGTTTCTGGCCAGTTCACAGGATTGCTATTAAATTTCCTAACTTTGTCCACTTGTGGTGCTTCTGCTATTCTCGCCAAATCCTTGCGTGTGATTGGCTGACGTGCTGGAGGTTAAAGGAGGTCAAATTCTCAGTGTCTGAATGAGCACTTTTGGTAAACACAGCAACTGATACTTTTCGCTAGCGACACAAGGCCAGGTCAGTGTGCAACATGCAACTAATGCAAGTGCTTCACATAAACATGTCGATTGAGTCTCCAGAAAAAGAACACATTAGCACTTCCTAAATAGTAACTCACTAGACTTGCCTGTAACATGCCAATGGAAAACCAGTTTCGTGCACTGAAATTATTGGCTGTATACAGTCTATGGCTGAAACGGGAAGTGTGTATTACGACGCAAATATTCTAGCGCCACCCTCGGCGAGGCTTGGTCATTTAGTTGCGATTGCTTGAATTAACACTGACTCATCACACACATCACAAACATTGAAACCTCATCGTGTCTTACTGAGAGGTCTTTGTTCTACAATACTACACGTCAACGCATCAAGTAAAAATCGACATTTCATGACACTTTGTGATTTTGAGATAAAAGCAGTTGAAGTTGGGCACTTTCTAGTTGATCTGCAATAGCTTTTTACTTCTTACATAATTCCATTGGACTAATTGGTGAATCACTAATTTTTTTACATTAAATACTTTATAGATACATTCAACAAACTATAGCAAAAAGTCAAAGTTCAAGTGTCATGAAATGTCAATTTTTTTCTTGATGCGTTCACACGTGTGACATATTCTGCGGTACATTACATATCTGTTCAGCTATGCCTTCATGTGTTTTGGCTCAATTGAAGTTGAGCAAGTAGACAGAGTGAGGGAGTTGTGACTTGGTGGTGCTGACATTATTTGAAATCATTTGAATGGTTTTTTTTGTACAGGAAGTGCCTTAATTCCTACACTGAATACTGTGTTGGCTGCACGTATCCCGCTGTGCCGTGTCCTCGATCATCCCACACGGGAAAGCTGGCCTCTCACTGACCAAATTCTTCTCCTGGAGTGTGAATGAAACATCGTGCATACAGCTTTATGTGATTTTTTTGACACAGCCTTTTATAAAGGGAGTTCTTACACTTGATTTATACGGATGTGCTGTTTTTTGTTTTTTTATGAAGTGTGTTTATAAAGTATGATACTTGCTTTTGTTCTGTGCTATGTCATGTAAATGTTGATAAATGACCCTATTTTTTGCATTTAAGTTTCTTGGAAGATTTAATTTTGATCGATCCCTGTGATTCAGTGTTTATCCCTCTTAAGTGGGACAATGATGTCTATTTTGGAAAGAGCAGTAAAATTAATTTTTGTAAAACTTGATTCCTGTTCATGGACCAAGTAGAGTGTCATTGAAAATGTATTTTCCTCGAGACTTACGGCAATCCTTCAGGATCTCATATTACCAATGGGGCTTGCACTTTCTCAGCGGTCCTCGTCCCTGGTCCTCAAATCACAGTCCTCGAGGTCCAGGAACTGCTGGTTTTCCACCATCCCTTTACCTAGGAGTCGGGTATAAAGACAGTCTGGCCAATCAGGGGCGCTAAATGTTAATTTACTTACCTGGGATAAAGGAAAACCTGGACTGAATTTGGATTCGAGGTCCAGATTTGGAGATCCTTGTACTAGGTGGCACTCTAAGCACTGAAACCGGAAGTAGTACAGCTGGCCTCTTAGTTTACACGCGAGTGGACCCACGATTTCGGGTGATTTAATTGAAGTTAAGCAACAATGATTGAAGTTAAGCAACCACCAGAAAACTCAGGTAGAATTAGGTTAAGCCCCATCACTGAATGTGCGTAAATTTGATGTGTTATTTCCAACAATGATATGTTTGTGTCATAAGGTTTCTGATAATATGCCGCATACATTCTTGTTTGATTGTAATTTCTTCATTTGCTTGCCGCATCAGATATTTGCAGGATTCAAAAACAATTAAAATGGACATACTATCCTGATCTTCACTTTATTTTAATTAAAATCTGCTTATTTATCAACACTGCAAAAATTTTGCAGTAAAATTGATTCTGTATACATGTACTTTGGGTGTGAGATGTACTTGGAAGACCTTGTAGAAGTATACTACTCAAAATTTGATAGGGATCATAGGAATTTTTTTGTGAAATGACATGCAAATTTGGTAACTGCCACTGATGAACAATATATTGGATAAAATGACATGCAGTCAGACACAAAACACATTTGCACGTGCATTTCATGACATTAAATGAGCGTGCAGCCTCACATTTTGGCTTTGACTAACACTTCACCATTTCAACTCAGGCGTGTGTGTTGTTTGTTGGTGAAAATTTGGAAGTTCCCAAATTTTTTGCATTACATTTAGCAATAACAATGTCTCCTCAACGTCTTAGACATCGATTGACTTCAGAGCAATTGGGAAGATGCATCGGAATGCTTGACTCTGGCTTCTCACAACGTCCACGTTGCTAATGCACTTAACGTCAGCCAAAGCGTTGCCAGAACAGAGCGTGGAACCGCATCAAACGTTTGGTACAGCAGCACACCGTCATGGGGGTGGTCGTCAGAGATCAACTACACAACGACAAGACCACTTTCTCACACTTCAGGCACGACGTCATCCTTTCTGGACAGCCACCACCCTACGAAATGACCTTCATAACGCCTCGGGGGTCAGGGTATCCACTCAGACGATATGGAATCGTCTTCATACTGCCGGCCTCAACTCAAGAAGGCCATGTATTCGAATCCCACTGACCGTGCGTGATAGGCGTGACCGTTTGGATTGGGCTCACGATCATGTCATATGGACACACAACGATTGGGCTCCAGTTCTCTTTACTGATGAGTCCCGATATTGCTTGGACTTTACTGACAGGAGGCAACGGGTGTGGCGAAGACAACGTGAGTGATTTAATGATGCCTACATCAACGAACACGACCGTTATGGTGGCGGATCAATTATGGTCTGGGGAGGAATAAGCAGGAACGGCAGAACGGACCTGCATGTCATGGGGAGAGGGACGAGATCCTCAATGTGTACGTAAGACCGTACGCTGGTGCTGTTGGCCCTGATTTCATCTTGATGGATGATAACGCCCGTCCCCATCGTGCTAGGGTGGTGAATCAATTCCTAGAGCAGGAGACAATTGTCCGCATGGACTGGCCCGCGTTCGCGGACCTAAACCCTATCGAGGATGTGTGGAACATGCTGCAGGTCGCCATTTCGGTCGAGGGCACAACCCACAACTCTAGAAGAGCTCGGAAATGCCCTTGTTGAAGAATGGAACAACATTCCAATTGCAAGCATCCGGGTTCTGATTGACAGTATGACCCGACGTTGTCAAGCCGTCATTCAAGCTAGGGGAGGCCATACCCGTTATTGACATTAACTGTGGTAATGAAACCTCAAACGAACACTGTCTGTTTTCACTTTACATGTCAGAGGTGAAACCATGAATTGTTCGTGAAAGCCAAAAGTGTGAGGCTGCACGCTCATTTAATGTCATTAAATGCACTCGCAAATGTGTTTTGTGTCTGACTGCATGTCATTTATCCAATATATTGTTCATCAGTGGCAGTTACCAAATTTGCATGTCATTTCACAAAAAAATTCCTATGATCCCTATCAAATTTTGAGTAGTATATAATAATAAATTAAGGCAGCACACTGCAGTATACATCACAATGCCCACCCCTGATGTAGCTCTCATCCTGAGTTTATCTGCCACACCTCGCAGTTGGCCACCTGCCCTGCTCTGTCTGCTATCACTGACACGTCCACAGCCGGGCACATCTCTGACATGCTGCTGGTGCTAATCCATAGGATGTCAATCAAAGTGCTACTTTGAACACTTAGCCTAATGTACATGTCCATGTTTAAAATTCAGACTTTTGATTGTTCTTTTAAGAACATAGACTTATGGATGCTGCACGCCGGTGGGACAGGCCATGTACAGTGTCCGTAACATCACCCAGCAAGTCACTCAGACACTTGCCCTATTTACCTTTTTTTCCCCACCTTTCAACATCATCCCTTTTTCCCCTGAGGACTTGATCATCCTCCATTTCAGTTCCTTTTGGAGTTGTTTTAAGTTCAAGTTTGTACTTTATTTATCCTTAAAAAGGATTTTTTTTCGTGCAGCAGGCATCAAAAACACAACGCAAGAACAGCACAGAGTCAGACAAACATGCAATATCCACAAGCTCAGTCTCAATGGAGATAACCCCCTCCTTCCCTTGCAGAGCCAGCGGAGTCTTCCAGAACTACAATAAATAGAAGTGTAGTCGACGCTAAAGTGAGGGAGATGGAAAAAAAAATTGCCCAAGAAGGTTAAGATTCCTAATGGCCACAGGAAAAGACTCACTGACACGCCTTGTATGTGAACTAGTCATTCTAAAACGCCAACCTGAGGGAAGCATGTTAAACTCCCCAAGAGCGGGTGTTCAGGGTTATTAAAAATTTGTCTGGCCCTGCTCACAACCCGTTTAATGTATATGTCTTGCAGCTGAGCTAGCTGAAGCCCAGCCACCTTTGATGCCACCTTAACTAGCCTAGTTGGCCTCCCCTTACTGAGCATGGGAAGCCCACCACAGCAGGCCACAATACAGAACGACAGGACAGATTCAATAAAACACTGGTAAAACAATTTCATCAAAATCTTACACACATTGACTGATTTCATCTTCCGCAGAAAGAAAAGCCGCTGTTGGGCTTTCTTACAGACAGCATCAGTGCTGCTCTCAAATGATAGTTTGCTGTCTATTAGGGTACCCAAGTATTCAGAGACAGATTCCACAACGACATTCTGAATAACAGCGTGGGGATTCGCCATGCTGTGACCTACAGAAATCAATCAACATATCCTTGGTCTTAGAGACATTGATGGACAAATAAAAAGTTTTGCACCAATAAAGAAAATCATCGACAACAGGGCCATGTCCATTCTCGTTATTGGTTAAAAGACTCACAATCACTGTGTCATCAGCAAATTTCACAAAATGCCTCATGAGTACTTCTACAATCATTAGTATATTAAATATAGAGTAGTGGTGATAGTACACAGCCCTGTATGGACCCAGTGGAAGAAACTAATGTAGAGGACAGGGCACCATTAACCCTAACACACTGTGACCTGTCTGACAGGAATCCACTATCCAGCCGATGAGATTAGGCTCCAGATTGAAGTGAGTCTGAAGTTTTTCAGCTAGCAAATATGGCTGGATGGTGTTAAATGCTGGAGAGAAGTCAATAAAAAGGAGCCTGGCATGTGTTTTTGAGGCCTCCAGATGTTGATAGAGGAAGGTAAGCAGTGTTAGTGTTGAATCTTCAGCACATCTGCCAGCCCTGTAAGCAAACTGGAGTGGATCTAGCAGCTGTTCCACATGCTTCAATAGCTCCTGCTTGACCAGTTTCTCAAAGGTCTTCATCACCAGTGAGGTGAGAGCCACTGGTCGGAAGTCATTCAAGATCTTGGGGTTGTTGCATTTAGCCACAGGAACAATGATAGCATGTTTCCCATTTTTTGGAATAATTTGCAATTGGAGGGATAGGGTGAAAATCACCTGAGAAATATTGCTCAACTGTCCAGCACATGACTTCAGCACTCGGACCAGGGCTTTTTTTAAACATATAATTGCCTAAAAAGTTTTTCGACATTAGGTGCAGCAATATAAAAAGCAGAGGCATCTCTGACAGTCTCACGCTCATTCCTAATATTCGCACTAAAATCATGAGTTGAAAATCTCAAAAACTATTCAACTCATTTGCTAGCTGCACATCTGAAGCAAAGCCATTTAAACGCACAGTACTACCACCGTAACAACGACATATTAAAGATTCGTTCGGCACCAACCATTCATCGTAACTCCCTCTCGTTCCGAAAAATAAGTCTGGAAAAGGCAAAACTTCACCCCTGAAATCTAACTTCCTGCCCAGAATCGTTCACGGCACAGCCATGAAATTGTGTGTGGCGGCTGATTGGCTGGCGCTTGCCAGGTCTCTCAAGCGCCAGCCAATCAGCGCGTGTCACAATTTTCATGGCTGGGCAGGAAGTTATATTTCAGGGGTGAAGTTTTGCCTTTTCCAGACTTATTTTTCGAACGAGAGGGAGTTACGATGAATGGTTGGTGCCGAACAAATGGTTTTAATATTCCGGTTTGTTACGTACCGATACCAGACAGGTAAAGGTAAAACAAAAGAAAGTTTTGACGCCGCAGGGGTAGAAGACAAGTGGTGTCTGGCGATTTTTTTTTTTTGCAGGTTTTGTCAATGGCACGGCATGTGACTCCGCTGGGCCAGTAAATGTCAGAATGTTAAAACAAGCCCTCGGAGGCACATGAATGGGGCTAGCACGAGACATTTATTAGCTTCATATTAAAAATGTGGGGGTTTTTTTCTTTTTAATTGGAAACCGAGCAGCGCAGGAGACCCGCTTGTTTACACCGGATATAAACGGACATTTAGGTACAACTAAAACGAATAATGATGAGTTAGAGGACAAAAAATAGATGACGATATTAAAAATTGAAGGCAAATTTTATTATCGATAATAGTAAACACCAACACGGTGGGAAATATACTCAGTTCGATTATGAGAAAAATACGTTCAAATCCTTCAGCTGAAGTTGAACAGGTACGATTTAATTTTGCGACAGCAATTACGCTATTAACAGCTGCGACAAAACGAGCCAGGTAGTGTCCGAAAGCGCTTCTTCCCTCTGCCAAATGAGCTCATATAGTCACCTACATAGTGAGTCCCTATATAGTGAGTAGGGAATAGTGAATGAGTGAGTGATGAATCTCCACAAGTAGTTGCAGCGCAAGCCTATATAACTGACGGCGGATCAATATCATGACATATTTGCATACAATTGTATACAAAAAACAGGTGAGCGATAATATGCTCGGCACCGCGCTGTGGATTTTGGCTGCGGGAACCAAATGCAATATTGCAGTCATGCAGTTAGAGACGGCTGCAGTTTCAGGATCGCAGTTGTAGGACCCGAGATTTTCGCCGTTCTCATCCCAACTCGTCTTGTATAGTGACACCTTCTGACCAAGCGTCAATGTATGAAATGGAGGCCTTTGGTGTCCTTTTTTACTCCTGGATAAGCGAAGCGTTGGAAGGAGTGTTGTGATGAGACTCGAGCGTCACTCTCTAATCAATCAATCAATCAATCAATTTGCCATTAGAACAACCACGGGCGGTAAGATTCACAAACTTATCCAGCTTATCCAGGACCAGGAGTTAACGATAGTATCACTTTGATTGATGGTTTGGGTTTGGGTTAGGAGGTTAAGGTTCGTTTTAACAGTGGCGTAAAATAAGGAATGCGGATATGAAAAATTAGGGTCCTACACTGGTGGTCCTAAAACTGCAGCGTCCTCGACTGCATCTATACCCTACTGCCCTATTAGGCCTTGAGGTGCCTTGTGTGCATTACAGCCCCCTGGTGGAAATTTGAGTAAACTGCGAAAGGCGGAATTAAAAAAAAAAAAAAACATTACTGTCATTATCAAATAGGCCATTTGTCTTAATTATGCACTGTTGGAGGCACACACATTTGTCCCAGGTTGATTTGCATCCAAAGCTGCAGAAAATTTAATATGCAATTAATCAATGAACTAATTAATGATGAATGAACTCTAAGAATAACACTGAGATTGGTACCAGATTGGTTGTATCCAGGCTTATGCCAGATTGTAAGTGTATTTAATCAATGATTAACGGGAGAAAATGACAGTGTTCGGCTGTGTGGCGGTATTGAGCAAAAAAAGAAGACTTGAACTAATGGTAAATCAGTATGCACTGTGACATTATGCCTTGGGTGGTTAAATATGCATAAATTTCCTGACTAATTTAATCTGGGTTGGAACTGATACGACTGTGCTCAGCATTATTTTGAATGAACATGGCCCCCATGGCATTTTATTCATTGCTGACAATCTAACTGACGAGCTTTAGGATCTCCATGGGCGAAGTTCACTCTGACCCTCATTATATTTCCTTATCTTGTGCCAGGTTTGCAATTTCCTTGCACCCACACAGATTAAAAATGAGGCAATTAACTATGCGAGCAGTTCATAATTTGACCAATGCATTCATAGGAGAAAACATGCAACAAATTCATTTTAAATGTTAAATTGCAGTAACAGGCCAATTTAAAAGACAGCTTGGCTATGAATGCAGACATCAGGTAACACTGGCAATTATTAGCTTTTGAAATTTTTGTCCACAAACAAGATTAGGTCAAAACCTGGATAATGGCTGGACAGTTTATGGTTTTGTGTAAAATTGTGGTAAATTTGTTGCGGGGACAGTCAGTGGTTTGGCCTATGATGTTAATTCCAGGATTTTAAATGTTCATAAAATTTTATTTATTGGTCTTGGTAATATTTGTTCAGGTGTTTCAGTGTGGATTTGCTGTAAATCCCCCCCGATGATGTAATATGAACTGTTTGCACCAAATCAGTTCGAAAGTGCAACAACCAACGGAAAAAGTACACTCGGCCAGCACTCCAATGATAAACCTTAAGCAGTCAGGCGCTCAGCCAAGGATATCTGCAGATGTGGGGCTGATCTGGTCCAGAAGTAGTTGATCAGTTAAAAAGCTAGAGAGTTATAGGTCCTGCAGTAAATGAGGCATACAGAACCACAAGATGTAGCACTAGAGCACCAGCATCCTAGACCAAAACACATGGGCGTGTCAGCCACACTTTATCCCTCCTGTGACTTCATTCCAACCACACCTTATCCCTCCTGTGACTTCATTCCAACCACACCTTATCCCTCCTGTGACCTCAGTACGGCCACACCTTGTCCTTCCTGTGACTTCATTACAGCCGCACCTCATCCCTCCTGTGACTTCATTCCTGCCATACCTCTTCCCTTCAGTGACTTCATTCCAACCACACATTTTCCCTCCTGTGACTTCATTCCTGCCACACCTCTTCCCTCCAGTGACTTCATTCCAACCACACCTTTTCCCTCCTGTGACTTCATTCCTGCCACACCTCTTCCCTCCTGTGACTTCTTTCCAACCACACTCTTGGAGTGGAAATTTAGCAGGTTTTTAAACCAGCCCCGTTGCTCAATAGGTGAAGGTATTTGACTCAGGACCCACACTACGTGCAACTCAATGCTATAGACAATGCAAGGATATCATTCCAACTCATAATAGTGTTCCTACCTTTCAAGCTTGAGGAGCTTCCTTTTTGAACCCTTACGAGGAGATTTGTTTGCATTTTCTGCAGTCAAAACGAAACTAGAGTCTGCATCCCTCATCTTGAGTTAGAGAAAGCAAAAGCTGAACAGGCTATAAAAGCTTGACTGTGATTGGTTCCTTCTAGTGAACGAAAACTGAATCACGTTTCCACATTGGCTGATGACTTAGCAGAATTTGACAGTTTTCTTTGACTTGGCGGGTTTTGACAGAGTTTAACTTTTTCCGTTACAATTTATAACATGATTTGGTAGGTGTTGAAAGTGGAGCTATCAGTGGGACATGCGCAGGTGCCTGAAATAGAGGCTAAGGGAGATAACTCATTTATTTTCAAAACTTGACTTAGCAGGTTTTGCAAGTCAACTCCTCATATTGTCTTTGTACTATTTTCAAATAAATATAAAGTTCAAATGACTTAAAAATTATTGCATTCTGTTTTTATTTACATTTTACACAGCCTCCCAACTTTTTTTGAAATGGGGTTGTAGTAAGACCTACTTGAATGACAAGAGATTGTAAACCTTATGAGCGACAGAGTATATTTTTCCTTAAAAATGAGATTACTTAAGATACATCGGAACAAATGAATAAAGGCTATGAAATAAAATCATCATTGGTAATATAATTATCCTGGGTGGAAAATGAATAATAAAGGTAAAGAAATATAACATGCCCAAGGCTGCTAATAGTTCTGGACCTGAGTGTGCTGCAGATCTGTCACTGGTTGATAAATACTCGTAGCTGATACGCGGAGGCATTGAGCCAGGGTAAATATGACACTGGCAGGACACCCAGCAGGTAATGATCTGCCCAGTGATGTGGGCAGTATTTACTGCATATTTATATGTCAGTGTATCTCTGGCCCCTCCCCTTTTCCGACGCGAGAATTTCCCCCCCGCCCCCGAATGGGCTTTAGTCAGTAGAATCATGCTCACTTAAGCTGCTTTCACACCGAACGCGAAACGCGTGTATTCGCGTCTTTGCGTTGACTTTGAATGTAATCTGTCATGCGAAAAATTCGTTTCGCGTCCAGTGTGAAAGCGGCTTTACAGCGCAGGATCACGCTGATAAAGCGAAATGAGCCCTTTTGAGTCCTCATCCACGCGCATTCATACGCTGAGCCGGGGCATTTGTCCGCTCTTTGTGTCTGACCGTGACTCGAGTGGCTTTCGCGAGGATAATATGGGTCCGTTGATTTATTAATGTGCTCCGCGGTAATCGGAGCGCGTGTTTGCAGTCGCTGCGCTTGGGAGACGAGGCTGCCTGGTGCATTTCACGCAGTCTTCGGTTTCACTGAGAGGCAGTCGTAGAAAAGAACAGGACCGAGCTCACAATAGAGAGGGGAGACAGATAGAGAAGTGGTGAGGAGAGACAGGAAAGCTGCTTCTGCTCAAGGCTACAGGAAATATAGCCTATATGTGAGGGTGCATTCATCTAGAAAAAATACCTTCTCAAATACTGAGGTATGAATTGACATCGCTAGATGTGGCCTGTCACCCTGGTACCACATGTTGCCTGCAAAATACAAAATAAGGTGCTCTTAGGGATTTCTTATGCTGTTGTATCCAAACCGGTTACATACCACATGTCATCCTGTATGTTTTAATGTTAATTATAATTTGTTACAACTAAGTCAAGCAATTAGCAGCTCAAGACCATCTTTAGCTGTAGAATGAAGTATGTTTTGTTAAGGTGAAAGCCTAAAGGATGGGAGATTTCCAGTGACGGGGCTAGTGATTAGGTTGAAGAATTACAATTTAGGATGGACACAAGGCACTACCTTTTTAGCTGAACACTGATTCACACTCCTTCTGTTTAAACACAAGAATCCATTCAACATTTTTTAAATATTATTTATTTATTTATTAATAAGGCAAACCGTAAAATTACAGTGACTTTACATTTCAGGGTGCTTCATGTGTAAATATGAATAGTTGCAAACCCTAAATTCATTTCATTGGGGGGCGGCAGAAAATGCATCTGTTAATGTGCAGGCTTGATCTGTGTTCTCCACAGTAAATGTCTGTTTTGGTTTAAGAGATTCTGTACCATGCAAAGGGCCTCTTTTATTCCAGTGAAGATGGGTTAGTTAAGGTCACAGATGACCCAGCGGAGCAGGGCAGATTTAGAGTAAGTGTGTGAAACACCGGGGAAAGGCTAATTGTTAAGCCAGGGGAAGGGGCATTACTGAAGTTTGGAGATCTGCAGGTCGTGAAACAATCCCCCATAGTCTGAGGAGACGCCTCTCTTGCAGGGTTCCTGGAGCAGCTCTCCGCCTGATGTAGTGATCACCTCCTTCTACACATGCACACACATACACGTGTCAAAGCAAACCTGACCATCTGACTATGAAATATCGGTATTACCTCATAAATAAAATTTAAAATAATGTTACTATATTGCTTCATCATTGAAAGTAGATTTCTGTATGTGATGAATTGCGCAGTACTCAATTTGTCATTTCCAATGGTCTGTATGGGAATTTCGAACTCCCTTCGAGCAATTTGTCATTTTCAATAAATGTATCCAGTTAGTCATGAACAGCAAACATCAGATTTAATCAGGCCTCTAGAAACGGCATTAAACTTGTGCCAAGTTTAATTTTCATTATCAAAACCAATTCAACAATAAATGTCACATTTAAATGAGAGTTACAAATAATAGCATTTCAGTCAGGACACTTACATCAGATTTAACCATTTATTACAGAACGACATGCGTTTGAGTTTGGAAGTGACTCTGCATGAGTGATGCTCTAGAACAATCTGAGCAAGCATGACACAGACAGTCCCTAAGATCACAAACCCCCTCGCCGAGCCTGAGATTCAGGACATTTAAATTAATGAACATAGTATGAACAGATGCTGCTTACAGTGAACAATGATAATTATAAAGGAGGAGGCTGGGGAGGTGAGGGAGATGAGATGCAATTTTTTTTAGTAAGCCAGAGTAGGAGCGTTGTAGAGGGCACAGAGCCAGAGAAATGAGTGTATGCTGCCTGGGGTACCAAAACTCGCCAGTTGGGTGGGAGATGCTGAAGTCAAGAATGATTGAACAGAAAGAGGCTTGTGACCAGCCTGACTTCCATGCCTGACTGAACTAACGCTTAAGCTCCATTAAATCACATACACCATATAGCAATGTTCCCGATGTACAGCATTGGATATTTCAGATATTTAATCAATGACAAATTTGCATTTAATGTACAGCATTGGATATTTCAGATATTTAATCGAAAAATGGGAAAGGACAAAATTTGCATTTAAAAATGGAATAAGCAATAGAATGAGAATTCCAGAAATGCATGTGCCCCCATAGTCTCCAAAAAAATAAAATGTATAAAAATAAAGGTACAATGGAGGAATACATTTCTCCTGTGATCTGGAAAAACCTAGTACATACATCACATTTGGTAGAAACTGAGTTTGACCCTCATTTGCAGGAATTAAGGGTGGTGAAAATCTTAAAACATGATTATTGCTATTAGTCTTATTTGTACTGTTAAAATCAAGCTTCTATTATTTTTTTTTTTTTCTGGCAGGAAAAGTCCAAAATCCAAAAGTTTTTGTTCAATTGCGAGACGCTTGCCTCTGATAAACTCACTAGGTTTTTCCAGAATAAAGGAGATTTTAGTCCTTACGGAGCAAATATCCAAAATATACCCTGAAAGTAAAATATACTTCTCCTTGGGTCGAAATGTGGAGGTTTTAAGAACAAAAAAGACAAATTAATCAGGTTACGCTGGCTATGAATGCAACTGTATGTACTCAAAGGGGTTCCACCCCAGTCACTGGTGAAATGTTTTCATACCCTGTGGCAGGGCTATTCAACATTATCCTGCGGGGGCGGTGTGGGTGCAGGCTTTCGTTCCAACCAACCACTTACACACCTGATACTGCTAATCTACCCCAAGAGTCTTTGCTAAAGAGCTTGATTAG
Source organism: Gymnothorax javanicus (assembly GCA_029692085.1). NCBI lineage: Eukaryota > Metazoa > Chordata > Actinopteri > Anguilliformes > Muraenidae > Gymnothorax > Gymnothorax javanicus. Next base: position 112,683,528 of record CM056200.1, read on the forward strand.
CAGTATCAGTTCTGTAAGCGCTTAATTGGAATGAAAGCCTGCACCCACACCGGCCCTTGCAGGATAATATTGAATAGCCCTGCCCAAGACTGTAGTACTTCCTGTGGTAAACATCTGATGGAGTCTGTGCTCAAAAGGAATTAATCCATTCATCCATTATCTATACTGCTTCTTCCTCACAAGGGTCATGGTCGAGCTGGAGCCTATCCCGGCTGGTGAATGGCAAGAACACACCCTGGACAGCTTGCCAATCCATCACAGGGTGCATACGCACCATTCACACACACTCACCATTCCTATGGGCAATTTGGATTCTCCAATTAGCCTAGCATGAATGTCTTTGGACTGTGGGAGGAAACTGGAGTACCTGGAGGAAACCCATGCGAACACAGGGAGAGCATGCAAACTCCACACAGAATGGCCCCAGGCCGGAATTCGAACCCACAACCCTCTTACTGTGAGGCAGTAGTGCTTCATACACAGCAGAATGAGTGTATGGCAAAAAGTATCCGCTTTGCTACAAAGGCAAACGTTTCCATCTTAAGTGGGACAGATGAGACTGTGGGCGAGGCTTACCTTGTGGAAATCGATGAGGTCTGACAGAGTAGCATGGCGGCTCTGGTCGACACCTAGGAAGCTGTAGTAGTCCCCTGAGGCATCAATGAGGAAGTGCTTGAAGCCGCTAGCTGTGCGGTAAGATAAAGTGTAGCCCCAAATCCGCTCACTAACCCTGACCAGGAAACATCCCTCCCCAGCATTCATCAGCAGAGCCTCAGAGTCCTGTCGAGAGATAATGCCTAGAGAGAGAAAGAGAAAGAGAGAGAGAGAGAACAATACAGTCTGAACCTTCAATTATATGAATGAAATGTCAAAGTGTTTTTCCTTCATGTCACCTCATTGCTCATCACACATAGATCTGTGCACCTTTTTATTTAAGGCCACGAAAGTGCAATCAAGCCAAGAGTATCCAAAAATATGATCAATTTAAACAGCAAAAAACACGAGTATATAATTCAATTTACAACCCCAATTCCGAAATAGTTGGGACAAAGTGTAAATTGTGAATAAAATCAAAACGCAATGACTCAAATCACACCAGCCAGTATTTTATTCACAATAGAACAGAGATAGCATAGCAACTGTTGAAACTGAGAAATTTTACAATTTTATCTACAAAATGAGCTCATTTCAAATTTGATAGCTGCTACAGGTCTCAAAAAAGTTGGGACAGGGGCCTGTTTACCATGGTGTAGCATCGCCTCTTCTTTTTAACACAGAGCGGAGGCGTCTGGGCATTGAGGAGACAAGTTTCTTGAGTTTAGCCATTGGAATTTGATCCCTCTCTTGTTTGATACAGGCTTCCAGCTGCTGGAGAGTTTTGGGTCTCCTTTGACGGACTTTTCATTTAATTATGTGCCAAATGTTCTCAAATCGGTGAAAGATCAGGACTGCAGGCAGGCCAGTTCAGCACACAGACTCTTCTACTACGAAGCCATGCTGTTGTAATAGCTGCAGTATGTGGTTTTGCATTGTCCTGCTGAAATACACAAGGCCTTCCCTGGAACAGATGTCGTCTGGAGGGGAGCATATGTTGCTCTAAAACCTTTATATACCTTTCAGCATTCATGGTGCTTTTTAAAACATGCAGGTGTCCCACACCATATGCACTAATGCATCCCCATACCATCAGAGATGCTGGCTTTTGAACTGAACGCTGATAACAGGACGGGTGGTCTTTCTCCTCTTTAGCCCGGAGGACACGACGCCCATGATTTTCAACAAGAATGTCAAATTTGGACTTGTCTGACCACAGGACACTTTGCCACTTTGCTACAGTCCATTTTAAATGAGCCTTGGCCCACAGAACACGGACAGCGCTTCTGGATCATGCTCAACAATGGCTTCCTTTTTGCATGATAGAGTTTTAGGTGGCATCTGTGGATGGTACGGCGGACTGTGTTTACAGACAGTGGTTTCTTGAAGTATTCCTGGGCCCATTTAGTAATGTTATTGACAGAATCATGCCAGTGAGTGATGCAGTGGCGTGTGAGGGCCCGAAGATCACAGGCATCCAGTAAAGGTCTTCGGTCTTGTCCCTTACGCACAGAGATTTTTCCAGTTCCTCTGAATCTTTTGATGATGTTATGCACTGTCGATGATGAGACCTTCAAAGCCTTTGCAATTTGATGTTGAGGAACATTGTTTTTAAAGTATTCCACAATTTTTTTACGCAAGCCTTCCCAGGTTGGAGATTCTCTAGCCATCTTTACTTCTGAGACTCAACCTCTCTAAGACATCCGTTTTATAGCCAATCATGTTACACACCTGATGCCAGTTAATGTAATTACTTGCTAAATGTTCTTTCAGCTGATTCTCATATAAATATTAATTGCTTTCTCAGCCCTTTTTTTTCCTGTGTCCCAACTTTTTTGAGACCCGTTTCAGCCAGAAAATTTGAAATAAGCTCATTTTGTGGATAAAAATGTAAAATGTCTCAGTTTCACATTTGAAATGTTATCTATGTTCAATTATAAATAACATACCGGCTCATGTGATCTGAAAGTCATTGCATTTTGATTTTATTCACAATTTACACTTCGTCCCAACTATTTTGGAATTGGGGTTGTATTTTATCTATATTTTTTACACTGAACAAAAATACAAATGCAACACTTCTTATTGAGAGAAACATGACCATGTTCAGAAACTCACTGTACTTTCATTGAGCGTAGAAAGATTGTATGACCATACTGCAGTACATTTCAGTCACTGATTGAAACAGACAAACAAGAATCTCATGGTGGTGTGTAGATGATAAAGGGGATGAGACCTGTTGTCCTAATTGCACAAATCAATATGAGGTACACGACCAGACAAAAGTTTTTGCACACCCCACAATTTTCTGTAATTGTTACAATTTTTTATAGTTTGTTCTTGTGTATTAGTTTGATTTTGGTTGCATAATAGAAAGGCAGGAAAAATGAAAGCCCAATGTATAAACCATTTATATAATAAAACAGATTAAGAAAAAAGCCAGGATCAGTAATTTTGTCAATATTTAAGCAGATCAGTAACGATGGTCTAATCCAGTGCTTCTCAAACCTCTCCTGGAGGCCCACCTGTCCTGCATGTGTTAGATCTCTCCCTGCTCCAGCACAGGTGATCCAAATTATCTACTCATTATCAAGCAGCTTCAGGGGGTTGACAGCAAGCTGATCATTTCAATCACCTGTGCTGGATTCCTAGTGTATTTTTCTTGTAAATTTATTATTTGTAATAAACAAGTACTGGGTTCCAATGATTTCTTTTTTGTAAACATACATGCAACATAAAGACTTTACAAGATCTTAGGGAGTGCAAAAACTTTTGACTGGTAGTGAATGTCCGCCGTTGGCCTATTGCACTGCCACACATCTCCGTCATATGAACCTTACCAAATAGTCAATGGTCAGTTGGAGGATGTGTTCACTCTCCATGTCAAGAGCTACATAGAGTTGGCGGATATTGGCCAGAACTGGGCGCCAATGACGAACTCGTCGATCAAGGACATCCCAGAAATGCTCGATGGAAGACAAGTCCTGGGAATAAGATGGCCGTTCAACCTACACAAATGTTTTCAGCCTAAAAGAAGTCTTTGCGTACACGGGAGACATGGGGTCTGATGTTGTCATGCTGGAATATGGCGTTGTTTAGACAGATGAATGGTAGAACGATAGGTCGCCGTATATCATCACGATTTTGCACTGCATTCAAAGTTAGTGTTTATGAAATACAGTTAGGTGCAATATCCATGGGATAATCTCCCGCCCAATCCAGCACTCCTCCACCATAGTATGCCACCCTGTGCACCATGCTGACGTCAGCATAACATGTCCCTGTGCAGCACCAGATGCCCTGCTGTTCGTCTAGGCTGAAGCTAGAAAGGTGACTTGTCAGTGAAGAGAAAAGTCTTCCACTGTGTCATTGGCCATCGGACATGTCTGTTCGCCCATTTGAGCCAATTTCCTCATTGAGTAGGGGTGAGGTCCAATCCATGAAGAGGACAACATACACAGAGATGGGCTTCCCAGAGAAGATTTCTCATGTCTTGGGAAGAAATTCTGTTATTGTAGAGACCACCTGTTTCATCTGCACTGGCCGTTGCTGGTCTCAGACGGTCATGGAAATGGAGAGTTTGGGTATGGCGGTCTTGAGTGGGAGTCGTCAAACGTGGTTGTCGCGCATGTGGGCGGTTTGCTGTCATGCCTAATTCCTCAAAACGGTGTCTTACGAAGGCAACTTATTGTTGAAACATGTACATTAAGAGCCCTTGTGACAGCCGTGATGGATATTCCTGCATTGAGCATGCCAATGGCATGCTACCTGAGGTTTTGAGTCATCTGTGGCATTTTGAAAAATAGCAGAACTGGGACTTTTGAGGTGGACTTTCATTGACCAGAGTACAGGATGTGCCTGGGCTGACTGTACCTGACTTCAGTAGCATTGGATCAGGCCCCACCTGTCTGACAGGCCAATTTTTTTTAAAGTATTTATATTATGATTTTTCCATAAACATACAAAAACAAACACTACAAACAAACAGTGGCCACAAAAGTAACACATTTTCTTGAAATCTTTTGGCATAAGATATGTAGCCCACTACCCATTTAGAAAAATAATTTCATACAGTTGTATAGGTATACGGTGGGAAGTGTCATAGCACCTATATAAACATATGCACATAGGAGCGCTCAGTCTATAACAATTGACAATGATAATGCCAAAATTAATAGTCTTGAGAGAAACAAGAGAAAAAAGGATGCATACTTTCAGAAATTAAAGTATTTAAAATTTCCCACAACTTTTATAAAACAACATACCTGAGTAATAAATAAATGACAATTGATCACCAAAGCAAAAACAACATACCTGAGTAATAAATAAATGACAATTGATCACCAAGCAAGTAAAACTCTGACCTTATGACTGACAGGCCAATTTTGACAAAGGGCATGAAATTGACAATGATATGGAGAAGGTGACTGAAATGCATTCAGACCAGTGGCACACAACCTTGGTCACGTAATTTAACACCGCCAAGTGTACCAAAGACATAATTTTTTGGTATATTGAAAAGAGGAAACTGCTGTTTTATATTAATACTGTAGTTTATTCAACCACTGTACAGTGTGTGTGTGTGTGTGTGTGTGTGTGTGTGTGTGTGTGTGTGTGTGTGTGTGTGTGTGTGTTTTCAAAGACAAAGACAAAGTGTCCTTTAAGTTCCCTCAGGGTATCTAGAAAATAGCTTTTTCACCTGTTTGTACATGGACCACAAACCCCTCCATAGGAGCCTAGATGGACGTATCTTTTCGCTTAATGGTGAAGCTTTAGTGTCACACTGCAGTACCCACCATGGAACCAGGGGGCGATGTTGTTGCTGTGTCTCTCATACCCTGCTCCTTTGGGCCTTTGCTCCTCTTTGAACCAGCGTAGGATGGATTCCCGAGAGCTGGGGCGCAGAGGCCTCACCCATGTAGAACTGAGGGGCGAGATGGGAGGGCAGATACATTATCACAGCTGGATTACTCGTCCATCGCATGCAGAGCAGCAAGAGTAAGGCAAGTTAGCAAGTTAGTTAACGTACTCTCATGGTTACCCTGTCAAAGTGACTGCAAAACAAAGACACGTTTGAAGAAATGAGCATAAATGTGCATGTGCTAGTAATAAGTAATTTTTAAAAATAATTACACACGCAGTTTCTGGTCAGTCCCGTATTTAAGCTGCTTTCATACCCTGCTCCTTTGGGGACGCGTAACAAATTTTTCACACGAGAAACATGGGATTACATTCACAGCTGGATCAATGTCCAAAGAGCAATACAGTTTGTTGTATTACCCGCCTTTGCATTGACTTTGAATGTAATCTGTGTGCTAGTAATAAGTAATTTTTTAAAATAATTACACACGCAGTTTCTGGTCAGCCCAGTGTGAAAGCAGCTTTACTCGCGTTTCTTTCGTTACTCAGTATGTATTCCATGGAAGTACTGTAAAAAGACCATCCGTATCTGTGGGTCTCCTCTGAGTTCTCCTTTGAGAAAGGGAAAAGAGATCCCACATCAGTACTTGTATTCTGCAATGTTTTGAACTGGTGAAAAGTGTTAATTACGAACCACTGTCTTTATTTCCTGCTGTATCTACTTAGTGTATGTGCATGTCTGTGCAAGACAGCAAGTATGTTCTGTTGTGTGTGTGTGTGTGTGTGTCTGACAGATACTGTTTGTGTGAAAAGGAGAAGGCAAGACATAGTGTGTGATAGAGACGACGAGTAAATGTGCGCGCATGTGAATTTGTGTGTCATTAGCGGCTAGTGAGCTGAAAATTGGAGAAGCACAGAACATCCCTTAAACCAAATGACTGGTCTCGACCTGTTTTTGATCATTTGATTAAACTGAATTCTGAAAACACTTGGGACCATCAGGTGTTGCCAGCTCTCCGCAGTAAAGTAAATGAGAAGTTAAGAGTCTTTATCTGTTTTCAGTCATTTTTCTTTGTTAAGAAGTTTTCCTATGATAAGACTGAGACATCCGAAGTTAAACACATATCTTCCTTCTTAATGTATTGTGGCAATGATTAAATAGAAAATGTTTTACTCAATTTATAAAAAAGATAAACTATGATTTTAACTTCTGTGTTTGCTTCAGGCACATCCTGCACCTTCAAATCTTAGCTTCACGACTGTTTAATTACATCAAAGAGAGCGGAAATTAGCAACAAATATCCACAAATGAAGTACCTTGATTGAAATGCAATTTTGCGTTGGAATGACACGTTTTCTTTCTCGTGTTACCTTATTGTGGAATACTGGCCACACCTGATAATGATGAGTGTTTTTTGAGATTAGGTTAATGTTACATGAATGATAGAAAACAGGTTGAGGCGAATCATTATTTTGCTTTTTCTCTGCGCTTCATTAATTTTCAGTTCACCGGCCGTCACTGGTGTAAGTTTACCCTTCATTGAGGTGCACAGCATTAGTGCTATGCCTGCGGTTCTGGTTTCGGCGGTTATGGGCTGGGGGCGGTTGCCCAATGGCTGTGGACTGGAAGGCTTCATTGGGCGGCGATGTAACGGAAGACTCCATCGCCGAGCTGTGCCGCCGATTCTGCCCCGATCTGTTGAGATGCGTTTTGTGGAACAGGCCACTGATCCCAGCCAGCAGTCCTTTCTCAATGGCCCCAGCGACTGTCCGTTTATACTCGTCTCTCGCCCTCTGGGCCTTGGACTTCATCTCTTCGTCAGCCGCCTTCGAACGCAGCACTGCCGGTTAAACCAGAGGTTCACTTACAATTACTCCACTGCACAAGGTGTGAACCCAGAACTTTCTTCTTGTGAGTTGTCAAAAGCCCCACAACCAATGACATATATAGATATATATATCTTCTCTCATGCCCCTTACTCTTACTATCACATGACTAAATATGACAAAAGGAAAATGAAATCATGAAAACCCAGAGCAAAGCTGGGGAGCACCATTGGGAAACCACCAAAAGCAAAGACTCTCCAAGGCACTGACAGCTAGTGAGGATGATAATGACGTGATTGACCAGGGGCCTTAAGGCTGGTACAGTTGTACTCGTACCATTTCTGACCCTTTCCTGGCCTGGAATGGTATGTCCTCCCTCAGTCCAGATTCCTGGGCTTCACGCCACTCTCTCTCCACCCTCTTCTCAGAGCTCTAACTTTCTCTTTCACTTACACTGTTCCTCCCACTCTGCGTCCACACTCTCGCTTTTTCTCTTCTCTTGACGCAGAGAGAGGTACAACTCCTTCGCTCTCCTCTCCTCCGTGCGGTGGACCTCCTCCTCTCCTCTCTGCCTCTCCTCATCTCTGCATTTCTGCAGAGCGGGGAAAAAAAATCTTTAATATTCATCCATTATGCCTTTTATTATTTAAAATAAAGCTCATCCCAAGGGATGTTTATGAGAAATGGAGAGGGCAAGGAATCATGAGTTTTGCAATAAAAGACCAGATTGAATTGGTGACAGCATCACCTCAAAGATGACCGTAGCATATCTCTGCTATTCATCACTGCAGCTCTTCCTCAGCCAAAAACAGGAATTTACACTTGCATACAATGTTTAAAAAAAAAAGTGGCCACTTTATTAGGTACACTTGTACCCTTGCTCGTCATTGCAAATATCTAATCAGTCCATCATTCGCCAGCAACTCAATTAATTAAAGCATGCAGACATTGTTGAGAGGTTCAGTTGTTGTTGAGACCAAACAACAGAATGGAGAGCAAATGTGTTCTAATTGACTTTCACCATGGACTGATTGTTGACACGATGGTGTGACAATCTCAGAAATTGCATTTTTCTGGGAAGCTGATACTCGACACACTCAAGAGTTTGCTGACAATGGTGCAAAAAAAAACCCAGGGAGCAAGGCTGGACTGGTAATCTGGCGTACCGGGCTATGCCCGGTGGGCCGACACACATTTTGGGCCGATGCAATCATAGTTTATAAAATTGTAATAACATCGATAATTTTAACGACCACGCCGGCCTTTAAAACATGGAAAGCAGCCCATTGGTTCATTTTCTACTCTGACACAGGGCTGGCCCAATGAAATCTCTGAGCGCTTCCTCCTCAGGGAAAAAAAAAAACGCAATTGCGTACGGCCGGTTAGTAGCCTGTGGCCCACATCAAGGCGAGCAAACAGCAGGATGATTTTAGCTAATTCGAAGTGAAAATTCATACAGAGAAAATCAATAAATAGATAATGCATACCTCTCCTTGTAATCTGGATTATTGAGAGTTCTCCCTCAGACTTTCTGTACTCATATGTAATAGTGACACATGATTTATATACCACTGTTTATTCTTCTACTTCACTATTCCAGTTATCTTGCATCTTGGCCATTTTTCCGTATCTATTTATATATTTGTTTTATGATATAGGAATTACGAAAAAACTGTATTCTAGCAGATATAAAAACACTGCATAGGCTTAAGCCATGTCCAGTTTATTTAATGTTGTTGTTTTCGTCCTAAAAGTTTAAGAAGGCAGGCTTGCTGGGAAATTAGTTTGACCAATGGCCTTGCTTGTCCCCAGTTGCGTTAACAGTCTAAAAATGCATTTCAACGACTACGAGATCGTTGTGTGTGGGCTGGATCTCTGATCCTACTGTGGTGAAAGCAATCGCGAAACGCACTATAATGTGTCTGGTATAAGAAATGATTTCTCTGCATTGCCGTGGCGGAATTTCATCCACCATTGAAAATTGTTCTGGCTAATAAAAAGCTGAAAAAAAGTGGAGGTCGGATAGGGATTTCCAGTAGAAGTTATCGATTCACTAGCTCCCCATAAGCAATGCTTACACCGTTTGTGTGTTTTTGCTACGAACTCATTTAGTAGCTTGGTGTCGGAATTGTGTTTCGTTTTGGTAGAAATGGTTAACAGGAGCTTCTAGCAAAGTTTCCTCCGGATAGCTGAGTGGGTATATAACATGATCTTACGACAGTACAGCTACAATCACATGCATGCAAGGCGAGACAGTACGAGCAAAACACTAAAATTTCAACTTGCCACTCATTGACATCCTGCTGTTAACGTTGCTACAATACATTGCTTCTTCCTCCTGTTCGGCATCGGATTCGAGATCAAGCAAGTACGGTCTTACAGCAGTAGATGCCACAGAGAGCTGTTCTGAAATACCTGCCATCTTGGTTTCCTGGTTTTTCGAGTCTACACCCTCCCCAGGAACTGAAGCAGCCAGGCAGCCAATCAGAGCAGCGCCTTATTAGCATAGCCTCCCCGCCCACTCAAAACAGCTCATTTTTCAGGCCGGCACAGACGGGATGAGAGAAGAGGTCTCACTAGGTCTGGATGTGTGTTGTTTTTTTTTTTGTAACTGAATTCTTAACATTATTTTAAAGACTCATTGGACATATTTTAAATGACTAAATACTGTATAATATGGGACCTTTAAGGGAAAATACTTTTTCACAGAACTGTATGTCTCAGGCAACAACTTTAGATCCTATTATTGATCAGACTTAGAGTTCAATTACATGTTATCAACAAGCAATGAGGTTAATTCTTCTTGAGAAACTCATTTTTACACACAAACGCACAAGCCCTCTTTCCATCAAAAAAATAATTCAACATTAGAGTTAATTCGCTTGAAAATCTGATGGAAAAAGGGCTACAGAAATCCACTGTCCACTAACATGCATGCTCACTCGCACTCATTTTCACAAACGCACTCCCTCCAACACTTCATTCTGATTGTCACTCAGTCAAACGTGGACTGCATGGCCAATAGCATTCAGACAGTAGCTCATTTAGGATCTCTTTCCAAAGTCATGGGCATTTTAATGGATTTGGTTCAGCTTTATTGCTATGATAGCCTCCTCTCTTCTCAGAAGCGTTTCCACTTGATATTAGAACATCACGCATAATTTTTGCTCTGATTGCAGGGAATTGCTTTCACTTCTGCCAGAAAGACATGAGTGAATTTTGGCAGAGAGTAGCAGGCGATTAAGCCTAGCAGGCCGGCAAATATCTTCCACACGAATTTCGACAAACCAAGCTAGGACCTCGCCCTGTACATAAGAGCTGTGTGCTTGAGCTTGTCATGCTGAAACATAGAGAGAGCCTAAACAAACTGTTGTGTTTGAAGAACTGAATAATCTGAGTGTAAGCGTATGCTATAGCATTGACTAAACAAAGCTTTCAGGGAACCTATGTAGGTCCAGCTCTGACCACAAAAACAGCCCCCAACAAAGCAGAGTCCTCATACTTTTGGCCATGAACAGGATGCTCACTCATGACGTCTCATCCATATAAACGTGCAAGTAGCTTCACTTTTTTGCACAGCAAAACAGCAGCAAATTATTAATGCTTAAACAAACAACTGTCAAACACTTGTAAAGAGCAAACAATGAGAGGAAGTACTTGGTCAAGCAACACAACAAATTCATTCACAAATCTATGAGCTTTGTAAAGCCAAGATTGCAATATAATAGACAATCTCAAAAAGCAGATGATGTGTTACAATGTAATTGCTGTCAGTATTTTGCCACATAAAAAAGATTGGCAAGTGGGGGCAAGACTATTAGACTAATTTCAATACTTGATCTAGTAAGAAAATCTCAGCATCCGAGCAAACAGTAACTTATGACAAGCTGATATTTTTGCATTAAATCTTATTTTAAGACTAAAACACTTGTTTACACAAATATTTTTTAAGTGATAGTATTGTTCCCGCAAGAATTATGCAATTGCTGCGAGGTCCTTAATTGAATAGTTGCCAGGACAATGAACTGTGTCTTTCAATCTCACAAAATTTTTTGTTTGTTAAAGACTTGTAAAATTTTTTGCAGACAAGTGAAAATGGTTTCAGACAGTGGCGGGCGGTGGACAGAGAACAAGGAGGGCGATAAACATGTCTTTAAACTGCTTATTAGTCTTGATCTGTTTTCAGTCAATTTCCCTGGTAAAAGACACTTTAACTCTCCCCTCTCAGGTGTAGCTAATTGTCTTCGTCAAGAAGAGAAATCAAACGCACCAGTTGAACGCAAAAAAGAGCGCATTTCAATCTTTTTCAATTAAACAATCCTTACGCACAGGTTTGACGACTTGCTTAGGATGTGACAAAGTTTTGCGCGGAAAATCCACAGTGGTTTTTCCGTGAAGAGCTGCCTATTAAGGCATGTGAGTCAAACATTTTATAGAATTTATTATTCACTCGCCTAAACATTTCATTATAAGGGAAACGAACATGTTGACCAAGAACAATGATTGAAATCGGGTCACTAATCTCATCCGTTTCAAGGGATGTTTTCCGCCCCCCCGGTTTTCCGTCCACCGCCCGCCACTGGTTTCAGACTGAAGATTTGTGGCTGAAAATGCTCCACTGATATGATGTGGTTTAATAAAAGGAGAGCAGTGCCAACTCCTACCTTCAACTCTTCTCGGATTCGCTCCTCTCTCCTGTCCTCCGCCTCCTCCTTCCATTTCCCTGCCACTGAGCGAGCTTTCTCTTTGGCGATGGCGTCCCTGAACTTCTGTTCGATCTCCGCCTCTTTCACGCGCCTGGGGGTCAGGTTGTCAGGCTCAGGGAGTGTTTCACAAAGTTGTTCACGAGGGTGAACAAACCATTTAATGAGATGCCATAAGAATATGGAACAAATTCTGCCTAATCAGTCAAAACTGTAACATCATAAGCCTTTCGAAATCCCAAAAGAACAATTGAAGATCTGTGTGCAAGAAGTACCTAAGTCACTAAATTACACTTTTGTGATTTCGGGGGTCAAAGTTTTCAAAACATGTTGCAGGTATATGCACTACGGGTCAAAAGTTTTAGAACACCCCAATTTTTCCAGTTTTTTATTGAAAATTATGCAGTTGAATGTCTCAGTTGACTCTGGAGTAAAAGCATAGACATGATACAACAAATAAACAATTGAAGTAAAAAAAAAATTTATAAATCAAAATGTATTCTAAACTTTTGACTCAAATTAGCCATCTTTGGCAGATATAACATCTGAACACAGTCTGGCATTCTTTCTACAATGGAAATCAAATATTCTTCAGAAAGTTCTTCCCAACTCTGTTGCTAATGTTCCCATAAATGTGTGGCACTTGTAGGTTGCTTTGCTTTCACTCTTCTGTCCAGTTCATCCCAAACCATCTCGATGGGGTTTAAGTCTGGAGACTGTGCTGGCCACTCCATGTTTTCAAGCTTACCATCTTGTTCTTTTTTCCTAAGGTAGTTCTGGCAGAGCTTGGACTTATGTTTTGGGTCATTATCTTGCTGTAGGATGAACTGTAGGATCAACTAGGCACATACCAGAGGGTACTGCATGGCGCTGCAGAATGCTGTGGTAGCCATTTTGGTTCAGGGTGCCTTTCACTCTATAAGTTACTGACCCGGGATCCAGCAAAACAGTCCCAGGCCATCACGCTTCCTCCTCCATGTTTGACAGTCGATGTCACACATACAGGAACCATCCTTTCACCTACTTGACGGCGTATAAAAAAGCTACCTTTTGTTTAAAACTTCTGGCAGTTCTCCTGTGATCTGGAAAAGCCTAGTAAGTTTATCAGTGGCAGAAATCTCGCAATTGAACAAAAATTTTAGGTTCTGGACTTTTCCTAACAGAAAAAAATATGAGAGAAACTTGATTTTGAAAGTTCAGATGACACTAATAGCTAGTGTTTTAAGATTTTCACCACTCTTAATTACTGCAAATGAAGGTTAAACTCAGTTTCTACCAAAAGTGACACATGTACTAGGTTTTTCCAGATCACAGGAGCAGTTCACCACTAACCTTTGTACGATTTCAAGCTATTTGTTGGATTAGAACTGCATGATTTTCAATAAAAAACTGGAAAAATTGGGTGTTCTAAAACTTTGACCGGTAGTACATATATATATATATATATATATATATATATATACATACATACATCAGTAGCGGCTGGTGAACTGGCAATAGGGGAGGCTCAAAACAATCCCTTAAAATTAATGATTGGTCTCGACCTGTTTTCAATCATTCATTTAAATTACAGAAACCAAAAACTCTCAACAAAGATGAGGCCAGTTTTCATTTATAACGATCTCAACATTATTCAGGATTGAAGGCCAGTGTTTCATGATCGTTTAAATTAAATAAGATCATTTGAATTTCATGCAATTCCACTTCCGGACTTCCAGTCACAAGGACTACAGTTTTTCGTGAGAATTCTTATTGGACGCAATGATTGAATAATTGCATGACGTTTAAATGAAATAAGATATTGCCACTTATGCAATTCCATTGCACCTCAATGCCTAAGGACTACAATTTTGAGAGTTACACAGGTTGATTGAATAATTGCTGATACAAATGAAAAAATATGCCACATCTGATGATGTTGAGAGTTATGGGAGTTTCAGGTATGGTTAAAATAAATGAATGATTGAAAACAGGTCTGTGACCAATCATTATTTTTAAGGGATTGTTTTGAGCCTCCCTATCGCCAGTTCACCAGCTGCCACTGATATATATATATATATATATATATAATATAGTGCCATGTATATAAAATATATTTATATATAGTGCCTGATTTTCCTGATTTTTTTTTTTTTTTTGCATATTTGTCACACTTAAATGTTTCAGATCATCAAACAAACTTTTTATATTAGACAAAAATAACCAGAGTAAAGACAAAATGCAGTTTTTAAATGATGATTTCAGTTATTGAGGGAAAAAGCTATCCAAACCTACCTGGCCCTATGTGAAAAAGGAATTGCCCCCTAAACCTAATAACTGGTTGTGCCACCCTCAGCCACAACAACTGCAATCAAGCGTTTGATAACTGGCAATGAGTCTTTCACATTGCTGTGGTGGAATTTTGGCCCACTCTTCTTTGCAGAATTGTTTTAAATCAGCCACATTGGAGAGTTTTCAACATGAACGGCCTGTTTAAGGTCATGCCACAGAATCACAATCGGATTTAAGTCTGCACATTGATTAGGCCACTCCAAAACCTTCATTTTTTTTTTTTAAGCCATTCAGAGGTGGACTTGCTGGTGTGTTTCGGATCATTGTCCCGCTGCATAACCCAAGTGCGCTTGAGCTTGAGGTCACAAACTGATGATTGGACATTCTCCTTCAGGATTGCCTGGTAGAGAGCAGAATTCATGGTTCCTTCAATTACGGCAAGTCGTCCAGGTCCTGAAGCAGCAAAGCAGCCCCAGACCATCACACTACCACCATCATGTTTGACTGTTGGTATGGTGTTCTTTTTAAGAAATTCTGTGTTAGTTTTACCTCAGACAAAACAGGATGCAGACCTTCCAAAAAGTTCAACTTTTGTCTCGTCAGACCACAGAATATTTTCCCAAATCATCATAAGATCATATGTTGTTTTTTGGAAAATTTGAGACAAGCCTTTATGTTCTTTTTGGTCAGAAGTGGTTTTCACCTTGGAACTCTCCCATGGATGCCATTTTTTCCCAGTCTCTTTCTTATTGTTGAATCATGAACAGTGACTGAGGCAAGTGAGGCCTGCAGTTCTTTAGATGTTGTTCTGGGTTCTTTTGTGACCTCCTGGATGAGTCGTCGATGTGCTCTTGGAGTAATTTTGGTAGGCCAGCCACTCCTGGGAAGGTTCGCCACTGTTCCAAGTTTTCTCCATTTTTGGATAATGGCTCTCACCATAGTTTGTTGGAGTCCCAAAGCCTTAGAAATGGCTTTGTAATCCTTTCCAGACAGATAGAAAAATGATTTTGTTTCTCATCTGTTCTTGAATTTCTTTATATTGCAGCATGGTATGTTGCTTTTTGAGATCTTTTAGCCTACTTCACTTTGTCAGACTGGTTGTATTTGAGGGATTTCTTGATTTAACAGGTCTGGCAGTAACCAGGCCTGGGTGTGGCTAGTGAAATTGAACTAAAACATAATGTTAAAGTACCTTCGGCCGTATGGGCATAAGACAAGGAATTACAACATATAAAGGGTTTTTTAATGTATGCCTGTGTAACACAATGTGTTTTATACTTTTGGGCTTGAGAGAAGTTTCAAGAGTCAAAAGGAAGACAGAGGTAATTGTCCAATTTCATCTAGGACCTGGCAGGTTATATGGAAAGTGTGGAACAGGACAGCTGGAACTTTAAATCGTCTGGCATTCAGAATATGAAGTCTGACATGAAGGGCAGTCATCAAAATTCGATGTTATGTTGAAGGTGACTGAACAGTTTGGTTGATAATGTTGCTACATCAAATTGTTATTAGAAGGTATTTAAAGTAGGTGAAGGCCATGTAGCTTCCATGTCCTCCAACTTGGTTATCCACTGAGTGCACCTTATGAATTTGACATAGCTACACCAAAAAATGTCATGGTAGTGAAAAGGCGTAATGAAAGTAACACTGTTCAGAAACAATGTGACCTTTTGACCCCATTAACCAGGTGAAGGTCATCCACCTTTATTGTTCTGCAAGCTGATTATCCAGAACATACACGCTGTAATTTTTACGCAGCTACAACAAAAATAGTGGATACAATCAAGGAAATAGTGTTTACAAAGAATGTGACCTTTTGACCCCTTAAAGTAGGTCAAGGTTACCCATCTTCGAACTTGTCCAAGCTATATGTCCCAGGAACAGTCCCTGTGAATTTCATGACCCTGACATTAATGGGAGAGGAGTTATTGTCCACACAGACAGACGGACAGACAGACAGACAGACAAGGTCTCGCAATACCCGAAGCTGATTATCCAGAACATACACACTGTAAATTTTACGCAGCTACAACAAATATAGTGGATGTAATCAAGAAGACAGTGTTTACAAAGAATGTGACCTTTTGACCCCTTAAAGTAGGTCAAGGTTACCCATCTTCAAACTTGCCCAAGCTATATGTCCCAAGAACAGTCCCTCTGAATTTCATTACCCTGAGATTAATAGGAAAGGAGCTATTGTCTACACAGATGGACAGACAGACAGACGGACACAAGGTCTTTGCTATACCCGATGGCCATATTTTGGCCTCGGGTAAACAATAGTTAATTCATGATTGAACAAGGGGGAAAATTACTTTTTCACATAGGGCCAGGTAGGTTTGGATAGCATTTTTCCCTTAATAAATGAAATAATCTTTTAAAAACTGCATTTTGTATTTACTCAGGTTATCTTTGTCTAATATTAAAATTTGTCTGATAATCTGAGACATTTACGTGTGACGAAATCACGAAGGGGGCAAATACTTCTTCACAGCACTGTGTGAGATTATATATAAACATGTTTTGAAAACTTTGACCCCCGAAATTACTAAAGTGTTATTTATTGACTTAGGTACTTCTTGCACACAGGTCTTCAATTGTAAGAAAGCCTTTCTCCTTTATGTGCTGTTATAAATGAGTTGTGTCGGGCGCAGCATTTATGCCATGAATTAGCATTTCATGCTTTGGAACACATGAATATGAACTCGTATGTATGTATGTAAGTACACTTTGTGGCCAATTTTTTAGGTACACCTTTTTAGTGCTAGGTAGAATCCCCTTTCCACAGCCTGAATTCTTTGTAGCATAGATTCAATACCCGCGGCTCGGAGCACATCAGTAAAAACCAGCTAACTCATGTCAGTATCCCCTCCTGTTCCAATTAAATTGCTTTTTCTATTAAATTCCATCACTGATTAATTCATTTTCATTCATTTTAACTGACATGAAGCATATAAATTTGACGCCAATAGGTATAAACAAAAGACACAGTCATTTCATTCATATAACAAATGTACAAATGAGGAGCAGCTTACAGAGCTAGTTCTGGCAGACAACTTGAGCCATGCTCTGGCCCGCTGGTAGGTGGGCTGTATAAGCTGCTTTCCTGCTTTGCCTTTGCAGCATAGCATGCCTCTGCCTGCTGCAGTGCTGCGTCATTCTCTGCTGCATCACACTTGCCTGCTGCTAGTTAATATCCCACCTCCAACCCAGCATCCACCTGGGGGCCCTGAATCTCCCCCAGAAGGAGTGGGGGCTTTCCTGACACTCCCTGCTCTCTTCTCCTCAAGCTCAGTGCAAGGCTTTTTGGTGCACACGTGGTTGTGCACTGAAAAAGGTGAAGGCGAGAGAATCCATGTGCGAAGATAAAGGTAGTTTTATGTACAGTGCCAGTCAAAAGTTTGGACACGCTTTGCTAATGTCACAGCGCTGTGTTTTTAGAGAAATTAAAACTGCTTAAGATCTCTATATGATCTCAAATGGAATCTTGTAAAAGGTAAACAATCAGAAGTGAAAAGAAAATAATTTACTTGTTTGAATAGCGTCCAAAGAAGCCATATTTTGCAAAATAAACAGACAAATAAGCTCCTTCTATTTTCCAACTGCCGATTTAAAGGTGCACTATTCAGGTTTGTTTGACATCACTTCTGTTGACATTCGAATTAAAACAAAAACAGAGATAGCTCGCCCCTCCCTCCCATAGTTCCCTCCTTCCCATGCTTCCATAACTGTCAACTCTTGTCGGTGATTGGCCAGAACAGTTTGTTATGTTTTGGGGCACAGCCTGTGCCCCTTGTGTTTATTTGCAGTTTGTGACACCTGTGCGGTCTCCAGAGCCCAAGTTTTTTTTTTTTTTTTTTTACAGTGAATTCAGGGGCAGGCAGCTAGCAGATCGTGGAGAGATGTCAGCGAATTGAGACAAAAATATAATTGCGCAGAAAACAAACAAACTTGCATAGTGCACCTTTAAAGTCAAGCGGTTTTGGGACTTATTGGGCGAAAAGGTTAATGAAAAGCACAAAGCATATCTCAAGTGCAGCACGTCTTTGGGAAGTTAGACAGCCGTCCAGCTGCAAGTTCATTATAGTCAAATAACTGCCTTTGTTAAAAAAAAAAAAAGTGAGAATGCTCAGCAAATGTGACAACAAATGATGATTAGTTTGATGGATTTAAGAATTAGATTTTTTTTTTTTTGCAAAATAAAGGCTGCTTATTTCTTTACTTAACATAAAATGTGGGTGTGTCCAAACTTTTGACTGGTACTGTATGTCTGAAGCTGGGAAGGAGAATAACAATCGCTTTAAAATGACAAAGAAACAGCAAGACTGTTACTTCTAGGGAAGATGTTGCCCTTAAAAGGTCGAACTTTTATTTAATTAAAATAGCGCTCAATGGTATAAAGAGGTAGAGAGCACGGGAATCGGGTGCAAAAAGTGTATTTACAATGGCCACAGTGGCACACAGGTGAAATAAGGTGCACAGTGAACCAGTATTTACAAGTATTTACAATCAAAGTTAGGGGAAAACAGCAAGGTCTGAAAGCACTGCCAAATAAAAAAAGGAACAAAACTGTACTAGAAAAACAAAAGTGCAATACTAACTAAATATTCACAAAATAAAATAATTAACTACCCTAACATTAGCGCAAAAACCAAAATACAGTAACAGAGACAAAATACAAGTCTGCTAATACAGAGAATAAAGTAGAACACAATGTCTACACTGGCAAGGCAAACAGAGACTTTGCACCGGTGTGTCACTGTCTGCCCTGCTGCTGCCGTCTCTTACTCTGCCTGGCCATACCCCTTCCACTGCTGGCCACACCCCTCCCACTGCAATTGTTACTTCACCCCACAGAGTGGGCGTAGAAGTACTGTTTTTAGCGGCTCTGTGTGTTTGTTTGTTTGTCTGTTTGTGTTTCCACACTTGCCAATATTTGCGTGAATGGGTGAAGTCTGCCATCTCTGATTGCCTTGTTCTCAGCTGAGTCTCGTTACCCAGCCAGCATGTAAGCAGCTCTGTTTCACTAACTCTTTGTCAGATTGTCGTTGCAGCATGCACTACTCTCCAGCCTTTGTCTTCGGTTCGACTTCCTGGAATCGACTCTGCCTGCCTCTGACTACATCCTCTCGTTCCTGCCCCGGTAAACCTGAAAGGCTTCTGCCTCTGACTCCGAGTTCTGCCTGTGTGTCTCCTGGTTCCTGTCTGCCGTCTCCTGTGCCCCTGTCCAAGCCATCCGGCTTACCGCTCCCCTGCCTGCCTGAGTGGATACTGTCCAGTTGGCCGAGCCACAAGCCAGCCTGCCCCAGTGGCCTAGTGGTAACTCTCCCACCTGCTGTGTGGGCGACCCGGGTTTGAATCCCGTCATCAGCGCCTCCTCCTTTGAGTTCCCCGAAAGGTTCCACTCAAGAATCAAAGTTCCTGATCCTGATCTACACCAAGCTTCCCAGCTTTGCATTCTGTTTACTGCCCTGCAGTAAATAAACATTGCATTTGGGTCCTGCCACTCCCCGTGACATGGTGTGCTGAGAGGTGCGAGCTTATATAGGCCAAATTAGATAATTAGATCAATTGAGCTGCAGGTGACGGTGGAGTGCTAGTGCTGAAGCTGGGCTTGGAGTTAGTACTCTGGTGGGAGCGAGCCTTTGTGGGCGAGGCATGGCAATCAGTAGGGCACAGCCTGTGTCGGGATTCGAGCCTAGACACCAAATTATTGTTCACCCCGCCCGCCTCCCACAACGAAAGTTGCGGAAGGTGTATGTGGCTGTTGCATTTATTTCTCATTGTGTGTGTCTGTTTGCCCTCTACAGGCCACAATTCTGGACAGATTTGTCTTCAAATTTGGTAGGGACAATGCTTTGGCAGAAGGGAAGAAATGATTAGTTTTTCGTGAAGAACTGGATCAATTCCTGGATTCTGGATCAGTTTGAAGATTTTGTTAACACTGGGAGACAGGGCAGAATTTCCACTGCTTATAACTTGAATGTGTCTGGGGGGTTGAGGGAAGATTTCCAGGGGCTGCTGCATCTGTGCATAATGGCATTTAATATTGAAGGTGCATTTCGGAAGAATACGTTTTTGTCGATTGTTAAACATGAGCATGTTCTAGGGATCAAAGTAAATAATCCCACTGAGGAACATTATCCATCAGGACAGAAAGTAAGAGATTGATGTTGATACGACCTATGGATGCATGCATCCAGTGGCAAATGGTTTTATTTGGCTAGCTCGTTGGATGTGCTCTTCCACTCTGATCTGAAGTCCTGCATGTACATGATTATTCACGTAGCATGTATGAAATCAGTGACTGGTCGGTCCAAGTGCAAGATGATTTATTTTCATGAGAGTAGGATAAAGATGAGAAAAGCTGCGGTTTCTCATTGACAGTCTGTTTTCTTTGGGGTTCCAATAACTGGCCAGCAGTCAGCTGAAATGTTTTTTGTCAATTGCAGCAAATGTTCAAAATACTGATTCAGAAACTAACTGGTAAAGCATCCCCAATGTACTCCAGCGACGAACATATGCTCATCAGTGCAATGCCTCAAATCGGAGTCTGTGTCACGAACAGTCTTTGATCACGAAGCAGACTGTGTTTTTGGGGCTAATAACGTCGGACATTGTCCTCACTCTCAAGGTGCGTTTCCATTTAATACCCTTACAAATGCGCAAAATCCAAATAGCCAATTAAAAAACTGGTCTTGGAAAAACAGTCTGATATCACGAAATTTTCTCTCCGATCTGCAGTGTTAGTCACCAAAGCCAAGGCTAATAAATAGACTTTTGCACTTCTGCTGGCAGACCAGCTAGTGTATTTGTAATTTTGCGTATTGTGCACCACTTACATCGTTATTGGTAGACGAGCATTTACATATTTGCCGCGGGCACAACTCAGCTGACAGAGACAATGCTGAATGCATTGCCATTCTCATTGATGCATGAGTACAGCAGAGTTGTGATTGGCTGATGGCACGTACAATGGTACCAGAGCCGATCGGTGATTGCCTGATGTATGTAATCGTACTAACCGACCTGCAGAAAAAATTTTGCAGCCAGTTCAGGCATGAGCATAACATGGGCCGTACAAAATGATGAATAGTAAGAGGGGGGGCCGATGTGCTGAGATTATTCTTAAAAAGTTTAAAAGTGAGAAACAAAAAAGAAATTCATTTTAAATTGATCAAGTCATTACAAAAATTAAAATAAAAAATTAACAGGTCCATAAATTTTCTTTACAAATGTTTATAATTATAACCGTATCCTCTGTGGGGCCCCTGTGAGTGCTGGGCCCATAGAATCGTCCATGGTTACCCCCTTACGGCCCCGCTGCTTACAAGTGTAATACATTGATCAACTGAGCAGTATATGGACATGCGAATACATAGCGTTTGGTGAACTGAAACACAAAAAAGACGTGAAAAGCAGCAGTGAAAGCAGCAATGGAAAACAGTTGACAGTGAAACTACAGTACATGGTAGACCTAGTCTTGTCAGATTCGGTACCCATGCCATTGTTCACATAGGGGCTGGTCGATTATTGCAGAACTTGGAATTTGGCATGGGACTAGTCAATTCATGGCCCTGAGCAATTATTGGAATATCACTACTACTATTTGAGTGATGTGTCGGTCTCCCTCTGTCAGCAGTGCGTAGCGCACAATGTACGTCACTCATGGTACGTCATTACGTTACTGTGAGATGAACGCTGGCCTTATCATTTCTCTTCGCTTCACACAGGCTCGATTCAGCCTCGCTTCGTTTCACACCGCCGGACCCCAAGTTTGCAGTGCTGGCTTCAGTCAGTCTGGAGCGAACTCAAAAGCCAAGGTGATCTTTCGCTACAAATCTGAGCACATTATGAGATTAACTATGAACACCCCAGCTAAGTTCACCGCATTCGCTAGCGAAATGCTTACATCGGCTACACTCACATTATATAACGCCACCGTTCATCTGTACATAACAATACGAATACGTGCACATGCCCAAGTATCACCTCAATGATTTCTGTGCATTCCCAGTCGTAATCCCTTTTTTTTCTTTTCCTGTTTACCATGGCGAGGTGATGCTGAAGTGAGTTCAGTTTTAGTGTGGTTTGGCAGGTTTCCGTGTAGCTTTGGTTGTTGTGAGTCACCTTGTAGGAGCCAGGTTGACCAGTGACCTGACAAAAAGATGGCCGTCTCAATTCTTGTGGCTGGTGCAACCAACTCCAATTCACATAATGGGGATGGGGAAATTGTTTGTAGAATTTTGATTAATAATTTAGGACCCCTTTTGTCTGTGTTGAATCATTTTTATTTAGAATTATTTTGTTATTTCTTTATTGTTTGCGTAATTTGTTTGATTGCATATAATGGAGCGTCAGTGTTAGTTCAGACAGGCACGGAAGTCAGTCTTGGCTCCACCCCTTGTCCAATCGCATTGGACTTCAGCGTCACGTACTTAATTTGCGCGTCTTTTTAAATAAGGCGGCGCTCTCCATCTCAACTATCCAAGCTCTACCATTCCCACCAAGACCCATTACAGATCTGCGCAAACATCCATGCCTGCAGTTCTCTAAGGTATGAAAATCAGTACTAGGGTATTTTTCTTACCTCGTGCATCATCATTATGTCCGCGCATCCTGATCCTTTCTCGGGGGAGGAATGCATCCTATTTCAGCTGCCATCTCTCCCGTCTTCGCAGGCAGATCATGGCAGGTACTGACGTAAACTTGGTTAAATTTTTTTAAGTTCGTCCGAATCTGGTTTAGGCGAGAAACGCCTAATGGACTCTGGGACATTTCTGTCATTCTGAAGGACAATGATCCGAGACTGTTAAAAAATCTTACCATGACAGAGTTTACTGTGGCATTCGTGTATTAAGGGATGTGATTTGTGAAATGTACCGGGACGCCAAGGCCGAGCTAGACACCTATTTGGCTATCATTTCTGATCTCGCTCTGTCTTACGGTGGCACTCTGTTTACTAGTATCATTAGTACTTTTCTGTTAAAGCTGGTTATTCCTCCAAAAGTTTAGTCAAAGACTGGATTGGTCTCAGGTCGATTTGGCGTTACTAAGCAGGCATTTTACACCGTGGTGTCTTCTGCACTATCGGCGGAGCGTCTCTCATTCCTCCCCCCTCTGCCCTAAAATCATTGCCGAGTCCAAACCCCCTGTGACAGCCCTCACCGTACCTCTGCCACCGAGCCCAAGTTTTTTGCGGAGACGGCCATCCAAAGTTTGTGTGCTCTCGCCGCAAGCCGCGTCTGCCGGCTAAGGAAAGTTAAACAAAGTATCTACCCCCAGCAACATCCCAGAACTCTCTGAAGACGCTGAAGGACCCTTCAGATCGCTGTTTTTGTCTCGTGCTTGTTTGGTTTGATTAATGGCTTTTGTGCGGGTTTATACGATATTCACTCCAGCGTGAAGTGTAATAACCTGCGGTCTGCCCAGCAGGAACCGGACGTGGTTGATAAAATCCTGGCGAGAAAAGTTGAAAAGGGTACATGATTGGTCTGTTTCCCAAAATCGTTAACTTCATACCGTACTAACCCTATAGGCGGTGCTATTCGCGAAGTATTCTGAGAAGGGAAAAAAAAAAAAAAAAAAAAGCGCATTATCATTGACTTGTCTGCCCATTATGACTGAAAGATTCAAGCATGAATGATCTCATCCCTCACCCCCATTCTCGCTCTTTTACTTTACGGTCGATCACGCATTAAACTCATTAAAATTGCTGGATCAGGTGCTTGGTTGGGTAAAGCTGACATTACCGATGCTTTTAAAATTATGCCTCTGCACCCCTCTCAGTGGAATCTCTTTGGAGTTGATTGGAAAGAAAAATGTATTTACTTGATACGTCTGACCTTTGGATGCTGTAGCAGCCCCGCATTTTCGATACTTTATCCGAGGCTCTTTGCTGGATACTTCTGAATGTTTACAAACTGCCGTTCGTTTTACATTTATTAGACGACTTTTGGATAATTGACTTTCCCAATTCCGTTCCAAGTCGCAGCATCTTTACACTCAAAGACGTTTTCAAGAAACTGGGGTACTACGCTTGGGAATTGGAGTTTTGGGTATTTCTCTTGACTCAGTTAAAATGCAAGCATCTCTACCCCAGGATAAATAGCGCAGGATCAGGGAGGTTATGGAGAGTGCAATGTCGGCCGTCAATGACAAAGCGCTAATTGTTGTACCTGTTGGGGCACCTCAACTTCCTTCGTGTACCGGCTTCTCGACCTCTCAATCTGTAATCAATTTGCATAAAACTGTCAAATCAGACGAAGGTTAAAAATCTGATTTGCGCTTTTGGTCACGGTTGCGCAAGCACCGGAATGGCATTTCATTCTCATAACGATAGGCCGGAGTCATCGGTCGCCTTCGGGTCTTCACTGATGCAGCTCCCTCCGTTGGTTTTGGGAGTTTGGCTGGTTTCTTGAGGTTTGGATTGTCAAACTCATTAAAAGCTTATGAGGCTGCTGATCATATTTCTCCTATTTTCGTGCAGGTTTTTAATCCCAGTTCTGCCAGTTAACATTTCCATGATCAGTGCCTTTTTATAGTGCATTGTTCAGAGTTTCCAAAAAAAAAAAAAAAAGAAGAATTCATCCCTGTTCTTCTAAAGCATGAATTGCTGGGGTCTAGTTTCACTTAAGATGTTTAGATCCTTCAGTTATTAGCTTGCTTGAAATCCTTCATTCGCCTCCTCTTTAACCGATTAAAGAAGGCTCATCCAGAAGGCAATGATAAGCGTCTTTCCCTCACACTTTATTTGGTGCAAAAGTTGGTATCGCACTTATGAGCTGGGTGTTTTAGTCCTTATGTAGATGTATTGTTGGAAGTAGTCTGTCTTACAGCTTTCTTTGGGGTTCTTAGATCTGGGGAATTCACTACACCTTCAGAGAAATTTAATCCTTTACACCAGTGGTTCCCAAAGTCGGTCCTGGGGACCCACTGCGTATGTCGGTTTTTGCTCCAACCACAATTCACGATCCCAGAGTTTTAACAAGCTGTTCATTTTTTTAATCAGCAGTTGCTTGTCAGATCTGAGGGACATTTACCCCCTTAAACCACATTATGACAGAAATGGCTACGCATTCCATGAAATTTCAAAGCCCAACATTCATATTTTTTATTTTGATGTATTCCACGTAAGCCACGACAATCAAAGGTGGCAGTATGTTTTATGTGATCAAATGCAAGACTGCAATCAGTCAGTAATCTGGTGATTAGGGTTCTGAATTCAGGTGCTCAGGTTCTTTCCTGAAACCAATCAAGTGACATTTAACAGGTTTGACTCATCGTTTGCTTTGTCTTTGAATTCTTAATTGCCTAATAATTGTTCGCTTTAATGACCTTGGGTCCACAATTTTATCTACTAGAAGCCCATTTATAGATTCATGTCATCAGTTGCAAATTTCCATTTTTTTATGTTAGAGAAGTAATTTCCAATTTAGCACACTATGAAATGATTTTCATCATGGCCATTTTTGACATGTGGTTTAAAAGGATAAATAATCAGCGTGAACAAGAATAGTGCAATCAAGAGCAATGAGCAACTCATTAGCATTCTAAGATTGGAGCTGTGGTTGACACAAAAACCTGCGTACACAGTGGGTCCCCAGGACCGAGTTTGGGAACCACTGCTTTACACGACCTCACCATTTCTGATTTCTCCTCCGATAACTGTATGTTAAATGGCAACCTCAAACATTCCAAAACTGATACATGTGGTAAAGGCACTTCTGTAGTCTTTGCCAGAACTTACACTGCATTATGTCCTTTTTCCTCTATTTTTCGGTCCCTGAAATGGCGAGCCAATGCAAGAGGAGATGAGCCCCTGTTCATGACCGATTCTGGGAAGGCGATGTCCCGAGCTTGGTTTGCTGTTCGTCTCTGCATCCTGTGCAGTGCTGTGGTCTGCCCCCAATCCTATGCACCACACATTCCTCTGTAGTTCCAGCAACTGTTCTCCTAACCCTGTGTCGCTGGTCCTCAAGAGTATACCAGAAATACATCCGTCTTAATACCAGTGAATTTAATCCGCAGAAGTAGCAATTATTTGTGTAATCGGTAAATTATTGTTCTTGCAATGTTAATTCTATGCTCACACCATGCTTTGCCACCTCGAATTTAATGTTGGTCAACGGTAATGGGCCTTAGGAAAATCAACGCGTGCAAAGTACATGGGTATCGTCCAATCCGTTCAACTTGGGGAAACTGGCATTTCATTCATATTGATTCACTATCTGCATCCGCCTTCTGTCCATCTAAAATTTAAAATGTCAATGTATTTACCACATGTAGACTCATCTCACATAGCATATTTCCTTTGCATCAAGTCTCTCATGAGGGACTTGCCGAATGTTCCTCTGCTCGCACCAGCAGGCCACTGATGTCCATCATCCAGAGGAGAAGGTCATGCACGCTTGCATGAATTCAAAGGAAATGCGACATTCTTGTCGCTACACATATCCTCATTCTCACATAGTATATTTCCTTTGCATCAAGTCACTCGTAGTGTCTTGCCGAATGTTCTTCTGCTTGCATTCAGCAGGCCGCTGATCTCCTGCATCCAGAAGAGAAGGTCATGCATGCTTGCATGAATTCAAAGGAAATGCGACATGCTTGTCGCTACACATATCCTCATTCTCACATAGTATATTTCCTTTGTATCAAGTCACTCAGTGTCTTGCCGAATGTTCTTCTGCTTGCATTCAGCAGGCCGCTGATCTCCTGCATCCAGAAGAGAAGGTCATGCATGCTTGCATGAATTCAAAGGAAATGCGACATGCTTGTCGCTACACATATCCTCATTCTCACATAGTATATTTCCTTTGTATCAAGTCACTCATAGTGTCTTGCGAATATTCTTCTGCTTGCATTCAGCAGGCCGCTGATCTCCTGCATCCAGAAGAGAAGGTCATGCATGCTTGCATGAATTCAAAGGAAATGCGACATGCTTGTCGCTGCACATATCCTCATTCTCACATAGTATATTCTTTGTATCAAGTCGGCAGTGTCTTGCGAATGTTCTTCAGCTTGCATTCAGCAGGCTTCTGATCTCCTGCATCCAGAAGAGAAGGTCATGCATACTTGCATGAATTCAAAGGAAAAGCGACATGCTTATCGCATTCACATTGTTTATCCCCCGTAACACACTTTCCGTGATATCGATTTTGTCTATTGATGCTCCAGTCAATGTCATATCTTCTACCCCTTGATCATAGAATGAGCT
The DNA here is from genome assembly GCA_029692085.1 of Gymnothorax javanicus. Taxonomy (NCBI): domain Eukaryota; kingdom Metazoa; phylum Chordata; class Actinopteri; order Anguilliformes; family Muraenidae; genus Gymnothorax; species Gymnothorax javanicus. Next base: position 112,711,002 of record CM056200.1, read on the forward strand.
CGTTTGTTATTCGTATTAGAATTTAATGGATCGAACCGCATTTCATGTTCAGATCCTGGTGACTCTGCTCATCTGCTCCCTGCAGGGAGCGAGTTTGGGGGTTGTGATCTCCTGGAATGTCTGTGTCATGCTTGCTCAGATTGTTCCAGAGTATCACTTGAGCAGAGTCACCGCCAAATTCAAATGTATGTCATTCCAAATAAATGGTTAAATCTGGACGTGAGTGTCCTGTCTGAAATGGGCGTCAGTGTTAGTTCAGACAGGCACGGAAGTCAGTCTTGGCTCCACCCCTTGTCCAATCGCATTGGACTTCAGCGTCACGTACTTAATTTGCGCGTCTTTTTAAATAAGGCGGCGCTCTCCATCTCAACTATCCAAGCTCTACCATTCCCACCAAGACCCATTACAGATCTGCGCAAACATCCCCTCCACCTCCCCAGCCTCCTCCTTTCCAACGGCACAGTCTTTGGCAGTAGTTGTACTCGTACTCTTGTCTTTACATGGTATTGGCATTGTTTTGTATGGTATTGGCATTGTTTGTAATCTGTGTTGTCATTCATTTCATTTTCGGCGCTGGCTGCTGCCCTGCTATCCTGATCCGGTCCTGATCCAGTTCTGCGCCATCCTCGGCATGCCACTTCCTGGTGCTACAGACGCCACTGTTCAGATGGACTTAAATGGAACTCTTTTGCTATTTTACTCTATTTTGACTTTATTTTGTTAATATTTAGCTAGCCCGCGGAGGATGGGCTTCCCACTATAGTCTGGTTCCTCCTGAGATTTCTTCCCACTGGGGAGTTTTTTCTCACCACTGTTTGAGGATTTTTCTCCCTACTGGGAGTTTTTTGCCTCATTTGCTGAAGTGGGGAATAGGCTGGGCACTGCCCTTTCATTTATTTAATCTCTCAATGTAAAAGCGTCTTTGTGACAGTCTGTGAAAAGCGCTATACAAATAAATTGAATTGAAGTGAAATTTTAAACCACGGTGAACCAGGCTCTGCCGGGGGGGGTTGTGATCTCCTGGAATGTCTGTGTCATGCTTGCTCAGATTGTTCCAGAGTATCACTTGAGCAGAGTCACCGCCAAATTCAAATGTATGTCATTCCAAATAAATGGTTAAATCTGACGTGAGTGTCCTGTCTGAAATATGTAAAGGTGATGTATTCAATTTGGTTCAAATCCCCTCCAATTTGTATTGTTCTGATCAGCCAACATACACCAATCACCTACATTAAAACCACCCGCCTAATATTGCGTGGGTCGCCCTTGTTCCGCAAAACGGCTCAGTCAATCTGATATCCACTTGTATTCCCCAACCCAGGGTTTCCCTATATCATAGAGTATCACACTCTCTCCACCAGCTTCTCTTCTTCCCAGTGCATCCTGGTGTTTTTTTTTTTTCCCCACCACCCCCTCTTGGGAGGTCAGCTTTATTTTTTATTAACAGTTATCATAGATAAAAGGTTTTAACAGAGGGGGGATAATCCAAATCAGACAACATTTGATCAAACAAAACCTTGCAACAAACTATCTGCTAGATGATTTGGAAGGGGGGAAAGAAAAAAACATGAAATCAAGACATCAAACAACAAATGAAACAAAAACAAAGACAGAAGGAAAGAGAGAGAGAGAGAGAGAGAGAGAGAGAGAAACACCATAGCCTAAAAAAAAGAAACAACATCAAAAAGTGGTCAAGACAAAGTAAGAAGGAATGTAAACTATCACACTTGAGAAAATTAACAGTATTCGCAATAATTATTGAAGCAAAGGGGAGAAGGAAGACAGAGAGGAAATAGAAAAGGGGAAAAAAAGGAAAAATGTGATAAGTAGACTTATTTTAAAAAATGAATAAGTAAAGGGAATTGTGGAGTATGATGTTAAGTAAGTGTGGGGAGGATGAGAATAATTCTTTATGGCCAGGAAGAACTGTTGTATCCGTATGATTTTTTGTTTTTTTTTTGGTAGTATGCATAGGCATTAGATGACTGGTAGAGAGATAATATCATGAAACCATGAAAATTTTTCATTAAATTGTTGCATTTGTTTTTTTTTGTAGGGCTGAGTAGTGTTCGATTGACAATTGTTTTGCTAATAAGTCTAACTATTGAGATGGTGTTATATCTTCCACAGGTAAATGGTGTACACACGTCCGGCCGATGTACAATGTAATGTACGAGATGTAAAGGAAACTCGGACTCACTGGTGTTACATACACATACATATCACTTTTTTAAAAAGTGTATTACGTTTGCCCTTGATTACTGGCAACTATTGCGTCTGCACATGTGCAGTTGACGCTCCCTCAGTAGGGGTGGGGCCACCTTATAATATGAGGGAGAGCGGGGAGTTCAAACGGGGGCGATGGCAGAAAGTCGGGTTGTTTTGAAGCGCTGCTGCAGAAGTTGAAAAATAAAATAAATAAATAAGACGGTGTTGGGGGCGAGCTCCGGGGAAGGAGTTTTTTTTTATCCTCAGGCCTGATCAGCCTAGAGGGAGGTAGGTCAGGGTGGCTCCACAACAAGTGGCGTTGTTTTTTGTTTGTTTGCCACCTGGCCACCTGTAAACCACGCCGGGAGAAGCGACTGAGCCGCCTCATCTCTCATCCGCACAAATCACTTTTCGGGACTGAGGTTATCACATTAGCCGCTTGCTGTTTTTAGAAAAAAAGGGAGAAATTCTAAATAAAAGATTACTCAAACAAAACTGAACAAACCCCAAGACCAAGAGTGGAATTTCACCAGAACGGGCTGTTTCAAATGCTGGCAGCGGGTCTCCTCAAAAAGACGTCCTTTCCTCGCAAAAAGGGGAGAGAAGGTAAGCCTCCCGCCTCTCTGAGGGGGGATTGTCAGGTGCCAGTGCATGTTAAGGTTGTATTTTTTTTTTCTCTCCCTCCGTGCATTCACTCGCATATACACACGCATATATACACACCAAATTTTTTTTTCATTGCTACCCAGCGCTCCGTATTTAAAGTACCACCGAGCTTGGAGAGCAGTTGGTTTGTAACACTGGGTACTTTTGATGGTCAACCAGGTCAGAATGGACACTTTGACTTGTCTGCTGCTGCAATGCGTGATACACAGCAAGATGCAATGCACGAGTGTTGTCACATGCATCTTGCGTAATAATGATTAAAATTCTCTGCAACCTGTGCAGTAGCCCTTCCATCGGTTTGGACCAGATGGGACAGCCTTTGTTGCCCTTGTGCATTAATGAGCCCTGGGCACCCAAAATCCTGTTGCCAGTTCATGGTTTGTTCCTCCTTAGACCACTGTCAGTAAGTACTGCTGACTGGGAGAACCCCAGAGGCCTTGTTGCTTTGGAGATGCTCTGACACTCTTGTCTGGCTGTAGCCTATAGTATTATATGCGCGTGTTTCGCTGACAGTACCAGTACACCCGTGCCATAATGTTCGCCGTATGGTCGGAACTACTTTCAAGTCGGACGTTTCCGTGGCACCTCGGGCGGTAGAAACAAGTGTTATTTTCAAAATAATACGGATGATTAGTTTTCCCATTTAGAGTTCTTTCCAGATCGGTTGCTTTTTTGAGGGAGCTATAACGGATTATCAGTCAACATTTCTTTCAGATATGGCCTCCGTTGTGTTCGAGATGACTTGGATTCTCGCTGTTCAACTAGGACCATTGACTTCTCGACAATTTCGGAAGATCCAAATATCATTTCAGCGGCAACATGCGAATATAACTTCATTTTAAAGTGAGTACATGGCGAGTATGAGTCTTGATCTGGCTGATAGCGAGCAATGGAGAGTCAGTGGCTATGCAATCGGCCATTGCCAAATGTGACAGATTATTAAATGCTGATAATATGGATTTTGTGTCCCACGTCTGTTTTGCATTGTTCTTGCTAGCTATGTAGACAATTCTTGTTGGACAGGTATTGCAAATCTAGCCATTTTTCATCATACATGCGAATGTAAAATGACTGTTGTGATCGCTGTAATCCTCAGTATTATATGCGTAAAAGCTGACAGTACCAGTACACGATACCACATCAAATAGTTCCTTTTTTGTTTTTTTTTTTGTTTTTTCTAACGAACCAAATAAATCTATATGAAATGTTGAATTAGAACTTATTTTGTCTCACAAATGAATACAAAAAACGGCGCATATAATACATAGTTGACCATGGTCGCGTTTGTAGCGTCTGGGGAATTTCAGAACGAATTGGGCCGCAGAGGGATGTTAACCGCACGAGAACGAAGGTCTTGTGCGGTAAAAATCCCTCCGCGGCCCAACTCGTTCCGAAATTCCAATCCGCTACAAACACTTGCACCGTAACCTATATATATGGCCCTTGTCAAAGTAATTCAAGTCCCATTTCTCCTATTGCTCGATTGGGCCTGTCCCTCACCTTGAGTTTTCCCGAGCCCTGTTCTGTTCTGTTGCTTTTTGCTTATAATAAATATGCCCAAGAAGCTTTTGGATCATTCGCATCAATAGAGCGGTGTATCTAACCCGTGATCAAGACAGTCCAGGGCTCAGAAGCCAGGTGGTCAATCCAATACTCCATTAGCCGGACTGCCTCTGAGAGAAATTCTTTATGGAGACACAGTCCCTGCTCTGGAGACTGCCAGAGCACATGAAGGTGCTCCTAATAAAGAGCTCTGAAAGAGAGATTAACGTTTTTCTTTTCTAATTTACTGAACACATGAAGAAAGAAGAGCTCAGCTCAATACTAGATAAATAGAAGGTAACTTCAGATGAGGGGCAAAGACAATCCAGCGAAGGCTGACACGCCACAAGCAAATGATATTGATGAGACAATCAACAAAAGGGGCAAGGCACACAAATGTTCACAAAAGGAGGCGGTATAAGAAAATAAGTCAATTAAAAGAGACAAATCGCAAAACTCATAAAGACCACTGGAACAGAGGGGGGACTAATTAATGAGACACAAAGGTTGTAATCAAGAGAGTTCCCCAGCAGCCTATTAATGTTGTAGCCCATCTACTTCCATTTTTGGCATGGTTCCCGTTCAGAGATGTTGTTCTACATAGCGCTGTTGTCTTGTATAGGCATGGGCAATACAAATGAATGAAATGACAACATTTCTTGAGTTGCTGAGAAAAAAGTTTTTATTATTTTCTAATGATTTTTTGCAGGTAAGTACAGAAGACACAGGCGAAGAGTTTGCCACAAGTCCAAACGCCTTTACAGGAAAGGGTCTCAGAGCCACAGGGTCCCAAAATGGCTGATTTAGGCATTTATCAACAAAACCCATTGTGAAAACTGGGGGTGAAGCCTGAGGGCATTTTCGAAAATGCAGTCTACTCAGAAATAAACCAGGCCAAATTATCCATTACGGTGCCCTAACAGAAATAATTGATGCTAAAGTCATCAACCCCTTTTCTGAAGTACAGCAGCCCCCTAGGCCCCTTTTAATGGAAAATGCATTAAATTTCACCCAATTATGTTCAACAAACATTAGGTACATTGATATTAAAAAATGGTATGAATGGGTTGCCTGTGAAGTTTTTTTGGATCAATGGCCCATAAAAAATGTCAAAATTATTGGTGGGAGGGCAAACATTAATGCTAGGCCCATTACTATGTAAAATGCTGTGAAGTGGCTGATGCTTAGGCAGTTGTTTGCCCTCCCACTGCTACAAAATGAATCAAACGTTCCCCTTCAATAACCCGTGGTGATTAAAAAAAAAAAAAACCTTTGCACTGTTTTTTACAATGTCCATATACCCTCCTCCCATGATAGTTTCAATGAGCTACTGTGAATAATTCATAGTAAAAACACAGTGTCGTGCAGTCGGAGGTTAGTTTGGTGAGGCAGAAACCTCCCTTTGCTTGATTAGCAATCAGACGATTAACTAGTTTAGTAAGACTATTCTAGGCAGAATGACGGGCCAGTTTAAGTTTGAGGTGGCGTTATTGTCTCAGTACATCGAACCTGAAATGCTCACTAGACAGCAGATTTGTGTGACAGGCTACTTGCTTCCAGGAAGCCAAAGCAATGTCATCAACAAATATTGAAACAGTTAGACTAATGCAGAGTTCAATGCTTAATCAATATACAATGTATTCTCCTTTAAATACATGCTTTTTACACCCAAACAAAAAGCGGGCGCTTATTTTCAGTCTTCTTTCATAATCCGATTAACAAAATGTTTTAAACGATATACAGAATTACCGAGAGCCAAGAATTTTTCCTAATTGATTATTCAGATTTCCATCCCCGCAGTCTCGAATTGAAGGGTATAAGTGAATGAATCTTGTGAACCGGTGTTCAATTGGCATATTTTGATACAAATAGGGCAAAATTTGTCAGAACACTGAAGTCACGGGGGCTTTAAACGCCTGAGACTCAAAGGTTTATTCCTTGGTATATTTTACTGAAACTTCACAAGTTTGTAAACAGGGGCAAATAGGGTCAGGATATTCTGTCAAGCCTAACTATGTAGGGTTCAGTAAAAAATACACTCACCTTTCCTATTGTTGAGAAGAAGTCACGGGGCGAACTTCAACAACTTCTGAACTTATTTCACATCTCCTGGAGGTCTAGTTTGGGCCGAATAGACTCGTAATTTCTCAAATTAGATGGCTGTTTTTGGGCATCGCGGGCTATTTGAAATGGTTCATCCAACGGCGAATAATAGCTCTGTTCAAATCGGCGTTATTGCTCGAAAGAGTTCATGTATGAAATGCGGTATCCTATTGAAAAGGTTGCTTTTAATCAAACCATGGAGTTCTTTTTGTATGAAAATGGTATTTACATCATTTTTTATAAGTTTTCTGAGGCTTGTTTACCGCCCCAGTTCAGCTGTTACGCATTCCATTAGAGTTTATGCAGAGTGTTTCCCATGCCTATCTTGTAAGGTTATTTTAGATACAGTTATTTGCCCTCCTGTCAACTGCAATTAGTCTGCCATTTCTCCTTGATCTCTCTCATTAAAGCGATTTTCACCCACAAAACTACTGCTAATTGCATTCTCATTGTTTTTAGCACTATTCCATGTAAACTTTAGAGACTGTTGTACATGAAGGTCACAGGAGATCAGCGGTATCTGCAATACTCAAACCAAATGTCATTCCTTGGACAAATTTACTTAGATCACATATGGCACACATGGATGTTTCATCTGAATAATCGAACCTCTCGACCATGTCTGCATGCTTTTATGCATCGAGTCACTGGCTCATGATTGGCTTGATTGGATATTTGCATGAATCAATAGGTGACCGGTGTACCTAATAATGTGGCCACTGAGTGTACAGGTTGCTTGCAGATGACATCAAGTCACAGCAGAAACTGCAGATGGGAGGCAGCAAATGATTTCTCCATAGACAAGGGCTATCAAAATGCCAAAGTTTGCACTGTTCACCATCTGTGGCAACAAATGAAATCGGGGAAAAATAAAACAGGTGCTACTTCTGAGTCCCGAAGGTAGAGACACATAAAGGCGAAAAATATAAACAGCTCACAGAGAAATGGCGGCAGACATGGATAAAAAACCTCAGTTTAAAGTCTGGAGGAGCAGAGTCAGATAACGTTTGTGTATGCGGTGACAACTTTGCAAAATGTAAGTCTGCAAATGTTTAGCTATCTAACTTTACATATCTGGCTAAGCTTTGGCGTATTCACCATTCCTCCATTCCCAAAGATTCCCAACCAGCGTTCTTCACTTCCTGCTTTCCATCTGGCTTTTACAAGTCATCAGGACCAAGTGAGCGCAAACAAGCTATACAGTAGAAGGTTGGTGTTGGCATACACGATGCTTGCATATGTGTTTGATACTACGTGTTTATCTGTTTTTTGTAAACTTGGTGTCATCAATAATTTTTGTTTGCATCACAAACACAGGAAGGGCAAGGATGTATAATCCTAAAACTTCAGTGAGTAATTCCTGCTGTTCTGGAGGCAAGACATTAAGTCTTTTTTCACACAAAGATGGATCAGAAAAATGAAACGGAAATTCATCTTTTAAAAACTTTGAAAACATTCATCTCTATGAGCCTATCCACACTGAATCCAAAATATTCCTATTTCACAGTCAATAACTATTGCAGATTTTTGATTTTTTTTTTTTTTTAATGTTTTTTGTTTCTCCCCTGGTGTGACAAGGCCTTTGGACGGACATACCTGATAAAGTGGTTGGTAAGTCTCAATGCTATTGTATTTGGGTTTTAAAAACAAACTTTTGTGACTATTAGTGACCACGAAAACCAAAAAACCACTGATAGAGGCAGAAGGGTTTTTGTCCCTGGAGGTCGCCCTCACCACAGCTCCTGCGCCTCTTGCTGGGCTTGTTTCCTGGCTCTCTCTGACATCAGCTGATCCACAATCTCCTCATATGGTCGATCTCCAGGTCCTTCTCCCAATACCCACACCCATACATCACCGTCAGAACCCAGAAGCCACTGTATGCCCCTTTTTCCACCTGCAGAAAGACATGGTCATGGGCATCCCATTGCCTGTTCCCTAAAATCACTTATCTGGCACCACAGAGCAAGCCAAACTGCACAGCAAAAATCTCCCATGTGTATCCAAAAAAAATAGGACACATTTCCTCACCTGTACTCAAAAAGAGCCTGATTGCTTCATTGACAAGCCAACAACAAAAACTACAAATGTATGCAGAGACATACAGTATAACACTTTCACCAACCCTCAACAAATAACCCAGTTGAACACCGCAACCCCCCCACCTTGTCCAGCCACCCATTTAGTCCCACAAGTACTGCTGGACTGCACTGCATATAGAAGCTCTACTCACTCTTCTGTGAGCAGTCTGACAGACCCGGATGCTCGGTATTCCCAGCGCCGGACTTGTTCTTGCCGGATCTTGTAAAACAGGATTTGTTTCTGCTCTTCGTTCAGTTTGGCCAGCAGGTCCGGCTCTATCACCATGTCCTGGAGGATCTGCTGCATCTTCACAACTCCTCTGCCTCACTTTTAGCTCCACAGTTGCTAATGTTCCACTTCTTGTTCTGATACCTTCTGGAAACCCTCTTTCCTTCCTCTTGTCCCCTAGCCCATGTCGAGGTCACCTCGTCTAATATCTGGTGTCCCCTGTCTGCTTCTTACTTCTTGCTAAGGGTTTGAGGCGACGTGCGACAAGCAGGAGGGACTCACACGCAGACGGTGTCCTCTCCTTCGCCTCAGGAACGATGGCCCAATGACCTGAGCTCCACCCCCAGGTTCTTGTATGTGAGAGCGATTTGGTTTCGCCACTTTCTCCAAACAAATTTCCCACTGTTCGCTGCTCGCTGACTCGGCTCTGTTGCATCCTGTCCTCTTATTTCTCCCTCTCCCTCTTGCTCACTGTTCTTTGCCTTGTTAGCAGCTCTCTCCCTCTCGCAGGTGTTCCCGACAAGCAGATGCAACTGACAGATCGAAAAAAAAAAAAAAAATTCATGATTCTTTGAGTGTGAGTGTGTGGGTGCAGAACTGTGCGTCTGTTTGAGTGTGCCAGCTTGCACCTGTTAAGTTACCTGATCCTGATCTCTCCCAGGCAGTGGAAAACAATCAGTACAAGTTCCTACTTTCCACTACAGTACCTGCTGCAGGGCCCTCTTTACACCCCTCCCAACTCTAGGTGCAATGCAGATTTATGAACATTTGAGCCAGTGAGTTAGTTATTCATTTCATGTGATAAATTAGAAATGACTAATTACCACATTGTTGAATTCACATTTTATTTAAACAATGTGATGTACATATGCTGCTCCAAGTGACTAGTAATGGAATGACATCTAGGGACTATATAAGGTTCAGTACAGTGAGAGTAATATTCTTCAATTTTGTCACATTTTTTTGAATAGAAGGTATGTTGACTTGAAATCATCCAAATTGTTAGAACTGTTGTTGTTATGAAAATGATTATTGAAACCATTTGATCTCTAGCTCCCTGGATATCAACTAAATCAAGCCATTACAGATATCCATTCTACTTCCTAGAAGATAGGAGTCATACAAACATATTACATGAAGTTAAATTAATTTTCTCTGGTCCGTTACTACTAGCGTTATCATCATAAATTAATGCAGTTTTTCATTGTCAAGTTGACTCTCATTCAGTTTCACTTCCATCTCAATGCAATTTTGAGAACTCTTCTTCTTCTTCTTCTTCTTCTTCTTTGGGTTTAGCAGCGGATTGCATCCAAGTTGTTGCACTACCGCCAATTTGAGAACTCAAATAAAGAATCACTGGAGCAACAGAAAATAACTCAACTCTACTGTGGTCATTTCACTTGAAGCCAGGGCGCAGGAGATATTTTAGAAGTGGGGGGATAGCAAATCAGAATTCCAGAAATTGGACCACCACTACTGGCCCACTGATCCTTCATATTTTAACCTTGCCTGAATAATAAGAGCATAACATTAATTGTTATTAAAATTGATAAAGAAGTATAAATGAATGATTTAAAAAATGTCTTGATCAAAACTGGCAAAATTGTAGGCTTTTCTTGGTAACCCTCCCATGGACCACCCACGAACTGATGAGCTAAACGCCAGCAAAACGCCAGATCTGCCTCAGTGGACTGAACTTTTAAGCTTATGCAATTTTGTTTTTACCTTCTTGATTTTCAGTTATTTTGCATTGTTTGGGCTGATGGTTTAACACACTAAAAATAACATGCAATGCTGACAGTTTATGAAGCCACAGATGAACAAGAATTACCACTGGTCAACATATACACTTATTAATGCACATGATCAAATGGTTAGGTCTGCTTCATTGTCTGGCATAAAGTTTCCAAACAAACCACCAAAACAACATGCATTCTCCACAATATGTTTGAAGTGAGCATTTATTGATTATACTGTCATGTTACAAAGCATATCTGTATAGACTTAACACCCAATACATTTCTAAAATACTTCTGTTGCTATCCCTTTGCTAACAGCAAAAACTAACAAACTACAAAACAAGTCAGGCCCACATGTACTATAACCCGGTAATTATCTATTGATTGACGTGTTTTTATCCAATTTCGGACAGTATAAACTTTCCACAGTAATGGAAAGACTTTGGTTGGACCCTCAGCAAAGTATTTAAACCCTTGTGTAACAGCGATTGGGTTGTATTTTCTCAACTATGCGCAGCTGAATAATGTGAGTACAAAGGAAAAAAAAGACTTCCAAAACCAACCCAGAAGTGCCTAGGTTACATTTATGTGATGGCAATGTGATACCGACATGGATAATGGGAGTTACTCCAAATGGAACAGTACTAGAGGGTTCCTTGCACCGGAAAGCTCTGTTGCTCTGTTTCTCTGGAGGAGGACTTCAATGATGGTGAGTTTCTTCATTATGAGTAAGTACAATGGAGTAATATGGAGTGCTTATGGCTAGCTGTTTTTTATTTTTGGTTTACCATAGCAATGATGATCACGGGGCCGAGCAGCAGCCCAGCCCCTATAAACGCGAATGTCGCGAAGTAAGTGAGTGAGTGAGTGCCTGAGTGATCAAGTTCAACGATTGGCTGGCCGGCGGGGAAGAACTTCAATGATTGGTTGGCCGACAATTAGCTGGCTGGCTGTTCAGCGATTGGTTGGCCGGTGGGGAAGAACTTCAACGATTGGTTGGCCGACGATTGGCTGGCTGGCTGGCTAGTCATGGAATTGAACGCACCACACAGATTTATGCGTGTGATTATCCCGTCCTGCGTTAAAGGGGACCTATTATGCTGATCCTTCTTTTAATACATATAAGTAATATTATAATGTTGGATGTCCATGCTCAACCTCTGTAAAGTTTCTAAACATAAGATACAGGGGTTTTGCAGTAATTCAAGAACGTGATTTTGTGAACGTGATTTCCTCTCTGAATAGCTCATCCTGAGATCTTCATGAGATCTGGGCAAAACCTGACGTCAGGCTGTGCCTGTCAATTAATACAGACCTAGCCAGAGCTAATCACTGCGCTGGACCTGCCCACACCAGAAACTATTCTAGCAGGCACAAACAACCGCAGATCATACTATGCCTTAGTAGCGTCTACACTTCCAGAAATACAAAAGAAGAACCGCAGATCATTTGAGGTGCAATTTTGTCAGTATCTCTCCCAAAGCTGCTTGTCCGTTTACTTTTGGACAAGAAGAAAAGCACCTATTTCTCTTCCAAAAGAGGATGCCACCAGAAATCAGTGGGTAGTTTTTTGTTTGCTGGTGGCAAACAGCCATGGCCAAAGGGAATGTTAGCTGTTTGTGCTCAGTATTTCACCAAAGACAGCTTTGTCAATAAAGGATAATTCAACGCTGGATAGAGGGGAAGAGGGGATGCTACACCATGGTAAACAGGCCCCTGTCCCAACTTTTTTGAGACCTGTAGCAGCCATCAAATTTGAAATGAGCTCATTTTGTGTATAAAATTGTAAAATGTCTCAGTTCCAACATTTGCTTTGTTATCTCTGTTCTATTGTGTATAAAATACTGGCTGGTGTGATTTAAAAGTCATTGCGTTTTGATTTTATTCACAATTTACATTTCGTCCCAACTATTTTGGAATTGAGGTTGTAATTCTACTATAAATTATAGTCAATTATAGTGGTTTTTAAACCACCAGTAAACTATTCAAATGTATAACTTGCTTTTCATATGTTTTCCTTACTCAAGACCCCCCCACCTCCCACTCTTTCACACACTCTAACTTCACTCCCTCACTCTCACACTCTCACTCTCTCACTCCCACACTCTTCCACTCTCCCACTCTCCTCACCCACTTTGTAAATAATTTATCAGCTCCAGCTCATTACAAAACTTGCACTTCATATAATTGCATGAGCTTTGCCTAATTTAGCACCCTTTTCTCAGGCCCACATTCTCATACAGCACTTAGCAGCCCAGCCGTATACTAGGTTGCACCTAGTCTTGTTTGCCACATTGGTTAGCATGAGTAACCATTAGCCTTGCAAATAATACTTGCAACTGATACTTGGAACTGCCAGTCTGCTGTCCGGAAGGCTGAGTTCATCTGTCCGTATGCCTCCCTCCAGTCCCTCGACTTCCTTGCGTTGACAGAGACGTGGATTTCACCGGACAACACCGCAACGCCGATGGCTCTCCACCTCCTTCTCCTTCTCCCACACCCCCGGGCCATCCGGGCAAGGTGGTGGGACCGGTTTGTTAATCTGTCCTACCTGGAAATTTTCTCCTCTTCCTCTCTCTGACCTTTCTGTCTCTTCCTTTGAATTTCATCCTGTGAACATATCCTCTCCAACTAACCTGTTTATCATTGTTGTATATTGTCCCCAGGCCCTATAGGATGTTTCTTCGATAAGCTGGACGTCCTGCTCAGCACCTTCCCCGAGGATGGCACCCCGCTGATTCTCCTGGGAGACTTCAACCTCCACCTAGAGGCCTCTCAGCCAACCGCCTTTCTTCCTATCCTCCACTCCTTTGGCCTTTCCCTCCTGCCCTCACCTCCGACTCACAAAGCTGGCAACCTCCTCGACTTGGTCCTTCTTCGCAACTGCACCTCCTCTGATCCCACTGTAACCCCTCTCCATCTGTCTGATCACCACTTCATCTCCTTCTCCCTCCCTCTCCCTCTCTCTCCCCCCAGCACCCTCTGTTACAGTTTGCCGTGACCTCCGCTCTCCCCCCCTCTCTCGCTTCTCATGTCCCTGCTTCCCTCCTTCCCTTGAATCCTTCTCTGATCTCCCCACTGAATCTGCTGCCTCCTCTCTCTTCTCCTCCCTTGCATCCTCACTTAACACCCTCTCTCCCTTGTTTCCAGGCCAGCCAGATCATCTCCACCCAGTCCCTGGATGTCAGAAACTCTCCGCTCCAGCATGAAATCTTCCGAGCAGCAGAAAGGAAATGGAGGAAATCCAGGGCCCCAGCAGACCTGTCCCATTACCAGTCCCTCCTAGCTGAATTCACTTCTTCAATTTCCTCCGCTAAAATTAAATTTTACCATTCTAAAATCCATAACTCAATCTCTAACCCTCGCCAATTGTTTTCTGTTTTCTCCTCTCTCAGCTCTCCACCTGTCACACCTGCAACCTCCATCACAGCAGAGGACTTTGCAGCCTTCTTCGAGGATAAGATTGTGTCCATCCGCAACTCCTTCTCCTCCCTCAATCCCCTCTCCCCCCCCCCCCGCTGTCCCCTCCCATCTCCTCTCTGCTTTCTCCCCCCTCTCCTCTTCTGATGTCTCCCAGCTGCTCCTCCTCACCGTCCTACCACTTGTGCTCTTGACCCCATCCCCTCACCCCTCCTCCAATCTATCACACCCAACATCCTCCCTTTTGTCACCTCCCTTGTCAACTCCTCTTTGTGCTCTGGATGATTTCCTGCTCTTTTCAAACAGGCCATCATCACCCCTCTCCTGAAAAACCCTCCCTTGACCCCTCAGTCATTCAGAACTTCTGCCCTGTCTCCCTCCTCCCTATCCTATCAAAAACCCTTCAACGTGCTGTTGCTAACCAACTCTCCTCCTTTCTTTCAGATAACAACCTCTTTGACCCTCACCAGTCCGGCTTCAGAGCTGCCCACTCCACGGAGACCGCGCTCATCTCCGTCAGCGAGGTGCTTCACACTGCACATGCCGCCTCCCTCTCATCCATCCTGATCCTCCTCGACCTCTCTGCCGCATTCAACACTGTCAACCACTCCATCCTCCTGTCTTCCCTGTCTGCACTGGAGATCTGTGGTTCAGCCCTCAGCTGACTGAAGTCGTACCTCTCTGGTCGCTCCTACCAGGTTGCCTGGGCTGGTGAAGTATCAACACATCGCCCCCTTAATACAGGCGTCCCCCAAGGCTCAGTTCTTGGTCCACTCCTCTTCTCTCTTTATATCCAGTCTCTCGGTCCTGTCATTTCTCCTCATGGTTTTTGTATCATTTTTATGCTGATGACACTCAACTTTTTCTCTCTTTTCCCCCCCTCTGATGTGCAGGTCTTCACCTGCATCTCCGCCTGCCTGCAGAGACATCCAGAGCTGGATGGACAACCATCACCTGAAGCTCAACCCAAGCAAGATGGAGATGATCTACATCCCTGCTCCATCCCCCCACCTTCTGGACCTGACCATCACCCTGGGGGAAACCACCATCTCCCCCTCGCTGAGTGTGAAGAACCTTGGGGTCCTGTTCGATGACAGGCTGTTCTCTGCTGCGAACGTCGCAGCAGTGACCCGGACCTGCAGGTTCTTCCTTTACAACATCCGTAGAATCCGGCCCTTTCTCACCAGCTACTCAATGCAGCTCCTGGTCCAAGCGCTGATCCTCTCTCGCCTGGACTACTGCAACTCCCTCCTCGCCGGTCTCCCAGCATCGGCCATCAGACCCCTGCAGCTCATCCAGAACGCTGCAGCTCGCCTGGTTCACAACCTCCCGAGACACTCCCATGTCACCCCCTGCTCACAAGGCTCCACTGGCTGCCTGTCGCAGCTCGCATCAAATTTAAGACATTGGTGCTAGCCTACCAGGGAGTCAACGGAACAGCTCCAGCATACATCCAGAGACTGTTCAGACCATACACGCCTGCCAGAGCACTCCGCTCTGCTACTTCTGGACGCCTGGCTCCACCCCCTCTCTGCGCCTGCCCTTCCCGCTCAAGGCTGCTGTCTGTCCTGGTTCCTCGTTGGTGGAATGATCTACCTATCGAGGTCCAAACATCAGAATCCTTGAGCACCTTCAAGCGCAGCCTGAAAACCCACCTCTTCAGGCTCCACCTTTCCCTTACTCCACTGCCCTGAATCCTCTGACATTACATCCCACACTGCTTTGTTGCCCTTTTACCTGATTTTGTTGTACTTGATTTTGTTGTCTTGTTAACTGATTTTGTTGCTCTTGATTTTGTTGTCTTGTTAACTGACTTTGTTGCTCTTGATTTTGTTGCCCTTTTAATTTTTGTTGCTCTTGATTATGTTGCCCTTTCATTTTGTTGCTCTTGATTTTGTTGCCCTTGATTCTGTTGCCCTTTTAATTTTGTTGCACTTGATTTTGTTGCCCTTTGATTTTGTTGCTCTTGATTTTGTTGCCCTTTGATTTCGTTGCTCTTGACTCTGTTGCCCTTAGTATTTTAGTATATTTTAGTATATAATATCAGTATATTTGGTGTTTACATAGTGGCTTGGACCTGTAACAACCGAATGTGTTCTCTGTCACTTTTACTGTTAGCACCTGTACTTGTCTCCTAGGTGCTCAGCACTTTTGTACTGATCTTTTGCACTTTTGTATGTTGCTCTGGATAAGAGCATCTGCTAAGAACCTGTAATGTAATGTAATGTAATACAGTATATGGTGGCATTTTGCTCAATGTGGCAGTGTTTTAAAATTTACACCACATTCAACAAAATCAGTTGCCTAAGTTTTTGTTCATTTAAAATGAGAACAATTCCAGGACTTTGGTAAATCCCCTGCTACATCAATTGCAGCAATTCTGTTCAATCTAGTATAGCATATTGCCTGCTTTTTTCTGATAGCGGAATGTCTTTTTGTTAAAATGAGGTATATTTCAGATATTACTATGTTATTGAGTTATACTTGCTCCTTATAGGGTGTAACAAGCATTTATACAAGCTTACGTTTGGCTTGGATGATCAGAATTGTAAATAGCAAGCTTTCTGTTGCAGGGTGAATGTTCTAACCATAAAATAAGCAGTTCCTTTAATGAGTATGTGTGCTGGCAGATGCAGCTTTGTAGAGAAATGGACAAAACTCTAAACTTTATCATGGAGAAAAGGCATGTTTTTGGTTTGGGGAGGTTAACTGGTGATTGTTGATGGCCATCTGAATTATCTTTGAAATCATGTCTAACTTTGTTTGATATGAAAATCGCACCCATTTTATATTATGGGAGTGAAATATGGAGGTACACCATAAGGGATAATATTGAAAAAGTACATAGTTTATATATTAAGAGATATCTTGGTTTGAGTAAATATTGCTTAACAGCAGCTGTCCTGGGTGAAACCGACAGACACAATTTGTGTTCCAATTATTTTGCAAGATGTGTTCGGTACCGATACAATTATGCTTGTTATATGATGCTTAAAGCATATGATGAGAAAGGTAATATAAACTGGGTCTCCCATGTGCAAATATTATTGTTTAAGACTGGGTTTTCATATGCATTTTTATCTCAAGACTATGGCGATGTTAAACAGTTTATCTCAGTATTTAAGCAAAGATGTATAGATATTGGAAAACAAAATTGGCATCAACAACTGAGCAATTTGAAGTTTCTATCTCATAATTATTCATATAAATCATTACTGACTCCAGAATTGTACTTATCAACAATTTGTATTTCCAAGTATTTGAAACGAATGTTGTCCAAGTTTCGTATATTAAGCCACAGTCTGAATGTACAGAAGATGCGCTAAAGAACTGATTCTGATGTTATAAATTTGCTTTGTGCCAAGTGTGATACTCTGTTTGTTGAAAACAAATATCATTTTCTTTTAGAATGTCCATTTTACAGTGATAGTAGAAATCTATTAATTCTAGTTATTTTCACAAACCTCCTAGTACCACTAAATTTGTACAACTTATGAACTCCACTAGTGTAAAGGTACTGAGAAATGTGGCTGTATATTTAAAGAAAAACCTGCCTTCTCTGTTACTGTGGATTTACTTCAATTGTATGCTCCACACATACACACACACACACACACACACACACACACAAAAAGAATTGTTGATAAACTTTGTAATCTGGGCCAGGTGGCCTCAATTACTGAAATAAAGAACTTGTTGATATTGATAAATTCATGCTAAATTCCACTAGAAAATCATTAATTCATATTGAATTTCATGATTCAAAAGTTGATTTGTGTTAAACCTATGATTATTTTATGATTTGACTGTGCGTAATTTTGAGGGCTCTGACAACATGGGAAGCCACTCGGAGAGCTATCTTTATTTGGCTATAAAAAAAGTAGATAATTTCAAAAATTACTGTCAGATGAAGTACACTTGGGGTCAAAAAGTTTATGATCCCAGAAATGTATTGTTTTGACTCCCAGCCATTTTTTTTTCAATTCTCAGCATTTTTTTTTTTATAATTTCATTGCTGAATTTTCATGAAGATTTTTTGTGTTTGTGGCCCTTACTCTGAACTAAAATTATGAAAGAAAGTTAAATAGAATAATAAACAATAAAACAATAGAATAAAAACAATAGAATTTGAAATGCTTAAAGTGTCTTCTTTCATATAAGCCATTTTCCTCCTCTCTGTGAAGCTCAAATCTTGAATCATAAAGCCTTTAATTGGGTAACGCATAAATAGCCATATTCAGCTTCTGCAAAAGGGTTAGGGAAGTGAAGCAGTTTGTCAGAAGTTTTATTTAGCATATCCTGGAGTATTTATTTTTCTAATCAAAAGTGGGGGGGATGGATCACTGTCTCTTCAAAACTGCTTAGTATGTATCCCCCACATCCCCCGTACCTCCCGCGGCCCTGCTTTTAGACATCTCTATATTTGTAGAAAACAGAAATATTCAACTTGATTAAAGCAAATTCTGGATAAAATCGACAGAAACCAGCCTATCACAAGTCATCCATCATGACGGACACACTGACAACGAGCAGGAAGTAAATTTATGTACTAAGTTTGTGGATGTTTTGTTGTTATTTCCTCAGAAAAAAAAACAACAGCCAACAGACTGAATGAATTTGAATGAATTGTGCTTCAGCCGTCTGTACCTATATACACTATCCCGTTCCACAGAGCTTTCTGGCTCATTGGTCACTCGTCGGAAGCAAAGTTTGTTTCTTTGATCAGATGAGGTGAAATCGTCCGATGAAGGAACTAAGCTCACAGCTTAGTTCCTTCATCGGACGATTTCATCCCATCGGATCACGCCCGACACGTCGGACACTGACCTGATAGTGGACAAACACGAACCGGATTCATCGGCCTGAGATACGATAGTCTTCCGTGGGTGACCGGAAGAAATAAACTTTGCTTCCGATGAGTGACCGATGAGCCAGAAAGCTCTGTGGAACAGAGGTATAATAGATTCAACAAGTGCATCGAGACTCCCTAATGAGTGTGCAAATTTTCGCCTTTATTGTTCTTAAATGCAGACATAAAGTTGTTCGCTTAAGTGCTGGCACTTAGGCTTGAGCCTCTAATGAATAAGCTCGTACACCCAGACCAAACGGGCTTCGCGAAGTGTCGTTTATCCTCAGATAATGTTCGCGGACTCTTGCTTCCTCAGATATGAAAACTCCATGCGCTGTACTGTCTCTGGATGCTGAGAAAGCTTTTGATCGCTTAGAGTGTCACTACTTACAGGGACGTGCGGTCAGGGCAGGCAGTGACTTCTCCTTTTTTATCACTAGATTTTGTCAACCTGTTTCCACAGTACTATGCCTGATTGTCAATCAATCAATTTGACCTTTTTTTCTGGTCAATTAAGCCTGTAATGATTAAGAGGTGATTGTGACAAAAAGATTAATTACATCCATTTACACTGCAGAGCGGTTATTTTCATAAATGAACATTTCACCGTCTCCATTTTCTAAAAATAATATCATGCTCTCACAGGGTTGTGTTCAGTTTTCAGAAAAGAAAATGACTTTTTGTTTATATTCGTTCCACTCTTCTGTGTATATGCCATCAAGAGCATATCAAACCTGTAGATGTATTGGCAGTTTAATTGCGATATGGCTGTCAATGCCCACGTTAGCCAATCAGAAAGCCAGAAAAATAGACTCAACAACAGAAACGAATCAAACAATTTATCCATGATTACCACCTGACGCGTACCATGGAACTGCCTAGAACTCAGAATATTTTTTCTCAGTTTAGCCAAATGCAAACTTGCAACGGTCTTCAAATTATTCTCCGCTTTTTCCAAAATCTCCAGATCCTGTTTTGTTTCTGACACAGATGTATTTTAGAAAGAATCGACATTTTGCTCGAAATGCTGGTAGCTGCAGCTCAGTGGTTCAACCGAAATACTTGACTTCATGATTGGGAGATAAGGCGGCGCAACAGGCCAAAACACACAAACATTAGTTGTGGGAAATGAGAATATTCTCCTGGACTACTGTTGTGATATAAGTAAAATTAACATCATTCCTTAATGTCTGGTATATATCAGGGCCATTTAATTTCAACATACATTTCTTTATGCTTTGATTCGAGTGACAAAAAGAAATTAAATCTTTATTAATTAATTAGGAAAAAATCTCAACTCTGGGTAATTCCATATATTGTTTTGATCTTTTGTTTATCGGATTATGAAAGAAGACTGAAAATAAACTCCCTATTTTTTAAAAATGGCATTAAAAAGTATGTGTTTAGGGGGGGAAACATTATCGTAAACATATTGACCACACATTGAACGCTGCATAAGAAAGGTTTTAATATTTGTTAATGGCATTGCGTTAGCTTCCTCTAAGCAAATATGAACAAACTTGCTGTCTCGTGAGCATTTTAAGTTCAATGCACTGAGCAATGATGTCGTGGATGGAACTGGCACGCCATTCTTCCGTTTAGTCTTGTAAATTAGTGAATCAATCCTCAGATTGCTAATCAAGCAAAGTAATCGAGTTATCGTTTGTTTAACAGTGCGGATTCTGCCTACCCTAACTGACCTCCGATGGCACGTCACTGACTACTTATGGTCTGTTCTTCACCATATGGGGTTTGGTAAAAATTTCATGAACATGATAAAAACTCTTTATTCATCTCCTTCAGCCATGGTGACACCTGCTCCAGACAAGGTTGTGTTTTATCGCCATTATTATTTGCGTTATCCTTAGAACCCCTGGCTCAGGCTGTACGTCAGTCACCCCATTCTCCTATTACAATTTAGAACACAGATCATTATATTTCTCTTCATTGTGACATTTTATTATATCTCAGTGAAGTAGTTAACTCAATTCCTGATATTCTATCTATTTTCGAAAATTTTAGTAGTAGCTCTGTATACAAAATTAACTGGTCGAAGTCTGCTTTGTTTCCTCTGAATGAGGCCATGAGACAAGCAATACCACCAATAAATATCCCAGTGGTAGACTGTTTTAAATACTTGGGCTTATCCATTTCTCCATCATTACAAACCACAATTTCAGATAACTATAATTCAACTCTTATTCAAGTGGAGTCTGATTTGGATCGCTGGTTCCCCATTTCAAATTCATTCCAAACACGGGTCTCCATCATTAAAATGAATATCTTACCTCGTGTCAACTTTTTTAGCTCTATGCTTCCGCTACCGCCTCCTGCTGGGTACTGGGACAAATGACATAAACTAGTTAAAAGGTATGCATGGAAAGGGGAACGCCCAAGGATAAAAATGTCTGTTTTGCAGAGTCCAAAACACTCTGGTGGTCTGGGTTTTCCCAGTTTCCAGTTTTATTTTGGGTCTTTTTCATTGCAAGCTCTTGCATACCTGTTTTAACCCAGATGTTCCAGTAGCCTGGCGTGCTTTAGAAGAACAGCTGGTTAGCCCACACGGGCTTCAGGATGTAATTTATTCTAACATCCCTCTTAAAACCTGTAAATCCAAGTATGGTCCTATAATTTCACACCTTATTTCTACTTGGAGATCCGTAGAAGCTCTTGCCAATATTCACTTGAAATTTCACTCTCACTTTCCTTTATTTAATAACTGCACCCTTCGTTTGGGCGGGCGTCCGATCTCTTCTCCTCAATGGAGTGAAAAGGGAATAAATATTCTCCCCAACATTATCTCTGATAATGCACTTCGATCATTCCAGGACCTGAAGACTCACTACAATTTACAGGGCACATCTTTTTTCTTCTACTTGCAACTCCGAAGTGCCTTACGGGCATATGGAGTTCCCTGGGGAGAAGATTTTAAGACTCATCCTATTCATAAAATATGTATCTGCAAGATTAAAGGTTTGGTTTCCAGTTTTTACGCCTTTATTGTTAAATTTCCAGTAAAACCTCTGCAACTTACTACACGTTAGAGCCATGATCTTCCTATTTCACCATCTATGATTAACTGGAATACAGTATGGGCGAAGATTATTTTATCATCACGGAACCCTAATCACCAGATGATTAATTATAATTTTGCACACAGACTTTACTGCACTCCCTGTAAACTTTTTTTGATGAATTTAGTGCAATCGCCCAACTGTCAGTCATGTTCACTAGGAACTACTGGTACTTTCATTCATATGGTTTGGGAATGCCCTGTTGTGAAGTTATTTTGGAGTATGATTACAAACAGGATGTCTGTACTGTTAGGGTGTGACATCCCCTGCTCCCCAGTCATCTTACTTTTAAATGATTTTACTGGTTTAAACTTGTCCATAATGCATCACCACTGGTTTCTGGTGGGCCTTGCTGCTGCCAAAAGAATGATAGCACAGAGATGGAAGGCCTCTCACACCTTGGTCCTACAAACATTGGTTGAACACAGTAGTAGATCTGGCTAACTTTGAGATGTCAGTGGCTCGTATGCATGGCGCTAAAGCAGAAAACATCAGTCGATGGTCATCCTTCATTGAATCTATGCAGTCAGGAGATTAGCTATACCTAATTCTGATTGGCTAGTCACTTATTTATTTCTTCTTTGCCTGTACTACCTATCTATTGTAGTTTGCCTACTAGTGACAGTGGTTTGAATAGTTTTAGCAACTTTATTGTGCTGTTTCTACAACAATTTTAACTGAGCTATTCTGGTTTGTTGGACCTTGGGGTTGGGGGACCTTGGGTTGTGTGACTGTTTAGTGTATGTTGTTGTCTATTATTTTATTTTTAACTTGTTGTTTGGTTTAGGTGTTGTATGTTGTCTCGGTGTCTATGAAATTATAAAATTTCATTAAAAATTGATCACAAACATAAGTTTTAGAACATATTTGAAGCAAGGAAAAGTGGTAATTTTAAGAACTTTCACATCATCCCTTCAGGCTTACCCCGTCTGTCATGATTATGTGAACATCAGAAATAAATCTGTCAGTGTGAGCTTCTGCGCTAAAATCTTCGATTGAAGTAGGTCACAACCATAACCAGTAAACAATGCGGAGGAGTGGGGGTTGGAACGCGGGGTATGTTGAAACATACCACATCCTTGAAGATGCAAAGAATTTTTGAAGACTTTGTTGCAATCTTGTGAATGCCTATCACACTACCCTTCAGCCATATTGGTATCTAGACCATGCTTGAAGTTCATGTGTTAAGAGAGGTTTGTATGTTTTTTGCGTCTTAGAGTAAAATTTTTACCTTTTGGAAATATCCACTTTGTTCAGTACACATGATACCCATGAATGAACCCTATTGTGTGTTGATTGTTTGGAGGAATGTAAACAAAATGGGGCAACTAATAATTTGCCTGTGCTAATGTGTATTGTGTACACTGCATGTGTTGTGGTGATTATAGCATGGGGCTAGTTGGAACATGATGTGGGGGGCTAGTTGGAACATGTTCCAACATACCCCGCTGTTCATCACAAGTAGACTGGTACATGGTACTGCACTTATGCTCAAAACTGATCACATTAAATAGCTTTCTGTTCTTAAATAGGCCTGATCAAAAAGCACAGCCACTAAAAAAAAACCCTGATTTCTTCTTCATTTCTTAGCAAAATTGTCTTCAATTTTGATGAAGTTCTATATTTTTTAGAATGAATTTAGGAAAAAATAAGTTCATGTATTTTATGTAGTCAGTATGTTTTATTAAATAGATGAGTAAACTGCTGAGGTCTAATGATTATTTAGTGTCCAACTGCAGATCAAGACTTGCCTAGGGCATGTAGGGTCACTCAAGAATTATGAGGGTGAGGTACATCCAAATTTTGGTAGTTTAGGGTCCTTGATTATTCCTCAACACATATATTTTCATCAGGACCACTCCCAGGGAGGAAAAAGTGTCAAAATTAGACCATATGTCAAGATAATTCATGATTTTCCCTTCACTAACTTAGGTGTTCCAACTCACCCCATAGCATGTTCCAACTCAACACCTTGACTCACATCACAAAGACTTATTTTTTTTTTATGAACCTCTTTGAACATTGCTGACCTTTGTTGCTGAGATTGTTGTACACGTAAATATGCATAAAAAATGACATGCAGTAGAATTTTCAATATAACCATATTTTGAAAATAAGCATTTTTGTGAAATCTGTTCCAACTAACCCCCCTCTCCCCTAATTTTGGAATCTACCTTTGGAATATATGTCTTCAAATGAAGTGAATTATGCTACACTACTTTCTAATGACTGAAAGAAGATACTTTCACGTAACTTATCTTTTTCACGTGACAACTCAAGAGAGGCACCATGATCCGGGACAGTCCTTGTTCTGCTTGTTGTCTACAATCAGCAATAGCCGCCTTTGCAAGTGCCAGGATATTGGTAATTTATTTAGATGAGGTATGACATAATTTGAAGTTTAATCGATCGTGATTGGCTAAGTTTTGCCAGTCATGTAATATCTGATTTTCCTGACAGACAAGTGAGGAATCTTGAACAAATTCTCTTATTTTCAAATGCACGTGAAAAACACAATTTTTTAATACGCGGATTATTCACTGCATCTACAGAATAACCCCTTAAACCTGAACACCCCCGGTACTGAGGGTGGTCATTACACATAATAAATACAGCATGTTTCTTAATCACAACATCATCATGCGGCTTATCCACTTTATGCAAAGACACTCGGCAAAAAGCTCATGTTGACCATTTCACCTCAACCGCACACAGTTCAAGCTCCAAGCAAGTAAATAAGCATGCAGCAAAACATAGGATAAAATCATATCAGCGCTGAGTCACTAGCATTTCTACTGAATTTGTGCTATGCATACAAACGACACCTCAAATGAAAGAGGAAAGTCCATAGAATCCAACGATACAAGCCTTGTCATTTTAAACCACACTCAAAGAACAGCAGGCATACACTTTACAGTCTAAAGAGATGAGCAAAAAATTCTTTTTACCTTTGATATTTTGTTATAAAAAACTCTTGAGGGTAAATCTGCACTTGCTATTATTAGCTAAATATGTCCATGTTATAACAAAACTAGACCTTCCAGTCTCCAAGCATGATTTTTTTCCGAGGCATTGCTTTAAAGATTTCAGCTCCTTAGCATTCAGCTTGCTTTCAATACATTTTCCTCTCTGTGATCGGCTTGTGTAAGACTTTGCTGGTAGGCATTTGATTCTATGGGTTCTGATGCTTCCCACAAGCTCTAAACCACCTTAATTGCACAAACTTAGCCTGAGAAAGAGCCTTGCGTTCCGAGTGCGTCAAACTGAGTCCATGGGCCATTCGCATGTACTTAAATAGCACAACAATATAAACGCTTAACTGGTTTGTTTGTGGTATTTTCGGTATAATTATCTGGTAAATATTCATCAGTCAGTTTTCAAAGTCGTTTTCTGATAGAATCTCTGTGCTATTCCGCATGAATACTGCGACAGTACAAGCAGGGTGAGTGACGTGTTTTCTTGACTCATTCTTTATATCGGCAATTTGACTTCTGAACAACAGTTAGTTGATGCAGCCTTCTGGTTAGGTTAAAGCGCTGCAACCCAGGCAACCAGGGTATAATTCCCAGTGCAGACATGTACTTTCTTAGGCGGTACTAGTATTATACTTGTATAAATAATTGCTGGGGTTTTTGTTCTTTTTACTTTTTTTTTTACCATTTTTTTTACCTTGTATTTATTTTTTTTTTTTTTTTTTTGCCTTTTTAAATAAATCTGCTGCAGTGGAGTCAAACTTCATTTTCTTTGTATGTATGAGAATTTGTATACTACAGGACTGGCAGAAATAATAATTTTAAAAAATTCAAAAATTCTTAAAATTAAAAAGTGGTTGTATTTGGATGGAGTGTATGCCTGTAGTGATATATAAGAGAAATGAAATGAGTTTTACAGTTTGCTATATGAAAATATGAAACGGCACACAGTGTCAGCTTGGAGAGGCCGCCTAGACCAGGGGTAGGGAACCTTCTCCAGAAAGGGCCACTGTGGGTGCAGGCTTTCATACCAACCAAGCTGCTACACACCTGATTCTACTAATCAAGGCCCTAAACAAACATTCCAGAGGTTGATTAGTAGAATCAGGTGTGTAGCAGCTTGGTTGGTATGAAAGCCTGCACCACAGTGGCTCTTTCTGGAGAAGGTTCCCTACCCCTGACCTTGACATTCCCGAACTAAAACCCCTCTAATTTTGCTCTGATTCACTTGGTTAGAATAAACTTTGGCACAGATAATGGTGAGATTCTGTGCTGTAATTTTTAGGGGTTTGAGACTGAAACTGAATAATTTTAAGACAGATAAAAGTAAAACTTTGTTTGGTGCAAAAAAGATGTTTCATTTATGCTGCGTTACATCTTCATTTACTCTGACTCAGTGACATATACACTGATTTTGGCACCATGACAAAAATCCCCAAGGTGTTACCTTTATTATGATACCAAGATTATTAAAATCGATCAATTTGTTGCAGAGATATAGTCATTTCATTTTGGGCTTGTCATTTTCAAGCCAGAGGCTCAGGGCTTAAGGGGATAATGTAGAAAGCTAAAATTCCACAGTTAGGACAGCATTTTGAAGGAGGCAAACACTTATTTAATTAACAAGAACATGACAAATGATTCCATTAAATTTCCAGCAAAAAGAGTCATCAATCTTAGAAAATTCAAATCAAGTCAACTTCAAATAACCCTTAAAGCAAAGTTTCCTTGTAAATGTCTGCATCTGAGTAATAATTTGATTGATAAACCAAATAGCAACTCAAATACAGCAATTCATATAAACATATGGCTATGGTGTCCATTTTCTAGGGTGTGTAGAAAAAAATTGTTTCTGCCCCAGTTAGGGACAGTTGACTGGGGGTCCCCCACCACCACCAAATTACAATATACTTTAATAACAGAAAACAAACAAAAAAAGAGTCTGATGTGATTTGGGTTTACTGTATATAACTCAAAAGTAACATACAAGAACCTGGGCTGACCTGAGCAGATCATAAAAGAATCTCAAACCCCACACACAAGATCTTAGTGAGCACCTCAAACCAAGAAATGGCAAAGGAAGTGAATTCTCCCAGAAGTTCTGTTTTATGGGCATCTCTTCTCATTGTTTCTGATGGGATTACGCCCCCACCTAACGTAATTTTTTGCATAATGTTTACTCATCCACATTTTGATGATATATCTTTTGCC
The DNA here is from genome assembly GCA_029692085.1 of Gymnothorax javanicus. Taxonomy (NCBI): domain Eukaryota; kingdom Metazoa; phylum Chordata; class Actinopteri; order Anguilliformes; family Muraenidae; genus Gymnothorax; species Gymnothorax javanicus. Next base: position 112,738,093 of record CM056200.1, read on the forward strand.
ATCAACTATTCCCATCTCCCCCCTATTCTATTAAAGGAGGACTATCATAGCTGGGAAAAGTGGGTAATATTATTTCAATACATAATGAAAGAAGCTCCCATGACTTTTTTTTTTCTTTATTTTGCAATTTCTTTAATTTTTATGAGCAATTTTACAAAACTAGTGGACCGCGTCATTATCACCACAACAGACGAAAATTCACCCTCGATCCGCTTGGGGCGCCCCTAATCGTGACGTCAGTGTAGCTGTCAGCGCCATGAATTTCCATTGTCCTGCGGTTCTGCATTGTGATTGATGAATGACCGAGATATTCCCGCTCCCTCTATGGGGCAGAGAGACGAGCTTGATTGTTACCTTTTTCTATCCGACACAACTTTAATTTAGAGGTGAACTAACATCAGAGGCCATTTGAAATGCTTCCGGAAAGAAAAGTGCGATTTGAAGTCTGCTAATTACCAGCGAGGCTGGACAGCTGCCGTCACCTTGGCATGATTAGCTCACCTTAAATCAATTCCCATGTACTTTGCCTAACTTGTAATCAAGCCATTTATTCAGCCAACTGACCAATCAAAACCAAAATCAAGCCAATAATGATTTAGAAGAGATAATGAGAAGCAGACAAACAGAGCCAGGCTACCCTGTTAGATTGAAATAATGTCAGTAATCTGAATAAATAGCAGACCTCTGAATTCCACCTCTGACCTCTCGTCGGAAAACTTTAACATTGGCCTATTATTAAAAAAGATTTCTTAAAAATTAAATCAATTTAAGATGGCCCTGGTTTTTAAGTGACTAAAATATACGCGAAGTAGAAAACATTGTGTGAAGCGCATCAAACGTGAAAGTGAGAGAGAAATTATTTTCGCATTGCAAGCAATGGACAAATGCACTGAAGACTGGGCAAGCATGTTCAGGCAAATCTGTGCCGCAGATTTTAAACATTTTTTATTTAATAATTGAACAAGATTTGCACACAACGGCCAAATGTAATAATCAAGCAAACACATTCAGGCAAATTGGCGTGCTGAACTAAGCAAAGTTAAGGTCTTCAAAATCATCCTCCTCTACTTGACAATTGCTTTCACCCCCTTCCCATTTACTTTGCTCAATTAGCAATCAAACAGTTGATTCGCTCAATGAACAATTTTAAATTGGTTGGTAGTCTAATTTATTTAGATATCCATGTATTCAGACATTTTGACATCGCATGCATCATGCACATGAATGCATGTGGCAGTCACAGTGACATTATGATCTCAAGAAATTCTCATGCCATGGCGGCGGCGGCCTCCTGGAAACAGCAATTCTAACTAATTAATGGTCATTTAAAAGAACAGGGGGTATGTATGGACAAAAAAATCGAGCGTGGATATTATGTTGGCGTTAATTACTATAAGATTAAGTCAAAACTGGTAGTTCTGTATAGTCCTCCTTTAAACTAAACAGTTAAAACCAGACACCATTAATCACCCCTCACCCCCTTTCCATCTAAAACTCAGGACAGTGCATAAATTGTTCATCAAATATATGGCCAATTTTCCCTCTTTGCCTCGTGAGTAGACTTACAACTTGCTGACTTTCTGTTCTCTGCCTCCCCACTATGCAATTAAAAAGATCTGGCAACTTTTATCAGTTTAAAACAGGAGGTCAGAGTCAGGTCAGGTTTCCACAGCTGCGTCTTCTGGGATGCTGTCTGTAGAATCAGCCTGCCCACAGATTCACTGGCATTGAACTTAAGGTACATAAGCTAAATCTAAGGGAAAGGGGTAGAACATGCAGATAAACATGTAAATGTAGCATAAGCAGACAGCCTAACGCAAGCTCCCACATATCGTGTACAACCACTCTCTGGACTTTTGGGCTCATATCCAAACAAATGAACTTGTGGCACCTGGAATTCTTCCATATGCAGAAAGAAATGCACATGACACCTTTTCATCTGTGCTAATTCAGTTCCAACTATGAGCCCCATAGGAATATAATACAAGTGTTTGGATGAGGAAAATGATTCTGTGTGAACTAAAATATGGTGCGCTATTTAAAAGCTTTGCCATTTTTTTATCCGACAGGAGCGAAGATGATCGTTTTTTGCACAAAATTTGTTATTTTCAAGAAAACAGGACCCATATTTAGTTGAAATTGTTTATTTTATTAAATATACGTATAAAACTCTTAGTGGCATAACTTGAACATGTTATGGATCTGAAATAATGATTTTATTGACAGCTGGGGAAAAAAAAAAATGCTCAAAGTAATCTAGAGCAAATACGGAGCTCTGCACAGCTTTAAGTTTCAACTCTGCAACACTTTAATTAGCTGTTTCGCTGTAGTGCCACGTTAAGTAATGTAATTATGCCTGATGAGCTCGTCTGTTTGTAGATGCAAGGAGAAGAAAAAATTGGAAATACATTCATGTGTCTGTTCCTGTTAAATTAACACCTTTTATAACTGCAAGGATAATGTCCAACATAGCTTGTGCAGCAATTCTGTGAACACACACACACACACACACACACACACACATACACACCTGAGCATTCTAAAGTACTGTACTGCCACCTAAATCCACTAGGACCCATCCTGTGGCTCTGAGACTCAAACCGGATCTCCAAATGTTCCAGCAGCCCACCTCTGCCCCTACTGCTGCACGAGTCCCACCATGGGTGGAGCAGGGACCTGGAGGTTCTGGTCTGTATATTTTGGTTGGCACAGATTGTCATACCAGGTGGTGTCACAAGCATTTGACGTCCCAAAACCCACTCCTGCAAGTTTAAGATAAATTACAACAGACTTCTCATCAATCTACACTTTATAAGTTTAACCCACCTGTTGCGAGACACGGGTGGACACCAGGCACGAGACAGCAGGACTTGGTTTGGGGTTTTTATTAAAAAGAAAGAAAACCGGCTCGATGGCCGAATTAAAAACTTGGCCCAGAGGGTTGCCAAAATCCAACTAATAATCGCTTCACAGAGCAAGGAACAAAAATACAAAACGAGAAAACAAAAGCCACTAGAACCTCTAGGGAAGAACTCCAATAAACAAAAATAAATAACTCACAGCAATTAGTGCTGTTACCCTCGATACCAAGGCTTCGGAGCCTGTATCAAAAATGTGAAGCACTTCCTAAAGCAGCTCCGTGTGGAGGCTTGTATCGTCTCGGTGAAATGACATCACTCATTACGTTCGAAGCCTCATATGGGATGCTCCTTCAAGAAGGGGGTTCACTGTGGCGAGTGATTCGAGTATAAAATGTCCTGATTCTCCTCTGCAGCTCGTGGGTTTTTGTCAGTAGTTTAATTTTGTCAATGCGGTTTGTGATTTTTTGTGCGGTGTACGAGTTTGTCTACGTGTGATGGAGCCAGCAAGAAAGAGTTTCTCCCGTTCGGGAATACTTTGATTTGATTTCACCGAATAAGGTCGCTTAGTGAGGCTATTAGGCCAAATTGTTAGACTATTATGTGATGTCATATTTTCAAACCTTTTAAAATAATTTCCAATATGTAATAAATTCCCTTAATTTGATAGTTTTTCATTTTATTATTAGGGGAAATGCTCATGATTTTTGAACAAAAATAAAAAGCTCTTTGTTTCACAAGCACATTCACTGCCGTCTGTCCAGTCCCCGAAAGTATCTTTTAGTTTCTTTATGGCATAACATGTAGTCAAAATACTGTATTTTATTTTGCATTTATTGATTCTTCCACTTTCACGCTGTAGGCTTATGCTTGCCTATCATTACCTCCGAAGAACAATTCGTATGTGTTTTTATTGACCAATAGGGGTCTCAAGAGTGCATTCGAAACCTCATGAAATGAACCACACTTCAACACATCTGGCTGACGAAACAGCGAGGATTCTGTGGAATGACAGGAGACAGAAGATTGCTTGATTATCTCAGGAAAAGACGCACAACGCTTCATGAAAGCTTCAACGCTTCATGAAGCTTCATCTCACCAGCACTAACGGTAATGGCACACGGCACATGCAAAATACTATGAATACTATAAGCAAATGCACAATACTGGCAGCACTCAACGGGCATGAACGAGCGCTGCCAGCTTCTCCCCAGATATATCTCAGAAAATGACGAAACAACGAGGATCACCTGTGGAATGGCAGGGAGACAGGAAGATTGCTTGATTACACTGCACAAGGACGAGAGAATTTATTGAAATGATTAAAAACTAGATTCAAACTTATATTCTATGGGCATATTTATTGATCTGAAGGCGACACTATAAGACAATAAGAGCAGGTATTTGCTCATTAAGAAGATGAGCGTGTTGCAGCATATAAGAGCCCAGTAAGATACTCTGAACAGTAAAAGCTTTAAACTAGTAAGTAGTAAAGCACAGGTAAGAATTATAGCGAAAGCAGGAAGCATGCAAGTTAAATCCCTACCTAAATTAGTCAGTAATGATTAGTATGTGCCTGTCTAATGACACACCCCCCGTGACTGATTGGTAACTTGTTAGTAATCAATTAAAACAATTAACGAGCATGAAGACTGGGAAGCCCGGAAGAAAGAAATGTAAGGAGGAAGGTTGAAACCGTAAGCCACTCCCGAATGTAGTGCAAGAATAAAACACAGATACGGCCACACAGACACTGGAGAGGCGGATTGGCTGGGCAGACCGGGAACGAGACCTGGGCGAAAACACAAGGCATGGCAATAATTACAAACATGAGCAATGAACATGAACTATGAAATCTGGTACAAGAAACAGTTAAAAACCCCCACAGTGTCCTGGCAAACGGCTCAGGACACTGGCAAATCACAACACCACCCTTCTTCACTAAAAGGATGAAATCTGTTCATTTTGCGTGGATATTCCCTGTGTACAGCTCTCTTTTGGTCATTCAGCTGGTTTTTGATTTGACTGAGGTTTGTGCTCTGGCTGAGCCACTCCATGACTTTAATTTTCCTTTTCTGGAGCCATACCCTTGGGGACTTGAGTGTGGATGTGTGCTTAGGCTCATTGTCATGTTGGAAAAAGAGATTCCCGCCCATCTTTACCCTTCTGACCGGTTTTATTGCAGAATGTGTTGATATGGTATAGCATTCTGTGCAAGATGAGCAGCATTGTCTGCCGGCCAAACATAAGAAGAGTTTGTTTCCGAAACGTTATATATTCATGGTAACACTTTAGAATAATGATCATTTAGAAGACATTTCTAAGACATAAGTAGATATTAGTGGATAGTTAACTAATCATGAACAAACCGTTTATATACATTTGTAAATGATTATTAAACTATTTATTACTGAAGTTGTACAACATTTTTATATGTTTTATACATTATTAAAAACACTGCATCAACATTGTTTGTTCGTAATTTATTCATCATCAACTAATGTTATTTAATGTGTAGGAAAACATTTTTGAATGATTTAAGAAAATATTCTTTGATTAAGTACATGTATTGTCATGGTTTCATGGCATTTCATAAGCAGGATGGATCCAAAAGTTGTCTACAACATTTATTACATGTGATGAAAAAGTCTACAAATCTTTAGCAAACATTATTAGATATTTGTTAAGGATGAGGAGGGTTCACTTTAGATTAAGGGACATAATAACATTTGCAAATGATTTATAGATGTTTTATGAATGTCTAACAAATCATTTGTTAAACATGAAAAGACAAGTTAGTAATTGCTTCTTATCTGTATTCATAAAGGCCAGATCATTCATTAGAGGTGAGTAAAAGGTCCACAAATCATTTATAAACATTAACAGACGTGTAAATGATGAATAGTTTTCACTTTAGATTAAGGGACATAATAACATCTGCAAATGATTTATAGATTTTTTATGAATGTCTAACAAATCATTTGTTAAACATGCATGAGAAATGTTGGTACAGTGGGGTTTTTTTAACACATCTACACTATTTCACTAATAATTTACTAATAAGGTTGATCATATTGAAAGATTTATCTACAGATCATTTATGAATGTTAAAGTAGCACATTTACAAATGATGTACTAATAAGTTGTAAATGTATAGAAACGGTTTGATAAACAGTTTGGTACCGATGATTTTTTTCCAGAAATGCTTTGGGCTGCAACAAAGACTTAACACATGATTTATACTGACTTAACAAATCATTTATTAACCATGAAAAACTCAAAACATGTAGTTAATCAAAGAATATTTTCTTAAATAGTTCAAAATGTTTTCCTCCACATTAAATAACATTAGTTGTTGATGAATAAATCATGTACAAACAATGTTGATGCAGCATTTTTAATAATGTCTAAATCATTTATAAATGTTGTACAACTTTAGTTATAAATGGTTTAATAATCATTTACAAATGTATGTAAATGGTTTATTCATGATCAGTTCAATATCTACTAATATCTTATAAATGTCTTATAAATTATCATTATTATAAAGTGTTATCATATTCATTTTACTCATTTTGAGTAAATCTGCTTTTTTATGTTGGCGCCTATTGCATTTTATAGAAAAACACAAACTTTGACCATGAAAAAATATACCTGATAATATTTCAAAATTTCTAAAAGCTGATTTTTGCATCATGTGTTAGAAGCACAGGGCTGTCACTCTATGGTGTTTTTCAAAAAAAAAATTTTTATTTTGTCACTTCCTACATTTTGGAAGCAAACTCTTCATATCTTTTATAATTACTAAACTCATATTATGGAGACTACCTTTTTCCCAGCTTAGTTCAATTGCACAGTGGTCTCCTTTGTATCGATGTACAACGAGGACTGAGTACAACAATCCAATAAAGGAGAGATGGAGACCAGGAACTTAAATTCACTAGATGATAATTAATGAAGTGGAAATGCTTGAGAAAGTACGGGGAGTGAAACGAGAAGGGAAGGGATTATGACGAGTCAATAAGAAAATAATGAGAATCAATGAACAAAACAAGACCAGAACTGAAAAGGACAGCTGGATTGTGGGGAAAGACAATTACGGGAAACACTCAGGATGTGACAAGATCAGACATTTCACTTTCACATCGCTGTAAGGGAATTTTGACTCCAGAATCTCAATGGGGTTTCAGTCAGTACTTTGACTCGACAAATCCGAAATCATAATTTTGCTTCTTTTAAGCCATTCCGTGGTGGACTTTCTCTTGTGCTAGATAGATGACCAGAAGTTCCCATTGAGTATTTTCTGGTTGAGAGCAGAATTCAAAATTCTGACACAGGTTGCCCAGGCCATGAAGCACCAAAGAATCCCTGCACTACCACATGACCATCATGTTTGACTTTTGCTATAATGTTCTTATTGAGACTGTATTGTGTGATGCTGCCAGATGTTACCAGACCGATTGAACATCATCTCAAAAGGCTTGGGGCTCATCACAGATTTTTTTTTCTTTCTTTTGAGATGAGCCTTTTTGGTTATCTCGGTCAGCAGTGGATTTCACCTTGCAACACTTCAATGGATATGATTGTTTCCCAGTCTCTCTAATGCAGGGGTCTCCAACCCTGTTCCTGGAGAGCTACCATCCTGTAGGTTTCTACTCCAACCCTAATGCTGCACAGCTGATTCAGCTCATTAGCAGCTCGTCAAGATCTGTAACTGGGAAAGCAGGTGTGGTTTGCTCTGGTTGGAGTGATAACCTTCAGGGTGGTAGCTCTCCAGGAACAGGGTTGGAGACCCCTGCTCTAATGTTTGAATCATGACTGCTTCACTGCCCAACGGCAAGTGAGGCCTGCAATTCCTTAAATATTTATTAGGGTTCTTTTGTGACTCCCTAATATGAGTTTTGATGTATTCTTGGATGAATTGCAAGGCTGGCAACTCTCAGGAAGATTTGTCCTTGCTCCAGGTTTTGTCCATCTGAATATGGCCATTCTCACTGTGGTTCAGTCACACAAATGGCTTACTAACCTTTTCTGGAAATATACTGTACACAACTCCAAATCAGATAACGTTGGGGACGAGATGTTAACCCGTAGAACGCTAAAGGCAACTAAAGTTGCCCAATGACGTAGGATATCAAAATCAGATGCTGTTGAAAACCTACCATGTGGCAACTTGTTTAAAAGAGCTCCCGCAGGGGAGCTCTTTTATACAAGCTACCACATGATAGGTTTTCAACAGCTCAGGATACATACATTTTTAATTCCTTGAAAATTTCTTCAGCGGTTAAGGGTTAAATTAAAAGTCAGACTGAAGGCAGTGATTTGTACAACCCCAATTCCGAAATAGTTGGGACGAAGTGTAAATTGTGAATAAAAGCAAAATGCAATGACTTTCAGATCACATGAGCCAATATGTTATTTACAATAGAACATAGATAACATTTCAAATGTTGAAACTGAGACATTTTACATTTTCATCCACAAAATGAGCTCATTTCAAATTTTCTGGCTGCAACAGGTCTCAAAAAGTTGGGACACAGGCCAAAAAGGGCTGAAAAAGCCATTAATATATAAGAAAATCAGCTAAAAGAACATTTAGCAAGTAGTTAACTGGCATCAGGTGTGTAACAAGATTGGCTATAAAAGGGATGTCTTAGAGAGGCTGTCTCTCAGAAGTAAAGATGACCAGAGGCTCTCCAAACTGTGAAGGCTTGCGTAAAAAAATTGTGGAATACTTTAAAAACAATGTTCCTCAACATCAAATTGCAAAGGCTTTGAAAGTCTCATCATCGACAGTCCATAACATCATCAAAAGATTCAGAGAAACTGGAAAAATCTCTGTGCATAAGGGACAAGGCCGAAGACCTTTACTGGATGCCCGTGATCTTCGGGCCCTCAGACGCCACTGCATCGCTCACCGGCATGATTCTGTCATTGACATTACTAAATGGGCCCAGGAATACTTCAAGAAACCACTGTTTGTGAACACAGTCTGCTGTGCCATCCACAAATGCCACCTAAAACTCTATCATGCAAAAAGGAAGCCATTGTTGAGCATGATCCAGAAGGGCCGCCGTGTTCTGTGGACCAAGGCTCATTTAAAATGGACTGTAGCAAAGTGGCAAAGTGTCCTGTGGTCAGACGAGTCCAAATTTGACATTCTTGTTGGAAATCATGGGCGTCATGTCCTCCAGGCTAAAGAGGAGAAAGACCAACCCTCCTGTTATCAGCGTTCAGTTAAAAAGCCAGCATCTGTGATGGTATGGGGATGCATTAGTGCATATGGTGTGGGACACTTGCATGTTTTAAAAAGCACCATGAATGCTGAAAGATATATAAAGGTTTAGAGCAACATATGCTCCCCTCCAGATGACATCTATTCCAGGGAAGGCCTTGTGTATTTCAGCAGGACAATGCAAAACCACATACTGCAGCTATTACAACAGCATGGCGTCTTAGTAGAAGAGTCCGTGTGCTGAACTGGCCTGCCTGCAGTCCACTCAAGAAACTTGTCTCCTCAATGCCCAGACGCCCCCACTTTGTGTTAAAAAGAAGATGGGATGCAACAACATGGTAAAGAAACCCCTGCCCCAACTTCTTAGAGACCTGTAGCAGCTATCAAATTTGAAATGAGCTCCTTTTGTGGATAAAATTGTAAAATTTCTCAGTTTCAACATTTGCTATGTTATCTCTGTTCTGTTGTGAATAAAATACTGGCTGGTGTGATTTGAAAGTCATTGCGTTTTGATTTTATTCACAATTTACACTTTATCCAAACTATTTTGGAATTGGGGTTGTACAAAGACTGTGTGAAAATGCACAAAAATATGGTGGTAGGCTCTATTATGTAGATGTAGTCACATCGTCATACTCACCTGTCATAGACTTAGCCTTGAAAATGTACATCACCAGCAGTGTGCGAAGGTCTGAATATGATCTCTGTCATTGGGTAAAATCATGCTTGTGGGCTGTGGAATTCAATTTTCTGTGCTTCCGCTAAAACATGTGTGGATGTCCATGAAATTCAATTCGCATGTGGTTGGAACGCAAGTAGTGTGATGCGTGTGTGTGTGTGTGTGTGTGTGTATCTATGTGCTCTAATGTAGTCTGATGAAGCATCTGTGGATCAGAATGCTCATGTAGGTGTGTATATTTGTGTATATTGCAGATGAAAACCTCCATAACTTTCATATTCCTCATCTTTATTTCACCAGGTAATTTTATATATATTTTTTTTACAATTAAAAACACCAAAGAGATAATAGGCTATTTGGTTTTCTTCCTAAGTTTGAAGCTTTTCATTTAAATAAATGCATATAAATAATATATCCCTCTTCTGAATATGTTTTGAAACTGAACGTTGTCCTTTAAATCGTTCCACTTTTGCGTTTTGTGTTTTTATTCCCTTCAATGTTTTCAGTTGTTTTTCGCAGTTCATTGTCTTGTCCCTTCCATCTGTACAGTGTTATCTCTGTTTTTTTTCGACTGGGGGGCTGGGAATAGTCTACGCTGTGGTCTGCATGACCAGACATATCCTTCAGTTCCCTGTCATGAAGTTTGTTTTGAGCCTCTCCACTTGCCCCGCCCCCAGCAGGTGCCAGGAACTTGTCATAACTGTCCTGCTCCTTCCCACTGGCGTGAGGCAGGGTCCAAAATATTTCCGCTGACCCCTCCTCCTGGCTCCCCCACAGGCCACTGTATCCTGTTTTGGTGGAGGCAACATGAGGGAACATCCCTTGGGGATTGGACTTTTCACATTCCCTGAAGGTCTTCTCCAGCACACAGGAAGTGAAATCCTGTTCCTGGAAAGAGGGAATTATGGGAACAGAGCAGGTCCGAAGAGACTGATGGAGGGGGGTGGAATGTTCCAGACGGTTTGAGTGCACCCCAGTGTCCCTCCGCCAGTCCGCACCCCCATCTCCTCGGGGCAAATTTAAATTCCCATTATGGAATCCAGGACTTCCAGAGTCACTGAAGTCGCACCTATAAAGAACAAGGAGAATGGAATGCACATATGAGAGCACAGAAGGTTACCACTATGAAGATATTGCTTCAAATATTCCAGCAAAGGAAGAAGCAGGCAAGCTCTTTTTTTACACCATTCCATGTACTTCCATTTGGTGGAGATGGGAGCACACCATAAACAGTGCCAAGTAAATACTTTAGTCTACCTGCCTCCATATTCAGGATCTCTCTCCAACTTAACCTCCTTTTTCCTTCTAAAACTCCACTAGCACACAATGCACCTTTGCTTAGGCATCTGGGAACTCCAAGCCATTTCCTAATATTGGCACTAACAAGGCATTCAGCCCTCTCTACCTGAGAAACAGGGACATCGTACATGGTCAGGGGCCACATTCTGCGTGGAAACAACCCAAATTGCGAACACCAAATCTTATACAGTAGTTACCCATATTACAAAGCATAATGCACATCTTCATGCAGATCAACTGGAAAGAATTACTGCCAGCCCGATACAAGGCTGAACATGTGATCATCTAGTCTCTTTAGTAGAACTGTGAATCGCTCACCTTGTCTAGCTAGCTCTGTATTTACACAACTCAGATATTTGATACGGAACATAGGTTCTCCAATATACATACCACCTTTAGTGACCTTTGTTTGAAATTGCATCAGCAGCAATAACTGGCACATGAATTCAGCAAGCTAATTATTTTGGAGGCAACATTAGCTAATGTATAGCTAATACAAGTGATTCAGATATAACCACAAACTTCTGAACGGGGTCAGTGTTTATGCAACAAAGGTATTCACGCTTAAAAGGTCTTTTTTTACGTTTCAGCAGTTGTTATCACTCATTGATACAGTTGTAGAAACTTGAAACACATTAATGGAATGAAGATGAAAGACAGGCAGACATCAGGGAGCCTGAACAGAGCAAACCAGTTCAAACCTGTTCTTCAACAGGTTTAGCTCACCTCCTGTCGTTCCCCCATCACCTTCAGCCCCCCGCACACTTACACTGTCCCAAATGGTTCGACCATACTCCCCGCTTTCTCCTGTAAAGCACCTCTCTATCTGCCCCTCCTCCTCCTCCACTGAAGACATTAGCACCAACCCCTGCCCAATAGTGACTACAGGCCAGGTGAAGAGGCAGCTGGAAAGATTTAACCAGCGAAAGGCTGCAGGCCCTGATGGTATCACCCCCAGGATCCTGAAGACCTGTGCCAGCCGGCTGTCTCCTGTACTGAGACATCTGTACAACCTGAGCCTGAGTCAGGAGAAGGTTCCGGTGCTGTGGAAGTCATCCTGCCTGGTCCCAGTCCTCAAGAAGCCGATGCCATCTGACCCAGCGGACTACAGACCAGTCGCTCTCACATCTCATGTGATTAAGGTCCTGGAGAGACTGGTCTTGGCCCAGCTGAGGCCACAGGTGAGGATGTTTCTGGACCCTTTGCAGTTTGCCTACCGGCCCCATTTGGGAGTCGATGATGCTGTCATCTACCTGCTGCAGCGAGCTCATATGCATCTGGATGGTGGGGGAGACACGGTGAGGATCACATTTTTTGATTTCTCCAGTGCTTCTAACACTATTCAGCCTTTGCTACTGGGTGAGAGGCTGCGGAGGATGGGTGTCGACGGCTCAATGATCTCCTGGATTACTGACCACCTGACAGGCAGGCCACAGTTTGTCCATTTGGGCAGTGTTCTGTCTGATGTGGTGGTCAGTGATGTAGGAGCTCCACAGGGGACTGTGCTCTCTCCTTTCCTCTTCACCTTGTACACCACTGACTTTCAGTACATCTCTGAGTCGTGTCACCTGCAGAAGTTTTCTGATGACTCAGCTGCTGTTGGGTGTGTAAGGGGTGGAGAGGCGGGAGAGCACAGGGCACTGGTGGACAGCTTTGTGAAGTGGACTGAACAGAATCACCTAAGGCTGAATATCAACAAGACCAGAGAGATGGTAATCGACTTCAGGAAGAAGAGGACGCCTTCACAGCCACTAAGGATCAGGGGGAGGTGGTGGAGAGGTGGAAGACTATAAATTCCTGGGAGTGGTGATCGGCAATAGACTGGACTGGAAATCGAACACTGAGGCTGTGTGTAAGAAGGGGATTAGCAGACTCTACTTCCTGAGGAAGCTTAGATCCTTCAATGTGTGCAGCAAGATGTTGGGGATCTTCTACCAGTCTGTTGTCGCTAGCACCATCTTCTTTGCAGCTGTGTGTTGGGGTAGCAGCATCAGAGCCAGCGACACCAGCAAACTTGATAAGATTATCAAGAAGGCTGGCTCTGTAATGGGTCTCAGGCTGGAGTCTTTTGGGACTGTAGTGGAGAGGAGGATGCTTGATAAACTGCTATCCATCATGGACAATGATGAGCATCCTCTCCACCACACAGTGGACAGACAGCGGAGCACCTTCTCAAACAGACTGTTACAGCTCCACTGTCGAAGGGATAGATACAGGAAGTCTTTCCTGCCACATCCCATTTCATTGTATAATAAGACCCTTGCCTGATGTCATAAATATGCTGTTCACTGCACCTTACAGTTTGCTGCACTATAGGTTATTTATTTATTTATTTATTTATTTATTGTTTGTAGATTGTAAATAGTAATACTTTTCTGTTTTTATATTGCTATTTCTCTTGCTGCTGCTGTATTGTAATTTCCCAGTTTGGGATCAATAAAGTAAATCTATCTATCTATATATCTATCTATCTAGCAGGCATAAAAAATGAGTTCATGGTTCTGAGTCACTCACAGCAAAGACTTTGTATGGAAAACCCTGTGATCGCGTGTTCGAATCCCAGCCAAACCTTCACCGGCACTGGCTGTAGTTCTGCATTTGCGAGGCAAAAATTGGCCTGGGCTTCCTAGGGATAATCAGAATGAAGCCAGTAATAAATTTGTTAGTTTCATCACTCTCTAGTAGCTACTCCTAGTTGGCCAGGTACTTTTTGCTATACATGCCATATACATGCTGCCTGCATTATCCTCCAATGACAAAAACAGCGTGAGACTGGTGGTGATCTTGCACAGTGTGAAGAGGAGAGGGCCAGTAGTTACATGGATCAAAAGAATCTTGCGACATGACAATCTCCTGTGACGAAGGGAGCAGGTTAGTGCCCTAGAAATAGCAACATAAACTATACAACTGTTCATGAAATGCCTGATACACAGTTCGCCCATTACATGTACACTGCCCGTTCAAAAAAAAAAAAAAGTTGCAGACTATAATATTTTGTTGGGCCACTTTTAGCATTGATCATAGCGCACATTCTTCATGGTATTGTTTGGACAATCTAATGCAATGTTACAACATTTATTTCCAACTAGATTTGCATTCATTTTTGGCTGGAATATTGTATTGACGATGGGTGAGTCAGACCTGGTTAAGCCTTCTCAAGCACATCCCCAAGACTTTCAGTCGGTTAAGGTCCAGACTCTGAAGTGACCGATTCACGCGTGAAAATGATTTGTCATGCATTCTGAAGCCCTTAGTGTGCGTACGCAGTATTCATATATTCATATTCATATATAGGCCCACAGGGATGGCAAAGAGTAGTACACAGTCAACAGTGCCAACGTTTTCCGACTGTTGCATGAATAATTTAGTAAAAATTTTTATAAGTAATTACATTCACATGTTAGAACCTGAAATAAATGTTTTCAATATAGCAGAGGGAAACTGAACATTTCTAATTACTCCTTGATTTTATTTGCATTTTCTAATTTGTGTCAAGTGTTTTGGAATTGGAGTTGTACCTCACCGCTATTTCAAAGATCCCTAGCATTGCATTGGACTCCGTGTGTACAACCATAGACTGTATAAAAAGATGGATGAAGCAGCCTTGATGTCACCCAATGGTTTCAGCATACCGTTCAGGAAGCCTCGATTTTGGCAATTTGAACAGCGTCATTTTGTCATTTTGAAACCGAATGTGATTCCTATTGGACAAGAGTGTGAATTGAAGATCCAGGGAGGAGCGAGGGGTGGATCTATGGGTAGATCTGACCGTATCTGACGAGGACCAGAGGATAGCCACGCCCCCAAAGCATATCTGGCTTTATCCTTTATTCCAGTCTATATTGGACCATAATTTACAAAAATGAACATCATGATATATCCAAGGAGGCTTGAAACTTGCAATAGATACCATAAAATAATGTGAAAATTCATTATTGAAAAAATTAATCAGGTGGGAAGGTCATTTTCTCATAGACTTCTATGGCATTGAACTTCTTTCTGCAACCACCGACATCGCCATCTGCTGGCCATTAAATAGAATGCAATTTTTAGAGATTTCCGCATTCGCTCCACTTTTCAGACCGGCGCTGCGTCCATCTTTTTATACAGTCAATGTGTACAACTGGATTCTGGCTCCATGCCTCAGAAAGACTCCTCCCCTCATAGTAGATTTCAGCTCCCCTCACTCACACTCTCAAAGACTGCACCTCCTTTGCTGAGTCCTCCACCTCCTGTAAGTGCTGGTAAGAGTGGCCAGACTCCCTCAACGCTCCAATCGCATTCAGCCGTCCTCTGGAGATGGGTTGGCTTCTTCGAGGTGCGGTTTGATAATGGAAAACTCGATTCCTCTGGCCAGGACTGCAAGACAAGGATCTGCTCCTACCATCCATCCAAACAGAGAACAAACGGAGAGGCAGGTTGAACATAAGCAGTATGCAAATCATTTCTGAATAGCAATGCATGTTCAACGAATGTGTAAACATGCCTAAAACACATAAATTACACCCCAGCAAGCCAAATGGTGTTTAAAAGATGATTTCAGTAAGGATACTGGATTTGGTTTTGGTTGGGATACACATGTTTTCTTTGAACAAAAAGAGAGTGCTGATTTTGGCATGAATGGTAAAAACCACAACAGAGATTGTATTTTCCATTCAATATTTGTGAAAAGTTTCATAGTAGTGCTGGCCAAGATTACATGTGTGCATGTATGCATGATGCACACTGTTTGTGCAAAGAATATGCAGTTTGGAGCCCATGTGGAAGGTCTACAGTCCTATAATGTGAGACTACTCTTAAGCATTTGCTAAGTTTTGGAAGCAGGAAACTCAGCTTGCACCATTTCGATGACAGTTGCCCAGAAGGGGGCATCTGCCCATTATCAGAGAGAGTCATTAAAGAAATAGTCCTCTTTGCAAGTAAAAGTCATGTCACTGGATGCTACAGCCAGGAACTGGGTTAACTTTTATTCTGGAGTCTATCCTGGAATGATTCCCTCACAAGCGTGAACAGCAAGAAACAGACAAGCAGGATTTGCTCTGAGTACCATCGTCTGTGCGCTTCTTTCCTTGGCATGCTGACATAAAAGCTGATTAGCGTGCTAATTTCCAATCGCAATCACTGTTGTTCTTTTTACTGTGAAAGCATTAGTTATCATTATTGTGGCTTAAAAGGATAAATAACTGCTCTAAACACAAATGCTCCTAATTAAGACAAATGAACAACTTGCTAAAATCCTACGACTGCAGTTGTGGTTGGAACCAAAAAGCAGATTACACAGGGCCACCTCAGGATTAAGTTTGAGAGCCACTGGCATAGCCCTTATTGGTGTCTGAATATGCTTTATAATTCACTCTGTGCACCTTCCTTCAGGCCTATTTCTTTTACAGACATCAATTTGCTACCATTTGAAATCATGGCATTCCTCCTCATCACCATGACAACATGTATATATGGTATGTGAGTGAACTAGTGATCAGTGAGACCAATTGTGCTGGCTGCCTTTTCAAAAGATCAGGAAGAGAGCCAAGCGATGCCGGATCTGGGCACAGAGGTGTAACATAAATAAGACGGCGGCCTTGTGAAAGACTGTTTGTTTGCTTTCCTGAAGCGGACAGAGACGCTTCCTTTTGAAGCAAAGGCCAGGATCCCAGACAAGTCAACAGGAAGAGCGAACCCCAAATCCAGGCATCCAGATTCTACATATACCCACACTATGTTGAGGGCGGTGCTCAGAGGTCCACCTCTGTCAGGAGATTTGTGTGGCTGCGGCCAGAAGCATACTGATCACAGTTCTCTTTCAAGCAGTGTCTGCTTTGGCTCGCTGAGCTTAGCGGCGCTATTGCTGGTAGTTAATTCATGACTGTGTAGGATTTTTTCCTGCCACTGGTGCTAAAGCTCCACCCCTGGAGGATGGACTGCTATGAAATGAAACCCTAGTTACAATCCCATTTCCAAAAATGGGGGAAGTCATGTAAAATGTAAATAATAACAGAATGCAATGATTTACATATCATTAAAGCTCTATATTTATTTGAAATTAGAACAAAGACAACATATCAAACTTAGAAATTTTATTATTTTTTTGAAAAGAATATTTAGGGGCCGGGCAGCCTAAGCTGCCAGGACCCTATTGTTGTCCTGCATGTTCTTTCTTTCTTCTTCTTCTTCGAGGAAATCCTACTTGCCATTTAAAAAATCACCAAACTTTGCAGAAAGGTCCAGTCCCATGCCTGATTGCCTCAGCTGCAAAAACAGGCCAATAGTCCTGATGGTGGCGTTACAGCAAGCCTCTAAAGTTCAAAATTTTGAAAATTCATAACAAATCAACTATATGTGCTACAGCTTTGGAACTTTCACTTTGAAATTTGCTTTTCCATGGCATGGATGGCTACTGTCTTATCAATTTGTGCAGCCACACATGAATTGTCGCTTGCCAATTAGCTCAGTGAGATAGAAGATGGACTTCAGTCTCAGAAATTGTAAGTTTAAGCCTCAGCTAAGGCAGAACGGACATTCCAATGTGAAAGTCCTATGTTCAGGCATCATGCTATGTGGATTAGAGACTACTAAGGTTAAAAAAAATTATGATCCAGACAGTTACGCGAGGAGACAAATACTCTTTATTTTTAGCTGTCTTGCTAATTAGCTCAGTGAGATAGAGCATAGCCTCTGGTGCCAGAAATTGTGAGTTCAAGCCTCAACTAATGTAAAATGCATATTAGAATGCCACCTTTTTTTTCATCTTCCGACACTCTGCTTGTTGCTCAGAATTGCCTAATTTTGCTTAAAATTGCCTGGCCCCGACCATTGCTGCACAGCAGCTATAATCTAATTTTGTATTTGATGCCTGCAACATGTTTCAAAAAAGTTGAAACGGGGCACTTTTACCACTATGTTCCATTACCTCCTCTTTTAACCACACTTTCTAAGTGTTTGGGAACTGAGGAGACTAACTCTGCAGTTCTGACAGCATAATGCTCTCCCATTCTTGGTTGATGTTGGATCTCAGCTGTTTTACACTTCGTGGCCACCTTTGTCATATTTTTTGTTTATAATATGGAAAATATTTTAAATAGGTGGCTAGTCTGGACTGCAGCAGGCCAGTGTAACACCCAGACTCTCTTACTGTGGAGCCATATTGTTGTAGTGGACGCAGCATGAGGTGTTTGGCTTTGTCTTGATGAAATCGAGCAAGGCCTTCCCTGAAAAAGACTTCTGGATGGCAGTATATTTTGCTCCAAAACCTGTATATATCATTCAACATTAATGTTGTCTTCATAGATGTGTGAGTAAACCCATGCTATGTGCACTAATGCACCCCCATACTATCATGGATGCTGGCTTTTGAACTGTGTGCTGATAACAATTCTTACTTCTGAGTGACCTGTTATACCCATTCATGTTACTCACTTGTTGCCAATTAACCTAATTGGCTCTGAGGTGTTCCAACAGGTGTATTTTTTAAAGCACCATTCAACTTTTCCAGTCTTTTGTTGAACCTGTCCCAACTTCTTTGAAATGTGTTGCTGGCATCAATTTAAAATGAGCAGATGTACTTTTTTTTCTGTTTCAACGCTTGATATGCTGTTTATGTACTATTTTCAATGAAATATAGGGTTTTAGTGATTTACAAATCATTGCATTCTATCTTCATTTACATTTCATGCAATGTTCCAACTTTTTTGGAAATGGGGTTGTCTACTGTAGATGTAACAGTTTCTAGCATATTTGTGACCCAAATGCAACTTCCTACACAAGTTATGAATTTGCATTGGCAACCACAAATGCTCCAAACAAATCATGATGTCATACCTGCTTTTTTTCTTTGTAGGAGGAGCTTTTGGATGACTGGGAGGAGCTTGGCAATTCTGTGGAAAGCCTGAGCAACACGCAGCATCCCCATGTGGTGGCGAGGATCCAGGATCTTTGCAATGCTGGTGATAAAATACAAACATGTCCATTTCTTTTAAGACCAGAAAGAGATTAATACCCTCAATTATGTTTCCTAGGGGGAAATTTAGCTTTAAAAATCACCTCAGTGTGGTTTGTTAATGAATACAGTGCAAAGTATATCCGGAAAGGATGATAGGTTGGCTTTTTCCATTACAAAGACCTTTTCAAACGGAACGAAAAAACAGGCAATTATTAATACTTGTCACAATATGCATTTCAGAAGCTTACCTACTTACCTCCTTGAGCTGATTTGTTCCGTAGCTTTGTGAAAATTATTTGCATTTTCAGCTGGCAGTGTGCTTAATTCTGAATCAGTTTAATCTGCAAGTAGTTGCTGGCATAATGTGTGACAGTTTACCTCGTGTTCAAGTTTTTAAAACTCTAGCAAAACAAAGTATTGCAAATTAAAAAAAAAAAAAAAATTTATATATATATATATATATATATATACTTAGCTCCATTAAAAACGCACGGGTGAGGTATGTACTGTATTTGCGGCAAATTGAAGAATCAATTGATTTTTATTGCTTTTCCAGTGAGGCATGATTGAGGGTGAGCGCAAGTATCGTTTGACGCCGTCTATGTGAGCAACACATGTGTGCCCACGGGCCCTACGGAAAACCCAGTTTTTGCCCATTTACGCATGGCTGCCCTTACCGTGGTCGGTCAGCGACAGTCCCTGTTTTCCATTCTCAGACAGAAACAGGGAAATAAAGTGCCAAAAAATGACATAGAGGCAGGTGCCCACTGTCAGAAGTGAAGAGTCCCTACTCCTGTTGATGAGCAAAAAATGGGTTTTCTGTAGGGGGCGTGTGCACGCGTGTTTTGCTCACGTAGACGGCGTCAAACGGTACTTGCGCTCACCCTCAATCGTCTTGGACCCCTCATCTCATGATCAGTTTTGGTTGCTGTCCGGAATCTGTCACATACAGGCTGTAACCAGATATGGCGCTCTTGAGCTGCCATCGTCACTCGTGGCTGCCCTAAGCGGGGTCAGTCAGTGACAGTGCCTGTGTTCCATTCTCGGATAGACAGCCGACTGATTGTTGAACGGTAACAGTGCAAATGATGCACCACCTCTCGGCGGCTGAGACCTGCCCGTAACATGCCAAAGGCACTTTTTCTCTCTCCTGTGTCACAAGCCGTTCCATTTTCTTGATGCAGTAGCATTTTTCTTTTTTTTTTGTTGGCTTTATGTAGGCTATTGACCACACCAAAAAGAACAAGTCAAGTGTTACTGTACACATCACGAACAGCTCAATGTTTGTTATTACTAAAGTGCTTGGCGGCGCACATGAAAAGCGTCAGGATTACAATACCATGTGGTTTTTCTTTATTTCCTCTTGTGCCTCACTGGAAAAGCAATAAAAATCAATCGATTCTTCAATTTGCCACTAATACAGTACATACCTCACCCGTGCGTTTTTAATGGAGCTAAGTATATATATATATATATATATATATATATATATATATATCAGAGACATAGTCAAAATATTAGGAGTGTCAACTTTAACTGCTTGTAGCATCATGACCCAACAGATGCAGTGGATGGCTTTTAATTGGAAAAAACTGATTTTCAAATGACAAGAGCACTGTCCAAGCTGATCAAGAACACCTGCCTCAAAAACAGAATGGTCAGGTTTTCAGTAAGACCTTTTGTTGAGTTTTGGAACAGAACCTTATGGACAAATCAAAAGATAATCAACCTGTACCCAGCCTCATTGAAATTGTGATATGCAGAGAAAATTGCACATTATTAAAAGCATGGCACTTCATCTGTGAAGTAAGGTAGTGGTGTTATGGCTTGTTCAGGTATAGTTATCACTGGAACTCAATGACCTATATTATTTATCTATTTCTCTATCTACTGTTTCATGACACCTCCAGCACATTATTTTACTGCAATACTTTGTCATCCTTCGTACTCCTCTAAAAACGGGGAGGAATTGAATCACTTACTATTCACTCAGATGCACATACAATGCTATGCTAAAGTATTTGCCCCCTTCTTGATTTCTTCTATTTTGGCCTATTTTTCATACTTTAAATGTTTCAGATCATCAAACTAAATTTAACGTTAGAAAAAGATAACTTGAGCACATAGGAAATTCTTTAATGATTTCATTGATGGAAGGAAAAAAGCAATCCAACACTACCCAGCCTGGTGTAAAAAAAGTATTTGCTCCCTTAGTTACCAAATCAAACAATTCAATACATTTAATTGATAAGTGGGTTCCATTGCATTTGATACACCCAGCCGTTATTACTGCAAGCACCGGTGAATCTAAACATCGCTTAAATGGAACCTGCCTGGCAATGTGAAGTAGGCAAAACAGCTCTGTACTCAGCGGCCTGCACATTTATGACCCTCAGTCCCCCCCTCCACATCATTTCTCTCTTAAGCTGCTTTCACACCGGATGCGGATCGAATTTTTCGCACGACAGATTACATTCAAAGTCAATGCAAAGACGCGAATACCGCGTTTTGGCGTGTATTCGCGTCTTTGCATTGACTTTGAATGTTATCTGTTGTGCGAAAAAAATTTGTTCTTGGCGATCGAAAAGCGGCTTAATACCTCATCTAACATCAATATTTTTTTGGCCGATGCAAGAACTTTCACTATCTTCTTGCCAGTGTGTGACAATTTATCTCCTGTTATTGGAGAGTCATGACCCGACCAGAGCACCGATCATTAACCGCTAACGAGACATTAATTGGAATATCAAAGATTTATAAATCTGTGCCCTCTCTTCGATTACCCTCATTAAAAATTGCTCTGAATTTCAGGGTTAGCTAAAATAATGACCAAAATATGCCCTGTAAATGCAAAGCTAAATATGGGGGTGCCCTGTCAGGTACTTCTCTGGAAAAATCAAGGTTGGCTTTTATGATGTGTGACAGGAAAACAACTTGCTGAGAAATTGAGTTCTTTGTTGGAAAATGTATGAAGCAGGTCTTGTTCAAGATGCCCCGCATCATCTCACAGCTGAGATATATTTTTGAGCTGTATTCAGATTTTCCTTGATCAATTTCGAGCTGTATTACAGCCTGGCTATTTGAGGCTGTGCAAAAGATGGTTTGTAATTGGGGCCTGAGACCTAAAATCCCTTCCGGAATTCTGTACCTAAAGCAGCCAGGATGCATTAATGCATCCTGTGGGAGAACCAGCCAATCGCTTTCTCTCCATTAAAAATCTAAAATCAACAGATTTCATCACGGTGGGATTTGAGCTTCTCTTCTGAAGAGCACGTCTCGCAGCAGAAGATGGATTACCCATGAATGCTGTAAATAAACTCGCAGGAATGGAAGAGAGGAAAACAAAATTGACATTCAGAGCTCCGGAGCTGCAGAGACAGAATCTGTGAACTGAAATTGAAACGCAGCTTGACAAGAGAAACTGTGGTAACCCAGCTCTCCACACGGGAACCAGGACATTCTGTAAAACTCATATTCTCAGAAACACGAAAACCTCTTCAAAGCAGAGTTAAATGCCACACTCCTTTCATGTTTTTTATAAAAAGAGAGTGCCGTGCTGTAAAATGTTTCATCCCTTTCATTGCATGATAGCTCTCAAGCTGTTCCTGTTGACGTTCACGATCAAATAATAGATTTACTGAATAATCCATACCTGTTTATGGCCTGTAATGATTAAGAATAGATAATGATAAAGTGATCGCTAGATGTGACACTGGAACAATGTCAATAATCTAAATAAATGCGAAAAGTCAGCAACAGTTTTGGATTTTTCTTGCATTACTGGATTACGACCATCATTACAATGTCACACCATTGCGCATTGTGCCTAAGAACGCCCTTTAGCTGTGACTATAATCTCAATATAGCATGGCCTTGTACCTTATATTGGTTACTAAGCCTTGCAAACCAATTTATGTGATTCTCAGCATTTTCATGAATTCAGTATATTCAAAATATGTTGTATTGTTTTACATCGGCATTCATTTGCCGAAGAAATACCTCATACCTTTGCGATGCCGTGTACAATAATGCTATGGAACATAAATTTGATAGCCAAGTAATTCTATAAATAAGTCTTACTAACTCTTGTTAATTAGGCAAAGTAAACTGCATGAGAATTAGATAATTAAGCATTGAAAGGTGAGGTTACTGCAGGCCTTGATGCCACCAATGGACTGTCACTGTAAAAGAATAAGGTCAATTGTAAATGTGCGATTGACAATAGCCACAATTAAGAAGCAATAATTGACCCCTGTATGTTTCTGTTCCTATTCCCTACTTGGCAATATGTGGGAATGCAAATACATAAATGAGTCCACAACAGTTCAGATTCCAACTATAACTGCCCTAAAAAATCTCCAGACAAGGGTAATCTGGGGACAGACTTCCTTCACCTCAAAAAAAGTGTGTGACTCGGTATACCATAGTATTCTTCATTCTAAACTTTCCAGAAAGTTTAAGGAACAACATTATGTGGTTTGACCCATATCTTTTCTTGCTGATTCCACAAACAGTCCCATAGCCAATCATTGTAATTCCATGAGGTCAGCCCATATAAAGCCGCAAAATCGACTTCAAAGTTTCAAATAAAGGTTTCTGCCGAATATGTGCTCAGGCTACAAAACCTGGTGGACATTCCCCTGACACTAACATCAGCATTGAGTAAAAAGTATGACAATCAACAGTCCAACTACTGTCATTCCAGAATCCATGCATATTTCATCTCTGATCAAAGAATTAATTCATTTTGTCAGTTCATCACAAATGAAGATGACCGAAAGCTCTCTCAGAAAGACTGCCATTTTTATGCTTAGGCTCATCATATATACTCAGCAATGAAAATTTAGCAACACTTAAATTTTAAGTATTGTTGAAAAAATAAAATATGACAAAATAATCTTCCTAAACAGAATATATTGTACCAACACACCTAGTTAGACTGAATCCTGGTCATATGCTCATTTGTGCTTTGCATATGATTTAGTGCGATTTGTGGCCCACGTGAATCCTGTAACTCGAATCCCTTTAAAACCTGGTTGACACGTTAGGGTGGCTCTTTGTCGAATGAAAAGCTTCCAAATCAAAATTATGGAGCGTCGTAGAGGAATTTTCGAATAAGTCAGACATGAAGCCATTGGCATGTTAGGGGCAGGAATGAGCTTGCGACAAGCTGGGCAGCACATCAACCACAGCACCATTTCACATCTGCAGACATGTATGGCACAGACTGGGACTGTCAAAGACCCACCTCGCAGTAGTAGACCAAGTAAAACGGTGGCACGCGAAGATCACTTGATCATAACGTCATCACGACATAACCGAATGACATGCGGTTCAACACACCAGTGGGCGTCACACTCGCTACTGAGGGAAAGGAACGATTTGGATGATTTGGATCATCTGTTCACATTTATCCAACAGCATGAAGCAAAACCATCATTGCTAGCCTATCATCTCACTCTTGTCCAGTTAAATATCCCTCTTCAAGCTTTAGGGCTTCATGCGGCCGTCATGAGCACACCAGTTATCATGCAGGCCTATATGGCCTTTTTAGGTCTTGCTTTCCTGCCAATTCTAAAACTATTTTATTTCAGATTCAAAAACGCATTTGAACAATTCTGGCTTATTTGAATCCACTCTCATTTATTTGACAAGTTACTTTTTTGTTGTCAATTAGGCATTTTTTATAGCCTGTGGTTTGTCTCAATGTTATTCTGATAACCTACTGAATCGAGCTAACTATCCAAGGTACACTGTTCCATCAAAAAATATTTAACAGCCTATATTGGTTAAATACAATATAAACACCTTGCTTCTAACCAAAGCATTTCTTTTCTAGTTTCCATTATTGTACGTGATGTAATTCATTCACAGCATGTGATGACATGCAGCTTTGTGTGGGCATTTCTTTGATTATGTTTATGCTCATATTTGTCCCCTTCTGGATTGTTTCATGGTTTTGTTTTTTCTTTCATTGGCCAACTTGATAAAGACATCAGACTTGCAGGGGTCAACAAGACCACAGTCCCAGTCTTGGACCCTGATCAGGATTGGAAGCTTGTTCTTAAATACTGGAGTTTAAGGACAAGATTGAATTAAGCTAACTTGAACTCGGTCCACATCCTGGACCCTGATTATGAAGGAAGTTTGTTCAAATTCACTAATGGTAATAAAAATTTCAAAGAGACTTTGGCTGCCACTAAAGTACAGGTTGGATAAGAGGAAGACAAAGAAGTTTTACTGAGATACATAGGACTGGGGTTTCAGTACAAATTCAACTTTACAATCCAGCAACAAGCACATGCACTGGAAGGCTTAAATACCCATCACTCGCTCAATGGGAAATGAGCGAGTAACAAGATTCAGCCCAGAAGTGAGACTCACACACAGAAAACGTACACCAACACACATAAACCTAATAGACGCTCAGGCTGCTGCATTGTGAAGAGACACACTCGGGATTCACACAAGGGTTATGACAATACTAAGCTCCAGTTAGAAGTGTATCAAACCATTTATCCTTATAAAGGATGACCAGTAAAGGAATATGCCTTCACCCATTCGGGCAAAGTCCTGTCTGACAATGACCTGCTGGATCAGAAAATCTCAAGCTGTTTTGCAAACGCCAGCAAGTTATTTGGCCGCCTCTATGTCTGAGTCTAGAATAGTCATGACATCACTTTCACCACCAAATTTGCAGTCTGCTGAGCAGTTGAACAAAGCACATTACTGTACGCGGTGGAAGGATGGACTGCATACCTTTGCCACATATGGCAGCTTGAGACATTTCACCAGCAGTGTCTGAGGAAAATCCTGCATATAATTAGATGAACAATCGAATCGAACCTGGAGGTCCTTTCCAGAGCTTGCTGTCCTTCACTGGGAAGTATTATCAAGAGGCAACAGCTAAAATACACCGGACGCATAGTATGGACGAGCGACTCTGGAATCCCCAAACAACGACTATGAGGGGTGCTTGCCGTAGGTTATCATTACATCAGAAGTTGAAGAAAACAAAATAAGGATTGTCTTAACCGGTCTCTTTGGACAATCTCTCTGAATAAGGGTCTTGAAGACTTTGAAGCCAACACGTCTGAAAACATCTACTAGGCCCATCTTCGAAGGAAGAACCCTGAACTCGCTCCTTGTGCAGAGTATCCTCGCAACTGCAGTCATCGACATTGAGCCACTGCCACTGGCCGTGCAGCCCACGCTCGTGCCTGCCTCAGACTTAGCACCAACAGTCTTTGTCGAATTCGACGAGACCTCCACACATTTGTATTGGAGCTGGTCCAGTGTGCTGAGCATTGGAATCATTTGCTGTAATTACTTCCCAGAAAGAGTTAATCTTCCCACTAAAAAGAGCTTGTGTGACGGTTCTAATGCACATACCCACCAATCTATAAACCAAGAAAGTGCAAGAAAATGCCTCATGATTACCTTCAATCATACTCGGTGTTCTCAGCTGATTGAATACACATAAATGAATACACAACATTTCCGTCGTTGCAACTTACCTCTTGTACCTTTGGACCACTCTTAATCCTGGAGCGAGATTGGTCCGTGAGGACTGGGTCAAGGGCCATGTTTGGGGTCTCCAGGCTGCAGCTCACCATCAGATGGGCTCGTAGCTTTTCCCTTCTCCTCCTGTAATAGGGAGACAGCAAAGGGACAGTGTATAATAATTATTTTATATCAGTGGAAACAAGCCTTTCATTGAGTTTCTGAGGGTTTTCACCCTGACTGGTCATCAGTGCCTGAACTTGAGCGGACAAGTGGTCTTGTGAGATCCTTGTGGCATCACATTCAACGAAATGGGGATGGAGTGTAGGGCTGCATCCAAATGATCCTAAACATGTGACCTTTTCCCTTTCTTCTTCACTTTTCCTTGACCTCATTGTTATGTATGAGTATTTTATGTACAGCATTTTATATCATTTGTAAATGGAGATTTGTTACATGCTGTTTTTGCTGCCTTGCTGGTCAGCTATTTATTTTGTTCATAAGCACCCTCTGGTGGTGTGTCTGTAGCAAAACATGATCTGATGCAATACCACTTCTTTGTGAAGAAATAGACTAGTGCTTTCTAGAAGCTTCTGGCATCTTCCTGCCTGGAGGGGGCGGGATTACCCAGGAATCCTGTAGATCTTTCCAGAATGTTGCTAGTTTATATAAATGCTGTGATTTTGGTCAGTAGGGGCAGAGTTTTTGTTTTGGCAACAGAGTTACATAGTGGCATTAGAGTGTTATTATAAGATTATACAGTGGATTATTTGTAGATGTTTTTTTTTTTATCAGTGAAGAATAAATTTGTTTATGTTGTCATTGCTGGTTTTCTTTGTTGTGATTTTTAAGTCATAACATCATAGAAAAGGTCACACAGACCAAAGGAAAGTTGCTGGGAAATTCATATGTGACCTTGGAACATGTTTGATGAATATTGGATGTCCTTTTCTTCAATATGTGGTGAGCTCGACGGTGATTGAAAATGACATGACTGATCCAACAGGAAAATTATGGTGAATGACTTACAATATCCAATTGTTACAGCCGCAAAGGATTATTGTCCATAATCTTTGATTCCTTTCTTCCATGGTTGGTCCTATGTTTCCTAGCGGGATGAAGCTACAAAGGAGCTAATTGCCTCATATGCTTAATGAAATAGGCAATTCGGACACTCCTTGTAATGGCAACCATCTTAACCTTTTAAGGCCAAATTCAAAAATGCCGGCAGAGCATCATGGTGCCGTGTTTACCGTAGTAACCTGCATTTGGGCTGAAGCAAAACTTCTCAGCTTTCAGGAACATTTGGATTTTTTCGGTAGCGCTAATATTACAGTAATTACTGTACTTACAACATGACGTGCACATTTGTGTCGTCGATGACTTGTTCGGATTAAAAGGGTTAACCATTTCTGGTTTATGTCCATTTTAAAGGAAGATTTCTTGCTCTTTACAGAATTCGGATGCACCCTAGAATTTACACAGAGCCAAACAGAGACGAGGAAGTTGGAGTGCCAAAAAGAATACTAATACCAAGGAACAAGATGAGCATTGCAAAATTAATGCTTGTGTGGATAGTTTGACTGAGAGGTTTGCTTCATAAAAATGTGAAAAGGATGAGTACAACATAGTTGTAAAAAAAAGATTTGCAAATAAAAATTCTCATCCAATACTAACCTTATTATACTCAAAGTTCAGTAAAATATGAGAATTTTGTTGTTATCTGCCTATTACCCATTATCTTAGATTTTATACCAAGGCAAAAGCAGCAGGTCTAGGCTGGGAAATGAATGGAAACTAGGGAACGATGGCATGTGGCTAGGCATAGATGATTAATTTGTTTTGCGCTTTTGTCTTTAATGGGGACAATGTTTCAATTTGAGGGATTGTAATTAAATTTCCAACCTTCGCCACCAGTGGCACTACTGCTATGTTTGCCAAATTCTTGCGTGCGATTAGCTGACGCACTGGAGACTCACTCACTCATCCGCCATAGTCCGGAATCGAACCGTAGGCATCTCACTCTCTCTGGCGCAGCAATGTATTCCCTCCAGGCTCAGTCCTGTCCAGGTCTGGATGTTATCGAACCAGCTCAGACGTCTTCTTCCTCTTCTTCCTTTCCCTGGTGTTTTCCCTTCAATTACAGGTAACAGCAGGCTTTCAGGTCTTCTCCTCCAGTGGCAATATTTCCTTATCTTTCTTTTGTTTACTTCCTCCAGCAGGCCTTTCTCCTCTGCGACTTTTACTTGTTCCCTCACCCAGATGTTAGTTTTCTGCTCCGTTAAGCCTACTCTGAGGATCCTTCTCCAAAACCACATCTCAAATGCTGACAATCTCCGCTCATCCTCTTTCTTCATTGTCCAGCTTTCACAGCCATAGAGAACCACAGATCATACCAAAGATTTAGCTAGTCGAACCTTGGTCTCATGCCAATTTCCCAAGACTTCCATAAGTTAACCAAGCTGCTTGTTGTCATCTTTGCTATGGCTATTCTTGTCTTAATTTCTACAGAGCTGTCACCTGTTGCTGTCACATAGGAGCCTAGGAACTTGAAACGGTCAGCCTCTACTATAAACTCACATTCAATGGAGAACTGTCCCTCACCATGGATCTTCATGACATTCGTTTTGCTGTTGTTGATTTCCAAGACTTTTAAGCTTTCTTCCTTGAGTATTTCTGCCAGTTTAGATAGGTCTTCTTTATTCCTCGCGAGCAACGTTGTGTCATCAGCATATCTAATGTTCCGAAAGGACTGTCCTCCTTTGATATAACCGATCCTGTCTCCCACCTTTTCAGCCACTCTCCACGTTATGTACTCTCCAACAACAATAAAGAGAACAGGTGACACCAGACACCCTTGGCGAACTCCCTTGCCAAATCGAAACCTCTTCTGTTTTCTCATCTCCAATCCTGATTGTTCCTTCTGCCTTGCTGTACAGCTTGCTGAGGAGCCACATAATATGTTTGGGACAGCCAAATTCAGTGAGGGCGTTCCATAGGGCCGAATGGTAGATGGTATCAAAGGCCTTCTTATAATAATCGATGAACAGTAGCCACAATTCTTCCTCATTTTGCTTTTGGACTGCCTTTTTGATGATGTTTCTGAGGGCTATAATTGCCTCTGCTGTTCCTTTGCCGGGTATAAATCCAAACTGTTCATCAGGAATCACTTGTTGTACATAACTGGATATTCGCTTACGGATGATTTCCAGGAGTACTTTCGAAGCATGGCTTATGAGGCTTATCGTTCTGTGCTTAGAGCATTCTTGGGTGCCTGAGATTTTAGGTAGCACTATCAAATCAGATGTGGTCCATTCACCTGTGTTCCATATGTGGTCTATGATGACTTTCAGGATCTCAACAGTTGTTTCTCCTCCAGCCTCCAATGCCTCTGCTGGTACTTGGTCTTCCCCTGTTGCTTTCCCATTTTTTAGTTGTTTTATTTCCATTCTAATTTCATCTTTCATCACAGGTAGTTCTTTTTGAGGCTCCTAGCTGTTGTCCATGATGTCAGGCGCTTTAAAGAGTTTCGTTGCATATTCATGCCATCTATTCCGAATCTCTTCTTTCCCATAAAGGAGGTTGCCATTGCTGTCTTTGATACCTATACCTGGATTTGATCTTTTCTTGGTTAGTGACTTGATGAACTTGTAAACCTTTTTGCTGTTGTTTTGTTTGGCCGCTTCTTCTGCCTCCGTAGCAATGTCTACTATCCATCTCCGTTTTGCTTTTCTACATTCTTTTTTCACTTTCTTGCATAGTTCCTAATATTCTGGGCCTTGATGATGTCCTTTCTTCTTACTTCATCTTTGCTCAATCAGATTCATACGTTTGTCGTGCTTGCCATCTCTGGGGTTTTGATTGTCTACTGTACCCTGTGTTTTATCATTACAGCCATTTGTGGGTAGCGGGCAGTCGGGAGTGTAATTAATTCATTGATGTGCGATGACTTACTTGTTAATTGCAATTGCTGACAGCGGGGCAGTGAAGTGACTAATTACGACTGGAACATTGATTGGTTGCTAGGAAGTTTAAATACGGAGACATTTCCTCATTTGTCGGACGAGTTTGTGGGGAGAAGAGTTGAATGGCTAGCTCGCCGAAATGTTATGGCTCTCCGTGTGTTTCTTCTCTCGTGCTCTCTTTATTTCCCCTGAGTTTGCGGCTGTTTAGATCCTGGCTTGCTGCCCCG
Source organism: Gymnothorax javanicus (assembly GCA_029692085.1). Taxonomy (NCBI): domain Eukaryota; kingdom Metazoa; phylum Chordata; class Actinopteri; order Anguilliformes; family Muraenidae; genus Gymnothorax; species Gymnothorax javanicus. Next base: position 112,768,795 of record CM056200.1, read on the forward strand.
GAAGACGAGAAGAGTGCGTGGTTGCTGTGAGGAATTCAGTGTTGATACGGCACTCTCATATCGTCTTAAACGGATGCAAGCCTTTGAATATAATTGTGGCGCTGACCAAGCTGCTGGAATTCAGCTTGGAATACAACATTCCCAAGACGACCGAATAAGAACGAATCCCGCAGTTGAATATGCCGGCAGGGACTGGCAAGGGGGCGGGTTCGGTCGGGTGATCGCTGTGTTTGGAGGAGAGGGGCGTGTTCCCACGAACATGGGGACGTGCAAGCCAAGAGAGCCCTGATACGACTTGGTATTTATCTGGCTGCTGATTGGATGGCTGCAGTGGCCTGGATCTGGAGCTAGGCGGCTAACCAGGAGCAGGCCAATGGGACAATTGTTACAAGCTGGGTCACCAGGACTGGACACGGTTTATTTTCTTTTTTGCTTTCTGGGGGGAGGGATTTTATTGATTGGCTGGGGAAGCCATTGCCCCCCAGTTGGACTTGATTTTCTTTTTCCTTTCTTTTTTTGCTTTCCATTTGGAGTGGCTTCCCTGTTGGTGGACTGAGGAAGGTTATGGCCGTAACCTGCCACTTATTGGGGTATTTGTAGTGGACTGATTTTCTTGGTTACTGTGTACAGTCTCTGCCTGACTGTATGGAGTGACTTCTCTGCCATAAATGCTCACGTGTGGATTGCATGGTTAATCTGGGGGGGTATGGCCATGTGTAATGGAGTGGAATGTGCCAGAAGCGGAAGCCAAATAAATTCTATTAAACTATACGCTGGTCTGTTGTCCATGTTGCTGGTGTTGTGGGGATCTAGAATTGGCGAGGGGGAGCAAATCAAGTCTTTGGGGGGATGTGAAATCCCAGGGCCCAGAAAGTAAAAAGATTGGTCACGACACATTCTGCATCGATCCATGGTTTTCGTGGGACTTGTGCCTTGGGACATTCTTGGTCCATTACTTTTACATACTGTATGCTTCAGCTACTTTCTTCCATGTTATGTCTTGATGTTGGCCGATTTCTTCTTTAAGTTTTGATTCGAAAGATGTTGCAGGTAGTTTGTCAAGGTGCCAATTCTTCATTTTTTTCCTCTTCTTTTTGAATTCCAGCACCTTCCTTTAAATTTTGCCCATACCAGTTGGTGATCGCTACCACAGTCAGCACTTGCTAGTGCTCTGGAGTCCATACATTCACGTCGATCTCTTCTTCGTGTCATGATGTAATCAATCATGTTAGTGTAATTTCCACCGGGTGAGATCCAAGTGTACTGCTGTTTTCGTCTGTGTCTGAAGCAGGTGTTTAATGCAATCAAAGAATCATCCTCCATCCAATCTAACATGGTCTGCCCTCGTTCATTCTTTTCACCAAGTCCATATTTTCCACAGCATGGGTGTTCAGTTCCTTCTCCAACTTTTGCATTGAAGTCTCTCATCACTATAAGGCGTTGTTGTTTTGGTACTTCATTCACAGTTTCTTGTAATTGCTGGTAAATTTGATCTATTTCTTCATCTTCTGCAGATGATGTCGGCATATACACTTGAATGATATTGACAGGCTTGGGTTTAGCATTAACAGTTATTCTGATAATTCGGTTGCTCACTGGTTAGATTGCTGTTGTGGCCCTTTCAATGTTTGGGGTTACCAATATGCCAACTCCTCTTCGATGTTCTGTACCACCAGAGTAATAGAAACTCCATCCATTTATCTTGGTCATTCCAGTTCCAGGCCATCGTACCTCAGCCACACCAACTATGTACATTTTGAGTCTCTGACTTTCGCTTTGCACCTGTTCTAGTATTCCTGCTTGCAACATCGTCCGCAAATTCCAAGTGTCGATGTTCAACCATCTTTGGCTACCTGTAGGTCAGATGCCTACCGTACCAAGTGTTGACCTCCGTGGACGGTTTGAACCATCACCGTCATTCAATGGAAATTGTCCAACTGAACAGGGTCGCCCGGCCCTAGTGGAATTTGGAGGTGTGTCGACCCTAGGGACCTCAGTCGACGCCTCTCATTCACTTTGGATTATATTGTTGTCCATAGTAGGAGATTGGAGATTGCACTGGAGATTACAGGAGGTAAATTCTCAGTTTCATAATGTGCAGTTCCAGTAAATACAGCCACTGATACTCTTCACTAGCCTCAGTTAGGTGGAAGCGTATACTACAGTTGAATTATGCAACAACAATAAAGTTACTGTCGACTGAATTCTTTACACATTTTGTGTAAGTTGGCCTAGGTTGGCATTTTGTCCTGGAAACTTTAAAAACAGTATGAAAAGTAAGCTCTCTAGAGTAGAGCTCTCTGCGGCCCCTGTACCACTGCCATCTATGCCATGCAACGAGGAAAGGAGGGGGTAAAATTCAGGTGCCTGAGCCAGATTTAGGTCGTCCGCGTTTAATTGTAGCTTGGATCTGCTTGGCTTTGCTTCCATTTGATTTAGCAACCCAAGCAGATCCATCTTTGATTACAGACAACATTCTCAAGCCGGCTAAGGCACCTGAATTTTACCCCCTCCTTTCCTCGTTGCATGGCACAGATGGCAGTGGTACAGGAGTCGCAGAGAGCTGTAGGGAGGCGTCTGTCATCAACATCATACTCAGATATCAGATCATGGATGGCAGAGATAAGGTGGGGCTTGTTTACGATGGAATAGCTTCCTTTTCGGAAACAGAGAATACAAACTTTAAATGCGGGCTGTGCAGTGGTCCATATTTGCTGTCAGCCCCTTGCATGTCTCAGGGAAAAGGACAGAATTCAGGAACAATGCACAATATAAGGAGGGCCAAGCTTTGTGAATGTAGGCAAGTCTGATGTAATCAATGACGATATAATAAATGTTACCCATCCCCAGTCATAATAAGGCTTATTGTGCAATTGTGCAATGACCTATGGCCCATGAAATGTGACATAACCATTGTGGAATCAATAGCGAAGAGACTACGCCCACGAATGACCCTTCGATGTCTAATTTTTGGGGATTTTAACACTTTTTTGAATTTCTCAAAGTTCAAAAATTGCAATTTCTGAAAAACACGTTTTTCTCAAAAATTTCCCAACGGATTTTTTTCCCGTTTTCATATATGTATTCTACGCCATGTTCTGGAGTACATATCATTGGTTTCATATCATTAGAATTTTTTCTGACTTTTTTATGGTTAAAACCCACTGTGGCCTTACATCACTTGGGGGGAACAGAATAATCCTATCGTCCACTGGGGCGCCAATTGTAGGTCCCATTGTAGAGAGAATGTGACTTTTCCGAGACATCAAGCTATGGGGCAGGCTGATGCCTGGAGCGAGTTTGAGGAGATGGTCTCACCGTACCCTCCTAAACTAGAAAAAGGGGCAGAGGAGAGGTTGGAATGGGATCCTCAATTTGATTGGCGTCAGCCAGAGGACGATTACCTTTTAGAGGATTTTTTCGATTCTGAATCAGTCACTGAGACGTTAGGTTCTGAACAGGGCGAGGAATTGGGGGCCACCCTGAACTTTGGTTTGCCTTCTAATGTTCCTAATGATTATGCTGATGTTGCTGAGGTTTTTAGTAAACAACGAGCCTCAACTTTACCTCCTTATCGCCCGTACGATTGCGAGATCAATCTCTACCCTGGTACTACTCCTCCTAGGGGTTCGCTATACTCGCTGTCAGGGCCTGAGCATAAACCCATGCGAAAATATATTCAGGAAGCCCTTGCTAATGGTTGTATTCGACCGTCCACGTCTCCTGCCGGAGCGGGGGGTTTTTTTGTGGGGAAAAAAGGATGGCGGTTTGAGACCCTGTATTGATTATAGGGGTTTGAATAAAATCACCATTAAAAACCGATACCCCCTTCTGTTGATGAATTCCGCGTTTGAACGTCTGCATGAGGCGTCATTTTTTACCAAGCTAGATCTCCGTAATGCTTATAACTTAGTTTGCATTCGGGATGGGGACGAATGGAAAACGGCATTTAACACTCATGACGGGCACTACAAATATACGGTCTTGCCGTTCGGATTGGTTAACACCTCCTCGGTGTTTCAGGCACTCGTTAATGACGTCCTCCGAGAGATGTTGGAGAAATTCGTCTTCGTTTATCTTGACAACATTTTGATTTTTTCTTCGACACTCTCAGAGCATAAACAACACGTCAGACGTGTGCTTGAGGCCCTCCTTAATGCTAAGCTTTTTGTCAAGGCTGAGAAGTGTGTCTATCATGCCCTAACTGTCTCGTTTCTTGGCTTTATTGTTTCCAAGGGGTCGGTCCGCATGGACCGGACAAAGGTGGCTGCGGTCAGGAATTGGCCTGCCCCTCAAAGTGTTAAGGAGGTCCAATGCTTCTTGGGCTTTGCTGATTTTTATAGGAGGTTTATCCGTAATTTTAGGGCAGTTGCTGCCCCCATTATTGCGCTCACCAGGAAGAATACCTCCTCAGCGTTTTTCTGGTCTCCAGCGGCTGATGCTGCCTTTCAGGAATTAAAGAAACGCTTTAGCTCAGAGCCCATTCTGGTTTTGCCCGATCCCTCCCTCCCATTTGTGGTGGAGGTGGATGCTTCAGAGGTTGGTGTGGGTGCTATTTTGTCCCAGCGCCCCCTTTGGGATTATAAGCTACACCCATGCGCATACTTCTCCCGGTCTTTGTCTGCCGCAGAACAGAATTACAGCATTGGTGACCAGGAATTATTGGCAGTCAAGTTGGCGCTTGAAGAGTGGCGCCACTGGTTGGAGGGAGCTGAACATCCTTTTGTGGTATGGACAGACCATAAAAATCTCCAGCATATTCAGCAAACCAAGCGACGTAATTCCCGGCAGGCGCGGTGGTCATTGTTCTTTAACCGCTTTAATTTCACGATAACCTACCGCCTTGGCTCTAAAAACATTAAGCTAACGCCTTGTCGCGAATTTACGACCGCTCTGATCGCGATCCAACCCCGGAGCCAGTTATTCCTGCTGCTCAGATTATGGCGCCCATTCAATGGGAGATTGAGGCGGTGGTTCAGGAGGCTTTGAAGACCAATCCCAGTCCTGGGGGGGAGCATCCTGGCTGTTTGTTTGTCCCGCCTGGGGTTAAGCCACAGGTCCTCCATTGGGGACACTCTTCCCCCTTGGCGGGGCACCCGGGAGCCCATCGGGCCAAGCAGTTCTTGGCCTGACGTTTTTGTTGGTCCAGTATGATGAGGGACATTCATGAATTTGTTGCTGCCTGTGGCATATGCTCCAGGAACAAGACTTCCCACCTCCCTCCCTCTGGTCTGCTGCGACCATTGCCCGTTCCCAGGCGCCCTTGGATGCATATTGCGCTGGATTTTGTTACTGGGCTGCCTATGTCTGAAGGCAACACGGTCATCCTGGTCGTGGTTGACCGTTTTTCTAAGGTCGCTCATTTTGTCGCGCTAACCAAGCTGCCTTCAGCACGGGAAACGGCCTTTCTTGTGGTTAACCATGTGTTCCGGCTGCATGGGCTTCCGCAAGATGTTGTCTCTGACCGAGGCCCTCAGTTTACGGCCAGATTCTGGCGGGCGTTTTGCAAACAGTTGGGGCCACTGTGAGTCTCTCCTCTGGGTTCCACCCAGAGACCAACGGGCAGACTGAGTGTACTACTCAGTCTTTGGAAAACTCTCTTCGATGTTTAGCGGCGGATAATCCATCCTCATGGAGTCGATTTTTAGCATGGGCGAGTATTCCCATAACTCACTGAGTAATTCCTCCACGGGTCTTTCCCCCGTTTGAAGCTCAGGTGGGTTACCCCCCCCCACTGTTTCCTGAGACTGAGAATGATTCGAGGTTCCCTCGGTCAACCTTTTCATTCGTCACTGTCGGTCGGTTTGGACCAGGGTCCGTTCTTCTCTGTTGCGCTCAGGGCTCAAACAAAAATCCGCCACTGATAGAAGGCGTCGTTTGGCCCCATCTTATCGGGTCGGTCAGAGAGTTTGGCTGTCTACCCGGGACCTCCCCTTGAAGGTAGAATGCCGACAACTGGCGCCCCGCTATATTGGCCCGTTCAAGATAGTGCGGAAGATCAATCCGGTCACTGTCCAGTTAAAGCTCCCTAGATCTTTATGCATACATCCGTCATTCCATGTCTCTCGAATTAAGCCAGTTAGCACTAGCGTCCTGGCACCTGCCGACACACCCCCGCCGCCACAGCGAATGGTTGAGGGGGGCCCGGTTTATACTGTGCGCCGCGTTCTTGCGGAGAGGCGTGTTGGTCGTGGGGTCCAGTTTCTTGTTGACTGGGAGGGATATGGCCCTGATATGGCCACTGCTGGGTCCCTTCTCTGGATATTTTGGATCCCACGCTTATTTCTGAGTTCCGCACACGGGGTTCCCTAGGGACTTCTGGAGATGTCCCTTAGAGGCGGGGGTCCTGTCATGGTTTTTGGAGGCTGGCGAGCTTTCTTTGTTACTCTCGTCCGGGACGATATCGTTTTGCCGACAATCGGATTCTTTGGCCAGCTGGCATCAATTGGGGACGGCGCCCGGACTCTATTTAAGCCCAAGTTCTGCCTCACCACCTTTGCTAGAGTGTCAGTGTTATCACTGCACTGTAGCCCGCAAGATCTCTAGCTAGAGAAATGTTGAGGAATTAGTTGCAAAAAAGGAAAGTGTTAGATAGTAAAGGGAATCTTTTCCCTTTCCTCTTTCTGTGCACCGTCTGGTGCTTTGTCTATTTATCTCGGTATCCGAGATTTTTCCTTTGTTTCGTACAGTCTAGCTCGCGCTGCTTCCTTATTTCACTCGGAGCGCGAGTCTCTCTCTCCTGTTTTGTCTGTGTTTGTCTCCTTTACATTACTTCCTTTTGTTCCGGCCACTGCATTTGGCGTCTCGAAGCAGCAGCCATCACATTGATACTGTAAAACAAGAAATACTTTGTCTTGTACGGTTTACAGTTTAATATTGGTGAGAGATTGTTTAATTATCACTGCTTTCTTTTTTTTTACTTGCATTTTCCATACTGTCCCGAATTTCCCGAATGGCATTGTCTAATGAAAAACTGATAAATGGTAGCCTTGAAGCACTGCTTGGCTCATTACCAGAATGTTATATGCATTTTAATTAGCCAGACTTTTTCAGCCTTTTCCACTGGAACAAACTCCTGTCATGACTAATAAAAGCATAACCATCAGAGGCTAAATGAAACAAACTCCCAAGGAGACAAACCAGCTGTAATCTACTTATGTGTCCTTCTTCTGTAGGCCTATTTTTTAATATTTATGTCTTATATGATGAGATGTGTTTCCATTAACTATGGTCCAAGCAATTAAACAGTCATTTAAAAAAAAAATAATGTAGAGTCTCGTCACTTCAAGAGCTCTCACTGTAAATACTCTCTCTTCTCTCAATTCACCTGATACTGCCCCACCTGTTAGTCCTTTGACCTTTCAGATTAAAATAAGCTCCCACACCACTCCCAAGAACGATCGGAAAAAAAAAATTTCATGGGATAGGTCTAGCAACTAAGCAAGCAAAGCTCATTTATATAGTACCTTTCACAGACACCAGTCACAAGGTGTTTTACAGGCAAAGACATAAAATCAAATACAATCAAATAAATCGAACAAGGGTAAAACAGCCAAATAAAGCTACGCAAGGAGAACAGACATAAAAATACAAGTTACAACAAGTGAAAAATCGGAAAACACCACGTTACCTAAATGCCAGTCTGAACAGATGGGTTTTTAGCTGCTTTTTAAAACTGTCCACAGAGTCTAAAGATCTCAAGCTTACTGGGAGACTATTCCGAAGTTTAGAGGCTGCAAGCTGGAAAGCACGATCCTTTGGAGTCTTAAAAATGTTCAAGGAGCGCTCAGTAGACCCTGAGTAGAAGACCTAGGAGCCCTCCTCACAGTGTGGGGGTGCACCCCGGAGCCAAAAGAAGAACACACGTAATCAGTCGGAAATATTGGTGGCCCCACCTAGCCTCGGATGTGGAGGCAGCTCCAAAATATATCTCCAAAATATGACAACAGCTGCCAACGGGGAAACTTAACCCACTGCCATGGTTGTACATCGCCGTGGATTTTTTTACCGATCTACTCTCATCAGAAGGGAAAACATGTATCCTGGTGATCATCCACCGATTTAAAAAATTCTGTAAATTTGTGCCAGGGGACAGAGTCAGGCTCTCAACAAGGGACCTGCGTCTCCACCTGCCCTGCAGGAAGTTGAGCCCACGGTTCATTGGCCCCTTTCGTGTCCTCCAGAAGGTCAATGAGTCCGCCTACTGAATACAATTGCCGTCAAACTACCACATCAATAACACTTTCCATGACTCCCTGCTTAGGCCGGTGATTGCTGGACCCCTGGTGGAGGCTAGCCCCCCCGAAGACCTTCCCCCTGTCCTGGAGGTAGACAGAGACCCAGCCTACCAGGTACGCAGCCTGCTCCAGTCCAGAAGGCGAGCAGGCAAACTGCAGTATCTGGTGGACTCGGAGGGCTATGGTCCGGAGGAGAGGAGCTGGGTGGATCATGATGACATCTTAGATTCCCAGCTCCAGACCGAATTCCACCAGGCCCATCTGGGCCAGCCTGCTCCACACCAAAGATCAGGCACGCCGGGAGTCGCGCCTTGGAGGGGGGGTACTGTCAGGCCACGTCTCCAGCAGTCCAGTCCACTGGTCTATTAAGACCTGGACTGCATTTTTCACTTCACTCATCATTGTTTGCATCTGTGTGTAATTGGCACTGGGTGGTAGCAGTGTCTACTTAAAGCCGGGACTCACACTCACTCATTGTGAAGTCTCATAAATACATGCCTGTGCAGCATTCCTAGTCTTGTATAGATGTATTCTCCGTGTATCACATCTTTATATTCTATGCTCATTACACTAAGTGCTGTTATTGTTTTCATCAGCACTTTATTTTCGGGAACCTCGCTTCCCTTGTGTTTTACTATTTGTAATACATTGTTCCTGCAGCTTAAGTCCAGAGTTTGTATTACTTATAGTGTTTATTAAGGGACCTCTTTGTTTTGTATTGCTTTGTTCGTGCCTTCTGCTGTGCAGTAGGCATAATAAAACTACCAAGTCCATCCTTGTACCTGAGTTCAGTCCTCAACTTCCTGTCCTCTGTGCACCTGAACTTAGCACGAAGCACAACCCTTACAGCACACCACTGCAATTGGAAGGATATATTAGAGTGAAAACTTAGCAACATATCGAGAAGGAGACCGGACTGGGTTGCTCTAAAAAGGACTGCACTTTAAAGGGTTAATGGCTTCATTAGTTATGGCAAATCACCCAGGTCTTGAAGCTGGAAAGAAGCCTCAGATCATTGTACTACACCACCACCACCATGTTCGAAAGCTGGTATGATGTTCTTATCGTGGAATCCTGTGTTAGCTTAATACCAGATGTAACGGGACCCATGTCTTCCAAAAAGTTCCAATTTTGAGTCATCAGTCTGCACAATATTATCCCAACAGTCTTGAGGGTCATAAAGATGCTTATTTTTTGGCAAATGTGAGATAAGCCCCTGTGTTCTATTTGTTTGGCAATGAATTTTGCCTTGCAGTTCTCCCATGGAGGCCATTTTTGCCGAGGCTATTTCTTCTTGTAGATATGAAAAAAAACCGAGCTTAAAGGGTCAGCACTGTGGTTTACAATACAGCCATGCCCTGCAGCAGTTTTATATCTTTAGTATACCTACATAATAAAAAAAGCTCGGTTTTATTGAAAACAGACAAAATTCTAACAAAAGCACAAAAATACAAGATATCAATACATTCAAAGAACATGGACATACATTCAATGAATACAGACATGATCACACAAGCTTTTACATTTAAAATTCTTGACAATCATCAACAAAATTAACATTAAAAATAAATTTACATTCCAATAAATGGACATACATTCAGTGAATACAACATGATACAAATCATTTACACCAAATCTACATATTCATTACATGATTTTTGAATAAAGACACATGTCCAAATCATAATCTACACTCTTGTGAATTTGAAGAACGTGTCCCCAAGCGCATGGCGAGTGTTGGATGGCAGTGTGCAGCGATGTTTTGCGGAAAACGGAGCGTGGATGGGGTGGGAGTTTTCAGCTGGCCATGCCCCAACCGATCTCCAGAACGGCATCAAATTTGGACCCGTATTGTGAGAACCATGCGGGCCGATTTCATCAACAGAAAAATTCATCATTCCTCGGCAGTGACGACTTCGACCAGTCACAGTTTGACCCTGGAATCGTGATGCAGAGGACCATGGGAATTACCAAGACGTGGAGGCTTGTGAAGGATGCAAAACTTTCGACGACCCAACTGCCATGGCCACCGAGACCGCAGCCAGTCATGTCACTGGGCACAGCCCAATCCCGCACCCCCAAGACACCATGGACAAGTCAGGCATACGAGAAGAGAGAGATGAAAAGGGTAGGTCTCAACGTTTTGCTTTTCATAAATAAATAAATAAATAACTAAATTTAGGGCTGGGCAAAATACTTGGCTGATTCGGAGGCACTTTGCCAAATACCAGCACCAGCCACGCCAGCAGTGCTGTTCATCCATTCATCATATTCACCATGTTCACAAGCCTAGGCTGTAGGTCTAGCCTTGGAGAAATTATTTACAGTGGCAGTCTGTCGGCAGGAACAAGGGCCAGTGATAATCTCACTTTTCACAGCTTAATAACCGAAACCTCTTGCAGTTTACTTCTCCCGATTAGCAACAGTTGCTCAGACTACTTGGTAGAACTGACTACAGTCTCATTTTTGATAGTATTGTTAAACATTACACCTCAAAATTAAGGCGTTTTCTTCTGCACATAAATGACTACGTAAAACATCAATGTCTTTATAATTTCTGTGCTCATGAAACAGCACAGATTTTTGTAAATTAGTTTGCAAGGCTCCTTAAGCAGTAAGCCCCGAGAATCCGTTCTATATTCTGAATGTTGTCACTGATAAAGGGCATTGTTGAGAACGATGCACAGCTGAGTGAAGGTGAAAATAAATTCTGCGAAGTCAGCAAAAGTTTTGGATTTTATGCATTTATGTTTCCATCCTTACAATGTTGTATCAATTATATAGATGTTGGCAATAGGCATTCATTTGCTCACTATATTTTCTTATTATGGATCATGGATTGGATATGGATTATGGATACGGATTCATGTTTACACGTCATAGGGGTCACGTGACTCGATTCTCCCAACTCACGCTCCGAGTTCGGGGATTGCCAGCAGGAGGCGTACAAAAGTGCATTTTTTATTGAATTGGTATAAAATAACATATGAAAATGGCTAATAAAAGATTTTATTTGTCGTCGAAATATGTAAATACACACCGTAAATCGTGCTGACTCTAACTGAGGCAAGTGAGACCTGCAGTTCTGTATATGTTCTTTTTCTGTATGAGTCATCGATGTGCTCTTGGAGGAATTTTGATAAGCTCACCACTCCTGGGAAGGTTTACTTCAGGGTTGAAAATTTCATGCATTTTCCTTAACCGATAGTTGAACATGTCATGAACCAGTAATCTATTTATCATTATCAGACTTTTTCACAATCTAAGTTCTATTTAGCTTAGTAGTTCTAGCTGCACATCAGTTAAGTGAAACATTCATTCACGAAGCACAGACCATTTAAACGAACAGACCAGTAAAAAAATAAGGCACAGTCACAGCTGCTCTCCTCTAACGCCACCAAATGAAACGATATCACATGGGCCACAATTACTGCCGTTTCTAAAGTAAGAATACAGTTACATCTGCCCAAAGTGGGAGCGTAAAAAAATTCTGCTGAACTCTGACAGGAGAATTGCATGACTCAACAATTCTTTACCAATGTGACAGCTCAGTATTTTTCAGAACAGTTAAGTTAAAGTATGCCCTCTTGTGTTATAAAAGTCAACATGTGTGAGCTCTGAAGAAATGCTAACTTACCCAAAACATACATTGCCGATTTACACATTTTTCATCTGTTAAATTCTTGACGGCAATTAACTGATTAATGATTATCATTAACATCGAGTTCACTCTATTCCAAGTTTTAATGCATTTGTAGACACCGACTCTCACTGTGGAGTCCCTGGAGTCTTATAAATGGCTTTGTAACACTTTCCAGACTGATTGATGTCAATGACTCATCTGTTTCTGAATTTCTGTAGGTTGGGGCATCATTCGCTGCCTTTTGCCTTCTTCACTTTGCCTGACAGGTTCTATTTAAGTGATATTTAGATCCAACAGGGCTGACAGTAATCATGCCTTGGTGTAACTAAGGGGGCAACTACTTTTTCACATAGGGCCAAGTACAGTTGGATAGCTTTTTCTATCAAAAAATGAAATCAATTAAAACCTACATTTTTGTCTACTTGTGTTATCTTTGTCTAATATTAATATCAGTGTGATACTCTGAAATATTTAGGCATGAAAACTATGCAAAAATAGAAGAAATCTGGAAGGGGGAAAATGCTTTTCACAGCTTTGTATCAGAGATCAAGGGAATTCAGCTTTGGCTCACGTCTCTACCTTTTATGCACAGAAATTTTTCCAGGTTCCAAGAATATTAATTATCCTATGCATCATGGAGGGCAATATATCCAAATCCTCGTCTTTCTTTTTTGAGGAACATTGTTTTTAAAACTTTTAATGATTGTCTTGAGCATTTGTGGTTAAACTGATGATCTTTACCCCATCAATGTTCCGGAAGGACAAGGCTTTTCTTGGATTCTGCTTTTTACCAAATCATGATTACAATCACCTGCTGACATCAGCTGTTTCAAATGACATAATAATTCAATTTGTTCACCCAATTACTTCTCCTAAATTTCCCCCATCCTGACTTTTTTGGGGATACGTTTCAGGCCTGAATGGCAGGAGTGGATCTGTACTAACTAATAAAGTGAAGTTTGCCAGAAAAAAATATGAAATACCTTGTCCTCATTCTGTCTGCAATGAAACACAAGCCAAGGTAAATTTAGAAATCATTGCTTACTGTTTTCACGCGCATTTTCCATACTGTAGATGCAGTTGAATCCTGGGATAGCTTTTCTGTCAGCTGATTTAGTGAGAATTGGAACAATAACACTGTGAATACATTGTTAGAGCTAAATTTGATATGAAACAGAAGGGAGAACAACTGTAAATGTTCTCTGGTCATAGACTGATGCTGGCACCATAGACTGTATAAAAAGATGTACGCAGCGCCTGGGTCTGAAAAGTGAAGCCAATTCTGAAATCTCTAAAAATGGCGTTCTATTCAATCGCCAGCAGATGGCGACGTCGGTAGTTGCAGAAAGAAGTTCAATGCTATAGAAGTCTATGAGAAAATGACCCTACTTTCCCACCTTATTTATTATTTCAATAATGATTTTCCACATTATTTTATGGTATCTATCGCAAGTTTCAAGTCTCCTTCGGTATATCATGATGTTCATTTTTGTAAATTATGGTCCCAAATAGACTAGAGTAAAGGATTCGACACCACTGTCATTGGGCTCATCCAGCATGGTGACGAGTCTGCATATCGACAGGAGGTTGACAAGTTGGTGCTCTGATGCAGTCAACACAACCTAGAGTCAACACTCTAAAGACTGTGGAGATGGTGGTGGATTTTGGAAGCGCCCACAGTGCTGCTCCCCTCACAATATCCAACAGCCCAGTGGCAAATGTGGACTCATTCAAGTTCCTGGGATCCATCATTTCCCAGGATCTGAAGTGGGAGTCCAACATCAACGCCATCCTCAAGAAAGCCCAGCAGAGGATGTACTTCCCTAAAAATGGAAACATGGCCTACCACAAGAGCTTTGCTGTCATTGAATCTATCCTCTGCTCATCCATTACTGTTTGGTTTGGAGCAGCCACAAACAGGACAAACACAGATTACAACCACAATCCGGACAGCTGAAAAAAATCATTGGTGCCCCCTGCCCTCCCTCCAGGAGTTGTACACTGGAAGGACCAGGAAGCGGGCAGAGAACATCATTAAAGACCCCATACATCCTGCACACACTCTCTTCAAAGCATTACAGATGGGCACAAGAACAACCAGACACTTGAACAGTTTCTTTCCCACTGCCATCTCTCTCCTGAGCTGCTGACAAGTTGGGGTCCCGGATTACCCACTTCTCCATCACTTACATTCTTATTCCAATGCATATTACATTTACCTTATCATTTCAACATATATCCCGCACATTACATTTGCACTATACTTTGAACTTTACATCAACTCACAGTCCATGTGCACTTTTGTTCTTGAATATAATGTCTTATTTGTATTTTATGTAGATAAGTGCTTATATGTATATTTAGTCTATTTTGTACAGTATGTGTCTATATTCTTCTATTTTATCTATTGAATGTATGTTACTACATGTCTATATGTTGAATGTATAGGGAGTTAACACCTACTGAAGGCAAATTCCTTGTGTATGTAAGTATACTTGGCCAATAAACTTGATTCTGATTCTGATTCTGATTCTGATCAAGCTAGAATATGCTTTATAGGGCGTGGCTATCCTCTGGTCCTCGTCAGATACGGTCAGGTCCTCACGTAGATCCAACCCTCGCTCCTCCCTGGATCATCTTCTTTTTTTTTTTTTTTCAATTTGGCATCTCCAATCCCACCCGAATCTGGAATGTCCAATTGGGGAACTATGAACTATGAAGTGGCTTTTGCATATGCGACCCCCTGTTGCCAATTCAGGAGAGTGAAGAAAGTTCGCGGCTCTCGTCCGAAGCACGCGCCTGTCAGTCACTGCTTCTTATACACTCATTGGTTGAATCCTCGCAAGTTCAGAACGAGGGCGGAGGATACCCGAACATGAACAAGCTTAGAATCTTCCTGACGAGCGCCCATCTGGCCAACAGGAGGCGCCTAAGCAATGAACAAAGCAACTTATATTGCCCTTCCCAGCAGACCCTTCCCATTTTGCATCCCTGTAGGGCAATGGCCAACTGTGCATTAGTCTGAAAAAGCTGCCGACCACTGCTGGTTGGTGCGACCGGGGCTTGAACCCATGCCGTGATAGTCACTTCTGCTTCGCAACGCGATGCTTTAACCGAGTGAGCTATCCGGTTGCTCTTCCTCCCTGGATCTTCAATTCACAATCTCGTCCAAAAGAAATTACATCCAGTTTCAAAATGACAAAATGGCACTGTTCAAATAGCCAAAATCGAGGCTTCCTAAATGGTATGCTGAAACCAATGGGTGACATCACAGTTGCTTCGTCCATTGTTTTATACAGTCTATGGATGGCACATGCAAATAGTGAAAAAATATGACAATTTAACCTGGAATATTTTTTCATCCTTGATAAAAATTTATGAATTAATTTTTATTTCAGCATCATCAATTCAAAATGATCTTCCAGACAGAGGACAGTACTGCCCAAACAAGAGCAATCTGAGATTACAAACTCTGCCAAGGCTGAACAATCCCCCATTTTTAACATCCCTGCATAAGATTCTCCTTATTTTTTGTCCTTTTTATGTAGCAAGAACCATAATTCATTAACACTCCACATAATCTACATCATCACAGCAAGAATTTAGTGGTCACTGGAAGTCTTTACCTCTATTAGTCACTTTACAATAGCAACATATGTGTATGCACCCCAATTTTGCGTAATCCTCCTAACTAACCAACAAACAAACAAACCAATTAAACTACCCCATAACCTCCCAGGCAGAATAAATAAACCAATTCTTCAGTATCTCTGACGAAACCGAAATTTTTGAAACTTATAAAACAGCATGGTATTGGGCAAAGAAGTCTCTTTCCCTAAGGTGTTGGGTCTCGGTCCAGTGCCTTACTGGAAATGGGGAAATAATCCATCCGTATATGACTGCCTGTTGTTCTAGCTTCTCTACTCCCCCTACCACTTTTCTGCTCTATGTCATCTTATAGGGAACCCGGTAACGATGTGTAAGCCTGTACGCTCTCACATCCTTCTCATATGTATTGCTTACTATGTAATATTTCCAGCCTTCAGAACTGAGTTAACATCTCAGGATGGGCTGTCATGATAGTTCAAGACAATAATTTCTTCATCCTTGTTGAACAGATTGTGTATAATGTACTGTTCTACCTCTTGGCCATAATATTAAGTTTGTACTTGTGTATTTCTTTGCCTCAGTGTGATCTTCACATTTTAAGAGGAAAAAACCCAACTTGTCAAAGGGAATGTTTACCTACATTTCTTAAAACACCATCGGAACTGTTACCCAGGGATAAGCTAATGGATTGCATATGAGGAATGCCATTGCTGTAACTGACAAGCCACATCTGGAATGTTTCCCAGGTATTTGTACAAATACACTTGTTAACTTCAGCATTTTTTTTTTTACGTAGCTGGCCAGAGGAAACACCGAAAATATACAAGAAAAATACAACCCCAATTCCGAAATAGTTGGGACAAAGTGTAAATTGTGAATAAAATCAAAATGCAATGACTTCCAGATCACATGAGCCAGTATTTTCTTCACAATAGAACAGAGATAACATAGCGAATGTTGAAATTGAGAAATTTTACAATTTTATCCACAAAATGAGCTCATTTAACATTTGATGGCTGCTACAGGTCTCAAAAAAGTTGGGACAGGGGCCTGTTTACCACAGTGTAGCATCCCCTCTTCTTTTTAACACAGAGTGGAGGCGTCTGGGCATTGAGGAGACAAGTTTCTTGAGTTTAGCCATTGGAATTTGATCCCACTCTTGTTTAATACAGGCTTCCAGCTGCTGGAGAGTTTTGGGTCTCCTTTGACGGACTTTTCGTTTAATTATGCACCAAATGTTCTCAATCGGTGAAAGATCAGGACTGCAGGCAGGCCAGTTCAGCACATGGACTCTTATACTATGAAGCCATGCTGTTGTAATAGCTGCAGTATGTGGTTTTGCATTGTCCTGCTGAAATACACAAGGCCTTCCCTGGAATAGATGTCATCTGGAGGGGAGCATAAGTTGCATATGTTGCTCTAAAACCTTTATATACCTTTCAGCATTCATGGTGCTTTTCAAACCATGCAAGTGTCCCACAACATATGCACTAATGCATTCCCATACCATCAGAGATGCTGGCTTTTGAACTGAACGCTGATAACAGGAGGGGTGGTCTTTCTCCTCTTTAGCCCGGAGGACACGACGCCCATGATTTCCAAGAATGTCAAATTTGGACTCGTCTGACCACAGGACACTTTGCCACTTTGCTACAGTCCATTTTACATGAGCCTTGGCCCACAGAACACGGCGGCGCCTCTAGATCATGCTTAACAATGGCTTCCTTTTTGCATGATAGAGTTTTAGGTGGCATCTGTGGATGGCACGGCGGACTGTTTATACAGACAGTGGTTTCTTGAAGTATTCCTGGGCCCATTTAGTAACGTCAATGACAGAATCATGCCAGTGAGTGATGCAGTTGCGTCTGAGAGCCCGAAGATCATGGGCATCCAGTAATGGTCTTTGGCCTAGTCTCTTATGCACAGAGATTTTTCCAGTTTCTCTTAATCTTTTGATGATGTTATGCACTTTCGATGATGAGACCTTCAAAGCCTTTGCAATTTGACGTTGAGGAACATTGTTTTTAAAGTATTCCACAATTTTTTTACGCAAGCCTTCACAGGTTGGAGAACCTCTGGCCATCTTTACTTCTGAGAGACTCAGCCTCTCTAAGACATCCCTTTTATAGCCAATCATGTTACACACCTGATGACAGTTAACTTAATTACCTGCTAAATGTTCTTTCAGCTGATTCGCTTATATATTAATTGCTTTTTCAGCCCTTTTTTGTCTGTGTCTCAACTTTTTTGAGACCTGTTGCAGCCAGAAAATTTGAAATAAGCTCATTTTGTGGATAAAAATGTAAAATGTCTCAGTTTCAATATTTGAAATGTTATCTATGTTCTACCGTAAATAACATATTGGCTCATGTGATCTGAAAGTCATTGCATTTTGATTTTATTCACAATTTACACTTTGTCCCAACTATTTCGGAATCGGGTTTGTAGTTGTCCAATCAAGATCACTAGAGTGCCTGACGTCATAATTACGAAGTCTTTTATTTTATCAGAAGCGAGATCTTTGACAAGCATATGAAAGCAGTATAACAATGATGGGCAGAAATAAACAAACAGTCTTGAAGAAATCATTTTAGTGTCTCAATTGTACTTGATTAGCCTGCTGAATTTACTGAATGGAGTTGATCTCTCAGCCATTTGTCAAGATAAATGGCCAAATTATGTGATTGGTTTTGGTATTTGTGGGAGTCGCCACACTCAGCCAATTAAAAAGGAGCTGAATTAGTTAATTGGATGAAACAGATTGAACTGTCCTCTCATCTGGGACATTTACTCATGTCCCAAAGATTTCATTGAAAATGTGCGTTTGTCCAAACTTTTGACTGGTATTGTAGCTCCACAAGATATGCCCCATATATTCAGGTAAACTCAATGTGTGGCATAATTGTATACTGTAGACCAGCAGCTCTCAATGTTGGTCCTGGGGATCCCCTGTGTATGCTGATTTTTGTTACAACCACAGTTGTAATCCCAGAATTTTAACACGGTGTTCATGTCTTTTAATTGCACTTTTAATTGACAGGCCAGCTTTTGTATACTTGTGTGAGATTAGTTCTCCGTGAGTGACTAGGGGTGAGGTGTTACATGAGACTGTGAGATCTGTCCACATAAGTGAGACGTGAGAGTTGTCTGTGTGTCTGTGCATGGACACTGTATACCAGTTTCCTTTCTTGCCCCATAGGTGGCATCATACTCACTTATTCTGACAGTAGAGAGCCATGCAGATTGTTCCCAGCAAACTGATTCCAATGGTGATGCAGGACACGGTCAGGATCTCTCTCTTGTACATGTCCTTGCCCTCTGTCAGAAACAGAGTTCATCACAATGATTTTCATCTGAGCTCTCCAAGGGCCAGCTGTTCAGCCACATTTTAGTTACAGTACAGTTCTTTTCTGATTCCTCCATGAGAAAAAACAGGCCCGAACCCAACAATCAAAGAGCCCCACAATATTGTTACCAACACAGAAGGATGGATGTAGTAACTTAAATAATGCGATGGACAGCTTACAGTCTGTTGTAAACTGGCAGGTGCAGTGAGCAGTTGAAGGTAAGTTTGTCAGCAGCTTATAGCACTGATGTTATTTTCACATGCATACATATACATAATAACAAAAGCAGTGCAATTTTAATTGCATTTTTCTTGCTGACATTCAACAACTATATTCAGAATAAATACTATTGTTCAGTACGTTTCATACATGTAGTTAAATCAACAACATTGTACTTATATATATTTTGCTGTTATGATGATTATTATTATTATTATTAGTTTTTTACTTGGCATGGACATTACAATAACATTGGAATTGCAAGATGTTTTGCTTTTATATTTAGTGTTACATAAAATATTACGTTTTAATCGCATCAGCTTTATTGTTTTGTTAGAAATGGACACTCTTGAATTTGCCTGCCACAATTTCCAGAAAATTTTGGACGGGAACAAATATACGACTCAGAAACTGTTGGAATGCTACAAATTGGGGATGCAGCCATTGAGCAGGTGATGCTATCATGCATGGATATAAAAGCAGCATCCTCAGCTGTTATAAGCATTGAGTGATGAAGGTTCAAAAAGAACTGCATGATTGAGCTAGCTTGCATTTTAAAAACCACATGTAAACAACAAAACAACACCCTCTCCATTGCATAATATTATTCAAAGATTCAGGGAATCTAGAGAAATATCTGCCGAAACGATAAGGTTGAAAATCAATCACAAATGCCCCTGATCTTCGATCTTTCATATGACACAGCAATATCAACCAATATGCATCCCTGATGGATATAACCACATGGGCTGAAGTTGGCTTCGAGAAATCGTACACAGGCCTCATAGTTAAGGATTTTTTCTGTCTTCCTATTTTGTTTTGTCTATTGAAAATGAACCAAATTACCACTTAATGGTAATTCCTTGTGGCTGGGGAAAAGCAGGAATATAGACATCGCAATTTGACTGTGAGACACTGCAAATGCAGAAATATTGGGCCCCAAATATCTTTTGTCCTTGCACTATTTTCAATTTAATACAGGTCAATGATGATTTATAAATCATGTTTTTCTTTAAAACATAAAAAAGCAAAATGTCCAAGGCAACTCTTCTTAAGTTAAAAAGCTTTTATTAAACAGCTAGTTCATATTCGAACTCACAGAACCAACATATTTCGGCCACAAAAGGCCTTCATCAGGGTATAGAGGTCACATGCGCATTAATTATTGATATTTTGAACGCCGTAGCCCTTTTCTTTCACGTTTATATTACATGTTTTTCTTTATTTGCACTTTCCATACCTCTAACCTGAAACTCGACTGAACTGCCACCTACCCCATTCGGAAGTGGGGTACAAGGTGGAAATGAAATAATGAACTAATTCATGTCCTGAAGATCAGTGGTTCTCACAGCTGGTCCTGGAGGACGCCTGGATATGCAGGTTTTCATTCCGACTGCAATGGCTATCCAAGAATTCATAACAAGCTATTCATATTTCTTAACTAGTAACTTATACTGTGGGATCACTTAAGCTCTAAAAACACATTCTGCAAGAAATGGCACAGCATGCCATGAAAAACTCATCTTCTGTGGACATATAGCGCTTATTTGACTAAATGTCAAACCATACATTTCAGAATGCATGTTATGATTGCATTAGAAGATGTAGGTTATATATAACTATAAAATTAAAGACTGTGATCAATCAACAGGCTCCTAATTGGTAAGTAAGTTTGGCTACCAGTTCTAACCAATTGGGAGATTATGCAGAATTCAATGACACTTCAAATTATAATGAGGCCTGCCTGCATTGTTTTAAACCTTAAGGGGGAAAACGCAAGTATTTCATGTATTCAACTATTAATTAACCTGGTTACCGGCAAAGAAGTTAAATTGGCCAATTAACCTCATTCATTTGTTATCTCCTTTTATGTATTTGTTTGCCTGTAGTGCAATAAGCACATTATAAATTTTGGAATCTTTGTGGCATTGAAAATCTATAATGACATACTGTGGATTAGAAAGCTAAATAATCCCTCTAACCAACAAATTAATGCAAATAATTAAAATTAACACCTTATTATCAATTCTGGAACTGCAATTGTGGTTGAAACCAAAACTAGCATACACAGGGTTACCCCAGGATCGAGTTTGAGAACCACCGCTAAAGATGTTGCATGCAAAGTTTCCGCAAATTTTATCAATATATGTGATCGCTAGAATCACAATCACAGACTGTTCAAATAGGTGTGTAAAATGAACAAGTTCAGTTTTACAAAATGACCACACTGCCAGCCCACTTTTGGGTGGCGGGGCTGAAATTTACACTCAAAGCAGTTTATGTGACAAAGATGAGTCATACCAACTTTTGTCAAATTTTATCAATAATTGTGACCTCCAGTGGTTACAGGTCGAATTGCTCACTGACGACTGACAGACTACAGATGACAACAAAGGATGACAGAGTTTACTCCATCATAATAACTCAGCTGGTCAAAAATCAAAAAGAGGTAACTTTCACTATGATGCTGTTTGTCAAGGCCTGAGTGATTCTGTTAAAGCTCTGCTGTCTTATGACAAAACTACAGGGCACTTGGTAGAGCGCATACCTCCGCTACGCCATATATCTGTTCTTTTGGTAACAGAATATGATCTGGATCACTTCCAAAATTAAATCAACTCTTCCTTGGACTGCCACCTATCATCCTGACAAATTCTGTGCCAAACCGTTGGTAACTTTTTGAGTTATCCGGTCAGAAATGGCAGACAGACCTGCGTTGGACAGATATTTTTCAATTCTTCCGCATCCAGAATCCAGAATATGTTCTGGATCACTTCCAAAATTGATTCAACTCATGCACCAATCATCCTTCCAATTTTGTACCAAACCGTTAATAACTTTTTGAGTTATCCTATTAATAAGCTGACAGACAAACAACTGAAAGGTCGTTCTTAGAACGACGACTTGCTGACATCGAAATTTAAAAAGGTGAAAAGATATATCATATTGTCTAAAGAACAGAATCAAAAAAATTAATTTTGGCAAAAGTCGAAAAAATTACGTCACAACACGTCAGAGTGACGTCGTCGAGACCCCTGACCGTCAGAACCACATTGCATTGACGAAAAGAATAGCGTTAGTTTCAAGTCTCTAGCTTAATTAGAAATGAGGTTTTGGATCAAGATGTGTTTTCAATCTTTTGTGTGACCCTGACCTTCAACATAGAAACTTAAAAAATATTTTCGTCTGTAGCAAGTAAGCTATGCTAACAGATCTCCAAGTTTTGTTCAAGATTGGTGCTGGATAAATGGCAAAACGGTGCGTAACTAACAAACTGACAGACAAACAGACGTCTAACGCAACCCACTGATATACTTGCCGAAATCGTATATGGCAAATAACAAACAGGGGTGAAAGCATAACCTCCTTGGCAAAGGTAATCAAACAGAGGAGGAGCCTGACAACTTAAGAATTTTAAGATAAGCTTGATTATAATAACCAATGAAGCTTTCAAAGCTGAACATGTTACATTTCTGTCTGGTCGTGTTGCGCGATTATACAAACTGTAGCTAACTTGCTACCTGCAATCACGATGAACTTATGACAGTTTCTGTAGAGCCAGCGAGCTAAAATCAGTCTGTTGTCATAGCACGTAGCTAGCGAACTGTCAACAGTTGCTGACATATATATATATATATATATATATATATATATATATATGGTGTCAGCAACTGTTGCCAGATCGCTGGCTACATGCTATATATATATATATATATATATATATATATATATTTACATTTTTTTTTTCCTTGCAGAAAATTTTTTTGTCAATTTTGTCAGTGGTCAGTAACCTAAATGGCTTTATAATTGATTGTGATGCATCATAAGAAATGAGAGAGTCACTGCATGCATGGGAAGCTGAGCCGAATATGTAATGTCTTTCAGTATAACATTTTGGATGATATTTTGACCTATAATTTCAAATATAAATTTTCAGAGTAAATCAAATAAATATGAGATAAGACAAATAAGTTGGAAGGAATAAAATGCAGGAAAGGTAAAATCTAGTTTGAACACTAGTCCACCCAGCAGCCAACAGTCTATCCAGATGGGAGGATTTACAGTTTCCCAGTTATTGTTATTCAGGAGTCAGTGCACTAGTTGAGTGGGTGAGACCCACAGTGAACTAACCTACAAATTGAAAGTTCAAAGAAAAACAGGTTCAATGTTTCTGCTTTCTGTAAATTCAGATGTTTGCCAGATTGTTGATATTTGTTTAAAATAACTGATGTCACATATTTCTGATTTAAGTGCACAAAAAAATTACTGGGAAGTGTGATTTTAGCGACTCTGTGAGATAGTAGGTTTTGGAGCCAACAAATCTGGCAAAGTCCTGAACTGTGCCTGACAACAACATAATTGCAGGTTTGCAACAACCATTTCAAGCAACTGGCAACTCCTCCCTGTAGATCTGCCAAACCCTGCTATTGAAGTGAATGGTGAAAAATTTTGAGGTGAAATGTTCATTCAAAACCCTGGTACTTGGATGAACATTAAAAAAAAACTGGTACTGGCAGAACACAATTGAGAAACAGTCAAAAAAGAACGCAGCTTTCTGGGACTTAGAGCGTAAAAACCAGGTAAATCTTTCAACAGTACCTGAATGCATGGAATGAAAAAATGCTAAAATTTCATGTCTTGGAGTGTAGTTTGTAAGGTTTGATTCCTTTGATTCCTAGTTTCACGTGGAAATGAACATCAGTTACTGCCACCCATGGTTATCTGATGCAATTGGCAGAAAAATGGAATGCAAAGGGCACTACACATGCAAATAATTTCCCATCAGATGCTAGATAGCAGCCTCTGGTTAGCCTACCCACTCAGTTCATACATTATAGAACAGCAAATTATACACGTTTACAAGCAGGAGAAGAAGAAGGAACATATTATATCATGATATGCGGCACTAAAATGTAAAAGACCATATAATTAAGTCTTGGTTGGAGATTGAGATTAACAAAGTAAAAATAATAGTTTTCTTCACAGGGAATTTAAAGTGCCATTGTTAATGTCAGTGTTCCATTTTCTATCCAGTACAGTAAATATAGCATTGTTATTTGATACTTGCTGACTGAGCAGTTCCCTAAAAAAGGAAACAAATAGAAAACATTAGATTTTCCATTTGGCCCCACTATGCAGGATAATTGCATCAGCTCATGTAAGGAACATCTTTCTACCTTGTAACAAAAGAAGGTAAAGTGAGCAAAAAGTGATTGCTTGTAGTACTCCACCGGAAACTCAGTGTGCCATTCAATTGGAAACCAGCTATTGACCCTTTTTCTGTTAAAAGCTCTTAGGAGTTTAAAATTCTTACTGATCTGGAATTAGCAAAAGTCCCAACTGTTTCTCTATGCCCAGAACCATCAGACAGGGTCGTATCCTGCCGGGCGTAGCCTTTTGAAAACGGGCACACTGTGGTCAAACAGGGATGCACAGGGTCAGCAACAATACTGAGGTAGGTTGTGGCGTCTAAATAATGCTCAGTTGGTATTGAGGGGCCTTTGTGTGCCTAGAAAATATTTCCCAGGCCATTACACCACAACCACAATAAAGCCTTTGATTGATAATTGATTGATTCATATGTATTGGCCACACAGTCTCAAATGTTTCATTTATTGTGGAGAGAGAGCCAACATTTGGAAAACTGTGTCACTGTTCTAATACCTTTGGACCTGACAGTGTGCATACATGTCAAGACAGATGCATCACTTTTTTTGGTACAGCTTTCGAATACTCTGCCCCAGAGGAGCAGGAAGTCTTTGTGGCTCGGATTCAAGAAAGTGCTGCAAACTTTCCTTTAAGATTCAGGTCATGTTGACATGATATTATCAGGAGATTGTCATCCTCCAATTCTCCCATTCCACCAAATCCAAACTGTGCTCTGTTGGATTGAGATCTGTTGACCATGGAAGCAACTGAGCTGCACTGAACTCATTGTCCTTTCCGTGGAACTTTTTGCCATGATTTGTGCAGCAACATGGCTTATCTCCTGCTGAAAAATGCTATAGAAAATAGGTAGACTGTGGCCAAAAACAATGCAAGCGTTAAGCAACAATCAATTCTCCGGTATAAAGTGGCATTTCAATGATGGTCACACTTTACATGAAGTGTTGCTCATAAAGGCTTTATGGAGCATGTATAATGCCTTCATAAATGAGACATAATGTCTTCATAAATCATAAATAAGCAAATGCCATGCTTTGTTAAGGGTGAAATAACGCATCCTTATTCAGCATGTGATACCAGATGTGATATAACTGACAATGTCACTTAGCTAGAGGCTAAATGCTAAAAAGGGTGGCATTGTCAGCTAAGTGACATTGTCACTGTCACATCTGGTATCACATGTTGAAAAAGGATGTGTTATTTCACCTTTTACAAAGCATGACACTTGCTTATGTATGATTTATGAAGACACTTTGTCTCATTTATGAAGGCATTATACATGCTGTATAAAGCCTTTATGAGCAACACTTCATCTAAAGTGTGACCCAATGATGCTGAATTGGTATTAAAAGGCCAAAAGTGTGCCAGGGAAATATCCCCCATATCATTACATCACCACCACTACACTGAACCAATGACACGAGGCAGGATGGATCCATGATTTAATGTTGACACCGAGTTTCAACCCTACCATCTGCATATCACCACAGAATTTGAGATTTTTCAGAAGAGGCAACATTTTTCCTAATCTTCAACTATCCAGTTTTGGAGAGCCTTTGCCCACAATAGCCTCAGTTTCCTGTTCTCAGCTGACAGGAGTAAAATTTTGTGTGGGCTACTACTGCCATCACCTATCTGCTTCAGGTTTCTTCATGTTGTGCTTACAAAGATGGTCCTTGGCAGGTCTACAGTACTGTTGGAACACATGGTGATTGTGAGATTCTGTCAACTCCCTGCCAACGAAATCAGTCTGGGTGTCCTCCTCAAACTTCTCTTATTAACAAGGCATTTTTGCCAGCAGAACCGCTGCTCACAGGATGTTCTCTGCTCCATTCTCATTTGACTCACTAGAGACGGCTGTGAGTGGGAATCCCAGCAGATCTGAGATATTCAAACCACCCCATCTGGCACCAGTAATTATTCCACTAATTCACAGAGAACACATTACTTCCCCAAAGTTCCGAAATTTAGAGGAAGATGAACCTCTTGACCAAGACTGTGTGTTTTTATTAATTAAAGGCAGGGTAGGTATGATTTTTTGGGAACTTTTTCTGAATGCACACACCTGAGCACCCTGCCAGTGCAGTCATTGTGCATGCATAGACAATGCTGGTAAAGCTTGAATTCTCAACATATGAGAATGGTAGACATGACAGAAAAGGTGTGTCCAAAATCGGCAGTTCCACCTATACCTACAACAGCTTGCACTGCTGAACAAAGCGAGAAAAGGAAGACAAAAGAAGAAAAGATGACAAACCAGAATAATTTGAGTAAATACCGGTAGCCCTGTGTGTTGAACACCCTCCACCCTGGGCTTGCCCTCTTTGACCAGACGTTCTGGCTTCTGGAGTATTCAGAATCAAAGCCAAATGTCTTCATCTTGAAGCTCTTACATGTGAGTCAACACGTCACAAATTCTATGCAACATTCTGGCTCGTCAGTATGTATATCACCAGTGAATTATAATAAAACGGTCAGGTAGCTGCCAAGATAGAAAGTTATATGGCAACTTACAGTTGATTCTGTACAGAGCTTGTGGTCTGTTTGTTCCGTATTGTTTTTCATGTCTCCTTTTCAACTTGGGGTCTTTATTATTCTTGGCCCATGTGTATTTGTTTTCCTATCCCTCTGTGTGTCTTGTTCACTTTGCCCCTAAATTGTATCTCGTTATACCATTTGTATACCTCATGTTCTCTTGTTTCTCATAGGCATCAGTTACCTGGGGACATGTCCCCAGCACTTTTAGTTGTAACCCATTTCATTCCCACCATTTTTTGAGAGTCTTTAGTTAGTTAAACTTAGGCCCTGTCCACGCATACACAAATATTTTTCTAAACAGATATTTCCCCTTTATCCTTCATCTGGGATATACTTTATCTAACCTGTTCAGTCTGGATAAAGTAATTCTTGATTTTTTTTTTTTTTGCCTGGTTAATTTTTTTGAATAGACAAAGTCCAAAACTGAATCATTTTATTGAAATTTGAATCACATGACCTTGACGTTCGAGGCTCAACCACTAGCTTTCTGACCTATAACAACAATGGTTCTCCCTGCATGATGATGAAGGCATAAAACAACATTAGACATGATGTTCACAAAGATCACAGGGACTGAAGGTGCTGTGCTGGGGACTGCATGCACTCGTGTTTAATGTGATGTACTATGGCTTTGAATAGCTATCCCCATAGATCTGACATGGTCTCAATATTTCGGAAAACATTTGCTTGACTGACATAACGTAAACAAGTCGGTTATGTGGCTGTCATAAACTTTTTATTACTCTACATTACCGCGACTCTCAGAACACGAGAATAAAAAATGCAAATGCGTCCACCTTAGGATGATGTTTTACGTCATCCACATACTGACTTAAAATCACAGCATCGAACACAAATAAGTGCAAGCAGCTTTTAAAAGCAATCCTTAACCCTTTTAGACCGGTGGACACGCCGGCACGTTTTTGGTGCTTCTATTATCATGCAGACTGCATGATAGATAGTAGTAGACAATGATTCATCATCGCTACTCAAGGACATTTGTCTCTGTTGCATGTTGGCTGTTGCAAAAGCTGGATTTCCCCCTCACTGGCGTTTTAGATGGTAAATAACAGGAGGAGGGAACAAATAACATAAAAAATTACACTATATTTTTATATACGACCTCCTTGACTCTTGATTGACAGTTTCCGTTAACTGAACAACAAGGAGAAAAAGACCTGCGTTCATGGACTCGAGGAGGATACTGTTGCATGTATGCTGAACTTCATCCTTGCCTCTTTTACACCATGCGGCGCACCATCAATCACATACTACCTATGCTATTGGAGGGTAATGCAGATAGTGTGCAGTTTGTGTTTATAACTACATGCGTCTGGCCAACCTCGTGAGACTTTTGCAAGAATTTTGACCGACTTAACCCCTATAGCAATGTTCACGATTATGTCAATGTTTTGATACGTGGTTGGCAAAAAGGCTCATCTTACACTAAGTTTACTAGTAGATTTCCATCTTCATATGAGAAGTTGGAATGCAAAACCCACAAAGTCCACTCAACCTCTTTTGTTTTAAATTGAGTTTTTTTTTTTTACAATGCATAATATGCTGAGTAATTGATGACTGTCTGAATCTTTGCCAATCTGACTGTTTTTTGATCCGTTTTAACAGTAGTCTCTTGTTTCCTTCGCATTTCAGATTTTTGTTGACATTCTTAAGCATTTGAGATAATTTTAGCGGAGTATCCTATAATTTGCTGCACCCTCTCCTATGAACTTTTTAATCAAATTACGTTGTTCCTCCAAACAATGTTTGGAACTGTAACGTTTTGTACTTCGTGCAGATGCATGGAGGACAGGAAGTTGAGGACTGGACTCAAGTACAAGGATGGATTTGGTTGTTTTTAATAACCAACTGCACGGCAGAAGGCACAAACGTAGAAATGCAAAACAACAAGGAACTGAGGTTCCTAAATAAGAACACTAAGTGTAATACAAGGTCTGGGCTACACTTCAGTAACATTGCATCAGAAATAGGAAACAAAACTGGAAACGAGGTTCCTTTAAAATAAACGCGCAGGTAAAACAATAAACAGCACGGTTGCTAGGTTTTAGTAGAAGTTCGGAAATGTGGAGAATAAGCCTTACAAGACTACTACTGTGGGCTCTAAATTCGTAGACTAGGCGCAGGCGCGGCGAATGGGGGTTGCGCCACGCCAACGGGGTGTGTCCAGGCGTATGTTGCAATTTCGTGCCCGGTGCAGCCTGGCGCAAGTGCTCCTTTGTCCCGCCTCGGTCCCTCCTGCCGGCGCAAGTGGCAAAGAGGGAGG
Source organism: Gymnothorax javanicus (assembly GCA_029692085.1). Taxonomy (NCBI): domain Eukaryota; kingdom Metazoa; phylum Chordata; class Actinopteri; order Anguilliformes; family Muraenidae; genus Gymnothorax; species Gymnothorax javanicus. The sequence continues at coordinate 112,797,838 of CM056200.1, forward strand.
AGAGAAGGCGTGTTTGGGTATAACACAGCCGAGTCTAATCTTCACCAATCAAATGAGCTCCTCCCTCACCTTTAATGTGTTGGAATATAGAAGCCTCTGTCCTATATCTGCATGATGCGTTAATGTTGCATTTTACTTTGCTGCTTCAGGCATGTTTTCTGCACCGCTTACGTCTATATTAAGCATTACAAATATGAGTTAGCTGGCTAGCTAGGCATTCGCGAATTATTACCATTAGCTTAACTTGAATGGAATTTCAAAACGAAACTACGCCAGATCATTCAAACTTATGAAGTTGGAATGAAACACGACGGTTGCTCATTTATTTCTTCTGCCTGCATCATTGGGAAGAGAAACGATGGATAGTGTGTTCCTATTATTACACCCTGTTGCTGCTTTAAAATTTTGGGATTAACATGCATGGACAACAATGCAAGATCGTTACACATTTATTTTCAATAAATGATCTTAACTCAGTACGAGATCATAGCAATCAGGCTGTATTCCTTTCCCCCACTAAAAATGATAAAAACCTAAGTGACAATAATATACTCAGTCAAAAAAGAAACTTCACACTCAAAAATTTCTAAATATTTTCTTGAAACTTAATACAAGAGATATTATTATTATTATTAGGGGTAAATGCGTTGTCAAAGACATCATGACACACAGCAACTCCGACGTGCACAAGCATGCAGCACGTCGGCGAAAGCATACATCAAGGTAAAAAAGCACGTTTCCTCGTGTTCCTAGTCACGTGACCTTATGAGACACGTGCAATTGAGCCGCGTTAGCACGGTAGAGTGACATCTCGAAAAAAAAAGTTCTTACAGTCAATTATCCGTTGATTTGCAATGCCACGACTGTCAAACATTCAACGTGAACGCGTGCCATTGGCATGCTGAATACGGAACGTCGGTCACTGACGTTGCCAGGGTTATGGGATGCAGTCGACGGACTATCCATGATCTTAGGACACGTCTCCAACAAACTGGCACCACAGCAGACTGACCTCGTTCGGTAGACCACGTGTGACGACACAAGCAGAAGACCGACAAATCGTCTTACGTCATTTGCATAATCGATTTCTCACTGCAACGTCCACTAGGAATTAATTGTTTTGAGGTCGTGTGACTACCCAAACCATACGTAATCGCTTGCGCACTGCTCGTCTCCATGCACGTCGGCCATATCGTGGACCAATTTTAACCCAGTTACACCGACGCCAACGGCTTCTCTGGGCACAACGACATCTGAGATGGACTCAACGTGATTGGAATAGGGTCGTTTTAGGTGACGAATCCAGATTCACTTTGCACTTCGCTGATGGGAGAGTTAGAGTTTGGAGGAGACGCGGTGAACGCAACACCCAGTGTTGTGTGCAGGAAGTGGACCGTTTTGGGGGCGGTAGTGTTATAGTTTGGGGTGCCTTTAATGGTCCTGCCGTTCCGACTGATGGTCGTTCAAGGAAAACCTAACTGCTGCAGGATACAGAGCTTTTTGCCATTCATGGCAGCTCATGGCCCAGGTCTGACATTCCAACACGATAATGCCAGACCTCATATGGCCAATTTAACGCGGAATTTTCTTAGGAATGCTGGCATCAATGTCATGGAGTGGCCCTCAAGGTCTCCCAACCTTAATCCCATAGAACATGTATGGGATGTGTTGGGCAGAAGACTCCGTCAAGTAAGGAACCCTCCGCAGAATTTGCAGGAACTTGGTGCCATGTTGGTTCAATTATGGCGACGCATCCCCAAGCTGTGTTCAGCGCATCATTCAATCCATGAGGAGACGTTGCGTCACAGTTGTGAACGCTCATGGAGGGCATACGCGCTATTGACATGCTTTCATCAAGTTGTAACTTACCATTTTCACTCTCTTACATTTCGTAGCATTTCGGTGGAACTGGTTACATTATGAACATGATTTTTATGGTACACCGTCCTTAATGGGACAGAATGGAATTAAATCATTATTTAAAAACCACTTTTCTTGTATGTTCAACTTATCGACCTCCAAACGAGTGTGAAGTTTCTTTTTTGATTGAGTATAGTAGCCTAGTATTAAGCCGCTTGCACACTGGACGCAAAACGAATTTTTCGCATGACAGATTGCCTTGAACGCAGTGTCTACGTGTCCGAAAGTCTGACAGGGTTTTAATATATCTCCGTGTCCGACAGTCGGATGGTTTCAATATAACTCCGTGTCCGACAGCCATTATTGTTTATAATTTCTTCAAATCTACTGAATGTTTTAGATATTAAACGTGAATGTTTTGATAAGAGGGCTCAGTTCTTCAAGATGAGCACTGAGAATTTCAATCAATGTTTCTGTTTAAGCTCAATAAAGTGAGTCGACATTGGCGTGGGACAATGTACAATGCCTGTCAGACATTAAATGCAAAATACTCCGTGTCTGACAGCCAAAAAAAAAAAAAAAAGAGGACGATTAGAACAGATTGATAACGAAATAAAGAATAAAAAGAAACATTTTAACAACAAACAGAACAGCCAATGAACACTGCGATTTATTTATTTTTGGGCCATCTTTTTTTGGATGCTCTGTTTGTTGGTGATATATTTTTATTCTTTATTTCGTTATAAATCTGTTCTCATACCAATACTTTTACTTTTTGCTGGCTGCCGGACATGGAGTATTTTGCATTTCGCCTCGGATAGTCTTGATCGTGCATGCGATAATTTATTCACACTGTCAATGGTCATGGAATTGATCTGCTCACTGACTACAAGCACTATTTTATCTCTGGTGTGGAAATAAAGCGTGAATCTGTTCGATCCATCTGACTAATTTTCAAAAGAGAGACCGAATAAAGACTATCTTGTCTATCTTCAACGGAAGAAAACACACGGATAAAAAGACCAAGAAAAGTCAATAGCGATCAATTTGCATTTTGTGAAGGCCGATACAAAAGTGAATACTCGAAAAATTAGAACTTTTATGACTTTCAGACACGGAGATATATTAAAACACTGTCCGACTTTTGTGTCTTTGCATTGACTTTGACTGTAATCAGTCGTGCGAAAAATTTGTTTCGCGTCCAGTGTGCAAGCGGCTTTACTGAGCATAGAATGCAAGCATTCCAGTGGGCAAGCGGCTTTATTGAGCATAGAATGCAAGCATTAAATATATATATATATATATATATATATATATATATATATATATATGCAGTTTGTGGTTGGCTGAGAAAGATGTGAAGTCAATAGTTTGCATCACAGATTCAGCTATGTTGATTAAGCCAGGTGGAGTTTCCATTACGCTGCCAATCGCTTTTTAATCTGACATCAGGACAGTCGATATAGATACTATAATTTATGTCCTGATTCAGATAGTTACATTAAATAGTGGTTGCTGTAATTATTTATTGCATTGAAATGTGCCTGACATTCTGGAAACCTGCCTGTGAGGTTTCGGTGACGTGTGCGCACTGTGTGCCGGTCAGCCAAATTACCACTGCACAGAAAGTAAACCAGGATGGAGCTGGCGAGCTTTCTGTGCAACTTCAGCGAAGACTTTTTCTACGAAATTGTCACTGCGTCTTGATGAATATGTGACACCTCCCCCTACTACGCCGCCACACCCATCTCGGCGCACGGCCGTCTACCAAATTGCCAAAGTGGCTGCGCACGGTGTTGCACCACTGTGCGGGCTGCACCGGACGAAATTACCACTGCGTGCGCTGTGCCACCCTGCGCTGCGCCAAGAAATTAGAGCCCTGTATGTCAAACAGGCATGAGATTACACAGACTTCACAAAGAGGCTGAAGGAAGCTCATTCTTAAATACACACTGCTACCACTCAGTGGAAATGAGAAACAGGTGTTGATGATAATTGGATAATGACTGAAGTGCGATCCAGGGTTTAGTAGACTGGTGAACTGGACGGCTGGAGGTGTAGCCTAACAGGAACAGCCCATTTTACTTTGCAATTCAGCAGGAAATATATTTTATAACAATAGGTGTGTCTTCATCAGAACGAAGTTAAACTAGTCAGCTATCTTGCAGTTAGGGAAATTAGCCCAATAGTCCGAATTTGCGTCTCCATTAGCCCGAAAGCCCTCTGCTCGAGAAATGAAGACGCAACTCAAATAGCTGGCTATTTTGAGCACTATAGCAAAATTTATCAGGAAAATTTCCCCATCAATTTAGCGGGCTAATTGCGTCTTCACTACAAAATAGCCAGCCTATACGAGATCAGGCTAATTTCAAACCGCAAAATAGCCAGCAAATTTGAAACTTCGTTCTAATGAAGACAAACCTACTGTGTGAGGCATTTGCTTCCCTTCTTCCTAAATAAAGGACAATTGATGACACCTGTTTCCTCACAGAATGAATGAATTCTCTAATTAAACTGCACACTGCTATTATTTTGAACACGTCTCTTTAAATGAATGAGTCCATTTCTCAGAACAAGCAGCGTGCATGTCATTACAGTTGGGTCTGTTGTTTTTCTATAACACTACTACATCTACAAGTAAATTATTTGCCATGCAGAAATATCACTACTACTAATGAGAGTGGTACATCAGATTATTGATGTTGTACTGCTATTTTTTTTTTTTACACAACTGAAGATCAACCTTTCAGCCAGGTGGTTCAACTGATCAAGTTAAATCAGCAGGCAAAGTGCACAGATGGTTGTAAACCATGGCCAAATCTCCACTCTCTGAAACCTAGAAAGTCCACCTCTGAGGAGAACCACAGAAGATTAATATTCTGAAATGAGCAGAGTAATAGAGACCACATTTTCAAATGTGCGTTCATTATGCGTTTACTATATATGTCATGGATACACTGACTCAGCCACACACAGTTTGAGATAAACTCCATCAGCATAATACACCGCCAGTGAATCTTAATGCTAACAAGAGCCTGTCTTACCCATAAACTCGATGCCGAGGTGCTCCGCTGAGGGCAGGGAGAAAAGAAAGAGAGATTAGACAGCAGTGTGAAATATTCAGTAATATAAAGAAGCAGAACTCTTGTGGTTTCACATTGCACATTGGCGTTGAAAATTTAAACAACCTAAGAACCCTGCATAATATTACCTTATGAGGACAGTGTCGTGAAAAAGTATTAGCTCTCTTCCTAATTCCTCCTGTTTAGCATGTTGCTAGCACTAAAAATGGACATATTATGAAAAACTGACTTTTAAAGTTCTTGTGTACATACAATTTGGTATCTGAAGTACCAACCAACCCACAAAATGTGAAATAAAGACAACACAATCAGTTTTTTGTGGGCTGCCTGTCTCATTAAACATGGCATTCGGCATGCCATTTAGATTTAGCCACTCTCCCCATGTCACATGGAAGCATCGTAATAGATGCCTTACGGCTATTTGCAAAGCCAAATCGTCATATTATTTCTCTAAGTTAACAGACTCTGGCAGCAATCCTGTGAAATTTTGGAAGGCCTTTAAGTCCTTGTCCCAGTCCCCCTCCTCGGCCTTACCTAGTAGAATTACCAAGGATTTGGTTATTATTTCTGATAAGGGGAAGCTTTGTGATATTTTCGATGAACACTTTATTAATGTGGGCCATCTCTTTGAAAATTTTGGGTTATTGCCGGATGTTCCTAGCTGTGATAACACGCCTTCTGTGCCTGTGCCTCATGACTAATATGGTTTTTCCTTCCGTCCTTTTCTTGAAGGGGAAGTGCTTGAACCACTTTGTGGCACTAACCCTAAGCAATCCACTGGGGCAGATAAATTAAACCCAGGTCTTTTATTGCTGGCTTCACCCTGGATTGTAAATGTCTTGACTCACATTTTTCATTTAACCCTGTTGACTGGTTCAATTCTTGTCTTGTGGAGACAGCCTTTGTTCTTCCCTTGCACAAGGGTGGCTCTTCAGATAACCTGAATTACTATCGGCTAATTTCTAGACCGCCGTGTTTAGCAAAGGTCTTAGAGAGGCTGGTCAATAATCAAATTACATCATTTCTATCAGACCATGCTGTCCTGAATGTGTTTCAGTCAGGCTTCAGAGCGGGTCATAGCACTGTTTCAGCTGAGGTTAGGGTGTTAAGTGATATTTTTTCTGCCTTGGACAATAAGCAGGATTGTGCTGCCCTTTTTATTGACTTATCAAAGGCATTTGACACAGTCGATCATTGTATACTCATAAAGTGGCTAGGTGCCATTGGCTTTGATATTAAATCTCTGAATTGGTTTAATAATTATTTAACTGATAGGTGTCAAGCGGTTGTGGCTGATGGCTATCAATCAAACTTTATCTATCTTAGCAAGGAGGTTCCACAAGGTTCTATCTTAGGCCCTTGCTATTTGCCCTTTTTATTAATGATTTTGGTGCTAATTTTACCAATAGTACTATCCATCTATATGCAGATGACACGGTCATTTACTCAGCTGCTCCTTCTGCTGAGCTTGCTCTTCAAAACTTACAGTCTGATTTTCAAATCTTCCAACAGGCTCTTTTAGACCTTAAACTTTTATTAAATTCTGAGAAGACTAAATATATGCTCAGGGGCGCCTCTAGGACTGAAGATTGGTGTGGCCCAGAACTTCCCTTTAAGACAATTATTAACCCTGACTTGCACTCAGTCATTCTCATAATTGACAAACAATCCTTCCAGGATTTTCCCAGCTTTTTTATTGTTTTATTGATTTTTTTGCCCGATTTTGCGGTAGCTTTTTCAAAAAGTGGCACTGAAAGTTGCAATGTCTTGGCGATTTATTTTTTTGTCAGCGAAAAATTTGCGTGGATTGGTTGAATTTGCGTTGATAGTTGCAATTGCGACATGCAACTTCCTTGAGGGACTGAGCAATAGATTCACTCCGAGAACAAGCCGGTATGGTACAGTACATTTCGGTACGGCGACAATCATTAATCTGGACGTGTAATTTTGTGCATTTAAATCAGTGTTATTCAGAATTGCACACAGACATTTCAAATGGTCTTTTTTTATTTAAACAAAACGATCATGAAGCGCAAGTTAAATCATTTGATGTGTGGAAAAGGTAGTGCAGATGTTTCAGAGCAGTTTGTCTCTCATAAAGCATTAGCCTAAATAATTTTTCTCATCTGAATTTAGCCCATTATTTAGTCGTCAATAGATCGCATGTAGAGAGAAACCGTAACTTCGATTGCCAGAGGATTATTGTCATAATTGGAAAATGTGTTAATAACAGAAAATAAGTGAGTACAAGCCAGGAATAATCATTGACGTAAAGGTATGGTCTGGGCCCCACGAATAATCAGTTCTAGAGACGCCACTGTATATGCTATTCTCTCAGAAACCTGCTGCTACGTTTTATAATGGTAGCATTTCTACAACAAGTGGAATACAAATTGAAAGAGTTCCTTGCTGCAAATATCTGGGCATTTGGGTGGATGAGAAGCTTAAATTTAGGAAGCACGTTGATTAGCTAACCAAGAATTTAAAAGTTAAATTGGCTATGCTTTATAGAAATAAAGCCTGCCTGCCGAGGAGTTGCAGAAGGCAGATTGTGCACACAACTACTCTTTCTAGAATAGATTATGGTAATATAATTTATATGCACTCTGCTCCCTCATCACTGAAGCCGCTTGATGCAGTATACCATGCTGCCTTAAGGTTTATAACAGGAGATGGCTTCAGAATGCATCTCTGTAGTCTTTATTTCAAGGTGGGTTGGTCTTCACTGGCTAGAGAAGGGAGCAACATTGTTGTCTTTTTATTTACAAGGCATTGTTGGGTAAGCTGCCTGGATATATTGCCAGTCTGCTTAATTTTAGAAGGGGGGAGTACCATCTTTGTGCTCTTGATGATATGATTTTAGACATCCCGAGGGTTCATTCTGAACTGGGTAAAACTGCTTTTATGTTCCATGCCCCACAGAAATGGAATAGGCTTCAGCAGACACTGAAATTGGAAAAACTTATTTCATTTAATTGTTTTAAATGTCTCTTATTGGATATCATGAAGCTGGAATGTACATGTGTGTCGTAGTTTCTTTGTTTTTTGTTTTAAGTTATTGCTGTACTGCATGTTTTCTTGTTCTTGACTGGGCTCCGTCGCAAAAAAGAGCTCACTCTCAATCAGACTCCCAGTATAAATAAATAAAATAAAAATAAGTAAAATAAAAAGCTTGTGAAAATTATTCCTGCCCTCATCTGAATATCTCCACCCACAGTTTGAGAGCTACTTTTGAGAAAGTGTGCCATTTTTTGCAAGTGCCGTACCCACTGGCATTTTACACAGGCAAAGAGCAAAGCTCCTGTGATCTGGAAAAACCTAGTGAATTTATCAGTGGCAAGGATTCTCGCAACTGAACAAAAACCTTTGGATTCTGGACTTCTCCTAACCGAAAAAAATAATAGAAACTTGATGTAGACAGTTCAAATTACAATAATAGCTGGTGTTTTAAGATTTTCACCACTCTTAGTTACTGCAAATGAGGGTCAGACTCAGTTTCGCCCAAAAGTGACATATGTACTAGATTTTTCCAGATCACAGGAGAAAGTACGATCTCCTCTGTTGTTGGCTGCACGATAGACCAGCACACATCACAACATGGAAGCAATGCGTGTTTCATTATTGTTTAAATTGTTTAAATTAAATAAGATCATTTGAAACATCTTTATGCAATTCCATTTTTTTTTTTTTTTTTTCCAACCCCTGAGTAAAGAAAAGCTTGAGCAGTCCGGAGTCATAATCACCGTAACGCAGGTGAAACTGATAAACCTCAATGCACAAGGACTTCAATTCCGCGCAAGAATCTCTTACATACGCGTTGATTGAATAATTGCTGACTACAGCAGGGGAACATAAATATGCCACTAAACTCACGCCGAATGCATGAAAAAATATAGTTGGTCTTGTTTGAAGTATAAATTGATTATCTAGTGCTGTCTAGGAAAGCTCATTTGACTTAATTCAAGTAAATAATATTTTCCTAGTCTTGTTAAGTATCTTTGTTTTTATTTGAGTTATTATTATTTAGATACAGGGGACAAGTCTGGAAACATCCAATTCAGGTTTATGGCAACCTTATTTAAAGCATTAGTATGTCAAGACAAAAACATCTAATTTCAAGCATCAGCTCTGTGGTTAACATTTTTAGCCTGGAATCCATCTATATCAAGCTTTGGTCGCTCCCAACGGTCACTTACTGATATGTCTGGCCTCAGTCGGTAGGCTAGCATTTGACTTTCAAATATTCGCACAAAATCCATGCGAGATCTGCGATTGGCTCACAGTAGCAAGGGTGCCCCGCCCCTTTAGATAGACTTGCAGCGGGTCCTGAATGAATTGATCCCAAATGGGGAGAAGTGAACGTGAGCACGGATTATCACTGATTATTTTGCCCCATTGTCACAGAGTTAAAGGGGAACTCAGGGCTAAATCATAATGCTGTTTTATACAATCATAATTAGTGAGTAAATATTGTAAAATACAAATATGTGGAATTTTTGTTTTCAAAGACGAGATAAATGAGGTTTTATTTCCCCTAATTAGTTGTCGTCTGATTCAACGGTCACGTGATAATGACGTAACGTCGCCCGAGAATGACAAACCGTCAGCCTTCGCCCACAGGTATGCGCTGTTATTGTGTTGGATAGTGTGATTGTCCCAGTCCATCATATTATGACAAAAGATCATTCAATATGGCCCATTGGCTAGTTGCAAGATATGGTGTTAAGCACTTTCTGAAATACGCAGGGTTGCTTCAATATTAACGGTTTGCTTCTGTCACTTATCAGTCTATATCAGATGCTGAGCAGATGACAGGTATATCATCCCGGATATGTGATTTTAGCTATCGTCGATATTCCCAGGATTTGGCTTAATTAACCATGAATGATGTTCGCAAGATTTGTCTCAATTACCCGGTACTGATGTTTGTTCATTAGCACTCTTAACGAGACATCAGCTGCTCCACCGAGAAACGAGTGGGTTTTTAACTAGCGTCACATTTCCAGCTGTTCTCACTGATGACTGATGAACTGGCTTTAAGCGACAGACAACAAATGTGAAAATATCTGGTAATTAATGTGTAAATATTCCATAACGTTGAAATGCCGTTTCATAAACCTAACATTCGATCGACGCATATTTTAATATTGTCTATACTTCGTTTACCTTCCCACTCGGCGTCAGTTGCACTCTCAGGACCATCACTTCTGTAGCTATGGTTAGCTGTGTACATCTAAGAAAACCATAATGATGTAGCAGAACTAGCTAGGTAGTTGCATCAGAAAATGTCGAAGTAAATTCACTATAAAACTGAAACAATTAAGCCAAATCCTGGGAATATCGGCGACAACTAAAATCACATATGCGGGATGATATACCCGTCATCTGCTCAGCATCTGATATAGACAGATAAGTGAAAGAAGCAAACTGTTAATGTTGAAGCAACCCTGCATATTTCAGAAAGTACTTAACACCATCTAGCCAATGGGCCATATTGAACGATCTTTTGTCATAAAATAATGGACTGGGACAATCACACTATCCAACACAATAACAGTGCATACCTGCGGGCGAAGGGTCACGTTTCGTCATTCTTGGACGACATTACATCATTATCACGCAACCGTTGAAGCAGACGACAACTAATTAGGGGGAATAAAACCTCATTTATCTCTTCTTTGAAAACAAAAATTCCACATTTTTGTATTGTACAATATTTATTTACTAATTATGATTGTATAAAACAGCATTATGATTTAGCCCTGAGTTCCCCTTTAAATATTGGACTTATTTTTCACAGGCCACATATCTTCCAAACATTCTGGTGCTGCAATGGCATTTTTAAGACCAACAGATCAGGAGAAAATGAACTTTGTTCGAGACCTGTGTCTCCCTCAGCAGCGGTCATGTAACATCTAGCAATACAGAAATACAGTATGGACTGCGGCAAACTACGAAATAAACTTTCAAATTGAAATAATGCTTGTGTTTATATGTTCAGTGATACTATTATTGCCATCGATGTTTAATTGTTTTTAAAGGGGAAATGAATATATTGTCGGCCTGCTGATGAAACCTCGTATCCTCAAAATGATAAACTGTGCAGGAGAGCATAAAAAATGTTTAATTTTGCATGTAACAATGGAGTTGAGCTGTGTTCGGGTAGGATGACTATTTTTCTTCCAAGAATGAATTTTGTACTTTGCAATGTTTATGTTATTATTGTGGACATACGAGTTTTTGTGTCTTATCAAATTTGGAGATACAAGGTTTTATCAGTAGGCCGATGATATTTGATCGCTATGATCTTGTACTGAATTGATATCAGATATTAAACAAGCGGAGAAAAGTGGCAAAATAAGCGTTGGCCATCCTTGTTAAAAATGCCGAAACGTTGTGTAGCAGTAGGTTGCAATATTCGGAACAAGCTATCCATCTTCTCTTTTCCATAGAAAGTAGACAGGCAAGGAATAAATTAGCAACTGTCATAATACATACCAGCTTCAGAGGCTTAACCTAGCTGATACAATCATGCCCTTCAAGCTATAACTAATGCCAATTAGAGTGAAATACGTTGCGTAATTTGAGTATTATTTGATTTAGCCTTTATTATACCAGGGAATCCCACTGAAATAAACAAAATGCAGATATGGCCAAACATTATCCTGTTCAAAACCTAACAACCACTCCAAGAGTAAACGTAAGCAAGCCACAATCTAATTTTTAAGCTCATGTCAAATAATGTTCACGAATGCCGTAGCTGGCCAGCTAACTCATATTTGTAATGATGAGTACAGCCGTTAGTTGTGTTGTAAAATGCCTGATGAAGCAAAGTAAAAGGAAATATACACGCAACATGCAGATATAAGATAGATTCTTGAATATCCCAACGTTTAATTGCTTGCCTACTTAGCTACCACTTCTGACAACAATGCGATGGATAACCCCGTCAGCATTCATTCTGCAAATGGCGCCGTGCGATTGGTGGTTCTTGCCAAAAGGTCACCCAATCAGCCAAGTGCAGAAAACATGAATATTTATATATCCAGTTCATTAGTGACGTAAGGGCTAAATGCTGGCCTACCGACTGAGGCCAGACTATATCAGCAAGTGACCGTTGGGAGCGACCAAAGATTGATATGGACGGATTCCAGGCTATAACATTTTCCCAGCTGGTAAAGTTGCATTCAAACAAATGCTTGAATCAAAGGCTTAAATTTTTTGCATTGCTTTTGATGATTATTGCACACATGACTAGTCCCATAAAGCAAGAGGGATGTCTATGTATAAATGCTTTTTTGGTTTTCATATACATATTTTAAAAATGGCAAAAACAGTACTGAACAAAGAACAATATGTAATAATTTCTGAGTTTGTGCTGTTTTTTTAAATATCACACCAAACTTTTACAAACAATCCGAATGTGGTCTTAGGGACTGGTTAATAGGGCACCATCACACCTTAATCTGGGCCTCTCCCAGACAAACTCTTCCATACAGGCCAACACAGATACGTGTAAAGGGAACTGAACAGAGACGTGGCTTTAAGTACAATTATATGTTTACTTAGCAACACACAGAAAAATGGAGTACAGATTTAGTTAGCAAGAACCGAAAATAAGCAGGGTTGCAATACACAGGTCTTCAGCGCTAAAATGCCAAACAATAAAAAGTAATGCTGGTTCTGAGCCTAGGAATCAATCACCGTCTCCGACGCCAGTCACTCAAATTACTGGAAATTACTGGAAATTACAATTACTGGCCAAATTCTTGACCTATTTTCAATTATTCACTTAAATCACCATTACTGAAACTCCGAAAACTCTGAACATTATCAGGTGTGGTCTGTTCAGGTTATTAATGAAAACTGGCCACACCTGATAATGTTAAGTTTTCGGAGTTTCTGTAATGGTAATTTAAATGAAGAATTAAGCTATTAGTGCTCATTTTAACTAAACAAGGAGAGGTGGCGACACCTGATGGTCCTTAGGATTTTTGGAGTTCAAGTCAATTTTATTAAACGATTGAAAATAGGTGGAATTCCAGCTGAAGTGTAACATGAGCACTGAAAATTCACACATGAAATAGCAATATGATTTATTTATGACCGTATTGTTGGTTTATCCAGGTGTACAACATAACAATAGCTGTGTGACAGACATCCTCTTGGTAAGTGAATTGATCTGCTCTCACACATTACAGCTGCAGATATTACCGATGACCTTTTACCCTCATTAACACGTGAAGAGCACTCGCAAAACTGGAGTTGATGGAATTTGCAGCAAAATTCTGATAGCTATTCCAAATACAATTGTAAAACCATTAGCACATTACATCAACCTATCATTACTTCATGGTGTTGTACCAAAAATGACCAAAATTGCCAAAGTTGTACCAATATTCAAATCTGGTGATAAAAATAATTTTAGCAATTATTGTCCTACATCCAAGGCCGCCGACAGGGAGGCCAAAGGGGACTGCTATCCCCGGGCATCAGACTAGGGGGGGCATGAAACTGACCCCCTGATTTTAAAATAGTCTGCAGGAAAATTCATCATAATAAATATCTGAAGATTTGACATAGTATTTCTCAGTTACATAAAAGCTCCATATATTCTATTTTGCTAATTTTCCTTGACAAATGACATAGTGGTAAAAATAGATTTACCCCCCCAAGTGGTTTGGTCCGTCTTTAGCGCCACAACACAAGACTGATGACGTGAGCTACCACACACGCTCGCTTGCCTGAGATCCCTTGTTGCGTATCTTTCTGACTTTGCCCATAACGGTGGCTGGAAGCGAGCTCACTTTCAGTAAACTTAAATTAATAAAAAATCACTTGCGCTCCACCATGTCACAAGAGAGACTAAATGGTTTGGCAATGATCTCGATAGAACATGAACTGGCCAAGAGAGTTGATTTCGATGATATTGTACATGACTGTACAACTAGAAAAGTGCGCCACCTTTCATTTGTCAAATGAATAGGCTATGTGTAGCCCACTTTGTTTTTTTTTGTTTTTGTTTTAATTGGCCTGTCAAAAAATTTACCTAAGTATGTAGGCTATGTAACAATATTCATGATTTTATCTGTTGTGATCCTTGAGAATACACATTTTCGAATAGGCTTCTGAGACCTTTATCCAGTGGTGGGCGGTGGACAGAGAACAAGGAGGGCGATAAACATGTCTTTAAACTGCTTATTAGTCTTGATCTGTTTTCAGTCAATTTCCCTGGTAAAAGACACTTGAACTCTCCCCTCTCAGGTATAGCTAATTGTCTTTGTTAAGACGAGAAATCAAACGCACCAGTTCAACGCAAAAAAGAGCGCATTTCAATCTTTTTCAATTAAACAATCATTACGCACAGGTTTGACGACTTGCTTAGGATGTGAAAAAAATTTCACGCGGAAAATCTACAGTGGTTTTTTCGTGAAGAGTTGCCTATTAAGGCATGTGAATTAAACATTTTATAGAATTATTTATTCACTCGCCTAAACATTTCATTATAACTAATGAAACTAACATGTTGACCAAGAACAATGATTGAAATCGGGTCACTAATCTCATCCGTTTCGAGGGATGTTTTCCGCCCCCTCGGTTTTCCGTCCACGGCCTGCCACTGCATTTATCTGTGAATTCAAGCATATGTTTGAGAAAAGTGGCTTACATTATTTATTTTACATGCGATCCTTGAAACATGATATGATTTATCTAAATAACACTAAACAAGTGTCGCATAAAGTGTCCTGTCAGCGTGTTTTTTCATCATTCTATTTTTCATTGTTATTGTAGCCTATTAATTAACTCTATAACCTACTGGGGGGGGGGGGCATTGCGAGACCATTTTATCCCCGGGCATTGGCTAGGCTGACGGCGGCGCTGCCTATATCTGTTCTACCTACTCTCTCAAAGGTATTTGAGAGAGTAGTGTACAACAAATTGAGTGACACAACAAATCTCCACAACAAATCTCCACAAGCTAAATATTCTCACTGTTTACCAGTATGGTTTCAGGAAAAAGAGTACAACATGCATGGCAATGTTGGATCTTCTAGAAAAAATTAACGATGCCATTGACCAAGGTGATTGTGGAATTGGCATTTTCCTGGTCCTTTCAAAGGCTTTTATCACAATCGACTTTGAAATTTTACTTCAAAAGTTGCACCATTATGGCATCAGATGATCTGTACTCAACTGGTTTAGGAGTTATCGATTTGAAAGGCAACAATATGTTCTTATCAATGATTATAAATCTTCATATAAGGACATCAAATATGGGGTCCCCCGGGGCTCAATTTTGGGGCCATTGCTTTTTATCCTGTACTTTAACGACTTTGTAAATTCATCTAAAATTCTACATAAGGTTATATTTGCTGATGATACTAATCTGTTTTTGTCACACAAGAACCCAATTGTATTACAAGATCTACTAAATGCAGAGTTACAGAAAGTTGATACCAGGTTCAAATGTAATAAATTATCTCTCAACATCAGTAAGACAAATTATATTGTGTTTCAAGCAAATATGAATATAATGTATACAAATAATCTCTCTCTCAAAATAAATGACAAGGAGTTAGAAAGGGTAAGTTCCTGGGGGTCTTCATAGATGAGTCACTACATTTCAGATGTCACATTACACACTTGATATCCAAATTATCCAAATACGTTGGATTATTCTTCAAAATAAGATACTTCCTCCCACTATCTGCTCTCCAAACCCTTTACAAAACCCTGTTTGAGCCACATATCAACTACTGTAATGTCATATGGTGCAACACCTTCCCCAGTCATCTTACAAAACTTGAAAGTTTACAAAAGAAGATGATACGAGCTATGTCATGGGCCAGGTACAATGCACCCTCATGCCCTCTGTTCCTTTGCTATGGTCTCTTTAGGCTTGCAGAGTTAAACAGCGGATTATCTGAGCTCGTTCAAGTCTATAGTCCTCTGCATGCTCATGATGCTAGAAAGGAACATCTTATCATTGGCAAAAAAAAAAAATTTAAATGTACCAGCTTGAGTATTACATGCAGGGGGCCGCGGATTTGGAACAAACTCGATGAGAACATGAAAGTGTTGAAGTCCATCTCCACCTTTAAGAAGATGCTAAAGGACAAATTGCTAAGATCATATATCTAACTATCACGTGGTACCTATTATCTATCTGCTCTGGGAAAGATGTGGTGTTAAGTGCTATATGTTGTGTTTGTGTTTGTATTTGTCCTGTTATTATTATTAATGTTTATATAAGTTCTCAGGCTCCCTCCTAAAAGCTTTTGATTGCTTCTCTGGGAGGCCTGATTCACGCATGATCCCATTGTGATGGCTGGTATTTCGAGACGCCAAATGCAGTGGCCAGAACGAAAGGAAGCACAGCAAAATGAGGAACACAGACAAAACAAGAGAGAGGGGCTCGCGCTTCCAAAGGACATAAATCTCGTCCGAGTAATAATAAGGAAGCAACGCGAGCTAGACAGAACGAAATAAAGGAAAAATCTCGGAAGCCGAGATCAAAAGATTAAGCACCCAGACAGTGCACAGACAGAGGAAGAGAGAGGGAAAAGAGAGAGATAAATTCCTTTACTAACACTTTCCTCTCTTGCAACTAAATCCTACCCAACTTTCTAGCTAGAGAACTTGCGGGCTATAGTGCAATTGTAACACTGACACTCTAGCAAAGGTGGTGAGGCGGAATTTGGGCTTAAATAGATTCCGGGCGCTACCCACAATTAATGCCAGCTGGCCAAAGAATCCGATGTGGGAAAAACGATATCGTCCAGGATGGGAGTATCAAAGAAAGCTCCCAAACAAACGCCAACCTCCAAAACCATGACAGGACCCCCCCTCTAAGGGACAGCTCCAGAAGTCCCTAGGGAACCCCGTGCATGGAACTTGGAAATGAGCATGGGATCCAGAATATCTCGGGAAGGGACCCAGCAGCGCTCCTCAGGGCCATATCCCTCCCAGTCCAGGAGAAACTGGGCCCCACGACCAACACGCTTCTCGACCAGAATGCGGCGCACGGTGTAAACCGCCCTCCACCATTCACGGTGGCGGCGGGGGTGTGTCTTCAGGTGCCAGGACGCTAGTGCTAACCGGCTTAATCCGAGAGACATGGAACGACGGATGGATGTGCAAAGATCTAGGGAGCTTTAACTGGACCGTGACCGGATTGATCTTCCGCACAATCTTGAATGGGCCAACATAGCGGGGAGCCAGTTTTCGTGATTCTACCTTCAAGGGGAGGTCCCGGGTAGACAGCCAAACTCTGACCCACCCAATAAGATGGGGCCAAACGACGCCTTCTATCGGCGGCGGATTTCTGTTTGAGCCCCGAGCGCAACAGAGATGAACGGACCCTGGTCCAAACCGAATGAAATGGTTGACCGAAGGAACCTCTGAGTCATTCTCAGTCTCAGGAAACAGTGGGCATTGGTAACCCACCTGAGCTTCAAACGGGGAAAACCATGTGAAAAGCACGACCAAGATGACCGTGTTGCCTTCAGAAACAGGCAGTCCCGTAATAAAATCCAATGCAATATGCATCCAAGGACGCCTGGGGACAGGCAATGGTCGCAACAGACCAGAGGGAGGGAGATGGGAAGTTTTATTTCTGGAGCAGATGCCACAGGCAGCAACAAATTCCCGAATGTCCCTCATCATATCGGGCCACCAAAAACGTCGGGCCAGGAACTGCTTGGTCCGATGGGCTCCTGGGTGCCCTGCCAAGCGGGAAGAGTGCCCCCACTGGAGGACCTGTGACCTAACCTTAGGTGGGACAAACAAACAGCCAGGAGGCTCCCCCCCAGGACCGGGATCGGTCTTCAAAGCCTCCTGAACCACCGCCTCAATCTCCCATTGAATGGGCACCACAATCTGAGCAGCCGGAATAACTGGCTCCGCGGTGGGATCGCGATCAGAGCGGTCGTAAATCCGCGACAAGGCGTCAGGCTTAATGTTTTTAGAGCCAGGGCGGTATTTTAGCGTAAAATTAAAGCGGTTAAAGAACAATGACCACCGCGTCTGCCGGGAATTATGTCGCTTGGTCTGCTGAATGTACTGGAGATTTTTATGGTCTGTCCACACCACAAAAGGGTGTTCAGCCCCCTCCAACCAGTGGCGCCACTCTTCAAGGGCCAACATGACTGCCAATAACTCCTGGTCACCAATGCTGTAATTCCGTTCCGCGGCGGACAAAGACCGGGAGAAGTATGCGCATGGGTGTAGCTTATTGTCCCAAAGAGGGCGCTGGGACAAAATATCACCCACCCAAACCTCCAAAGCATCCACCTCCACCACAAATGGGAGGGAGGGATCGGGCAAAACTAGAATGGGCTCTGAGCTAAAACATTTCTTTAATTCCTGAAAGGCAGCCTCAGCTGCTGGAGACCAAAAAACGCTGAGGAGGTATTCTTTCTGGTGAGCGCAATAATTGGGGCAGCAACTGTGCTAAAATTATGGATAAACCTCCTTAAAAGTTAGCAAAGTCCAAGAAGCGTTGGACCTCCTTAACACTTTGAGGGGCAGGCCAATTCCTGACCGCAGCCACCTTGTCCGGGTCCATACGGACCGACCCCTTAGAAACAATAATGCTAAGAAACGAGATGGTCTGGGCGTGAAAGGTGCATTTCTCCGCCTTGACAAATAGCTTGCCTTTATAGAGGGCCTTAAGCACTTGTCTGACATGTTGTTTATGCTCTGAGAGAGTTGAAGAAAAAATCAGAATATCGTCAAGGTAGACAAAGACGAATCTCTCCAACATCTCTCGGAGAACGTCATTGACAAGCGCCTAGAATACGGAGGGGGCATTAACCAATCCGAACGGCATGACTAAATATTCGTTGTGCCTGTCATGCTTATTAGATGCCGTTTTCCACTCATCCCCTTCCCGGATTTGGACCAGATTATAAGCATTGCAGAGGTCTAACTCAGTAAAAAACGACGCCTCCTCCAGTCGCTCAAAGGCAGAGGTCATTAACGGAAGGGGATATCGGTTCTTGATGGTGATATTATTGAGACCCCTGTAATCAACACAGGGTCTCAAACCACCATCTTTTTTGCCCACAAAAAAAAACCCCGCACCTGCAGGAGAATGGCTGAATGAATCCATTAGCTAGAGCCTCCTGGATATACTCTCACATAGCTTTACGCTCAGGCCCCGACAGTGAGTATAACGAACCCCTAGGGGGAGTGGTACCAGGGTGGAGATTAATCTCGCAATCATACGTGCGGTGAGGAGGTAAGGTCGAGGCCCTTTGCTTGGTAAAAACCTCAGCGAGGTCAGCATAATCATTAGGAACATTAGAAGGCAAATCAAAGTTCAGGGTGGCCCTCAAATTCTCACCCTGTTCAGAACCTGACATTTCGGGGACTGATTCAGAATCGAAAAAATCCTCTAAAAGGTAATCGTCCTCTGGCTGTTGCCAATCAGAGAATCCCATTCCAACCCCTCCTCTGTCCCTTTTTCCAGTTTAGGAGGGTAAGGTGATACAACCTCCTCACACTCGCTCCAGGCATCAGTCTGCCCCATAGCTTGATGTCTGGGAAAACAAGTCACATTCTCTCTACAATGGGACCTACAAGCGGTACCCCAGTGGACGATAGGATTATTCTGTTCTCCCCAAGTGATGCAAGTCCTATGCTCCCATAGCCAAGAATGCCCTAAAACAATGGGAAAAGCAGGGGGACTGATAAGAAAAAACCGAACCTCCTCAGAATGGCCACCAAAGGAAGTGAACATATTTAGCAGTTCAGAAACTTTGGTAATAAATCCCGTTCCCAGTGGGCGACCTTCCAAAGTTTTCACAGAGCGTGGCTATGAAAGAGGACAGGTAGGAACGGAGTGCCTCCTAGCCCACTCAACATCCATGAAACAATTCACGGTGCTCGAATCCACGAACACTTCAATAATAACCCTCTTGCTCCCCACAGTCAGTTCAACAGGGATTAGTGTTCGGAAGGGAAATCATCACAGATATCGCAAAACGATATCGTCCCGGACGAGAGTAACAAAGAAAGCTCCCAAACAAACGCCAACCTCCAAAACCATGACACCCATAACTTCAGTTATGCACTATAGATAATGTGTATGCCTGTGTGAATAAAAAAAAATAAATAAAAAAGACTTGAGGGACCTTCTACCAGGGCCAGAGAACTTCCTCAGACGGAAGTGCATTTGGGAAGCAGTGCATGCAGAGGTAAGGATTCATAGTGAATTGATGAATGAATTAAAGGCTAAATACACATTATTATGAAGTCAAAAATACATGACTTGACCGTGGATGCCAGAATTATACACAAATAGCATTTTTTTCTTAAATTCAAAATTTATAAAATGATGACATTGATACTATGGTGACATCTATCAGTCATCAATCATATGGAGGCATGTATGAGTGTTTCACCTGAACGTTTTTGTACAATTTCCTCAATAAATGACCCTTACAAAAAGATGATGGATTTACTTTTGGATGAGGGCAACACATTTAATTATATCCATTACTTCCAATTTAACTGCATTCATTTCTACAGAACTGTTTTTCCCCTTAATTTTCGGGCAATGCAACCTGTAGTAAGCCAGCAAAATCACTGCCTTGCCCGAGTGATGTTCTGTTACGTTGAAGAAATAAATATTGAGCTATTGTGCATTTTTATTCTTTTTCAAATGTGTTTCAGCTGTGCCAAAACAAATTCTTAAGTAGCCAGAAGTAGTAATCAAAGAGCAAAGACGTGTGAAACGGACTCATGGTGCGTGCAGCGCGTGCATCCTTCTAAACATCCCTTGAAAATCCCACTAAGCGTCCCATTAAATTATCCTTGTTAGGTGTCTGTGAGTGACTGAGTGACCGCAATATTCCACACATAGCCCACAGCAGCAGTACTGCGTGCACCATGGGCAAAAAAAATCACAAACAGGCAGTTTAAACTAATACTGTCACAACCCCTGCCTCCATAATCACAACTTCCTTGTTTCATTGACGGTTGAGACCAAACAATGTTCTGTACCTAATTTTAATGCCATTAACGACGACAACAACAACAACAATAATAATAATTCAGACTGTCTAGACCTGGGGGGTATTACACAAAGCTGGCTAAGTGAGTAAGCCTGGGTTTTGCACAAAGTAAAACCCGGAAAGCTGTATTTATTTCAGTCCATGTTCCAGATTTGAATAGTTTCCAGGTTTTACTTTGTGAAAAAGCCAGGCTTACTCAGTTAGCCAGCTTTGTGGAATACCCCCCTGATCTGTTTATTTTGTTTTGATCAGTTGCAGTCACCATGAAGAACTGTCTAAATTATGGAAGTATTGATATTTTTGTGCAGGAGATTTTATCTTCTCAAGTGGCCGTAAAACCTGCAGCAGACCAGACGAGCCTACCCCAGACGTGAACAACGAGGCATGAAACTCCCAAAAAGATCATGAAGATAAACAGCCCAGACTATGTTATGTTGGAGCAAGTCCGCAAGTATTATTTTGAGATGCAGCGCTGTGGCCGAGCACGAGTGTACCATGTCCAAAGAGCTCAGGTGCCGCTTGGTCAGAAACACCATGACAAGCATGATTTCGATCCTGAGGGCTCATGACATGCTGGACAGGGGTGATGCAGAGTATCCCACTCGTGAAGAGGTGTCTGCCGTGGCCAGTGCTGCAAGTTATGCCCCCATCACACTTGTCCCAAAATTGAGCTATGCATTTGTTCATTAAAGTAATTGCCTTACATTTTAGTACAGTCTTAACTTGTAAGATGCAGTTCTGGGAACATGAGATCAGATTCATTAAACTTTTATTTTAAAAGTCAATTTTAACAATCAAAACTACATAAAATGACAGAAATGGCGCACACTCAGACACAAGCACACATATGCTGCCTTTGCCTTTTTCACGGCACACACGCCACGTCTCAATGAATCGCCCGAAGGCCTCTTTTACTTTATTGTTTTTTCCTCACCTATGTTTTGGCTTTGATCACATTACTGATGAATCCTGGTAAATTGTGTTAAAAAACATCAAGTGACAGACCTTTTCATCGGTAGGCTACCTATATTGATAGATTTGTTCCCTATGTACGCTAACCCTATGATTAGTTCATATCATCACATCAAGATTTTCATAGTGAGATTAACGGTTACAAAGTCTCAGCCAGTCAGTATCAATAATTACACATGGCTTTTCATTGTAATTTGAAAATGAGCTCACTGTACTGTTGTCATTCCAAAGCTTTTTTTTTCTCTCTTAATGGGTTCATGATGGGTTTTTTCTTCTGCCAACACTGTATCTACTTCAAAGCTTTAGTGGTGCATCATAATCTCTCATATCGTTCCATGAATAACAAAAGGTCGCAAGTGACATTCCTGATGAAACCTGTTTTTCTGCACCACGAAGTATTACAGCGCTGTAGTACTTCGTGGTGCAGAAAAACAGGTTTCATCAGGAATGTCACTTGTGACCTTTTGTTACTCATGGGACGATATCTCATAAATTGCTTTGTCTACTTGATGCTACAGGAGGCAATTTTCCGTCAACTGGACAAAAGGCTGCAAAATGTCAAGTCAACCCAGACTGTGATGAGCCCATCAACTCCCCATCCCAGCCCAGCTCCTCATCCAAAGAAACGTAAACTAGCATTCAAAACAGATGACCAGGACACTGATGCTGATTCAATCGCATCAACTGTGATCCTTGAATCCCTTGAGGACACGCCCACAGACCAGGACAGCGATGACAGCGCAGGTAAATTAGGAAGTTGTCTGGTAATGCGTTATGTACTAATGCTTATTGCACTCAACTAATTGTGTGCTCGCTTTAGAAGCGCACTTCCCCCTCTAACTACTTTATTATTCAACAAGTTTTACCTGAATGTTGCCCTCTAAGTCCTTCCATACTGGTGTCGACGCATAATCTCTGCTCTCAAGGAATCACTCTCCCTTTAAAGCTGCAGTTGGTAACTTTGAGGAGAGAGAGGACTTTGCATAAAAATTTGAAAAAATGCAACTTTCAGATCCCTCCCCCTCCCTCTCCACTGCACTCCTAAGACCCTCCCCCGGAAGGCTGCCGTGCATGCGAAGGCACGCGAGCTGTTATGCATGCAACTGCGGAGAGATTTTGCACGTTTACATTATGAAAGCGGCCAAGTTTGTTTGAAAGAATTCCTTGATATCAGTATTGTGACAGTGTTGTATGGATAACTATTGAAGCTTTCATGAGATTTACACACAAGATTTTTGATGGATAGTTCTCTTCAAATCACACCTTTTTACACCTTTTATTTGATACAAATAATTGTAATTGTGGTCTTTATGCACGGTGTAGCTTCTGCTTTGATGTGAATGATCTCAGAGGGAAGATGACAGTAAAAATTTAAATGCTTTTGTTGATGAGTCAGTGCCAGGCAATGACCCCAGGAACCTTCAAGCCCGACACGACAAAACGCTTCAGGACTTGTGGAAAAAACCTAGACCAAACCAGGATGATGTGGCTCATCTCTGTTTGAGTCAAGAAGAGCCTTTATAGACTCATGTTCACTCAAGGAGGAGCATTGGACTGAGAAGATCATAGCAGCGTATCCCTGCTTTGGAGACCACAAGCATGTGAGTTACTTAATTCTTACAATCCTTTGATAATTCGTCATTCACTGAGATGCCACCAATGGCGATAAAACAATTTTTAAGGCCGCATTTTCTGGAGGAATCCGGTTCAGAAGGGCAGAGTGGGCATTCCTCTAGAGCAGGGGGTTTTTAAAGTGGGAAGCGGACCTCCACTGGGGACCAGCAAGCAGTTCAGAAGAGCTCAGATACTCAAGTTGAAAACAATGCTCATGACGGCTTTTGAACAGATTTTATCACTGCACATCGAAAACAAAACCATGCACAAGGATTGTCTAAGTCAGTGTTTCCCAAACCTCTCCTGGCGTACTCCTTGTCCTGCATGCTTTAGATCTCTCCCTGCTCCAGCCCAGGTGATTCAAATGATTTGCTTATTATAAAGCAGCTTCTGGGGCTTATTATGACCTGATCATTTGAATCACCTGTGCTGGAGCAGGAGGAGGCTACATGATCCCATGCATATACAGGAACTGAATTAAGCTAAAAAGGGGTGCCTTTTTATAATGTTCGTCCAATGGGAGGCCCACAGTCTGACGCTTTGAAACGTTATAGAGTAATGTTATTGTTGCGATAGAAATTAAAAAGTTACTATCAGACTTCTGTGGTGGGAAATATCTGTACTACCACTACTACAACACTACTGAAACTGTAAGGGTTTGGCCTTACAGCCCCTCCCCTGTCACATTCTTTCACCTCCACCTTGACGGGCAACAGGTGCTGCCCGTTAAGGTGGAGGTGATAGCAGAGTATATAGGGCTGGCAGCTGCCAGCCCCAAGTGCCTCTGCATTTTTCTTTGTCTTGTGCAAACCTGTGCTACTCCCTGAGTTTTTTGCTCTGTTTTGTTTTATTAAACCTCCAGTTTTTACCAGCCTTGGCATTTGGGTCTCACTTTCTCTAGGCCCATGGTCCTAGTGCCCTCCGGATTGTTTTAGGCATCCGGCGGGACTCAAACCATGACAGAATCAGCTGATTTTTTTCATGCAAAATCTTTTGCATATTTAATGAAGCCATGAAAAATTTTACATTCATACTATGAATACTTTCTGAATTAGAGGTCCTCAATGTGCATATGGGTCGGTCCAAATTTTGCTTTTTTTTTTTTTTTTTTTTCAGGTCATTTATACGCACATACACAGATACACTGTTCTCTGACTGCACAGTTTTTCCATGATTACACTACTTTGGGCTCTGCGCAAAAGCAATATTCCCACAATATGGGCAGTACTGCCATTATGGGCTATGTGTGGCAAACTGTGGCCACTCACTCACTAATGGATGACTTGTGAGGGAGGTTTAGTGGGATACATGGGTAGTACACTGGGGGCCTGATTTACTAAGACCTTTAGCACATGCAAAATCTTTTCACCCGTGCAAAACCAATAACATTGCCCATGATTGGCCAGGGTACTTGCCTTGCATCAATCAGTGGCAAGGTTTCTGGTTTCGCGCTGGCAAAAAGTTTTGCATGTGCTAAAGGTCTTAGTAAATCAGGCCCTTGGTCTTCACGGTTTCATGCTTGTTAGCTTTTGTGCTTACTTTTCAATTAAGCAACACTTAATGCCACATCAAATTGTCTAACAAAAACAAGGAAAATACATTTGATGTATCCATGTTTTCCAGCTGGACACTTCCTTGCTCTGATGAAGGCACTTCCTTCAATGTTTCCCTCCCCAACTGCTCCACCCAAAAAGCTTGGATCAGCAAGTGAGGCGCTGTTTCATATTCTTGAGGTGAGTTTGACTTGGTATCAGTTAAACGGAAACTAAACTTGATATGCCTGAGGTTTAATTTTTGTCTGCTCTTTGTATCATCTTTGTTGCTCTCAGCCATTTGAGAACCCCAACGTGTTTCCCCAGAGACGGCCCATCACCAGTCCGATCCTCCTGGTAGAATCTACTAACCTGCTCCTGGCTGTTGGCACAGTGCCGCTGACCACCTTGTCTAAAGAAATGATCCACGAGGCTCCTCTCATCCTGATGGGGTGTTATTACACCTTCCACCTTACCTACCCCAAATGTGTTGCTACTTTGTTATCCATCATCCAGACAGAGGTGCTGAAGGATCGTATTCATGAGTGTGACCTTACTCAGTCCTAAAAGAAGGCAATAGCTGAATGGGAAGAATTCAACAAGAAGTAGAGCCTGAAATGTACAGGTTTGTCCACTGATAATTTTCAGTCATCAAATATAATTGCTGCTCAGCCTCTGAAAAATATGTTAATAACTTAGTCAAGTCTGTTTTTTTTTTTTTTTTTTGTTAACTAGTTATTGAATGTGTCATGGCATGATGCAAGAGTGTAAATTCTGAAAAGCTGCATGTAATCATATCTTTTTTTGAATCAATGTGACAATGATTGCTGCTTTTTAATTATCTTAAATCCTCATTTCCAACACTTGCATCCTATCCTTGCTACGGAACGCCATTTGGTCCAAAATGCCTATTTTAGCGTCAGACTTAAGTTGCTGTATTTCTGTGTCTTAAGACGTCATGAAATGCCCTGTTAACACACTAATTGTGCACAAAAATGGTGTTAACAGGACATTTTATGATGTCTGAAGTCACAGAAATTTGACATCTTAACACAGATGCGAAAATAGAAGTTTTGGACCGAATGGTGTTCCATAGCAGGATAGGATGCAAGTGTAGGAAATGAGGATTTCATTGAAGGAGAATTGAGATGCAGCCAATGTTTGATTGTTTGCTTTTCCAAAAAGTCACAGTACACTTTCAAACATGTAATCACAGCTTTTTTTGAGTCAGTGTGACGACAATGTTTGGTTGATGTTTACTTTTCCAAAAAGTCACAGACTTTCTTCATTTTGGTTGAAAGTCGTTTATAAATTTGTAGTGATCTGCTCACAAAGGATTTGTTCAAATTAAAAAGCTGGTCAATATTTGTAGCAGTGACGGATTCAGAGTTTCCTGGCCGGTAAACCATTCTGACTATATCTTTCCCTGGTTTCATATAAATAAAACTGTTCTTTAAAGCTTTTTCGTGTTTACTTATTTTAAGAGCAGGTGATCTAATTTAGCTCCCTAAAACAAAAATTTCCTACTTCTAATTTCTAGTAATTTGATAGTAAAAAAGTACTAATTTTGAGTGATAATAGGTTTATTTTGCATTAACAAGGCTTAAATGGATTGCTGGAAATGAGTGTTTTTGATCTTATTTCAAGTTGTTACGGGCTATGATGACAGTCACACAGCTGTACTGGTTTTAAGATGTCTTAACAAGCAAAATTTACATACTGCACTGGCAGCCAAATTTGCTTCTTTTAAGTGCAAGTATGCTTAAATCTTGGATATTTGGCCTTAAATTTGGCAGGCCATTTTTGCAGTGTTTGCAAACTATGCAAGTTCGAGTTAGCCCACCATTCCTGCCGCGGGTGCTGCTTTTTATTGTGTAATGTTAAAAACCGTGGAGAAAATGTGCTTTCTGAAATGCAGTTTCATTTCCGGACAACAGTTTTGGATTTTAATGTGGTGAGAGAGAGCTAATGATGTTGTGGAATTAACATTATTGTCTCACGGAATAAAACTGAATGGTTGGCATCTCATTCGAACTTGGATGAGCCTGATGCGTTATTTCATAAGCTCTGCGATGCATCAGGGTCCTGATTTCAGACTCACTGTGTCGGGGCTTATTACAGAGACATAGGAAACTCGAGGGGCTCTAAATTCGTAGACCAGGCGCAGGCGCGGCGAATGGGGGGTGCGCCGCGCCAACGGGGTGTGTCCAGGCGTATGTTGCAATTTCATGCCCGGTGCAGCCTGGCGCAAGTACTCCTCTGTCCCGCCTCGGTCCCCTCCTGCGGCGCAAGTGGCAAAAGAGGAGGAGAGAAAGCGTGTTGGGTATAACACAGCCGAGTCAAATCTTCACCAATCAAATGAGCTCCTCTCCTCACCTTTAATGTGTTGGAATATAGAAGCCTCTGTCCTATATCTGCATGATGCGTTAATGTTGCATTTTACTTTGCTGCTTCAGGCATGTTTTCTGCACCGCTTACGTCTATATTAAGCATTACTTAATATGAGTTAGCTGGCTAGCTAGGGCATTCTCGAATTATTACCATTAGCGAACTTGAATGGAATTTCAAAACGAAACTACGTCAGATCATTCAAACTTATGAAGTTGGAATGAAATATTACGGTTGCTTCATTTTGAAATTCGTTTTGGCACTGGTCTCCTATCTCCATCATTAGGCTTATACAGTATTGTCATAGTCTTGTTGAATAAATTTTAAGTTGATACCTCTAGAATTGTGGACTCTGGAGTGAGCACAAACTCTGACAAACATAATGATCAACATATTTGAAAAAAATGAGTTTTTTCAAATAACAAACATAGGCAAAACATAACATCCTTGGTGGAGGTAATGAACCACTGACCAGAAGTGCTAAATGAGTGAGTGAGAACCAGAGGTTACTATCTAACCTTGAGTGAAAAATTAGTTAAATGTGTTTAGTGACCTCTGACTAAGGTAAAATCGTAAAAATTTAACATCAATCACTAGATCTTTTAACCAGCAATATCAAAAACCTGGCAAACACCTGAATTTATGTCAGAAGCACCTCCCTCCATGTCTTTTATCCCAGGGCACACGAACCAACCGAAAGTTGAGTTTAAAAAGAACAATTTTTATTATGCTTCAGCTTAATAAAGGCTATTGGGCATTTTATTATGCTTCAGCTTAAAAACAAAGGCAATTGGACACCTTGACAAAATGTTAAAAAGTAGTAAATATAAATAGCGCAAATATACTCCGTCAAATAACTGTATAAATATCAAATACAAAAGCGGCCACGTCTCAGTGCTCAGGCCTAAATCAGTATCAAACACAATGCATCAAAAATAGTCCACTCTGCTCAGTTCTGTCTCCCAAAAACAAAGGCGTGGTTTCCTCAGAGGGGTTCCCCGCCAGGGAGGGGCGTGCCGAATCGAGTGGCTGGGCAGCAGTGACGCGGAGGGAAATTCAAACTGGGAAGGGGAAAACCCGGAAGTCGGTGGCAGCCCAGCAAAACAGCGGCTAACGCTTGGATGACAGGACTATGCAGAATAACTACTTTCCTGCTCAAAGCAGCCGAATGCCTGTCAATCACTCCGACCTCACATGCAGGTGGTGGCTGGAAATCCCTCGGCTCAGGTGGCGGCGGCGTCTTCATTTCAGCTAAAGCAGGGGTGTCCAATCTAATCCACAAAGGGCCGGCGTGGGTGCTGGTTTTTGTTACACCTGATTCTACTCATCGAGGTCTTGATTGACTCCCCGATCAGTTAATTAGTGGTATCAGGTGTTGGGACCCTGTGATAAAGCAAAAGCCTGCGCCCACACGGCCCTTTATGGATAAGATTGAACACCCCTGAGCTAAAGGAAAGGGTTAAATCCTCAACAGCGCGGCCTAACAACGACCAGCAGAACAGAACCATCAATGGACAAGAACTCGAGAGGAATAACGTCCCTTTACAAAATACTTGCGTGCGTTGTATCGATAGTAGTTGTGGAAGAGGGACGCCAACGAAGGACCGCAGCCCAGCGAGGAGATTCGGGGACTTTGGCAGCTTGAGATAGTAGGGCCAGCAGGAAGACGGGTTGTCAGCGCCCGGAGCACGGGTCCCAAGGTAAGTCTTAGTGTCTTTTTATTGGGCGGCGGTCCCGTGATTTGCGTAATTGGGGGGTGTGGTAACTGTTCAGTTGATAGGAGAAACCTGTAGCAGCCAATTGTCACCGCCCTCCACAGCGAGTCGTCAAAACCCCTTGTGAATATCAGTTGTGCTTCAGGAAACACATTTGTTTGTGTGCAAAAAATCAGCGCTATGCCACAACATCATGTCAAGGTGCCCAAATACCATGAATTTCACACAAGGCGCCCAATTAACTGGTACCGCATCTACCCATCTGACATTGACAGTAAGCAGAAACATTGAATTTGTTTTTCTCAGAACTTTCAATTTGTGGGTTAGTGGACTCTGGTTATCACCCACTCAAATGACTGTGGAATCAGAGACAAGCAGGGAATATGTTTTATTATCACTGCTACATCGCTGAGAATGTTTTATTTTATTTACAGTGACCCAGCTGCCTCTGAGAATGGGGTGCACTCATGCTGTCACTTCAAACGGAGATTGAGAAAGAGCTGCATAAAAAATACAGCAGAACATTACCATCTTCCTTCCAGCACTGTCTTTTTAGCCTCTAAATCCAGCTCAAGAGTATCTGTAAAGCTCGCTGTTAAGTGTCGTCACCACAGTCAATTCCATCAGTCAGTCATCTGCCCTGAGTACACGGCTGTCACCAGATGACAGCATAAATTGAAGCAAGTGCGGTGTGGTGGCTCGGTAATAGACTGTAACGGAGAGAAAGCAAAACAGGTTCTTATGCTTACTCCTCTTCAGAACAGAAACCTCTTCCACCACCAACCAGTACACTGCCTGAACTGCTATTCTGGCGACTTCTTTGTACTGCTACGCGTAAAAGTAGTCACTCCTGCTGTTATCTACGCTAAGCCCTGAAGACAGGTTAAAGTTTTGATTGATGGGTGACTACCTCGCCATAAATGACAATGAGACAATGGCACAATAAATTATCTAAACATCTAGCAACCAAAATTTGATAACACTAGCTATGAACCTGGCTAAATTTCAGGGGAGAATGAGATCAGCAGGGCAAAGTAATAAGCAGGTAGGGCAGTTAGGGGTAGGACAGGAGTGATACCATTTTGATTCAGTAATACAAGCTTCCAGCATGTTTAAAAGTGGCGCTCACAAATTATTCATCTAAACCAGTAGCTCATTTTACGTCACTGCCTCTGAAAGGTCTCCCAGGTAGGAACCACCACATTCCAGATTTAAATATCCTGAAAATACATTAATCTCTCTGTTCAATTAATCGCACATTTATCCATAAAAAACATTAGAAAGCACGACTGACAACAGATAGAACAAGTACTCAAACTTTTCCTGTTCAACCCTGCTGATCTCATATGTGGGTTTGTCAAATGCAGCTGTGTTGCTCAAACCCGTGGACCTTTAGGACGATTTTGAATTCTCATGGAGATTGCTTGGTTTTCAAAGTGTGTTCAGCTGAATTACAGGGAAATGTGTATAAAATGATGCGCAACATCTAGATATTTCCCATTTGATGTGTTGGGGTTTGGGCCTGACAGCCCCTCCCCTTTCACGTTCTTCCACCTCCACCTTGATTGGCCACACCTGGAGCCAATTAAGGAGGAGGTAGTTGCAGAGTATTTAGGGCTGGCACCTGCCATTAGGGTGCTCTGCATTTCCTTGGCCACAGCAGGCTTGTGTGTTTGTTTTAGCAGTCACCTTGTCCTGTTTCTGTCTTTTATCTAGAACATCAGCTCTTGTTTGTTTAGTTTTTTTTTTTTTTTTTTCATTAAATCAGTTCTTCACCCCCAGCCCTGGCACCTTTGAGTCTCCTTTCCCCTAGGCCCATGGTCCAAAGGCTATCCGGCGGGGCGACAACCATGACATGCTGTAATGCTGTGGCCGTATAAACATGCGGTCCTGAGTTTGAATGTTTCACTCAATATAAATGTGATGCAGCTTCAGTGAAGTCCTGTAACAAGCAGATATGGAAAATGTATGTATACATTATGGGAAATCCAAGCGAAAAACTGAGTTTGGGGGTTAATGTAAACATTTTATACTATCTAATATGTCCACACAAGAGGTTGTCATCTCAAAAGTGTGTATTCACACAAAGTTCCTCCCTATCTAGTCTTTAATGCTGACCGGCTGCTTGAACACTGGGAAACTGCAAACAAGAACAAACTGAGTCGCATCTGCTGGTTACATAATAATTTGCTGTGGCTTATTATACTCCAAGTCACAGCTCCTTGCTGTTTGGAAAGCTTTAATAAATAGACACCGGCCATCTGCCGAGCATTGCTGGTAATGACAGCAGCAGAGGTTCAGTATCAATGGAGGCCTTTTCAGGAGAGTGAAGAACGTTGTCACGTCCTATTTGTTAGCCTAAATGTTTTCCCCTTCTCAGCAGTCCTTTCATTGCTTTGTTGTCTCATCTCCCTTAACTCTTTCCCGACTCCCCAACAAAAAAAAAGGACAAAATGGCCAAGGAAATACACTGCCACAAAAAATTCATTAAAATACTTTGTGGGTGAGCAGTCCATGTCATAGGCATTTGACAAAATTTCACTTCATCCAGGAAAATTTCCACAACAAAACTCTTCTGGACTACTACGTAGGTCCAACTCAACTCCTCCTCAGAGTGCATTACAGATACCAGTTCGGTGCCACTTTCCATCATTTGATCGATGGTTTTTGAGTTTTTATGTTTAGGCTATAGACGCTGTTTTGACACCTGACTTAGCTTCAATCAGGTGATCAACTGGCTTGCTACTATTGTTTCAGTGCATAACATTAACTTCTTCAACTCAGGGCAAGGTATGTGCCAGTATGTATCAGGTTACTGGAGAGTTAATGAATTCCAGGCCACACCTAAAATAGTAGTTAACAATATTTATTGAATTGAATAAGCATCGGAATTTGTACTGATGAAGGACGGAATATAGTTGAGTAGGTGGAGACCAGTTCTGGAAGACAGGAAGCCCCAGGCGACGAGACTCAGGATGGGGTTCTTTCTGGAGTTATAAAGGTCCTTCAAGTCCCCTGGGGTCACTATAGAACAGTGTCTCCCATATCTCTCCCGGAGTACCCCTTGTTCTGCATGCTTTAGATCTCTCCCTGTTCCAGCTCAGGAGTTCAAATGATCAGGTTGTTATTAACCCCTGAAGCTTATTCGCTTATTATGAAACAGCTTCTGGGGTTAATAACGACCTGATCATTTGAATCACCTGAACCGGAGCAGGGAGAGATCTAAAGCGTGCACGACAAGGGGTACGTCAGGAGAGGTTTGGGAAACACTGCTATAGAGTGAAAGGGTGAGAGATGAATAGAAGCGAGCGGGAGGGAGGGATGTTGAACGAGACCGACATGGGTTATGGAATGAAAGCAGTATAAAAAGTCTGATTGGTTAGGACGTGGATTAATGGAGCGATGTTTTTAGGTGTGGTCTGGTTTACTAACCTACCTTTAGAACTCCATTTTGAGATCATACCAGTTTCCAGAAAATTTCTTCTTTTTACCATTGAATACAGCAAACCACAATATCCTTTGTAAAGCAACAGATGCGGCCATGGGCATGTGTGAGTGCATGTGCTCTAGTGTATGAGAGTGTGTGACCACAGGCCTGTGTGCGCGTTTTGCGTATATGTACAGTTGCAATCAAAATTATTCAACCCCCATTGTAAATTAGGTTTACTGGCAAAATTTACAAACTTTCAGCTGTTTGCAATGAACAAATCAAACAAGAACAATTTAAATGGCTCAACACAACAAATATTACAAGTGGCTTCTCGAAATTCAACACAAAATGCCACTTTTAATGACTACTGCAGGCTCAAAATTATTCAACCCCTCCATGACAAGCATCTTTAATACTTAGTAGAAAACCATTTTGCCGCTATGACCTGCTGGAAATGAGATGCATAGGCAGATGGCAGCTTTTGGCAGCATTCCCAAGGAATCTTAGTCCAGTCCTCATGGACAATGGCCTCCACTTCACTAATATTCTCGGGTTTGCATGCTGCAGCTGTCTTCTTCAAATCCTACCACAGATTTTTTATGTGGTTCAAGTGAAGCGACTGTGATGGGCACTCTAGAATCTTCCCAGACTTCTTCTGAAACCAAGCCTCGGTGGATGTTGAGGTACGCTTAGGATCATTGTCCTTTTGGAAGGTCCAATGATGCCCAAGCGTCAGCTTCCCTACAGACGGCATGACATTTTCTCCTTGGATATCCTGGTACTTGACTGAATCCATCTTGCCCTCCACACTTTGCAGATTTCCAGTGCCAGAGGAAGCAAGGCAGCCGCAGAGCATCAAAAAGCCCCCACAATTCTTCATTGTAGGCAGGGTGTACTTTTCAGCATATGCTTCTTTTATTCCTCCTACAGGCATACCACTGATTCATAAGCCCAAAATATTCCAGTTTCATTTCATCACTCCACAGAACAATATCCCCAAACTTCTGTGGCTTATTTATATGGTTTTGTGCATATTGGAGCTTGTGCTTTTGGATCAGTCGTGGTGTATGTCTTGGAGACCTTCAACGTTGAGTATGCGCCCTACTGTGCAAACTGAAACCTCAGTGCCTCCTGCCTCCAAGTCTTGCTGCGGGTCTCCTGCAGTCACTCAAAGGTTTTTGACCACCCGTCTCCTCAGGAATCTGGTGACAGCCATTGATAGCTTCCTCTTTCTGCCACATCCTGGTACTGTAGCTACTCTTCCTTTAATTCTGAACTTGCGAACTACGCTTTCAACTGTATCTCTGCAAAAATTCAGTGCCTGTGCTACCTTTTTGTATCCTTTTCCGTGTTTGTGCCAGGCAATGATCGCCTGTATTAGCTTTTTGGACAATTCTCTTGACAGCCATATTTCTAATATGCAATCAAATGTCACTGTCAACAAACCCCTAGCGAGTGCAAGTATTTGATGTGTTCTATCTCAAGCAAACCTGATGCAACTAATTAAGCTCTTGATTAGCTGCATTAGGTGTGCTTGAGACAACACCTGATTTGCAAATATGCTCTTATGAGGGATTCTATTTGGGGGGTTGAATAATTTTGAGACTACAGCAGTCATTAAAATGGCATTTTGTGTTAAATTTGGAGAAACCACTTGTAATATTAGTTCTGTCGAGCTATTTAAAATGTTCTTGTTTAATCTGTTTATCACAAACAGCTGAAAGTTTGTAATTTTTGATATTAAACCCAATTTGCAATGGGGGTTGAATAATTTTGATTGCAACTGTATATACATATATTTGTGACTCAAGGTCACTGAATGTAGTGAAAATGCTAAAATCAATATTCTTGACTTGGCTCACAAGTGACAATTTACTTGTAGAGTAATTGAAGACCTGGGTGTAAGAAGTACTTTAGTCACAAAATAACACTTTTGAGTTATTAAGGGTCAAAGTTTTGAAAACATGCTGCAGATACTTTTTTTAAAAGATAACATTCAGTGGCGCCTGCTGCTAGTCCCAGGGGTTATACAAAGTTAGACAGACACGTTTTTTTGTGGAAAAATAATGCTTTATTACAAAAAAAAACAAGAAAATCAGTTTCGGACTTTGGTACTTCTTACCATAAAATGCCTGGACTTCGGTACTTATTGCCATAGAATGCATGGACTTGGTATTTTTACCACACAAATGCCGTTTCAATCATTTTCTGATTGCCAAACAGTCATTTTTGCTACGCTTGTCACATGACACATACTAGCAGCTGATTGGACAGTCATGGACTTAGGCACTTGTTCCTGATGACATCAAGGACTTGAGTACTTCTGCAAAGACTTAAGTATTTCTTGCACAAAAATTCAGTAGATTCAGGGAAGGCCATATATCAGTATTGAGGACTTGAGTACTTATATTTGGAATTTTTTGGCTTTAAATGATGCACATGACACTCTACTCTATGGTAGTAGTGTCAGCTCATTTTTGGAAAATGTGACTTAAGTACTTCTTGCACCAAGGTCTTCAATTCCAATATCATCAGAGATCTACTGGTTTTCCACATTATGAAACGTAAACGTGTTTTTTTTTTTTTTTTTTAATTCTCGAGTCAAGAGTGACTGATATAGGCAAAAAAGACTTGAAAGACCTGCATTGAAACTAGTTATTTTTTTAGCTTGAATTATAAATGTAATAAAACTGAAAAAAGGTAAACGTGGAATTACACGGTTCTTTGGCAGTTAGGCTCACCTGTGTCAGAGAGGCATTTGCTGTAGAGCATGATGCCCTTCATGAGTGACTTCCATGACTTATGAGTTCAAACAATGCTTAGTTACCAAGTCAGCTCTGAGGTTTCAATGTGAGTGTATTTACATACATACAGTACATGTTTGCGTAGAAGTTGCCGTGCCGCCATTATAAGGTGAGGACAGATACCTGGGTATGATAGCATAGAGTCTGTTTTGGGGAGAAACTGGTCACAGCGAATGCCTTGAAATCCCTCTTTACACCTGGGGAAGGGAGAAAGACAAAGACAGACTGAGAGACATTCGTCTAATCCAACATCTAGAATTCCTCAACTCCAAAAAATTGGACCCCTCTTCAAATGACCCTCGGCTCTCTACCCCATGAGCTAACTCTCACTATGTATCATTCAATATGGACTCTTCTTGTTAAATAACACGTCTCAGACTATCATCTTCAGGAATCCATCACAGATACAGGTTCAGTGTGTGTCTGTGTGTGCGTGTGCTTTTCAGTAATGATACTGTGAATCTGATTTACACATTTACAAAGCAGGAAGATTGAGACATGAGAGAGACTGAACCCAGTTTCCCGAGATAAACTGAAATAGATATACTGCCCATTACCAATGTGTCTCACTTCAGTGGGTTTACAGACTCAGCTGACATGTGGGTCTTCATGATTTAATGCATATGAAATGCAGTGCGTGCTGGTGCATCTCACAGTTCATTACAGTGTCATAAGCACGCTGTATTTCACACAGTTTAACATGCAGACGTTTCTACTTCTGATATTTTGTTCTACTCTTGTTTTTGTTTTTTTTGGGGGGTTTTTTTTTGGTAAATGATGATTAAAGCCCCAGTTCAGGAAAATGTAGCACAGTTTCAGGAGAGAGGACACATGAGCAATAAGGCATATATAGAATGTGCTACATAGCTGTGAAAAAAAGTATTTGCCCCATGATGATTTCTCATATTTTTGCCTATTTGTCTTATTTAAATATTTCTGATCATCTGGCTAATTTCAATACAAGACAGACAATAAGAGTAAACACAAAATTCAGCTTTTAAATGTTCATTTCATTTGTTAAAGGTAAAAAGTTATGCAAAACCTATATCACGTATGACAAAATATCTCACCCCCCCAAAACCAAATCACTGGTTGTGCTACCATTGGCGGCAAAAACTGCTATCAAACCTTTGCAATAACTGGGAATGAGTATTTCCTGTGGCTCTGCAGCCTCTTGGTTCCTGTTTACCAGTGGCGGCTGGTGAACTGGCGATAGGGGAGGCTCAAAACAATCCCTTAAAATTAATGATTGGTCACGACCTGTTTTCAATCATTCATTTAAATTGCCATTACAGAAACTCCGAAAACTCTCACCATTATCAGGTGTGGCCAGTTTTCATTTATAACGCATACCTGTCAACTCTCACGCTTTCGGTGTGAGTTTAAGTGGCATATTTACGTTCCTCTGCTGTAGTCAGCAATTATTCAATCAACGCGTATGTAGGAGATTCTCGCGCGAAATTGAATTCCTTGTGCATGGAGGGGTTGAAAGCAATGGAATTGCATAAAGGCGTTTCAAATGACCTTATTTCATTTAAACGATCATGAAACACATGCATTGCTTCCAATCCCTGAATAAAGAAAAGCGTGAGAAGTCCGGAGTAGTAATCAATATGCGTTATAAATGAAAACTGGCCACACCTGATAATGTTGAGAGTTTTTGGAGTTTCTGTATTGGTAATTTAAATGAATGATTGAAAACAGGTCGTGACCAATCATTAATTTTAAGGGATTGTTTTGAGCCTCCCCTATAGCCAGTTCACCAGCTGCCACTGGTAAACAGGAACCAAGAGGCTGCAGAGCCACAGGAAATACTCATTCCCAGTTATTGCAAAGGTTTGATAGCAGTTTTTGCTGCCAATTTACAGTATTCTGCCTGTTTAACAACCATGATCTGGCTTGCCTGCATTGGCCCGTTTATCCCACCCCTGCAACAAGTTGTGAGGTTGGGGGGTAAACTGGAATCAGCCTGTCTGCCGTCCATTCGTCTGTCTGTAGACGTATTTGTCTAGATCTTTCTTCGTATGCCACCTGTTGTTTTCAAACTTGGCATGCATTATTATCACCATGAGAACCTGTGCACCTGCAATGTTGAAAGTCTTCCAAAATATTTTCATGGACATTTTGGCTTTTTTGTCTAACTTAGAAAATGCAGTATTGGGAGATTAATTTTATCCAGAGTTTTATTTATAAACCATATGGGGGATTGTTTTCATACTTGTCATGCATTACTATCACAGTAAACACCTACGCACATGCAATACTGACAGTGATTACATTTTCATTGCAATCTTGATGTTTTTTGATTTAGAAAATTTAGTATTGGGGGTATAATTTCAGTGCGTGGTATATCATAACTGTTCATTCAGTCGAATGCCATGCTGAATGCAGGGGGTATAACATAGTCCTAGGACAAGCACATCTCTAGTTGTGTATCAACCTTGGACAGCCAATCATTCAGTAAAGTGTACGTATTTGATACTTCTTGGTCTGCTCCTGGTTTCTAACAGCCTGATTCATTTACATTGATCAAAAATAAAAGAAATACCTTCTCCTGATCACATTTATAGACAAGTATCACCTCACAAATACATTGTGCTGGAGGTATTACCCAAATTACTTGCAACTCATAGAGTAGGCATTGAAACATTACTTTGGATTCATGTTCGTCACTTAATTAATGTTTCATTTAATCTCAGTCTGTTTTAAAAATGGATTACCATTTTGCAAGTTTTATGCCTTTCATATTCCTTGATGGCCTGGATTAAAATGGTAACTGTTAACTGTACTGTATTTAATCTGGAATCTATCAAATGTTAATGATGAATTATTGCAAATATGCGTACAAAACATTCGGTCACACTTTAGATGAAGTGTTGCTCATAAAGGCTTTATACAGCATTTATAATGCCTTCATTAATGACACATAATGTCTTCGTAAATCATACATAAGTAAATGTCATGCTTTGTAAAAGGTGAAATAACACATCCTTATTCAGCATGTGATGCCAGATGTGACAAAGACAATGTCACTTTGCTGACAATGTCACCGTTTGTAGCATTTAGCCACTAGCTAAGTGATATTGTCAGTTATATCACTTCTTGAATGATTTATGAAGACATTATGTCTCATTTGTGAAGGCATTATAAATGCTGCATAAAGCCTTTATTAGCAATACTTCATCTAAAGTGTGACCAAACATTCATTTTAGAAAGATTCAGATATGACTAAAATATTGACATAGTGTATGGAGTGCCATATACACTGCCAGTGACAATAAAAAAAGTTGCACGCTGAAATATTTAGTTGGAACCCCTGTAGCTTTGATTGGAGTGTTAATTTGTTGTGTCATTGTTTTGACAACCATATGCATGTCAGAACATTTATTTTCAATCAGAGTTGTATTTATTTTTAGCTGAGCTCTTGTTTTGATGATGGGGTAGTTTAACCACTCTGTAGGTTTCTGCAGTGCATCCCACAGATTTTCAGTGCAGTTAAGGACAGGACTTTGTGGTGTCCAATTAATGTGTTAAAATGATTTCTCATACTTTTTTTTTCTTTTCCTTGTTTTCTTTGC
This sequence comes from Gymnothorax javanicus, assembly GCA_029692085.1. Taxonomy (NCBI): domain Eukaryota; kingdom Metazoa; phylum Chordata; class Actinopteri; order Anguilliformes; family Muraenidae; genus Gymnothorax; species Gymnothorax javanicus. Next base: position 112,836,833 of record CM056200.1, read on the forward strand.
ATCTTTTCTGCCACCAAGGGGTTCCTCCACCATAATTTTTTAAGACTTGAGAAGCTATTCACATCCTCATTAAGGGTTAAAATCATTATTTCCCGCTTGTTGGTAGTGCGATCGCACACTTGAAACTTCTGGAAGTGATCGAGAAGTAAACTTAGTGCAGTTTTGCATAGTCTGACAGGGGCTTATGGGTAAAATGAATGGGAAATTTTTACATGCAACACCAATGTGCCATAGTCACCTCAGTGCTCATTACAGTTCTAGGATCATGAGTAATATCAGTTTGTGCATACCAGAACTATACAATTCTAGGAGAAGAAGAAATGACAGTTTTATAATGCCACCTTCTGCTATACGAGAAATGGGACATTTCTCATATATGAGCAGTGTGCTTTCAAATTGACTTGGTCTAGTATTTGTTCATTTAAATCCAAAAGGCGACTTTTGTCAGTGCATAGATAGGCAGTGTATGTAACAATATATTATACTTTTGCATGCATTCTAGATATTAAGTGGAATATGCAGTGCCGTGAACAAGTATTTGCCCTCTTCCTGATTTCTTACTTTTTTGCATATTTTTCACACTTAAATGTTTCAGATCATCAAACAAATTTTAATATAAGAAAAAGATAACCTGAGTAAATACAAAATGCAGTTTTTAAATTATGATTTTATTTATTAAGGGGAAAAAGCTATCCCAACCTACCTGGCCCCTATGTGAAAAAGTAATTGCCCCCCCCCTTGTTAAATCATGAATTAACTGTGATTCACTACATTTTTTGAGTCCAGTTTCACTAGCCACACCCAGGCCAGATTACTGCCAGACCTGTTGGATCAAGAAATCGCTTCAATAGAACCTGTCTGACAAAGTGAAGTAGGCTAAAAGATCTCAAAAAGCAACATGTCATGCTGAGAACTAAAGAAATTCAAGAACAGATGAGAAACAAAGAAATTGACATCTATCAGTCTGGAAAGGGTTGCAAGGCCATTTCTAAGGCTTTGGGGAGGGGCGAATCACGGTGAGAGCCATTATCCACAAATGGAGAAAACTTGGAACAGTGGTGAACCTTCCCAGGAGTGGCCGGCCTACCAAAATTACTCCAAGAGCGCATCAACTACTCATCCAGGAGGTCACAAAAAAAACTCATAACAACATCTGAAGAACTGCAGGCCTCACTTGCCTCAGTTAAAGTCAGTGTTCCTGATTCAACAATAAGACAGAGACTGGACAAAAATGGCATCCATGGGAGGGTTCCAAGACGAAAACCACTGCTGACCAAAAAGAACACGAAGGCTCGTCTCACATTTGCCAAAATACATCTTGATGATCCCCAAGACTTTTAGGAAAATATTCTGTGGACTGACGAGACATAAGTTGAACTTTTTGGAAGGTGTGTGTCCCATTACATCAGACGTAAAACTAACATAGCATTTCATGAAAAGAAAATCATACCAAAAGTCAAAAATGGTGGTGGTAGTGTGATGGTTTGGGGCTGCTTTGCTGCTTCAGGACCTGAACGACTTGTCATAATTGATGGAACTATGAATTCTGCTCTCTACCGGAAAATCCTGAAGGAAAATGTCCAACCCTCAGATTGTGATCTCGAGCTGAAGCGCACTTGGGTTATGCAGCAGCATAATGATCTGAAACACACCAGCAAGTCTAATCTGGAGCCTAAAAAAACAAAATGAAGATTTTGGAGTAGCCTTGTCAAAGTCCGGGCTTAAATCCTATTGAGATGCAGTGGCATGACCTTAAACAGGCCGCTCATGCTCAAAACTCATCCAATGTGGCTGAATTAAAATAATTCTGCAAGAAGAGTGGGCTAAAATTCTTCCACAGTGATGTGAAAGACTCATTGCCAGTTATTGCAAACATTTGATTGCAGTTGTTGTCGCCGAGGATGGCACAACCAGTTATTAGGATTTAGGGGGCAATTACTTTTTCACATAGGGCCAGGTAGGTTTTGATAGATTTTTACCCTTAATAAATGAACTCATCATTTAAAAACTGCATTTTGTATTTACTCGGGTTGTCTTTGTCTAATATTAAAATTTGTTTGATGATCTGAAACATTTAAGCGTGACAAATATGCGAAAAAAGACGAAATTAGGAAGGGGGCAAATACTTTTTCACAGCACTGTATTTTAAAAATATATTTTCATGTATCGCAGCATATGTTGGGGAATACATTTTTCCTGTATTTGCATACATATATATGAAATACAGTATATTGAAATACATTTCAAAATACAGTATATGCCCATATAATCCTTCCATCCATTATCTATACCGCTTCTTCCTCACTAAGGGCGCAGGGGAGCTGGAGCCTATCCCAGCTGCCTGTGGACAAAAGGCAGGAACACACCTGGACAGCTCCCAAAACCATTGCAGGGCGCTTCCCCTTATGATAATATATCCCAAATATGTATACACTGTATACAGTACCCATATGACAATGCCCACATTTTTCAAACAAGCAGACATTCATAACAGAAACAAAACACCCTCTATTTTATCTACAAAAAAGGTTTAGATCATAAATTAATCAAAATAACCACCATTTGCAATAATAATTTCTGAGCATACTTGCATTATTATACCCCGCCACATAGTGGCGGGATAAAGAATTTGGTTCCGTCTGCCCGTCCATCCTTCTGTCCGCCTGTCCGTCACTCTTTCGATGGAGACAAGTCACCTTGAAATTTGTATGCATAATAAGCTGGTCTTGATCTACGTTGAGTTTGAAAATGGATGCTGAAGCATATTTTTGAACGGAATTATGGTCCTTGATCATGGTGAGAGATAGTGATGACCCCGTCATCTTTTTTTTTCTCTTTGAGAGCAGTCATATGCTTATGTGAGTTTACACCAGCAGGCCAAGTTCCCACAGCTGTGTTGCACTTGCATTTTGCCACTTGTTTACCTTTTCGTCGAATTAATTCCGAACTTCCTTGATTTTAATGTGCATTTTGGAAAAGGAAAACAATTTGTCTATTAATTCATCCAAACATAGAATTTTTTATCAATCCTAAAATTTTGGGTTCTAGTCTAACTTCTCTGAGCTTGAGCTCATCTCAAATCGACCGATATAAGGCAAAAAAGGAATGCTGTGGTCTGACTAGTCCAGCTTTCAGATAGTTTTTGGAAATAATGGACGTTGTATCTCTCAGCCAGTGAGGAGAGGCATCATCCCGACTGTCATCAGTGCCATGTTCAAAAGCCAGCATCTGTCATGGTCAGGGGCTGCATTAGTGCCTTCAGCATGGGCAGTTTGGCACATCTATGTAAACACTATTGAGGCAGAAGGGTACAAACGCTTTTTTGAAAAGACATGCTTTTCAGGGACACTCCTTGTCCTAGCACGATCATGGCAAGACACAGTGCATGTGTTACAACAGTGTGGCATCATAGCCACAGAGAGCTGGTAGGACAATGGCCAGCCTGCAGCATGGACCTGTCTCCCATTAAAAACCTGGCGGATTATGAAGCACAAAATGTGAGACCCTGGACTGCTGATCAAATAAAGTCCCTCATCAAGCAAGAATGGGCACAAATTCCGCTTTCGAAACCGCAACAATTAGTGTCCTCTGTTCTGATGGATTTATTTAAGGGAAGGAGTGCTGAGCTCATTTTAACTTCCATGTTCTTATTGACTCTATATACATGTACTTAAATTTATAAAAGAAATGGAGAAGATCAAAGTCATATTCTGAGAGAAAAGCTCGTTTGAGCTACTTAGTGGAGTCGACATCTCAGAATTGCATGAAATTTGACAGAATGGTGCCCATATACGTGGAACAGAAAATCCCAGAGTTTGAGCTCACTTTTTTTATTGATATGGCTACAGCGCCACCTAGAAGTGGAAAAGTCAGATACCAAGTTCAGCATTTTTGAGGAAAAATACCCATTTTTGAAGGAATATTGTGGACAACTGCTTCAGTGTGCCAAAGAAGTTATGATTATTTGATACTGGGATACCCAAATTTTTAAAATGTGAAAGTGCCACCTGGTGATCATGTTGGTTATTTGTGCAATGACAAGAAATCTTTGTACAACAGGAAAAAATATTTTTACAAATTCAGGCTTATTTTAATTTTTTAAAACCAGACCAGCGCCAAATTCATCTTACCTGTTTCCTTTTCAGACATTAAAGGTAAGGAAAAACTTTGAGGTATATAGTCTGGCACTATTTTGGTTTTTCGAGATATTTGCTCCCAAAATTAGGTGCGGGCTAATTTGTTCCTGTTTGTACAGTGGATTATCAGTAATAACCAGACACCAGTGGGGATGGGTAGAGCATTAATTTGAACCTTCCTTTGGGCTAAACAAAGGACACCAGAAACATCTTTGGCACTATGCTCCATCTTGGAGCAGCGGCTACAGATGCTTTGACAAATTCTCCAATTCACCTATTTGTAGTGATGTTCAGGGGCACTTAAAAATGTTAACCACGAAGATAGAGCCTTGAAATTAGCTGAGTCTCCAGCACTCTCAGGACATTTTAACATGCCAAAGGAAGTTTTATGGCACTCTTTGCCAATGTCTGAATATAAGGGGACGAATGTTCAGAAATACAACCCCAATTCTGAAATAGTTGGGACGAAGTGTAAATTGTGAATAAAATCAAAATGCAATGACTTTCAGATCACATGAGCCAATATGTTATTCCCAACAGAACATAGATAACATTTCAAATGTTGAAACTGAGACATTTTACATTTTTATCCACAAAATGAGCTTATTTCAAATTTTCTGGCTGCAACAGGTCTCAGAAAAATTGGGACACAGGCAAAAAAGGGCTGAAAAAAGCAATTAATATATAAGAGAATCAGCTGAAAGAACATTTAGCAAGTAATTAAGTTAACTGGCATCAGGTGTGTAACATGATTGGCTAAAAAAAGGGATGTCTTAGAGAGGCTGAGTCTCTCAGAAATAAAGATGGCCAGAGGCTCTCCAACCTGTGAAGGCTTGCGTAAAATAAATTGTGGAATACTTTAAAAACAATGTTCCTTAACGTCAAATTGCAAAGGCTTTGAAGGTCTCATCATCGACAGTGCATAACATCATCAAAAGATTCAGAGAAACTGGAGAAATCTCTGTGCGTAAGGGACAAGGCCGGAGACCTTTACTGGATGCCCGTGATCTTCGGGCCCTCACACGCCACTGCATCACTCACCGGCATGATTCTGTCATTGACATTACTAAATGGGCCCAGGAATACTTCGAGAAACCACTGTCGGTAAACACAATCCTCCGTGCCATCCACAGATGCCACCTAAAACTCTATCATGCAAAAAGGAAGCCATTGTTGAGCATGATCCAGAAGCGCTGCCATGTTCTGTGGGCCAAGGCTGATTTAGAATGGACTGTAGCAAAGTGGCAAAGTGTCTTGTGATCAGATGAGTCCAAATTTGACATTCTTGTTGGAAAACATGGGCATCGTGTCCTCCAGGCTAAAGAGAAGAAAGACCACCCCTCCTTTTTTCAGCGTTCAGTTCAAAAGCCAGCATCTCTGATGGCATGGGGATGCATTAGTGCATATGGTGTGGGACACTCGCATGTTTTAAAAAGCACCATGAATGCTGAAAGGTATATAAAGGTTTAAGAGCAACATATGCTCCCCTCCAGACAACATCTATTCCAGGGAAGGCCTTGTGTATTTCAGCAGGACAATGCAAAACCACATACTGCAGCGATTACAACAGCATGACTTCGTAGTAGAAGAGTCCGTGTGCTGAACTGGCCTGCCTGCAGTCCTGATCTTTCACCGATTGAGAACATTTGGTGCATAATTAAACGAAAAAGGAGACCCAAAACTCTCCAGCAGCTGGAAGCCTGTATTAAACAAGAGTGGGATCAATTTCCAATGGCTAAACTCAAGAAACTTGTCTCCTCAATGCCCAGACGCCTCCACTCTACATTAAAAACAAGAGGGGATGCTACACTATGGTAAACAGGCCCCTGTCCCAACTTTTTTGAGATCTGTAGAAGCCATCGAATTTGAAATGAGCTCATTTTGTGGATAAAATTGTAAAATTTCTCAGTTTCTACATTTGCTATGTTATCTCTGTTCCATTGTGAATAAAATACTGGCTGGTGCTATTTGAAAGTCATTGCGTTTTGATTTTATTCACAATTTACACTTTGTACCAACTATTTCAGAATTGGGGTTGTATATCAGTATCGGGGGCGCTGTTACCAATAGGTCAGATCTGACAAAACCAGACATGTGCGATGGAGAAGTTTCAGAAAATGGAATATGTGTCTTATGTACATTATGAAAACACTGATTTTGTTTTGGCACTATGTTGGTTTAACTAGTAATGCCAATAGGTGGCGCCTCACTGTACCACCTAATTCAGATCTCACAAAACCAGACATGTGCCACAGAGAAATCCCTTGAAATGAAATATATGTAATGTACACATAGCGAAAACACTGATTTTGCTTTGACAGTTGGCTGGTTTAACAAGTTATAGAGATAGGTGGTGCCCATAGAGGTACTGGTGCAAGATAAATTTTAAGGCTTCAAAAAGAGGTAAGCAACATATTTTTTCAGGACATTTGGATAGTATATTGGAACAATAACTACAACAGAGAAATTCATGAGAGTTGAGTTTGTTGGCTGTGGTATATGTAAACAATCAGTCAATTCTAGACACCAGTTGGAGTAACAATTGACATTGTGTAGTCACTTAATACTTCTGAATACAAGCCGTTTCCCTGCTATCCCTTGAGGTTTCAACTTTTTACTTGCAAATGAAAACAAAAATGAGCATTCTGAAATGTCAATTCTCCCTCTATATTGAAAACACAACCTCAACACATTATCTGACGGTTTAACTGGTGAATTCCATTACTTATTGAAAATGTACGTGTATTTCAAATCTTATGACTTAAGCAGACAACAAAACAGTTTCCACCGGGGAAATTTAGGACTGATGGTGATATGAAAAAACTGCAATGATATGGTGAAGTGGAACAGTGGATTTTACACTGTTCATATGACAGTATATGGACAGTACAGGTAATCATATGACAGTATATGGAGAACCTCCGAAAAAGGTCTTGTCCCTCAAGAGCATAGAAAGGCAGAGGATAGCTAATTTGCCGATAAATGCATGAAAGCATCATTGAAAGGCTTAAAAATGATTTGTTAAAAAAAAAGATTGGAATTAATTCTGGTATTTCACCCTCTATGGCGCATAACATAATTAAAATATGTACAAAATTAATTGGAAGCATATCATTGCATAAAGGGCAAGGACACGAGCCTGAGCTGAATGCCTGTGAATCTATTCACAGGCAGAACTGATCACTCGCACTCTCTTATCACTCACACAGCACTGCATCAAGAAACTTGATCTCTCTGCGAATTATAAAACCACATGGGCTCTAGATTATTTGGTCAACTTTTGCCACGTTCAAGAACGTGTAGTTACATCTGAAAATGCCAGGTTAAACTTTTCTGTGCAAAAACAAAGGCTTATGTTAACAGTGTACAAAGGCTCAATTGACTTCTCTGGGCTCGAAGGCAACTGCGAGAGACCCTCACATAGTGGCATCGTGTACTGTGGTCAGGAGAATCAATGTTTCAGGTGTTTTTTTTTTTTTTTAAGAAATTGACACCGTGTGCTCCAAACCAAAGAAGAAAAGGACCATCACAACTGTTACCAGCAGCAAATCCAAAACATTTGAACAGTTTGCTTAACTTGAGAAGGGGAGAATATGGTCTACGCACTCTTGACTTTTTGGTTTTAGGTGTCCCAAGGGTGCGTTCTGAACTGGGTAAAACTGCTTTTATGTATTATGCTCCACAGAAGTGGAATAGGCTTCAACAGTTTTTAAAGTTGGTAAGTCTTATTTCAATTGATTGTTTTAAATGTCTTTTATTGGCTGCCACGAAGCCGGAATGTACATGTGTAATGTAGTCATAGTTCTTATTTATTGTTCTTGGTGTTTTCTGTTTTTTGCTACTGGGCTCCGTTGCAAAAGAGAGCTTGCTGTCAATCGGCCTCCCAGTATAAATAAATAAATAAATAAATAAAATTAAATAAAAATCTGTGCTCTGACATGATATGAGGTTGTGTCAATGCCCTTTGCAAAGGTAAATGGAGCTTTAGCTGTTAGTTCAGTCAGGCACAGTAGTCAAGCTGGTTACAAGCCTGTTTCTGTCCAATCATTCTTAACTTTAGCTCTTCCCACCTAATTGGGTTTGATTCCCGGTCGTACCAACCGTGGTCGGCAGCTTTTTCAGAGCAGTGCATGATTGGCTAAAGCGCTGCAGGGATGCAAATTGGGAAGGGACTGCCGGGACGGGATACAAAAAATAGTTACTTTATTAGTTGCTCAAGCACCTCCTGTTGGCCAGCCGGGCGCTCGTCAGTGAGATTCTAAGCTTGCTCATGTTCAGGTATCCTCCGCCCTCGTTCTGAACTTGCGAAGTTTTGACCAATGAGTGTAAAAAGCAGTGGTTGACAGGCACGTGCTTCGGAGGAGAGCTGCGAACTGTCTTCGCTCTCCCGAGTTGGCAACATGGTGTCGGTACGAGCAAGCCTTGTACATAGTTCTCGAATTGGGCATTCCAGATTTTGGTGGGATTGGAGAAGCCAAATTTATTTTACAAAAGAAATTCATACTATAAGGTGTATTTTTTCGTGGTCAAAGTGTGTGTTTTTCTATAAAATACAATAGGCACCAACAGAAAAGGTTGATTTACTCAAAATGAGTACAATGGATATATTGAGTTTTGGAAACAAACTCTTCAAATAACGCCCCAAGAGCAAGCAGGAACTGACGACAGCCACACTGGTGGGCTAGCAGAGCATCACCAGGGAAGAAACCCAGCTCTGGTGATGTCTATGGATTCCACACTTCAGGCAGTCATTGTCATTTTCTGCAAAGGATTTCCAACCAACTATTTAATAATTAGGAGTCTCTAATATCAGGGGGTGGGAACTATGTCTAAGAATGATAGTAATTCCTGCGTGGATAATATTCCTGCATGGATAGTACAGTACAACGATATTTTTGACAAAACCCCTCAATCAAAGCTGAAAGTCCGCACCTGAAGCACATCTTGATTTCTTTAATTCCAAATCCATGGTGGTCACTTACAGAGCCACATTCAAACATGGCATTCTAACAAACTGCTTGTTTTTACTTGGCAGAATGTTATATTTTCCTCAAAATTTGTGTGATGGTTGAGTCAACCTTTCTATTTTGCTGTTGTTCCTCTGGAACACTGCAAAGTTTATTATTTTGTGTCTGGTATCCTTTGATGGCAAACGGTGGCTGAGTGCTGATCTGCAAAAGAGAGCAGAGTTGCTCTAAACAGCCAATCATTGCCAGCGATTCTCAAACTTTTTCAGTCACGCCCCTGCTTCAGAAGCAAAAAAAAAAGAAAAAGTTCATCCCAGCAAAACTGGATTTCATTTTTATCAATCATTAACAACTCGGCCAATGAAGTAAACAAAAGACTCAGGTCAGCAAAACGGCCTTTCAAGCATCAGGGCACTTTGATTTGTTCATGCCAGCTCATTATCCCCCCGGCATATAATGCGCGGGGATATAGTCATGGGTGTGGTTGTCTGTCCGTCCGTCCGTCTGCGAACATTTCGTTTCCGGAGCGTAACTTGAAAACCGTTCAATATTTTTCTTCAAAACTTGGTGCGCACATTAATCATGACCTGACGTGGTGCTTTTTGCTAACCTGAAGTTGATGACGTGGGGCCGGGGGGATATGCCATCTCCTGATGACTCTTGTTAATCGTATTCTTACAACATCCACACGCCCCCTGCAGTGGCTCAGCACCCCCCAGTTTGAACACCGCTGGTGTATGGTTAAGTAAAATATCAATTAGCACATAGGAATGAGCACAACGCAGAGCAGGTCTCCAAAATTGGAGCACTTGTGGCATTAAAGTTGTAAAAGGTAAAGTATAAAATTAGATAGTACGTGGAAATGCTTTCGACTTCATTGGCCCCGTTACTGGTTGAAAGGAAGGACCTCAAAGGGCTTTCTTCATTTGCATTTCCTGCTTTTGACCTACTTTGCATAGAGAGATGCTTACACCGTTTGTTTGCTACCCGGCGATTTTGCATATATCGCATCTATTAAAATAAATACTTTTCCTGTTTTTATCTGTGATTTATAAACATCAAAATCAGTCAAGTCAACCTACCTATTTACATTAGACAGGGGATATAGTGCATACTGTGTATTGCTTTGTGAAAAAACTAAAGGATACTGACACAGAGTTAATGGTGTGTTACCTCTCTGTCATGTCATGCGATTTGAACAGCTACGGAGAAAACACTGGAGAAAACATTAACATCTCACAGCGCTGAAATGAATTTTCAAAAAATTATAAATTACATTTTTCAACAGCTTTGAATTTCATATCTTACATCATTGAGCAATGCTATTTGTGTTTCGCGCTCTAAGAGTTAATATGTTATCAGCAAGTTTGCTTCAGTTCAAGAAGAGTTTATTCATTTGTGGCAAAGCACATGTGTGTGTGGCATGTGCACTGTATATGCACTGTATCTTCAGAATAGCAATAACAGCAAAGGAATGGCTACAAGCAGGGCTCTGCTTACATCACCTTTTTTTTTTAGCACTGGTTTCCCTCTGATTGGCTGTGAATCAATAAAACAACCTGTGAATTGAGTCTCTGCTCTAGTATTGTCAAACTGACGTCCAAGCACCTATTCATTTATTTGGCCATTTCTCATCACGGTGACTCACAAAGTGGAAAACATCAGCATTACATTCAAAGTCACCTTCAACGTTTCCATGGCAACAAAGGCTGACACTTACCAGCTAGAATACCTTCTTATAAGAAGGGGTTGTGTGGGCTTTTTTGATGCTCCTGAGACCATGTATATTACAGTAGTAACTGCCTTACTTTTTACATTGTTTGTTTCTCAGGCAAATCACTACTACCTTAAACACTTAACTTATGAGTTTTTTTTTTTTTTTTTGCTGCTTTGGAGGACAGGTGATTGCATTGCATAGTCTGTTTGTAGGTAATACATTTTCAGGACCACAAGCAGCCTATGCTGATCAAACTTTCAACCCTTCGCTGGTCAATAAGCTGACAAGTTGATCAATTGACAGTGTAGTCTAGACCTGATCATGTTTGGGACAAAGGAAATTTCAGACCTGAGATCAAGCAGTTCTAATGGGTAAAAAGTACTGATTCTTATTTTGATTGTTCATGAAAAAATGGAAGCATTAAGGTGCCAAAACCGTTCCAAATAAAAGAGAATGATTTGTGGGAGATTTTTTCCTTTATTTGACAGTTATATAGTAGAGAATGACAGGAAAGTTGGGGAAGACAGGCGACAAATGACCCAAGCCGGAATCAAACCTGGGTCGCCGCGAGAAGGACACAGCCTCTATGGTGCACGTGCTTAGACCGATGAGCCACCGGGGCGCCCCATGATCTGTGGTTTTGACAAAGGCAAGGTGGCCATTAAAAGTTCATACAAGTCAAACCTTCGACCGGCTAACTTTAGCTTTTTGGAGCATGTTCAAGACCAGTGGAAAGCTGAGTGACTATAAAAGGGTCTCGTTAGCCAAGGATGGCCAATACAGGTAATGACTGAAATAAGGATGCATCACCTGTCACTCGAATCAGGATCAATCTTCAGCTGGCAGATGCCGTTGTGTCAGTAATTTCCGTCGACATTATTTATCACAAATAGCATTAAGTACTTATACTACATGATGCAGAGACATATGCCGAGCGTTTTGTCCCAAACATTATGGCCCCCTGAAATAGGAAAGCAATCTATAAAAAGTGGAGAAACAAAAATTTATAGACATAGCCTTTAATAAATGCTGAGAATCTACATTTGAATCTAAAATGCACCATTTGATAATGGAATACAGGGCCAAATCAAGAAAAAATGTCTTTTTCTAAGCAACACGCTGCATAAAACTGACCACCAGTTTTAAGCATCATGCTGTATACAGCATACAGTTGGACCAATTAACCACCAGTTTCTACCGTCCACAGAACAGCTAGAAGCACATCTTAAGGCATTTAGGAGTCCTTGATGGTCTAAATGGCAGAGATTAGAGTTACAGAGCAGCTCTCAATCCAGTTTAAAAAGGTTTGTTTACAAAAATGTTTTAGCTGTATTTTATACTAAGAGAGTTGGACACTTTGTTCAGACTATTGTTTTCCTTAGATCATCAAACGTAGCCAGAGAAGAAGAATACATTGCAGGGATGTACTTATTTATAATATATGTGCATCCTACTTTAAACAAGACCCAGGATATAAACTCTTGCGGTTAAGAAACTGCCACAACCTTGGGTTTATCGCCAAAGAGCATGCCAACAAGTACTTTACAACAAGGGACCGGGCGCTGTATTTGTATATTATCGCTGAAGCTGCTTGATGCAGTATACCATGCTGCCTTAAGGTTCATAACAGGAGATGGCTTCAGAACGCATCACTGTAATCTTTATTTGAAGGTTGGTTGGTCTTCGCTGGCCATGAGAAGGGAGCAACATTGTTGTCTTTTTATATGCAAGGCATTGTTTGGTAAGTTGCCTGGATATATTGCCAGTCTGTTTAATTTTAGAAGGGGGGAGTACCATCTTCGTGCTCTTGAGTATTTGGTTTTAGGCATCCCGAGGGTTCATACTGAACTGGGTAAAACTGCTTTTAGGTATTATGCCCCACAGAAATGGAACAGGCTTCAACAACTGCTGAAATTGGAAAAACTTATTTCATTTGATTGTTTTAAATGTCTGTTATCGGAGACCATGAAGCTGGAATGTACATGTGTACTGTAGTTTTTTTTTTTTTTTTTTGTTTGGTTTTTTTTGTTGAATTACATGTTTTACTATAATTCACAACTGGGCTCCGTTGCAAAAGAGGTCTTGCTCTCAACTGGACTCCCAGTATAAATAAATAAAAATAAATAAAATATCTAAAATCGTATTACCACGGATCAAATGTATCAAGGTGAATTCTACGAATATGGCCATGAATTGACTCTTGCACTCATTAACTAATTCATAAGATTAATAATATGGCCTGGTGGCCCATGAGTTTCTTGCTGTGATGATTCATTTTCATGGCCATCACGGGTCTATCAGCCTGAGCTCCAAACTTCTTTAGCACAACTGATGAGTTTATGACCCTTTGGATTCAAAGGGTATTTTTAGACAAAATCTCAATTAGGCCTTCTCTAACTCTGAGGAACCTAATATATGGAGGATGTTAGGATAAATGAGGCATTCTGTAGTTGTTATGACAGGAATGGCTTTGTGGGCATGGTGATTGGGGTCATTCTCTTTATGAGAACAGGAAAGATTCTGAGGTGATATTAACATAGATGGATCATCCACTGCCTTGCCCCCTAAAAAAGTTGCTGTTTGGATTTGAATTGGCAAATACTGGATAATAATGACTGAATCATTATTATTTATTATTATCCAGCTGGAAACAATTGTTTTAAGCCAGACTGATGCAGTGTGCAGCTTTTTAATTTTTTATATAATCATGTCAGAAGATGTGTCCTGTGGTTGGAGGAAAGATGTTAATGTTGTTTGAAGGGGGGCAAATTATTGGCCAGCATCAAGCAAAGAAAAAAACTGCGGAGATAGCTTAAAAACACTGGAATTGGGTTAAAAATGGTCCAGCACATCTGTAGGAAGGATAGTGGTGAACAGTGAACACTGTGGAAGAAATTGGTATTGTGACAAAACAGCTGCGTGGCCACAGGAAAGCCACTTGTTAGTGCAGCTAATCGGGGAAAAAACAATTTCACTTGACCAGAAAGCATAAATATTGAACAGCGGAGCAATAGAAAATGGTCATATTGCCTGATGAGTCCAGATTTACCACATTACAGGGGAACAGGTAAGAAAGGGGGCCCATAAAGTGATGCACCCATTGTGGGTACTGCCCGCTGTACAAGCCTCTGGAGGCAGTGGTGCCTCAACTAATCAGGTCTAGGCCTAGCAGCACTATGCAACAAGGAAATGAAGTTGGCAAACTACCCGAATGTACTGAATGATCAGAGGCCTCTCATATCAAAGACTGCACAGTTTTCACACTAAAAGTTCGCGTACTCACAAAAGCTGAAAAGTACATATGCAAAGGTACCTCTCTGCATGTATCAGACTGTGCTTACTCCAGGTTTACCTTTCCCTGATACATTACAATCAACGTGAAATTGAGCACACATGCTCGAGCCTCCTACCAAGCCCTGGCTCCTCCTGCAAATGAATATGCAAATGAAATGCAAATGAGTAAAAATGACTACAGATATGCCAGCTTGTCAGCTGGCTGTCCAAGGGTACAGAAAGAACAATGGTTAAACAACCTGCTGCGAGGAAAAAGAAAAATTGCATCGCGTGCAAGACTGAAGTGCTAATTTCTGAGGGGAAAGGTGCTTCTTAGTGAGCCGAGCTCTGGGATTAGTAACAAGTGGGGTCATGGTGCACGTGCACAGACAAAGGGCATTATAGTTAAATAAAACTAAACTAAAAATGAAAGAACAGTTATCAAAATAAAATTAATAACTCGAATTCCGAAAAAAAGACTGAAAACTGAAAATAAAAACAAAATGAAAACTATTGAAAAACCACTTAACTATAATCAGCATCATATAGTTAACACGTTGACTGCCAACTACGAGATAACTCGTAATGGCTGGTCCGGGCCAGCGCTAGACTTGAAAATTCGGGGGAAATTATCCATCCCTTTATTGACTACAATTAGTCCTGGCTAATTCTTGATGGTTTTCCTTTATAAACACGTTTTCCAATTCAAGAATAATCAAGTGGCAATTGAAGACACGGCTTCTCTCCCCCATGCGATCTAACAGCAAATAATGGGCTACATTCAGTAGAGAAAATAATTTAATTATAATTAGGTCTATGCACAGGCACTCAGCAACGTTATTTTTTTTCCAGTGAGAGCGGCATTTCAGAACTCATTTGCGAATGAGGGTAATTTCGGCAAGTACCTACACCTGTTTTTGCAGCATGGTCACGCAACTTGCTGTAAAAAATAGACAGCTATCAGACTGGAAAATGTAAACGGAGGAAACCACGATTTGACACCAGAATTACCTTCATTCGCAAATGAGTTCTGCAATGCCGCCTCGCTGGAAAAAAAAATACCGCTGCTGGAGTGCCAGTGCATAGACCTAATTATAATTAAATTATTTTTCTACTGAATGTAGCCCATTATTTGCTGTTAGATCGCATGGGGGAGAGAAGCCGTGGTCTTCAATTGCCACTTGATTATTCTTGAATTGGAAAACGGTTTATAAAGGAAAACCATCAAGAATTAGCCAGGACTAATTGTAGTCAATAAAGGGATGGATAATTTCCTAATTTTCAAGTCTAGCGCTGGCCCGGACCAGCCATTACGAGTTATCTCGTAGTTGGCAGTCAACGTGTTAATGTCACATCTTACCAAGAAGCCAGCCGTCATGTATGGCTCCAGCAAGTCCAAAAGCCATGCTCTATCATGGTATGGGGTTGTGTCAATGTCTCCGGCAAGAGTAGCTTGCACGTCCGTAAAGGCGCCATTGGTGCCGAAATGTGCTCTGAGATTTTGGGGCAACAATTGCTGCCCTCGAGACAACTTTTCCAGGGAAGCCCGTGCATAATACAAGAGAACGAAGTAACACTGCATTCTGCATGCAATACAGGACATGGCTGTGCATGGTGTACTGGCCTGCCTGCAGTCCTGACCTGTCCCCAATAGGGCAGTTGTGGCATATTTTGAAACACATAATGCAGCAACAAAGACCCCGTACTGTAGCACACCTTAAAGACTAGTTTGCAGGAATTTTGGGGCAAAATTGCACCTCAAAGGCTTCATCACTTGGTGTCTTCAGTCCCTGAACGTTTGTCGTGAAATTTTGGTTGTGTTAACCCTTAGAGTGCCATACTGCCCAATGATGTAAGAAATCAAAATCAGATGCTGTTGAAAACCTATCATGCGGCAACTTGTTTAAAAGAGCTCCGCAAGGGAGCTCTTTTAAACAAGTTGCCGCATGATAGGTTTTCAACAGCTCAGGATAATTACATTATTACTTCCTTGAAAATTTATTCAGTGCTCTAAGGGTTAATGGGCATTGTTCATTTCACAGAAGATCAATCAGCAGAGTTGCACGCACACAATAGCATGCAGAACATGTTTGGGGTGAGCGAATTTCGAGCGGTTGGTTGATGACAGACATGCATACAAACAGGGGGCGCATTGAGCTGACTTATAAGATGGCCTTTTTCCCTCTTTATCCCTCCTCAAAGGCACTTGTCTTTATTTCACCATCCTTCCTTCCTGGACCTGGGTTTCCTGCTTAACTCCAACCTGAGTAATTGCTCATTGTCTTTGAGACCTTTGCTGTTTTTCAGCTAACAAGCTAGGAATCCTTTATCTAAATATAATCACGCACAATCAGCAGGATTTCTATCACATTTATTAAGAGGGCGATATGGCGGAGCAGTGGGGATCGCTGCCGCCACACAACAAGTAGGTCGTGGGTTCAAATCCAGCCTGGGACCCTTCCGTGTGGAGTTTGCTTCTCCCCATGTTTGCGTGGGTTTCCTCCCACAGTCTAAACACATTTATTTCAGGCTAACTGGAGACTCTAAATTCATCCCATGAATAACAAAAGGTTGCAAGTGACATTCCTAATGAAACCTGTTTTTCTGCACCACGAAGTACTACAGCGGCTATAGTACTAAGTGGTGCAGAAAAACAGGTTTCATCAGGAATGTCACTTGCGACCTTTTGTCATTCATGGGACGAATTGCCCATAGATATGAGTGTGAGAGTGAATGTTGTGTGTGTGCCCTCCAATGGATTGGTAAGCTGTCTTTCACCCATAGTCAGCTGGGATAGGCTCCAGCTACCCCTGCGACCCTAGTGAGGAAGAAGCAGGTATAGAAAATGGATGGATGATGGTTTATTAAACGTTGTGAAAAGGAATTGGCAACGTTACAAAGAGGTGAATACTTTACTGTCCAAGCTTTTTTGAAATGCGTTGCCAGAACCAAAATTGAAATAACTGTTTACTTTAATTCTTGTGATGAAACATCAAATCATTTGCTGTTGTACTGATTTCAACGTAATGCGGGTCAAAGATAATTTTCAAATGACTGCTTTTCATTTCAATTTTAATTTAACATACCGTTTCATCTTCTTCTGATTTGGGGTTTGTATTATTTTGCTTCTGACTATTTACCCCTTACCACATGCCATTTGAGGCTGTATACAGATATTAATCCACTCATATTTCACTGCAGTTATACAACACAAAGTGTTTCAAAACTTCTCTGATACTGTATTTTTTCATATAAATACCCCCCTCCATACCAGTATGATCATTATTACATTATTACGGGTGTTAAATAATGAATAGTTCTCACTTCAGCAATACAAGCAGTAATTTAGCTATATAAACTACCCTTCCTCTCTCTCTCAACTCAGTCATTCAAGATCCTCATCTGCCTCCTTCTCCTCTCTGTTTACTGGTGTACTGTACATATGCAAATGACATGTTTTCATATTTTGCTTGCTTATGAATAACGCACCCTCTATCCAAATTTCCAAATTGCAGCGAGTCTTTATAAATTCGTTTGCCCATTAACTTGAGCAGACGTGAGGTTAATTTGCATATATTTGCATGAAATTAACACATCAAACCATCTGGCTGAAAGGCATCTCTTTGTTGAAAATGCAGTTTCTCACACACTCCCCATCTCTGACTCTATCTCACTTTTATACTCTGTGTGGCCAAAAGTGAGTGGACACTCTTTGTTTTAAAACAGTTTTCTTATTATGGATGGGAAAATTATATTAGACTGTAGGAAAATTTTGACGCTATAGTGTTTACTGAAGGGCCTGTAGTTTCAGCAAGAAAATATCCCAGATTATTGAGCAATATCCATACATGTTTTGTTGAGATGGGTTGAGAAGAACATTGCTGGCCAGTGTAAAACCCTGATCTCACCCCCCGTCAGAGTCTATTGGGACCAAATAGAAAGTTGACTTCAGGCCAGTCCTAATTGCTGAACCACATTGCCTCACTGCAACATGGTTTTCTGGCTAAATGTAACAATACAGCTGCAAGCAGCAATGAGGGGCCGAGCAGACAGCAGGGCAGAGACACCAAGGCAACTTGATGTGATCATGTTAAAACCATAAATGACAAGTTTTATGTGAGTTGAGCAAAGATTGTGTGTAACTGAGATGTGAGGTTACGTCCTGTTTGCGTTTTCCACCTTCAATTGACCTGTAACAGACAACTTTGAAAATCTGAAATCCATCTGGTATCTTTTGTGAGGCTTTGCCGAAAAGATCTTTCGCAAATTTGGTGAAAAATGGACAAAATTTGTGGCTTATGAGAAATTTTTAAACCATTCAATAACATCCAATATGGCGGCATTAGCAATTGGGTTGACATGACAAGTGGCCAGGTCTTGGCCTTAGGTCCCAGGTAAGCACAAAATATGTGGGCTTTTTCTTATATATGAAAGGTTTGAGCATAAACAAACCTCCAACCTCGACCCTTTGGTGGTGCTAGAGTACTCAAATCAGAGCAATGAAACTTGGTCAATCGGAGGACTGTCCCCAATCAGAATTCCGAATTTCAAAAATTTTCACCACATGGTTCCAAGGGCTGCCATTGATACCCTAGCCAGGAGGAGTAGTTTACGGAAGAGGAAGCTGGAAATATTTTGAAAAAAAACAGGATGCCTGTGCAGCTTCACCACTTGGTCCCCAAATGTTCTGACATAATTTTGGCCACACATTCATGTTGTGATCTCTGTCTTGTTCCACCTCTTCCTAAAAATACTCTTTGGGAAATAAAACTGGGGGATTGTGCCATTGAAGTAAACTGTTCACTGGGGTAAAAGTCATGATTTTTTTTTCCTCTCAGAACCAGCTTGAGATGATGCATGCTTTTCGACATGGTGCATAATAGTGCTGGATATACCGTTTATCACATTTTATGCCCGTCTGTGTATTTCATTGTGTTTTCTGGCTTTTCTTCTCTGTTAATTGAGTAATTGTCTCATTTTCTCATTAATCCCCGCAGATAATAAGCAACTGGGGATACATATACCACCTACCCTAGGCAGCAAGTTTCTACAATTTTTCATCCAGGTAAAAATTCACACATATATAGTACTATGCTGACCCCCTCATTTCCTCTCATTTGCTTTCACTGATTGGAGGTGATATGAGTCTGTGCAGAACACATCATCACTTGTCTTGCACAGATATCCCCTTACTTACATCTTCCCATGAAGAAACAGATACCAGAATCATCTCCAATAATGTTGATTGGAACAACTCGGACAGTGATGACAACTAAAAAGAACAGCGATTTTAGCAAAGAACCTGTCATATAATGTTTTTCAAGATGTACAAAAGATATAATTTCTATGATATATTTGTCTTGGTAAAACATTTCAGCTCAAGTGTTACTGAAAAGGTTAAGAAAATGAAGTTGAATATGACGATGGTTACGTGAATGTCAATATGCGGGCACAATCCATGATGTTACTAGGTCATACCCATGAAAGGTTTGAAGTGGTTTTTTTTTTGGGGAATTTTCCCTTTATTCGATAGTTATACAGTGTAGAGAGACAGGAAAGAATGAGGGAAGACATGCAGCAAATGACCCGAGCCGGATTCGAACCCAGGTCGCTGCGGGAAGGACCAAGCCTTTATGGTACGCGCACTTAGACCGATGAGCCACCGGGGCGCCCTGAAGTGGGTTTACATAATTTAATGTTTATGTTTTATTTTATGGCATTGACATAAAAAATACTGACATTTATTTAGTTTTTTTAGTGTGGTTGGATGTTGGATGCATGGTCATTGTCTTGGTCATTGCCAAGAGAAAGCTTTGGAAAATATTGATATTTTCAGAACATACGGCAAACGTGAAAACTATCCGTTTTTCATACTTAACCAGAGAAATCTATGTTTAATGAGAAATTTATGTACCAAGTAAAATGAAATCCAAGAAAGGTCTTTAAATTTATAAGAAACATTCTGTACTGTTCTGGGCCAGGTTGTTGTCCCCCTGCTTTGTACTTGTGCCAGCTGTGCTTCTTGTTCCCTGATTTTCCCTAGCTTTGTGCTCCTGATTCTGTCCTATGTATTTGTTGGTGTTGTTCCTGGTCTCGTGTCTACTCTGCCCCGCTCCAGAATTCCCTTCCTTACCTATTGTAGGATTTCTGGGTCTTTCAAAGTGCTCCCTCAACATTTCTTATGTGTTCCCATAGGACTGCTGTCTCAAATACAAATAGGCTAGCTTTGTGTAGACTATTTGTTACAGCCAGTATGTTGATTGCGGTCTACTGGCTTTCCCCATAAAATATGTAAATCAATTTGGCACCTGAGGGCAGTCACCATTGTATTGCTAAGTGAGGGTGAGGGGTCTGGACATCCTGTTAGAGGAGCGAAGACCATCTCCTTGGGACGGCCTAGGTGGGGGTGACTGTCTGGCTAGGTGTTATTTCTCACTACCTCACATCATATATACTGCGTGTCTTTGTTCTGTGTGTGATGCTGACCTCTCCTGTGAACACGTCTGTTTTTCCATTGCAACTGAACTCGCAATAAAGTGCTTCACGGGTGTCATCATTACCTCTTGGTCCGTCTTCACGTTTTTTCCATCCGGGATTTATCGTGAATTAAACAGCGTGTTTGAAATCGTCGAATCGGCGGTTAAAAAAGAAACTAAGCAACAGAGATTTTCTTCACGATCATGCGCTCCCTAAGAGTCATTTCCAGCTTTCTACCCCTCCTTTGACTCCTGACTTCCGCCTGAACTCTTCCCTGGACCCTGATTTCCATTGTCCCACCTCCACCAGTTCCTTGACCAAGCTCTGCTTGCCCTGTGTTTCAATGGTTCTTCGAATGAAGCAGTGATTTTCCCTCTCCCTGGTACTACCATTGATTCTTTCAACCCCCAATTTCCTGAAGGATCAATAAACCAATCCATCTTGAGCTGGGCCAAATACTTAAACGCTATGCGTTGTAGTATAATGTCAGTATATGTAGTCATTTCAGACAGATGTTATTTTAAAGTCAAGCATCTTTGCAGTTCGGATAGCGAATAATCGTAGAGATAATTGGGGGGTCTACTTTTGGCAGAGGTGTATCCATGGTAATTATTGCTATTTTGTTATATTCTGGTGTTTAATGTGTTTGGAGTGGTGCATGCTGTAGTTTCGCTTGGTATTTCAATCACACTGAGGAGGGCTGCATTTGTTACTGTGCAGAATATACTGTATGCACCCTCCTTCCTGTTATACTGTACTTACAGGTAAGAACATAATTATGCACGAATTATCAATATTAGAAATGAAAAATATGATTGCCTATTTTTCTGTTGTATTCAACTTACATTTGTCCTGAGTCTGCTTCAGTCCAAGGTGCTCAAAGATGTTTTAAACCTTGGTGTCAAGTAAGCGGTGCTTATAACTGGTGTTGGTTTCAAGTGCATTTTCTTATGACTGTTCATAATATGCTATTTTGCTCATTCCCCAGATTTTTTTTTTTCATTTTTGATTAATACAACAGAATATATATAATAAATAGATTTTGCAATCGATTATTCACATTCCTAGCATCATTACTGGCTCCATGACACCCCCCCATCATATTGTCAATTACTTGACATCATAATCTGACAATTACTAGATACTGCTGTATCTCCCTTGCACCATCAGTGGCCTTCTCTTCCTTTTGCCCCTGCATTATAATCGTGACTTCCCCTGACTCAAAATCATAACCTCCCCTTCATAGTGATTGTAACTTCCCTTAAAGTCCTCGGCATAGGGATTGGGACTCTGCCTAAACCAGGCTCATAATTTTACCTGTATTGTGATTTCCCCAGCAAAATGATCAGAATTTTCCCTGTATCATGATCAGACCTTTGCCTGCATCATGATCATAACTTCCCCACTATCATGACCATAACTTCCCTTGTATCATGACCATAACTTCCCCTATACCATGACCACAACTTCCCTAGTATCATGATGGTAACTTCCCCTGTTTCATGACCGTAACTTCCCCTGTATCATGACCGTAACTTCCTCTGTATCATGACGGTAAATTCCCCAGTATCATGACCATAACTTCCCCTGTATCATGATTGTAACTTCCCCTGTATCATTACCATAAATTCCCCTGTATCATGACCCTAACTTCCCCTTTATCATGACCGTAACTTCCCCAGTATCATGACCGTAACTTCCCCTGTATCATGACCGTAACTTCCCTTGTATCATGACGGTAAATTCCCCCGTATCATGATCAAAACTTCTCCCGTATCATGACCGTAACTTCCCCTATATCATGATCATAACTTCTCCAGTATCATGACCGTAACTTCCCCTGTATCAGGACCACAACCTCCCCAGTATCATGACGGTAACTCTCCCTGTATCATGACAATAACTTCCCCTGTATCATGACTGTAACTTCCTCTGTATCATGATCGTAACTTCCCCTGTATCATGATCGTAACTTCCCCTGTATCATGATCGTAACTTCCCCTGTATCATGATTGTAACTTCCCCTGTATCATGATCGTAACTTCCTCTGTATCATGACCGTAACTTCCTCTGTATCATGACCGTAACTTCCTCTGTATCATGATCGTAACTTCCCCTGTATCATGATCGTAACTTCCTCTGTATCATGATCGTAACTTCTCCTGTATCATGATCGTAACTTCCCCTGTATCATGATCGTAACTTCCTCTGTATCATGACCATAACTTCCCTTGTATCATGACCGTAACTTCCCCTTTATCATGACCGTAACCTTTTCCTGTATTATGACGGTAACCTCCCCAGTGTCATGATGGTAACTGTCATGGTTTAGTCCCGCCGGATGCAACCTGCAGTCCGGCGGGCACTGGGACCATGTACCCCAAAGGAGAGAAAGGGACCCACTTGCAAAGGCTGATATAGAAATAGCAAAGATTTAATAAACATACTTTAAAACCAAAAACAGGGGAGCAGCAGCACCACACAGCAGGGATAAAACCAGAATGCAGCTGCAATGCCAATTGCCAATGCAGCTTCTTAAATACTTTAACTTCACCTCCACTTCAACGAGCAACCGGTGTGGCTCGTTGAAGTGGAGGCGAAGACAGCCAAAGGGGGAGGGACTACAATGAAACCAGCACAGGTAACTTCCCCTGTATCATGACCGTGACTTTCCCTCTATCATGATCATAACTTCTCCTGTATCATGATGGTAACTTGTCCGTAATTTTTCCTGTGTGATGACTGTAACTTTCCCTTGCATCAGGCTCACGACTTCCCCTGCATCTCTGGCTTACATCTAATGCATCATCACTGGCCTTTTCCCCTGTTACCTCCGCCTCTTCTGCCCTGCATCATTATAATGATTTTACTCCCAGTGTTTCACTGGCTACCTTCCTCTGCATCATCCCTGACCTTTCCACCATCACTGCTGGCCCCATTTCTGTGCACCTGTGAGGGCTGTTTCTTCTGCTCATTTGTCAGCAAATTTCATATTTTGTTGGGCCTTTTTCATTTTACTCCTCCGATCGGAGATAATCCATTTTCACTGGCATTTGTTTGTTTGTTTGTTCATCTGTTTGTCAGTTAACAAGATGTCTCAAAAAATTTTTAGATGGATGTCAATGAATTTTTATCTGTTGACAGATACTGTGCCATGTAGGAAGTGATTTAATTTTAATGAAGATCTCACTCATTTTCTTGATCCAGGATCCAAAAGAATTTTTACGTGCGTTAAGATGGCACAATGGAGACTTGTTAAACACTCACGTTCAATAATAATGTGATTGCGGTGGTAATGTGCCCTCCCAGTGCCTTCTAATACGGTGCTTTATTGGTGACAAGTTATGGCATACTGTGCCCTCAACCAATATCCTTTGGAAAGGTTGGCAGAAAAGGTTATGAAAAAATGTGGTTGTTGTTAATCCTCCTAATCCTCAATTCACAATATTAACAAAAATTTTACCTTGAAATATAATAAAATGAATTTGGGGAAATTTGGGTGATAGACAAGCCAATTTCTCATAGTCATGCATCACCATGGTTAAGACAAAAGATTATAGCAATGATGTGTTGCAGAAGGTTTTTGAGCTTCACAAATGTAGAAACAGCAAAAATAAAATGGTTAAAAATGGAAAATAACCATGCTTACAAGCAGGGCAGTAACTATGAAGTTTATTAG
Source organism: Gymnothorax javanicus (assembly GCA_029692085.1). Lineage (NCBI taxonomy): Eukaryota > Metazoa > Chordata > Actinopteri > Anguilliformes > Muraenidae > Gymnothorax > Gymnothorax javanicus. The sequence goes on from CM056200.1 coordinate 112,861,082, forward strand.
TACATATATGGCAATGTTAGAAATCTGCCTGGAAGGGGACGTACGTGTATTTTGACTGCAAATACTCTGAGAAGGATGATTAAAGTGGTAAAGAAAACTCCAAAGTTGGAGAACTGTGGACATTAATTATGTATCGGGATCAGAGAGTCTCCAAAAATGGAGCTCCAGCATTTTTTTTTCAGACAGGCACAGAAGCCAGGCCTCGTCAGCAGCCCCTCTCTGTCCAATCAGTCTTGACTTTGGCCACTTTCCCCCTATTGGCGAGCTTTTATGACTAAGGAAACATTTATTCAGTTCTCCTGCTCTGAACCCTATACACTGCTGCAACTCTGGCCCACTAAAAATCTGCATCTCATCTCGCCCACCCCCACAGCCTCCTGGTTTATAATTCATTCATCCATTGTTCATTGTAAGCAGCATCTGTCCATATTGTGTTCATTAATTTAAACGTAAAGAATCTCAGGCTCGGCGAGGGGGTTTGTGATCTCAGGGACTGTCTGTGTCATGCTTGCTCAGATTGTTCTAGAGCATCACTCGGTTGAACACAAATGTCACTGCTGAACACAAATGCATGTTGTTCTGTAACGAATGGTTAAATCTGGCCTGAGTGCCCTGCTTGATCTCTGTTTAGATGCCATTTACACAACTGCTAAAACTTTGGGAGGAAAAAGCCTCTGTCATGATCTAAAAACAAACTCATTTGGCAACAGCTTGCCAAACACTACTGGAACTTCCAATGAAACTGGACCCTGTGGTTGGATGGGGCCAACTTAGAGCTTTTTTTGGCAATAAACACTAAAGGTGAGATTGGTGTCAAAACAAAGATAGTCATTTTCTAAAGAACCTCATCCTCACTGTGAAGCATGGTTGTGGATTGTTGAATTTATTTTTCTTTCGAAGATTGTGGACAACTTCTTTGGATTAATGATATCATGGATTCCATCAACTTCCAAGAGATATTAGATTTGTCTCATATTGTCCTCAGGTGGAAAGTTTTTTCACAGTTGGTCATGTCTTACCCAACATTTGTGACATAAATGACACATTATATACATCCATTACACTAACACATGGCCCAGTCCCCCAAAAGAAATACACATATTGAAAAGCGGGAAAACTAAGACACTGCGTTGCAGTGCAGAAGTGATTATCACGTCGCGGGTTCGAGCCCCGGTCGTACCAACCGGCAGTGGTCGGCAGCTTTTTCAGAGTAGCGCACAATTGGCCATCGCGCTACAGGGTTTCAAATTGGGAATGGACTGCCGGGAAAGGGAAATAAATAAATAGCTTTGTTCGTTGCTCAAGCGCCTCCTGTTGGCCAGACGGGCGCTCGTCAGGAAAATTCTAAGTCTGTTCATGTCCGGGTATCCTCCGCCCTCGTTCTGTACTTGCGAAGATTCAACCAATGAGTGTATAAGAAGCAGTGGCTGACAGGCACGTGCTTCGGAGGAGAGCCGTGAACTGTCTTCGCTCTCCTGAGTTGGCAGCAAGGGGTCGCATACGAGCAAGCCTTGTACATAGTTCACCAATTGGGCATTCCAGATTCGGGTGGGATTGGAGATGCCAAATTTAAAAAAAAAAAAAAAAAAGCGGGAAAACAGACCTACACAAAGGATACACAAAATACATGCATTCATACATGTTTATATACTGAGGGACTGCAGTCAGGATGAATTCAGAGCTGTTCTTGCAGATGGTGCCAGGTTTCTGCTGAGGAATGCTCTGCTTCATTTGAGTGTCCTAGTGACCAGATGGGATTTAGGAACTGAGAAAGATCTAGCGTGATGTTAAAAGTGATGCGCTTGATGACATTGTGGTATCGATCTGAAAAGAGGGGTGTGTGTTGTCCAATGAATTTGGAGGAAGAGTAGGTAGCTCCTGTTAGAGACAGTTAATATGGTGAAGAAGCAGCACCGTAATGCAAACGTGGGGCCCCCTTGCTGCAGCACAGAGGTGGCGAACTTTAATGTCTCAAATGCACAAAAAGACCACTTTTGTACACTGGGCAAAAGATTATAGAGTTAATTGTTTTATACAGCTCAAATTTTAAACAGTTGGGGCTTTTTAAGACTACAATCAATAAAGTGTCTTAGGGTGTTTTCACACTAGGGACGCGGGCACGGATCCCAGTACACTTGACCCCAAAGTCCAGTTGATTTGGTAAATGTGAACACAAGCGTACCGTGCTCGGGCACGGTACGCGAGTATGGTTGGAAGAGGTGGACTCAGGCACCATATGTGAAAGCAACCATACTTGAGCACGGAAGATTGCTGTTATTATAATTCGTTCGAAATGTACACTCAACCACTATGCAAACCACATGTGAAGCTGCTTCATATTTTGGGTTCTTTAGCGGAGTTGAATGACTTTATTTGCTGCATTCTTTTATCCAATGTTTATCCAACTTTGACAACTTTTAACAACTAACGTTACCAACTTTAAATACTTAGCCGCAAAAGCTCGAATACAACGCGGTGTGAGGACTGTTGCAAACCGACGGGAGCGCAGCTGTGTCAAGGTGATTTAATTCTTTGTTTGTCGTGTAACGAAGTGAGATTCGGTGTGATGAATACACGCAATGGGAACAATGCCTCCAAATTTGACCTGACTAAACTGGTTGATCTTAATCCAGCTGACCTCAATGTGCTGTTTTTGGATAAACTCGGCGTCATTTTCCAGTATGCATGGAAAACGCCCAAGACGTTCTAAAAAATACGAAAATGGAACAATTTTATCTTTACGTGCTAAACTTTGTTGTAAAATACAGGATACATTCGGGCAGCTGCGGGATTTACGACCAATAAATCGCCATGCTAAACATAAAATGTTACAGGATATTCACATTCTTGGATTTAGCCTGGTGAACAATGCTGTGTCTGAGGACCTTGACAAGATCTTCCTGCACCTGCGAAGGAACAACACTAATCTCATGCCCTTAAGCAAGGGGAATGTTATCACTGGATCGCAGGAGTACGTAAACTTTTTTTTTTAAAGATTATTTTTTGAGAATTTTTCCTTTATTTGAGAGTTATACAGTGGAGAGAGACAGGAAAGTCGGGGAGAAGAATGGGGAAGACTTGCAGCAAATGACCCGAGCTGGAATCGAACACGGGTCGCCACTGGAAGGACACAGCCTTTATGGTGCGCGCGCTTAGACCAATGAGCCACCAGGGCGCAAGTACGTAAACTTTTAAAAATTGTGACTGATCTTACTGAACGGATTGTTGCTTTAGAGAACAAAGAAAAGGCTTTACGCCCGGATAATGATCGGTATAGGCAGTTTCGTGCTCATGAGAGTAACCTGATGTCTGCTGCTGTGACTGTTCAGAGGAATGCAAACGGTCACTCCATGACTTCCACGGATGAAAGCGTTGTATGTGATTCAGATTATGAGAATAAAAGCATCAATGGCTTTGCGTTGCCCCCGAGGCAACAACGTAAAATACGAAGAAAACCCCAGAGGTCTAAGAAAAAGGCTTCTGACAAGCATGGGCATAGAGCAGAGTTTGGTGATGCCGTGCCTGAGGCCAAAGAAGTGGCGCAGGCAACGATTGTTACTGAAGTTCTGTCGGCTTCCAACGGGAAATGCTCTGTCTACGTGGGTCGTATTAATCCAAACCACTCTATTGCAGACATTATTACCTATTTAGGGACATTAGGCGTCCCTAGTGGTGAGGCTTTTGTTTCACTATTAGCGGACAACCCAATGTACAAGTCATACCGCGTGGACATAAGTAGCAGCTTGCATGATACAGTGAAAGATAGTAATGCCTGGCCGGTAGGAGTAGTTGTACGGCACTTTCGTGTTGCCAAACTCAAAGCAGCAAAACCGGCTGTGGTTTCATACCACAAAGGCTCAAGTTGGGGAGACTCTCCAAGTCGACGGCATTTCAACCATCCGTGGACTCAACGGGGCTGGACCCAACGCCAGCAAGGCCCGGATTTCGGACGGTATGAGCAACAAGAATGGTATGATAGGAACAAACTCAGTGGACTTAACGAGCACGATTCCCGAGTCTCGTGGTGGTAATAAGGAAATTACTATTACATGCAATATATTTAATTGTCATGGTTTTAAGTCCAGTGTTGATTACATTGCACGGCGTCTACATGGTTGTGATGTTATGTGTTTAAATGAAACTTGGTTAAAGCCACGTGAATTGAATTCCATCCAAGAAGCTCTAAGCATAACCAGTATATTTAGACTCTACCTATGTTGTTTTTTCAAAGTCAGGCATGTATGATGTTGATTCCACTTATAAAGGCCGACCTCTTGGTGGGGTGGCGATTATTTGTTGAAAACGTAGTGAGATCATTTGGCAAGAGCTGGATATTCCTACTGACCGTATGATCCCAGTTGCTGCAAAGGATGCAAAGGGGGTGATCCGCCAAATTACAGTCAATGCTTACATGCCTTACTTTTACTTTTAGCTCTGGGTGTAACTTAGCTGATTTATAGACTGTCTTGACGTTTTACAAGCATTTGTTGATAGACATGACGGGTGCTTCATCAATGGCGTAGCCAGCGGGGGTGCTAAGACACGTTCCTTTTTGACTGCAATTAGTAGTTCTCAATCATTTTACTTTATTGACGCGTTTTCCAATTATCGTAATTGGCAACCGAAGACACGGTTTCTCTCCATATGCGATCTAACAGCGATTAAATCATGGGCTAAATTGGGTTGCACAAAACTTCTGTTTAAAACAATTATTAGTCCTGACCTGTTCTCAGTCATTTTCATAATTAACAGAAGGTTCACTCCGAGAGCACTCCACACTTAACAGGTGCTGCTTTTTCTCCCCGATTAGGTAAGACGACAATCATTCATCTGGACGCGCGTCCCCAACTCTTTGTTCTTGTTCCGCAACTGTACTGAATTTAGCTCATGATTTAATCGCTGTTAGATCGCATATGGAAAGAAACCGTGTCTTCGGTTGCCAATTACGATAATTGGAAAATGCGTCAATAAAGTAAAAAGATTGAGAACTACTAACTGCAATCAAAAAGGGACGTGTCTTAGCACCCCCGCTGGCTACACCACTGTTCGTAAAGATGTGTGGTGATTTCAATGCTCAGTTACCCACTGCATCTACACTTAAGCGCAGCTGGTTTAAGAGTAAGGGTTATTCCATGCAATCTAAAATTTTGTACGACATCCTGACATTCAGTGATCTCCTTGCTGCTGATTTGCTCACCCATCAAAATTCAAAGTTTACATATTTTTGTTTCAAGCGAGGTGTCTTTTCTTGGATTGATCATGTTTTGGTTTCCAGCCATGATGTATGTAATCTCCTTTTGTGTGAAATAGCTGGTTTAGAAGAAGGTAATGTAAGTGATCACTTACTAATCAGATCTGTTTTTAGATTTCATGAGTCTGACGTCAATTGTAATGACCTTGATCCAACGGTCTTCTAGAATCAGAATGTAATCAATCAACCTAATGTTTGCTGGAATAATCTAATAACCATCTCAAGTACAGGAATCTTCTTAGTTCAAAGCTTGGTACTCTTGTTACTCAGGAGGCACACGACTTTGTTGATCAGCAAGCAGCAAAGGTTTATATTGATGACATGTTTAGGAGAGTCAATGAGCTTATTCACTCGGCTGCACAGGAGTCTGGTTGTATGCCTCAGAGGCACTTTAAACCTAAGGCACATTGGTCAAAGGACCTTACTTACCTCCGGGATCTAAAACGTTTCGGGTGGAGGCTATGGGTTGCTAATGACCGATCAAGATGTGATGCCATTTTTGATTGTTGGAAATATGCTAAGAAACAATTTCGAAAGGCCTTAAGGCAAAGCCTTTTGCAGGTGTTTTCATCCCCACTGAACTGGAAATAGTTCCCAGTTCTGGAACACTTTAAGAGGTCAGTTGGGTACTCACATTCCATCTTGATGCCACTAGTTTTTCCAAATTTTTAAGTAAAATTATGAAAGATGATTTTGTACTGCATGCTGAGCAGCGAAAGATCAGTGATCATGTAAAGCATGTATTTCAGTCAAATGTATGTAATTTTATGGATTGTCTTGTGGAATCTCACACAATTAATGAAGCTATAAATTCCCTCAAGCGAAGTGAAACTCCTGGTGTGCCTCACATTTTGGCTTTGACTAACACTTCACCATTTCAACTCAGACGTGTGTGTTGCTTGTTGGTGAAAATTTGGAAGTTCCCAAATTTTTTGCATTACATTTAGCAATAACAATGTCTCCTCAACGTCTTAGACGTCGATTGACTTCAGAGCAATTGGGAAAATGCATCGGAATGCTTGACTCTGGCTTCTCACAACGTCACGTTGCTAATGCACTTAACGTCAGCCAAAGCGTTGTGAACAGAGCGTGGAACCGGCATCAAACGTTTGGTACAGCAGCACACCGTCATGGGGGTGGTGGTCGTCAGAGATCGATTACACAACGACAAGACCACTTTCTCACACTTCAGGCACGGCGTCATCCTTTCTGGACAGCCACCACCCTACTTAAATGACCTTCATAACGCCTCGGGGTCAGGGTATCCACTCAGACGATACGGAATCGTCTTCATACTGCCGGCCTCAACTCAAGAAGGCCATGTGTTGAATCCCACTGACCGTGCGTCATAGGCATGACCGTTTGGATTGGGCTCACGATCATGTCACATGGACACACAAGCGATTGGGCTCCAGTTCTCTTTACTGATGAGTCCCAATATTGCTTGGACTTTACTGACAGGAGGCAACGGGTGTGGCGAAGACAACGTGAGCGATTTAATGATGCCTACATCAACGAACACGACCGTTATGGTGGCGGATCAATTATGGTCTGGGGAGGAATAAGCAGGAACGCAGAACGGACCTGCATGTCATGGGGAGAGGGATGATGACAGGGGTACGGTACAGGGATGAGATTCTCAATGTGTACGTAAGACCATACGCTGGTGCTGTTGGCCCTGATTTCATCTTGATGGATGATAACGCCCGTCCCTATCGTGCTAGGGTGGTGAATCAATTCCTAGAGCAGGAGACAATTGTCCACATGGACTGGCCCGCGCGTTTGCCGGACCTAAACCCTATCAAGCATGTGTGGAACATGCTGCAGGTCGCCATTTCCGGTCGTAGGGCACAACCCACAACTCTAGAAGAGCTCGGAAATGCCCTTGTTGAAGAATGGAACAACATTCCAATTGCAAGCATCCGGGTTCTGATTGACAGTATGACCCGACGTTGTCAAGCCGTCATTCAAGCTAGGGGAGGCCATACCCGTTATTGACATTAACTGTGGTAATGAAACATCAAGCGAACACTGTCTGTTTTCACTTTACACGTCAGAGGTGAAACCATGAAGTGTTAAGTGAAAATAAAAAGTGTGAGGCTGCACGCTCATTTAATGTCATTAAATGCACTTGCAAATGTGTTTTGTGTCTGACTGCATGTCATTTATCCAATATATTGTTCATCAGTGGCAGTTACCAAATTTGCATGTCATTTCACAAAAAATTCCTATGATCCCTATCAAATTTTGAGTAGATATATTATGATGAGCTCTTCGTCCACCACGAGGCGCTATTTAAGTAGTGCTGTGTTGGGTCCTGCCATGAGGACGAAAGCGGATGAACAGCGTAGTTTAGCCGTTTATATGGAAACACTGAGGACGCACCATGGGACGCACGCGATGTCCCGTGTCTGCCCCGCAGCCTGTTTTCAGCCGTATTAATGGAAACATAGCTTTATCGGATATAGCCAGCCAGCTAGCAATGAAACTGTAGCGTTTAATATGCGGCTACAGAACTAAGTGCACGCAGTAAGTAAATTCGCTCCGGTACCGTATTTTAGCAGAGAGCGTACTGGAGTCCCCTTACTCTGACTTGCATATTTTCGTGCACGAGTTAATTTGCATGTGCGTTAAGTACCGCTCCAAAAACACGTTATATTTCTTTATTTACGAGTTGTTTTGCTGGTTCGCTTTTAACGTACTTCAGCGAAGAAAAGCAAAAATATTAATTTACCGATGAGAGCTAGTGAGCAACCTCATGGTTAACTGCTGGAGGTTAATGCGATGCGCTTAAACAAATAAACTGATAGCCCAAGTTTTGGTTAATGTTTTTGGGTGCTTTTTTATATACAGTTGAGTGGATTTAGAATTCGTTCCGGGGTGCATTTCCCAAAAGTGTAGTTGCTAACTAAATTAGCAACTTGCATAGTTCGTCCATTCAGTCAATGGGTCCAACTATGTAAGTTAGCATCAGTGATTTCGGGAAATGCACCACTGGGCAGGAAACCATACGACCAATCAAGCAAGATTGTGTAAAAAATGAGGATAAGAAGGCGGAATTTGTTTGAACGTCTGACTTGTGTATGAAGATCAATTATGCGGTTGGATTGTGCGAATATTCAATGAAGATCATGCGGAATGTTCACTCGCCAGCCGGGTGAGCAGTCAGAGCTTATTCGGTCTCCCTAACGAATTTTCGGTCGCCACGGATCTCGGGCGAGTGCGAAGATCGAGCCCTGCAATCGTTAACGATAACATCAAACGCTGTTTGCGCAAACTCGCATAATAATTTGACATGTAACAACACTTCATTTCTATCTCAAACACGTAAAGGAGCTTAGTTAGACCAATCGCATTCGCTGTACTAGTTAGCATTTATCAGCTGTGTCCCACCAATGTAAGAGAGGCGAACTTAGATATTTGTAATGTAGCCTTCGATTAAATTGCTGTAGCCTTTTTAGTAAGACTGCCCTTAGTATCCATAATCCCTCCTCGGCCCATTTTTTTTACGTCAGTAATTGTTAATTTAGGTAACAGCTCAAGGTTGAGGACATTGAGCTTGGGTGAGGCATAGGGGTAAGGTGCACGCACTTGACAGCTGAGAGCTCATCCCACCTGAGCCTCGTTTTCGATTCAAAATGGCGGCTGCGAGAAATCAGCGAACCCTTACGAAAATGAATTAAAGAGTTACTATAGTATAATATAAGAATTGTATAGTGTTCTAAAGTGTGGTTGTAGTGTTCTATAGTACGTTTCACCAGCTATAGTATTACAATAGTTTTTTCTACAATATTTCAATAGTAACACTAAAATCTCTATAGTGCGTTCCAAAAAACCATACAATTACCACAGTAATACTATAGTTTTAGATGGTAAATTTATGGTAAATTTTATGGTATTCCAATAGTGGTTTTTTGTAAGGGAATAACTGAACATTTCCAATACGGTGTCTCTGATGAACTCTGTTGCTTACCGAGTAATATTTTTTCTGTAATGTTAAGTTGGCATGTCGTCAGTATTGACATGACCATTGGTACCATTGTTCCTGTGCTGAAAAAGCCTACCCTGAATCCTAATGACCCCTCCAATTATCGACCAATTACAATTAGCACCATCTTTGCTAATTTATTTGAACTTTTGTTGACACCAGATGGCGATACTTGTGGAAGCACACAGTTTGGATTCAGGGAGGGCTGCGGTTCAGATATGGCTTGTTCGTTTGTCCACGATATTTCGTCCTATTTTAATTCCAAAGGTAGCCCTATTTGCATATGTAGTTTAGACACTGCAAAATGTTTTGATCAGGTGTGGCATGATGGGTTGTTTTATAAATTATTTCCTCGCATTAGCCTTGATCGGTGGCTGATCCTTTACGAATGGTACTTAGCTCTCAAGGCAAAGGTTAAGTGGAATAAAGGATAGAGTGAAATATTTAGGGTAACAAGAGGTATACGACAAGGTAGTGTTCTGCCACCTATAATGTTTACTATGTTTATTGATGATTTGTTAAAGGGATATTTCAACATTTTGGCAAATTGGCCTATTGCCATAATCCCTATAGTTATATGAGTCGGTACATTACCTTTAGTTATCCGTGCCCGTTGTTTTGAGATTCGAGGGGGGAAAGACGCGAGCTGCTCAGCGAACATAATGAAAATGAACGGTACAGGTCTCTCGCTCCTTCAAAACTCTTCAAATACGCAATCCAGCAGCTCCAAAACGCTCTCGTGGACAACTAGTGACCTGCACATTCACCACACTATAAAATAATAATGTATAATTACGAGACAGTTATTTTCAAGGCAGGAATGCATAACCAGTTGTCCATTCAAAAGACATGTTTACGAGCTGCTTGGCGAATCGTCTCTATGGTGATTTGAAGAGTTATGTTTACTGCACCTACTTGAAAAGTTCAGTATTCATCTATGGTAACGTAATGTTTCTGATACATTATCATTTCATAGCGTGGTGAATCTCACTGTTTAAAAACAACGGATTACGTATTTGAAAGTTTTAAAGTATTTGCTTCTTTCATTATGTTAATTTTATAATTATAGGGATCATTTCATAGCTAAAGGCCAATTTGCCAAAATGTTGAAATATCCCTTTAACAGAATTGTCTGAATCTTGTTGTATATGGCCTAAGAATTGCCCAATATCTATTTAACAGTTTAGCATATGCTGATGATGTCACCCTCTTAGCAGCTACCGTCCCAGGGCTTCAGGCTCTAATCAATATATGCGAACAATATTCCAAAAAATGGCATTTTGTTTTTGTTATTGGAAAAACTAGGTGTATTACGATGGGGGATTGTGGCTTACTGCAAGAACCAAACTGGAAGCTTGGTGATGAAATACTAGAGAACACTGATACATTTGACCTTCTAGGAGTCAGATTTCAACATGACCTTAAGGCAAAGGCACATATTGACAGTCAGGTTTCTTCTACCATGCGTCGAGCCTTCACTCTCATGTGAGATGGTCTTTGTTACTTTGGGCTTGGTAGTGATGTTAAATTGTATTTATGGAAAACTGCTGTCCTGCCCATTCTCACGTTTGGTTTTAATTGTCTGCACCTACAGGCATCAGATGTTAAGATATTGGAAACGTTTCAGTGTGACATTATAAAAAGAATTTATGGATTTCCAAAAAGAAGCCATCACTCAAAATTACTAAGGGCTCTTGAGATCAGAAAAGTGAAAGATGTCATTAATTACAATAAGATGTTATTGTTTCATGGGATTTTCAAAAAGAATTCGCCCACCAGAAATCTTAATATTCTTTTTCTATCTGATTTTATGAGTCGAGGTAGTCTGGTATAAGGAACACTCCTACATTCTGTCATTCAAAATGGTTTTTCTCCTTCACTAGTTGTTTTTTTCAAGAATATGAACTTGTGTGGTCTGCACGCTGCTACAACAGAGGATGGTTTTGCAGACAGTCTATGCAGTCTTCTATTTTCCAGTCATTTTGAGAAACCAAACTCTGGTGAAAGGGTGCTTGCAAATCTGTTAACAAAGTTTTTTAATTTTGTCTGTTTTTCTTTGAATTATTTTATATTCATTTTATGTTTTACTCCATTTCATCTGTGTTTTAATTTCTGCTGCCGTTATGGAAATTGTATGAATTCTTATATTCCTCCTGCATAGGAGGTTTAAATGAATTAATATGTGCTACGGCTCTCTTGTTCTAACAAACGAGCGGCGAAAAGATATCTCCATTCAAACAAAGAAATTCAATGCTTTCTCCAAATGTAGGCGGATGAAAACATACAATCACAACTGGATACTACACGCAAAAACTGGGAGATTTATGGAATAATTTGTGAGTAATTACATTCGCGTGGTTATCACAGAACAATAGATCAGAGCCATGACAAACAAAAGAAAAATGCGGCTGTGATATTTCAAAGTGCAGGACACGGTGGCAGCTCAAGTTATGAGATAGATACATTTTCGTAACATGAGGTAGTGGACAGCATAATCGGCCAAAAACGCAAGGGCGAAATAATTCCGTATGCAACTTCCACCAGTATCGAATGTAATCAGTAAATTTTCAGATTACCTTGATGTTTGGGTACCCAGAGAAAGATTCGGATGTGTAAAAACATCAAGCATTCAGTCAAGAAAATTTCGAGTTTAATTTCTCGTGCTGCTATACGTGGTAATCCATGTCACTGAGGACACAACGGGTTGCTAGGGCACGCGCAGCATATGCATTTGCGAAATTAATATTCGATATTAATATTCTAAACCCTTTTCTCAATAATAAAACCCCCCGAGATATATTGGTGCCTCCTTTTACAATCGTTCCCCATTTAAAACCACCTAGGTGCATACTGCAACCGAAGTATCGGAATTTTGACATATATGCAAGTGTACTCAGGTACGGTACGATATTACTAGTGTGAAAGCTGGCCACCGGTAGGAGAGAGAAGGGGGGACAATCGTACTGTGGCACGGTACGGAACAATCGTACCTAGTGTGAAAGCACTAATCGTTGTCAAAGTGCTGATCCTGTAACGGTCATAATTATGGGAGCTAACCAAAGTTGCCCAACTCCTCAGTACGACCCATTATCTACATTAGAAGCAGGGGTAGTGGTAGAGAACTATGCTTTGAATGATGGTCTTATAGAGCAGAAGCAGAAGATGGGGCAACGGAAAGGGCTTTAGTTTGCGTATGACGGAGAGTCTTTGCTGGCAGCATTTCTGAATGTCTGTGGTGTGATTTTTAATGGTGAGTTTTTTGTCCTGAGTCCAAGGTTTTTGAAATATTCCACCATGTCGAGCATGAAACACAAATGCTTACTGTCAGTAGCAGAAACCTTAAACTTATCCATGGTTGGATCTTGCAACAGGACAGTGGTCCAAATCAAAATCAACACAAAAATGCTTCACCGACCACCGAATCAAGGTTCTGCCATGGCCATTCCAGGCTCCTGACCTAAACCTGGTAAAAAAAACCTGTAGGGCAAGTTCCTGAACCTAAGAAATTGAAATATTTGGAGATTCTGCCCGGAGGAACGACCTCAGGTCCCTTTCCATGTCCTCTCCAACTAAATTACACACTATAACAGCAGACTTCCAGCTGCTATTTTGGTAAAGGGAGGCCGCACAAAGCATCGAATGGAGGGAATCTACAACCCCAATTCCGAAATAGTTGGGACAAAGTGTAAATTGTGAATAAAATCAAAACGCAATGACTTTCAAATCACACCAGCCAGTATTTTATTCACAATTGAACAGAGATAACATAGCAAATTTTGAAACTGAGAAATTTTACAATTTTATTCACAAAATGAGCTCATTTCAAATTTGATGGCTGCTCCAGGTCTCAAAAAAGTTGGGACAGGGGCCTGTTTACGATGGTTTAGCATCCACTCTTCTTTTTAACACAGAGTGGAGGTGTCTGGGCATTGAGGAGACAAGTTTCTTGAGTTTAGCCATTGGAATTTGATCTCACTCTTGTTTAATACAGGCTTCCAGCTGCTGGAGAGTTTTGGGTCTCCTTTGACGGACTTTTCGTTTAATTATGCGCCAAGTGTTCTCAATCGGTGAAAGATCAGGACTGCAGGCAGGCCAGTTCAGCACACAGACTCTTCTACTACAAAGCCATGCTGCTGTAATAGCTGCAGTATGTGGTTTTGCATTGTCCTGCTGAAATACACAAGGCCTTCCCTGGAATAGATGTTGTCTAGAGGGGAGATATGTTGCTCTAAAACCTTTATATACCTTTCAGCATTAATGGTGCTTTTTAAAACATGCAAGTGTCCCACACCATATGCACTAATGCATCCCCATACCATCAGAGATGCTGGCTTTTGAACTGAACGCTGATAACAGGAGGGGTGGTCTTTCTCCTCTTTAGCCCGGAGGACACAACGCCCATGATTTCCAACAAGAATGTCAAATTTGGACTCGTCTGACCACAAGACACTTTGCCACTTCACTACAGTCCATTTTAAATGAGCCTTGGCCCACAGAACACGGCGGCGCTTCTGCATCATGCTCAACAATGGCTTCCTTTTTGCATGATAGAGTTTTAGGTGGCATCTGTGGATGGCACGGCAGACTGTGTTTACAGACAGTGGTTTCTTGAAGTATTCCTGGGCCCATTTAGTAATGTCAATGACAGAATCATGCCAATGAGTGATGCAGTGGCGTCTGAGGGCTGGAAGATCACGGGCATCCAGTAAAGGTCTTTGGCCTTGTCCCTTATGCACAGAGATTTTTCCAGTTTTTCTGAATCTTTTTCCAGTTTCTCTGAATCTTTTGATGATGTTATGCACTGTCAATGATGAGACCTTTAAAGCCTTTGCAATTTGATGTTGAGGAACATTGTTTTTAAAGTATTCCACAATTTTTTTACGCAAGCCTTCACAGGTTGGAGAGCCTCTGGCCATCTTTACTTCTAAGAGACTCAGCCTCTCTAAGACATCCCTTTTATAGCCAATCATGTTACACACCTGATGCCAGTTAACTTTATTACTTGCTAAATGTTCTTTCAGCTGATTCTCTTATATATTAATTCCTTTTTTTAGCCCTTTTATGTCTGTGTCCCAACTTTTTTGAGACCTGTTGCAGCCAGAAAATTTGGAATAAGCTCATTTTGTGGATAAAAATGTAAAATGTCTCAGTTTCAACATTTGAAATGTTATCTATGTTCTATTGTAAATAACATATTGGCTCGTGATCTGAAAGTCATTGCATTTTGATTTTATTCACAATTTACACTTCGTCCCAACTATTTTGAAATTGGGGCTGTAATAATTCTGGCAGATATTTTCAAGAAAAATATTTCTCATGATAATACTTTTTTAAAAAATATATTTCTATTAAACATGGTATTGGTTAAATATCTTAAATATCAAAAGGATTACTAAGAAATGCATTAATTCGTGCACTTTGGTTCATGTTTACCGAGGGTGCCAATATTAGTTGAGGGCACTATATATCTATTTGGAGGTATTCCTACACTCAGAGCATGTATCCATATACTGTTATAAATTGCTGTAATTTACAGTACATTGCTGGTGCAGATTCGCAGAAAATGAAACATTCTGCATGCCCACATTCATTTCACTGGAACTTACAGTTAATTTACCCCTACAAGCATTTTTCACACCCACAATGTATTGGAAGTAAGGAAGTAAGGACCATGGGCTAAATATCCCAGCCACAACCTGCCTAGTACCCGCCTGCAAATTTTTTTTCCCCCAAATGATAAAGCACTGGGACCCATAGTTATTACCTCCGCCAGGAGGTTATGTTTTTGCTTCCGTTTGTTTATTTATATGTTTGTCTGTCTGTTAGCAGGATATCTCAAAAACGGCTGCATAGATTTTAACCAAACATGTTAGAGTAGCACAAGAGGAACAAGTGATTAAATTTTAGCACATCTGGGCCAAAGTACAGCTGGGATATAGGCCAAAGTTCAAATCCAGCTATGTTGGCGGGTATGGGCTCTCGCAAGTCCAGCTCTAGTTTAGCAGTTAGATTTATTAACTGTCTCCTGTTAGGTTACTGCAGAAAGTACTGGCACCACTGCTCTCAGTGAAATTAACTGTAACTTTATGGTCAATTGGCAACAGTGTGGGATTTCCTAATATAATATACATTTTCTGCTCCAGCACTTAAGACTATATTCTGTGTTCATTAACAAACATCAGCTTTGTTTTACTTCTATTTATCTCTCTTTTGGTCTCTGAATCTGACTCCATTGACCCGTTTCACTCTCCTACGAAAAAAAATATTGCGTGCGGCGTGAGGAGGTGAGCAGCGCGAGTGAAACGGATCAATGGAGGCAGATTCAGAGGCACCGGTAAGTGAAAACTAACCAACAGTAATTACATAATATTCAATTCTATATGTGGTATAAAATAAAATGCCCTCGTAACGTTTAGTTACCTTTGTAGTCTGACGAACTACCATATATTAGCTATATTTTTTTTTGTAGGAGAAGTCTGGGAATCGGGGGGAAGAGGGTGGGACTTTGGAGGGAGGCGGAGTTGTTCATGTTCAAATTTCGACTAAGTGCTGTGCGACATGCCAGAGAGGTAAGAATTGCATTAATGATGGCATAACGAGTATCTAAGCCCTCTAGTTCATGTGCAAGTTGCTGGATTGTAAACTCCCTTTCATGCAAGTTATCCTACTCAATGTTTAGTTCTAAAACTCTTTTGTCTTCGTCAAATTCAACTTCCACTTTAGTAGCAGCTTTTGCTCTAGAAGTCATTCTAATCGTTTAGTTGATCCAAACAAGCTTCCAATTCCATGATTGGGACTGAGTTGAAGTTAACTCAGTTCAGGTCTGTTCCTGTTCTTCTAATCGAGTTGTCAAGAACAACCTTCCAATCTTAATCAGGGTCCAAGTCGGGGACTGCGTTCTTACTGACCCATCCAGTTTGCTCTCCTTGTCCAGTTTGTTAGGAACAAGCTTCCAATCCTGAACTGGAGCCAGGACTGGTACTGTGTTCCCCTCAAGCAACCTCTCCATCCTCTGAAGCAGTTCAGTGCTGGCAGAGCCTGTGTTACTTCTAGCAGCATCCCAGAAGCCTGGGCAGCGATAGCGGTTCAAGCTTAGCCTTATACAACTGTGCTGTACTGTCCATCCTTCTCATGGTTCCATTCCCACTACCCTATCGCCCCCAATCGCTATCATATTGCTGTCAATATATTACCGATTAGACTGTGCTTCTGACTTTGCACTTGATTCCTGGCCTGGACCAAAACATTTTACAACTATTGAACATTTCACGATATTGTTTAAAGTAAATGTAAAAGGGTGTAAGTGATACACATTTTAGTATGTTTGATTCTATACTTCTCAGTCAGATAAGAGTAGATTTATTGAGCTGTGGATTTAATGCAGTAAAGTGTTTTTTTCATTTTATACATTTAGTGATGCATATTGAATCACAATTTGTTAGTATTCTGCAAACAATGTAAAACTAGATAGAAAAATTTGAGTAGACAGGAAAGACACTTCTTAATTTGGAAAAACGGAAGCTCGTAGCTTTAGATGTACTCTGTTTCCTCAAACTGAGTATTCTCAACTTGTTTGGGTTTCCAGTTCTGGCACTATTTCCAAATGCCACTTTTCTGAACACTATGGAGGAGAATGAAATTTCCAATAAATGAAGCGATAAAAAGAACTCTTCGCTCAAAACGCAGGCTGACGGAGAGGGGTATTTTCTGTAAATGCAGTGATGGAGAGGGCTGTTTTCTTTAAATGCACTGACCAAGGCCATTTCCTCTGTCTGCAGTTGCAGAGAGGACTGTTCTCTCTAAATGCAGTGATAGAGGGGGAGTTTTCGATGACCGAGGGGTGTTTGCTCTGCACTATGTGATGGAGAGAGGTACTTTCTCTAAACACAGTGATGGAAAGGGCCATTTTCTTTAAACACACTGTGATAGAGAGGGGCGTATTCTCCAAATGCCATGATATAGAATGATGTTTTTAAAATGCAGTGACAGTGGGTTGTTTTCTCTGCTCTTTGTGATAGAGAAGATCATTTTCCCTAAACAGAGTGACACAGAAAGGGCTGTTTTCTCAAAATACAGTGAAAGAGAAGATTTTTTTCCTCCCTGGCAGTATTTGTGAAGGAAAAAATGAACACTTAAATTTCACCATGATTCAGATTTAAGGCAAAATAACAATTGAATCAATCCTTCATTCTGTCTCATGGTTTTACCGATGACTCAGAGTCTGCTTCTGCTCCATGTTGTACATCTTGTCTAGAGCGTTAACCTAGTATGCTGAGTACATGACATTGCTCTTCCTGGGCCTCTTCCTGACTGCTGCTCAGCCCTTACCAATGCTGCTGTGGCTGGAGTACTGGGAAGGTGGCAGCACTGTTGTATAAGCAGATGAAGACCTTTCTGATTTCCTCCAAAAAGACCCTAATCCAGTCCACCACACTTGCTCTCCAGGTGGGGTTTAGCTGACCCCAGATCACAAAAGCATTTGACCCCAGTGAAATGTAAGGGTTAAGGATATGCAGTACATCAAGTGTAAATAAAAATAAAACTAATTAATGTTCGCCTCAAGGGTTGAAAATCAGTATCATCAAGTTTTGAAGCCTGGGCTATAACGGACTGTTATATCAGGGGTGAGCTATTCTGATCCTGCACTGAGAAAATTCAATCCAATCACGCGTAAATGTAACATAATTAAATCTGTGATATTAACAATAAACGTTAAGCTTGTCCCTTTACATGAAAATATCATGGGTGACATTCTTGATGAAACCTGTTTTTCTGCACAAAGTACTACAGCCGCTGTAGTACTACGTGGTGCAGAAAAACAGGTTTCATCAGGAATATCACTTGCAACCTTTTGTTATTCATGGGACGATATCTGGTTTTGAACGACATATTCTCACTCTGCCTCGTCATATAGTGACGCTACCCGACTAAGTGTCAATATACAACGCAAAAGGAGGCTTTTAGCATCCTTATTTGAAGCTTACAGTTCGGGTTCAGGTTAAGGGTTAGGGTTAAGAGTTCGTTTTAAACAAATAAGGACATAAAAGCCTCCTTTTATGAAACCTTGTTTAGCGTCACTGTACAGTGTTTGAAATAAGGAAAAAAATGAGGTTGTCCCTAGGAAACAAATCAGGCTGTCCGCAATAATTTTTAGTTGTCCCGTGTAGGCCTACTATCATTACCATTTTTTAAAAATTACACGCATATTTAGTTGAATAACGCTAAATAATGCTTCAATTTGTCGTGACAGGTGATATTCAGAACAATGCAGTAAAATATAAAACGATAAATTCTCCTGCCAAGGTAAACAACTGTTAACCAAAACCACTCTCCTGCAACTCAATAGCTCGGCTCATTATCGCACAGTTTCTTCCATATTTCTGAGCCCCGTTTTTCCATCACAATCTCAGGCAAAGCCCAGTCTTTATTACACTGCATTTCCCTTTATTATCAGATTCGGCTTTAGCCCGCTATGTCACTAGCAAGAACAGAGCCGACCTATTTGACATGGCACTTGCATGCATGCACTTGAAAACAACGTAGCCAAAACGCAATCTAAAGTTTCCCGCATCCTCGGGGTGTTAGATTACCTATTATAAATGAATACTTACGAAATTTTATATCAGGCTGAACAATATCAGATGTCAAAGAGCGGTGAAGTTTCATGCTAGAAGCGAGCCAACCGCCACACTCACAGCAGTCATTTTGATTGAACTCTGTGTATCAGGGCTATTCAACCATGTCCAGAAAGGCCCGGTGTGAGTGCAGGCTTTCATTCCAACCAAGCACTTACACACCTGACACCACTAATCAACCCTAAGAGTCTTTGCTAATGAGCTTGATTAGTAGTATCAGGTGTGTAAGTACTTGGTTGGAATGAAAGCCTGCACCCACACCGGGCCTTGCAGGTTAATGTTGAATAGCCCTGCTGTATATGCATACAATGCATTAACGCTACTAATATGAGCACATAGAATTCACCACAAAGGAAGATGCTTATTGTCACCTCCTTTGGTTGTTTTGGTTACATCCGGTTCGTTCATGTTTTCCTTGACTAGATCGCCAAAGCCTGAACTGAAGTGCACGCCGCGGTCTATCTCAACGTCATTTTTTGCTGTGGTACTTTATAAAAAAAGTTTTTTTGAAAAGACTCATACAGATGTTGAAATAAGGCCTTACATATGACCAAAAAATTGCAGAGGGAAGTAAATAAAATTTTGACAAATTCAAATGAATAAAACCGCCGGGATATTTGGTTGTCCAACAGACAAACTCATGAGCAGTTTAGGTTGTCCGGATCTATTTCAGGTTGTCTAGACAACCGGATAACCGCTTATTTTGAACATTGCTACATGACGCGTCGGAATGAGACTGGGCTCTTCTGACTTAATCTAGATTTGGTTCAAACACAAAACATAATGATTTTTTTTTACAAGATAAATTTACGTAATTCCTGCTAATCTTCTCACGTACACCCACACAACAAAGCACAATCATGTTTTATTTACTCTGTACCTATTATATTGCGAAGTGGGAAGAGCCGCGGGTTCATTTTCCCAACTTGAAATTTTTACTTTTAATGAAAGCCACAATATTACTGCACACAGAATCATGGAAGTCTCCTGGATTAATACTCGATACTACGGTGTTATGTTATGGCCGCCTATCTTTAATGTTACAACTTTGTTTCCCAGAAATCGTGTTTCTCTGTCCATTCAGTATGTCATATTGGCACTACAGTACTCATGAGCCTGGTTGACCATTGCTAAGGTGAAGACACAAAGCGGCTTCAGTGGTGATGCAAACCGTTCATCCACCTTCACATGCAGAAAATTGCAGTCTTAAATGAGAAGTAGTTTGGCTGAACGGTTCTCAAGAAAACTGCAAGCAAAAGGCATGTTTTGAAGGAGCACAGCTTCAAGAAATTCAATATCGAAATTTTATTGTACTCGGATCAGCAGCTGCATTTGGCAGCAAAATACTGCACAATAGTGGCAGAGATAATCTCACATGTTTGTATAAAGTCAACTTGAAGCAATGTAGTTATACCAAAGATAGTCTGGCAAAAGCCAAACCGCAGAATTTGAAGCTCAGTGATTGGTTGTTGCTTGCGGTAATGCGCGATAGGATACATTGTTGGCTTTCTCTCTGACGTTTTGAGGTGCACAGTCTTGGACCCTGGGTTTTAATCAACCTGAATTATTTCAACCCAGCTGCTACTTGTTTATGCTCAAACTCTTAATTCAACTGGAAGCGTGTCATTACCATCTATGTGCTGAAAGTGCTCAAATATCCAGTCACTTTCCCCTTCTTAAAAATTTAGTACAGACTAATTTCACATGAACTAAGAGGTCTTAAAGCGATTGTCTCAAATGTGGCTCAAAATATGTGGGAGACTGTTGACAAATATGTACATATAATGAACACGTTAAATTTCAGGTGTCAATTCCCAAGGGTCTCTGAGATATGTCCCTCAAAAAAATGAGAGGCCATGTCTACTTTTCGGCAAATGTTAATTTGTTGGGGGGTTTTAGGGACCAATATCTTGGAGATAAAGCTGAGCTTTGGGCTGAAAATTGCAATATTGGGTAACTGGGGCCCTGGCTTTGAGAATCCGCGATCAAAACCGGTCTTACTCTTCTCATTTTAGTGTTATTGGCCTCTGAATATGAATCTTTTTGCAGGCAGAAATCAAAAATTTAACTTTAAAGGAGCCCCTGTCAGCCTGACTTACAGAGGGTTATTGATGCTGGAATCCATTTATTTGACACGCAGAGCTGTTTGCAATAAGAACTATATTTTTGACTATATTTTAGGCATAATATGAGAATCAAGAGCCTCTGAAAAGCGTCCCAGCTGAAAAAAAAAATTACTTTTTTGCCAAGTTTTTTCAAGATTAAGCCAATGACATGCACAGAATAGAGTCAAGTGACTAGTTACATCATCGGTCTTACCTAAGCACATTACCATTTCATTTTTTGAAAATGGTGTGACATAATCTACAAGCAGAATCATTGGCAAAAACATTTATCATTGGGTAGGCTTGTTCCACAAGCCTGTTCCCAAAAACGATGGGACGATATTTAAAATTTAAATATAAACAGAATGGAACGATCATTTAAACCCCGTGTAATTGAAAATAGTGCAAAGACAGCATATCAAAATTTGAAACTGATAAATTTTATTGCTTTTGGAAAAATATCAGCTCATTTTGAATTTGATGCCAGCAACTCGTTTCATAAAAGTTGGAACAAGGGCAACACTCTGTAAGCATTTGGGAACTGAGGAGAGCAACTGCTGTAGTTTTCAAAGAAGAATGTTTTCCAATATTTGCTCCTTTGTTAAATTTTTAATTGCCTAATACACCAAATATTACTGTTTTTTTATTTCTGTTGGAGTAATATTCTTTGGAATTTATCCCTTTGGGTCTGCTCTTGAGCGCTTACTACCCCAACCTAACAATATATGGCATATGGAGGATTGTTATTTTGCTGCATTTTCCAACCATGAATCAAATATTTGTAAAATACAGTAAATAGATAAATAAATAAACATATTTTATTACAGATTTGGGTCAGATTACCCAGCAAGCCATCTCAGATAGAGGAAAAAGAAATAAAAAGGCAAAGATAAATATTGATTTTAAGAAGACTTATGAGAAATATTTTCTTGGATAATTTAAGAGATATATCAAGAGATTTTTCATGCCTCTGCCAACCGTTTAGTTCATTTTATGTTTTGTTTTGGATTCTTTTTGGAGTAGTGATCAAAGATCTAGGCTCTGCAAGTTATTTCAGGAAAAAAGACATGCTGAGCAATACATTAACATCACAAGTATCACCCAGATATTGAAAGCAACAGCACAGTCATTAGCACTGTGTTGTTTTTTCCTCTGTTCTTTCTGTGTATTGAATAAAACAACATTTTTCTTGGCCTGATTTTGAAAAGTAACAATTCTGAAACATGCAGCAGAGGAACTTCTCTTCTGGGCGGGCATGCAAACATGGATAACTGAGACAGTTTGTGCGGGGGATGAGGGACAGCACACTCCGTTTCAGCTCAAGTGAAACAGGATGATATATTAGCAGCTGTAGGTGCAGCATCAAGACAGGCATGCAAGGCTTTGGCTCACGAACGGAGAACTGGGGGGCTCCCAAACGCTGATTAGAATCGCCCGAGGCAACGCCAAATCAAAACCTCCACATGCCCTGTTGTAGATTCCAAAAGGGTGGGGAACAGTATACAGTGTACTGTCCCTCACGCGCCCCCTTAAAGGGTGCCCCAGCCACCTGGTAGCACTTTAACTTCATAATTACTGAAAAGTATCATCCATGTTTGGAGAGGTTTAAGATACCAAAAGTATCCATTGCCCTATATTGATGGATTGATAGTTAGGTATTTACCCCCTATATTGATGGATTGATAGTTAGGTATCCATCCCCCTATATTGACGGATTGATAGTTAGGAATCCATCCCCCTATATTGACGGATTGATAGTTAGGAATCCATCCCCCTATATTGATGGATTGATAGTTAGGTATCCATCCCCCTATATTGATGGATTGATAGTTAGGTATCCATCCCCCTATATTGATGGATTGATAGTTAGGTATCCATCCCCCTATATTGACAGATTGATAGTTAGGTATCCATCCCCCTATATTGACAGATTGATAGTTCGGTATCCATCCCCCTATATTGATGGATTGATAGTTAGGTATCCATCCCCCTATATTGATGGATTGATAGTTAGGTATCCATCCCCCTATATTGATGGATTGATAGTTAGGTATCCATTGTCCTATATTGATGGATTGATAGTTAGGTATCCATTGTCCTATATTGATGGATTGATAGTTAGGTATCCATCCCCCTATATTGATAGACTGACAGCAAGACCCATTTGAATATGATTCTAGAATGAGCATCATTGGTGCCTCCCAAACAGTCATAAATCATTTTGAATTTATCCATGAACAGTTAACATGGGCAGAGTTAGGCTTCTTTTTTGCTGAAAGGAGTAAAACTTCTTTGAGTTGTGGATGGTTATTGGCACACATGTGCTTCTGACACCAAACACAGAAAGGTGTCTTCATTATTTTTACAATAGTAGATGTGTCAAGAGTGACACAACTATTAACAAATAATGGCTTCAATAATTTTAAAATATATTGTCAGAAATGTATTGTATTTCTATAAAACGACTCTTGTAGTTTAGGTTTCTGCATCGAAAACCATATGTTGTTGAGAAAGATAAGAGGCTCCTGTGCCTTGCAGGAGGATAAATGAGCCCCTAAGAACCGTACCAGGCCAACCCATGTTGGGGTACTTTTGAGAAAATGGGACTCAAAGTTGCCAGCCTCCTGTGTCATCTAGAGCAACTGGCAACAAAAACACTACATATGTTACAAAGTCAAGATATGTAAAATTATGCACTTGCACATTTTGTACAGGTTTTGGATGCATAATCATCATTTAAAGTGAAACCTGCCTCCTTCTGAAGAGGAACCATCATCTTCTGATTCATTTGGATCAAACTCTGGTTCTCTGTCATCTTCCACTTCACCATCATCATCAATCATAGGATGCAATTCCTCATCAGTGAGATACCTAACCTCCATGTTTACAATGAATTATGGGAAGGTTGTGGGATGGCCTATTATGGCTAAGGCAGTGCAGTGCATATGTACAGGGGCAGAGAAGACATTTGCTTGTATTAACAATCCATGTGGGAAGATTGGGTTGGCCCATTTAGGAAATGTAGATCTCAGTTTTCTGCACATGCTCACAACCTCAACTGATTTTCGTCAAAAGTGCAGGATGGCCCAGTATGGTTCTTAGGGGCTCAAATTAATTGGGGTTTTAGGCGGTGTCAAGGAAGAAAATTTTAAATTTTTCACGTTTCGACACATATTTTGGCACCTAAATTCTGAGAGTAAACTTGCAAACCCATTTCCAGAAAAGCTGGGATGCTGTGTAGAATGTAAATAAAAGCAGAATGCAATGATATGCACATCATTTAAACCCAATATTCATTCGAAAATGGTTCAAAGACAACCTATCAAATGTTGAAACTGAGAAATGTATTGTTTTTTGAAAAATATTTGCTCATTTTGAATTTGATGCTCGCAACATGTTTCAAGTTAGGACAGGGGGCAACATAAGATTGGAAAAATGCACCTGCTGGAACAGCTCGCAGCTAATTAGATTAATTGGCAATGGGTCAGTGATATGAATGGGTATGAAAAGAGCATCTTAGATAGGTTGAGTCTTTCAGAAACATGGTGACGGCTTCACCACTCTGTGACAGACTGGATGGGAAAATTGTTTGTCAATTTAAGGATGAAATTGCAAAGAAACTGGGGATTTTATCATCTGTGGCATGTAATATCATTAAATTACTCAGAGAATCCGGACAACTCTCTGTATGCAAGGGACAAGGCCAAAAACTAATGTTGAATGGCCGTCATCATCAGGCCTACAGGTGGCATTGCTGTGAGGGTTGTGCTTCGTACACAGTTCAGGTGCACAGAGGACAGGAAGTCGAGGATTGGACTCAGGTGCAAGGATGGACTAGGTTGTATTTATTATGCCTACTGCGCAGCAGAAGGCATGAACGAAGCAAAACCAAACAAACAGGAATCGTACTTCCTTAATAAACACTATTGGTAATACAGACTCTGGGCGTTACCTGCAGTAACAATGTATAACAAATAGAAAACAAACAGGAATCAAGGTTCCGTAATATAAAGTGCTGGAATAAACAAAGAACAGCACTAAGTTAGAGTTAGAGTTGAAGTACACACGAAACGCAGGGAATACGTCTTATACTAGACTAGGAATACAACTCAGGTATGTAGTTACGAGACTTCACAAAGGACACAATACACATAGACTACACGGAGACGCAGCTCCGGAATAGAAAGTACTACGTGCTACTACTATACGTGGGGAATAAATCTTGACACAATACACATAACACGGAAACAAGGCTTACGCATTCTGCGAGACCCCGCCCCGAATGGGTGCGAGGCTCGGTCCCAAATAGCCCAACACTACCACACAGTGGAAATGAACCACAGATGCATGCAATGATTGCAGGGCAGAAGAATGCTGACCAGATGTAAATAGACCGGTGGACTGAGGGCTGGAGGCGTGGCCTCACAATTGCATTAAAAACAAACAGGATTCTGTTGTGGAAATCAATACATGGGCTCAGGAACACCTCTGAGGTCTTTTCTCAATGAGCACAATTTGTTACTGCATCCACAAATGCAAGTAAACATTACACTGCTAAGCAATAAACCATAAATAAACTAGAGGCACGCCTACAGTGCAAACCTCCCCCAAGGCAGCACAGTCCAAATCTTCGTGAGTGGGAGCAAAGTTCAGTAATCGCGATGTCATACAATTTCAAGATGGCTGCCGTGGCGGCCATGTTGTTTCACTGATCGCGGTGAAAATCAATAGGGTTCATCGCTGATGTAATATTGACCCACCCAAAAAATTTCAGATATCAGATCAGATATTCATTACTTGTTGAGTTATCTTGTTCACAAACTCGCAAACAAACAAACGGCACCCAATCACATAACCTCCTGCCAGCTTCGTTTAGCGGAGGTAACAATATCCAGAAACGCTCCTGCCTTCTCTGGGCCTAAGCTATCCCACTATCCCACTGCTACCGTATTACAATCAATAAACCCCATAGGATTGTACGCTGCCTCCGTACTAGATTCCCCGTCTAGATCATGACAGAAATGCAAAGAACTGGTCAGATTTTGCTTTTTTGCAAGGGGGTGATATTTGTTTATGTTTTTTTTTTTTTGGTCAAATGTTTTTAAAATTTGGCATCGCCAATCCCACCCAAATCTGGAGTGCCCAATCATCAAACATTGTACGAGCATGCTCATCTGCAACTCATGCTGCCATCTCGAGAGCGCGCAGACAGTTTAAGGTTTTCCGCCAAAACATGCGCCAAGTAGCTGCCGATTCAAACCTCGCTAACTCAGAACAAGAGCGGCAGTAACCCAAAAATGTGCATGCTTAGAATGTCACTGACAAGCACCTGGATGGCCAGCAGGAGGCACTAGAGCAACTAACAAGGCTAACTCAAACCAACTGTATCCCACCCGTATCCCTGAGCAGCGCAAAGCCAATTGCAAGTTGCTCTCAACAGGCTGCAAGCCATCGTCAGCACTGGCACAGCTGGATTTGATTCGATGCCATGATAGCAGCTCCTGCACCGCACTTTGGAGCCTTTTCAGAGTGATCAAACCCAGCCTTCCCCTAGGGGTAATAGTTTAATATTTTATCATTTCAAGCATTTGCTTGTAAGATGACCTGTTAAAGTGAGCCAAGACATCAATGTTTATCCGTGGAAAAGCAACTCTGATCACATTACAAGCAGGATGTTCAACTTTTACAATAAAATAAAGCAGAGAGATGAATTAAATTAGCTGTTTGAAATAGGGGCTGCCAAGCTTTAGTGGGAAGTTCCTGTTTCTGTCTGCAAAGCTCAATATTATTGGTGGGTGAGGGCTCTCCAATGTGATGTGTCAGAGGGGTTTTGAGTCCTTAACATTAGATCTGGTATGAGAGCAGTGCCATCTGTCATAACACCCTACTTTCACCGCCCCCCAGCAGCAACGGACAGATGGCATCTCGGCTTCTCACCGCTAAGTGTGGTAGAGTGCCGCTGCCATGGCAACAGGTAAGGAAGGAAAGAGAATTCACCTTGGCTTGGATTTCACAGAGTCAGTACGCACAAGTGAAAAAAAAAACCTCGCATTCTGCAATACGTCTTGCAACACCACAAAGTCAGAGATTGGAACATGTTTCGAAGATCATGTCATATGAAGCCTTACGCCTGTTGATCTGTCCCTTAGAACGTTCCGGAAATCATTGAGAACGCCAGTAGAGGTTGCACAGTTTACCTAAATATCACAGATTCACAGCAATGTTCGCAATTGATTTGAATGTCGCTAGATGTTGATATTCTTTCACATGAGAGATTAGTTGCCCTGGACACATGTTTGTCTGGGCAGAAATGATCCTGATTTGTATGCGACACACACACAGAGGCATGGCAGGAATGCTCAAGAGGACAGGCAGAAATGAGGCATTCTCCAGGTTTAGATTCATCCAGCTGTGAAAAGCAAGTGCTATTTAAGTGCCTGGGTTTGACTGTGGAAAGAAGTGATATGGGAGCTAATTATCATGCAGAGATGTGAAGATGATTCCTCTGCTTTCAAGTCCCTCCACACTGAGGTTTCAACTGTTTCACGCTGACAATCTGTCCAGAAATATTACTCTTATTCTCCGAGACACGGAATGCAATGGAGGGCTCTGACCAGCGAGACAGCCAGCAATCACTCGGGCATGCACATGCAGTCAGATTTACTGACAGGCAAGCAGACTCTCACTGAAACACAATAATTTTAAGCTGTTTATCTGTTCAAAAACACAATAGCTGGCGACAGGGATCTGTCCACAGTGCAGAAGAAGCTTCTTCACCGGTCATTCCTTGCCGTTAAACTTATACATCGCATTTGATATTAAACAATCACAGAAAACCACCTCTTGTTTCTCTGTATTTCATTTATTTTGAATGCAGTGCTTTGCATAGGACACAGTTCGTTAAATTTGAATTATGACCTTGACCTGCACCAGGCAATTGGCTGAACTGGGAATTCTATTTACTGATATGAAACAATGGTGCGCAAAAGAAAAAAAACATTAAAAAATGTACACAAAGAAGACACTTTTATCTATCAACATGCTTCACCTGACCATGAAGGTAAAGCTTTTTTTTTAATATTAGTAAGTGCAATGACGTCCAACTATTGATGGCTGACATTTAGCTAGCTAGCAGGTTGCCATGATATTTGACTTTGTTAGCTATATTGTTACATTCCCAGCTGCACCTATTTATCTAGAAACTTTGCCTGTCTTTGCTGTACAAATGTTCTTTATAAATTTGGCTTAAAATACTGCACATTTACGTGCAGTGCTTCTCACTATGGCACTCTGTAGGCTGTGTTCGTGTCGATCTACTTTGTCATTATATTGATTTATACTGTGTGCACATATTCTTATGGTATATGATTTATTCACTTATAAACTGTATTGTGCAAAAATCTAAATCTGACTTTACATGTTTGTTTTTTGTTTTCCACATTGTTGGTGCTGAAGATAAAAACGTGTATTTGAATTTCCAAATGCTAATTTAAAAAAATAGTTTTATTTAAAAAAATGTTTGGATTTCATTAAAAAACCATTTAATACAGATAATGCAGTCTTGACTGAGCCCTGTTGTCAACATTATCATGGCTGTCCGCAATTAATCAGAGGGATAGACACCAGTGATAGACACAAGATAGACACAGAGTCAGTCAGCGGAAGAACAGTGGCAAGTTTTCCGCTCTGCTTGGAGCAAGCAAAAAGCAAATCATCATATAAAATGAAGCACAAGAGGACAGTTTCCCAAATTTTTAAGCAAAGTGCAGTCACATCAAATATTGGTTTGATTTAGTTTTGAACAAAAACTGTTAAAAACCACATTGAACCAATATTTGGTGAGACTTTGGCAAATTTTTTTTTCATTTGTATCATTTACCTAGTAGTTTATTCAAACATTTATTTATTCATTTCCATTAAATCTCTGTTTGCTGGTGTCACAGGCTGCGGATCAATTATATTTGTGACTTTATTCAGAAATAAATCAAACCAGAGGCAAAGGCAGTGCTTGAACTGGAAATTACATGAACAAGTTTTCTAGCTAAATGTACTACGTAATTGGAGTAATCACGCTTTTTTTCTAACTCCGGTCTCACTTGTTCACCTAGATTACTTGCTTTTTTGTGGTTCAGGCCTGGTTTTTCTTGCCGACACCCACTGAAAAAGAACCTTTGTGACTCTCTTTAAAATTTTCTGTGAATGAAGTTCTATTCAATTCAGCTGAATAATTTGAAGCTCTAAATCCTTGATTTACCACTAAAATATAACAAAATATAATTGTTAGATTATTTTTGCAGGCACACTTTACAACTACACTTAAGCAAGATCCTCAAAACAGTTTTTCATAATATGCAATAATCCTGGTTCTAAAAATCAATACTCCTACTTCCAGTGGCAAAATAAACACAAATACTATGTACTGAGCACAGCGGCGTGCTGTTGAATGCACAAAAGGCTTGCGCTATCTTCACATTTAAATGCTCGATTACTGTCCCCTGGTTCCCGTTTTCATAAGTGAGAGGCTTAATGTCACAGGCAATCCTGAAATGCCTGCATGACCCTCACTGATTGACAAGTCGCAGATGAGGTTACGGAAAATTGGGCCCTTGTTGTTCGTTTCAAAACAATTGGTAGGCCTGAAGGGGTATATTGAGCTTTTGGATGTATGACATAGTCTGTGCTTATGACTTGACATAGATAAGTGCGAGTGTGTTGTTAGCCTTCAGTGATCCTCTCATGTAATTAGTATGATGCAGCTTGCACAATCCAATAGCAATAGCACTTACTGTACTCATGAAATTTGTGTTTTAAGTGTACTTGGAATGTTGAATGATAAAGCAAAACCATTTGGTTATTACCTGCTGCACAAACAATTTATGCTCACCATCAATAACACTCTCAGTAATTTTTCAAGTCCCTGGGAACTAGATTAATCAATTCTCTTTTATCTTTTCTGGATCTTGAGGGTACACAGTATACATGCGCAAAGTATGAGAAGATAACTGCATTTCCATCAGAAGATTCACAAAATTTCCTCTCTCAGTGGCTGGATTTAATTTGGGTATGAACTTTTTCATCCCAACGTGATGTCCCTTCATACTCAAGTGATGCACCTAATTTCATCTGTGAGAAGCTCAGCCAATCATACAGTTAATATAAATCACCCCCTTCCTTGGAAAGGTTCATTATGGCCACACCCATATTTTCCCCTAGAAAGCTTGAGTCTATTCAGCGATTTTTTTTTTTCATTAATTTTATTGTATGTATTAGTTTTTCATTCAACTTTTGGTGGATGCTTCGGAACAAAGTCCATTTTGAAATATGACATGAATTTTAAAGATTGATTCTGCGTGCAGTGGACAAACAAGTTATTCTGTGGGACAAGTAAACATTCATGCCATTTGTTTGAAAGATGCAGCAAGTTTTTTTTTTTTTGGCCTCTTTGTGTTTTCTTGAGAAAAGGCAATCAAAACATGCTCACAAAAAAAGGACATTGGTTGATTGCTAAATGGACCAACATATGAAAACAAGAAAGATATCCAGTTTAAATTATTTTTTTAAGAATTAATAACAAAATCACTACTGCTGAAGAAATTTTTGCAATATTTGTCCCCCAGGCCTGCATTTGACTTTGGGAAACCATCCAGTTAAATTCCTCTCTTTATGTATTTCCAATAGTTAAGCCAAACAATCAATTCTTTCTGTATTAGTTACCCCCAGAAATAAATCACAATTTGAAAAAAATTACTTTTCCTCGCACTCAGATGATTAATCTAAAATATTGATAAACGTGGTGTCAGCTAATGTTGTCAGACTAAAAGGCTGGGGGGTCAAAGCTTTATGGGAGTCTTTACTAGTATGTTCTGCAGTGGTAATGGGTACTTTGCACCAGTTTTCATTTTTTATTCATTTGTTTTAATGCCTTTGTAAGTTATGCAGTTTCATATGTAGGACAGTGCAAATGGGGAAAATGTAAAATATGCAAATGATCCACCCGTTAGATAAGATTTATGAAGACTGGTAACCACGAGCATCTTGAATGATTACAGCCATTTTAGTGGTTCAAGAAAGCACAAGCGCATCCTCACACAAAGACTAAAGAACCATTCCATGAGAAAATGACACTTCTTGAAAAAGTTTCTTGGCAGATCCTACTTTCCTTTTATCACATAAAATTGTGGATGTATCACAACCGAAAATCACTTTGAAATGGTACATAGATTAAATTTTTTTGCATTCTTGATAGTGGGTAGTACTATTCCTGAGAAACCAGTTTCAACAAACCGTGACTAAACGCAGATGATGAGCTCAAATTTAACACACATGAACTTAAACACACTGAATGTTGAGATTACAAACTGGGCACTTCAAAATGCTGATAGATATCTGATTTTAACTATACGTGTGTGTGTGTGTGTGTGTGTGTGTGTGTGTGTGTGCCACAGCAGCTGTGGATTTACTTGCAGTGTTTGTGTGATCAGTGGATTTACCTGCTGTGTTTGTGTGATCAGTGGATTTACCTGCAGTGTTTGTGTGATCAGTGGATTTACCTGCTGTGTTTGTGTGATCAGTGGATTTACCTGCTGTGTTTGTGTGATCAGTGGATTTACCTGCAGTGTTTGTGTGATCAGTGGATTTACCTGCAGTGTTTGTGTGATCAGTGGATTTACCTGCTGTGTTTGTGTGATCAGTGGATTTACCTGCTGTGTTTATGTGATCAGTGGATTTACCTGCAGTGTTTGTGTGATCAGTGGATTTATCTGCAGTGTTTGTGTGATCAGTGGATTTACCTGCAGTGTTTGTGTGATCAGTGGATTTACCTGCTGTGTTTGTGTGATCAGTGGATTTACCTGCAGTGTTTGTGTGATCAGTGGATTTACCTGCAGTGTTTGTGTGATCAGTGGATTTACCTGTTGTGTTTGTGTGATCAGTGGATTTACCTGCAGTGTTTGTGTGATCAGTGGATTTACCTGCAGTGTTTGTGTGATCAGTGGATTTACCTGTTGTGTTTGTGTGATCAGTGGATTTACCTGCTGTGTTTGTGATCAGTGGATTTACCTGCTGTGTTTGTGTGATCAGTGGATTTACCTGCAGTGTTTGTGATCAGTGGATTTACCTGCAGTGTTTGTGAAGTCCAGTCAGAGTTTGGATGACGAAGCACTCCCCCTCATTCAGGCAGTATGTCAGATCTTTGTCTTTGCAGGGTTTGAAGTGTTCAGAAGGCAAGGATGGAGAGGTAGGAGCCACTGTGGAATCAGGGAGAGGACAGAACATTAATAAGGAACAGGGATCACGCATAGATTAACCCTTAAGCCCTGAGCCTCTGGCTTGAAAAAAACATGCCCAAAATGAAATGAGTATATCTCTGCAACGAATTGGTCAATTTGACTAATCTTGGTATCATAATAAAGGTAACACCTTGGGGATTTTTGTCATGGTGCAAAAGTCAGTGTATATGTCACCGTGTCAGAGTAAATGAAGATGGAACACAGCATAAATGAAACATCTTTTTTGCACCAAACAAAGTTTTACTTTTATCTGTCGTAAAATTATTCAGTTGCAGTCTGAAACCCCTAAAAAAAATTACAGCACAGAATCTCACCATTATCTGTGCCAAAGTATGCCTAGAACAAATTCAGTAGAAATGCTAGCGACTCAGCACTGATATGATTTTATCCTATGTTTTGCTACATGGTTATTTACTTGCTTGGTGCTTGAATTGTGTTCGGTTGATGTAAAAATGGTCATGAGCTTTTTGCCGAGTTTCTTCACGTAAAGTGGATAAGCCGCATGACGATGTTGCTATTTGGAAACATGCTGTATTTATTATGTGTATTGACCGCCCCGGTACCGGGGGTGTCCAGGTTTAAGATGTTAATATTCCGAGAATGTTAACTGCCAGTGGCGGCTGGTGAACTGGCAATAGGGGAAGCTCAAACAAGCCCTTAAAATTAATGATTGGTCACGATCGGTTTTCAATCATTCATTTAAATTACCATTACAGAAACTCTGAAAACTCGCAACATTATCAGATATGGCCAGTTTTCATTTATAACGCATACAGATTACGACTCCGGACTTCCAGACGCTTTTCTTGACTCAGGGGTTGGAAGCAATACATGTGTTTATATGATTGTTTAAATTAAATAAGATCATTTGAAACTTCTTAATGCAATTCCAATGCTTCCAACCCCTCCATGCACAAGGACTTCAGCGCGAGAATCATACGCGTTTATTGAATAATTGCTGACTACAGCAGAGGAGCATAAACATGCCACTTATACTCACACCGAATGCGTGAGAGTTGACAGGTATGCGTTATAAGTGAAAACTGGCCTCACCTGATAATGTTGAGAGTTTTTAGAGTTTCTGTGATGGTATTTTAAACGAATGATTGAAAACAGGTCATGACCAATCATTATTTTTAAGGGATTGTTTGAGCTTCCCTGTTGCCAGTTCGTGAGCCGCCACTGTTAACTGCTGACCAGCAAAAACGACTCAATCATACACGCTAAGAAAAAGAGTGTCAGTCCTACACAGATAAATTGCATAACGGGAATAATCTGTGTAATGGCTTGGAAGCTGGGTTGCGTAATTAAGATCATGACGCAAGTTATCTGCGTAACTCGTATAACGCATGAAGTCTATGCGATCAGTCACGGACATATTCTGTGTAGCCTGGTAGCCACACAGAGAACCTGAGTAGGCAACTTATTATGCATAATATCTGCTATGTTAGTAAACAGTTACGCAGATTGCCTGCATAGTTCAGGTTATGCAACTGTCTTGTGTGTCCCACTACTGCGGCAATATAGTTGTGTAATTATCACACAAATTCCATGCATTTCCTTGCACAATAAATCTTAGTGTGTCAGAAATAACCACCACAGAAACAAATATTATCACAATATAATCTCGTATTTGGGCAAAGAGATAGGACCTTCTCTTACCTGTGTTCTGTGTTGCATGTACTAGATATACTTAACAGGGATTATGCTCTATGCTCATTCAATAGCATCACACAAATTCTGCATATTTTTTAGACTCAAATTCATGCTGCAAACCTCCTATCCCACAGGTGCTCTATTGGATTTTGGTCTGGAATAGGTGACCGCAAAAGACTCAACTCACTGTCATGTTTGTGGAACCGGCCAGAGACGATGTGTAATTTGTGACATGACAAATTATCCTGCTGGAAGTATCGATTTGACAATGATTAGACTCTTATTGCATAGGAATTCACATGATAAGAAACGATGCTCAGATGTGAGGTCATATTGAAACTAGAAAAGTGCAGTCCCAGAGGAAACTGCATTGGCAAGCTGGAAGCTGCCGATAATGTGAGGTTCAAATTGTTGAAAATGTAAGGTTTAAGCTGCTAAAAATGAGTTTAAAGCTTCTGAAAATGAAAATTATTTATGACAGTAGTATATTTTGTCCTTTAACTGTGATATAAAAAAACCAAACAAAACAAAGAATGAGAAGAATCTCCACACTTTAAAAGGTATGAAAATGCCAGAGGGAAATACTAGTTAAAGTGGTTTTGTACATTAAAGAAACTAAAGGGGTTGAAGTGCTTCAAGCAGTTCTGTATCAACACTTTGAAAGATTCAAATGCAAATGCTACGCCTGTAGCTAATTGAGATCATTGTGGCAGATAAAACAACTGCCATTCAGACAGTTGACTATTTATACTTGTCAGCTACTTGACTGTACATAATAAAGGTAAACATAAATAGCAACATTTTATGTTGCATGAATATTTAGAAAGAAACAAAATTATTCTGAATATTTTGTAGGAGCAAAGAACCCCATATGTGCCATAAACACTTAACATATTGGAATATAAACAGCAGAAGTTCAGCAGGAGGGATTAACCAATATGCTGGGGCTGGTCGCACGCACCTACTGGACTTAAGCCTGACTTGAAGCCAAGTTGCGTGATCGTAGAGGCATAACTTTAAAACCACTGCACCAGCTGGTAGTAAACAATATTCACGAAGATAGGGTGTAAATTCAACTCCCATCTGACGGGAGGCGTAAAGTGAATTTCCTGGCTGTTTCCAAAGGAAACCACTTAGTAAGGAAGACCTCCCCAAGATGCAACATTACCACACATCATACCAAATTCATATTTCTTCGAGATAAATTAATGCCGTTTCCTACTGAAATGTTGACATAAAAATACGTGGTGTAATAAAAAAACGACTTCGTTCTCACACAATATTTATTTTTCGTAAAATTGCATCTGTATATTTACAAATATAGATTTATTTGTAAATAATATAATCTAATATAAGATTATGGAAATTATTCAAACACGACATTAAAAAACACACTAACAAGGCTAGGCTATATGTTTTCTGATTTTTCTAACTAGTTCAGTAATTTTTCAGCCAATAAAAAGCCATAAATTTCTTTTAAAATCAAAAGCACATTTTAAATTGGTTAATAAGAAAGGTTAATAGCAACAGAATCATCAAGCCCAATAAATATTTTGAGCAATGTCATTAAAAGGCATATAAATGATTAAATAAATTTTTTTTTAGGTAACGTAAGCTTACACTGTCATAAATTGACTGAATTTAACATTTAAATTAACTCATTGTCCCCTTGTTATTTTAACTGTATGTAGAGTCCTGCGCGCACTTAACCGTGGTTTACAGTTAACATGCACGGAACATCGGTTATAAACTGATTGTAAAATTACGGTTGAAATAACTGGCAAAAAAGGTGCCAGTTTATAACAGTGTAGCTCGGTCAGATGATCAGAACAATGACAAGCAGCACTGTAAATTGGGGTTTCATTATTTATCAATAAAAATTTCCGTAGAGTGATTGGTCTCACGTGTTCCAAGAGTCAAGCAATAATGTAATAAATAAATAAATAAATAAATAAATAATTGTAATGTTAGATAGCGGATAGCGATCCATTATAGAAAGCCAAACGACTAGGGGCTACTGCTTACTCCTGCCTTAAACCTGGCTATTTTCAAACGCAGGAAAAAGTAATGTATAGCGACAAACAAAAAGCGACTGGGCACATCACTTTCAATTTGCACTTAATTAGCTCTGCTTTGATACTAATATTTCGCCTGTTTTACATATGATCGTAAATATTTTCAGCTAGTGCAAACAGTTGCTGGTATATACTGGAATAGGAGCTCGAGCAATTTTTTTCTGCTTTGCAATTTTCACTGTGATGTGTTCTCATGGACGTGCCTTGCAAAAAAAAAAACCTGTCTTTGCTGCGGTCGATGTGCTCTCTTGGAGCTGGTTTGAGCAACTGTACCAACAACGATACCAAAAATTCTTTCACTGAGTTTGACGCAGAATTAGATTCGTATTTCAGTTGTATCAATCTTAATCCGAACAATGATGATGCTGTGAAAATCCAGCAGAGGGCAGAATCGAACCGCAAATGATCTGTATCCATTTCGCTGACTCACTCTGAGCCCTTTGAGCTTAAGGCTAAAGCATTTAGTCCAACAGAGATTTTAGCTAAGGCGTTTCTTACATACTCGTACTTCTACCTCAAAGGTAGTAAGTCCAATCTATGAAATTGACGTACCACATTAAAGAGGAGAGCCTGCTGAGCAAAATTTGTCAAAATTGTGTTTGCAGTGCCAAAAATGTGGGAATACAAGCAAGTTAGAAAAATTTGCATTTCGGCTTTGCAACCTGAATTTTCTTGTCTTATTTAACATTGGAGTTACTGGAGTTTCAGTGAGCGGTCCCGTCGCTTTTCGGCTCATACAGCCAAAACCGTTTGTCCAGTTGCTTCCATGGTTACATATCCGTGACCAGCACAACTTTTGCTACAACTGGGATATAAAAATATTGATGAGGAGTGAAAACTGTGGGAGTTAGAGCAAGTTTAAGAGAAGACTTCTTGATGGTTTTGCAGCTGTTCGCCACTCTAATTGTGATGTCACCATACTCTAAGTTCCCAGAATTTATTGTAAAAATGTTTTTTTAAATTATAATTAAAAAATTATAGAAGTTACAAAAAAGTTGAACGGTTAAGAAATTATCCAAGCTTAGCTTAACATTTTCCAGCTTGAATGACGTTTCTAGCTAAAAGTATGACAGACTAAAAAATAGCTGAATATAGCTAAATTTTGAAAAATCAGTTTCATTGTTTCCCATGGGACAAAAATATTGAAATAAAAAGTAATAACTCAAAAAGTATGAAAGATATCAAGAAGATAAATATGAGCAACATAATTTAGAACAAGCTGAATTTTTTCAAGTTTGAATGAAGTTTCTGGGTGAAAGTATGTAGGAGTAGAGAGTCAGCACAAAAACCGGAGAATAAAGAAAGAAATAAAGAGTGGGAAGAACATGACTGTGCAAGCTTCCAACTTGCCCACTAATTATGTCCAGTTGGTATTAAGAGGTCTAAAAGTGTGCTAAGGATATATTCCCTCTAACAGTTCACCACCTAAATCACCAGCACTGTAAAGACAAGACAGGGTGGTTCCATGAATTCAGCTTTTAATACAAAATTCTGACCCAAGAATCTGTAGGCTGCAACTACAACTGAAATTTGTGAGACCAAGCAATTTTCCCAATCTTCAACTGCCCATTTTGGTTTTCCTGTTCCTCACTGACTGGAGCCATCTTCTTCTATGGCAATGGTTCTCAAGCTCGGTCCTGAGGGACCCCTGAATTTGCTATTTTTTATTTCAACCGCAATGGCAATCAAAGATTTGAAACAAGCTGTTATTTTTTTCTTACAATGTGGGATGACTTGAACTTTTAAATCACAGTCTGTCAGAGATAGCCATGCAATGCCATGAAAAATACATCCACTGTGGGCGTGTAGAATTTGGATTTAGTTTCAAACAGTAAATTTCAATATGTGTACAACTGCATGAAAGGAGGTAAAAATCTACAACTGATTAAATTAAAGACTGAGGTCAATTAGCAAGCTTCTAACTGTTATGTACACCAGGCCACCAATCCTATCCATTTGGAAGAAGAAGAATTCAACGATAATGTAAATGAGAGTGAGACTCTACTGCATTGCATTTAAAGAAAAAATAGGAAATTACTGCATATTAAACAATCAAGTAAAACCATGTTACCAGTTGAGTTGTAAAGCTGACCCATTAACCTCATTCATTTGCTACCTCTTCTTTTGTGACTGTTCCCCAATAGGGCATAACGCACATTACGAAGTTAATAATCTCTCTAACCATCAAATACACCGAATTGATTAAAACGCGTGAAGTATCCATTCCATTGGTGCTTGAGAGGTATTAATGCAGCACCTCGCTCGATTTCTCAATAACCTCTCAACCAAACAACTCAACATGGCACTTCTATGGGTCATTCATCAATGTTTTGTGCACACGCGTAGATAATCCTTCTATTTTGGTTCGTTTGCGCAGGTGCGGCTCGCTGATTGGCCGATAAACAAAAACAATGGGAATCGACTTTAGATGCCCTTTAAGCAAATTCAAGTGTTTTCAGCAATCTCCTTAGTTCTTTTTTTTTTTTTTTTCTTTGCAGGCCAATAATTTGTCCGTCTTGAAACACAGTAGCATCTTTTCCAAGACCATGGAATATGTCTTCCGACATGGTTTTTCAAGAAATGAGAAGCAGCACACTGCATCAGTCTGGGTTAAAAGAATTGTTGCCAACATAAACATACCTATCGCTGCAGTAATTATTCAATCTTAGGCTCCTAAGTATTTGCTTTTTTAAATCCAAATCATGCCTGTATTTGGCCAGGCAGCGTATTTCCCCAATTATCACGATTAGACTCCATACGGTACATGGCATTTTAAGATAAAAGTAAGACTCATTTTCGTATAAATATTTGGGTGGTTTAGTTCACATAAACATAACGGACAAAGGAATGCAAGGCCATGATAAAAATGAATGTACCGAATACCAGAAGCTGAAACACATGAAATTTGCATACCAATTACATAACATGCCTCTGCCTGCCATTGTACTGCATTGCATTTACCTGCTGCTAGTTAACATTCTACCTCTAACCCAGCATCCATCTGTGTGCTCTGAATCCCCCAGAGGGAAGGGTGGGATATCCTCTCCCTCACTGATCTCTTCTCCTCAAGATCAGTCGGCCACAGGGTGCGTCAAGGTCAGAACCATAGACTGTGTAAAAAGAAGGACGCAGCAACCGTGACGTCACCCATTGGTTTCAGCATACCATTTATAAGGCCTCGATTTTGGCCATTTGAACAGTGCTGTTTTGTCATTTTGAAACGGATGTGATTCCTATTGGACGAGAGCGTGAATTGAAAATCCAGGGAGGAGCGAGGGGTGGATCTACGGGTGAATCTGACCATTTCTGATGAGGACCAGAGGATAGCCATGCCCCTAAAGCATATTCTGGCTTTATCCTTTATTCTAGTCTATTTGGGACCATAATTCACAAAAATGACCATCATGGTATATCGAAGGAGACTTGAAACTTGCAATAGACACCATAAAATAATGTGGAAAATAATTATTGAAGTAATAAATCAGGTGGGAAAGCAGGGTCTTTTTCTCATTGACTTCTACAGCCTTGAACTTCTTTCTGCAACCACCGACATCGCCATCTGCTGGCCATTAAATAGAATGCAATTTTTAGGGTTTCCTCATTGGCCTCACTTTTCAGACCCGGGTGTTGCATCCATCTTTTTATACAGTCTATGGTCAGAACCTAGACGCCAAAATATTGTTCCATCTATTTGTCACTGCTTCCATTGATGGTTTACTCATGACTTGGCAGACAGAACTGACTTTTTCAGAGTCTCCTGTTTCCTGTGCACCTCAGTGCAAAGTGTCTCACTTAAACCAACATGCAGAACTTCTCTGTGCTGCAATTTCCCTCACTGCTTCTGAAAGCTGAGATCGCCAACACAAAAATTACACTCGCTCTTCATTGTCCCTGCAAACACGTTGTTTGCGAGATTTATCATTCCCCCTGATTAGTAGGGCAGCGCACACTTGTAAGGGCACAATGGTAATGTTATTTAAAGCAGGTGAACTCAGTGCCAGATCTGAAAATTTACAACATTCTTACTTATTCAATAAAAAAATCAATATGCAAGATATCCTAACTGAAATGCATTCACCCTATAAAATACTATTTGGCCCAATATATTACCAGATGCTCATGTAAATACTGAGGGGTTTCTGCAGTATATTTACCAACCATCCAATGGCAAATGTTGATGTATTGTCTCTAAATCCATTGCCGAGATTTTCAATCTCTTGACCCTCTCTCTCTGTCTCGTGTGCTGAGCTCAAAACTTTTCTCATGCTTTGTTTATTGGATTTCTGTGACAATAGATTAAATCATACATGCGGTTATTCAACTTGCATCCCCAGTAAAGCCTTTCAGACAAGGATGACATTCTCGTAACAAGAAAACAGATACCAAAACTGACACTGGATGATTCAGCCAGAGTATAACTTCGGGTGCTTTTAGATGTCCAGGAGTGTTAGCTGCATGTTTCATTACACCTCAGATGTGAGTGCCAATTACAACAAAAATACACATCGAACTTCATGTCAGCTACTCAATAACCGCAGAATCAACCGAAACTGGTCAGAAAAATGCAAAATGAGCAGCGCTCATAAAATGTGCAAAACAATTCTGGTGTGGACACCCTTGCGGCCAGATGACCTATGGCCTTAGCGCTCAAATATATATATGCTTTTCTTCCAGTGGCGGCTGCTGAACAGAAAACTGGGAGGGCGGAAGACAACTCATGAAACGGATAATTATTGACCTGTTTTCAATCATTGTTCTTGATTAACACGTTTTCCAGCAACATGAATAATCTACTGACAGTTAAACACACGGCTTCTTTTTAAATGAAATTTTAAGGCCAGTAAATAATATATTCAATCATCATGCTTTATTCACTTGCTTTAATAGACTACCCTTCACGAAAAAAAAAAAACTACTCTGGATTTTCCGCGTTAACTTCTGTCATATCCTGCAAAGCTACGCTTCAAAATGATTGAAAACTGATCAAGACTAATTATCAGTTTAAAGGCATGTTTTACACCCTCCCTGCTTTCTGTCCATCAGCCATCACTGGTTTCCTCAATGAACTAATACTAAACACATGCTTACTTCAAGTCCTCTGCAGTCCTTCACAGACATTACTGTGGAGCACCTTATTTTAACCCACTAACATAACTGCTTTTAGCTGTATATTGCAATAATTGCCCAGCGTGCTGAGCTGCTACACAAATTTCTCTTGCCTCCCAACTCTCCAGCTACCATATCTTCTTTTGATCTGCATCTTGGGATTTAGGTATTCCTCCAGAGTGCTTGTGGAGGTGAATTATTCTGCCGGCTACAAAGAGCAGTCCACACTCCCCTGTGTGCTGTACTGAGAGCGGATCCATTAAGTGCCAAACCAAAAATTCTTACCTCTCATATTCATTAAACTATAAATACTTGAGTTGTCTTGACTGAATTGCAATCAATATATCAAGGCTAATCTTAATGTGAACTGTATTTATTTGCCCTTCCATTCATTTCTCAACTCAAGCCACACTGGTAGCATCATTAATTCAGAGCAACTCCAACTGTGCTTTCAGTTTGCATTATGTCACAAAGAATTGGACTTATTTACCCCCTCTACCGATCAAAAGACATTTCTGTCACCATTGGCTCACTGGCAGAGCGACATCATTCATACACTTTGCTGAAGTCTTTATTGTAACCACAGATATCTCCAGTCTGTGGTTTTTGGCTTTCGGTATTATTATTCAGTCTGTGTTTATTATTTCTATTGTATTCAATTATTTGTTGATTATCAGTCAAATGAAAGGTGGTAGACTAAAAACCAACAAATCTGATGGCTTACTGGGGATCTACTATTGGTGGGAAAGAGGGGGTGGGGCTATGAAGATTTACCTTGGGGCCCCAGTTTGGCAAGGGGTTGCCCTGCATGCAAGGCATTTGATTCTCAAACTAGACTCTGAAATACTTGTCCTGTTGCGCGGTTGTGCGTCTGTGCCCCCAAATCCCTTTCTGTCCGCAGTTGACAGTTTGCTATTTTCAAGGCGGTAGTTTATGTCGCACTCTTTAAATCCAGATAGTGTGGTGCATGCACTCAAATGTTTTGTCGAAACAAATTACCTCAAAAAAAAAAAAAAACTGGGGGTCATATCTCTTCATTTCCATCCAAATTATTTACATTATAAATCAAGACACAGTCTCTTGGGTTATAGCCATTCTGCTTGTGATGGGAATAATCCAAGCATACACTGTACTGCCATTGATCATCATCAGCCTCTAGGCAGATGAAGAAAACTATAAATACTCCTCTATTAAACAAATTGGCTAACGCAGGCTACACTACAGCACCTGTGCTGGAAATAAGGAGAGTAGCTTGAGATCTACTTCAGATATCAATAAAATAACTATTGTAAATACATTCAAAACTAGAGCTGGACTCGCGAGACCCCATACCTCCGCCAGCATAGCTGGATTTGAACTTGGCCTACATCTCAGCTGTACTTTGGCCTAGATGTGCTAAAATTGAGTC
Organism: Gymnothorax javanicus; assembly: GCA_029692085.1. Lineage (NCBI taxonomy): Eukaryota > Metazoa > Chordata > Actinopteri > Anguilliformes > Muraenidae > Gymnothorax > Gymnothorax javanicus. The sequence continues at coordinate 112,903,594 of CM056200.1, forward strand.
ACTTGTTCCTCTTGTGCTATTCTAACATCCTGCAAAGTTTGGTTAAAATCTATGCCGTCATTTTTGAGATATTCTGCTAACAGACAGACAGACTAATAAATAAATAAAATATATGATTCTCACCTAACGGAACCGTTGTCAAAATCATCTGGTGTCTGACTCGAGACTAGGGTCAATTTCGTAACGTGGTCAACAGCTACCTAGTACTTTGACCTTTGCCTCAAAACTTAAAATGTGTGGCCTAGGACAACTGGATAATTTAATATTGCTTGTAAACATGTATTAATCTATTTTAGTAACAACGCCATTGACGCAAGTTTTTCATTGATTGTTGCCAGATGAACAACACTGGGTTACAAAAAAAAAATTTTGTAAGTTGTCTCAGTTTTTTCAACTGATTTAGGACAATTTTCCACCGCATAATCCGAAAATGACATCTGTTTCTCTCGATCAGGTCAGGTTTTTGCTATGTCGATTATAAAAAAATCCGATCTTCTGACTAAATCGATTACATTTCTGTGACATTATCGGTTGATTTTTGTTAACCCATTTCACCCCATCGGTCAGAATAGTGACCGTAAAAAATGTTCTTATTTATAAGGCTCTAAAAATGTTACTGAGTGATTTTTCAATGCATTTTCATTAAATATTGAAATAATACAATGTTTGGATGAAATGTGTGCAGTGTCACATGTTTACAGAAAATTGTCACATGACCAGAGCTGTTTACTTCCTGGTTGCACCTCGAGAGGAAGATGGCTGCCTCAAAGTTCCCAAACAAAAGGTTAGTAAAGTATGTTAAAATAAACATAGGACAAAGATTTTTAGTATACGTGATCTTTATGGTGTCTAGTAATGATATGTGCATTTGCAATTACTCAAATTGGTTTGGTGTGTTCACAGAATGAGAAAATATGTTAACGGTCACAATAGTGATTGGTGGGATAACGTGCACACATACTTCTATACTTACAAAATTCTTGTTGTACCTAACTTTCTACTTGTTTCTTTCTTTTAGATTCACTTTAAGTGAAGTTCTAGATATTTTGGATGTAGGTGATGGCCCAGACAAGGCATGCAACATTGTACTTATTCCTCAAAATGAGAAAGGTGCCATCCTCAGTGATAGTGATGGGTCAGAAATGGACTATGAGGGGGAGATTGGCCATTTGCCAACCAGGATGTTGAATGCATATGCTGAACTTGTGTGGACAGATGATGACAAGAACAACATTGATTATAACCTCCCCCTCCCCCACCCCACTAGCCCTCCCTTACCACCTGGCACTGTTGAGAATGGAGAGTACAGGGCCTCTACGAGCCATACCGGGCAGCCACAAGAGCCAAGGGCAACAGGTGATCAAAAATAAAGATCAAGACAGAAACAACAACATCAGTGCTGATGGCCGAACCCTCCCCACCTCCTCTTCTCCACCACCCTCAACTGTTGAAGAGCCAAGGTCCTCCAGCCACCAGAGGAACAAGTCTAAAGAACCTCCAAGGTCCTCTAGCCGCCAGACAGGCAAGGCTTAAGAAAATCAAAGGTCCTCTAGCTACCAGAAGAGCCAGTCTGAGGAACCTCCTAGGTCTTCTAGCAGCCAGAGGGACCTGTCAGGAGGTCCAAGGGTACAACCAGAGGTGGTCAAAAATAAACACAGAGTATTCAAACGATCAAAGAGGCCAGCCGCTGCTAGCATTCCTGAATACATAGTATACAGCCCAAATGCCGCTGTATGTGTCAAACAAAGCTGTCCTGATCCAATGCAGGTTTTCCTATTAATGTATCCACCTACCCTAAGAGAGATCACCATTGCAATGTCCAACCTCTACTCCACCCAAACCAAGGGCAAGCAACTGGATGTGAGTATGGATGAGCTCCTTGCATTCTATGGGATTCTTTGTGGCATCTGGCTGCAGCACTGTTCCAAGAAGACGTATGCACTGGTCGCTTGACAGCGATGTATATTATGAAAGTACTTCAAATACAATGCGGCGAAATCGATTTGATGAAATAATGGCCTCTCTACATTTTGCTGACAACATGAAGATCACTGAGGATCCATTTTTCAAGGTTAGGCCCATCTTCACCGAGCTCAACAAGTCCTACAAAGTCATGCCATATCCAGAATGGCTGTCAGTGGATGAAAGCATGATATAATATTATGGCCGCCATCGATGCAAACTATTTATAAAAGGCAAACCAATCCGTTTTGGTTATAAAATCTGGAGCTTAGCCTCATCCAGTGGGTACATGCATCATATGGAGCCATATGGGGGACGCCACACGCTCCTCCCAGAGACAGGGTTAGGTCAGGGGCTGAGTGTCGCTCTTGGTCTTGCAGAGCAAGGTGAGGTGCCTCAGGGTTGTAAATTCCACCACGACAACCTCTTTACTTCCCTTTCACTCCTGAATGAGATGACGAAGAGAGGATATGGGAGCTGTGGGACAATGAGGGAAAACCGTCTCTTTGACATTCCCTTCAAACCAAAGAGAGAATTCATGCACTTACCCCGAGGAATCTCTTAAGTTTTAACACAAGAAGAGAAGCTGCTGGTCCGCTGGAAGGACAACATTGTCACCATAGCAACAAACATGGAGAAGAACTATACTGAGACAGTTGTCAAGCGATGGAACAAAGAGCGACGTGCCTTTGACCCAGTACGACAACCACAATGCATCAAGCAATATGTTGAGCACATGGGAGGTGTAGACCTTCATGACCAACAGGCCTCAAGATACAGCATCACGATTAGGTCTAAGAAGTGATGGTGGCCCATCTTTGCATGGTCTCTCAACAGTGCCCTTGTAAATAGCTTTTACTCTTACAGAGATGTTATGGGAGGGACCATTGACCTGCTCACCTTCACACGAGTAGTGGCACAGTCTTCTCATGCAAAGGTTTGGCACAAAGCCACTATCCCATGGAAGGAGATCGCTTCTGGCTGCTTCTGTACAACATCTGGCAAGATATGACCAAGATTCTCACTGGCCAATCAACACAGGGAATCAGCCCCTCAGATGTCATCTTTGTGACAAACGCACCACCTTTGCATGTGACAAATGCAATGCGTCACTGCACATTGAGTGTTTCAAGAAATACCATGGAAAGTAGAAAAGAAGATGAAAGTGAATGTACAGGGATGAAATAGGCCAACAAATGAAGAATATTGAAGTTGTTGTGTTTTTTGGGAAAGGTCAACTGAGTAGACATACTGTATGACAGTGGGACTGACAGATCAAGTTTCAGATCATTCATTGTTTTTGTTTTTCATCCACATGCAGGTTAAATATACCTGTTAGTCATAAATTGGCGCATGTGAACTCTTCAGAGTTCGTTTATTTCAAGGAATAAAAAAGAATGTTGCATCATAGAAAGCGAAAATACCCGTACATGTAAACAAAAACGTAAAAAAAAACAACCTGTGGCGATATGTTTTAGATGTATTAATGCTATAAGAAATGTGTTTTTATCTTTGCGATTTCTAAAAGTTTTTTAATGCTTTGAGTGCAAATTTGACATTTTCGTTATAATGGGGACATTTTGGTTGCCATAGAAACACCTATATCTCATAATCTAATAATCTGATCATTCTGAAATTTGGTATAGGGCATGTGTGTCCCATTAATCATGACATCCAACCATCAAATTGAATTTCTGAAGAAAAAAAAATTCAAGGTCAAATTGAGCTCAAGGCAGAAATCCAAGGTCAAGGCCAAAGGTCAAGGTCATTGACCTCATTTTGTAGAGCTCTTTGAACCTGACAATATGAGCCAAGTTATAAGTCCCTATGATAATCCGTTCCAAAGTTATGGCAGAAAATGTGATTTTCATGTATTTTGGTGACCTTGACCTTGACCTTTGGCGTAGAAACTAGAAAAACAATAGGCCTGTGTCTCGGACGTTCCTTTATCATGTGTCAATATTTCATTAAGATCAAATGAAGATAAATGGCAAAAAGGTGTGTAACAGACAGACAGACAGACAGACAGACGACTAACGAAACAAAGTGACATGGTTGTCGATTTCAACAACCAATAAGCAAACGGAAGCAAAAACATTACCTCCAGGCGGAGGTAATTATGGGTCATACAAAAGAAGAAGAGCGACCATAAAACAAGATGCTCATTTGCAATCTAGGTGCGTACTCAGCTAATACACCTGAATAAAAGCCAGGAGTGAACAATGTTAGGGTGACTACAATAATCCGTGTTCCACAGCACCACTATTATAGCATTGCATCCCCCCTCGACATGACAAATGTAAAATGCATGGTGCTGGGGTATAACGAGCTTGTTGACAGGCTCTCAGTCAGTGAGGTCGACAAGCAGAAGCTAGACCGCATGACTTAGTGGGGCATATCCAGCAGCAAGGAAATCCAGAGGTGATGCTGATACACATACTGACAAAGGAAAAAGGCTCAACGCTGGAAAACTGATGTAGACTGAAGCACCAGGTCCCTCAGCAAAATAGGAAAGGAAAGACAAGACAAAGATAAGAGGTCAGAGTGCACCTGTACCTGCAGATACCTAGCAAAAGCTCCACAAACATCCACAAAATACAAACCTTTTGGGTGAAAATCTTGACACGAGAGAGGCGAGACACTCAAAGAGTTGTGCCATGAAAGAACTGAAGCCGACTTTTCCAGTTCCATGGAATCTTACGAGAGCTGATCAATGGTGCAAGAAGTCAATCCATTAGAGGCTGCTACATTTGACTGTGAGGCGTCAAAGTTTGATTTTTTTGGCACCGATAATACAGGCTGGGGTAATTTTGGCACCAAGGAACTCACATTGGGCTTATGGGGAGGAATTATTCTATATGGCAGTATTGCTCTGAAAACAATGTTCTGTTTAGAGCAAAAAACAAACAACAAAACAGAAACTAAGCAACGTACGATCTTACTGGATTGTACAGGACCCAGTGATGCGTATGCGTTTTTACTTATTAAATTAAGTATGACGCAACTTCACAGATTCACAGCACATTTACTGTGAATGAAATTGATATTTGTGGTGGTCAATTACAAAGGACAACCAAAAAAAGCCAACATCATAGCTTACTATCAGTCTGCTAGTGCTGCTTGTGAAGCTAGTTGTGGAGCTACATGAAAAGGGTTAACTTAAGAGATAGCATCAGCTTGATAACTGGCAGCAGGTACGTGCTGCCTCAAGACGACGACACTGAGCTAGCGAACTTAAATGTCTGGCTGTCACCTCAATGTTACCTTAAACCAAGATATCACGACATCCAGGGTGAAGTTGTAGTTTTTTAGTGGACTTCAATGAGCAAATTAGCTTTTTTTTGCCACCACAGGCTCAATGCCTCCTGTTTGGGAGCATCTGAGGAAATGACAATCGGTGCTCCCCTGTGTCCCCATCATTCAGAAAAAGGATGAAGACCTGCCTCAAAGATTAGCAGCGGCATGCGGTCATATGTTCCCAGGGGCTTCGGTAACATCACCCTTTACCGCTCCATTGTTCTCAAGCTGTTCTCATTCAAGTTTGCCTGAGTAACAATCAAACAATTTATCGAATGAATGACCAAGACCAATCCATGATCCATAATAATAAATGATAATGAAAAAAATGAATGCCTATTGGCAATGTTTGATACAACACTGTTAGGATGGAAACATAAATGGAAAAACTCTGAAACTTTCTCTGACTTCGCAGCATTTATTTTCACCATCACACAGCTGTGCATCATACCTAACAACGCCCTTTAGCCATGGCTACATTCAAAATACAGGACGGATTCTCAGTGCTTATTGCTTAATGAGCCTCGCAGACTAATTGAAGACCTGGGTGCAAGAAGTACTTAAGTCACATTTTCCAAAAAATGAGCTGACACTACTACCATAAAGTAGAGTGTCATGTGCATCATTTAAAGCCAAAAAATTCCAAATATAAGTACTCAAGTCCTCAATACTGATATACGGCCTTCCCTGAATCTACTGAATTTTTGTGCAAGAAATACTCAAGTCCTTGACGTCATCAGGAACAAGTGCCTAAGTCCATGACTGTCCAATCAGCTGCTAGTATGTGTCATGTGACAAGCGTAGCAAAAATGACTGTTTGGCAATCAGAAAATGATTGAAACGGCATTTGTGTGGTAAAAGTACCGAAGTCCATGCATTTTATGGCAATAAGTACCGAAGTCCAGGCATTTTATGGTAAGAAGTACCAAAGTCCGAAACTGATTTTTCTTGTTTTTTTAAGTAATAAAGCATTATTTTTCCACAAAAAAACGTGTCTGTCTAACTTTGTATAACCCCTGGGACTAGCAGCAGGCGCCACTGAATGTTATCTTTTAAAAAAAGTATCTGCAGCATGTTTTCAAAACTTTGACCCTTAATATCTCAAAAGTGTTATTTTGTGACTAAAGTACTTCTTGCACCCAGGTCTTCAATTTACAAAAATCTGTGCTGTTTCACGAGCTACACGAGCGCAGAAATTAAAAAGACATTGATGTTTTACGTTGTCATTTATGTGCGGATGAAAACGCTTTATAATTTTGTGGTGTAATGTATAACAATGCTATCAAAATAAATTAGACTTTCGTCGGTTCTACCAATTAGTCTGAGCAACTTTTGCTAATCGGGAGAGGTAAGCAGTGAAAGGTGAGGTTATCGCTGGCCTTTTTTCCTGCCGATGGACCGCCACTGAAGATTATAGAGCATGACCCTCCAGGTATAATGTTCCTGAAAGGATTAGCTGATGCAGGTATAATACAGTCAGGACTGATAAGGGCTAATCATCAAAAAGGATGCCAGCAGTCATACTGCTTCATGAACTTTCTAATTGCTTGATCAGACTAATTATTATGACATTAACCAGGTCTAAGTTCCAGTACACAAATATTCACTCAGCACCCTATGCACAGCTGAAATGACACAAGAGAGAGACTTTGTTATCAGAAAATATTTTCTTTAACATTCCAACCCAATACAAATTACTAATAAAAACTCTAATAAAACTCTGATTACCCTCAGCACACCCTTTTAACGTACACAGGGACAATATACAATTACTGTTGGGCTCAAAAATCAGACAAATGCATATTTTCAGAGACCTATAAAAATAGTTTTCTAAACAATACGCAGTTTTCCTATTAAGTAGCCCAGAAAAATTGATCCTGTGAATGGTATGGATGAACAGCTCGGTAGCTAGCCCAATCATTCACAGTCATGACGGCACAAGGAAGGTAGTGTTCTCACTTACAGAAATACTCAGTTCTTTCATCAGGCATTTTTCATAAACTCCCAAGCACAAAGTGTATAAAATGGTATTATATGATTTTGGTGGGCACAGTGAGCATTAAGTCCATTCTCCTGTAAATTATTGAGGAATGAGTCATTAAGCAGCATCTTTTCCTCTCAAAACTCAGGACACAATGGCATTTCACAGCTTTATAAAGACCCTCCATATCAAATGGGCCATCCAGCAAAAAGGTTTTCTGGGTAAAATGATCCCGGTGCTTGTCTCCATTACTCGGCCCGTGTACCTCAGTGTCCTCCCAATTACATGGCCTACAGCTCAAGAGGCACATCGCTGCAGCTCCTCACTTACGAGTACATCAGCATCAAAAAACATCAACGCAGATCAAAGTATGTGATGATGTGAAATACATTAAACAAAACAACCTGGTCAGGTCCACTAATAGTTGGACATTGACAAAGTTATTGTTGTGTTAGCAGTCTACCACAGCATATTACAGCTGAAATTAAAAATGCAAAGGTGCTCAAAGTGCTGACTTTCAGTTTAATCTGAGGTACAAACATCTGAATTTTGTGGATAATGTAGGAATTACAGTGTTTTCAAGGGACCAAAAGAAATACAATTGCTAGCTCAGCTATTCTATGGCCAGGTGTGTTATTTTCTCATTGTTTCATTGAAGCTTCTGCAGCACTTGTATTACCCACTAGATGTCGCTATTAAGATGTCTCCATTGCTGCAGTGATAATGGTCATGACTTGGGTCATGATTCCTTGTACCTTAGTCAGTAGACAGTAGACTTGGTCCATATAAATTAACTATTATTTATGAAAAATATGAAAATTTATGACATGGAATGCCTCATCGCTGTTTTTATTTTTTCATTTTCATTTTCCATATCGACCCAACTAAAAGAAATCAGGTTGTAAATAAAGTCTCTTTGCTGGTAGTGATGCAAAGAAAAGAGGACAGGAACAGGAGAATGCCATGAATCGAGGAAAGAACGGTCCTGTCCATCGAGGCCCCTTATTTCAATGATGAAGTATTTCAATATTCTGAATAAGTTCTTGTATTCCTGTGGTGTTCCTCATGCAGTAAATCAAGACAACACTATTCCTCAGGCCTGTCACTCCGCTTCCCCCTCGGCCTGCATAAAAAAATTACAACACATCCTTCTTGTTGCTGTATTATTTTTATCTACAATAGCCTATTTTAACTGAGCCACTCCCCGGGGTTCCTGTCTATTATTCCTCTTGCTAAATAATGAATGTTTTCAGAGCCAAATTAAAATATTACTTTGTGGTAGTTGGTAATTCTGACACATTTCAGTTAAATTTTTCAAAGAACATTCTGGACACACACAAACACAAACATACAGAAAAAGTTCTCTATTGATAAGTACAATAGTTATTCCTGAAAGACCATTGATGACAGTTGGTCTTGGTTTGAATCAAGCAGGAGTGTTGTGTCGGCCCTGAAACAACTTGTTTTAGCTGTTGTAATTTAGTGAGCCCGTGCTCACAAGAAAAATGACCAGATATTTTGTAAATGCAAGCACCCTTAACAACCTATATTAATGTTTAAATGAGGGAAGAAGAAAGGAGGAAATCAGGTGACTTCCATATATAGTGACAAAATCCGTATTTGGAGGAGGCCAGGATGTTAGTGGGACAACATAAGAGCAGACTTTCCTGCCAGTTTCCAACCTGAGTTCAACATGTACAACTACGAGTGGCAACTGTCTTTTAAAAATCACGATTGCCTTAGCCTAACCCTGACCCCTAACCTTAACCTCACCGTAACCATGGCCACAACCTTTAGAAAGAAGATACTTCAACTGAAGCCAGAATGTTTTCTTAACCGTTTGTTTCGGAAGGCGCACTGCGACTGTCACTTTCAGCAATTGTGAAACGTTCTAATGGGTTGTATCAGAAACGCTCCTTCCGTCATATGAGAGGGTAGGGAACAAACAGCCAATGATTGCTTGAATTAAGGACTTGTTGAATACAAAATTACAGTTTTTCAGTGCCTTCATAACCAGTGCAATGAGCTAGATGACATAAGAAAAGTTGACAAAAATGTGGGGATTATTCCTCACAGTTTTGCCCTTGTATTGAGTGTTGAGCTTTGTGACTGATGCTGGATATTTGTAACTATGTGACGTGATACCGCATACAATGCCATGCAAGCATCGACACACCTGGCAGACTGATCTGGCATTCTTTAAGGAGTCCTTTTTTCACGAAACATGATTCTCAATGATGAACAAAAGCCCATACGATGGCACCAACGATGACAATTCTTGATAATCTAGCTATTGATTTTTAATTATTACCCATGCATCCATTTTCTAAAATTACTTATTCCTGCTTAGGGTCTAGCTGCATCCTGGGGCAGTGCAATGAGCAAAAGGCAGGATTACACCCTAAACAAATCACCATCGCAGTGCCCACACATCATTCACTCCAACAAGCCACTTAAAGCCTACTGCTTGCCTTCGGATTGTGGGAGGAAACCAGACAGCCAGGCAAAACGTTGATGTCTGAATGGCCTGGTTTTCAGTTTTTATTTTCCCAGCACTGCCAAACATAATCATTTGTGCGGGTCAATAGCAGGTCAACAGACGTCTCATGGAAACACAAATGGGAGGAAATTTTTCCTGGCAGCAAATGTTAAATCTTTGCATTTCAATGATCAACCTCTGAACAGGTTAGCATTGCTCTGCTAACATGCAAGTAGAAATTTGTTGCAATTTGCGGGCAGCTGAGAATGTGATTAATTTTGTGATCAATGATCCATTCCATCGCCATATTGCCCTATGACAAATTACCCAATGGAACACTTCAGTTTCACTATTATACAGTTAAAATTAGGGGTATTTTACAAAAAAATTGGGTAGGGCAGTCAAATAGAAAAAATTGGAAAAATAGACCCACAAAATAAATTTTTTGCCAAATGAACTTATGCGATTCTGTTGTACCTTCAGATGGTTAATATTATGCAATTATTGACTTCCGTTATCAATGAATCCAATGATTTATCCACCTAAGACAGTTGATATTCACCAAGGCTGCGCCACTTGTCCAAGGTGAATAAATCATTAGATTCATTGATAACTGAAGTCAATAACAGTTTTATTATTTGACCATACTTGAAAATATAAAATAAATTATCTTCACTTGCTCCAGGGAGAAGGGTGACAACTCAAAGGTAAAGCTCCTCACAGGGACGAAGCGACACGAAATACAGACACGGTTAGGAGCTTCTGTGGGGAAGCCTAATCTATTTTAGTTCGAGGTCGTCAGATTGTTATATTAACCTCTCGCGCAACTTTGCGCGGTGAATATCACTGTTTACAGTGACCAGCTGAGCTCGCCGCCACCAATCAGGAGAGAGCGAATCCTTACATCGTATAATAAATGAGCACACTCTCTGCATTTATTCAAAATTAATTGAGCTGTATCTTGGCTGTCACAAGCTTACCCAGCATAAAGCTGTTGAGGGATGATTAAGACACTGCTCATCTGGCTAAGGAAATATGCTCTCCTGTGTTGCTGTGTAAATGGACTGCATTCATATAGCCCTTTTCTAGTCACATGACATGACCCCAAACCGCTTTGCGATTATGCCTCTCATTCACCCTGATGGCAGAGGCCAACGCGCACATCAGGAGCAGCGTGGGGTTCAGTGTCTTGCTCAAGGACACTTCTCTGGAGGAGCCGGGGATCAAACTATGAACCCTCTGATTCCTAGACCACCCGCTCTACCTGCTGAGCCATGCTGCCCCATGCTGTGTACTCATGCCAGCCAAGGTTTGTACAGATTAGATGCTACAATTACATCTCTTTGTGAAAGAGTCGAGAGTTTTAACAAGCCTGAAAGACCACAATTATTCAAACCTATATTTATGAATGAGGCTGCAACGTATAGAAACTAGAAGGGCAGAGGGACGGATGTTTTCGTGAGCGAAAATGTCATGAAGACAATTATGTTCATTTCAACATCAGGTCTCCGGAGGTTTTTTTATGACAGTATAACTGCATAAATTAGGTAACTGAAACTTTTCGCTGTGACAGGGGAAGACCATTTTAGATATTGTAAACTTGCTAAGAAAAAAAGAATAGCTTTTCATCAGATACCATACACATGAGGTGAAGCAAAATACAGCATGAGAGAAAATAAAACGAACGGCCAGCAAACCAAAAGGACCAAAAATAACCTGTGCAAATGCAATTCCAACTGCTGGGAAAAAATGAAGACATTGTTTCCACATCACCTTCAGGCAGCTCCTTCCACAAGAACTCATATCAATTGAAAATGTGGTTGGCGTCCCTCAGATGAAATGTGAGCACACCAATTTATCTTTTTTCATTGGCATCTCACCCCCTGCCTCCATCCGATACAAATTATAAATTCAAGTTTGAATAAATAAGATTTAATTGAGCTCAAGTGCTTTTTTGGACTAGAGTTACACCATATTATCTAATCAGCCTGCCAACCAGCTAGATTACCAACCAGTTATCTAACCAGCCTGCACCAGCAAGGCACTAGAACTAGTCCACCCGGTCCCCCACTCTTCTAAATTTAGGTCAGTCATGCCATTTGTCAGCAGTCTTCAGAAGCTTCTGGAGGTTGTCTGCATTTTGTTACTCAAGAATCACACCAGCTGTGATTTTCGCATGCAAACCATACTGCTCTTCCTGTTTTGAGGTGATGATCGCACTGTACACCCCAGTCAGGCCTCTCCATTTTTCCCAGCAGCAAGCCGCTTCAGAGAAGCAAGTGGGTCCACTTTGAGAACCTGGTAGCTCCCTCTCGCCATACTGACTCTTCTTTGCCAGAAAACCCACCTCTTCAGATTAAAGTGTCGACCTTGACAGTTGCACTTACATTATTTAAACGCTGCTTGTAGAGTGGGAATGGTGGCTGAAGAATTGTGGTACTCAATTGATGGAAAAATACAGGTACCAGTCAAAAGTTTGTACATACCAGCAATTTTCATACAATAAACATTAAATAAAGAAATAAGCACCCTTCAAATTGCAAAAAAAAAAAAAACCACTCAATCAAACTAACCAGCTTTTGTTGCCATATTTGCTGGGCATACTCACATTTTTTTTACATTTACTTTTTTAACTAGGGCAGTTATATGGCAATAATGAGTTTATAACTGAGCGGCCGAATAAGTTCCTAAAGATGTGCTGCACTTGCGGTTTGCTTCTTGTTGACCTTATTGCCCAGTAAGTCCCAAAACAGCTTGACTTTAATTCAGGCGTTGGAAAATGGAAGGACCTTGTTTGTCTGTTTACTTGGCAAAACATGGCTTCGTCGAGAATTCAAAAACTTTGGATGCTATTCAAACAAGTACATTCTTCTCTTTTAACTTCTGACTGTTTACCTCTTACCAGATTCCATTTGAGATGATATGGATAAATTAAGCCGTTTAAATGTCTTTAGAAACAGAGTGCTGTGACATTGGCAAAGTGTGTTCAAACTTTTGACTGGTACAGGTCTTTTATTTTCTGGAGTTGGATATATTTTAATACTCGGTTCTTGCCCTGTGAAACCACACAAGCTTGAAAAAAGGTCGAGGAAAAATTAAAGGAAAACAAAATAGGCCCACTGTTTATCAACACGAAACCACTAAACCAAACAAATGATCACACATGATAAAACGTGAGACACATTGACCATTAAAATACAAGAAAGAAGAGAACAGTATTCAATAATCTCCAAAAACATCGAAAGGAAAATAAGATATCCTTACTCTTATTGAAAAGGAAATGGCCTGCTGTCATCCCTTTTTTCACATTGCCAAGGCTATTGCGCATCCAGTTATTTTGATGTATTAAACAAAATCCCACTGAGATTCTCATAAGCAAGCAATAGCTGCTGTCAATTTTGTCTGCCTGATGTCCCAAATAGATGCACTTGGAGACAGCAGTCATTACATATGTAAAGATAATCACATACAGTTGGACAATTCCATTAAGGAAGTGCTTCATCTCAGTGCATACATACAAAATATTTACCACAAAGGGCTTATGATCTAACAGCTCAAGAAAAAAAAAAAAAATTTTTTACAGTGCATTAACTTATATTTTTAGATATTTAGCTATTACTAATTCAGTGCTATACTTTGTTGAAAAGTAATGTAGGTGTTTGGGTGAAACTCTATGATGCATTTTTCTGGGGTTGGTTTACTGATAACTTTGGATTTGAAGATTAAAGAGTAGATATTTATCAAGGTTATTAGGAATAAAGATTCTGTCTTTTCATGGCTTTCCCAAAAACCTTCATCAGATTGGCTTTGGCTCTTAAAATACTCTTCACCAAGAGCCACTTAGCAAAATGCTTTCATGCAAGAGCACAATTAGCTCATTAGTCCATGGGCCAATACACTTACTGGTACCATGTCGAGAGACAAAGGCTCACTATATTTTTTTTGAAAGATCATCACCTTGGGCACATGTTTCAGTATGATGGACATTCCGAAGTGGTAGCTTTATACCTTCTCCGTGGGAAAATATGTGTTTTGGGGCTATTTTCACGTTTTTTTAAGATTTGGCCTTATAAAAAAGGTGTGTACAGCTAGAAAAAAAAATCAAAAAGTGCAAATTATATCCAGAACAAGTGTTATTTTTTTAACATCATTTATTGGAAAGTTTTCTCAACGGTTACCATGGCAACGACCATTTTGGGGTAAAAAATACGTTTTTGGGGGACCAAACTTTAAAAATTCATATCTCAGAACTCAAATGAAATATTTGGGTGTTTTCAACACTGGATCCATTCTGAGATATCCAAGCAGTTTTTTAGTTACTTTTGTATACAATATATTAAGAAAGAATGGTCGATTTTGGGGTAAAAACATCAGTTTCGAATGCCGATTTTGAGAAAAATTTTGATTAAATGATGTTAAAAAAAAAACACTTGTACTGGAAATAATTTTCACTTTTTGAATTTTTCTTCTAGCTGTGCATACCTTTTTTATAAGGCCAAATTTAAAAAACGTGAAAATAGCCCCAAAACACATATTTTCCTATGGAAAAGGTATAAAGCTACCACTTGGGAATGTACATCATACTGAAACATGTGCCCAAGGTGATGATCTTTCAAAAAAATATAGTGAGCCTTTGTCTCTCAAAATGGTACCGACACGTGAATTTTGGGGGATTAGCCCATGGCCTACATGTATTGATGAAAGAGTTAGCAGGGACTTGAATTTTAAAAAATCAAATGAAGTGCTCCATGGATTCCAGGTGCCATTTTGTATTAACAACATTCATTTTAATGACTCTGACCGCAAAACTTACTCTTATCACGGCAAAGTGTCCTTGGGTTATCTTTGTAATACAGCAATGACAATGTTTTGAATTAGTTTACACAATTCTACAGATGGTGCAATTAATTAATAAACCATAATTCGATGATCGTTTGATTGAATGCAGCATTTGGACAAAAATCGAGTCATCAGTGTGACACTGAGCCCGATTTTTCTGCTTCTTCTGACAATACGCTCACAGACCAGTTGCTACAGGACATCTTTTCCTCTTTGCCTTTGATGACTTCAGTGACTAACTGGATTTTTTCTGCCTGGGCTACGCACAACTTAGCGGGTAGATGAATATCCAGGCGTAGTAACATTTTAGGGGGAGTTTTTTGTGAATTATATGGAACCAGCCAGGGTGCCATTGAAATGGGATCAGGCAAGGTGATTTTTGGCATCTTTTTGATACATAAAGCACTCTGCATATGACTTGCCAGAACCACGCCTAATCTGAAGCACAACCTAGAAGGTGCCAACAAACAGAGCACTGTGTCTGTTTTTATCAGCCACGCTATAGATAATGTCTCATGATTGTACTGTGTCTCATTGCATAATCAATTTTTATTAGTCAGCTTGCAGGCAAAGGCCTTCATCTAGTATTGGCAATGATGTAACTTAACTGTGGAGCCTGTGTGCTATATCTCACAGCCAGCTTCATCCTACTACAGGTTCATATAAGTGCATGGTTGTATAATATCTGCAGAACATGTCAGTTTCACATAAAGTGGGAGTCAAAAATGGTGTCTCCTGGATCTTATTTGATTTTACACGTTCAGTTTGGAACAGTATATTTTGTTGCGCGGAATGTGTGCAGTAAGTTAACATTTGTGTCGATTGACAGAGTAGCCTGAAGAATACATAACTGCCCAGAGGTAGAGAAGTACTGCACATACGGTTGAAGAGAGCTGTAAATTTAACTGTAGAGGAGTGCCGGGGACATCTCTCTTTGTAGATCGTGTACATCTGATTCAAGCGATTTAAATTACCTCCTGGTTTTAGTCAACAGAACAATTGCCTTGGCCTCATATCCCAATCTTAATTCAACCGTTAGAAAGTGATGTTTTTTTTTTTCAATTATGGAATTTCATTTTGGAAATAATATTCACCGGACTTCCTTGAAAGGGCAAGAGAATAAAATATGAAATTTACCTGCACTTCAATGATGCACGAATGTCATACTGCAATAGCCGAATTTCACGGTACACAGCCGCAACTTCTCCAGGAAGGCTATTGTATTTCACAAATTAATGCAATTATGGTAACATCCCACTGACATCCAGGTGATTGTGATAACTAGGTGGACATGCCACTGTTTAGTATAGGACATATTTATTGTCATATGCTGGCTAATGCACTGCTAGGGTACCACTATGCTGAATAGCATCAGGTATGCAAGTACAATGATGGGGTATATAATGCACAAGCATATAATGCTGAACAAGGCTGTTGTGGCCTTAATGCACACCCTGCATTTGATTTTTTTAAAATGACAAAAATGCACTAAAAATGTTTCTTTGAAATAATGGATAATGCAATTAATGAAATGCTTTATTAATGTCCACAAAATAAAGGCGAGTGCCCTAACAACAGTAAGCAAAGTCAATCAAGTGTTCACCACCTTAACTGGCCATATGCCAGGGCTCTGACATTGGGTGGCAATAATAGTTTTAAAGCTGAGCTGCCCTCTTGACGGATCATTGGTCTCCATATCATGCCTACTTGTGGCTAACCATTATGGCAGGCATATGAAGACCACAATAAAAAAAATGATCATTCACATTTTCACATTGTGGAGAAATGATGAATTAAAAATTCTAAAAGATCATAGAAACAAAGCAATGAAAAATTTGCAAAAAAACATAAATATATAAAATATTATAATAATATATAAAATTTACAAAAATGCAAAATTTGGACTCTGATCGTTTTTCCTTAGTGGTCTTCATATGCTTAAATAAACTAAGAAGAACCACTCCTGCTGGCGGATTTATTTTTATTCATTTATTTAACCATGGCAGTCCCGTTGAGATTGAAATCTCTTTTTCAAGGGAGCCCTGAGGCTTGAGATGGAGAGGACAAGTTACATAGCCAATTAGATCAGGGGATGATTAGGTGGCAGGTTGAAAGAGCCAGATTGGGACTTTAGCCATGACACTGGGGAACCCCCTACTCTTATCGAAGAGTGTCACAGGATCTTTAATGGCCACAGTGAGTGAGGACCTCGGTTTAACGTCTAACATCCGAAAAACAGCGTCTCCTTCAGTACAGTGTCCCCATCACTGCACTGGGGCATTGAGGATTATTCCACCAGAGGGAAGATTGCAACCTACTGGTCCACCAACACCTCTTCCAGCAGCAACTTAGTTTTCCCACGTGGTCTCCCATCCAAGTACTAACCAAGCCCACACCTGCTTAGCTTCAGACATGTGGCTGGAGCAGATCAAATAGTGGTATGGCTGCTGGATCACACACGAGGTTGCAGTGGTCCTTCCATGGATCACATATGATAGTAAAAATTTGATCCATCATGTGTATAAGAGCTACTAAGAGCACATTTATAAGAGCTTATAAGTTAATAACTGCCATTTCAAATCATATGCATTTAATATTTTTACAATATTTACTCTTAATATAGGCTAAAATACATCAAAGTAACAGTCAAAAATGGACTACTGCAAACAGGATCCTAAAACGATGCCTTGGCGGGAATGAGCGACCTCGATCACTTGTAACTTTGGATTGAAATACTGACTGAAGTAATTCTGAGCCTTCAAGAGCCTTTGGGAAACCCATCTCAGGTCAGCAAAGCCCAAATCGGCCCATTGCACATTCGCACAAACGAAAGGCACAATTGGTGCATCGTAGATAACGACTAGAAAATCACAGAGCGTACAACCCATCAAATGAATAATACAAATCAAACAAATCATTTTTGTACATTTCTATGCCACTGTGTAGTACAGTAGCATGAAATGTACTACAAAATACAGTTCTTGAATTATCATTCCATTTACTGAATGGAAAAAGTTATCAGAATCTACCAGTGCAGTGAGTATTTGCCCACTTCCTGATTTCTTCTGTTTTTCTATACTTGTCACGCTTAATTGTTTCGAACCTTCAAACAACATATTGACAAAACCAGCCTAAGTAAAGATAAAATGCCAATTTTTTCATTGTGTTTAATGAAGGAGATGTTATCTTGCACCGACTGACCCTAATTAAGAAAGCAATCGCCCCGTTAGTTACTCAATCAGCCATTTAACCAAACTTAATTAACAATTGGATTTAGTCTCAACTCACTCATGCTTCATTTCTGACAGCCCTGTTCAATCTGAATATCACTTAAGTACAAACTTTCTAGCAACGGTAAGTAGGACTGAACAAGCTGCAGACTATGCTGCAACCAAATAAATTCCAGAAGAGATGAGAAATTTGAAATATGGGTCTGGTTTTAAAAAGCCATTTTACAGGCTTTGGGACACCAGCAAACCACTATGAGAGGTATCACTTCAAAATGAACTCAGAGGTACAGCAGGGGCATGTTCAAGATTGAAGGGTCTCCTGGCTAGGTCTCGAAATGGAAGACTCCAGCGTTTTGAATGACTCGTGAGTTTTTGCACGTTTTCCAACATGGCTGCCGACTAGGGTTTGCATAAAATTCCATAAAAAGCAAGCTGTGCGGAAGTGGACGTCATTTTGAAAAACAAGGTGAGACTGCTTGACTTTGTTCTTGCTCGTCTACGCAAGACCAAACGTAGTTCAATCGTTCAAAGAGGCAAGAACTTGCGGGCTCTCGCTTAACTCTGTCACGGTTTTGACCGTGTTTGTGGTTTTTTGACTCTCTTTGTGGCTCTTTTCGGAACCACTTCTGTTCCTTTAATTTTCGGATTCCTTCCAGCTGTTTCGTCAGCCGTGGGCGGCACCTTCCTCTGAGCCTATATAAGCCGGATGTCCGCCACGCCTCCCTCGCTGGAGTGTGTGATTTTAGCTAACAAAACAGCCAGAAGATATCTGTAGTCAGGAATTGTTAGCGAATTATCTTTGCATTATTTTTGTGTTCCTATTTCTCCAGGGAAATTCCCTTTTCTTCTTCTCCCTCTCTTACCTTTGTGTTGCACCATTTTAGGTGCTTTGTTTTCTCGGTTCCCGAGATACTTCCTCTTTCTCTCTCTCCCTCACTTTGCTTCCTTGTTTCGGATGGTTGGGCGTCCTTTTGGAAGCGTGAGAGCTGTCTCTGTTGTTTGGTCTGTATCTCTCTCTGTGAGTGTTGTAAGTCCAGGCTGTTCTGGTTTTCTCCTACCGCTGCACTTGGCCCCTCGATTCTATCGCCCTTTACAGACTCCGCGATCTTGAACATGCCCCAGGCCTCGCTTGCCTCAGATAAGGTCACAGTTCATGATTCCATAATTAGAAACAGATGGGGCAAAAATGATACTCATGGGAGGGCTGCACAGCAAAACCCACTGCTAATCAAGTGGAACACAAAGGCTCATCTCACATTTGCCAAAAAACACTTTGATGACCTCTGAGCCAGTTTGACAGGGGTGGAAAATCCAGTGGTCAGAAAGGAAAGTCCTGGCATATTTTCCCTTCACCCATGGACTCAGCCAGTTTACTTCACTGACCACGTACTCCTACTGGCTGATTGATTATGTTCATTTACAAGTCTAGATGACTGGAACAGAATACTGGGGATGATATTTACTTCCCAAACCTGTATTTTTCACTCCCCCCCCCTTGGGATAATTTTCTATGGATGGATGATTCGAAAGTGGGACTTTTTGAAATAGACTAGTTTCATTACATCTGGTGTGAAGCTAACACAGCATTCCAGGAATAGAGCCCCATATGAACAGTCAAACAGTGTAGTGTTTATGCAGTGCTGTAGGGATGCTTTGCTACTCCAGCGGCAGGGCAGTTTTCCATTACTGGCAATGAATATCACACTTCATGAAAGAACCCTGAAGGAGAATGCCCAGGCATCAGTCGGTCATTAGAAGCTCAGGCGCTGTTGAATTACTTAGCAAGACACCAATCCAAAGCAGAAAAGCAAGTTCACCTCAGAATGGCTGTAAAGAAAATGAAAAAGATTATGGAGTAGCCAATTCAAAGAGCTGATCGGAACCCGATAGAGATGCTGTAGCAGGATCGTAACAGGCAGTTCATATGAGTAAGTCCTCCAATGTGGCTGAATTAAAGCACGGTGGCCAACAGGAATTGTTCCAAATTCATCAACAGCCATGTGAGAGACAAATCTGGGGTAAATGGAAATGGTTTTTACAGTTATTGCTCCTGAAAAAGGCACTGCCATCTGTTGCTTAGTATGTGGCATGGATAGTGGCATAATTATGTACAGTGAAGTTTATCATGCGGAATCCACAAGGATATGTAGCTACTGGCAAGACAATTATGTCTACGGTCAAAGTAAACTTAATGGTGTTTGCATAAGTTTGCACATTTTGTGAAATAAAAACTATGATGGATTTTTTGATTGCTGGAGCAATTCTGATGTAAGAACATCAATGTCACCGTACATTTTGCCAGATCTCTACAAGGCAATACATTCGATCTCTGAAAATCAAATTGGACTGTCTGACCTCTCCTTTAATAAACCTTGTGCTCATTAGAATTACTGTCTACATTCTAAGTCTAAGTCCTCGAGCTCTGTCTAATAACAGTATTTTCAACTGTTTCAGTATTTTGATGTCCTTTACTTGCTTAGCCAGGAAAAAGTTAACCCAGCTGAAACAGGTAATGGTGAATGTCAGGGCTACATATTCTGGCAACTAAAATCAAATTTTTTTAATTTAATCTCCAGCACATTTTTGATTTTTTTTTTCTTTGTAAATACACTTCAGGGGTGCCAATAACTTTGACTCCAACATGTGTGAGAAAAGTACTGTAACTCAAAAATTATATTTTTTACGTGTGTAAAGTTAACAAGCGCAGCTGTAGGTAATTTCACCAAATGTTTAATGTTTGAAAATACATGCCATTATTTTTATTGTTTATTCCATACAGTCTTTTGCTCGTTTTCATGAAGGATAAATGCGAACAAATCTTCCTGCACTTGTATTTGCACTAAGAGTGACACTAAGAGTTCTTTTACTGGTCAGCAACTTCCATTGACTGGACTCGGGGAAAATCAACAGTAATGATAGAATGTGAGAGCTCAATTATCATCACTGCTGCTCTAATGACCTTTGGGGGCGGGTGCACATAATGATGCGTGCTTAATTGCATTCAAGGGGAGTTTGTTTAGCTGCCGTAGATTTGCAATGCTGCAGCCTCCCTCTCCCACTCTCACACGCTTATCACCTTCCATTGCCGGGGGAATCCCTGAGTGACCCGGTGTTCTGTCATTATGGGCTATCTATCAAGATGGGCTACTCAGCGGTTCTACACTTGTGCAGACCCACAATCCTGGGTTCTGGTGCCACACTCTTATCTTAAAGGATCCATTACCTTAAAGATCCCCTTAAAGGATCCAAACGTTACAGAAACAGCTTTGTTCCTGCTGCTATTATTGAATTAAACAAGCTATAGAGATTTTGCACATAATTTTGCACAATTAGCACATACTGTAGAGGTATTATTTATTTATTTATTTTATTTTGGTTTTAAACTTGTTTTTACCCTGGTTTTTATCCAGAGGCTGTTTATTTGGGTTATTTATTAGTATTTTTCTATGTATTGATGTTTCTCTCCCTCTCTAGTGTCTTGACTGGTGGAGCCTTGGGGTACTTTTATCATGTTCTGTTTTGTGGTTGTTTTATGTTATATTTGTACTGTAACTGTGTATAAATGGACGGCATCATTTAATTTTACTGCAGAACAAATTTACCTTCAGGTATTAATAAAGTAACCTGAACCTGAACCTGATTACCTGGAAAACACATTTTTCCCAGTTATTGCATGTATACATTAGTCATCCCTCACTCTGACAAAATCTGCGTCAAAGCAGCTTCCTTCCTCCCTTTTTTCCTCATCCGGAGGCTTTCTACTCCGGAGGCATGAAAATTGGATATTTCAGTTTGGGCATCATGATGGCGTGTACCTGCGTGAGGAGGAGTCGAGGTGTGGCTTGGGAGTAGCAAAACCGCACCCACTGTTTTCCGCAAACACGCCCAAGACAAATATCGGAGACAAGAGCTGAAGGCTCTGGTGCATACGAATGCTCTGTAGTTGGCTGCCAGAATCCACATAAAAACGTTTTTAACATTCCATCGAGCGATGAATCACAGAGGAAGAAGTGGATTGCATTTATTTTTGCTGATAATGTTCCTGCAGCCCCTGCTACAAACCTATTCCTGCGTGCTAATTTCACGTCGGACTCTTTCTCCAACTTAGGCCAGTCTTTTTTCCTAAGAGAAAAAATAAGAGAAAGCACCGGCAAACGCTCTTACCATCCAAATCTGCTCTTACCCATGTGTGCTGAATGTTAAATCCCACTTGATCTTAAATTGGAAGCGCGTGGTCGGTTGTTTTAAATTTGCATATATGACACCCACTAAACACCATATAAGGGCAGGTGACGTGCCGTGTGCAAAGAGCCGACTGCTCGTGGCAATCTAGGGCGCTTTCATGCTAGGTACGATTGTTCCGTACCGTGCCACAGTACGATTTTCCCCCCTCCCCTCTCCCCCCGCTGGTCAGCTTTCACACTACTAATATTGTAACCTGCCCGAGTACACTTGCATACATGTCAAAATTCTGATACAGCATGTTGCAGTATGCACCAAGGAGGTTTTAAATGGGGAACGATTTTAAAAGGAGGCGCCAATATATTTTGGGGGTTTTATTATTGAGAAGGGGGTTTATAATATTAACATCGCAAATGCATATGCTGCGCGTGCCCTTGCAATCCGGAATGTCATCTGTAACATGGATTACCACGTATAGCAGCACGAAAAATTAAATTTAAAAATTAAAATTTTCTTGACTGAATGCTTGATGTTTTTACACATCCGAATCTTTCTCTGGGTAGCCTACCCAAAAATCAAAGTAAGCCTAAAATGTACTGATTATATTCGATATAGGTGGATGTTGTATACGGAATTCTTTCGCCCTTGAGTTTTTGGCCAATTATGCTGTCCACTGCCTCATATCACGAAAATGTATCTATCTCATAACTTGAGCAGCCAGACTTTTGCACCGCATCCCGCACTTTGAAATATCGCAGCCGCATTTTCTTTAGTTTGTCACGGCACTGATCTATTATTCTGTGATAACTACGCGATGTAACTACTCACAAATTATTTCATAAATCTCTGAATTTTTGCGTGTAGTATCCAGTTGTGATTGTATGTTTTCGTCTGCCTGCATTTCGAGCAAGCATTGAATTTCTTCGTTTGAATGGAGATATCTTTTCACCGCTGCATTTGTTAGAACAAGAGAGCCATAACACACAACAGTAATCTTCCGTGCCCTGGTATGTTTGCTTTCACATTTGGTACAAGTCGCCATTCATCTGTCTCAGCAAACAGAACCGCGCGATCTCTAAAAACGCACTCTCTGCGCAAGGCCTGGATGGCCAAAGCATCCAACAGCAATAGGTAAGCCATTCAGAAGCAGAACGCACGCGAGTATCTAAGGGTTTTTATAGCTTAGTCCTAATTAGGATCAGCTGGCCAAACTCTTTAGCCCAAGAATTAAATAATAAAATCATTATAATTTCTCAAAAACTTAAAACAATCAAAATTTGATTATATGATGCATTTTTAATGTTTAGGTTTTTAAACTTGTATTTCCGTGCACTGGACAAGCAATTGTGGACAGAGATAACAATTTTCTGTTTTCTCTTATCTTGGTAAGAGTGCTCTCTTTATTTTCTGTTACCTAAGAGAAGACCAAAAATAAGAAACATTGGTGCATCCCAGAAATCAATGGGTGAGAACAAAATAAGAAAAAATCGGGGATACGAACAAAAATAAGAGAAAATTTGTTCCTATATCGCTTCTTGCATGAGGCCCATTGAGTCGGTATAGGCAATGATATAAAACACAATGGGTAGATATGTTATAAATACAGTCAGGTTCATGTATATTTGGATAGTGACACCATTATCAATATCTTCCCTCTGTACGCCACCCCAATCGATTTCAAGTGAAACAAACAAGATTTGCTTGAGGTGTAGACTTTCAGCTATTTAAGTGTTGATTTCTGCCACTCAATCAATGGATGCTGAGACTGGTTCCACCCACTCCCAACCCTACCACTCCAGCCCTGCCCCAACAACCCACCCCCAATTCCCTATACCCCTCCCCCCCGAGGCCTGATCATTGCTAGATAATGGATGGATGTTTCATTTTCTCGAATACTCGACACGCCACTTATTTAAATTATTACCTCTGCCAGGAGGTTATGTTTTTGCTTCTGTTTGTTGATTTATTTATTTGTTTGTCTGTCTGTTAGCAGAATATCTCAAAAACGGCTGCATAGATTTTAGCCAAACTTTGCAGGATGTTAGAGTAGCACAACAGGAACAAGTGATGAAATTTTGGCATATCTACACCAAAGTACAGCTGAAATACAAGCCAAAGTTCAAATCCAGTTTGAAATCCAGTTTGGGCTCCCGCGAGTCCGGCTTAAGTTATCTATTATTTTTACTATACATATATACACTGCCAGGCCAAAATAAAAGTCGCACACACAAATATTTAGTTGGAACCCCTGTAGCTTTGATTACAGTTTATATTCGTCTTGTCATTGTTTTGACAACTATACTGAGCGGCATTAAAAACGCATAATAAAATATACTGTTTTAAGTAGTGGTAAATGGTTTCTTTCAAAACACAGTTAGTTGCAAAACACCGTCTCGGGAAAACTGTGGTAGTGAGACTTGCCCTCACTGTTATCGTTACATTGGCAGTCAATTCAGCAGTTCTTATGCATTATCTGACATGGCAGAAGACATTTTATGGAATGTGTTTTTGTGGCGTCACAGATGACGCACTTTGTCGGGGACGACAGCTGACACATCTGGTCATTCTGTGTCATGCCTGCAGTCTGGATACAGTCATTTAATGGACATTAATGCGTCCAGAATCTTTTCTTTGAGACTGGCCATCACTCAACATTCAAAATGTTTGATTCTTCCGAGATTCATTTGTTTGTGGCATTTGAAGTGGGAATGATGTGACTTTGTTTATGTGTGTTTTTATTGGCCGTGACCTTCAACTTTTCTTGTGCAAAATGATTTCTCCCAATGTGATTCACGACCATGATCCAGGGAACTGTGCTGTATTTAGACAATCATAATGAGGTGTTAAACCAAGAAAGGATTCGAACCCGGACACTTGACATTTTGCAATGCTTACCATACCTGATGGTCGTCATGTCAATCAGCAAAAGGAAAAACTATCAGTTTTCAAATTCGACGATAAAAACCACTTTGCGTTTTTAATGCCTGTCAGTATATATGCAATGCCAGAACATTTATTTTCGATCAGAAATGCCATAATTTTTGGCCGAGATCTTGTCTTCTCAACATAATGGTTGAACCACTCGGTGGTCTTTCTTGAGCGCATCCCAATAACTTTTAATGTGTTTAAGGTCAGGACTTTGTGGTGGCAAATTTGTTTGTGAAAATGATTCCTCATACTTGTTTTTG
Organism: Gymnothorax javanicus; assembly: GCA_029692085.1. Lineage (NCBI taxonomy): Eukaryota > Metazoa > Chordata > Actinopteri > Anguilliformes > Muraenidae > Gymnothorax > Gymnothorax javanicus. The sequence continues at coordinate 112,928,752 of CM056200.1, forward strand.
TCATTCATGGTTTTCTTTGCTAAATTACAGGCCAATAACTTGCCCGTTCTGAAATACTGTAACATCTTTTCCACCATCAAGAGATGTGTCTTCCGACATGATTTTTTAAGAAATAAGTAGCGACGCGCTTCATCAGTCAGGGTTAAAATGATTATTGCCAGCTGAAACATATTAACCCATTTAAACCTGGACAGCATGTGCGCATTTCAAGAACGTGTCGTTGCCGACACAGATATGCGCGTAATTTTGAAAGTACCGTAATTACTGTAAGTTTTGCGCAATAGAAAAAAATTCCAACTGTTCCTGAAAGCTGAGAAGCTGTGCTTCAGCCCAAATACAGGTTACTATCTGCTGGGATTTTTGCATTAGGCCTTAAAGGGTTAATAACCGCAATAATGATCCAATTATAGAATTTGTTTATTAATTTTCAAACGGTGACTTTTTTTTTGGCCGGGCAGTGTGTGTATATATATATATATATATATATATATGCTGTATTTATAACTAATTTGAATAATATTTATTATTTTGCAGTTCTTTAACGCCTCTGCAATAGAAACAGACCTGCTTACTTTCCTGCTATGCTTTGTCGGCACACACACCTTTCTGAGGAATCCACTCGTTGGTTGCTGTTGGTTGTTATCAGATTAATTATTATTATTCTGGAGACAAGTGAGTGGCACTCATCAATCGACTATCAGATAAACATGGAAATAATAATGGCCTGGAGGACTGGACTGAAGAATCCCGACATGACGGGGAATATTTATAATTGGGGCAGCAAGAGAAGTCCGCTGAGGAAATGTGACCCAAAGGTCATCTGAGCCTCCATCTCTCTCCGCAGGCTGAGAAACAGCTATGACATATTAATATAGCGGGCGAAGCATATCAGGAGACAGATCTGCTGTAAGAAGCCAGACGATCCGTGCTCCTGTCTTTATCGCCCCGCCACACTATTCCAGATTTTATCAGCCGTATCCGTGACTGAAGACCTCCATAAGAGAAGACTGTGGTTCTTTGGGTTATGGAGAATAAGTCACACACTTGAGAGTGGCTGGTGGAGATCAGACTCATTTATTCATACAATAGAACACACAGCAAGTACAAGTTCTGAAGGAATACTTTATGTGTGTGCGTGTGTGTGTGTGTGTGTGTGTGTGTGTGTAGTCAACTTAAGATACCTACTATCTCCATTGAAGACTGCTGAAGACTTGGAGTGCTTTCACATCAGAGACCGGCGCCAGGATCCAGGTCAATTTAACCCCAAAGTCCAGTTCATTTGAAAAGTGTGAACACAAGTGTGCCGTACCAGGGCACGGTTCACGAGCCCCCTTGAAAACGGTGGTCTCCAGTATGTTCATGCAGACTCGTCCCAAATGTGAAAGCAACCATTCTTAAGCACGGGAGGAGGACTGCTGTGTGACATCTTAACTATTTGACTGTCCTGTTCAGACAAGCATGGCCCCAAAAGGATCTCTCTTTACTTGCTCCGTCTTTAGGCAACAAAGATATTCACTGAAAAACTTTCATTTGTTCAAGCCTTTATCCACTGCAGTGGTGATTTTCACATTACTGTTTCCTTGTAAAAGTCTGTATACTGCCCATCTAGTGCTGCGAGGCAATCTGGCGTTCTGTGAGGGAAATGCTCAGGCTGCTTTGAGACTTTACCACATCAGAACAGGCTACTTTGAAATAATATATCCACACTCATTGTGGCACTGAAACAATCATGATCCATATTCTTTTCTGTTTGACACACTCGCAAATCCGTGCGGTGTCAAGGGCACTGACCGTTCCAGTTTTTACTTTTCGCTAGCAAACAAACCAGAGTGCATTGCTTTTTCCTGCTACTGACTTAATCCAAGCACTCGCATTTTTTGAGTTCCATCGTTATTGCTGCACAGTCCCTCTTCTCGCCTTAAAAGTGGCTCTGTACAAAACCATGACTGATTATGAAATATGGAAGTATTATTTCAGGCTGTTGCATTATTGAATTGTTAAATTTCAGTGGTAATTCAATGCCATTAACTGCAGGTGAAATATGATACTTAACAGACGTATGACAAAATCCAAACTTGCCCATTATTTATTCACAACTTAAAGGAAACTTGTAAAAACATATATCACAATCCCACAATGTTTTGATAAATGCCTCTAATGTAGATTTTTAAAATTTCTCAGTCTCAGCCACAATATATACAGTAGGTTAGAGCCCTTGTATTTTAGTAGAGGACTCCTAATTTGAGATCAATATTGTATGGAAATGGAGAATGTTTGTACTGTGGGAGATCTGATACTAAATTACCTGTCCCAATCTAGAGAGTGATTATATCAATAAATCCCCTGGTGTCAAACCCTCCAACTAAGGGCAACACCTGAAATGCTGGCCAGAAAAGTAAATGTGTAATCAGAGTATCTGAGTCCATAATCTCTTGTATATGTCTCCTCCACTGTCTTCTGCCTTGTTACACCCACACATACTGTATCAAGGCAGATTTTTGTTCAGACAAACACAGACAGGAATATGTATCCACACAGCCCCTGAAGGGTGATGATGAAAATGCATCTCCTCTGAGAATGTACCTCATGCATCTTTTAGAGTGAGCCACGTTAAGTCCCTTACAAGCAGTCCTCCAGTTCCTCAGGGATACGCAAGCTGGTCTTATCAAAAGAGATGTCATACACCTCGAGCCTTTTGGCTAGGTATACATGCAGGAAAGCTTTGACCCAGGAATTAAATATTTACACACTGCTGTAGTTGTAGAGCCAAAGGAGTCTGGGTCTGAATTATAAAGATGTTTTTTATGTCAGTATATGGTCTACACATCCATAATGGTCTGCTCTCCGGCAGAAGAAAAAGACATTGAACAAAAGCGAAGGAAAAAAAAGAAAATGCGGAATTTTTTCAGAGAGTGTTTCATGTACGTTTCCTGTTTTCATGCTGTTTTCCATCTCGCCGCTTCCAGCTTGGTACAAGGATGCAATCTCCCTGTTTTTACCTCATATCTGGCTGTCTAATATTTGGTTGAATTCCTTTGCATATGCATCTGCTGAATTTTTTTCCCCCTTTTTTCTCTCACAATCACCCCTTCACCCAACCATTCAGCGGATTCTCATTGAGAGATGGGTCGTCTAAGAAAACAGGATGGCTGATCACGAGGAGGGAAGAATTTCGGTTTTGATATTCCCATCAAGCCACTTAAATGAACCCCTTTTGCGCAGATATAGACGCCGGCTTCCGTAAATTCCGAAATTTAATTCCTAAACAATTCTGTAATTGAATTTCCAAATGTCTTGCTACACTGAGAGTAATTTTCCAGAGTCTCTGTGACACAAATACTGAATTATAAAGCGTAAATAGGCTCATGCATAACAGGAAAAATTGGCATTATTCTGCGCAAAGAGGTTAAGAGAGATCTGTAAATATTGTCTGCAACCATAAAAATACTTAGTATGGCACACCATGGTGGCTCTCTTGATGTATTTTAAAAAGAAGGTAGGCGTAAGTTTATCTGCTCCATGACAAACCGCCGCCTACAGAGACGTCGATCATTGTTCATTCTGTTTATTTAAACGAGCAGTCTTTGTGTAGACACCGGCAAAGTAAGGAGTTGAGGAACATCAGCAGCCTTCAGCTTGTAAATTGTTCAGGAAGTGACTTCAGCTGTTTAATACAGTTGTTAGTCTCTATCGTAACTGAACTGTTTACAAACCTGAACACATGAAATACTCCAATGAGGAGCGACAGTCTTATTTTAACTGGGGTGGCATGGTAACCTAGCTGTAAGTTGCTTGACTAGTAACCGAACAGTTACTGGTTTGAGCCCCTGGTGGAGATTGGGATTCTGACTTGATCTGGAGAGACTGGGAAGCACTCTCCAGCTGGACCCTCAGGCAAAGCCCTTAACCCAAAATTGCTCCAAGAACTTTAACCCTGCTTCTCTTGATCCCTAATCACTTGCAACTCTTCAGTCTAACATTTTCCCCAAAAAAAGAAACATGTTCTCAGTGGAACTTTCCCAGTTAAATAAAGGTAAAAATTCCTTCTCACATCTATGTATATTGAGCCCAGTGTCATCCCGACGTGTCATATATTGACGCTACCTGACCAAACTTTGATATACGACACTAAAGGACGCTTTTGTTGTCCTTATTTGACGCCACTTTAAAACGAACCCTTCCCCCTTAACCCCTAAATCTTAACCGGAACCCTAACCCTAAGTGTCAAATAAAGACGCCAAAAGCTTCCTTTTGCGTCCTATATCGACGCTTGGTCAGGTAGCGTCACTATATGATGAGTCGGGATGAGACCATGTCGATATATTCAGAAAATACTGTGAGAGCTTGGGTTTGTGCAAAGCACTCCTCCTGTGAAGAGGGTCTACCGTTCATAAGTGGCTCTGTGCTTCACTTCCACACCCTTTGATGCAGTAATAGTGGCCATTCTAATCTCAGCACAGACTATATGGAAGCCGTTCCAAAGAGCAGCACACTTTTCACAAACGTACATAATGTTATGGCTCACTATGCAAAAGAGAACAACATACAGGCGTTGCTGTAATGAGTCGACAGGAGGTTGAAATGTTCTCTAGGGGTTTTAATTGAGAGATATTTATTGTAATAACATATATTCTGGATTTTGTGAATAAGATTTGTTTCTTTAGGGCACTATCTTCACAGTGTCTGCACATAGCCAAATGCCCAGCACGCACAGCTAGGCGCAGCCTGACCCATATTCTCAAGTTTGACGGCTTAAACTGTTTGACGGTTTATGCAGAATGTAGGGAGCAGGGTGTCGAAGGGTTATATTTAGTGGCTTACTTAATCTATATGTTGGGGATAGCATTTCATAATTCAATCAGAATGTCTCCTCTCATTCCTCTTAAAAGCCAACTGTGTCTTCGCCTTGATTGTAAATGTGACGGCAGACTACGCATGACATCAAATACAACGCTGTAGACAGATTTGACCAATAGATAGACCTCTGATATAGAAGAACTGCCAGAGCAGGTTCATGGAAACTTTCTGAATCGTGTAACATTGAGCACATTTGTTTTTACATTTTACTCTTACATTACATTTTACATTTTTCTAACAACCCAAATTCCAAAAAAGTTGGCACATTATGGAAAATGCAACTATAATAAAAAAGCGATTTCGGAAGTCTGTTCACCCTGCACTACATAGAAAACAGTTGCAGCAACACAGTTCTTGATGGGTTAAAATGTGAATTCAATTGTTCATTGAAATAGCAGTATACTGTTATTGTACACGCCACAACAAGTTGCAGGGGAGTGTACTGGAATAGGCTTCTCCGTCTGTCCGTCCGTGGACGGAATACTGTGTGGAGCTTTTTTTTTTAACCACTTGGTGTATTTTTTTCCAAACTTGGCATGCACTATTATCATCATGAGAGACCGTGCATCTGCGATTTTGAAAGTGATCCAATGTATTTTCATGGAGATTTAGCTTTTTTTCCACTAAGAAAATTGAGTTTTGGGGGTGAATTTTGTCTGGAGCTCTATTCATAATTCATAAGTGGATTGTTTTCAAACTTGGCATGCATTGTTATCACGAAAAACCTGTGCATCTGCGATTTCAAAAGTGGTTTAGCATATTTTCATTGACATTTTGCTGTTTTTCAGCTGAGAAAATTCAGTATTCATTTGAGTGCAGAGTGTCTGGTAATGGTAACTTTAGTTGAATGCCACGCTGAGTGCGGGGGGTATCTCTTAGTCCTGTCTGGGACAGGCACATCTCTAGTTTAATTCTGATGACGGTAACAAACTCCAAAAAAGTTGGGGAGATTTAAGATTAATAAATATGTAATGAGTTGCAATAATAAGGTGATTCAAAACAGATGTTGTTAAACAGGTAAGTTAATCATGTTAGAGTATAAAAGCAGGCCCTAAAAAAGGCCCAGTCCCTCAAGAGCAAAGATGGGTTGAGGCTCACAGATTTTCTAACAGATGCACAAGCTTACAAGCCATCACTTTGAGAAGAACGTCCCGCAAAGACAAATCGGTAGGATTTTGGACTTTTCATTCTGTGCATTGTGCAATATAAATGAAAACTGGAAGGAACATGGTAGAATATTATTGCATCAAGGACAAGGCCGGGTATGATCTCCAATCCCTCAGGCTTCACTGTCATTTAAGTCTTAAGAGAACTATCATGAAACTGTGACAGATTTTAGGACATGGGCTTGGAAATACTTAGGTAAACCTTAGTCAGTCCACATTATTTTCCGCTGCACACAAAGATGCAAGTTAAAGCTTTACCATGCAAAGCCAAAGTCACATAACAACTCTGTCCAAAAGCGCTGCCAAATTCTCTGGGCTTAGCGCCATCTGAGATGGACAATAGCCCAGTGGAAGCACGCTTTTTGGTCCAACAACTCAACATCTCAAACGTTTTTTGGAAAAGACAGTCGCCGTATTTGCCAAAGCAATGACGACTATGACAACCCAAGCTGTGGTCAACTTCAGGTCGAAAAGTCAATGCATGTCATTTTACAAGGGTGCGTCAGTGCACATGGGCTGAGTGACTTGCATTTTTTCGAGGGCACCATTAATGTAGAAAGATATATACAAATTTTGGAGCAACATATGCTGCCATCTAGTCATCGTTTATTCCCAGGGACATACCAGCATCTTCCAGCAAGACAACACCAAACCACATAATGCACAGATTACAAGTGTATGGCTGAGTAAGCAGAGAGTGTGGTCGTCTGTCCACGGTCCTGATCTGTCGACGAGTGAAAATGTTACGGCACATTATTAAGTGAAATTCACTGCAATTTCAAGTTGCACAGCTTTAGACCAGCAAAATGGAGGAATGGGAAAATTCCACTTGCTGGACTAGACCAAATGGTGTCTTCAATGCCAAAATACTTAAGGAGTGTGATTTAAAGACATGGTGGCATTACTCAGACGTAAAAAGTCAGCTGTGACAACTTCTTTTGACTATTTTGAAGTCTTTAACTGGGCCTACGCCAGGGGTGTCAAACTGGGGTGCGTTTCCCAAAAGCACAGATGTTAACCTTGTTGAAACCATTGACTGTGAATGGACAAACTATGTATGCTTTTGGGAAACACACCCCTGGTCTGTAAAAGGGCTGAGGGGTGGCAGGTTTTCAATCCAACCAAGCAGAAGCACACCTGATACAACTAATTTAATCAACTGATCTCAGCCTGCACAGTTGATTACCCATTATTCACAAATTGGCTTATACATCATCGTGACACTTTTTAATTCAGTGAGAATGACATCACTCTCGGTCCGGTCTTTTTCATTCAATTGTTGAAACAGATGCATTTCAAAAAAATCAAGCCTTCCTTGGCATTTTTTGTTTGTTAAAGTACATCTGAGCTCATGATAAAATTAATTAGACTAAATTGTAGGCTCAGTCTTGTCACTCATCATGATATTTAGCAAAAAGGTCAATAAGTAAAGATTTAGCCAAAGACCAATAAATAAGAGTAGCTATAAATCCACAGTCCTGTAGTACAATTTGCCCCATCTCCACCCCTGCCCTCAAGAATGCATAACGGGAAAACGCGAAAACAGCTGCTGGAAAGAGTATTGTGGTCAGGAGTATAGATTTATGCTTTCTCTAATTAATCTCTCTGGTCTTAGAATGCTTTAGGCTAATACATATGAAATTGACTCTTAGGATTTCAACATTTGGCAGAGGCATTTAGTGCCGAGGATCTTTAGCAATGACACCATCGACTGGAGTGGGTTTTTCAATGAGCTCCACTCAAAAATGGTCCCTCTCACACAAAAACAGTGAGGATTACACAGCTGAAAAGTACTACAACGCTATAAACAGCTCATCTTCCACTCCATCTTCAGGTCCATTAAAACCCATGCATTCACACAAAAAAGTGAATTGTATGCCCGAAGCTTGACATAGAGCGGCTTTCCATAATTATGTTCTAATATGGAGGAGTAATCGACACCTGAGCAGTAATGTTGAGGGAAAATCTATACATATGCACAAGAAGAGAGGGCTAATCTATTCCTGTGAATTAATGTGATGCCCAGAGATTGTGCTCTTGTATATATGTATTTTAGGATAATTTATAACTCTAATACGAGGACAATCTTTACTCATGGAAGAATAGAAGGATTATCTATAGCTGCATAGTACTGCACAGTGATAATCTATACTCATGTGCCAGTTTTGACATTGCTTGGAATCCCTAAGGCCCATGAACAGAAGCTATAGCAGTGAGACGAAAAAATTTATTGCTAACACTTAATTACCTGCAAGGGCTAGAAAACTCACTGGCACATGACAAGAGAGACAATCTTTACCTGTGGACTGTTTTGTGAGGAATCAACAGAGATGGGACCAAGTCACACGTGTGCAAGTCTCAAGTAAGTCTCAAGTCTTAACCTTCAAGTCTCAAGTAAGTCCCAAGTCATTTTTTCTTGGGCAAGTCAAGTCAAGTCAAGTCACAGGTTATGGCATGTCAAGTCAAGTCAAGTCCTGTAATACGTCAAGTCAAGTCCAAGTCAAGTCACCTTATTATTGCAATTTTATCTGCAGAATCTGATCTTAATAAAGTGAAAAGCAAGGTATAAGTAACTTTCAGTAATCTAAACATCATTGGCCAATGTGTCCAACCTGTTTGAAAAATGACAGTAATTTGGATTTGCATTCTAATTACTGATATTCAGTAAAATACATCATGGAATCAAACAAAACAGAAAAAAATTCATAAAATTATTTATTGATGGCTTTCAATCTAAACAAGATCACTTCTGTCAACAGTATTTGAAATATTTTAGTTGCCTTGCAAATAACAAAAAAGAAGGCAAACATATAAAAATCTGAAAGAATAAACATATTATAGAGCATCAGAAACATCTGTATGTGGTTTATCTGTATCATCTTGAGACACAAAGAGCTCTAAACACTTCAATTTTTAACATTCGGTCCATAGAAAAACAAGTAACAGCTTATTGTTCTTAGAAAAAGATTCCCAGCGAGGATTCAACAATTTTGAACTCTGTTCAGAGCCTTCTGCTCGTGCTCCGCTTACCGATTCTCCTGTTTCACTTGCGAGGTTAAAGTATGACCGCACAATAGGCTGATGCTTGTATTTGACCGTATCATAACACTTTCCACTTCGTAGGTTATGATTTATTTAATAAACCTGGTTCATTTCATTTGTGAACAAGAGAAGTTAAGTCCCAATATTGTTTTACTGTAAACTATTACAATCAGTAAGTCGAAAATTCTTATGGACTCTGATCGTGTCTCTCAAATAGACACAAAGTGGAAATAACATTCAATAAACAATTGGGTGCAATCAGAGTAATTTTCGTTTTCATTGTTGCTATCAACTGATTTAATTTGTTGGGTTTATAATTCGTACTTAAAGAAAACCGCTGACGTTACAGTCCATTCCAGCAGACTACCGTAGGGGATGCTTTGTTTTTCCTTTGAAACCGCAATACAGAATAAACCAGTTCACTTGATTCGAACAATGTTAAGTATATAGCCGATTCTAAACAAAAAAATAACTAAATCACTGAAGAAATAAATTGGATAAAGTGAATTCACGTATAATGTCTCAAATCGCAATTTACAAATTTCAAAGCTGCATGAACATAAACGGCATTCACTCAACTCAGCCACTTAGCTTACGGTTTTAATGCGCCAGAATTAAAACAATTAAAATTGTACTAAAAATGCCAAACCTGCCCAGTGAATGACCCGCAATGTGAAGTTTAATTGCCTATTATGTAATCCCATTCCGCAAATAAACGAGATGAGCAAAAATGACATTTTATTGGGTTTGTTGGCTGTATAGATATATATTATTATTATTTATTATTATTATTTTTTTTTCATATGGATTAGGCTAGTCAGGCTGGCTTCGGTAGCAAGAGCATCAGCTATTGTTCTCGCTTTTTTTGGACTCCGGCGGTTGAAGTTCGCGTTACACCTGCAAGCTAGGCTAACAGGATAATATTAGCTAATTGACAAGCACTTACTGGGCAGAATGGCTCTTCAAATGATGAACAAAGTTTGAAGTTGTCGTCTGGCTGTCCGAGATGTTTATGCCGCATGTCTTGCACTGTGCTGTTCATCTTTTGCCGTCAAAATGGTAATTCCGAGAGAAAAAAAAAGCCGAAGACGATGACTTTCGGTACCCCTCCCGCTGACATGTTGATGCCTATATCTGATATAAGAGGGCGTGTTTCTCCATTAAACACGTAAGGTACGTAGAGAGGGCATGACTGATTGACAGGAAAGTGATCCAATCATGACAACGCCATTCTCAGCCTGCGCTACTACTGGGTAATCGATATTATTTTTTTAAATTAATTTATTAATTTTATATTCAAACTGAAAACATGAACTGAATAACACTCAAGTCATTCAAGTCATCGTGTCTCAAGTCAAGTCCCGAGTCTTTAACTTCCAAGTCCGAGTCGAGTCTCAAGTCTTTTATTTTTTGTCAAGTCAAGTCACAAGTCATCAAAACAGCGACTTGAGGTCAAGTCACAGTGACTCGAGTCCCCATCTCTGGGAATCAAAACTGCAATCCAAATATTCGAACATTAAAGAGAACATGCTGACCCATTTCAAACATAATTACGCGTTTACAAATATCGAAAATGTTTCCACATAAAATTATGAGAGATTTTTTTGCATGCATCGAGATTATTTCCGTAGTGGTGTGCCATTATTTTGTCATTGCGTCATTAGCTACATCACCAGGTTGGTTGGCTGATTGATGTGCTGGACAGGTAGAGCAGCAGGAAGAAACTAGAACTGCGTTTCGTCAGGACGAACCTCGAGAGTGTGCTTGCTAAAATAAATGACTGTCTGTCTGTCTCTCACTCTCTTTCTCTCTCTCTCTCTCACACACACACACACACACACACACAGTCTATATACTGGCAGTGGCGTTGAGGCTGCCCTCTGAGCCTAGAGTGGGCCAACGTTCCGTGATGTCATAATGGCAGAACTCCACTATGCATTTTTAATGGAGATAAAAAGGGATGAAAAACAGGGATTGTGAAATAATGAAAAGGGGCTATGCAACCGTTTGTGCAAGGCCCAGAGACACGGTCGGGCCAGACGTTTCGGCATTTGAACGGCGCCTCTATGGCGAACACTCGGGCACTTGATACGGGACAAAAAAGTATGTGGAAATGTTAAAATAATAATAAATAAACGGACAGAAGAAGAACAAAGGCAAGCAGAACACAACTATGGAGTATGACAGAACTGAGAGGAATTTTGAAGCGATGCAAAGTTGAATCGCACTGCTGAGTTGTGGTGTACTAAGCAAAGGACAAAACGAGTTAAACCCCCCAGGAAGCATCCTACAGCACTGCATCCACCTGTACAGGCAAAAAGCATTATGTAAAAGAAACTAGATTTTTAACTTAGGAAATCAAGGACACACACACACACACACACACACACACACACAAAAAACATGATTACGTATATGACTGCACCCTCAGTTATCACACTGCAGCATTGCTGACATAATGGTTTGTTTATTGATGGTTTCTGATGTTTTTTTTTTTTAAACTATTTTCCATATGAAAATAGGACAATATAATGTATCATCATAAGAATGTGACCTTTTGTTTTTGACAGCAAACTCATTGTAAAGTGTATTCTCTTTGAATATTGCTGTGATGCCCAGGGCTATGGAACTATTATCATACATAAACACAACTCAATCTGAATCCTACACTGCATGAGAACAAATCAAATATTGATGGAGTAGCTTCAGGTTTTAACTGGTTTGCTCAATGAGTCACAAACACTTCATTCAAAAAATGCAATATTCATCTACCTTAGCTTTATGGGCTATGTCCAAGCAGGTAACCAGCGATAAAAAACTGATTGTTGTTTCAGTGGTGAAATGTGAAAATGTATGATCTTTAACTGGTTTTACACTGAATTAATTTTATTGCTATGGCCAGGAGCAATACAAAAAACCCTTTTAGTGCTTCTTTCTTTGCAGTTCCTTTGGTCAGTGTTGTGAATTAGGGTTAGGATGCCAAGTCAATTAACCTCACAACGTCATGTTGGCAGTGTCCTTGTTTGGCAAAGTAAACTTTGAGAATTAACTTCTTTTCTTACAGCATGTTAACAGTGTTTGTCATGGCTACGCTTCATCTTTCTTCCACCAAACAAAAGGCACATCTCTGTGCCCAAACAGCTGATCTTTGTTTCATCTGTCAATAACATTGACAGCCAGAAGCTTGTATCTTCATCAGGTGAGTTTTGCAAAGGCTAGATGAGTTCTTGTGTGTCTGGGTTGGAGAAGTGTAAGTGGCGTAAAAAAGGTGAAGTCTTCAACCGAAAAACACGGTCCCAACAGTCAAACACAGTGGTGGGAGTATCATGCTCTGGGGTTGCTTTTCAGCGAATGGGCCCGGAAACCTTGTTAAAGTCAATGGCATTATGAAACAGGACCAGTATATCCAGATCTTCAGTTAAAACATTAAGCAATCCGCTGAAAAACTTGGTCTTGGGCAGGAATGGATCTTCCAACAGGATAATGATCCTAAACACAGGGCCAAATCCGTAAAGAAATGGTAAGTTGACAACAAAGTGAACGTTTTGGAGTGGCCAAGCCAGAGCTCCGACCTCAATGCTATCCAGAATCTGTGGAGGGAACTGAAGACCAAGGTCATGTCAAGGAAACCCTTAAACTTTAAGGACCTGGAGAAGTTTGCAAAAGAAGAGTGGGCCAAAATCCCCGTGGAAACGTGTAGAAACCTTGTGATTCACCACAGGAAGCATTTGGAGGCTGTAATCGTGAATAAAGGCTTTGCCAGCAAGTACTGAGAAAAGGGTATGAATAATTCTGGACATGGCATTTTTTGTAAATCTGTCAAATAAAATACCAAAAAGTAATGTATTTCTCGAAAAATTGTTTACTGTACTTCTTACAGCCTTATGTCAACTTACTGAGTCATTTGAGCAAGAATAAATTTGATTTGTCAAAAAATATCTTGAAAAAACCCAAAAATTGATAGGGGTATGACTAATTTTGGGCATGACTGTATATATATATATATATATATATATATATATATATATATATATATATATATATATATATATATATATATTTCATTATATATCCATGTATAAGCAAATAGGTGATGGTTAAAATACAAAATCTAAATGACATTTACTGTATACGGTACACACAAATAACAGTCCACTGTGGATACGGGCTCAAACATAAGTTCAAACATTATGGAACATCAGATTTGAAACAAGAGTAAATCCTGTAACTGTTACGCTTCTTTTGCTGGGATCACTGATATGTCTGATGTCCCGCTTCTTTCTTGTGTAATATTCTAATGCTCAAACATTACGGAACTAAAAAGCCTTAACTAATAATTGAGTGAGAGTTCGCTCCGCCGAACCGGCCACGCCGTATATGTCCCCGAATATGAGGGACTTCAAAGAGTCCACAATCACATCCTCGGAGGCAGACGCCCCACCTGCCCCGCCCAGCGGGCAAACCCTCGCAGAATAGGCTAAATCAACTGGATCATAAAAACCGTCCTTAATATATTTGAAACCAAAGTACCCTTAATGACGAACCCATGGCACATCCATTCAGACAATAAAATACAATTGAGCTTCCTACACGGGGGCTCAGGTTTGAAAATTCTGTTGAGCAGACTGGCCCTATACTCGCACAGAAGATCAGACACTCGAGATATACCCAAGGCTTTTAACAGACGGCTATGGTGGCTCCTCTTGGGTAGCCCAAGAATATGTTTTACCATATCACTCTGGAAACTTTCCATAGCCTTAATTTCTGTGGCGGACAGTTCAATGGCATGACATCCAAATGTTAAAATAGGGCATACAGCCGTTTTCCAGAGATACCGTTTAACCTCAGTAGAAAGCCCCAGAGAAGAGAAACCGTTATTCGTTAGACTAAAGGCACGGCGTCTGGCAGAGGAGACCCTATTCTCCACGTGGGACTTAGCCAGAAGATCAGACGTAAATGTGGATCCGAGTATGTCAATAGAATTTGTACCAGTAATCCGGTTGGAGCCAAGATAGCAAATAGGTGTGCCGGATAGGATATACTTCCCAAACATTATACACTTAGTCTTACGAATATCGAAGGAAAAGCGCCAAGTCTTGGCATATTGACAACACTTATCGAGTTGGGCCTGCAATCCAGGTACACTGGCTGAAAGCAGGGCAATATCATCAGCATAGGCCATATTATTAAAGATACAGCTCGCAATTCGACACCCATACTTAGAGTTAGAAAGGTCAAAGAGTAAATCATCAATGAACATGTTAAATAATACAGGCGATAGGACACTTCTCTGTCGAATGCCCCTGGTAACATCAAACTGAGTGCCTAAAACGCCTTTCCATTTGACAACAGCCTTTAGGTTAGTATACCACACATACAAGACAAGCCAGTGATTAAGAGGTATCCTTGGTAACAGCTTATAAAATAAACCGGCGCGCCAAACCCAGTCAAAACATTTCTCAGCATCAAGCTGCATACATAAACAGGGCTTCCCTTGTAATTAAAATATCTAACAAGATCATGTAAAAAAGAAGAGGCGTGATCTACACCTAAGCCATCTCTGAACCCAAATTGAGAGCTATGAACGTCAGTCTCCGGCATCAATAGGGATTCCAGTACCTTAGAATAAATTGTACTAACAGTAATGGGTCTGTAGTTAGCCGGGTCATTAAGAGACAGAGTTGGCTTCTAAAGAACTGGTGTAATAGTACCAACCAACATATCAGGGCACACAACATGCCAACTCGGCATTACATTGAATAAATTACATAGTATACGATAGAGCTGCGAGGAGAGACCATTCTGTAAATGCTCGGTAGTTATGCCATCGACACCAGCAGCCTTATCCCTCTTAAAAGCACAGATGGCCAACTGGATATCTTCTGCCGCATATAAGCTCTCGAAGTACTTGTCACAATTATATTCAAAAACAGAATCAACTTGACTTCTGACTTCTGACAGAAACGGATCTAGAACATCATCATCACACATAATGTTACTAAAATGTGAGGTAAAATCATTTGTGCTCAAGATTGACGAATTAGCCAGTGCACGCTTCTTTAAAGCATTCCAGAACTTCTTGCTATTGCCAGTTCTAAATAAGTTGTTTAAATCAATTATAAGCTTATAAAAAATCTGGTGAAGAGAGCGTCGAGATACTCTACGGAATTGCTTTTTCAAGAATTTCCATTACTCAAAAACTACTCCGGTCCTGGGGCGGCCATTGGCAACTCGTAGATGCCACCAGAACCGCTTGGAATCTCTTAGCCTAATGAGGTCGGCACACCAGTGGGCCTTAGGCTTACGGCAACACTTCTGAGAGCTGCCAGACTCAATTGCTGCAGTGTGTATGGTATCGTTGAGCTCATCTACCAGACCATTAACATAAGATTGAGCTGAATGATGATCGTTCGATGAGGCAGCATCTGTTAGATCTAGGTAAGCCAGTTTTCCTCGCAGAATTTGGTTATACCTTACAGAATTACCATGTTTGTCCCATACAAGTCGCCTACCTGCATTCCATTTCCTCTGCATTTTAATACTACCCACGTCAGGCTTTACACATACTCCAAAGGAGAATTTTTTTTTTTTTTTTTTAAAGATAATTTTTTTGGGAATTTTTCCTTTATTTGACAGTTATACAGTGTAGAGAGACAGGAAAGTTGGGGAGAAGAATGGGGGAAGACATGCAGCAAATGACCTGGGCTGGAATCGAACCCAGGTTGCTGCGGGAAGGACACAGCCTTTATGGTACGCGCACTTACACAGATGAGCCACCAGGGCGCCCCCAAAGGAGAATTTCAAAGGTAAATGATCACTCAAATTATCCTCCTCAGGTTCGACCATATTACATTCACAAATCTCAGTCCCGGTTGCAAAAACATGGTCTATCCAGGTGCGGACCCCGCGTTTAATGCAAAAGTAGGTGTAATGGACAGTTTGTTTAGTAGGAAGATCGTCTGACACCAAACTATTAGAAGTCAAGAAATCATACAGTATCTTCGACTGAAGATTATAACCCTTGGATCTAAAACAATTACGTCCTATTACAACATCCAACAGCACTTTACCCACAGTGATATTCATAATTGAATTGCCTAACAAATTCTATGATAGGCTAATCAGATGGCTGCCTCCTACGGTGCTTCCATTCTCAGTATTTGCTTATCAAAAGCTGGTTACTGCTTTCTAAGCATCAGGAAAGGTGTTGAACATTGTCCAAAGGAGATACATCAAACAGGCATGAGTCACTATAGTCACAGCCCTCTATGTTAGGAATGCAAAGACGGCCATCTGGTTTGTTCATAGTAATATATGACTCTGTCCTAACTACACCTATAATGCTTTATGCCCACACTGTGCTCATAATTAGGGACTCAGCATATGATTCATAATTTTCTCAACTCGTATTACCAGCTGAATCCCTGAGGGGTAACAGTGGGCCTACATGACACACATTATGTGGTAATTAGTCATCCATTCTGACCTTCAGGAAACCAATTAGCTTATATGATCAACTGTGAAGGTCTATGACATGCACTTTGTTTTTTATTTTTTATTTTTTGAGAGACCAAGTTAATAATAATGCCAATTTTTCCAGTTGTGCTTGAGCCTATTTAGGCTTTATAACTCAGTGTTTGTGTCACAGAGACTGTGGAAAATTATTCCACTGAACCAAGACATTTGCAGATTCAATTACAGAAGTAATTAGGAATTACATTTCGGAATTTACGAACACTGGTGTCTATGTCTGCGCAGAGGGGTTGATGCTACCTTCTTGTTACACCTCAGACTGACAGAGTCAAATCATCAGATAACAGTTTACAACAAATCCATACAGTCACAAAAGACAGCTGCGGCCTGCTATTTGCGCAGAAATGTAGCAAAATCTGAAATAGAGCCACAACCTTGATGCTGTACAGTCCAGTTGAGCATGACATCAACCAATGTCAATGAGAATATTTTTGGACAAAGAAAATTGAGATTGTTCTCAACCAAGTGATAGCAGTGGGCTTTACTTAACAATAAACTATCATACAATGTCATATAATGGCTTGATGCTCTCCCATCACTGCTAGAGTGCTCTCCCAGCTCTCCCAGACACTAGCAATTACATAATGTCTATTTCACAACATAAGCTGCTTAAAGCAAAGGTCCTTAATCTTATCCAGAAAGGACCAGTGAGGGTGCAGGCTTTAATTCCAATAAATCAGGTTCTTACCTGATTCTAACGATAAACCCCCACAGTCTTCGCCCGGGTCCTCAATTAGCAGATTCTGGTGTGTTGCCTCTTGGTTGGAATGAAAGCCTGCACCCACACTGGCCCTTTCTGGATAAAATTGAGGACCCCTGGCTTAAAGTGACTTATCATAGTTGTTCAGCTTTGCTGGATGCAACGCCATCCAATGGACATTGGGCTTTACACATCCAAATCCCAAAGGACCATTTTAAACCCCTGTTCTCCGAATCATGGTCCTTCAGGTCCGAGAAATGGCATTTTCCATTACTCCACCTTCCTTTTACCTGGGAGCCAGGTGTGATGACAGCGTATCCAATCTGTAACAATGATTGTTCACTTAAAGCAACATCATGCTACTCTTTTAGTCTAAAATAACCTTTTCAAAATAATTTTGATGGTACACTGACTAGTAGTAGTGTGAATGGGACATCTTTAAGTCCTACTCTGTGCCCTGAATGCTTGAACTTGCACTATTGTAAAACTCTCAAAGCTATACCAACGACGGAAATAGCCAGAGGTGAAGGTTTCTTCGAAACATCATTGATCAATGTCTTGAACATCAAACACCACTAGCACTGAATTTCGTCGACTTCAGAAAGGCATTTGACAGCATCCACAGTAAATCTCTCTGGAACATCGCTCTCTTGTGCGGGATACCAACATGCTTTGTGAGCATCTTTAAGAGCCTCTATGCAAACTCAAGGTGCTGCGTAAGAACAGATGGAGGAACAACAGACTTCAACATCATCACAGGTGTCAGACAAAGTTGTATCCTTTCCTGTTTCTGCAGACAATTGACTTTGTCTTGAGAAAGACAACAAGAGATGGCAGAGATGGAATAAGATGGAGGCAGGAAGGAAGACTGGCAGACCTCGACTTCGCGAACGACTTAGCCCTGCTATCTGAAAACACCTAAGACCTCTAAGACCTACAGAGCCTCACTACAAAGTTAGAACAGTACGCTGGAAGAGCTGGGCTGAGGGTGAGTACAGAGAAGACCAAGGCAATGGAGGTGGGAAATCACACCAACACACCACTACTGAACATCAGTGTCAACAACAGCCAGGTCAAGACAGTAGAGCAGTTCATCTATCTTGGTATTGTTGTTAACAACAAGGGTGAAGTAGAGCCTGACATTAACTGTAGACTTGGGAAAGCTGCTGCAGTGGTCTGTCGGATGCACACCATATGGTCAGCAATCACCATCGACCTTGACACAAAGCTCTGACTATACAACAGCATAGTACTACCCACTGCAATATATGCTAGTGAAATATGGAAGTGCACGGTCAGATTGAACAAAAAGCTGAATGCCTTCCACTAGAGGAGCTTGAGGAAGATCTCAAAGATGAGATGGCAAGAGCACATCACCAATGAGGAAATCCCGACAAAGGCCAATTGAAAACCTCTGAGTGACATCATCACAGAGAGAAGGATGCAACTGGTCTCGCATATTCTCCACTTACCAAGCCAGCGGTACTCCAAAACAGCCATGACCTGGGTACCTCCGGGTGGTAAAAGGAAGCAAGGTAGGCCAAAGAACACCTGGCGCATGACATTCCTAGACGATTTGAAAAGGGCCAACATCCCCTGGGAGGAGGCTGAGCGAGAAGCCTCCAGTAGAAGGAGATGGAAACTTGTTGCCCAATGTGCCAGTTGGCACAGGAGGAGCTCAGGTCTAAGGTAAGGAAGGCACAGCGCAGTCTTCCTTGGTTGGTGCGAATCGGGATGGAAACGTTAATCAACTTTCTCCATTCGCAAACGGGGCCATGCTGTAATCACGGATATATCTAATCTGCCGCTGTGCTGTGAATAATCCAATGTGAGCATTAGAATATTACACAAGAGAGAAGCGGGACATCAGACATATCAGCGATCACTGCAAAAGAAGCGTAACAGTTACAGGATTTACTCTCGTTTCAAATCTGACTCCAGTTAGAATTAGAATTTATAATTTAGCGAAAACATGTGTGGACCTCGGGGTGGTTACACCCCGGACTCTTCCGTGAGAGCCGCCGTTACTCCATATATGCCCCCGGGTATTAGCATTATGGCCAAATCTTAGTTCGTTGGTAGTCTCAGAGGATGGAAGTCAATCACCGCAGCACTTGCATCCTGGCATAAATACTGCGAACCCAGATCAATGCATGCCCATGGGTTCCTTCAGACGAATTTGACAGGAACCGGCTTCATAGCCCATGGGTTTCCCTTAATGCCAAACTCCCAGAACCGACAATACATAGACTCTTTATATAAGTAGACCGTGATCATCTACCCAACTTAAGAAAACCAATCCCCATGCCAGGCCACTGATCAGTTGGTCCTTGGCCAGGATTATCCCCCATAGCTCGCATCCCCCGCATTAAAAAGGCAAAACCCGCGAACCCACAAGCAAATGAAAAAACCCGCAATTTGCGCATTGCGGGATTTACGTGTTATTTCTCCACCCACGCGTAATAATGTGTTATGAATCAACTAAATTAATTGCAAATTCCACCACCCGGTCAATAAAATGATAAGGAAATTAATTGTCTTCTACCTCTCCTCCGCCCCTCCCCCCATTAAAAAAATTAAATGGCTTTCTCTCCCCCCCCCCTCACTCAATGAAATGAAACGCTGTCGTTATGGACCAGCATTTCGGTCCTTCGAACTTGGGAGGTATAATCCCCCTGAAGTCATGGAGACCACGCAAGTTTAATGGAATAGCAACAATTTTATTCACCAGGTAGGCAAGAACTTAAATCAAACGAACCAAAGTTAAATCAAAGTTAAATCAAACACAAGTTACAATCGATTTATACATGAGAGTAGAGTCATACCTGGCGAAAAGGCTACACACGGAACAAGCGTGTGGGAAGTTCGAATTACGAAGCTTCCATAACTGTATAGGCTACACACGGCAGATAGATGTACGTGCGGAAAGTCGTTTGCGATTTCCATAACTATATGGGTTACACACAGCATATAGATGCACGTGTGGGAAGTCGTTTGCAAACTTCCCTGAATGGATTGTCTCTCTTTGCTTTAAGCCAAATCACGTCTTTGATCCAGGCGGCATTGCCATAAATTACCTGGACGGGTGGTCAAATCCAGAATTTAGGCCCCCACCATTTGGAGGATGTAATGAAACAATTTAGAAGAGGGCAAGGAAAATGAGATGATTACCAGAGAGGATATTTTACTTTGACAGTTTTGCTTAGAGTTTCTAAAATTGTATAAACCATAATTTTATTTGGTATGAAATATGTTCCCTCCAAGTCCTTGAATTATTATCTGTTATCTGAACAGAAACATACCAAACATGCCAAGAGACTGTATTAATATGATGCAGTTGTCATGAAAAGCTCTTTTGCTGAATTACTTTACATGCAAATCAGGTGATTTGTGCATAAGTCATTTTACAATAGCATAATGAGCATATGGAACATATAAAATGGTTTGACATTTCCAGAGTTTCAGAATATTAAACAGATCAGTTAAGGTCCAGTTTCATAAAAGACATGACCAGGGCAATGATGATGATGTTCAAAGGGGGAGAACTGTGATAGTCACCCCCCTCGCTTCACCAGAGACCAGCTTATTGTTCCCTGCCATCATGAAACCCCCAGTCCCTCAGACACATAACCACAAACACATTCTGCTTCCCCTTTACTCCAGCTGGGCAAACATTCTGGGGAGTCAACGGCCCACCCATCCTGAGGACGTCCGAACAACTTAGTGTCATATTACAGGACTCCTGAGTTCTTTGAAGGACAGGATGAGCCTCAATTCCCGGGCTCCTCCAATTTGTCAGCCGTTTGCTGCGTCCCAGCTTGATCCCCCGTCTTACACTATGAAACTTGGGATGATTGGGGATGATCACTTGTAAAAAGAGTGTGATGCTTTTATGGCGCTACGTCACACACCACCAACTATGGGTCTTCAGCAAGAAGAAGCAAGCTTGGTATTCTCAGCATGTACATCATGACAGAGGCGAAGAGACCACAGACGACCTTTACGGAGGAATCTAAGAAGAGAAAAACAGGGAGTGACTGAGAAATAAACCAGGCAAAAGTAAATTTTGGACTGGTTTTTAATCAATAACGAGAGCCTCGCAATGCCAACATTGCTGAGCTGGCATTCTTGCTGTTGGACCAGGGAGCAATAGTAGCTGGCTTGCTATTGCTTGTGTTGTTTCACTTGTTTGATGTTTGGCTGTGTTGGCACAATTGTTGAATCGCTAGTTTTTGATCTAAGTTGAGTCAGCCCATCTCAGCAGAGGTTTAGCCTCTAGCTAGGCCTCTGTTGAGGCATGGGTGTGCTTACTCTTTTGTTATATCACCTTGCCTGTCAACAGTCCTGAGACTAATTGCTTGGAGAATTGAGGATGCCAATTGCTCCAGTTTTGATGGATAGTTTGCCCCATTATTCCTTCATCTGCAGCTGCTGAGACCACTAGGGACTGAAGACTTAAATCAGTGCATATTTGAAACAGGAGACAAGCAGGTAGGCCAGTCTAGCTACCTTAGATGCCATGCTCTTGTATCAAGTAGAGTGTGAATTGCAGTTGTCTTATTTAAATAAGCATGAACATCCCTAAGAAGATGTCTCCAAAAAGACAGCATGTGTTGCTTCAAAATGCATGTTCAGTCATCCTTTACAATCATTCTTCACAAACACACCTCCATACCATGACAGATGCTAGCTTCGAACCTTCAGTTGGTAATAGCCAGGAACATCCTTTTCTTCTTTGGCCAGGTATACACAACATCTTGTAAAAAAGAATACATTTTAAATGGGAAATGTCCTCTTTGGCTTTTTAAACCCCTAGACCTATTGAAAATTGGCGCATGAATAATTCAGAATCCTCAAAAGGCATATTTCCATTTTATGTCATCATTAACCCCTTTCTGCAGAAGCCAAATCTGGTTATTTATGTGTTACCTTATTTAAGGGTTTATAATTCAAGATGGAAGCTTCACAGAGAGGAAGGGTATGGCTCAACTGAGTCAAGACACCTGTAGCATTTAGATTTTCATCATATTTTGGTTTATTTTGATTTTGGTAAAGAAAAAGGACTGCAAAGATTTTAAAAATTCTCACAAAAATTCACCATTGAAATTGAAGAGCCTAGTGCTAAAAGTACTTAAGTCACATTTTCGCACTCTGTGGGGCAAGGATGGGAAAACATCTATTATGGTTACCAAAGTCAATTTTCTCAATTTCTTCAAAATAAACATTTTATGACTTTAGTTCTTTTTGCACTATGGTCTTCAATTAAAAAAAAAATAATAATAGTAATACTGAAAATTGAAAAATGGCTGGGGGTTAAAACTATACTTTTCTGGGATCGTAAACTCCTTGACCACAAGTATGCTTCATCTGAGCATGGAATTCTAAATTATCAACTCTTTATGAGCCAAATAAGACAGCTCTCCAGGTGGCTCCCCAAACTCTCAGATCCCTCAAAATGGCATACACTCAAATCATGAAATTATCATATATTTAACACAAATCAAATTTTGACATATGAAATTCAATATGAATGAATGATTTTCTAGTTAAATTTAGCATGAGTTTATCAATATAGGAGAAGCGACTGCCAGGTTAGCCTACTCGGTTAAGGTGCTGCATTTGCGGAGCTGTAGTGACTACCACGGCGCAGGTTCAATCCCCGGTCATTCTAACCGGCAGTGGTCGGCAACTTTTTCAGAGCAGTGCACGATTGGCTATACTACTGCGGGTATGCAACTTGGGAAGGGACTGCCGGGAAGGGATATTAAAAAATGATTGTCTTGTTCGTTGCTCAAGCGCCTCCTGTTGGCCAGCCGGGCGCTCGTCAGTGAGATTCTAAGCTTGCTCGTGTTCAGGTCTCCTCCGCCCTCGATCTGAACTTGTGAAAGTTTCGACCATTGAGTGTAAAGATGCAGGGACTGACAGACGCGTGCTTCGGAGGAAAGCCGCGAACTGTCTCTCTCCTGAGCTGGCAACAAGGGGTCACATACGAGCAAGCCTTGTACATAGTTCTCGAATTGGGCATTCCAGATTCAGGTGGGATTGGAGATGCCAAATTTTTTTAAAAAGAAACAAAATCAATATCGGTGCAGTTGGACATCAGTGGTCACCAGTAACCTCTCCAAATCCAAAACACGCCTTTTCTCCATGATAAAGTTTAGAATTTTGTCAATTTTTCTTCAGAGTCCCACTAGGCAGCACACATACTCATTAAAGGAACTGCTTATTTAATGGCTAGAACATTCACCCTGCAATGAAAAGCTAGCAGTTCCCATTTCCGAACTCGCAACCTTATCTAAACACTTTCCACACCTTATAAGGAACAAGTATAACTTACTAACTCAGTAATATCTGAAATAATCCTTATTGTAACAGAACAGACATTCCACTATCAGTGAAAAGCAGGCAATATGCTACTCTAGATTGAACATAATGGGGCAACGAGCGTGGCAGAGGGTCTACCGAAGTGCTTGAGCTGTTCACATTTTAAACGAGCCAAAACCTTGGCATTCGATTTGTTGAATGCGGTATAAATTCTAAAACAAAGAGCAACATTGAGCAAAATGCCACCACATGCAGCATTATTAGCAAAGACTAATGGTTACTCTTACGAACCAGTGTGGCAAACAAGCTCTGTGATCATCATGGCAATGGTTAACCCGAGAATAAAAAACAGCTAGCCAGCTGGCCACAAGTAAAAAAATATAAAATTGCACTTACTCATAAAATGAACAATAACCTTTCTTAATTGAATACTTCCAGAGACATAGATCTACTCAGTTAAGGGAACCCTCCAGTCCTGTTACATTCAGAATAATTCCCACTAAGTCCTTATCTCATTTAAATCCCATAAATGTAAGTGAGCACTTAAGGCCAGTTTTGGAAGCCTTTTTTTTTCCTGTGCAATCATGTCATTTTCAGTTGTGCAACAATAAGAGAATAGGACCTAACTTCTGTAACGCAAAGTTTTAAATACTTCTCTGATGGCCCAATCAATGTCTTTCAGTTACTGTAGGAAGTATATACTCTCTGGAATTGGATAAGAAATGTGTCAATTAATAGATCATTACTGGGGAAGTTTCACACGGGCGTAAACTATAACTGTGCTTTACGCAGATGAGCCTCAGTAAGCGATTGAGTGTGAGGCTAATCAAGGAGGATATAAGGGAGCGCTGAATTTGTCGATGGAGGAAATTACACATAAATCCATGGTAGGGCACCATGCGTTTTTGATCTGTAATGACTATAATTGATAGTATTGATACTATGTCAATCTACTATGTGGAATTTTTGCTTCAGAAAACTGATTTTTTTTTTTTAACTACTCAATTGGGATACCATTGGCTCACAATAGCTGAAGTGGTTGCTACAGAGGACAAGAGATCATTCTTTTTAACTGCTGGATAGATAGTATGGGCACGTTTACTGAGCAGTTTGCACATCGGACTTAGCTGAGGAGTTTAATTCATGCAACTCCCGGGAAACAGGGATGGGACTGAACTCGTCCATATTCTAAACTGTAATCGAGCTCGGCTTGCTAGTGAATATTCAATAACTGATCCGGGTGTGCCACCTAGTGATATAATAGTGTAACTGCGTGCATAAATAGAGCAGCTCCATGCCCGCTGGCATCAACATCTGTGCAGAGGGGTTAAAGCGGATAGGAAAATGCCTGATGACAAGCCTACGTGATGCAGTGTACAGTAATGCCCCTAAAAACAAATAGGCCATTAATTCTATCAATTAGTCTTCGTAAGTGAGCAAATCAATGTTTGGTTGATAATAAGGAAAAGTAAATGATACTTTGTGGTAATTGAGCGTTATAGGGGGAGGTAACTAAAGGGTTTTTATATTTCTGATGGCACGTCATTAAAGGTCCGGGTATTAGAGGTTAAAAAAAACAATAGCTTACATCACACAGAAGATAAGGAAGCTATAATTGGAAAAATAAACAGATTTTTAAAAATCTATCATTTTCCAAATAGTGAATTAAAATCAAGCTGCTATGGGACTTACTGCACAAAAGGGTCGAGGAGAAGCCAAGCGCAAGTGCAGCATAGCTAATGGAACTTCTACAGCCCTGCTGGTGAGAACGATGCGACTACACTTGCCGAAAAACTTTCAGCAATCATTATTACAAATGGTGGTCTGTGTGATTCGGATTTTTTTTTTAATTTGAATCAAAATCCAGCCCTGGTTCTCTCTCCTTTCAAGTATTAAGTAAGTACTTATTTCCACTGATTGGCCAGACTGCCATCACCCTTGACTCCCTGGTAAAGGGAGCATGGAAAACCAGCAGTTCCCAGCCCTCGAGGACCATGATTTGAGCAGTCCTGTTTTTAGGCCTCAATTATCTATTGTTATTTTATATACAGATGTGTGTGTGTGTGTGTGTGTGTGTATATATATATATATATATATATATATATATATATATATGTGCTCTATTTCAGTCAACCAGATTTGTCATGAAAGAAAACGTCCAAAACGTCCGTGTTTCAAAATGAAAGTTGAAATTGAGGACAACAATGCACAGCTGCGCTCTTCTGTTACCTGAATGGTGTAGCTCTTTAGCTGTTCTTCTGCTGCCATTTTTACAGCAGGCATTTCTGTCACAAACATGGTAAGCGAGGAGGCGGAAAAGCAAACAGGTAATGTCTCTCTCTCTCTCTCTCTCTCTCGGTCCTTCCATTTCTCTCTCGTCTTTCACTTCAGAGGTCGGTTAAGATACTTGTAGAGGTTGAGAAAAGAGATGAGGATGTTAAGAAAAAGAAGACGGAGCGCCAAATTCATGGAACTCCTCATTGCAGGAGAGCTTCTCTATGATCTGTTCTCCTTGTCCACAGTGAAACCTCATCCGCTCTGATCTACAAGGCAAAACCAATTCTAAACAAGTGGTGCCAGGCACAACAAACCCCGCCCCTCGCACATACTTTCACCTACTTGTACGAAATTCAATAGGGATCTATTCTGGGTGAGTGGCAATCCCTATACCGAATTTAGAGTGAATCTGGCTATTAGTTTTGCCGCTAGAGTGTTAACAAACAAACACAGAAACAAACGCACAAACACACAAACACAGAAACAAACCAAACCAAAAACAATACCCCTTGCCCTCACCCTTCAGGTGGGGTGGGGTAATAAGCATTATTATTCTGAAAATGTGATGTGAAAACATAGCAGAGATGGGTAGGGAGAGATGATTTCTTGTAATTTATACTCATGGCCTGGTTACTTGAGAAAATGCACGGAGCATGTTAAGAGCAGTTTTATTATCGGAACTATTTTCCCTCTACCAAAATTTTTACTGAACTACTTTCTGTCTGCAAAGCCACACCCGTGGTTGCTGGATTAGTGGATTATTATGGTCTATCTTGGATAACCATCCAATGATTTCTGGAAAGAGACATTGCTCTTATTTTTTTCAGTTTTTTTTTTTTTTTTTTTTTGAGCACCACTACAGAACTGGAATTTAGTTTTATTATATTCCAGTGAAGGCAAACATCTCAGTAGTCAATATTTCCAAAACTCAGCAACTCAAATCAAAAAAATCTACTGTAAATGTACAAATAGCACAACAGGAAAGAGGAGAAAAATGTTTTTTTTTTTTTTTTGTTTGGGATGAACTGCCAACTTACCTGAAAAAAAGTAACAGAAATAAGTATTTCAGTCTATATGCAAGTCTATAACAGCCTGTTCTGCTAGCAGAGGCTGCCAACCAATTTCAGATTAAATCTGTGTGCTTTTTAGTTTGTACTTTTGTTTACATTTTAACCAATTGCGGTCGACTCCTTTTCAAAAGACGTCTATGAAACACAAATGATCTTTCCTCCCGCTGTAATTCTTTTAAGTAAGCCCAGAGCAGGAATGTTTAACCTGCCTTGAAATTGACTGTAATGAATAGGAGTACGCAGCAGTAGCAGCGAATGCTGGGTGAGGTTGTATAACTACCCCCTTATATAGAATGAAGGCAGTTCTTTGTGAGATATCAGTTCACATGTCTGCCCTCCTGCAGTGCAGCAGTGATTGAGGGGTTCGAGAGCGTAACGAGGCACACAGCAGTCTGTTTGGAACAGAGGGATGGGGCTTGCCTCGTCCAGCTCTTCATGACTGACTGCGCTGAGGGGGGTCATTAGTGCGGAGGTTGGGGCTTCAGCAAGGGCTCAGCAGGGTGTCTGCATTGGGTTGCGGACAGGGGGGACCTGATAAACAAATACGGTGCTGTACTACAGATGACAGTGCCATAATGCACTGTACTGCAGGCAAAACAAATGCGCTACACAACAGACCACTGTGCCTAATTGCACTCGACTACAAGCCACATCGCCACATGCAGTGTATTACAGACCATTACACCATACTGCACTTTCCTACAGACGACAGCTCCACGCTGCCCTGTTTTACACACCACTGCACAATACTGTGCTGTACTGCAGACCACAGCACCATACTGTCCTGTACTATGGACCATAGCAACCACACAGTAGCACAGACCACAACATCACATTTCACTGTACTACAGAACTTCGCACAACACTGCACTGTACTATAGATCAAAGCACCATAATATTCTGTACAGCTGGCCACAGAAGCATAAAGTAAATGAATGAATGAATGAATGAATGAATGTACATTGCATTTATATGGTGTTTCTCACAGATACTCCAAAGCGCTTTACGGTCATATGGTGTAATCTCATTTCACCACCACCAATGTGTAGCATCCAACTGTATGATGCGATGGCAGTACTATACTACAAACTTCAGCACCATTCAGCATCTACTGCAGACAAGACCATCATACTCGACTTTACTACAGGCCTCATCTCCTTATTGCACTGTACAACAGACAAGTGCACCAGACTGCACTGTACTATGGACTACAGAACTATACACATAAGTTCTGTCTTTGCAGAACTGTATTTTTCTCCACTGCAGACCACAACCCTAAACTGCACTGTACTACCAACCGCAAAAGCATAATGTTCTGTCCTACAGACTACAACAACATAATTAGCTAGAGACCACAGCACCATACTACACTGTACTTTTGACTGCAGAACCATAATATCCTGTGTTATAGACCACAGCACTATTCTGCACTGTACTATGGACTACAACACCATACTACGATACAGGCCTACTACACACCACAACCCCACACAGCATTGCAAATCTCAACTTTTTTCTGCCCCTTGGATCGAAAATAGTTAGAATCTTGATGAGGGTAATTACACGTGTCGGGTTAACTTCTACGTTCGACTGCAGTGTATATCCATCCCATTCATCCATTCATTTATCTGTTATCTAAACACTGTATTCCTGGTGAGGGAAACAAAGGGCTAGAGCCTATCGAAGTCTTATATGGTGAAGAGGCAGGAATACATGCTGGACAGTTTGCCAGTCCACCGCCAGGCACACACACTCTTTGACCTGTATATGTCTCAGTAAATTAACAATAAATTAAGGATGGTACATTTATTGACTGACTAACCTGCAGTAGAGAGACAAGATCCACTGCCAGACAGCAAGGGCAAATGATTATAACAAATGGAGAAAGGTGGGAGCAGACAAGGTAGCTTTGTAGAAATAAACATTTTCAGTTCTTGCTCCCAAACATATTTTAGATGGAGGAAGAGAAGTAAAATAACACAATTAAATCAGGGAGAGAGAGAGCAGAGCAGGTGATGTTTTGGCCTGATGACAGGAGTCGTGTTGCTGTTGTGTACTTCTGTCCGTCCAATGTGAAGAGTTTCTACTCAAACACACGTTCACAAACACACAAGGGTGCAAACACTTTATTCAGCAGGCATCAAAAATTATATGATATTTTAACTTCAGGAAAAAATTGAATTCAGCTAATTTAAATGATTTGATTGACTAGGAGACCAGTACAAATATTTCAATTGAATTTCTAACCACAATAACAGAAGGATTACTTTTACCTCCTCGATAAATGTCCTTAATTGATGCTTGACAAATTCTTGAAAGTCCATGCAATAATTTTGGAAAATGTGACAGAGGGGAAGAAGTGAGGTAAAGCAGTAATTAAATTGCCTGAAATCCTATCGACTTTAGACTGCCAGCAATTTCAGTGAAAATAGAACATCTACAGCCTACTGCATAATTAAAATAGGTACAAAAAGCCACAAGAAATATCACAAAGAAAAATGACCTAGAGCCAGATTTCCCCTGCATGTGCTAGGTCTGATTATGCGCACAAGTCTATTCCAATTTTCCATATGTTATAAGGACTAATTGTCACTAAACGCCAGTGCCACACGCAACTGAGTTCAGTCTTGAGGTTGCAGGAGGATGTCAGGAAGAGGTTTCCATGTAACTCAGTTGGCACCAGTAGGAGTATAATTTATTGAGGCTGTGCAAAGCAATATTTGGTATTTTTCTAGAGGCCATCTACATATGAGTAGCGAGAACCACATCTAAACTGACGTGTAACCTAATCCTAATTTTACCAGAAGGTGCCAACAAAAAGAACGTGTCACATGATTAAAGGCATAAATATGCAACGTAAATAAAATATCATGATTCATTGTTTTCCCTGCTCAACTGTCTTGGTGTGGTTGAAGGTAGGGGAAACAATGGGAAATGTTGATACCATGACACGTGACACAATGTAAAATTAGTGTTAGTACAAGCTATATTGGTTTACTAATGCCACTGCATGGAGCTAACAGCTTCACTTTAAAATTGTATGAAAAGGGCAAACAGCATAACTGTCACAGTCTGCTCTGCTGCTGCTGCATCTCCCTCTGCCTGGCCACACCCCTTCCACTGCTGGCCACACCCCTTCCACTGCAATTGCTCACAGTTGAGTCTCGTTACCCAGCCAGTATATAAGCAGCTCTGTTTCACTACTCATTTGCCAGTTTGTTGTTGCAGCATGCACTACTCTCCAGCGTTTATCTTCGGTCTGACTTCCTGGAATCGACTCTGCCTGCCTCTGACGACGTCCTCTCGGTCCTGCCCCGGTAAACCTGATTGCCTTCTGCCTCTGACTCGGAGTTCTGCCTCTGTGCTTCCTGGTTCCCGTCTGCCTTCTTCCCAGCCCCTGTCCAAGCCACCCGTCTTGCCACTCCACTGCCTGCCTGTGTGGATACGACCTTGCCTGCCGAGCCTCAAACCAACCTGCTCCGGTGGCCTAGTGGTAACTCACCTGCCTGCAGTGTGGGTGACCCGTGTTCGAATCCTGCCATTGTTACCTGCTCCCTCAAGTTACCAGAAGAGCTCCACTCAAGACCCACAAACTCCAGATCCTGTTCTGCATCAAGCTACTCTGCACTACATTCTGTTTGCCCCTGCCTTTAAGTCATTAAAGATCTGTAAATGTCCACTCGCTCTGATTGTGTTGCTTTTGGGTCCTGCCACTCCCCGTGACAGTACAATCTGGCCAGAAATGGACCCAGCACACAATCCAACTCCCCTGAGCCAACTGGAGAAGATTGAAGCCGTCCTCCAGCACCATGAGGCCGTGATGTCCGCTGCCGCCTCCGACACCAGGCAATCCTTCCCAGCATTAGCCGTCTAACTGCAGCAGCTGACATCCATGGTGGCTCAGCCCACTGCCCCTTCTGCACCTGTACTGGGTCCTGATCCCATGCTACCCATGGGGGCCCCAGAACCTCGAGTTGGAACCCCTGAGCGATCGGACGGAGACCCAGAGACCTGCGGCCCCTTTCTGACGAACTGTTCCCTGCTGTTCTCCCTCCAGCCCCGTATCTTCGCCTCAGAGCAGGCAAAGGTGGCCTTCACCATTAATCACCTGACGGGCCGGGTTCACCTGTGGGGCACCGCTGAGTGAAAGAGACAGTCTCCAGCCTGCATCTCCTTCCAGTCCTTGGCCGAGGAGTTGGGTAAGGTCTTCAGCTTGGGGGTCTCCAGGTCTGAGGCTGCTCAGGGGCTACTGAGCCTAAAACAAGGGAACAGGCCGGTCGTGGACTCCTCCATCGACTTCCGCACCAGAGCCAGCCGGAGCCGCTGGAACCCTGCAGCCCAGGTGGACGCCTTCCTCAATGGACTGGCTGATTACCTCAAGGATGGTCTCGTACGAGATTCCCTCCACACTTGACAAAATCATTGAGCTAGCCGTTAGAATTGATCTTTGCATCCAGGCCCGTAGGTGGGAGAGAAGTCAGGGGGCCTCCCACTGCCAGACGCCAGCCCGATCCAGAGCGAGTTCCATCCGATCGTCCACCTCGTCTATTCTGCAGATGGAGGAGTCTGAACCAATGCAGCTGGGTCGCATCCCTCTTTCCCCAGAACAACGGGAGCGTCGACGACGCCTGAACCTGCGCCTGTACTGTGGGAAGGAGGGTCACTTCATTTTAGTCTACCCGGTAAAAGCCAAGGCTCACCCGTAGCCAGGGAGGTACGGGTGAGCTTGACAACTCTACCTCCCTACAACCACAGACCGCATCCCCAAGCCCAGCTCCTCCTTCCTGACAGTCCCCTCACCTTGGCTGCCCTAGTGGACTCTGGTGCAGATGCTAGCCTTATGAGTGAGGAGTTAGCCCAACAGTTAGGGCTCGGTCAGGTTCCTCTGCCTCGTCCGGTTCTCGCCCAGGCTCTAGACGATCACCGACTGGGTACCATTACCCACCAGACCACCCCGATTCCCATGCTCCTGTCTGGCAATCATCACGAGACCATCCAGTTCCACATCCTGAACTCTCCAGGCCTGCCACTCATCCTGGGCTATCCTTAGCTTCGGCGAAATAACCCCCACATCGACTGGGAGACCAGTTCTGTCCGCGAGTGGGGAACATTCTGCCACCTCACCTGCCTCAAGCATGCCTCTTCGCCGTTCTACTGTCCCACCACCAGTTCTTCACCTGATGTCTCCGAGGTGCCTTCCGAATGCCATGACCTCCGGCAGGTGTTCAGCAAGGCCAAGGCCACCTCTCTGCCCCCGCATCGACTCTACGACTGCGCCATAGACCTCCTGCCTGGCACCTCACCCCCCAGAGGCCACCTGTACTCTCTGTCTACCCCCAAAAGGAAGGCCATGGAGACTTACATCAACAACTCCCTAGCTGCAGGCATCAATCGCCCATCCTCGTCTCCTGCTGGGGTGGGCTTCTTCTTTGTGGAGAAGAAGGATAAGACCTTAAGACATTGCATTGACTATTGGGGCCTGAACGAAATCACAGTCAAGAACCGCTATCCCCTGCCACTCATCTTTTCCACCTTTGAACTGCTTCAGCGGGCCACCATCTTTACTAAGCTCGATCTATATAATGCCTATCATCTGGTCCGCATCAGAGAGGGGGAAGAATGGAAGACGGTATTCAACACCCCTGCAGGGCACTGCGAGTACCAGGTCATGCTTTCAGTCTCACCAACGCTCCGGCCATCTGACAAGCCCTGGTCAATGATGTACTCCGTGACATGCTCAACTGCTTTGTCTTTGTTTACTTGGACGACATCCTCATCTTTTCGAAGAACTGGAAGGAGCACGTCCATCATGTCCAATCTGTGCTCCAGCGCCTCCTTGAGAACTCCCTGTTTGTTTAGGCTGAGAAATGCAAATTCCATGCCTCATCTCTCTCGTTCCTGGGGTAAATGGTGGCTACGGGAAGCATCCGGATGGACCCGGCGAAGATCTCTGCAGTCACCTCTTGGCCTGTTCCTGACTCCTGCAAACAACTGCAATGCTTCCTGGGGTTTGCCCATTTCTATCGCTGCTTCATTCGCAACTACAGTTCAGAAGTCGCCCCTCTTACTGCCCTCACCAGCTCCAAGGTGCCCTTCGAGTGGTCCCCTGCTGCTGATGAGGCCTTCCACACCCTGAAGACCAGATTCACCTCTGCGCCCATCCTCCAGATGCCAGACCCAGATTGCCAGTTCGTGGTGGAGGTGGACGCCTCGGACGTGGGGATAGGGGCTGTCCTGTCCCAAAGATCCGCCTCTGACCAGGAGCTTCACCCCTGCGCCTTCTTCTCTCGGCGCCTGTCTTCTGCTGAGAAGAACTACGACGTTGGGAACAGGGAGCTGTTGCTGGTGAAGCTGGCACTAGAGGAATGGCGGCATTGGCTGGAGGGCGCCAAGGAACCCTTCTTATTCTGCATCGACCACAAGAACCTTGAGTACATCCGTACTGCCAAGAGGCTGAACTCCCGCCAGGCCCGCTGGTCCCTCTTCTTCATCCGTTTCAACTTCACTCTCTCCTACCGCCTGGGGTCTCGCAACGCTAAGCCTGATGCCCTGTCCTGGCAGTTCCTGAAGGGGAAAGATTCCGCTGAGGGGCTTGGAACTGTCCCCAACTGTCTGTATTTCCCTGAAGCCCTGAGGTCAGAGGTTCTGCAATGGGTCCACGTCTCCATGTTCAATTGCCATCCTGGTGCCCAACGTACCCGAGACGTCCTCCTCCAACGCTTCTGGTGGCCCACTCTGTAGGAAGACACCCGAAAATTCGTTAAGGCGTGCCCGATCTGCAATCAACACAAGGCGTCCCATCAGGCTCCTGCTGGACTCCTCCAACCCCTTCCTGTCCCACATTGACCTTAGTCCCACATCTCCTTGGACTTTGTCATGGGCCTTCCACCTTCAGACGGTAACACAGTCATCCTCACAGTTGTCGACCACATTAGCAAGATGGCGCACTTCTTCCATCTGCCCAAGTTACCGTCAGCTAAGGAGACTGCAGAACTGGTCCTGCTACATGTCTTCCATCTACATGGCCTCCCCGTGGATGTGGTGACCGACCAGGGTCCTCAGTTCTCTCTTTGGCTTCTGGAAGGAGTTCTGCAGCCTGATGGGAGCCGCTGCCAGTCTCTCTTTTGGATTCCACCCTCAGTCCAATGGGCAAACGGAGCAGATGAGCCAGGAGGTGGAGACTGCCCTCCGCTGCATAGTGTCTCAGAACCCTTCCTCCTGGTCTAAGCAGCTCCTGTGGGTGGAGTATGCCCACAACTTCCTCACCAGCTCCACCACGGGTCTCTCTCCATTCCAGTGCATCTACGGCTCCGCTTTCTCCAGCCTTGGAGAGAGAGGTCTCCTGCCTGTCAGCCCTAGCCCTCATCCGCCACTGTTGCCAAACCTGGACCCAGGCTCGATCTGCCCTCCAGTGTGCCGTTGGACACTACGCTGCCTCGGCCAACCGGAGGTGTTCTCCTGCCCCAGTCTACCAGGTTGGCTAGAAGGTGTGGCTCTCCACCAGAGATCTGCCTCTCCAGGTGGAGTCTAAGAAGCTGGCACCCAGGTTCGTCGGCGGTTTCCCCATCCAGAGGATCATCAGTCCGACGGCGGTGAGACTCAAGCTTCCTTGGTCCATGTGGGTTCACCCCACCTTCCGTGTGTCCAAGGTGAAGCCAGTCCATGAGAGTCCTCTGTCGCCAACTGTTCCACCTCCACCTCCTCCTCGACTGACCGATGGGGGTCCGGCCTACTCCGTGATGTGCCTGGTCCTGTCCTGTCATCGTGGGAGGAGAGTTCAGTACTTGGTGGACTGGGAGGGCTACGGTCCTGAGGAGAGGTCTCGGGTTCATGCTCGCCACATCCTCGACCCGGACCTCATCACCGATTTCCACCATCGCCATCCTGACCAGCCCTCCGGCACCACCGTGCCTTCGAGGAACCCCCACCTGCTGGCCCGCACCTCTTCCCGACCTGATCTTCCCATGCGGATTCTCCTGCTGAGGAGCCATCGATCGACACGGACTCTGACCGCTCGGGCTCCTTTGACGACCCTGCTGAGGAGCTTTCGGTTGACATGGACTTCGACCACTCGGGCTCCCCTGATGATCCGGCTGAGGGAATGGTTTGGTCTGGTTCGGAAGAATATTTTGCAGCAGCAAAAAATCTAAATTAACCTTTTATAATACAGTATCCCCAAAACATATGCAAATTGATAGCGGCCACACACTAGCTCATTTGCATATTAATTAGCCAACATTATATTTTTGTTTTAATTTGACTGACTTGTCTCTTGTAATCACTCAATAATCCCACCTTTCTTTGAATAAAAAAGGTGTTATTGCCTGGTGGGCTCAGGATTTACTCCTGGCCTCTGTTCTTTCTGTCCTCTCTAATCTTTTTTTGATGTTCTGATTTGTCTTATTTTCAACATAGCTATTGCTCTAGCTAAGTGCTTCTCTCTATCACTTACTTCCTTCCTTTTATTCTTTTTATTACTCCACAAGCTAAACACACTGACCTGTATTATTGCTCTAGACCTCCCCCAGAATGCGAGCAACTTTGATCCATTTTAAGAATTTTGGCCAATCATGTATTTTAGTCATAGAAATGGGCCTACAACAGAGAATACTGGGATTTTTTGGGGCACTTATGGGCTGTGGGTCCCAAGAATTGTCATCAGTTTACCCCCCATATAGTAGCTGTACCTGATAATTGTGAAAAAAAGAATTTTTTTCATCTTCATTCAGGACTAACACATGTATGTCCAGAGAATGTTTTGTGCACTGTCCAGAGATTATCTGTGCAGAAGCGCAGACATGAGCACATAAGACGGTCACACTCTCAGCATACTCATTTTCTGCAGCCAGAAAAATGATTTTTTCTGGGATGTCCTTGCTTTTTTTCAGAAAAACAACACCAAGCCACTTCTAGCACATGTAACGACAGCATGGCTTCAATGACAGTGACTGCGGATGCTACAATGGCCGGCCTGCAGTCCAGACCAGACTCTCATTGAAAATTATGAATGGCAAGATATGACAGTAGAGACCACGCACTGTTGAGCAGTTTCAGTATTATATCAAACAAGAATGGAAAAAAGTTCCACGTTGAAAACTGCAACAGTTCCCAACCAACTCCTGTCAGGGTTTGAAAAGACAGCTGATACAAAATACTGGTACTACTTTTTTGGAACATTCTGCTGGCATCGCACATATAATAAGCACATATCAACAAAAACATGATTGTATACAAATCCCATTGATTTCAGGTCAACATAGATTTACAATTCATTGACTGGAGTTGCAGATGTACATAAACATCCAGAGTTTATCTTTTGCTGGCTTCAGTGGTTTCTCACTTTTGTGCTATAAATACAGTGTTCTCATTCTGATTCCTCCAATCTACCTGCTTCCGGAATATTCCTGAGGGATGCAGCCGTATCATTGTCTCTCTAGCAAGGCAACCCCCCACTGTGATAGAAGCACTCCACTTTTCTGCTTAAGATTTCAGAAAAAGAGCCTTGATCGGTGTTAGATCTGACACAATCATCCAATTAACTGTGCTTGCAACACAGCTGGTAAATTAAACATAGCATCACTGTTCATTTCACTAAAGGAATAGTTGGAAAAGAATCATTCTTATTCCACCAGGAATCCACCAACTTCTCTATTAGGACTCCAAATTATTACCCTGTGTTTTGTAGACTGGGCTACTCCTCTTTGGCTGGTCTGAAAGCTTTTTATTCCACCAAAAAACAGAGTGA
Organism: Gymnothorax javanicus; assembly: GCA_029692085.1. NCBI lineage: Eukaryota > Metazoa > Chordata > Actinopteri > Anguilliformes > Muraenidae > Gymnothorax > Gymnothorax javanicus. The sequence continues at coordinate 112,965,466 of CM056200.1, forward strand.
ACTTTCAGGAAATGGACTGTGCTACCCACAATGGTACAGTGTGCATGCGCTATTGAGGACATTTTTACATGGCTGACAAGCAAAACTGTCACTTCGTTACTGCACCTATAGCAGAATTTGAAGGCAGTTTATAAAGATCTGTTTATTAAAATAACCTGCATTGCTTATCTTTGGACTGTGGGAGGAGACCAGAGTACCCAGAGCAGGAGGAGTTAGGGAGACCATGCAAATTCTGTGCAGAAAGGCCCCAGGCTGGTTTCCAATTTTGACTGTTTTGCTGTGAGGCAACAGCACTACCCATTGCTCCACTGAGCTGCCCAGTGACTAAGCTACCAATTTAAAAAAAAAGGAGCTTTACTACAGGTCACAGGTCAATGAGGCAACGTGACATTTTCAACTTGTATGAGCGGGATTAATCTGTCAAATGGTCCCAGGTGTATGGACTGCATTTACACCTGGGTGAGACTGGATCTCTATACGAGCCAGCCAGACCACAATATGATGTGGTCAGGCTATTCAATTGCAGCCCAATCACAATGTGTTTTGCGTCCATGAACATTGTACTACACGTTTTTTGTGATCCAGATAACATATCTGGACAGAAATCACATGATCGAGAAGGCCTTTTTTTCTGCTTGCACTACGAGGCGTTCATCAAACCCGTAACCAAAAAATCAAAATTCATATGGGCAAAACCCTGCCGTGAGAATCAGAAAAATCGAGGCTTTAATTTCAGTTGAACTGGGACAAGTTAAACAGGAATCAGAAACAATTAGAAGAGTCATGCTGATTTTTATTGCCATTTGAATGGATTTATAATTTGTTCCACCTCATCAGCATTGTGGGAAATATTGCTGTCTTTGTCATAGCCCGTCTCAACAGGACTTTATAAGTGACCGATCCTGACCTGGTGTATGTCTGTAATGTGAAATACCTGGCATATCACACTTGAATTATACTGACCTGGGTGATGTCTGCTGTCATAAATGCATGCTGCATAATTGTAATCAGGCTCGTCAGGTCATTCCTGAGGTCATTCCTGCTGTGATTCATATTTGATACATGCCATGGTAAAGACTAGACTATTCTGAGTATTTCCTTGATAAAATATACACCATATAGAATACCTGAAATCAGTTGCATCTTCAGACAGTTTCATATTTCAGAGAGCATATGAACCAGATATCTGCCTTAAAGCTTGTTGAAAAAGGAACTTTCCGTATGCAGTGACTACTGGCTCTAAATATGAGATGTGCGTCTGCTCCCAACATTACAACAAGGTGCAGTCTAATACAACATAAAAACTCGGGCACTAAAGGGGCTTTCACATGCATTGTACAACAGGCATACAACAGGTCTATGACAGAAATGTGGGGTAATTCGTGAGACGCATATGAGTATGGCCAATCATTCTACGATGAAAAAGGCTGTTGTAGACCCTAGTCACAGAATTTTGAACATGATAAAATTTTTTTTTGGCATCTCAGGTGATTCTGTACGTCAGGCTCATCTTGTAGGTCTGTCGTGCGGTGCCCTACGAGGTTGTTCGACTGTGTTACGCCAGACCTACGAATTTCATTTGATTTTTTTGGTCATCTGAGGTCCTCATTATCTTTGGAAATTTCCTACAATAGACCTATAGACGTCCCACGTTAAACCCACAACAGTCCTTTGAATATTCCACCATTGTACGTCCTTTCTGCGACTCAATCGAACGATTACAATTCCTGTCCTAGGTCAGTCTTGAAATTTTTTATGACATATTTTCCTACAAAAATAGTATGACACGTATTGTTATATGACCACTACTATGCAACCTTCAAATCGTCCTCTCCCAAATGTTCATCAGTCCCTTCTGTTGTGGACCCGCTAAAATCACATAACATAAAAAAAAAAAATCAAATGACGTAGGTGAAAGCCCCTCAACTTTTAATCCTATAAAACCTACAGACCCATATATGGGTCTGTCAAATGCAGCCGCTTCATTCAAAATGTGGAACTTCAGGCCAATTTTATATTCAAGTGGAGATTCCAAGGTTTGCAACGATTCCCAAATACTGTATATCCTGCTGAATTACAAGGAAATGAGTATAAAATGTTGTACAAGATCTAGATATTTTCCATTTATTGTTGTGCTGTGGCCATAAAAACATGGTGTTTCGGGTTTGCGTATTTCTCTCAATATAACAGTGATTTAGCATCAGTGAAGCGCTGCAACCAGCAGATACAGAAAATGTATGTGACACTGTCCGACAATATGAATAAGACTTTTTCTGACTTTGAAGCCACTTAAGGGAAAACTTAAGTGATAAATTGGAGTTTAAGGAGTTTAAAGCTGCTCTTTTAAAAGACTCAAACTGATGTCACGGTCGCGCCAAGAAATCCCTCAATGAAGACAAGCTTTGTGCTGCTACAGGGATATTAATGTCACATTTCTGAAAAATGAGAGTTTAAGGGGTTTTTAGGGACTTTACTTAGAAACCAGAAAGTGCGGGTTCCTCATCCTGTGAGGACATTGACCATGTTTACTAGCGCAAAATATTTTGGTTTTTGCCCTTATTCTGAGAAAGACAATATTCCGAATAAGCTGTAAACATGGCTGATGAAAATTAATAATCCATTTGTATTCCCGTTTACATGCAGCCGTGTATAATCTGATTAAAACAGGATTTTTTTCTGAGTTGTCCACCAGCATGCAGACTTGATCGTCCATGCTAACGCAGCCTCACTTGTTGGACCACCTTGAAAAGGTCAGCGTTGTGATATTACCGTGTATCCGAAAATCGGCTGATATCTAAGTCAATCATAATGTTCAAAAGTAAGTGTGTTTCTCCTTCTGACCAGAAATGTGGGCATTTCTTTTGTGTGTGCATTTCTTCACCAGCCTCGCAAACTATTGGCTGGTTGGACTGTTTACGGTGCACAGAGCTGACCATAAATTGGCACTCACCAGCAAACTGCGGTAAAGATCCAACTTCAAGAGTGTAATGCCACATTAATCCTTTGAGCGCCGAATACATTCTTAAGGAATTAAAAATGTAGTTATCCTGAGCTGTTGAAAACCTATCATGTGGCAACTTGTTTAAAAGCGCTCCCTTGCGGGAGCTCTTTTAAACAAGTTGCCACATGATAGGTTTTCAACAGCATCTGACTTTGATATCTTACATCATTAGGCAACTATGGTTGCCCACGGCGCTGAAAGGGTTAAAAATACGGTCTAATTCATAATGTCCAAATGGAATATGTAGCTTTCATTACCTGTATCAAAATCTGAATATTGTCATATTCAGAATAATCGAGGAAAAGGCTTATGCATCTGAATGTGGTCATTGTCTTAATGCCTGGATGGGCCCCACAGTCTCAGATTGATTCCAGGCCTCACCGCTGCCCGCTGTGGCTGGAAGCCCTCACTGGCTGGAGAAAAACTGGCTCTTGTTCTGTCACTTGGCACCCAGGGTCTGCTTGCCAAAGATATGAGGGGGTGTCAAGGGGTGAGAGCTGAGCTGAATATTGAAATGCAAAATCAAAATCTTACAAGCATTTTAATCTTGGCCTTAAAACGCTTTTTTCTATCGCCTTTTTTTCTTAGAAGAAATTCAGCCTCTGATGTGAAATAATTTTGACTCATTTCCGGATTTGTCCATGGGGTGAGTGAAATTATCTTACCCCATGGACAAACCAAGAAATGAGTCAGCGTGACGGACGGACAGACAGACAGACAGATGACTGGAAAACAGCATGCCTCCTGTCCGCCGTGTGTGGCGGAGGTATTATTAGTGTAAAAATTACATTAATAATATATTCTCACATGCAAGGGCTTTTTTTTCAGTTAATTGACTTGAGCAGTCAATATGACTCCACTTTCTGGCTAGAAAAACGCAGCGATTGCTTTAACTGCATGTCGGGGGTCACTGCTCTTCCGTGCTGAAGCATCGTGTGAAACTTGAATTCCATCTGCCGCCGATTTTGAGACAGCTGTTGAATGCCTTAAACTAAAGTTACATTAGTGTCACGTGCAAATCCTTTGCATTCCCATCATCGTGCTGCCTAGTATGAATTAAAAGTACCGTAGCTGATTGATAAAATAAACAAATTTGTTAGTTGACTCAGTCTCCCGTGACTCTATTGCTACTTGAGCAGGTATTTTCATGCTCTGTTCTGGCTTACAGAAAAAGAGAGGATCCTTGTCCCCTGAAAGTAACCATTAGCAAGTCTGTCACTGCAACTTAACAAGTGAAACAGTGCTCAAAGTGGGGCGAAAAGAGCCAGCACCCTTATGATGATAAAATAGAAATTAGTATGGAACAAACAGCCAGAGGTCCGTTTCCCGAAATCACAGATGCTAACTTACGTAGTTGGGCCCATTGACTGTGAATGGACAAGCTATGTAAGTTGCTAACGCTTTTGGGGAATGCACCCCAGTACGGTCACTTAGCGTAAATATACTGCTGACCTGTCATGCCAGGCCTCCAGCGCTCACATCACCAGAGTTCTGAGGAACCAGCCTGCTCCTCCACTCACCACTCAACTGTTTGCAACTGTGTCTAATCATCTCATTATCTCTTTAAGCCTATGTAAGCCTGAGCTTCACACCATACTGGTGCAAAGTCTCATAAGCCTATTTAGTAGCGTATTACATGTATATCTCTTTGTGCTTTATTCTAGCAGACTTACGTTAGTGTAGCCATCTCATTTTCATTGTTTAAGGGAATTGCTGTTTCCCTTTGGTTTTTTTGGATATAAAATCCTTTCCTCTTCATTTGAATCCAGTCACCATCATTTTCAATTTTTAGCGCACTTACAAGCCTGCACTGAAAAGACATTACATGACCCCAGAAAATAATTTAACAATGACTGTTGCAGTCAGAAGTGCCAATTTTATAAGTTATAGGAAATTTAATAGTGTCACATAATTAAAGATATTGAAATAAAACATGTATCATGAATGTAGCGTGTATTACTGCATCATCATTAATGTAAAATTAGTGCTATCACTTTCAAGGATACATTTCGCCTCGATACTACAGTTTTTTCCGATTGCGTAAACACTAAAATCAAAAGTTTTACACAATTTTCAAAACCTTACACACAAGGAGCAAAACATCGGCCCAGATTTGCACAACTATAAGCACAATGCCAGCCTCACACTTTTTGCGAAACAATACACACAGTGATTTGCAAAACAGGAAACACACTTGCATACATTAGACACAGAAGTATATCATGATGCCACTTCCTTGCAATTCCAAAGCACTGACTATCAAATAACCACACCAGTGAGCCAATTGTTTAAACACAGCCATCAGGTGCAGAAACACATGATTGCTTAATTGTAGACACACCAATCTGGTTTAAGCACTATAAAAATGCAGCAGGTGAGTTCACCTGTCTTCAGCTAAAATGGCAGGAATCAGAAGAAGAGGAGTGAGGGTGTGAGGGGGAATCCAATGGGGAGGAGAAGGAGGTAGAGGAAGAGGCGGAGGCCTTGCCAAAGGTGGAGGCAGAGGTGGAGGTAGAGGAAGAGGAAGACCTGAAGCAGGAGGAGATCGTGCTCAAAGAAGAAGAAGACCCAATTTATCACATGAAATTCACTAGTTGACGATGTCGTGAACCGCAGATTGACGCTAAGGGAGGCTGGACTGAGTTCAGCCAAATCTTAGCAGATATACATGTAAATTGACTTGTGTGTACTTGACCAATGCTGAACTACACAATCTTGTCTTTCATTGTATTTCAGAGAGTTTTACAAATTGATGCTGAGGAAATCCTGCATGAATTCATTTACATTGATGAGGCAGGGTTTAACCTCACTAAAGCAAGGAGGGGCAGAAATATCATCGGCCACAGGGCTATAATCAATGTCCCAGCGCAACATAGGGGTAACATCACAATTTGCGTTGCCATTACACAGAATGGGCTCCTCCACCGTCATGCCAATATGGGCCCTTACAATACACCTCACGTTCTCACATTTTTGAACCGATTGCACAAAATCATCACAGCAGTAAAGCAAATCGACCAGATGCAATACATTGTCATCTGGGACAATGTGTCTTTCCACCGCTCTGCTCTGGTCCAGAACTGGTTTCAACACCATCCACAGTTTGCAGTACTATTCCTTCCACCATACTCTCCTTTTCTGAACCCAATCGAAGAGTTTTTCTCAGCATGACTGTGGAAAGTTTACGATCTGCGGCCCCAGGCTCAGGTACCCCTCATTCAGGCCATGGAGGAGGCCTGTGACCAAATCGACGCTGCAGCTGTGCAAGGATGGATTCGACATTCAAGACGGTTCTTCCCACATTATCTTGCCAATGACAATATCGCCTGTGATGTTGATGAAATTCACTGGCCAGATCCAGCTAGGCAAAGAGATACATAGTGTCTAACATTTCCTGTACTACATATATACTTTTTTTTTTTAAACTGTAATTGTAACCTGTTCTGGATACAGTATTACAGTATTGTATGTTTGTCTGATAGTTGCTGAGCTAACAGTGTTATGCACACTACTGTAGCAGCATGAAAACTGGGACATGGTTTGTTGTGATTCTCCATGATGTTGACTGATTTGGGTATATGGAGAGAAATAAATTATATTTTCATCAGTCTGCAGCATTGGTCTTGTATAGTGTTTGGTGTATTTACTGTATATTTGTACTTTCTCTGTGTACTTCACTTACAGTACACTAATCACTGGGAGGTAGAGTTGCTAAAAGAGTTTTAGGTTAAGCACAGCAGTGTGTAACTGGTTCAAACAGAATTAAGTTATATGAAATGTGTGTGTTTCATATGGAAACAAAATATGGTTTTTATAAATTAGTGTATAGTTTTTACAAGAGTGTTTCATTTTGCAAAGGATCTGAGGTGTTCTGCTTATTGGGTGCATGGTTGTGCGAATTGTGTTTAGTGTTGTGAAAAACCAGGCCCTGTTTTCAAAATTGTGCTTAAACAATTGAAAAAAACTGTAACGTAACTTAACTGTGGAGCAGGTGTGATATTTCTCACAGCCAGCTTCAGCCTAATGCAGGAGTATGCAAACGGCACAATATGTAAATGCTGTTCCCGGATCAACAAAATAATGCTCATCCAGGAGTAGCATTATTGTCCCCATTGGATAACAGCTTTGATGCAGCGCTCACAAATGTCACGCGTTGTAGTTGTCTAAAGTGCGCTAAGCTAATGTTAGCAAGCTCTTTATGCAGATGAGTAGAGACTTGCAGAGATGCATGTTATCAAGAAAACCCATAATAGTTTCGCCTAATTTTTTTAGCTTTAGTTTTTCATTACGTTCACTCTTAAATTGCTGACCTTCCAGGATATTGCTGTTTTGAACTCCAAGTCGATGTCCTTGCTTACCGTGTGCAATGCACAGTCGTAAATATTGTTGTATTCATGACATCCTCTTTGGGGAGCTGCTATCCATTGGTGAACTATAATGTTGCACCTGGACAAACATTATTTTATTGATCCCGGAACAACACTGTGGCACGGCAATATCAGATTGTGCATATTGTGCGTAGGGCATTGTTAAAGAATACTCTAAACATATCAGTTTGTAACATACAGCAAGACTCAAAACTTATCTACTTACTCTAATTTTATTTGATTCTGCCCACTCAATTTGGAGCATTAATTTTGTCTGTATGGAATTTGTGTCGCTTGACAGAGCATTGAATGTATGAAGAATTCAGCAAGAACCGATAAATGCCACTTCCATGAGAACTGAAATCAAATTTACATTTGAAAGCAGCCCTGCCCGTTATGTTCATGTCAAAATTGTGCAGCAAAGTCCGCTATATCCAACTGATAACTGGTCACCAAGTCACTGGTTGTTGGAAAATCCTGCTAAATGCCTTTCAAACTCTTTTCAACGAAATGATATATACTGCACACCCACCAACAATGCGTTTTGGATCATGTGAGATCCCTTACAAAAAAGAATTATACTTCAAGTTTATTTTAAAAGTAAACTTCAAGTATACTGGTAGTATACTCGTAAATGTACTACTTCAATAGCTATTGGGACTAATTTGGCCCACTTTAAGTTTACATGTATACTTAAAGTATTCTTTAAGTGTAAGAGTGGTAAACTGAGCTGACCACAAGTTTATTTAATTCAAAATTTTTAGTTCATGAAAGTATACTTTGATGTATACAGCAAGTAAACTCAGAGATATAGATCATAAAAAGATTATAATTAATGACACTTTTAGCCCAGAATTGTATGAAGATCACTTGTCAGCTATTTTTCTCTAAATACACATTGGAATTAAATAAAATTCTCTTTATGATTACTGTATGCCTATTTTAGATGCCCACATGAATGGACAATTCCACATGGGAACACTATAGGCTGGATTTGATACCTGAGTCTTCTGATTCAGTAGCAGCTGCTTTACCCACTGCATCATAGTACTACTTGAAAATGGTGTGCTATTTTCTTTTCTGTTCTGAAGTATAAAGTATACTTTCATAAATGAAAAGTGGGCTGGTATTAAACAACCAAAGCTGTCCCTCAGAATGTGCCATGGTGTGGTGGGTAAAGCTGCAGCATTATAGCTAGAAGGTCATAGGATCAAATCCTGCCTGGAGTGTATTACAGTGGGGTGTTCCCCTCATCTGAATATTCAAACTAGTGAAAAACTAGTGGCAATAGAGGTGCAGAACAGAAGTTACGTGCTTCTGATGTTGGTTATCTATGCGTGACAAGTAAAAATAAAAAATAAAAAGTTGACAGCACGACAACTCCGTGATGAAATTAATAGCGCCAGAAGTGAAGAGATGAAAGTATCAAGATCTATTATTTCCAGACGCCTGTGTGAAAATGGTCTGATCGGTCGTGTTGCTGGGAAGAGTAGCCAACATCAAAAAAAGACTTGAGTGTGCTAAGAAATTCAAGGACTGGACACCAACTGACTCGGAACCAGTCCTTTGGACCAATGCATAAAAATTCTAAATTTTCTCATCCAAACACAGAAATTACGTGCGCCGTAGAATTTGTTTCATAAAATGACTGTTTAACCCCTACTGTAAAACATTGAGGTGGTAATATTATGGTTTGGGGTTCAGTCTTCTCGAAAGGAGCCAGTGATCTCATCAAAATTGACAGAATCTTGGAGCAAAAGAAGTATCAAAGCATCCTTGTGAGGCACACATTGCCATCTGGAAAGAGACTGATTAGTCTATAATTTTATTTTCAACAAGATAATGACCCTTCTAAGGGGTCATTGTCTAACACGCTTCTAAATTGTGCAAGAATGATCTCAGTTGGAAAGAATTGTCTGGTGACATAAAATTATGACTTAGCCTGCTCAAAGTCCAGACCTTAATCTGATCAAGCAAATCACCAAGATAAACAAATCTGTTGTAACACCAAAAGAATCTCTTTGGAATGATCTTCAAACCAAACTGGTCTAGCAAGTGAGAAAATAAAATAATATTTGAAAACTGTGCCTGAAAGATTAAATGTTGTAAACAAAGCAAAGGGTGGCCACATACGATATTGACTTTTTCTCTCCGAAAGTCTTTTTTTCCATATATTGTTGTCTGTTTACTTATTTTCATGTAGATGATCCAATATTACATGAAATAAACACTTGAATAGCTTTTAGTTTCTGATTTATTACCTCCGCCAACGAAGGTAGCTGGAGGTTATGTAATCGGAGCCGTTTGTTTCTCTGTTTGTTAGTGAACAACCTGCAGGACACAGTTTTGATCTCATTATCACCAAAATTTAACAATCGCTACACCTCGCCTATTGAATAGAAGACTATTGAATTTGGCCTTTGTAGGCCAAAGTTCAAGGTCACAAAAAATTACTGAAAATTGTTGGCGGAGGTACTTGCGCTCTCTGAGCGCAGCTCTAGTCTTCATTTTGTCCAGGGTGATAATCATCACTGCATACAACAGTAAATACCTGGATAAACATGACAAATGCAGATTCTTCCATTCATTTTCCTGGCCTGGTTTAGGGCCTGTTGTCTCCATGAAGGCAGCAGGGTCACAGCTAATCAATGCAGAGTTATTCCGGGTGATCACCTTCATATCCTATGATGAAGCACTTCTATACTGATGAGAGTGATTTCCTGCTGGATGGCAATGGTCCAAGCCACAGAGCACAAGAGGTCACTGAATGGTTTTATGAGTATGAAAATGATTCTGTGCATATGCCACTGCCTTCACAGTCACCCGATCTCAAATTAACTGAGCTCATATATGAGATAAATGAGGGAATGTCTCTCGGAAAAAAGGCACTCCATCCTCCCAGCAAAGTTTTACACTTGCAGGCTCTATGCCGCGACACATTGCAACTGATCCGGCAGCTTGTGGAGGCCCAATACCTCACTGAGGCTTTTTATGTTGATTTTTCCCTAAATTTGTCCCCCATCTGTATATGGCAGTTAAGCGCCTATTTGCACAGCTGAGGGCCTACATAATGAAGGACTGGGTCATAATTCTACTTGCTGGACTTGACCAAGTGGTGTTCTCTTCGCTCAAATGCGTAAAGGGTGTGATTAAAAGACATAGTGATGTCACAGAGTGGTAAATAGTTGACTGTGCCCACTTTTTTGGACTCCGTCATCATATTGTATATTACATTACATTACATTACAGGTTCTTAGCAGACGCTCTTATCCAGAGAGACGTACAAAAGTGCAAAAGATCGGTACAAAAGTGCAGAGCTCCTAGGGGACAAGTACAAGTGCCAACAGTGTGACAGAACACATTCGGTTGTTACGGATATAAACCAATTAGCAAACCAAATACACTGATAAGACCAAGTAAACGGCAGCAAAATCAAGTATAAGGGTAACAAAATCAAGCAAAACTGCAACAAAATCGAGTAAAGGGCAACAGAATCAAGTGCAACAAAAATAAAGGGCAACAAAATCAAGTAAAACGGTAACAAAATCAGGTGGTTAGCAGGTATATTTTCAATGGGCAATTAAATTCAAATTAGAACATTAAATAATGTGTTGTACTGTTTTTAATATAGTAGAGGGCGAATGGACTTTTTTGATTTTATTAGCATTTTCCATGATGTGGCAAGTTTTAGGATGCAGGGTTGTATTTGTTTATTTTCTTTTTTTTTTTTAACTTTTGAATTTGGCATCTCCAATCCCACCCGAATCTGGAATGCACAATTAGAGAACTATGTAACGAAGCTTGCTCATATGCCACCCCATGATGCCGTCTCAGGAGAGCAAAGACAGTTCGTAAGTTCAGAACGAGGGCGGATACGAACATGAGCAAGCTTAGAATCTCACTGACTAGCGCCCGGCTGGCCAACAGGAGGCGCTGCAGTGACGAGCAAAGCAATAATTCTGATATCCCAACCCAGCAGTCCCTCCCAATTTATATTCCCTACAGCGCGAAGCCAACTGTGCGCTGCTCTGAAAAGGCTACCAACCACTGCTGGCTGGTACTACCGGGGATCGAACCCGCATCGCGGTGGTCACTACTGATCCGCAATGTGGCATCTTGACCGAGCGAGCTAACCCGGCAGCTGTTCTTTATTTATTCAGTATTTATTTATTTTCTGCCTAGTCTTGAATGAAGTCTGCAAGGGCAGAACATTTAGAACGCAAGATTGCAGCCACTATTTCCACCCACAAAAAATGTAGGCTCTACGCATATAAATACAATAGCTCCAGGGACAGCTACTTTATTTCATTTTTTAAATAAAACCAGTCTTCAACATCAGGGATGACAGCTCAAATTTTATTATGGGCTTCATGGACAGTGAGTATCTATTTTTACTTCAGATGGGAAAGACTCATTAAAACAGAAGCCATAGGTATAAATTATTGAATGTAATAATATGAGATGTTTCTGTCTCAAATAGTGCCCTAGAGGTCACAGAACAATGCAACATTTTCCAGCGGTCAAATTGTATGCAAACAGGGCCCACTAATTTTTTGCTGCTGAATGCCAAGAAAATGAAGACAGAAATTTCTAGATGTGTCCGAACTTCGGCCTGGAGGTTACATTTTGATGATCTGACAACCTTCTGTAAGTAAACAAAATGAGTAATCCAATATAATACTAGAAAAGGCTAAATTTTCTGAAGAAAATTTGTGAGCTTGCTTCAGCGAGAAAAGTTCAAGAGGTTGGCTTATAAAATGAAGGTGCTTGGAAACTGAGAGGCAGAGGAAATGTTGAAAAACTGCTGAAAAGTAAACACAAGACTTTAAAGCTGAAAGTGATAGTTTAATGAATTCTGACTTTTCAGCTGCATCATGACCGAGTCTACTCCGCTTCAACCCAGCTGTAAAAAAAAAAATGGTGAATTGGAGTCAATGAGGTTGATGCATCTCTCTATGGCTCTGTGCGTATCTAAGTCAACACAGTGCATGCTGAGAAATTAGCCTTATAGCGGAGCAAACATGGTAGGCCACATTGGCAGACTGCCGCAACTGTTGAATGCTAATAGCTCATTGTCAGTTTCTCCCCCGAACTATAAAATGCTGACCTCGCCAAGTAGTGCAATGCTACTATTCGCGGCCCTCTGTTCATTTCTGTGCACCGTGTCTTTGCTAGCTAAATAGCTAATAATAGCAAGCTGCAAGATATCGTTAAAACATGTTGTGATATTATTCACGGGTCCCTTTTTATTTCTGTGCTATCATTAGCTAGTTAGCTCGCGAACACACAGTGCACAGAACATGTTCGAAACAGGTCAAACTTGAGTTTTGAAATTGCCATCACTGCAGATGACATAATCAATAGCTAGCTGACGTTAACTACTGAACTACTCAGAGTATGGAAAAGTTACGTCTGCTGGCTAAGCAAGGATGGCAGTTACGGTCATTTTGATACCAGTATTTTGCCTGTTTTAGATACGATCGTAAATATATCTAGGTAGTGTGAACAGTTGCTTGTATATACAGGAAAAGGAGCTCTCTGCTTTTCAATTTTTTACTGTAACGTGTTCTAGTTACATTTTCGTGATCAGCACAACTTTTCCTACAACTTGGATATAAAAATATTTATGCGGAATGAAAACTGTGGGAGTTGGAGCAAGTTTAAGAGTAGACTTCTTGATGATTTTACAGCTGTTCGCCACTATAACAGTGACGTCACCACACTGTAAGTTCCCAGAATAGTTTGTAACAGAAATTATTTTTCAAAATTAAAATAAAAAAAATTATAGAAGTTATGAAAAATTTGAACAGTGAAGAAATTATACAAGCTTAACTGAACATTTTGCAGTTTGAATGACATTTCTACCTAAAAGTATGACAGAGAAAAAAATAGCAGAAAATAGCTGAATCTACTGAATCAGCACAAAAATGGCTTGATTTAATAGGACCCCAAAAAATGACTTTTAAAATTAAATATCTCAAAAACTAAAAAGAAAATCAAAAATATGTACTGATGCAACGTAATTCAGAACAAGCTGAATTTTTTAAAGTTTGAACGGAATCAATAGCTTCAATGGTGTAGGAGGAGTTTGTCGGCCAAATTTAGGCGGAAGAAGAAGAATTAGAAGAAGAAGAAGTAAGAGAATAGAGTGTGCTGCTTCTGCTGAAGCGAGCACACAATTATTCATTTCTTCTATCCCTACTGTGGTCACCTCTTAGCAGAAGGAAATGGTCCTTAATATACAGCTATTCAGCAAGCTCTTTAATTGATCCTTATTTTTCCTTAATTTCCAAACTTGGTTTGTTTCGGAAACCTCGCCACGGGTGTTACCTTGAATTTGTGATTTTATCACCTCCACAGTGACTTTAAGAGGCGTAGTGGGTATGGGGATCTCAAGTGTGCTTCAATGCCAGCACACCCAGGGAATCTGAGTGGCCCAGTGCCCAGTGATTCAAGCCACCACAGCAGGCCCAAATCAAAAAAAAGAAGAAGAAAAAAACACCCTGCCGCAGGATCTGACAAAGTTGGCAATTTTTAATCTTGCTCCCAGACATCAATATGCATTTAGACTTCATTTGCAAACCAGTATCCAGTTCATTCACAAAGAATGTGGATTATGCACTGTAGGATTTTGCATTCCAAAAGATTGTGTGTGTTTGGCTCATTGATGCAAACAAAGCCTGTGTCAGCAAAATTTGAGTGTTAAAGTTTGGGTTGGCGAAGAAACTTTATACCCGATTTAGTGATGCCGTTTATGTGTCATTTCTATTGATAGGATTTGTTGACACACAGAACTTGGACTGTTTTCAATTAATCTGGGATACTTAGCCATATGCTGTTCATAACACCGTAGATCTGTCTAATTAAATGTAATCAAACAACAGATATACACTGTCTGGCTGTTATCTGCCGTTCATCTCTCAAGCTAAACCCCAAAAACCCCCAAGGGAAGCATGTAGCATTAGCATGGACAGCTCACAATGCAACTAAAAATCTATGATGTATTCATTTTCATCTGTCCCGATCCACGGTCCGTTCCTCATGCCGCATCTCAGACTGTATGATACACTTTTTCATCTGTTCTATGTGCAGAAGAGCACAATCTGCCTGCAGAATCAGAGTTCTTTACTAGGTGGAGGCTGACTGCATTGTGTTTCATGAGTATAATTTAACTCAACAGTGTAAAAATATGTTCCTAGAGTGGGAAAAACTGGTTTATAAGTACTTCTGTTTGTAAACTCCAGCCCATTGGTAACATGAAGTCTGGAGGGGGAAGTTCAAGATCCACAGATTATAAATTGCCCATATGGCGCAGGGCCTACTCAATTCTTTACATAGAGCTTGTTTCATGTTGAGCTATTGCTACATAATTCATACTGCCTATGGTGCAGTGCAGACTCCATATGTAAAGTTACGAAGCCTTCAAGACATCATTCTCTACCTCATCGAAGAATGTGCAAAGAGTTATTTTACCTCATGCCAATTTTCAATCATTTTTCATAATCTACCAACATTTATGCCACAAAATGTACCATACCTTCCACTAATACTGGCACTCTTAGTAAATGCTGGCTAAAAAAGGCTTGGAAAAATACATGGTTGCTGTTAATATTTTGATTGAAAGATTGGAAGTATTAACAAAAATTGTACCTTGAATTTAAAGAAATGATTGAGGGCAAAAAAATGTTCTTATCAAAATAAATATGAAGACCACAGAGGAAAAACGATCAGTCCAAATTTTGCATTTTTGTATATTTTATGTATTAAATATTATTATAATATTTATAAAAATATATAAAATATTATGTTATCTTAATATTTTATATATTTTTTTTTTGCATATTTCTTCAGTGCTTTGTTTCTAAGATCGTTTTGAATTTTTAATTCATCATTTCTGCGCAACGTGAAAATGTGACTCTGAGCATTTTTTGATTGTGCCATTGTGGTCTTCATATTCTTCCAAAAACGTGTGACTTCATCATGGGCACCCTCTAGAAATGATCATGAGAAAAATCTAATTGAAGTAAATTCCAATTCACATTTTACTTTTTTTAAGTTCACTATAATGACTGAGAACATTTAAATGGTCATCCATGACTTCTTGTTTCCCTGGAGTGTAAATATTGGATGATATATGGTCTATTTCCTTTAGTCATGCATCACCATCTCTAACAGAAAAGATTGAAGCATCACAAATGTGGAAATGGCTTTAATAAAATCACAATAATGTTGAAATACCCATTACAACTGTCCGAGCTATAAGAAGAGTACGGCATATGGCAATGTTAAAAATCCATCCAAAAGAGGTCATGTGCCTATTCTGAATGCATGCGCCGTGAGGAGGATGGTTCAAGTGGTGAAGAAAACTCCAAAGATCACAGTTGGAGAATTGCAGATGTTCACTATGTCTCTGAGTCAAAAAGATTCCAAAACTAGGACCAGAACCCTTCTACGCAACTATGAAATGTTTTGGAGGATTGCCAGAAAAAAAGCTTCCATTGTCATCAAAAGGTAAACTTGTGTGACAAACAGTCTGGTGAACGGTACATGAACTTCCAATGGAACCTGGTTCTATGGTCACAAGAATCTATAATAGAGCTCCTTGGCAATAAACACCAGAGGTGGGTTTGAGGTAAAAAGAGAGAGAGCCATTCTGTGAAGAACCCCATCTCCACGGTGAAGTGTGGGGGCGGACCTTTGATTTTACGGGGATGTTTTTCTTCTAAAGGCCCCAGTCAACGATTCATGATATTATAGATTCCATCAAGTACCGGTAGATGTTAAAGAGGCATTCTGCCGATAATAAAATCATTCGAGTTAAAGAGTAAGGTTATTAAAGTGTAGGCTCAGTACCCAAACCATGCACATTTTCCCACAGCAGCTTGAGATATTCACATATTTATCATCCTCCATAGCCTCCCAGTTCATTTGCTGTGAAGGCAACAACTGCCATAATGCATTGCGCTTGCTCATGACTGAAGACACACCCTCAACCCCATAAGGATCTGCTACATACAGAGGTCATAGCCTTGCATTGGAGTATCAGTCTCATTACTGCGAAGAGGTCTAGTCGTGATAATAATGCTACCAGTTTGTTCTGTTTCATGGTAAACGATAAGGCCACTGCTAGAGGTGTAATTTTTCACTCTTTACCACCAGCAAATACAGTGCGAGAGACAGAATAGCAACGGGCAGTTGCAAACACGAGATATAAAGTGGACATGCAAGCAAATAAGAGTACAAGTGTAAAAGTTTCCAGCGAGAATTTATTTCTTGAGGACTGTGAGAGAGATCTCATAGGAGTCACCGGGTTGTCCTCAAAAAAAAGAAAAATTCTGAAAGATGCGATAATCCCATCCATTTTTTGAGCAAAGCAATTAACGTCATTCAAAACTCACTTTTGCCCTCAGAACCCCCGTTGGAAAAGAGAGTACTACCGACTGGGTGAGTAAGCTAATCAGGTAGCTGCCTTCTTATGTCAATGAAATGATCACAATACTGTGTATAATCAAGCCAAGACAATCAAAGCTTTCTGCTAGCTGGCTACTTCCAGCCAACTCAGGTTCAACTGTAAGCTAAGTTTGCTATACAGAAATAAAGCTGACCCTGCCAGAACAGTAAGGTATTACCGAAATTGCAGGTGAAATTTTCCACTTGCTAGCTTGCTCCAGCCCGCTATAACTGCAAGCCAACGAAAACCTTTGCCAGCTGATCAAAAGGTTACTTTGTAGAAGGCATGTTATCGAGTTAAGTTTTTGTGAAATGTATACTCATCCATAACATTGTACGCACTCATATTTTGGAGTTCCATTTTGAATGATGGAAACATAGCTAGTTTGTGATACAAGAGAAAACAAAAAAATTGTTTCTGAGCAGCATCTAGGACATGCACCATGGCTTCCCAGAGGTGGAGACAAGAAATCGAAGTTGAAATAACTTTTAGTTCTTCCATTACCTCCAGCTACATGATGGCATTGGAGGGGCAGCAGAGTGATTTTTGAGCTAATTACCAGAGATCTACAAAAAAATTTGCAAAAACTGTGTTACACCCTGGCCTAGGGGAAACCTTGGCGCAACATGAAATAATTAGACACCCCTCTACCCCGCCCCCAAGAACCACCAGTAACAAAGGTTTTCAGCCCTTCCACAAGGTTTATTTTTAGGAATATCTCTTTGGGGTGAGCGCACGGAAAAATAATAAACAAAATCAAACTAGATGTAAATGACCATCGCTTGCCTACATGAAAATAAAGAGAAACAAAAGACATCACCTTGACCTGGGCACCTAGCCAAAAAAACAGGAGAAAACAAAAGATTAAACAAAAGGGCTACCCACCCCTACCAAACCAGGGCTGTAGCAACATTTTCTATGCGGACATCCTAACACATTATTTTCAGTGGCAGTCAATTTGAGAGCAGGGAGAAGAGAGTCCGCCGCTCCTGATGTGGGTCCGTCTATTGAAATGCAGGCTTGAATGTGGGAACCAGTCAACGCTCTGGAGTCACCTACAGTCACGCGCCTTCAATCATTGAGTTGGCGAATGAATGAAGCTCACCAGCAGTCGGCCACACACAGGCGAGAAAGAGAAAGACAAAAAAATACGCACAGTGTATGCAAATATTCATGAACAACAAAGATACTTGCAAATACAAGATAGCAAAAATGTCAATACGACCATAAGGTCGTAACACCTTCCCCCCTAAAGATCGGACATTTCTCCCCTAAAGAAATGCTCGATCTCACAAATCACCAGAACGCGAGAGTGCATCAGCAATAATGTTCTCTTTCCCTTTTTTGTACTGGATTTCAATATTAAAATCCAAATTTTTTTGACACTACATCCCTAATACTGAAAAGGTTGAAAATCAGCTAAGTGTCCCTTAAAACCTAAAACTTGACTTCCTCCACCAAAAACCCTAAAAGTAGGCCATGGCTGGATCTTCCAAC
This sequence comes from Gymnothorax javanicus, assembly GCA_029692085.1. Taxonomy (NCBI): domain Eukaryota; kingdom Metazoa; phylum Chordata; class Actinopteri; order Anguilliformes; family Muraenidae; genus Gymnothorax; species Gymnothorax javanicus. Next base: position 112,983,782 of record CM056200.1, read on the forward strand.
AGGACAATGATCCAAAGCAGGCATTAAAATCAACACAAAAATTGTTCACCAGCCACAGAATTAAGGTCTTGCCATGGCCTTCCCAATCCTCTCATCTAAATACAAAATCTGAGAAATGGACTGAAGGGGAGAGTCCATAAACGTGTACCGGAATTATCTTGAGAAATTGTCTCAGATTCCGTGCCATGTCTTCATTGTATGGTGTAGTAAACAACTCCGAGCTTTTATGTTGGCAAGGGAGGCTCTTTAAAATATTAAGAAGTATGGAAGGGATCAATAATTGCAGCACACACGCTTTAGGGAAAAAAGTTTGTTTCATAATCAATTTTTTTTCCATATATGTACTTCAATTAATGGTTTAATTTTTAATCAAAATTTTTAATTAAATATCAAGTGGATATACAATAAATGCATTCTGACACAGGACAAGATCATAACTCAGGTGCAGACAAAGATCCAGTAAAGTGGTTTTATTATAAATTGTGGTCTTACTGTCCAGGTCAGTAACAGGCAGTGAGATTGCAGAACAGGAGCGCATATCCAGAATTGTAATCATACTTCAGTTTAAGAGTAAAGAAACCAGGAAGCCAGTATGACAAAGCCAAACGACAAAGAAGAAATGAAAAACCAAAAAGCCAAGCAGAAAAGCAAACAAGCATAATTCAAAAAAACACAAGGAAGAGGACTGAATTGTAAACCAAGGAACAAACCAAACTGTGACCAAGAGATCTCAGGAATAAGAAAATGCTCAAAAGAAACACACTGAATACAGGCTTAACTAACTCACACTGGAACCCTCTGAAATGGGGGAATATGCAGGGAAGCAGTGTGACTGATTGAAGTGGAGAACAGGTGAGTGAAGCTGAGAGGACATGCAGGGAGGTGTGGTTGCAAATGAGCAAAGGAGCGTGAGGTAATTACGAAACAGAGCAGGGAGGGTGAGTGCACAGAGGACAGAATGTGAAAGGGAATACATAGTACCACAACTAAAAAAAACAAAAAACAAATACAATAAACAACAAATGCATGAAATCAACAGAATTGACAAACACAGCTCCTAAAACCTGACACATTCGTTCATAGCCATGTTTGTTCGTATTTGCCGAGTGTGCCAATATTAGTGGAGTGCACGGTACTCAGTGAAGCTCACAGTTAAAACGTGTTTGGTGATTCAGTTAAGGGCATGACAAAACAATGCATGGCTGTTATCGCAGGAGAACTCACGTCCGGTATATTTAATAAAAATGCAAATTTCATCTCACGGATAGTTTAACTGCGTAGAGTGTACATTATGTGAATATAAATTATAAGGGCAAGCTCACATCATTGTTGTTTTCTGAGGGAAAAATCCAAATGAATACTTTAATATTAAGGGTATGTTTGGATGGAAAAGACTTGCACAGTTCACTTCTGAGGGGAGCGCAACAGTGGTGAAAGAACACCAGACTCCTCATTAAACCAGATTCTTCTTGTTTGTATCCTTTGTAATAAATGCAGTAGAAGACTCGACATCCCAAAGTCCCATAACATATTAAATTGTAGTGCAGACTCTGACTTCAGTTATACAAAGTAAAGAACAGCTCTGTGTACGCACTAAGGGGTCACAAAGTCTCCATGAGGTGTTGCAGTAAATTAAAGGCGAGCAAGTCTCAGCGGAGTGTTGAGGTATATTGAAAGCAAGTATCTATATATTTCAAGGCTATAATGGCGGTATCTCGGCTGCACTAGAGAGCAGTTCGTTGACGTTAGTCACATTGGTAATTAGCATACACAGATACAAAGATACACGCATCAAGCATTTTTTTTAATCCAGTGGTTTTCAAACAGTATTCTGGTTTATTTCCAACTGAAAATGTCATTCCAGAATTGTAACACGCTGTGCTCTCAATGCTCAGGGATTAATTACTTTTATTTCTGAATTTAATGAGGCAAACAACCCAGTTGTTGACTTCTTGATCACTTTCTATTTTGCAGTAAAATTAAGCTCAATTCAGGTTTTTTCCGAGATATGATTTACATTTGTACTTTATCTCTGTCCTCCTTTTCTTCCACACAGTTAGGTTCGGTGCCTAGACTTTCACCATGCACAAACCTATTGATTCCCTCCAGTCAATAATTTGATCAGTTATACATAATTCATCTATTTTTATGTAGATTAAAATGGGTCCATTGTTTGCAATATACCCTAATATGCACTGCATGCATTTTCTGAGTTTAAGTAATCCTGAATTGAAAGCATCTAGTTAAGAAAAAATAATAGCTGTTTCAAATTCTGGGATTCCGATCGTAGTTTGCACAAAAACCAACAAACACAATGGTCCCCCAGGACCCAGTTTGAGTACCAGTGCTTCAAGTAAATAAGCCGCTTGAGTAGCTTTACATATTTAATAAACACAAGCATAGGCCCACCTCTATTAGTTATGCCTTAAATATAGAAACACTGGAGTATTAAACATTTCTGCATCTAAGCATAGCAAATGCCCCTGTCTGCAGTAACTACATTTTATGTCCACAGTAAAACAGCATGGTGCAGTTCATAAAAGCCTTACTCGAGATTGCGTAGCTGACTGAGGATTTGGTACCTTCTGGGCTTAAATCAGTTTCTCCAAATCGCATCAATATTTCACTTCATACATGGCCTCACCTGATCTGCCAAAACAGGCATGAAAAAAAAAACACTGCAAAGTGTAATTTATAAAATCAAGTCTTACAGATTACATATTGGTCCCTCTGAACAACAATCAGTCGCAGGTTGCAGGTTTGAGGCACCACAAGAGTACTGACACTTCAACATGTCTCTCCTGATCATGTCCACGTCCCCTACAGTGATCTACCCACCTTCCCATTCTCCTCAACTGTGTCCTGACTTCATTAAACACTGAACAACGGCTAGAAATATAAAGGGCAAAATGATTGCCAATGAGGTGATACCCTATAGGACATGAATCATCAAATCATGGTTCTCGAGGACAGAGAACTGTCTGATTCCCACTCTTCCCTTCCCTCGGAGTCAGGTGTAAAGATAGCCTAGCCAATCAGTGGCACTAATTGTGCAGTTAAATAGTAACAAATAGTTCCCTGAGAGATAGGAAAACCAGGGCTGGCTTTCAATTCAAGGTTCAGCTTTTGCGATCCCACTAAATTTGTATGCTTTGAAATAGGTTTAGTCATTAACTTTCACATTTTCTTACTTGTTCCAGGTACTTGGTACCCACATAACATTATCACGCCATTTGTGGCACAGTATGGGGGGGCTTTGCATTGTCTGAATTTCGGGCTGTCAGCTAAGCCCACTCAAGTATTTTTCAGTATGGATCCAGGTACAAAAAAGCAGTTCTATTGACAAACTTAAGGAAATGAAGGACAGGGCTACAGTATTACACCCATGGCAGCCATATTTATTCCCTGACGTTGCACACCTACCCCTCACAAGGAACCTGCATATTAAATTTGAAGCTGCTGTGGTCAATACTTTTGGAAGTGTGGCCCGGACAAAACTTTTAAGTTCAAGGTCAAAGGTCAAATACACGAATGACCCTTACGTTGCACACCTATACCTCACAAAGAACTTGCATACCAAATTTGGAGCTCCAGTGGCCAAAACCTTCGGAGATATGGCCGGGACAAATTATGGAGCCGCCGCCCACCCGCCTGCCCACCCAGACAGCACAGGGTATATCAATAACCCATCAGCCCATAAGGGGCTGTGGGGTAGAAAGGAATAAAGGTGTCACACACCGCTATCATTGCTCCCAGATTTATTGCAAAGTTTCGACTGTTCTAGTCTTTGTCAGGCCTGTACCTTACAGTTGGAAAACTAATGTAAGTCAGCAATTAGTTGTAAAGTAAATGCCAAGACACAAAAAAATGTGTAAAAACCATACAACAATGCAGAAGCAGTCATTTTCTTTGGAACCATTGCCTCCAAAAAAAAAAAACTCTATCCATCAAACATACAGTTTGGAGATGAGAACGATAATACAAATATCACATTCTGTGTGACTTGACTGTTGGGCTGGATTTACACCAGATACATTGCGCTGACAGTGCGTTCCCAAAGCATCAGAGATGGCTCGTCCATTTAAGCACATGAAGGAGAGCATAACCCTTTGTTGTTGCCTGAGTCTTTTCCTCCTTGCATATTTAGGGTGGTCGGTGGGTTTAGTTATTTTAGTAACCACTATGTTACAAACGGTTAAAGTGCCCCTATTATGCGACTTTTCACTGATCATTCTTGTATTCTTGAACTCTACGAAAAAAGGTTTAAATGGGTCATTGATAAAAAAACACTTGAGTTTTCTCATGCTTGCCAATTCTGCAGTACCTGTCTGTCACTCGGTTAAGGCATCGCATTGCGAAGCAGAAGTGACTATCACAGCGCGGGTTCGAGCCCCGGTCGTACCAACCGGCAGTGGTCGGCAGCTTTTTCAGAGTAGAGCACAACTGGCCATTGCGCTATAGGGATGCAAATTGGGAAGGGTCTGCCGGGAAGGATAATATAAAAATGATAGCTTTGTTCATTGCTTAAGTTCCTTCTGTTGGCCAGACGGGCGGTTGTCAGGAAGATTCTAATCCTGTTCATGTCCGGGTATCCTCTGCCCTCGTTCTGAACTTGCGAGGATTCAACCAATGAGTGTATAAGAAGCAGTGGCTGACAGGCGCGTGCTTCGGAGGAGAGCCGCGAACTGTCTTCGCACTCCTGAATTGGCAACAGGGGGTCGCATACGAGCAAGCCTTGTACATAGTTCCCCAATTGGGCATTCCAGATTCAGGTGGGACTGGAGATGCCAAATTTAAAAAAAAAAAAAAAAAAGATTGATCAGGCATCATCAGACAAACAGTTTGTTCAAGAGGGCAGGACAATATAAAAAGGTTCTAACTGCAAACCTGCACCTAATCAACATCGTAATGACAGGTCTGAGTCAATTAACAAGTGAAAGAAATAGAAAACAAGTGGTGCCAGGCACAACAAACCCCACCCTCACACAAACTTTCACCTACTTTTCCGAAATTCAATAGGCATCTATTGTGGGTGAGTGGCAATCCCTAAATTGAATTTGGGGTGAATCTGGCCATTAGTTTTGCTGCTAAAGTGTTAACAAACAAACTCACAAACACAGAAACAAACCAAACCAAAAACAATACCTCTTGCCCTCACCCTTTGGGTGGGGCGGGGTAATAACAGACCTCAACTTCCTGACTTAGAATAAACAAAATGTTACATCAGCAAAGAGAATAATCCACAATAATGTCACTAGTGCGAATATTTTGAATTGTTTAATTTTTTCACGTTTGTTTTGCTTTCATTTGGTGTGCTGTGATTTCACGTGCTTTATTATTTATGTGTGCTGTGCTTTGCCCTCCCTCAGTGATTCCAATGCCTAATGACAATGAGCTCACCAAATCCCGGTGAGCTGGGTGATTGGCATGCACGTAGGAAGCGGGCGGGTCGCGGGAGACGTGACACCCCCACCAAAAAAAAAAACCACCCATAAAGTACAAACTTCCAATCTAAACTATTCTCGCAAACTACACTTCCCTGCCAAGAGATTAACGCCCTTCCACCCCCACCTTACACGCATGTGCCAAGCAACGTCTGCTTCTTGCCCAATGACTCACTTGAGCCGGCTTGATCATGGACGGTCCCGTAGCGGAAGCATAAGTTTGAAACCTACGGGCTGTCATCTGCCATCAGGTTAAAAGTTATACAGATATAGATAATGTTGTATAGACATCGATTTTTTACTTTTAAACTGTGATAATCAGACTTTCACGTTGAGGGCTAATGTAGCATTGCATATTATCTCAAACATTTAACACCGTGTTGTATTAACGCTGTGCGGCTAACCAACAGCCATGTAGAGAGGCTCTGAACGCTACATGACATTAACCCCAACTTCAAGGATGCACGGCCCTACGATTGACATTGACATTCTACTTGATCTTTTTGGATATCCTATTTTGGATTACGATGTATCTCTGTGGACAATGGCAAGATCCAACAAGGTAGGCTAATGATCCAAATATTTTCTGAACTTTGCTCAATTCTGGTGCTGGAACGAGATTAGGCTTGGCAGCTGCTGTGACTGATCAGTCAACATAATTTACCAGTATGTGGTTTCGGAAACAGAGATTAGAATTTGTAAAGGTGCAGCCTATGGTGCTGTTAATGTTTGGTCAATTTTTTGGTTCTGTTTTCCACCGAAAAGGGGCATGCATGATGATCACTACGTAGGGTACAACATGTTGGAGTGATGCTCTGGTCCAGTTGTTCATCACAACAACAGCTAGCTACCTCTGTGTCTGGACGATCTGTGCAGCATGGCACGTTTTCCTCAGCAGTCATGATCTCATCAGGGTCAGGGGCCGCTTCTGCCCTGCATTGTTCACAACACTGTTATGCCGGCCAATGGCCATGATGCTTACACTGGTAATCGGTTAATATGTGGAACTACTGTTTACGAGAGACTTGTTGCTCACTCGTTGTATCTGCACTACAGCCTGCTCCTACCTGTTCGTATCGTCTACCTTACATGCTCCTCGTTTCTGGTCCAGCTCAAAAGCTACTCGTAGCTTTTTAAAAGCTTGACGGTAACCCTGTACTTACATTCTTGACTATAAAGAATGAACGAATGTCTCACTTCTTAAGGGGGGGACGTTTCTGATATCAGATCATTACGGTCGTGAACATCCGGGGGCTAGGCTGTTCTGTATTAACATTTGCTCTTTGAATTGTCAGTAAAAACTGTATCCAACTCGTTATTTCTTTGTGCGCCTTTGGTGCTGAAAGTACCCCGTCAGTGCATAATGAATGTCAGTAGATGACATCTATGATAGTGATAGAATGATGGGTAGCCAACAGTGATGGAGACTGTTGCAGATTTTAAACATTTTAAAAATTGTTTCAGAATTCAATAATGAGTTATTATTATTACTTGCCGAAATTACGATTCCGAAATCGGAATTTCGGCAAGTATGTTGGTCGGTTCCGTTAGTCTGTTTGTCTGTCCGTCTGTCTGTCTGTTAAAAGCGCGATTTTTTTTTTCTTAAACTCTTGGCTTAATCAAAATCTCTTTTGCAGCTTTTGAATCTCCTATGACTTTGTAAGAAGCCTATTGATTTTCGTAAAAATAACTTCAAAGTCAAGGTCAATTTGACGCAAAATATCAAAAACATATTTTGGTTGATAACTGTGTTTGTATTTAAGATAACAACTTGAATCTAACGCCATTTTGTTCACCATACATAGCCCATTTTATTGGTTACAGGTCCCGAAGACGATCCGCCAGTCAAAGTACGTCAAAATGACATCACAAAATGACGAAAATTTTAAATTTTTGATTTTACTAAATTTATTAATTTCATCGTATAGCCCATTGTTCAAGTACCTCACACACCAAATTTGAGCTCAATCGGTCAAACGGTTATGACGTAATTGACGTTTTTCTGACATAAAAATCGCATTTTACAAAAATGTCCATTATTTTCATTTTGCAATTGAACCATTTCCATTGTGTATAGACTAAATATTGTTTAACTGTTGAGATCAGGGATATATAAGTCGCTGTAAGAAATTAGAAGTTGCTATCTTCAAGGTCAAGGTCATGATCACGATCAAGGTGAAAATCACGATTTGACTGATAACATCACTTCTATTATGATATCAATGCCAATTCAACGCCATTTTGTGCATCGTGGAAAGTATTCTTAACAGTATGCCATCAAATTTCACATTTGACATCATTACAAGTATGTCAAAATGACCGAAACTTTCAAGTTCTGATTTTGCTGAACTTTTCACTTTCATCGGATAGCCCATGGATCAAGAACCGCAAACACTAAATTTGAGCGTGGAGACGTAATTGACGTTTTTCTGATTTGCTTGTCTGTCTGTTAGTAACACGCTTTTTTACCCTTTCAATATCGTTTATGTTCATGAAACTTCACCATGTGATATAGGAGGTTAGTCGCCAGACGCCTATACTTTGTTTAGTCCCTAGGTCAAAGGTCAAGGTCACCAAAAACATTAAAACCACATTTTGGTTCATAACTTTGCTACTATTACAGCTAGAGGCTTGAAACCAACTCCATTCGGTTCATTCTGTCTCAGAGATCTGTGCACGATTTTGGCAAGTCGTCATTCTATGAATGACCTTTCATTACACCTATTTATGAATGGTCTATAGACTTGAGGAGCCAGTCAGCAAATTTTGGGACCCGCTCACCTCGTGCAGATTCGGCCCCCTCAGACCCCATTTACACGTAGGAAAAACGCACATATTTTCATGCGGTTTCGCCTCTCTTTTACACACAAACGGAGTTTTTTTTCACGGAAAACGATAATTTGTAAAAACCCCGGCCACAGTGGAGATTTCTGATAACGCCATTTATGTGTTGCTGTGTAAACTGGGTGAAACGGGGTTTTAGGTTCTGAAACGTCACAGCATGTGCCAGAAAATGCTTAACGTCATGTAAGCGACCTATTAGTCCACACAAACGAACCTCGCGCCATATTTATTGGGTGCATCTCAAAGCGTAGGCTGCGTCCTTCAAAGGCTGCATTTTTAGGGATCGTCACTTAATTCCATCTGCCAAACTGACATGACATCATTTCATCTCTGTTAAACAGCTTTGGTTTAAGTGAGTCATCATTGATTTTACTAACTGTAACTTAAACTCTAACCCCTAACTTTAAACCTAGCCCCAAACCTAACCCTAACCCTAAATTTAACCAAATCCCTTTCCCTAAATATTAGTTTGGTGGATGGAAGTAAGTGACGATCCCTAAAAATGCAGCCTTCGCAGGATGCAGCCTACGTTTTGAGATGCACCTTTGTTTTGAAAGGAACAGGAAGTCGCGCGTCTTTTTCATTGTTGTTGTCAATTCTGAGGATTATGATTGGCTAGCATGGCTTTATCTTTCTCCCTACACTGCCGCCCATAGGTTTGGCATAGTTATGATGGCGCTTGACGGCGTATTTATCCGGGTTCATGTAAATGACAACATTTTTGAAAACGATGTTGTGTGCACGATGTTATTATTGAAAACGGGGGGAGGGGAATATTCGTTTCTATAAATACCCGGCTATGTGTAAACGTGGCCTCAATGTCAAACTGCCTACGCGCCTAGTGATTGGGCTGAACTGGGGGCAGGTGTGTGTGGGGTGGTGCTTTCACATTATCTCCAGACCAGAAATGGCCTGCGGTGCAGCACGCCACGGGTGCCGAACATGCCGGACCAGACCGCAGCAGCAACGGCAGCAGAAACCAGAGTCAAGTCTACCTGCACGCTTGATCATCTTCCAGGACGCTAGACTCTGTCTGCACCCATAGCAAAAGTGACGACAGCGAGGTCGCGATTGGAGGACACTGGATACTGGAGTGAGATAGCTGCGCGCTTGTCATCTCCCTGGGTTACAGACTCTGTCTGTGTCCGGGCCAAAACAGGAGCTCGCGGTGCGGCTGTAGGCGGCCTGTGCGCTGAGAACCGGAGGAAGACTCTGAAGTGAAGGACGGTATTGGGGGAGTGGATGCTGCTCGCTTGCTTTGCTTCGCTGCGCTGCTGCGACGTGTTGCTGCCAGTGTGTGGGAGCTTGGCCTATGCTCGCTAGCCACTGCTAACTGGCTGATCCAGAAGTGGGCTTGCTATCTGCTTCGCTGCTTTGCTGGGTGGGGTACTGTGGCTGGGTAGGGCGCAGTGCTCCTAGTGACTGGTGGCGGAATTGACCTGGACTTTTACTGATACGGACTGCTTTTTAGGTCTATGTTGCTTCCAATGAAATGAAATGACATGAAACGAGTGTTTACTGACATGAAATTATTTTAATACTATTGCGGGTGATATTTAAAGAATGTATATTTATATTTAATAAAATTTCAAGTAAGATAATCCTTGCCATGGAATCATTCCTCTGCTTAGCACTTATTCTGCCTTATTCTTATTAATTTGTTTCTGCCTGGTCATGGGCAGCTTAGCTAAGTAGACCTTGGTGACAATAAGATATAAATTTAACAATTCATGTTACAGGGATTTGATCAGAGATAAAAATATAATATGATCACAAGTCTAACGTTGTCAATCAATCATGCCATACCCCCAGTGAAGAAAAAGCACCTTCCCAGAAAAAAAACACAAACCGTCAAAAAGTGCCCTGCTATAGCAAACAAAACTGTCCGTGTAAGTGTACTTCGTTACAAAATGAATAATCATTATTTAGACTCAAAAAACACACAAAAATCTTCCAGACAAAAAAAAAATGTCTGATAGAAAATCATAATCTAGACCAATTAATCTCTGATAGATAATCGATATCTGGACAGAAAAATATAAATCAATTTAATGAGTACACACAAAGATACCCAAAAATGGCCTCTTAAATAAATAAATTGAACCTGATCATTAATGTGCAAACCTGATATGTAAATAGGACCGTGAAAAGTTGGGCAAGGAGGGATAAGGGTTAAAAAGTCAAAAATCTAAATCACGGAAAAATATTCAGGACCAGTTCAAGTTTGTTAGGAGCCACAGTTAGGGGAGTATGAACCCAATATTTTTCACGCTGTTTGAGAAATTCGTCAAGCTCTCCCCCTCTATAAGGAAGGGTAACTTTTTCAATTCCACAGAACCGCAGCGAGGAGAGGTCATGGTGCACATCATTAAAATGTACAGCAATAGGATAATCCCGGTCATTCCTACGAAATAGTGCTTTTGTGTTCACTAGTTTTCTGGTTGTTTACCCTACATAAGCTAACCCACAGGGTATTATATAAATAACATGCACAGATACACAAGTGATGACACTGTTGATGAAAAATCTTTTGCCTGTATGGGGATGAGAAAAAATGGTCAGTTTTCCTTGTATTATTACACTCAGCACAACTGCCACAGGGATAATTGCCATTTGGAAGAGGATGCACGCGTGTTTGCGCCTCCTGACTGGACCTCTCCTGGTGATGAAAAGTGGCAGGAACCAAGTGATCTTTAAAATGTTTCCCTCTTTTATTTACAGACAAAAGAGGATCTGCAAAAAATGGTTGACAGTTCACTGTCAGACTTCAAGATATCCCAATGTTTTTTTTTAAAACAGTTCATATTTGAATGGGTTGAGTGTTGGGTGATTCATGTCACCGAGAATTTCTTTTTCTTCTTAACCCTTTTTTTGAGTGAATCCGAATGTGTTTTTTTAGGGCCTTTTCATATGCACGATCAATCCATGATGATGGGTACCCCTGCTGTGCAAATCTGTTTTTCATAGCCTCAGCCTTCCCCTTAAAGTCCTCCGTGGAATGACAAATGAAAGAACTGACTAATTGGAAGATCCTTTTTAAGGGGAGTAGGGTGAAAAATAGTGGCCGGCAACAAAGTGTTTTTATCTGTGTCCTTTCAAAACAAAGTAGTAATAATGGAGCAGTTGTCTTTCATAACCCACATGTCTAAGAAACGTACTCTTTCATCGCTAAAACTGGATGTAAACTAAGTTATCATCAAAACTGTTCAAAAGAGTAACTCAATTTGCCACCTCTTCAAAACTTCCCTTACAAATACAAAAGTTGTCATCTATGAATCTGTACCATTTGATAATCTTAGATGTGAATTCTGAGCTGGATTGAAAACAAAATTAAAAAAAAATTAAATACAACATATAAATTTGCATAATTTGGCGCACAAATGGTACCCATACCTGTGCCTGAAACCTGCAAGTAGCACTCCTTTTCAAAACTGAAATAATTATATTTCATAACAAATCTAGCTAAATCAAGGATCAGCTGGTTAGGTGGATTACATGCACTGTTATGGTCCTGTAAATAAAAAGCTAATGCCTCCAAGCCACCTTCATGGGACATGTTTATATCGAGGCTTGTAAAGTCGAGAGTTAATCGAAGGACATTTTCTGGTCAATCACTGAGATTGGAAATTTTATTAATCAAATCAGTGGAGTTGGACATAGGGCTTAATGAAAAAATCGACAAACTTTGACAATGGGGACCAAGGAGAGTCGGTCTGTGTGTCAGGTCTCGCCTTCCCAGGGCCAGCATGGCGGCTGAGTAAGACCTGGAACAGGTGCTTCACTCATCAATTCACCGTCTCCACCTGCTTCTCATTTGCTGCTGAGCTTCCACAGCGGCTATTTAAACCAGAGCCACACTATAGCTCTTCGCTAAGTCCTGTAAAGCATGCTTGAGCTGCTGTGCTTCTCCATATTCGCGATATTTATACATTTGTAAATCTAATCTTTGCTAATTGTGCTCCAGCACATTATTATTTGTTGAAAGAAACCTTGTTTCCTTTTTTTTTTTCCTTCACTTACTGCTTGTAATACAAGTGTTGCTGTCTCATGGCCTATTTTGTATTACTAACGGTTCACTTTCATTTAGGACCCTCGTTTCCTTTTTGTTTGTATCTTTTGTATGCTTGCCTGCCACTTACGCGGTCGGCAGCAATAAACATAACAACCAACTCCACCTTTGCATTTGAGTCCAGTCCACTTTTTCCTGGCCTCCGCGCCATCCATTGCACTGTGCCACCGTTGGATGGCCTGGAGGGTTGGTCATATCAATATATCAATCGGTAGCATTAGTGACGACTAATAATATATTGTCCAAACCCTTTAACCTTCTGAGGGGCACCTGCCAAGGCTGTCTGCTTTTGCTATTACTATTAATGCTAACTGTGGAGCCTCCAGCAATTGCCATTAAGAGTAATCAAAGTTTTCCTGGTGTTAATCTGTTAAACACCAACACACCCCTAGCGGTGCCATGTGTACTGCAGGATTTTCGGTGGCGTGCCGTCAGGCTCTGACCCTAAAACGTTTATTCCTCTCAACCTGTTCCTATTTAAGATCACCTGATTGAAATCAAACAATTTATTTACTGAATAATCAAGACCAATATATAAGTCTATAATGATTGAGGATTTATTGAGAAATAACAAAGAGATCGGCCCATTGACAACGTATACTTAATAGTGATATTGTAAGGATGGCGATAATACAAATAATTAACTAATCCAAAACTTGCTCTGAATTCCAACTCTCATTTTAGCATTTTTTTCAGCAGTGTAGCCTAATTAATTTTAAGATTACACTTAATCCTAATGTTAAAGAAAAGGCAACATTTTCGGGGATGCGCAGTCGCCCGCTCGTTGCCACAATGCGATTATAATGATTTAAATATGGACGCTTCTCACAATGGCACATTGGTAATTGAATCATTTGGTAAATTGGTCATTATTGCTTCGTGGCAATGAATGTGCGACAACCACTGATCTATATATAATAATAACTGGATAGCTGATGACGTCATAATTTTGAAGTAGCCATGCCGTCATATTGGTAAGCCCAACTATAATCTCTCAGAACATAACTCACATTGAACACGTTGCAGCCTACGATATAATTAATTGAGAAGATATCTTTTCACAGACACGGAAGAGGCGGTATTTTATGTTTCCTCCTCAGATCGACCTGACTGCACGAAAAATGCCTCAAGGACCGCAGATTTAACTACAGTAGGCAGCAGTTGTACGTGCCTTTAACATTTTCAATGGACAATATCAGCATTTGACAGAACGACCAATGAGTGCGTTCCATCGGAAATCTATACGGATTTTTCTACATCTTGCCTGAGGCGGGGCAGTGGTAGGCCTACAACGAAATTTAAGTTCAAAGTCATTGAGACTGAAGAAGACAAGACGTCAATCTTGCTCATATTATTATTATTCTGTGTGGGGGGATTTAAAAACTTAATGAAAAAATAAATTAGCCGTAAGCTCGCATTTTGTCAACCGTTGTCTTTATTTTAGAAACACTGGGTGTTAGATTCAATCGCGCATAACGCATATGTAAGTCCCAACAGATGTCTTGTATTGAGTTTTCTCTTGCGATGTCTTCACTCAGTAGCTGCCACGAAGCTAAACTAATTTTCCTATGAAGCGAAAGCGGGTTCGCTGAAGAGAACGCAATGTAAACTTATCAAGGTCGCTAAATCAGCGTTCAAATGAGAGGTGAAGTGAGTTGTGCGTCATGGAGATGTAGGGGAGAGCGGGGGCAAACGGATCAGCGGGGCGAGCGGATCACAGACATTTTTCCCTGTTACACTGTAGTCCGGAGGTTGCTGTTTGGTACACAGGCACGGTCTCCCGCCATCCGCTCGGTATTTAAATTTAAGAGCGATCGGACCAATCTTGGCAGAGAGCGACGACAAAACAGGATTTTTCCCTCGATGAGTAAAAAAATCAAGAGACAGTATTTTCAGTTTTCAAGGTTTATGTTTATTAGTTGAGGACTGTAAATGTATAGCATCTAAAAGACCTATATGTACACTAACTATCAGTGAATGTTTCATTTTTCATGCTAGCCTATGTAAGATGCTCGCCGGCAAAATATGAAGGGAGACTGTAGCGGGGCAAACGGATCACTGCGGTCCGGGTCAAACGGATCACTGTCCAATAATGAAGGACAAGAAATAAAGGAGCTGGTTAAAGTTCAGGAAGTAGTGGAGCTGTGCATAAAGCCCATAAAGCCAGTAGATGGCAGTCATAAATTGGTTTAAACGGGTTACCAGACATTTCTATTCCCATGTTTACATAACCATTTATTTATGAATATTTTGTCATTTCCCCTTTATGACAAGAGAAAATATCTTGTGGAAAGGGCTGATAAGAACAGAAAAACATTATCTGTAACAACGTACCTCAACTACAGCAGCTGGATGACTTGCCTTGCTGTTAATTGAAGGAGGGACGTGTGGTAAGTGCCGGTGAAGACGAGCAAATGCAGAATGCAGCCTAGTCACATGATAGCTAAACTGGTATGATATGAATTCAACATCTTCATTTGCTCAATGAGGACTCAGGACTCAACTGAAGCTTAAATGAGTGTTATATGCAAATAATATTAAGTACTTAATTGTTTTGTGGTTGATTTATGCAGCTGATCCATTCGACCCTGTCCCTTGATCCGTTCGTCCCCACAGACAGGGGCGAACGGATCAACGCGCAGCTGCGTTTTCCTGTCCGATTACGTCATACTTGTTCATCCAATCTTAGCAGACTTGGTTGGGATTTGTAGAGGACATATGTATGTTGTTCACAAAAAAAACAAATGGTTACCTAAAAAAAAAGTGTCTCTGTGCAGAGAAGGAAATACGAAAAAATGATCCGTTTGCCCCCGCTCTCTCCTATGTAAAACTGCCGACCATTCATTGTCGAGTGTGAATCACATTATCTATGTAAGTAGCTCTAACGTTACATCCTACCTTTGATAACCTGGCAAAATTAAATTTGTCTGTCAACGTTAATTTAGTGTCAACAAAACGTTAGCCTTTTTAGTGCTGGCGTAAATTAGCCTTAATGATTAGACCAGTCAACACCTGGTTTTGTTGTCTAGTTAGACTGGTCTAATATTATAGACAGCGATACACAGCAGTTTGACTGGATTATCTAATTTATGCCGTGTGACACTGATTGATCTGGTTAACTGCAGTTCAGTAATCTAGGTAGCTTTAGGCCAACCTGATGGATCACGTTAGCTGACATTAATTAGAAGTATTCCAATAATAACCGTTAGCTGGGCTAACGGTGACACATTATCTACCGTTAAGGTAGATCGCCTGTGGTTAACAATAAGCAATATATTCATTGAAATTCATTTATGTGTATCTGTCTTTACTACAGCCAGTGAATTGTCTCGCCACATCCCCCAAAAAATGTCGCTCTGTATCAGAAAGCTGCACATCAACGCTGCTCTGCCATAGAATACTATATAACGGTTGCTTACTACTGGGCGTAGTAAAATGGCCGCTCGACCACTTCCGCTTGCTTCGACCTTCCAGCAAAGTTCTCTATCACGTCAGCAATCCAGTTATTCTATATAGATCAGTGGCAACAACCCTTTTTCACATTTGTGATTATACTGTTGTCAGCAACTCCTCAACTCTGGTGTGCATTCCTTCTCTCTTGGAAAAAAAAAAAAATAGGACCTATGGCCCTGTAGCTCACCAGCCCAATAATTGAGCCCATTGCTCAGCATTTTTGAGGAAAGCTTTTCAAAGATTCAATAATGTATGAATACAGGAAGCCCCATACCAGATTTGAAGTACAGTAAATCTGGCCTGTAGTTTCAGAGAAGAAGATTTCTAAAGTTTTCACATGAAAAAAACACAAAAATTCCCACAAAATACAAAAATAAAAAATCACAAAAACTCTGAACAATCTTAGTAGACATTGTCCCAAGGAAGCTCCATTCTAAATTTGGAGTAAATCCGGCCAGAAGTTTCAGAAAGGATTTTTAAAGTTTTCAGATGGGAAAAAAAAAAAAAACCCACTAAAAATGTTCACAAACTGTGAACAATCTTGGTAGACATTGTCCCAAGCAAGGTCCATAACAAATTTGAAGCAAATCAGCCCAATCTGGTTTTGGTGAAGAAGATTTTTTAAGATTTTGCTCCTGGATGATGATCACAATCATGACCACGATCACGATCACGACTTCACTCCAGGCACAAAAGATGTTTTAGAATCTGGGCTGACAAAGGCTGAGGAATGGTTGCAGATTGGTTTTACAATGACATTCTTAGATCTTTTGAAGACTTGAGACTCAGGTTTCCATTCATCTGAAACACCTTTGTTAAGTACCTGCAGAACTATATATCAATGACAGAAAACTCTCTTTCTTTGCTATTCTCTGTTCTGTCGAAAAGATAGCAATGAACCACCACTCCATGTGAGGTCAGATCACTCGCTTTTACAGCCTGATCACCGATAGCTCCCTGGTCTCCTCGGATAATAAAAGAAATGCATGGTGTGAGGATATAAATGATGAGATCAGAGTTGAGGACTGGCAAGAGATCTGCTTAAACGCTCACACACAATCCATAAACACCAGTTTTAAATCATGGCAATTTGAATGGATTATGAGGCTGTATATAGGACCAATCCTGTTAGATAGACTCAGCCCTTGAATTCCCTATTTATGTTGCAAATGTGGAGCGAAGGGCTCACTATGTCATTGCCTATGGGACTGCCCAGTTATCCAAGCTTTCTGAATAGAAGTTTTTGATAGTCTTTCATATATTCGAAGTGTAAGGTTGTCAGTATGCCCTAAATAATGTAGGTCTGTTTCCTGGAATCTATCCTGCAAACGGTAAATTAAGCATACAGATAAGAAAATGTCTGTCTGTGGTCTGTTGCAAGCATAGCAAACCACAGCCAAGTTATGGTAATCTGCTACCAGACCAGGTTTAGAAGTCTTGCTTGACAGCCTTTCGCACTCTCTTGCCCTTAAAAACTTAATTATATCATTAAGGGAAAATACTCAACCTTTAAGAAGATATGGAGCTGTTTTATGGAGTTTTCAGCAGATGAGAAATCTGCAGAAGCCAGTAGTATTTTTTTCTTTTGTTTTCGCAGACCTAAAAAGGTTTGGTTTTACAGTCCTGTTATAACAAAGTTTACCTAAATGGCACCTTGTCATGAATGTTCTTAACTAACACTTCTATTGGTTGATTTTCTTCCAGCTATGCAGTACCATATGGAAGTTCCTTTGTTGTCTGTCCATCTCGTCTGTCCCTCATCATCATGAACAGCCTGCGAATTTTGCTTATGCTCAGCCGCAAGCTTAAGTTCAATTGCCTCCCAAACCTGGTCCTTCACGCTTTCGTTCAGTGATTTGCCGCGGCAATATTTCTACCGGCGGTGACACTGCAGCTAAAGATCTCCATCAGCTTTTTACGCTAGGAAGCATCAGTCTCCAGTGACATTGCTTTTTCTTTGTTTAACTTTTCCCACCCATGATTTGCCTTTCTTTTTTCACTTGCCTCAACTACGAATCACAAACAGTAAGCACTCGTCTTCATTGTTTGTTTCAGGCGGTTTTTTAATTCTTAGAAAGTAATCGACTGCATTAGCGCCCTCTGCTGTTAACTGTCGGCATCACTCTAACTGTTAAGGTAGATCGGGGTGTCCAAACTTATCCATAAAGGGCCAGTGTGGTTCCTGGTTTTTGTGACAGCCCAGCACTAAGACATCTGCTTCTAATTATCAAGGTCTTGATTGAACCTCCTGATCACTTAATTAGTTGAATCAGGTGCTGTAACCCTGGGCTGTAACAAAGACCTGTGTCGATACTGGTCCTTCACGGAAAAGATTGGACACCCCTGAGGTAGATGAACCAGGCTGATGACCATTGGATGGACAGCTGTTCTGGACTTTTCTAGAATGCCCAGATAGCCAGCCTGCCGCTAACTCCCTTAACATCAAATAACACACTTTTTTGTATTAACTGTTCAGTAACTATATCTCTGGTTACAGTAAGGACTTCAGCAAGTGTATGAATAATGTTGCTCTACCAGTAAGCCAATGTTGACAGAAATGACTTTTCACCAGGAGAAGGGTAAACTGCTCCATACTTGTTCAGTTGTTTGTTTATTTGATGAAATGCGTGAAAAAGTGAAAAAATACACTTGCATAAAAAAAGACACTTGCGTTATGGAAAACCAGATTATGAATTGCTTATTAGCTGAAGCTAGCTTATTCCCTTGGTACTTTGTTGTAGCTAGGGTTGCCATGTTTGAGAAGAAGGGGGGGTGTCATACGCAAACACTTTGAAAGACCTTGAATGTATGTGTTTTACCATCTTACATGATTACTTTTATTAACTGCTATGCTTTTTTTCATTTTATCATATCATATGTGACCCTCCAGCACCAAACCAGTCACATGGGTCAATTTTTCAAATATGAGTTTTTGGGCTGATATTAAATGCCCTTTCAGATGAGCCCAAAAACTCATATTTGAAAAATTGACCCATGTGACTGGTTTGGTGCTGGAGGGTCACATATATATTTCACATTTTATCTTATAAAATGAATTGAATGTTCTCAGGTTAATTGTGTAAAATAAATTATCACATATTAGCCCGAAAGTCCATCAAGAGTCCAGCAGCAGGCCGACTAATCAGAACAAATCTGGCTATGTTTATTCTCAACCAAATCATGATTAACACTTATTTTTTCTACTTTCATGATCCTGGATTTGTGTCACTTGTATATCACATTTTGCAAGCATTTTCTCATCTTTCATATAAAAATGTCATCTCGTTGGCACAGTCCGTTTCATGAACAGCATGGCTCTCTTGAGGCAAGCTGGTTGATGTCAAAGACACACCTCCATGTACAAAAGAAAAAATAAGTTTGGTTCATGCGCATCGCCATGGCGTGAAGACACTGCTTCCATCAGCACGAAAGCAAATTTCTTTTGCATGGACTTCCAAACAAAGACGACGAGAAGAGTCAGCGGTTAAAGTAAATATTTACCACTATTTCTCAGCAGTACAATCCCAACCATTTATTGAATTCCCTTCATTTTATAGAGCAATGCTTCCTGAACTGCGGTTGGCCAGTCACAACAGAGTGGGCTTTAAGGGGCGGGGGTCTTCAAGAAGCAGGAGCCAAACCAGCCTGCATTAGGCTGCGTAAGCCTGAGGTGCTGCACACACACCTTATACAACAGTAACTAGGTGCTTTTAGACCAGAAAAAAAATGCAAATAGCAAATATAAACAGACCAAGAAAATTGAAATATTGAAGAGGGAAATGGGCATAATATGACCCCTTTAATTATTAACCATTACAGCACTGAAACAAATGTTTAAAAAATATAAATGTAATTATCTTGTGCTGTTGAAAACCTATCATGTGGCAACTTGTTTAAAAGAGCTCCCCTGCAGGAGGTTTTTAACAGCTTTGATTTTGATCTTACATCATTGAGTAATAAAAGTTGCATTTAGCACTCTAAGGGTTAATTGAAATCCTGTGTTTTTGGATATAATCGTAATTTTATGAGGCTGAATACTAAATTTCAGGTTTCTTGCAGAATCAAACTGCTATTGTGGCGCCCCTGCCCCAACAGTCTGCGCCACTTGGGTGGGGAACCCCGGAGGGGGCTGCCCCACGCAACCACGCAAGCGCTACCCCTTGGGAGAAGTGTGGGAAGGCGTATATTTCCCCAGGGAAGTGACGGGCCGTTCAGCACCCTGGAGAGCGGCAGCTCTCCTGTCAGGCTAGACCACTCTACCTGACCTTCAGCACCTTGGACAGGGCACGTGAGTGGGAATGTGACTGACGCACCTGTACCTTTTTCCCTCTGATGAGCCAGGAGAGAATTTAAGGCGCGGTCACTGCCCCAGCAGACAGAATGCGTGCCTGAGCTGGAGGAGAGGGAGCAACCTGAGCAAGGCGGTAAAGTGGACAAACTTGGCTTGGGCAGGACTGAGAGGAAAGGGCGCTGGCCTGGACAGGCAGCCATGGCAACCACAATAGCCACCTGCTCCAAGCTGACTCTGGCCTCAGGAGTGCCTGGAGCCCCCCAGAGACGTGAGCATTGCACCTCAGCAACCCCCACCTAATTACCTGTTCTTCTCTTCCCCCCCACAGAGGCAACAGGAAGGAGGAGGGAAAAGGAGACCCCCCGACCTAATACCCCGAACCGGGAGGAATCTTACTTTGATTTTGCCAGAACGGCCCTTTTCTTTATCCCGTTTTCCCCCAACCCCCAACCAAAGGCAAACAAAGGACTTAATAAAACCTGTGATTCTGGATATTACTGACTCCAAGTGTCTGGTTTTCAGCGACGGCCTAGCCCCTACACCCTTGAGCGAACCCCGAGGGGCTACACTATCTTGTGGGACTCTTAGTAAGATAAATGTATCTTAATTACCCATCCTCATGATTTTATTCTTGTAGGGGTATTTCCCCTATATAATTAATGTCAGAACATTTAGCCTACTTGAAAATCCAAATGTTTTCTACCGCCATGAAACAATTATCAGTCGCAGCGTAATTATGGAATACTTGAATGCAGTAATATGTGATACCTTTCAGCAGTTGAAGGTTAGTTTCGTAATTTCTAAGTCTCAATTCGTCAATTTATTTCCTGAAAATTCACAAGAAGTTGCCAGGGGCTTTTTTTTCCCTGAATTTTCTTCAGGTGGACCATGCCTCTGGATCCCCTTATCTTTCTTAGGTCCCCAACTTTATGCTTCATTTTCGATTTCAACCACCAGCCACCATTGCAACGCATATACCACTTTGTTTCTGTGCTCAAGCTTGTGGACTGCAGTAGGGATTCTGTTGGTTAAAGATACCACAGCAGGATAAAGTAGGTTACCATTAACATTGGCTTGACCGCATACAGAGATGACATGTCCCCTGAAGTACATCCGTATCAAAACCTCGTTTACACTGGGCTTACGACCGAGTTGCGACCGATAAATGGCGTCTGCTCGCCCTCACTCGCACTGACTTGCACTGGGGTTGTAAGCTGGTCTCTATGCGGTCTCCATGGTCTCCAAAACCATCTCTCTTGGTCTCCATCACTCTCCATCGGTCTCATAGAAGTTTGCGAGTATATGGAACTGCTGAAAACACTCACAAAGGTTGTCAGACCAGTGAAAAACATAAGAGGGTATCATAATCGGTCATAATAAGCTCGCACAAGTCTTAATTCACTCTCAACTCGGTATCACAGGTCGTAATAGACTCGAAAGCGGCTCGGCATGCGGTTACATCAATGATCGCAAATTTTTAGGAATTTTTCAATCGCGAACTATTGCAAGCATTATGGCGAGCTTAATGCGAGCCTATTGCAACCTCATTACGACCGACAAATGTACACGTTTTAAATGCGACCGAATTTGCTACCGCGCTGAGACCGCATGTGCGATTAAAGGGATCAAAATCCGACCAATGGCAAGGCTTCCCGCGACCAGTGGCGATGCAACTTACAAGCACACGTTGTCTATATTAACACAGGGCCACAGCTCTCTCCATCACTCGCCGACACGCTTTCTGCGAGTACACGCAACAAGTAAGAGTATTGCAACTGCATCATGGTTTGAGGTGCAAAGAAAGTCACGATTCGGTCGCAATTGAGGCTTGGTGTAACCGCAAATAAGTGATCAAAGTAGGGAACGGCTGCGACTTGTGCGAGTAACCAAGAGTTCACGATCGCGCTGATCATATCGGGGTCATATCAGGGTCGCGGTTCAGTGTAAACAGGCCAAAAGCAGCTTCTTTAAGGGTCCCATATTATGCTGTATTTAGCTGTTTAAAGTGTGTCCAATGGGTCTTTAAAATAATGTTAAGAATTCAGTCACAAAAGAAAACCACACACATCCAGGCCTAGTGAGACCTCTTCGCTCACCCCGTTTGTGCCAACCTGAAACACGAGCTGTTTTGAGTGGGCGGGGAGGCTATGCTAACGAGGCGCTCTTCTGATTGGCTGCCTGGCCGCTTCGATTCAGGGGGAGGGTGCAGACCCAAAAAACCAGGAAACCAAGATGGCAGGTATTTCAGGACAGCTCTCTGCGGCACCTATTACTGTAAGACTGTACTTGTTTGATCCTGAATCCGACCCCGAACGGGAGGAAGCAATTGAAGTATTGCAGCAACGTTTACAGCAGGATTTCAATGAGTGGCAAATTGAAATTTTAGTGTTTTGCTCGTACTGTCTTGCCTTGCATGCATGTGATTGTAGCCGTACTGTTATATAGTCGTGTTATATACCCACTTAGCTATCCAGAAGAAACTTTGCTAAAAGCTCCTGTTAATCATTTCTACCAAAACGAAATACAATTATGACACCAAGCTGCTAAATGAGTTCGTAGCAAAAAAACACAAACAGTGTAAGCGTTGCTTACGTGGAGCTAGCAAATCAATAACTTCTACCGGAAATCTGTATCCGACCTCCACTTTTATTTGGCTTTTTCTTAGCCAGAAAAATTTTCAAAAGTGGATGAAATTCCGCCAGGGCAAGGCAGAGAAATCGTTTGTTATACTAGACACGTTATAGTGCATTTCGCGATTGCTTTCACCGCCGTAGGATCAGAGAGCTAGCCCACACCACAGCAAAGTACCCGGCTGACCCAAGTCATTGATGAGTAAAACGATCATTTCACAGCAAAACCCATACACATACCCTAAGCTCCACAAAGCTTATGTCTAGCCAAACTGCAGAGCCCAACTTTGCAGACACGCATAACACCTCTCCGGTTAGCTTCAACTGTAGCGGCTAAGGTCAGGTAACGTAATGATAAACTACCACCTTGATGCTAACCAAAGTAACACAAGCATACCAATCTGAATTACTGCATATAAGTTAACCAGGAGCATTTTTGAAGTAGCACAGAACGCAAACTAACGTGGTAGTATTCAAGCGGTCATAACAACGACAGAGACAAACGTTACCCTGCAATACAGGTTTTATAGACAGTAAGTTCCGTTGCCGTGAACAGTTGTACCAAGCATCCAAATTACAAACAAGTATAAAAAGTTAGCTTCAAATGAGGTTTATGTTCACACACCTTCTGATGAATGTCTCCTTCATATTATTTTCGCTTGCATATTTAGGACACGAACATTAGCAACAGTAACCTAACCACGTTAGCCGTAGTGCTACAGCCACATTCAACAGGCCATCACGTTAGGTAGGCTTATGCAGTAAAGCGACACAAAATGGTAAAACTTACTGCTACCGCGTCTGTAAGTCACTGACAGTTAGTACCAATCCAGGCTTTATCTTCAGATATTTTACAAAGCCTGAGTTTGAGGCCAGTTGTTAGTGCTAACTATCGTTAGAGGTCCTGCTAGCCACCCGTAACACATTAGCTTCACTGACATTACTTACTGTTATATCATTACTTACAGCTTATAGCTCCAAGTGCTTGATCGATGCAACTGCTCCAGGTTTGAGAAGCAGCTGAGATGGATATCCAACGTCGAATTATCCTTTATTGACAAAGGTGTCTTCGGTGAAATCCCGAACTCAAACAGCTAACGTTCTCTTTGAGTGTGGCTGTTTGCCGCCAGCAAACAAAAAAGCTACCTGGTGGCATTGTCTTTTGGAAGGGAAAATAGTTATGCCTTTTTTTTTGCATCCAAAACAACATGTAAGAACAGCTTTGGGAGACATACTGATAAATCTACACATTAAATGATTTGGGCTCGTTTGTGTCTGACAGAATAAATTCCGGGGTGGGCAGGTCCAGCGCCGTGATTGGCTCTGGCCAGGTCTGTCCTGATTGGACGCAACAACCTGACGTCAGGTTTTGCCTAGATCTCGTGAAGATCTTGGGACGAACTGTCCAGCGAGGAAATCACGTTCAGGAAATCACGTTCTCGGATTACGGCAAAACCCCTGTATCTTATGTTTAGAAACTTTTCAGAAGTTGAGTATGGACATGCAACATTATAACATTACCTTTAAATTGGATGAATATTTGTGGTCATGCATAATGATACTCAATTACAATAGAGCAGGCAAGTTGTTGGACTTCTCGTCACATCAAATACTTAGTGTAAATACTCTGAAAAATAAGGCCTGTCACAGTTAAAACTAAATTCCAAGACTCCAAGACTATTGCATTATATAGTAACTTTTTATGAAATACTGCTCTGTTCTTATGTATGGATTTATTCTGTTTGGTTTTACTGCAGGGATAATTTGTTTTAGTTGTGTTAGGTAAAATAGTCAGTGTTTAAGGCTGTACCCCATTTGATTTTCTGTGCACAAATTGTCTCAGAATATGCCGTGGTGTCATCATTTTATTCGTATAAAAGGCTGACATTTCTGTAATGTGCAAGTACTGATTAAATGCTTCACAAAGCCCAAGAGTACACTGAAATGGTTTGAGAAAAATAATTACATTGAGCCATTTGAGTTTTATATTCTATTTACATTATCTTATAAATGAATGTAATTTTTCCTTCTGAATTGAGTTAAAGATGACTTAATGACTAACTGAACTTTAGGTTCTTGACTACTCGATTAATTTTTCATCATTTTCGTTCCACGGTGACATTTGGCAGAAACATGCCTGCCATTTTACTGCTGTAATGGAGTTGAAACTCTGATGACAAAATATTTAAACCCTTGAGCCAGAGATGAGATCAGATGAATGATCAGCAAATGGACCCCTAAAATATTTGTTAGAACAGCTTTTGATGCAATTTATAAATATGGACTTGAATTAATGTTTTTTAAAGTAATGGGGTAATTGTAAATGAATTAATATGTGTCTCTATCCAAAGAAATAGCTCATTTAAATGATAGCAGAAAGCAAAGTACATGGCATAAGCAATCCCTGTGTTTTTTGAGTCTGATTGTAATGTCAAATAATTTCTGTCTTTGCTGACTACAAGATTCTCCAGTATGGAGGAGCTACGCTGCTACCTTGATTCAGGTCATTCAAAAATCCTTGCCCTGCATTGAGCCTCGTTTGCATACAAATTTGTCATTTTGGCATTGAAATGTATGCAGCCAATACAATTTAAATATGCACGACATAGACAGTGTTCTGTGGCACTTTCCCTGGAAGTGCTGCTGCATGCATTTTCCACCCACTGCGGGTGCTTTGTAAGTAAGAGGCGAATTTTGTTCCGGCTTTTGCTGTGGATACAAAAACAACCACACTCATGCATGCTGATTCTCCCCATTGTGCTGTTTTTCTGAGCGTTTTAGGGGGACGTTTCATCGCATCTCTCATCCACTGTGCAGGGTGTTTTTCTCAATCAGAGGCTTGCAGTAGCAAGCCGTGTTCCTCGCTCAGTACAATACGAGAGCCAAATACACCGAATTTGGCAGGATCCCACAGAGTCACCAACCATCCTTAACATTTAGAAGGAGACCAGTGCAGAAACAAAAAAATTCCCTATTTTTTACCTTGACGAATTGAACTTTGACCCCCAAAAAGCACCAGAAGTTCATGTTTTAGGTCGTTTTAGTGCCTGATTCTCGATGGGTTATTCTTACAGGAACATTCCAGTGCTGTCCCATGTGTCTATCATTTTTCTGAAGAGAGATATTGGCCATAATGTGTTTTGACCTTGTAATAGCCTTAAAAAAAGACGTCCACAAACTAGAAGGAAGGATCTACCCTCTTTAAAAATGAGGAATGTCCTTGTGCATTAATATAATTTCTCATCAGATTAAAACTGAATTTAAGGGCCATATTTCAACGAATACCAAACACTGTTCAACAACTTTGTGCCATCAATATATTATGCTTCCATCACAAACAAAGGGAGTTAACCCCATAAATCCAGAAAATTTTCAATAAACCGAGAAAATCAATTTCAGGATAAAGAAGTCTCTTTCTCAAAAAACATGTATTCTGTGATGCAGAAACCCGTACTGTCACGGAGCGAGACCGTGCCCTCTAAAGCAAGATGCACGTACCTATATACACATCGGCATAAGTAGACATTTTTAGGTAACATCTTGCCAGCACGCATAAAATGTTTGCTTATTGTTCCCCATGTATATGGTAATGCGCACCCAGACATTGTGGATTGTTACTTGCTGCATGCTATTGTTAGGTCGGGAGGCCTTTCGACTTCAAAATGCGACTTTAGCGTTAGCAAGCTCACAATACACATAAGCCTATTTATTTTTATTGGTTACATGTTTTAACAAATGAAAGAGAAACTATAATTTTTCTACAAATATTTATTTAAGTATTTTGTACAGTCAAGCACACATTGGTTGTCACCTGTCCATCTCCCGCACCGCACCGTGCCTCTGGCTGCAGGGTGAAGTTGCCTTCAGCCGTCGACTTCCAGGCTGCTCAGCCTGTCAGGCTGCATAAACGCCCTCCCCAAGTACAACCAATCAGATCGCGAGCTAGAGTACAACCAATCCGCTCACGAGGCAGCCAATTTAATTCAAATTCCTCTCCTCGACGCCAAACGGGCTTAAGAACATCAATATTGTTAAAAACGAATGCATTTAATTGTGAGTTTTCTCATTGAAGAAAGTGATTTGTGAGGTAAAGTTAGATATTTCAGCTATTTTGATTATGTTAACCAATGCAAACAAGTGCTTTTTTTGTCTTACAATTAACTTATAGACCTAACTTTAGCTGAACAGGTCATACTCGTTAACTTAAACACTTTTACAATATAACTTCAAGTATAACTCTGTTTGAAACATAAAATTGGCCTACTTGCGAGATATTTTCTTCAATAAGCTGTTTGGTTGAGCTTCTTAAAAACTTCAACCGCAAGTTGCTGTAACGTTAGCTGCCTTCAAGGCTGATTGTAGAGACTAGTGCCTTGCAGGCTGGTTAGAAGGCTAATGTTGATTTGATATTGTATAATTTTCAATAGTATTGCCTCAGATGCCTTCAAGGTTGATTGTAGAGCACTAGTGCCTTCCAGGCTGACCGTAGAGAATAGTGTCTTGCAGGCTGGTTAAAAGGCTAATGTTGATTTCATGTTGTATAATCTTTAATAATATTCAGTCTGATGCCTTCAAGGCTGACCGTAGAGACTAGTGCCTTGCAGGCTGGTTAGAAGGCTAATGCTGATTTCCGGCCTGCAAGGCACTAGTCTCTACAATCAACCTTGAAGGCATCTGACTGAATTCTATTAAAGATTATACAATATGAAATCAACATTAGCCTTCTAACCAGCCTGCAAGGCAGTAGTCTCTACGGTCAGCCTGTAAGGCACTTGTTTGCATTGGTTAACATAATCAAAATAGCTGAAATATCTAACGTTACCTCACTAATAAGTTTCTTTAATGAGAAAACTCACGATTAAATGCATTCGTTTTTAACAATATTGATGTTCTTAAGCCCGCTCAGCGTCGGGGAGAGGAGTTCGAATTGAACTGGCTGCCTCGTGAGCGGATTGGTTGTGCTCTAGCTCGTGATCTGATTGGTTGTACTTGGAGAGGGCGTTTATGCAGCCTGGAAGTCGACGGCTGAAGGCAACTTCACCCTGCAGCGTTTCGCTGCTGTAGACGGAACTGCCATGCCGGAACTGGGAGAGTCCAAGTCAATTTCTATGGGGGTTTCCTGGGGGAACATTCCAAGTACAAGTGAATGCGAGGGTGTTTCACCGATAATTGGAAATGAACTTATTTTTAGTGCCCATAGTAATGTGGAAAGTTTATTTAGACCACTTGCTGACTTTGTAGAATTAATAATGTGCCATGTGTAATATTGTAGCCCAGGTTGAATTGTTTATTGTGTGTTAATTTATTAATGGTTCTTGGTTTGTCTCAGCAGGTGGAGCTACAGCCTATAAAGACTGGAGATAGAGCGCCGGCTTGCAGAGTGTGACTGACATATATAGAGAGCTGGACTACAGTCTGGTCGGGGCCCAGATTAAAGGTGGCATAGCCTATCGCTGCAGATTCTTTTTTTTTTTTTGGTTTGTTTTTCCATTTTTTGAAGTCAAGTATAAGTTTCTGCCATTGTGAGTCTGATTTTTGTTTTTCCTTCTTGTTTTTGGCCAATTTTTCTGCACTGTACAAATGCTACACGGGGCTGTCAGAACCTTTTCACCTGAAAAATAAAGCTGCACTTGGACGGTATAACTGGAGTCCTCTCAGTTTTATTCATCAGCCTCCAGGACAACCTTACACATACTATAATGGAAGTTTGACAAAAATACACGTATCAATGTAAAAAAATTTTCTAATGTTCACAAATAGTTTGTGTCACACAACGCTTTTATTAAGTCAAAAAATACCTTTTTTATGCTGTCAGAGGGATATATACAAGAAAACGCTCTTGCAACTCAAAGACAAATTAAATTGCTGCTTTGATATATCCCATATTGTCACGGGTCTTTCATGGATGGCTCTTGGGAACAGACAACAGGGCAGAGAAACTTAACAAGAGTTTAATCATGGGAACCGAACTGACCTGTAAACAGGGGTATGAAAAACAAAGAAATAAAACATAAATCAGAATACTGACTCAGGGAACCAAAGGGAGAACTGAAATCTGCTCCACCACAAACACAGCGACAGAGTCAGGCCAAGAAAAAGGAAGACAGGTGAGGTATATAGTTGTAATACAAAGTTAATTAGGTACAGGTGCTAGGGATGAACAATAATGAGCGTAATATGGAAAACATGGAGTGGAGTTGAATCCAGAGTCCAGAGCATCACGTCTACCGGAAAACCGACTTGGGACATGACACATATTTTAAAGTGGCCAGAAATTTTTTTTTTTTTTTTTTAATAGTCAGAGAGAAGGAATGCTGTCACAGGGCCTATGATGGCTGCCAATTTTTTTCCAGCTTGTCACGCCAGTTTTGCTCCATGTAAAAGAAAGGAAAATATCTGCCTCCCTTGACTGCCTATGGATACAAATTAAATAATTTATGATTGTTTGTGATGCCAGTGTCCCAACCACAAGGGTCCAAGTTTAAAGGGATGATGGAATGGGCTGTGAGATGATCCATTAATGAGCTGACGGCTCGTTGACCATTCTGTCTGTGTGAGACAGTCGGTATTTCAATGTGGCCTTGGTGCAGACGGCTTGCATTGACTGTTTCACGAGTCCATAAGAATGAGGAAACGTATTTTTTGCTTTTACCAATTTGTTCATACATCTATGCACGTATCTGTTCATTCCTTTATTCATTCGCGCGTGCATGCAAGGATTGACAGATTTTTCAAAATTTATAAAGGAGAATAAATGACTTAAACAAATTCTATACTAGTAGCTATATATTTCCATTTTTTTTTTTAACCAAAAACATGTCAGGTTTTACTGATTCTGTTCATATCACGTCATCTTATGTGTGAAGAGTAACCTGTCTAACATATTTTTAAGACAATAAATATTTACTGCTGTTATAAGTGGAGTCAAAAGGAATAAGTTCCTTAATATTTATTTGGGATGTCTCATAACCATCCACTGATATTATTAGTGATGTCAGATGTAGCCTTTCATCATGCAGAAACACGTTTTACGACATGCTTTGTAACGTCGAGCCATTAGCCAGGTGACGTTGTCATTTGCTGTATATCATATTTGTTGTTGCATGCTGTGTAAGAGATAGTTATGTCTCCCTCTGTGAAACATAATTTATCGCTAAATTATGATGCATTATGTAGTATTTATTTAGGCATTATATTCAGACGGCTCAATAACTATTGCCAGCCTTTATAAAACTGAGGAAGATAACACATCTTATAATCTGTATGTTTAAACTGTATGCTATTCCAATTTAAATATTCATGTTTCTGTAATTTCCATCAAGGAATCTAATTTAATTTCAAAACTAGAGGTGTAAAAATGATCAAAACCCCTAATTTACTACTTTGCGCAAACACCCCTGGCACTGTTGACACTTCTGAGTTTTTTCCTGTTCTTGTTGATATGGTTAGAAAAAACATTTCAATAGATTTTGACCCATTTCCTCACCCAGACATCTTCAGGATCTTTGACATCTTCAGTTTGAGCTAATTAACTGCTTTCTCCAGTCCAGACTACAGGAGTCTGAAGGAATGCATGTCTTGAGGTTGAGATGGCCATTGCAAAACTTTGGATTCTATATTCACTAGACCATTTCAGTGTGGATTTTGATTGAGCTTTGTAGTGCGTTTTTTTTCCTGCAGGGTAATCAACAACCAGGCTTCAGCCTCCTATAGTAGAGATAATCAAATCTTCCGCCCTAAGTTCCCAGCAGCCTCCAAAGCATCATGATGACACAATTAGAATTCCAAAGGGGCCAGATAGTTGGATCCAAAATTGTAGACATTTCGGTCAAGAAAGTAGATGTAGAATTATTATCTGGGCTAGAATCATCTGAGTTGGCTAGGGGGACGGTGTCAAAAATTATGACAACACGTACCAAACACCAAAAACTGGCAGCTCTAAATCAAAGCTCTTTAACAAGGACAGATGGAATTTCGGTTGGATAGGTGTAGGTAACTAGTGGAACTGTGTTGAAGTGCGGCCACTCTATTTAACACTGTTCCACGGTTGGCCACTTCCTTCATGAGGCGGTTTGAGGTCTTCTAGCTTGAAAATTTGCCGCTCTGTCAACCACAACAAAGTTATGTGAAATTATTCACATTTCAGAAGGTACAGTATATATCGAATTTCATGAGTATTCATTCATATGAAGCCATCTTAAAATGTTCAGATATGAACATGAAAACCAACAAGAAGCAGGAATCTTTAGATTATGAGTTGGGCAACGATGTTTTCAAGTAGCAATATGATGTTATAGCCTTTACATCTCTGTCCTCACTCAAATCAAACCATGTGAAATAGGTTGGCTGCATTGCTAGCCAAATAGTTAGCTAATGCTATGTGCGACAATGATGGGAAATACAATGTCATCTGAGGGGAGACCAATCTTTGCCTAACATTGTGATGAACAAGGGAGCTCAGCAATATTAAACGGCATGCAAATTGACCAAGCTATCGAGTCACAGAGAAGTGTTTTTGGTCAGCAGTCGTTTCACTTGACACAAAAATATATTGCTATATATTTGATTGCATTGTTCTACTATTTTATATGCTTATATTTAATGCTATATATTTCATTATTATTAAGCATTTTTCAACCTTATGTTTCTCTTGGAACTGTATTCCTTATTGGTCAATGTATTTTCAGATCAACTTTCAAAAAGTACTTTTTTAATAGTCCAGTTGATGATGATATTGGTTTAAAAGGGAAAATGAAAGTAATATATGCCAAAACTACAAATGCCAAGGCATTTTGTTACTCTGTGAAGGGTCAGTTCATGATTATAGGTGAGGAGCCACAACCTGACAATCGGATCTATAGCGAAATAATGCATCATAAATTCATAAGAAACTTAAATTAAAATGATGCAGGGTAAATTATATTAATTTTTTGCTAAAGTAAATTTGATATAATCAAAAAGCAAAAAGTGGCTGAGGTTGGACACAGTGAAAAACTGAAAAATCCATAAGTGATGCCTTCTCAACAACACAGCATGATGTGAGCTTCAGACACAATTTATGATGCTGTTTCCAAAGGTTTGACCACCTGTGGTATTAGTAAGAGGTATTAGGTTGTCGCATTAATTCTTTTTTTTCTGCCAAACATGTAGATGGTGCGCAGGGCCAAAAATACCATTTCATGAAAAATATTAGCTCATTTAGAATTTGATGGCAGCAACACATCTCAAAAAAGTTGGGACAGGGGCAATAAAAGGCTGGAAAAGTAAAAGGTACTGATAAAAAACAGCTGGAGGAGCATTTTAAAACGAATCAGGTTAATTGGCAACAGGTCAGAAACATGACTGGGTATAAAAAGAGCATTTTAGAGAGGCATAGTCTCAGAAGTAAAGATGAGCAGAGGCTCACCAATCTGTGAAAAACTGAGTCTAAAAATTATGGAACAATTTCAGAAAAATGTTCCTCAATGTAAAACTGCAAAGATTTAGAATTTCCCACCATCTACAGAACATGATGTCATCAAAAGATTCAGAGAATCTGAAGAAATCTCTGTGCGCAAGGGACAAAGCCGAAGGTCAATATTGGATGCTTGTGATCTTCGGGCCCTCAGGCGGCACAGGCATAATTCTGCACTGGAATTCACTGCAAGGGCTCAGGAACACTTCCAGAAATCACTGTCTGTGAGCACAGTTTGCCAGGCATTCCACAAATGCAAGTTAAAGCCATATCATGCAAAGAAGAAGCCATATGTGTACACGATCCAGAAATGTCGCCGTCTTCTCTGGGCCAAAGCTCATTTAAAATGGACTGAGGCAAAATGGAAAACTGTTCTGTGGTCAGATGAATCAAAATTTGAAATTCTTTTTGGAAACCACAGACGCCATGTCGTGTGGAGTAAAGAGGAGAGGGACCATCCAGCTTGTTATCAGCACTCAGTTCAAAAGCTTGTGCCTCTGATGGTATGGGTTTGAATTAGAGTCTATGGCATGGGCGTCTTACACATCTAGATAGGCATTATCAACGCTGAAAAGTATATAGAGGTTTTATGACAACATCTCTTTCAGGGAAGGCCTTGCATATTTCAGCAAGACAATGCTAACCCACATACTGCATCCATCACAACAGCATGGCTTCTGCCTGCACTCCAAACCTTTCACTAACAGAAAATATTTGGTGCATCATAAAATCTGGCTAAGAAGACCCAGGACTGTTGAGCAGCTATAATCCTACATCTGTCAAGAGTGGGACAACATCTCTCTTTCAAAACTTCAGCAATTGATCTCCTCACTTCCCAGAGATTTACAGACTGTTGTTAAAAGAAGAGGGGATCCTACACAATGGTAAACATGGCCCTGTCCCAACTTTATTGAGATGTGTTGCTGCCATCAAATTTAAAATGAGCTAATATTTTTCTTGAAATGGTAAAATGTCTTGCTTTCAACATTTTAGCCAGTTGAGGTGGTTGCCATTTGATTCGATGATAACAATTTCTAAATTATGCATGTGGTTTAAATGCTTCAATGAGCAGGCTCCACCTTCTCTTGCAGATCAATTTACACGGGTTAGTACTATTCACCAGTACTCCACCAGATCTTGTATTTCAAATAATTTGTACCCAGATATTAATCTTTGCAAAACTGATAGTGGGCGGCGGACTTTTGTGTATAGTGGTTCCATGCTATGGAATAATCTGTCACTCCCTTGTAAGTCTTATTCTGCACTCAACTGCTTTAGATCCAGTCTTTTTCAAGTTTATTTGGACTCGCTAGCTAATGCTGAAACTTTTGTTTTAAAGCGTCAATTTTGATATTTTTAATATGTTTTTTTGAACTATTCAGTGTTCTATATCTTTTGGTGTGTGTGATGTGGGTGTGTCCAGAGTGCATGTTGTTTGTTCGGAGTATGAGAGCTTGTGCTCGCCGCGCCTGCAGTGTCTTTCCTGTTGTTTTCCATTTCTTTCTCTGCTGCTGAATTGCCCATACACTGAGTTTTTTGATGTAATGTTTTTGTAATTTTAAATATTTTATCTTATAGGAAATGAAATTGCATTTATGGTAATGTCGTGTATTAATTGCTATATTGCCTTTGTATATCCTTGTTATGCTAATGAAATTGCAATTCATGGTAATGTCTTGTTTTTTGGTTTTTTTTGTACTTTTTGTTATGTGGGCCAAATTGGAAACCAGCCTCATTGTTTGGCTGAACTTGTCACCCACTATAAATAAAGATTATTGAATTGAATTGAATTTGATATGTTGCCTATGTTCTATTGTGAATAAAATGTAGGTTTATGAGATTTGCAAATCATTGCATTCTGTTTTTATTCACGTTCTACACAACGTCCCAATTTCACTAAAATTGGGGTTTGTACAATAATATCTGGCCAACTCCACGCACCAGGTTTTCGTTCTTATGTGCAGCAATGGTCTGTTCATGCAGTTCTTCCGAAAAGTATATGGAATTTATAGTGGCATGTTATGATTGTTATTTAGATTTGGAGGCCTGAAGATCCAACCAAACACTGAACCATGACCCTAGGGTACTTTATTGCCACCTTTACCATCCCCCACTTTAGCCCATGGGGACAACATGCACTTGCATCCTTTTCTAAGGGAGCAATTACTTTTTCAGATAGGGCTAGTTAAAAAGCGGTCTATTGCTTTTTAACTGTTTTGGTTTTTAAGGGGATGCCAACAATTCTTCAGTTGACTGTACAATATAAGAAACCTAATGAGACACCCCGTCCGTTAAGGGTGACCCAGTTGACTGTTGCTATGACCCAGTAAAAAAAAACATCTTAGCCACTTTTAATCATTAAATTCGCTCAGATCTCATTATGAATTGAGAAAGTCCCAAGTTTTGAAATCTGAATCCAAACAAAATAGTGAAAGTTGATGCAAAAACCTGATAAACGAGTAACTATTTTATCAAGTGAGAATCTGATTCTTTATGTTTTCATTTTGAAGGACATTTCATCACCGTAATAAAGTGGACATAACACTTCAGAACCATTCCAAGAGTGTGTTGAATAAAATCTCTATTGTTTCTTCACTCCTTTTGCTGTGGATTATACTTATTGAAATGGGCTGTTAAACTGATGGATAATCCCAGGATGGAAATAACTTGAATACTGCAACAATGGTAGTGATGAAATATGAAGCATTTTATTATTACAAGGTCTGTTGCAGTGGAAGACGTCGTGCTCATGGAGTGGTCAACATCACATACATATAGTTTATATGATAAGAGTGACATGCAGTAAGACACTGTACCCCAACCTAGACCATCCAAAGGAGAAGGCTCTCTACTCACAATATTCGTAGGTAACCCTAGTCTAAACATCCCCCTCACAGGATGTATGGATCCAAACTTCGCTAAATAATGGTCTCTGTCCTTAGATGCCTTATTGTTTTCCTAGTTTTTCCTAGGGAAAGCTATTCGACAGGCAACAACATTTTGGCTGAAGCTAATCATTCATGGCCTTCACAAAAGCCTACCCAAGTTAAGCAGAGAAACAGTCATACGGAATCATGTAAGAGTTATCATGGAAAGACTAGGAAAACCCAGAAATCTTACGGTGTGCAACTGCGCAGATTTGGAGAGATCAAATCCACCACACAAAAGAATGGGGCCACGGTTCTAAAAATATCTGTGATGTCACATCTGGTTATATGACCTGTAAAAGAAGTTGCTGTATCTCAGGTAGAGCCAAATAATTTTCAACTGGATCCCCACTCCGCTCACCTGAGACAGAGCGAACTTTATCCCAAAGCATATGGGCTCTTTCTCTCTCAGATTTTTGACAGACTAGAAAGAGACAACTACAACAGTCAGTTTGCCAGCTCACGCTCCTCTGAGATTCTGATGACTTGAGCAGTAGAGAGCTTCCCTGGTAAATTGGTCTATCGAGAGCAATCCACACTCTGTAAAAGCTTCCCCTTGATACTAAGAACAGTGACTTCTTTTTTTTTTTGTGCCTTACTGCAGAGATATGTGCTGTCACTGCAGTTCGGCGAGCGTGGCAGGATGTCGTGTGCCATTGTACACAATCCTGCAGAGCTGAAAACAACCATCACTCATTAATATCAGAATTAGTTTCTGCTTCCAAGCGGATTGAGGGTGTTTGGTTGTGATTTATACTCTCTCGCCTTCCCTGTCTGTACGATGGCGTCTTATTATAATGTCATTTTTGCTGTCAGCATTAGCAGTCTGCTTGTGAATATTGAATGAGGGCTGGGCTTGTATGTTAATGACATACCAAGAGCATTTATCCCTTTGGGAGTCATGATGATATTCTGTGTGCTGCTTCAGTCATTCAGTTTAGCTTTGTCATTTCATGGTGAGTGAATGAGTGATGGTATCAAAACAAACTCAAGGGATGATCCAGTAATAGGCCTTTTGCAGCAAGCGATCACGTGACAACTTTCCGCATAGCAACAAGTCTCTGGTGGGCAAGCTAACCAGACATTCCTTGACAACACTAAGTGCTTGAGTGATCAGGAGTTCAATACCAACAATATTGGTAATGGTGAGAGTACCACACCCAATACCACACCTGGTAATGGTGAGAGTTATGAGAGTTTCTGTAATGGTAATTTAAATGAATGATTGAAAACAGGTCGTGACCAATCATTAATTTTAAGGGATTGTTTGAGCCTCCCCTGTTGCCATTTCACGAGCCGCCACTGCTTCACACATAAGTTTATTTGGACGCAAAACGGCCTGATCGTAAAGAACCAATTATTTTTATCAGTGAAAGTTGAGTGGCTGGATACTCTACAAAGTCAAATTCAGAAGTTTTACTAAATCTGGGGTGATCGGCGGTATAAATAGGAGTGTTAAAACTGTTGAAAACATACCTGAGAACGTCTCGTCCAGTGCAAAGCAACCGAGCTTGATAATTGGTCTCCGCTTGTTTTTTTCTTCTAAAAATCAAGCTAGAACAATTTATCTAAACTTATTTTAACTATATCTGGAAAACCAAGCCGTCAACTAAAATACAAATTACAGAAACAGACTCCATATTGTTGGCATTGAACTCCTGATCACTCAAGCACTTAGTGTTGTCAAGGAATGTCTGGTTAGCTTGCCCACCAGAGACTTGTTGCTATGCGGAAAGTTGTCACGTGATCGCTTGCTGCAAAAGGCCTATTGGACTTGGAAATGTGGCATAAGACACATCAAAACCTTCGCCCATGTTTCTCCGACTCTATGGTGAGATGGAGCCTCCTTGCTGCCAGCAGATATTCTGGTTCTCATTGTCAGTCTGGATGCATCTAATGTAATTAAACCCATTTATCAATTAAATGTGTTTAAGTGGTTGATTTAGTGACTAAGGGGGAAATTACTTTTTCACATAGTGCCAGGTAAGTTAGAGATAGCTTTTTTCATTAATAAATGAAATCATCATTTAAATACTGCATTATGTGTTTATTCTGGCCATTTCATTCCAATATTCAAATTTTTTTTGATGATCTGAAACATTCAGTACGATAAACATGCAGAAATAGAAAAAAATGGAAAGGTGACAATTACTTTTTCACAGCAAGGTATGCAGGGGCGTGCCTGAACAGATGTCACTCTAGACCAGTGTTTCCCAACCCTGTTCCTGGAGTACCCCTGCCCTGCATATTTCAGATGTCTCCTTGATTTAACACACCCAGATCAGGTCATTAAGTACTCCACTAATGAGCTGATCAGCTGAATCAGGTGTGTTAAATTAGGGAGACGTCTGAAATATGCAGGGCAGGGGTACTCCAGGAACAGGGTTGGGAAACACTGCTCTAGACCAGAGATCTTCAAATCTGGACCTTGAATCCAAATTCAGTCCAGGTTCTCTTTTTTCCCTGGTAAGTAAATGAACATTTAGCCCCCCTGATTGGCCAGTCTGTCTTTGCACCTGACTTCCAGGTAAAGGGAGGGTGTTAACCCAGCAGTTCTCCTTCCTCAAGGACCGTGATTTGAGGACCAGGGTTCCAGACGATAGCTGCATATACTGTATGTTGCTCCAAAATGCGTCAATATCCATCAGCATCAATGGCACCAACACAGCTGTCAATCAAGGTACTCATCGCACATCAGCTCATTTCAGATGAGGCCAAGCTCGGAGAAGATGGGAGCGCCCCGATGATATGAGAGCTATGGCTTCCTTAGAGGAGACTAGAGTTTTCACTTGCATTTGTGGATGAAATGATTATAAATGTCTTTTGGCTTAAGTTTTCCAAATTGTCCCAGCCCATGTGGCAACATCCATCACAAAAGCATTTTGGTTTTCAAAGCAGTGGGTTTTCAACGCAGTGCCACATGAAGGATTAAGGATCAGGGGCATTCAGTATTTAATTTCAACCTCTTCCTTAACAGACATTTCTCCAGAATCCCTGAATCTTTTAATAACATGCTCTGGACAATGTGTTTTTATGTTGCTTTTAAACTGCTAGATTATTCTTTCATGCAGTTTTTGCAATGTGGTGAACTTGACCACTCATCTAAGGAACTGAGCCATTTGCATATGCTGTTATCATATCCAAGCATGATTGCGTCACATGTTAAACTCCTGCGAACCCATTTTTAGCATTCCAAAACTTTCCAAGTGTTATTTGCCCCTTTGGCAACTTTCTCTTGAATGTGCTCCAGGCATCAATTTCAGATTGTCCATTTATTAAAAAAAGAATAATAATAAAAAAAAAAAAAAAAATTATATATATATTTACATACAAATTCGATAAGGTAATATATAAGGTAATATTTCGTCCTGCACCGTAATCAATTTAATGCAGGTAAAAGATGATTAACAAGTCAATGCTTTTTTTTTTGTTGTATTTTCCATGTAATCCCAACTTATCTGGAAATGGGGTTGTTGATAATAGCTTCACAACATGGATTTGATCTGAGTTCTGGGATGGCGGTTGCTTGTTATGTGCTGCAGTATTTATCAGAATAAGCTCTGTCGAGAGCTCAGAAGGGGTTAGATTTGTTGGTGAATCAGAGCCTCACCTCTGAACACATATAAATTCAATAAATTAAATACTCGTAACAGAAGCAGAGGGTAAATAGCTGTTCTTCAATTTGCACAAATGCGTATAGTCACAGTGACTGATGCATATCATGTAGATTTTACTCTACCAGAGCTGTTTTGCCTGGGTGGTAATATACACCACATGAGCTTGGTAAATAGACTCTAATTCTTGATGGATTGTGTTAGAGCAGAGAATTTTCCTCATACAAGCTATTCACTATGTATTGACATGTGAAATAATTCCTTGAAGCATCCATCTGGCCTGTGCAAACCAGTCGAAATCTTTAAGATGTCTTTAACCTATGACACAAAGTAGAGCAGGGGATATTGCAATATAGATCTTTCTCCATGCATTCATTAAGTGCACAAATACTTTTGTATCTGTGACAAAACTACTCTTGCACCCTTATTGAAATGACCATAGCCAGAGAGACTGATTTCAAATAGCATTTTTCTGTGGAAGAGGTTGCAGGCGAAGTTTTGTCTTTGGTTTCCTTAAAGTAGTATGCAATGGAGCTGAACACACATTTGCCTGGGTTATAGGCAGTGAGTGTATGGGTGCCCAAGCACAGGCAATGTGATTAGGGATGCATCTGTGTGTACCTTTCTGTTAAATCTGAGCATGTTAAGCATTGTTTTTGAACATTGCCAGAGTTGTTGAAGGGTTTAATTTCTACCTGGACTAGTGTTGCTGCCAGAGCTGGCTATTTTGCAGACGTACACGCCAGCGTCTTTGGAACTGCTCGACTGATGCACTCTGTTGCATTATCCTAATAATATAGAGTAGATGTCGGGAAGACTTGAAATAAATATAGAATATTAACAGGTAAGTGGCACCCTGAAACTAGAATGTGTACGTGATAAGTTCCACCACTCTTGCCCAGGAATTTTATAAATAAAGCTCCTCAACCAAGCCTGATCTACAAACTGGTCAACAGCATCCATTCAGCAGTTGATAAAAATCTCCAAAAAAAATTGTTTACTATCATTGCAGCTAAAGTTAAATCCATAATAGCCTCGAGGTATGGCAATTTAGTCCTGGAAAAAAAATCAGCTTTCTGAAGCAGAATTCAACATGGTATTGATACAACGATATTCTATTGTCCATCATAGAGATCAGAAATTAAAAAAAAAAAATTTACCCAACTATTAATTTAGGTTTAGATATGTCAGTGTACAGTTACCGTCATCAAACAATCTCTCCCCGAAATACAGTCCTATTAGGTTTATCCGCGAAAAGCACAGCTATAGTTCAAGTCTAAATGAGACTTTCCCAGTAGTTATTTTTTAATAAAAAGTGGTTTCTCCAATATTGGACAGTATAAACATTCCACGGTAGTTGAATAAAGGAGTTTGGACCTCCAGAAGACGTTTTATATATGCTACCATGTGTAACAGCAAGTTAGTTCGCTTCTCTCAACTTTGTGCAACTGAATTTCGAGAGC
Source organism: Gymnothorax javanicus (assembly GCA_029692085.1). Classification (NCBI taxonomy): domain Eukaryota; kingdom Metazoa; phylum Chordata; class Actinopteri; order Anguilliformes; family Muraenidae; genus Gymnothorax; species Gymnothorax javanicus. The sequence continues at coordinate 113,023,971 of CM056200.1, forward strand.
ACATTGGAAAAAAATATCCCAGGGGTGTTCACGTTATTTCCATGGGATAGTGAAGAGATACAGACGTGGACCCCGGAGTGCGCGCAGATGAGACAGGGCTGTAAGGTTCGCTGAAACTGACTGCACTGATTCTCTGGATTAGGGAGTCTTTCATGAGGAATCTTTTTCCCCGATCGGTAAGTCAGCCTTTTATTGCTTGGAATATTTCTCTTCTTCGCCAGCTTCCTTGCTAGCTATCTCTAGTTTTCCCGTTTACCTTCATTGCCAAGATTATCATTCTGTTGCAGCAAGTTACTCACATTGGTGATTATCACTAATTATCAGCCTTTGCTGATGATACTGAATATGGAGGTGTTTTTCTCAATGTGCCGATCTGTCTGAGAATTTATACCACATTCAACAAAATAGAGCGTCTCCGGTTTGTGCTATGTCATTATGTGGACAGTTAGAGGACTTCAGTATACTGGGTATGTTGTTCTACCAATTTATGGTCAGTCTAGGGTGGCACATTGCCTGCTTTCTCCTGATGGTGGAATACCTTTTTTGTATATATCAGGTAGATTTTGGATATTACTGTCAGTGAGCTATACTTCCTCCTTTTAGAGCATTGAAAGTGTATATTCAAGATTACTGTGTTCTTATGTGCTATGTGAATACTTGCAGTTTAGCTTCATGGGTCCAATGAGACTTTGTCTGACGATCTGTGGAAGGTAGCGAGAAGCTAGTTTGCCCATTTCTAAGATTCCAGGGCAAGGACAACAAAAGATGCATACAGTAGAATATAGAGAAAAGTGTTTAAATATAGGGGAGTATGGTTGCTTATTGATGTGTGTCACTGCACCTGCATGCCATTTGTTCATATTCACACATTTCACCTTGTATGCAGTATGCAGCCCAGTGTTCCTTGTAAATAGTTTTTACTTTTTTCTTCATTTCGCATGTGTCCTAAAGTCCAACCCCTCATTCACATTATTGGACGTGGTAACAGCGCACTGTCTCCAAGCAAGGTAATCATTCTGACAGTAAACTAAGCTATTTTTTATGAGTGTGTGCTAGCTAATGGGTCTGTGCTGAAAATGGACTTTCAATGCTTTTTAGTGGATAAAAAGCTTTTTTGGGGGTTTGTGGACGTTTTTGGAGACTATTGATGTCCATCCCCGCCTATGTTGATGAAGTCATGCTAATTCCCACTTTCAAATCATTGATTCACATTGAGCTTCATGAGTCAGAACAGTTGACTTGCGGTAACAATAGGATAATTTTATAATTTGACTGTGCACAATTTGCTGACACACCTGGAAAGCTGTTCAGAGAGTCACATGAAAAACCATTTGAGGAACCTCTTGGCTAGCTATCTTATTTGGCTTATAGCCAGTTGGTCATTTTTCATATCACACTCAGATGTAGCACACTTGCGGTCAAGGAGTGTATGATTGCAGAAATGTATTGTTTTAACGCCCAGCCATTTTTCAATTCTCAGTATAGTTTTTTTTTTCTATTTCAATGCTGCAACTTTCCTGATTTTTTTTTTTTTGTTGTTGTTGTTTGTGACCCTTATTCTGTACAAATATTATAGAAATAAACGGATATAAGTTGGCATTCTGAATGATTCTAGTGTCTTGTTTCATTTAAGCTATTTTTGCCCTCTCAGGGTAGCTCAGATCTTGAATTATAAAGCTGTAAATAGGGTATGGCATAAATGGCCAGATTTGGCTTCTGCGCAAAGGGGTTAAAGTTCACACTGATTAGTCCTGAAAAAAAGATTGCATTTTGCTCCCATCTCTTGCTATTGGGTTGGCTTAACTTGAAGGCTTTTAGGAGAGGAAGCAAAGATTTATTCATCAATTTGTTTAACATTAGGTACAAATGGTAACTAGTATTAATTAATGCCAAACAGCTTGTCAAAAGCATCTGCTAAATCAAGACTGCTGCCTCACGACAATATGCTTTAATCTTGACAGACAGACATTCATTATTTTCAGCATTAAAGTGGCAAATAATTAAAGAGGTGATTTCTCCTATGAGGCCGTCTATCAGCCAGGGCTATATTCTTAATGGAGCACATCCAGGCATTTGAAGCAGCCAGCAAGCTAATGTTACAGTTATGTAATGGTAACAGCCAGGCTGTAGCTGATTAAGCATTTGGTAAAATAATAGCAGCATCAACACAAGAGTCTAGCAATGAATTTATAGAACACCGAGTACATAACTGCATATTCAACTGGTATTATGACCAAGTAGAGTGGATTGATACTGAAATATTGATTCTTTTAATCCTAACATTTCATTTTGAGAGCTGATGGTAACTTTCATGGAATGCATGAGATGAGCCAGGCCTGGTCAAATTCGATCATCGGCGACCACCATACATGCATGCCGGGTAGATTTGGGTCTGACTTCAACCTGACTTGCTCTAATGTCATTCACACACGGACAATGATAACTTCAAGAGGTCGAGGCTAATGCAGTTTTTTCGAGCCAGACGCCAAAGCTGCTCTCCAGTAACTGCAAGGACCAGGGCATGATGGGAAACATCTCGCTGTTCCCAGAGTAAAGAGCTGATTGGCTCTTACTTTTGACCTATAACACCACATTTTGTAGAAAAGCCTAATTTGCTGTGTAATAATAATATTTAACATTAGATTGTACTAGTCTCATGTTGTGCAATGAATGTTCATTCTGTTAACAAACAAATCTTGAGTAGTTGGTATTTAACTCATACTCGAAATTTTCAGCCATAGAGCCCCACATGAACTTGGTCTGCAATCTACAGGTTGCCTACAATAGTTTTGTCCGAGATGAGCCAGGTCTGCAAGGAATCGACCGCTAGCAATCACTGCACAATGTATGCCAGTGAGATTTGCGTCCAAGTCATCCTGACTTGCTCTGATGTCGTGCACACAAGGGCAATGTTAACCTCACAAGACTGAGGCAGCTGCCATTTTTAGAGCCAGATACCACAACTGCTCTGCACCGACCGCAACGATCCGGCTATAATGCATTAGGGAGACCAGATACCAACAAACAAATCTGGGACATATAGTGTATAGTATATAGTGTATAGTATGTTTGTGTTGGACAATGTGGGACGTGTTGCCACTGCTGAAAGGGAGTCTTAAAATTCTGATACAATGTCTAAAATAAACATCATGATTCTGTCCCTTGGATTGCAACATCTCAATGTTTTGTACTGTAGCTTATTCATCATAATAAACTCTGTAAGCATTAAGACTGAGAGATATTTCTTTTGGACACATTTAGCTGCACACATGGGCAAATTTTTACAGAAACAACACACCTGAATAGCAATATCTGAATATAAGTTTGAATGCATGGAGTAAAAATTGACATTTCATGGCACTTTGTGATTGTGAGATAAAAGCTGTTAAAGTTGGACAGTTTTCATTTGATCTGCGATAGCACTTAACTCCTTACATGCTTCCATTGAAACTAACAGGTGAATCCCTCTATTTTTTGACATCAAATCCTTAATTGGTGCGTACAACAAACTATAGGAAAAAGTTTAAAAAAAGTCCAAGTGTCATGAAATGTTCTTTTTACATCGATGCGTTCTGAAATGCAACTCCATTAGTCCCATAATAGTCCCAATAAGCAGTAAAAAGCAGTACAAATCACTCACCGTCGATTTTTCATCCCTCTGACTAATGTCAAACTATAATGTAAAAAATTTTTTTTTTGATTGTTCCCTGTCACCAAAACAAAAGGCAATGACTGGACCAGCAAAGATGACTGTTCTTAACTGAAATTGAAATTTTTTTTTTTTTTTTAACCGAGCAAATGTTGATTAGGGACAGGTGTGCTGAGAATGAATACATAGTGAATTTCAGTTAATACATAAAGAGCAGTCAGTAAAAAATCTGTCAGACAAATAACACTAGTGAAATGTTTGAAGTTATTGTGTTTACATTTTAAGGGATATTGATACACAATCAGTGCGTTTACATGACATTAGAGAAAATTGAATTATTCAGTGCATGTACATGACATTAGAGAAAATCGAAATTATTGTGTTAGTCCGACTATAACCGGACTTCTAAAATGCATGTAAACATTTTAGTCCGACTGGAATCGCGCTAAATCAAATTTCTCATAGTCCGACTAACAAACCCAGATAATGCGGTTAATAGTCGCATTATTCCTGCATGTATACACTTGAATTGAACCGAACTGGACTATTCACTCTGAGCATGCTCCACATTCTTCATGCAAGGCCTTAACCCAAAAGTCCTGTGGCCATGTAAACACCAAACTACTTAGCGACAACTTCGAGCTCTGCCTAACTAGCAAGTGTACACTGAACAGTAACAATCCTCGTCTGCAAGGGCATTGGTGCTTGAACAGTCATGCCTTGGGGTTGTAATGGGGCCCAGTCTGAAGCTAGGTTGGGCATGTCCAGGGCATGCCCAGAGGGAAAGTCCCAGAAATGGGAGGGGGCTGGACAAGAGTATATAAGGAGAAAAATCCAAGAAGGATACATTTGACCAGACCTGTCCTTCTTTTGTGGATTTTTTGCCTGTGTTGGAGCATTTTCCTGTCCCAGGACATCACAACAGAGCAGCCCATCTCCATTACAGGAACTGTAAATATCTCTTTTTTTAAATTTTCTTTTCAATCTTGGTCAGTAGTGTAGGGTGTAGATTAGTTCTATGTGTTTGTTTAATAAATCTGTTGAACTTAAAGGATTTTGTCTGTCATCCCTTGCGTGGACGCCATAACAAATTGGGGAACAATTTTCCTTCCACTTCTACCATTAATCCGCATGATTTATTGGATGACTTGCGCGTCATCTGAAAATTTTCCTTCCACTCGCCATCGGAAAAACGACACTCTCCCACTAGTCATTACTCTTGACCCGCTTCCAACATGCAGGGGAAGCCTGGGAGCGCGTTTCCTGAAAGCACAGACTCTAACTTACATAGTTGGAACCACAGACTGCGAATGGACGAACTGTGTTAGTTGCTAGCAACTATGCTTTTGGGAATCGTACTCCAGAGTAGTAGAAAGGGCCCAAAGTAGATCATAGCGGCATCGGTTAACGCCATAACCACCGGGAATAGAGTGCATTTCAGTTGCACGAAAAGAATAGTGAACAACCCATATTAAACGTACAGAGCAGTAAAGTTGTCCTTTGTTATGGCCCCAATTTGTTATGGCGTCACGGACAGCAAGGGATGACAGACAAAATCCTTTAAGTTCAACAGATTTAATTAAACAAACACATAGAACTAATCTACACCCTACACTACTGACCAAGATTAAAAAGAAAATAAAAAATGAGATATTTACAATTCCCTGTAATGGAGATGGGCTGCTATGTTGTGATGTCCTGGGACAGGAAAATGCTCCAACACAGGCAAAAATCCACAAAAAGCTTAACAGGTCTTGAAAAGAGTGACAGGTCTGGTCAAATGTATCCTTCTTGCAATTTCTCCTACTCCTCTACTCTCTCAATTTTTCTCCTTATATACTCTTGTCCAGCCCCCTCCCATTTCTGGGACTTTCCCCTCTGGGCATGCCCTGGACATGCCCAACCTAGCTTCAGACTGGGCTTCACAAAAAAAAAGTCAATACTGCCATCTAGTGGCTATTTACCACATTACACCTTGCTCTCGCCACTCGATCTTATACGGTCAATGCACTTGACATGTTAATAGTTTGCCACCAGCTAACTTATTTGTCAAATGTTTGGTCTGGGACATAATAGGTCAAGCAGAAAAAGATGCAAAAGGAAGAAGCCGAAAGGGGGCATATCGCCACCTATCATAGCGGATACTGACATGCCTCTGTCAATAAATCGAATTTCATTCTATGCATGTATACTGGGACAAGGACAGTGGTCCGATTGCATGGCATAATCGAGCTATTACCGCAGCTCGACTTAACTGTGCATGTAAAAGCACTGATTGTCAATTCATGTATCGAACTACAACAAAAACGCACATTCCACCTTAAAATCCAATGTAGCCATTGTGCGGTAGTACTTGGGAGCTGCTTTCAATCGACCACACTGTTGAATAGACAACGAATATTCTCAGATTCTGTGTATTAGTTTCTAACTCCTGTTCCATTCTCAAGCACCAGATGACTATTGTATTTCACATATGTCTGCATTAAGCAAGTTCTATTTGAAAATATAATTGAAATAAAGGCATTTTTGCAGTTTAATGCCTCTATTAAAACTAACAGCACCATGCTGCTGGATTAGCGCCTGTTTTTAGAACAGCGTCTAGAGGCAATAAAAATGCAGGACAGAGTCTCAATATGTGGGACGTAGAATATAAGAGATAAAAGTGCTATGCAGCATGCAAAACGAGACACCTGGTTACCCTAACTTGCACTCATCTGAGCGCCAATGGGCACGTAGATCTTTAAATAACGTCAAGCACATTGCTATCGTGAGGAAGAGGTGGGTGATTGACAACTGACCAACCAAAACCTGACCTTATAGTACACCTATTCAGTTCCTTTTCATTGGTCATTCTTGTATTCTTGAAGTCTACTATAAAAGGTTTAAATGCGTCATTTTAATAAAACACTTGAGTTTTCTCATGTTGGCCATTTCTACACTACCTGTGTGTGAAACGCTCTGTTAAGGTCCTAGCCCCGCCCTCCTGAAAACCCCAGTGTGCTGTGATTGGTCAACTTGATCACTCACTTGTTATTGCTCAACCGCTTTGCGTGTGTTGGAAATGTCACTCCCCTTACCATCAATGGATTTCCGTTCCAGAAAATTCCAGTGCGGCCTTGTGGGCGTTACCCGCTTGATTTCAGGACGTGCCAAACTATCTCCTTGGCGGAAAAATTTAATTGGTGACATTAAATGATGAAAAAAATGGCCAGAAGCTATCTGGGCATTTCAGTCAGATCTGGAGATGTGCTTTTTTCAGCAGAGAGAGCTTTTTCTGGAGGTGACTTTGAGTCGTTTTCCGACACAGACCTTTTAAATGCAAATATGAACGATATGATTCACCCAAGGAAATTAAAATAATGAAAAACCATGATAGCTGCAGTTCAAATATCAACAGAATGAACAACAAAGACTTTAATTCATAACTGCTTTTGTTTATGTATACCATGAGTGCCAATATTTGTGCAGGGCACTGCACATGGTGTGTACAGTTTTATACCACTGCACAGTACTGGTAAAAATGGGTCAATATGTAAGTTAACCTTTGAATAAAAATAGGACCAAGGGTCCTGTAGCTTACCGGCAAGCAATTTTATAGTGATGACACAAGTTATGAAAATTTCATGTGAAGTTTGACATTTAAATCATTGAATGTCAATGTCAAGGTCACTAAATTCAAGTTCACATACATTTATAGGGCCTCCTGTAATACAGTCCTTAGCTCTGAAGCAGTTTTGGTGACACGAGTCATTGAAAATTCAATAAGTCAATTGTGAACTATAAAGGTCACAGAAGTTCAAGTTGAGGTCAGCAAATGGACTTCATATATGACTTTCTAAATGTCTCTATACAAACCTTGACTCAATCTGTGACCATTTTGGAGATACAAGTCATTTTAATATCATTGTCGAGTTTGACTCTCAAAGGTCACTGACAGTCAAGTTGAATGTCACCAAATGAAAGTTTATATGTGACTTCCAAGATGTCAGTAACACAAACTTAGGCTCCATCTGTGAGCATTTTAGTGATACAAGTAATAGAATTTTCACCAGGTCACATTTGACCTTTGAAGGTCAATACGAAGGTCATCAAATAAAAGTTCATATATGACTTCCTATATGTCTCTAATACAAACCTAGGCTCCATCTGTGACCATTTGGGCAATACAAGTCATTGTAATTGTATTATGTCAAGTTTGACCTTCAAAGGTCACCAACAGTCAATTTGAATGTCACCAAATGAAAGTTCATGTGTGACTTCCTTAAAGTCTGTGATACAAACTTAAGCTCAATCTGTGACCTTTTTAGTGATAGAAGTTTTTGAATTTTCACTAGATCAAGTTTGACCATCGAAGGTCAATATGAAGGTCACCAAATGCAAGTTAATATATGACTTCCTATACGTCTCCAATACAAACCTACACTCTATCTGTAATAATTTTGCTGATATAAGTCATTGAAATTTCACAGTAAAGTTCGGCCGTGGGCCTTCGCAGGTCACCGAAGGTCAAGTTCAAGGCCATCAAATGAAATTTCATATATCACTTCCTACAAGCGTTCTATACACATACCAATCTTCAATATTTTCAAGCCTAGAAGCCTTTGAAAATTATAACATTTTGTTTTGACCTCAAGTTTGACCTTTCAAGGTCATCTGAGGTCAACTTTAACACAACCAAAATATAGGTCATATGTGACTTCCTGTATGTTGATAATACAAACTTAATTTCTATCTGTAAGCATTTAGCTTCCACAGGCCATTTGGCCCGTTCTCCATAAGACCCAATATTAAAGTACAGCGCCCCCACTAGACCCACTTCCATCGATTAAATCAAAATGTCACTCGCACTGTACAAAAAGTGTATCAAGGTGAGTTGATTGCAAGATTTAGAAAAAAAGTTATCTGACGGTTTTTGAGAAAATTTTTTTTGTAATTTCAAGTCCTATCTTTTAACAGTTAATATTTTTCTTGACCTCAAGTTTGACCAATTCAAAGTCATCGGTGGTAAAATTCATATTGCCAAAATATAGGTCATATATGACTTCCTATATGTCAATAATACAAACTTAATCTCTATCTGGAACCATTTGGCTTCCACAGGCCATCTTGCATACTCTCCTTAAGACCCAATGTTAAAGTACAGCGCCCCCACTAGACCCACTTCCGTCAATTCAATCAAAATGGGGCTCGCACTGTACATTGATGGAACCAAGGTAAGTTGATTTCCTGATTTTGAAAAAAAAAAAAAAAAATTTATTGCACAGTTTTAGAGAAATAATTTGTAAAAAAATTTTTCAGTCCTATCTTTAACATTGGTGCCAAAATTTCAAGGGCCCATAAAATGGGGGGGGGACTCAATCGACGATCGGAAAAAAAAAGTTTGGAGCTATGGTCTGGTGGTATGTTATCGCAAATTTAGAGGAAAATTCATCAGGCCAAAAAAATTTTAAAAATTTCCCGGACAGCAGAGGCCACACCACGACAATAGCTTATCGGCCGTTAAGCAAAAAACTACTTTTATAACATTATAGCATTAGAATGTTCAGTTGAGAACCTATTGCATTAAAAATACTCTCTAATGCCAAGAATATAAGCTTTGGTAATCAAAACTGCAATTGACAGTAAAGCAATTCCAAAACATAAAACATAAAAAAAAATATATATATATATATATAAAGCTACCGACTCTTCAACAAATGACCACTTCCTCTACATGCTTATAGGGAACACTGAGTCGTAGTCTTGCTCCACAGAGAGTGAATGCAGGCATTACCATTATTAATCTTTCTGTTTGACTGAAGCAATTCTGCTCGGTGGCTTTTTGAGTAAGTGGCCCATTTAGTCTGCAGCAGCCATCCTGTATTTGTGTATTGCACTTGGTGAGATCTGTTTTGCCTACCATTTATGTGCAGAAGAACTGTTATCATTACTGCTGCCACGTATAATATGACATGTTTACATAGTGAGATTGTGATCGATTCCATATATAATGCATCAAATTCAGACCATGATTGCGTGAAAACATAAATATACACACTTCCTTACGCAAACAAGCCTCATAATCCTCCTATTCGGCCAGTAATGCTCAAATAATTTAGAAGTATCATTCTGAACTTGCGCTCTGGTGAATGCCTTAAATTTGCTAGAGTCCCCCAGTGCCACTCACATAAGCTGCAGTATCTCACGGTCGCTAAGGCCCAGCATCTGTCATAATACTGCACAGATACTGAGCAATAAATCATGTTTGCAAAAGCCCTGAATAATCTTTCATGAGCACCAACGTGAGGGAAAAAGCTATGAACATTGCCTTAAAGGTTGTTAATATGTGCAGTGTGTACAACAATGGAAGCAAATCAAGGTCTGACCCATTGGGGGGACCAGAACTTACCCTAATGACCCACATCATAATACCAATATGAACCTGCCCTAATGTCTGTATCAGGAGGAAACCACTGAAAACCAGTCAGAATACTTAGAAACCAATCAGCCGCATATAGTGCAGCCAAGCACTTGGGCAGTCTTTCAAGAATTGTGAGGGAGTAAATATTTTTGGCTGTATATCCTAAGTTCCCCTGACTGAACGGATTTGATGGATTTGAAACGTCCAATATAAGGCTAATGTAAAGAATCTATGTTTTAATGTGTGGGTATTTAAATCATAGGTATAATTTAGGAATTCCAGCCCTTTACCAAATATGTATCAACTGAGATGTAAATCCATTAAAGGCCTTTGTATCTCATATCCACGATATCTCTGACATCAGCCATTTTATTCCCACCTGCAATTATCAGAATAGAAAGGATGAGCCATCATATTGATCCTCAGGGGTACCCAGTTTGATATCTCATGCGTCTCTACCCCTGCCTTTCATTGTTCATTTCTGAAAAATGATCTACCTCTTTTCTCTCCTAGTGCGATAAAATGATGGAGTGACACACACAGCCATAACAAGCAGTACTGAGATCAAAATCACACTGTGTGGTCTTCAAGAACATACGTACATGCGATATGTATGGATATACACACTCAGCATGTACATACGTACATACCTAAATAGAAGGCCATGGATAAGCATTGATTTTCCAAATTTTTGGATGATTATCACATAAAATTGCTTCACATTTACATACAAAGTTTAACATACAGAACAAACAGTAACTCCAATATCCCCCACATGAATTAGCAATTGCCCTCAGAAACTGACAAACTGAATAAGTGGTTGTGCCATCTTAAACAACAGCAACTGCAACCAAATGTGTAAGTTATATTTTTTCAAAACAACGTGGAGGAATTTTGGCCCCCTCTTCTTTGCAGAATTACCATAATTCAATCACATTGGAGAATTTTTCATTATGAGTAGCCTGTTTAAGGTCCAGCCACAGCTTTACAATGGGGTTCAAGTCAGACATTGTCAACTGTTAATTTTGGATCTTTTGAGCCATTCAGAATTGGACTCGCTCATATGCTTCAGGTTGTTGTGTTACTGCATGACCCAATTGCATTTGAGCTTCAAATTACAGACTGATGACCAGAGATTCTCCTTCAGGATTTTCTGGTAGAGAGCAGGATACATGATCCTGTCAATTATGCAAAAGTCACCCAGCTCCAGAAGCAGCCAACCATCCTCACATGATAATACGACCACCACGGTGTTTGACTGTTTATATGGTGTTCTTACTTAGGAGTGCTGTTGTAACTTTATGACCAATTTTATGAGACCCATGTTTTCCAAAGTCCACAGAAAATTATTCCAAAAGGTATCCTCAGGTGCTTTTGGAAAATGTTTCTATGTTCCTCTTGGTTATCAGTGGTTTATACCCTGCTACTCTCCCATTGATTCTATTTTGTCCGCCACCTCTTTCCATTGGTTATGAACACTGGCCTTAACTGAGGTAAGCAAGGCCTGCAGTTCCTTAGATATTTGTCAAGGTTCTTTAGTGACTTCCTGAGTCATCAATGCACGCTTGGAGAAATTTTGACTGGCCGGCCACTCCAGGGAGGATTCGTTCTTCATGGTTCCAAGTTGTCTGTTTTGGAGACTATGGCTTTAATTATATTTTAATGGAGTCCCAGAGCCTAATATATAGCTTTGTAATCCTTCCAAAATTGATATCTTTCAAAAAGTTTCTTTCCCTGTCTTTTGATCATGGCAGCCAGCTTTGAGGTTACTTCACACGGTAGAGACTCCATTTAAGTGATGTTTAGACTCAACAAGGATGGCAGCAAACAAACCTTCAGTTTTTCAAGTCTAAATAGTGTGCCTGCAAGCACTTAAAAGGACGTAGTTTGCTTACTGCTCTAAATTCAGTATTTCTGTACTCTGTAAACATTGCTAGTATTCCTTCTGAAGCATTCACATTTTTTTCATTCAATTATGCATCTGTTTTTAAGCATTTTTGTGGTAAAATGCCTTCTGTTAGTGCTGATCTCTAGCATCTAACATTAGCTATCTTGGATATCTTTGACTGAAGATGGCTAACATCAGCTCCCACTGCTGCAGTCAGTGTGTGCCAAACCAGAATAAAAACCCAAAACTATATCGCAGAACTCTAAAATAAGTGAATTTTAATGCTTTCATTCAATTGTGCATCAGAAAAACACGATTTTTTGATTAAATATAAATGAAGCTCTAACAAAAGTTCAGTCAAGATGACTCAACTTCTTTATGTTTTGGCCTGTAGTTTATTTCTCATTCATTTAATGTCACAGTGATACACCTATGTTATAAGCCTATCATCTTGTTGGTTTCATATTAAATGTGATTCTCTCTTTGCCTTTAGTTTGTTCACGCTGCTGTTATGCGTACCCTCCACCTCCCCCATAACCTCCCAGTCTTTGCAGATTCATCAGCTTCATCAATCATCAACCACATCAGCCTATCAGTCAGCAGAGTCATCAGCCACCACCTCCAGTATCTGGACTCCATGGGGGGATCTATCCTCCTGCAGCTCAGAGCAGATGCTCCTCAATTACAAAATCTCCCTGTTGAGTCCAAGTGCCAAAGCCTTTGTCAAGGCTATCATCAAATCGTCAGTTAACATGTACACTCAGTAATCTGTAATAAATAATTATCTTCACGTAACTCATTGGTCTCTCCCCTGATTGAACTAATGTTTTTGTCAATAGCTTTTTACACTGCAATTCCAGAGTATGCTTCTGAAGGTTCACTACAGAAATGCATAGTATCATGATCAGCTTATGACTCCTGTCTGACAAGTAATTCACAGGCAATCTTTAACAGTGACATTAAAAACTAGACACTGTTGGACAGCATTACAAAAATAAAGCATTCAAAGGTGGAGAGAAATTGAAATCTTTTACGATATGTATAAATGTATTATCCCTGTGATCTGCAGCTGCTGAGGCAAACGTTAGCTACATCTGAATTCTTGTAAATAGCCATACTTTTTCCTTTCCTCTCCACTTTTCCTAGACTTCGATAACCAATGTCACATAAGGGAAGGAAATGTTGCAGAGATTTTAAAGGTACCTTAGCACATTTAAGACAAATTGCACATTCTTTCTTTAAATATGTCATGAGCTCGATGGCAAAGATATCTGTTGCAATTTATTGGAAAACTTGGTTCCAGAAATGACAGATCTATTCGCTAAACCTGCAAAAAATTGTGGTCCATATTCAATCTTTCCTTTCTTCCAAGGGTGACCCTTTGCTTCACTACAGGAAGGAAACAAGAACAAAGCTATTTGCCTCCTCCTCCTTTACTTTATGAAATAGACTATTTGGACACTCCTAGTCATGGCTACCAGCCAAAATTATTTCCGTCTCACGACTGTTGGCAAGAAAAGTTCCTTGCTCTTAAGAGAATTTGGATGCACCCCATATCCTCCAAAGGATGCAAGTTCCATTTCAGAAGCACTGAATTTAAATCTTAGACATTAAAACTTGTCAAATTAGCTTCTTCAACCGTTAAACTATTCTCTCAGTTCATCTAGTTTTACACAATTTATGATTGATGAATCATTGATGAAACACAAATGTCATTTCACAGCACAGCACATTAATATGCATCCAGAATATAACAAGGCAGGAAAAACTGATAGGGAAAACAGAGAGGTCCATCAGGCCCAGTACACTTGCTTTCACGGTGATTAATATCATATACTATGCTACACTTTATACATAATTTTAAACTCAATTTTGTTTTCAAGCTGGAGTATGCAATTTTTCAAAAAATCACTTTTTGTCATATTTGTTAAAACTGTTACTATGACCTGACAGTGGGATGTGAGTCAGATGATCTTTGAGAAAATCAGAGTCATCTGGCTCTATCTAGTGCTTCTAATTCCTTCTGCAAGATTTCACCACGACCGGGACAAAACAACCAATCAGAGCCAGGAGGAGTGACTGACGATGACAATCATTTCTCGTGCACACGCAATTCAATCAGCTGTGTAGCCTAGTTGTGGGTGTTTCTTTACAGCTGGACAAATGCTAGCCAGCATAAGCACTGCCATTTCTCACAGACTACCTTATTTGTGAGTTCAAACTTGAGAAGTTGAAAACGGGAGTATAAATTTCCAAGAACGCGAGGACACCGTAAGCTGAATCTGCAGTTTGAGACAGTTGCGTTCTTGTCTACTTAACATTTCAGCGCGGGAATTTATTTGTTCACCTTTCTCACAATTTTAATATTGTTAAAAATAAACAGTTATGTGCTTTTTCCTCGGCGGATGCTGTTGTCGCTGACTGTCACCAGAGAATGCTGTCACATTAGCTGCAAAAGCCATAGGGAAAAAGCAGGCTACACTTGCTGCCAATAGGCGTTGCAAGGCTGGTAGATACATCGTATATCACCACAGATGTATCTGAAATGCCATATAGCTTCATATGTAAGATGTCAATGGTTACAGTAACACTCCGTTGAGAATATCTCATGTTACAAACGTTGTGCTCGTGGCTGATGTTCGCTTGTTTCCAGTGCTAAGGCTAGCTCAGTGGCTAGCTGTGTTTTATACATAATATGCTGTAACTATTTCTAATATGCCCAGGTAGTCGTATTGGTTTGGTCTTTGACCTGAGGCCACATTCATAGGATACTTGTTGATGGTAAAATGTTATTTTTATTATTTCGCTGTGTTTGCACCTAGCGTTCACACAGCTCCACTGACGATTCAGACATACGACACTGCATCCAGGTAACGGGATGCGAGACTCGCGCTCGTGCATGTGAATCAGGGGGCGTGGCTTTGGTCAGAGACTTGAGGGGAGGGGGTGGGTTTAGAGGTGATGCTACATTCAAATCTTGCTTGCTGTTCCAAGATTGCATACTCTAGCTTTAAGTTCAGTCATAATTTCTCATTCTGATCAATTTGTATAACCAGTTAATACATTGTGCATCATATAAAGAGCTTGGGTCACACTTTAGATGAAGTATTGCTCATAAAAGCTTTATACAGCACGTATAAGGCCTCAAAATGAGACCTGGCATCACATGCTGAATAAGGATGTGTTATTTCACCCTTTAAAAAGCATGACATTTGCTTATGTATGATTTATGAAGACATTAGGTCTCATTTATGAAGGCATTATACATGCTGCATGAAGCCTTTATGAGCAACACTTCATCTAAAGCCTGACCAGAACTTGTGCTATTTTTGCTTAATTTTTCTTCTGTTTACAAGCTCCAGCAGTATGAACACCAGCGAAAGAGAAAACTGAGAGAGAGCGAAAGCCACAGACTTTCATCCAGTTCTGCCAGTTTTCTTTCTTTTGCCTCAAATGCACTTCCGACAAAGAGTCATTTCATACAGCACTGTCACATCAAATAACCAACTGCCAGACTCTGTTTTAATAAACTGCTCTGTTCCACATTCTGACCTTCTGTGCTTGCCCTGTCACAGAAACGTTGGATAGATGCTATCGATACAATTAGTCATGAAGTCTGTTCCTAGGTTAGCAGGATGGGACCTCCTGCGAGGGCGTTCTTTTGTGTTGAGTGAGGCACAACATGAAATCAGCGTGAAGAGCAGATTGCAAATTTCCCTGGAGCTGGTGGCTCTGTTCTGCAGACTAATAACACACAGCTTGCTGAGTGCCCCACGTTTCAGCCCTTTGTAACATAATTGATTGAAATCCTCCTTCGACTAAAAAGATCGTGCTGGCACAGGGCTCTCTTCTGAAAATGATATATTATTAAAAATGTTTCCTGACACATTCTGCATTCCAACGTACTTTATACAGTGGACTCCAGAATTATTGGACAGCCCTCACTGGAAAGGCAATAAAAATACTATAAAAACAAATTGATCATAAAATTAGAGATGTACTCAAAATGCCAACATGTGAAAAATACTGTACTGTATTAATGTATCCATGGGGCTGGCCAATACTATTTATTGATTTAATTAAAATTGAATATCCTGCAAATCATAGTTTCACAGTTAATGGGATCTCGGGTTTAGTATATTGTGAAACCATCTCTGGCAAGGATTACAGCATCAAGTCGTTTTCGATACTGCTTGACAAGATTAAAGCACACAAGTCGGGGGATTTCGGACTATTCCTCAGACACCCTGTCAACATGTACACAGGTATTTTGAAAATATAACATGTGCATTTCAGGATTTCATCCATACGCAAATACGTTTTCGATCATTTCAGAAAACACCATCCAGAGTAAAAATTTCTAGAAACTCTGTTTCCACTGTTTCCATGTTTTTCATTTGTGACGTCAGAGTGTGTGCACCTTATAGCGAGTTTTTAAGGCTTGTGATTGGCTTACATGGTCTTAAATTAAATTATATCATAGCCACCTGTCGGTTTGGCTTGCTCTTGACAGTCCTTTAATTGTGTTTTTGACTTTTCATAAGGATGGAGATTTTTTTGGAAAACGAAGGAGGAAAAACCCAGTTTTTAAAAATACTCGCGCTTGTGTGGACTAGGCCTAAGTCACATTCCTAAATTTTCGCTAATAAACTGCCCAATTCAGTTCAGCCACAGGCGGAGTTTGACATTTGACATTTGTGTTTGGGGGGACAATGGGGAAGACGAGTAGGGGGTCCTCAATTTCTCAATGTGCTTTTATACCAGCCGTTTTTGTTCCCTACGCGGCTTCAACATTCTTCTCTTAAAATGCACTGTCACTTCTCCCAGTACTGTTTCAAGAACTCCAGCATTCAAGCAGTTCAACTCTCAACTATAAACAATCCCCATGGCACAAAAATGTTACTAGTACCAGCTGTTTAACCCTATCTAGACCGGGGGGGGGATTTTTATGCCCGTGCCAATTTTCACGTCGTATAAATTTCTGAACGGTTTGAGCTAGGGCCACCAAACTTGGTTATCCTAAAACTTGTCTGGGAACAATTTTATACCACTAAGATAAGTCCACCATCTTCGCCGTTTCCATGGCAACGGTTTTCTTTCAGGAATGTCTGACAAAAAAAATCGCCGATTTCGGTTTCATCAATGTAGTTTCCAGATTTTCTTTTTAACATATACTTATTCCATTATATTTACAATATCTTACATAATTTAATGTCAGTTTTGTTAAGTAGAATTAATTTATGCTAATTTGATGATGTCATTGAATTTAAAGGGCCAAATTCCAAAATGGCGCACTGTATCTTTGACTCAGGTACATTTTTCCTCAAATTTCATCGATTCCTTTTATTTTCCTATGATGAAAGCTTCTACTACCAACAAACTATTTTCACAGAACATAAATAGAATTTTGTGTATTTTATGGCCTCTCAGAGCTGATGCACTATGGGATAAAATAAGCAAAGCATTCTGGGTAATAAAAATCAAAACATGATGTCATCTTATGACATCATAATAGGTCATAATAAGACCAAAATGATTGTAGTGATTTAGTTTCACGTGTACATCATCCTCTGCAAATTTGGTGGTCATATGCCATGTCGTTTAGGAGTTACAGTTGACTATCATGTTATGAGAAGTTCGAGCCATATCTCTGACGTCATTTTGATGTTGTTGCTATTGCCTTTGGCAGCAGAAATCTTTGTAGACATTTAAGTGTTATAAGACACATTATGTGTAAAAATTGTGATGCATATCCTAAATTTGCAAGAAATTACAGTATTATGACAGTTTTGGGCAGCAAAATCAAAATATGATGTCATAATGACATCATAATAGGTTAAAATAATACCAAAATGATTGTAGTGATTTAGTTTTATGTGTACATCATCCCCTGCAAAGGAGGTTTTGCAGGGTATAGGCAAATTTGCCCACAGCTCAATTTGATCCATCTTCTGGTAATGTGTAACTACTTGTGGGACTGTCCAGAAAATAGATTTGAAATGTGAAATTTGCATATAGGAAGTGAACTGTGACCTATTTACTGATTTCAAGATTTATGTGGGGCAAGGCCTCGAAAAGTCCATATTTAAACCCATAAATGATTGTTCTGAAAAACCAGATGATTTTTAATGGCTACACAACAACATGACGGACATTTTGATACTGAACATAAGTATATATGTGAAAAACTGAAGTTTCAGACAATTTTCCATTGAAAAATGCATCTGTCTTGACCAAAATTGATGCAAAACGTAAAGTTCATCTTGAAAAAAAAAACAACCAGGTTCCTATGAAAACACACCCAAGATATTTTCACAAAAGTTCCCACATACAGTTGGCTAAATAACGTGCGAGTGTCGTTAAATTGTGAGACCGGTAGCATAGATCCAGATTGCGAAAATTGGAACCACCCCCATATTTAGAAATTATTACTATATCCTTTGGGTGTAAATATAGGGCACTAAATAATAAGCATGGAATGCTTATAGATACTTGTCCAAATTAAGAGTCTTAGAGTTTATGTACATGATTGACGAGACACTGGCCTTCCGGATCATTCTGGATCATAACTACAATACATCTGAAACACATTTGTTCTTTTAAGATAAGACAAATGTAGATTGTTACTATATATAGTATATAGTTGTATGATAATTTATTGGGATATAATAACACTTTCAGGATCACCTGTAATTGTGATAAGATCAGTTAACAGTGGTGTATTCAAGCCATTTATATTCCTACATATTTCTCAGAAAAGCCATTTAGATGTTTTCATAAACTGTTGTATGTTTTATAGGTTCTATATCTCCCAGGCCTTGTTTTTACTCCACGGAGCAAAGCGTAGTCTGCGCTTGTGGTCACGCTTCAATGATTTTGTGAACCACAAAGCATTCAACATTGTTGTATGCCAGGGGTAGGGAACCTTCTCCAGAAAGAGCCACTGTGGGTGCAGGCTTTCATAGCAACCAAGCTGCTACACACCTGATTCTACTAATCAAGGCCCCTAACAAACATTCAAGAGGTTGATTAGTAGAATCAGGTGTATAGCAGCTTGTTTGGTATGAAAGCCTACACCCACAGTGGCTCTTTCTGGAGAAGGCCCCAGGGCCCCCGGCCCCAGGAAGCCCCAAAAAGCCCTGGTCTAGATACGGTTAATGTGAACAAATGAAAATAATCTATCTGTATTTGTATAAAGATTAGACCTAATGTAGACATTATGAATCATATAGAGACCTTTTTCACACCAAAGATCAAACAAAAAATGAAACAGAATTGCGTCTATTAAAAAATTCGAACCCATTTATTGCTAAGAACCTATCCACACCAAATCCAAAACTTTCCTATTTTGTTGTCAAGTATTTTGCATTTTTGTTTCATCCTTGGTGTGATAAAACCTGCAGAATAAGAGCGTTACATAGTTACCCATGATACTCATGGGTTCTCGACTTCAGGCAGTCATTGAAGTCATGGGATTTGCCACCAAGTATTAAAATGATGACTGATTTATTTGTTCATTTGTCCAATTACTTTTGAGGCACTAAGATTGGGGGGTGCAATATATACTGACCAAAAAAAGAAGCACAATTTTCTATTTCTCGATTTTATCGATTGTAACTGTTATTAATCAACACTTCATTGGTATCAAATGAAAGAGGGAATCTCAGACAATAGATATAAACAGAAAATCGGGTTGGAATATGGCCATGTTGGCTTTTATTTGACATGGTGAAGTTCGACATTACGAAACACAAATGACACTATCAGTATCTCGTATGCCCCCCATTAGCATCGCGCACGGAGGTACACCTGCGTCTCATAGACATCACCAGACGTCTGATTGTTGCTTGTGGATCGCTGTTCCACTCTTGGGTTAGTGCTTGTCTTAGCTGTACTGCAGCTGGCAGTGGTTGACATCTCCGGATCGCTCTATCCAGAATGTCCCTCAAGTGTTGTATAGGTGTAAGATCTGGAGAAAACGCTGGCCAGGGAAAGATTTGCACGTTTTCGGCCCGAAGGAACTCCATACAGATACGTGCCACGTGCAGATGCGCGTTGTCTTGTTAAAAAATCAGTCGGTGACGTCGGACAAACGGAAGGATGACTGGACCGAGAATTTAATTACAGTAACGGATGGCGTTGAGGTTTCCTTCAACAAAATGAAGATTGGTTCGGTGTGTAGCAGACGGTCGGTCGTGTTTCGACGGTCAGACGCTGGAGTCGTAACACGTGGCCTACCGGATCTGGGGCGATCAGCCGTGTGTCCAGTGGCATTAAACCTGGTACTGAGGCGACTAATTGTCACAGAATGCACGGCGAATTGATGTGCAACTCTATCTACCCGACTTCCGGTCTGTAGCATCCCAATTGCGCATTCTCGTTGAACTTCCGTTAGTCATGGCATTATAACCCGTCTGATTTTTATTCATTTTCGGTTGGACTTTTATAGGCCCCGGTGTCTATGAAGAACTCAAAACAAAAATGGGAGTGTTAGGACAATGGTAGTACTCGACCCCGAGCACTGCCGATTGTTTGGTTCCGGACAAATGGCGGCTCCAGAATACGCGCTGTGACCGCAAAAATTTGTATGGTAGAAGTACTCACCTCCAAAAATAACTCCGAGCAAAAGCATCATTCTCAATGGGTTTGTCGAAATTTAGCACCGGATTACATAATTGCGTTTCTTTTTATGGTCAGTATATATTCCTACATGGATCAAAGAATATTTTTGACAGAAACCCTGAAAGTAACTGTGTCACAGTTATTGCGCATGCTCACAACTTTGAAAGAACTGAATCCCCTCGACTGCAGGGCAAAATCTACTTCCATTCTTGCTAATTCGTCATCGTTTTGCATTAAATTCATATATTTTAGTCACTAAGGCATTATGCTTTTTTTTTATTAAGACGTTTTCTACGGAACTTAGGGGATTCAAAGTGCTATTTTAGTGATTTAGCCAAAGGATATGAAGAGTGCAACCTGGTTAGCCATCAATCAATAATCAAAAAAGAAGAGAATATTGTTCTTTTATGATGTTAACTGGCAGTTGGAAAACCAGCTAACATTCTTCATATACTTCTAAATCCTTGCATTTCCATAGAAAAGTCCTTAACATAAAAAGAACAATGCCTGAGTAATTAAAATATATAAATACAATGCAAAAGGAAGATGGATTGGCAAGTCTGGAATCAGATTTTTACTTGCAGTTGAAGATTCACTGTGTTAGGCTAACAGTTTTTGAAGTTCTGAGCATGCACAGTAATCGTGACACAGCTCCTTTAAGTACAAAGCTGAAAGTCTTCCCCTTATGCACACTTTGTCACGTCCTGCTCCTTTGGTTAACTGTTTTCCCCACAATCCAGCAGTCAGTGTCTATTTTTGTCTCTTTTTGGTTAAATGATTCTCATTATATTATTATAGTCTCATTCCATTTCCCTCCCTCCTTGTTCCATTCCCTTTTCTCCTCGCATGCTCTCCCTAAGTGTTAACTGTTGTCGAGCGTACTCACGTTCCTGTTATCTCATCTCTCTTTGCTGGATTGTTATGTTCTCATCCAATTGTGTCTAAATTCTCTAAACTTCCCTATTGTAGTACGAAAGTGCAAGTTTCTCTTCATTGATTTGTTTTGTTGCCAACTGCGGCCGTCTTTTCTCATTAAAATAATGTGATTGGGGCTAAATCTGAGATCTCCACCTTGTTCTTTCTCTGAAGTCCCTCTACTGCACAATACCTATTTTAAAAGAGAGAGAACTTCCTTTACTGAAATACATTTTTTTTTTTTTCAGACACTTTACCTGAATTACAATGGGGAACATCTGAAGTAGCCCCAAGGGAAAGTCATTCTAAGTTAATCAGATGAGGAAAAATAAGCTCAACAATTAGAATATGAATATGAAACACAACTTGAACGGCAAATATTTAATTGATGAAAAACTTAAAGATCAAATAGACAATGAAATTGCAGAAACACAATTTTAACTGGAATAAATAGTGAATGAAAAAATGAAATTCTCAATTTAAAGGTGAAGACACTGCAGTGACAAATTATGTAAATTTCAAGCCTACAAACTTCATTGCAACAACAAAAAAATGCAGTTCCATTGGTTGGAGATTCAAGAACTAAAAGGCTGCTGACTTCCAAGGAAATGAATGTCGCCTTCAGAATATCCGACAACTATTTATATGCTCCAGAATAAGACCCTTACCTTTCTAAATTTCATTCAAAAACAATCTGGAGTTCTGGAAGATTCTCTCACTCTGAAGGAACTGCAAAACAGCTGTTGCCATGCCAAATAGAAAAGTTTCCGTAGTGATGGATACCCTGGGGACATAAAAAAGTCCGCACACTCCTTTTGAGATAACATACAGTGAGCAACATAATTCACTGAACAGTGAGACATTTTTTGTTATCATGTTTCATTTGGCCAAGTAAATCACTGGATCTGAATTAAACTGGACATGCATCTTACATGCTGAAGAGGCGACTGAAGGCAACACATCCCAGAAACAAGCAGAAATTGGAGATGGCTGCAGTATAGGCCTAGCAGAGCATCACCAGGGAAGATAACTGGCACAGTAAAAATCATTACTTTATCTTACATTATGTTAAACTATCCAATAGTTTTTGGTATGCCTGAAATGGAGGGGACAAGGCATGCCGTAGGAAGGAAGGGGGGTGTCGGCGGGGATGTGACGCCCCCAATGTTGACACCCCCACCAAAAAAAAAAAAACACCCGTAAAGTACAAACTTCTAATCTAAACTATTCTCGCAAACTACACTTCCCTCCCAAGAGATTAACGCCCTTCCACCCCCACCTTACACGCATGTGTCAAGCAACGTCTGCTGCTTTCCCGATGACTCACATGAGCCGGCTTGATCATGGACGGTCCCGTAGCGGAAGCATAAGTTTGTAACCTACTGGCTGTCATCTGCCATCAGGTTAAAAGTTAGACAGATATAGATAATGTTGTATAGACATCGATTTATTAAGAAAATGCAAGATTAACTTTTAATCTATTTTTATATTATCTCAAACATTTAACACCGTGTTGTATTAACGCGGTGCGACTAACCAAGAGCTATGTAGAGAGGCTCTGAACGCTACATGATATTAACCCCATCTTGAAGGATGCACGGCCCTACGATTGACATTGACATTCTACTTGATCTTTCTGGATATCCTGTTTCGGATTATGATGTATCTCTGTGGACAATGGCAAGATCCAACAAGGTAGGCCAATGATCCAAATATTTTCTGATCTTTGCTCAATTCTGGTGCTGGAACGAGATTAGGCTTGGCAGCTGCTGTGACTGAACAGTCAACATAATTTACCAGTATGTGGTTTTGGAAACGGAGATTAGAATTTGTAAAGGTGCAGCCTATGGTGCTGTTAGTGTTTGGTCAATTATTTGGTTCTGTCTTCCACTGAAAAGGAGCATGCATGATGACTGCTACGTAGGGTACAACATGTTGGAGTGATGCTCTGGTCCAATTGTTCATCACAACAACAGCTTGCTACCTCAGTGTCTGGGCGCTCTCCATCTGTGCAGCATGGCACGTCTTCCTCAGCAGTCATGATCTCATCATGGTCAGGGGCCGCGTCTGCCCTGCATTGTTCACAACACTGTTATGCCGGCCAATGGCCATGATGCTTATACTGGTAATCGGTTAATATGTGGAACTACTGTTTATGAGAGACTTGTTGATCACTAGTTGTATCTGCACTAGAGCCTGCTCCTACCTGTTCGTATCATCTACCGTTAGGCTTACATGCTCCTCGTTTCTGCTGACCATGCTGCTGATTTTGAAATGCAGTTAGCACATTCAGTGATGCAGTCCCTAACATTCTGTTAAACCAATAGGCCTATAACTTTCGCATCGTCATTCATTGTGCAAATTGTTTTATCAGTGCATTGCTCCAGCATAAAAGCACTTTTCTCTCCGGCTATGCAGTTAGCATTAGCATTGCACTTGTTGCCTGCATACTGTTGCGTTAATTAATGCTATCTTTAAGCTTTAGGAACCAGCAGCAAATACTTTTATGAAGGTTGTCCATGCTCAAAGCCTACTTGTAGCTTTTTAAAGGCTTGACGGGAACCCTGCACTTACATTCTTGACTATAAAGAATGAACAAATGTCTCGCTTCTTAAGGGGGGGACGTTTCTGATATCAGATCATGACGGTCGTGAACATCCGGGGGCTAGGCTGTTCTGTATTAACATTTGCTCTTTGAATTGTCAGTAAAAACTGCATCCAACTCGTTATTTCTTTGTGTGCTGTTGGTGCTGAAAGTAGCCCGTCAGTGCATAATGAATGTCAGTAGATGACATCTGTGATAGTCATACAATGATGGATAGCCTACAGTGATGGAGTCTGTTGCAGAATCTAAAATTTTAAAAATTGTTTCGGAATTCAATAATGAGTTATTACACCTATTTATGAATGGCCTATAGACTTGATGAGGCAGTCAGCGAATTTTGGGACCCGCCCACCCTGCGCAGATTTGGTTCCCCTCAATGTCAAACTGCTTCCTACGCACCTGGGACAAGGTACAAAAATGGCTGTCATTGCTAAACAATTCATCGAATACAGACGAAGATACCCTCAAAATAAAGCTGACAGTTTGCACTTCAACCTCATTGTCATTGTACTCTAGCACTTTGAGAACCAAAATAAAAAAAAAACACGTCACTGTCCAATGAATTATGGAGCTTACTGTATAAAGTCAGACTTTTTTTTGCACTTATGGACTTCTAACAAACAAAAATCAAGAGAGAAAGCAATCAGTGATCTAACTGAAAAAAGCTGCATCATCTGTGATGATAAATTGTCCACACCCTTCCAGAATGGGGATTGTAACATTAGTCGTATCCAAAGTAACTAATGAGGCTCAGTTACTAGTCACTGGCATGTTATGGTTATATTTGATATCTAATGAAACCAGGATAATTGAACTATCCTTGGGTTTTTTGTTGCCTCCCTGATCTTCCTCACCAACCATGAGGACGACATGCATTTTGTCCTCCCTCGGGAATGTATGCAACCATTTCATAAGTTTTACATACTCTGATATGCTGATCACTGTGTATTTTTAACCTTTTACCTCTGAAGGTCAACAACCATATGTTGTTACAAATCTTTAGTTTTTTCCATGGTGATGAATGACAGGGATCTTGCATACATCTATCGTTTATATCCTTGCGGAACGAGAAGTGATGGAATGACAGAATATATTGTTGATTATTCAAATTGAGATTACCGTAATTCAGCACAGTGTGTCAGTGTGCGTGATCCAGCCAGCGAGAGTCTAATCCCAAAATTCCATTGTTCCCTGATAGCACAAGTCAGGTTTGAAAATTTTCATGCAACACTACTGTCAATGGAATAAACAGTGAGTAGTCTCTTGCTTGCTAAAATGGAGCTCGAACAAGCTGAGCAAGTTGCCACTCGAGTGACGTGCGCACTCGTTTGTATCAATTAAACATTCAAAAATGGTTTTGGAACCTTTTTAGAAATGACTCTTTCAAATAATTTGGGTTTTATTCAAGTACTTCTACTTAATAGCATTAGCTTAAATCCACTCCATTCAGGTACTTGGTTTGAGATGGTGTGGCAAATACTGTAGGTGCTGAACGGAAATCCTGTCCTTCATTTAACTAATGTCATCACCTCTGCCAAGGAGGTTATGTTTTTGCCGGCGTTGATTTGTTTGTCTGTCTGTTCGTGTACAAGATAACTCAAAAAGTAATGAACGGATATCTCTGAAATTTTGTGGGTGGGTTGCTATTACATCAGGGATGGACCCTATTGATTTTGACTGTGATCGTTCAAACAAGTGGCATGGCGGAGGTATGCGCTCTACCAAGTACCCCTCTAGTTTAAATAGTGAATTAAGAAGTAAGAACAGAATCTGGAGAAGGAAATGACAGGGAGGACTCAAACAGCTCCTCTTCCGCTCTCGCTGGCTGTTGCTCATTGTCCTTCTAGGATAGGGATCGCAAAATCTGGCCATCAATCTCTAATCCAACCCTCATTTCTTTTGTCTAAGGTAAGTAACTAATTAACTGAAAATGTAGTGCTTCTTAATTGCCAAACAGTCTTTACAAATGACTTCCAGATAAAGGGAGGCTGGAAAACGAGCAGTTCTGGGTCCTCGAGGAACGTGAGTTGATGATCCCCGTTCTAGGATTTTATCGAATGGTCGGATCAAAATACAAGACCTCGCGCTGATAATTTCAGAAATGTTGGAGCACTTGAGGTGGCACCGAATGAGTCAGGTTGTGTCTCGGTACAGCTCAGACTTAATGATTGGCAAGGACGGGCACGGGCAATGTCACACCCCACCCGCATTCCACTTCTCCTGAGTATTAACCACCGGCATGCTCCTGCCCCTGCTGCCATTATTGACTCTCACCTGTTGATTATTGCCTAATTACCCTAGTCTGTGTATTTATACCCCTGTTCTCCTAGCCTCTAGTTATTAGGCCTTAATGTAGCTGAGGAGTGTTCAGTGTTGTAAACTGACTCTTGTTCTCTGCCAGAATTCCTGTCTGTGTTAGACTGTGTTACAGTCTTAATTGCTAACTGTATCTGTGTATTATTGTCCTGTGTGGAATTCTGTTTACTGAAGTCACGCTTCTGTCATTAAAAGTCCTGTTTTTGCCTTGCATCTGAAGCCTAGACTTTTATCATTACGCCAGTGCACACCATCCAGTGCACTGGCCTCATCACAGGCACAGTTTTACCTCAGACATAGGGGTTTTGCCACAGATGTCTAAAAATTTCTTTTCCCCTGGGACAAGGGAAACGGGGGCTAAAATCATGAAGTCTGGGGCAGCCATTATCTGAACTTAGAATCCTACTGATCTCAAAACTGTGCTGTTATACATTGGAAATGACAGCCCTTATGTTTCTTTTTGAAAACCACCTTCCCAGTTCTCTGCAGGCCCTCACTGGCAGTATGATGGTTGTGGCTCTGTAGCCCAGGGTCAACATGGCAGTGGTAGTGTGATGGTCTGGGGCTGCTTTGCTGCTTCAGGACAAAAGCTGCTTGCCATAATTGATGGATGCATAAATTCAGCTCTCCATTAGAAAATCCTGCAGGAGAATATCCTGCCATCAATTCATGACCAAAACTACATTGTGCACTGTGAGGATGCACCAGACGTAAGGGTTTACATTTTGCAACTGCTGCAGACGTGTTATTATTATTGATAGAGTCATTATTGGAGAGGGATCCCAGGGTCTATTAATATCACAGCACAGAGACACTAAAAATAATGTCTCCTGCTGCTGTTAGTAGCTGTGCAAATAACATGCACATCATTCAATCACTCGTTCATTGACAGCTTCTGTATGCTAGTGCTGTGAAAAAGTATTTTATCCATCTGAAGTTCTTCTGTTTTTGCATATTTGTCACAATTATATGTTTCAGATCATCAAAATAATTTTAACATTAGATATAGATAATCCGAGTAAACATAAAACACAGTTTTTAAATTATGGCTTCATTTATTAAAGGAGAAAAAGCTATCCAGCACTATCTGGCCCTATGTAAAAAAGTAATTGCCCTCTTAGTTACTAAATCAATTAATTAAACAAATGTAATCGATAATTGGGCTCAATTTCCCCAGACACACCAAGGCCTGATTACTGCCTGCCCTGCTGAATCCAAACATCACTTGAACAGAACCTGCCTGCCGATGTGCAGCAGGCCAAAAGCAGCTCATGACGCTTCAATCTGAGGAAATTCAAGAACAGGTCAGAAATAATGTGTTGACATCTCTCAGTCTAGAAACGGCTAAAAAGCCATTTCTAAGGCTCTGGGACTCCAGCAAACCATATTGACAGAGCCATTATCTACAAATAGATAAAACTTGGAACAGCCTAGTGGCCGGTCAAGCAAATTTCCTCTAAGAGCGCATCAAAACTCATCCTGGAGGTCACAAAAGACCCCAGACTAACATATAAAGAACTGCAGGCCTCACTTGTCTCAGTTAAGATGGACCCCACAGGAGGACAGAGACTGGGCAAAAATGGCTTCTGTGGGAGAGCTGCCAAGCGAAAACCACTGCTGACAAAAAAAGAACACAAAGTCTTGTTTCACATTTGCCGAAAAACATTTTGATGACCGTCAATACTTCTGGCATAATATTCTGTGGACTGATGAGTCAAAAGGGGAACTTTTTGAAAGTCATGGATCCCATTACATCTGGCATAAATCGTAACACAACATTCCACAGCAAGAATATACTACCAACAGTTAAACGTGGTGTGTGATGGTCTGGGGCTGCTTTGCACGTTTCTGGACTTGGGCGACTTGCAATTTTTGATGGGATTGTGCTCTCTGCTCTCAACCAGAAAATCCTGAGGGAGAATGCCCAACCATCAGTTCACGACCAAAAGCTCAAATGTAGTAGAGTTAAGCAGCAAGATAATGATGTTAAGCACACAAGTAAATTCACCTCTAAATGCTTCAAAAGAAACCAAATGAAGGTTTTGGTGTGGCCTAGTGTATGGTGCCTTCCAGTTGAAGTGGAAAGTTGGAAATTCTGAGTTCCCAGTGGAATTTTCAACTGGAATGCCCCCTGAATAGGGATTTTTACCTAAGAAAGTCAGAGGAACCTCATTAACCCAGAGTTACGAGTTCTGGGTGGCTGCTCCCTGTTTCAACAAGGTCCAACACAATATGTGTGTTCTTCATTGACGAAAACCCTTTAACATTACTATTATTGGTGTTGATGACTAACAGAGGCCTTGGCATAACTTATGATAAGCCATGGTGTCCGCCAGCTCTTATCTCCGTAGAGCAGCTGCTTAAACCTGCTGGAGAGTGACCTGAATGCACATGATTGTTACCTGACTTCACCATCTGATGATTGCTTGACCAGCAATATGCAAGATTATTCGAGTTGGCTTCCTGAGAAGTAGCTCCTCGCACAGCTCGTTTGGCAACCCTCCTCCACCACAGCTCCACCCGTCAAGTACATATATCATTCATTAATCCTATTCTCTTACGACTAAGTTACCGTTCTATAACAGAGTCTCTTTGTTTTGAGGTCATTGCTGCTGTAGGCTCTGTTCTATGCATGGAGTGGGGTGGGGGGTGGGGGGGGCCTAGTTGCAGCTCCCTGCCTTCAGTTCCACGCTTGTACGGGCGGGGATCTGTAAGCACGGAGCCATGTCACGAAAACTCAATGTATGCTTGTATGCCTGCATGCCTTCAATAAATCTCTTCCTTTTTGACAAAGTGGTCCTATCAGAAATAAGGCTAATTTCGGCGTGGGAGGTGAGATGGCAGGTAGGGCAGGTGTTACGGGGAGCCAGTGCATTGCTAGCTCCTTGCTTGCCTTGTCTGGACAGCTGTGGCAGTTCTATAATTCTCAGATACCTCTGCACTGAAAGTCTTTGTCTTATATAATTACGTTGTAGTTTGATGATCTGAAACATTTAAACACGGCAGAAAGTAAATAAGGAAGTCGGTAAGGGCGCAAATACTTTCTCACAGCACTCTATCTATTGCTGTCATCCTGTGTACCTCATAAATTACAACTGCATTGGTAACACTTTACAATAAGGGTACATTGATTCACATTAGTCCATTGACTGTCAGTTAATTAGCAGGTAGCTTATGTGTTAGACAGACGAATATGCATTATGCAACCATAATTGACCATTTTTTAAATTTTCTGTTTCCCTTTTTGTGAAGTTGAAAAGATCCCGTAACAGTGCTACATAAGGGATACCTATCATAAGTATCCCTTATGTAGCACTTCAAACCGTTAAACCATAATGTATAAATTAATACCTTAGGTCAGTGGTTCCCAACCCAGTCCTCAAGGACCCCCTGTCCTGCAGGTTTTTGTTGTAGCTCTACTTTTGCACACCTTATCCATTTAGGGCCCAATGCACCTTCATGCACACCCTGCTCAGGTAGATTTTTTTCAACCAATCAGCATGAAGCCCTTAAATGGATCTGGTGTGAAAGAGTAGAGCTGGAGCAAAAACCTGCAGGGCAGGGGGTCCTTGAGGACTGGGTTGGGAACCACTGCCTTAGTTGATGTTAACGTCATTTGTAAATGATTAACAGATGCAGTAGTTAAATGCTAATTAGCTGTTAGTTAATGCTCATTACTGCCTTAACTAATGTCTATTATTGAGCCCTTATAGTAAAGTGTTACCACTGCCTTCACATTTCTTGAACACATGCAAAGTTTTTTTTTTTTTAAGATTATTTTTTGGGGAATTTTTCCTTTATTTGATAGTTATGCAGTGTAGAGAGACAGGAAAGTTGGGGAGAAGAATGGGGGAAGACATGCAGTAAATGACCTGAGTCGGAATCGAACCCAGGTCGCTGCGGGAAGGACACAGCCTTTACGGTAAGCGCGCTTATACCGATGAGCTACCGGGGCGCCCCGAACACATGCAAAGTTTTAAATGTTTTCACAGTACACCATGTACCAGTGTCCATGCCTGTGAATCATTGTACAAATGTGTATTGTTGAACAATGAGTGTAAATCACTGCAAACAACCAAGCGTTTATACAGATGAGCATAAATCATGCTTTGTGATCTGCTTTTCTCTGATCGGTATAATATGGCCTGTGCTGTGGTATCAATCCTTGGCAGGATTCGACTGCCTCTACCGAAGAGAGATCTGCAGCCGATCTGAGAAATTGAAATGGCCCCATGCAGCTCCCATGGGTCCTGATGAATGCATTGGCTGACTGCTGGCACTAGAGATACAGACCCCGGATGAAGTCTTTGCAGGGAGATGAATATGCTGGCAGTGATCTCGCAGAGCGTAAGCGAACAAATCAAAACAATTACCTGCCCCTGATATGGCTTGCATAGCGTCCAGTCTTTCAGCTTAATACCAGTTAAGATTCTTTTTTTCCGTACCATTTATTCCTCTCAATACCAGTTTTAACCTGCATGAATACATTTAATGCAGCTTAATATAATTGATAGTTCTCATAGCATTGTCCATACCATTCTTCCAGCTAAACAGTACTGTCTGCTCTTTGACAGAGGGTGAAACAGCAAACCTTAGATTCTATTACTGCGTCACAGCAACATGCTGCCATTGCAGGAATGTGTGCTTAGCTGGCACAATAATTTATGTTTGCAGGAGCTTGCATGCCTGATGAATAGATGTAATACAAGTATCGACTATTTTATTAGGTATATTTTATTATTTGCAGGTAAATGCTGTGCTGTCTAAGGGCTTGAACGTCACATGCATCAAATATCAAATAGTATTCAACCTCATCTTCTACCCACGGAGATTGTTCTGGTTTCTCCAGATTCTCTGAATCTTTTGATTATATGATGGACTGCCAATGTTGAGATACGTACCTACATTTTGTGCAATCAGACGTTGAGAAACATTCTTAAACTGTTTGACCCCTTGCTCACACAGTTTTTTTAGCAAAGTGGCAAACCTCAATCCACCTTGGTTTTAACCCTTTATCGAAATTCAAGCCCAAGGGTATAATTGCGTTTTTACACTGTCACATATCATACTATGTTAGAGAACGTATTATATTGTTTGAAAGTGTGAGGACTCGGCGTTCCAACTACATCAGCCATTTTATGAGGCAAATGCTGCAGCAGAAATATTCCAAATTGTATCCAACAACCCTCAGCCTGACTATGCGGTCCCATATGGGTTTTATTTTGTAGCATCGTCAGATCTGTCAATATGTGTACATATGATGGGTTTTGAGGCAAAACGAGACAATAAACTCCCTTTTAGAAAATTAACATTTTTATCTTCCTCAATCACATTGTCTAACTATATTAATTTTAATGAACAAAGTAAATAAAAGTTAATTTTTGTTAATTAATTTTAATTAACAAAGGAAGACAACCTGTGATTGAGGAAGACAAAAGTGTTAATTTTCTCAAAAGTAGTTTTTGGGATACTTCTTGTTTTGCCCCAACACCCTACACATGGTCGTTGTTACCATGGTAGCAGTGCAGCAATCAAAATCTGATGTAGTTGTTAATCAGAAAACAAGCAAGCTTGGGTAAACATCTCTAAAACTACTTTGACATTGAGCTAGTAGCTGCGTGTCTTTATGAATTTCACTACAATTAGCCTTTATTTACTCATGATGCAGTGCTGTTGATTGTACAGTACCTCTTCAGGAACAAAACATGTGCTCCCACTTGCTATTATGTGCTGATCTATCAAAGCAGTAGATGTTTTAGCCTATCAGTCCTCACCCCAATATATCAGGAAAATCGACTTCTTTTAGTTTACTCAGACAGCCAGTAGTCTTGAACCTCCAAAAGATGTGGTAGCCAAGGGATTAATTTTTATCACAAAGAACTGGAATTGTTTCAGCAATTTCTGATGAGGGTGGATTTTGCCAATGAAGCAAAGGAGTTTTGGAAGCGATTTTTATTACGCATATATGATCGTACACCAGTGCTGGGAATCTGAACAGTACAAGTACACTGAACAAAAATATAAACGCCCCATGTCAAATTTTTGAGATTTTATTAACAAAAAACTGGAACCCGGGTTCGTCTGTGGATAGCACTCTTCTCCAGCGTGTCAAGGGCCAACGAACGTGTGCGTTTGCCCATGCGAGTCGGTTCCGACGCCGGACAGCGGTGAGATCCAGAACACGGAGAGGACGCCGAGCGTGTAAGTTGGCTTCTCGCAGGCGGTTACGGACTGTCTGTGGTGTGATGCGTCTGTTGTGCAGACCAGCGGTCTCATCCGCTGTGCGTGTCGCTGATCTAAGCCGATCCCGCAGGTGGACGAGCTGGATGTAGCGATCTTGTGCTGGTGTGGTCACACATGGCCGACGTGGATGAGGTCGATTTGCAGTACTGCCCGTCTGTCGGAAACGAACTCTCAAACGGCCTATCGTCCGATAGTTAACATTCAGCTGCACAGCGACCGCTCTGGTGGACATCCCTGCATCCAGCATGCCAATGGCACGTTCCCGCATGACCTGAGACATCTGAGGCACGGTGACTTTTGACAAAATTTGACATTTTGGGGTGGCCTTTTATTGTCCCCAGTATAAGGAGTGTCTGGGTACTGCTCATTCTGTGTGATCACCGTCTGGAAATGCCACACCCATGTACTGAGTGAAATCACTGCATCACTGAGCAAATGCTCACTGACAGAGAGATGGATTAAAAAATGGCACACAAATCAAGAGAAATATCCCTATTGTACAAGTAAAAGTCAGCATATGCTCACTTAGAGTTGTTAACTCCATGTGGCATCAATATTTGACATGGGGCATTTATATTTTTGTTCAGTGTATACTGGAGTAAAAATTCAGCTATATACTTAGAAAGGACTCAAAAGAAAGAAGTTGTGAAACGATTGTCAAAAGGAATGGGACTGTGACCACGACCACAGTGAAACTTGGAGTCTCCAAAATTGGTTGTTAAATACGCATGGACATTACCAAGAAAGGCAGAAAATTTTAGCCTGCAGTTGTTTAGATGTCTGGTTATGGTTTTATTATTTTTGTAGGCTGATGTGGCTTAGTCACAGCGCCGCAGGGCCAGGATAAAACACAGAATCTCTATCTGCCACACAAAAACTTATATTTCCAGTGTTATTACTCAATTTTCAGTAATTCTGACTTTGAGAGCAATCTGCTGAGTGTCACCTCACTGAAAAGACCATGATTACGCTTGTGGTCAAAGTGATTCACAAACGGTACGCACTTCAGTCTGGGTGGAATTTGTTCAAAAAGGGATGAAGCAGTGAGCAATTTTAAACAACCATGCCTTTTTATGACTGCTTAATTTGTACCCTATCATAACAGAATCACTTGTTACCTGTACACTTGTTTTTCTGTGTGGAAGGTTTATAATTCACAATTATTAAAAAAAAAAAGAAGAAAAATCAGGGATTAGTATCCTGCCATTTCATACTGTCTTCTCCTCAAATCCAGTAGAATCCAGGGTGAGTAAGGGTTAGGGCCAAGAGGCCAAATTATTTTAGCTGTTTGTGCATTCTGCAATTCAATCCTTGAGTTACCAAAGAGCCCAACTCCAAGGCAAACTCTTTTTAAAGGAAGGAAAAAAAAAATTTAATTTTATTATTACGCATTCACTCCCTTTATGCTGAATGAAGATGAACGGAATTTGGACAGCATACATAAGCATTTTGTCTGCACATTTGCATCCCTTTACGACCACAGCCTTACCCAACTTTCCTCCAGCGGCGGCAGGCTGCAGTGGTGGAGGTATTTGCTTCAGTCATGCATAGTTTTCGCTGATTATGTTTGCCAGCTTGTTTTTGGGAAGCGGTATTTGGTTGCTGAATGGAAAGCTGGTGGAGCAGAATGATTTTGAATCATTTCCCTTGATTAACACTGCAACTGATTAAAAAAAATACCCAGTATTATCTGATATCACCAGTTCTCCTAAATTAGCCTATGCCGTTAGCAGAGATGGTGTGTAGCCGACAAAATTATTCTTATTTTCATTTCTGTATTATCGTCATTATTTAAATTGCAGATGTTTGTAATTTTTCCTTTCTCCACACACACGCGCGCGCGCGCGCACGCACACACACACACACACGCTCACACGCGCGCGCACAAACACACACACACATACACATCCTTGCGCTTCTATCCTTGTGAGGACATTACATTGACTTCCATTCATTCTTTTTGTGCCGCGGCAGCCCTTTTCTAATCTTAATAATAATCAACCCAAACCCTTACACTTTGCTCATAAAGGCTTCATACAGCATGTATAATGCCTTCATAAATGAGACATAATGTCTTCATAAATCATACATAAGCAAATGTCATGCTTTGTAAAGGGTGAAATAACACATCCTAATTCAGCATGTGATGCCAGATGTGATGTAACTGACAATGTCACTTAGCTAGTGGCTAAATGCTATAAAGGCTGACATTGTCAGCTAAGTGACATCATCATTGTCACATCTGGCATCACATGGTGAATAAGGATGTGTTATTTCACCCTTTACAAAGCATGACATTTGCTTATGTATGATTTATGAAGACATTATGCCTCATTTATGAAGGCATTATACATGCTGTATAAAGGCTTTATGAGCAACACATCTAAACTGTGACCCCCTAACCTTAACCTATCCCTAATTCTAACCTTATCCCTAACCTTAACTAATAGGTCAAAATTTGCCTTTGTTGTTTTGAGGACACAAGAAAATGTCCTCACTTCCCAAAAATGTCCCCACTATGTAGGAAAAAAAAACTTTTTCTGGTTCTCACTTTGTGGCAAGTTCAAGAACACACGCACACACACACACACATATGCACACATGTATAGTATTCATGACAAGCACCTGCTACGCGCAGATTTTGTTATTTAAACAGTGGCATGCCGTCAGAGATATGCAAGGCCTTCAGTAAACTCGCTTCTTAATGGTTAATTAATCTGTTTAACAGTTCACCTGGCTTTCTTAGCAACCAAACACAGGTTTGCATAGTTGCTAAGACTGTTTCAGTGATCAGCCAATTTATATTTGATGGCAATACTGTTCATTGCATCACTATGTGATTAGGAATTTCTTATCCACATTAATTGTGACATACTGTATTTGATTCTTGATTAGGCTGAGAGCAATCACTCGTGAAGGTGATCTTACTGAAGTCCTTCTAGACTTCTGTTGGCATGCCCCTGTGTTTAAATGATATGGAAGAGCAGATTTTGTTGCCTTTATTGACATTTCTTCTTAAAGCAAATGCAGTAGTTGAGAAACTGTTCTTAACATCTGCAGCGTATAAGTGCGAGCAGACTGTGTGTAAGATTGTGTGAGAATGCATTCATGCACGAGTGCTGTCATGCAGGTCCTGTGTTCTCCACATTCTTTACACAGTTAGGCCAGTCTCTGCATACTCTTTCTACCATTTTGCAAACCATTTATGTTGCACTTAATCAGTCTTCATCGCTGCCTCATCAATGATTCACTCCATCTTTTGCATATTGCATGTTTCTTTTTTTTCCCTCTGTGCGACCCAGAATTCCCTCACTCAGAAATGTAATCCAGATAAATCAAAGAATTCATCTCTATTATGCCATTTTATAAATGACAAATATTATTGATTTAGGGATATTTTGGCAACCAATTTACAGAGCTACCAGAATAGTAAATTCATCCTAGTATTTCCAAAACATCTGAGTCATGTGCAATAAAAACATTTCCCCTGAGCACTAAATCCTTGTCCGCAGCAGAATCCAACTCAAGCTTTCATACTATGTAAAGCTATCACATACTATGTCAATATATATATTTGTGCTATTTCAACTGAGGAATCAGGTTTCTCCACCAATCAATATGCGAAGAGCAGGAAGCATTCTTTCACCAATCAGAGAACATTGAGCAGGAGTGGGACCTACACCAATCAGAAAGCACAGAGCAAGAGTCATATTGACATTCTGTTGCACCTCAGACAGGAAACAGCTTAATGCACAGTGAAGGCACATATTTGAAACATGATCCTGGTATCTCCTTTTCCGGATAAAAATCCTCTTAGCTGAGGAGTAATTGGCTTCCTGCAATTCATTCAGTTTTACTGCTGGAACCAAATCCACAGCCGGTCAAAGTTGGGTCAAATGTTTCTTTCTTCACCCTCCTTCTCGCTGCAAGCTATTACGTGCAGAACATGCAACATGGAAAACAGGAATCTGGAATACTGTTGAGAAGACAATGTGGTGGGTTGCAAAATCTGATTTCATACTAAATGCCAAACTTTCTTGGGTGAGTCAATGCATGCATTATAAGAATATAACATTACAACACTGTCATGTAGAAGGTACTCTTATCCAGAGCAACATATGACACATTTGAATTTGAAGGAGCAAAAGATCTGAGAACTGTAAGACAAAAGTCAAGCTTTGTCCTCTCAGTCTATCTTGGTATAAATAGTCCTTCAAGATAGGTTACCCATAGGTTACCACTGAGCAAACTATTGCAAAAGTATCAGATTATTATTCAATGTAAAGCAACATTTATGACAAGGTTTGTTGTATTCCATTGAGCTCCTCATTTGTGGTCACCATTCACAAGGAGTTTTGAAAATGACATCACAGGCTACATTTCAACTGTTTATAAAAGCACAAAATGGGATACTCAAAGCGAATATATTAAAGTTAGCTACTGCAGTACATGCTCTTTTGGTGATGATGTCTCTGTACACTACCTAGCCTATACCAAGTTCAGTCCTGATATTTTTATTTTAAAATCATCTTTAATTTGAGAGGATGAGACGATTACACTTTCCACATGATATCAGGAGTCACCATTACCCTATTACGTCTTTTTTTTTTTTTTTTTTGCCATTGTTGACGAACAATTTCTTCTCAGATGAAATATCGGATTATTCACTATTCGATAAAATGCGACTGGTGATTTCTAAGTAGTGACTGGATCTTCAGTGAAAGAGGGAAGGGGCCTACAATCCCTCACTTTGGGTATATCTGGGATGAGACAATTGTCTGTGGGTGTGAGTATGCCGGGGAGATGTACTGAGTTGCATGCAGACTGCAGTTGAACATCTGCGGCTGTGTAAAGTATTACTGGATGATGTATTCAAAGTGCAGTTGTGTATTTGTGTCCGTGTGAAGTATTACACTGCAGGCTGAGTACAGTTTTGTAACTGCGGGTGTGTAAATTATGAATTTGTGTGCAGCTTGTGGTCGGGCATGTGCAACAAACATTACACATCCCATCCTCGCTCGGATAGGTGGGTGGTTTGACCCAGTATTAAGCAGGAGAGTGGTTGGACCTGTAATGGCTGTTAAATTATGAAGGTTGCAAGATGGAGCTGCAAATAATTGCTATCCCTGGCTGACTCCCACAGCTGTGCTGACTGGATGCTTTGAGTCACATGACTAAGGCATCATCACCGCAGCTGCCTCTCTGGGGAAAGTGGAGTAGGCCGAATTATTGTGGAGAACTTTGAAAGCATAAGAGTGCAGTAGGCAGGATATATCGTTGCCTAAAAGCTCACAAATGACTGGTTATGATTTGTTCAGCTGAGAATATGTCTGCCGTATGATTGCTCTATATGATTTCATTTTCCGTAGATTGCTTTATG
This sequence comes from Gymnothorax javanicus, assembly GCA_029692085.1. Classification (NCBI taxonomy): domain Eukaryota; kingdom Metazoa; phylum Chordata; class Actinopteri; order Anguilliformes; family Muraenidae; genus Gymnothorax; species Gymnothorax javanicus. The sequence continues at coordinate 113,061,989 of CM056200.1, forward strand.
TTCTCATTGCAGATGTCCTGCCTTTTCTCCCAAACCATGTTTAGCTTCCTTGGTCAACTGATTTGAAGGCACGATGAACCGTTGTTCTCAATGCCTCAATGTATGGCAAAAAAATTTACACAGATCTCTGTCTCTCCAGAGAGTTACCGTATATTAAATGCCAAAGGTTGGCCTGAACATTACTCTTAATTACTCACTTAATAATTTTTGATTCATGGAAATGAACAACAATCTCAATGCGTGATACCAGACTGTAGCAAGGCACATTTACGGTATTTTACCGTTGGATTTCATCAAAACATTACATTATATTATTGCCCACTCAGTGAGAGAGAAAGAGAGAGAGAGGTAGTCATTGTGATGGTCTGTGGACCAGAGAGACTATACAGAGCTCCAGAATTTCTCAGAGAGTTGTGGGTTTTCTTAGATTACACGACTTAAAAAGATTACACTTAACCTCAGTGTCACAAACAGAATTGTTGATGTAAGAAGTTAAATTCTCAAGAACAAAAAACCATTACAAATATGAGTCACATCTTTTTTTTAACCCTTTAAAGTGAAGCCCTTTTTTTGAGTAAATTTGCTCCCTAACAAAAATGTTTACTGTTCTTGAACCACTTTGACCACAGGCCTAATCATGGTTTTGTTTGAAAGGTTACACTCAGTAGATTACTCTCATAGTCAGAATTGCTGGGAATATTACCCAAATTGAGTAATAACACTGGAAATGTAAGTTTTTGTCTGACAGAAAAAGATTTTATGTTTTCTTATGGTGATGTCACCAAGCCTCATCAGCCTAGAAAAATAATACAGCCTAAGCCAGGCACCAAAACAACTGCAAGTTCAAATACTATGATTGTGTGACCAAAAATGGATATTTTATGGATTTTTTCCTTGATTATCTTTGCGTGTTTCAAAAAACAATTTTGGAGAGTCCAAATTTTCCCTGCGTTCCAAGCCACCATCATGATCGCTTTTACGACAGTTTATGACTTCCTTCAATCAGGTCTCCTTCCCTATACAAAGCTAAATTTTCACTCTTGCCTACCCTTCCAATTCCCTGCACTTGTGTGCGATTGTATTTACGTAATAAAGTCACTTCCAAAACTCCATTCTTTCATTGACCAAATACCCCCCTTGCCAGAGACCATTGAAACAATTTCTCCTCAAAAAATGAATCCCTCAGCGGTCACACGCATCCATCTTATTGAAGTTTCAGACCACTGGCTGGCTGTGCAGACTAAAAGAATTTGATTTTCCCATTATATTGAAGTGAGGGCTGATAGGCTTAAACACTTCCTGGGCTGTTAGATCGGCTGATAATAGCCAGCTAATGCACTAATTTTGTTCCTATAGGAGGACTTTTCAATTTACAGCACTGCAACATGAGTAAAAAAGGCTAATTACAGTGAAATTCGCAAAGACACGCAGCTACTGCCTTTACGTCAAAGTCGATTCAGTGATATTTGTCCATGATTTTTTTTTTTGCAGATTAAAAACTATAACAGGTTTTTATGTCTGGACCGCTACTGAAGGAAGAACATCGATTTCAACATATTTTCACAAACAATGAACAATGCTATACAATTGAACCTATGGGATTGTATGGTCAGGCTGAGGGTTGTTATGAAACAAGTGTAAATAGTATTTTCGCTATCGTATTTGAATCAGAAAATGGGTAACGCAGTTAGAATTCTGAGTCGTCGAAAGTACGAACGATATATAGTTCTACAAAGTAACACAATATTTGTTGCCATAAAAATGCAGTTATGTCTCACAGCCTGCCCTCAGGCTGATGCTCGCAAAAGGGTTAAATGAATTTCATTAGCCACGATTCAGCATAAGTCATTTTTTAGCATGAACTGAAGGAAAAAAAAAAACAAACCATGGTTTTTTGTATAAATGCCAACAATGAGCTGGGATTAGAAGGGCCCCTGATGACTTGGTGACAATTCTCCAAAGTCCCAGTTATTCAGCAAACATTTGTACAGACACAGTTTCCTGGGTTCTATTGAAGATGGCCCGTACAGCATTATACAGACGTGCAGAGTGCTATTTGTGTAATTGGGGTCAGAATCCATCCCCTGGAATAATAATGCAAATCAGTATCCAAAATTTCACAGTCTCTATCTATCCATCCTTGTTAATGGATTTTTACAATGGTACCTAACGAGATGGCTCTCATAAAACGGTTAATTAATAACCAAATAGGTGATTAATGGATCCTGCTATCTTCACAGGCAATTGTTGGAAAAACAGTAGCGACTGAAATTCAGGAAAACAGATTTGCCGTGTACGCATCATATATTCTAGCCCCTGGTTGCATCAGTGGAACATGAAACTGAATATAAAAGACCAGGTTACCAACGAACGACAAATAAATAATGAATGCACTCTGTTATAGGCATACTGTACTGTAAAAAAATAACACAAGGTTAAAACTAGGCTTCCGCAATCCGCATGGCTAAGACATTTGTCTGGATGCCCTGTGGTCAAGAATTTAAATCCCAGCCTAGCCACGACCCGTGATAGGTCTGCATGGCGAGCCTCACCAGGGATAGTAGGGGTTAAGCCAGGTAAAATGCGCTAGTCTGCTGCAGGTTGGCTCATTCGATAAAGGTGCCTTTTACTGTGCAAAAGTGACAACCATAGCGTCAGTGCGAAACCAGCTGCTCCAGGGCTGATTGTGGCCAGCGGTCTCGTAAGAGTGGCACATAATTATGAAATAAATTCCTTGAAGGGAAAGTACGCTTGCTTTTCACCCTGTGGACTTGGCTTTCACTATGTCCATGCTAATTTCAGCCTGCACGCCACAATTTCATCATGTGTGTCTGCAGATCACGCTGTAGACCTATTAACTGGTGTTTGAATTCATAAACTTAATTGTCTCTTCAGTCTACACCTGCACTTAATTCTCTAGCACTGTGAAAAAGTATTTCCCCCTTCCTGATTTCCTCTATGGGTGCATATTTGCCACATTCATTCATTTTCCTTTTGAATAACTGCCAGCCCTGTTGAATCTAAATGTCACTTTAACAGAACCTTTCCAGCAATGTGAAGTAAGCTAAAAGGTCTCACACTTTGTCTCGAAGTAAAAAACAAGACCAGAAGTTATTTAAACTCTGAGAGTTATTGAAATATATCAGTCGAGAAGGGTTATGACGACATTTCTCAGGCACTGGGACTCAACAAACCACAGTGATAGCCTTTACCTACAAACGGAGAAAGCTGCAGGAGGAAACTGTCCCAAATTCCTGAAAGAGGACATTTACAACTCACCAAGGACGTCACAATTGAATCTAGAAAAAAAATCTAAGACAATGCAAGCCTGATTCTACCATTAGAAAGACTTGGAGTAAGAATGTTATCCATTGAAGAGTTGTGAGTCAAAAAAAGACCACTAACTTAGAGACTCGTCTCACATTTTTACAATATAATTGCTCATAATTACAAAAATAATTTTTACTCTAATGAAGATACAAGCTATGTAAAATTCAATTGGGCCATTAGGACATTTAGAAATGAAACCCGTGAAAACCACCGTAAAAAAATTTAGCTTTGGTACTGAGTGCGCTTTGTTGATGCAGCACTTCTAACTATCCTAGCTTCATACATATTTACATACTAGCAATACCCCTGTAGTCTAAAATGAAATCAAATGACTGTAGTTATAAATTGCGGACTATTCCATTCGTAAATGGAATTTATTGTATTGTTGCCTACATGCTTCGTCAACTTTTCTGGAAAAAAATGAAATCTGCTTCTTGTCATTGCATTTATACTGTATATTAGAAAATATACGCTTATTTAACTCATTACGGACGTAAATTACTGAACAAGTCATAGATTAACCGTGAAAAGGAATCTAGTAATTGGATCCTGCTTTACTCTGATAACTGAATATTGTTGTGATTTGACTCCAGTGCCATATATTGCCATAAGAGCAGCCATGCCACTGTTCGATCTGCAACAGCCGCATGGCTGAAGCTAAGCAGGTGTGGGCTTGGTTAGTACTTGGATGTAAGACCACCTGGGAAAACCAAGTTGCTGCTGGAAGAGGTGTTGGTGGGCCAGTGGGTTGCGATCTTCCCTCTGGTGGAATAATCCCCAATGCCCCAGTGCAGTGATGGGGACACTGTGCTGAAGGAGACGCCGTCTTTTGGATGAGACGTTAAACTGGGGTCCTGACTCACTGTGGTCATTAAAGAACCTATGATGCTTATCGACAAGAGTAGGGGGTTCCCCGGTGTCATGGCTAAATTCCCAACCTGGGTCATTCGATCTGCCAGCTAATCATCCCCTGATCTAATTGGCTGTGCAATTTGTCCTCTCTCTCTCCACCTCTACCCCCCAGGGCTCCCTTGAAAAAGAGATTTCAATCTCGATGGGAGTTCCCTGGTTAAAAAGAAGTTAAATAAATAAAAAATATTGCGCAACTTCACCAGGTTTATTCCACAGGTCATGTGACTGCCAATGAACCTTGGAAGTATATATGTATGCTTGTTAAAACATTTACAGTTAAATGACCCCCGAAAATGGCCCCTTGTGAAAAATAGAGTATTGAAAAGACAAATATATTAAGTGGAAAGTGGATGCATGTTTTCTAGAATTGAAATAAAATTCTATATACGCTCCCAAAGATACCAACTGTCAAAGCTGTTGTGCTTTCTCTTGGAATATTATGGTCCACTAAAAACTGGACAGAGAATGAAACTCAAATTCTCAGGAATTTTCCATTTCAACAGATAAAATAATTGAGGGACTTCATGCTGCCTCTTGAAACTGGCATGGAGGCGTCCACACCTCAGTTCATATACTTCCATTTACTCCATGTACCCATTTTTAATTCAGTACGCCTGCATTTAAGTTCACATACCCGCATTTCAGTCTCCACTGAATTGAAACTGAACACATTGAAAACTGTTTGTGTTACATTCTTCCCAGACCCAAGATGGGCCGAAATGTGTTTCAGATCCAAGCATGCATTTTGGTCTCACTGGTACGATTGCGTGCGTTAATCCTGAACCTGCTTTTCCATCCAGCAAAATATACAAGTTGTACAGCTTTCCCAGTTAGCATCTCAGCTCTACCATACCTGTCATAACAAACACAAATTGCAACAAGACACTGATTTATTCTGTAGCAGACCGCCGCTCGACCTCTCTTATCCAGCCGGTAGGAAGCATTAAGAAGGAAACTCACCTGTCCTGGCGTGCGGGTGCGGTCGAGTTGGTGGGAGGGGCATTCCCTTGGATGACCGCTCGCGATTCAAAGTGCGGGCGGTGCCACGAAGGACGGGGTGTCTGGAGGGCGAGGGGGAGGAGCTGGGTGGAGCCACGCGGGTGGAGGAGGGAGGTCCGTTTCGGCCGTTAGCGGGGCCGTTACGGCGCACCGTGGTGCTGCGGGGGGGGACGTCTCGGCCCGGCGGGTGGGGCGGCCTCACGGTCGTGGTCGTGAGGCGGGTGCTTATCCGGTTGTGGAGATGGGGGTCCGAGAGCTTGGCGCGAGGGTTGGCGCAGCGCTGGGTCGAGCGCCCGGTCGATGGTGTGGCCGCACTGTGGGGAGGCTGCCAGTAGAGGGAGTGGCGTGCGGATTTTTAGGGACGGCGCTGGGCTTGGACAGAAATATAGGATCCTGCTCCATCCCCTTGGAGTTGACCAGGTCTGTGGGCACATAGTCCTGCACTGACCCCACCACGATCCACTTCAACAGCATCAGGCTCAATCCTAACCCGATGAAGCCAATGAGAAGGGGCACCACGCACAGCCAGGTCTGTGGGCGGGGCCACAAGGCACACGATCTGCAGCGCAGGTTCCCTGGCTCCGGGGCCGAGGCCTGGTCCCCGCCCCCTGAAGCCCCGCCCCCATCCAGCTCCTCCAGAACCATAGTCCCAGCAATGGCTGCTTCAGAGATCTCGCCCATCCTGTAGCCTCACCAATCCTAAGACCCGAACCCGAGCACCAGCCGGGCACTAATCACACAGCGAAGAACTGCATCACTGAACATGTTTCTCTCGACCCTAAAACACACGCAGACAGGTGCACTCGCACGATCTTGCACGCGCGGGCAGAAGAACATACGCACACGAACGCACGCACACTGCAGACACGCACTCATCCATAAGCACACGCTCACGCCGAACAGCCCACGAAATACACACACAGCAAGGCACGGGTAGACAGAAACTCACACGCGCACAAACACACCCAGAGGGTTAGGTGCAAAGCAGTGCGGGATCGGTAAATCCAAGGACACGCCGAATGAGAATCCGTCAGAAGAGCAGTCGGCAGAAGGATTCTGGAGACGTGATAAATCCAACCATGTAGAACATCCAGACCAGAGCTGCTAGCATGCAGTAGATCCGGATAGCGCTCTTACATTCATTTTCAATTATGATTATTATTATTTTTATTATTATTATTAGTGTTGTGTCGCTGTTTATTTTCCTGTTCACAGATCAAGACCTGTCTTCTCTACTTCAGCATAGTCAGCTCATTACCACGTACGCAGGAGTGCCGTGTCCCAAACGACTGCCCGCCTTGGGGAGGGACTGAGTATCCTGGGTCAGGAGTAGCCTTGCAGGTGGGAGTTATGTTACGTCTGGATGCCATTCCAGTCCTGGTCCTCAGCAGTGAGAGCCCTTCTTTCCGCCTGTCCACTGTCCCGCTCACACCCCGTCGTCCATCCACTGCCTCTCCTTGCAGCAGAATACACACCCTGCAGTCAGGCTGCTGCTACATTCCAGCACTGGAAGCGAGGGAAACTGTGCTGCAGGAGACGGAGAGAGATGGAGAGAAAGAGAGAGGGAGGGAGAGTGCCTCCGAACGTCGAGCCTTTTGTCGGAGGCTGCCGAAGGCTTTTTGAATCTCCCGACGGTTTATATTTTGTCCTCTGTTCATCCTCTGCTCCCACCCACCTATCTCACATCAATACAAGCAGCCACTCAGCAGCTCGGGCCAAAAACACTACAGACCCACCACACTGAGATGCGGAGAGAGGGAGGGAAGGAGAGCAGGAATCAGTGAGAGCGAGAGTGCGACAGCAAGAGAGAGAGGGGGGGTAGAGAGAGGGAGAGAACGATAGAGCTGGAATATGAAAGGAGGAGCGAGAGCAGGCACCAGGAAGGGGCAGAATCAGACGCTGTTAGACGAGTGCAATATGAGAGAGGAGCACAGAGCCCAGACTCTCCACACAGCAACATCACAAGGGGCGTGGCTATAAACCTCTCCACCAATGAGGTGAGAGTTAGAAATGCAGATTGAGGGAGGTAATGTGATTTGTTTATAAATAATAAACAATGCCTATTACACAAATGTGTCTATAAAACAAATACGAGGAAAAAAAAATATTGATCTGGTTTTGGCACAAATGCTGCCTATTGAACTTCATTACCAAAAAAAAAAAAAAAAAAAAAATCATTTTTCAATGGTGAGGGGAGGAAAGTATGAAATGTCCGAAAATTTAATGCAGTTGGAAAATACGTTTTAAATTGATTATACCGTAAAATTCTTCATTCAGGTGCACGGAGTGGGGCACGACTGCCTATTCCTGATAAATTAAAGTTACACAGAACGGAAGCCCTGGGACTCACTTTGCATCGCACTCCAGTGAAATTACTACGGAGGTCATCGTGTGATAATGAGTACGGAGGAAACGGGGGGAAGCCCAGCTCTGTTGGAGTAACTCCGTCAGGGGTGTATACTACAAAGCAAGTTCAACATGGACAGGCTTCAAATGTAAAGAAGAAACTGAAGCACTCAAATCACCAGCATAAATTTATTTAGGTGCCAGGACTGACGTCAGTCCTGGCACCTAAACAAATTTATGCTGGTGATTTGAGTGCTCCAGTTTCTTCTTTGCGTTTGGATTTACTTTCCTTTCTGCGAACACCGACCTCCGCTGACAGAGGGGCTGAAGCGCAAGGAGTTCCTTCATTTTATGGACAGGCTTTGTTCGAGTGAGCTGGCTCAACAAACCTTGAACTCAAATTCAGAGATAATTCGTAATTCGACGGCGGCTATAATCTTTCTTTGTTAACCGAGGCTTTTTGCTTTAAGCTCTGTGTGCGCTCCCAAAAAAGGGGCGCTCCACGCGTCATTTGACTGTTCGTCCGCCCAAAAATGGACAGATCGCGTGCTGTATATTTCTCCCAGGAGGAGCAGGCCATAATTGTGGAGAGTTATGAAGAATATAAAAATATAAAAACAGCAAAAAGCAACACTGCTGCTGCTAATAAGGCCAGAGAGGAATTTTGGCAGAAAATTGCTGACTGTGTAAATGCTTAAGTTTTATAATGAAGGATTAGTGGAAATTACCTTAGTTTCTAGGCCAAATCAAAGTCAAATTAATTTATCAATGGAAAATGATCTGACTGTGATAAATACCAATAGTATACTCAGTTTTACTTATTTGTTTTTGGTTGAAAGTATTTTTTTTCCATTACTTTTTTAATACAGCATTTTAATAAAATCGCATCCCACCAATAACCCTAACCTATTGCCCCATTACAAATTTACAATAGGCCTATGGCATATCAAAGCAATGGAAAGTATGATAAAATACTAATTAATTTTGTAATTGGTGCTTTTAATAGTTGCAGTAACAGCACTGTCAAGAGGACATGGCAGCAAGTTAAAACAAAGCATGAGAACATTTATCAAAGTGGTATGCCCAATGTTGCTTTGCTTTCATAATTATTTTAATGGTATGCTGTGTAAAAGGCATAACGCGGCATACAATATTCTTACTCAGATTTTCTACATCACCAACTGAATGCATGTAGGTTCCCAGGGCAAAAAACCGCAACGCTATTCATATTGTTGTAAGCGCACGGCCTCTCTTTGCTACATTGCCAATATATGGCTCCAGTAGATCGCATTAGTAACAAATTCCCTCAGCTGAGAATCTGTAGCATTCATAGATAATATTGTCAGAAAAAGCCAACGGGTCATCCCGGTCTGCAAAGACTCTCTCCCTCCAAAGAGAACTGCATATGATTTGGGCACCAAGGTCCACAGGATCATCTAAGAAAGGTGATGCCATCTTCAAAGGAGGTTCTTAGTGATAAGGCAGCACATTTATAGCCGATTTAAGCCGAAAGTCCGCACATAACCTGCTCCTGACCAGGTTAGGTTTGCAGCGTAAGTTACCATGGTGATCTAGCCGCGTTAAAAGAGAGCCACCTTCGTGACATTGTAAAGGCCAGCTTTAGGCTCGACATACCTCACTAACCCACTTATCTTGCTTCATTGTAAACCTCCCAGGCCTGGGGCCTGACTTTAAACATGATGTAGAGTGGAGTCAGAGCCAAAAATATTTCTGACAGAGGAATGTACACAGGGCAATGCTATCTGACAGCTATACATGTTTAACCTACCAGAAAAAACATTAGTTGATAAGAATGCCCACCTTGGCTTCATGCTCCAGGTCATTTACAGAGAAAAAAGCACATTGTGTAATGCCCCTCCCCCTGGGCATTCCAGACTTTTGGCTAAGTTACCTGCCTTCATTTAATCATCAAATTACCTTCTCTGTGCTCCCTTAATTACTTTTCCCTTTCACTGACAGGTAGCCTTGGATTGTGACACTTTTTTAGTTATGACCACTCCCTTTTTGTTATCCCCATTTAGTTTTTGTTTTTGTGTTTGTGTTATTTGTTCACTTTATTTATTTAATAAAATCACATTCCTGCACTTAAGTCCTCATTACCCATCACTCTCCTGGTGCCCTTTTTACATCTCTGGCCGCCAGGACATCACACACTGCAGAAACAAAATCACACCAAGCATTTTAATCTTGTTTTTAAACTTTAACCCCTTAGACTCTGATTCTTTCACTTAAGTTTTCCCTTAAGTAAATTCAACATTAAGCGTTTTTTTATACCGCAGGAAAATGTCACCTACTACTGCATATTCTGTATCTACTGGTCACAGTGCTTCAGTGAAGCTACATCATAATTAAATTGAGAGAAATATTCAAACCCTGGACGCTATGTTTTTATGGCCACAGCATTGTTTCACATGGAAAATATCTAGAGATTTGTAAGGCCACGCCTCCAGTCATCCAGCTCACCGGTCTACTAAATCCCAGTTTGCAATCCAGAAATTATTCTATTATCATTTACATCTGTTTCTCATTACCACTGAGTGATGGCAGTGTGTATTTAAGACTGAGCTTCCCTCAGTCTCATTGAGAAGTCTGTGTAATCTCATGCCTGTTTGACATAGTAGTCTTGTATAGGTTTATTCTCCGAATTCGCAAATTTATACTAAAACCTAGAAACTTGTGCTATTTATTGCTTTTCCAGCACGTTATATTTCAGAAATCTCGTTTCCATTTTGTTTTCCTATTTGTAATACAATGTTACTGAAGCGTATAGACTTTGTATTACTCTTATTCTTTGGAACCTCAGTTCCTTGTTGTTTTACATTTCTACATTTGTGCCTGCTGCTGTGCAGTTGGCTGAATTAGTACAAACAAGTCCATCCTTGCACCTGACTCCAGTCCTCAACTTCCTGTCCTCCGTGCACCTGAACTTTGCACGATACACTAAACGTTACAATGTTCAGAATCATTTTATAAACATTTCTGTGTAAATCAACAGGATATATATTGGATCGCTAGTAACCTTGGGATCTCCACTAGAATTTAAAATAGGCCTGACAATCCATAGGTTTGAATACCGCAGCTGTATTTTGTGGATCGATTTAAGGGTTCTTAGATTTTTATGGGGTTAAGCCCCATAACCGCGGGAAGTAGGGGTGCTAGAGGTGCTGCAGCATCCCGTTGGTGCAGCAGCACCCAAAAATGTATTTATCTAAAATTAAATAAATTAAATAAAATTTATGAAAATTGATTAATATTCACTAGAAACAGTATAATTGTAACAATAAGCCATAAATGACAGCAACATTTTGTCATACTAGTACTTAAATCATTGGTGTCTTTTTCCACAGCAGCGACAAAAAGTTTATTTTTATTCAGGCTACGTGAACACCAAGGGGACCTTGTCTCTTTACGCGTTTTCGTAGCACAGCTGTGGATGTGAATGCTTACGTGTAGAGCATTGGAGTCTTGTGATTCCGTGCTGTCAAAGATGATTGCCAAGTCGGTAAAGAGAGCAGGTGTAACAAGGTGAATGTTTTCATTTATTGTATTTGATGAATGGCTTTGTTATGTAGCGACTCGATTACTACACCTAGCCTTTATGTAACGTTACAGAGTAAGCAGTAAACTAGCAAAGGCTGTATATGGTTAACTAACGTTGGATAACGGGCATGTATTCGATAACTATTGAAGGTGACATCCTATAAATCGTGCATGGAGCTAACACTTGCTTTGCTTTTTCATATTAAAATGTTCAAGATGCACCTAAACTGAGTTGTATTTCCATTTCTTTGAATATCGTACACCGATTCACAGTACTTTGTTTTGCTGCTTCATGTATTATAGGCTGGCTACATAGCTAACTAAGTAGCATTGACTACGTCCATGTACGCACTTTCAGCACAGTATAAATTCAGCCCAAAAAACTGCATAGCTGATCATTTATTTACCATTGCATGCACATTCTTGATTATTACAACAATAGCAGATGTGCATACTTGATGTCGTAACTTTTCTGCAACTTTTAAGATAAAATACAAAATATTAAGTATCTTATTTTATGCTCGCACCGAACTTGCATGACAGCAGTGCACAAACAGACACAGTATTTGTAGTTGAGCCTTTATTAGCTAGAAGTTTTGAGTGGGTAGGAAACGCTGGACAAAAAGAAATGTGAACGACACATTGCTAGTGAGCAGCATCAGTACACGGGAGTGATGCAACGGAGATTCGATGATGCCGCTGAACTCCATCTGCACCAAGAAAATACGAGAGTGCCAGATGAATGAAACAGATGAGATCGAAACAAAAATCTCCTTAATGTACATTTTATAGCTGGGCTGCTGATTGAGATGACTTGCGAATTTCTTGTATAAGTGGAACTTCCACAAAATGAAATCAGCACTTTTAAGGTTTACCTTGATGTTTGAGTACCCAGAGAAACATTTGGGTGTGCAAAAACGTCAAGCGTGCATCCAGTCAAGAAAATTTAGCATTTAATTTCTGGTGCTGATGAACGTGGTAATGGTATATAACGATATATTAATGTTGCGATGTATTTTTTAATGTTGCCATGGTGTTAAGCACCACGGACAGCGTAAAAGCACTCCATAGTAAAGTCGCGCCCACCGGTAGATCATATTTTCTGGATTGATATTTAAGCGTTTATATACGCACTGATAACGTCATTCCGGCCAGTAACACCCACATACACACACCTCTGTGTCCTCGGCACCCCCTGTTCAGAATACATTCCCGCGGCCATGTTCAGCCCTTATTGTGAGACAATTTTGACGCATTTCTAGATTTGTCTGTGGGGTGACTTAATTCCGTATTACGTACAAAATTTAACTTACCTCATGGACAAATCTAAAAATGAGTCAAAATTATCTTACATCAGTGCAGATTCTTTTTCCAATAAAAATGCAATAGAAACGAGTGTTTAAACCTTAATTCAAGAGTAAAACACTTGTTAATAAAGGAATAAGCCCCGAGAAGCAGTGGGTTACAGTGATTTTATAACGGCGGAGGGGCGTTCTTAGGCACGACATGCAGCGGAGTGCTTAGTGTGCCCTCGCCCGTTATAAAATCACTGTAACCCACTGCTTCAAGGGGCTTATTGCTTTTATAAAACAGTTACCCTACATATAGCCCATTAAATAAACACACAAGAAAAAAAAATCAACAATTTATTGGTAATAATGCAACAATAAAATTGAGAACTACTCGGTCTTCCACCAAGCAAGATAGAGAGGACAGAATGGTTGGCAAGCAACACAGACACTAAGATTGCTTTTTCATCTAGCGCCATTATCATGTCACATCAGACTATTTGGGCTCGTTAATGTAAATATACTATGAAAGCAGGCTATTTGGAATGTCTCCTTCGGTCTCCCGAAGGCCCCATTAAATAATTTTACGTTGGTTTCGGTTTTCGAATTTCCTTGTTCTCAACTCACGCTGATCGGCCATATCATTACAACCAGCAGTGAGAGTAGGGAACAAGATTGACTTTTGTCCTCCGCACTTTCCGGTGTCCAGTAAAATATGTTGAATTGTGCATTAGTTTGCTAGCCAGCTTATCAACTAGCTAGCGTTCACTACAATGGATGTGGTTACCCTACACATAGCCCATAAAATAAACACACAAGAAATAAAATCAACAATTTATCGCTAATACTGAAATAGCGAGCTAGTTAGCAACATAGCTAGCAGCTAAAGTGATATCGAACTCTATAATGCTATAGCTAGCTAGGTAGATAGCCAACTGGTTAGCGGGTTAAAAGGCTAAACTTCGCTAACACTGAAATAGCGAGCTAAAAGTCTTGAAACAAACGTAACCAAACGAGTCAGTTGAGCACAGAGTAGTTGGTTGCTTGGCCAGCCGCGCAGGGATATTTTGTGCTGTGGTCTGCCTCAGAATGCAGTGGGTTATACTGATTTTATACTGGCATGGAAACGCGGCTCAGCCAATCACATTTAAGGATTGGAAGCAACCGTTTTATAAGGTTCGTTTTTGTAATGTGTCAGTAGGAGGGTTCTTAAATTTGCCCCTGAGGAATGTATGCAGCCTACTGAGACCGCTCAATATATCATATACATATCTTTCTGGGTCATTCTACACACAACCAACAATTTGGCTAGGGTACTTAACAAAAATTAAGATATAGTCTAGACAATTGATTTCAAAGTATTTTATTGCTAACATATCAAGGGTCAACCAGACAGAGTATGCACGCTTAATCAAGTTCATAATATATAATATTTATTACAACAGGACAGATAAATTTGACAGAAATTAACTTCTGTTACTGGACAAAGACTCCCTTTATGCTATAATACAATCATCAAATATTATACACCTTAACTGAGATTTAACTCCTTCATGTGTCCTAAAAGTAATTTAAATAAAATATACCAATTTGTTTTGAAGTGGTAACATTCAGAACAAAAAATTATACTGATCACTAAGCTCAATTGTTCCTTGAGATTCAGAAAATATGGCATAATGTAACAATCTGACCTTTAAATTTTACCACCTGCCCAGAAAACTGTTGCTTCCAGTGGTCTTAATTATAGAAAAATAGTCATCATATGACAAATATTCAGTGTACCTTCATAATGGTCTCCTTGGGTAGTGTAACAGAAATTGCATGTACGTAACAGAAGATACCAGTGGTAACAGAAGATGCAGTAACATAAGTTACTTCGAAGAGGGTATTTCTAAGAAATGGAGGAGTAATCCTCTATTATCACCCAATGAACACATTTATGACAACATAATTCATTAACAAATTATTTTGAACATGTTAATTTATGGTTTCCATGATCTATGAATGACATATGGTCATAACAGAAGTTACTTGTCATATCAGTACTCCTGAAATGTTAAAACTTAAAAGACAGATAAAAGCACATGGCACTGACTCTCCTTTTGAAAACTGCTAAACAATGATGTGCTGCCCTCTAATGGGCTCCAGAGGATTTCTTATAAAAAACTGTCAGACTGACACCTGTGGGCATTATGATTCAATCAGGGTAACAGAAGTTACACCAAAAAATGTGGACAAGACAAAAATTACCCCAAAATACACAAAGAACATGAATTGATGGCAAAAAGTGTTGTTTATATAGATAATTATCTTGTGCAGTGCAAGGAACACAAAAACAATCATTTATTGGGAAAAAAACAGATTTAAACCAGAAGTATCTATGCAACTTCTAATCTGGGGACACAGGAAGTGGGGTAGCTTTGTCATAATAGTCATCCTAAAAGCAAATCAAGAATTTTTTTGATCATAGATTTCAGTGTATTATCTGAATGCAATTTGAATAAATATTGCATTTTGTAATAATGGCTGCACATGCAGTGTTGGTATAGCTTTGGAAAGTGCACTCAGTTCTGGGGACAGTATTTGTTGGTTTCATGTAGAATGACCCTTCTATATTAAAGGTGCCCCCAAATTAATGTGCAATTGACATTACCCTGTGCACGTAATGCCTCCTTACCTTAACAAACGCTGGCTTTTTTGACCTGTTTGGGCTGTCCTTCTCATTTTTGGTCTAGAGCAGTGGTTCCCAATCTCGGTTCTTGGACCTCCCCTCTGCATGCTGGTATTTCTTACAACCACGAGTGCAATAATATGGTTTTAATCAGCTGTTATTTTGTCCTAATTAGTTGTATTTTATGTTTAAAACAGTTTTTTACCATCTTAAGCCATATTTTAAAAGAAATGACCACAAAGAATAACATACTCATGAACATATTGTGTTAAATTTTATATATTACAAGCGATTTCAAGAAACAACATTCCTAAATTGATAAATTTCAACACTGAGACAATACAAAATTAGTTTCCTGAACAAAGGTGCTTAGAGTGCTCTCAAAATAATTAGCTTGGGCTTAATAACATAATCATAACACAAGACAGGTTTGCCTTATTTGCTTGCCACATAAATTCTAAGTTTCCTGATTATGTGTCAATGGTTTCATCAGTTAGGAAACTATTGATTGTTTACTCTGATTTGACTAATTTTTTCCACTATTTATGCAGTTGTTTGTAGTATAATTACAATTAGAATGCAGAATTGTTATTTTTCATGGTATCTATAGATATCTGTCAAAATGTGGCTTCAGTAATACACCTGATTAAGAGAAATGAACAGCTTGTGAGGCAATTTTTACAACAATTTTTTTTTTATTTTTCACCCTCCGCCATATTGCCTACTGTAGGTGCAACAGCTGAAAAGGGCATTACAATGGCAATCAAAGGTAAATAACTATGTATTAAAACTTCAATTTAAATATTAAAGTTCCTAACACGGGGTACCAAAATATGTAGGGGAGTATGCCTCTACGATACGTGAAATTGTGGGGATGGATAATTATGATGTCTCGTCCTAATAATCCTTCCCACGGGATAATCATTTGGTTCAGCAGGAAACCTGCAAAGTTAGTAATCAGTCTCATAAAAATAAATCAAAGATTGAATTAATAATCTGAAGGATTTTTGGAGTTCTACATCGGCTATTTTGACTCAGACTCCCACGTTTCACAGCATCAAAACAGACACCAGGTTTAATAAATGAATTTATTAAACAAACAAACAAACACAGCACATACAGGGGCTGATCTACAGAAGGACTATATACTAACTAGAGAGAGAGTAACAATGGTGTCTGTGTACGTGCCAGTATGCATTTGTGCTGGTGTGCGTGCAGGATGCACGCGGGTGCCTGCGGGCGTGTGTGTGCTTTTAGGCATGTGCAGGCGCGTGTCTGTGCGTGTGGCAGATGTGCGTGTGTGCACGGGGGCATGTATTCAGGTCTAATTTCTAAATGTATAGGTGGGCCAATGCCAGGGCCGGATTTACCATAGGGCCAGTTGGGCCCGGACCCAGGGCCTCCAAACTGAGGGGGCCCCAAAAAAAAAAATATATATATTTTTTTTTTGTGGGGGCCCCCTCAGCGTGTACTATTATTATTACATTATTATTAAGTGGCTGTCTCGCATGAAACGGTAAAACTGGCAGCTTTCAGCTCGATCGGTTCTTTGCTCCGAGCACTTTCTTCCAACCGACTTTGAAACTGACACGGAACTTTTGTCACGTCGTGGAGTGGTTCGAAAAGTCCAACTGAAAATCAACAGCAGTACCATCAGTGTTTTCCTACGAGTCAGACCCAGCGACAAAAACGTTTGATCGAGAAACGTCAAAGAAAGCGAGTGAACAAGTGATCGGTGTGTGTAGTTGGGAAAGACTTCTGCATCCTACCCAGGGCCAGATTTACCTTTTGTATGCATTCACTTTTTTGTATGCATTCACAACTTTTTTCGGCTTAACTTGACATTTGGGTACCGTGAGAAAAACTTGGGTGAGTGTAATCGTCAAGTGCACATCCAGTTAAGAACATTAGTTTTGTTGCTAGCGCTGCTATACGTGGTTGCTAATAGCATCTAATGGTGGAAGCCAATACAAGTTAATGGGATGTATCATGTATAATTTGCTAGCTGGGATGCTAACGCTTTTAGCCATTAAATAATACATTAAAGCGTGGGAGTGATATATTCCGTGTTAAGACATATTTTAGAATAATTGCCAAAATGTCCATGTGTCTGCAAGAACACACAAAAGCATATTCAGAAACTTATGATGAATTTGGCTTTTTGGTTGAGGTACCAACACTGGACACTGACCAAATCAGACAAAAGGCAGCACAGCTGGTTGCAAAGTATACAAATGGCCTTGATGACAACCTTGAAGATGAGCTGATCCAGTTTAAAGTCCTAATGACATCTTCAGGTGAATGTATGTAATGTGGAAAAAAAAAAAAAAAGCCACTAGATGGCAGTATTGACATTTTTTTTTTTTGTTAAGCCCAGTCTGGAGCTTGGTTTTGGGGCATGTCCTGGGCATGCCTCAGGGGAATGTCCCAGCTGGAGAAAAGTCTGGAAGGGGGGGGGCTAAGGAGTAATAAGGAGAAAAATTGAGAGAGTGAAAGGTAGTAGGAGAAATTGCAAGGATAAATTGTGGAAGGATACATTTGACCAGACCTGTCACTCTTTTCAAGACCTGTGAAGTTTTTTGTGGATTTTTGCCTGTGTTGGAGCATTTTCCTGTCCCAGGACATCGCACCATAGCCGCCCATCTCAATTACCAAGGGACTGTAAATATCTCATTTTTTTATATCAATCTTGGTCAGTAGAGTAGATTGTAGATTAGTTCAAAGTGTTTGTTTAATTAAATCTGTTAAAGTTTTAAAAATTTTGTCTGTCATCCCTTGCTGTCCGTGACGCCATAACAAACTGGGGCCATAACAAATTGACGCCATAACAGTAATCGACTTCAGTTTATCAGACAAAATAATCTCCAATCAATGTTTCCCAATGTTGAAATTGCATACTGAATATATCTGACTAAACCCATCACAAATTGTGAAGGAGAACGGTTGTTTTCACGTCTGAAACTGATTAAGAACTCTCTCCGGTCAACAATGACCCAAGAAAGGGTCAACAGCCTCTGTATCCTTGCTGTTGAATCCAGCTTGGCCAGAGGTTTAGATTTTAATGCTTTGATTAATGATTTTTCCAGACAAAAGGCAAAGAAAAGGCAGTTCTAAGTCTTCTGTTTTATTTAATTTTCAGTTCAATTTTTAATTAATTTTATTTTGTTAGTTTTTTATTTAAAGACAAGGTATGCAAATATATCAATATTGTCTGTCATATATACACAGACAAAAGGCAAGGAAAAGGCAGTTCTTTGTTCCTTTGTTTTATTTAATTTTATTTATGTTCTTTTGTTTTACTTATCTTTATTTAAGTTTCAGTTCAATACACCATGTCCCAAAAGTTCATGCACCACAGAAAAAATCTACTCAGATGGTGAATATTCAATACAATGCATTTATTCAAAAGCCAGTGTGTCCCCCTGCATCTTAATTACTGCCCTCAGCCTGTGGGGCATAGAATGCACTAAGTTGTTTAGAACAGAAGGTTCAAAGTTGCCCCGCTCCCGCACAGCCCTCGTATTGAGCTGCTTCATGGTGGTAGGGGGTATGCTGTGGAAGACCCGACTGTTCAGGATACCCCAGGAGTTCTCAATCAGGTTGAGGTCCGGGGAGTTGGGTGGCCATTCCTCTTTGCGCAGAAAACCAGGAAGCTGCTCAGAACACCACTGCTTAGTTGTACGAGCAGTATGTGCGGGGGCATCATCTTGCACGAAAACCATTTCCGCACGCCTGTTGAACATCTTCCTAGCAGTGACGGGGCCCGATTTCTTTTTTCTGGTAAGTATGGGAAGTAGCACTAGCTGGAAAATGTTCTTGACATAATACTCAGCATTGCTGGTGGTGCCCTGGGGTACAACATGCAACTGCAACAGTCCTGAAGATGAAATCACCCCCCAGACCATGCAATGGGCGCTGAACTTGACTTGTTCCGAAGGTGGCACTGTCTTTCGATAGTCGGTGTAGATGCAGTCGTTTTGGCTGTTGGGAGTTGGAAATAAGTAGAGTGGGCACTCATCAGAAAAAAAAACCCAGTTTTCCCAGTGTCTTGGGGTCATTGTGGCATATTTCTTTGCAGAAGCCAGCCGCTTATCCTTTTGCAGTTTGGTAAGGCGAGGAATCCACTGTCTTCTGGATGCTCTCAGACCCAGTTTCTCAGTCAGAAAATAATGGATGGTACTCTCAGAGACTGCTTCCCTAAGATTCTTCAGTCTTCGACTGAGTCTGCGGCAGGATTGGTGTCTCTTTCCCCTGGCCTTTCGGATGAGGTCCTTGGCCCTGGAACTCAGGACTGAGGGGCGACCTGCACGGGGCTCGTCTTCAAGGGAGTCACAACTCTGGTGTCTCTGCCACCACTTCTTCACCCATCGTATGCTTCTGTCAAGGTCCTGAGCTCCTCCCTGCAAGCTTTCCCTGCCCTGCGCAAGGCAATGGCTTGAGCAGGGACCTGAGGCTCTGAAAGAGCAGCCTTTCCAGATTTTTGTTTGGCCATCGTGGCAGCACTATCAAAAAGGTTCTCTCAGTGACAGTTCTCTCTCGGTTCCTTGGTCAACCAAGAAATTTATAGGCCTCTTGCAAACAGATGAACTAATTTAACAAACTCACAACACCTGGCTGACCAGGTGCAATCCATTTTGGAGACAGACGTGTTACCCATAACATGTTGGGGTGCATGAACTTTTGGGACACGGTGTATTTAATTTATTGTTTTTTTATTTAAAGACAATCTATATAAATATATTTTTATATACTGACTGTATACACATGGATGTTGGGAGACTCTGTTTTCCATATCGTTTTTACCCACATGGAAAGAATCTATACGAACATATATGTGCATATATGCAACCTATATGCCACATATGTACAGCATATATGCCGCATTTAGGCCAAATTCAGGTACATATATCTGCATATACAGGGCATATAGGTCTCCAATATCGCTTCTTTATATCCACATATAGGCCCTATATGTACATACAAGGTATATGTCTCCTATATAGCTCACATACCCAGTGGCAGGTTCTGTTTGTCATACCTATTGTATAGCTCATATCTCACTTTTGCAACTGTCATACATGATGCCTAGCTCATATTTTTATTCTCAAGGTAATATCTGCATATTAGTCCAAAGTCCCTTACAGAAATAACAAGAGTTTCACGCAATAACTTATTAATCGCATGTGAACACGTGAAATTGGCATCACATTTGATCCTAAATACATGTTGACATGTGACAAGTCATTATTAACTATGGCAAGTGAGAGGAGACAAAAAGCTATGATATCAACATAAATATCTAATACCATTTGTTACATTTTTTTCCTGAAACATTAACAATAACAAGGTCATCAATTCTTTCTTGACCATACTTATTTCCATTCTATGAAGATTGAGTTGGGTATTGTGGAAGAGAAGGAAATGTATAAAAACAAAATGGTTTGATTATGTTTATTTCATCAATTAAGCATTTTTTCAAGTTTAAGTCACTGCCAGATTCACCACATTAGATAAAATTGGATTCACATCATTACAGCTCATACACATCCACTGAAAGGTAATACACAACACTGTTACCTCCACCAAATGCAATGTTTTCTATCTTGTCTCTAATACGGTTTCTAGATGAATATGATTCAGAGGGCATTAGTCTAAATGTAGCAAAATAAAACAAAAATAACAAAATAAAAGTACATAGAAGAACATACATTCAAGTAAACATGCCTTTCAAAAGTCATTTTCATCCCCACATCTATCTGAGCGTTTCACTGTGGTTAATGAATTTGAAGACAAATTCTACATTTCTGTTCGCAGTTTTAATGAACAGACACTTGTCTTTTATCTGAGATGCTTGTATAGCAACTTAAGGTCCCAGACTTTTTCCTACAGGGATGAAATACAAGGATTCTTAAATTCCCACACGGAAAGAACCTATTTATTATAGGTACCTATACGTACCTATAATATATGAAAACGGCCAATTTTATGTCGCATATATGCAAAACCTATATGTGGCCCTATATTAAAACCTATATGTTTATATAGGTTCTTTCCGTGTGGGTATTTTAGTCGTGCTGACAATCTTCTTGGAGCTAATGTTTTTGTATTCCTTTTTAATAATTCAAATTAAAATTGATCGTTCAATTGATTGCGCGTGAGACCTCTGACTCACTGTCCCTGAGTAGATGTCAAAATAGACCTCAACTTATCCAAGTATTGCTTGAAAGTCCTTCTGGGTGGAATACACTTCACGTGTGAAGGGGGCGCCACTATCACCGCCATACTTTCAGCCACCTAGGTAGATCTGCTTTATGGCAAGTTGGGGCCCCCACATTTAAGCTGGCCCAGGGCCCCCACAAAGGTAAATCCGGCCCTGGCCGATGCGGGGCTGGATAACTCAATTTAGCTTCAACAAATTGCCAAGAGGAGCTAGCTTCAGTTCATATGCAATTTGTATTACTAATTGAGTTATCATCCATACTACGGCCTGCGAAGTTTATTGCAGCGTTAGAAAGTTAGCCAGTGAGAGAAAGATTATGCATGTAAAAATAAACAATCAATGGCTAATTAACTCCATAAAATATCAAAACGGACACAATTCACTTTTGTAATTACATCAGTAAAGAATAAATTGAAATGCTGTACTGTTAAGAAGTAGGCAGGGGAACACCAGATGCAGGAACTGAAGTGTTTATTGAAACACAAAACACTAGGAGAAAATAGGCACACAGGCCAGAAACAAAACACCGTGCACATGCACTGAACGATTGGGAAAACTAAGGTACACTGCCCAGGGCAGGGGGAAACGGAAATACTCACTCCAAGAGTGGATAAACTAGAAAAACAAAAACTGGACCTAACTAGACTGACGGACACACTGGGAGACTTAGACAAAGGGCAGACAAGACGTGGGCGCAGCAAAATACAAGACTCGGGAATCATACACAGGAAATACTCGGAAGGCACAAGGAGCTGAGATTTCACCATGCAGAGCAGAGTCTAACAAAGTTCCGTCTGACGTCTCTTCTCTCCTGCCCACAGATATAGACACGGAAGAAGGCAAAGACTCGGAACGCAATCTCGAATGGAAACAGAAACACCTGGGATTAATGAAACAATTACACGAGAACCCGGTTAACAATAATGACTCGAGACAAGACGCTGAGACCATCAATCAAACTAGATGGTTTAGATTGAGGTAATCTAAACGTGACAAGTATAAAGCGCCACGAGAGAAGCAAAGGAAAGCACAGCTTTAAACGCAGTTAGGCAGGGAAAGCTTAGGCAGGAATTACAAAAGCTAGAAACACTCGCACTCGCTAATGAGTTAATGGATGTTAATACTACGTGACGAAATATTTGCAGTCACCCTCAAATAAGTGCTGGTTAGTACGGGTTAGTAATTATCCTATCAGAGAACGCATTCACTCAGAGTTTAGCGAGACCCAGAATCAAGCACAGGTGGAAACAATGAATGAAATACCACAGCTGAAACCGAAAGAGGAAACGTGATTGGACAACGAGACGCAGGCATGCTGAAGGCTGTCACATGACGCCACTGGAGTTTGGGCAAGAGAGAATCGAACGTCAGACGGCGGGAATGAAAGCTGAAAAATAAAACGAAAGTAAAGCACAAGCACAAATAAGCACTAAGACAACACACGAGGCAGAACCATAAAACTGTACAGTTTAAGATGAAATGGCTAAACTGCACTACCGCCTGGAATGTTCAGTCAGTCTTACTGAAATTCATAACCTGGGATGCAATGCGCAGATCCGGGTCCCGTGTCCACTTTGAGTTGCGCTGCTGCTCTGCTGTGTTGGTCGCGAGAGAACTCCTTGTTTATTCTGAAAAGTAATTTGACGGAGATGTTCCGTGATTAACTAGCAGTAGCGCCGGGCGTAAGCTAGTTTAATGAGATTTGCTGTCCTGAACTCAGAGTTTCACAGAGATGAGAGCACTCTGCAGATAGGCCAAATGGAATTGCATAGGGAACTCAAATTCCAATACAAGTGCCGTCCTTGCGCTTGAAGAGAGTCTGGCTGCCCCTGGGGAAAGATGCTGTAAGAGAGTGTGTGTGGTTTCCCTGGAGGGAAGTGTGCAAAAAGAGAAAAAACTGGGTGGGGTCTCTAGTTTTAAAAGATTTATCGCCCGTTTTTTTTTTTGGGGGAAACGTAAAAGGCACGTCAGGCAGGGGGGTGGAGCTGTAGACGTCGTGTTCGTTTCCTGTGTACTGGATGGGAAATTTTGTTCTGTGGGCCCTACACTACCAGTCAAAACTATTGAGGAGTTTTTTCATCTTTGTCTTTGAAGTTGTACGAAGTGTAACACTTTCAGTGCGAAGTAAGTGAGCACTGAATGCAGGACAAGGCAATAGGATCCAAGTGCGAAGATGAAGGTTGTTCATTCAGACACAGAAACAAATACACATTACGAAAATGGGGAATGCAACCCCCAATTGAGATACAAACTAAACTGCAAGACTAACAATACGTCTGCTAATATGTCTACACAGGCTGAGGAACAATGAGACTCTGCACTGCAGTTAGGGAGGTGCGAGTTTAAATCAGGTTAATTTGATAATAGTATCCAATTAAGCGGCAGGTGATGGGAATGGAGTGTGGGAGCTGGAACGTGGCTTGGAATTAGAACTCCAGTGATGCGGACCGTGGTGGGAGAGGCATGACAGAATGTAATCCCATGATTGTATGCCCCTTCTTCAAGCAATGCAGGATGCCATGTGGCAATATAGCTGCTAAAGCATATCAAGGTTAGCTTTGCCATGCCAGCAGACACTTTCCCTGCTGTTTGGCTCGGTCCAACCTGGCCTGAAAAGAACAAATATTTGCCATTTCCTCAGTTTTGTTCTGAATGTAGAACACTTTGAAAATCCAACTGCATTAGATGTACACAGTGTGATCAAAAATTTCCAAGTAAAAATTTTTAAGACA
The DNA here is from genome assembly GCA_029692085.1 of Gymnothorax javanicus. Taxonomy (NCBI): domain Eukaryota; kingdom Metazoa; phylum Chordata; class Actinopteri; order Anguilliformes; family Muraenidae; genus Gymnothorax; species Gymnothorax javanicus. Next base: position 113,086,049 of record CM056200.1, read on the forward strand.
GACATTTTCAAATTCTAAATACCTGACATTTTAATTGAATTTGGATTGGTCTGTATGGGCTGATAAGACTGAATTTCATCTTTCATATAAATGTAATCAGCGTTACAGGCAGTATTCACCTTGGCTAAGCAAAAGACATTCGGCTCTATCTTTAACACTGCCCTACCCGTTGCCACTACTCGCTACTCGTGAATTACGCATTTAGCAGCTTCCACTATCCCTAAACGGTATCTTGCGGCCACACTACCCGCTATACATTATGCCGAATCCTTTATTTGCGCCTGGAGGTGTGCTCGTGGGCGTGTTTATGCGCTTTCCCTGAAATTGCTATCTTGACCACACAGGTTAGGGAAAGCGTATAGCGTCTCCTCAAACCACCCGCTACCCGTCTGGCAATTGAAGACACGGCTTCTCTCCCTCTATGCGATCTAACAGCGACAAATGGGCTACATTCAGTTCAGAAAAATAATTAATTATAATTAGGTCTATGCACTGGCACTCAGCGACGTAACTTTTTTTCCAGCGAGAGCGGCATTTCAGAACTCTTCAGCGAATGAAGGTAATTCTGGTGACAAGTACGTGGTTTCGTCCGTTTGCATTTTCCAATCGGACAGCTGTCTATTTTTTTTTTTTTTTTTTTTTTTTACAGCAAGTTGCGTGACCGTGCCTAAAAAACAGGTGTGCGTTCTTGTCGCCGAAATTACCTTCATTTGCAAAAGAGTTCTGAAATTCCGCTCTCGCTGAAAAAAAAATTACCGTTGCTGAGTGCCAGTGCATAGACCTATTTATAATTAAATTATTTTTCTGTACTGAATGTAGCCCATTATTTTGTCGCTGTTAGATCGCATGGGGGAGAGAAGCCGTGTCTTCAATTGCCACATGATTATTCTTGAATTGGAAAACGTGTTAATAAGGGAAAACCACCCAGAATTAGCCAGGACTAATTGTAGGGGAGAGCTGGTACGAAAGTTACATTTTTCACATGGACGTCATTTTAAAAGATAACGTTACAGACCGAAAAAAAATTTTGGAGCGATTAACTACTTTCGTGTGTGCTCTGTCAACATCAGGTGCTAAATCATCACCATATATATTGACTTCGCATAGTTTGACGTCGAAGCGGAAGTTGCGGATTGCTTCTTTCGACCCATCCAGCCGGGATGAAAGTAATGCACGGCAGGGCAAAAGTAACGTGATCAAATTTACTGGAATCTTTTTAAATTTCTCGTTAAAACAGAAGCAAAAACAGCCAGGCATTTGTTTTAAACATTTTAATTGGCTTCAAATGTTCCAAAAGTGACCGTGAACATGTTTAATGTGCTAGGTCCATTTATAAAAATTATCCCAGAGAGCAAGCACCTCCGCTCCGGATCTGCCCCGGCTCTGTGCCGACTCCAGCTGATCCGGCTCAGAGCTGGGGCAAATCCGGGGCGGAGCTTGCTATCTGGGATTAAATTACTCATCACAGTTATGACAGATATAATGAGTGGCACCCTCAGCGCATGCCTCATGCGACCACAAGCAGACAAAAGATGCACTGCACCCACACTTCTCCAGGCAAAGATGAGGCAAATGTCTCCCCACAAACAAGACATTCCTCATCCTTGCCCCGAGAAACTGTGGTTGCAGTGTGTCCACTAAGCCTCGTTTTATTTGGGAGTTTTGAAGAGGACTGTTTTCTCTGGCCCCTCTGCCGACTCTCCTCCTCCAAAGCAGCTTTCACCGGGGTGTCGGTCAGTATTGCTGTTGACCCGCAACATTCAATGAGATAATAGTCAGAATAAGCTTGTTTTTATACAAGAAGAGAACCAAGACGAGTTAAAAATGACAATATGCTCACCTCTTTCGGCCTCTCCTTTTATTTTCTTTCCTTGAGCCAGCCTTTGGATATGGGCGAAGCTTTTCTGGGCTGAACCTCTGTACTGGCGTGCCACTAGATGTTCCTGGAACCACTAGCATACCTGGATTGATGGTATGCGCTGGCGATGGAGCTGGCACTGGTGATGAAGGGGGCGCTGGTGATGGAGCTGGCCCTGGCACTGGGGATGGAGCTGGTGCTGGTGCAGGACGGTCGGTCACATAAGCTGGAGCAAAGTCTGCCTGACTGAAAATATCTGAATTCAAGGGCCAGATACAGTGCACTCGAACCCAGACGAAATGCTGCTTGGTGTCGCAGCTTGAGGCAGAGCTTTAGCCTCAAGACTCGGGATGTTGTAGATGGTCAAAGTTCTTCCAGGGTTCATTCGCATCCAATTGTCTGCTGCACTGTTAATGTAGTGCTTCAGAGGGCCAAAAACGCTTCGGTCCAGCGGCTGAAGACGGTGGGAGCAGTGGGGTGGAAATGAGAGGAGTACAATGCCCTGTGACTTGCAAAAAGTCAATAGCTACCACGGAGAGGTGTGATGCATGATTGTCTAAGAGTAGCAGCAACTTTGACTCGGGTCACGCTGGTGTGTCTTGCAAAATGCTGTAAAAAGGCCAAAAAAATCTGTCTCCTCCATCCACCCCAATCCATTGGCAGAACCAGTGGAGCCAGGGGACCATCCCGGATGAAGTGGTCATGGAACCTCTTCCTTGGGAAGATAAAGTAAGGGGAACAAAGTTGCCTTGTGCGTTGGCAGCAAAGGCAACGGTCACCAATGTCCCTCTTTCCCCGGAGGTCACAGCACCGACCTGGCGCTGGCCCTTGGTGGCAATGACTTTGTCTGGCACTTGAACCGTTGTGGTACCTGAAATAATCAGTGAAATGAATTATTGCTGGTGCAAATCACTGGTGCTTTTAAATTTATCATCCAAATATAAATTTTTACCTGTTTCATCCATGTTCCAGATGCCATTTGCCTCAAAATTATAGCGGTGAGGACAGTCTTTAGGTTGTTAAAAACGCGGTCACGTTGGTCTTGTTGAAGCTGGTGGAGCAGGACATGCTGGTGGCTTGAGGACGGATGGACAGGGTTCTGCGCTCGAGGAAGGAGGTGAGCCAATCCTTCCCTGCCATCTGGTTTTTTCTTCCATGAACATGGAGTTTTGAGGCCAATATTTTCGGCCAGCTCAAATGCAAACTTTCGCACCTAAAAAAAGCATAAAAAAGAGGTTAATCCCAGATAGCAAGCACCTCCGCTCCGGATCTACCCTGGATCTGCCCCGGCTCCAGCTGATCCGGCTCAGAGCCGTGGCAGATCCGGAGCGGAGGAGCTTGCTATATGGCGGTAGTGGTGTAGCTCTGTCTGCGGTGTTACTCGCACCTCTTTAGGACTCAGGCCAAAATATATATCAGCTGCTCTCTTTATATATGCCTGCAGTCTCTTCTCCTGTTCTTCTGTGAAGACTTTGTTGTGAGCCCTGTACCCCGGGGCCTTGGTCTGCTGCCCTCTTGCCCCTGCCCTCCTCTTGCAGTACCTGAACAGGGTGACATGACAAACGCCATGCACCGCTGCTGCCCTCCTTATACTATCGCCTCTTCAGACATCAAAAAAGGCCCTTGCGTAAACCTCTGGGTCAACCGTTCCTCTCTGGGTAGTTCTGACCCTAACTCTGGGCATTTTCTGTCGGTAAAACATAACACACATTTTAATGGAGCTTTTAAACACAAAATGCGGCCGCATTAGCAGAGAGGGACGAACGTAACTGTTGCTACTTCAGTCCCGACGGTGACTCCTGACATTTGAACGAGGATTACTTCCAAAGTGGAAAAATTCTGACATTTCAAACTGCACCATATGTTACGGAACTAAATCACCGATCATTTAATCATAAATATGACACATGGAGCGATAAAGACAATCTTTAAATCGAAAAAGTTTAGCATTCGTCTGAATTTACTCACCGCTGTGGAAAACAGTCTTCTCGGTCTTGTGCCGCGAGGAAGACTGGACGCCTCAAGAATGTTCGCGGTTCTGGAGAGGGGCGCGAGCTGCACATGCTGACCTAGTATGACGCATCGAAGTGCGGATGGCTGTGAGTAAAGCGCCGTGTTACTTTCGTCCAGAGTTACTTTCGCACCGGCGCTCCCCTAACCAATGAAGGGATGGATATTTTCTCCCAAATTTTCAGGACTAGCGCCGGCCCTGAGTATTATTTCTCACAGAATGAGAATACGTGACAAAACTGCGCCTCTCCCGTCAGGCAGTGACGGAATTATGTTACCTGGTTGCAGATGATGTTTACACCGCTGCCAGCTGTCCGTATGCCTTGCCCGTTGCTGTTAGGGTTACTGTGGCACTATTTTTCTATGCTAGTGGGTCATTCCAACACCCACTCAGCTCAATTGGAGGCATGACCCAATCATGGCGAAACGCATTTTTTTTTTTTTTTTTTTTTTTTTCTTTTTTTTTTTTGAAGTTTCCATCACAAAGGGGGTAGGCTTGATGTTTTTTTTTTTTAATTACATAACAAACATTAAAGAATATGTCAATGTCAAATAATAATAATAATAATACAATTCATGATTAACTTAACAAAAACAGATCCTCCCCTGTCTGGATTTGACCTCATGCACGAGCAATTTAACTTCGTTTTCGGAGAAACGTTGCGACCTTCCTCTCTCCATCACGAATTTCGGTTTGAGGATTTGGGATAGCGTAGCCTGCTCCTAAAGGCAATGGCACCTGGCACACTGATTGGTTTAATTGGCGTAACGCCCAAACCACGCCTATGCATAATATAACGGGTAGCGCAGGTGTTTTAGGGATATAGGCAGGTGTGCAAGATAGCAACTTTTGTGGGGGAACGCCTCTTACGCAATGCTAAATCCCCAAATAATGGGTTTAGGGACTCTGGCGTAAGATAGGGCCCATTGTACTTTTCTCATGGAAAATTCAATTCTGCTGTATTTCAAGGCATGCTTCCTCTTGCAGGGTGTTAACACCTTTCTGTAAAAGTGCAGATTGTGGATGCTAGCATCTACGGAACTGCTCAAATGATGCACTCAGTTGCAGTGTCCTATCAATATGTTGCACAACCGAAATGGTAATAGAAAATGTAAGAGAAAGCGGTGCCCTTAAACAATTTAGAATATGGACGAGTTAAGTCCAATCACTGTTTCCAAAAAATTGTATGAATTAAACTCCTCAATCAAGCTTTATCTGCAAACCGCCTGACATATTTGCCTATAGCATCTATCCAGCAGTTAATAAAAATGATCCCTCGCAACTGTTAAGAAGAGGTCAGGGGAACACCAGATGCAGGATCCAGAAGTGTTTATTGAAACACAAAACACTAGGAGAAAATAGGCACACAGGCCAGAAACAAAACACCGTGCACATGCACTGAACGAATGTGAAAAACTAAGGTGCACTGCCCATGGCAGGGGGAAACAGAATTACACACTCCAAGAGTGGATAAACTAGAAAAACAAAAACTGGACCTAACTAGACTGACGGACACACTGGGAGACTTAGACAAAGGGCAGACAAGACGTGGGCGCAGCAAAACACAAGACTCGGGAATCATACACAGGAAATACTCGGAAGGCACAAGGAGCTGAGATTTCACAATGCAGAGCAAAGCCAATACAAAGTTCCATCTGATGTGGCTTCTCACTTAGCCACAGATATAGCCACAAGAGGAGGTGGGGACTTGGAATGCAATCTCGAATGGAACAGAAACACATGGGATTAATAAAACAATTACACGAGAACCGGGTTAACAATAATGACTCGAGACAAGACTCTAAGACAATCAATCAAGCTGGACAGTTTAGATTGAGGTAATCTAAATGTGATGAGTGAAAAGCACCATGAGAGAAGCAAAGGAAAGCATAGCTTTAAACGCAGTTAATCAGGGAAAGCTTAGGCAGGAATTACGAAAGCTAGAAACGCTCGCACTGGCTAATGAGTAAATTAAGGTTAATGCTGCTCGACAAAATATATACAAACACCCTCAAATAAGTGCTGGTTAGTACAGGTTAGTAATTTCCCTATCAGAGAACGCATTCACTCAGAGTTTAGCGAGACCCAGCTGAAACCGAAAGAGGAAACATGATTGGACAACGAGACTCAGGCATGCTGAAGGCTGTCACACGACATCACTGGAGTTTGGGCAATGAGAGAATCGAACATCAGACGGCGGGAATGAAAGCTGAAAAATAAAACAAAAGTAAAGCACAGGCACAAAGAAGCACAAAGACAACACACGAGGCAGAACCATAACAGAAACAGAAAAAATCAGTTTCCATTGTTGCGACAAGCTTCAGCCACAATAGCCCAGAGATATGCCAAATTAGTAGTGAAAAAAAGCAGCTTTATGAAGAAAAAAATTCATTGTGGTATTGATACTATGTAATGCTACTGTCCATTATAGTCAAAAGATATGAAAAATGCATGATATTCTAGCATTGATCTACTTGTAAATTCACCCCTTGTAGGGTTCATTGGTCACTCAACGCCTCAAATAATCAATGAAATGCAGTCATTTTACAGGTTGCTCAGGTTTACCTGCATAAAGCACAGTTATAGTTCATGCCCTCGTGAGACTTTCTGTTATTATCTGTTGATTGACAAGTTTTTATCCAATTCCAGACAGTATACACTTTCCACGGTAACCGAAAGAAATTGATTTGGCATTCAGAAAGTATGTAAACCCTTGCGTAACAGCAAGTTAGGTCACATCCTCTCAACTTTGTGCATTTAAATTACGCAAACACATTGAAAAAACTGTACCAAAAGAAACCTAGAAGTGCTCGGGTTACGTTTAGGAGATGGAAATGCGATAAGGATATGCACACTGGGAGTCATTCTGAATGGAACCAAACTGGAGGGTTCCTTGAGCCCAATAACATAGAATATCTGGGAGAGGAAGTCAATGATGGAGAGTTTTTCTCCTTGATATGTTTGTAGGCCTACTGTTGTTTGTGTTTTTTACTACCTGGCTACAGTGCTGCGAAAAAATATTTGCCCCCTTCCTGATCTTTTTTTTTTTTTTTTTTTTGCGTATTTGCCACACTTAAATGTTTCAGATCAAACAAATTTTAATACTAGACAAAGATAACCCAAGTAAATACAAAATACAGTTTTTAAATGATGATTTCATTTATTAAGGGGAAAAATCTATCCAAACCTACCTGGCCCTATGTGAAAAAGTAATCGCCCCCCTTGTAAATTCATGAATTAACTGTGATTAACCACATTTTTAGAGTTCAATTTCACTAACCACACCCAGGCCTGATCACTACCAAAACTGTTGAATCAAGAACTCACTTAAATAGAACCTGTCTGACAAAGTGAAGTAGGCTAAAAGATCTCAAAAAGCAACACATCATGCCGCGATCTAAAGAAATTCAAGAACAGTGAGAAACAAAGTCATTGACATCTATCAGTCTTGCAAAGGTTACAAAGCCATTTCTAAGGATTTGGGATTCTAGCGAACCACAGTGAGAGCCATTATCCACAAATGGAGAAAACTTGGAACAGTGGTGAACCTTCCCAGGAGTGGCTGACCTACCAAAATTACTCCAAGAGCGCATTGACGACTCATCCAGGAGGTCACAAAAGAACCCAGAACAACATTTAAAGAACTGCTGGCCTCACTTGCCTCACTTAAAGTCAGTGTTCATGATTCAACAATAAGAAAGAGACTAGGCAAAAATGGCATCCATGGGAGAGTTCCAAGGCGAAAACCACTGCTGACCAAAAAGAACACAAAGGCTCATCTCACATTTGCCAAAAAACATCTTGATGATCTCCAAGACTTTTGAGAAAATATTTTTTGTGGACTGACGAGACATAAGTTAAACTTTTTGGAAGGTTTGCGTCCCATTACATCTGGTGTAAAACTAACACAGCATTTCATAAAAAGAACATCATACTAACTATCAAACGTGGTGGTGGTAGTGTGATGGTCTGGGGCTGCTTTGCTGCTTCATGACCTGGATGACTTGTCGTAATTGATGGAACCATGAATTCTACTCTCTACCAGAAAATCCTGAAGGAGACTGTCCGACCATCAGTTCATGACCTCAAGCTCAAGTGCACTTGGGTTATGCAACAGGACAATGAAACTAAACACACCAGCAAGTCCACCTCTGAATGGCTTAAAAAAACAAAATGAAGGTTTTGGAGTGGCCAACTCAAAGTCAGGTCTTTAATCCGATTGAGATGCTATGGCATGACCTTAAACAGGCCAATCATGCTCGAAAACCCTCCAATGCAGCTGAATTAAAAAAATTTTGCGAAGAAGAGTGGGCTAAAACTTCTCCACAGCGATGTGAAAGACTCATTGCCAGTTATTGCAAATGCTTGATTGCAGTTGTTGTCGCCGAGAGTGGCACAACCAGTTTTTAGGTTAAGGGGGCAATTACTTTTTCACATAGAGCCAGGTAGGTTTGGACAGGTTTTTCCCTCAATAAATGAAATCCTCATTAAAAAACTGCATTTTGTCTTTACTCGGGCTATTTGTGTAATATTAAAATTTGTTTGATGATCTGAAACATTTAAGGGTGACAAATATGCAAAAAAATAAGAAATCAGGAAGGCGGCAAATACTTTTTCGCAGCACTGTAAAAATTTTCTATTTTTCATTTACCACCGTTGCCATGAGTATCCTTTGTTGCAGCTAGTTTGTCATTTTGGTTATTATCAGTAACCAATCAGTAGCTGTTTCAAATAATACTGAATATAGTGACATTTGGCTCAGTGTGGCCATCTGTTTATTCCGCATTCAAAAAAATAGAATGCCAAGGTTTCTGTCCGTGTAAGATGTGGACAGCTTGAAGACTTTGGTATACCCCCCATTAAGTTTGTTGCACCAATTCTGTTCAATCTAGCACAGCATGCTGCCTGTTTTTTCCTGATAGTGGAATACCTGTTTTGTAAAATAAGTTGTATTTTGGATCTTACTCTGTTAGTGAGTTATACTTGCTCCTTATTGGGTGTGGAAAGCATTAAGTGATTCCTGGGCTTTGAGAAAGTTGAGAGCCACACTGGTAACAGTTTAGCAGACTGTGATTTCAATGGTGGATGGCCTTGGTTGGAGCTTTCTAACTGTAGAGGTCAGTCATATGACTCTGCATGTCAGGAAAACACAGTAGGCTACAGGCCCATGCGAAACAAAAACTCCTATGATGGACAACATGCCTGGAGTAGCACATTCACTTCACTTAGCAGGTGTTAACACTTTTGACAGCATCAGCCTAGGGGCTGACAAGTTTTTTTTTTTTAAAGATGTTGCAGTCTCTGTACACGTTTTGCTCTTCATCCACACACAGATGGCGAAAAGCTGTTTTGAAGACAGATGTCAGACTGACATTAAAATTGTTGTCCAGGACCCGGTGGAGTGCTATATGGGGAGTCAACCAGGGCACTGTGGAGAAAGTGCACCCACATTAGAGAGGCTTTCCGTGGTTTGTGCAATATAGAGAAGGAAGATACTTGAATTGAGGGCGCAGGACTATGTGCTAAATTGAATAACTTAGGGATGTCACGTGTGAACTGGGTTTTCCATCTGACATGCCCCCTCCGGAGTCTAAATTCTGCTCCATGGTTTCGTCCCGACCAGTGTTGGGGGTAACACATTACAAAGTAACTAATTACTGTAATCAGATTACTTTACCAGTATCAGTAACACAGTAATGTAGGAGTCTAAATTCTGCTCCATGGTTTTATCCCGGCCAGTGTTGGGGGTAACGCATTACAAAGTAACAAATTACTGTAATCAGATTACTTTACCAGTATCAGTAACACAGTAATGTAGGAGTCTAAATTCTGCTCCATGGTTTTGTCCCGGCCAGTGTTCGGGGTAACGCATTACAAAGTAACTAATTACTGTAATCAGATTACTTTACCGGTATCAGTAACACAGTAATGTAGGAGTCTAAATTCTGCTCCATGGTTTCGTCCCGACCAGTGTTCGGGGTAACGCATTACAAAGTAACTAATTACTGTGATCAGATTATTTTACCGGTATCAGTAACACAGTAATGTAGGAGTCTAAATTCTGCTCCATGGTTTCGTCCCAACCAGTGTTCGGGGTAACGCATTACAAAGTAACTAATTACTGTAATCAGATTACTTTACCGGTATCAGTAACACAGTAATGTAACGCATTACTTTGATAACCTAAGTAATCACATTACAGTTACTGGCAAATATATGACTAGTTACTTGCGTTACTTTAAATTCTTCAACTATCAGCCGGACGGGAGGCCAGAAAAATGTTGTCTTCTTCTTCTTTTTCTTCTTCTTCTTTTTGAGTGTATTCGCTATTGAGACCGAGGACAGAAAAACAAATCGAATGTCCTTTTTCATGGGGCGGCATGGCTCAGGAGGTAGAGCGGGCAGCCCAGGAATCAGAAGGTTCCCGGTTTGATCCCCGGCTCCTCCAGAGAACGTGCCGAAGTGTCCTTGAGCAAGACACTGAACCCCGCACTGCTCCTGATGTGCAGGGTGACGCCTTGCATGGCAGCCTCCGCCATCAGGGTGAATGTGAGGCATAGTTGTAAAGCGCTTTGGGGTCATATCATGTGACTAGAAAGCGCTATATAAATGCAGTCCATTTACCATTTCATGCATGTACTGCCTTGTAGCTTGACTCACTTTTCTGTGAAGTGCTGTTTGGGCTGATTTTTACAACTACGCTGTCCTCTTTTGCTATATTAAAGAGCATCTTGTGCGTGTCCTCCTTACTAGAATAAAGAGTTGTGCTGATCTTGGCATATGCCAGGTTTTAACATATGGTTAATTAATTAAGTTATGGTGAATTTCAGATGATGGTGCTGAGTAATCCAAAAGTAATGTAACTTTCAGCAGTGAGTAATAAAGTAAAGTAAGGGATTACGTTTTTGCTTCATGATCGTTTAAATTTTCTAAATAAAATAAGATCATTGGAAGCAATGGAATTGCATGAAGACGTTTCAAATGATCTTATTTCACTTAAACAATTTAAACAATAATGAAACCCGTATTGCTTCCAACTCCTGAGTAAAGGAAAGCGTGAGAAGTCCGGAGTCATAATCGGTTTCCAATTACTAGTGGTGAAATCCACCGTAACGCACATGAAACTGATAAACCTCCATGCACAAGGACTTTAATTCTGCGCAAGAATCTCTTATATGCATTGATTGAATTGAATAATTGCTGGCTACAGCAAGGGAATGTAAATATGCCACTAAAACTCACGCTGAATGCATGAGAGTTGACAGGTAAGCATTATTAATGAAAACTGGCCACACCTGATAATGTTCAGAGTTTTCGGAGTTTCTGTAATGGTAATTTAAATGAATGATTGAAAACAGGTCATGACCAATCATTATTTTTAAGGGATGGTTTTCGCTTTCCCTATTGCTAGTTCACCAGCCACCACTGCGTTCAAGATATGTCAAACAGTGCCCTATCGAGTTGAGGTTATAGCTAGATTTTCACTGAGAAAATCCTGCAGCTGTAGTCTACCCTACTCTAATTAGTCAGTGGACATGTATCATTCAAACCTTGCTGATTTAGTTTGTTTAAATGTTAATTAGTCTTACTTAGAGATGAGAACCTGTTATCAGTTTCTTTCCTTGCTCCAAACTAGGTTATTTTATAAATTCCAAAAATTCCAATTAATTCAATATTATTTATATTAATTTCCAGATATTCCATGATCATTTTAGCCACTTCTGTATTTACCAGAATTTACAGTACCTAATTTTCATGCATAACAGCCATACCTTGCATATGCTGCATTGGGTGAAATAAACGCATATAAAAATAAAAATCAGTGGATGTGCAACTGAAAGGGCTAAGGGCCTCTGCACATTCACACACAGGTCAGAGTCAAGACATCAAGACATCCATTTCTGATGAACCCACAGCTGCTCCCTCAGCTTCAAGCTGCTCACACAGCTGTTCAAGCATGAAATACATTAGTTCCAGTGTTCCTCTTCCCCCTGAATTAAATAGTGCTGTGGTTTGCCAAACTGCTCCTGGATTTAAGTTTTTTTCCCTTGCATTGGAGCTAGTTATTAAAAATAACAATTTCCTTGTCCTTGAGCAGATATCAAGGAGAGATGGAATTGACTCCAATAATTTTTTTTTTCACAGTCAAGTTGACTCTGTGAGCGCTCTGTAACCCTTTCCCTCCCAATTTTTGCAGAGGAAAATTTTCTTAGTTGCAAGCAAGTGAGCAGAACAGGGTTTAGCTTGAAATTGTCGCAAGAATATATTTGAGATCCTAGATAGTCAGTCTATAAAAATATAGGTCGCTGTCTCAACCTGACTGTAATTATGGTACCAATGCCCTTGCAATTAAAAAAAAAAAAAAATAGTCATACTTTTTGGACCCACTGAAGTGGATCTTCAGAGGGTAAGGGTTAAGGAGCTTTGCACATAAAGCCTAATTGAGAGCATTTTCTGATTATTAAGGCCATTCTTTGAGAAGTGAACCAAAATGTCACACACGTGATTAGATGTCATCAAATAAAGAAATACTTTGAAAATTAATGTAAGGTATCAAATTTATTCCTTGCTATTTCCCATACCCCAAAACTATGAATATTCTAGATTTTTCAACTTCACAGAGTTTTTGAAGTCAAACAGAGTTATGAAAAACCTGTTTCCTTGCGAAGTCACACATGTGACCAGTCATATTTGACCTCTGACCTTAAGTAGTTAATGTTAATGTAACAAATAAAATTATTACTTCATAGACTTGGATAAGCAGTACTCCTATATGAGGTCCACAATCATGAACCTCCAATGCTTTTGTAAACGGAGATTTTTTTCTACTATTTGTTACATTTTTGGTCGCACACGGGACTAAGAATGGCCCAAGGATCTTGCCTCTCGGTCCCCATTCACCAAAGCGACCCGCCTCGGTATTTTAAAATCTTGAAATTCTCTTCTGAGAAGAGGCAGATGACACAAAGGCATTTGTCCATGTTCACTGGTGTCCATATATTAGCATTTAGTTTTACTTCAGTTTTTTATTTTATTTTATTATTTGTATTTTGGTACCATTTGGACCAGTACATACCCTGTGAGGACTAGCGCCTAAACACTTATAGGTCTTTTCCACTGGCACCTACTCGGTTCTATTCGACTGGACTCTACTCAGTTTTTAGGGTTTTCCATTAGGTGATAGTACCTGGTACCAGGTACTTTTTTTAGTACCTACACGGCCGGGGTTCCAAGCGAGCTGAGTCGAGCTGAAAGTGTGACGTTAACAGACTGCAGGCCACTGATTGGCCAGGGAGTGATGCTTGCTAAGATGACCCCACCCACATTGAGGGGGTACTCAATTATAATGGAAAACGACTGAAACCAAGTAGAGTCGAGTTGAGTTCAGGCGAGTAGTGCTAAAACTGTAATGGAAAAGCGGCAAGAGTCTGGTTTGTTTTTCCACCTCAGACAAACCTCCAAAATTTGGGCGGGGCTTTTACAAGATGGTAATAGCCACTTCTGCCATGTAGTTGGCATGACATAATGTCTAGCGCAACACAGGAAACGTGACTCAGTTATCAAACACGCTGGCGGGTTCTCAAAGCGTAAGCTCAAGCATAGATATCCGTATGAAATGTCAGAACATTTATTTTCAATCAGAGTTGCATTCATTTTTGGCCGAGCTCTTGTTTTGAGGACAGGATAGTTGAACCACTCTGTAGGTTTCTGCAGCGCATCCCACAGACTTTCAATGCGGATAAGGTCAGGACTTTGTGGTGGCTAAGTCATGTGTAAACATGATTCCTCATGCTCGTTTTTCTCATGTCTTGTTTTCTTTGCTTGATGCAGGCCAATAATTTGCCCCTTCTGAAACACTGTAACATCTTCCCTGCCACCAATGGATATGTCTTACAACATAGTTTTTCTAGGAAATGAGAAGCAACTCACTTCATCAGTTATGGTTAGAATAATTATTGCCCGCTGAAACACATTCATCACTGCAATAATGATCCAATCAAAGTGCTTGTTGATTTAAATCCAAAAGGCAAATAATGCTTGACAAGTGAAAATTTACTTACCCCATTGGCAAGATGGTCAAAATGACCTCAAATCAAGGACAAATTTCTTGTCTTACTAAGAAGAATGGTGATAGAAATAAGTGTTTTAAGTCTTAAAATAAGTAAATTTCCCTTTCTTGAAAATCACTTTTTGCAGTTAAGATCCCGGAGAAGAAAAAAAGCTTCAGCCACTGTTGGACAGGATGTGCCATTGTCCGTAGGATAACATTTGTCATCAAATTTAAAATCTGACTGTGGGTTTTTTTATTTTTGCTTTAATGAAAATACTACGCGTTTGCTTCCCTTTGTAAAAGCTCATAAATATTGATATATCCTGAGGAAATATGATTTGTGGTGCACATTTTGGAAAATTAATGTAACAGTTATGACCGGAACTTTGAAAGAAGTTAGAATGCAATAAAGTGGCATCTGCTTTTGGACTATGAGAGGGGGTTGATTCAATAATTCAGCACAACTTAAGAATAAGTACGGAGTACACTGCAAGTCATTCACTGAAGAGTAACAATAAGTCTGAAAAACAAGTCATAAACCCAGCATTACACCCTGCCACTACTGGCAAAGTACAAAGCACAAAGGTTGTGTGCAAAATCAGGTTCAACTTTATAGCCACTGAATTATGGACTGTGATATGAACTGCTATTTCATCATTAAAGACATGTTACACAAATGGTTAAGTTGGGCTGATTGGTTTTTTAATTCCATCTGTCCTTTGTTGACAGATAAAGCATAAGCAAGATCTAGCGAAAGCAGTAATGATCATAAATGATGCAGCATACAAACAGCGACATCTGACTGATCGGTGGGAACTGCATCAACCATCCATTTATTAATAAAAATATGCAAGATCTAACCAAAGCAGTATAGCCACAGTCATGAATGACAGCTTCGGAGCAGTGATAATAACTTTTCGGCGGTAATTCCACCTGTCTTTCGCATTCTAATAAAACACGCATAATCTAGCCAAAGTTATCAATTATAAGTCATGTGTAAATACAACACAGTTAATGTCTGAATATGGTTTGCATGTCTATAAGTGCAGCTCAGTCTAATGCAGATATAGCCCCCGCCCCCGGGCAGCTTCTTAATTGAAGCAAAATACAAAAGGAAAGGATTATATGTTCAAAAGTTTGGTTCAATCCAAAGATATGAAAAATATCTATGTCCACAAGAAGCACAACATGAGAAAAAATAATGTTCCATTCACTATCTGCATCCATAAAAAGCACAACATGATAATAAATAATGTTCCATACACAGACCGTCCCGTCCTGCATAATGTAACCCCTTGTGGTGCTCAAAACCCACCTCAACTTCCAATCGAAAAATAAACTGCCTCTACCACAGGTCAGCTCTCCTCCAGGAATACATCAATTTAGTAACATTGGGAGTAAACCTGTTTTTACTGCCTTCCCAGTGCTCGGACTCTTATGGTTTCTGCAGGATATTTTTGCGACTTGCAGGAACCTTCTTTTGGAGAAATATATCACAACCTATATGACTATATAAATAAAATAACATTATATAGCCACTTGGCTGTTTCGATGTTTTTAAATTATGTCCCTTCAAAACTTGGCAAAGGAAAAAGACTTTATTGCAGAGAGAATTTCTGAAGTCAAGCTCCTGTTCAATGCTGAATTCTGGGCTCTGTAGTTACTGCCAATATTCTGTCTTACTCAGGGATCTTGCTGAGAAAACTTATCTTAAACAAAAAAGTGCATTGAAATTTTAAAGGGGATTAAGTAATTTACAAGCTTTAAGGACAGATTTAAAGCTGAGCATTTTTAGGGTACAGTAAAACCAAGAAACATCGTGCAGTTTTTGCAAAATAAGCCTTTAATTTTTACTGGAACCTGGTATGATGTAACACGATGTGCACCAAACCAAGCTGTACTGTTGCTTTCTCACCTGTTCCAACCGTGGGGGAAAATAAATAAACAAATGAATGAATTCTCTTTCACTGAGCTTTCACATGGCAAATTTCAAGGCCTCTCTCTCTGACTGAAGAGCACAACCAACTGGGATTCACTGGTGATTACTCAAATTGAGTCAATCAGCTAAATTGCAATGAGACTGTGCTTCAGTGGCAAGGAAGAAAGAAACAGTTTAAATGAGACTGTCAAAAGAATATCAGGTTAAACTGCCAATGCAGTCTTTATTGTGCTGTGGAGAGCCATTCGCCTTTAAAGCAAACAGATGACAGAGGAAGTGAATGACAGAAACTGACTTAAGGCCAATGAAAATGACAATAAACAGAAACAATAGAACAACATGTAATTTAAGTTTTGGGGAAGAGCACAGTAGAGTATAAATCCAATGGAAAGACAGTAATTCTTTGTTGAAGTTGCCCACACACACACACACACACTCACACACTCACACATGATTCTCACACATATAAGCACACACAAGCATGATTCACAGAAACAAGCATGAACAGAAGCGACAAGCATACACACAGCTGTGCGCGCACACATGCACACACACACACAAATGCAGCGGGAGAGATAATTTGCTCGCCATAACAGTTAATGACATTCAGACAGTAAGGACTGACCTGCTGAGGTGGCTTTTACAACCCCAATTCCGAAATAGTTGGGACAAAGTGTAAATTGTGAATAAAATCAAAACACAATGACTTTCAGATCACATGAGCCAATATGTTATTTACAATAGAACATAGATAACATTTCAAATGTTGAAACTGAGACATTTTACATTTTTATCCACAAAATGAGCTCATTTCAAATGTTCTGGCTGCAACAGGTCTGAAAAAAGTTGGGACACAGGCAAAAAAGGGCTGAAAAAGCAATTAATATATAAGAGAATCAGCTGAAAGAACATATAGCAAGTAATTAAGTTAACTGGCATCAGGTGTGTAACATGATTGGCTATAAAAAGGATGTCTTAAACAGGCTGAGTCTCTCAGAAGTAAAGAACTCTATCATGCAAAAAGGAAGCCATTGTTGAGCATGATCCAGAAGCGCCGCCGTGTTCTGTGGGCCAAGGCTCATTTAAAATGGACTGTAGCAAAGTGGCAAAATGTCCTGTGGTCAGACGAGTCCAAATTTGACATTCTTGTTGGAAATCATGGGAGTCGTGTCCTCCGGGCTAAAGAGGAGAAAGACCACCCCTCCTGTTATCAGCGTTCAGTTCAAAAGCCAGCATCTCTGATGGTATGGGGATGCATTAGTGCATATGGTGTGGGACACTTGCATGTTTTAAAAAGCACCATAAATGCTGGAAAGGTATATAAAGGTTTTAGAGCAACATATGCTCCCCTCTAGACGACATTTATTCCAGGGAAGGCCTTGTGTATTTCAGCAGGACAGTGCAAAACCACATACTGCCGCTATTACAACAGCATGGCTTTGTAGTAGAAGAGTCCGTGTGCTGAACTGGCCTGCCTGCAGTCCTGATCTTTCATCGATTTAGAATATTTGGTGCATAATTAAACGAAAAGTCCGTCAAAGGAGACCAAAAACTCTCCAGCAGCTGGAAGCCTGTATTAAACAAGAGTGGGATCAAATTCCAATGGCTAAACTCAAGAAACTTGTCTCCTCAATGCCCAGACGCCTCCACTCTGTGTTAAAAAGAAGAGGGAACGGTACACCATGGTAAACAGGCCCCTGTCCCAACTTTTGTGAGACCTGTAGCAGGCATCAAATTTGAAATGAGCTCATTTTGTGGAAAAACTGTAAAATGTCTCAGTTTCTACATTTGCTATGTTATCTCTGTTATATTGTGAACAAAATACTGGCTGGTGTGATTTGAAAGTCATTGCGTTTTGATTTTATTCACAATTTACACTTTGTCCCAGCTATTTCAGAATTGGGGTTGTACATTTACACCCCACGCGTGTGTGATGAAAACCAAAAAATTGCCCACATAAGCACTCATGAAAAAGAAAAAAGCGAGAGAGGGTGTGACGAAGGGATGGGAGGCGAGATGTAAGAGGTGGGGGGGGGGAGTGCAGTGGTTCAGTGTTGAACTTCATTCGGCCCATTTCCATTTCAAAGGGGATTTTTCAGGGCGTAGGATGAGCTCAGAGGGAAATGGAATGAAAACCTGAAATAATTAACATGACGTGACAGGCAGTCAGCGGCCATGACGTGACGCCCATAGCAAAAAGCTGAGCTGAAAGGAAGTAAGAAATTCCATTATTCAATTTAGATTATGACCAATTATGGCACAGATTTTCAGTAACATTCAAACGTGCTGCACTGACACTGTCCGCATAAAGCCGCCAATCAAAATGCTAACAAGGTCTTCAGGAACGGAACAGCCCATATATCAAGAATTTGGGATCTTATATAGCAGCACTCAAATCAAAACTTTTCAATCATGGCAAACATCCATTAAACTCATATTAAAACCTCAACATACAAGAGCCAAAACCTCACCATTAAATATGCCTCCAATATCAAAACCGTATAACCATTTGTACCCTCATCTCAAAACCTCATAATAATTTAGAATAATGCTCACATGAAAACCTTATTAGGGGGCCAAGCCCACGGGGCTTGGGAAACGCGTATGCAAGCATACGCGTTTCCCAGGACCAGCGGTGCTGGGAACCCTATTGTTTTTGTTCTGATTTTTATTATTATTATTATTATTATTATTATTAGGGGTTCAAGCCCGTAGGGCTTAAACCCTATTGTTTTTGTGCTGGTTTATTTTATTATTATTATTATTATTATTATTATTATTATTATTATTTTTTTCTTTCTTCAGAAATGTTTTCGCAAATTCCCGTGAGATGGTAAATGGTAGAGACCTGAAATTTTGCACATTGGTTGGAAGTTTGTGTAAATGCTGACCAAGGCATTATTAACTCAGTAGGCCTGATGGTGGCGCTATAATTCAAGAAAAACAGGTTTTCACTTTAAAGGTCATAACTCCTAGGCTGTAAGTCCGATTCACATGAAACTTGGTGCAGACATTCTTTGGTTCATTCTCTACAACTTCCACATAAGGACCTCTAAGATCCGCCATATTTGATTTTCCGAAATTTTGAATTATTTGAAAAACACATTTTTGACATCTCCTCCTAGGCCGTAGGTCCGATTCCTTCGAAATTTGCTGTGGATCATCAGTGCACCAAGCTTATCAAAGATTGCGTAAAGCTTGTTGAAATCTCATTTCGTTTCCAAGATATTGACCAATGAACTTCAGCAGGGGCGTGGCTTTGCACAAAAATGGACAAAATTCAACAACCATTGGGCCAATCATCACAGGACTTGCAGAATATGTCCATATAAGTACCAGGAACATACCTTGACAGTTTCATGCAAATCGGCCCATAGGGGGCGCTATAACACAAATCAGACTATAAATCAGCAATTGTTTGTCTTATAGCCATAAAACTCACAGGATATATTCATATAAGTACCTGAAACATACCCAGCAAATTTCATTCAAATTGACTGATAGGGGGCGCTATAACTGCAAAACAAAGCAGTGTGGTATAACTCAAATCAGACTATAAATCAGCAATTGTTTGTCCTATAGTAGGGGTGTCAAACTGGTCCGTTAAAGGGCCAAGGGGCTGCAGGTTTTCTTTCAAACTGTGCAAAAGCAAACCTGATACAACTAATTAAATCACCTGATCCCAGCCTGCACAGTTGATTATTTGAATCAGGTGTGCTTCTGCTCGGTTGGAATGAAAACCTGCAGCCCCTCGGCCCTTTTATGGACCAGTTTGAGACCCCTGTCCTATAGCCATAAAACTCACAGGATATATTCATATAAGTACCTGAAACATACCCAGAGAATTTCATTCAAATTGACTGATAGGGGGCGCTATAAATGCAAAACAAAGCAGCATGGTATAACACAAATCCAACTATAAATCAGCAATTGTTTGTCCTATAGCCATAAAACTCACAGGATATATTCATATAAGTACTTGAAACATACTCTGAAAATTTCATTCAAATTGACTGATAGGGGGCGCTATAAATGCAAAACAAAGCAGCGTGGTATAGCACAAATCAGACTATAAATCAGCAGTTGTTTGTCCTATAGCCATAAAACTCACAGGATATACTCATAAAAGTACCTGAAACATACTCTGAAAATTTCATTAAAATTGTCCTATTGGGGGCGCTATAAATGCAAAACAAAGCAACGTGGTATAACACAAATCAGACTATAAATCTTAAATAGTTCCAATCATTACAAAACTCACAGGATATGTCCACATAAGAACCTGAAACATAGCCTGAAAGTTTCAATCAAATTGACCAGTAGGGGGTGCCATAAATGCACAAAATAGCCTAACATAACACAAATCAGACTATGCATCATTATTTGTTAGTCCAATCATTACACTGGCAAAATAGGTCCACATAAAAACCTGCAACACACTCTTAAAGTGGTTTTTGTCCCCTGCCGCCACGATAGCGAGCGGAGCAAGGGACATTGTATTCAGCTCCGTCCGGCCGTCCGTCATGTCCCATTTGTTATGAATGCGATATCTCAAGAACGGTTTGACCGATTCCATTCATCTTTGGTGTTAAGGTATATTTGTGTGATACGCCGACCCCAGTAGATTTCCGTGACCTTGGCATTATTCTCAAGGTCATTACGATCATTTGACCACTTACAAATTCCTTGTCAACATGATATCTCAAGAACGGTTTGACCAATTCCATTCATCTTTGGTGTCAAGGTGTATTAGCGGCGGGGGACATAGTATTCAGCTCCATCCATCCGCCCGGCCGTCTGTCCGTCCGTCCTGTCCCATTTGTCGTAAACGTGATATCTCAAGAACGGCTCGACCGATTCCATTCATCTTTGATGTCAAGGTGTATTAGGGGCGGGGGACATAGTATTCAGCTCCGTCCGCCCGTCCGTCTGTCCGTCCTGTCCCGTTTGTTGTAAACATGATATCTCAAGAATGGTTCAACCGATTCCATTCATCTTTGGTGTCAAGGTGTATTAGGGGTGGGGGACATAGTATTCAGCTCCATCCGTCCGCCCAGCCGTCCGTCCGTCTGTCCCGTCCCGTTTGTTGTGAACGTGATATCTCAAGAACGGTTCGACCGATTCCATTCATCTTTGGTGTCAAGGTGTATTAGGGGTGGGGGACATAGTATTCAGCTCCGTCCGCCCGTCCGTCTGTCCGTCATGTCCCGTTTGTTGTGAACGTGATATCTCAAGAACGGTTTGACCGATTCCATTTGTTTTTGGTTTCAAGGTGTATTAGGGGTGGGGGTCCGCCCATCTGTCTGTCCGTCATGTCCCGTTTGTTGTGAACACGATATCTCAAGAAAGGTTTGACCGATTCCATTCATCTTTGGTGTCAAGGTATATTAGGGGGGTGCTCACAACTCACTCGATTTACGTGACCTTGCTATTATTCTCAAGGTCATTACGACCATTTGACCACTTACAAATACCTTGTCAACATGAAATCTCAAGAACAGTTTGACCGGTTCCATTCATCTTTGGTGTCAAGGTGTATTAGGGGCGGAGGGTATAGAATTCAGCTCCATCCGTCCGGCTGTCCGTCCATCCCATCCCGTTTGTTGTGAAAGCGATATCTCAAGAACGGTTTGACCGATTCCATTCATCCTTGGGGTCAAGGAGTATTAAGGCCGGGGGACATAGTATTCAGCTCCATCAGTCCATCCATCTGGCCGTCCGTCCGTCACGTCCCATTTGTTGTGAACGCGAAATCTCGAGAACGCTTTGACCAATTTAATTCATCTTTGGCTTCAATGTGTAATTTTGTGACGCACCGACCCCAGTCAATTTCCGTCACCTGGCGGGGGACATGGCCACGTTTAGTGGCAACATTTGTCAATTAAGCTGTTAGAGCTTTCAACTACTAATGGTCTTTTGTGGCTTGAACCCCGGAATTGCCGCTTGCGGCTATATTTATTATAGTTATTTTTATTTTTCCGTTGGTAAAAGTGGTGCTGCAGGCTAAACCGTGCAAGGCAGGGTAGTGCAATTTGGAGGGTTGGTCCAAACCCCTGCACTCACCTCAGACACAAAAAATTACATATGTCCGCCAGCAGGGGGGCGCTATAACCAAGGGCAACGCGTTTTGGGCTATAACTCCCACACCATATGTCGCACATTCAAAAATCTCATATCCACAGATTCCCTGAATAGCCCTGAATCACATGGGCTAGGCCACGCCCATTTCCGCCTATAATCTTTTTTCGCAAAATCGCAAAAACTGGAAAATGTACTTTTTCGAACTCCTCCTTGGGATTTTGTCTGATCAGTGTGAAATTTGGCACGTACACTCTTCAGCTGGACCTGATCTAAAGTTATCAAAAGAATTTTGTTCGGTCAAAATATGCACAAATTATTAACGAATAAAATTTTCAAGATAGCTATTGCAACGCTAACAGTCGCATATCTCGGTCAAAATTAATGATAACTCCACCAAATCTGAGATCCTTAGTTGGCATGTGACTTTGGGGGTATGAGCCAAATTTGGCTAATTTTGGCCACTAGGGGGCACTCAAAATATGGGAAATTTATATCTCTTAGATGGCATGACCGATTTTTACCAAATTTGCTGGATTTGATGCTGGGTCACTCCCGAGGCCAAATCTAGAAGTTCATCACAACTGGTCAAAGTGGGCTTGGCTTATTACAAGATAAACAAAAAACTTTTATTTCAGCTCAAGTATTATGCTGAGGGCTGTGAAATTTACAGGGTATATATAGAATAGCACACTGACCGCCTATTCCAAAAATTGTATGTCTACTCCACTAGATGGCGCTATAATGGATGCAAATGCATTTTGGCCTGTAACTTCCACATTTTAAATCACATCTTCATAAACTTTATATCCACGTGTTCCCCAAATAGAGTCGCATCTTCTGACATAGGCCACGCCCACTCCCACAGCATATTTCTCTTTCTAAGTCACTACACATCAAAAACCTACTTTTTCGAACTCCTCCTAGTGTTTAAGCTCCATCTGCACGAAACTTTGCACATACAATCTCCAGACCTGCCTGATCAAAAGTTATCAAAAGAATTATGCTATCCCAAAAAATGCGGTACTTATAAATAAACAATTTTTTCTGCTAGCAAAAAAACACATACTGTTGCATATTTCTGTCAAAGTCAAAGCTGTCAACATCAAACTCTATTCACTTGCTTCAGAGGTAAACCAGAGGCTCTGTGCCAAATTTGGCCCAAATTGGCCAATAGGGGGCGCTATAAACAAAGAAACATCAAGTGACATGAAAGTTGATTAGATTCGCATGAAATTTGGTGACCATGATATGGAGTCAATATACCTCCTGGTAACGAAATAGAACTATTTGCATTCCGTGGGCTCCGCGAGACCTGGGTGCCAAGTCGCGCGGGGAGGCTTGGCCCCCTTTCATAACTGCTTGCAGTTCTAGTTATTACTGTATCTGTTTTCACGCCCAAAATAAAAGCTGACAGCCATCTGTTATACTCACATCAGAGCATTATGATTCAGGAGATATCTTTTCTGTCTTTGAAAATCAATTCTTTTTTATAATATAACCTCAATTCCAGAAGAACTGGGACAAAGGGTAAAATGTGAATAAAAATAGTTGGCAGTAATTTGCAAATCCCTTTTACTAACCTGTATTCAAATTTTTTAAAAGTACAAAGGCAAAATAACTTTTAACTCATTAACTTTACTGTAATTTATGGATAGCTATTTGAAAATGCACAGTCTGCAAGACATTCCATTGAGCCTGGGACAGGTGCATGTTCACCACTGTGTAACAGCACCTCTCTTTTTAATAAGACTTTTGTCCTTTTGGAACTAAGGACACTAATTGTTTTGAAAGTGGAATTTGTTCCTACTCTTGCCTGATATAGGACTTCCTTTAGTCAACAGTTTGGGTCTCTGTTGTTGTACAGTATTTTGTGCTTCATAATTAGTCGCATTTTTCAATGAGAGACAGGTCTGGACTCCAGGCAGGCCAATTTAGTAACTGCACTCTGCAATTTTGAAGTCACACTGTTGTAAATTGTGCAGAGAGTGGCTTGGTGTTATCCTACTGGAACAAGCAGGGGCGTCCCTGAAGAGGCAATGTCTGGAAGGTTCCATATGTTGTTCAAAAATGTGCTTGTACCCATCTGCGTCAAATGTGCCTCCACAGGGCTGCCGGATAGCTCACTCGGTTAAGGCACTGCATTGCAGTGCAGAAGTGACTATCATGATACGGGTTCGATCCCTGGTCGTACCAACCGGCAGTGGTCGGCAGCTTTTTCAGAGTAGCGCACAATTGAACATTGCGCTACAGGGTTGCAAATTGGGAAGGGACTGCCGGGAAGTCAGTATAGTATTTTTTGTCTTTGCCCCTGGGAACATGTGCATCATTTATGGAAAAAAAAAAATCAGAAAGATTTACTCATCGGACCACTGCCACTGCTTTCAAATCTATTCAGTCCATTTCCGATGACCTTGAGCTCAGAGAAGTTGGTGGTACTTCTGGATGGTGTTGATGTATGGCTTCCTCTTGTGTTGTACAGTTTTTTTTTTTTTAATTTAAACTTGTTTTAATTTGTGTCATAGCATAGCTGCTGTGGAAAAATAAAAAGTGTACTAATAAAGTAAAATGAAAAACCAAAAAAGTTGATCAACTTGATGTAGCCTTTATGTATATAATAAATCAATGAACACAGTTCTCAAAATGGAAAAAAAAAATTATTAATTTCTTCCTTCCCTTGTCTTCTCTGCTATTATGAAATTT
Organism: Gymnothorax javanicus; assembly: GCA_029692085.1. Lineage (NCBI taxonomy): Eukaryota > Metazoa > Chordata > Actinopteri > Anguilliformes > Muraenidae > Gymnothorax > Gymnothorax javanicus. Next base: position 113,110,689 of record CM056200.1, read on the forward strand.
TTGGTGCACTAGCCATGGCAAATGCACTGCTCTTACGAGCCATTCCACGAGAGATTGACATTTGGTGTGCAGTTGACCCCCCTGGAATCGAATGAAACTTGGCACGTAGGTAGATACAGGTGTCTCACGGAAAAAGCCAAATTTTTAGGTCCGTATCTCACTTTGCCTGCCGGTAGCGCCACTTGGAAGCCATTAAAGTGGCTTAGTTTTGCTGTCAACACCACATTTTACATCAATGATCATGACTTAAGGATACACAGCACCAAATATGTTATACTTTTATCATGACCTTAGACACTTCAAGCCTGGATAGACATCAGCCTCACATCAGCGCCAAGCTGGGTAACTACATTGAGCCAGAATTATTTGAGAAATAACGGTAAAAATTGAAAATGGGAATGTGAATAAAATAATATCACAGATATATACCAATCTAGAATGTTTTATTATGCGTTTACTCTAAACAAGACTATCATTTTCAGTGAATAGTACCTTGGTATCTTGCTGGGTTAGTGCCAATGGACGGCTGGAAAGATGGTCAAAATTGATTTTGGTGCATGTTTGCAGTATATTTTCTCAGTAACCCAGATATGTACTGTGGTGGTAAATGCCATTTATTGTGCTTTTGGAACTCTATTTTCAGGAATACCAAGTATTTCTTTGGTAGTATCTACACTTTCAAGCTAGACAAAGCCAAAGTTGGAGGACAACTCAAAACGGACCATTTTATAGCAGATTGTGGCTGTGTTTAGGTGGCATTATTTTGTTCACCCAGCAAGATAGAGATCTGAAATTCTCTGGATAAACAGTCTTTGGGGTACATTACAGCATTAGTAAAATATCAATGGCAGTATTTTCAGTGTAGAATATATTCAACATCAAAAGTCAGAAAATTTCATCCCCAGGGGGCGCTATATGCTGGATACAAGTACTGGCTATCCCCAGCAATGTACCAAAGAAATTTTTTTTTGAATTGTGATGCACACAGCTAGTTTTCTCAGAAAATGAAGAGTTTGGTACTATGCTGGGTAGATAGCTTTCTGATTAAAGGTGGCGCTCTAAAGAGCTAATGTTCTACCGACCTAATATTCCGTATTCCCAGACATATACCAAAGTTCTGTCTTTTGAAATATATGAAGTACATGCACAGTAATACATAAAATTTGTAATCCCTTTGGTATAAAACTCTATTGGTTGTAAACTGGTGGTGATTGTGAGTGTTACAAACACACAATACATGTACTATAATCAAGTACGGGTACAGCGCAGCCAGAAATGTACAGCAAGTTATAAAAAATGACCAGTACAAAAAAAAAAATGCCAAAACACAACTAATGTAGAAGGAGCATCACCACAGACATGCATCAACAGTATACGTACACTTGTATAAAATAACGGTCCATAATTTGAACTCTGACAAAGAGTCTTAGTCACACAACCGTGTACATGAAGACAGAATGTTTAGTACAAAAGTTAAAACTGTTTTATGCTTTTCATGTTATCCAAAGTGAAATGACGTCAACCCAGCATGTGACCAGCTTTATCCCCCAGTCCGTTTTTGGAATTTGGACTGTGAGTTGGCGGCACCTGGTGGTGCGCGCCGGAGGTGCTCCTTGGCTTTGTTACATAAGCCGAAGGTGTGGAAAGTTAACCCTTAATAGCCATTTAAACCTGAGTGTGTCACCTTGTGTCTATATAGCAAGGTCAAACATTCAAGGGTATGTAAACTAATGATCAGGGCCGATTGGGTGATTTCAGTTATCATTATGATTTAAAAAGGAGCCAAACACCTGTGTGATGATAAATGACTTCACATGATCACTATCCTTAAATAAGACAATTTTTTTGCATGATGAGCCATATTTTCAAAAGAAATGGCAACATTTCACAAATCAGTATGCAAACTTTCACTTTTGAGCACCACTGTATATATACATACAAATACATATATATAGATATATACAGTACTGTGTAAGTCTTAGGCACCCTAGTTTTCTTAAATTTGATGATGGGTGTTTATTTTTGTTTTCCATATTTGTGGTGCTGTAGATAAAAAGTACATTCGAAGCACTGAATGTTAGTTTAAAAGAAAAATCTAAATTTGTATTTTACTAAATACAGTAGATACAAATAATATGCCATGACAGAGCCCTGATCTCAACATCATCAAGGCTGCCAGTGATTACCTGGGGGGAGAGACGCTGTAACGGTTCATCTGTCGTGAGTGTTCAGATGCACAGCAGACAGAAAGGGGAGGACTGGACTCAGGTGCAGCAGTGGACTTGGTTGTAGTTTAATGATTGTTTACAATCAAAACAAGAAAAGGGACTGAGATTCCAATGTTGCACCCTATATAACAAAATAGGAAAGCAAGACAGGAAACAAGGTTCCTTTAAGAAAATAAAGTGCTGCCATAAAAGCTTAACAACACAGGTTCTAGGTTAGGGTTTTATATTCGCGAATTACAGAGAAGTAAGCCAATACAAGACAGCAATGTCACACATGCAAAAGGTTACACAGACTTCACAGTGAGACAGAATGAATCTCTGTCTTATATACCCAGTTGCCGATCAGGGAACAAACAAAGCGCAGCTGACACTGCTAATTGAATAATTAGTAGTGGTGCGCTCCACGGTCTTATAGCCCGGCGACCTGGACGACTGGAGGCGTGGCCTTACAGACGCAAGCGAGACAGCGAGCCAGTAGAGGAACTGCGGCATATTCTCCAATATGCCTAGAACAACCAAGCAACCAATAATCTCATAAAACTACAAACTGCAGGACAGCGTCCCAAATTTTTTAGGCAAAGAGTAATCACACTAAATGTTGATTCGAGTTAGTTTTTAACAGTTCACAGCACTTTAGAGTACATTTTTCAATATTAAGAAACCTTTAATTTAAGGATTTTTGGAAGCATCTCTGGTGTAGAACATTGAGTTAAATGTCCCTAAAACGTTTGCACAGTACTGTATATATATTTTCTATTTTATTATTCATATATTTGAATGGCAACAATTTAAGAGTTGTGTTGGAGCATATTGTATGTATTATCACTTTTATCTTATGATCCTTGTAACTGCAACGCTATGCCTCCAGCGCCCTCAGTCACTGGTCCAACAAGACCCGGCCTGCATCCCACGCTCCACATGATCACTCTCAACTGTTGCTCATTGCCGCATGTCATTATGTGCCCTATATAACTGTGAGCTTCGCACTTGTGCAGTGCGAAGTCTCGTAAGCCTATTGTTCGTAGGTTTAGTCTAGTAAAGACGCTACTACTCTGTATTAGCTTAACTTTATGATTAGAAACCTGCGGTGTTGTAACTATACCAGAGCTTGTTCATAGCCGTAGTCTAGTAAAGACGCTACTACTCTGTATTTGCTTCACTTTATGATTAGAAACCCGCGCTGTTGTAACTATACCAGCGCTTTACTATATTATAGCAGAACTGTTGTTCCTTCTGATTTTTGTATTTGCCTTTTCCTCCTTTGCTGTGGCTCAGCAAAGGCATAATAAAAGCCAACTACATCTTTGCATCTGAATCCAGTTCCACAATCGTCGTTTTTCCGTGCACCTTGTCCGGTGCCTAGAAAAAGCCCTTACAGTAACACAAGCTCCATTTTTGTAAGAACTAAGTAACTACAAAAGCCTTAATTTCACAGTTCACCTTGATCTGCGCTGTTGAGTGTTTTATTTTATTGAGTAATGTTGTTGAACATATATGGTACAAGTTCATTGTAATCGCATGAACCACGGAATGTTCTATTACAAATAATATGGTCACAGTTTGGTAATACTATGGAAACAAATAAGGATTTCTTTCACGGGATACTTACAGTTTGCTGAGTAAATCATAAGATCTTACTCAGTAAAACAATCATGATCAAAGTTTGCGCTGATGCAAGGGAAGGGAAATATTCGATTACAAAGGATATGTTAAGAGCCTGGTTATACTATGGACACAGAAAAGATTTCCTTTCGTAGTTTCAGCTCACTAACTGAAAAAATTTTAAGGCCTTACTTTGTAACCCAGTGGAATATATAATGTACAAGTTTGTGTTGACTGCGTGGAAATGGGAACATTCTTTTCACTGCTTTTCGCAGTTCATTGTATGATAATTTGAATGGACTGTGAATGCAGTGGTTTCTCCTTTTCATCCAGATTTGAAATAAAGTTCTTCACCTCTCACTACCATCTGAACCATCTTGAAGTTCTCTCCATCCTTAAGTTCACCACAAATTAAACAGCTGGTTTTCAGAAAAACCCGTGAGTGGCGAAATGAAGAGGCAAAACATCAAAGACCTATCGTCACTGACCAAAGATGTTCAAAACAAATGATTACTTTCTTTTTACTTGCATTTTCCATACCATCCCAACCTTTTTGGAGATGGGGGTTGTAATTAATTGGCAAGCAAATTTGTATTGAGCTGTGTCTTTGAAAACGTAGAGAACTTTCGGCACCTAACTCATTTGTCCTGTTGTCTAAAAATTTGATCATCACCACTTGCTCGACATCACCGCCCATTCATTTTGCCTGAGCTTACTCTACATTTCTTTCAGCTCTTTGGCACAAATTTCAAGCAAGATGGACTCAATGTTAGTCAGTGCTCAATATTCAATTGTGCGGTTTACGCACTCAAATGGATTTATTTTCCAGGAATTCGACAAATATTCAAATACTGACTTTTACTTTGGCAGCCCGAGTAGTTTGAGTGGCTTAGGTGGTAAAGGTCAGCATTTACAAATGAGTCAGTCATGTTGAGAGAGAAGAAATGAGGAGAAGGCTTGGGCAAGCTTGTAAACACTTCAAATCAACACTTAAATGAGCACTCTGGGGTTCGGACTCTCAGTGCCAGGGAGTGCATAATCATGTTTTCGCAAATTACAGCAGTCATCTGCATCATCGCCCAGCCAGACACAGTGACAACGCATTGAGAAAGAAAAGGTTTTTTTTTTTTTTACCAATCCAAATTTCACTGCTGCTTGTCAGCATTTTTGGGGACCGTGGCATTTCTTTTGTAGTGTCTGCTGATGCTGTTTGGTGCAGATAAGGACAATTAAAACCAAGCAATTGCCAGAAATCCTTTATTTCTTCCAACTTTTAATTTCATTTTGCTTATCGCTTAATTGCTGCGACACTTTTAAGGACATAAATTTGTTGGGAGTTAACTCAAATCATTTTTTGGTAAATCTCTGTTCTTGTGACGTATTTCATTGGTGAAAGGATGAGCGTGAATGATATTACTGACAGCAAACACACACTGGACTGACATGCCAGCGAAGCGGAATCCTGAGTTAACGGCGCATCGCTAAAACATGCCACCTACTCACCAGCTAGCTCCAGAAAACATACCCTGGACTTCGTTGGGCAGTTAGGTTAGGTCGCAGTGACCTCAGAGAAGCGGGGGGAATGACTCGATTCCGGTCCCCCCTGAGGAATAAGAATGCTGTCTGTACTGTTCTCAACACCAGATTAGATGAGATCTCCTTGGGGTCATTTGAGCCATAAACTTTGAGTGTTCTGTGGGTTTCACTCTGGCAAGAGTTACAAAAACCTCAAGAGAAAGCATATGATACAGCTCTGTGACTACAAAACACTGATGAGAACAAAACTAATGCTCGTTTCCAAGCTAACAATCAGCACCGCTTGATAGCACATGCGCTCCTTGAAAAAGAAAGTTGGTGTAGAGCCCCGGGATGTTTATGCAAATGATCACAAATCAAGTTGTAGACTTGAAAATAAAAATTATACAGGTGGAGATGACAAAGTATGAAACAGTTGGAGGAGCCAAGGTGGTGCGTCTGACCATGCAGGGGTGTCAGGAGCACGTCTGAAGTGGTCTGTCGACTCTTCACCTCGCAGGACAAGGGAGGGACAGAACCCTCTGGAAATGAAATAATGAAAAGAAAAAAGAAGGTCAAGCACTACAGAAATCGACAGATGATGCATTCTATATTGCAAAATTCATCTTAATCAGTTTGCACACCTAATGACAAAATTCGGTGCTTCGTTCACTCATTTGGCTTAAATAATAAATCCTTCCCCTCAAGTTGAAATCTGTACATTGTGTTGTGTGCAGGAATAGAGGGAGACCTCAAGCGCAGAGCAGCAGGCAAAACGACTGGTTTATTTGACACTGCACAAAGCAAGCAATGAGCACATAAGCACAAACAGCAATGGCAATGAATAATACAAAATGGTAAAGCTTACACAGTCCTAAAAGGGAGAGACGAGCCACTTCCAAATTGGTAATAAAAGTAACGAGACGCGGATACGCGAGCTCGGAAATAGAGGTAAATTTAGAAAGAGTACATTTAGAAAGGCTAATAAACGCAAGCTCTCAATAAAGAGAGAATTAACCCTTTGAGCGCCGAATACATTTTCAAGGAATTAAAAATGTAGTTATCCTGAGCTGTTGAAAACCTATCATGTGGCAACTTGTTTAAAAGAGCTCCCCTGCAGGAACTCTTTTAAACAAGTTGCCACATGATAGGTTTTCAACAGCATCTGACTTTGATATCTTACATCATTGGGCAACTATAGTTGCCCACGGCGCTGAAAGGGTTAAGTCTCCAAAAGGAAGAGAGCCAAACCAGCATAGAGAAAGGGAAGTGAGTGGTCTGACCGACAAAGGAAAACTAATCAAGGCAGGAACTAAATGGTGAGGTGAGCTGAGAACTGAACCAATGAAAGGGCTGAACTAATAACAGGATGATTGGTGCAAGTGGCTGGAAACTATGCTGGCAGGCAGACTGACGAGCTTCAGCTGGCGCTCGTCACACATTGCATATATTTGAAAGGAACATCCCCTTATTTCAATCACACTGACTCCAGAATTCAAATAGAAAACGTTTATTTCCAAGTGTATTAAAAAATGAGATTTTTGATTATGACTCCATCCTTCATCAGTCTCCTGCAAGGATAGACCCGGATCTGTGGCAAAGCCAAAGAAAAGGATGACACTGAATTAAATTACTGAATATTCATCAGAAAGTACGTTAGTGAAAAGAAGCACAAACTTATTAGCATTAAAGCTATAGTCTACGATTTCTCCGCCACACACACCTTCCCCGTCCCCCCTGTGCTTCTTCTGACGCCATGCGCCCTCCCCTGAAAGCACCGTCTCATCCCCTCGGAAACCTACACACCCTCTCCCGCTGAGAAGAGAGCAGGTTCGCCGCACACAGAGCGCCGGTTTTCAGTGAAGAGCAAAATTTTCCACTGTCAACGTCAAACTATGTCGGAGTTATAAAAAGTTATATACATTTCTGGATGAATATGACCTCACTGTGTACTTCCCCAGCAAGAAAATTAGCAGAAATATTGTACAGTCATATCGTGTAGACATCAGAGAGGCTCACAGATGCAGACGTTAGCTTGTAATCACAACAGAGACAGCCATGCATAGATTTTACACACAAAATATGTCAACATAGCAGGCATTTTCGCCTATTGAGTTGACGTGGAGGCAAAGTTGCTGGCGTTAGCTTCTTTTCTTCATAATGACAACAGCGCTGAGCTGCCTCAACCAAATAAACAAGGTGATTTTGTGCACACAATATGTAAACATGTTAGCTATATTAGCATATAAGGTCTACATAGAGGCTAACTGTAACTAGCGTTGACACCGTAATGTGGAGCTCTATCCAGCAAATAAATGCTCACACAGACTTTGCACAACCAATGTGTAAAGCATATTAGCATATAAGTCCAGTGTTGTGTCAAAAACCATTCCCCCATCAAGATTTGTTTCCTGGGGCCTGTCTCACAAAGCTGGATTTCGGCTTAGCGAGGTAACTTCTGGATTAACCCTGGGTTTTCCGTATCACGAAGGTCATTTGCTTTTTATCAGGGTACGTTGCCGTGGCAACATACGCTGAACACCTAACCTGCTCCGGAGCAGGTTAAGTTCAGGGTAAGAGCTCAGCAGGTATAAAAGCCCCACCTACTGACCAATCAATTCTCTTGGAAAATGGCCTGCCCATTTGATGAGAACCCAGTGGGTCTATGTGCACAACTTGTGCGAAGAGCGCTCAGGCGCGAAAGAGTGTTTCGCGATCGCTGTAATCCTTTTGATTTGCCTGAACAATGTCTTTACGAGAGGTACAGGTTTTCCGCAGAAGGACTACAGTATATCTGTCAGCTGCTGGAGCCGTTCATTACTAATTCCACAATTCCATTGTGATCATCCAACAACAGAGACAGTGTGAAGAAGTAAAGCCATGTACATGTAAATATATATATGCTACACGTATAAGATATAGTAAGCGCACTGACCACTTTGCAGTATGTTTTTATACTTATTTTTTATTTGCTCCCATGTTCTTTTTGCTCCACTGGGGTCGCATCTGAAATGATAAGGCCAAAATCACATGCCATAACGACAAATTTCATAAACACATAAATTTGTGGAACACACAAGTGTTACTATAGTCTAATCTACTCGTGCCGTCATGGTGGGAAGTAATATTATAATCCCACTAATTTACGCATTGACACAGTCGGCGATTTTTTTGCCAGCATTCCTTTCGGCTTTTGGCAGCTGCAACTATGTTGCTTTTTGCCTGGATGATGGATTTATATTCCTCGTATTCATTTAAGATTATTGTCTGCTCCTCCGTCGTGAAGTATGCGGTTCTGGAGGATTTTTCCATGTCTGCGATTGGTTGTATGCAGCAAACACTGCCTTTTTTATGTGAGCACGCACAGATCTAGATTGGAAACTCCTGGGTTCACTTAACGAGTTGATAACCGGCTTCGTGAGACCGATAATCAAGACCGTGGATGTCTGGTTAAGTGCAGCTGGGTAACTGAGGGAAACCCCGTGCATGTTGATCCAGCTTCGTGAGACAGGCCCCTGTTCTCACAACCAACGCTCACAACACACCGGCATTTCCAGGCTAACGCTAATGTAATTTAAATAGTAAGTAGGCTGACAGAAATAACGTTACTAAGGTTAGCTTTCACTGCAGTAAGCCAGCACTGACCTAATAAACCGTGACGTCTCAGCAGGGTGGCTTCGGGGCACAGCGGAAGAGGGAGGGTAGGAGAACCGGAGTGCCAAATTTGAACGAGGGAGGGAGGTACACGGCAGCAGAAAAGGAGTTGCGGAACCGAGCCAGGGAAACGCCTATTCGGCCCAAACGATTCCTATTGGTCGATTTCTTTGCGTGCCTGCGGCCTCCAGAGTGTGGATTTTTTTGTTTCCTTTTGCTATGAGTAGTGTGTAGGAAATACTTTAGAGCCATAATCATCATCAAACTGAAGATAATGATTTTAACCTTGGGAAAAATCGTAGACTATAGCTTTAATAGGACGAATTAACCATGGCAGTAGCTAAGTGCATATGATACTCTTTAGCCGAATCGGTGATGGTGCTATGCTAGTGGATGTGTGATGCCCTGGTGCCCCAAGATGTTAGAAGGGCACCAGGGGAGTGGTGGAATATAAAAGGACCCAAGCGCATGGAAGTGATTTATTAAATAAATAAAGAATACAAATAACACAAACACAAAACTATACAGCAGCTTTTACACCGGACGCGAAACAAATTTTTCGCACAACAGGTTACATTCAAAGTCAATGTAATCTGTCGTGCAAAAAATTCACTTCGCGTCCGGTGTGAAAGCGGCTTAAGAGGATAACAAAAAGGGGAGTGCTCTTAACTAAAAAGTTTCACAACCTAATGTGACTTGCCAGTGAGGGGGAAAACAGGCTTAAATAAAAAAAAGGAATGATGATCGAGGATGAAAACCAAGCGTGCTAGTCAGGAGAGAGAACAGAGGAGGTGAATAATTGAGTGAAGGCAGGTTTCCAAAAGTCCGGAATGCCTAGGGGGAGGGGCATTACAGGATATGACATTGGTATTACCAAGTATTGAGATGAATTTCTGTCTAGTCAACGTGGTTAAATAAACATTGACATAGGCACACGTGAGTTGTTCTACAGCAAGTAGAAGTGAGGTTAACTGCAGGATTATATGATAGCACATACTAGGAAATACAAGTATGACAGTATCAGAGACATAATAAACAATCCATCGCACCAGCCAAGCAAACATGACACAATTTTGCTGAAAACGCAGATTTGACTAAGTTACTCGCTCTGATTTAATGCGTGCAAAGTGCCATGCTAAATTTCAGGCTAGAATACTCCCTTAAATTTAGTGCTAGCTAAGCGCACACTAGTCGCTCCACAACTGATAGAGGTAGGGCAGAGCAGGCAATGGCAAGGCTGTCTATAATGAAAGAGATGGATCTCAGAGCAGAGTATTACAGAGTGAACAGAAAACACTTAGCTAGAAGTATGCACCAAAAAAAGTTAGTGTTGGAAGATATTATAAACAAGTCATTGTGCTTGCTGGGATGGCACAGTGATGCAGAGGGAAGCTCTGTTGCCTTAAAGCAAATTTGTGGGCTTCAGTTCAGCGTGGGCCTTTCTGTGCGCAGTTTGCATGTCCTCCCCTTGTTCGCATGGGTTTCCTCAGGGTACTCCTGTTTCCTCCCACAGTCCAAAGTAATGCGTGTCGGGCTGATTAGATACTCTAAATTGCCCATAAGTAAGAGTGTGTGAGCGCATGGTGTGTGTACGCCCTGTGATGGATTGATTAGCTGGCCAGGGTGTGTTCCTGCCTTTCGCCCATAGTTAGTTGAGATAGGCTCCAGCTTCCCTGCAACCCTAGCGAGGAAGAAGAGGTTTCGATAATGGATGAGTGGACTGCTTACAAAGTGTATGAGATATCATTCAGAAAACAGTGACTGTGCTCCACTAGCAGACACAAGTTGGACACTAGCAAAATACTGTAACAGTTTTTGCCCTTTGCTGGACTCATGTTATTAAAAGTAATATCAATGCCCCCCAGAGATTGCTGTCATTTTTCTATCCTTCCTCTTGAATTATGCATTAAGTGGATTCTGTCATTATAATTGGGTGAATAATACTAATTAAAAAAGCCCACTAACGGATGAAGCTGTTCAGCCAAAAAACCTGAGCGCTGAGCTTGCCCCAGAAATAATTGGGATTCAAGTCATGTGATATTGCAGAGCTCCCCAAACTATTGATGAAAGAACAATGTATTTTGCTGGTGTAGTATTTTTCCAGGAAAGTAAAATTCAGCAAAATGGCAAATAAAGCTATCCAGCCCATTTAAAGCATCAAAATGTCCCTTGATTTCCCAGCACAGATGTGCCATCTTGAAAAAAAACTGAACTTTCTGAGAAAGTTAGGAAAAGGAAAAAAAAACTGTAAACTTTCTCTGAATTCCACCTCCCACGGTTGATTTTTTGAATCAGCGATTCGGAAAGGCTTTTTAATAATTATGAGAAATGAATTATTGTTCAGGTTGAATTAAATTCAAAAACATATTTAAAGAAGTTTAATTATTTTAAGATAGCCGTTTAATTTCATTTAACCATTAGACAGGTAGGCTACACTACAGAAACTAAAAAAAAAAGAGGCTTTATTTATGGAAAGCCTTGGAAACTAATTTATGCAAATATTAGTTCACCAGAGCATTCTATAGTTAAGAATCTTCTAAAGAAATGATAACATAATGTCAAAATGTATCATGACGAGCTGCCGGATAGCTTACTCGGTTAAAGCATCGCATTGCGAAGCAGAAGAGTCTATCACGGCGCGGGTTCGAGCCCCGGTGGTACCAACCGGCAGTGGTCGGCAGCTTTTTCAGAAGTAGCACGCAATTGGCCATTCCGCTACAGGGATGCAAATTGGGAAGGGTCTGTCGGGAAGGGTAATAAAAGTTCCTTTGTTTGTGCCTTGGGTGCCTCCTGTTGGCCAGACGGGCGCTCATCAGGAAGATTCTAAGCTTGTTCATGTTCAGGTATCCTCCACCCTCGTTCTGAACTTACGAGGATTCGACCATTGAGTGTATAAGAAGCAGTGGCTGACAGGCGCGTACTTCGGAGGAGAGCCGCGAACTGTCTTCACTCTCCTGAGTTGGCAGCAAGGGGTCGCATAAGCGAAAGCCTTGTACATAGTTCCCCAATTGGATATTCCAGCTTCGGGTGGGATTGGAGATGCCAAATTAAAAAAATAAATTAATTAATAAAAGTGTTATGACTTTGTGATGGAATTAGAAATAATTTTCTCTAAATGTAAATTAGCCTGTCATTTTACCAATTAGTCTCAGATATTAAGTGAATTGTTTGATTGCTAATCCAGCAAAATAAACAGGAACAGGTTGAGAGGCTTCATTTGTTAATACAAGAGGATTATCCCTATATTGTACTTCTGACAGGATGATCAGTGTTCCTCAGAGATGGGAGGTCATTAGAACAGACGGGAGATAAAAATAGAAGTGAGAAAACCAGCTTACTGGAGCTGATGCTTCAGTTGCAGTGAACTTACTCTCATGTTGTTTTCATTTTTTAAGTTTTGCAACATATTTCATTTCTCCTCAGAGCCCTTACATAGAAATGTACAGATAAAATAAAGATATGAAGATTTGGCTCACTTACTGATTTCCTCTATTCTTCACATATTAGTCACATTAATTGATCTCACGGCTTAAACAGAATTTAAGACAGGAAGAATATGGGCAAACACAAAATGGAGTTTTTAAGCAATCTTTTAATTTATTGCAGGAGAGAGTATCTGACAGTTTTATCGCCCATATGAAAGTGCAATGGGCCATTTTAACTTAGGCCCGTGTGAAAGTGTAATGGGCCATCTAAACTTATACCCGTGTGAAACATGGATGTATTATAAGAACTGGATACTGAACCGAAAATGGCCGCCCATTCATTTCAATGGAAATTACTCAGTGGCGCCGCACGCCGACATGGGGCCTTATTTCCGGAGTCACGCGGACATGCGCTGTGTGACTTTTCGTTCACACATGCGTAGTGTGGGGCTCATGAACGCGCTGGCGCCTGAGGTATCTATGACAACGGTCCAGGCCTGAAGCACTCCCACACAGGACGCGTGCTCACGACCAATGTTCCCCGGAAATTATGTCCACTAATTATGTCCACGCGAAACCCATGCAACAGCTCTGTACCGAATGGGCATACATAGCTCTTGGCTTAAATATACTTTGGAAAAACTATTTATATACCTAATAGGGATATAAAATGTTGGTGAACTATTTTTATTTAACAGGAAAAAAAAATAAGTCACTTTCGCAAACAATATCAGCAAAACGGTTGACTTGCTTGTTGTTGATGACGTTCAATCTCTTTTTCCACACAGTTCAAAGCTAAATTTATTCGTAGAAAGTGAACCGTTTCAAGCTTCTTAACTTGCAACCTCGTCTGTTCTTATTCTTACTGGATTCAAGACGATAACCAAACCGCACAGAGCACTGCCCGTGCTGAACTGATAAGTTTTAGGGTAGATGGCGTTAATCTAAGTATTTCGCCAATTCTGACAAGCAAAATTACTTTAAGTGTACGAATGCTCAAAGCTAATTAAGTCCTTCTTTCTCTATACCTGGAACTGGAGCCTATCCCAGCTGACTCGCAGGGTGCACACACCATTCATTAGAATTAATTTTTAATATTTAATATCGCGAATGCATATTCTGCGCATGCCCTCGCAACCCGGTGTGTCATCCATAACATAGCTGCAGCCATTATGCTATTACCACGTTTATCATCACCAGAAATTAAACTCTAAATTTTCTTGACTAAATTCATGCTTGATGTTTTTACAACCCGAATGTTTCTCTGGGTACTCAAACATCAGGGTAAGCCGAAAAATTGCTGAATTTATTCGATATTAGTGGAGTTTGAATACGGAATTATTTTCCTTCCCCTATACAGGATTAGCAAATTCCTAAGTCCTTACATAATCAGCAGCCCAGTTATAAGATATACATAAAGTCAATCTTCATTTTGTTCTCATCTGTTTCTTTCTTCTGGGACTCTCGTATTTTCTCTGCGCAGATGGAGTTCAGCCGCATCAGTGAATCTCCGCAGCATCACTCCCATACACTGATGCTGCTCACTAACAGTGTGTCGTTCACATCTCATCTTATCCAGCGTTTCCAACCCACTCAACACTTCTAGCAAATAAAGGCTGAACTACAAATACTGTCTCTGTTTGTGCAGTGCTGTCATGCGAGTTCGGCGCAAGCATAAAATAATACTTCATATTCTGTATCTTAAAAGTTGCCGAAAAGTTACAGCATCAAGTACGCACATCTGATGTTGTTTTAATCATTAAGAATGGTGAATGCAATGGTAAATAAATTATGAGCGGGGCAGTTTTTTTGTGCTGAATTTACACCGTGCTGAAAGTGCACATGTGGAAGTAGTCAATGCTCCTTAGCTAGCTACGTAGCCAGCATATAATAAAGAAGCAGCAAAGCACAGTACCGTGAATCGGTGTAAGATACTCAAAGTAATGGAAATATAGAACTCAGTTTTGCTGCATCTAGAACATTTTAATACAAAAAAGCAAAGCAAGTGTTAGCTACATGCACGATTATCGGACGTAACCTTCATACCAAATACACGCCCGTTATCCAACCTTAATTAACCAAGAACAGCCTTCGCTACCATACTGTGTATTCTGAAACGTTCCATAAAAGATGCGTGAAGCAGTCGAGTCGCTACATAAAGCCATTCATCAAACACAATAAATGAAAACACTGGTGTCATTACACCTGCTCACTTTACCGACTTGGTAATAATGTAAACCGACAGCACGGAATCTCCTGACCAGTGCTACACGCAGAGCGGTAGAAAACTCAGTGGCGCCACTCATTGACTTTGTTGCTGGAGTGGTCGCGTGGTTCGTGGGGAAGCGCTATAGTTCCAAACAAACGCTGCGCTGTCATGATCTCCTATGGGACAGACAGCAGCAATTGCGTTACTGAACGGTAAATATTAAATTAAACCGCACACAATTGCCGCACACGTATTTCTCTCAATGAATTACATCATTTACATACATGTTTATAGAGGTCATGCTTTTATAGTGACGTGGTGACAACTTACAGGGTGGGGAAGCAAAACTTGCACTGACATTTAAAGTACAAACAATCCCACAACCACTCCCCTGAATTGTGTGCACCTGTTATTTGAAAAAGCAAAGACTATAAGCTGTAATCTGAGTCTGTGCTTTAGTCATTTGGTTGTAAAATGACTAAAATGAATAATATACAATCTATGGATGGTGATTTATTTTGCAAATTTTGCTTCCCCACCCTGTAAACAAGAGTCATCAGAAGATGACATATCCTCCCGGCCCCTGATTATTTGCAAAAGTCATGTCAATCTTACACCTTCAAAGAAATTCAAACAAGAATGTTGAGGTGATTTTCCTCTGTAATTATCTGGAAGTATGTACTGGCAAAATCTACCAAAGACTATGAACTACATGTCGACAAAGGCAATGATAAAACAAGAGTCATTATTGAACAGTGTTTTAGTTCTGCTTCGGAAATCAACCCATCCCTGCGACAGAGTCCAAATCCATCTTGCTTCCATGGAAATTAAAAAAAAAAGAATTTCAGAAATTTGAAAATATGAAAAGGCACCACTTCAGTACTTGGGTAATGCACATACAAAGTTTCAGAAAGATATAATGAACGGTTTTTGAGTTCTGCTCCGGAAAGGAGCCTATCTCTGTCCAGAGTCCAAATCCAACTCGTTTCCATGGAAACGGAAAAAAAAAAGATTTTCAGAAATCTGAAAATATCAAAAGGCACCACTTCAGTATGTGGGTAATACACATGCAAAGTTTCAGTAAGATATATTAAACGCTTTTTGAGTTGTGCTCCGGAAACAAAACTATCTCTGTACAGAGTCCAAATCCGAATTGTTTCCGTGGAAATGAAAAAAATAAAATTTTCAGAAATCTGAAAATATACTATTCAAAAAAATTAGGGGACATTGGATTTACAAGTACCATGAAATGCAGATCATGAGGTCAGGAAGGAAACAAATGACATAAAAACATTAAGGAAACATTTGTCAATTTATTCGAAACCCTGTCTACAGTCAGTAAAGGACAGATTCTCCAGAATAAGGGTCGACACAAACACAGGGTCACACAGCAAATTTACCACCATTGTGAAACAGAGTCAGTAGCGGGTAAAACCCCTCGGTTGGCTGGACAAGCTCGAATTCGGCGTGGCATACTCCTAACGAGACATCCCAGGTCATTTGGGGAAGCGTTATTCCATTCCTGTTGCAATGCTGCAGCAAGTTCTTGGACATTGGCAGGAGGTTGTTGACGTTAGGCGTAGCCGCTGTCCAAGCATGTCCCAGACATGCTCGATGGGGAAAGGTCCGGACTGAGTGCTGGCCATGGTAATGTGGTGATATTATGCTGCTGGAGGTAATCTGTAACAATCCTGGCCCTATGACATCTGGCATTGTCATCTTGGAAAATGAAACGGCGGCCATAACGGCGTGCAAAGCGGCACAACATGGGGTGCCAAGATGTTGTCGGTAGTACTGCCCTGTGATACGTCCAGCAACAACATGCAAGTCTGTTCTGCGGCAGCAGTGATGCCTCCCCACACCATTACAGATCCACCCCCATACGGATCATGTCTAATGCGTTAACGTCATGGAAACGTTCGTTACGTCGGCGCCAAACCCTCCTGCGTCTGTCAAGGAAGTCCACAGTGAACCTCGACTCATCTGAGAACATTACGTTGTTCCATCGGCGATTATCCCAGCGTTGATGATGGCGACACCATTTGAGTCTGGCCCTAATGTGACGATCCCTCAAACAGGGAATGACACGAGGACGCCGGGCGTGTAAGTGAAATCTGTGCAGGCGATTCCTGATGGTCTGGCCACTCACTACCAAGCCAGTATCCCTTTGAAGTTGAGACCTTATCTGATTTGCTGTTACCATACGATTTCTCAAGACAATAGTGCGGATGAATCTGTCCTGAGCCTGAGTTGTTGCCCTTGGTCAACCGGATCGTGGTCTATTCTTAACAGACCCGGTAGCACGATGTCTGGACCATAATCTGCTGATGACAGACTGGGAAACATTCATTGCCCTTGCCACAATGACCTGTCTTGTGCCAACCTGTAGCATGCCAAGGGCACGTAACCTCCCCTCCTGTGTTAGACGGCGCATGGTCTCTGTTTAATTAACGACTTCAACCACTGATAATCTGATGCTTTCTCTTCAGAATCTTCCTTTACAGTGGCTCTAACCTTCCAATTCAGAGTCATGCAAATTTGTGGCACAACCCCCTTGATCATCAATAGCATCCCGTGCAGATCGTGAGAGTGTCATTGATGTGTTTGGGTGATGAATTTCTTTGGAAATGCTTCCTCAGTAAGGAACTATACAACATGGTTTCGTATCCCTTTGTATATGTGAAAATTTTGATCTCAAAATAAAATATCACCTACTTTTTTTGAATAGTATATCAAAAGGCACCACTTCAGTATGTGGGTAATACACATGCAAAGTTTCAGTAAGATATATTGAATGGTTTTTGAGTTCTGCTCCGGAAACAAATTTGGCCTGATGTGCACTAAGTCCAGATTTGTTTCCATGGAAATGGCAAAAATAGTAATCCTAAAGTTTCCAAAGTAGCAAAAGGCACATTTAGACTATAAATAGAATACCTGTACAAAGTTTGGTGCTGATATCTTACATAATTTTTCAGTTCTGCTCAGGGAACGAACACAGTCTAATTTGCACTAAATCCAAATTTGTTTCCATGGAAATGACAACAAGAGCCATCTGGCAACGGTATATCCCCCTGGCCGACGAAGGCACATCTAGAAATCATGCTCAACATGTCTGTGAAGTTTCGTGAAGATCGGATGTATAGTTTCCAAGATATGGCCCGGACAAGATATGATTACAGACGGACGCCCGCTCGGACGGACAGACAGACGAGGCAATGGCTATATCCCCCCGCATTTTGATGCCTGGGGGATAAAAAATAGGAATCCCGAAATTTCCAATGTAGCAAAAGGCTCATCTAGACTATACATAGAATACATGTACCAAGTTTGGTGCTGATATCTCGCATAGTTTCCCAGTTCTGCTCCGGAAACAAAATGATTACGGACGGACGGACAGACCGACGGACGGACGGACAGAGGGACGAGGCAATGCCTATATCCCCCCGCATTTTATGCCGGGGGGATAATAATAAGTATAACTAGAAAAAGACTTTTACCTGGGTACTTCAAAAAGACTACCCAAAAGTAAAAACACTGGAGCACACTTTACAAGTCTGCACATTTATTGAGGGGAATAGATGACTGACATTTCGACTAGCGTCTTCCTCAGAATTTGATTATAATTAGGTCTATGCACCGTCACTCGGCGAAGGCATTTCAGAACTCTTCACTGGATGAAGGTAATTTTGGCGACGCGTACGTACACCTGTTTTTGCAGCACGGTCACTCAACTCGCTGTAAAAAAAATAGACAGCTGTCCGATTGGAAAATGTAAACGGACGAAACCACGTACTAGTCACCAAAATTACCTTCATTTGCTGAAGAGTTCTGAAATGCCGTCGCCGAGTGACAGTGCATAGACCTAATTATAATTAAATTATTTTTCTGTACTGAATGTAGCCCATTATTTTGTCGCTTTTAGATCGCATGGGAAAGAGAAGCCGTGTCTTCAATTGCCACTTGATTATTCTTGAATTGGAAAACGTGTTAATAAAGGAAACCCATCTAGAATTAGCCAGGACTAATTATTTTCAATAAAGGGAGGGATATTAGCCCCGGAATTTTCAGGTCTAACGACGCGCCTGCCAACAAACGAGCAGAAATAAATCATGTCGACATGAAAAGTAATCTACAGCAGGATGTATTAAGTAAAAACCCAGCACAAGCTTATTTCAGTAAATTACCCATTTTTTTGAGTACAGACACTGTCGTGAATCCTGCTGAATGGCCAGTAAACCATGTATGACAGCATTTAGCCGTGAGAGCACAGAAACGTTACACATATTTATAAGGACAACAACACAACTGATAAGACTGCCAAGTGACTTCATAAAGAGATTTTCTGCTACTTTCCAATAAAACGACGCCAGTAACGTTAGCCCTAGCATCGGAAACAAGCTCACATTAGCTCGACAGTAACATCACATGCACTACGGAGTACTGTAACCATTACAAGACGCTGGCTATTCGAACAGCGACTGTGCTTGTAAGCGACGTTCACTCGCTTATTTGCAGAGCGAAAATGAATTGATGCCTGTTAGGGCTGAGGTTAGTTCTAGCTGTGCATGTGAGCGACGCCAACTCGCTTATTTCCAGAGCATTGCGGAGCAAAAATGAACCAACGAATAAAGTAGGGATTTACCTGTCAAGCAGAAAAGTCGCCAACTCTGCGTCGGTTTTTAATCCCTCCAGATCACAGAGTTCCTTCCACCTCTAAAAAGCCACTCCGATGTTCACTCTGGTTTTATCCCAGGTTTTGTCTAATTCTTTCTTTTGTGCCTTTTTTTCTTCTGGTTTCCTTTTTTTACTTGTCTTAGCCGTATGTGCTGTTGTTGGTAACGGAGGTATCAGTATTTTTTTCCTCGCTGACAGCTGTTGTTGCGCCATTAGTTTCTCTAAGCTCCTGAACCCTCTCTCGGAGATTTGAGCTTGACTGAGCACTGGCGTGAACTGAGGAGGAAGGGGAGGAGGCTGTCAGCGTGCATGTGCACTGTTTGTGGCTGTCAGACACCATCCTGGCTCTAATTGGTTCTTTTTGGTCGGTCCGAATGATTCTTTTAAATTGCAGGAGGAGCAGTAGGTGGGTTTAAAGGAGCCTTTTTTAAATTACAGAATACTAGTTTTATGTAATACTGTCTGTACACAGTGACAGTTTTAGCAAAAATGACCAAAAGTTACTTTTATAAGACTTACCAACTGCAGCTTTAAACATGGAGCATAGATCACATTCAGCATGAATGTGGTATAAGAATGTTAATTGAATATAATAACAACTCAATTAAATAAATGGATAACAAGCATTAAAATCACAACCCCGTCACAATCTCACAACCCCCGTTACAATCAAACACGTAACGGGGTTGAGTGTGACGGGGTTGTGATTTTCGCACAAAATGGCTGCTGCTCTATGTAGTCAATACCAGAGAGCACATGGCATGCATGAGATTCAGAATTAGCATATATTCTTTAAATAACAAAACCATTTTTCATAAGTAATAGTTTTCTATCTCTATTTCATGTTATGGTGTTGAGTCATTGAGTTTGATGACCGCAATATCACAAGATAAATGACAAAAATAAAGGAAAAGATGGGTGCAACTTGTCTGTTTCTCTTGTCCTGTTGACCAAAAGAATTCAGTGATGTCACTTTCTGATGTACATGCTATTATGGATCATACCATTGTATTTATGGGGGAAGAATCATTTGTGTAACGGGGTTGAGGGGTTACTCAGGGACAGAACTAAATAATGTGATTTTAATGAATAATTATCAATTAATTTTGAAAAAAAAACATCACCAGCAGAAGAGCACAAATAGATATTTAGGTTGATATCAAAATTTACTGACTTTTTTTTACAGTTTTATTTGGCATTTTCAAAGTATATTTTCATCAAGGCCATGAGGGACATGACAAAATAGGTGGTGTCAACTGAAAAAACTACATTAGTTCTCATTAAAAGATAAAATTTAACTAATGTTTTTTACTGTTTTAAAGGAGACATTTCAATGTTTATGTTAAGCTGTTTAAATATACATTTTGGAGACCCAATAGATAAAATACACGTAAAGAGGTGAGAGGGACTCAAATTGTGCCATTTTCATGGAATGACTCTCTAGCTAATGTCTCACACAACGTTATCTCAGCATAAAAACAATAACAGCATCAGGATGTCGCGCGAGAATAGGCTACGTTTACTAATGGATAGCCAAATCATTACAGTAAATGTCCTTAAAATGATTAATACATTAGTTAGGCTCAGAGAAGTGTTTATTATTTAAAATGGTAGTTATTTAACCGTTAAGTCTTAAAAGACAGTGTGTGTGAGATTAAAGACAGCAGCCTTATTATCGCCAGGTTACTGTCTGTTTCATAACGCAGACGCAGTGTGGAGCCAAAGCAGTAACACAGTAATAACAGTCTGTTGCAAATTCAGTTGATTTTAAATTAGTAACTTTATTAAATTACGTTTTTGTACAAGATATAATTGTATAGATGAGAAAAGTTTTTTTTTTTTTAGTAGGAAAGACAGGTTTTGCCTGATGAAGATGTAATTTTGGCCTGCCATTGAGTTAGTCAGAAAAAAATTTGGCCCGAGGCTAAACTTCGTTGCCGACTCCTGCTTTAGTGCTTTTGCCCGTGGAAAAATGCAGCACTGTGATATGCTCAAGATGTGAACTATATGCGCACGACTCCGCTGCGTTCGCGACATATCAAACCCTCAGATGAGAACCTATTGGTACATATTGGTATTCATCCGCGCACCAAACTCAGCTGAAACCTTTACGGACGGTGATGCCATTTTCTCAGAGAACTGATTGGTCAGTAGGCGGTGCTTTTGCACGCTGTGATCTGAATCTCAAACTAAACCTGCTCCGAAGCAGATTAGCTGTTCAGCTTATGTTGCCGCGGTGATATACCTCGGTAAGAAGTGAGCCGCCTTCGTAGTACAGAAAACCCAGGGTTAAACCTAAAGTTACGACGATAAGCCCAAATCCAGCTTTATGGTACAGGCCCCAAGAGGATAAGGCCAAAACTGAACTCTTAACTGAGACAGAAAAACAGGTTGATTTAGGGGTAAAGAAGGGCGATCCCCCTGTAATAAAGCGATCTGTTAAAATGACAGAAAAGGCCTTTTAGTCCAGGAGCTAACAAAGATTTAATGCACCTTCTGAGTATGAAAGGTTTGATACCATAATTGAGTAGGCACACTGGCCCTCATTTATCAAACTTGCGTAGGATCTGGTGTAGAATCCGGTGTAAATATCAGCGTTCGCCAGGTGTCACATATGATCTACCAAAAGTGTGTACGTTGCTGATTTCAGTGTAGAACTGGCGTGGCGTTGATAAATCTGGAGGCTGAAACCATAATTTACATGACACGCCCCAATAAGTTCATGCTCCGGGAGGCATAGTCCTGTCCACTTAACAACATGGACTCTTGAAAGACTGCAAAGAAAAAGAATTTCATTGAGGAGAAAATATAAATTATCACATCCGAGGTGGAGAAAAACAAAATAATTTTATTAGGAAGCCTTAAGAGTGGCATAAAGGGAGCCCAGCTGCAGTTTGGAAAACTATTGCTGCTGCGGTAAACACCATTGGGGTGGAAAACCAGAGTGCAGCAGTGGTTTGATTTAATTCATTAATAAATTCAATTTAAAGATCCATGATCTTTCATGTTATATAGCCTACATAACTGACAATCCAAATGCTTTACATGTATGTATAAAAAGTGGTCCGATTTTAAGATTGCCACCAAAAAATGGGTTGCTGCGCTCAGGCGCAGCAGCACACGGACCGGTGGAGGCTAACCAGACTCGAACCTCCAGCTGTCACCGTTCGAGGAGCGCGTGGCAGCACTGATGGGCTCCCCCTGCATCATGGGAATACGAGGCGGTGGGGACACGGATGAGTCCCCACCACCTCGATCGGAGCTGCATTAGCGTAACTGTAGCCCCGGACGGAGTGTCCGGGGGTACTATGGATTTGTGGTCGTCGCGCGTCCGCGTCCGTAGAGATTTTCTTGTGAAAGCTCTACAGACTGCAATTCTTCCCCGATCCTTTTGATATTTCACATGTACGTTGACAGTGGTTGGAGGATGAAGCCTATCAATTTTGGTTGAGTTTTGTCATGCGGTGTCCAAAATATTCCCAAAAAACCAACAAAAATTTTCCCATTGGAAAAATGGGAGTTGGGTTCTCATTGCTAGAGTGCGTGATGTCACACCTAGAGTGGGAGCTGGGAGCACAGAGGCTGCAAAAAATATTTTTCATATCACTATAGCTTCCACAAATTTGAATCCCTCTTCATGAAATTTCACAAAAACATAGGAAAATTTGTTGTTGTCACAGTACTATAGTTTTTGTAGCACAGTAGTACATAGTTTTGCCTCAGGGAGCAGTCAAAGGACATGAGGCACGTCTAATTTCTCTATCTTTCCCATTGAAAAATCACCCAAAAATTTTTGGGAGAACAGCAAACACAGAGTTTTTAGATCGCTGTAATTCCAACATTATTTCACTCAGAGAAATAAAAAAGACATCCGCACACTCAGCAAAGTCTCGTGCCTTGAATGATGTGGTTACATTGGTAACAGGATGAACGTTTTTGGCGTGAGAAGCAGGAGTTTGAGGTGTGCTCGAGCAAGGATTTCTTTCACTGAGTGACTCAGCAATTCTCTGTGCGTGGGGAACCAGTCCTGCCATGGCCCTCTGTGATTGGCTGGATTTGATATCTAACAGCTCAGCTGAGTTTCCATTGAGATGATTTGGTTAGAATAGGGCGCGTTCAAAATGTACACTCACCCACTATGTACGGCATTATGTTGTGAATGTTCTACATTGAAAACAGTATAAAGACAGTGAGTGAGCGAGTGGACAAGTGTGCATTCCATGTGTCATCATCAGAACAAAGTTCAACTAGCCAGCGATTTTGAGCTTATTGAAATTCGCCCGATGCTATGAATTCCCAATCTTAAAAAGGTAACCTACCTCATTTTCCAGGCTGTTTATTTTCACTACCAGGTCTAAGCTAATACGGCATTATTTTATAACGTTGCTCTCAAACACAAAGAAGCATTCTATAGAAATGTAACGTTAAAAATAGAAACATATGTTCATGAATGTGATATGTCACTGTTTGCAGTCTACCTTAAATGGAATTACTGCTTAGCAAAGCTAGTGTTTGCCTAATGCAAGGTTCATTAGCAAACGTTATGTCTTCTCTAATTACAATACAGGCTTGCTAGGTCATTAGCATCTGTCTGCCAGCGTTACTGTTAAGCTAAACCTCCGAGGAATATTTGCATACATAACTTCATGGCTCAGCCGGTCGTGCCATACATTAATTTATGAAGAATAATGAGTGCATGAATAAATGAACTGAAGTAATTTCATTTGCATCAAGAAAATTTACAAAGAACTAATGTGGAATCACAATGAAATACAATTGAAATAACATCTGTACTGTTTGAAATAATATTTGACCATTTTTGTGGTCACTGGTTTTAACGGTGGGTTTTATGTCTTCAGTTCGTATGTGCGAGTGCGAGTATATATGTATATATATCATACGTTCCGGTCCGACCCATAACCCGTCAGTGCAGATGTTGATGCCCGCAGACATGGAGCTGCTCCATTTATGTACGCTGTTACACTATTCTCTCACTAGATGGCACACCCGGACCAGTTATTGAATATTCACCAGCAAGCTGACCTCAAACACAGTTTACAATGTTGGTGAGTTCTGACCCAACCCTGTTTTTCAAGACTTGCATAAATGAAACTCCTCAGCTAAGCCTCCTGTGCAAACTGCTCAATATACTTGCCCATACTATCTATCCAGCAATTCCAAAAATGCTCTCTTGTGACTGAAAAATTCATTGTCCTCTGTAGCAACCACTTCATCTATAGAGAGCCAGTGGTATTCAAATTAGTAGTTCAAGAAAAATCGGTTTTCTGAAGAAAAAATTTGACATGATATTCATACTGTTATTCTTTTATCACTATCATTTATCTTCTATCGTTTCCCTCATGCAGAGGTACTTCTGGGCCAGGACGGAAACGCGTGACCACCGCAAATCCATAGTGCCCCCAGACACTCCGTCTGGGGATACAATAATGTCTTTTTTGTGATTAAAAAAGTCACTATCTAGTTGTTAAAATACAGTCTGCAGAGATCAGACTTCATTGTATTTTTATTAGTATTACTCCATGACATTTTATTGGGTGGAACACAAAACTAGCAGCCACTTGTCACTTTCCGGAGGAGATCTTGTCTGTGCCGAAAGTTCCTTGTTCTCGGTCCTGCATATTGTAGGCTGGTTTCAAATCTGCGTACGCCTGGTCAGACCTGGCGTGAAATCTTTGCGGACCGTTCGCTCACGTTCAGAGTGATAAATGCCGATCCTTGCGGGAGATCTGGCATATGCCCATTTTTTTGGTGTACGCACGTTTGATAAATGAGGGCCATTGAGAGGGGTTCAAAATTGGCTGGTCTTCAGTGCAGTATTTGGGGTCACTACCAGGGGGCGCCACCCGAAACCCCTGAAAAATTGATTTAATCCAACATCTCGAATACATTAACCAAACCAAAGGCTAATTCTTTGATTCATATGTACATTCCAATATCTTTTTGTCCTAAGCGGCATACATGACCGATAGGGGGGCCCTAATAGAGTTTAATACAACATGTTTAGTACATTGACCAACCTTGCAGTAAAATACTCCTCATTATCGCATTTAAGAATATGTAAGTTTTAAGTGCCGCATTTGGGGATTAACCTATTTCTGACCGACACGGAGTTCTACAAATATAGGCGGCACCACAATGGCTTTTAACCAACACGTTAAGTTCATCCACCAAACTTCTTGTAAATACAACCCCAATTCTGAAATAGTTGGGACGAAGTGTAAATTGTGAATGAAATCAAAATACAATGACTTTGAGATCACATGAGCCAATATGTTATTCACAATAGAACATAGATAACATTTCAAATGTTGAAACTGAGACATTTTACTTTTTTATCCACAAAATGAGCTCATTTCAAATTTTCTGGCTGCAACAGGTCTCAAAAAAGTTGGGACACAGGCAAAAAAAGGGCTGAAAAAGCCATTAATATATAAGAGAATCAGCTGAAAGAACATTTCGCAAGTAATTAAGTTAATTGGTATCAGATGTGTAGCATGATTGGCTATAAAAGGGATGTCTCAGAGAGGCTGAGTCTCTCAGAAGTAAAGATGGCCAGAGGCTCTCCAACCCGTGAAGGCTTGCGTAAAAAAATTGTGGAATACTTTAAAAACAATGTTCCTCAACATGAAATTGCAAAGGCTTTGAAGGTCTCATCATCGACAGTGCATAACATCATCACAAGATTCAGAGAAACTGGAAAAATCTCTGTGCGTAAGGGACAAGGCCGGAGACCTTTACTGGATGCCCATGATCTTCTGGCCCTCGGACGCCACTGCATCACTCACCAGCATGATTCTGTCATTGAAATTACTAAATAGGCCCAGGAATACTTCAAGAGACCACTGTCTGTAAACAGAGTCAGCCATGCCATCCACAGATGCCACCTAAAACTCTATAATGCAAAAAGGAAGCCATTGTTGAGCATGATCCAGAAGCGCCGCCGTGTTCTGTGGGCCAAGGCTCAATTGAAATGAACTCTAGCAAAGTGGCAAAGTATCCTGTGGTCAGACGAGTCCAAATTTGACATTCTTGTTGGAAATCATGGGCGTTCTGTCCTCCGGGCTAAAGAGGAGAAAGACCACCCCTCCTGTTATCCGCGTTCAGTTCAAAAGCCAGCATCTCTGATGGTATGGGGATGCATTAGTGCATATGGTGTGGGACACTTGCATGTTTTAAAAAGCATCATGAATGCGGAAAGGTATATAAAGGTTTTAGAGCAACATATGCTTCCCTCCAGACAACATCTATTCCAAGGAAGACCTTGTGTATTTCAGCAGGACAATGCAAAACCACATACTGCAGCTATTACAACAGCATGGCTTCGTAGTAGAGGAGTCCGTGTGCTGAACTGGCTTGCCTGCAGTCCTGATCTTTCACAGATTGAGAACATTTGGCACATAGTTTAACGAAAAGTCCATCAAAGGAGACCCAAAACTCTACAGCAGCTGGAAGCCCATATTAAACAAGAGTGGGATCAAATTCCAATGGCTAAACTCAAGAAACTTGTCTCCTCAATGCCCAGACGCCTCCACTCTGTGTTAAAAAGAAGAAGGGATGCTACACCATGGTAAATAGGCCCCTGTCCCAACTTTTTTGAGATCTGTAGCAGCCGTCAAATTTGAAATGAGCTCATTTTGTGGATAAAATTGTAAAATTTCTGTTTCAACATTTGCTATGTTATCTCTGTTCTATTGTGAATAAAATGCTGGCTGGTGTGATTTGAAAGTCATTGCGTTTTGATTTTATTCGCAATTTACACTTTGTCCCCACTATTTCGGAATTGGGGTTCTATACTCCACTTTATGCCAGTCAAGAAAATATAAGTCTTAAGCACAGCATTTGGGGATTAACACGTTTCCGACTAACAAACTTTTAGGTGGATAATAGTGCCAAAATCATGTCATTATAAAATGCATTCAGCAAAAACAAATTTGGCTCAAAGCCAAATGCAATTTGACAAGCAATCTGATAGCACTATATCATCCATCTCTAGATTTTCTATGGCTAGCATGATGCATTACTGCTGCAGGCCTGCCCGTCATGGTGCAACGGCTTGTTTCTGGCGCACGTACATCCACTACATTCAGATTTACCACCAGTTGGACAGAAGCATTCGAACCAACAACATACCGCTCTTCATCTACACCCTCACTCTGATGATAGGTCTATTCTTCTAATGAATCACATCAACTATTCCCGCTGGCTGACTAAATATCAGTTGGATTTACTGAACATTGAAAGCACCCATCCAGGGTTCTCACCAGAAATTTTTGACAGCGTAGTGGGGTGGGACATCACCCAAACCGGCCAGGGTCAGAGCCCTGGTGGGGAACCCGATGCCCCCTGGCAGCTCTGGCAATTTATGGTTTCTTGAGGCCTATTTGACAGTCTAGATGGCCCAATTTAAGGATATATATACTCACCTAGAATACAAATCTTGCATATAAAATCTCTTGCAATAATACCTGGGACCACTGTAGCTAAAGGTATTCAGCGAGAGTGCTTAATGTATATTGTGTAGTCTTTATTGTAAACAGGAGAGAGAGAAACGGTGTTTTAATTGTCAATAAAAAAAATCTTGAGTCCAAAGTTTTTCACTGGTGTCTTTTTTGTTCATCTTCTCATGTGCTGCATTCATGACTCTGATGGTGTCATTACAACAAGAGAATCCCTGCTGTACAGGAAAATCCAGAACTGACTGAGCTGTTGATAGCCTGCACCATAATCCTGGATTGAGTGAGCAGAAAACCACGTTGGCACCACTGAAAAAAAAACCCACATTTGCTGAGCTGAACAGTTGTTTTAACCACTACTGCCACCCTGTGGTTAAAATGTGTAACACCACCTTATGATGACAACAGTTGGCAGAGATCAGATGTGGCTAAACTTGCAATTTATCACATTAGAAATTGTGCTACTGATTACAGGTGAACATGGGAGTAAGTGTAACGAGTAGCATCTCAAAATAAATGTTTTAGCAAGAGATTATTCAGATAATTAAGACATAAAAACACAAAAAAGCAAGACTAATAAATGTATGGTGTATGTATAATATATTTGGACTTCATACATTTTTAAAATGACTGTAAGCATTATTTGACACAGAGCTAGAAGCAAACCACATTTAAAAGTGCTGCAAAAGGGGAAAAATTAAGATGGTGATAGACCATCTATTGAGCAAGCCCATGTCTCTCAGTGCTCTGGTTGGCTCACAGTTAACTGTAAAATATGATGATCAAGGTTTTGTTTATTTATTTTATATACTGATATATTTTGAGCACAGCGTATCCAGCCACGGTGATTATACTTTCATGCAGATCGATATTTAATCCTCTGAATTTTAGTAATTTCCTCTAGCAACACAGAAGAGCAACACAGCAGGCAAGTCTCATGGATCCATTGTTTTGGTCTCGCTGTGCTCTCTTTGCTGATTGGTTTCAGAAACATTGAACTTATTGCCTGTGTTAAACAGAGGGTAGGGCTCATTATCATCTGGAAAAACACCGTGAATAGCGGCGTTTTATGGACGCTTATGATGGCGTAAAAAGAGGCGTTTTACAGCTTCCGGCAAAAGCGGCGCTTAATACAAGTAAAACGTTGTTTTTTACGTCGCTTTACTAAGAAACGCGCGTTTTTTTACGGCGTTTTAAGATAAGACGCGTGGAATTAGTGGCGAATTGTGGCACTTTCGCCTTTCCAGAACTACGGCACAGGAACGTGAATGCCAATGTTCAAATTTTACTGTATAGATTATTCTAGTTTATTGAGTATAAACATTCAATGATGATTTATTTTGATAGACACATATCTTGTCCTTTAAATAGTTGATCATTGTTTAATCTTTTTCTTGATTTATTTAATTTTTCACTTTCATAATGCAGACACATATTTGTACATACTGTACATAATTCATGTTTTTCATTTCATTGATGAATAAAATATTCTATGCTGTTCAAATGTTGTTGATTTTGATATAAGAATTGACTTTAAATAAAGTATAATCATACTTGTCCCCTCACCACTTTAAGTATGTGTGACATACTAAGGCCTTGGGACCTAGCTATAGGTGGCACATGCTATGGCAAGAATTAAAGGGATATATCAATTCGCTGATTTGGTTGTTAACATGCAGATAACAAATAAGCATGCAATATTCAATAAAAACTAACAAGAGGATAATAGAAACTATTTCAGAGTCTACATAAATGCACAGTTTAGGGGTGCAGATAGACGCAATGTGCCAACTACGAGGGGTTTCGACAAGCAAGTGCAGTGAAGTTTGGAGTGAGGTGAGTCAGGTACAGGAACAGACCAAGACCAAGACCAAGGTCGTGGCAAGGAAACCCTTAAACCTCAAGGATCTGGAGAAGTTTGCCAAAGAGGAGTGGGCCAAAATCCCCGTGGAAGCGCGTAGAAACCATGTGATCAACCACAGGAAGCGTTTGGAGGCTGTAATCGTGAATAAAGGCTTTGCCATCGATTACTGAGAAAAGGGTATGAATAATTCTGGACATGGCATTTTTTTGTAAATCTGTCAAATAAAATACCAAAAAGTATTGTATTTCTTGAAAATTTGTTTACTGTACTTCTTACAGCCTTATGTCAACTTACAGTGTCATTTGTGCAAGAATAAATTTGATTTGTCAAAAAATATCTAAAAAAGAAAAAACAAAAATTGGTAGGGCTATGAATAATTTTGGGTATGACTGTATGTTTTAAACAGCGACGTTTCGAATAGCACACATCCTTGTAGACTTTAGCTCTGCGTTGTAGCTTATAGGCTATGTTAACCGGATCAATCACGAGTACTAACCTGTTCAATACATTGAATAGCACACGCTGCTCCTGTTGCGGGACATTCGCTACACAGTAAAACGTTCAGTGTTAAATCAACACTAAACGAGTCTATTTGGATCCACGTCTAATAACAATATTAAGAATGTTGAGCAGCACTCGGTTACTGTCTTGCTGCGGTGGGGAGAGTGACTGAGGCAATGGGAAAAGTGTCCTGCTGACTGTCCTGCGCCAAACGCGAGTGTCCTGCTGACTGTCCTGCACTGCGCGAGTGTCCTGTTGACTGTCCTGTGAAAGTATGCGAGTGTCCTGCGTCAGTCTCACAGGAGAGGACAATTTCGGCTACTGCCGCGAGCTGCGATTTGGCCATTTCAAACCTGTCAAACAGTCTCACAGCCATTGTTTCTTAAATTTTGATTCTAGGTTTCTGGTAGTAATGCTCAGCTTTCTGGCAGAAACCTTGAGGCTACTCCAACTTTTTTACCTATTTTGGAATGAAACAAAGCACGTCTGAATATTGTTCACGACCCGCAACAATAAATCAGAGGCACAGATGGTTTACTGCCGTAAATTATAATAAAGTATGCGCAACGATACACATCCCTTGCAAAAAAGAATCAGAGGGCATACTTTCAGTTTACTTTTGATGTACTTAGAGATATACTTAGCAAAGTAATACTTCAGTATACTTAGCTTATACTGAAAAGTACACAGAAAAGTCTAAGTATATTTGGCTTATAGTTGTAACTAAACTTTTGATCGTGATATACTCAAGAAAAGTATAACAAAGTATTAAAATATTCATGCCTAATGTTCAAGTATACTTGGCTCGCAGTTAGGCTACTATCAAAAGAATAAGCACATTAAAATATTTTTTCCATACATATTGGCTTCTTTGAAGTATAATTCATTATAGTTCTACTCAGTTTTTACTATCTCATGAACTTACACATTCCACATGTAAGTTTGCAGTAACAAGTCACCTTTGGGGTAGCATAGCAGAGTAAATGGCACATGGGTGGAGCTGAACTTGATTTTTATGCAGTGTTATTAACCCACACAGAACTAACTTAACTAGTAGTATTCCTCTAGCATATTTTTCAATTTATGAAAGTATACATTAAAGTATACTGCAAGTAAACTTAGATATACTGCTTGTTTATTAGCTATATACTGTACTTCTAGTAAACTTTTCAGTTAATGGAAGTATACTGTAAAGTACTGTATACTGCTAGTAAACTTAAAGATGAACTATTAGTTCACTAGTTATATACTTCTAGCACAATGTCTAATTTATAAAAGTATACTTTGAAGTATACTGCAAGTAAATTCAGATGTACTACAACTTTAGTTGTTATATACTTCAAGCCAACTTTTTAGTTTATGAAAGTGCACTTTGAAGTATACTGCAAGTAAACTTATAGGTACACTACTAGTCCACTAGTTCTTTACTTCAAGCCCTCTATAATTTACATTTAGTTTTAAACTTTCAGGGAGCTAAAAGTTTTTTGTTTTTAAACTGCAAGTATACTTCAAAGTCTTCTTTAAGCTAACTTAAAATCATACTCACTGCTTATGATTATTGCACTCTAAAATGTATTACTGTTGCTATTCAGATATTATTTAACGTAAGTAGACGAGAGGTTACCTCATGTACTCTACTAGTAGACAATGCTTAAGTGCATTCTGCTTTAATTTACAGATGAAGGTACTTATAAGAATTCGCAACGAAACACGTACTCAGGATTGAGAACAAAATTGATTGCTCTATAAATTACATTTTCAAACACAATATTATATTGGATGCCAAAGTGTGAGAACACAGCAATGGCAACTCTTATTAAAATCCCAATTCAAAACAAAACAAACAAAAAAAAAAACCTCTTTCTCTCATATGGAACCAGAAATATGCATAAAATATGAATTAGCACTGCCTTCAGCCTGACCAGTAGGCTGAAGAACTCAAGCAAATGAAATATATGTTTTTTGGTTGATGGAGTTCTGTATCACAGTCAAAAATATGACCGACTAAAGAAAAGATGCAACAGTGCTGTATACTTAAAAGATGGTACATTCTGATTAATAAATGATTTAATCATTTTTAAACAAGAGTGTGGACATCAAAGCCCTGCATATTGTACCTGTACGAAACATTGCTGTGTTTTAGTTGAGATATCAGTTCAATCTAGCTGGCCATTATGTGCAGATTCACAGATAAATGTACACAGGATTTTCAAACATGAGGTTAAGAAGACTGGAACTTCAGTGCTATCTGGTCTGATATGGTGACGATGAAATGTGTGTACTAATTTTATGACTAGCAGCCATACCACTACTTGATATGCACCAGATGTGTGGCTGAAGCTAAGCAGGTGTGGGCTTGGTTTGTGCTTGGATGGGAAACCACCCGGGTAAAATAAGTTGCTGCTGGAGGTGGTGTTGGTGGGCCAGTAGGTTGGGATCTTCTCTCTGGTGGAATAATACTCAATACTCCAGTGCAGTGATGAGGATGTTGTCTTTCAGATGAGATGTGAAATTGACGTCCTGACTCACTGCAGTCATTAAACATCCAATGACACTCTTCAAGTTTCCTAGCAGTATACCTCACAGTATACTTTCATGAACTGAAAAGTTTACTAGAAGTATACAACTAATAAACTACCAGTATATCTGTCAGCTTACTTGCAGTATACTTAAATGTATAGTTTTATAAACTGAAAAGTATGCTAGAAGTATACAACTAGTTAACTCACAGTATGCTAAAACGTTCACTCGTAGTGTTCTTGCAGTATAAAATAAAACTTAGATGTAAACTAGATGTGTACTGTGTTTACTTTGCTTAAACTTGAAGTATACTTAAAAGTATACTTTTATAAACTTAAAGTGGGCCAATTTAGTCCCAAATTATATTTAATTAGTACACTTACAAGTATACCACTAGTAAATTGACACTAGTACACTACAAAAAGTATACTTGGAAAGTACACTTGACATTCACTTAAGTTTACTTGAAAAAATGAACTTGAAGTATACTTCTTTTTCGTAAGGGATGGTCATTTCTTTATTCTTATTTGCCTGAGATATTTTTTAGGATAGGTCTATGATACATCTGGAGTTTTTTACTCCCTTCAGAATGACCGGTAGGCTATTATCAAGTCAATCCAAACCCCTCTTAAATGAGCTACTAACTCAGTGACTTGGTTTAATTTCTCTGTTATTTGATGGGAAGGATCGGTTTGCCATTCATGTACAGACAACGTGACTACAGTTTCGAATCAGCATTGTAAACCCACGTAAAACCGGGACGAGTTTGAAACATACCGATGTTAAAATTAGAAATGGTGTACAGATAGCGACTGTCCTGCAACAGGAGCAGCATGCTCTATTTGATATATTGAACAGGTTAGTAGGCCCTACTCTTGATTGATCCGGTTAACGTACCCTATAAGCTACAACGCAGAGCTAAAATCTACAAGGATGTGTGCTATTCGAACGTCGCTGTTTTCAAGATAAAAATAAATAAAAACCCATCACCTCTCTCCGCTTGCATTAAATTTAAATAAATAAAACTGTCCAATCCTGTTACAAGTGTGCTGGACACTGCTCAATTGCCGCAGGCCACCGCGCAGGACACTGCAACTGGCACAGGACAGCGCGCAGGACACAGGATACTGTGCAGGACAGCGCATAGGACACCGCACAGGACACAGGACACTGCGCAGGACACTGCACAGGACACAGGACACTGCGCAGGACGTGCGCAGGACACCGCGTAGGACACAGGACACTGCGCAGGACAACGCGCAGGACACAGGACAATTTTTGCTGCTACTGCCTCTCACACATTCACTGGGAGTTTAGCGAGACCCCAAATTAAGCACAGGTGGAAATAACGAATGAAATACCACAAGCCGAATCCGAATAAGGAAGCGTGATTAGACAATGAGACGCAGGCACACTCAGGGCTGTCAAACGACATCACGGGGGTTGGGCAAGAGTGAATCAATCCTCAGACGGCGGAAAGAAAGCTGAAACAGAAACACAAGGAATGAGGCTCTGAAAAAATGGCACAAGCACAAAGGAAAAAGTAAAAGCTTAATGACAAAACAACACACGAGGCAGAAACATAACAAAATGACTACCAAGGTATATCAATTCAGATTATTTACATCACTCCTTTTGTCAAGGACGTCCTTTGTTTATACAAATAAAGAGTATTGAGTTTGATTAACATCTCTTGTAGTGCACTTTTGCTATGACAACAAGTGCACGCTGCCGGAAGCATATTAGCTTCAACTGCCGGATCATAAAATGACAATTTGGCACAAGTAAATAAAATCAACGCTAACCATCAACAGCCATTACCCTAAGGACTTTAACAAATGTATTGTCACAAGTTGTGATATAATATTTAGAAAAATAAATGCGTAGATCCTTGCAGAGTTACGCTAGCTTAAGTGACGGTGGTTTCCACTATAGCGCCGTCCTTAACAGTACAAAACACCTACGTTACTAATATAAGAAAGCACAATAATTTAAACAGAGCAATATAGACAGACAAATTAATGTACTAATAACATTAAAGGTGCTTCGGGTGACATTTACACACCTGCAAGAATAAATGACAAAAATCGGAGGCAATTTTATCCTGATAAAAATAATTTATAACTTAATAACTAATATTAAGTTATGAAACTGCAATCCAAATGTTTTATTTTCATAAGCTGCACAATAACGGAAGAAAAATGGCAAAGAAAGAAGAGGTTCCTTATCATGTTAAATAGTGGTTGGAAACCCCCCCAGGCTTACAGAAATGATTTAACCCTACTGCTCAGGAGCCAATGGGAACTTAGGACTCTCAGCCATTCAAACTGGACAAGTGGCCAAAGGGCTCACAATCACATGAAATTAACGTGCCGACAACGCGTTGTTAACGTGTTGTCTACGTGTTGTTTACATGTTGTCCACGTGTTATCAACACGTTAACAACATGTTAACGACGCGTGAAAAATTGACGCGTTGTCTACTTGTTGTTAACGTTTTGTCTACATGTTGTCAACTTGTTGTCTACGTGTTGTTAACATGTTAGAATTCACGTGTATTTGAACTGGATGGCGTTCCATACTTGATCAACGCCTGTTAAAGCGATGAAAGCAAGCGGTCATGGAAATTCATGCTCTTTGTTCTATGGTTATTTGGCAGCTGTTTTAACATGGAATTGTAAGGAAAAGCTCGGGTATTCGTAATGAAATGAATGAAGTCTACTAAGTAACACCTGTTACTAATTATCCTATGAATCCTAATTAGTGACACATACATTTTCCCTACAATAATTATGTCAAATGGCTACTATGGAAAAAAGGTCTATGACAAGTATTATATGTAGTTTTACAATATTCAAAATTGTCACTGCTTTTCTTGTAATGTAATTCATTAAGAGAAATACGTGTGCGGCAATTGTGTGCGGTTTAATTTAATATTTACCGATCAGTAACGCAATCGCTGCTGTCTGTCCAATAGGGGATCATGACTAGGCGGCGTTTGTTTGGAACTATAGCGCTTCCCCATGAACCACCACTCTAGCAACAAAGTCAATAGCTGTGTTCGAAATCATCCACTCATTCACTCACTCCCTTTCCCTACATCGTGTATATGATATAGTGCACTACATAGGGAATGACCAAAGGAGATTTCGGACACTAAACCTGAATTTTCTGAACATGGTTGCGTCAGCAGATGCGCTGGATTCTCCTGTGATGTAAGCGGACGCGCCGAGCATCATGTAAACAAACCGGACACTTACGGGAAAATTTGAGGATGGAATTCTGCAGGGCGGAGCCATCTCGCGCTTCTCCTTCTTCTTCTCTGGCAAAACACGATCGCAGTGCATTGTGGTACATGAGAGTACAATGTAGTGTCCATCGCTTTCTCACTCAATTTTGCTGTGCATTGTAGGTATTTTATAGTCCACTAAATAGGAGATGAAATTAACCATGGAGAATTTGTACAACACTACAAAATGGCGAACACACTATATAGTGCACTATATCCGTGATAGGGGGCGATTCGAACACAGCAAATTAGTGGCGCCACTCTGACTTATCTGCCACTCTGGCCAAGGCTATCGGCATATTTTTTTGGTTATTGGCAGCAAACAGTAAAAATGTTAGAGGACGACAAGTCCGACGCCTCGGAATGCCGATGAATTAACTTAAGGAATGTAAAATAGACCGCAAACAAGTTTTGTAGTTTGCCAAATGTTTGCTAACATGCAATCACGTCGTAGCAAAATTTCATTGACTGTCACTGCCTGTTCCAAAACATGGCTGTGGACTATCTATGTGTGTTCTGTGTTGATTGTGGTGTTTGTTACGTGTTGTGCTCTTCAAACGATTTGTAGTGTTTTTTAACATTATGTCTATTGGCAACTTAGCTTAGGGCTTAGTCTTTGCCCGCATTAACATATGTAGTCTGAGAAATAAGGCACATGAGCTGGCTCTCTTTCTGCAAGCTAATAAGATAAATATTCTTGTTGTTTCAGAAACTCATTTGGACAATTCTTTCAGCAACTCTAATGTGGCCATTGATGTTTTTTCTTTGCATAGAAAGGAAGAAAACAGGTTTGGGGGCGGAGTCAGAATTTACATATTTGTCTGATTTCCAGTCAAACAAAGAAATGATCTTGTTACCAATGACATTGAAGCTATCTGGTTGTAGGTTCAGTTGCCACACTTAAAATCCATATTGGTGGGCTGCTGTTATAGGCCTCCTTGCCCTGATATCTTGTATTTCAATAGAATGTGGGATATGTTGGATAGGGTTACAGAAGAAAACAGTGAATTGTATTTTTTTCGGGGATGTTAATGTGGATTGGCTATCGTTAATTGTTCTTTGAGAAATAAGCTTAAAGGGGACCTATTATGCTGATCCTTCTTTTAATACACATAAGTAATGTTGGATGTCCGTACTCAACTTCTGTAAAGTTTCTAAACTTAAGATACAGGGGTTTTGTCATAATCCAAGAACGTGATTTCATGAACGTGATTTCCTCTCTGAACAGCTCCTCCCAAGATCTTCATGAGATCTGGGCAAAACCTGACGTCAGGTTGTGCCGTCCAATTAATACAGACCTAGCCAGAGCCAATCACGGCACTGGACCTGCCCACACCGGAAACTATTCTAGCAAACACAAACAACCGCTGATCATACTATGCCTTAGTAGCGTCTTCACTTCCGGAAATATAAAAGAAGAACCGCAGATCATTTGAGGTGCAGTTTTGTCAGTATCTCTCCCAAAGCTGCTCGTCCGTTTATTTTTGGAGGCGAAGAAAAGCACCTATTTCTCTTCCAAAAGACAATGCCACCAGAAATCAGTGGGTAGCTTTTTTTGTTTGCTGGCAGCAAACAGCCACGGCCAAAGGGAACGTTAGCTGTTTGTGCTCAGCATTTCACCAAAGACAGCTTTGTCAATAAAGGATAATTTGACACTGGATAAGCGTTTCAGCTGCTTCTCAAACCTGAAGCAGTTGCATCGATCAAGCGCTCGGAGCCACAAGCTGTAAGTAACGATATAACAGCAAATAATGACATGTAAGTGAAGCTAACGTGTTACGGGTGGCTAGCAGGACTGCTAACGATGTTTAGCACTTACAACTGGCCTCAAACGCTGGATTCGTAAAATATCTGAAAATAAAGCCTAGATTGGTCGCAACTGTCCGCGACTCACAGACGCAGAAGCTGTAAGTTGCTTTTACAGCATAAACCTACCTAACGTGATAGCCTGTTGAATGTGGCTGTATCACTGCAGCTAACGTAGCCAAGTTACTGTTGCTAATGTTTGTGTCCTGAATATGCAAGTGTAATATCAGGGTACGTTAAACAGAAGGTGTGTGAACACAAACCTCATTTGAACTTTTTATACCTGTTTGTAATTTGGATGCTTGGTACAACTGTTCATGGTAACGGAACGTGCTGTCTGTAAAACCTGTGTTGCAGGGTAACATTTGTCTCTGTCATTGTTATGACCACTCGGTCACCAGCTACTGCATGTTAGTTCGCGTGCTGTGCTACTTAAAAATGCTCCTGGTTCACTTATATGCAGTAATTCTGATCGGTATGCTTGTGTAACTTCGATAAGCATCAATGTGGCAGTTTCATCATAACGTTGCCTGATTGTAGCCACTACAGTTGAAGCTAACCGGAGAGGTGCTGTATGTGTCCGCAAAGTTGGGCTGAAAAGGCTGCAGCTAGACCAGACGTAGGTTTTGCAGAGCTTGGGGTGCGTGTTTGGGTTTGTTCACTGCAGCTTCAGATCGCTTTACTTCTCCATGACCGAGGTCAGCCGGATACTTCACCAATATCTGGGCTAGCTCTCTGATGCTACCGCGGTGAAAGCAATCGCGAAACGCACAAGCTATAACGTGTCTGGTATAACAAACGATTTCTCTGCATTGCCTTGGCATAATTTCATCCCCCTTTAGAAATTGCTCTGGCTAATAAAAAGCCGAAAAAGGCAGAGACTGAATACAAAATTCTTTCCTGTAGAAGTTATCGATTCGCTAGCTCCATGTAAGCAACTGTTCACGCTAACGGAACTTACGGTCTGTAAAACCTGTACTATGTTCATAACAGAACCAGAGCTCTCTCTAGCTGTCGTGTACTATCCATAAGGCGCCCATTTTCCGCGTACAAACGCTGGTCATTCTGACGCAATAAGTAAACCATTACCATGGGCAATTTCCGAAAAGACCGTTTAGCCTGGAGCTTTTGCCCCTCCGTCATATACCAGCGCAGAAGCTGTTCCTTACTCCACGCTAACGACACACCTCAGTTATGCACACGGACCAGCAGGTCCTTATAGTACACACCTAAGCAGTCCATAAGTTGTTGGTCCACTTTTTGCTGCTCCTCACTGTCCATGTTTCTCTCTAAACTCAGACCCACCGGATTTCTACGGTCTCCGGTCGACACTTGGGCATGTCAACCCGTTCTATAAATGTGTCTATATGGGGTGGATTCTAGCTTTCCCTGAATCCTAGCTATAGAGTAGAAAAACCACTGTACTCACCACAGTAGCCATAGGTAGATAGCAAATATGAGTTTGAGCTGCCAGACTTTCGCACTGCGTCCTCCACTTTTGCTGCTGCGTTCATTAGAAGTTCATTTTATTAGATCTATACACATGTACAGCGTTTGATTGCTGAATTTCCCCGCCGATTCCTTAAATCAGATGGCAGACGCATCTCACGTTTCATACTAGGGAGGCGGACCCGGAAAACTGCATTCTGCCGCCTCGTTGCGCCCAGCTCCGCCCTCCACAGAGCTAGCCAATCAGAAGAAAGTGGGCACACGGGGAGGGGGGGCCATAGCAGAAGAGCCACCCAAACGAGGCTTTTCAGGTAGAGACTACAATGGAATACAAATGGGGTTTTTTGAGGATGGCAGTATGAGCTAAATAAGGACGCTTTTTTGGACTTTGAACGATCAGGAGTACTCTGGGGAAGTCCAAGATCAAAATATAATAGGCAGCATAATAGGGCACCTTTAAATCCATTACCAACACCTATGGATTATTCCAAATTATGTCTCAACCTACAAGGATCTTTGTCAATTGTTCTGGAGTCACCACCTCCAAATGTATAGACCACATCTATACTAATAGGCCTGATGTGTGTTCCGTACCGGTGTCTATCCCAGTCGGCTTCAGTGATCATAATATTATTGTGGTTTCTAGGTAAATAAAGCTTCCAAAAGCCAGTGCTAAAATTTTACTTGCAAGAAGCTATAAGAAATTTATTGAGGAGGTCTTTCTTGATGATCTTGGTCAGGCTTGTGCAAAATTACGAATTTGGAATTTCAATTCAATTCATTTGAAGAATTGGAATTTGAATTGAATTGGCTCCACCTCACAGGATGTTGAATTGGAATTTGAATTGGAATTACAGGAAGTGGAATTAAATTCATTACAATTCAGAGAAATTCCTTATAGCCAAGTAACAGGAAGAATTTGTCACGTTTAACAAAGGTATTGGCTTAAATGCTAAAAATACTTCACAAACACGAAAATTAAACTCAATTTCCGCCATTTTGAATAATTTGTAATATTCTTTTTATTTGAAAATGAACAAATGACACAAAATTGTGGTAAATGCAATAATAATTTATTACAGTTCTTAATTTATAGGGTAACATTGTTGCATCTAATTGTCATAAGTTCTTCAAAGGTTTTATCATTGAGACGACATCTTTCTGGTCGGAATATCTTTCCTGCAACACTAAAGATCCTCTCATCAGGTGCAGAGGATGCAGGTATGGCCCGATATTTGCAGGCAAGTGCAGCTAGATTTGGAAAACTGCTCTGGTTTTCTTTCCAAAACACCAAAGGATCAGCATCCTCTGTCAGGCATGGTTTACTCAGGTAGACAGGGAGTTCATGCAACGCTGTGTCAACTGGCTCAGTAGCTGATTGGCTTTCCATGTAGGAAAATAGTCCAGGGCGTTTCCTTGTCTGGGTACTGATGTCAGAGGTGGCACTAACTTTTGGGGAGGTGGATTTGATTTTTGCAGAGAGATTTTTAATTAGGATGTGCTCTTCACCAATACTTCAGTCCAGTTTGAATCTGGGATCAAGCATGGCAGCCGAGTGGAAGCACTTCATGTCGTCAAATTTTTGAAGTTTATCAAGTGAAGTTTGTAAAGTGGACCAAACTTTTTGTTCCCAGTCATCCTCACATCTTTAATTGTATGTCATAAGCCTCTGATACAGGAGATCACAAAGCTCGATGTCACTGATTTCTCTGCCTGACAGCGGTCTGTAGCTTCCCCAAAAGGTTCTAACACCTCACAAAGCTCCTGGATGATTCTGAATTCATATGCAGACAGCTGGATAGGACAGTTGAGCTCAGCAAGGACATCGCTGGGAACTGAAAGGACTGACTTCTACATCTTTACCTGGCTATTCCAGCAGGTGACATTAGCAGGCTGAAGTTCATGCATTCCCTCCAGGACATCAGTAGCATGTGTGGATTTATGGCAAAAAGATACAAATTTCTGAATTTTAGCTAGGAGGGTTTTTATCGAGCCGGCATCCTCTACAGCATCATGGACCACTAGTTGTAGACTATCAGCAAAGCAGGATGTTCTTTCCGGAGGAAAGTATGAAATTTCCTCCTCTACATTGACCACTTCTAGATCAGAGGTGTCATCCTCCTCGTCCTCTTCACTCTCAACATGAATTGGTGCAAACAGTGTGAATGCCTGTATCATATTTGAAGCATTGTCATTTACAATGAAAGAGACCTTGTTCTGAATTTTGAAATTCTCAAGAACATCCTCATGAACTTGGTAAATATTCTCAGCTGTGTGGCTGCCTTTAAAACACTGACAGCTCAGCACAATGCTCTGCAAATCGAAATCAACAATACAATGGCCCGTCATCCCATAGAATGACCTCATTGATCGATTTCACCATAGGTCTATTGTCAGGCAAATGTGGTGAGCGTTTCCCATCAGACTAGCCAGATGTGCTTTTACACAATCTGAGCGTTTTGGGATAAGGTTCTGGCTGAGAGCTATTCGGGATGGCATTGTGAAGGATGGTTGGGCCAGTTGAGACATATTCATAAAATCCTTATTTTCAACAGTAGAGAGGGGGAGCAGACCATTTGCAATGTATGTCACAATGCTATCGGTGAGAGCAACTTAACATGTTTCGGTTGTTGACCACTTAGAACTTGAAGTTGTTGCTGGAGGAGGAACATCATCTGCATCTTGGTTTGGTTGGGTTGTGTGACTGCTGGTCGCAGACTCAATCAACATTTCAGGATGTTTCCTCTGTAAGCAAAAAAAGCCTCATTATTTATCTCAACCTAAAATGTTCTCAAGAGAGTATAGTGTAATGCATTCTACAAATGATTTTGTTTCTTGATAAATATGGCCTACTGTAATGGTTTTTCCTTGCAGTCCCTCCCCCTCCTGCTGTCTTTGCCTCCTCCTCAATGGGCAACAGGTGTGGCTCGTTGGGGTGGAGCTGAAGGCAAGCTATTTAAGCACTGCAACTGCATTCTGGTTTCAGCCCCGGTGTTTTGTGTTGCTGCTGCTCCCCTGTGCTTTTATGGAAGGTTTGTTTGTTTTTTGTGAATATTTATTAAAAACCTTTTACTTTTTACCAGCCTGTGCGAGTGGGTCCTTTCACCCAATCCACGACACCTACAGCACTTGTGTCATAATAAAAAGTCATTTACAAGTGCATACCTACAGTGTACATTTAATATTTACGGTAGGATGCAATGCCTTACTTTAGAGTTACTTTAATTACATTTGGCTGCAGCACATTTCAGTAACACCTTACTGTTCTAAATTCATTAATTACATTACACTCCCTAGCACTGTATGTGAAGACTATTGGATTCTCTGTCTTAGTCTTCCCAGTTGCTTAATTATACCTGATGTCACCTGATGGTGATTTGAATGTGGGAGGCTTTTGAGCAATAAACATAATAAATTCAATTAAATTTTATGCGTATAGCGCTTTTAACAGACTGTCACAAAGAAACTTTACAGAATCAATAAAAGGTCAAATTCAAACACAATGCTATGCTCAGACTCCTGTCTACAAGA
The DNA here is from genome assembly GCA_029692085.1 of Gymnothorax javanicus. Taxonomy (NCBI): domain Eukaryota; kingdom Metazoa; phylum Chordata; class Actinopteri; order Anguilliformes; family Muraenidae; genus Gymnothorax; species Gymnothorax javanicus. Next base: position 113,153,429 of record CM056200.1, read on the forward strand.
GTGCTTTGCTTTCTTTTCAAGAGATATCCCAAGGTTGAGTAAAAAGGTTTGGACTTAGGAAAGTGAGAAGCTGATGTGGGTTGAAGTAGTGTGGCGATTATCCAGAGAGAGAGCAGGTCCTAATGCATAAGGAAATAAGTTAGAGTACATGTTTCAAGAAGTGAGAAATTTTTAATACATTAGTTTTTGAATTATGATCCCAACACTGATGTCAATGACAATGCCATGGCCATGGCTATCAAACTAAAAGTCAAATAACAAATCTCTTAACTTAATTGTAGATGCAGTTTGAAATTTGAAGTTGCCTTGATGGAGCCACAAGTTTGAGTATTGCAGTACTTGAGGATGGCTCGGTGGTAGAGATGGCAATTTCAAACCTTTGAAACAGTTTTTAAACCTCTGAAATGACCACTGTCTCGAAATGTTCCAAATTGTTTCGAAACCAGATTTATTTCAGTAGTGCACAGCCTAATGGCAAGAACCTTTACTGCGGCTATCAAAATGTTTCGAAGTGAAACAAGACACATCTGATCATTGCGAGATTTTTGGGGGGGGGGTTAGGAAAAACGTCACTAGTCACGAGCAGAGTCGTAAACCCGTGTCAAACCCGGAAGTTTTGGACATGTTCGAAACAGTTCAAATCTGCGTCTCAAAATTGCCATCTCTACTCGTTGGTTTCCTGGTGTCCTTGTGGGAATTAGCTCACCAAAATGATGTAGTACAGATGGCCTTTTAGGTCTATTATCCTTTTCCATGTTGTCGTTATCACAAACTTTGGAACTTTTTTCTGGAAACTAGCTCTGACCATCAAATTTGTCAACAAAGAGGCTTTTAAACAAATGTCCTGAAATGGCTTTGCAACCATTTGAATACTTGGATAAAGGAAAGCATTCTGGGAACTTAAGTATTTTTCCACCATTTCCCATAATTTGAAAGTTATAATACATCAAATTAAATTATCTGTTATATAGATGATGCGTTTATTCTCAATTGTTGATGAAAAACATTTGCTGTAATTAAAATATAATGTGTACATGAAGTTCATAGTAATATTTGTATGAAATATGTAAAACAGCCATGTATGGAATATATTATAAAGCATAATTCTGGAATACACCAAAATTATCAATTGGAATTTCAATTCTACTTCCTTCAGTTCAAATTTGAATTGCAATTCTACTTCCTGTTTGCAACCTCAATTCAAATTAAATTCAAATTCATGGAATTGAATTGGAATTTGGGAGACATTCTCAATTCAATTCAGAAATTTGCGCAAGCCTGATCTTGGTACAGTTCAATGGAAGGATGTGATCTCTGCAGATGGTGCTGAGGAAGCTCTAAATATATTTATGGGTAATTTTATGAAAATTGTTAACACACATGCCCCTTTAATAAGTCTACTGTTAAAGCTAAATGTGCCCCATGGATTGATAATTATCTGAAGGACTTAATGTTGCAAAGACATGATTTCTGTTTTGTCAGGTTTAATTGATGATAGAAATTATAACCGTAAGTTAAGAAACCAGCTTACTAAAATTAATAGATTAAAAAAGAGAACCTATTATCAGCAGAAAATTTCTGAAAGCAGCCATGATAGTAAAAAACTCTGGAATGTTTTGAATGAAGTCATGGGTAAAAAAATCTGCTCAATCTTCATTTGTAGAATCAAGTGGTGTTTATTTGACAAAACCTCTTCATATTGCTAATTATTTTAATGACTATTTTGTCAACAAGGTGTCCAAGCTTAGGCTGGGAATAGACAATGCCATCTGTAAAAACTCTGAGGTGTTGATAAAAGAACACATTATGACGGGTAAAAACTGTACTTTTGAACTCCACACGGTCGATGCTGTGACTATGGAAAGGCCATTGCACTCTCTGCCGGTCTCCAAATCCACTGGCACTGACCACATTGACAGCAAGCTGTTGAGAATGGCCGCTTCTCATATCTCTGAACCAATCTGTCACATTTTTAACAGGTGTCTAATCAGTGGCATGTGTCCATTATTATGGAAGGAGGGAAAGATTTTTCCACTTCCTAAAGATGCTAAATCAAGGTCCCAACAGCAGGCCTATTAGCATTCTACCATTTCTCAGCAAATTATTAGAAAAGATTGTGTTTGAGCAAGTTCAGGCCTATTTTTCAGCAAATTATTTAACAACTGAACACCAACATGCATACAGGGCTGGTCATTCAACCAGCACTGCTTTGACACAAATGTCAGATAGTTGGCTTTCAGCTATCGACAGGTCAATGCTGGTGGGTGCTGTTATGTTTGACTTCAGTGCTGCTTTTTATTTGATTGATCATGATCTTTTAATACAAAAACTCATCAGCTATGGTTTTAATCGCTCAGCTATTTCATTTTTCGGGAGTTATCTGTCCTCTAGATCTCAGATGGTCTATTTTAATAGTGCTTTCTCAGGCAGTAGAGGGTTAGATTGTGGTGTTCCACAGGGGAGTTGCCTGGGGCCCCTCTTATTCTCTATATTTACAAATGATATGCTATTTTCTATTCGACAGGCTAGTCTGACTCTGTATGCTGATGATTCAACTCTTTATCATGCTGCTACTACAGTCTCAGAGCTTAATCAGGTTTTATCCAGTGATCTAAACATTTTATGTAACTGGATAAAAACAAATAAGTTGGTGCTTAATATTTCTAAAACTGTCTGTATGGTATTCGGTTCCTATCAAAGAATTGCACTTGATCCTACACTGGTTTTACAGATAGCAGGTCAACCTATACAGCAGGTTGAAAAAGTTAAGCTTCTAGGCGTTTGGCTTGATTCATCATTATCATGGGAGACTCCATTTTCCAGAACATTCGCTTCTTTAATGTAGCGACCCGCTGCTTCCCTGGTGCTACTGTCCTGGTTATCCTGGGTAAGTTACCTGGGCTACTCTCCTCACTCCCGCCTTCTATCAAGCGGATTATAGTTCTTGTGGGGACTAATGATGCACCCCGTCGGGAGTCTGAGCAAACAAAAAACGATTTTAACCTCCTTTTAACTTTTAAAAAACTGTGGAAAGTCCAGTTTTTATTTCTGGTCCCATCCCCACTATCGGCCGCGGCATTGGCCGTTTTAGCAGACTACTTAGTCTGCACACTTGGCTTCAATTCTCCACTAGGTCTCATAACATGGGATTTATTGAGAATTTTGACTTATTTTGGAACCGTTCACCATTTTTTAAATCGGACGGGATACATCCCAACTAATGGGGCAGCCAAATGCTTTTGGCCAACATGCACCAAGCAGTGTTGTCCTTCCCGCGGGACTGACTGTTAACTTCCTGTACACACAGGCCGGACCTTCCTTCGCCCTCTTCCTCACTGGTTTGGCCACGGCCTGCTGTCTCCCTTAGGAGCTCCCCCTGGCGTCCGGCTGCCATTGCCTTTTCTAGTGGACTTGGACAATCTATTGGCATTTTAAATATCCTGGTCTGCGCTAGAAATTGTGTAACATTTTCTGGGGAAACTGGTATAATTGCACAGCCTATTCCTAAAGTCACTCGCACACGCCTGCCACGGCAGAAATATAGACCTAGTGGTATTTCTGTCACAAATCTGACTCCATATTCAGTCACCTGATTTTATTTTAACGGTCTCTCCTGTTGTTTTAACTCCAGTCACAGTTCAATCTCGCAAATGTGGTCTTGGTATACTGTGTCATAATGTAAGGAGTTTGTTATCGAAAATCAATTGTATTAGGGCTTTGGGTCTTCAAAGTAATCCTGATATATTTCTGGAAACTGAATCCTGGTTGAATGCTTCTGTGTCAGACCTTGATATAGCATTGGCTGGTTATAGTGTTTTTAGGTGTGACAGGAGTAAGAGAGGGGGAGGTGTAGTAATTTTTGTAAAATCCTCTCTCACTGTAAATGTTTTATAATCCTCTATGCCTGAGCAATTTGAGTGTCTTGTTCTTAAAATAGATTTGGGTTGTGGAAGTATTATTCTAGCAGGTGTGTATTGCCCACCGAGAGCACTTTCCTCCTCAATAAGCAACCTCTCTAATATCTTGTCCGCTTATGCCCGCACAGAATTAGTTGTTGCGGGCAATTTCAACATCGATTGGCTATCACCGTCCTCGAACCATTTTAAAGAGGTCTGTGATGACCTAGTTCTGTTGCAGCTTATTTCAGAGCCTACACGACCAAATTTTAAAAATTTATCCCGGTCAACTTTAATTGATCTGATTTTAACAAATAGACCGCACAAGTACGCTCTGAGCGGCGTCTTTACCTTGGATGTTAGTGATCACTGCCCAGTAGCATGTATTAGAGACATGAAAGTAACAAAGGCTCCTCCACGTTTTATTACTAAAAGAAATTTTCAACATTTCTGTGAACAGGCCTTCCTCCACAATATTTTCTAGAGTGATCTAAGCTTTGCAGGTTTTATTCCAGACCCAGACCTAGCGTTGCCTCATTTTACTTCTTTGTTTAATCGTGCTGTAGATAAGCCTGCTCCGGTTAAGAGATTCCAAGTAAAAAGCAGAAGAAATCCTTGGTTTTCGGTTGCTTTATCCAATGAACTACGCGTAAGGGATGAAGCTTGGGTTAAAGCTAGGGAAACTCAGGCACTCTCTGACTGGCAGGTTTTCAGTAAACTAAGAAATAAATGCCGCTTACTGATAAAAAAAAGGCAAAATCTGAATATTTCATCTCGTCATTGGCAAAAAGTCAGGGTAATCCGGCAAAATTTTGGAAAATTGTCAAGTCCCTGAAATATAGTCCTCCTTCTTCATTACCACATTCTATCCACACGGATTCTGGTCCTATTACTGATAAGCACAAAATATGTGATTTTTTTACTCAACAGTTTATAGCGGCCGGAAACTTTTTTTGAAAATTTTAATAATCAATCTACCACAGGAGATATGTCTGACCTTAGCTCTTGTGCATTGACAAATTCTCAATCCTAGAGTATTGTTTTCTTACAGGGAATTTAACGTGAGTGAAGTCCTACTTGAATAAAAACGTATAGATGTAAATAATTCCACTGGAGAGGATCACTTAGTCCCGAGTCTTTTGCATCTTGCAGCCCCACTGATTGCACATTCAATAACTAATATTTTTAACTTGTCATTATCGACCGGGTCTATTCCCAGTGTATGAGAAGCGGCTCATGTTTTTCCTTTATTTAAGGGGGGGTGATCCCAGTTCAGTAAACAGCTATCGGCCCATCTCAAAATTGCCATGCCTGACTAAGATTTTAGAATCTCTTTCAAAACAGCAACTTTGCAACTTCTTAACTTTCAATAACATTTTAACTTCACAGCAACCTGGTTTCAGGCCTGGACATGGCACCATTACAGCAGCTTCATTGGTTATAAATGATTTAGTAACAGCTGTGGATAGTAAACAGAAATGTGCAGCCCTATTTATTGATTTAGCAAAAGCATTTGACACATTAGACCATATTATCTTATTAAATAAGTTGTCCTGCATTGGTCTTGGTTACAAAGCATGCTCATGGTTCCAGGACTACCTCTCAAATAGAACACAAGCTATTATTTCTGGGGATGTGCAGTCTCAATTTTTAAAGGTGATGAAAGGAGCACCCCAAGGTTCCATTCTTGGGCCAATTTTATTCACAATTTATATAAATGACATTGCTCGTAATGTAACAAATTGCAAGGTTCATTTTTATGTAGATGACACAGTGCTTTATTCCTCTGCTCCAACTTGGCTCCAGGCCCACACATATTTACAATCTGCTTTTAACGTTATACAGCATACTCTAGCTGATCTTAAACTGGTTTTAAATACTGATAAAACAAAGTTCATGATCTTTTCTACACAGAATGCAATTACGCCAGGTGGCTCCATTTTCTCAGTGACTGGTGCTCAAATTGAGCTGGTTCAGTCTTACAATTATCTGGGTATCTGGTTGGATCATGACTTCTCTTTTAAGACGCATGTGTCCAACCTGCCCAAAAAACTTAGAATGAAAATTGGGTTACTTTACGGGAACAGGTCCTGTTTTTCTTTGGACAATAGGAAAAGGATTGTCCAGGCGACAATATTACCCATATTTGACTACAGAAATGTCCTTTACAGGCATGCCTCTAATAGTACCTTAAGACCTTTGGAAGCAATTTATCTCAGTGCATTGCGCTTCATCAGAGGTGATGGTTTTAGAACTCATCACTATGCTGTATATAATTCTGTAGGCTGGTTTTCCCTTCATTTTAGAAGGAAGTTACATTGTATTTTATTTATTTACAACCCCAATTCTGAAATAGTTGGGACGAAGTGTAAATTGTGAATAAAATCAAAATGCAATGACTATCAGATCACATGAGCAAATATGTTAATTACAATAGAACATAGATTACATTTCAAATGTTGAAACTGAGACATTTTACATTTTTATCCACAAAATGAGCTGATTTCAAATTTTCTGACTGCAACAGGTCTCAAAAAAATTGGGACACAGGCAAAAAAATGCTGAAAAAGCAATTAATATATAAGAGAATCAGCTGAAAGAACATTTAGCAAGTCATTAAGTCAACTGGCATCAGGTGTGTAACATGATTAGATATAAAAGGGATGTCTTAGAGAGGCTGAGTCTCTCAGAAGTAAAGATGGCCAGAGGCTCTCCAACCTGTGAAGGCTTGCAAAAAAAAATTGTGGAATACGTTAAAAACAATGTTCCTCAATGTCAAATTGCAAAGGCTTTGAAGGTCTCATCATCGACAGTGCATAAAATCATAAAAAAAATTCAGAGAAACTGGAAAAATCTCTGTGCGTAAGGGACGAGGCTGAAGACCTTTACTGAATGCCCGTGATCTTCGGGCCCTCAGACGCCACTGCATCACTCACCAGCATGATTCTGTCATTGACATTACTAAATGGGCCCAGGAATACTTCAAGAAACCACTGTCTATAAACACAGTCCACTGTGCCATCCACAGATGCCACCTAAAACTCTATGATGCAAAAAGGAAGCCAATTTGTTGAGCGTGATCCAGAAGTGCCGCCGTGTTCTGTGGGCCTAGGCTCATTTAAAATGGACTGTGGCAAAGTGGCAAAGTGTCCTGTGGTCAGACGAGTCCAAATTTGGCATTCTTGTTGGAAATCATGGGTGTCGTGTCCTCCGGGCTAAAGAGGAGAAAGACCACTGCTCCTGTTATCAGCGTTCAGTTCAAAAGCCAGCATCTCTGATGGTATGGGGATGCATTAGTGCATATGGTGTGGGACACTTGCATGTTTTAAAAAGCACCATGAATGCTGAAAGGTATATAAAGGTTTTAGAGCAACATATGCTCCCCTCCAGATGACATCTATTCCAAGGAAGGCCTTGTGTATTTCAGCAGGGCAATGCAAAACCACATACTGCAGCTATTACAACAGCATGGCTTCATAGTAGAGGAGTCCGTGTGCTGAACTGGCCTGCCTGCAGTCCTGATCTTTCACCGATTGAGAGCATTTGGCGCATAATTAAACAAAAAGTCCGTCAAAGGAGACCCAAAACTCTCCAGCAGCTGGAAGCCTGTATTGAACAAGAGTGGGATCAAATTCCAATGGCTAAACTCAAGAAACTTGTCTCTTCAATGCCGAGACGTCTCCACTCTGTGTTGAAAAGAAGAGGGGATGCTACACCATGGTAAACAGGCCCCTGTCCCAACTTTTTTGAGACCTGTAGCAGCCATCAAATTTGAAATGAGCTCATTTTGTGGATAAAATTGTAAAATTTCTCACGTTCTACATTTGCTATGTTATCTCTGTTCTATTGTGAATAAAATGAATAAAATACCGGCAGTTGTGATTTGAAAGTCATTGCGTTTTGATTTGATTCGCAATTTACACTTTGTCCGAACTATTTCGGAATTGGGGTTGTATAAAGCTTTGCTTAGCAAATTTCCTTTATATCTTACAAAGCTCTTATCCATCAAAATTAGAAGTCAGCACACCAGATCACAAGAGTGAATTTTGTTAGAGGCTCCCAGGACTGGAACAAATTTGGGCGGTACCTCTTTTGGTGCATTGGCACCTTGTATGTGGAATAATTTCCAGGATACTGTGATGAAGATTCATTAAGTGCCATTAGAGACTCTGTTAGGAAAGGGGTGGTTAATTGACAGACTGCTGCACTCACTCACCGGGAGAGAATGAGACTGATGATGAGACGGAGGTTTTAAATGGGGAGGGCTTATGTTGGGGGTGTGCGCCGGGGAGAGAAGCAGGTTGTGGTCGCCATGAACTGGGGATTTCGGTTGATTGGGGAACACTTAGTGACCCGGAGGAAGATAGTGGGGACAATGTTTTTGTAGGTAGCCAGGACAGAGTTGGAACACCAGCGGAATTATTTCGTTTTATTTGATGGGCCAGTTGCAACCAATATAGACTTGGGACCTGCTCTTATCGGACAGGGAATCGGTTTTAATTCTTTTTATATTGTTAGTATATGGCTGTGTGTGGGTGGGCGATAGCGTAGGCCACCGCGATGAGAGGGCCTTGCATACATTTTTGGAAGTCTGTCTTTTTTCACGTGTGTATTGCCATAGTCAAGACTGCGGTGTTTCTTGCGGTGTAGACTTTTTTTTTATTGGTGCCGTATTGAGATGAAATTGAAGTGATTTATTGCTGGGATATCCTAACTTATGTATGCTGTGCTGTGTAATCAGAGCGCCTTTTGTATAGGGGAATTTTGTTAGAGGCGTGAGCCCATGGTTTTATGAACTCATGGAATAATAAAGTTTTGTTGTTTCAGTGGCCTGATTTTTGAGTTGTGTTCTGTGCTGACCAAATTGGGGTATAGTTAAATGGTGGAATTTTCCGAGGGATAGCACCCTCTTTTTATTACAATACTTTGAAGCTAGATTGCCTTAACCCCTTCGTGTCCTTCAAGAAATTGGTGTTAGATATATTACTTTTGGAGGTCAGATGTACTTGCTTTTAGTTTAAGGTAGGATTTGCACATCATTTTCTCTGTCCTATGTTCTTTTCTTTTTTTTCATTGTATTATTTTTTATTCTTTTTTAAATGTGTAATTCCTTTAATGTGGAATTGTTGTTTGTGAATTTTGTGCTGTTTGTCTTTAACCTATCATTGTAATTGTTTGATTGTATTCTGGGCTCCCCTGCAAAAGAGACCTCGGTCTCAGTGGGACCTTCCCTACAATAAAGGTTATAAAGGTTATGGTCTGAGCACATAGACAAAATTATTTTTAAAATGGGCAGAGCTGTTGCCACTGCAAGGAAGTGTGCAATATTCCTTCCCTTTGAACTGAGGAACCAACTTGTTTGTGCTTTAGTTCTATGCCACTTGGATTACTGTTCTGTTGTGTGGGGTTCTGCTTCTAGGCGGCTGCTTCAGAGGTTACAAGTCGTACAAAATAAGGCAGCAAGGCTCATATTTGGCTGCTCTTACAGAACTAGTGCTGTTGTTATGCATGAACATCTTAAGTGGTTGAATGTCGAAAGAAGACTTTCTGACAATTTACTTATATTTTTTCAGAAAGTTATTATAACTAATATTCCCAAATTTATCTCTGATAAAATAATTTACAGCTAAAATGTGCTTGTGCATTTCACCAGAGGGGCAAATAGTGAGCTGATTAGTCTACCACATGCAAAATCTAACAGTATGCAAAGAACTGTTTTATACAGGGCTATTAGGGCATGGAATTGTCTTCCAAGTGGCATAAGTAACATAAAAAGTATTTCAAGCTTCAAAAAACAATTACGATCATACAAGTAAGCCAGTGAATATGAACATGTAGAGTTATGGAATATCTTCTCTACCTTGGTTTGTTTTGTTATCATTTGTTTGTGTGGTAATGTTGTTATGTTTCCTTGAATTGTGTGTCTCGTTATGTTTTGATCTTGTTTTGTTGTAATGGTTTAATGTTGTTGGACCTCAGGAAGACTAGCTGACGTCTTGCGTCAGCTAATGGGGATCCTGGCCAATAAACAATAAACAAACTAATGTTGGATCTACTTGTTTTCAAACACACATAATCGCAAATAAACGATGGTTTATTTTTTTCATTTGTCTGTTGATTGAGTGATAATCTGTGAGCAGGGATAATGAATCAGAATACCGTAGCTACACATGCATTGTATGTATGCTCAGAACCTAATGAGCTGTCGGGAATTCTCTGGTGTCCATGCAATGATAGAACACGGGAACATCAAAGAAACTTGTCCAGAGAAACAAATGATATAGTTTGCTTTTCAAGGCTGCAAACCCAGATTATTCAAATAACAGGTATATTAATTTTGTAGGGCATGAAAGGATAGGTGAATACGCAGAAAATAGCCAAGATTTTATTCAGGGGCGATTTTTCTGCTATGCCTCCCAACTATGGCAATGATGGTATTATTTCTCTGACAGAGATGGAAATGGCATGAACGTCTCGTTCGCAACTCACACGTTTCATGCTATGAATCGATCATAAATCATCAAATAAAAATGATCACGGCTTGGTGACTGACAAATAGTGCTATGTTCCAGAGATCCAGAGAACTTCGCTGCTAAACATAAGTTACATTTTGGGCATCTTAAAATGCAGCACTGTCATGAAAAAACCTGCCTCAAAATAATGCTAACTTTAGCTATTTAGCTAGAGACATGAGCAGACACGCGTATGCTACTAGCGATTTTTTGTTACGTTTGTTACGAACAAACAGTCCATAAAATATTAAAATGCAACTGAACTGAGGTGAGCCAGTGTTTTTCATATTTTATTTACCAGGAAATTATTTACATTTATGTGTTTCTTTCGATGCCTTTGTGGCGTTGGTAACCATCTTACTGATGATTCGCGAGGTACTGTGGAGACTTGTCTTACCCCTCCGTTTGTAGTGTGCCCCTGAAAAATCTCCATTTGAAGGGGTAGTTAGCCCTACCACCTCACCCTCCCCCTGTGTCTCAACAAGTATCGGGACATCACTACCCCTACACATGAACGCATAAAACGAAGGGGTAGGGCTAAGTGGTAGGGCCAAGGGGTGAAATGGGATTCACCCTAACTTCACCAAACCAATTTTCTTCCTACGACTATCACCCTGGCTTACTGTCTGCTATTTAATGTTGGCTAGGACTGAAAAAAATCATAAAGGTAACGCAAGACATTCTTTGGGGCTTAACGTGGTGTTTCTGAAATAAAGACAACGGTTGATATGTCTTATTTATTTATTTATTTTATTTTTCGTGTCTGTAAAGGGATGTTTCCCCCAGAATGAGATGACTACTTGTGGCTAGTTATGTCCCTGGAGACTAATATTGGGCATACCGATATGGTGGCATGGTTACTTCAAAATTATTACGTCATCTGTGAATGAAATTTAGTCATAAATTACTTATTTTGTTATAAATTTCTTATCCTTGATTGACCTAGGTTGTGACCTGGGTCTGCGTGATTGCAAACCTTTGTAAATCTAGCTTGTGCGTAAGTAGAAGCATCATGGGATGATGTTTATTATGTGTTCATTTTTATCTGGAGCCCTGTGGTCCTCAGAGAGACAGTACGCCTTGGTCCTGGAGTTGCATGTATCCTCAGATGAGAGTTCCTGCTGGACCAGATAAGGCCTGGCAAAGAGTCTCCTCTCTGCTGGAGCTGATAAGGAAGGGGCCAGGTCCATGTGGGATGTGTACATGCAACTGTGGAGTGCTTGAAGAAGCTATTCCTGCATAAATTAGTCTCTAAGGGAGGAGAATTGAATAATGTGTGCCTATAATGAGGGAAGAATAATAAACTATTAGGGAAAATTTGCCGCAGGGGCATACTTTTAGGCGTTGTGCACATACAAATATCCAAGCAAAGGGGAATCCCTTTTGTCCTTGTTCTTGCATGGAAAAAGGAACCTATAGGCATATAGTAAACTGGATCCATTTACTATCTCTGTCTCTGAGCGTTTTCTCACAGGAATAAAATATCAAAATTTCCAACACATTGGGGGCTCGTTCCGGAATTCCAATATCTCACCTGCACTCCCTGGAGAATCAGCGCTGACTGAAAACAGTGCACAAAAATCAAATCGGAGCTTTTGTGCAGGCTCTTTGAATGTGTACTGAAACCAGGAGGGAATTCTCCAGCCATATTTGGGAGAGGAGGAGCGGGTGAGTGACATGGTTTTTCTGAATTCGGTTTTATTGATGTGAGACAGAGAAAGTAAATTAAAATATGGGACAGACTAACAGTAAAGGGGGACTGTGTTGTTGTAACTGTTGCAAGTACTGTTGTGGGACAGATGACGTGACTTTGACTGTGACTGAGGAGTGTGTAGAATATCAGCATAATGGTTCCAGGATGTGGGAATCATTGTGGATAAAGGAATTTGGATTAAGTAAGCAGCTAAAGCCTGCCCATCGAGTAAACTTGTGAGAGATATAATGAAGCAGGCGGGTGATGATGAAAAGCTGTTATAAAAGTTTGGTTATGAAGCAGCACTTCATTGGTATGAAGAAGCTGAGTATCAGAGATCTAAGCGGCAGAGTGAAAAGGGCAAAGCCCGAGGGCACGGGTGCGGTCGTGGACGTAGCCGGGGGAAACGGACCGCCTGGGGGTAATCAAGCTTGTTTTACATGCGGGAAGGACGGTCATTTCTCTTGAAACTGTCTGACTCAAGCTTGTTTTGTATGTGGGAAAAACAGTCATATCGCTCAAAATTGCCTGAATCGGGCTCTACATCAAGAATATGAAAATAATTCGGCATGACTAACCGTCCCAGAGAAGGGGTTAACATCTGGGGAGCCATTACCCCATGATGAAAACTAACTTATTTGCATTAATGGCAGTACCAACGAGTGCTTGGAAAACGTTGATAGTTAACGGCACACCAATTTATTACTGCAGTACCGCTACAATGGAATTTACACGGCACAGGGGTTCGTCTCATGGGGGAACCGATTGAATGCTATTGAAATAGAACGTCTGCATATGTTATCGAAGCAACAATGGTGTCAGATCATAAGAAAATTAGAGCCTTGGATCTTTTCCAACGTGAGTGAATGTGAGAGAGGAAAGTGCACAGATGTGTGTGTGTGTGTGTGTGTGTGTGTGTATGTGTGTGTATGTATTCTGAGCTCAGATTGTGAGTGTGGAAATCAATGTGAATGAATCTAACTCTGTGTCTGTGAACAACTGCATGGGTGGCATATTTGTTAGTTCTGTCTTTGTTAGATTGAATACAGTTGTCATTTAATTCCATGAAGTGCTTATATAGATGCCTACAATAAAATTAGCATTCATCAAGATACTACTCTTTCAAGAATAATTTAAGGTGCCCATTGATAAGCCTATATTTACAGTATTTTATGGAATTCTTACTGTAATTGCAGGATTGGTAAAAAGTGAAATTTCTAAGAAGAATGGGAATAATAGCAGTGCAAATTTGCAGGAGTTTAGCTATTTTAATAAATGTGGAGTTGTAAAAGGACAAAGTTGCAGAAGTAAGCAGAATAATTATTCCTTATGAAACCGAGCAAAAGTCCCTATTTCTTGACTAAATAAATGTTTACCTTTCTTGAATAATCAGTAACTATAAACAGAGGGAAGTTTAGAGGAAATAACAATTGAATGTCAATTACACAAACATGTGCTTGTTTCTAATGTTGTGGCTAATTGAATAAATACATTGCCGCGTCCTTTAAAATAAAGTGATTACATGTATTGAGAGCTTCACATACAAACATAGAATGGGTAAAAGAGAGATTAAAATATAAGATTGAGAATAAAACAAAAATGCATCATTTGATGCAGGACAAAGCCCAATATTTAAATGCTCCAATATTTGGTGGTAGTAATGCATTGCAGAGAAAACCACCAGTGATATCCTCTATGAGCATGAAGTAATTACACCATTTGAATTTGTTAAATATTTGTAAAATTCTAAAGGCTAGAAAATCTAAGCAGTTTTCTGTAAATAATTAGACTGTGTGAGATTGGTGTGCTAGAGGCATATCTCTGGAAAAAAATTAGGGTAAAATGATCAGAAAAGTACCAGAAAATATAAAATATGAAATTTAATGGTACATAGTAGATTTATAAAATTTAAAAAATCAAGTGAACTATTGTGGGATTGGAGACTGGATGGGTTTTTAAATAAAAGCGCGCAGAGACAAAACAATACAGCGAATGGAGCCTTGGGGACCAAAGCAGATAAGGGAGCACAGATAGGTGAAAGGTCGACATGCAAAAGTCAGAGAACAGACGGATGATGCATTGTGATTGAACAAATGTGACTGGAAGCCTTCCTGATCAAGGAAATGCAATAAATGATTAATGAAAGATCTTTTCTCCATTTTGAACAGAAACTACTTGTCAAAAAGTGTCTACATGGACTAATAACCTTTCCCCTGTTTATTTAACTTTTACAGGAAAGGATCCAAGCAAGTGGAAAGACAACAAAATTTAGTTGATGAGGTTATTTTATTCATTATCGTTTGTCTCCAACTCCTCTTGGAACTTTTTCACAGAGTGCTCACTGCAGAAGGGAAGAGATGAAAATAACCTTGAGTGAAAATGATAAGCTGGCCAGCTAAGGAGTCAACTGTGGGGTTCACAACTTAAAAGTTTACCTTCTGGAATAGATTTGGGGAGATCCAATTTGGAGTATTAACACAAGACTAAATTGAAAAGGTGGTACCATCATATAATTGAAAAGGTCCACTAATAACATGATCACATATTACTTTTTTTTTCCATTCCGAATTTATCTCTGATTAAGTGGACTTGCCGTCTCAAAAGTGGTGAAGAACTTATTTACACTCCTAGTCAGTAGAGACTCCAGACTGGTTCATAAAATGGCTCACTTCTCCCCTGTGTCTGTTGATCCTAGGAACATGCATGTTAAGTGCAGGCCACATGCCAACCTCGTCCAGGGCAAGAAGGTATGTGAGGGCGGATGACTACCTCCCTGCACCAGGGAATCCTACACACATATATACTACTAATTCATGTTGGAGATATGCAAATAGAATGGCATATTCCGTCAACCATACTGACTGTTGTGTGCGCGCACACCTACCAGTCTCTATATCTACACCCAGGGTAGAGGTGCTACAAGTCCCATCACCCACACTAAGTCTGAACAGTACAATTAAGTGCGCCATTGCAGTGTCCGCTGCTCGTAATACGTTAACATCAATGGATCCCAGCACACCCCCGCTCGACCTAATGATGAACCATGGGTTAAAATACTGCACCGACAAAGATGGATATCTGAATTTGGGAAATGTGAGTTCAAATGTCCCACTCATGGTAGTCCATTATAGTTCGGGGCAGAAGTTTTGGTGATGTGTCAAAGGGAATGGCACAGAATTTGTGGGAATAACCCAGGGGTGTGAGGGGAAGCTAATGATTTTCTGCGGAGAATATGTAACCCGTGGGCACCACACTGGAGTGGGACGAGAGCTGTGGATGGTTGGTATTGGTTGTGTGGACATCGGATATATGTAGCATTACCACCAAATTGGGGAGGGGTATGTGTTTATGTACAATTAAATGATCACACGTACATTGTGATTGTGGATAATAAAACCACACGACAGAATCGAAATGCAGCAGCACCACATGACCTGATTTGGGGATCTAATGTTCGAGCAGATGCAAAGCTGTGGTCAGTAGGGGGCAAGATCGCTCTCTCCCTGTTCCCACAGCTGGGAGTTGGACAGGTAATGTTGCGAATGGATACTGTGAACTATTGCCTAAGTGCACTTATAAATGAAACCCGTAATATCACTAAGAGTATACAGCAAGAATTAACAGCCATACGATTGATAACATTGCAAAATCGAATGGTACTCGATCTATTGATGGCAGCACAGGGAGGAGTATGTCAGATAATGGGAACCTCATGTTGCACCTACATACCAGCAAATGATGAGGAGGGAGGAGTAATAGATCAGGCCCTGCAACGTTTAAAAGATCTACCAGATGCACAGCTGAGTGACTATGTATCTGACAGTACCTGGTGGCAGTGGCTCGTTTCTGGGGGGTGGAAAGCAGCAATAACATCAATATTGAGCCTCATAGCAGCAGGATTCGCAGTACTGCTCTTTTGCAGTTGCTGTGGGGTTCCCATAATTAAGGGATTGATATCAAAAATGTTGAACACTAACCCACAGTTTCAGATGTTTCTGTTACAGGACATCGATGAAGGACGTGCTCGGCCTGAGCCATATGATGATGTGATAGAAATAGGGAGCCTGTTTGAACAGAAGTATAAAAATGAAACATTTCCCGCGAATGAAGCACATGCTGAAAATCGAGGGAAGTGGCATGTTAGCGGATAATCAATTATAAAGAGAAGGGAAATGTGAATGAAATTTAGTCATAAATTACTTATTTTGTTATAAATTGCTTATCCTTGATTGACCTAGGTTGTGACCTGGGTCTGCATGATTGCTAACCTTTGTGAATCTAGCTTGTGCGTAAGTAGAAGCGTCATGGGATGATGTTTATTATGTGCTCATTTTTATCTGGAGCCCCGTGGTCCTCCGGGACCAAGGCGTACTGTCTCTCTGAGTTGAATGTATCCTCAGGGGAGAGTTCCTGCTGCACCAAATGAGGCCTGGCAAAGAGTCTCGTCTCCGCTGGAGCTGATAAGGATGGGGCCAGTTCCATATGGGATGCGTACATGCAACTGTGGAGTGCTTGAAGAAGCTATTCCTGCATAAATTAGTCTCAAAGGGAGGAGAATTGAATAATATGTGCCTATAATGAGGGAAGAATAATAGACTATTGGGGAAAATTTGCCGCAGGGGCGTACTTTTAGGCGTGCACATACAAATATCCAAGCAAAGGGGAATCCCTTTCGTCCTTGTTCTTGCATGTAAAGGGGAACCTATATGCATATAGTAAACTGGATCCATTTACTATCTCTGTCTCTGAGTGTTTTCTTACAGGAATAAAATATCAAAATTTCCATCACATCATCAGCCATCCAGTTTTTCTATGCAGATCAGTGGTTTTCACACGTCCGCTTTCAGGGGGTGCCCCCTCCTTTAAATCAATGTCATTTTCCCACTCTTTGCAGTAATTATCCAATGGACAGCCCTTACCTTTTTGCTTCGTTAATGTATGAAATGGTCTGTTTCATTTAAACTGTTGATGTTCTTTTAAATTTATTTAAATTTCTTTTTGATTTTTACAAAGTGCAATAAAGTTTGTACCTGTGTAATTAAAGTTCACGATATTCAAATTTTTTTCAGTTGGGCTTATAAAATGTTGAGGGCATGTGCCTTCTTTCTGTCACAAGCCCAACTGGCTTGTGGCAAAAAGTGGGAAGATCGAGCCCTGCCGAGATATCAAATTTATAAAACGCGAATCGTAATTCTCACGTATACCTCGCCGAAATCTCGGAATAAATGTAAATTACAATTCTCGTTTAGCAGATGCCTTGCAACCATACCTCATATGCTTTTTCTGCCACCTAGCGGCTATTTTGAAAAATGCGTTCTCGAGTTGCCTATTTACACGTGAAGAGTTTGTTTCCAAAACGCAATACAGTAGATAGAAAATGAATACACCCCCTGAACATTTTTTCAGATTTACTTGTTATTAAAGTGCAATTAATCTGTGTTGTTCCTATAAATTGACATACAGTACTTTTCAAAGTGATAAACCAATTTAAAAATTGTTTTAACATTAATTAAAAATAAACAATTGCAATTAATTGGTTATCCACTCCCTTTACTGAATCATCCCATAAACTATCCCAGGAAATGACAAATTGCCTTCAAGACCAAACAATAGCTAATTGCCCCACACCTGTGTGGAATCACTGCAATTAACTTGATGACATGAATAAAAACAGCTGTTTACCGTAGTCCCTTAGTATGCAAGAGCAGTCTCACTGAAAGGCAGAAGCATGGGCTCCAAAGATCTCACAAAAGACGTCTGGGACAATGCTGTGGAAAGGTAAACATCAGGTGAGGGATAGACCCTAATTAAGAAATGGAAAGTTCATGGCACCACTCACAGTCTGCCAAAATCAGGGCGTCCGTCTAAACTGGATGACAGGGAGAGAAGACAACTGGTCAGGGAGGCTACCAAGAATCCAATGGCAACATTGAAAGAGCTCCAAGATTTTACAGACAAAAGATGGAAACTTGTGCATCATACAACTATATCAAAGATATTGCACACATCTGGCCTGTATGGAAGGGTGGCAAGAAAAAAGCCATCTCTCAAAAAGGTCCACCAGGAGGCCCGCTTGAAATTTGCAAAAGAACACCTTGGGGAACCTGCAACAAACTGGCAGAACATTTTGTGGTCTGATGAAACCAAAATAGAACTTTTTGGCATGAATGCCAAACGCTATGTTTGGCGAAAACCCAACGCTGCTTATCACCAAAAACACACCATCCCAACTGTGAAGCATGGTGGTGGTAGCATAATGTTATGCGGATGTTTCTCATCTAAGGGGACTGGGGAACTTGTCAAGATTGAAGGAAGGATGGATGGGGCCAAATACAGGGAGATTCTGGAGAAGAACCTGTAGAAGTCTGCAAGGAGACTGAGAATGGGTCCAAAATTCATATTCCAACACGACAATGAACCCAAAGCACAAGGCCAAAGCTACCACTGAGTGGCATGTAAAGAACAAGGTGGATGTGCTGGAATGGCCAAGCCAAAGCCCTAACCTAAATCCAAATGAAAACTTGTGGAATGACTTGAAGGTTGCTGTCCATCAGCACAAACCAACATACTTATCCCAGCTTGAAAAGTTCTGCAGAGAGGAGTAGGGGAAGATCTCCAAGTTCAGGTGCGCCAACCTTGTGCAGAGCTACCCAAAAAGACTGGTAGCTGTAATTGCTGCCAAAGGTGCTTCCAACAAGTATTGAGTCAGGGGGGTGTATCCTTAAAAAATTAGGAAATTTCAGTTTTGTTCATTAAATGCACTCTTTTTTAAATTAAAATAATTTCACTGCATTCATATGGTATGTTGTGTTCTTTGGGTCAGGGAAAAATAAGTCCCATTTTAATCCATTAAATTTACATTCCGTGACACAAAAAGACATAAAAATATTGAAGGGGGGTGTATTCATTTTCTATCCACTGTAAGTCTCAAAAGTATGATTAGTGTACTAAACAACAGTCGTAAAATTCCTGGAACCCAAACTGCTTTTGTGTTATTCTCAGAGACGACAATTTAATATGGCAATGCGTAAAACACTTTTGTTTGATAGTTGCTAATAACCAGTAAATTTACAGCTTAAAAAATCACAGAGGAATTGACTCAGTTCCAAAAAAAGCACTATATCACAAATAAAGCTGCCCTTGTTTCTGATGTCTAACCCCGGTGCTTCCTTTCGTTCCCTGGAGCTGTGACTTACAGCTAAACTCATAAAGAAGTGCAGCATCCCCCTGAAATCAGAGATACAGTAAAGGTAATATTACAGGCAATGGACACTTTTCCTCTTGGGTGACCTTGAACATGTTCGAGACGCATTGTTCAAGAACTTAACATTCAATTTGTATTCTTTTAGTGTCTTTCTGAAGTTGATTTTTATACTGATTACATTTCACGTTGTTCCATGTTTAATGTGTTTTATCATTTTTCAGACTAAAATACTTTGAATGATATATTCGCTGACTAATTGTTGGCATTAAGAAGAGGAATAGCCAATACAATCATTTTGTATTGGCATATAGGGTGTGCCTCCAGAAAGGTCTGTAGTCACAGAAGGCTCTTCCTTAAGCAAAACTAGATCCCATGCTGGCATAATGAGATTAAATATTTAAATTAGAGGAAAAATTGGTCACTTTACCTTGAATTGATAGTTCATGCATATCCATAAAATGTTGAAGGCATTTGGTTGATTGAAATAATTTATGTTTTTTCATCAATGCCTTCGGTTACAGTTATGTTAATTGTTTTCTCTTTGTATATTACACTTATATCAGAGCTAAAATATTGGCCTGTCACTCACTTCACGTTCTGTATTTGTTTCGTGAACTCTTTTCTCAACCTTACGTAGAACAAATAGGCAATTTAACTGACAATCAAAATACATCTCATGTGCTTACATTATGTGGCTCAGGGGAAGGGCTTCGGCAGCAGATGCAGGGCAAGTTATTAAGGCATGGTAGCTGCTTAACCTTGGAGATGCAGAGTAGGGGTTCAATGCTGCAACTGAGGTCCATGATTGTGAAGGCAATAAATTGAATGACGCAGATGGTTTCGTACTCAATGAGATATGTGAGGGGCGTGATAGCAGCTATAGGCAGGTAATGAACCACTATGATGGCCAGAGTGACTTGCACTGTTCTTTGGGCTTTCTTTTTCATGGGGCTAATCTTCTCCTTGCCCAAGACTGA
This sequence comes from Gymnothorax javanicus, assembly GCA_029692085.1. Lineage (NCBI taxonomy): Eukaryota > Metazoa > Chordata > Actinopteri > Anguilliformes > Muraenidae > Gymnothorax > Gymnothorax javanicus. The sequence continues at coordinate 113,173,711 of CM056200.1, forward strand.
CTTCCTCAGATTCCTCATGATAGAAATGTTGCAGAAAACCATGATTATGTTGATGGTCAGGATCGCTCCAGTGAAGAGGAAACCTGCGAAATGTTTCATCCATCCCCTCATGAAGCCATAGGCTATCATCAATGGCCAAACAAGCATGGAAATAGCCACTCTGATCTTGTTATCCTGGATGCTGGTGAACACAATGGGGTGGACCACGGCCATGTAGCGGTCCAGGCAAATGCAGGTGAGGAAAAGAGGGGAGCTGTTTTTGATCCCAAACATCATCTCCACAAAATATAAATTGACTCCCTGATTTAACCATGTGATGCTAAGGGTGTTCAGGGGCATGATCAGGGAGAAGAGGGCATCTAAAATGGCCAGGTTTACAAAGAAGACATCGGAGGTGGAAGAGTCGATCTCCTTTCTGGCCACCAGCCAAAGGACCATAATATTGGCAGGGTAGCCCATAAAAACGTTGATAACAAAGACAGCATATAGAACCACAAACAAATGATCTGGTAATCTACATTCTTCACCCACACTCCAGAGACTGGATCCTGAAGAGGAGTGGTTGAACGGTAGGATGGGGTTGATGGCAGAGCTGTTCATTTTGGCTTTTATTTACCAAGCAGGTCTGAGCGTTGATGTCTTGAGAAAAAAGAGTGAATATAAGTGAAATGGTCAAACCTAACTGAACAGAGCAATGGTCCTCACCACTTAACCTGACTGCAAGGCTAAATTATGTTCTTATATTTATGCTGATTCCTGCATTAATTTAAAACATCATTCTTTTCTCCAAAGTATTCCTCATGATAGCACATTTACTGCAAAAAAATAGAGATGGCAACACTCTTATGCTGGCCAATTTGCACAAAATCAAGCTCGCTCTATTGATAAATAAATTAATCATGTGAGGGAGCCTTGCAGAATTTTGTAGTATTGCGGCAGTGAGGGATAATTTTTTTCTGCAAAGACTGCCTCCATGCTGGAAAAACTAACTATCCTCTGAGTAACCACTCTTCACTCTTAGAAACTGCACAGCTGCTTCCCGAGATTGGAGACAGTGTTCCCAGAAGACTAGGTTTGCCCTTTGGCTCTACTGTATTACAGTCTGCAACAGGCTCTCACTCAAGCACTGCTTAAGAAATGAAAGAGTGGTTCATCAGCTTGAAAGAAAGAATAAGTGACTCACCTGAGAAACTGCAGAGGCTCAGCATACACTCCTTAAGGTCAGACAGGCCAGTGGGCAACTGTATCCTGATCACCTGTGTCCAGGAGGGTTATGTTTTTATTCAATATAGTTCTAGTTCAGATAACTATATAAATTTGTGTGGTATGCAAGCAGTGCAGCCTCTAGCCAATCACAAATCCAGTGAGGGAGCAATAGCACAATACCCTGTCAGCACAGGATTATATTTGAGGATGGGTGGGTGTGCCAAAAGTTTTGCGTAAATGGGGGTTAGATTTGGGGCGCGGGTTTCATTTGTGACCAACAGCTATGCAGTAAAACAGAGGAGGGCTAAAAGGAGGGGGTAGACGAGTACCCCCTATCCCTGTTCTAACAATAATATTATTTGTCAGTGATGCAATCCAAGAAGTGCATCCCAGACAAACAAGTGACGCAATGCAGTCAGCCAGCTGGAGCACAGGTGAGACTGTGTAACATGGTGTAAGGTCTTACACATGAAACCACAAGGTTCATCATAGCAGACTCAAACAATTCTCTTTCATCCTCACAAAGAAAAGAAATTGAGCCACCAGTTACAGTAAATCTATTTATGCAGAAAATATTAGATACATTCATGATGGTTTCATTTTCATATCTGTGTGCAGTTTACAAGAACCTTTCTTTGCTTTCACTGCATAGACTTCACTAAAGCCTGGCATCTGTTCCAGGAGATCTGTTGTCCTGTATGTTTTCATGCCAATCCTTAGACAGGAGAACACAATCTAAGGTGTGAGATCTCACACAGCTGCTGATGAGTAGAGTCAGGTGTATTGGGGTTGAATTGATAACTTACAGGATGGTAAATCCCCCTGATCTAAAGCTGACCCCCTGTTGGCATCAGCGCAGCACATATTTCCTGTCGGCCTGTTAACCTCTCAGTTGTGAATTTAAGGGAAAGGGGAGAGTCACAGGTAAGGTCCGTGTGAACTATACCTGTGAAAAAGCATTACATTACAGCAGTAACATGGTGTTTATGAACTCCAGGAGAAAATCTCTGTATTCACACTTTAAAATAAAGGGACAAATCATTTGCTTTAGTTATGCTGAACTAATGAATGACTTGATATTGTGCATTAATTATTGCTGAATGTATCACGAATTCATGTTTCTCAACGTTTAATGATCAAGTCTTTGTGACTCTGTGTGATTTATTCACACGTAAAGAGAAACAAAATCCCCAAACCACTTTTTTAAAACTTATAAAGAATGTTTTTCAATATTTTGAAGTAATGCTGATGGATTCTGTCATGGATTTATTGGAGACAACAAGACGGTAAAGGGCCAAAAAGCTGGGAAAGGGACTCCAAACCACTGTTTTAAAACTTTTAATTAAAGTGAAAACAAATATTTTTCAATATTAATGCTGATGGAGCCCTGTCAACGAGCCACACCTGTTGCCCCTAAGGTGGAGCTGAAGAATGCAGCAGGGAGGGACTGCAAGGACAAACCCTGACAGGATTCAGGTCCAAGGCTTTACATTTTTGCCTCCATTGGTTGAAATGCTGCTATTGCAATTGAATTTTTCTATTGGCTGATCTAGGGGCAAGTGAGGTATGTGGTGCAAGCTGTCATCATCATATGGGTTGGGTTTTTCCTGCATTTTGAATTTTTGTAAAACCTTAAAAATGTACCTCCTCAGGGAAATGCAAAACTTGGCTCAGAGCATCTTAAACCATTATCTTAAGAATTAAACATGCTTTAGCCCTGGTAAACCAATACAGTGGGTGAGAATTCCATTTGTTTAACCTCAACAGGGCTTTAATGACTAAATGTCATAAATAACCCCACTATGTATTATGCAAAAATACATATTTTTAATGAGTAGCGTTCATTATATCAACACAGCTTCATATAAATAAGCAGCCCTTAAATGATCTAATGTAACTAAGAGTTTTGACTGACTTTTTTTTTTGTTGCCAATAATGGAAAGTTGTGTGGGGCATTTATGACCCCTGAAAGAATGCAACCTTATGGGCACTGATATTATTGTCATGATCAATTTTTATTTGCTTAAATTGTTTGCTGTAAACCTTGCTGATCAGATCCTGAATAATATGATTTAAAGCCATTTTACCCCTGCCAAGGGAATTATGTTTGTGTGTGTGTGTGTGTGTGTTTTGTCGCCCCTCCATTGGATTGCACCAAAATACACAGGGGTAGATACTGTTCCAAGGAACAAATCAATAAAATTTGATCTCAACTAGGCAAAGATTAAGCAGCCAAAATATTTAAAAATTAAAAATTGACATATAGGTCATCATGGATTGGGTGAGTTTTTTTGCATTTTGGAAGTATTTTTGTAAAACCTACTAGGAAAAATAATAATTCCTTTGGGATGGTATTTGTCTGATTGCTCTTTTTTTATGTGAAAAAACTTGTATTCTGGGGCATCTTAAGACCATTATCTTAAGATGTTAAAAACCTAAAAAAGTTGTTACAGGAATAGCTTGATAAATTCATGGAGTGAAACATTTTTCTGATTTAATATATCAAACGGCAATGAAAAATACATTTTGGGGGTGAGAATTCAATTTGTTTAATGGGTGTAACTCCTGAATGCAAAAGCCCAATCATCATGAAACATGAGAATTTACATCAACAGGAAAAGAAGCTGAAACCTGCAAAATTTGTTGGAGATGAATCAATAGGTGGCGCGATAGCAAACAACTGGTCAAATTGCCAATATCACTCGTCAAAGTTCAAATTTTGCCTTTTGTGTCGTGGACAAATGCCCTAATAAGTTCCAAGGAAAAGGAGATGGTACGAACAGGATGGCCACCATCAGCCAGACCATCATTAAACTTTCCATGAATAACTATGTGCCATACACTGGAAATTGTTTAACCTCCTAAACCTGAATGCCCCGGGTACTGGAGGCAAGCTGGGTATGGCTTGCCGTGAGCCTCTGGCCCTTCTACACATAATTGCTTTCAAGCTGTCTGTGTTTAAGATCACTAGAGTAATAATCACACAATTTATTTACTGAATAATCAAGACCAATGTATAAACCTGGACTTTTAAGCAAGTATTACGAAATGACTGATCACCAAAGGATGACAATGACAATGTACTTAAAACTGGCATTGTAGGGATGGGAAAAAACCAAGAAAATAATTAAAAATTGAAACAAGTAGAAATACGTAAAAAAGTTTGTGTTTAAAAACCAATTTTTTAACTTCTTTTCATCTTCAAAAAACGTTTGTTGCTGTTAAACACCAACTCTTTACGTACTTTACCTCTTTTAAATTTGATTTTAATGTAAATCATGAAGAAATGTCAAATAATTAATGAATCCAGTACTTTCTCTGAACATCTCCTGTTCTAGCAATTTTTTCAAGAGTGCAACCTAATGTATTTTAAGATTGCACTTGATCAAAATTATTTCAGCGTTTAAAAGAGTAGGTTACATTTGCAGGGAATGGCAGTTGCACACTGGTTGCCACGAAGCTATAATAATTCATTACCCCTTTTGCGCAGAATACAAATTATGCCAAATTTTTCCTGTTATGCTTGAGCTTATTTAGGCTTTATAACTCAGGATTTGTGTCACAGAGACTCTGAAAAATTATTCAAGTGAAGCAAGACATTAATAAATAGAATGAAAATCTTTTGGCTGGCAAGAGAGGCATGGTCTTCACCTTATTATTCATTATACACAACACAACGCAGAGCTATAAGACCGGCTATAGAAGGATATCAAATTGTGTATCTCTTATAAAAAAGACATTACTTTTCGAATTCACAATGTTTTTAAAGGGAGTTCCCGATAACGTAGGTTAATGAACAGGGCCACTCCCAATGCGCTTTCCTATTCGTCCTTACGCCTATATATACCGCCTACATTCCGACAATCCCCGCTCGTCTCGTTTCTACGTGGTTACTCGCCGTCCAGACAGCTCAGCGTTCAGAGGCAAGAAGAAAAAGTTCGCTGACCCGTACCATCATAGACAGTAAAACAAGTGGACGGCGGTATGACGCTATTTTCAATGGGAGAGTGTGAAGCTCAATTGAACGAGTTTGCAAATTAAATGCCACACATTTACGGTGCCGTTGAACGATTGCAATGTTTATTCCAAAATCGTAAAATCATTCCAAATGCTAATATTCTTCGCCTTGCCGGCAAACATCCATGGATACTACACGTATCCTCCTCACGGCCACTCGCAGTGGTGCAGCCCACTAGCGCTTCTCCAGCGCTTCAGTTATTAGTGCACTTTGCCTCACCGGCAACCATGGATACTGCGTGTATCCTCCTCACGGCCACTCGCAGTGGTGCAGCCCACTAGCGCTTCTCCAGCGCTTCAGTTATTAGTGCACTTTGCCTCGCCAGCAAACATGGATACTGCGCATATCCTCCTCACGGCCACTCGCAGTGGCGCAGCTCACTAGCGTTTTGCCCGCACTTCAGTTATTGATGCACTTTGCCTCGCCGGCAACATTCACGGATACTACGCGTATCCTCCTCACAGCCACTCGCAGCAGCAAGGTTCACGCTCTCGGCCGACTTTCAGTCCCGCAATCCACCATTCCGCCTCGCCCGCATACCATCCATCTGCCGTCTCCCGCTCAAGCACATCGCTCCATGCAATCCGATTGGCCGCTTGCTCAACAGTGGTTAACCCTTAACCGACTGTGCTCTGTCCCACCACTCTCGTTTGCCTCGCCGCTCGCAGCGCCTGCTTGGCTAAAGCCGATATCGTAAACGCGAAGGGCCGTTCCACTCAACCCATGCTTTTGGGGGTTCCTTTGGCATTCCCCGTAAGGAGCAATATTACTTCGCTGTTCGCCTCTCCATATCCCATCATTGCTTCCTCCCTCATTCGGGGCCACGTCTGGGCTGCTAAACGTATAACAGTACACTCCGATAACTCGACCACAGTAGACATCTTAAACAAAGACTGGTCCCGTTCCCTCTCGTTCATGCCATTCCTCAGGAAACTAACCATAACTTCCGCAAAACAATAGTCCGTGCTAAAAGCCTCACATGTTCACGGCTATAAAAATGCTATCGCTGACGCCCTATCCAGTTTCCCTCAGCAGAGATTCAGATGCTTGGCGCAGCTCTCGGACATATGCCTCACTCCGGTTCCTCCGTTTTCTGCGGCCGTCTACCCATGACACCATAACTCGAGCCATTTGCTGCTTTATCTCGAGATGCCATCCTAAACGGGTTTGCTCCACGCTCCCTTTCCTCATACCTCGCAGTACAGAAGCAATTCAAGAAATTCCATCCAGCCCTCCAAATGCCATTCCCCGCACTCGGCGTCATCTCCCTTACGAGCTTTATTTCATACATTGCTATACACCACGTTCGACCAGCCTCAATACAAGTCTACCTGAGCAGCATCAACTTCTTCGTCAAATTGACCACTGGTTATCCGTGCTCACTTCCTGGAGCTACAGGCACCACTGTTTAAGTGGACTTTAATCAAAATCTATTGCCATTTATTCTATTATCACTGTATTTTACTTTAATTAGCTAGCCCGCAGAGGATGGGCTTCCCCACCATAGCTGGGTTCCTCCTGAGATTTCTTCCCACTGGGGAGTTTTTTCTCACCACCGTTTGAGGATTTTCTCCCAACTGGGAGTTTGCCTCATTTGCTTAGTGGGGATTAGGCCGGGCACAGCCCTTTCATTTATTTAAAGGAGACCTATTATGCTACATTTCCAAATTTATATTTTGATCTTGGACTTCCCTAGAGTACTCCTAATCGTTCAAAGTCCAAAAAAGGGTCATTATTCAGCTCATACTGCCATCCTCAAAAACCCCATTTGTAGTCCATTGTAGTCTCTGCCTGAAACACCTCGTTGGGGCGGCTCTTCCACTATGGCCCCCATTCCCCGTATGCCCAGTTTCTTCCTTACTGGCCAGCTCTGTGGAGGGTGGATCTAGGTGGGACGAGGCAGCCAAACGCAGGTTTCCGGGTCCACCTCCCCAGAGTGAAACTGAGACGTGTCTGCTATCTGAGAAGGAATCGACAGGCAATTTCCGCAATCAAACGCAGTACATGTGTGTAGATCTAATGAAATAAACTTGTTCTAATAAACGCAACGGCGAAAGTGGAGGACGCAGTGCAAAAGTCTGGCAGCTCAAGCTCAAATTTGCTGTCAACCTACGGCTACTATAGTGAGTACACCGGTGTTTCTACTCTATAGCTAGGATTGAGGGAAAGCTAGAATCCACCCCATACAGACACATTTGTAGAATGGGTCGACATACCCAAGTGTAGACCGGAGACCGTAGAAATCCGGTGGGTCTGAGTTTAGAGGGAAACATGGACAGTGAGGAGCAGCAAAAAGTGGACTAACAACTTATGGACTGCTTAGGTTGTACTGTAAGGACCTGCTGGTCCGTGTGCATAACTGTGGTGTGTCGTTAGCGTGGAGTAACGAACAGCTTCTGCGCTGGTATATGACGAAGGGGTGAAAGCTCCAGGCTAAACGGCCTTTTTGGAAATTGCCCATGGTAATGGTTTACTTATTGCGTCGAATGACCAGCGTTTGCTCGCGGGAAATGGGCACGATAAGCCGCTTTCACACCGGACCCGAAACAAATTTTTTGCACGACAGATTACATTCAAAGTCAATGCATTGTCTTTGCATTGACTTTGAATGTAATCTGTCACGCAAAAAATTCGTTTTGCGTCCGGTGTGAAAGCTGTTTAACGCGCCCATAACGCATATATTCGCATTTTTGCATTAACTTTTGAATGTAATCTGTCGCGCGAAAAATTAGTTTCGTGTCAGGAGTGAAAGCTGCTTAGCGCGCCCATAACGTGTGTATTCGCGTCTTTGCATTGACTTTGAATGAAACTAATCTGTCGCGAAAATTTCGTTTCGCGTCTGGTGTGAAAGCGGCTTGATGTGCCCATAACGCGTGTATTCACATCTTTGCATTGACTTTGAATGTAATCAGTCACGCGAAAAATGACAGGTTTTACAGACCGTAAGTTCCGTTAGCGTGGACAAGTTCCTTATGTGGAGCTAGCAAATCGATCACTTCTACAGGAAAGAATTGAGATATTTGTGAAGTATCCGGCTGATCCCGGACATGGATAAGTGAAGCGATCACAAGCAGCCGTAAACAAACCCAAACAGGTATCCCAAGCTCTGCAAAATCTACGTCTGGTCTAACTGCAGCCTTTTCAGCCCAACTTTGCGGACACATACAGCACCTCTCCGGTTAGCTTCAACTGTAGTGGCTACAATCGGGCAACGTTATGATGAAACTGCCACATTGATGCTTACCAAATTAACACAAGCATACCGATCAGAATTACTGCATGTAAGTTACCGGGAGCATTTTTAAGTAGCACAGCACGCAAACTCACATGCAGGAGCTTGTAACCGAGCATTCATAACAACCACAGAGACAAACCCTTGCAATAGAGGTTTTACAGACAGCAAGTTCCGTTACCGGGGGGCATGTAACAAGCATCCAAATTATAAACAAGTATAAAAAGTTAGCTTCAAATGAGGTTTCTGTTCACACACCTTCTGTGGAGTGTCCCCTGATATTACTCTTGCATATTTAGGACACAAACATTAGCAACAGTAACTTAGCTACTTTAGCCGCAGTGCTATAGCCACATTCAACTGGCTATCACGTTAGGTAGGCTTATGCAGTAAAAGCAACTTACAGCTTCTGCGTATGTGAGTCACGGACAGTCGCGACCGATCCCGGCTTTATCTTCAGATATTTTACAAAGCCTGCGTTTGAGGCCAGTTGTTAGTGCTAACTATTGTTAGCGGTCCTGCTAGCTACCCGTAACACGTTAGCTTCACTTACATTATTTGCTGTTATATCGTTACTTACAGCTTGTGGCTCCGAACGCTTGATCGATGCAACTGCTAAAGGTTTGAGAAGCAGCTGAAACGCTTATCCAGCGTCGAATTATCCTTTATTGACGAAGCTGTCTTTGGAGAAATGCTGAGCACAAACAGTTAACGTCCCCTTTGGCTGTGGCTTTTTGCCGCCAGCAAACAAAAAGCTTCCCACTGATTTCTGGTGGCATCGTCTTTTGGAAGAGAAATAGGTTTTTCTTCGCCTCCAAAAATAAACGGACAAGCAGCTTTGGGAGAGATACTGACAAAACTGCACCTAAAATGATCTGCGGTTCTTCTTTTGTATTTCTGGAAGTGTAGACGCTACTAAGGCATAGTATGATCCGCGGTTGTTTGTGCCTGCTAGAATAGTTTCCAGTGTGGGCAGGTCCAGCGCCGTGATTGGCTCTGGCTAGGTCTGTATTAATTGGACGGCACAACCTGACATCAGGTTTTGCCCAGATCTCGTGAAGATCTTGGGATGAGCTGTTCAGAGAGGAAATCACGTTCACGTGAAATCACGTTCTTGGATTACGGCAAAACCCCTGTATCTTATGTTTAGAAACTTTTCAGAGGTTGAGTATGGCCATCCAACATTAACATCTATATTATAATAGCCGAGTGGACTCTGTGCATGAGCGTGCGTGTCCGGCCAATCAGTGCTTTATATTATAGTGAACAGTGCACCATTCTGATGTTGTCACGTTGCTATGGTGATTTCCCCCAGGGGGGATTCCCACTGTATGTCCTCTCCTGGGGATTTCCCCCTTTTGAACCCAAGCCAATTCATCCACAAGAGTCCTGAATCCCAAGGCAATTCATCCACAGGAGTCCTGAATCCCAAAAAACAGATGCCAGACCGAAAGAGAAAGCATCTCAGTGACAGCCACCTTAAAGCAGATGCTGAGTTGACTCTCTGTGCGTGTATGCGTGCGTGTCCGGCCAATCAGTGGAAAATGGCCTGGAAATGACTCAGTCACGTGACCAAAGTCCACTTTGCTTTTATATTATGATTTATACATGTTTACCGATAATTTGCTAGCAATGTGTTATTTGTTTATTAGGGGTTCAAGCCCGTAGGGCTGAAACCCTATTGTTTTTTGTGCTGGTTTATTATTATTATTATTATTATTATTATTATTATTTTTCTTCTTCTTCAGAAATGTTTTCGCAAATTCCGTGAGATGGTAAATGGTAGAGACCTGAAATTTTGCACATTGGTTGGAAATTGTGTGTAAATGCTGACCAAGGCATTTTTTAACTCAGTAGGCCTGATGGTGGCGCTATAATTCAAGAAAAACAGGTTTTCACTTTAAAGGTCATAACTCCTAGGCTGTAAGTCCGATTCACACGAAACTTGGTACAGACATTCTTTGGTCCATTACAACTTTCCCATAAGGATTAAGATATGCCATATTTGATTTTTGAAATTTTGAATTCTTTGAAAAACACATTTTTTTTCCTCGTAGGTCTGATTCCTTTTTTGGATCATCAGTGCTTATCAAAATAAACTTGTTGAAATTCATTTCGTTTCAAGATATTGACCAATGAACTTAGGGCGTGGCTTAGCACAAAAATGGACAAAATTCAACAATCATTGGGCCAATCATCACAGAACTTGCAGAATATGTCCATTATTTGACAGTTTCATGCAAATCGGCCCATTATAACAGAAATCAGATTATAAATCAGCAATCGTTTGTCCTATAGCCATAAAACTCACAGGATATATTCATATAAGTATCTGAAACATACCTAGAAAATTTCATTTAAATTGACTGATAGGGGGTGCAAACAAAGCAGCATGGTATAACACAAATCAGACTATAAATCAGCAATTGTTTGTCCTATAGCCATAAAACTCACAGGATATATTCATATAAGTACCTGAAACATACCAAGAAAATTTAATTCAAATTGACTGATAGGGGGCGCTATAAATGCAAAACAAAGCAGCGTGGTATAGCACAAATCAGACTATAAATCATAAATAGTTTTTCCAATCATTACAAAACTCACAGGATATGTCCACATAAGAACCTGAAACATAGCCTGAAAGTTTCAATCAAATCGACCAGTAGGGGGTGCCATTAATGCACAAAATAGCCTAACATAACACAAATCAGACTATGCGTCATAAGTTGTTATTCCAATCATTACACCGACAAACACATAAATACCTGCAACACACTCTTAAAGTGGTTTTTTGTCCCCCGCCGCCACGATAGCAAGCGGAGCGGGCACATAGTATTCAGCTCCGTCCGTCCAATCGCATCATGTCCCGTTTGTTCTGAACGCGATATCTCAAGAACGGTTTGACCGATTCCATTCATCTTTGGTGTTAAGGTATATTGGTGTGATACGCCGACTCCAGTAGATTTCCGTGATCTTGGCATTATTCTCAAGGTCATTACGATCATTTGACCACTTACAAATTCCTTGTCAACATGATATCTCAAGAACGGCCGACCGATTCCATTCATCTTAGGTGTCAAGGTGTATTAGGGCAGGGGACATAGTATTCAGCTCTGTCTGTCCGTCCGTCCTTCCATCATGTCCCGTTTGTTGTGAACGCGATATCTCAAGAACAGTTTGACCGATTCTATTCATCTTTGGTGTCAAGGTGTATTAGGGGAGTGCTCACAGCCCACTCGATTTACGTGACCTTGCCATTATTCTCAAGGTCATTACGACCATTTGACCACTTACAAATTCCTTGTCAACATGATATCTCAAGAACGGTTCGACCGATTCCATTCATCTTAGGTGTCAAGGTGTATTAGGGCAGGGACATAGTATTCAGCTCTGTCTGTCCGTCCGTCCTTCCATCATGTCCCATTTGTTGTGAACGTGGTATCTCAATAACAGTTTGACCGATTCCATTCATCTTTGGTGTCAAGGTTTACTAGGAGAGTGCTCACAGCCCACTGATTTCGTGACTTGCCATTATTCTCAAGGTCATTACGACCATTTGACCATTTTTACAAATACCTTGTCCACATGATATCTCAAGAACGGTTAGACCGATTCCATTCATCTTAGGTGTCAAGGTGTATTAGGGCGGGAATATAAATTCAGCTCCATCCGTCCGGCCGTCCGCCTGTCCCATCCCGTTTGTTGTGAATGCAATATCTCAAGAACGGTTTGACCGATTCCATTCATCTTTGGGGTCAAGGTGTATTGGGGGCGGGGGGACATAGTATTCAGCTCAATCAGTCCGTCCGCCACGCCCCGCTTTGTTCTGAACGCTAAATCTGAGAAAGCTTTGACCGATTTTATTAATCTTTGGCTTCAATGTGTAATTTTGTGATACGACCCCAGTCGATTTATACACCTGGCAGGGGACATGGCCATGCTTAGTGGCAACACTTGCTAATTAAGCTGTTAAAGCTTTTACTAATGGTCTTTTCGTGGCTTGAATTATTTATATTTATTGTTATTATTATTATTATTATTATTATTATTGGTGGTAGTGATATTGGTATTAGTATTATTACTGCTAATACTACTATGACTATTATTGTCATTATCATTATTATTTTATTGTTATTATTATTTTTTTTCCTGTTTTTACCATGTTCAAAATAAACTTTCAATTCAATTCAATTCAATTATAGTGAACAATTCACCATTTATTTATTTATTTATTTATTAGATAAAACCCCATAGACGGGGACATTAGAGTACACAATCACATTTCTAAATCACAAATAGACATAAAACACTTTAAACAAATTAAAACAGAAAAACATGATCCCACCTTCCATAAAAAAGCACCATTATGATGTCATCACGTGCACCATTATGATGTCATCATGTTGCTATGGTGTTTCCATAAAAACATTATGTGACCAAGCCAATTCATGAGTCCTGACTGCAATGTAATGATTGCATCCAGTGTCCAATAAAATCGCTAGAAACAAAACATAAATGACCCTAAATATGCTCCGCCCTTCTTGCAATTGACAGAGTAGCGAACTTCCGTTTTCGACCCACGCCCCATCTGCGCTGGTCATCCCTAGATTCCACCAGGCGCGTATCTGCAGCATAACGTGAGCGACGCTATTTTGCTCCGTCTTGCAGGCGACTTCATGGCCGTTTCTCAGTACCAAGTACACCAAGTTCGAACTTGTGAACTCCGTGAGTCTGGACTTGCCGAGTTCAGTTGAAAGAACGAACTTCCCGGGGACGGGAGGACGGGAGAACAGTCTTTCTGCAATTGGAACAGGAATGTACTTGATGACGTCAACGTCAACGTCATCGTCTTCGCTGGTTTCGGCATTTCAACTTCTGATTATTTTCACTGGTTAAAATAAAATGCAAACACAATATAAAAGCAACTACGTTTCATTTGTATATTTTATTATAAATTATATGAGGATATAATAAAATGGTGTTTTCTTTTTTATACGAATATGAATATAGAATTTCAGAAATGAGTGCCTATATAAAGGGCGAGTGGCGGGAAAATATTGTGGGGTTTATTGTTGTAGTGGAGAATGATTATAAATAGTTGTATATATAGATGTATTTTGTCACTCCCATGTTCTTTTTTGGTTCTGTCTAATTTAAATTTAACTAAATAAATGTAAATAATTATACACTAATATTTTTGTTTTTGTTGTGAATATATACAATACAGCATTGCTTAAATATGACTTGTCAGGACCAAATGATAAATGATACAAAATTTAATACAACAACAGATAACACAACAACAGATAACAAAGCACAGTTGAATTCATTAAAAGAATATTAAAACTTATTTACAAGTTTCTCAAACAAAGACAGATATCTGTCAGCCCTTGCCGCTGCTGCCCTCTCCCTCTCCTCCTCCCTAGCCAATGACTCTCTCTCTCTCTTTCCTCCTCTCTCTCTGCTTGACCCTTCAAAAACTCCAGCAGGTCACTCTCCCTCCTCCTCTTTCTACCTGTCCTGCCCTGACCGGTCATCTGCCTTCTTGCCTCTTCCTCCGCAGTAGAGGTAGAGGCTGGGGTGCTGACCACACCACCTGCAGTGGCACTGGCCACAACCAGGGGCGGGCTGATGGCATGCTGCCCCTGGAGTGCAGCATCCATGGCACTGTACCACTGACGGGTGGCAGCGGTCACACTCCCGGCCTCTACCCCTTTGCCCGTTAGTGGGTCTCTTAGCTCCTGAAAATAGATTCTTGATTATCGCATCGTTAAATGTTTAAATGTTTATGTTCAGTTTTATATATGACCTGACAAATGAAAATCAAATAACTTCTCACAAACAGAAAAATCCAACAAAGCTTTCCATTCGCTGTATTAAGCAAAAAGATATAATCATTACCTTGTATTTATCTTTTAAATTGTTCCATTTTTTCTTGGCCTGCCTGGCCATTATGGGCAGGCCAGAAGTTGTAAAAAAAACCCTGGACAAATACACAAATACATTAAATAACATAGCCTACTCCTTCCAAAATATATTAACCATCATGGATTAAGACTGGCAAAATGTAACCCCTCTCCAGATATCCATGCAATGATAAAAACACTAATATATACTCACTCCCATCCCGACTTTGCAGAATTTCTTCGCCCGGTGAAGAGGGTCTCATTCGCCCCCCTCCACTCAATGAGGGCCTGGGTCTCTTCAGCTGTCCCTTAAACGAAATATAACTTGTCAGTTTTAATGCACAATACCGGCATTTTCTACACTTCTCGTGAGTTTCAGTAACTGATAGGGAACAACAGGGAATACGGGCGATTACGTTAAACATTTTTGGTCTGACAAAATGCTTTACTACAACGTTATATTTGAATAAAACTATAAAACCCTCTCCCCTAAGCCGGACCGATTAGACCAATATCACAAAGCCTAAAGTGTTTTGTTTCAGAGACCAAAGTCTGCCTTTTAAATGCACAGAAAACAGTCTTGTTTTACCACACAACAATCATGCAGTACCAGCGGCAAATTTCTGAGGGTCACGCCGGGACAAGGCAGTTATCAGTGGAGTAGCAGTAATGCTAAGTGCCTGGGCCAACTTGTCAGCAGCTGGCGATGTAGCTAGCTATGATAGCCGTTAGCGGGGGCTACTATCTGCGAAAACATCGGAACAAAAACTACATGCCACAGTAATGAATCACCCACAGCACTGATTTTAAGTTATAACAAGAGGCCCATGGGCCTTAACAGTCACCTGAGTTGTATAAAAACTGATGTTATTGATGTGAATGAACCAAATGTACCCAAAAGTATCATTTTCCTATTTAAAGTATAGTACTTCACCCCCTCCCCAGGGGCAAACATGGAGCCTGGGGGCCATGAAATGAACAATTTTGATAAAGCACCTGAAGACCCTTCCATGTATGAAGAGAATTGTTTTCCAGCATATCTGGGTCTGGAGAAGAAGATTTTGAAAATTTCAGCAAATTTGACCACTTTTAGCCCCGCCCCTCAGAGCACCTGGGGGTGGGCACCATATAATTCATAATTTTGGTGCATATTTGACCAAGGAAGGTTCCTGCAAAATTTTATTGAAATTGGATCAGCGGTTTCTGAGAAGTGGAAAATGTATTGACCACTTTTAGCCCCAGCCCTCAGAGCCCCTGGGGGTGGGCACCATATAATTCACAATTTTGGTGCATATTTGACCAAGGAAGGTTCCTGCAAAATTTTATTGAAATCGGATCAGCGGTTTCTGAGAATAAGTGGAAAATGTAATGACCAGTTTTAGCCCCACCCCTCAGGGCCCCTGGAGGTGGGCACCATATAATTCACAATTTTGGTGTTGGATCCAATGACTGCATATGGTCGAACTATGGGAAGCTTATCCCTACTACATTAGGATCAGCACGATTGCGGCCCGCCAGCGCCAGAAATAGACTCGGCGCGATGGAGCAGCGCGGACAGCCGCTTCTCGGAGGCTGCTGAGACGTGCTGTGGCGCGGCTGGTGGAATCACAACCATTGTCTAGAATGGTCGCGATCAACTCCGGCATCCACGCATCACGGCAGTAACGAGGCCAAGACGCTCCCAGTGGAATCAAGAAAAACCTGCTCAATATCGATGGAAACACCTATGGTGCGTGTGTGTCCAGCCTCCAAAGTGCATTTGTATTATAGTGAACAGTGCATCATTATGATGTCATCACGTGCACCATTTTGATGTCATCATGTTGCTATGGTGTTTCCATAAAAACATCATGTGACCAAGCCAATTCATCCACAAGAGTCCTGAATCCCAAGTCAATTCATCCACAAGAGTCCTGAATCCCAAGCCAATTCATCCACAAGAGTCCTGAATCCCAAAAAACAGATGCCAGGCTGCAAGAGGAAGTAGTGCGTAATGTCTACACGCCAGATCGCTAGTTACTTATATGTATTAAAAGAAGGATCAGCATAATAGGTCCCCTTTAAGCCAGCTGCTGTTGATCCTGCCGAGTGCACGCACACGGCTACCTCAAATTAGGGGCGTTCACACCTACGGGAAAAAGTGAGATTTTAGAGTTGATTTTCTGAGAGAGATTCAATTTTCGATTTTTTTTCTGTGCGTGGACACAAAAATCTCACTAATTAACGCGATCCTGATCGCGATCGAATTCGCAGTAGCTCTCGCGTTTTTTCGGGAATCAGCGTGATTATTTGCCAGCGCCGTGTGTGTGAACGGAATCGCGAATTGAAAATCAATTTTTTCTATCCCATGAGTCATGAATAAATACATAAGAACAACAAGCTCTTTCCCAAAATATTTTAGGCCTAAGTAACTGTTCGTTGTAGCATGCATTGCTAAAAATAGTGGCAAAGCCACTGCACCCACTTGGCCAAACGTGGCCAAAATGGAACGCCCCCTATTGGCCATAGTATAGGTCCAATTGGGCTGAAAATCGAACTTGGTCAAGACCTTAAGACGCTATAGACACCAATGAAACATGAAAAGGATCAGTGAAAAACTGAAGACGCTAGTGCGCAGACAAGCCAAAAGTTTACGCACACACACACGGATGCATGACATACCACCACTAAAGACCCCGAGCATAGCATAAGCCCATTGGGCCTTTTGGCCAAGCGGGCAAAAAATTGGAGCATCTTAGCTCGTAGAATAAGGGAGTTTGAATAAATAAGTTTGAATAGAATAAGCTGTTTGAAGTTTTGCAGAAAAGGCCCCCTGGTGGCCAAACCGGTAATCGCAGCATGCCCAAAATCAAACTCGGGCTAGATCTTGGGCCCATATACATGCATATTAAATATGAAAAGGATCCGTGGAAAACTGAAAGCTGTATCACGCTGAAACGACGTAACGCACGCATGCACGCACGCACAACAGACCACCACTAATGACCCTAAGTACAGCATAAGCTCCTTGGGCCTGTTGGCCAAGCGGGCTAATAAAAATAGAATAACAACGATAATTACACTGCTACTGAACACTGATCATGACTGCTCTTTTGACTCACTGAAATTTTTCCAGCCATAACTTGTTATCCCAAGTCCCAAGTACGTGGGTCCATCAATGCATAGACTTTTGCAGCGACCAGACAGATTTTAGCACATCTGCCCTGTCAGTATACACATCAAAAGAAGGAATGACATGATGATCATTACTCCAGTTTGTGGCATCCTGAAGTGATTCAAAAAGCGACGCCTACGTCTTTCCTCCTCCCATCGAAGTCGACGTTGAATTCGCCGATATATCATTGAAGGCAAAGAATGCCCCATCTTGTTCTCGAGTACACGTCTTCTCCTTAGAGGTTACGCACGGTATTTGTATTGGAAGAAGTGGTATTGCGTGTGAATGCACACAAAAAAATCCATTTTTGGATCGCGAGTTATCTTCCTAAGCTATAAAAGAGTCCCCTTTACACCTTTCCTTTACCTCATGACATTTTACAAAGAGGTTAAAGAAAACTGGTTAGGAATTAGATGATAGGACGTAATTTTTTAACTATTCGGTGCAGACCGCGTTCAGACAACTCAAAGCTTAGGCTGCATCCGTTGAAGGCTGTATTTTTAGGGGTTTTCACTTACTTCCATCCGCCAAACTGACATTTAGGGTAAGGAACAAGGTTAAATTTAGGGTTAGGTTTTGGGTTAATGGTTAGAGTTAAGGTTAAGGTTAGGAAGACCGCTGACAACTCACTTAAACCAAAGCTGTTTAACGGAGATGAAATGACATCACGTCAGCTCGGCGGATGGAATAGGGGAACTGCAAGCAGCCATATTGGATTTTTATGCGCGCAATTCATTATGGGAACTGTATGTCAGCGAATGACTGACAGATACGCTTCAATACGAAAGAAAGCCTCGGTCATTACTTGTTGCGTGCTTGGATGCTACAACCGTCACGTCAGGGATCGACATTTCAGGTTCCATGTTTTTCCCAAAGACCCAAAGCTTAGAAATAAATGGATAAACTATTTTGGGGTGGGCTGGAAATAATGGAGAATTCAGCAAGCTCAAGCCCACTTCAAAACTCAGAGTCTGCAGCAGCCGTTTTGAGGCTGGAGGAAAACGTACATGGTAAACACACCAACGATTTTTCCAGTCAAACCCAGTTCTTCAAAACTACCAAGATGAAAAATCTTAAGAGAAGAATGCCCAACGACCGCCTCATATGTTGCTGATTCACACAGTAAGTAAAAGCGTTGTTTTACAATGTCAGTGCTGCTATCCATCCTAACACAATGAGTTGACAGTAGCAATGCAGGGCAATCGCTGACAGAGCACATGGCTATGCGGTGACTGGCTAGCAGAGGGATTTCTTAGGCTTTGAGAAAACAACTTTTGGCGTTTCAAATTTTATGAAATTATGTATGTTGCGGTTAAACTACCTATAAAAAGCATTTTTCAGGATATAACTTCATAAATGGATTATACAACAGCCGATCTTGAGCTTTTTCACCCACCGTCATCGCAAGGGCTTTTCAAAACTTCTCATCGTATAGGAAAACACTGACTGGGTAAACCATACATCTTTTTACAAAGAATGAAATACCCCTTTACGTCTGCCTGAATATTTGTTGTCTGATCGGGAATATCAACCGTGACAATGACTGGGGAGGGGGGAGGGAAAATGTGCTGACGCGAATCAATAAAAAACTCAATAGATCCAAATTCTGTCAAATAATAATGTTCAGAGTTATATCCCCAAGGATCTGAGCGAAAGAGCTCCATATCCAAACTCCACATTTCTCGGCTTTTTATTTGCCATAACGATTTTAATAGTGTACAAAAATGTATTTTGGGGGGGGGATGTTTAATATCGCAAATGCATATGCAGAGCATGTCCTAGCAACCCGGGTGTCATCAAAAACAAAGCTGCCTCTGTTACTTGTTATTACCATGTAGCTACCTTACCTCTGTACCAGGTCCTCCTTCTTGCCACTTAAATTTGCAATTCGACGTTACAGTAATCTCTTCATTTCTGTGACAATGGCTGCCTTGACCGGCGAGCGAAAACCGAGCCAGGTACATCTTCTGGGTTCAAAATAAGCCGAGAATCATTGGGTTCTGCAATGGTTGTATTTACCGAAGCCATGCTAGAGACATACAACTCCTCCCATCATGCACTGCGCGTACCTCACTTCCGTGTGTGCGTAGTGAGACTTGCAGTTCCTCTGTTGCAATCGCAGGATTTTAACAAGCTGTTGATTTGACTTAAGTGCATTTGATGTTTGGAGCCGTTATTTGCCCTCTTACATCACAAGTGAACAGAAACATGTGTTTGCCATTTAGAATAAAAAATTCCATGCCCACATTGTGATGTATTGGAAATAACAGCATAAAATGAGAGAAAACAATGTAAACAGTCAAATTAAAGATGTAGTTGTCTCCTAATCGGTGAAAACTAATTGGCACATCATGACAAATTTATTTGACAAGCAAATGGAAAAGTGTCAAACCAGTTTTGTGTTATGTTAATCTAATTAAGTTCACCTGAAGTTTTTTGAAAGAACTTGAAACAGTTGTGTCCAGCAGCCTAATTTGGGGTTTACTGATTTCCTCAGTGTCTAATTTTATCTGTTTGAAATGTTATATTACTTGAAATTTCTTGCAGTATAGAAATAAACACACTGTCTTCTGGGATATATTATTCTTCATTGCATGTATGGATGTTTCTATGTAACATTTGGCCAAAGAGAGTAATTAACAACTCTAAACATGAAAAACACCTATTTAAGACATTAACAGCTTGTTAAAATCCTGCGATTACAATTGTGGTTGGAACAAAAACCAGCATACGTAGTGGGTCCCCAGGAACGACGTTGAAGACCACTGTTCAATAGCATTGAACTTCTTTCTGCAACCATCTATGTCGCCATCTGCTGGCCATTAAATAGAATGCAATAGTCAGAGATTTCCGCATTGGCCTCACTTTTCAGGCCCGGGCGCTGCGTCCATCTTTTTATTCAGTCTATGGGCATGAGATACAATCCAAATAGCACAATAATGGCTGATTAATTTCTGGCTGCCATAATTGGGAGTGATTCTTCAATTTGCAGAATCACTCCCACTTATGGCAGCCACGAATGACAACTGTGTAGCTCAAGAGCGCCACATCCGGTTATAGCTCAAGAGCACGGACAGCAAACCAATCTGGTTTAAAATAAAGGGCATGCAACATTCGTGCATTTTTTTTTTTTTTTGCTGTATGTAAGTTATTGAATGCACCCAAAAGAACAAGTCAAGTCATATTATATACCTATAATATATGAAAATGGCCAATTTCATGTATGTCACATATATGCGAAACCTATATGTCACCCTACAGTAAAACCTCTATGTCTTTTTTTTTTTTTTTTTGGCATCTCCAATCCCACCCGAATATGGGATATCCAATTAGGGAACCATGTACAAGTACTTATGGTTTTTCGCATGCGTGGTCCCATATCGATAATTCAGATGAGTGTACACACCTCACAGCTCTCCTCTGAGGCCCGCGCCTACTAGCCACCTCTTTATGTATATTCACTGGGTGAGCCTTCATAACTTCAGAATGAGGACAATAGATACTCAACATGTTAGAAGTTCAGAATCTTCTTTATGAGGGCCCATTTGGCCGACAGGATATGCCTTGGGGAACTCTAATCTACATAAGCCTTCCCAGCAGGCCCTTCCTTATTTGCATCCCTGTAGTGCATTGGCCAATTGCACGCTACTTCTGAAAAGAGCTGCTGACCACTGCTGGTTGATAAGAGGCGAGGATTAAAACCTATATGTTTATATGGGTTCTTTCCGTGTGGGAATTTAAGAATCCTTGTTATTTCATCCCTGTAGGAAAAAGTCTGGGACCTTTAGTAGCTATACAAGCATCTCAGATAAAAGACAAGTGTCTGTTCACTAAAACTGTGAACAGAAATGTAGACTGTCTTCAAATTCATTAACCACAGTAAAATGCTCAAATAGATGTGGGGATGAAAATGACTTTTGAAAGGCATGTTTACTTGAATGTATGTTCTTCTATGTACTTTTATTTTATTATTTTTGTTTTATTTTGCTACATTTAGACTAAGGACCTCTGAGCCATATTCATCTAGAAACTGCATTACAGACAAGATAGAAAACATTGCATTGGACATATCAACAATTGGCTACATATCTGAGATGAATATGCTAATTAGGTGACATATCCGAAATGAATATGCTGATTTTGCTACATATTTGAAATGCAATTGTTGATATGTGGGACATATCAGAAATGCAGTTGTTGATATCTGAAATGGGAAAATACATTTCCACTTGTCACAATTCTTTTTTGACATGTGGAAATTCAATTGTAGATATCTATAATTGTTATTCTTACAAGTGAAAAAGGAATTACCGATATCTATAATTAAATTAAAGATATCTGTAAATCAGTTTTGACCAGTCAAAATGTAATTACCACATGTGAAAATAAATTTGTAACATGTCAAAATTGTTTTACAGATATCTTGAAATGACATTTCGACATGTCATGTCATTTCCACTAGTGGAAACTAAATTGCAACTAGTAAGCCCTACTGATTAAATGTTAAAACGGCTTGCCATATTTTGGCAAACTCCAAGCGCTTACTTCTGTGTATTTTGGTCAGAAAAAGCTTTCTTCTTGCAACCCTTCCAAAGAGCCTGTGGTTATGGAGGTGGTGTCTGATGGTGCTTTGTGAAACCTGCTGACCCTAAGATGCCACCAAGGCCCGTAATTCCTTTACAGTGATTCTTGGGGATTTTGTTGCTTCTCTCACCATCCTTCTCAGTATCTTGGGGGGCAAAATGCAGTTGCGTCCTCTACCGTTGAGGTTTTCAATAGTTCCACATCTTTGGAATTTTTTAGTAATTGCCCTGACAGTGCTCCGTGGCCAGTCAGGGGTGCCAGTAATTTTAGAACCCACTGTAGTTGACCACTTCCAAGTTCCTAATCAAAAAGGTGAACTTAAAAATGTTAAATATGACTTGGAAGTATGTACATCAGTTAAATAGAAATCATTAGAATTTCTAGGGGTGCCAAAAGTTGTGGCGTACATGTTTTGGAGAAAAATACTAATTTAATGTCATAATTTTATTTCTTTCAATGTATTTACTTCCATTTAAAGGTTAGATTTTTCTGAATATTTTGAGTTAAAGACAAAGTGGCTAAACAGCAAAGACATTTCACTCGTGCCTTGTTTTGCTCATATTCATTACAGGTACCAATAAATTCTGAGTGACTGTACTTGTCTAAAGAATGCTTTGAAAACTTTAATAATGTTGGCATATCCCACTGCTTATTTGGAAAATGCTACATTTGAAACAAGGCCTAATCCTGAATATTCTAAAGGAATCACAGCTGTCAATCACAGCTGTCAATCATGACTTTACACATTTTCTTTGTGGTATCAAATAACTAATTAAGACCAAACTCATCAGAAAAAAATGGACACTAGAATAACACAAGCATGGTATGAACAATCTAAATTTAAAGAAAACATTCTGGGGAAAAATAAATTGGACACGTACTTCAATTTTTTTGGTTAGGCCCACGTCCCATTCTCTAACATTGAGAGGGCAGGGTTTATGATCTCTAGCCAACCACAAGGGGGTGATCGCGATGTTTTAGCTTCACTTTTTGGAGAGCTGTAAGGTTGTCAGTCTCTGTATACAGTCAGTCTTGTGACAGACTACGGACAGCAAACCAATCTGGTTGTAAAATGAGGGGTCTGCAACATCCGAGCTCATGCATTTATTTATTTATTTATTTATTTATTATTTAGCTGTATGTAAGTTATTGAACGCACCCAAAAGAACAAGTCAAGCATCACACATCAAAAACAACTCAATGTTCGTTATTGCTGAAGTGCTCGGCGCACGTCGGCACTTTTCTTTATTTCTACTCGTATCTCAATCGTATTTGCAGCAAATGCAGTACATACCTCACCCGTGATTTTTTAATGGCACCGAGAATACTTCTACTACGACAGTACTACCAATACTAATAATGATGATAACGACAGACAAGTGAAAATGGTATGTTCGACTAATGACACATTGTTAATTCAAAATTCCACTAGTGGGAATTAAACGTGCAGAATAATCTAAACAATCCAAATGATGTATCTTGAGTTTTCTTCACCTCATATTCCGTTCGAAATTGCTTGCTTTCAGCCTCAAAGCGGCCGTCCAATCAGTGATGAAAGTCTCGATCCTTTCCAACTGCGCAAAAGTGTCCTCCGGATCCACAGGAAAGGCCTGGCAATATTTGGACTCTCTGCACAAGGCTCGAAAAACCTGTAGTATGGCCATTCTTATTTGTCCTAACAACAAGGTCGTCTCTGGTGCGGTTTTCTGAATACGCTCCCATCTGCTCTTCCAATACACGCAGCTTTGTTGAGCTTCATCGAGAGTCCGCTGCAGTTGCATCATCTTGCGGTTAAACTTAATCCTGGCGTCATCGCTCTTCTCAGTGATAATGGCCTGATTACTATGCTCTTCTTGGCTCCTGCTGTGGCTCTGCTGGGTCGCCAACTGCAAGTCGTCTTTGACCTTCATCAATGTAAAGTAGCGCGATATCACTTGTTCAACATCACATTTGGTGGCCGCCGCCACTCGTTGTATGCAGCTGTGGAAGGTTTCATACAGCTCCAGGCGTCTTTTCAAACGGTGTCGGAGGCGAATGAGATGATCAGCCTCGTCACGAAGGTCATTCAGTTTTTCCTGCGTCTGATCAGCCAGTTGCTTGTTATGCTTGGCCATCCTCAGTTCATTCTGGGTGCCCACATGCAAAATCTTCATATACTCCTCGGCATCGTTCTTCCGCTTTTCCGATCGTTCCTTGATTTGGCGCAGATGTTCCTTGCGTTCTTCCAAAGATTGGAGGAATGACTCATTTTGCTCCTCCTGCTTCTTAAGTTCAGCTGCATTGGCCGCATCTTCCCTCCTCTGCATCAGATGGAGGGAAGAACCCGGCGCCTCTTCGTACTTATAATCCTGCTCCATTTTATTCTTTCTTTCTTTCTTGTTCACGGCACGCGACGAAGTATGATTGTGGAAGGCCATTCCAAACGACTTTTACTTGGGAACCCGACTCTCTCTACTCTAGCGAGTACTTCCCAAGATTGAATTCTGAACTTGATCGAACTTGGTATAATCCTCATAAATTCTGCATTTGTGCGTCATAGAAGGGGACCGTTACGTCACAAATCACAACAGTCTGTGTTGAGTTGTCATGGAAACTGCTGCGATCGACTAGTCTTCCAATATGCTGAGTTCAGCATTCGTTCGTCGTCGCAGCAGTGTGCACAATCGCGGATTTTATTACCGGGTTATTTAGTCGCAAAGTGGAAATCAAATACTTCTGTAGCCTGTACGCTGAACCCTTGCTATTGCCCTAAAGTCTAAAAGTATGTAGGCCTGCACTGAATGTGATTCATTACTACATTCAGTGGACACACTCTGAAACATATTACCATGTAGGCCTAACTATAGCATTTATACACGCCAAAGTACACGGCCAGCCTCACTTTTTATGATTCAGATAAAACGTCATTGAAATTGAAGTAATGATGTAACGCAGTTGTGCGATATTTTTATTGGGGTTCATGAGAAGTTTTTAAAAAATGATGTTAGGGTAGAGCGGGGTAAGATGTCCCTTAAGCAGGAATTTTCATAACTTAAGGTAAACAACATGAATGAATTTTTTTTTTTTTTTTTTTGCTTGATAGGATAGTATGTAAAGTTGGCTACCACATCTCGAAAGATTTATAACATAGTCACTATAGAAATTTTTTTTTATGTTTAATTTTTTTTAAAAAAAGGTCATCTTACCCTACCCCTGGGGTAAGATGCCCTTCTGAATGGGATAAGCTGCCCCCATGTTTTATGTTATCTAGAATAACTTGTGAAGCCTAATACATACTGATTTTACTGCACATGAGTAATTATCATATTATAGCTGTCCTAATTGGCAGGTACAATTTATACGAAAGATCAACATCTTTTTAGAAATTTCCTTGCTAAAGAAATGAGGAAAGAAAGAGGTACATTCTCCTCAACTTAACTTTTTATTAACTGACTAAACACCAGTGCACAAGTGATGGCAAGGCACTGTTGGCATTAAATGCATCAAGGAATAGATGTTTATATCTTGTAGACTTCTAAAAAATATGAGGCACCACATTAGATAAACCTATAGCAGTATGGAACGTATATGAGTATCCATGAAAAGTCTTTAAAACTAAGAGTGGCCATAATGCATTTCACCCAATATATTTCTTTTTAGGCCCTCATTGATGCATATATGATTCAATATTGTGTAACTCCATATGGCCCCACTTGTAACATATATAAAGCTCTTAGTAAAAATCATAAATTCTGATATATATTTTCTATAAATAGAACAAAATTTTTAGAAAAAACTCATAAAACAGAATGAATACAACTCAAAATGGGGTAAGAGGCCTTCCTTCCCTAGGGGCATCTTACCCCAAACCAAAAAGGGCATCTTACCCCCAGCACTACCGTATTGGTATACAGCATGATTTTAATTAGATCGTATCTCACCACTAACCCTAACCAGTTGCACCATTGCAAATTTACAGTAGTCCTGTGGCATATCAAAACAATGGTAAGAATGATAAAATACTTTTTAATTTTCTAACTGGTGCTTTAATAGTTACAGTATCAGCACTGTCAAGAGGACATGGCAGCAAGTCAAAACAAAGCGTAAGAACATTTTTTCAAAGTGGTAGGCCCGATGTTGCTTTTCTTTCATAATTATTTTAATTATTTTAATGGTAACCTGTGTAAAATGTATAGCGCGGGATTCAATATTCTTGCTCAGATTTTCTGCAATACCACCAGAATGCTTGCAGGTTCCCGTGGCAAAAAAAAAAAAAAAACCGCAATTCCGCTATGCATGCCGTTCGTGCAACTGTAAGTGCCTCTCTTTGCTACATTGCCAACATATGGCTTCAGTAGATCGCATAAGTAACGAATTCCCTCATCTGAAAATCTGTAGCGTTCATAGAGAATATCGTCAGAAAAAGCTATCAGGCCATGCCAGTCTCCCTCCGAAGAGAACAGCGTACGATTCGGGCACCATAGTCCACAGGATTATCTAAAGCCTACCGCACACTGGAGCTATCTGCTGAGCAAAAAGTTATTTGAGACTGTTTGCTCGGCAGATAGCTCGCTGTGCTGCACCAAAAATAAAAAAGACATTTATTTTCCTGTTTTCCGCTCGAACGGGAAAATATAATAATCAAGAAAACCAAAACGAAATTGTAAGTCTAATTCACATTTTCCTTCTAACCCCCCCAATCCACCACGGGGTTTCAGCACCGGGTGTGGACGCTTTGCGCATGCGCAGTGTATCCAAACGTGGACCAAGTACCGCCAAGCGTGCACGATTTTATTCCAACTTTAATTGGCAGTAAACCAGCAAGGTGCTCATGTTACCACTTCCTTTGTCCTCCTAAAACTCTAGAACCATAAAAGACTCAAATTTGAAAACTTGACTGGAAACTTTTATGTGTTCAAGGACCAGTCTCTCTGAATTTCATTAGTATTTAAGTTTAATACTGAAATACTAAAATTGGTCTTTTGCCCTTATGGGCAACTTACTTGTTATCATTGGTAATGTAATTATAGCAACAAATAAGGTAGCAAAATCTTCACCATTAATCATCTTTTTCTTGCTGATCTTGTTTTGAATGAAAATTCTTAACCCCTTTGCCCAGAAGCCAAATTTGGCTATTTATGGGTTACCCAATTTGATGCTTTATAATTCAAGATTTAAGCTTCATAAAGAGGACGAATGTGGCTCAACTCAGAAAAGACACTTACAGCATTTAGAATTACATCGTATTTCAGTTTATTTTCATGATTTTGGTAGAGAAAATAGGCTGCAAACATAAAAAATCTTCATGAGAATTTACAATTGAAACTGAAAAAAAAATAATTCTGAGGATTGAAAAATGGCGGGGGGTTAAAACAATACATTTCTGGGATAATAAACTCCTAGATCACAAGTACTCCTCATCTGAACATGAAATATTAAATTATCCACTTTTTATAAGCCAAATAAGATAGCTATCCAGGTGGCTCCCCAAACTCCCAGAGCATTGAAAATGGCACACTTTCAATTCATAAAATAATCATATTTTTAACGCAAATCAACTTTGTACTCATGAAGTTCAATATGAATGGATGATTTTCTGGTTGAATTTAGCATGAGTTTATCAATATAGGCACAGCTGGACATCAATGGTCACCACTGACCTCTCCAAACCAAAAACATGCCTTTTCTCCACGATAAAGTTCAGTGTCTAATCCATTTATCTACAAAGCCGCGTCAGCAAGCACAGTTACTCATTAGAGGAACTGCTTATTTTACGGTCAGATCGTTCACTCAGACGGAAAGCTTGCTGTTTACAATTCCAATCATCCCAGGCCAGCGAAACGCAAGCTTGTAACAGCGCTTTTCACACCCTCTATGGAACAAGTATAACTCAGGTCACAGTAACAGCTGTTCGCACTTTAAAAGAGCGAAAATGCAAGGCATTCCATTTCATTGAATGTGGTATAAATTCTAAAACTGATCGCCAAGAAAAATGCCAGCACACTGCAGTATCGACTACTCTTTTGTTACCCAATGTGACAAACTAACTCTGTGATCATGATGGTAAACCAAAAATAAGAAATAGCTGGCTAGTTAGCAAGCAGGCTAACAATAAGATAGAGCTACACCATACAAAGACAGCTTTACTCACTTTTCAATAGTATTATTGAGCTGCTCCTCAAAAGTATCAATGCTGTCAGCCCTCCTGTCTGTTCCATTCAGAATAACTGCTATATTCCATCTCAGAATCACATTTCCATCCCGCAAATAAGCTCAGCTCTCCAGGCTCAGTTCTGGAGGTTTTTTGTTCCCATGCAACCATGTCAGTCTAAGATGCGTAAAGTGTATTGAATACAACGCAACCCTATTACGCAAGTATTTTAATATGTTTTTAAGGTCCAATCAATGTCTTTCACTAACTGAGGAAAGCTTATACTGTCTGCAATTGGATAAAAATCGTGTCAACCAACTGGTAATTACCAGGAGATTTCACGGGCGTGAACTACAGCTGGCTTTCACGCCAGATACCATGAATCACCATTAAAGTGATTGGATTTCTGAGAGCTTGTATGAGGCTCTAAAAGACAGCTAAATTCTTCATACCGCGTTAATACGATAGGAAATGGGCATATTTTTGCCTGAAATTGATAGTAGAAGGACATAGTGTCAATACCATGGCGCATTTTTTTTTTTTAACTACTTGGAATACCATTGGGTCACTGTAACTGAAGTGGTTGCAACAGAGGACAACAAATTTTTCTGTCGCAAGAGATCATTTTTTTAAACTGCTGGATAGATACTATGGGCAAGGATATTGAGCAAGTTGCACATCAGGCTTAGCTGAGTTTAATTCATGCAACTCCTGAAAAACAGGGATAGGAGTGAACTCGTCAATATTCTAGGCTGTGTTCCAGCTCTGCTTTCTTGTGAATATTCAATAACTCAGAGCCGTATATAGAGAGAGTCTGGCCAACTCGGGGTTTGAACGTCTGAGCTATCCCGCTATGCTGATTGGTTCTGAGCTGGTCAGGTGTGTTATGGATACTATGTTTGCTACCATTAATCAATATAGATGGGTTTCTGTGCAACGTCATCGCAGATATGCACGCGCAGCCGGGGGGCAGAAAGCGGGACATTTTTCATTGTTTTCAAGCGGAGTCAAGCAGCAAAAAGAAGATGACGAGGAGTTGTTCTGCTGTTATCTGCACAAACGGCAAAAGGATGGATGGAATTTTTTATAATATCCCGATGGGATCTCATCCTTTTGCCAAAAGACGAAGAAGATTATATTAGGTATATTTTGGGGTGTTGGTGTGTGATGGACTTGAGGCAACTCTGTCAGGTGTCGCTTTGGTCGGCTGAAGTTGATGTTTTTCAGCTTTTGTGGCTCAACCTTTTATCGGGACATGTCCTTCCAACGATTTGGTTGGGACCAGGGTTGCCACTTCTGATAATACAAATAAGCGACCGCAGCTTCAAAAACAAGCCCAAAACAAGCGCAGTATAAAAGTTAGATGATACTAAGACGGTGTAGACCTGCGGTGGAATCTCTTTCTTTTTGTTGAGCGGGAGGGGGGCGGAGAGATTCTTTCATTTAGTTGAGCGAGGAGGGAGGGCGGGTTCTCTCACATTGCTCGTGAGGCTGTGAGCAGACAGAGTCAATCAATGAATCGGGGGGAAATAGCAACCATAAACGTATAACAATTAGGTCGCTTGTTACACTTCTCTAACAAGCAACCATATTTTTAAAAACAAGCCCAAAAAAACCGCAACCCGCGACCCGTAATTTTTTCAAGCGACTTCAGGAAAAAAAAACCCAAAGTCGTGTATTATAAGCGGACTTGGCAACTCTGGTTGGGATGTGCAGGCGACCTCCTCCTCGGTGCGTCTGCGCCCTGACAGTTCAACTTGGCACATGATGGCTGCAGCATGACTGCAACAAGAAGCGAGACTGGTGCGATGCATAGATCTATTAGCAAAAGTAAGTGAAATCATGAGCTCACAATATCTGCCGTGAGACTTACCCTGCCATGCATGTGCAGTTATCAGTTAGGATGTACCCAAGATCCCTGTGCACGTACACCCCGGCATCAGGGGTTTTGTCTTTAGTCCCCGTCTCTGGCTGGGCAGGACACCTGCCCTCAAAGCGCAAAACCCTGAACCCGTGTCATAAAACTTTAAGTTTTGCACATGATTACAAAGTATGTAATTATACGTGTCTAAAGATTTATATGCACGCAATTGTTCTTTGTGTACACACTGGGCTTCTCTATGATATAACTGTACACTACCGCTCAAAAGTTTGGGATCACTTGCAAATTTCTTTGTTTTCCAAACAAAAAAACATTTTCATGCATTTCACAAACATTTTTATCCATTTCACAAACGATTAAAATTAATCAGATGATTTTCAAAGAATGATCTACATTTTTGCATAGAGGCCTATTATCAGCAACTGTCAGTCCTCTGCATCAATCTCCTGGTATGGCTGCTAATCCAAGTTAAGCATTTTATAAGGCTAATTGATTATTAGAAAACCCTTCTGCAAATGTGTTGCACAGCTGAAAACCGTTGAACTAATAAGAGAGAGCAAAAGGGAGCATGGTATTCTTGAGGTTGGTTTAGTACCTGAAGCATCAGCAGTTGTTTGTTTGTTTACAGGCTCAAAATGGCCAGAAAGAAAGAACTTCCTTTAGAGACCCGTCAGTCTATTGTTGTGCTTAGAAAAGAAGGCTATTCAGTGCGAGAAATTTAAAACTTAAAATTTCTTACCATGCCGTCAACTACTCCCTTCAGAGAGCAGCACAAACTGGCACTAACAAGGACAGAAAAAAGGAGTGGGAGGCCCCGATGCACAACTGTGCAAGAAGACAAATATCTGAGTGTGTAGTTTAAGACAAAGACGCTTCTCAGGTTGTTAACTAGCAGCTGTGCTAAATAGTTCCCGTCAAACACCAGTTTCAGTATCAACAGTGAAGGTTTTTTTTTTTGATGAGGGCAAAATTTGAAGTACATATTCATCATTTTCCATTAAAATCATTATTTCTAACTCAGACAATGTCAGCATGTTCTGTTCATTTGCTATATTTCCTATTCAGACTAATTTCATGTGCGTTTCCATGGAAAACAAGAAAATTTCCAAGTGATCCCAAACTTTTGAGCAGTAGTGTATATGTTGGGCCATATGAATATTATAAGGGTCTGGTAATGTCTCACCATCACTGAGGACCAGTTTCTTGAGGTAAGTCGGTGCAGTCTGAGCTGCTTAGGCTGTTGGTATAATTGGTCTGAGCCATCTCTGTCCCAGACCAAGCTAACGAGCTGTCAGGCGTGTAGTGTAGCTAACGATATTTACAGTGACATTGGCGGTTTTTTTTTTTTCTGCTAAATGTTGGCAGGCCGTAAAGTAGCCTCGTCGTAAACATTTTACTTTGACTTTGTTAGCGTTCACTAACGTAACCACCATGCTCCTGATATTGTAGACATCCAAAACAACCATCATTATGGAGGGTATTTTTGGTCACAATCCAAATGAAAATCAAAATTAAAACAATCAGGCCAAAATTAAATGTTAAAAATAAAAAGCAAATTGAAAAACCTAATGAAACATGTAAAATGATAATGTGAAACTACAAAACGAAAATGAAACAAGTAAAATTTCAAATGCAAATCGTAAATGGATAAAACGACAATGAAACGTTAAATTTAAAATGCTAATATGTAAATAGAAATGGTCAAATGGAAAACTTAAATTGTAAAGATGAAATTGAAAATTAAAATTTAAATAGCAATAGGGAAACATCAAATGTAAAACTCAAAATGGGAAATGGAAAGGCTTAAATGGAAATGCTTAAATCAAAAGCTTAAATGGAAAAGATAAAATTATCATTTAATTTTTTATTTATGTTTGCATTTTTCCGTTACCATTTTACATTTGGCATTTTGCATTTGCCATTTTGATTTTCCATTTTCCATTTGGCTTCTCCATTTGGATTCCTCATTTGGCGTTTCCATTTTCCATTTGCCTTTTCCATTTTCCATTTGGCTTTTCAGCCTGTATGCAAATAAGGAGGTGCGGCCCAGAGGTCGGGGGGCGGTCTGAACCGGCCGAGTGCAGTGGCATCTTGTGGACAGCAGGGGGCTCCTGACTGCTGAGCCAACCTACAGTCTATGATATAAACTGGCAAAGCAGTATATATGTCTATGCAGTCCGTGTTCCTTTCAGCCATTCGTTTTTCGTTTTGATCAAGGTAATGAAAAAACGGAGAACGAACTGATTTCCGTTTTCTGTTTTGATGTGGGCAAACCAAAAACGAAAAACGATTCCGATTTTCGTTTGGAAATTGGAAATTAGTCGTTATCTGATTTTCTATTAAATGATTACTAAACAAAAAGTCGGGAAACGAAATGCAGCCAATATCTTTTAATAGAGCTTGCTCTGACCTGAGCCGGAAGGAATTTTTTTTTCCCCAGTCTGCTAGTAAAGGAGGAATCACTATTGAGCAATCAGAGAGTAGTGACGTCAATATAAACAAGCGCACGTGGAAGCACCGTTATGTCAACAAGTATTATGTTGCTAGCTAGCATCGTGCTGCTACATAAAATGATGTGCGAAAATCGCTGATTTCCGTTTTATGCGGATCGTCACTTGTAATCATATGTTCTCGCCAGCAATGGCCAGATGTCGAAACAGTGATACGTGACAAGTTGCGTGCTCAAAAACGGGTCCATTGTTTGACTCACAACTTTAATTTTTAGCTGGTTAGCTAGGTAGATACTTCCTGCGGGCTGGCTTAACATTACGAACAACAGCTGTATAAAACTTGCTTCCAGTTTATTTAACTTTACTAGATTTAAAGGCTTCAGTCAGTAATGGTTAACGGTTTTAGTGACTTTGTGTTTATCGAATCGTCGTAATAACAGACCGTTTTTTCAGTTTTCTGCACAAAAAGTGCAAGGAACAATTCGGCTGTTCAAGAGGCGGGTAGCTATCGCGATCAAGTCGGTTAGGGCAAACTGGATGCTCGAAACTTCAGTTCAATAACAACCAAAACAGAGCAATGGATTTCGCAGGTCTTAATTGTAGCAGCCGATGCTAGCAGTAGCATGTGTCTTTCTAGTCTTCTGCCAGCTCCCTACTATGCTGCGATTCACCCACTAAATCGCAGTGTGGCACAGGGACTGGAGGCCGTCATGCTGTTACGGTCACTATGAACTCGATAGCGATAGCTACCCATTTCACCAACAGCCGAACTGTTTCCCACGCTTTTTGTGCAGAAAACTGAGAAACTGAATAAACTATACCGCGGTTGTTCTATACTGTTCGCCAGCTTGCAGGAGAGCAGCTAGCTAACCAGCCAATAAACTTAACGTGAGTCACACAATAAAACCGTGGTCGTGAAAAGCACACACACCCATTGCATGAGACATATCAGAGCTACACTGCAAAAGGAAAGATGCATTATGTTGCTTGTATCGTGCGGCAACATGAGAAGACATGCGAAATCCATCAGTCAATGATTTCCGTTTTTATCGTACTGTAATGTCACTAAACAGTGATATGTCTCGGAAAATGCGTCTGCAAACTTCTCCCAAACACGGTTTTATTGTTAGACTCTCCTTCCATTGATTAGCTATTCTCTTGCAAGCCGGCGAACACGAGGAACAACCACTGTATAAAAATCGCTTCCGCTTTATTTTATTTCTCAGTTTTCTGCACATAAAAAAATACGGGGAACAATTCGGCTGTTTAAGAAACGCATAGCTATCGCTATCAAGTTCATAGTAACCGTAACAGCTGCATGACGGCCTCCAGTCGGTGTGCCACACTTTGATTTAGTGGGTGAATCGCAGGCAGCATGTGAGTAAGCTGGGAGAAGAGTAGAAAGACATATCCCACTGTTAGCCAACATCACGCTCCTACAATATGACCTACGAAATCCATTGCTCTGTTTTGGTTGTTACTGAACTGAAGTTTCGAGCGTCCAGTTTGCCCTTACCGACTCGATCGCGATGGCTACCCATTTCTGGAACGGCCGAATTGTTCCTTGCACTTTTTGTGCAGAAAACTGAAACACAGTCTGTTATTACGATCGACTCGATATAACACAAAGTCAATAAAACCGTTACGAACCATGTAAATACTTGACTGGTAGTTTCTGGTTACCAATGGCAATCTAGTCAAGTTTAATGAACTGGAAGCAAGTTTTATACAGCTGTTGTTCGTAATGTTCGCCAGCGCGCAGGAGAGTAGCTACCTAGCTAACCAGCTAAAATTTACATAACGTGAGTCAAACAGTGGACCCGTGTTCGTCAGAAGCACACACATCCACTGCCACTGCTCCAGTTCAGACCGTCCCCCGACCTCTGGGCCACACCTCCTTATTTGCATACAGGTTGAAAAGCCAAATGG
This sequence comes from Gymnothorax javanicus, assembly GCA_029692085.1. Taxonomy (NCBI): domain Eukaryota; kingdom Metazoa; phylum Chordata; class Actinopteri; order Anguilliformes; family Muraenidae; genus Gymnothorax; species Gymnothorax javanicus. Next base: position 113,208,205 of record CM056200.1, read on the forward strand.
AAAATGGAAAAGGCAAATGGAAAATGGAAACGCCAAATGAGAAATCCAAATGAAGAAGCCAAATGGAAAATGGCAAATGCAAAATGCCAAATGTAAAATGGTAACGGAAAAATGCAAACATAAATAAAAAATTAAATGATAATTTTATCTTTTCCATTTAAGCTTTTGATTTAAGCATTTCCATTTAAGCCTTTCCATTTTGAGTTTTACATTTGATGTTTCCCTATTGCTATTTAAATTTTAATTTTCAATTTCATCTTTACAATTTAAGTTTTCCATTTGACCATTTCTATTTACATATTAGCATTTTAAATTTAACGTTTCATTGTCGTTTTATCCATTTACGTACAAAACCCAAAACCAGTGAAGTTGGCACGTTGTGTAAATCGTAAATAAAAACAGAATACAATGATTTGCAAATCCTTTTCAACCTATATTCAATTGAATACACTGCAAAGACAAGTTGCTTAATGTTCGAACAGGTAAACTTTGTAATTTTTTGCAAATATTAGCTCATTTGGAATTTGATGCCTGCAACATGTTTCAAAAAAAAAAGCTGGCACAAGTGGCAAAAAAAGACTGAGAGAGTTGAGGAATGCTCATCAAACACTTATTTGGAACATCCCACAGGTGAACGGGCTAATTGGGAACAGGTGGGTGCCATGATATAAAAGCAGCTTCCTGAAATGCTCAGTCATTCACAAACAAGGATGGGGCGAGGGTCATCACTTAGTGAACAAATCGTGAGCTGATTGTCGAACAGTTTAAAAACAACATTCCTCAACGAGCTATTGCAAGAAATTTAGGGATTTCATCATCTACGGTCCGTAATATCGTCAAAAGGTTCAGAGAATCTGGAGAAATCACTGCATGTAAGCGACAAGGCCGAAAACCAACATTGAATGCCCGTGACCTTCGATCCCTCAGGCGGTACTGCATCAAAAACCGACATCAGTGTGTAAAGGACATCACCACATGGGCTCAGGAACACTTCAGAAAACCACTGTCAGTAACTACAGTTAAATCGCTACATCTGCAAGTGCAAGTTAAAACTCTACAATGCAAAGCGAAAGCCATTTATCAACAGCACCCAGAAACGCCGCCGGCTTCGCTGGGCCCAAGCTCATCTAAGATGGACTGATGTAAAGTGGAAAAGTGTTCTGTGGTCTGACGAGTCCACATTTCAAATTGTTTTTGGAAACTGAGGACGTCGTGTCCTCCGGACCAAAGAGGAAAAGAACCATCCGGACTGTTATAGGCGCAAAGTTCAAAAGCCAGCATCTGTGATGGTATGGGGTGTATTAGTGCCCAAGGCATGGGCAGCTTACACATACGTGAAGGCACCATTAATGCTGAAAGGTACATACAGATTTTGGAGCAACATATGTTGCCATCCAAGCAACGTCTTTTCATGGACGCCCCTGCTTATTTCAGCAAGACAATGCCAAGCCACATTCTGCACATGTTACAACAGCATGGCTCCGTAGTAAAAGAGTGCGGGTACTAGACTGGCCTGCCTGTAGTCCAGACCTGTCTCCCATTGAAAATGTGTGGCGCATTATGAAGCCTAAAATACGACAACGGAGACCCCGGACTGTTGAACAACAAGCTGTACATCAAGCAAGAATGGGAAAGAGTTCCACCTGAAAAGCTTCAAAAATTGGTCTCCTCAGTTCCCAAAACGTTTACTGAGTGTCGTTAAAAGGAAAGGTGATGTAACACAGTGGTAAAAAGGCCCCTGTGCCAACTTTTTTGCAATGTGTTGCTGCCTTTAAATTCTAAGTTAATGATTATTTGCAAAAAAAAAAAATAAAGTTTCTCAGTTTGAACATTAAACATCTTGTCTTTGCAGTGTATTCAATTGAATATAAGTTGAAAAGGATTTGCAAATCATTGTATTCTGTTTTTATCTACGATTTACATAACGTGCCAACTTCACTGGTTTTGGGTTTTGTATTTGCATTTGAAATTTTACTTGTTTCATTTTCGTTTTGTAGTTTCACATTATCATTTTACATGTTTCATAAGGTTTTTCAATTTGCTTTTTATTTTTTACATTTACTTTTGGCCTGATTATTTTAATTTTCATTTTCATTTGGATTATGACCAAAAATACCCTCCATACATCACAACCTGGTAAGTTGAGTGAAATTCATGGACATTTCAGCAAGTGTTTTTCTGATTTGTGATGCAATGAAAAACAAACAGATTTTTCTATGAAATGACATTTTATTGCAATTGAGTCAGCGAGAACTTACAAACAATACGGCATCAACATTGATATCAGTTCACTCCGAAGCAGTCTTTTGCCCCCTGGTTGCGCGCGCACCTAATATTGTTTGTACACAAGAAACCCGTCTATCCATCCAGCGATCCCCATAGCGAAGTGTCGAATATGAGGTAATTAAATTCAATAAGTTATTCTATTATACAATTATTTGTAGGCCTACATACATTTAATTATTTATTTATCCTGGTTTCTAAAATAAGGATATGATGTTCACATGCACAAACGCAAAAACGGGATTCTCCAAAAACCCGTTCATACCCGGGATACTGAAACCCATATAACTAAAGGCACTCAACAGAGAATACATTGCAAATGCTCATTTGCTGTAACGCCAGCGGCATTGAGATCTTCCTAGAGCGGACGTGTCATATTAAAGTTAAAGCGCACTACTAACGTAAAATTTACTCAACTCGTTTCATAAATTTCTTTTAATTTCTTGTACACTAAGAGTGTAAGGTTCTGTTTATCACATAACAGAGAAGCATAATTTAATAAAAGACAATTGTAATTTCCGTCAGCGCCTTGATGGAAACGTTAGTTAATTTGCAGGCATTGTAGCATTGCGCTAACTCCGTTACACTTGGTGTTCAGTTCAGCTACATATTAGTGGACGAAACGCAGAGCGGTTTATTTTTTAAATCAAGTACAACATTGGCTAAGGTGACGACTGTATTACCAAAATTGCCAGACTATCAGCCACCATAAAGCCGCTTTCACACTGGATGCGAAACGAATTTTTCGCACGGCAGATTACATTCAAAGTCAATGCGAAGACGCGAATACACGCGAAATCAATTTTGAATGGGAGCGCTCGGGCACTGCTTCGATCGCATCAAAATCGCTGTTTTAAAACCACCAAGACTCGACACAACATGAAACTTTGCTCGTAGTATCACCAGGCTCTCTACACGTGAACTCGAGCATTGTGAACATTGTTTGTGTTCAAGGAGTTTACTTAAATACCGCTTTTACTTTGACACTGGCCACTTCGTTACTCGTTACAAATTTAAAATATGAATGTAATTCATCTTTGAAGTATTATTTGGATTTGGTGTATTCGAGAAAAACAACGGTGCTCGGCAGGGTATCTTTGTGCAGATGTGTCCGCCTGCGGACATGGAGCTGCAAATTTATGCGCGCAGTTACAATATACTATCACTAGATGGCACACCAGGATCAGTTATTGAATATACACAAGCAAGCCGAGCTGGAACACGGTTTAAAATATGGATGAATTCAATCCAATCCCTGTATTTCAGGAGTTGCCTGAATTTAACTCCTCAGCTAAGCCTCATGTGCAAACTGTTCAGTATACTTGCCCATAGTCAATTATGGTCAATTATAGTGGTTTTTTAAACCGCCAGTAAACTCAAAGAATAAGAAGAGGAAGAAGTATATAAAGCAGAGACTGCCTGTTTGTTTTTTTGAATACTTTCATTCACCTGAAAGTCGATTAAAGAGAACAAGGAGAGGACAATGTGTGGTTGTTTTGCTTCTTTCTATGTGTACTATGAAAAATACTTTCTACTTGTACTTGCACTTTTGATACTTAAGTATATTTTTTCACAAGATACTTTTGGTATTTAAGTGCATTTAATGTGAGCTACTTTAAGACTTTTACTCCAGTAATTTTCTTATAGGTTACTTCAACTTTTACCAAAGTAACTTTCAGTTATGGTACTTCCATTTATACTTAGTAATTTATTTTCGAGTTCTTTCACTAAAGTCCATCCCACCGGATAAATTTGAACTTTGGCCTATATCTCAGCTGTACTTTGGCCTGGATATGACCCGTTATCACTTGTTCCTCTTGTGCTACTCTAACATCCTGTACAGTTAAGTTGAAATCTATGCAAGCGTTTTTGAGATATCCTGCTAACAGACAGACAAACAAATAAATAAATAAATAAACAAACGGAAGCAAAAAACACTTGGCGGAGGTAATAAAGCAACTCAGAGTACTCGGTCCACGTGACACTGCACATGCAAAAAGAGTTACAGAAACACCGTGGAAAAATTGAATTAGACTTATTATCTCGTTTTGGTTTTCTTGATTATTATATTTTACCTTTCGAGCGGAAAACAGGAAAATAAATAACTTTTTTTATTTTTGGTGCATACAGGAAAACGGAAAAACGAAATTTTGATCAGTTTCCTCGTTTTTCGTTTGCCAAATTAATTTGAATAATTGAATGAACGAATGATACACGGACCCACGAGCAATATGCGGGTTGATAATTTTGTTGAAATAAATAATAGATTCCACAGAGAAACGGAACGCTCAAACAAATATTCGTCCGAAAACGATAAAACATCCAAACGCGGTCGGGTAACTCTCTCCTAACGGAGAATTCTTCTCAGTATTTGCACTTCAATGTCCCCTGTCTCTTCAAGGAACGGACACGCAATGTCTAAAACCTCCTCAGTCTGCAGTTTCAGTAGGAGAAGAAACTCTGAGTTACTTGAAAACCTGCTAGCGAGCAGGTTAGCTTCACGGAGTTTGTTGCCGCGGTAACTGACTCAGAGTTGGACTGAACTCGCATTGTGAACCGGAAAACTCAGAGTTTCTGCAACTCTGAGCTAACAAACTCAGAGTTACCAATAACCCCGCTTTCTGAAACGGGGCCCTGTTCTGAAATCGAAAACTCAGCGGTCAGCAACTCAGAGTAAGTCAACTCAGAGTTACAGAACAAACTCAGAGTTTGTTTACCCTGCTTTCTGAAACGGGGCCCAGGTGTAACAACAGAGTTGTGTTTGTGGGAGAAAAAAATACAACTTTACAAATTATGCTCTTTAATATAGGTTTACAAAACAGTTTTGCACCATATCTTCTGCAACAACTGTTGCAAAACACGTGAGTGTGAGAGTTGCTTAATTTGTGACTCGTAGATTAGGATTTGTACACGTGCAGTAAAGACTGGAGAAGGTGTAAATTGTGCGTTATATTTGTGGGGTTAAAAAAAAATTTTGCAAGTTTGAAACCTTTTCTCTGTGACTTCAGATTTACTGATAAGAATGTACATCTGTATTTTCACAACTACAAATTCCACTTTCGCAGGTTCTCTGTAGTTTTGCGCCATATTTTCTGCAACAACTGTGGAAAAACATGAGTTTTTAAAGGTGGTGTTGCGTCAGTATGGGAAAATTGCCCATGAAAGCTTTTGATTCCTTACCATATTGACTGTGTGGAGAGATGTATGTGGGCCTAGAAAATGCATTTGTTTTTTGTATCATATGTGCTAGGACTGATGTGGGCCAAATTTAGATGAGCACCCAGGCACGGCGCTAGGGGTGGGCTTGAGAGGCTCAAGCCCAGGATGTTTCTTCAAAAGCCCCGGGTCTTTTTTACTTCACCCCACGGAGTGGGCGTGAAGTACTGTTTTTAGCGGCTCTGTGTGTTTGTTTGTTTGTCTGTCTGTTTGTGTTTCCGCACTTGCCAATATTTGCATGAATGGGGTGAAGTCTGCCATCTATGATTGCCTTGTTTGAATTTTTTTTATTTATTTATTTTTACCGATTTATCCTATTACCCTTGAGGCGATTAGTGGCACAAGAACATATAATGTATTAGGCCTACAGGGAAAATAAGCTATCTATCAATCATACCTGTAAAAAAAAGAACAAAACTGCTCCGCTGAATCTGTTTTTACTGGCAGCCTGCCTGGCGCAGTGACTTTTACAATACTGGTTGATGTTGACGTACGGAAACATAGCAACCGCGCAAGGACTTCAGTGTAGTGGCGTAAAGGGGAACTAGAATTCCAGCTGGATGGATTGAATCAGTGAGTCTAGCTGCGCCGCTTAACGACAGTGAGAGTCGGCCTACTGTACGTCGTTTTCTAATCTCCCTCGGTTATTGAGCAGCATACTGTCAATCAATCACAATGGATATAAGACAGTTTTTCAAGAAGAATACTCCATCCTGCCATGTCCAGTTACCATCATCATCCAGTGATCTGCTATCTGATTCAGGTTGGTGATGTAAAGCTAATTTGCCTGGCAGGCTACCCACCAAGGTGCAAAAAGTTGCAACATCCCTATAGCTGAAATTTTTAGCTTACGAGAAATATCTCTTGAAACAAAACCTTATATAGCGACGGCTACCAATCTTGGTTAGGCTATAATCATGATTATAATGTCAAAGAAGTCGTCATTATGGTCCAGCCGTCTGGCATAGACTTTTTTTTTCTACGTAGGCTACCGGTAGTCCATAAAAAATACGACCTTACCCGATATGCTATGTCCACCAAAGAATTTAGAAACTTGAGGAAATAAAATATCCGTGCTTGACATGCTGTTTTAACTCAGAGTTTTTATTGGAGTAGATTAGAGAGATTACAATTGTCACATTCTCATTAGGTAGAGTTTTTGCGCCGTCTGCTCCCATCCAAGGTTAGCGACACAGCAATGACTTGCATCACTTCTTTCACAGCTGATTGAACCCTGACCTCTTCTTTTTCATCACTCAACCACATCCAACATAAAGATGCAAACAAAGTATGAACAATGCATCGGCTAGAAATATGTCATGGTGCATCATGGTGTTGATATGCAATGCTATGATGTGCAATGCATCATGGTGTTGATAGGCATATTCCAACATTCATGATTTATTTCAACATAGTAGCCTATTATTTGCAATTATTTGTACAGGTTACAGACTGAGGCCAGAATGTTTACACGTGTCCTTTGAAGTTGAGCCTATCAGAATTATATTAGGTAGATCTTAGCAGTGACAGATAGTAGTGTCATCAATGCTATTATATTATATTATCAATATAATATTTTATTTATTTATATTTAATACCTCCTTTACAGGAGAATAAAATACATACAAAAGATATAAAACATAAAACTAAACTGTGACAGCATAAATAAAACAATTTAAACGCTTTCACGAGGAGCTTGGCAAGTGCCCGCTCCGCCGAGTCCGGCCTGTTGTATCTGTCACTAAAGATGAGGGCAATAGGTGAATCAACCACCCCATCCTCAGTGCAAGACACATTACAGGCCAGGCAGGTGGAGGGACACGGCTAGAAAACGCAATATCTACAGGGCACAGACCAGCATCAATAACAGTACCCACAAGTGTGCCCGGTACAACCTCACCGTCAGTGAGCCATTTAGCCAAGAGCATGGCATTAAGGGTTCTCGCAGGAGACGCCCTATTAAACACACGTTTGAACAATTTAATCCTTTCAACACGCAGAATGTCAGAAATCTGGGGAATACCAAGAGCTTTAAGGAGCTTACTATGATGGCTCTTCCTAGGTAAACCTAGGGCATTCTTGATCCTATCAGACTGGAAACTCTCCAGGCTTCTGACATCCTTCCTAGACACATCAATACAATGACAGACCGTACAGCAAAATTGGCCTGACAGCCCCATTCCAAAGATATCTCTTAACCCCAGTAGACAGACCAGGGTAACAGAAACTGTCTCCCATGAGACTATATACCCGTCGTCTAGCAGAAGAGTCCCTCTTCTCCACATGAGCCCTGGACACATTATCAGATGTAAAAGAGACTCCGAGAACATCCAACACATCAGTATTGGAAAAGAGCTTGGCACCAAGCCGCCACACTGGCACTTGGCTCAGTAGACTGTTACCAAAAATGATACATTTCGTCTTGGCAATACCGAAGGCAAAGCGCCACCTCTTGGCGTAAGCCTGACATTTGTTAATGAGAGTCTGCAGGCCAGGAACACTGGCAGCTAGTAGTGTTATATCATCAGCATAGGCAAAGTGGTTGAAAATAGACTTAGCGATTCTCAACCCTGCATCAGTGCTTGACAGATCCTGCAGCAGATCATCAATAAACATGGTGAAGAAAATAGGGGATAAAACACTACCTTGACAGATGCCCCGAGTCACCTTAAATTGACCACTTAAGGTACCATTCCACTTAACAACCGCCACCAATTGGCTGTACCACTCATACAAAAATAAGCAATCATTTAAAGGTATCCTGGAAGTCAGGTGATGAAATAAACCATCATGCCATACCCTGTCAAAGCACTTTTCAGCATCAAGACTGCATGCAAATACAGGACTACCACCTTGGTTAAAATATTTAACACTGTCATGTAATAACAAACTGGCATGGTCAATGCCCAGGCCATCTCGGAATCCAAACTGAGAATTGCAACATTTGTCACCCTGAGGCAACAGCACCAATTCCATCAATTTGGAGTAATTTGTGCTGATAGTGATAGGTCTAAAATTAATTGGGTAATTAGGATTAAGAATAGTTTTCTTGATCACAGGAACAATGACACCAACTGACATTTCAGTACTGACAACGTGCCAACTCAGCATGGCAGTGAAAACATTACTCAACGCTGAACAAAGCTGGTTACAAAGACCATAGAGCAGGTGTTCAGAGGTGATACCATCTACTCCTGGGGCCTTTCCCTTCCTCAGTAATGAGATCACCTCCCTAATCCACACTTCAGAGACAGTGCACTCAGCATACAAATCCCTGTGTGAAAGAAATCTACTCCTGACACAATCCTTAATATTAGTCTGGTAAGGATCCAAAACACAATCATCATTCATCACAGTAGAATAGTGTGAGGAAAAATCATCTGCTGTCAGAGTAGAAGAGTTCACAGAAGACCTCCTCTTCAGAATGTTCCAAAACTTTCTGCTGTTTCCAGAGCTAAAACATCTGTTTAACTTATCAATGGATCCCTTGAAAACATTAAACAAACATTTACGTGAAGCCTTACGAAACTGTTTCTTACAATGCTTCCAACACACAAACACAGCACCTTCCCTAGGTCACCCATTAAGCACCCAAAGGCGCCACCAAAACCCTTAGAGTCCCTCAGGTGACTGAGATGAGCACACTAAGTCTTAGGTCTGAAAGAACTATACTTTGCACAGCCTGACTCAGTCGCAGCAGAATGTATTGCATCATTCAGTTCACTAAGAATCCTATCTACATACACTTGGGCTCAGCAGCGGTTATGTAACTTGGAGACATCACACAGACTTAAATTCCTCAACTTATTCTCCAGGATTTGACAATACCTGGCACGAATTTCTGGTTTATCCCAGTATAATCTCCCTCCAACTCCTACCCTAGGTTTCTCACAAGCTCCACACAGCTTAGAGCTAGTAGAAACTTTCAATAAGAGCCTAAAAGGAAGATGGTCATTCACATTATCAGCCTCATGCTCAACCACCTTACAATCCAACGTCTGAAACTGTGATGTAAGCACATGATCAATCCACGTGCGAACTCCACGCTTCACACAGAAAAAAGTATAGTCCACAGTTTGCTTCGTGGATAGATCAGCAGCAATTAATTCATTGGACCTGATAAAGTCATATAATAATTTAGACTGATAATGGAAACCTTTTAATCTATACCATCTATGCCCCAGTTCATTATACCTGAGCAGCTGTGCATTAAAATTACCACAAATATGTAAGGGCGCGACACTGCTCCACTTATCTATGCACACCTGTAAAACATCAAGGCATTCAATAAAAGTGGACAAGTTCTTATGTTGAACGCTCTCAAAATATGGCATGTAGACATTGATAATCACCTGCCTTACAATACTACCATCATTCAATGTCACCCCAATGATGCGATCACTCATGGTCTCCATTTCTTGCCAAATCAGACCTAAAAGCTTCCTGCAGATAATTGTGACCCCTCCGAACGGTCGCCCTTTGTACTCCCATCAATGTCATTCATGCCAGATTTGAAGAATACCACAGACTCCTTCAGATCAAAACTCGGGTCAATAGAGGCCAGGGCCTCATGAACACTGGAAAGCTCATGAGGCCTCAACCAGGTCTCGCTGAGACAAAGCACATCACAATCATTCAATCTTTTTATCACATATGCAGCATTAGCTTTCAGCCCATGGCAGTTAAAACTTTCACAGCGCACAGTTGACTCATCAGTATCCGTCGCACAGCGCATAGTCAACCCTTTAGTATCCGTCGCACCAATCATCCTCCCAGTATTCACAATTCCATAAACCAAATCGGCGTGGTTGACTGTCCTGCTAATACTGATACCGTCCTCGAGATAGCGTTTGCCGATCCCATCGCCTGGATTGATCACGGTGTCGCCAGTTGCTGCTCTTGGTCTCCTCACCAAACCTTGAGGCAACTTTAAGTTTGAAAGAGACACGAAAGGGCCGTACCAGAACTCCACTTGGCCAGGACGACTTGTCCAGGACCCGATCCCTGCAACTACTGGGAACGTCCAGACGGAAAGAGCGGTATGATGCCTTATCAGCAAGTAACGACACTGCAACGGACGCACTTTTCACACCAACTACGTTTAGATGTTCTCTTATATCCTTGGCTGAATGTTGGGGACTAATGCGTCCGAGATATATCGACTTAAGAGGTTCAGCACTCTGAGTCACAGTTGTTGTGGCAGCAGTGACAAGAGGGCCCTTACTATGTTTCCTACGTCTCCTCCTTTGCTTATGCCTGTGGCTCGGAGGCTGCACAAACCCAACCTGGCCAGCAACATCGGGCTCAGAGTCAACAGCAACCCCGGAAGAGGGTAGGCCTTCAGAATCAACAGGACCAGATTGACTGAAGACAGTATCTCGACTAGATTGAACCGATGATTCCGCATTGATCTCTTGCTCAGCTTGACCACAGGGAACCATATTCTGCATTCCAGCAGCCAAGGTTTCCAACACACCGTCAGGTAGATCATTCACTGTTTCCATAGCCATGAGAGACACTTTCAACCGTGTATTCTCAGATTTTAGGTCCTTCGTCAGCTTCTCCAGTTTATCAACCTGTTCACATAGGTCAGCAAATTTAATAAGAAGACTGGAAATGTCAACAGGCTCATCATTGGAAACGTCACCTCGGACACTGGAAGTTGCGTCTTCTTTAACCCCTTTGCGCAGAAGCCAAATTTGGCTATTTATGGGTTACCCAATTTAATGCTTTATAATTCAAGATTTAAGGTCCATTAAGAGGAAAAGTGTGGCTCAACTCAGAAAAGACACATCGTATTTCAGTTTATTTTCATGATTTTTGTAGAGAAAATGGGCTGCAAACATAAAAAATCTTCATGAGAATTCACCATTGAAATTGCAAAAAAAATAATACTGAGAATTGAAAAACTGCTGGGGCTTAAATCTATACATTTCTGGGATCATAAACTCCTTGACCACAAGTAGAATTCATCTTCAATATGATATTCTAGATTACCCACATGCTATTGGCCAAATTATACAGCTATCTAAGTGGCTCCCCAAAGTCAGAGATCCCTCAAAATGGTGCACAGTCAAAACATAAAATAATCATGTATTTAACACAAATGAAGTTTTGAGGCATGAAATTTAATATGAACTAATGATTTTCTGGTTGAGTTTAGCATGAATTTATCAATATCAGTGCAGTTGAACATCAGTGGTCACCAGTAACCTCTCCAAACACAAAACATGCCTTTTCTCCATAATAAAGTTTAGAGTTTTGTCCATTTTTCTTCAAAGTCCCCCAAGCCAGCACAAATACTCATTAAATAAACTGCTGATTAAACGGTCAGAACATTCACCCTGCAATGAAAGCTACCAGGTTCCCACTTCTGAGCTCACAAACTCATTTCAACACTTATAAGGAACAAGTACAACTCACTAACTCAGTAATATCTGAATTCTGAAATATACCTTATTTTAACAGAACAGACATTCCACTTTCAGGGAAGATCAAACATTATATGCCTCCCTAGATTCAACAGAACGTGCAATGAACATTACCAGGGCGTCCACCCAAATGCATGGGCAGTTCACGCGTTTTTAAACAGGAAAAAAAACCTCGGCATTCGACTTTGTTGAATACGGTATACATTCCAAAACAAAAAGCAAAAGTAGCAGCCTAACCTATATCATTGAATCCCTCCTCCAGAGACCGATGTGTCCAGTAGAAGGAACCCTCCGGTCGTGTTTCATTCGAAATAATTCCCATTGACCATGTCCTTATCTCATTTAAATCCTGTTTCACTAGCAAGGACCACACCACAACGAAGTGAAGTTAAAGGTTTAATGGATTGAGGGATGAGAGGGTGGGTATGGAAGTAAAAGAGGGATGTTGTTGAGGTTGTCTGGAGGACATGTTGCTGACTGGGTGGAGGGAGACTCTGAGTGGGGGTTCCGTCTTGGTGTTATCCACCTGAGCTGACGTGGAGCCCCCCAGACAGTACCTGGAAGAGATATGAGAGGTATGCATCGGGTTGAACTGGAGGAGATTAGTGGGAAGAGGATGAAGGGATGAGGGTAGGGATGTGGATGGGATGAGGTAGGAAGGGATGAGGATGAATGGGAGAGGATGAAGGGATGTGGGGAGGGATGTGGGTGGGAAGGGATGAGGATGAAGGGATGAGGATGAAGGGATGGGGGTGGGTGGGTGGGAAGGGATGAGGATGATTGGATGAGGATGAAGGGATGAGGGAAGGGATGAGGATGAATGGGAGAGGATGAAGGGATGTGGGGAGGGATGTGGGTGGGAAGGGATGAGGATGAATGGGAGAGGATGAAGGGATGTGGGGAGGGATGTGGGTGGGAAGGGATGAGGATGATTGGATGAGGATGAAGGGATGAGGGAAGGGATGAGGATGAATGGGAGAGGATGAAGGGATGTGGGGAGGGATGTGGGTGGGAAGGGATGAGGATGAATGGGAGAGGATGAAGGGATGTGGGGAGGGATGTGGGTGGGAAGGGATGAGGATGAAGGGATGTGGGGAGGGATGTGGGTGGGGAAGGGATGAGGATGATTGGATGAGGATGAAGGGATGACGTATGAAGGAGATGGATGAAAGTAAGGGGAAGAGGGGTGGGTGGGTCGAGAGATCTGAGTCGAACGGAGAGGAAGGGGTTGAACATGCATAAATAGGCTTGTCCAGTGATTGAAGGTGGAGTTGAGGCGTGGCCCTGCTCCCGAACCTAAGTTAACTTAGTAACTTCATTTCACTAGCAAGGACCACGCCACAACGAAGTGAAGTTAAAGGTTTAATGGATTGAGGGATGAGAGGGTGGGTATGGAAGTAAAAGAGGGATGTTGTTGAGGTTGTCTGGTGGACATGTTGCTGACTGGGTGGAGGAGACTCTGACTGGGGGTTCCCTCTCGGTGTTATCCACCTGAGCGGACATCGAGCCCCCAAAGAGTCAGTATTAAATTGAGCAGAGTTGAGCTGAGATATGAATTGAGTGGAAAACATGGATGGAGAAGGAAACTCCTTACTGATCGGTTTTACTCCTTAGGACTGTGAATATGAGGGAGTCAGAGTGGACGGTTGTGTCAGATAGACTGGGATAGCAGGAGAAATAGTAGAGGGATGACATTGGGGTGAATTGGAGCATCTCAGGAAAGAGTGCAGACGCAGAAGGCAAGATGGTCAGAGGTGAGAAGCAAGCGTCTAGGCTTGAGAGTAGGTTTTGTTCTTGTAGCCTTTGATTAACATTGTTTTGTGAGATAGGAGGTAGAAGGACAGTGAAGGTCAGCGATTAATTTGATGAAAATATTAATGCCCGCTAATTAAGTCCGGATAGTGGAGGCCCGGAATTTGGACAGAGTGAGCATGAGTGATAAACTGCAGATGGACGTAACGTCTAAGGAGGGAATGACAGATTGTATGTGGCATGATGAATTTGAAAGTGTCCCAGCCAGTTAAGTAGGCTGAGATAGTGCTTAGAGCATTGTGAATGGCTTCTTGAGAAGCGTTAGAGGTTTTCGAGTTGTGGAGTTAGGTGAGGTTCTGGCTGAAGCCAGTGGAAATGGTGTGGGATGTCTGTCTGAATCTGGAGCCAAGAGTCTGAATTTGTGGAATGAGAAACAAAATAATGAGTCGGCGATGCAGTTATGATAACCAGCAATGCAGGCTGCACTGAGTATGAACTGATGTTGAGCTGAGATTAGGATGAGTCTGTGCAGGAACAGCATGATTGTTGAAGAATGGGATCGACCTTTATTATTATTTCTACGACCGAGGTGTTATCTGGGTGGATGAGTATAGACTTTCGGACCGTTCGTGCCCCCAAAGAATGGCAGCTATGACCGTGGGGTACGGTTCATGAAGCGCGGATGAAGGGGAGCGGGACTTAATCAAGAGATCTGAACTCAGTGGTCATGTGGAAGTAAAGCATATACTTCTGTCGTGGCCGCCAAAACCTAAGGCTGAAGCTGCATCTGTATAAAGCTGAATGTCCTCAGGTTGAGTGACAAGGCTATCATAGAAGAGTTAAATGCCTTCTAAGAAGACAGGAGTGTTGCGAAGTGTGGGTTTCCGTTTGCATGTCTAATTCAGGGCAAGTCTGTCATGAGAGAGGGAATGGCAGCAGTTCTGTTTATAGATTTGTCAAAGGATTTTGCTTGTGGGATAATGCGAATAGTAGGGTTACAGTAGGGATGAGTGGATCAGGGTAGGGTAAGGCTCACTAGAGGTTAGGGTTGGGATGATTCAGGATGAGTAGAGGTTAGGGAAGAGGTTAGGGTTGGAATGAGTCGGCATGAGGCTAGGGTTGGGATGAGTCAGCTTGAGTAGAGGTTCGGTTTGAAATGAGTTGAGATGAGTAGAGGTTAGGGCTGAGATGAGTCGGGATGAGTAGAGGTTGGGGTAGAGGTTAGGGGCGATGAATAAGTGAAACTGGCTGGGTAGGTGGTACCGCTGTGGCTATAGTGTAGTTATTGATGAAGAAAATGAGGAGGTTGAGAACCATCAATTTGATTAGCTTGTGGTGGGGCCCTTGGTGTTGCTCAATGGGGCTGTTGTGCTGTGGTGGTAACCGTGATAGAGAAAGGTTGAGCAGACGCCGTGCTATTGGAGGCAGCTGAAGGAAGGGTGGAGGAAGGGATGATGGGATGGAAGGAGGAATGTGCACTGGGATTTTGTGATGCCTGTGAACACAGGGATGAAATGAAGGCGTAAGACACAGAGGGAGCAGGTACAGGGGGTGATACGACCTGTCCCCCACTGGGGGGGGGGGGCTGATGGAGCCAGCTATGGCCTTGCAGGCAGTGGAGGCTCTGTGACATCGCGGGTGGGGGGCTTGCGATGATTGTCTCTAGCCCATTAGCAGGGGTCAGTCGCTGCGGAATCGCTGTCGTAGGCTGTTGGCGTGATGACGTTGCAGTGGTGCAGGAAATGTGGTGAAGAGCCAAAGCCACTGTATAGCAGTTGAATGGTTCTGGACAATGGAACGTTGCTTCACTTGAGATTGACGTGGAACAGGACTGAGATCGTTTTGCGGTGTTAAAAATAGTGGATGAAATTAAGGTCCGTTCTTTCATTGCGTGTTAGAGAGGAACAATGGCCCATCGTTGGAACTAGGAAGTCGTGCTAGTTTGAGTAACTCCATAACTGAGGATGCAGCTACAAGCTATAGTCCGAATCCTACACTGGAGAGTAGCTTAGTAGAAGCAATGGCTAATGCAGAGGAACGAGACTGCCCGCCTTAATTGCGGACTGTTGCTTCAATGGTTTTCTGGTGGGCGTGGTAGTCTCGGAGACGTCAGGCTTACGAGGATGTTGCGAACCAGGAAGTCTTGTTTGGTGTTGCTTCAGGCGAAGCATTGCAAAAAATAAGCCAATTAGCTCAGTTTTTTCTTCGTAAAAACCTTGGCAACCTCGTAAAATGCATACGGCTTACTTGCTAAAATGGTTTAATTTGTGAAACCTCCGCAAATTAAATCCTTTAATTCGAACGTGTTACATTCGCCGGAGGGAGTCGCCGGAGCGGGAGACGCTGACTGGAGGCGGAGAAGTGTAGCTTTGCCTGGGGGAGAAGCCCGGTGAGACGCGGCGAACAGCTGTTTTTTGATCCGCCGTCTGGAAGATGGTCTGTCTAATCTGGAACAAAGACATCATCTGAACTGAGGGCGCTGGAGAATTTGTTGGAATACTTCGGTTCGGTTGAACGATTGAGTTTGAGAAGGATGGGTGAGCTGGAGTTTGGACTCTTAATCCGCGTTGCCTGGTAAGTAGAAACATCGGATAGCAGAAAAACATTTACTTAGCGAGAAGCTGGCGAGGGAGAATGCGGTTCCGGTAGAATGCTTGTTTTGGAGAATGCGGGTCCGGTAGAATGCTTGTTTTGGAGAATGCGGGTCCGGTAGAATGCTTGTTTTGGAGAATGCGAGTCCGGTAGAATGCTTGTTTTGGAGAATGCGGGTCCGATAGAATGCTGGTTTGGAGCGGGTTTGTTTAGAATGCTGGTTTGGAGAATGCGGGTCGATAGAATGTTGGTTGTGGAAAATGCTGATCACCTCGGTCGAGAGATCTGAGTCGAACGGAGAGGAAGGGGCTGAACATGGACAAATAGACTTGTCCGGTGATTGAAGGTGGAGTTGAGGCGTGGCCCTGCTCCCGAACCTAAGTTAACTTATTAACTTCATAAATGTAACTGAACACTTCAAGGCCAGTTTTGCGAGTCTTTTTTTTTCTATAAATCGGTCTATTCCAGCCGTGCAATGTGTGCTACGTAGACTGGATACAAACGAGCCTGCTGAAAGGCATAGGCTTGTATGCTCTGCGTTTGTCCAATCAATGTGTTTCACTTACTGTGGAACGTTTAAACACTCGGGAATTGGATAAGAAATGAGCCAATCAATACATTGTTACCGGGGGAGTTTCACAAGGGTGTGAAGTATAACTGTGCAGTTACGCAGAAGAGCCTGAGTGTATAATTGAGTGATTGGCTATCAACAGCAGTACTTGGGCAGATATAAGGAAGCGCTGAATTTGCCAATGAAGGAATCTACACGTAAATCCACGGTAGGGAACTATGCATTTTTTGTATGTGATGACTGTAATTGACAGTTGAATGCGAGAGAATCAATACCATGTCGAATTTTTTGCTTCAGAAAACTGACTTTTCTGAACCACTAATTGGAATACCGTTGGCTCACTGTAGCTGAAGTGGTTGCTACAGCGGACAACGATTTTTTCTGTCGCAAGAGATCATTTTTTTAAACTGCTGGATTGATACTATGGGCAAGGATATTGACCAGTTTGCACATCAGGCTTAGCTGAGGAGTTTAATTCATGCAACTCATGAAAAACAGGGAGTGGAGTGAACTTCCCCATATTCAAAACCGCGTTCGAACTCTGGTTGCTTGTGAATGTTCAATAACTGATCCGGGGGTGCTATCTAGTGATCGAGTACAGAGACTGTGTGCTTAAATTTGCAGTTCCATAGACGCAAGCGTCTACGTCTGCAGAAAGGGGTTGAAGACCTTATCAAGTTCCTTGGAGGCAGACTTGTTAACAATGCTGTAGCCAAAATGAAAAATATCGTTCACAATCTTGTGCTTAGCCTGTCGAGTTACAAGTTTTCTGTCCTTATATTTTGGTAACAGTACAGCACATTCAGCCCCAAGTTGCTTCCTGAGCTCAATGAGGACATTCTGATCAACCTTGCTCAGGGAGTCCTTGATATCGTTTTGAGCATACTGGAATACGTTGGAAATGGACGCCATAAAACAAACGCTAAAGTCAGCGCTGTCCTTCGCACCAAGCATGCCAGAGAGGTCACTAAGCAAAGAAGTATCCTGGTCAGCTGACTTGTCATGGTCAGAGAACCGGGCACAATTACACTTGGAGCACAAGAATAAATCACAAATTCTAAATTTAATGTCAGCGTCCGCAGGATTGTGTGGAAACGGTCCATTTGGCAGCCCCTATGCTATGAGTAACTAGTGTTCCTCTCCAGCTACGTGTTTGCTCGCTTTTATATTGTCCTTTTCGTTCTGTAAATTCATTCAGTCTTTGTTCAGTATCCCCGCTGAACTGGCATGCAGCTCACTTTTTGGTATTCCTTCACTTCAAAGTCCTTAATTACGCTGCTAAAAATGCTCAAATGAGAAATTAATATATTTAAAGAGAATAGAGAAAAAAAAAATCCCACCAAATAGTTGACGCAAAACGAATTCCATTTGAAGAAAATGCCAGCCGCGGTCCGAGGCAAAGAGCCGAAGTTAGCAAGCATGTATCCATGGATCGCATAGATTTCGAGCTGCCGATGTTTTAAGCTGTTTTAAGCTGCGGATGATCCAGATATAAACTTGACCGCGTTGTCCTTTTCGTTCCGTGGTTACGTTTGGTCTTTGTTCAGTATCCCCACTGAACTGGCGTGCGATTCACTTTTTTCGGTATTCCTTCACTTCAAAGGAATTCATTTGTAATATTACAAATAGTGCATTGAATTTACTTTGACATACAGATGAGTCAGGGGAGGTCAGGGAAGAGGAGGAACATGCAACACAGCAGGTGGCAGCAGGTGGAACAGCCATTAGGCCTGCTTGCATGGCCCTAGAAAGTGACGAAACCAGGGAAGTGGAAGGACCCCATTCACAGCTAGGGGCAGAAAACAGGGAAGTGGAGGAGCAAGCATTACATCAAGGGAGAGCAGGTGTAATGGCAGGGTGTGATCTAGGGACTCCTGAAAGTGGCTTAAAGCAGATGCTCCTCTCTCAGTGTCCTTTGAGCAAGCATGGAGCTCAGCAAAGAGCATTCAACAAGGGTTGCGTTCTGCTTTTCCTGTCGCCTGTTTGGGAAGCAGAACATGTGCACCAACCAGAGTGCATTTTGTGGATCTGGATTTTCAAATTGGAAAAGGGCTTTAGATGCCTTCCGGGAGCATGAAAAGAGTACCTTCCATGTATCCACCATGTCCTGCTGTCAAAGCTTTAAAAGCACTAAAAGGCAAGGGAATGTTATGGAGCAGCTTAATGTAGCAAACACAGCTGAGATTACTGAACGGCGTACCTTCGACGAATCGCAGCAGTAACTACCTTTTTTGGAAAGCAAGGCATCCCGTTTTGAGGGCATGATGAACAAGAGACAAGCCGGAATCGAGGAAACTTTCTTGAATGTTTAGACCTCATTAAAGAATTTGATCCGTTTCTACAGAATTAGATTCCCAAGTCACATTCCACCTATCTCTCCCATTGCTCCCAAAATGAAATGATAAGTAGTGTCTGACAAGAAATCAAAGAGCACATTGTGAAGGAATTGAAACAGGTGAAGACGTACTCTGTCATGGCAGATGAGGCCAGAGACAGACGTACAGAACAGCTTGCAGTATGTGTGCGCTTTGTGACACAGGAGGAAAGAGTAAAGGAAAGTTTCCTTAGCCTACATAAGCTGGAGGGGCTTGATGCAAAGTCCATACAGATGCCATTGAGAATGTGTTGCAGACAAACACTCTGGATGACCTGCTTTGTGTCACCCAGGCCTATGGTGGCGCGGGGGGGGGTACAGGCCCGCTTCAGAGAGTGACACCCTGAAGCTCTGTATGTGCACTGCTATGCACATGAGCTCAACCTTGTCTTGTGCTACACATGCAAAGCAGTGCCAGCAGCTTCTATACATTCTTTGAACTATTGGAAAGCATATACACCTGTTTCAGTTCATCAGTGGTGAACCGCAACAAGTTTATCCCAATGCAAAAAGAATTAGGAATAGAAACAGCTGTCCCCCAACTTGTGCAGCTGTCCCCTACCAGATGGGCATGCCAGCTGAGGTCAGTCAGGTTTCGTGCTGAGAAACCTTCCTGCCATTCTCACATGCCTCAGCACTGTTGGTACATCTGTTGCTGTGGGTATTCAAGCAAAGCTTTGCATGCCTAAGACTTTGTACATGCTACTGATGTTTTCCCAGCTGCTTGGAATAACAGAGGGTCTACATCGCTGCCTTCAAGGCGAGAATGTCGACTTTGCCAAAGCAGCAGAGTACAAGACAGCAGTCCCTCAAAGTTTGAGGGAACTTCGCACCGACACTGGTGCTGAGGACATCTTCAAAAGAACCCTGGCCTTGTGTTAGGACAATGATATTCGGTCACCAGTTGCTCCCAGGCGAAAACTAAAAATGCTTTGATGATTTTGTGGTGGAGTCAGCTTGCGGTTAGGAAAGCATGAATATGACCAGCTCAGGTGACTTTAGACATCACCATTTTTATCTGTGCCTGGACAGGATGCTCGAGGAGCTCTCCTGTCACTTTTCCAGTGTGGTAGAGGAGATCATGGTAGGTATCCTAGCTTGTAACCCAACATCTGAGAACCTCCTCTCTGAGGAGTGTCTCAGAAACATTGCCCACCATAACAAGCTTGAGCTGAAGCCAGAGGAAGTCCTGGTAGCAAAGAGTTTTCTAAGGAAAAAGATGGCCACCCAAGACATCTCTGACACTGCCAGTGTCTATCAGCTCCTTCATCCTGACATGTTCCCAGCCCTAAGGGCTTTATTTCAAGTTGCTCTCACAATCCCAGTCAGCAGCTGCAGCTGTGAACGCTCATTTAGTGCCCTATGCCGCCTGCACACATGGCTCAGGACTATGGTTCAAGATAGGCTGAATGACCTGGCCATTATTATGATTGTGAGGGGAAATCTGGAGGTCATTACCAGAGATAATGTGATTGATGGATTTGCCCAGCTCAAGCCAAGGAGGTACAGTCTGATGCCGCCACCACCACCAAAATAGGAGAACGTGGGGAAGGGAATAGGAGAGAAAAGTAAATTGAACGATGTGCAAAGAGACAGTCAACAGGCTGTAATATTTTCAGTGTTAGAGTGAGGTTGTGTCAGAGTTTGTAGTCATTTGTTCATGCACTCATTTTTTCTAAGATACACCAGAGCTGTGGTGTAGTAGGAATACATTTTTCAAAGATATTGTAAAGTTACAACAGTGAGGCAATAATATTTTCAGTTTTTGTGGTGTGGTGATTTGAATGACAATTTTTCATCATTGTTCTTTCACTCAATTTGTTCAATATGAAGCAAAGAGCTGTGATATTGCAAGAATACCTTTTCATAACTTGCATCTGTTACTTTTTTCATTTAATAATTTTGCAATGCACTAACAGCCTCTCAAACCCTTTATTTAATGTTGATGTTTAATGACAAAACAGCAGTAACAATAATAATAATCATTCAGTGAATGAAGATTAATGAAACTTAGCAGGGATGTTGAGTGATGAGTAACCTTGAAGGTGTTTTAGGCTGTATAATATAGCCGTGGTCTCTGCTACATTAGCTAAAATGCATTTTTATTTTGAGGACATTACCACCTAGTGGACAACAAATGAAATAGCATGAAACAGTACTTGAAATAGGACTAGGCCACTACATGAGTACTTTCAATTCCAGTGAGCCACCCACTAGGTCTATTGACCCTAATTAGGCATAGCCCCTTAATTGATTATACAGTAACTTTTGAATGCATTAAATTGTAAGTCTAAATTTTGCCATAAGTCTCTCAAAAGTCCCCTGAAGCTACTATTTCAGGGGTTGTTTTTCAAAAAATTTTTTCCGGGGGACCACACCCTCGGATTCCCCTAGTAGGTCCGGGCTTAAGCCCAGGATGTCTCCAGTGTCTAGTGCCGCCCCTGTGAGCACCCCCCTAAAACCAACATATGGGGATAAATCAATGAATAACTCTCAATTATCACAGTGCTAGTTCTCAAATTTGTAACTGTTATTGTTGCTGCCGTCCCAAGGAACAATTTGACACCAAACATGGCTTAATAGTTTTGAAAATATGAGACCCAGGAGGAATTGAAGCCGTAAAAAGCATAATTTGGCTACATTTTTCATCACAAATTGAAAGTTTAACATTAAAATTAATATAGTTCCCAAAGTGATCCACCCTAAATATTTGGTAAAAAGTAGGTGCAGTATGCCAAGTTCATTTGCACAAAGTTTCAAGAAATTCTTTCACTGGTAACAATGTAGAAGGACGGCTGCATGTACACCATCCTTGGAAAATAGAAGAAAATCTAAAAAGCCATTTTGAGGCAAAGGCAAACTAGATCATGAAAACAGTGAATAAATAGGTCACAGTGGATCCAGTATTCGTCATTTATGGCCTTTACCATCATAGAAATAAAAAAAGCAGAGATTATATCTGGATCTCTTCTGGATCAGATCTCCCTGGAAAAGATCCAGCATGTATCATGTGTATTGTGTATTATGAAGATGAAAGATTTATAGTCAGCAATATGTTGTGGTTCAATTAGTTGAATATCTAATCTTAAGTTGACATCTAAGCCACTAATAATATGTTTCTTTTAATTTGTTGAGAGCTTGTCGAAATGTATCTGTGTAAGGCTGAATGTCTTTGGTTTGAGACCTGAAATAACCCAGGTAGCATAATACACTTGCAACATGTGCACACATGCCATTTGTTCTTTTCCCTGCAGGACATGTGCAATAATAGTCTGTAATAGGGTCATTGACTAGAGTAACATCAAACTCAATCCATATGTTGTACTTAGTTTGACTCCTGTGACGTGAATGTATCTGACAACGTATAGGTTACCAAGGTGTTTGTACACCCAAACTTCATAGTCTCCCTCATCATTACAGTGTTCAGCTATGTATCCTGGTGCCTGTTTGATCTGATAACATCCACTTGCCAAAGTTTGTAAGTATTCCAGAGAAAGTTCAGGAAACTCGACATCAGCACTTCCCGAGGATGGTGTACATACAGCCGTCCTACTACATTGTTACCGGTGAAAGAATTTCTTGAAACTTTGTGCAAACAAATTTGGCATACTGCACCTACTTTTTACCAAATATTTAGGGTGGATCACTTTGGGAACTATATTAATTTTAATGTTAAACTTTCAATTTGTGATGAAAAATGTAGCCAAATTATGCTTTTTACGGCTTCAATTCCTCCTGGGTCTCATATTTGCAAAGCAATTAAGCCATGTTTGGTGTCAAATTGTTCCTTGGGATGGC
The DNA here is from genome assembly GCA_029692085.1 of Gymnothorax javanicus. Taxonomy (NCBI): domain Eukaryota; kingdom Metazoa; phylum Chordata; class Actinopteri; order Anguilliformes; family Muraenidae; genus Gymnothorax; species Gymnothorax javanicus. The sequence continues at coordinate 113,231,222 of CM056200.1, forward strand.
AGCAACAATAACAGTTATAAATTTTAGAACTAGCACTGTGATAATTGGGAGTTATTCATTGATTTATCCCCATATGTTGGTTGGGGTGCTCATCTAAATTTGGCCCACATCTGTCCTAGCACATACAAAAAACAAATGCATTTTCCAGGCCCACATACAACTCTCCACACAGTCAATATGGTAAGGAATCAAAAGCTTTCATGGGCAAGTTTCCCATACTGATGCAACACCAGCTTTGTGACTTGCACAGTAGGATTTGTGCACCTGCAATATGAATTTGACAGCACGTAAGTTTTGAGCTGTGTTTATGAGGTGAAAAAAAATACAAACTTGAAACTTTTTCACTGCGACTTCAGATTCACTGATACACAAGTACAAAAATTTGTTACGAGTACAAATTCCTCTTTCACAGGTGTTTAGTGGTTTTGCACCAAATTTACCTTCATACACCTCCTTCCTGCGAATGCCAGAAACCTCTACCAGGAGTGAGGGGCTGGTTTGATAAAAGCCCGCAGTTTAGCCAATCAACTGATGATCCCTCCTTTCTGAACCTAAAGAGAGCCACCTTGTGGGAAGATTGAACTCTGCAGCATTGATACTGAAGTACTTGCGAAGCTTACGAATATGTATCAGACCCACAGTTTTCATTGAATTAGAGGTTTTGTTTTTTTTTTTTTAAATAATGCAGTCTTTCTTGATAAATACTAGTGGCCTTGGTGCTTCAACTCCAGATTAAATTAAAGATTAAATTCAAAATGGTTTTGCTGCCAAATATCTGTCAATCAGATTGGAAAATGAAAATGCGTGAACCATTACTCACACTTTGCTCAAATGATTGCCTGAATAAAATTGATACTTTCTGAATAAAGTCTGATTTAGCAGCCAATGGGCCGAGCTGATTCAGGGCTGATTTTAAAGATTTTACATTTGCTCATCAATTAAATATAGGAGTTTAAAAAATGGTCACAATATAAGCTCACAAGCAGCATGCATAAAAAAAGATTAAAAACTGTTTATGTTCGAATGTCAGCATGTTGCATTCTGGCAAAAGGATTATTTTCATGTGGGCAGGCCTTGAGCAAGGTTATAATGCATTTTTTTTTTTTTAAATTTGGCATCTCCAATCCCACCCGAATCTGGAATGCCCAATTGGTGAACTGTGTATAAGGCTTACTTGTATGCGACCCCTTGCTGCCAATTCAGGAGAGTGTAGACAGTTCGCGGCTCTCCTCCGAAGCACGCGCCTGTCAACCACCGCTTCTTATACACTCATTGGTTGAATCTTCGCAAGTTCAGAACGAGGGCGGAGGATACCCGGACATGACCAGGCTTAAGCCCTATTCGGACGGGATTGGTTTAACGTGGGGACTTAGGGTAAAGTAACTTTACCAGTGGATGTCTGATAATATGAATGGCCTATTCGCACGGGACAAGAAATCTCCGTAGTTCTGTCAGAAGTAGGAGGAGTAACTCGCTATACGCTATGCCGTCACTCCCCTGTCGACTTGTGCGTCCTACATCAGCTGAAGGATAATAATAGTAATAATAATAATAATGTTTAGCCAAGAACGTTTTCCCATAAGCAAGATCGTTTATAACGAATATGTATTAACATTTAGGCCTACCTAAATCAACCGAAAGTCTCGCTCCTATGAAGAGTGCCTTCGACCTTTTTTTTAACGCAGTGTCTACGTGTCCGAAAGTCGGACAGGGTTTTAATATATCTCCGTGTCCGACAGTCGGATGGTTTCAATATAACTCCGTGTCCGACAGTAGATTATTGTTTTTAATTTCTTCAAATATACTGAATCTTTTAGAGATAAAACATGAATGGTTTGATAAGAGGGCTCAGTTCTTCAAGATGAGTACTGAGAATTTCAATCAATTTTTCTGTTTCAGCTCTGCTCAATAAAGTGAGTCGACATTTGGCGACAATGACAATGTACAATGCCTGTCGGACATTAAATGCAAAATACTCCGTGTCTGACCGACAAAAAAAAAAAAAAAAAAAAAAAGACGATTAGAACAGATTGATAACGAAATAAAGAATAAAAAGAAACATTTTAACAACAAACAGAACATCCAATGAACACTGCGATTTATTTATTTGCGGGCCATCCTTTTTGGATGTTCTGTTTGTTGGTGATATATTTTTATTCTTTATTTCGTTATAAATCTGTTCTCATATCAATACTTTTACTTTTTGCTGGCTGCCGGACATGGAGTATTTTGCATTTCGCGTCAGACAGTCTTGATCGTGCATGCGATATTTAATTCACAATGTCAATGGTCATGGAATTGATTTGGTCACTGACTACAAGCACTATTTTATCTCTGGTGTGGAAATAAAGCGTGAATCTGTTCGATCCGTCTGACTAATTTTCAAAAGAGAGACCGAATTAGGACTGTTGTCTATCTTCAACGGAAGAAAACAGACAAATAAAAAGACCAAGAAAAGTCGATAGCTATCAATTTGCATTTTGTGAAGGTCGAACACAAAAATGGCCAAGTTTGTACGTCTAATAATTCCTGGTATACTCGAAAAATTAGAACTTTTTTGACTTTCGGACACGGAGTATTTTAGGATATCTGTCCGACAGTCGCTAAATTCGTCATAAATGCACTAAGTCCCGCGCCAATGTCGGCTCACTTTATTGAGCAGAGCTTAAACAGAACGCAGTGTCTAGAGATACGGCAATTTTATGGGTACGGCAGTCGATTTGAAGGGATTAGGATAAGGATTAGGGATTCTGGTTAGGGGAAGGGTTAGGTTAGGGGTCAGGGTTAAGGTTAAGGTTAGGGTTAGGGTCAGGGTTAGGTTAGGGCAGGGTTTGAAATTGGGACTGCCGTACCTCTCTGCATTGAAATGCATTGGAAACTACCCGTAGCAAATGCCTAAACAGAAACATTGATTGAAATTCTCGGTACTCATCTTGAAGAACTGAGCCCTCTTATCAAAACATTCACGTTTAATATCTAAAAGATTCAGTAGATTTGAAGAAATTAAAAACAATAATCGACTGTCGGACACGGAGTTATATTGAAACCATCGGACTGTCGGACACGGAGATATATTAAAACCCAGTCCGACTTTCGGACACGTAGACACTGCGTTTTTTTAAATGTCTTCGACGTCTTCTGTCGTCGAAAAAGGAATGCGTCGGACTTTTGTTAACCGCTAAACCGAGTGCTTCTTCAAGCGCATCCATCTTCATAAAAGGGCGGAAAAATACTTTTAAACTGGATATGACGGAATATTTACATACATGGTTTCAACATTTATCGAGGGTCGCATTCGCACGGGATTACTATTACCTAAGATACTGTCTCAGGAGTGTTTTACAGAAGGTAAAAGTGGCCGTAAATTTTACCGAGAATGTCCGTAATGATTACCTACTTGACGCGTTTGGACGGGACTAAAATCCCTGGTAATAATTGCATTACCCCATATCATCACGTCAAACTAATCCCGTCCAAATAGGGCTTTAGAATCCTCCTGACGAGCGCCCGTCTGGCCAACAGGAGGCGCTTGAGCAATGAACAAGGCAACTATTGTAATTCCATCCGGCAGTCCCTTCCCAATTTGCAACCCTGTAGCGCTATAGCCAATTGTGCGCTACTCTGAAAAAGCTGCCGACCACTGCCGGCTGGTACAAAGCGGGGCTCGAACCCGCGACGTGATAGTCACTTCTGCTTGGCAACGCGATGCTTTTACCGAGTGAGCTATCTGGCAGTCCGGTTATGATGCATTTTATCTTTTTGGTTATACAGTCACATTTTATGCGGAGGTCAATCGAGGGCCTTGTTTTCCTGAATGCACAACATCTGACGACATATGCACACCTCTGTTTCTATTCCTGTTCTAAACTGAAGCACTGCCCATTTCTTTTTTCATTTGCAGGTTCCAGCAAACAGAATAATGCGTCATGAAATTGAGGGTATTATTATACAAACCCCAATTCCAATGAAGTTTGGACGTTGTGTAAAACATGAATAAAAACAGAATACAATGATTTGCAAATCCCTTTCAACCTGATTAACTTTATTGTTTTTTTGGAAACATTCACTCATTTTGAATTTGATGCCTGCAACATGTTCCGAAAAAGCTGGGACAGGGGCAGCAAAACTGGGAAAGTTGAGGAATGCTCAAAAAACACCTGTTTGGAACATTTTACGGGTGAATAGGTTCATTGGAAACAGGTGAGTGTCATGATTAGGTATAAAAGGAGCATCCCTGAAAGGCTCAGTCACTCACAAGCAAGGATGGGGCGAGGTTCACCACTTTGTGAACAAATGCGTGAGCAAATCGTTCAACAGTTTAAGAACAACGTTTCTCTATGTGCAATTGCTAGGAATTTAGGGATTTCATCATCTACCGTCCATAATTCAAAAGATTCAGAGAATCCGGAGAAATCTCTACACATAGTAAGCTGCAAGGCCAAAAAACCAACATTGAATGCCCGTGACCGTCGGTCCCTCAGGCGGCACTGCATTAGAAACCGACATCATTCTGTAAAGGATATTACCATGTGGGCTCAGGAACACTTCGGCAAACCACACTTTGTCTCTACATTTACAAGTGCAAGTCAAAACTCTACCATGCTAAGCGAAAGCCATTTATCAACAACACCCAGAAAAGCTGCCGGCTTCTCTGGGCCCGAGCTTATCTGAGTTGGACTGACACAAAGTGGAAAAGTGTGCTGAGATCTGAGGAGTCCACATTTCAAATTGTTTTTGGAAATCATGGATGTTGTGTCCTCCGGGCTAAAGAGGAAAAGGACCACCCAGATTGTTATCAGCTCAAAGTTCAAAAATCAGCATCTGTGATGGTATGGGGATGTGTTAGTGCCCATGGCATGGGTAACTTGCACATCTGTGAAGGCACCATTAATGTTGAAAGGTACATACAGGTTTTGGAGCAACTTATGCTGCCATCCAAGCAATGTCTTTTTCAGGAACGTCCCTGCTTATTTTAGTAAGACAATGCCAAGCCACATTCTGCACGTGTTACAACAGCGTGGCTTCATAGTAAAAGAGTGTGGGTAATGGACTGGCCTGCCTGCGGTCTAGACCTGTCTCCCATTGAAAATGTGTGGCGCATTAAGAAGCGCAAAATACAACAACGAAGACCCCGGACTGTTGAGCAACTTGAAGTTGTACATCAAGCAAGAATTGGAAAGAATTCCACCTGCAAACCTTCTACAATTAGCTTCCTCAGTTCCCAAACGCTTATTGAGTGTTGTTAAAAGGAAAGGTGATGTAACACAGTGGTAAACATGCCCCTGTCCCAGCTTTTTTGTAACATGTTGCAAGCATCAAATTCAAAATTAGTGAATATTTCCAAAATAACAATAAAGTTTATCAGTTTGAAAATTAAATATCTTACCTTTTTCGTGTACTGAATTGAATATAGGTCAAAAATGATTGGCAAATCATTGTATTCTGTTTTTATTCATGTTTTACACAATGTCCTAACTTCATTAGAATTGGGGTTTGTAAATAATGTATTATGATTTCATTGTATTTCATTGTATTATCAATGTAAAATTGGCGCTAAAACTAATTTGCAATTGGTAATAATTTAACATTACTGTCGTGCTTGTCTGCTAGTTCTCACCGCCAGCTTCACCTTTATTATTATGGTCTGACCGTCTTGACAGTTGATACCAAGTTTTTCCCACAGAGACTTAGTATTTATCATTTGCGCAAGCTTGCCTCTGTGCATGGCGTTGCTCTTGATGACGCACGTGGGCACTTTTGGTGCTCTTTTTCTCAAGACACCGCCTGGACGTTCGGTCTTGGGCCAGAGTTTCCCAATTGTTGAAGCCACACCTACTTTGAAGGTGGCATTTCAATACATCAATTTATCCTATAAATGATTAAAAATTTGTGTAATACAGCCACGTCATAGATGTTTGATATTACATGTGTAATACACTGTTCCTGCGTTGTGATTGGTGAGATTCCATTCATTGGCAAGCTTTAGTATCTTCGCAACGATGATGTTACCAATCTTGGCGGTAACTGTTATCCATCGCTAGCATTAGCTTCTAGTTGGCGTTCCGTTCAAATCAGTGGGATGAATAATTCACTAACAAGCATGTTTATGCTTTTCACCGGTAAACTAATAAGTAACACGTGTAACTGTTATTGTGCAAACTTGAATTTAATAATCTAATGGTGAAAAGAGTTTCCATGCTAGCTTGTTCTTTATTCTTCCCATTGACTTGCATAGACCATCAACTGGAAGCTAGCGCTTTTATTTTCCAAATAATACAATGCTGACATTGATGGGACAAATTGATGGGATTTCAAATTCGTGAGCCCAAGGTATCAAATATATGAAACTCAAGAAGTAATCTTCATTTATTCCTCGCCAAAGTCTCGGAATACACGAAAATTGCTATTCTGGTTTCATAAATTTGATATCTCAGACTCACACATGACAGATTCTCAATGTATCACAGAAGGGGTTGACCTCAATTACGCTTCCTCTCTTTAAGTTTGCTGTGGAGGAGAGTTCTGGGGATGCATTCATTGGGTGACTTTAAAGTTGGTGTTGCTTTTAGTGTTAATTTGTCGGGCAAACTACAAGATTGAGGTAAGGGGTCTTCAAGGTAAAAATTTCAATTTTTTTTTGAAAATTTCAGTATTTTTGATTTTCACATAAATAAATAAAGGAATGCAGTGAGATGCCAGTAAACACCAAGAATCTATGTTTTTCCTCTGCCTCAATTATTTCTGCCTCAACTTATGACTAAATGCAAATTACCAAAAATCACAATTTTGACTGATTTTCAACCTTGTGGCATTCATAAAATCTTTAATATTCATCTGATTGACTTGAAATTTGGACTGAAGTTGTATCTGTTGGAGATCTATGAAATGATAAAGGATTTTCTAGATAGGTGCATCCCTAGGGGGTTAATTTTGAAAATGAAGAAAGTAGATGATAGCGATTTTCATTAATGGTTACATAACATAGCTCATTAAATATTCATAAATGTTCCAAACAAAAAAATTCTGTCATTTTATAGAACTATCTTAAACCTTTCATATGAGACTAATTTGAGCAAAATCTGACCATGGGTCATTGAAATATCAGTGCCACAAAATATTTTTTGATTTTGTCATTCAAGTGGCGTTTCCATGTCAACCATGTAAACTTTTATCAAAATACTGCATTTTATGAGGTTAAAATCATGTTGAGTATTTTTATTTCTTAGTTTTTACATTATTATGGCTATTTCTGCACTTTACCCTGAAGACGCCTTTAGCAGTGAGGCCAAAGGAGACCACATCAATGTAACGACAAACAAATATTATTACTAGCTCGCCACGTTCACCGGTTATTAACACTACTCGCCCAACTTTAAAGGGGAACTCAGGGCTAAATCATAATGCTGTTTTATACAAACATAATTAGTAAATAAATATTGTAAAATACAAAAATGTGGAATTTTTGTTTTCAAAGACGAGATATATGAGGTCTGCTTCAACGGTCACGTTATAATGACGCAACGCCGCCCGAGAATGACAAACCATCGCCCTTTGCCCAGAGGTATGCGCTGCAATTGTGTTGGATAGTGTGACTGTCCCAGTCCATTATTTTATGACAAAAGATCGTTCAATATGGCCCATTGGCTAGTTGCACGAGATGGTGTGGAAGTACTTTCTGAAATGCGCAGGGTTGCTTCAACATTAACGGTTTGCTTCTGTCACTTATCAGTCTATATCAGATGCTGAGCAGATGACAGGTATATCATCCCGGATATGTGATTTTAGCTATTGCCGATATTCCCAGGATTTGGCTTAATTGTTTCAGTTTTATAGTGCATTTACTTCCACATTTTCTGATGCAACTACCTAGCTAGTTCTGCTACATTGTTATGGTTTTCTTAGATGTACTCAGCTAACCATGGCTATAGAAGTGATGGTCCTGAGAGTGCAACTGACGCCGAGAGGGAAGGTAAACGAAGTATCGACAATATTAAAATATGCGTCGATCGAATGTTCGATTTATGAAATGGCATTTTCGACGTTATGGAATATTTACACATTTATCACCAGGTATTTTCACATTTTGTCTGTCGCTTAAAGCCAGTTCATCAGTCATCAGTGAGAAGGGCTGGAAATGTGATGCTAGTTAAAAACCCTCTCATTTCTCGGTGGAGCAGCTGATGTCTCATTAAGAGTGCCAACGAACAAACATCAGTCACAGGTAATCAAGACAAATCTTGCAAACATCATTCATGGTTAATTAAGCCAAATCCTGGGAATGTCAGCAATAGCTAAAATCACATATCCGGGATGATATACCTGTCATCTGCTCAGCATCTGATATAGACTGATAAGTGACAGAAGCAAACCGTTAATGTTGAAGCAACTCTGCGTATTTCAGAAAGTACTTAACACCATCTCGTGCAACTAACCAATGGGCCATATTGAACGATCTTTTGTCATAAAATAATGGACTGGCACAATCACACTATCCAACAAAATAACAGCGCATACCTCTGGGCAAAGGGCGATGGTTCGTCATTCTCGGGTGACATTACGTCATTATCACGCAACCGTTGAAGCAGACGACAACTAATTAGGGGAATAAAACCTCATTTATCTCGTCTTTGAAAACAAAAATTCCACATTTTTGTATTTTACAATATTTTTTTACTAATTATGTTTGTATGAAACAGCATTATGATTTAGCCCTGAGTTCCCCTTTAATAAACATAACCTGATGACAATATTTCATGTTACTGCCCCTTTAAAATCATGGGCGGTTTAACCCCTCAAACACAAAACTCTAAGCGCTCATTCTTCCTGTGACAACTCAAGTAACTGGACGACAGCTTACCTTTCCCAACACACTCAACCTGATACAGATTTAGAAATAAACATTTTTCTCATCAAAGGTCATGTTTATAGTCTAGTTATTGTTCTCTAAGCTAAGGCATTCGCTGGTGAGCAAACGCATAGTCATCGGATTGAAGTAGTCCAACATTAAATCGCACTCAAGAAGTAAGTGAAGTTACTCAGCAAACTAAGTAACTTAGGGGTGGGTACTTAACTAGTTAGCTAACTATTGTTGTGGTAGCAAGTTAAGCCTAGGTTAACTGCGTCGCTAGCGATTCCATGCTAACGTCACGTCTGTAGTTGGCAGTCAGTCAATTATCGAGCTAACAAACGATTTATTTTATTGTTGGGAACTTTATTGTTGAGAGTAGACCATAACTTCATGTATGGACTTGCAGAGGCCAGCTGGTCAGTCCCGCGTTGGCTACATGTTTGGACACTAGTAAAGTAGCTCGCTAGCTGGCGAAAATGTGAAAGGGATCAACTTTATGACAGCGAGGGAACAGCATTCCTTCGTTACCTTGACCCACCTGTACACCATTCTTGACTTCGTAACATACCTAAGAAAACGTTTAACGTTACTTGGTAAACACACTGCTGCCCATCTGGCCTCGCTTTATTCTGAAATTAAATGCAGTAGCAGCTAAATATCCACAGAAATCGAAGTTTAGTTATCACTAAGTGAGATACTTTTGTTGCTAGCTGACGTTAGTTAACTAACTTAACTAGCTAACATTCGCTATTGCTTTCATTTTCATTTTGGGGGTTAAATGGAAAACTTGTGACTTGAACTTGAATCAGTGTCGAATTTGTTTTGTTGCTGCTAATTTGTGTCTCCTAAATTTAGAGGAGATTGTAATGGTATTTTATAGATTAATATTCCCGTTTTCCGCAGAAATGACTGACGAGGGAGAAGCAGCCGGGGATATTGGCGAGGAGCCTGAGGATACCACTGACGCCAAGCCCGATAGGAGAGGGAGGCGCTTTCTCTTCGGAAGGCAAGTCGCTAACTGGGGAGTGGACAGACTATGCTGCCCTGTCAAGCCAGACGGCAGCATCTGCAAAATGGTGAAACTGAGAAAATTTGCCATAAAGTTTTACCTCCTGCCCTACTTTTGTAGATACTGCTAACATGCACATGCAGTAACTCTGTACATGTGTATTGATCAGGCTAATCTCTACTAAAAATAGATGGAGCTGGTGCTGTAGAGGGACAATGGCGGGTTTTCCCAATTTTGAGAAATTTGCAGATACTGCCTTCTGGCTTGACAGGGCAGTATAGCTGTGTTACCTGTGAGTTATCCGTCAGACGAAGAAGTGACTTGACCCGTCAACAATGACAACCTAGTAAATGCTGTCACGTTCAGACCTATAGGAAATATGTAGTTTTTTTTTTTTTTGTGGAATCATATTTCAATGCCGTGAGAAGTTATGTGCCACAGCTTAATTTTCTCATTTAGAGAAATTGTCCCATTCGCTAAATGGCCTTGAATTTTCACAAGAAATGTCCCGTAAGAAAGACATTATGAATCAAGGAATCACAAGAGTTTTTTTCCACTTAATTTATTGAAGGAAAAAGTTATCCAAAACTTGAAAAAAAAAATTAATCATCCCAAAAATTTAATGACTGATTTTACCACCTTCAGCTGCAGCAGCTGCCAGTTAATGCTTCTGACAACTGGAAATCAGTCTTTTACATCACTGTGGTGACACTCTGACCCTCTCCTTTTCACCAAATAATTGCATTAATTCAGCCTCATTGGTGGCTCTTTGAGTATGAATTGTCCATTAAAGGTCCTGCCACTGCATTTGAATTGATTCAAGTCAGGATTTTGCCTTGGCCAGTGTAAGGTTTTAATTTTGTTTTGCTTTGAGAAATTCATTGGTTGACTTGTTCTTGGGCTTTGGGTCATTGCCTTGTTATTACTCAGTACCACTTGAGTCTCGGATCATGAGCTGATGACTTGATATTTTCCTGGAGGATGTTCTGGTACGGAACAGAATCAAGATTCCATCAATTATGGGTAGCAGCTCTGACCCTATAGCACAGGGCTATTCAACTGTGTCCAGAGAGGGCCGGTGTGGGTGCAGGCTTTCATTCCAACCCAGCACTTACTCACCTGACACCACTAATCAACCCCAAGAGTCTTTGCTAATGAGCTTGATTAGTAGTATCAGGTGTGTAAGTGCTTGGAATGAAAGCCTGCACCCACACCAGCCCTTGCAGGATAATGTTGAATAGCCCTGCCGTAGCAGAAAAATATCCATGAAACACCATACCCACACCACCATGTTTATCTGTTGATACGATGATCTCATTGTGGAATACTGTTTGGAATTGTGCCAGATGTAAAGAGACGCATCTTCCAAAAATTGTCACTTTTGACTCATCAGTCTACAGAGCCTTGTCCCAAAAGGCTCCGAGTCTCACATGTGAGACAAACCTCTATGTTTCTCTTGTTTAACCCCGTAAAACCATCGGACCCATGTATGGGTTGGTCAAATGCAGCTCCGGAACTGAAACCTGCGGAACTTCACGCCTATATTAAATTCTGGTGGAGATCCCAAGGTTTCCGGCAACGCCAAATATGGGTAAGGTCACGGTATTTGTTTTCTTGTATATGGGACAAAAACAAAACTCATTGTCTTCTGCACACGTCCCTACTATAGTTCTGTGAAATGTTTTGCATTTATTTTGGAAGACATTACTATGAACTGCAATTGTGCTGAAGCAAAATTATATCGCTTTTGTGTAAATTACTCTTTTGTCTTAAGGAAGCTTTATTGTTTGATGGGACAGCTTGTGACATTGTTTTTAGACCCTTCGTGGAAAATCAAAATCCCTGATCTGTTCAATATTTTCAAGGAACTAGTTCAATTGATCTATGACGTAAAGTAACTGCCCTACAACATGGAGAAAAAAATTTTGTTAAATCATCAATATGAAGATAATGAGACCAAATAGTGAGATTTGTAGATGGGACACCCCGAAAGTTTGTAGATGGGACAGATATGGGGCACAGGCAATTCTATGAGTTAATGGGAGTTGATAGGAGTATAAAGCACTCAGGTTAGTGCAAACAAGATGATAACAAGAACAACTTCCACTTAAGAGACCAAGAAGAAATTCATTGTAGAATAATCGACTAATTACAACAACTAATTAGGCTTAATTAGAAAATAAAAAATACATGTAATTTTCTTCTTGATGACACATAACTTGCTCACAATACAATACAAACTAATAAATGTATATACCATGATTCTATATGTCATATTTTGCAAGTTACTAAACTCTGTGGCACTAATTACTTGTTTGCACCGCATAAGTATGTTTGCCACATCTCCATTCATAAGATATGATTTGATCCAGTGCACATACTTTCCTGTTCAGTGAGTTCCTTTTATATCGAGGTGAAAGTTGATGAAAATGAGCCTTTTGATCTGATCTTGAGTTAGAATCAATAGTACACAAATCAATAGGTCAATCAGTGGTCAACATTTCGTCTGATAATCTACTCAAAGTCACATCAAAGCTTATTTAAAAAACTGACTACGTCGATGAAAAAAACGAATATTGGTGAAAAAATTATTAGTGATTGTATTTAGCCTAATTAGTATTTGCTAATTATACTAATTAGCAGTGTTCTAGTAGTATTACATGTGATCAGGTCAACCATAAGCTGAAAGAAGAAAAAAAATTCGAAAATTGAGGAAGAACTAATTAGTGATTAGTAAATGCTAATTAGGCTAATTACTAATTAGACTAATTAACATTGTTTTAGTAGCACATATCATCAGATCAACTAAAAGCTGAATTATAACGATATGAATATCTTAACACTCCTAGAAACTAGCATTTTAAAATTGTCCCATCGACAGAGATGTCCCATCTACAAGCTACAATATGTAGATGGGACACATTTTCTCTATTCTTTTACTGAAACACAATTTTTTTCTGAAAACGTCAACTATGTCAATTCTATCCATTATATACTCAAGTAAGAGGAAAAAAAAAGATTATTTGATTTGAAACTGAATTGTGGCTCTGAGAGAAACTTTTGTATCTCAAAATCTAAATTAGCATTAATTAATCTCTTAAGTCTTTTGTTTAAGCACCTTCCAGTGAATTGTAAACATCAATTTTTGTATAGAGAATGTCTCGTGATGCCCAATCAATATGCAGAATTTGAAAGCCATAGCTACTATGCCTTGGCTATAAAACAATAAAATCATGTGTCCCATCTAGATCTCTTTAACCAATATTTCTTAATTATTGCTCTTATATCTTGAGAATGAAACAAGATATGAACAAACAGTTATCAGATTCAAGAGGTTCAACCATTTTACGTCCCATCTACATTAAAAAATTAATACTATCTGACAAAAAAAAAATTTGACATTAATGTCACAAATACCGTGACTGCACCCATATGTCCTGCTGAATTGCAGGGAAATGCGTATGAAATTATGTTCAGGATCAAGATATTTCCCATTTGGTGCATTGCATTCTCCATAAAAAACAGGGCGTCCTGGGTTTGAGCATTTCTCTCAATATAACTGATTTAGCCTCAGGGAAGCACTGCAACAGAGGTATTCAACTACAACCCCAATTCCGAAATAGTTGGGACATAGTGTAAATTGTGAATAAAATCAAAACGCAATGACTTTCAAATCACACCAGCCAGTATTTTATTCAAAATAGAAGAGAGATAACATAGCAAAAGTTGAAACCGAGAAATTTTACAATTTTATCCACAAAATGAGCTCATGTCAAATTTGATGGCTGCTACAGGTCTCAAAAGTTGGGACAGGGGCCTGTTTACCATGGTGTAGCATCCCCTCTTCTTTATAACACAGAGTGGAGGCATCTGGGCATTGAGGAGACAAGCTTCTTGAGTTTAGCCATTGGAATTTGATCCCACTCTTGTTTAATACAGGCTTCCAGCGGCTGGAGAGTTTTGGGTCTCCTTTGACGGACTTTCCGTTAAATTATGCGCCAAATGTTCTCAATCTGTGAAAGGCAGGCAGGCCAGTTCAGCACACGAACTCTTCTGCTACGAAGCCATGTTGTTGTAATAGCTGCAGTATGTGGTTTTGCATTGTCTAGCTGAAATACACAAGGCCTTCCCTGGAATAGATGTCGTCTGGAGGGGAGGATATGTTACTCTAAAACCTTTAAATACCTTTCAGCATTAATGGTGCTTTTTAAAACATGCAAGTGTCCCACACCATATGCACTAATGCATCCCCATACCATCAGAGATGCTGGCTTTTGAACTGAACACTGATAACAGGAGGTGTGGTCTTTCTCCTCTTTAGCCTGGAGGACACGACACCCATGATTTTTAACAAGAATGTCAAATTTGGACTCGTCTGACCACAGGACACTTTGCTACTTTGCTACAGTCCATTTTAAATGAGCCTTGGCCCACAGAACACGGCGGCGCTTCTGGATCATGCTCAACAGTGGCTTCCTTTTTTGCATGATAGAGTTTTAGGTGGCATCTTTGGATGGCACGGCGGACTGTTTTTACTGACGGTGGTTTCTTGAAGTATTCCTGGGCCCATTTAGTATTTTTTTTTTCAGTGCTAACCGTGTTTATTGAGTGTCGATGCAGGGTTTGCACATCCTTGAAAAGTCCTTTAATTTCATTTGACATACTGGAAAACTACTTGAATTTGAAAAAGCATCATAAAGTCCTCGAATAGTGCTGAAAAATTTAGAATATGTACTTGGAAAATAGGAAAAATATACTTGAAATTTTTATTTTGAGCTTAAACTTATAAAATTGAGGAACTTGGTATTTTAAAATAATATTTTGTTACGTACCGATTGAAATACGATCCCGGAATGATTAGAAATCTTATAAGCGAGCTCACGCGTCCGAGTGCGCATGTCAGGAGAGCTTGTTTCTGCTTCCGTGCCAGAGGTCAAGGCACATAAAGAAACACATGCGCTACTGTTGACACCACGGCGGCAAACCAGTCTTACAGCGATATGTCTCTGGAAAAGAGAAACTGCAGTAATACTTGAGTGACTGGGACTTGCCTGTTACTGGCAAGATAAAGGAGCTTAGAGCTCTTGTGTATGTGACAAAAGTCCGCAATGCGACCACGAAAATTGTTGCAAGAGGCTAACTGTCATCCACCGCGATGTCATCTAAGCGTGGCCGTTTGCAAAAAAAAAAAAAAAAAGTAACATTGTTCATGCAAAGATTTCGGCCTGAAACTTGGCCAAAGCAATATAACGTAAGATGGCAATCGACTTTGTGACATCAACAAAGATGTGAAGAACCGTTTCGAATGGGCCTGGATGGAACGAGAGGTCACAGTGATTGGTACCCTGTCATCGTAAGGCGAGTTTTTTATGGAAGGTCGAGGTTCAAAGATAAGCCCTGTGCACGCTGTGCTCGGACCTGATAAATTATGCCTCTCGTGGCATGAAGAGATTGGATGAGCACAGCCAAACAAAGAAGTATGTGGACAAGGCTAAACTAAAACGGACAAATTATGTGCTCCAGGGGAGCTAGTGTGGCCAGCAAAGAGCTTTCTACATACTAATTTACATTACACCCGATGTTGAAGAAACTGGGAGTCCGAAAGGTGCGGCCGACAACACAACTGCTACTTGTATCAGTCAACAACAAGGGCATGTACTGTGAAGCAGGATTAGGCTTAGCGAGGTAACATTAGGGTTAACCCCAAGTTTACCGTGTTACGAAGGTGGTTCACTTTTTACCGGGGTACATCACCATGGTAACTGATGCTGAACGCCAAACCTGCTCCGGAGCAGGTTAACTCTTAAAGTGCCAAAGGCAGTATTTGCCACTCGCTGATGCAATGAAATAGCTTTTCAAAAGCTTTGATTCTATCATGTGGCGACTTGGGAGCTCTTTTCAACAAGTCTCCACATGATAGGTTCTCAAAAGCTCAAAATATTTACATTTTTTTTAAGCGTTTGAAAATTGATTTCGGCGCCCTAAGGGTTAAGTTTGAGATAATCGATCAGCAGGTAAAATGCACTGCCTGCTGACCAATCAGTTCTCTCGAAAAAGGGCCTGCCCATTCCTAGAAGATCCCGTAGACCATGGTGCGCATATACTGAGAAGAGCTCATAGGAGAGAAAGAATTTTCAGAGATCGCCAAAACCCATTTCATCTTCTTACTCCACAGGGGTTGCATTTGAAATAAGGCTAAAATTGTCATACACGCCATACACTGTTATAAATTGACTGAATTTACCAGTTAAATTAATGCACTGTCTCCTTGTTATTTTAACTTTAAATAGAGTCCTGCGCGCATTTAACTGCGGTGTACGGTTAACATTTACATAACCTCTGTTATAATCTGATTGTGAAATTGCAGTTAAAATTACTTGCAAAAAAGGTGCCAGTTTATAACAGCGTGAGAATATCCAAGCATCGCGTCAATTGAATGAAATACACAGCTGTAATTACTTACAGTCAGATCTACTCACGGCTTACTGATGGGGCAGTGATATTATGAACAAAAGAAGGACACGCACATCCCTATACCCAAGAGGCTGGGTGCTGGATCAAATATATCCTGTAAAGTTGAAAAGGACATAGATGAGCGAGCTACATATCTTCTGTTGTCATGATTTTATTTCCTGCTGCAGTAGTAAATTAAATTAATCATTGCTGCAGCAGTACGTACAATCCTGAACACGGGAGCTATTTGCAGTGATATAATTACGCATTTACACATTTTGCAAATTTTTTTTTTTTTTGTGCCAACTGTCCCTTCTGCATTTGGCAGCTGCAACGGTGTTACTTTTTGCCTGGATGATATGTTTATATTTTTCATATGTTGTTTTAATATAAGCGTTTGCTCCTCATTTGACATATACGCCGCTCTGCTTCCCGTCGGTTCGTCCACGTTTGTGATTGGCCATACGCTTCGAACACCGCCCCTTTTAAGTGAACGCGCACATACCTAGAATGCAAAAACCTGGGTTCACTTACCGAGTTCATTACCAGCTTAGTAGGACTGCTGAGCGTGATTGCGATTGTTAGGTTAAAGGTCCCCTTTTATGTCACCAGGTGCACAGCCAATTAGTTATTACAAGACATTTCAAAATCTTTCCCCTCTTGACATCACACGGGGAAGTAACCAACCAGAGGCAAGAAGAACCGATCAACTTCAGCCAAGCAGTCAATCAGATTTCATTATTCTGGGTGGTCACTCCCCCTTGTGATGTCAGGTAGGGGAGACTTTGAACTGGCTCATAATGGTTAATTAGCTGTGCACCTGGTGGCATAATAGGGGACCTTTAAGTGAAGCCAGTTAACAGGAAGATATGAACTCACTTTGTAGTGCAGGCCCCAGGGTATGTATCCACTAATCTTTAAATTGAAGAGTTGCTTGGATCAGTCTTAGGATATGGAGGATCTTACACGAATGGGTTTGTCATATTGAAGTTATGAAACCAGTTGAGGAAATTTTTAGTTTGTTGTGAGCTTTAGCGAGCAGAACTGAATTGCGTAATCTAATGGAAAACAAACGTAATTCCCGTTAGCGCCTTTAAGCTAATTCCCATTATGTTAGCACTGAGTTAACTCAATCACCGTGATACTCCGTCAGTCCCTGAGTCACGGACAATAGCGTTTGAACTAGGCATGGTTTTTAAATTCGCAGTCTGCTGAGTAGCTAGCCAACGTTACCTCGCTAGCAAACAAACGAATGTTCCAATGTATGGCAGCAATGGACATACTGAAATGACAATAACCAAATTAAGTAGGTACACTGAAAAAAAAGTGAAACCGTTTCACACAACTTTTTTAACCCTATTCAGGACTTGCGGGGTCCAGTGGACCCCAAGCACTTTTCTTTATTATTATTTTTTTTATTTTAAATGACACAGGTTCAAGATTTTATGTAATCCTCCTAGGCTTAGTCACACAAAATACAGAGAAGTATGGTATTGCCAGTGCATGCACTTTCAGAATAAATTGACAATAATGCTCCGGGGTCGACCCCAGAGTGATATGAAAGATATCACAGTCTTCTGAGTTGAGCAGAATGCACTGTGGTATTTTTATCCCCTTGAGGCCACCATAGCAAAGTTGTGGATACTTCCTGGATAGAATATTGCTGCAGCAGCAGGATCACTTCTTGACATCAGGAGGATTTTATTCCAAGTAAGTTGCATAGTAATAGTGTTGTGCTATGGTGGCCTATATATATTAGTGCAATGTTTCTGTGATGTAGTGAACAGTTATGCATTTTGGTTTTTGTTTTCTTTGCAAAGAAAATTCTCATTTAAAGGCAACAGAAGTGGCTTATGAAGTCAAATCTAACTGCATAAAGGTATTATAGATGTATATAGAACTTCGGCGACGTATTTGTTTCTTTATAATATAGATGCATATAAATGCCTTTATCTGCATGAGGGGGTCATTTCTGAGATTAAATTCTAGTGCCGGGATACTTTTGCAGAAGCTGTTGTAACATAGAACTTGCAGGGTCCAATGGACCCCAGAGATAACACATCATATTTGATGCTGAGAAATGAACATTTTGTGAAAGCCAGTACTGGACTGACATTTATTAGCATGCCATTCAGTAGTTATTTATGATTGAGCAGCAAATTTTCATAGAAATTGTAGTTTGTGGCGATAATGCAATTTTGTAGAATTTTTAGTTGGCCGCTATGTGTGGCACTGGAAATTTGATAGCAGATTTTAGCTAATGTATTATTACACACTGTATTTTATATTCAGAAATAAACTTTCCTTTGACGATAAACAGGTACTTTATGCTGTATGAAGTGTTTATTATAAGGGTCAATGACGTGACATAGTCCGAATGCACTACTTTGGTTTAAAATAATTTTAAATGATTCATAATAAGCATCATTTTATTCTATAAAACCTGTTTAATTTGAACATATTTCCAGTTTATCATAAAAATGATATATATTTTATGTTTTGCCATCTCAAACCCTCAAAATGTCAGGAGGCACAACCGTCCAAGCAAGTTAACACTATGTGAAATGTGTTAAATATATAATCTAAAAGATGAATTAATATAATATTAATATAGGGGCATAATTTTATATTGAAAACCTTTCAAATAAACAAAGTTTTATTGTTTAATTGTTCTTAAATTGTTTGGAAAACCAAAATACCTGCCCCCTACAATAAAGAATCCATAAATTTATTTTAATGCCCAGCTCAATTAAAAAATAGTAATGTTTTAGGCAGAGTAGACCCTCTCAGGTATACTTACTAAAAAAATCACTTAGAAAAAAAAGAGGGAAGTGTGTTTTTTTTTTTTGTTGATTTTTTTTTTTTCAAGAAACTTTTGGTTGCTCCACCTGACATTTTTTGGCTGGTGAAATTGCAAATAGTCTAAAACTGTACTAAAACCCTGTAAATGTTGTGCAACCATGAAGACTTGTTTAAACACACTCTTCCAACTTCAAATAAATGTATTCTGTACATTTTTAAAGATTTATTTAAAAAAAACATTTTTAAAAGGCTTATTTGTCCTTTGACCCATAAGCAAAAATAATGAAAATTAACTTGGGGTCTATTGGACCCCAAAAGACCGTTAATGTTGGTTTTTTAGAAGGTCCTGTATGGGGTTAAGTGATTTGTGATTAAATTCTTAAATTTTTGGCCCGTTTAATCAAATTAATTTTAAGTTACTTTACTCCGTTGTGTGGAACTTTTTCACCTTTTTCGGTGTCCTTCATGATTTGTGCATAATTTACTCGTAAGGAAAGTGCTTGAGAGCGCTTGAATTTTGTTGGCTCTGGGCTGTACGAACCGGGGGATGTGTATGTCTCCCTGCATCTTTGGTTGTGTTAATAATGTTTGTCTAAGCGTTCGGCCCGCGGGTATCGATCCTCGATAAAAACCTGGCCAGTGCTCCTTTATTTATTGCAATACAGGCCTAGTCATTTTGTCCTTATGCATGCCCGTTTGGCCAGTACAGTAAACGTTTTCCCTGGTATTCTATGCAAAGGATCTAAGATGCTGTTAACCTATTTAGTGTCACCCACAAAATGTAGGCACTCCTGCAAACCCCAGCTTCCATCCTACGTACAGTGACTGAATTGTATTTGTGCTAGACTGGAGCACATTACATCGATGTTTTATTTTTCTCACCCCTGGGCTGCATTTTTCTGAAAGGGAACAGAAAATCGCCACCGTGTGCGCAGTTGAAATCTGTGGTCCTGTAAGTGAAGGATGGAAGGGTAACTTGACACTGCTTGCAGTGTCTTGAGTTCAGCAGATTTTCTCAGTGTCAGAGTTCACCCACAAGGTGGCGCTGCTGTCTTTCAGCACACTTCTGAGCCTGTGACAGCCAGGTGCAGTCAGATGGAGAGCTGTTAGAGTTCAACGATCGGGTGCATAACCGCAATTTCACAGACTGCGCCTCTCAGTAAATCAGTGGATTTTCACACTAATAAACATTTTTCAGGTCCTTTGCTGTAGTGCGTTTTACAGATGAATTTATATAGCAGTGCTGGTGTGTGTCAGTGGCACAGTGGGACTTGGGCATTTCTCTGTCTAACAGATTGAGCTCGCAGGGGGGTGCATTTCTGCTGTGTCTTTGCTCCATATGCAGAAACTGAACTGCCCTAATTGAACTGTATAAATGGATGACGTACACAAAGAGCTATGTACGCGACAATGGAGGCAGATTTATTACCATATGAAAGGCACCAGGACAAGAAAACATGACGCTAGTTGGATTCACTTGAGGATACTTGGCTAAATTCCCATTCATGCGAAACACCTGTGCTGGTTTCTGCTATACCTGTGGAATGGTTACAGGTTTAGTTCAGGACGGGTTCCAGTAAGTGTGGAAAACCCCTGGTTCCTCTCAATTTTGCGTTGCTTCGTCACGGTTTCATGTTTATTTCCCTGAACTTTGGCTAACTTCCCAGTTCTCTCAAAGTTTGAGTTCCGCCTCCTTTTACTGAAAAGCCATTAACCGGTTAATCCACTGACTGGAAGGTCTGAAAAGGGAGAAAAAATGTTTATCTAGTCCAAATAAAAGAGCTCTTTCAGTTTTCCTTTGACCTATGACCCCTAGCACATAACCATTCGTTTCAGGCTGACAATAGTAGGTCCTAGTATGAGAATTCATGACCCAGCAGTTTGGGGTGTGAGTGAAAAGCTGGTACAGCTCCCAAAGGTCCCGTGGCACCCAGTGACTGAGACACGTATGACTCATACAGCTCACCTGAGATGTAAAGGTCACAGCAGTCTTGTGTAATGGGGAGGAACTGAGGCCCGTGAGTTAGCCCGGACATCTCCCAGCTAAAATACTGGATGGAGCTGCTTTGCTTTTTACCCCTCTGCCGACGAAAGTCGTGGAGGAGTATTGTTGCGGCGAGCAGCATCCGTCTGTCTGTCTGTCGGTCTGTCTGTCCGTTAACTTCTCGTTTCCGGACAATAGCTGAAAAACGCCTTGGCCAAATGCTCTCATTTTCTGGTGGTATGTTGGGGGTGCTTAGAGGAAGCTCCCTATCGATTTCTGTTCCGCTGCAATAATCAATATGGCCGCCACGGCAGGGCAAGCGCAAGGCTGAGGGGTCCCGCTCGCGACAGCGCGCTATTTTTCATACTTAACCCTAGTCCCACATCCAGGCTAATGCTTATCGACCACCGTCATACAGGGAAACTAGTGGGTCCTCCATAGGGTTAATGCTGGTTATGTGTTTTTCACATGTTCAGAATAGTTCCAGTTACTTCCTCAGCTGACATCATCTGCTGGTAGAAAAGGTGCTGGTGGCTCAGCTGGTTCTGCTTCATTTCTCAGGAACTTCCTGGTTGGATTAAGATTTGCACGTAAAGTCTTCCCTGGTGCTCCTCTGAAGAGCCATATTATGCCTTGACATGCCTATCTTAAATGTGGTATACTGCAGGTTTCTTTAGTGAGTTAGGTGAGACCGATACTCTGAAGGCTGATTGGAGGCTGGTTGTTGTCTCACTGGGTAGATGCGACACCTCTCTGTCAGTGCCTGGGTTTGTTTGTCACAGAGAGAGTTTCTTCATATTGTCCAAAGAAATGCAGTCGGCTAATTGTAGGTTTGATTAATTGGCCCCTGTAAACTGCCTGTGTGTGTGTGTGTGTGCATGGTAAGTGATGGCTCGGCGACGTGTGTTGGGTGTATCCTGCCTCTCTGGCAATGCATGCTGGGCTGTGCTACAGCCCCAGCAGGTGCCTGGTGATGTGGCCTCCGTGGTGAGGCAGTGGATGGATGCAGACTGATTGTCAACACAGTCTTTGTTCAGTGATCATGATTCTGCCGTAAGCCTGGTGAATATTATCCAGGGGAGGCATGCTTTTTAGTTCTGTGTGTCTGTGAGTTTGTTTCTTACTCTTTCTCTATGTTATGTTACAATATTGAGCTTTCATCTCTAAAGTAGGTACACAAAGTCAGCCATAGTCCTGAATGTAAGCCTTTTAATTTTGGAGAAAGTCGGCCAAAGCTCTTCTTAATTAAAACTGAGTCAACAGGAGGGGGGGTGCTGTCCTGCACAGCATTACTGACTGTCAATTACGTGACACTGAAATCTGAGATCTACTTGAAACAATTTTGGCAAGCATAAATAAAAGGCGGGGCCAACCTTCATTCCGGAACATTTCATTGACATTATGAGCCCCGCGGGTTGGGATATGTTTGAATTTTAGGACGAGTCTGCTGATGTTTCCAAAACAGAAGGTATCAACTGGTGCCCTGCTTAATTTGCGCGGATATAGACGCCGGTGTCCGTAAATTCCAAAATTTAATTAGTAAATAATTCTGTAATTGAATTTCCAAATGTCTCTCTTCGCTGGAATAATTTTCCGAAGTCTCTTTGACACAAATACTGAGTTATAAAGCCTAAATAGGCTCATGCACAACAGGAAAACATTGGCATTATTTGTATTCTAGGCAAAGGAGTTTTAGGCTAACACGTGGCAAAATTTAGAGTTTTGAAGTTCGCCGTGTAGGCGTGTACTCTATGTACACTCAGTTACAACACTTTTTTTTGTCAAGAGTGGGGGCCATATTTACTCTGGTGCGTAGAAATTGACTGTCTAAAAAAATACCAATCGTTCCAAAGCGGACAATCTGAAGTCTTAGTTGCTTATGTTAGCGTTGGGCGTCGCTCAGAACAGAAAATTCACTCACAATGAAGAGAAAAAGAACCCATCCGCTCTCATCTGACTAACAAACTGGCAAAAATGACCCGCAAAGTGCACACCATCTTATGTACAGTCACTTTATTATGTTTACAAACACAAACTCAGATTTCTCCCATGAATGCACAGGAGCACTGCTCAATCCCGGTGAACTACACCTGCAGTCAGGAACTTGCATGCCCATCACATGCGTAAACCAGGAGCAGTATTCAGTCAAATCCTCTGTTAGCACTGGCTGCTGCTTGCTACCAGCAAACTCTCACCGGTTCGAATGCTCAGAGATGCTTAAAGGGACAGTTTTTTGAAGTGAGGTTGCGTGAGGTAATTATTAGTCGATGCATTACCTGCAGTAGATTGCGGTCAGCAAGCTACCAGTTTATCGAGGCTGAGCATAGTGTCAGCACAGAAGCAGAGCAGTACACTGCCATTGACGGGGACAGGAGCAAAGTGTATGTGAGCCATCTGAAAGAGGGTCTGCCTAAAATACAACCCCATTTCCAAAAAAGTTGGGACATTGTGTAAAATTTAAATAAAAAAGAATGCAACGATTTGCAAATCACATAAACCATACATTTTGAAAATGGTATAAAGACAAAAGATATTTAAAATGAGAAATTATATTGTTATAAATACCTATATTTATACCTATTATATTGTTATAAATACCTGCTCATTTTGAATTTGATCCAGCAACACATTTCAAAAAAAGTTGGGACAGGGGATTGTTCATCACTGCGTTGTCACCTCTTCTTATAACAACTCTCATTGTGTATTCAAATGCTGTAGGTATGAGAGTGAAATATTTTCCCTTGCTTTCTTGATGCAAGATTTCAGCTGTCAACACTTCGCAGCCTCCTGTGTTGCATTTCTTGTTACATAATGCGCCAAACATTCTCAGTGCCTGAGAGGTCTGGACTGCAGGCAGGCCAGTTTTGCACCCATGCTCTTTAACTACAGAGCCATGTCATTGTAATACCTGCTGAATATGGTGTTTGGCATTGTCTTGCAGAAATAAGCAGAACATTCCTTGAAAAAGAGGTTTAGATGGCTGTATCAAAAACACGCATCATAGGAACACTCCAACCAGTACCCATGACCAAGGAACTGGCTTTAGAACTGGAGTTGGTCCCCGGGCACTGTTCTATGGCTGCCCACTGCTCCTAACTATAGGATGGGTCAAATGCAGAGGACAAATTACCCCACGGGGTTCAATAAAGTGTATGTTATCTGTTATCTGTATATGTTGCTCCAAAACTTGTATATTCGGTGCTGTGAAAAAGTGCTTGCCCCCTTCCTGATTTATTATTTTTTTGCATATTTGTCACACTTAAATGTTTCAGATCATCAAACAAATTTCAGTATAAGACAAAGATAATCTGAGTAAATACAAAATGCAGTTTTTAAATGATGATTTCATTTATTGAGGGAAAAAAGCTATCCAAGCCTGCCTGGCCCTATGTGAATAAGTAATTGCCCTCCCCTTGTTAAATCATAAATTAACTGTGATTAATCACATATACCTCCATAGCTAGCTTGGTAGCTGGCTGCAGCAGATGTCAAATGAAGGTATGTGCGAGTAATGTTGGTGCGGTACACTTCACCTGAGCCAGATACACAAACTGAACATCGCTTGCGTAACTATTGGGGACAACGAGCCCTCATGAAGCTTTCACTGAATCACTTATATTTTAACGTGCTAACTAGCTTGGTTCGCAAGCTAATTGAAAAAAGCACCGTGAAATCCTACTGGATCGTTCAGAACTGTGCGGTGCGTTTTTGCATATTAATTTAGTGTGATGCAACTTCACATATTCAACCAAACTTTAGTCACCTCATCTGCTGCACTTCATCTGTTGATCTGCAAAGCAAGATAGCGAGACCCAATCCAATAATGCTTAGCGTGTACGTCATCTTGCTAGGGGCTCATTTGTGCATATTATAATTTGCTGACGAATACGGAATGGCGGCGGGAATAAGAATGTTTGTATGCTTTATTGCTGATTTTACTGCAGCTAATATATTTTTTCTGGTAGAAAGAGGGTTGCTTGCTTTTTGAGGGTCTGTCGGTTGGCCAGAGGGTCAGTTAGAAATTCCAGATGACCAGAAATACAGTCTTTTTTTGCTATGCCTAACTGTTGAATAGTTTGTCATAGATCGTTGGTGGTTAGGTGATTGGACTCAGGAAAGAGCCACATGTCAATTACCCAAGCCCCACCCCCATTCCTGATAGGCTTAGCTTGTATCCTTCAGTATTGTTGAACCATTTGTCGCGGAGAGTTGAGGATTGGGATGTTGGACACCGGAGAGGATCAGATGTCAACTGAAAAAGCCCCGTCCCCTTCCTGATTGGCTGATGTTTCATTCTTCATAATTATTGAACGGTTTATTTTAGAGAGTTTTGGATTGGGTTTGTGGACGCATGAAGGTGTCACATATAAATCTATGAAGCCCTGCCCTTTTCCCTCATTGGCTTAGCTTTTCTCCTTTGCAACTATTGCTCTGTGTATCACATAGAGTTGGGGATTCCGGTGTTCATTCCAATGATAACAGGTTGGCTTTGTCAAGTCTACGCATAATTCGCAAGTTTGAAATTCAAATTGATTTTGCGAAGATTGAACTGAAAGTAATTGTCGTTGCACCATGTGACAAAACTGTCGATCAGTCCTCTGTCCTCCTATGTAAAAAATAGTCTCCAAGTGAAGTCAGCACGCTTCTCAGTTCTCTCTGGAAATTAGGCTATTCTCTGAAATCATACATGCCAAAATAGTGATAACTTCAATTTTGCCAAAAAACACACTTAATACCTTTGATTAAATTCTGACAAAGGCTCCAGTGCATAGCTGTACTATATTGGTCTCGACAGACATGGATGCGAACTGAAACTTGACTGTGGAGTGGAGGCATACTCCCGTGAGGATGTAATTGTAGTTTTCAGATGATATAGCGCAGCGGTAGCGTGTTGAGTGTTTAGTGTATACCTGTGGTATTGTGGATGGGCAGGCTGGGTTATTTGCTGGTCAGCAGCGGGGTGATGGCGTCCCTCATGACCTCAGCAGTGCGGCTGAATGACTCTTTAGAAAAGTCCGGCGCGGCGACCTGCTGACTCAGGGCCCCGCGAGGCCCGACGCTCCACACTCTGGCTTCAGCCTTTATAGAGTAGCGTTGAGCATGCTGGGCTCCTAGCACACACAGACCGGACTAAGTTTTGGGCCAGGAAAAGGCGAGAGAGAAGCAGGGTTTCCGATGCAGAGTGGAGTGCCGGTTAATGAGGATTTCGGGTAAGTCCACTCTCCCCCCCCCCCCATTCCTGCTCCTCTGGGTGGCTTGGTTTTGAACTGGCTGGGGGGAGTGGGGGGGGGGGTAATGCTGTTAGGCTGGGGGTCACGCGTGCCCTGGTGGAATGATCCAGCACGCCATGTTGAAATGGCTTGGGGCCCGTGTGCGGCTTCCATTATGTTAATGCTCTGTTCACCTGCTTTCACCGAGCTGTTCTGGACGTGAGGAGTGCGGAGCTGGGCCAACCGTTCCGTCTCCTCTGGGCCCCATTAAACCACACCGACTGAGATTCATCCCTAACGGACCAGAAAACTCCAATGATCGCGAAATCGGACCATCAGCGGAGCTTCACCCGTCCGCGGAATCTTTCGATTTGTTCGTAAAGGTGGAGGAATGGATTTAATTGGTCGAATCGCTGCTCTTAATTCTATCAATGCTATTTCTCAGCTCATTGATCTGTTAATTTATTGTCGTGGTAGCGAGCGGAGCGGGGGACATAGTATTCAGCTCCGTCCGTCACGTCCCGTTTGTTGTGAACGCGATCTCTCAAGAACGGTTTGACCGATTTCATTCATCTTTTGCTTCAATGTGTATTAGTGTGATACGCCGACCCCAGTCGATATCGTGACCTGGCGGGGGACATGGCCACGTTTAGTGGCAACACATTTTTTAATGTTGTGTTCTGTGGAGATATATATGTGCATTTGTGTTGCAGTATTTACGAGCAGGAATTGGAGTCTTTGTTCCATCCTACAGTGAAACAAAGTGAAGGAGCTTTTTAAGCCTTTAATGTGCATTAAGTAGAATGATGGAGGCTTTGAATGTGGCAGATTGTATTCAGACTTATACTTGAGATGCTGCTGTGCTGTAGATGACATTATTGGGGTGCGATTTCCCGGTCAGTGGGAACTGTGAGTCTTGTGGTGGCGGGTATCTGACAGGACGGCCAGGAGAAATCGCGGACCCTTGCTCTCGGCCCCCGGCCCGCCCTGTGTCCTCCAGAGCTGTCTCTCACAGGAGATGATGGCCTCTTTCAGCTGATGGATTCATGCTTCATCTGGTGCGAGAACAGTTATGGCCGCAGCTGCTCAAAGTCTCTGTGCTTCAAGCGTTACGTCTACAGCAGCGAACGCAACGGGAATGTGAGGAGTACAGAGGTTCGGTGGAACCGATGTCTTTTGGCTGATTATAGGCCTGTGCAAGCTACACGTTCATGTATATAGGTTACTTCTAGTCTATAAGGGTGGTGATTTTAACATTAGAACCTGTACACCTGGAAACAGCGCAGTGGTGTGGCAGATATTGAGTTTATACTGGAAACTGACCTGCTTTTGTTGACGGGATTGTGATTGATCCTGGGCAAGAAGGCACAATTATTCTTCTTTATCCTGCCGGTCATCTTCTAAATCAGTGATTTGTTCTGTTGGAGCTTGTTCCTTAGCCAAGAAGGCTGTCACTTTACAATTTTACACATTATGACTCTATATTGTATCCTCCTCTGTGGCAGTTTCTGTATTGTCGTTGAATATGTAGCAGTGTCTTCTATGGTACTTGTAACATAGAGGTGTGTATTAACCACATTTTAAGTTCTGTTCTAACACTTATTGCTGTTGCTTGTATTGTGGTGGCTTGTATGTAGCAACTTGTTTCCTTGAGTTTTATCAGATCGCTGATTTCAGTGTTGTCACCGATGCTGTGCTAATCCTGAGCATGTTTGCAGTACTGGTCATGGCAGTATACTGCACTTGGAGGAGGTCATTCAGGTGAATAATATTGTCGAGTAAGTGTTGCTGAGTATCGCAGAATTTTCAGGCTTTGAGTTTGAGGTTTATTTTGGCGATCAATTTATTCTGCAATTACATTGGTTGTCTTGTGCATATAGTATTGCGATTGTGGCCTACTTGGTCACAGTATTTAGTGGTGATGATTGTCCCTCAGTGATGTCTCTGTTAGCTCTAAGGAGCTCATTATTGTAGTGCTTAGTGATTAAATCTGCATTTCCCAGTTGCCCTGACTCCCTTCACAGGGGCTTTTGTGGCAGGTGGCTGGCAGTGTGACTGTGTAAAGACACACACCCCTCGCTGGAGGCAAACACACACCCACTCTCAGGTCTTATCTGCTGACGATCAGTAATTGGTTACTCCTGCTCTGAAATTCTATAATATTAAGATACAGTTCTTCATCACTTTAGAAATTGGTTACGGGAAAAAAAAAAATCCCATTTTATATGAAAAACTGATGTAAATGAGTTTTATTTGACTAAAAATGTATACATTTGAAAATTAAGGATGATTGCCTCTATAGAGTCCCATTTTCTCTGTGTGAGAGAGTCACTGGCCCGACCCTGAGCGAGCGCTAATTCCCCTAAACTGTCCTGCTGGATGACAGTGGGTTTGAGTTAGAGGTGTATGGTTCACGATTAGCAGGTGTGCTGGAGTTTGATTGGGCCGCTGGCATTGAAGTGCGTGTGATAGGGGCCCTGGGCCTGAGGGTGGCTCGCAGCTAAGACGCTCGTCTGTGAGTCCTGGAATCGAGCGTTCGGATCCCAGACAGGTCATTACTGGCTACGACTGGAGGTCCGCATCGGGGCGACACAAATATTGGCGCAGGCTTGCCGGGGATAAGGGGGGTTAAGCCAGTTAAGGATGTGTTAGTTCATCGCTCTTTAGTGCCCACTTGCAGTATGTAACTAACTAAATTGTAATAACTAAATTAAAAACTACGATGGCATAGGCAGGCTATAATTGGTGGTGCGACTGCATGGGTTAAAGACGCGAGGGCTAGACTACACGTGAGTCGGAGGAGTCTTCCTCCTGAGTGGATGGGAGCAGGTGGCTCTCGCGGTGGGCGAAACACTTCGGCTGCGTTCAGGCTGGGAAAAAAACTGATATCACGTTAAACCTCATGGCCAAATATGATCGAACATCAGATTCGGGGTTAATTGTTATTGTATGTGTATATTTATGTCCTTGTGATGCATGATTTATTATGTATCGTATATGATGACCTGATCGGAGAAGTGTAATACAGCGTATCCCTCTCATTGTTCGTCTCAGTAAGAAGAAGAAGGATGGACCAGCGGCGGATTGGGACAGCTCTACTGAAAGCCATCGCAGAATCGTATTACCATCATTCCAGTATAAGATGAGCCACAAGCGAGTGGGGAAGTGCGTCATCATCAACAACAAGAACTTCGATGAGAGAACAGGTACTTGCCCCCCCTTTTAAACTGGCACGCCATTTCAAAATGGATACCTGGTGCCTGTACGGCTTTGGAAGCGTCCCGCAGAGGGAAAAAAATACGGTTTCTGAGTGAAGTGTCCTGTGTTGATCATGCCCTCGCCCACACAGTGGGGGCTGCTGCACTGTTTTCCGGGTGTATGTCGTCGCATGCGTTGTCTCACCAACTGTCACAAATAACTTTTTTTTGCACTGGATCAGCTGAAGGAGTGAAGGGATTTTCACCAAAT
Organism: Gymnothorax javanicus; assembly: GCA_029692085.1. NCBI lineage: Eukaryota > Metazoa > Chordata > Actinopteri > Anguilliformes > Muraenidae > Gymnothorax > Gymnothorax javanicus. Next base: position 113,260,996 of record CM056200.1, read on the forward strand.
CAGACAGCGGGCGTTTTTTCGTTATCTCCTCGCTGCCCTCGCTCACATCTCTTCGTCGCGTCTTGGCTCCTCCTAGCGAGGATCTGAGAGAGAGAGAGAGAGATGCAAGGAAGCGCCTGTAGGACGGAAGAGCTGAGACCTGCTCAGGGCAGCTCCACGGTGACTGACGTTACATTCAGAGAGGGAACCGGGCCTTTGGTATGGCCTGGTAGTAAAACTGGCGCTCCTTGGATGTTCATATTTTGTGACTTTTCTAGAACATACCGAGAGCAGTGCCGACGGTAACTTCTGGTTTCAAGTGATATGTCAAAACTCAGTCACTTTAGTGACACAGATTTCACTAGTGGCGTTCACTAGCCCGACAGACCTAATATAAAGGTTTGAACCGTAAAAAAGAAAAATAAAAGCTTCTCAACTGATGTTGTGACCAACTACCGCTGGCTGGCAGCGTCAAAAAACCCCAAATACACTGATTGGTAATGAGGGGTAGTACAGTGCCTAGAGAACAAGTCCTGAAAAAATCATGGGGTTAGCTTTATTAGTTCCAGAGTTACAGCCGGTTCAATATGGAAGAAATGCTAATTTTGCCAACGGGGTGCCACGCCCACTTTTGTGACACACCCCCCCAAAAAATCAAAACTAGGGGGCCAATTGAGCTAAAACTTGGTAGTTTTTCATTTGGCACCCAAAGCAACATTCTATTAAGGTATGAAGTAAATCCAAGACTGTGCCTATGGAACTCCGCTGAAAATTGGTCTATTTCATATGGGATGACCAAGTATTGCGTTTTACAAGCGGGTCTCAAACTCATACATTTTTGAGAAAATGTATTTTTTTTAATCTTTTAGGACACCTTAATAGAATTGAGTATAGTGTCTTCTTGAGAGTTAGTTTCCATGTCAATAATAATCAGCTATAGAACTAATATTATGTAATAGTCAAAACCCTATTTTATCAGCTCGCTTTTACTTCATAAATTCTGAAAGCACCGCATTAATACCTGACGCAGATTATTCGAGTGTGCCATAAGTATTTGGACATTGATTCAATTTTTTGATATTTTGAGTCTGCACTCTAGCAAAGTTGATGTGAAATTAGTGGGAAATGTGGTTAAAGTGCAGACTGACAGCCTCAAATTGGTGGTGTTTAAATCCGTCTGCATGCACCATATGTGTGAGTGAATCATGGCGGGATTGCAGCGCTTGTCATGTGCAGTTCTTCTATTTTAGGGGAACCAAGAGTGATTGGACTGCTGGACGTATTACTGAATATTTTGATCATATTTTGGATATTTGCCCTCACAGGCCGCCTGAGGTCTGCCTCACATCCAAATCACGGGATGCTGGGTATCATTTCTGTCCATGCTCTGCCAGGCCTGTGGTTGTTGTCATTTTCAGTTCACTTTTTGGGGCTTTTTGACTTATGGCTCATTTGTCAGATAGTGCAATGTGCGTTAAGTTTGATTTAGGATGTATGATGGACATTGCCTGTCAATAGGTTTTATTTCTTGGCCCTGAAGAACTCCTGTGTTGCTTTTGCAGTATGTTTGGGGCCATCGTTCTGCTACGAAGTGAAATTGCGTCCTGCTAGTTTTGAACTGTTTGGCGCAATCGTATCAGATGTACCTGTTCACTGTTCACTAGAAACCCCCTGACTGCTGCTGCTCGCAGTTATATCTTTGATCAGAAGAGGAGCCAGTTTTCGTTGAAGGCGCACCGGCCCGGACGTAACTGGCTCCTAATGTCACAACAGCCATGCTTTACAGATGTGAGGGTTGATTTCTCTCTATCACTTTTACACAGGCAAACACTTCATCTCTCCTTAAAGACTTCATTCCAGAATCATTTACATTTTATAAGAATTAGTTTTGGCAGTAAATTTGGCTCTCTGCTCCCGCCCTAATGTGGAGTATCCAGTAAGGGAACGGAGTACAGTCATGCTCGTGTGTGACTCTTGCTGCCACGTCGAGAGAGTTACGACAGTTTGTGGTTCTCCTCCTGCACATGCCCTCAAACACCACGTCTGAGAGACAAGAGAAGGCAATGAATGCTGATACGCTATCGAGAACCAATCAAGGCCCACGGAACCAGGAGAAACTTCTGGAAAGAGGCAAAACAAGACATGAAACAGAAAACTGAACAGAATCCATACAGTGACGCAGTCCTGCTTTGCCCAACTGGCCAAGACCTGCTCATTCCTTTCCTCTGCAGACTTGAATTTTCTATCTACCACACTTGACTGTTGCAGTGCAATTTATTGCTAGCCGAAATCGTACATCAGTCTATCAGCCGGTTGCGTTAGACATCTGTTTGTCACTTTGTTAGTTATGCACCCTTTAACCATTTATCCTGCACCAACTTGGAGATATGTTAGCACAGGTTACTCGCCACAGACCTATGCTTTTTTAAGTTTCTATGTCAAAGGTCAAGGTCACACAAAAGGTCGAAAAACACATTTTGAAAACAAAACTTTGTTTCTAATTAAGCTAGAGACTTGAAACTAACGCTATTCTTTTCGTCAGCGCAATGCGGTTCTAGCGTTAGGGGTAGCTATGATGTCACTCTTGACGTAAGTTTTCCATTTTTGCCAAAATTAATTTTTTTGATTCTGTTCTTTAGACAATATGATATAACTTTTCACCTTTTTAAATTTCAAATTCGGCAAGTCGTCATTCTAAGACCAACCTTTCATTCTGGTATCAGCAGGCTTAACATCTATAGATTGCAGTTGATGCAAAGCACTACTGCCAGGTTTTAAACTCATAAAGAGAAGTGACCTGACCACAGCAGCCGTTGCTGCCCTTCACTGGTTACCTGTGAGTTTTAGAATTTTTTTTGGTTTTACTGCTTGTTTTTGATGCTTTGAAAGGTCTGGTTCCTGCCTTTATATGAGTTGCTAACTCCCTATGAACCTGATTACTGTGCCTCTAAAATCTCAACTTGTCATCAAAAGTGACTGGACTTTTGCTGTCCAGGCCCCTCAGCAGTGGAATTCTCCGTGTGGAGATATCAGGCAGGCCAACTCAGTATTCGAGCTTGGGACGACTACCCGAACTCGACAGGACCCAAGGGTTTATATCGGGCTCGTGTGGGAACAGACATTATTTTCAAAATACACGTTCGGCTCAGATCAGGTTCAAAATTTATGTTCAGGTGTCATCAAGCAACACACAAATTTCTGGTGTGGATTTTTCCACAGTAAAGCTGCTTTCACACCAGACGCGAAACGAATTTTTCGCACGACAGATTACATTCAAAGTCAATGCAAAGATTGACGTCGAATGTGATCTGTGCATGAAAAAATTTGTTTTCAAGCGTCGTGTGAAAGCAGCGTAAGTCATTATCTGTTTGTTCTCCACTACTTTGTTAGCTTTTTTTAAAATTATTATTAAAGCAGCTATTTTTAAGTAGGTGAACAGATGGGCCGCATCGTGTCCCGTGCTTCACTTGTGTGTTCTCTGCTGTTTATGCTGCGGGTCACGTATCCCTTACAGGCCTCGAATTTCACAACTTGCCCTACAGCTGTTTTTTCAAACATTGCCTTGGAGACCTAGGGCTCCCCATGGCAATTTTTCAAGCCTACACAGCAACGGTTTGCTGTGGTGGCCTTTGCTAACCACAGCAATTTTCCTGTCCATACGATGCTAATTTTGCATATATTACATGCTCCTGTTGTACACTGTGCATGTCCTGCCGCAGGACTGTAATTTCATGTGCATATTGTTTACTGTTCAAAATTCTCATCCAGGTTGCAGCAAAGCAAAAAAAATTCAATTGTACAAGATTACTTAATATTGATGTTATATGTATCAATCAGAAGTTAACCAATATCAGGCTTTTATTGGAAGGATGCCAGGGTGTCATTTTTAAAACAATGACCTCATTTTAAACAAGCCTTTGTTTCGTTGGTAATCCCCGCGATATGACGTCATCAGAATGACCAATCATGGTGCAGATTTCCTCAGCCCCTCCGGATACCAGTCTGGGCAGTTCACTTTCAACCTCCTCACGCAAGCGCCATTGTGATTTTGATCAGACTTGATGTAAATGTTCTTCTCATGGCCCTGACCGATTCAAGCAATTGTCAATCCAAAGAAAAATTGCCGGATCTAGCTTTTTCGCCGAAATTTCTTCCACTTCCGAGACTATCACACTTCTGGTGCACAGCTTGCTAGTGCTGGAGCATTGTTGCTTACTAACTGCTGGTTGGTACTTTGTTGAGATGTCACTGACAGTTAGCCACCAAGATTGTGTTTGAAGTAATTGTTCTTATAATTACATGCAGCATTTGTTCAGCCTTTTTCATTAATATATTCGTAGGTGATCATTCTTTACGTTGTCTGTTGTGGATATGGTGTCCATGTTACGCACTAAACATCTCCAAATGCTGGCAGGCTGTGTGAAGATGAACCATTTTTTACTGTTGAAGAAGGTAAGACCATTTGAGGGTGACTAACGGGACACAGTAAAGTGGCATTTGACAGATTTTACATTGATGTGTTCTTGTGAAAGAATTTCGAATTTTAGATGGTCAAAATCTGCCCAATTAACTGACTCGCCATGTTGAAATTCTTATTTTTATTGCAAACTTTTCTGTCCTTTTTTCTGAATTTTCAGTAATAGTATTGTTTCTTAACAAAGTGCTGTGATGTGTATGTGTTGAATCCATTTGCGAAGTTTTCCTTTGACTCCTTCTGCTGTTAGTTTGGTGTCCAGGTTACATACGGATTTTTTTCTGGTCATTACTAGTAAATGTGCTGTTAGGGGCATGAATTGGTTCTCGTACTGTCTTTATAGCAGTTGCTCATGAATCTATGGTAAATCTAGATGGAAATGCACTGGGCAAGAGTACCACACACAACCTCCAGCAAAATTGAATAAAATCACAACTTTTTCGGCTTACCTTAATGTTTAGATACCAAGTGAAATATTCCGGTGTGTATATTTGATGGACTTTCCATTTAATTATGCGCCAAATGTTCTTAATCAGTGAAAGATCAGGACTGCAGGCAGGCCAGTTCAGCACACGGACTCTTCTACTACGAAGCCATACTGTTGTAATAGCTGCAGTATGTGGTTTTGCATTGACCTGCTGATATACAGAAGGCCTTCCCTGGAATAGATGTCATCTGGAGGGGAGCATATGTTGCTCTAAAACCTTTTATATACCTTTCAGCATTCATGGTGCTTTTTAAAACATGCAAGTGTCCCACACCATATGCACTAATGCATCCCCATACCATCAGAGATGCTGGCTTCTGAACTGAACGCTGATAACAGGAGGGGTGGTCTTTCTCCTCTTTAGCCTTAGAGGACACGACGCCCATGATTTCCAACAAGAATGTCAAATTTGGACTCATCTGACCACAGGACACTGTGCCACTTTGCTACAGTCCATTTTAAATGAGCCTTGGCCCACAGAACACGGCGGCGCTTTTGGATCATGCTCAACGATGGCTTCCTTTTTGCATGATAGAGTTTTAGGTGGCATCTGTGGATGGCACGGCGGACTGTGTTTGCAGACAGAGGTATTCCTGGGCCCATTTAGTAATGTCAATGACAGAATCATGCCAGTGAGTGATGCAGTGGCGTCTGAGGGCCCGAAGATCACGGGCAGCCAGTAAAGGTCTTCGGCGTTGTCCCTTACGCAGATAGATTTTTCCAGTTTCTCTGAATCTTTTGATGATGTTATGCACTGTCGATGATGAGACCTTCATAGCCTTTGCAATTTGACGTTCAGGAACATTGTTTTTAAAGTATTCCACAATTTTTTTACGCAAGCCTTCACAGGTTGGAGAGCCTCTGGCCATCTTTACTTCTGAGAGACTCAGCCTCTCTAAGACATCCCTTTTATAGCCAATCATGTTACACACCTGATGCCAGTTAACTTAATTTCTTGCTAAATGTTCTTTCAGCTGATTCTCTTATATATTAATAGCTTTTTCAGCCCTTTTTTGCCTGTGTCCCAACTTTTTTGAGACCTGTTGCAGCCAGAAAATTTGAAATAAGCTCATTTTGTGGATAAAAATGTAAAATGTCTGTTTCAACATTTGAAATGTAATCTATGTTCTATTGTAAATAACATATTGGCTCATGTGATCTGAAAGTCATTGTATTTTGATTTTATTCACAATATACACTTCATCCCAACTATTTTGGAATTGGGGTTGTATTTACTTTTATATCCCTGAGCCGGATACTGTCAATTATGTGCTGCTCTCACACTGTCTGAACACAGTTGGCACTGTTTTGTGATTTAACATTTTGATATATGTTGATGTATAGATTTGTTAGCAGAGGGTTTTCAATAATCTGTTATTTTGTTTAGGCCTACATGTTCTGCATTTTCATATATAAGTGCATATCCTAAATAAGCCCACAGAATCAGAATTGTAAGAGAGTCACCCACGATAGGCCTATAACCTGTGTGCCAAGATTTATTTTTATTTATTTATTTTTTATTTTTTGTTAAATCGGCTCGCAGCCTGAGCGCGGATTGGACTTTGCTTTATTTTGTGACCCACTACTCATGAGGCAACATTTCTATTGGAGTGCTAACTTTCCAACAACGGACTCGACTGTTGATTTTGACACCAAATATTTTGGCTCTATTTAATATATTTTGATTACTTGGCATCATGGCCTGCTTTACAGTCAACACTTCTTGGTCATTCCATACATTTGTAAAGATTCTGATCTCTCTATTAGACAGTCATAAACTTGGAAATATCGCACTGTTACATTTTTCAACACAGTTTGTGATGCCCACTGGAATGGAGTGTGGAACTACAATTTTCAGGAATTTCATTTTTGTCAGTATTTAATAACAAATGACAAGTAAAAAATCCTACAGGTGCTGTGGTCCAACCTCCTGGAGTTGGCATAGAATGGCCCTTTTTTTGGCCCTTTTTTGTGAGGCAAGCAGGAATGGACACCACACCTGGTGTCAACTCTATGCCTTTTCTTTGCTTTCCTGAGAATCAACCTATGATGGAAATTATTCACACACCCGGTCCAGGAACAGCAGTGCAGCCACCAGTCAAATTGGAGGCCCTGTGTTCAAATCCTTGAATATTCACTTGCATTTATTTTTGTTTCACATGTAAACAACAATAAAACACTTTGTATTAACCCCTCGGCGTAGATGTAGACGCCAGAGGATATGAAGCTGCTCTATTTATGCACACAGCTACACTATTCTACCAATAGGTGGCACACCCGGATCAGTAATTTGATTTTCATTAGCAAGCGGAGCTCGAACACAGTTTAGAATATTGACGAGTTAAATCACATCCCTGTTTCTCAGGAATTGCATGAATTTAACTCCACAGCCAAGCCTGATGTGCAAACTGCCTAATATACAGTGCTTAACAAATTTATTAGACCACCTGTCACAAAAATGAGAAAACACAAATATTTTAGAAATTTTTCAAAAACTTGTTTAAATCTAAAAATTATATTGTTAATTCTTTGGCAAATAACAAACTGAAACAACTAACCAAGTCCTGTTTTACGCATAAAAACCAAAAAAAACTTAATATGGCCTCCTTTGGCCTTGATAACAGCTTGCATTCTTGCATTCAACCACTAAAAACTAATTTTTATGTTCAGGAATGCAAATAAATAACTTTTATTTGGCATCTTAATCAAAAAAATAATGTGCTTAACTATTTTTTCTGCTTTTTTTTTTTGTAAAACAGTGAATTCAAAAATTTGTGGATAACAACAATAATTATATTTCAGCATTAAAAATATAATTTCTATCATAGAGCTTGCGTATACTAGTGGAGTAACCATTAGAGAAATATAAAAAATGATTCTGGTATTTACCAATACTGTTAATTTAGGGCAGCTGTGGCATAAACCTTACATTGGGTGGTGGTAAATTTGTTAAGCACTGTACTTGCCCATAGTATCTATCCAGCAAAATCCGTATTCTGAAGAAAAAATTCTTCGTGTTATTGATACTATGTCATTCTATAATCAATTATAGTCATCACATATTAAAAACATGTAATTCCCTATCGTGGATTTACGCGTTGATTCCTTCATCGACGAATTGAGCACTCAATTAAATCCCCCTAAGAACTCTCACTGATAGCCAGTCACTCCTAATGCTTGCTCAGGCTCATCTGCTTAAAACGCAGTTATAGTTCTCGCCCACGTGAAACTTCCCCGGTAATTATCTATTGTTTGACACGTTTCTTATCCAATTCCAGAGAGTGTAAACTTTCCATAGTAACTGGAAGACATTGATTGGACCATCAAAAAGTATTTAAACCCTTGCGTAACAGCAAGATTGGTTGTATTCTCTCAGCATTGCGCAGCTGAAAATGACGCGATTGCTTTGAAAGAAAGACTTCCAAAACCAGCCTGAAGTGCTCACTTATATTTATGGGATTTAACTCCTTCAACCCCACAGCCCTCTACAGAGGGCTGACCAACATATTCCCTTCAACCCCAAATTCCTGTAGGGGAAAATTCAAACAATCTGACTAATTGATTGGAACATATCAGGTTACATTTAATGGGATTCCAATAACAGTAAGACAATGTCCAGATAATGACCAGCCCTCTACAGAGGGCTGTTTATGCTAGAATATCTGGGGTTGAAAGAGTTAAATGAGATACAGACATGGTCAATTGGAATTATCCGAATGAAACAGGACTAGAGGGTTCCTTTTACTGGATTGATCTATGTCTCTGGTGGAGGAATTCAATGAAGAAGGTTTTTCTTAATTTTAAGAGTGAGTACAATTGTAATTTTTTTTTACTTGTGGTTCGGTGGCCAGCTGTTTTTTTTTTTTTTTTTTTTTTTAATTCTCAGTTTACTATAGCCTTGATGATCGCAGAGCTTGTTTGCCACATCGGCTAGTAAGAGTAACAGTCAGTCTTTGCTAATAATACTGCATGTGGGGGCACTTTGCTCAATGTGGCTCTTTGTTATAGAATTTATACTGTATTCAGCGAAATCAAATGCTGAGTTTTTGGCTCGTTTAAAATGCGAACAGCTCAAGTACTTCGGTAAACCCACTGCTACCTTCATTGCACCATTCTGTTCAATCTGGAGTAGCATATTGCATGCATTTTTCCTGATTGTGCAATGTCTGTTCTGTTAAAATAAGGTATATTGCGGATATGACTGTGTTAGTGAGTTATGTCTCCCCAGAGGGAGAGGGGAGACGTATTGTTTTAGGCTCTGTTCCCGTTCGCGTCGTGTTCGCGTCGGTGTTTCCACTTCGTTTCCGGAGCATAACTCCAAAACCATTTGCATGATCTTAAGGGTCATTCCACGCCAAATTTGCAGACTTCGACCATCTCAATTCCTGGAGGTTCACACACTTCCCAATAGGAAAAGTCCCAAATTTTAGCTCCCAATACAGTTTTATCATAAAAAAACATTTTGTCAACTACCCCTAAACTGTTTTGAGCAGATTTTTGGGGAGCCAAAACTGTTGTATCTACAAAACTATTTAAGGTAGGTCCTTCAAATTTTCAAGGGTTGAAATCTGGGAAAAGTACTTGTAGAATTTTGATGCTTTTGGTTTATTTCTTGAATTGGCTCCGAAAATTCTACTCTTCAAATATGATTGCATATTTGAAGGACTGGCAGGAGGGAAATTTCAAAGACAGAGGTTTGATATTGAACATACACCTAAAACACATGCTGTGTTTTGTTTGTTTCTGTGATGAACGGTCTAGAAGATATTAAGGTTTAAAAATGGAAAAAAAATAAATTTGTGCCATTTTTGCCATGTTAACCAAAAAAAATGACAGCACCCAACAACATAAAATTGACTGTTTTTAGAAAATTAGAAGTCTATTTTTAACATATCCAAAATTTGTGATGGTGTTCTGCCTTATTTTGCCATAAAATGAATTTTTTGAAAATGTGGTGTTTTGCAAACGCATAGCATTCATGGCCTATGAAGGCACTTTCAGATTTTGGAAAACACCCTGAATTCATGACACACAGCTTCAACTCAACAAAATGCTTCATTTGATTCGTAATAAACTATATTGAAGGATAAACCCATATGTAGTCTTTAGATATAGAAATAGAAATGTGTCAAATTGAGCATTCACACTACAGAACTTAATGTGGATACCGCGTCAAACCACCTCCACATATGGTTTTAACAATCAAAAGCACTTTGGAATTGTTCACACCCATATTTAGAACAAGCCATTAGCAGTCAGATTTACCATATATATGACTAGAGTGAACAGGCTCCAAGTCTTCAAGATGGCATCATTGGTTCCATGTTTTATTGGAGCTTCGTTGGGATGTACTGAAGACTGCCACAGGTTGGATTACACCAAAAGTTATGCAATGTAAGTCTCACTTCTTTAGATTAATATTTTTTGCAACTACATTTTGCAGCTTCACCTCAGGATCTAGCTGTTATTGACTGACTTATGTGGTGAACACAAGTATTTTTAATTACTATTTAAACTTTCCTGATAACTGTGAATGTAGTATGAGTCAATTTTAAGAATTTATGAAATGTTTGCTTCTATTGTTTCAGACCAAGTCAGCTGATCTCTATCACCTCACTGTCAAATGATGAAAATGCTCCTGAAGCACAGGTGTGGTTTGGAGGATGATGGACCACATGATGCAACTGTATGTTTGTACCACAGGAAAATAAACCTGGATTTTTACTCTTCTCTACAAAAGAAACTGCTGCAACCCATATGACATGCAACACCCATAAAGAAAAAATCTTACCATCTCTTTGTCCCAAGCAGAGACCATTGGAAAGACATCAGTTAAGGCTGGAATGAAAGTATGCCTGCAGTGCAAAAAAACACATGTATGAGATGTCAGCCAGTGTTCCATTGCAACAACAGGTTGATCAGGTCTCACGACAACAGGAAGACATGAAAAACCAATTGAATGAGTACTTCACTGCTATTGGTCTTTCCCCATGTAAAATTTCAAGAGTCAGTGCCAGGGATAAGAAACCTATATTCAGAGAAAAGTTAAAGAAATTCACAATAAGACAAAAGAAATGCTACATTGGTGTGATGCAATTCCTTCAACATCACATGCTGCTCCTGTGACGACTACATCATCTGCTCATGTGGTGATGTTGATTACCTTTGGCAGCTTTGAAAAAAAAAGTTGTCACTCACAACTGGAAGGCAGCAACAGATCAAATTATTAACTCTAGTACCACAAAGTTGGAGTATTGGAAAGACCATGGATGAATTTGGTGTTGGTGGCGTATAGTCAGACTAGCTAGAGATCTGCGTTTAGAATATAGTATTTTGCCTGAAGTCTCCTTCAATGGGAAGACCATTGAGTACTGACACTGTCAACAAAGTCATTGCATTTTTCCATCAGGATGATATTTCTAGACCATTGCCTGGTAAAAAAGACTTTAAGAGTGTGAAAGAAGGAGACATGAAAGTGCACAAGCAGAAAAGATTGATAGTAATGAATCTGAACGAAGACTTCCAGTTGTTCAAGGAAACGTACCATGACGTGAAGATCGGAATTTCCAAATTTTGCTCACTGCGTCCCAAGGAGTGCATAACTGTTGGTGCAAGAGGGACGCATTCTGTTTGTGTTTGTGTGTACCATCAGAATGTGAAGTTAATGCTTTCTGCTTTCCCGATTTCAAACCAAAGAGAGAAGATCACCCAGGCTGATCTCCTGAACCATATTGTGTGTTCCACACAGAACATAGAATGCATGTTGCACAGGTGTGAAGAGTGCCCAGGATCAACAAATCTAGAACATTTTTTGAATGAAAAAGCAAGTGATCATGTGGACAACATAAACTTCAAGCAGTGGGTGACAACTGACAGAACTACTCTTGTGGACTACACCATATCTACAGAGGACTACCTAGAGTTACTAATGGAAAAAGTGAACCAACTGTCAGCTCACCATTTCATAGCAAAGCATCAGAGTCATTTTTTGCATCAACTGAAGGAACAACTTCAGTCAGATGAGTGTATCATACTTTTGACTTTGCTGAGAATTACTCTTTTATTGTACAAGGCGAGGGTTACCACAGGGATAACTCCCAGTGTACCCTGCATCCTTTGTAATATACCACAAGGAAGATGAGCAGCTGAGATGTTCAAGCATGTGCATAGTAAATGATTGTCTGAAGCATGACACAGAAGCTGTGTACACTTTTCTGTGCAGTGTTATACCTGAAGTGAAGAAAATGCTGTCCACCTTGAGGAAAATTCACTATTTCAGTGACGGAGCTGCTTCTCAGTATAAAAACTGCAAAAACTTTATCAATCTGCTGTATCAGACTTTGGTGTTTCTGCAGAATGGAACTTCTTTGCAACATCACATGGTAAGTCACCGTGTGACAGGCACAGTAAAAGCGAGAGGCTAATGAGCGAGCCTGCAGACCACTGTTACAAACCACATCCTAACCCCTGAAGACCTCTTCAAATGGGCAGAAAAAAAGCATCTCAGGGGTGAAATTTATGTGGATTAGTAAAGAAAATGTGAAGTCCATGGCTGACAAGCTTCTTTTTGCAAATGCACTCACAGTACCAGGCACTAGAGATAATCACTGTTTCAAGCCAGTCAGTGCAACAACAATTGAGGTCAGCAGAGTGTCTGGAATTGCTGGATTTTAGTCAACTATGAGGTAGAACATGCAGAAGAAGAGGTTTCACAGGGCTTCCAGATCAGTGATATGATACCTGGCCAATATATAACCTGTGTTTACAACCATCACTGGTGGGTTGGAAGCATCAGAGAGACATCTGAAGCCCAGCAAGATGTTCAGATACAATTTATGCATCCACACGGCCCAGCAAAAAGTTTTGTCTGGCCCAGGAGAGAAGATTAGTGCTGGGTACCTGTGCAACACATAATTTCTAAAATAGATGTTCCTAGCACTACAACTGGACGTATATATACAATTCAGGAATGTGACATCAAAGCATCTGAACGTTTCCTGAAAGAGTTCAGATAATTAACAATAGTTGTCCAAAAGTTACCAACTTTATAATTCATATAATAAGTTCCATAAATCATAAGAATATTCATAATTGTTTCTACTAGACTGTCAATTACTTTTTATCATGGATAATTACTGAAGCATACAGGTTATTTTTGGTTCATCGTGGTACAACAGAAATGTAATGGTTTGTAACAAGTTTCATTTTCACCCATATTGGAGCTCCATTATTTCAATATCTGAAAATTGCATATAGGCGATCCTTTAAGTGTAGTTTATGATGAATCAAATAAAGCATTTCGTTGAGTTTAAGCTTTGTGTTATAAATTTAGAGTGTTTTCTTAGCTTTGAAAGTGCCTTCATAGGCCATGAATGCTATGCGTGTATCTGAACACCACATTTTCAAAAAAATTCATTTTCTAAAATAAGGCAAAACACCATCACAATTTTGGATATGTTAAAACAGACATCTAGTCTTTCTAAAACAGTCAATTTTATGTTGTTGGGTGCTGTCATTTTTTTTGGTATAACATGGCAAAGATGGCACCAAATTTCTTTTTTTCCATTTTTAAACCTTAATATCTTCTAGACCGTTCATCACAGAGGGCCAGTTTTAAAATACAAAGTACACAGCATGTGTGAGAAGGTGTATGTTCAATATCAAACCACTGTCTTTGAAATTTCCCCTTTCCACAGTCCTTCAAATATGCAATCATATTTGAAGAGTAGAATTTTCGAGCAAATTCAAGCCCCCAGAATTCTGTGATAAACCAAAAGCACATGTGTAAAAGTCCATATTCTACAAATACTTTTCCCAGATTTCAACTCTTGAAAATTTGAAGGACCTACCTTAAATAGTTTTGTAGATACAACAATCTGAAAGTGGCTCCCCAGAAAACTCTGCTCAAAACGGGTCCGGGGGTAGTTGACAAAATGTTTTTTTGTGACAAAACTATAAGGAGTTGGGAGCTAAAATTTGGGACTTTTCCTATTGGGAAGTGTGTGAACCTCCTGGAATTTTTTCAGTCAAATCTGAGATGGTCGAGCAGGGGCATTCGGACATTTGGTGTGGAATGACCCTTAACGAAACTTTGCAGACTTACTACTCAAGTCGTGAAGTGGTGCCTTTTGTCTGTCCGTCTGTCCGTCCGTCCGCCCGGATGTGATCTACTTCTGTCCAAAGCATAACTCCTAATCCGTTTGCATGATATTTACAAAACTTTGCATATTTACTACTCAGGTCCTGCACTGGTGCCTTTCGGTCTGTGCCTTTCTGTCTCCGTCTGTCTGTCTGTCCAGTGGGTCAGGCAGGGAATGGGGCTGGGGAGAGAAGTACATTTATACAAGTAAAAACACATTCTAGTTATGTTTGTTTCTTATAAGGAGTGGAAAGTGTTTATATAAGGTTGTGAGCTCAGAAGTGGGAACTGCTAGCTTTTCATTGCAGGGTGAATGTTCTGTTAAATAAGCAGTTCTTTTATTGGCTATGTGTACTGGCTTGTGGGAAGGAAAATGGACAAAATTCTAAACTTCATCATGGAGAAAAGGCAGTTTTGGATTTGGAGAGGTTACTGGTGATCATTGATATTCAACCACGCCTATATTGATAAACTCGTGAAATTCAACCAGAAAATCATTAATTCAGATTGAATTTAATGCGTCAAAAGTTGATTTGTGTTAAAAATATGATTTGACAGTGTGCCATTTTGAGGGCTCTGAGAGTTTAGGGAGCGATCTGGATAGCTGTCTTATTTGGCTCCTGAAGTGTAGATAATTTAGAATTTCATGCTCAGATGAAGAACACTTGTGGTCAAGAAGTTTATGATCCCAGAAACATATTGTTTAAATTCTCAGCCATTTTTCAATTCTCAGTATTATTTTTTTACAATTTCAATGGTGAATTTTCATGAAGGTTTTTTTTATGTTTGTAGCAGCTTTTTCTCTTCGAAATCATGAAAATAAACAGAAATACAATGTAATTTGTAATTGTACAAGTGTCTTTTCTCAGGTGACCCATTTTCCCCCTCTCTATGAAGCTCAAATCTTGAATTATAAAGTCTTAAGTAGGGTAACGCATAAATAGCCAGATTCGGCTTCTGTTAAAATGACAGATATGATCATTGTCATTATTGAATGCAGAGCTCCAATGACCTGTGAGAACAAGTTTGGACTGCATCATTTCAGCTTGTGGTTTGGAAATAAATCCATCAGTGGCAGGAGAATTTTCATTACAGCAGCAAAATTTTACCCACGTTTTTGAAGTATTTCCGTTTTACATCACTGACGCTGACTTGGTCTGGGTGGGGGAGTTCTATTGCACTCACGGGGAAAGAGACTAAATCGCCTTTTTCACCTTGCAGTTTAGAGCCGCATGAATGGATGACCTGTCAGGTGTTGCGGTCCTGTTGGAGGGTTTTATGCAGAGCAAATACAGATGCAGCTTTAGAGCTCAGCGCCTGACGGTTTGAGGTATTAGGTTGTGAAATGAAAGGTTGTACTGCAGGTTTATTGCCTGTGCTTACGGGGTGTTACAGGGATGAATGTCCGGAACGGGACGGACCGAGACGCGGGAGAGCTGTTCAAGTGCTTCAGGAGCCTCGGATTCGATGTCTGCATCTACAACGACCAGACCTGCGAGAAGATGGAGCGGCTATTGCGTGAAGGTGAGGCTATTGCCGATAACGGCCCCTCCTTCTGCCCCAGTCTCCAAGCTATTATCAGCACTAACGACCCCTCTTACTTTGATCCAACCTCCACCCCCATCTTGCCAAAAAACATTATGGTGTGTGTGTGTGTGTGTGTGTGTGTGGGGAATGATATTACAGGAGAGTGAGGGCCGAGTTTATAAGATGCTGATGTAGATGGAGTTCAAGATATTGCTGGATTTGGTGAGTGGACAGCGTGGATGCAGCTGACGAGGTTTGAATGTGGGTGGAGCCCATTTGTGGGAATACCTCATTAAGAACCTGCTTCCACGAATCACGTTCTTTTTTAATATGATTGACATGAGCTTGAGCTCATGAGGAACGATGAACTTGAGCTGGGGCACCCCGGTGTGTGCTGGTGTTTTGTTCCAACCACAATTGCAATCGCTGGATTTTAACAAGCTGTCATTTTGTCTGAAACAGGTGCATTTATGTTTAGTGCAGTTATTTGTCCTATGAAGCCACAACATTTGAACAAATATCCATACATACCACGTAGAGGGAAGAAATCTATATCCATATTGTGATATATTAGAAACAACTCCATAAAAAGAAGGGAAAAAATTGAGCCCATTAAAGTGAATAATCAGTGGGTTCCTAATTAGTGAAACTGTTGACACATGGTCATGAAAACTAACAACTTTTTAGGCAAGCAAAAGATAGAATCAAACCTGCTTTGTGTCATGTTAATGTCATTACGTTCAAGAAAATTATGTAGAAAGAATGTAAAACACCTGTCTTCAGCAACTTAATTTGGAGTTGACTGATTTTTTAGTGTCTAATTTGGTCTGTTTAAAAATGTTATCCCCTGAAATTTCTTGCAATATGGTAAAATAGACACAAGGGTTATTTTATGTTCAAGGGTCTTTTATTCTTTATGGCAATCTTGGGCTTTTCTGTCAAAATTTGGCTTTAGGCTGTAAATAACTCGTCCATATTATGCCAAAGTGACCAATCCCATGATTTTTGGATTTTACCACCAAACCCACTTACTGGTTTGTGTTTACATTGTGTAAAAATCTTGAATAGATATCTTAAGTAGTTCTCGAGCAATGGACTGTGTCACTTTGGTGAATCAGTACTTCAGCAGCATTCATGTTACTTTCGTGTTGCGATTCTGAGAAATGACAAAGAAGTGGATTGGTCACTTTGGCATAATATGGACAAACTGCTTTAACCCTTTGATCGCCGAACATATTTTCAAGGAATTAAAAATGTGGTTATCCTGAGCTGTTGAAAACCTATCATGTGGCAACTTGTTTAAAAAAGACCGGAGCTCTTTTAAACAAGTTGCCACATGATAGGTTTTCAACAGCATCTGACTTTGATATCTTACATCATTTGGCAACTACCCACGGCGCTGAAAGGGTTAAACATGAAATACACCTAACTGGGACATATTAACATCTTATTCAGATTCTGCAATGCAATTGTGGTTGGAACAAAAGCCAGCATGTAGTGCGGCCCAGGACCGAGATTGGGAACCACTGTTATAAAGGGGAAGCATGAGTAGATTTTATTAGGTTTATAAGGGGATGTAGATCAATCATTCGATGGATGTTTACAGTGCTCTGCATAACACTTTGGTGCCGTACATTTGTTTAGCCCTCAGAAATCAAGGAAGATTTAGACAGTTTTACTGATTGAAGAAGTTTATCTAATGGCTAATCCTGAATGAATGGGACCACTCCATTTTCATGAGACTGGTGTCTATCAGAAAATGGCTCGCCTGGATACAGTGGGGTGTAGCTGATAGACCACGTTTTATGAAAACAAGATAATTTTCGCTTTATTGAAAAATTTGTTCACTTGACTTGATGTCCAAATCAGGGCTTGAAATGACCAACAATTATTCATTGGGTACACTTCCAATACCTCCAATAGTTATAAAAACAGTGCTGCAGTGTTGTTTTTAGGAGTAACTTTCAGTGGTGAGCTGGTGAGGAAATGGTAAAAAAAACTTGGGTGTATATATGCAGAGTTTTCAAACTCAGTGATGTTTTTTAAGCTGCACATATTTGAGAATTGTGAAGTTCACCTGCATAACAAAAAAAAGCCTAGAGTTCAGAAACTAGAGTTGCAAAATAGGCTTCACACTGCTGAGGGAAATGGGAGGGAATACTGTCAGCTGATCTAGCTCCGCCCACTGGCCATTCATGGATGTTTTAGCTGCTGTCTGAGAAGTTGGGCTTCCTGTGCCCCTGCTCTGCGCTCGCTAGGTCTGTAACTGTGGTGTGCGATTTACGAATGTTTTCCTGAAAAGTGAGGGTTATAGAAAAATTATGTGTATTGCTAAAGGAAGTAACAGATCGTCCCATGAAAAACAAAAGGTCGCAAGTTACATTCCTTATGAAATCTGTTACGGTGCAGAAAAACAGGAATGTCACTTGCGACCTTTTGTTATTCTTGGGACGAGATGATATAACCTACAAAGAACCCTGAGAGCTGTATGTTTTCAGCGCATAGAAACTTTTCTTGTGTTTATTTTTAAAAGTATCTTTGCTTTATGGAATTGATTAACATGTGCTTTAAATTGTTGCGCAGGATGGTTTGTTCAGTAGAGCTCCATTTTCGAACTCGACGTAGATCACGAGTAGCTAATTCAGCAGACAAAATTCCACACATCTAGGTATAATAGTTTCAGAGAAATCTTGTCCTCATTGTGGCACAGACACACGGACGGACAGACAGACCTAAATCCAATACCCCCCGTTGCACTTTGTGGCAGGGGATAATAATCACATTATGTAGATACACTCAAAATGCAAAGGTATGAAAAATATTTAAGTTTATTAATGTTCCAATGAGACCAACCAAAATCATACATTTATTTGATCATTTTTAAAAAATTGCCAAAATTAAGGTTTTATAAGTATCAGCATCCCTGGATAAGTACTTAAGGAAACCGCCTCTGGCAGGTATAAAAGCAGGGAGTCTTTTCTGGACTGTTTGATGAGGCTAAGGCTCAGATGGAATGACCCTGCTCTGTTTTAGCGTACAGTACATGCTCTGTTTTAGTATACAGTACAGTGCTCTGTTTTAGTATGCAGTACAGTGCTCTGTTTTAGTATGCAGTACAGTGCTCTGTTTTAGCATACAGTACAGTGCTCTGTTTTAGTATACAGTACAGTGCTCTGTTTTAGCATACAGTACAGTGCTCTGTTTTAGTATACGGTACAGTGCTCTGTTTTAGCATACAGTACAGTGCTCTGTTTTAGCATACAGTACAATGATCTGTTTTAGCATGCAGTACAATGCTATTTTCAGCATACAGTACATGCTCTGTTTTAGCATACAGTACAATGCTCTGTTTTAGCATACGTTACAATGCTCTGTTTTAGCATACAGTACAGTGCTCTGTTTTAGTAAACAGTACAATGCTCTGTTTTATCATACAATACAGTGCTCTGTTTTAGCATACAGTACAATGCTCTGTTTTAGCATACAGTACAGTGCTCTGTTTTAGCATACAGTACAGTGCTCTGTTTTAGCATACAGTACAATGCTCTGTTTTAGCATACAGTACAATGCTCTGTTTTAGCATACAGTACAGTGTTCTGTTTTAGCATACAGTACAGTGCTCTGTTTTAGCATACAGTACAGTGCTCTGTTTTAGCATACGGTACAATGCTCTGTTTTAGCATACAGTACAGTGCTCTGTTTTAGCAGTACAATGCTCTGTTTTATGGTCTGTTTTTTTAGCATACAGTACAATGCTCTGTTTTAGCATACAGTACAATGCTCTGTTTTAGCATACAGTACAGTGCTCTGTTTTAGCATACGGTACAATGCTCTGTTTTATCATACAGTACAATGATCTGTTTTAGCTTGCAGTACAGTGCTCTTTTTAGCATACAGTACAGTGTTCTGTTTTAGCATACTGAACAATGCTCTGTTTTAGCATACAGTTCAATGCTCTGTTTATGCATGCAGTACAGTGCTCTGTTTTAGCATACAGTACAGTGCTCTGTTTTAGCATACAGTACAATGCTCTGTTTTAGCATACAGTACAATGCTCTGTTTTAGCATACGGTACAATGCTCTGTTTTAGCATACGATACAATGCTCTGTTTTAGCATACAGTACAATGCTCTGTTTTAGCATCGAGTACAGTGCTCTGTTTTAGCATACGGTACAATGCTCTGTTTTAGCATACAGTACAGTGCTCTGTTTTAGCATACAGTACAGTGCTCTGTTTTAGCATACAGTACAATGCTCTTTTTTTGCATACAGTACTGTGCTTTGTTTTAGCATACAGTGCAATGCTCTGTTTTAGCATACAGTACAATGCTCTGTTTTAGCATACAGTACAATGCTCTGTTTTAGCATACAGTACAGTGCTCTGTTTTAGCATACAGTACAATGCTCTGTTTTAGCATACAGTTCAGTGCTCTGTTTTAGCATACTGTACAATGATCTGTTTTAGCATACAGTTCAGTGCTCTGTTTTAGCATACAGTACAGTGCTCTGTTTTAGCATACAGTACAGTGCTTTGTTTTAGTATACAGTACAGTGCTCTGTTTTAGCATACAGTTTAATTCTCTGTTTGAAAGATGCTGTATCTGAGCAAAATATCCCACTTTGGTCTCATCTGACCACAACACCTTCTTCCAGCCATAAGTTAAATGACCTTTAGCAAATTGCAAGAGCTTGCATCTGCGTATAGGGGTCAGAGGGGCTTTCTTCATGCTGTCCTTCCAAGGAGCCTGTGGATATCCAGATGGCATCTCATGGTCCTTTCTGAAACCTGGTGACACTCCTTCCTGTGATGGGGAGAGAGGAGTAAAATGCACATGCCTACCTGTCAGTTTTCATCTGTTCCATACCGGATTTATGAGGGTCTGGGACCCCCTGTCTCTTTTGAACTGCCAGATCTTTTTTTGTGTTCATGGTGGCAGATGACAAGGTTTTTCATGCATTTTCCCACATTTTCATACCTTAGTGAAACAGGAAGTGATGTAATGATACAATATAGCTTGTTAATTCTTAAAAAAACTTAAATAAGTTGAATTTTAGTCCTGGTTTAAATTTGTTAAATCATATTTAAAATGTTATTGAGGGGTGCTATGAATTGTGAATTTTCATAGTCTTTCTTTATGAATTTCCAGTCAGGGGTTCCAATAATTCTGTAATTCACTGCTTATGGTAGCATTTGGTGCAATATGGGTGGGATTTGATGTACAGTGCTGTGAAAAAGTATTTGCCCTCCATCTCGGCTTTTTTTTTTTTTAAATGTATTTATATAGTTAACTCGTTCATTAGTATGCAGAGTTGGAATAGCCTACGGAGACTCAGAAATACTCTATATGTTTTGTACTGTTATAGGGAGCCAGAAAAAATGTAATTAACTTGGTTCTGCATATAAATGCTCCAGTTTCATTGTTAGCTATGTCCAATAAATCAGGGGGTCCCAAACTCGGTCTTGGGACTTCCCTGTGTATGCTGGTTTTTGTGCCAACCACAACTGCTGATGTAGTATTTTAACAAACAATTAATTTGTCTCAGTTTGGTGAATTTATTTTTATAGCAGTAATTTATCCTGTTAAGACCTATTTTGAAAGATATGCATATATGCAGTATTGAAATAATTCCAAATAAAATAGTGACAACTGCATTTAGGATTACACCCAATCATTGTGATAATTGGTCAAACTTTGGGCATATGATGCTGTTTATTAGACAAGCAAATGGACTCTTTTTTGTGTTAAACATTTTATTAACTCCTTCAACCCCACAGCCCTCTACAGCTGAAACATATTGAACCCCAAGTTCCTTAGGGAAAATTCAAAAACTGACTAATTGATTGGAACATATCAGGTTACATTTAAAACAGAGATAACAGTAAGATACAATGTCCAGACAATGACCAGCCCTCTACAGAGGGCTGTGGGGTTGAAGGGTATAGTGATGCTAGAATATCTGGGGTTGAAAGAGTTAAGTTAAAGTAAATTATTTTGAAAGAACTCTGAACACTTGTGTTCAGCAATCTAAATTTGGAGCTGACTCATTTTCTCAGTCTAATCTGATCTGTCTAAAAATGTTATTACTTGAAATTGCTTGCTACACAGAAAAAATGAATACGTTCAAGGGTCTTTGATTCTTCATGGCACACATGGATATTTCTGTTAAAATTTGACTTAAGACAGCAAATAATTTCTTTAAAAACAAAATGCACCTAATTAGGACAGATTAACAGTTTATTGAAATCCTGTGATGGCAGTTATGGTTGGAATGAAAACCAGCATACACAGGGAGGCCCCAGGACTGAGTTTGGGAATCCCTGCGATAAATAATCCAAGTTACAGCATTTAATCCAGGCGAAAACACTTGGCACGAATGACCCGGATGAAACGGTAAACAACGTGAGGTGGCATGGATGAGAAAGCAGCGCACTCTATTCTCTTACTACTTCTTATTATTATTATTCTTTTTCTTCTTCTGCCTAAATTTTGCCGACAAACTCCTCCTACACCGTTTAAGCTATTGATTCCGTTCAAACTTAAAAAAATTCAGCTTGTTCTGAATTACGTTTTATCTGTACAGATTTTTGATTTTTTTTTTAGTTTTTGAGATATTTAATTTTAAATGTCATTTTTTGAGGTCCTATTAAATCAAGCCATTTTTGTGCTGATTCAGTAGATTTAGCTATTTTCTGCTTTTTTTTTTACTCTGTCATACTTTTACCTAGAAATGTCATTCAAACTGCAAAATGTCAAGTTAAGCTTGTATAATTTCTTCACTATTCAAATTTTTCGTAACTTCTATAATTTTTTCATTATACTTTTTGTTACAATACATTCTGGGAACTTACAGTGTGGTGACGTCACTGTTGGAGTGGCGAACAGCCCTTTCTAGTTTATGGTGCATTTTATATGCTCCTATTATAAAGGTTAATGTACTGTATGCATTTTTAGTGTGGAATTAAAATTACTGCAGTATATTGAAAAAAATTACTTGTAGCGGTTAAATAAATAGCAAAGGTTATTTTTCCCCATTATTGTGATTGTTAATGCTATTTTTTTTAATGCTATAGACCAGGGTTCTTCAAATCTGGACCTCAAATCCAAATTCAGTCCCAAGGTTTTCTTTCCAGGTGAGTAAATGGACAATTAGCGCCCCTGATTGGCCAGACTGTCTTTACACCTGATTCCCCGGTAAAGGGAGGGTGGAAAACCAGCAGGTCCGGGACCTCGAGGACCGTGATTTGAGGACCAGGCTATAGACAATACACAGGACAAGTTGAAAATTTCGTGCAGACAGCCTGATTCATTTCCTAGATCGTCCGCTGGACGACCAAATTTTTTGTCCTTATTTCTAACGCTGCACAGGGTTGGGAGGGTTTCGGATGGCTGGGTTTAGCATATGATGCAGTTTGCATTGCATTCTGGTCCACAGCTTCTGAGGAGGATCACAGTGACAGTTCGTGCTTTGCCTGCATCTTGCTGAGCCACGGGGAAGAGGGGCTGATTTACGGGACGGACGGTGCCATGCCCCTGAAGACCATCACCTCCCTCTTCAGAGGAGACGTGTGTACGAGCCTGGTAGGCAAACCCAAGCTCTTCTTCATCCAGGTGAGTGCAGGCTGATGTCACGTCATGACAGCAAGAGTTAACCCTTTCAGCGCCGTGGGCAACTATAGTTGCCCAATGATGTAAGATATCAAAGTCAAATTCCCCTGCGGGAGCTCTTTTAACCAGGTTGCCACATGATAGGTTTTCAACAGCTCAGGATAATTACATTTTTCATTCCTTGAAAATGTATTCGGCGCTCAAAGGGTTAAAGTGGCGTAATCGCTTAATGAAATTATTATTATTATGCCCCCAGCATATAATACGGGGGTGGATATAGTCATGGCTGCGGTTATCTGTCCGTCTGTCTGTCTGTGAGCATTTCATTTCGGGAGCGTAACTTGAAAACCGTTCGATATTTTTTAGCAAAACCTTGAGTGCACATTAATCATGACCTGAAGTGGTGCCTTTTGCTAATCCGAAGTTGATGAATTCTGTATTTTTTCTGGTTTCCATGGAAACATTTTGAACTTAGAATTTCAGGGGGTATGGTTTGTTTCCGGAGCAGGTTGCGTTTTCATTCTTTCAATATGTGGGGCCGGGGGATCTGCCATCTGCTGAAGGCTCTTGTATTTATTTCTTAAGAGTGTCATTAACAATTATGGCCTTCAGTGCATTCCTTTCACTCTTGAACTTCTGCGTGTTTTTTCAACAGCGATTTGCCGAATGTTGACATTTTACATCTCGCACCATACTGGATGTTGCCAACGCCTACTCCGAAAACGCTACAATGGAAATAATTTGTTCACAAGTTGAATTTTAAAGTAAACATTGCATGGTTTTGTGGGACTATACATTCAAATACTCATGGAACAGACCCCAATAATGCTCCATAATGTTCAGTCTTATGTTTTAAAAGGTTTTTTGGCAGTACTTTATGCTCCTTTAAACCACAGAGAGATTACTAGTGCTTGTGTACTTACTGCGCGCTCCATAATCATATTGGAGCAGGTGACCTTGTGTGCGTTCAGTACTCAGAGCTGCAGTCCGTAACAGTTGCCACAGCAAACGTCAGGCTCCATTCCGTTTCATCAGCAGAGCCAGTTGGACCTAGATTATGTGGGACGATGTGACAAAAAAACGCGTTATAGCTGGAAATGTGATTCTTAGGGGTCAGTACCTTCCGAATGGCAAGGTCAAAATTTAGAAAATGGGACCCTTCTCTGTGTGGAATGATTAATGATGATATCTATCTACTTTTGTTTTGGTAATTCTTGAACTTAAACGTACGCTTGAGTTCCCTGGGGAGATAGTTCAGCGGGATGGTTTGGGGTGGGATTAAAGCTTGTGAACCATTGAGTTATTTTCTCAGGTGAGCATTTGAAATGTACTTCCTTTCAAAACATAATTGCTTTATATTGTAATGTACATTATTACTCAAAAATTAGGTGGTTTCTCACATGGATTAAATGGAAGAAACCTTGTGTTTCCAGAAGACGATGACCAACATCTTAAATCTAAGATGTACTTACTGGAAAGGAAATAATATGCTTTCTCCAGCTCAAACACCTGATTTAAGACCTGTAGAGATCACCTGGATCATTAATTTTGTGAAGTTTGCCTATTTTTAAGGACATTTTTGGAAATTTTGCAGCTCATTGAGAGTGATATCACTGAGGATGACACCTTAAAATTCTGTTCCAAAACGACTTAAATTTGCAAAGTGGAGATTAAATCGGTAATGAGCGGCACAGTGATAGGAAAACACCAAAATGGGTTCCTGTGGCAACATTTAAACATATTTTGCGTCTAAAAACTTAAAATATGAAATAAAACATCTTAAAATACATTTTACTTTTTGTTGCTTGTAATTTACTATTATAAAAAACACATTTATTGAATAAAGTAACACAAACATCTTAAAAGACAAGTGATGATACATAAGCACGTGTGTGACCCCATTTGAAAGCTCAGGATCTGCACTTTGATGAAAGTACAGCCTTTGTCGCATATATACTTTAATCAACATGTTGTACTGACGGGCCAAAAAAGTCACTGTTGGGATTTAAATAAGCAGATATTGACATCCTACGACTGAATCATTATTGCGGTGATTGATATGGTTCAGCTGGCAATAATTCTTTTAACCCTAACTGATGCTGTTTGTAGCTTCTCATTTCTTAAAACCTGCCACGTCAGAAGGCGTATCCCATGGTCGAGGAAAAGATGTTAGTTTTAAGAGGGACAAATGTTTGTCCTGCATCAAGTACAGGAAACGCCAAAGGAGATTGCTGAAATCAGTTGAATTGGGTTAAGAACTGTCTAGCGCATTATTAAAACCTGGAAGGATTGTGGTGAACCGACAACTTTGCGGAAGAAATGGTCAGAAAAAAATCGTGAATGATCATGATCGGCAATCATTAAATGCTTGATAAAAGTCTTGTCGTAAATAATCGACTGCTATGTTTAATTTTGAGAATAAGAGCGTTTCCACAAGAACAGTGTGACAAGAAACATCGGTGAGACAGGAAGCCCATGAAGCGATGCATCCGTCATGCACAGTGCCCACTGTACAAGCCTCTGGAGACAGTGTTATGATCTGGAGTTGTTTCCTTTGGTCAGGTCTTGGCTCAGCCACATCATGCAGCAATTAAAAAAAGTCATGAGACTACCTGAATGTACTGAATGACCTGGTTATCCTATTAATGGATTTTTCAAATCACTGATGGCACAGGCATATTCCAGGATGACAATGCCAAGATTCATCAGGCTCAAAAAAGTAGAAAAAACTTCGTACGAAAGTCTTTTGACTGAAACGTTGTGAATAAATAGCCTAATTTCATGCGGAATGGACAGTGTGCGGGAGTTTTTTCTACTTTTATGACCTGCGACCCTTTTTGGGCTTTCTCCTACGCACCTGCCCCAAAAGAGAGGTGTGCGAAAGCCTTCTTTTTTTTACAAGATTCATCAAGCTCAAACTGTGAAAGAGTGGTTCAGCGAACGTAAGGAATCATTTTCACACACGAATTCGCTACCGCAGAGTCCCGATTGAAAGTCTTTGGGATGTGCTGGAGAAGGCTTCACAGAGTGGTTTAACTCCCTTGTTAACAAAACAAGATCCCTGCCAAAAACTAATGCAACTCTGATCAGAAATAGATGTTGTACATATAAGATTGTTGAAACAATACCAAGACAAATGTGTGCCGGGAGCAAAGCTAGAGGCGGTTCAACAAAGTATTAGAGAGCGACTTTTTTGGGTCAGGGAGTGTATTTTTTGCAATATCTATGCTTAACTTTCTCCTTCTTCAGAAACAGCTGAATGATTTAATTATTTGATTATTTGATTATTATCATTATGATCAGTAGTAGTAGCTGAAGTAATGTCTTATGATCCTCACCTTTTGGTCAGGCTTGTCGGGGGTCGGAGTTTGACGATGGGGTACAGACGGATTCTGGTCCGCCCAACGACACTTTGGAGACCGACGCAAACCCCAGACACAAAATTCCAGTGGAGGCAGACTTTCTGTTCGCGTACTCTACTGTGCCAGGTATACGCTCACTCACAGTGAAAGATGTAATAAAATTAAACCTAAAACAGGTACTCTGACACATCGACAGTTCACCATCAGTTTTATTAATGTTGCAGTTTGAGTTTCAGCTTTGTCCAATATTGCACGTATTTGGATATTTAAATGATGCTTTGAATGGTTTATTGAATGGCTCATCATCTGAGGGATTCACTATGCATGATTTTTATTTTTAAATACGATTAAAAAGAATGGTCTCGTTCGGATTTTGCAATATCAATGTACGTTTCAACCCTTTTTTCAATTACAGTGACCAGATTTTCCACATTTTAAGAGTTTGGATAAGAAAAATGTATTTTTTTCCTAAAAGTAAGAAACTAGAACATAAATTTTATACAAAGCAAATGGTTTTCATGGATTTGTGCAGGAGCAGGTCTTTTTCAGCCATTTACTGTACGGCTTGCGAAGTCTACCATAAATTTTATAATCCACCCACCGAGGTAAATGCAGTTGGCTTTGTGGTTACCACTTCACTGGGTCCAAAAAAAATTACTTTTCTTTGATTGGCAGGACATGGTGGTTACCGGCATGTTGGCCATGCAGCCTATAGTTTGAAAGCTTAACTATGCAGTGTTACAGCCTGGCTCATAGACTGCGACAAATAACGGGAGTGAATACGAGTATGAAGTCCAACATCATTAAATTTATTCACGAAAACAAACGGGAAAAGCAAAAATCAGTATCAGTAATCAGCAGTGTAGGCATGTGTGGATGCATGTGCGTGTGTGAGCAGAAACAGCAAAAAAAAACAAACAAACAAACAAACAGCCGCGCTGCGGTGCACACACGGGTGGCGTGTGGATGGGATCCGAGAGTGACTGACAATGAGAGTTTATGAGCATTCCACCAGGCTCAGGTGCAGCTCATCGACTAATAATGACCCCGCGTCAACTGGAACCTGAAAGAGGGAAAGAAACCAAACCAGCACTACTCCAATGTGTAGAGAGGGGTCATCACAAATATTTCTCTGGAAAACTCTTGAGGTAAAAAATTAAGGGTTTGAAAATGAAAGCGTGATTCAATCATTTTGTGTAAGCTCTGCTCGAGAACTGGACCCACACATGGTTTTTTACTAGCCATGGTGCTAGGATTGTGCTGAAATTTGCATTTTTTTATCCTTGTTGATCTGGTTTTCAACTCCTAAGATGTTGGCACCTCTGTAGACGAATACAGAATATTCCAGAAAAGAAAAAAGTGAAATTGCATGCACTAAATCAAAAAAAACTCCCGTAACAATTCCTCCTGTGACCCACCATCTTCAACACTGGGCTGTTACACTATGGGTGTTCTCAAAGGTATCCCCTCTCAATGCTGGGTTTGAAAGTCCTACCGGGTCAGCCGCCCCTAGCACTGGCGTAAATACAGGCAGTGCAGTTGCACTGGAATCTGGAGAGTACGGGGGCCCATAACAGAACCGAGCCCTTCATAATGACATTGTGACAAAACTAATCTGTCCAATATGCAATGGCTTTTTTGTGAACTTTGGCGACACACTTAAGGATGCCCTCAGCAAAGCACAGTTGTTGCCATTCCTTATATAAGCCCTCATGAAGCCAGATTCATCTCTATCGTGGTTTGTTTTCTTTTCTTTAGTAGTAACAATAATTCTTAGCATTTTATTACAAAGTTATGTGCTTATTCAACACACATTTGAAAAAAAAATTAATGAAATTCACAAGTTTCTTATTTTCTTTGATATTTTCTTACATACAGATAGGCAAAAGTGTCAAGCTGATTGCTGGGCAATTTGTCGTCCAATGACAAGTCTCCATTTGATTTGATCACGTGACCAGACGTTAACCTGTAACATCTGAAGATCGGATTGACGAGCAAGTTTGCAAACTCAGTGGCAGTCACGCCATTTAAACATAAAAGCATTAAGCCGCTTTCACACCGGACGCGAAACGAATTTTTCGCACGACCGATGACATTCAAAGTCAATGCAAAGACGCGAATACACTATTCGCGTCTTTGCATTGACTTTGAATGTCATCGGAAAAATTGCATTCGCGTCCGGTGTGAAAGCGGCTTTAGTTCAAAAAGAAAAGAAAAAACAGGAGGAGAAGGTAGCAAAGCTACCAAAACTAAGTTCATTTGGCTTTCTTACAAGCAGTTGCCAGTCCATGGGCGACCCCCCTCTTAAGCAGCAATGCAGCCAGCAGGTAACGGATCAAGCTGCAGGTTAAGCAACGTTTGACCTAATTAATGTTAACATTTGGCCATTGTATAAATTTCAAGACAGTATTGCTGAGTTGAATATTAAGGACATTGTCGAGGATTATGCATGAGGCGAAGCTCACTGAATGCTGTTTTACCCATTTAAACCGGGACAGCATGTGCGCATTTTAAGAACTTATCGTTGCCGACACAGATATGTGCGTAATTTTGAAAGTACCGTAATTACTGTAAGTTTTGCGCAATAGAAAAAAATTCCAACTGTTCCTGAAAGCTGAGAAGCTGTGCTTCAGCTCAAATACAGGTTACTATGGTAAACATGGCAGCATGATTCTCTGCTGGGATTTTTGCATTAGGCCTTAAAGGGTTAAATAGGTGAGCAGGCTTACTAGTAACTTTTCTTTTTGTCCAGAGTTAATTTTTATATATAGGATATATGGGAGAAATAAGGCAGTTTGTGTGCGGTAAATTGATAATTTTATGGTTTTTATGCAGACGGTGTTTAGCTGGGAAATTTAGGGGACATGGCATTGTTTTAAATATATTTAAATATCTTTAAATATTGCAGCTTTTTTGTCCATCTCGTCTTATGCTTTTTCGAGTTACTATCATGTCCTGCCTTTATTTCACATAAGAATGCACTAGTGAGGTATTTTTACAAAAATGCCATTTGTTAAAGTCAGTTGTCATTTCACCGCCATAGGAAAATAAACATCTCCTCTCTCTCACTCTCTCTCTCTCCTCTTATTATCGCATCTTGAGGAAAGCGTTCTTGAGGAAAGCGTCCTTGAGGAAGGCGTCCTTGAAGAAATTACTTGAAATACTTTAAAAACTATTCGAAGCAGGGCTGCATAGTATGCACTAGGGCCAGTCATATTCGCTTGTGTTGGGGCCCGTCGTAACAAACTTAAGCTACTGGCCCCCAGTGTTTGTGTTTGCATCAGAGCGTGTGGAATCAGAATGATAATCAACTTTTTTCAGTGAGAAAATAGGAGGCAATGTGGATTACTGTGACTGAAGAAATATCTCTTCAGTTTCGAGCAGCACCTAAGGCAGATCACTGACAGTGGAGGAAGGCAAGCGAGATGAAAGCGACAGTGTTCGTGTGCCAGGAAGAGGCCGGTCTAGGTGCTTACAATTCTTTAAATTCTGGTTCTGCTAAGTCGGTCGAGCTGTGTATCTTAGCACTCCAGGCGAAAACGCCGGCAACACTGCACTGGCCGGCCCCGTTTGCATGAATGCCCCTGGGGGTGACAAGAAGGCTCAAGTTATCTCAGCATGTGTTGACAGACTTCCTTGATTACGTTGGCTTTTTTTTTTTTTCTCGAGGTTTCTCTTACATAAGAGGTGATATTTCGTGGCATTTGAAGGTTTTAAGATGTTATGTTCACGTTTACAGGTTCTGGCTTGGGCTTGAGTAGCCAAAGTTTGAAAGGGATATTTCATCCTGATGTCTTGTTTATCGGCAATTCCAGCCTTATGGATTTGACGGTTGAAATCAAAATGGCAACTTACTCTTATAAAAACTATTACTACTTATTCCATAACATCCACTTGGAGAAAAGAAGAGGCAACGAAAATGATTACAGAAAAAAATTATTCAGAAAAGAGCACAGCTAGATAAATGCTGCCTGTGGATGACAGCAGGGTATATCCCTGAAACCATATCATTCACCCATTAAGGCAAAATTCATAGCTAGGCCAAGAGTTGATGCTTCAGGAGAGGGTATGTGGCAGGGTTTTTCCTGCATGGAGAGTTTGGTGGCGGCCGCCACCGCCTAATTTCTTACCGCTACTAGCTCCCAATGCGATTTTCTGTGTCGCATTCTCATTTGCATGTGCGAGAAAAGAAAAAAAAAAACGCGGGATTTGCGCAATATTAGTGCCATGCTCCCGCTGTCAAAAAAAAAAGCATGTGCAGCCCTTCCTCTCGGTAAATGAAATAAGAGGTATGTAATCCCCGCTCAACAAAATAAAAAGCATGCTACTCCCTCCCCCCCCCACTCAACAAAATGTGAAGCATCCAACCCCCGCTGAACAATATTTAGAGTGTGCGCAGGAGCCTATGACCGAGTACCACCACCAGCTCATTCTGAGCCAGGAAAAACCCTGGTATATGGTCCATAAAATTAACAGGGGGAGTACTCTTGGCTCTAGAAATGCCCACAATAAATTTTACTTGATTCCCAAAAGACCGGTTTGACTCATTGCATTTTTGAAAAAGTTTGGCCTAAGGGCGGTGCTGCAGAGACTGTCGTGGGCTCACTAGAACGATATAATTGCTCTTTAATGCACAACTAAGTTGAACTGATTCCCATTAAAACAATTTCACTTCTCGGATTTGGAAGTGTAATTTCACCTAATGGTGGCGCTATACTGAAAGTAAAAGAGTCATCAAAATCAATGTTTTGTTGTCTATACACCAGGAGTGTTAAAAGCAGATTTGACAGGATTCCCGCTAAAGCTATTTTGAGTTGTTTTATTTTTAGAAATTCAAATTTTGGCGAGGGTCTTAGGGCGGCCAACATAAGTAACAGCTTTATTTATGTGCCAGGAATAAAGTTTGACAAAATTCCCATCTGAACTGTTTTAATTGTTGCATTTGTAAATGTACAGTTTGAACTGGTGGGGGCAACTTGAAAGGTTGTAGGGTCTCCTAAAATGACAGGAAATTGACAAAAAGTCACTTTGAGGAGGTAATAACTTTGTAAGAATTTTTCCATTTTAAAGTCTGATGCTGACAGTTTGATGGCTATATAACGTAGAAGGACTAGCTAAACAAAAAGTGGCAATTTTTCAAAAATATATGTATTTTCTTTTTTATTTTATGAGGAAAATGCAGTGTTTTGCTTGTGACACCATTGTATTATGTCACTTGTTTTTTTACTTCATGATAGTATTGATCCTACTTTATGATAGTTATAACATTAAATTTTTTTCAGAGTGGTCCAGTGAAATTTGCAGAATAAAGTATGTAACCTAAGGGCATGTGTATAAGATGTATTTATTTTTCGTGCTCAGGTTGACATTACAAGGATTTTTTCATTTGTGTTTAATTGCTTCCTTCCTTCGGCTCTATGAGCTGACTGTATGTAATTTTGACTCTAGGCGTTGATGGCTGTCGAAGTCTGTTATTGGTGTGTGCCTACGTGAGGACTAGCATTTTGAATGATAGGTAACAGAAAAGGAAGCCATGATGTAAGTAAAGGAAGAAGACCTGGGGCCCTATTTTATCGATCTCAGGGCATGGGCTGAAACGCGTGGAGCAAGTGAATTTAGGGCATGTCCAAATCCATTTTTGGTAGTTTAACGGCGGATTGTCAAGGCGTGAAGTAAGGCGCAAGGTTCTTGGGCAGCAGGATAGCGGCCAACAAGACCAGAGCCCTGTCTTCCTGGATGGAGAAATGTCTAGATCTAGTGTTCTGTCATATGCATTTTCATTTGATTTCCAAATTTGGGGAGAATGTTGACCTTTTAACAACACCGAGTCATGTCAAAAATGACATTTTTCACTCACCGAGGCTTGTACGCATGCGCTATCCGCAGCTCAGGTCACAACCTCACGACATCGTAATGCTTTCATGTCAGATGGAGGAACCGGTAATTTTATCTGCCATCACCTGTTTAGTGTGAATAAACCCAACACATCTTAGCTAGTGCTGTTTTCATGCAACTGAATTATTAGCGTAAAAAGAAAGTTCTTTACCATGTTTTTAGCTAGCACGCTCAGGTTCATCAGTAGCAGTATGGATATGACTACCTTAGTTTATAGTGATTATGTATAGGCATAGAAACAGGTAACTTCTGAATCAGAGCATTAGTTGCTATTTCACCCTTGACTGGCTGTACAGTAGGGATCAATGCCATTGGTGTTAAAATGGACAGCAAAATTAACATCTATTTCATTTTGATGCATATATACCTCTTTGGAATTTAGCTAAAACACTGAGCGAATCACGCAGACGTGATGTAGCATTGTTTACCTCTCAACTTGTACAGTCTTTCAGTGTTGTGCAGCTGAACTAAATCTGAAGGTGTGATTGGCCGACAGCGTGCGTTTTGTTGACGTTCTGACATCATTAGTGTCTCAGATTTTCCTATTGTAAAACAATGAAGTGCCCCGTCTCCTTAATATTTAGAACATCTCTGATTACAGTTCATGGACAGGTCTCTGAAAGAGCCTGCGGAATTTTGAGATAAGGTTCTCTCGACAGATAACACAAAGTAAATTGGTGGAGGTGTCCGGTTTTGTGGCTTGGGCACAAGGTTTGTGGCCGCCAAGTGATCAGGCTCCCCTTGTCTAGACCGTAAGCGCCACATCAGCGTCGCGCTCCCGTGACGACAACATTCACGCAACACAGAAGCGACTGTCTATACCGGTTCCGTCTTGCCCACATATGATTCGAAGCGTAGAGCAGCAGAGGAGCAGCCAAACCTTCTGTGCAGCTTGCAGTTTTCTCTTGATATGTGTAAGTATTTCTGATTTATAATAATACAGAAAACATGCCATCAGAAACAATAAAATCAAAGAACAAGGTCAGAAAATAAAAAATAAAGATAATATGACAAAAGTTAAATGATAAAATAAAGCTAAAATACTAAAGTATATTGTACATTGTAGTAAACCCATGAAATTTAAAATTGCAAAAAGCCTATAGATTGCGAAATGTGGATAAGTACATTAATTCAATGCATTTTTATTGGGCATCCCCTCGCGTTTATGCGCGTATTTGTCGGAAAAATGGACTCGAAGCGTAAATAAAAGCTTCGGTTCGTGTTTCCACCCCTGAGACGCAGCTGAGACGCGAGCCGCACGGAGCCGGTGCAGACAGCTGCGTAGATTAAAAAGAGAGCGTATCTGCTGCATCAGACGCGCGAGTAAAAAACGTGTCTAAAACTCTGGCGGTCTAGACAAGGGGTTACCCTTTATGCGTATCCTAGCCTCTGATCGGCTGACACATTTTTTACTTTTTGCCACGTGGTACTTTTGGATCATTTGGACTCGCTAAATATGTTCACCTCTAAGCCCTGACCTGGTGGTGTTATATATTATGTCAATTTAGAATATAGTTTAGTTGTCCTGATATCTGATTGCCTAACACATTTTCAAGCTCTTCTCGAGTTGCAGTGGGTGGATTTGGATCAAACTTGCTAAGAGTGTTCAATGTCTCGCTTCAGATGAAGTTGAAATTTTGATATTTTTTGCCTGCATGGAGGATTTAAATATCCAGTATTATGGAACCCTCAAGACTAACTCACTAACCCACATTTTTCTTATATTACAGTGACCTGACACTGGGTAAATAGTGCCTTTACTGCTACAACTGATCGTTTACGGTTAACATCACTTCATTACTTGTGGTAGCTGATAACATGGCTACATTGGAATGTTATTCAGTCTACTGATGTTTACTTTACAGTACTACATAACTGAAAAGAATTATGATTTCAAACCAGGTGAGCGATACCTATGTTTGTATTCTTTCTGCACTGCACGGTCCATGACTTTATGCATGATAGTGATCTTAAACTCAGCTGTGAATAACTGAGCAGAAATAATGGGAGAGCTTCTTCATCCTTGCCAGTTTAACACACAGAATATTTCATTTTATTGAGTGAAGTCCAAAGCATTGTCTATCCAATATTGCATCTATTGGGACATTTAAATAATCCATTGAAATGCTTTTCAGGAGGCTTAAGGTCCCAGGGATTCACTGTATGTGACAGTTTTTGCAATAACAGTTAAAAAAAAGTTTGACTCAAGACAACTTGTGATTTTAAGGCATATTTTAACCTTCTTATTTGTTCTCCATGTGTTAAGTCGGTGATCAGATTTCTTTTGGCGTACAGTACGGTATTAAAAACTCGGACATGGCACTAGAAATATGCATGTTCACGCAAATAAATATCACGGCCTTATGAAACTTGCGCTTGACCTGTTAATGGCACTTTTCGGACCATTAAGATGGGGCCGTTTATATTCATACTTTCAGAAAGCATGTGTCAAGTTTCGACGAGGGGCCTGTCATCAAAATGAAGCCTTTGGGAATTAAAGGTGGTATCTCAGAACTGATGAAAGGGTTCATCAATGTTTTTCTTGGAGGGACCTTATCTGAGCGGGGTACAGTTGTAAGTGGAGTCCCACAGGGGATGATCCTTGGACTACTGCTCTTCCTCCTTTATGCAAATAGCCTTGAAATGAACATCAGAAGGTTTAGCAAGTAGTCCAGCATCAATACATCCATCTAGTCACCCAAAAACAGAAAGACTGTTTGAACAGATACCTGGCAATTTGAAATTCAGTATTGCTAAATGTAAAGTTCAACTCGCGGTAAATAAAGGGCCAATCCCAGTTCTCTTCCCTTAATCTTATCCCTTGGTTTCAAGTGCACTAAATAGTAAGATTTCCCTCAACGACGAAGGGGTAGTTTTGAGGGGAAGGGAATCTCACCTAAGAATTGGGATGCCACTTCATGCAAATTGGCGTAACACGTGTGTCCACGTACGTCACGCGTATGGCCGACGTACGCTTCTTGCATTTATTTTGAAAATGCAGGCTCCAGTGTTTATACAGTTACTGTCTCATTGCATGGCTTGCCAGAGCGATCATTGCAACTTTGAAAGTTGACATACGCAGCCACAACCGGGTAGCTGTCGTGGTATGTTCGTATTCACAATCACAAACCAGGTCATGTCACGACACAAATTTCAAAGAAATTGGAATATAACACGTGTAAAACGCAGGCATGCTCGTCACGCACATCGATAACATTAGCCAAATGCGCGCAGCATTACTGCTATACAGAGAACTCTGGATATCATGCTGGCTACAACGTGAATTAGCGATTTTCAAGCATTCATATTCTAAATCAACACTTACAGATAAAGGTGTATACCCACAAACATAACACATTCCGACATGTTTTGGATTTTTTGCATGCATGCTTACAGAAATAGTACTTACAATTGTGCAATGCTTTTTTCATGGCAGCTGCCATCTTTTTGGAGAACTCGTCCAGCTCGATAGTCTCGCAGTGCATCCTGAGAAATTCATTCTTCCCCTCAGTTCGTCGTGAGCATCGCCCGGCCCTTACAATTAAGTGGGAATTTTTAGGGCTAAAAAGCACTTCCCTTAATCATCTTACAGTTTTGGACACCCTTGCCCTTCGCGGGAACGCGCAAATATTAAGGCTAGGGTCAATTTTGAGTGGAAGTGTGGGTATTGGGACAGACCCTTAGGTTTGAGGCAGGGCAGTAAGTGCTAGACTGGAATGTGCTCAATTCGAAAAAGACCTGGGTGTAACTCTAGATCGAAGTATTTTGGGTTTTAGTTAAGTTTTTTTTTAATGTAGCACTTAAAAAGGCTAATAGGATTCTGGGATATTTATAGCTATAATTATTGTCTATAAAGTCCAAGAATATTCTGTTTGAATGTGAATTGAAGCGTGTGGACAGGAGTACAGAGCTTAGTTAAGGAATCCTATGACTGTCCTAAATATAAAGGAGCTCACCAGATAATAGATTAGTATCCCAAAATGACTCTTGTCTTAAAAATGGGGATTATATGTTTAAAGAGTAAGCTTGGAGTGAGTTCAGTTGTATCATCTAGGCAGATTGGCCATGGGTACGACAGGTGTCAGACACCAAGTTCAATGGCCCCTCCATGCACGTAAATGGCTAACAGACAGTGCCTACATGGGTCATGAGAACCACCCAAGGGCCCCTTATGCAAACATCCTAAAAGTACTAATTGGCCAGGGAAGCGGCGCTGTAGATTAGTATGGATTCTTCATGATGATTGCTTGTGACCTTTTTCAGGTTACTACTCCTGGAGGAATCCTGGCGGGCTCCTGGTTTGTGCAGGCACTCTGCAATGTCCTGAACGAGTATGGAAAACAGCTGGAAATCATGCAAATCCTCACTCGTGTCAACTACATGGTGGCCACCAACTTTGAGTCCTGGTCCGATGACCCGCGCTACACCGAGAAGAAGCAGATCCCTTGCGTGGTGTCCATGCTTACAAAGGAGCTGTACTTTAACTGACCCGAGTCCACTGGGACCGGTCGCAAATTCAGGGATTAAAAAGCCACCCCCCGGTGCGCGGTGCATTGCGCGGGAGAAAGTTCCAGCGCTCCTGGGTGGGCTAACCTCTACTTCTCAGCCTCTTTGTTCAGTGGTAATCTGCATACATCGTGTGGTGATGCTCGCCTCTCAAGGTTATTCTCCGGTCAGATGACCGTTTTTCAGCTGGTGGTGGAAATATCCGTGTGATTCAGCCGATCCAAAAATGCATTTCTCTCGGCGTTGTAACTGGCGATCCAGATGTTAAAAATATCACCTTTCTCTCATTAATCAAAGGCTCTTGTTCCACAAATTGACTGTCTTGTGATCTGTTATTACCGAAGCTGTCTCCAAGCCCTTGTCTCTAGGAGGTGTAGACAGTTGGAGCAGCATCATCTTGGGGGGGGGAGCACAAATGTTCCCAAAGTTATGGATATCTGATGGCTGCTGCGACATCAGTCAGTTGCTGTGGCCTAATGAATGACACCTCTTTAACCAACATGTTGGTGGAGGTACTGACATGTTGGCAAAAAATGGTCCCCCTTTTAATCCAAACTTTGAGTTCATTAAATTTGTGCTCGTCTTTTACTGTAGTAAATTCACGCTTTAGAAATGGATCCAAATGCTGTAAAAAAAATTTTAAGCCACATGTAAAATAATATAAGTGCTCTGAAATTCACTGAGTTTAAAGTTCACTTTTACAGGTTCACAGTGGCATAACTACCTTATGCAGAAACATCTACTCAGCATGCAGTAGTGGAAATCTTCCTCTTTGCTGAGAAGTGTAAGGACCAATATTTGTACAAGCAATAATTTATACAAGCAACACTGTAAACCCTGACAAGTGTGATGAACTCAAATGTATTGTGGAAACTGATTACCTCAAAAACTTTGTGTATGCCAGCTTAATGATCTTGTGTTCACAGCACTTAAAAACATGTAAAAAAAAAAAAAAAAAAACTTCACCCTATTTTCTTTAAGTTCATTCCACACAATGCTATTAAGTTGGCCTACACAATTTTTTTGAGGTAATCGGTTTCCAAAAAGCATTTGAGGTCACTGCACTATTGGGGTTTACAGTGAAGAATTAAAATGTCAAATGGAAGACCAAATTTGATCTGAGCAATAACTTCTCTCAGAATGCCTTGTTATGTATATTAGTTTCAATTTGACTAACTGGGATGTCCAAGAACATAATCACTTTGGAAAAAAATGGCATAATTTGGTACCTGTAATCATTTTTTTAAAGCACCAAGTGAGAAGCAGGTCTTGTATTTAGCTAGTGTGGTGTTTCCTCTGAATTTCCAGCTGCCATAACCATAGTCATGGTAATATTAGAACTTAGACCCATTATGGTTTTTCATCTCTGCATGCAGTATTTTCTGCGGTGGCAGAGGTTATATTACACTGTGCGTAATGTACAACTCTGTTTCCAGAAACGTTGCTGAGTAAAATGTAGTAGTAATAATAATAATAATAATGAAAACTATGCAATGATTTGCGAATCATTTAAGCTCTCCATTTAATTGAAAATGGTACAAAAACAACTTGTCAGACATTGAAACAGAAATTTTATTTTTTTGAAAAATATCTGCTCATGCCTGCAATACATTTCAAAAAACTTGTTATGGGGGCAACAAAATACCAAAATACACCTGGTGAAACATCTCACTGCATATTTGGTTGATTTACAGTCAGCAACATGATGGCAAGGGCCTTATCACACTGTGATGGACTGTGAATAACAATTTATGAGTTCCATTTCTCAATGTAAAAGTGCAAAGAATTTGGGGATTTCATCATCTATGATGCAGAATATTAAATGACTCAGGGAACCCTGAGAACTCACCATGTGTTGAGCAGCTGAAATCCTCCATGAAGCAAGAATGAGACGACATTTTGCTTTCAAGACTACAGCTGTCGGTCTCCTCAGTACCCAAACTCTTACAGTGTTGTTTAAAGAGGAAGTGATGCAAGACAGTGTTAAATGTGCCCCCATCTCAACTTTTTTTTGTAATGTATTGCTGACAAAAAGTTCAAAATGAGCATATATTTTTCAAACAAACAGTAAGATTTCTCAGTTTCAACATCTGATATGTTGTCTTTGTACTACTTTCTATTAAATATAGGATTAAAATGATTTGCAGATCATTGCATTCTATTTTTATTTGCATTTTACACAACATCCCAACTTTTTTTGGAAGCAGGGCTGTATATCTGCTTCCTGAAACCTGTGTTAATGCTGGCAACAAGAATATTTTTGTTTTTCTGTAGAATTTATTTAAATGGTTTATATACATATTCACATGTATATGGATGAGTTAACACACTTGCATTCACTGACAGTACAAGTCATGACTTTTCACAAATTTTTTCAATTTTGTCCTCCCATGTTATACTGTAAGCACAACACTCTCCACTTTGTTATACATCAGTTCTGTACAGTCAGCAGTATCTTGTTTCAAAAGCACAGGGGGTGTTTTTTTAATACATGAGTACTACATGCATTTTTTGTTCTTTTTTCACCTCTTTTGGAAATTGCCTCAAGACAGTTGATCACTCCCTCAGCAGGAACACTGTAGAACGGCTTGGGGACACTTCGGCGTTCTGAGCTAATGCCCATTCTTAAGGCTCCCACTGATGGCAACCAGTAGTCATCTGGTGCCTGCCTTGAGGCGCTAATACTGTGATACCATATGGAATCTTGTCATACATAGCGGGACAGATCACCCAAAATGAAATTGGAAGTATGTTCTGTTTCCGCTCAGATTACTCTGTATCCATATGGGTATTTTCACAGAGATTGGACAAGTCATGTAGACTGCATTCAGTACGATGCAACTGATCTTATGGACCCATGTTTTTGTGGTGTCAATTGTAACAAAAATGTGGATTTGAAAACACTACAGCATTGTCTTTTTCCAAATGAAATACTTCTGTGTAGCTTACTTCCTGCTCTGTTTCATCAGAATCTACTACGTTCTAAGTGGTCCTTAGCAGAATGTGGCAAAACAGTTTGATTTCATGACATTTTCAAGGTAGTTTCAGTATTAGAACTTGTTTGCTTCTTAGTAACACCTGTTCATACTTCAAATGAATTTTAAGTTCAGCGCTTTAAATAAACTTGGTTGGTCACGAGTTATGGTGAAACAGCATCATGTCACATTCTGCAAACTTCATGTCACCTGCTTTTTTTGTACAACAATTCCCTTACTCAGATATGGTATTGCTTCAGTAGAAAGTGGTGGCTGTCAATGAAATGGTTGACACATTGAGCTCTGGATGTTCGTGATTAATAGTATTTGGGAACAGACTTTGCTGTTGGTTTTTTCAGAAATATATTTTTGCTGCATTGTACACCACAAAAATCTGGGTCTATTAGAGCTGCTGTATATGGTGAACTGTATCTTAAGAAGTCAGATCTGGGAAACCTGTCAAATCTTACTGAAATTATCTGGATGGACAGATGAGGGAAAAATTGCTCTCATTTCCATTTTGGGAGAAATGCCTCTTTGAACCCATTCTACTCCAGTTAAGACACAACTAATGTTTAAAAAAAACATTGTTTTGGTATGAAATGTTGTTGTTAAACATTCACTGCATGTTCCTTCTGAAGTCAGTAAACCAGTGTTGTTAATCTACAGAGGCAGCTAATACCCTCGTAATGATGTCCGACCAGTAACCGCCATTGGTCTCAGCCAGTATATTGTGATCTTTTACCATTTCTGTGGTGGTGATGGAGTTGGAACAATAGAGCAGATCATTGCGTTTATCGCTGGTAAACTATGTACTGACTTGGAATTCAATTATCTTGTCAAATTACCTGTCTCTAGTCTATTTTTTCCTTTTCATTTTTGGTTGCTTTCCTTATTTTACCTTTTATATTTGAAATACTGTTGGTTAAACTTGTTTTAAGATGGGGCAGTTGGCATCTTCAGGATTTTTATTTGGCTATTTATGCCTAATGGAAATATCCCCCAGTGAAAGCTTGATTACAGTGGACACACATGTAAAGCTGTTCTTGACTATCTATCATAAACCTGGGAATTTTTTTAGCGCCAATTAGTAATCTCTGGTTTTGCTGTCAATCCGAAATGTTTCCTGATGTGTTGCTGGAGGTGTGTTTGCTCCTATTGTTTCGGAATGGAATTGAAGGGAAGGTCTTGTTTTTCGAGTTTACATGAAGTGTTTAATGCTGACAACCTCAGGAATATACTTTTTAAATATTTGGAACAATGAATTATAGAGTTTCAATGGGTACAAATTCACTCAAATTGCTGAAGTATGGCTGTAATTGAAGAATTTATGACCCTTTGTGTCGTTTGGAAAATTGATTTTTTTTTTTTTTTTTTTTTTTTTAAATGATTAAAAATTACTTCCCAGCAAAATAATCACAATGTACACTCAGTGACAGTTTTATTAAATTGTGAATATTCTACTGCATTTTGAAATATTGTTCTGTTATGGCTTTGATTTGAAATGGTGGGAAATAAACAAGGGATGTTTTGCTATTTTTCAATTACAACATTTGCTGTGACTGGTTTCTGTGCATTTACTTATTGATAGAATTAGTAGTAGCCCTGACAATAATGAATGGAGTAGTACTGGTTTTAGGCCTCCAACTTGCTCCAAAATTGCACAAAATTGTCTTGTTTCTTAGTGCATCTTTTGTGCTGGCTTGTGCCTAGAAAAATGTTTAGTTAGTGCAAATTTCTCACGATATTTACTGATGTAGCCGATGACGTCAAATACAAGGTACGTTCCAGCAGCAACCTCAGCTTTACCAAATCAACTGGAATAGTGGCATTCAGTTATTTATCACCTAGTGTATATACTGGGCTTTTTAAACACTACAAGCTTTCTTTTGATTTCAGTGTAAACTGAAGAGAACAGCAAGAATTTTATTTCTGAGTTTACAGGGCCCAGAGGATACGAGTGCCCTGCCTCAGAGGACCTGTTTATGTGATGACTTGCAGTGTGTTGAGTCAGAGTGCACGAAATGCAGAGAGAATGTCCCTGAATGCACCTTTAATAGCAGTTATAGTTACCACTGGGGTAGTTGTGGTAAGAGTAAGCTTAAAAGCCATCCCATTGTGGCGCAGCTGCTTGTCTCGAAGGAACCATGTCCTCTGTTAAGTCATTTAAATGTTTCTTCTGCTTTCAGAAAGCTGTTCTCCAGACAGCGGGAAGGGAGAGAGAGATACAGAGCAGTAGAAAAAGATTTAATTTCTCCAAAATAATTGCATTTGCTCTGAGGCGAAATATGAATCTTTGGCAATACAATTTTTCAAAATACTTACTTTCAAAATTAAGGGTTTTCCCTTCGGAAGTCATAGACCTGTAATCATCATTACGTCTTCGCAAAACCAACGCAAATTTAGAGCGCTCTACCAGCAAAACAAAATGGAGGATGAAGCCAAGATGTTCAGCATTTTTAGCTCACTTGGTCCAACGGACCAGAGGGAGCTACGATCACGCGACGGTGTCGTCGTCTGGCATCTGCGTTAACTTTGATCTTCTTCTGCAAACCGCTGAAGGTATCAATGCGAAATTTGGTGGGGAGGTACATATGGATGTACAGATTATAAATTACTCGATTGATGCATATCTGTCCATAGGTGGTGCTTTAGAAATGTATAACGCATTTCAGGCTATATCTTCTGAACCATAAGACTTCGAAACAAAATTTTTTTTTTTTTTTTTTTTTTTTAGATTCTGTGGATCAAGATGAATGAACCTATTTAAGCCCCATCCATTTGCATAAATGCAAATTTTCCGCCATTTTGAATTGAATCAATTTGCACAAAATTTGGTAGACAACATCTTCAGACCAAGATCTAAAATCCCAGCTTAAAGAATTTTGCTAGCTGAAAGGATGTAGCCACAGTAAGCCAATAAATTTTGAGGGTGTGGCCTCTATGGATATATTGAGCTGTAAATCCTGAAAGCAATGACCAATCCTCATCAAACTGTGGATCTGTCATCCACAGGCCAGCTCACTCAAACTCACCGATTTGGAGTAAATCTGTCCATAGGTGGTGCTAGAGCAAACAAATGGTCATAACTCCTAAACCATTTGTCCGATTCAACTTGAAATTTTGCAGGCTTCATGTTAACCAGGGTTGCCATGTAAATCTATAAGAACAAATTGATAAATGAAACAACATGGTCAACACCAGCCAATCAAATTGTCGGCATCAGTGTTGGTGTCCGTGTCAGCCTCTGTGTTAATTTTGATCTTCTTACAGCCAAACCACCGAAGGGATCAAGGTGAAATTTGGTGGGGAGGTACATATGGATGGACTGATTATAAATTGTTGCGTCCATAGGTGGCGCTATAGCAAACAAATAGTCATAACTCCTAAACCACTTGTCTGATCAACTTGCAATTTTGCATGCTTCATGTTAGTCAGAGTTGCTATGAAAATCTCTAAGTACAAATTGATTAATGAAACAATGTGGCCGACATCAGCCAATCAAGTTTCAATTGCACTTATACTCACTTTAGCGGTCACCTGTCATCATCAAACTTCATATTCTTGTTAAAGATGTGGAAAAAGTCATTTTTATTAAAATTACTCTAATTTGCCTTACGGCGGTGCTGAAGAGAGGTACAATATGTCTTGCGAAATAACTTCTAAACCATAGGTTGTGGAAGCAAAATTTTTTGTCAGATTCTGTGGGTCAAGACCAATCAATCTATGTAAGCTACATCCATATTGTGTTTGGAAACTTTCTATGATTTTGAACGGTTTGTGAAACCTTTAATTTTTATCTCCCTCCTAAGCAGTGAGATCAATTTACACAAAATTTAAGGGCATGGCCTATATTGAATTAAAGAGCTGTAACACCTCAGTGCAATGTCCAATCATCACCAAACATGAGATTACACATCTACAGGCCATGCAAGTTCTTCATATTGAATTTGGTGTAAATCTGTTCTTCGGAAGCGCTATAGCAAACAAATGGTCAAGGTTGCTTGAAAACCTG
Source organism: Gymnothorax javanicus (assembly GCA_029692085.1). Lineage (NCBI taxonomy): Eukaryota > Metazoa > Chordata > Actinopteri > Anguilliformes > Muraenidae > Gymnothorax > Gymnothorax javanicus. The sequence goes on from CM056200.1 coordinate 113,304,962, forward strand.
GAAGAACAAAGTGATAGTTCACACAAGATGGTCGATATCAGCCAATTCAATTTCATTAGCCTGTATAGTCACTTTTACTGTCATCAATCATGAAACTTTATACTATTGTTAAGGATGTGTAAAAGGGCAGTCTCAATGCAAATTACTTTGATTGGCCAAAATGTGGCGCTGTAGTAAGAAAAAACAATGTAAAATTGAGTATTTGTTTTCAACCATTTGACTCAATGGTTCTAATTTTGCATATTGCATCATGGATGAGGGTCAAATAGTCTTTCCATTGAGCAAAATAAATCTTTAAATATCTGGCTGCTATTTGCCAATCAGATTACAGCTGCTATTTCAAAAACATGGCACTGACTAATCAACATGCAAATTGCAGGATAAAATATAACATGCAGTTATTTGCCATGTACTGGAAATTGTCGGAAAAAACTTATACAATTTGTGTCCTCACTGGTTCAGAACTGATGATTACCTCATGTTGCTAAGACGTTGTAGATGCTGCTTGTAGTTATGTATTTTTTTCCTACACAAATTACAAAAGGTGTCTTCAATGTCCCAATGTTGGACCCAAGCATAAAAAATACTACCACTTGCGAGCTTAAATAACACTAAAGCCTTAAAGAAGCCAAGTGAGCTACAGTGCTCATGACACTATTTTTTTAATTCATCTTTGTCTATCAAAAATTATAACAATTATAAATGGAAAATGACCCACAAGGTGCCGTGGTGCAGCCTGGAGTTGTCAGGCAATGGTCCAGAAGTAACATCTGAAAAGCTGTACAGCAATCAAGGAAACTTGCAAAAATCTTCACATATAGAAAATAAATGTACAGATAATATCCCAATCCATGTCACACTAAAAAATAGCTGTTACTTTGATACATTTTTGCAATTTTTTTTCACTTCACAAGATTTGCGGATCACCTGTGGATCATAACAGTTCATTCAATTGTAAGGGACCACATCTATTAAAATATGCTTTTGAGTCTTAGGAAAAAAGAGTCATGTTGCTGAATGGCTTCAGTATGATCTGTGATGAGGGGAAGTATGGATTTTTACACATGCATTAGAAAGGCTGGAGGGTTACTGATGGATGATCAATCCAATCTGGCAACCCTGAGGATCATAATCTGTGGGAATTGCAGATATGCAGGGGTTTGACATTGGTCCCATGATGGTCATGGCCTGGGCACACAGCTTGGTACAGAGCATCGGTGAAGGTCCCAGCACAGAAGGTGAATAACGGGGTCATGCTATCCATGCCCAAGAAGGAGATGGTGCCCCCAGGGAAACTGCTGAAGACCCCAATCCTCTTAAACTGTTGGGCTACGTCCAGTGTATGAGCCACACCTCCATGCCAGGCAGTGTAAACGCCATCGAAAAACTGGATGCCCCAGGAGTCTGGTCCCCTCCCGAGACCACAGTCTTCCTCCCGCCCTTTGCGGGGGATGCTCGGATAGGCCATGCCCACCTCCCAGTGTGTTTTCCCATCCACGTCCACCTCCCAGTAGTGGCGGCCCTGAGTGAAGCCTGTGCGGCTGATGGCGTTCAGGGCGGAGTCGAAGCGGGTGGGGCTTTCCTGCACTTCCTGCCATGTGTTGACGTAGGAGACGAGGTCACCTTTCGGCGAGATGACCAGTTTTGGATGTGCTGTGTCTGGGTCCATGGTCACCTCTGAAGCATCTAGTTCAGAATAAAACACGATAGAATAACATTTTTCAAGCGCACTTCTGTGAGAAGGATTGCATAATATGTAAACTTATACGCTGTCTTGTGGACCAAAAGCAAACCATTTGGCCGAGGCATCTCTAACTTTGGCTGAGCCTGCATGATCTGGTTATCCATTTTTCCTCTTGGTGATTTTGCTGAAATGGCCACTGGCTTGTGAAACATGAAATCCAAACAAGCTAACTCAGAGGTAGGAGTTGGCAAAGTTTACATGAACAAGATCAGGGAGCAACTGGAAAACCGCTGACTATCACTAATCTGGGTGGCCTTATGAGGCAGGCGCAGTGGCAGAAAAGTCTGCATCTACTTGCTTCAAGGCCATAGGTTTGGCTATTTGTCACAGTACCAATGAAATGCCATTCATGCGTGAGTGTACACACTCTCAGACTATGGTTGTGAACTATATACAGTGCAAAGATGTCTTCTATTTTCGCATATTTATTATTTGACAGAGATAATTTAAAGACTGCATTTTGTATTTACTTGGATTATTTTATTTATTGAAGGAAAAAAGTTATCCAACCCTACCTGGCCCTTAGTGGAAAAGTAATTGAAGACCTGTGTGCAAGAAGTACTTTAGTCACAAAATAACACTTTTGAGATATTAAGGGTCAAAGTTTTGAAAACATGCTGCAGATACTTTTTTTTTTAAAAGATAACATTCAGTGGTGCCTGCTGCTAGTCCCAGGGGTCATACAAAGTAGACAGACATGTTTTTGTGGAAAAATAATGCTTTATTACGAAAAAAACAAGAAAATCAGTTTCGGACTTTGGTACTTCTTACCATAAAATGCATGGACTTTGGTACTTTTACCACACAAATGCCGTTTCAATCATTTTCTGATTGCCAAACAGTCATTTTTGCTACGCTTGTCACATGACACATACTAGCAGCTGATTGGACTGTCATGGACTTAGGCACTTGTCCCTAATGTACGTCTGCAAAGACTTGAGTATTTCTTGCACAAAAATTCAGTAGATTCAGGGAAGGCCGTATATCAGTATTGCGGACTTGAGTACTTATATTTGGAATTTTTTGGCTTTAAATGATGCACATGACACTCTACTTTATGGTAGTAGTGTCAGCTCATTTTTTGGAAAATGTGACTTAAGTACTTCTTGCACCCAGGTCTTCAATTGCAAACTCAGTCAATCAACCAGTTATCCTCTCTTCGCAGATGTAGATGCCAGCGGACACAGAGCTGCTCTATTTATGCACGCAGTTACACTATTCTATCACTAGATGGCACACCCAGATCAGTTATTGAGTATTCACTAGCCAGCCACGCTCGAACAGAGTTTAGAATATGGATGAGTTCAGTCCCTGTTTCCCAGAAGTTGCATGAATTAAACTCCTCAGCTAAGCCTGATGTGGAAACTGCTCAATATACTTGCCCATAGTATCTATCCAACAGTTCAAAAAAAATTATCTCTTGCAACAGAAAAAATCGTTGTCCTTTGTAGCAACCCCTTCGGCTATCACAAGCCAATGGTATCCCAATTAAGTAGTTAAGAAAAATCAGTTTTCTGAAGCAAACGTTCAACATGGTATTGACACTATGTCATTCTACTATCAATTATAGTAATTACAGATCAAAAACGCATAGTGCTCTACCATGGATTTATGTGTAAGTTCCTCCATCGACAAAGTCAGCGCTCCCTTATATCCTCCCAAATACTCTCATTGATTAGCCACTCAATTGAATTGGTGAATTCAATAAGGGCCCAAGTCCACACATTTTCAACATGGAGTTGGGCCCTTCTTGAATTCACCAATTCAATTGCTTACCTAGGGTCATCTGCGTAAAGCAATGTTATAGTTCACGCCCATAAGAAACTTCCCCGGTAATGATCTATTGATTGAAACATTTCTTATCCAATTCCAGAGAGTATAAACTTTCCACAGTAAGTGAAAAACATTGATTGGACCCTCAGAAAAGTATTTAAACTCTCGTGCAACAGCAGTTAGATCATATTCTCTTAATATTGTGCAACTGAAAGTGATGCGATTGCACAGAAAAAAAAGCCAAAACCAGCCTGAAGTGCTCACTTACATTTACGGGCTTCAAATGAGATAAGAACTTGGTCAATGGGAATTATTCCAAATGAAACAAGACTGGAGGGTTCCTTCCACTGAATATATCTTTATCTCTGGAGGAACTCAATGAAGAAAGGTTTTTGTTCATTTTTTGAGTAAGTGCAATTTTTGTATATATTTTTACTTATGGCTAGCTGGCTAGCTGTTTTTTTATTCTCAGTTTACCACAGCCATGATGATCAAAAAGCTTGTTTGCCACTTTTGCTTAATGTTTAGTAAGAGTAACCGTTAGTCTTTGCTAATAATACTGCATGTGGTGGAATTTTGCTCAATGTGGCTCTTTGTTTTAGAATTTATCTCATATTCAATTAAATCGAATGCCAAGGTTTTGGCTCATTTAAAATGCGAACAGCTCAAGCGCTTCGGTAGACCCCTGCTACATTCCTTGCTCCATTCTGTTCAATCTAGGGTAGCATATTGCATGCTTTTTTCCTGATAGTGGAATGTCTGTTCTGTTATAATAGAGTATATTGCAGATATTACTGAGTTAGTGAGATATAATTGTTCCTTATAAGGAGTGGAAAGTGTTTATATAAGTTAGTGAGCTCAGAAGTGGGAACTGCTAGCTTTTCATTGCAGGGTGAATGTTCTGACCCTTAAATAAGTCATTCCTTTAATGAGTACTGTATGTGTGCTGGCTTTTGGGACTCTAAAGAAAAATGGACAAAATTCCGAACTTTATCATGGAGAAAAGGCATGTTTTGGGTTCGGAGAGGTTACTGGTGACCATTGATGTCAAACTTCACCTATATTGATCAACTAATGCTAAATTCAAGCAGAAAATCATTACTTCATATTGAATTTCATGTCTCAAGAGTTGATTTGTGTTGAAGGGGAACTCAGGGCTAAATCATAATGCTGTTTTATACAAACATAATTAGTAAATAAATATTGTAAAATACAAAAATGTGGAATTTTTGTTCAAAGATGAGATAAATGAGGTTTTATTCCCCCTAATTAGTTGTCGTCTGCTTCAATGGTCGCGTGATAATGAGGTGACGTCGCCGAGAATGATGAACCGTCGCCCTTCGCCTAGAGGTATGCGCTGTTATTGTGTTGGATAGTGTGATTGTCCCAGTCCAGTATTTTATGACAAAAGATCGTTCAATATGGCCCATTGGCTAGTTGGACGAGATGGTGTTTAGTACTTTCTGAAATACGCAGGGTTGCTTCAACATTAACGGTTTGCTTCTATCACTTATTAGTCTATATCAGATGCTGAGCAGATGACAGGTATATCATCCCAGATATGTGATTTTAGCTATCGCCGATATTCCCAGGATTTGGCTTAATTAACCATGAATGATGTTCGCAAAATTTGTCTCGATTACCCGTGACTGATGTTTGTTCGTTGGCACTCTTAATGAGACATCAGCTGCTCCACCGAGAAACGAGACTAGCATCACATTTCCAGTCGTTCTCACTGATGAGTGATGAACTGGCTTTAAGCGACAGACAACAAATGTGAAAATATCTGGTAATTAATGTGTAAATATTCCATAAGGTCGAAATGCCGTTTCATAAATCTAACATTCGATTGACGCATATTTTAATATTGTCGATACTTCGTTTACCTTCCCACTCGGCGTCAGTTGCATTCTCAGGACCATCACTTCTATAGCTATGGTTAGCTGAGTACATCTAAGAAAACCATATCGATGTAGCAGAACTAGCTAGGTAGTTGCATCAGAAAATGTCAAAGTAAATTCACTATAAAACCGAAACAATTAAGCCAAATCCTGGGAATATCGGTGATAGCTAAAATCACATATCCGGGATGATATTCCTGCCATCTGCTCAGCATCTGATATAGGCTGATAAGTGACAGAAGCAAACCGTTAATGTTGAAGCAACCCTGCGTATTTCAGAAAGTACTTAACACCATCTCATGCAACTAGCCAATGGGCCATATTGAATGATCTTTTGTCATAAAATAATGGACTGGGACAATCACACTGTCCAACACAATAACAGCGCATACCTCTGTGCGAAGGGCGACGGTTCGTCATTCTCGGGCGACGTTACGTCATAATCACGCGACCGTTGAAGCAGACGACAACTAATCAGGGGGAATAAAACCTCATTTATCTCGTCTTTGAAAACAAAAATTCCACATTTTTGTATTTTACAATATTTATTTACTAATTATGTTTGTATAAAACAGCATTATGATTTAGCTATGCTTATTTTATGATTTGACAGTCAGCCATTTTGAGGGATCTTAGAGTTTGGGGAGCCACCTGGAGAGCTGTCTTATTTGGCTCTTAAAGAGTAGATAATTTTAAATTTCATGCTCAGGTGAAGAACACTTGTGGTCAAGGGGTTTATAATAGCAGAAATGTGTAGTTTTAACCCCCAGCCATTTTTAGGTTGCCGGCCGTAGGCCAGTAACCTATTGTCGTCACTTTGCGTCCGGTGGCGTCGTCAACGTCGTCCGTTTAAAGCCGTATCTCCAAAACGGTCTGATGAATTTTTTTTTAATTTGGGGACGTGATCAAGTGGGTCATCGAGTTAATGCCCGAGCAAAAATTTTTTTGATTGAATCGTTCGTTTAGACTTGGCGGCCATTTTTATGTCGAAAATGGCCATTTTTGGCACTTAGGTGCAATTTTCTCAAAAACTGTCTGATAAATTTTTTTTTTTTTATCGCAGCAATGGAATCAGTATCATGACCTGCTTCAGCGGTGTAAACGGCGTTTTGATTGAATCGCTCCTTCATAGTGCCACCTAGGCAACGTGTCTGGACTTCATCATTTTTCGGGGTGTTTTGCTACAAAATGTGCCGTAACTTACTTATTATTGCATTTATAGTATATGTATGAAGTGAGCATGTATAGCATATCTGGCTTGCCGAGCGTTTTCGGTTGGTCGAATTTGACCTTGAGCCGAAAGGTCAAGGTCAAATGGCAAAAATGTGCTATAACTCTCTTAATATAGCATTTAGAGCTTAGGTATGAATGAGACACCTATAGGGCATCAGGTATGCCGAACATTGTGAGTCAGTCACATTTGACCTTGGGCCTCAAGGTCAAGGTCAAATGGCAAAAATGTGCTATAACTCTCTTAATTTAGATCTTAGGTATGTATGAGGCAGTGGCGGGCGGTGGACAGAGAACAAGGAGGGCGATAAACATGTCTTTAAACTGATTATTAGTCTTGATCAGTTTTCAGTCAATTTCACTGGTAAAAGACACTTGAACTCTCCCCTCTCAGGTGTAGCTAGTTGTCTTCGTTGAGACGAGAAATGAAACGCACCAGTTGAACGCAAAAGAGAGCGCATTTAAATCTTTTTTAATTAAACAATCATTATGCACAGGTTTGATGACTTGATTAGGATGTGACAAAATTTAACGCGGAAAATACACAGTGGTTTTTCTTGAAGAGTTGCCTATTAAGGCATGTGAATTAAACATTTTATAGAATTTATTATTCACTCGCCTAAACATTTCATCATAAGGGAAACTAACATGTTGGCCAAGATCAATGATTGAAATCGGGTCACTAATCTCATCCGTTTCAAGGGATGTTTTCCGCCCCCCCAGTTTTCCGTCCACCGCCCGCCACTGGTATGAGGCACCTTTTGGGAATCAGGTATGCCGAACATTGTGAGTCAGTCACATTTAACCTTGGGCCTCAAGATCAAGGTCAAATGGCAATAATGTGCTATAACTCTCTTAATATAGCATTTAGAGCTTAGGTATGTATGAAGCACCTGTAGGCAATCAGGTATGCCGAACATTGTGAGTCAGTCACATTTGACCTTGGGCCTCCAGGTCAAGGTCAAATAGCAAAAATGTGCTATAACTCTCTTAATATAGCATTTAGAGCTTAGGTATGTATGAGGCACCTATAGGGAATCAGATATGCTGAACATTGTGAGTCAGTCACATTTGACCTTGGGCCTCAAGGTCAATGCCAAATGGCAAAAATGTGCTATAAGTTGCTTAATATGACATTTAGAACTTATATGAGGCACCTATAGGGAATCATGCCAAACATTCTCGGTTGTTCAAATTTGACCTTGAGCCTCAAGGTGAAGGTCAAATGGCAAAAATGTGTTAAAACAGCTTAATGAGGGATTTATAGCTTAGGTATGTGTGAGGTTCCTGTAGGGAATCATGTCAGTCAAACATTCTTGGCAAGTTGAATATGACATTGGGCGTCAAGATCAAATGGCAAAAATGTGCTATAACCGCTAAATATGGCAATTAGAGCTCAGGTATGTTTGGGGCACCTATAGGAAACTGTGTATACTGAACATTCTTAAGCAGTCAGTCAAATTTGATGTTGGGCTTATATGATAAAAATGGCCCATATTTTTTTTTAATATTGTTTTTAGAGCTTATGTATGTATTGGGCACTAATTGCAAATCATGTATGCTGGTTGTTTTCGACATATTGGATTTGACCTTGGACAACAAGGTCCAGGTAATGACAAAAACGGCCTAAAAGTCCTTTAATGTTGGCTTTAGATCTTCGGTATGTATTGGATACTAATGACAAATCATCTATGCTGATCAAACACACCATACTGGATTTGACTTTGGTCTTCAAGGTCAAGGTCATGTGACAAAATCAATCTATTTATTTCCTCATTTAATAATGTCTTTAGACATTAGTATGTATTAGGCACTAACCCATATATAATTAAAATTTTAATGGGCATTGTAACCGCATGGTCGACCTTTTTTCGCAATCAATTGCGGCAATAAAAACTGGTCAAAATCCATTTTTGGATGTTTGTTCCTATTAGCATCATGGAATAGAAAGAATGATGCTAATTAGACCCACTCAGTGGCAGTGTTGTGTAAAAAAAATCATTGTCTGAAAGCAGAGAAAGAACCTGAAGTGAATTGAGAAGATGGCGCACTTCACAAATTGACAGCAGACGACAGTGAAAATTCAGATTAGAAAAAAATCTAATCGGATTTCATGATGTAGACTTCTTAAAGATTATATTTTTGCTAAATGGCAGAAAAGTGACATAAATATGTTGCTGTCTGTCACTCATGAAAAAGTGTGACCGCTCAGTCGAGTTGCCCGATAATGGTAACTAAAACCCCTTTCTCACTGAGATGCGTTGGCCCGCGGAAGTGAGCGGATGAAACAGTTCTCTTCTTTCTCAGAGAAGAATTGATTCGAAGAACCGTGAATTGATTCGCAGTGGTACGGGACCATTCGCCATCATCGCCGAAATTCGCAAAAAAATTAAACAGGTTTAATTGTTTCGCGGATGTCCGAGCTGGAGCTTTTTAACGCCAGTATCGTGTAGACAACATGTTGCTTTCGCAAGAATTCGTGTTGGCTTCCTGTTGAATCCGCGGACTGATGCTAGTTACTTTTCTCCTGTTGGGGCTGTAACTTCCGGCAACCTTCAGGGCCCTTGGCCCTCTAGTTCAATTATCAGTATTATTTGTTTTACAATTTCAATGCTGAATTTTCATGAAGATGTTTTATGTTTGCAGCCCCTTTTCTCTACCAAAATCATGAAAATAAACTGAAATATGATGGAATTTCAAATGCTACAAGTGTCCTGACTCAGTTGAGCCATTTCCTTTCTCTCTGTGAAGCTGAAATATTGAATTATAAAACCTTAAATAAGGTAACGCATAAATAGCCAGATTTGTCTTCTGCGCAGAGGGGAGAAACAAATTTATAATTGGGTTCAATTTCAGTGGACACAGACACCCATGCACGATTATGCTAAGGCAGTTGAATATAAACATTGCTTAAATAGAACCTGACTGGCTATGTGAAGTTAACAAAAAAACAGCACATGATGCTGCTATCTAAACTACTTCAAGAATGGGTGAGAAATAAAGTTGTTGACATCTATCATTCTTGAAAGGGTTTTAAAGATATTTCTAAGGCTCTGGGACTCCAGCGAACCACACTGAGAGCCGTTACCTACAAATGAAGGAAACTTAGAACAGTGGTGAACCTTCCCAGGAGTGACTAGCCAAAATTTGTCCAACAGCGCATCGATGACTAATCCAGGAGGTCTCAAAAGAACCCAGAGTAACATCTAAAGAACTGCAGGCTTCACTTGCATCAGTTAAGGACACTGTTCAAGTTTCCAGAATAATAAAAAGACTAGGGGAAATTGGCATCTATTGGAGAGCTGCAAGGTGAAAACCACTGCCGACCAAATGGAACATTAAGGCTTGTCTCACCTTTGTCAAAAAGCATCTTGATGACCCCCAAAACTTTTCTAATGATATTCTGTAGACTGATGAGTCAGAAATGGAACTTTTTGGAGGATTTGAGCCCTGTTACATCTAAAGCTAACACAGCATTCCACAAGAAAGACACCATACCAACTGTCAAACACAGTGATGTTCCGGGGCAGCTTTGCTGCTTCAGGACCGGGCAACTCGCCTTTATTGCTGGAAACGTGAATTCTGCTCTCTATGAGAAAATCACGAAGGCGAATGTCCAACCATCAGTTAGTCACCTACAGCTCAAGTGCAGTTGGGTTATGCAGCAGGATAATGATCTGAAGTGCACAAGCAAATCCACCTCCACCTCTGAATGACTGAAGAAACAAAATGAAGGTTTTGGAGCAGTCGAAGTCCATTGAGATGCTGTGACACGACCTTAACCAGGCTGTTCATGTTCGAAAACCCTCCAATGTGGCTGAATGATTACAATTTTGCACAGAAGAGTGGGCCAAAATTTCTCCACAGTGGTTTAGATGACTCATTACTAATTATTGTAAACATTTGATCGCAGTTGTTGCCGGTAAGAGTGACAAAACCTGTAATTAGTTTCAGGGGGGCAATTATTCTCTCACATTGGTGGTAAAGGTTTTGAATAACTCCTACCTTCAGTAAATTAAATGGTCATTTAAAAGCTGCATTTAGTGTTTACTCATGTCGCCTTTGTCTTATGAAAAAATGAAATGGATGATCAGGAACATTTATAAATGAGAAATAAGCAAAAATATATAAAATTGGGAAGGGACTAATACTTTTTCACAGCAGCGTAAGGTTGTAATCCATCACTTTGGAAATTTTGTTTCCCGAAAATAAATTGGGTGATTTTGGACATTTCACACCCTGCAGTGATTAACACAATCAAGAGATGAAACGATTCCGGTTTCATCTCGGTAAAAAGGTGAGGCTAAAAACTACCTCGGGATGTGTGTGATCTCCGCGCCTTTAGACTTCATGGTCTTACGAATTATCCGGCGACTGTAATGGATATCACGACATGGGCTCTGAAATACTTTGGTAAAGCTTTGTCAGTCATCACTATTCACCACTGTATCCACAGATACTAGCTTAAGCTTTACAGCTGAAGCCATAAACCAACACTGTCTAAAAACGCTGACAACTTCTCTAGGCTTGGCATCATTTCAGACATACTATAGCACAGTAGAGGCAAATTTTGAGATCCGAGGAGTCAACATTTCACTTGGTTTTTGGATATACCTATCACTGTGTTCTCTAGACCAAAGACAAGAAGGACACTCAATGTTATTGTAAGCTGCCTGTCCAAAAGAGCATCTGCCATAGTACGATAGTGTGTGTATGCATGTGACATGAGTCGCTTGCACTTTTGCAAAGGCACCATTAACGCAGAAAGATAGAGTATGTACAAACATTTGGGCTGCATATACTGCTGTCTAGATGATGTCTGTTCCTGGAACATCCCTGCATTTTACAGCGAAACAACACTAAACCACATTCTACAAGTGCATGACTGCGTAAGCAGAGAGTGCGGGTTCTAGACTGGCCTGCCTAAAATCCTGACCTGAGTATGTATGGAGCATTACAAAATGAAAAATATATAGGGGCCCGCACAATTGAATCTTTGAGTTTCCAAAAGGCCCAACTCCAAGGAACACTCCTTTTCAAGAAAGGGAAAAATGTATTTATTTTTTTCGCCCACATGTTATGACCCATTTATGTTTAGCTTAATTTTTCACAAGAGAGTGTCATTGGGATACTTTTGGCTGAAATTACAAGAAAGTTTCCCGTTTTGTTATAAGATACGCAGATGTCTAATTCATTGGAATTGGGCCCTTTGGAAACTCCACGATTCAATTGTGCAGCTGAAGCCCTGCATAATGGAAGAATGGGGAAAATTCTGCTTGCTAGACATGATTACTGTAACTGGGGTCATCAGAGTATTATTAAAAGACATGGTGTTGTTCACATTGGCAAACAGTGGACTGTGCCAACTCGCGAGTACCCATCTGTGGCAATTTTGCCTTCACAGATGTGCACTAACGCAGCCCCAGACCATGGCAGACAATAGCTGTTGGAACATGTCACTGACTACTGTCAGGTTGGCCCTTCTCCTCATTAGCCCTTCGAACCCGACGTCCCTTATTTCTAGAAACAGTTTTAAAGATGGACATGTCAGACCACAGCCCTCATAGTCTTAATTTGCAGTTTATGATGCCATGACAAACTGTTCTATGACACTAGACAAGCCCATGTGGTTATGTGCATTACAGAAGCATGGCACATCTTAATGCAGAGCAGTCTGAGAAAGTCAAGGTCATGCACTCCCAATATTGGTATTCGACCTTGTCTTCAAGGCATGGAGATTGCACTGGTTTCTCTCAGAATCTTTTCATTATATTATGGACTGTCAATGATGAAATCCATAAATTCTGTGTAATTGCACATTGAGAACATTGACATTAAACTGTTTGACTACTTGCTCATGCAGCTTTTGGTATTGTGGCAAATATAAAAATATTTAGTTCATAAACGACCATGTTTTTTGTAACTGCTCATTTTATACCGATCATAGTTTAGTCAGTTGTTACATATTCACCTATTTGCCAGTGGAATGTTCAAAATAGGTGTTCAAGTGAAGATTTCATAACTTTCCCAGTATTTCCATTCCAAGAACTGCGGTTATACAAGGTTTCATTCAGCAGATTTAATATCCGATGTTTGAGTTGAAAATATGAGTCATGTTTGTTTATATCATGCAATGATATCATGAAGGATGCCTGAAAATTGATTGTAAAAAAAAAGTGAAGATACTTACAGCTCTTGAAAAGCTTCCTCATGACTGGGATCTGGGCGCGCATGAACAGCAGCAGGTTGTTTGCTGAATGCAGGAGCTGATCAGCCTTAATCTCATCCAGTTGGACTTGGTCAGGGTCACTAACCTTCAGAACCTGTGCTATCCTGGAGATATCAACTAGACCGTTAAAACAAACTACAGTGCAGTTTAAAAAAAAAAAAAGTATTTGCCCCCTTTTTGATTTCTTCTATTTTGCATATTTGTCGCACTTCCATGTTTTAGATCATCTAATTAATTTTAATGTTCAACAAAGATAACTCAATGAAACATTCAAATCAGTTTTTAAATCATTACTTTGTTTTTTAAAGGGAAAAAGCTATCCAATGCTGCCTGGCCTTAATTGAAAAATGAATAAGTCACTAAATCAACCAATCAAACTATTTTAATTGATAATTGGGAGCAATTTTACGAGACACACCCATGCATAATTACTTCCATCCCTGTTGTATTTAAACATCACTTGAATAGAACCAGTCTGGCAATGTGACTTAGGTAAACAGCAGCACATAATGCCTCAATCTAAAGTAATTTAAGAACAGAGGACAAACAAAGTCCTTGACATCTTTCAGTCTGGAAAAGATTTTAAAAAACTTTTCTGAGGCTCTTGAACTTACGCAAACTACAGTCAGTGCCATTATCTACAAATGCTAAAAAAAACTTGGAACAGTGGTGAACCTGCTCAGGAGTGGCCGCCCCAATAGAATTCGTACAAGAATGCATCAGTGCCTGATCCAGGAGGAACCCAGGCGAATATCTAAGGAACTGCAGGCTTCATTTGCCTCAGTTATGGTCAGTGTTCTTGGGTTTGCAATCAGAATGAGACTGGATAAAAATAGCATCCATGGGAGTGCTGGGGGACAAAAACCACTGCTGGCCAAAAACAACGCAAAGGCTCATCTCACATTTGCTTAAAACCTTTTGATGACCCTTAAGACCTTCGGGGATAATCATCTGAAGACTGATGAGTCAAAAGAGGAACTTTTGGGAAGAAATGAGTTCACCTCACATCTGGCCTAAAGCTAACACAGCATTCCATATTAAGAATATCAAGGCAACATTCAAATACAGTGCTAGTAGTGTGATTGTCCAGGGCTGCTTTGCTGATTCAGGACCTGGGCAACATGACATAATTGATGGAGATATGAATTCTGAACTTTACCAGAAAATCCTGAAGGAAAATGTCCGGCCATCAGTTTATGACCTACAGCTCAAGCACTGTTGGGTTATTCAGCAGGACAATGAGCTGTAGCACACAATCAAGTCCACCTCTGAATGGCCAAAAAAAAATGAAGACTTTGGAGTCTTGACTTGAATTCGATTGAGACGCTGCGGCATGACCTAAACAGGCAGATTATGCATAAAAACCCTCTGATTAGGGTGAATTGAAACATTTGAATTGGGGAATTCAATAAGGGCCCAAGTCCACACATTTTCAACATGGAGTTGGGCCCTTATTGAATTCACCGATTCAATTCTGCACAGAAAAGTGGGCTAAGATTACTCTACAGCAGGGGTCACCAACCCTGTTCCTGGAGAGCTACCATCCTGTGGGTTTTTTGCTCTACCTCCTATTCAGCACACCTGATTCAAGTAATTAGCTACTTAACAAGGTCACGAGCTGGGCAAGTAAGTAGCTAATTAGTTGAATCAGGTGTGCCGAATTGGAGATAGAGCAGAAACCTACAGGATGGTAGCTCTCCAGGAACAGGGTTGGTGACCCCTGCTCTGCAGCAAAGTAAAAGACTCATTGCCAGTTATCATAAACGTTTGACTGCAGTTATTGCCGCCAAGGTTGGCATTACCAGTTATAAGGTCTGGATGGGTTGTCACATCTTGTCTTTCTGATCGTTTTCTCTGCAATCTGGCTGTCTGTCTCTGTTTTGCTTTGATTGATTTCAATCATTCAATAATTGTCCTGTGCCTTACCCCTTTGCGTGTGCTTTCTACATGCCTTCTCTCGCACCTGATTCCCATTGTTTCTGAGCATTTAAGTTCCTGTTTTTGTCTTTCTCATTGCCAGGTTGTTAGTCTTGCATTTCATATTGTTCCTTTCTCCAGTGTTTTTTCTTCGTGTTTATTCCTGGTTCCAGTTCCTCTTTGCCGCTTGTTCTTGTGGTCTTTCCCTTGTCATTTGTTTCTCCAGTTAGAATCATCATTCCTCTTCCCTGTGTCTCCATCTCTTATTGGACTGATAGCATGAAATTTACTTCAGACCAGACTTTCAACTTCACCTTGCCTGACCACCTGAACACAGTTTGCCCCTGCCTGCCCTACGACTAAGTCTAATCTGCCCTCCATTACTCTGTCTGCTGCTGCCTGTCCCTTGCGTGTTAATTTCTAGAATAAACCTTAATATTTATTTGGACTCAATTCTGCTCCTGGCTGCATCTGTTTGCCTGTATCAGACAAAAAAAAAAAAATTTGGCCAGACATGCAGCCAGCAGATCAAATGAACCAACCGGAAGTTTTCCGCAATCAGGGGCTCTGTCTGGGACAAAAAGAAGCTGAGCTATGTCAACTTCAACAGACGGTTCAAGCCTTGACTGAACAGATGCCCAACATTACAGAACTTATCCGAGAATCTGCTACATATGCCCAGGTCACCAGCACTCTGGTTTTCAAAACTCAAGCTTGTCCTTTAAGAGAATGTCAGCCCAACATCATGCCCTTGGACTGATATGACGACAACCCCACCTCCTGCTGTAGCATCCTTTCACAGTGTTCCATGGTGTTTGAGCTTCAGCCATCCTTTTTCCCCTCCGAATGTGCTAAGGTCAGCTATGCCATCACTTGCCTGACTGGTAAAGCCAATGACTAAGCAGCTGCCTGCTGGGAAGCTGACAACCCCATCATCCAGTCCTTTCAAACCTTTGCTAAGGAAATGAGGAAGGTTGTAGACAGCTGCCAGTCTGGTCTTGCTGCTGTTTGCCATCTCCTTCCCCTTTACCAAGGTAAGCTATCCATGTCTAATTATTCCATTGAGTTGTGCAAGTTCCTGCTGCTGCCAGCTGGAAGGGTCCCCAGACCCTTTGTGATGGTTTCCTCTCTGGGCTGGCAGATCGCTTTTGGGACAAAATGACCACCTGCAACCTTCCCTGGGATCTTAACAGCCTTATAGACCTGACACTTCACATTGCTGCTCGCACCCTCTCCACCATTGCCACCTCTGAGTTTCTAGGTCTGCTCCCTATGGTGGTGGACTATGGCAGGCTGATGTGGTTATTCCCCTAGGACTGCTAGAGATAGATGAAATCCGGCTTGTGCTTTACTGCGGCAGCACCAACCATCTGCTAGCCTCCGGCCCCATTCAGTAACCATACCCATCCCTCGATGAAGAGGCGCTTACTGAGCTGGCCATCTCCTCCTTTTCACATCCAGGTTTATTTTCTGTGTCCAGGTCCTCTAACAAAACCATCAGCTAACTACCAGGGCCCTCATCAACTTTAGTGCAAATGGCAATTTCCTTCACCCTGCCTTTGCCTGATGCCTGGGGGTGCCGAGCTCTCGGCTTCCCACTCTCATCCACTCCCAAGCCCTCCCAGGGATTTTGGTGATGGAGATGCTGGAGGCCATCGATCCTGTGCATTTGCGCATCTCCAACAATCACTGAGTGGATGTGGCATTCTACCTGATGGAATCTCCACATATCTCTGTGATGTTCGGAAGACCCTGGCTTGAGAAGTACTACCCTCAGCTGGAGCCAGGGTACCATCCTGAAGTGGAGTCCTTCCTTCCTCAAGTCTTGTCTTTGTTCAGCCCTCAGTTTGGTTGCACGTCTTCCTTCCAGTCACGAGGAGGTGCCTGACCTTAGAAAAGTGCTTCTTGTCTTTCATGATCTCCACCAGGCCTTCAGCAAGACCCAGGCCACGTCACTTCCTCCTTTTTGTCTGTACAACTGTCCCTATGACCTGCTACTTGGTATTTTACCCTCTGGAAACTGTCTGAATTCATTATCCACCCCAGAAAAATCAAAGCCATGGAAGAATACATTTCTAAGGCCCTGGCCTCTGGAATAATTCAGTCTATAATCAGACAGAGCAGGCTTCGTCCTTGTGGCTAAAATAGACAGATTGCTATGCTCCTGCATCAACAATTTAGGTCTTAATTCCATTACCAGTAATAACCTATATCGTCCTTCTCTTTTGGACCCTGCCTTTTCCAATTGCGAACCTTGCAGCTTTTTCATAAAGCTGGACTCCCTCAATGCCTACCACCTCATCTGCATTCACAAAAGAAGGTCTTGAGTGGAAGACGGCCTTTAAGGCCCCCTGCGAGCACTTTGAATACTCTATGATGCCATTTCAGCAGATCAACGCCCCCGCTGTCTTGCAAAATGGTTTGAGCGAGATGCGGTTGGGATGATGGTCAGCACCATAAAATCTATGGCTTTGATCGTGTCTTTGAAAAAGATGGGTTCTCCCCTGCAAATAAGTGGGGAACAACTATTTTGAGGCCCAGACTGTGAAAGCAGAAAAAGGAATAGACAGATTGATCGCTGTGTAACTGCAGCAGCTGTATTTATGTGGGCAATGTTGATAGAGGTGAGGGAGGAGCTGATATTTTAATTTGCTTGTAGACTTTAATCCATACTCCCATCTAAGATCACAAGTTATGAATGGTTACTAAAAGAGTAAGATCACTGATTTTTGTTGGAAATATATACTCTTTCTGGATTTGATACCTTTCAAAAAGGTTTGGGACTTCAGCAAGAGCAAGACTCAGACTGTGGGGAAATGTTCGGGAAAAACAGATGAACTGGGGTTGGACAGGTTATGCTATCATGCTTACATGTAGAAAAAGTAGCCACAAAAGGCCCTGTTGTTTATAAGCAAGGAATCGTCAAGGCTCTCAAAGCAAAAAGACGATATCATGAAATAATTTAACAACAGCATTTGTTGGTGAGCTATGGCAAAGATTTTAGGGATTTCACCATCTCTGAAGTTTAATGTTATCAAAAGATTCCAGGAAGAAATCTGTATGTGTAAAATATGAAGTGGAAAATCAAGATCAATTACCCAGTGATCTGGGTGCATCTCATTGGAAGGTGTTCCGGGCAAGTCAACCTGATAAGAGAGTCACAGACAGAGCTGGGACATATGGGGTCATTATCTAGGGTATTATTTTTCATCTGGCTTGGCTTCACCCTAGGATCCCCTGGGTTGAGCTGGTTGAAGTCATTAGGTTAAGGAACATCTGGGCTTATGTACTTGCCTTGTTTTCACAGCGACTCTGGCCTTTGATTAAGCAGCTAAAGAGGTGGTTACAAAGAAATTTAAGTATTCCACTTACTAGCAACTAGTATACCCATGAAAAGTAGAAAAGTAATGTCTATGCAGTAAATGGATTATGTCCCAAGAACACTATCAGGGCATGTCCCAGATAATCAATCAATGTAAGCCCCCAATAAGCAACCTGAATATGTTCCCCCAGGCACAGTAAGAGTGAAACAAGCAACTATGGGGTTATATCCTAAAAAACAGTGGAAATAAAACTACTTTGAATAAGGTCATTCTTATTTAACTGCTTATTGTCACTTAATCAATAATTTTCTAAATAAACATCTAAACTGATGTACACATACCATGTATATACTATACAGTATAAATTTTGTTAAAAAAAAAAAAGTTGTCAAGGAAATATATTTATATATTAAAAGCATAATCAAAGCCATGGTTTAAAAGATAGAAATGAAAAAGTTATTCCAAAAATGCTAATTAATCAACACATTCTTTGGTTAGCATCCAACTTTATGGCATTAAGAAGCCTTATTAATATTAAATTTTTTACATTTGAAACATGACAGGTTGTTGCCGTCATCTGGGTGTAAGGAAGCAGGGAGAAATGTTTGCCATTAATATTGCTGTTGCCAAGAAAAAAAGAACCGGTTGACTGTTATAATTATCAGGCTTGTAACTGTTTTACAAAAAAACAATTGGAGGCACCAGGAATACTTACCGCCTTTCTGTTTCCGAATTCTGTGGAGGGGACACAGAGGGAGGGACCAAGGTTAAAGGTCATGTGCACAAGTTAGCATCACAGCTGTCCGCAGATTCTACATATGATGACAGGCTGGCCTGATCCTCTGTAAGTTTCAACTCAGCCGAAGGGTAAAAAATAGACAGAGACAATGCTAGGCCTGAGGCTGGAATGCACCAGAGGCTGTCACTAAAGATATACCTTCAACAAACACCATCCACTCAAAATAATTTGTGGGACGCATCTGGGGAGACTGAGAGCAGTAAAACATTTGGTCCTAGT
This sequence comes from Gymnothorax javanicus, assembly GCA_029692085.1. NCBI lineage: Eukaryota > Metazoa > Chordata > Actinopteri > Anguilliformes > Muraenidae > Gymnothorax > Gymnothorax javanicus. Next base: position 113,324,097 of record CM056200.1, read on the forward strand.
GCACTATACCTGGTCACATGGCACCGGGCTCTCTCTTTCAAGGCACACGCTCAGTTCAGACTGTTCCTGGGCTAGGTTCTGGGACAGCAGATAGCAGTTCTGAAAGTGCTCCTCCAAGCGACCAATGGCTGCCTCAGCCTCCATGTCCAGTTGGGTCAGAGATATTTGCAGGTCCTCCTCCAACACCCTGTGCATCTCCTCATACTTTTTCTTCATGTGTTCCCTTATTTTGACTGTTTTCCTCTGAGGAAAAGGTGCAGAGTAAGTGGGAATAATGCACAGGGCTCAAATCATTTGATGCATCACTTATGCCGTTAATAGAAAAGTCTGTACCAATATTCTGCTCCAATACCTGAATGTATTGATTAGTAATTTAGTTAATTATTCTATCAGCATATGGAAAAACTATTAGTGAAATTATGTGGATAAATAGTGGATGGATGGTCTCATGACATTACACCTCCGTGGCCCTGGGGATATTGGATATGTCAGGACTCATAATTATATATTCAGGTGTTTACATTGCATTCAGAAAACACTATTGTTTTGGCCAGTGGCATCGTCTAGCACTGACAATGGACTTACAGTAATTTCAGTTTGTTTTGCCGTCAGTTTGTCCATCCGATATGCAACTGCATCTCTGTGCCTCTTCAGATAGTCCTGGCGTTTCAGGAGGACTTCCTGTGGAGCAAAATAAAATGATAAGGAAGTGATGGGTCTTAAAGCTTGACAGTGGAGAGAAGTCTTGGAATGTGGAGACTCACTCTTATCTGAGATACTGTGGCCAACTCCTCTTCCTCGTCCTGTGGCGTACGCGTCATGTGGGTCAATGGTATTGCCATGGCAACTCAAAGGCTCAAACCACTTTCCTCTCTGTCAGTCCTGGCAGTACTTGGCATCAATGGCTCTGCTGTCCCAGAGGCAGGCACCAGCATTAGGGAAATGCTGTTACTGAAAACCACCCCCACCTCCACCGTCTCCTGACGAGTGTTCAGCTTGGGCTCTGACACGGATGAAATCTTTGCAGTGGACATAAGCACTGAAGCCACTCCCAAGAGGCTGCAAGCAGAAACTGCCAGCCACCACCGCCAAGCTTTACCAGGGTGGAACTGCAAAGCTCTGCTTATGGCAGTACTATCGTATTTATAGTTGTTACTTTGAACTGGCTGGCCAGGGTACATACGCCAGTTTTTTTATTTTGTGTCACCCAATGGTTTTGAGGAAAGTTTCAGTGCCAACTTGTACTATTCATAGTCACTGTTGAGAGGACCCCACAGTCATCAATCACAAAGATGTCTGCCATGTTTATTTGTTTCGTAAGGTACTGTTGACCTGTATTGTGGTTGCCACTTGTCATGAATTTCTGTGGTTTGGGGGGGGGGCTTGGACAAACGAGTATGTCATCTATGCTGCCTTTGAGTTTGTCACCCTGGATAAAAACATATTGAGAGCACCACAGGCTCCCAACAACGAATGTTCACTGTTAGAATTTATCCGTGCTGTTTAGTAAATACAAAAATCCTGTCATCTTACAACATGTCATATAACAATATGAGTTATTAGTGAGAGGGAGGAGTTTATTCAATGAGAGTATCTCAGCTTTCAGCTCTGAAACACTATGGGTAGCTCAGTCTTGTTTAAAACACAGTGATGTGGTGCGGCATTCCAGGAACACTGTAAGAAATCAACTGGCAAAAGCAACTGGCTGTCTCTAAGGTAATTAAAAATGCTGTCGGGATCTCTTTCAGTCCCTCGGCATGCTTCAGATGACCTTAAAGGATGGATGGAAGTGTGAAGCTTTATTCAGATTGGCCTCCCTGGCTGCATAAGTCTTTGACCTTTTTTTTTAGGTTCCTATACGGGCCAACACATGGACCTGCCTCTCATTCTTCCTTGCAGAACTCTAACGGCAGAGAAATATTTTTGTGGCTCACTAACATTGCATAACTGCGGTCTCTCTATGGGTTTTCAGTTGAAGACTAGGTTATACGCTGTGCTCTGTGTTGTCTTTTCCATAATGTTCATCTTTTTTTCCTGAAATAATCATTTATCATCGTGTGTGTGAGTGTATGTGTGTACTTAAGTGTGTGCGCGTGTGTGTGTGTGTGTATGTGTGTGTGAGTTCTTGTGGTTCATGTGTGTCTGTGTGTGTGTGAGTGTGTGTATCTATCTGCTTCTATACCACACCTCAAAATTTTTGAATTTTTGTAGTATTTGCTATTCATTGGAAGTGTTTTATACAAGTTGTAATAATCTATATGAAACAAACATCAAAATGTATGTTATAATTTTTCAATTGGTACTTCAAGTTGCTGGGGGGCAGAAAATATATACAATAATGCTAAGTATTGAAAGGGATCCAGTAATTATGACACACTTGCTTTTGAGAAACATATTTGTTTCATGATAATAATTACTTTTTTCTTTCAATCATTATATTTCAATCAAGGATAATATCTTGAATAAATTCTCGAGCGGTTAAAAAATAAAGGCTTTTAATTAAATTTTTTTTCATAATTACCAAGAGTGTCGATATTTGTGGAGGTAACTGTGTCTTGGATCTTGCCTCAGTGCAAAATATTTTAACATCCTCGAAGTTCCTAGGTTTGTGGACTTCCCTTTTCAATACTGGCCACTGATTTTCAATGGGGTTTATGTCCACTGATGGATATAGTTTAACAGGTTTGAATAAAGCAGCTGCATTTGACGGATTCATATATGAGTCCATAGCTTTATATGGTTAAATAGGGGGTTTTACAAATAAGTGTAAATCAGTGTGCTTTATGACAACTATGCAAAGAGGGCCATTGGACCGAAGGATACAGAGGCCAGTGATGTGTTTTGCAGGGGGCATTCATAACCAATCAGATCATATAATGATAAATTGTATTGAGCTTTTGTAGTGTTCATTTGGAAGGCAATACATAAATTGTGTCCCCATAATCAAACAAGGGAAGTCATTTGAATAATCAAGTGTTTGGCACCAGATGTAAAAGAGGAACCATTTCTAAGCCAAGTTTTGCCTTAACCTTCAACTGTAAAGTTGCAACATGGTGAAGAGACTATTCACTATCTAGCCAAATTCTTCAATACCTATAAACTGTAATTTCTGCTATAGGATGGTTTTGTCCATAGTGGAAATGTTTGAGTTGGAAGGGCACATAATGCCCAGTTGACTGATTCACATTCCTTTATTAGTCTTGTTTGCGTTTAATGAGAGATAGAGGTTAATAAAATGCCTGCAGTAACTCAAAAAACTATCCTGTAGTGATTTTGTCACTGCATTTGGAGATTGACTGCTGTGATGTACAGGGTTGTATGATCAGCACATAGATGGATATGGGAGTCATTAACAACATGAGGAATACCATAAATAAATATGATATAGAGAGTGGAACCAAGTATTGAACCCTGAGGAACACCTAAAGACACAAGAAGAGGTTGTGAGATGGAGGTTTAAATTAACACACCACATCCTATTGGAGAGGTAGTTAGAAAACCAAGTCAACAGGTGACCAGAGACCCCAACGATATCAAATCTATTAAAGAATGGAATAATCCACAGAAACAAGCGCTTTTGCAAAGTCAACAATCATTGCCACAGAATGTTGACTGGCATCCAGTGCAGATCTTATGTCATTTAGAACATTCAAAACGGCAGTAACACCTCCACAGCTTGAACAAAAGCCTGACTGAACACTTGCTAGAATGCTATTCTCCTCAAGATCATAGGTTAGGAGCTTATGATCGGGCATAAAAAAAAAAACGGGCAAACAATTGCTGCCTTCCAGTCAGCTGGTAATTCAGCAGTATGAATGAAACGTTAAAAATGCATGTTTATGGTGCCACAATGGCTGGAGCTGCTATTAAAAAAAAAACAAAAAAAAAACAAAGCTAACCCATCTGACTCAGCTGGCTTTGGGGTCCAATGAGAACAATTCCTTTAAAATCTCACTCTCATCAAAGGGACGAAAAGAAGAACTATGAGAGGCTGAGTATAAACAAAATGCAGATACTGAACAAGAGGCTACATGTGGGGCATAATTTGCAGTATGAAAACAGCTCTTCCTTTAGCAAATCAAAATCGACAGAACAGAGATATGCCAAGACTTTATAAAATGATGATTAAAAAGATCAGACATTCAATTCCCGTCAAACACCAAAACAATATCTGGCTTGAATGACAAAGGCAAACCGGAAAATTTACAAGGTATTTCCCAACTGCCCCACAGTTTTCCAAAATAGCTGTGGATTACAGCCACGATGTATAAATATTTTGTTGTAATACTTGGTTTTGGACTGATGCATGGCTTGTGTAGCCCTGTTCCAGGAAAGACGAAATGCAAACCTGTCTACCGACAATCCAGTTTGGTGCACTTTGTGCAGTTTTTTTTTTCCTCGCTGCGACAACATTGCCAAATCATGAGAGAACCATAGACTGCAACAATTTTTTATCCTAATTTCCTTATGGGGGAGTGCTTGTCACAAACCGCAATAGAACAAATTCCAAGCATCCATCACTGTAGGAGTCAGGCTAACCATATCTCAGTTCACCTCAAGCCAGGCCATGTAACAAGGCTATGAATATTTCTATGGGTTGTCATAGCCTTCCATTGCAGAATAATGATAATAAGAATACTGGCAGAAATCATAGGTGCATTTGCACCTTAGGTGACAATCATACCTAAGAAAGTCTTTAGATAAAGGTCAGGCCAGTTCTTTCCAGAACCTTGATCATCCTCATGTTATTATATTATGAATCAATAATGCTTTATGAGTTATAAATGAAAGCACTGCCCAACCAACCGTAGAAACCACACCACACCACTGTTAGATTCTGGACTGAATCAATTATGGCTGGCATATTTACATTGTCTGTAGTTTTAAAGAGTCCTGTAGCTAATGTTGTATTCTTGAGTATTTGTTACATTACATTACATTACATTTATTCAGCAGACACTTTTATCCAAAGCGACTTACAATAAGTGCATACAGTAAGGTCACTGACACTGTAGCCCAACAGACTGGACAAAGTACAAATCACATCAAGCATTAGTCACCTGGAGCCGAGTGCACCAGCTGGGCGTACGCCTGGGTGTAACGTTACATCCGACTTAGAACGGAAAGTTACGACCAGTTTAAGGTTAAGATGAGTGCACCAGTTAGACTTAAGCCCTGTGTGTGTTCCGCCTGGGTGTAAGTTTTACGCCTAGTGTGGAGCAGGCGTAAGTTGGAAACTCGGACTTGTAGCCATGGTAATTGGCGCACTCGGTGTAAATTCCAGTCACAACGTCGGACGTAGTTAAGTCCGGCGTAAGGGTTAAGACCTTCTTTTTTACGCCCAGCTGGAGCACTCGGCTCTGAAGTCATGAACATGTAGAGCAAAGACTACACAGAAGGAAGTAGCACACAGGAAAAAGAAACAAAGCAAATTGAGACAAACAGTAAGGGGTTTTTTGTGTTTGTGTTTAATGAATTCAAAGACTTAGAGTTTCCCAGTTAAACACACTATCACAAAATTTAACTGATGGAAAAAAAGTCTAATTATTTTTAATCAGGAGACTGCTTTAGAGTATGCAGTAGCTCTCTGCACATGCCAATCAGTAAATATCACAGACCATAAATGAAGCAAACCAACCAGCAATACAGCTTCACTAACGTCTGATGTAGAGTATGCGCTCATTGTATCATATAGTACCATATACCCCAGTTGAGAATTCTAGATATTATGCAAATTTGAGCAATCCAAACCAGGTGGAAGGTCTGCTTTTCTTGTTTGTTTGTTTGTTTGTTTGTTTTTTTCTCCTAAAGAATGGTCAGAAGTCCGGTGCCATGGAGGAAAACACCTAAATCAATATTGAATAGGAATTATACAGGTTTTGAAGTATGTGACAGGAAATAAATGCATAGGAGCCAAACAAAGAGAAGCTATTCAAGGAATGTTTTTTCTGCCAAACTGGCTAGGACAGAATACTGATGCTGCTGTAAGCCTTTAATAAACCTGAAAGAGCACCTACTGCCTCATACCTCGGGAGCTTTCAAAAAACCCAGAACACAGCCGACTGTCTTCTTTAGAGACCGTACTTGGTGGAGTCAATAAGCCATATCTTTGAAGTTGATCACGCGTCCAGGTATGCAAAATTGACTTTTTCTCTGATCACTTAAATTATTTACAGTAGGAAATAGTGTTTTCAATGCTTTATTCGATATCATGTTTGTCACAGCATGTAAACATGGTCAGGTTTTTGGGATATCAGCAATCCAGTCAGTGTATACACGTACCTTTCTTGAGTAGTTTGAATACGGACGTGTTAATCAACATCTAATATGGCTGAACAGGCCTGTTTCTGCTTTAGAACAAGTGCAGGTGGTGTGTGGCGTTTCTGGGAGCCTGGTAATATACTGTAGTGATGTAAATGTAGCAATAGGAGCTTTGGCACTGAATAGTTTTAAGATCAAGAGGTGAAAATTTGCTGAATGATTAGTTGTCATTTCAGTAGAGTAACTGAAATGGACATGTGTAAATTATGAAAGATAGCAGTGCGGTATGCATATGTATGTATGCTTGTACGGATGGTCCATACATTTTTGGATATTGGCAAAATTCTTGCTATTTTATTGTACTCGCACAGCATGCTGGACATAAAATTAAATTGTGAATATGTGCTCAAAGTGCAGACTCTCAGCTTTTATTGTATTTATTTACATCCAAATCAAGTGAGCAGTGTAGGATTTAACAAGTTTATGGGTCCCTTCCCCTCCACCGTTTATGCAATTTGGCAGTTGGCTGCATACTTATTCCATTGCCAGGTTTTTGTTGTTCCTTCATTATTTCATTTACAAGTAAGCGGATAAAATCCCCTAGAGTTCATTCAACCTTTTCCAAAGAGCTGTCTCCAACAGGGAAGTATGCCATCTTAAGGTTAAAAATCAAAGTGGCTCATCAGAGAAATAACACATTAGGTTGCAAAATCCAAAATCTAAAAGCACTGGTGACCACAGGAACATTGATTGATTGAAATGCAAGCAATACGGTCAATATTTGCTCATATTTGTTAACTACAGGCTTACAGCAAGCCAACACAATGCAACATTTCAACAACTGTTAAAACATTTTTATGTCATGCTCAATGCTTGATCAATATGTTTAAGATGATGCTTTCCCCTACTACAAGAATACTTTTTACTGCCATTTTAAAAATCATATGGAGTTTATTTTCATTCATATTGCATAATCCCATGAACAAAAGCCTACAACATTACACGAAATTGCCAAGAGGTTGAGTTTTTTCAGATGAATTATTCAGATTTCCATCCTTGCAATCTCACATTGAGGCTGAAAATTATTGAACACTTTTTGCCATTATCACGCCTTAATCATTATAGGCGACATAGTGGGCTTGATTATTTGGTGAATAAATTGCTTGATTGTTAATCAGGTAATGCGCGTGGGAACAGCTTGAGAGTAATCCTGTCATACAAGGTGGAGTAGCTGCCTCCTCTGGCAACATGTCTGTGATGCCAATAGTTCACCGCGACGTGTAAACCAGGCCAGCGAAAGAAACTTCAAAAAAGACTGCAGCTAAGGATTAACATCGAATGGACTAATAAAATAGAAGAGAAGAGATGAGCGTGGAGACAGGGAGGAACTGGTCATAATCTGAAGCACAGTGTAAGATTTAGCACCCAGTTTTCAACGATTGAGTTGAGCGCGTTTTTTTGTCACTTTTATTCATAATCTGAAGCACACCATCTACTCTGTGAAGCATAGTGTGGGCATGTTAGGCTGCCTATGGAACTGGTTCCCCTGTATTTATTGATAATGTGACTGCTGAAAAATTAAGCAGAATGTATTCTGAATTGTATAGGGCTATACGTTCGGCTCAGATTGAATGGTGCTTCACAGTGCAAATGGACAATGACCTGAAGCATTCTATGTAAAGAATCCAAGGTATTTTAAGGCAAAGAAGTGAACTGTTTTGTAATGGACAAGTCAACTACCTGACTTGAATCCAATTGCCTGTACAGGTTACTTGTTGAAGGCAAAACTAAGAGCAAAATGCACCTATAACAGGCAAAAACTGAAAACTGCCGTGGTGAAGGCTAGGCTAAGTATGACAAGGAAAGAAATGCAGCATCTGATAATGTCTCTGGGTTCCTACCTTTAGGGAGTAATTGACTTCAGAGTTTGCGACTAACCGTTAAAAAATGGGAATTTACCATCTAGTTTATCCAATTATTTTTGAGCCACTAAAATTGGGAGGATTTTTTTTTTTTTTTTTTTTTTTTAATTTAACCCTTAGTTAACCAGGGAAGTCCCGTTGAGATTGAAATCTCTTTTTCAAGGTAGCCCTGGGGGTAGAGGTGGGGAGGGAGAGGGCAATTTGCACAGCCAATTAGATCAGGGGATGATTAGGTGGCAGGTCGAAAGAGCCAGGTTGGGACTTTAGCCATGACACCGGGGAACCCCCTACTCTTATCGAAGAGTGTCATAGGATCTTTAATGACCACAGTGAGTCAGGACCTCGGTTTAACGTCTCATCCGAAAGACGGCATCTCCTTCAGTACAGTGTCCCCGTCACTGCACTGGGGCATTGGGGAATTATTCCACCAGAGGGAAGATCACAACCTACTGGCCACCAACACCTCTTCCAGCAGCAACTTGGTTTTCCCAGGTGGTCTCCCATCCAAGTACTAACCAAGCCCACACCTGCTTAGCTTCAGCCACGCAGCTGGAGCAGATTGAGCAGTGGTATGGCTGCTGATATGAAAGAAAATGTATTTCCTATGTGGTTCATAAACACTTTTTGATAAAGCCTCCAAATTGAGGATGAAAGTGTATACTTCAAGAACATTTGAATTATTTCATTTCAAAATCATTGTGGTGGCTACAGTCCAAATGCGTATGTACTTGACAGTGCATGTGCATTGCTTAAAAGTGCATTTATTGTGACTGATAACAACTGGCCTTAAAAAATTACAACCCCAATTGCAAAAAAGTTGGGATGCTATGTAAAATGTAAATAGAAACAGAATGCAATGATTTGCAAATCTCATAAACTGACATTTTATTCACAATAGAACATAGACAACATATCAGATGTTGAAAGTGAGACATTTTGCCATTTTATAGCGATACTTCTTTTCACTAACATTGACGTCGCATTCAGGCATGCGCATTAGCGTGGTTGGCAAGAACAAGTGTAAATCTATACAACAAAACAGGGGAAGTATGGCATCCTGCAGTTGTGGAACCGATACGGCGGTCTCTGAATATGTACAAAACCTTGACAGTACCGCAAAGGCAAGATATTTCTCTAAGCTTAAAGAGCATGGAAACCCTTCCTTCACTATCGCTGTGCTTTCGTGTTTTGTTTGAGTACACACCCAAAACTTCATTTGGTGAATCTCTATCCATCTTTACTTCAGAGAGACTCTGCCTCTCTAAAATATTCTTTTCATACCCAGTCATATTACTGACCTCTTGCCAATTCACCTAATTAGTTGCAAAATGCTCCTCCAGCAGTTTTTATTAGTACCCCTTACTTTTCCAGTCTTTTGCTGCCCCTCTCCCAACTTTTTTGAGATGTGCTGCTGCCATCAAATTCAAAATGAGCCAATATTTTTCATGAAATGGTAAAATGTCTCACTTTCAACATCTGATACAGCAGGGAAAATAAGTATTAAACGCTGCAACATTTTTTCTTAGTAAACACATTTCTAATGGGGCTATTGACATAAAATTTTCACCAGATGCCGGTAACAACCCAAGTAATCCACAAATACAAAGAAATCAAAACAAAAATATCCATAAATTAAGTTATGTGTAATAAAGTGGAATGACACTGGTATTAGGTATTGAATAATGAAGAAAAGGAGGTGCAAAAAGGCATGGAAAGTCAAAAAACCAGCTGAACTCTGTCAGTATTTAGAAAGCAATCCTGCCCCCTGTCAGTGCAAATTAATATCAGCTGGTTTAGTCTGAATTGATGGCCTATAAAAATGTTTCTCATGACCAAGGTGTCACACAAGAAACATCTCATGATGGGTAAAAGCAAAGAGCTCTCTCGAGACCTTTGCAACCTTATTGTTGCAAAACATACTGGTGGCATTGGTTACAGACGTATTTGTAAACTTTTGAATGTTCCAGTGAGCACCATTGGGTCCATAATCCAGAAGTGGAAAGAATATCATTTCACCATAAACCTGCAACAACCAGGTGCTCCTCGCAAGATTTCTGGCAGAGGAGTCGAAAGAAGAATTATAAGAGTTGTCCAAGAGCCAAGGACCACTCGCGGAGAGCTTTAGAAAGACCTGGAATTAGCAAGTACAGTTGTTTCAAGGAAAACAATAAGTAATGCATTCAATAACCATGGCCTCTATGCACGCTCACTGCACAGGACTCCATTACTGAAGTAAAAGCATGTTGAAGCTCATTTAAAGTTTGCCGCACAACATGTGGACAAGCCTATGAAATACTGGGAGAATATAGTCCGGTCAGATGAGACCAAAATGTAACTCTTTGGATGTCATAGCACACACCATGTTTGGAGGACAAACGGCACTGCACATCACCCCCAAAACACCACACCAACAGTGAAGTTTGGAGGTGGGAACATCATGGTGTGGGGCTGTGTTTCAGCATATGGTACTGGCAAACTTCATACAATTGAAGGAGGGATTAATGGAGAAATGTAACGAGACATTCTTGATAAGAATCTGCTGCCATCTACCAGGATGCTGAAGATGAAATGAGGGTGGACATTTCAGCAAGCCAATGATCCCAAACACACAGCCAAGGAAACTCTCAGTTGGTTTCAGAGAAAGAAACTAAAGCTGCTAGAATGGCCCAGTCAATCACCCGACTTGAATCCAATCGAAAATCAATGGAAAGAACTGAAGATCAGAGTTCATAGAAGAGGTGCCCATAACTTTCAAGATTTGAAGACAGTTTGTGTGGAAGAATAGGCCAAAATCACACCTGAGCAATGCATATGACTAGTTTCTGCATGCAGGAGGCGTCTTGAAGCTGTCATTACTAACAAAGGCTTTTTTACAAAGTATTAAATAAGTTTCAGTAAGCGTGTTCAATTCTTTTTCTCTGTATCACTCCACTTTATTACACATAACTTAATTTATGGACTTATTTGTTTTTATTTCTTTGTATGTGTGGATTACGTGGGTTGTTGCTGACATCTGGTGAAAAGGAGGTTTTGCAGGGTATTGGCAGAGGAGGTTTTGCAGTCTATAGGCAAATTTGCCCACAGCACCAATTTGAACCATCTTCTGGTTTTATGGACCTACTTGTGGGACTGTCCAGAAAATAGATTTGAATTGTGATATTTGCATACAGGAAGTGAACTGTGACCTATTTAGTGATTTCAAGATTTTTGTGGAGCAAGGCCTCGAAAAGTCCATATTTAAACCCATAAATGATTGTTCTGAAAAACCAGATGATGTTTAATGGCTACACAACAACAAGACGGACATTTTGATACTGTTATGATTCTGCTCTGTCTGTCTTGATTCTGCCATGTTCATTATTGTTCCTGTCATGCTTGTTATGTTTTCCCTAGTCCCTTTTATGTTTATGATTATGTCTGTTAGGTTTTGCCATGTTCTGTTTAGTTTTTGCATTTTGCCATGTTTTCGTTTTTGCCACTCCCAATCCACTATTCTGTTAGTTTCCGGTCCATGTCTTTATTCATGCCCAGCATTGCACTTTGTCTCCCCTGTCTGGTCTTTTGTTAAGCTACAGCTTCTCCCCAGTCCTGCGTGTCACATGCTTAGGGTGATTTCATGGTTTCTGGGTTTCAAACATTCCTTCCAATCTCGTTTGCTTTCTTCGCCTCTCTTTTCTGTTTTACTAACCAATACTAACAGTTTGTTATTTTTGTTAAAGTTACTAACCCAGACTAACATTGTATATAATACTAACTTACTAACGAGCACTAGGGATTGTATAGCTGCACTTACTAATTGATTAACAAGCTCTCAGCACTCGCCCTGTTCTAGTCTCCGCCTCTTGCCTTCACTTTGTCTTTGCTGCAAATTCAGCAGATCCTCTGCACCTGCTCCACTCTGTCCTGCCTTCTCATTATCTGTGCACATTAGAACTCCCTAACCGGAGCTGTATGTTTTGTCATAGGTTGTCTCGTGTTCCCTGTCCGCGTTTTGGCTTTTTGCCAATTTCATGTGATTAGGTTCTCCATCATGTTCCCTCCTTTGTAATTAGTCTGATCCTCATCACCTGATCCTAATCATAGCATGTGACTTCCCTTGAGTGTATTTAAGCTGTCTTCTCACTGCAGTTCCCCGTCAGACGTTTCCCTTGTTTACCTTTGCTGCTCTTGTTTCTTGCCTTGTACTCATAGTGTTTCTATTCTGGCTGGACCGTCCGACCTTTGATTTTTGGCTCTGCTTTTTGGTACTATTGTCTGCATCTGTTTACGAACCCTTTTTGCCCGACTACGAGTTTTGTGTTTGCTGCCCTGGTAACGGTTTGGATTTCGCCCACTGGATTTTGGCTTTTGCTTCTCTGACATTCCTGTGTCTGTGTACCGAACCTGTTTTTGCCTGACCACGAGTACTGTTGTTGCTGCCCTGGTTTTCGACTCTGATTCTGCCCTACTGGATTGTGATTTTGGATTGTAGACTCTGTACCGTTGCTTTTTGCCCTGTGGGGGTTCACCCCCCAACTACAATAAATCACTTTTTGCTGCTACTTCCTGGTCTCGCATTTGGTTCCAGAACGGTACCTCACAGATACCAAACATAACGTGTGAAAAACTGAAGAAGGTTCAGACAATTTTCCATTGAAAAATGCATCTGTCTTGACCAAAATTGATGCGAAATGTAAAGTTCATCTTGAAAAATAACCAGGTTCCTATGAAAACACACCTAAGATATTTTCACAAAAGTTGCCTCATATAGTTGGCTAAATAATGTGCAAGTGTTGTTAAATTGCAGGACCGGTAACATGGTGTATTCAAGCCATTTTTATTATATACTACATATTTCTCAGAAAACCCATTTAGATGTTTTCATAAACTGTTGTACATTGTATTTGGTTGTATACAGGCCTTGTGGATTTTAGGATGTAATTATAGACTGAGAATTTTCAAGAAGCCATTGGTATTGTTAAGCATTGGTCATCGTATTGTTTACAAATGGAACACCTTCGATGTGATGTTCCATACATTAAATCAAAAGTTGGACGGGATACATTGAGAGGATTTCCTTGGATAAGGTCTTCCTCATCTGGCAAGATTTCCTGAAGAAATGCAGTCTCCGTTTCATCAATGTCATTGTTTGATGTAGTAACATCATCTATGTCATTGTCATCATCAATGGTTTTGGTTGTTTTTTGACATATTTGAAATAACATTTGCTTCATTCTTCAAAATGCAGCAATCAAACATGCTGTCTTAATAAACCGCTCTACTCATTCAACTTAGAGAGTAAACGAATCCACCATTTGATTGCTAATCAAGCAAAGTAAATGGGAACAGGTTTACCTTTCTTAGAGTTGCCTAATTGGTTAATAGGGGACGATTCTGTTGTCATTTGCTTGGCTCCCTTCCACATGTAGCCGAAAAATACTGATGTCAGTCAAGTTTTTTCCGGAAGCATTTCTCATGCCTTCTGATATTTGGCACTTTCTTTCAACCTGTGTTGGGTTTAATAAAGGAAAAGGGAAAGCTCGGATGTTCGCCCCATGGCAGCAGGTGGTGGTACTACGCCTTAAAAAAAAAACCGTGGTTCATAATTGTTACGGCCCCAGTGACGAGTTCGAAATGCGGTCTGGCAGGCTGTAAGGAAATGCAAATTTCTCCAGGACAATCATTTGACCAACACTGAGCCGCTGTGTCCGGAGGACAGAGCGGCCCGCAATAAACTGTGGCCCTTGGTCCAAAAGGCAAGAGAGGAGGGTAAAAAAATTCCTTTAAAAGCTCATATACCCTCGTTGATGGGAAAAAATATGACTACTCCAAGGTCAAGTGACTCAAATCATATTGGTTAAGATCTATTATGTTTAGGCTATTTGGTCTAGGCTACCTTTTCTCTAGGATTTTTATGTTATTTTTTTCCCTCAGAAGGAGAAAATTGAACATGGTAATACTCAGCCCATATATTGAAATCATTTGTTTAGCTTTAAGACTTATTTGCTGAAACATTTTTAGTTTATTGGCTAATGATTGCTGTAAGAAATGTATGTAAATGCCTACATAGCCTAAATTACCCTCTGGAACCAGGTATCTCTTAATCCTATTTTTTTATTTAGAAGGCTAGGCTGCTGTTTTGTTCTTTTTGCACTGTGTGATGATGAATAGTTGTTGCTATCCACCTCTCCTTGTAGGTGCGTTACAAGTTCCAAGTCAGTTAGGTTTAGGTGTTATTTGTAGTCCTATGGATTCTGTGTTTAGGTCCTTGTCAATTTTGTCTATAAATGTAAGAGGAATGAGGGAGGCTGTGAAAAGGAAAGCTCTATTTTTATTTTGCAAGAGAAGTGAGGGGGACATTGTACTGCTCCAAGAGACCCACTCAGCTGAACAGGATGCAAAATTTTGGACATCCCAGTGGGAGAATTCTACATATTATTGTCATGGGAGCAGCCATTCAGCAGGGATTGCTATACATCTGTATAAGTTTAAAGGGAAGTGCTAGAGATTGTTAAGTCATTAGAAGGGAGATGGGTGTTGATTGCCATCAAACAAGAAAATGGCATTTTTATCATAGGCAGTGTTTATGGTTATAACAAACACTCATCCAACAAAACTTTATTCACTCAGATATCCAATAGTGTCAGACTGCTCCTTAAAAAACATAAAGACTCTTATATTATTTTGGGAGACTTCAATGAATGTGTTGATCCCAGCATTGACAAATTCCCACCAAAGCTGAGCCAAGGACTACTTGCAAATAACTTGATATTATCTTTATGTTCTGATCTTTCTTTGATGGACACTTGGTGTTTTTTCAACCCTGACTTAATTGACTTCACCTGGTCAAACAAAAATTCAACACTTAAATCAAGGATTGATTTTTTTTTTTTTTAATTTCCCAGTCTGCTATGCATTTTGTTGAGAATATATCACACTCATTTGCACCACTATCAGACCATAAGTTAATTACTATCAAATTAGGTTGTCAGCAAGGTTCAACATCTTTAAGGGGATATTGGAAGATGAATATTGCCTTGTTAAGGGATGAGAACTTCAATAACAGTGTTAAGGACCTTATAAAAGAAAATTTCTCTGATGCTACAGAAGAATATGAACAGAAATGGGAGTTTTTTAAGTATAAGACAAGATACATTGCCATTAAGGGAAGTAAAATGATGAAAGCTACCAGAAATCAATTAGAAACAAAACTATTACTAAAAACAAATGAGTTATCCAAAGAGGGCATTACAGAAGATGAACAATTAGAATTTAAAAAGGTCAGCTTGCAGCTAGATGAGTTCTATTTGGAGCTGGCTAAAGGGGTCTTTGTACGTTCAAGAGCGAAATGATTAGAGGAAGCAGAAAAGAACGCCGGTTATTTTTTTGCATTGGAGAAAAGAAATGGACAAAGAAAAACTTTGACTTTTCTTAATATAAATGGAGTAAAGTGTAATGACCCAAGTTTAATTTCTGAACATATAACTGTATTTTACAAAGAGTTGTACTCATCTAGTTTTAATTTCAATAACTGCAGAATATTCATTGAAAGAATAAAAAAATACATCCCAGTCATCAATGATAATTATGAAGCAATTTGTGATTCTGATGTAACAGCTACTGAAATAAAGACAGCCCTCCACTCAATGAAAAAAGGGAAGGCTCCGGCATTGACAGCTTTCAGTAGAATTTTATATTCATTTTTGGGAATACATCAAGAGCCCTTTGCTTTGTATGTAACGATCTGGTACAGGAACCAATTGCGAACCAAGACGTGATCCAAAAACGTAGTTTATTTCAGACCAAGTTCAAAGCCAGGAAGACAGAGTTTGCAACAGAACAGATACGTGAGCCAAAAATCAAAATCCAAAAACGCAAGCAGGGGTCGATGTCCAGTAAATCACAGACCACAGAACAGAATCACAATCCAGGAATCGGTAGTCAGAGTACGAAAGCCAATGGTCATACAAAGGGCGGCAGGCGGGTAGAATGGTCGTGCAGAAAATGGGTCAAAAACAAAAACAGGCAAACAAATCCAAAAGGGCTCAGGCAAATTCGAAGTCAGGCAAAGGGTGTAGAAGAAGAATCAATCAGACAGGCGTACAAGGAACTTGGCACTGAAAGAAAGGATCAACGTTCTGACAAGAATGCACTGCAGTGAAAGACCTTGGGCTCTAATTTCTTGGTGCAGCGCAGGGAGGTGCAGCGTGGCACAGCCCATGCAGTGGTAATTTCGTCCGGTGCAGCCCACGCAGTGGTAATTTCGTGCGGTGCAACACCGTGCGCAGCCACTTTTGCAATTTGGTAGACCGACGTGCGCCGAGATGGGTGCGGCGGCGTAGTAGGGGGAGGTGTCACATATTCATCGAGACGCAGTGACATTTTTGTAGCGAAAGTCTCCGCTGAAGTTGCGCAGAGAGCTCGCCAGCTCCAACCTGGTTTACTTTCTGTGCAGTGGTAATTTGGCTGACCGGCGCACAGTGAGAACATGTCACCGAAACCTCACAGGCAGGTTTCCAGAATGTCAGCCACATTTCAATGCAATAAATAATTAAAGCAACCACTATTTAATGTAACTATCGGAATCAGCACATAAATTATAGTATCTATATCAATTGTCCTGATGTCAGATCAAAGGGAGAGAGAGAGAGAGAGAGAGAGAGAGATGTACATGTGGGCGCGTGAGTGTGTGTGTAGGCTATGTGGGTATGTGTCCTTCAGCTGCTTTCACACCGGACGCGAAACGAATTTTTCGCACGACTGATTACCTTCAAAGTCAATGCAAAGACACGAATACTCGCGTGTATTTGTGTCTTTGCATTGACTTTGAATGTAATCTGTCGTGCGAAAAATTCATTTTGCGTCCAGTGTGCAAGCGGTTTAATACTATTATTGTCACTTAGATTTTATCATTTTTAGTGGGGGAAAGGAATACTGCCTGATTGCTATGATCTCGTACTGAGTTAAGATCACATATTGAAAATAAATGTGTAACGTATCTTGCATTGTTGTCCATGCATGTTAATCCCAAAATTTTAAGCAGCAACAGGGTGTAATAATAGGAACACGCTATCCATCGTTTCTCTTCCCAATGATGCAGGCAGAAGAAATAAATGAGCAACCGTCGTATTTCATTCCAACTTCATAATTTTGAATGATCTGCCGTAGTTTCGTTTTGAAATTCCATTCAAGTTCGCTAATGGTAATAATTCGCGAATGCCATAGCTAGCCAGCCAACTCATATTCGTAATGCTTAATATAGACGTAAGTGGTGCAGAAAACATGCCTGAAGCAGCAAAATAAAATGCAACATTAACACATCATGCAGATATAGGACAGAGGCTTCTATATTCCAACACATTAAAGGTGAGGAGAGGAGCTCATTTGATTGGTGAAGATTTGACTCGGCTGTGTTATACCCAAACACGCCTTCTCTTCTCCCTCTTTGCCACTTGCGCCGGCAGGAGGGACCGAGGTGGGACAGAGGAGTACTTGCGTCAGGCTGCACTGGGCACGAAATTGCAACATACGCCTGGACACACCCCGTTGGCGCGGTGCTACCCCCATTCGCCGCGCCTGCACCTGGTCTACGAATTTAGAGCCCCTTAAGTAGACAAGAGGGAAGTCACATGCTATCAAGGAAGAGGTGAATGGGATGAGAGCTAATTACACAGGGGAGAGTACATGGGGAAGTCCTTAATACAATGATTGGCAAAAGCCAAGACACGGACAGGAATCACATTGACAACCTATGACAAATAAACGCCTCCGGTCAGGGAGTTCTAAGTGCACAGAACAAGGAGTGCAGGACAGCAATTAAGCACGTGCGGAAGATTCCGCGGAATCACAGGGAGATACAGAGACAGTAAAGCAAGGGGTGGAGACTAGAACAGGGCGAGTGCTGAGATTGTGTTAGTAGTAATTAGTAGCAGTGCAGCTTTACAATTACCCAAGTGCTTGTTAGTCAGTTAGTATCTACAATATTAGTTTGGTTAGTAAGTATAATACAAAATATAAATGTTAGTATTATTAGTAATCAAGAAAAACAGAGTGAAGGAAGTAAACGAGAATTGAAGTAATTACGTGAAAAACCAGAAACCAATTAAATCACCCGAAGCAAGTAGGCACGCAGACTCGGGAGACGGTACGTACCATACTGATGACAAGACAGGGGGAACAAAAGTGCAATGAATACAGAAATGGCATGAAAAGAAAAACCGGGATGTATAATAAGCAAAATGAACAAAGAAAAGACATGGCAAAAACACAGAAAACAAGACAAGACCAGAATCACAACAGTGTATGTACAAAGAATGCATTGAGCAAGAGGAAATGTCCACAACTATGAAGCAAGGAATTATCTCACTTATACCTAAGCCAGGTAAAGACGCATTATCTATAAATAATTTGCGCCCAATTTCATTGTTAACTATCGACTATAAAATATTAGCTTCAGTCTATGCCAGCAGACTAAAAACTGGCCTTCACGATATCATATCAGAAACACAGTCTGGGTTTTTGAAAAACCGTCACATAACAAACAATATAAGGCTAGTACTAGATTTGCTAGATTATGCTGATGCTGTGCACTCTCAGGCTCTTACACTGTTTCTTGACTTTTGTAAAGCCTTTGATTCGATTCAACATAGATTTCTTTTTCACTATCTTGAGTTATTCGGATTTGGCCATTCTTTTATTAATATTATCAAGATGCTTTATGAAGATATAAATACCTCTGTGATCGTAAACCGTAACACATCTCAAAGATTTGAAATTAGGCGTGGCATCAGGCAAGGATGTCCTGTCTCCCCATTCTTATTTTTGTTGGTCACAGAGCTCCTTGGCTTGAAAATAATTCATGACCTAGAATTTAAGGGTATAATTATTTTTGACCGAGAAATTAGAACGGCACAACTAGCAGATGGCACTATCTTATTCTTACAGGACAAAAACCAATTAACTCATGCCTTAAACCTAGTTGAGAATTTCTATAATGCATCAGGTCTTAAACTTAACGTTTCCAAATGTGGGATACTGCGTTACACAAATGTGATAACACTAGTATAGGTAATATTCCTATAAAAAACACAGTTAAGTATTTAGGAATTTAGATAACAAAGGATCCTTAAAGATGGACAGCAGCTAAACTTCACTGGAAAAATGGCTAAACCTAAAAGCATTCTTAATTCTTGGCTGCAAAGGGATTTAAGCATGTTTGGCAGAACAAAGCGGATGGACTATCTCATTCTGTATACCCTGCTCTTTCACTCTTTATGACTGATAAAACACTGAAAGAGATAAACAAAATTTTTCTGGATTTCATCTGGAAAAACAGACCACACAAGCTTAAAAAAGAGGGGCTCACTGAAAGCAGAGCCCAAGGAGGCTTAGATTTTTTGGATTTCAATGACACAATTAACTCATTTAGAATAGGATGGATTAAAACTTGCCTTATCCAATCCAAATCCCTATGGTTTTTCATCCCCAATCATATATTCAACCAGATTGGTGGTCTCTGCTTTATTCTTAAATGTAACTATACCCCAACAAAACTGCCTGTCATGATATCTAATTTTCACCAACAATGTCTCCCTGCTTGGAAACTATGCTTTGTTCATAACTTCTCTCCACGCAAAATGCTTATGTGGAACAATGCAGATATTATAATTAAAAATAAGTCCCTATTTTACCCCAAATGGTTCAAAAATGGCATTCATAATGTCATCAATTTGTTTGACAGTTCTGGCTCTGTGTTAACTTATGAACAGTTTTTATCACGTCATGGTCCCCAATCCCATTTAGGGAGTTCAATTTAGTAATTAAAGCTGTCCCTAAGGGATTAATCCAACTAATCAAAAGTCATCTCTCGTATGGATTGCCTACCAGTTGTGCAATACAACTTTTATTAAATGGAATTAACGTCGTAGACACAAAGTGTACCAATTAACATGTTCGCCAGATCCTTCAGGCCAGAAAGAGGGACACCAAGAGGGACATTTTATTGTGGATCTCTAATTCAAGATATTGATTGGAAAAAAATGTGCTGTTACCAAACAAATACTGCATAACAAATAAAGTGAAAGAAGTTCATTTTAAAATTCTCCACAAAATTTACCCAAGCAAGACTTCTGTAGCCAAATACACAGATATAAGTAGCGATTGTTCCTTTTGCGGAGACATGGACGAAACGTGAAAACAGTGATTTAAATTGCCACCTTTTCAATCATCTTGAAACACCGTACTCCCTTAGAGACAAAGATTTTATTTTTTACTATGAAAACCCCACAAACAAATCACAAGAATATGATGTAAACTTCTTTACATCTTTCTTTTGCAAGCAAAATTTTTCCTTCATTAAAAAAAATGGCAGAAAGCACAATCCTCCTTCCGTGAATTCATATTAGAGTTGGACTCACTCCTCACCTCCCTCAATGTTGTTAAAAATAACAAGAAAAATGACAGTTTACTCTGCCTAATTCACACAGAACTAAAAGGTTAATTGTTCCTCCTTTTTTTTTGTTTTTTGGTGACTGTGTGTATCTCTGTGAGGTTTTTTTTTTTTTTACTGTGTATGTCAGCTTTGTATTTTATGATTTGCTGTAGTGTGATTGCATTAATAATAATAATAATAATAATAATAAAAAGATTATCTCAAACTTAACCTGCTCCGGAGCAGGTTTGGCTTTCAGTATAAGTTGCCATGGTGATGTACCCCGGTAAAAAGTGAACCACCTTCGTAACACTGAAAACCCGGGGTTAACCCTGAAGTTACCTCGCTAATCCCAAATCCTGCTTCACAGTGCAGGATCCAGGTGTGATTGCACCCTTTGAAATCATTCCCTTTGTCTTGTTTTTGTCTTTGCCTCTGCTGTATGCAATCAAAACTGAGACTAACTGCAACCAGGACTCATTCTAGCAGCAGGGTTTTTTTTTTTTTTCTCTGCACATTGACCAGTTGCATCATGTTTTCCAGCTTATTTGTTAGTTACGAGAGGTGTTTATTAGAGCTGTTTTGAAGAACAATTGCATTCTGTGACATACAGCAGGACAGTGAGATACGGAGTCATTGAGCACCGCATGAAGTTAATGTTCAGTTTAGTTGTTTGTCCACTCTTGTGAGTGGGCTTGCACCTAACGATAGTCGTTTACTGCTGTGGAGCGGCCTGTATTAGCTGTAGTGTACTCAGAGAAGGGGAAACTGCTTTGGGGGCATGGTTGCTTTCATTTCGATGAAACCAGTTTGTTTCTGGGTCTCTCTTTAGCACCCGAGGCTCCATCATGCCCAACAACCAGAAGAATACAGGTATGAGTGAAACTGAAAAACACAGATTACACTTCAGTGCCTGGAAGCATGTTGAATTCTCACGCCTTCACTGCTTTAGCCTAACAAAAAATCCAGCTGAGTAGCCTGTCGTTCACCTTGGAATGGCGGAAATGTTCCCAGGGTTTTTTTTTTTTGTCACGCACATACACACATAATACACACAAAAGCATTCATAAACATGCCCACACATGCTCACTTGCCCATGCACAAACCCACACATTAATGGAACACTTTGCTGATAGTTTTCTCTTGTACAAGTCAGGCTGACACTATGAGGCTGTGATTTCCCTGATTATCATGTGGTTTTTCTAGCACGGCTGAGCACGGTGTTCTACAAACTGGTGGACGGGATTGAAGAAGTTCGGACAGGACACTTACTCAAATCCCCTCCCTCCAAACGATTCAAGTCTCTGGTGCGTTGGTGCAGTCAATACATCTTTTTTTTTTTGATTAATCCTACATAGATATATTTAATTGTATACAGCATATACACTCACTGACCATTTTGTTAAATACACTTGTTTAATACTGGATAGGACTTTGGCCTCCGGGACAGCCTAAATTCATCTCGGCATGTGCTGGAGGCTTTTCTTTGGGAGTTAAGCCATGGAGATTCAATAGAATTGTGTAGGTTTGATATGTTTGACAGCCATGCATTCATGTTGCAATCCTCCGATTCAATTTCATCATTGTGGTCTTCGAGGCCTAGACCTGAGCAGGCCGTTGAAGTCGTCTGTAATTATTACCAAGTTTGTGGAGCCATCTTGAGATAATTTCTGCTCCATAACATGACACATGATCAATTTGTCTTTTATGACTGTGGTCATAAAGGGAAACTAATGATCAGCAGCTATGCTTTTTGTGTACTGACACATTCAAGCGATGTTTTGTTCATATTTCCAGGGGTTTAATGTGTGCCAATATAATTGCTGTTCCACTGCATCACCAAAACACCAACAGTTCTAGGATTGATCTATGGATCCATGCTGTTCACTCCAGATTCTGACCCCACCACCTGTGTATCACAACAGAAATCTAGATTTGGTCCAGGAGGCAACATATTTTCAATATGAAATTTTCCATCTTTGGTGATGTCATTCCCACCGTACCCTTGTCTTCCTGTTTTTCGTTGCATGATCCTCAGCATCTGTAGCTCATACGCTCCAAGTTTCAGCATGTTTTTTTTGGCCAGAGATGCTGTTCTGCTCTCCACAATTCTGGCGCCCCATCAACATGTTTATTGCATTACACCAGGGCGATTCCGAGGTATTTTAACAAAATGTCCCCTCCATGACAAGACACTAAACTGTCCCCCAAAGAAAATTCTGTTGAAGCATTAAAAAGTATTTTTTACAATTTATGGGTACAATAGTGCACGACCATATTCGGGAAGGAGAAGCTCCATTTTTCCCTCCATTTACATTTGGGGATCATTTTAGTGTCTGTCTCGGAGGGAACATTTGGTTGACAATACCTCGGAATCGCCCACCATTGTCAAAGTCACTTAACCCATTCAATACTGAATACAGTATTATAAATCAGTTACCCATTGAATATGTGTGTCATTTTTGTGACTAGAATACAGAATTGGCCCAAATACAAGGTTTTTTTTTTGGGACTCATATTTCCACAGGATATTTGGAAATATTGTGGGGCATATGTGTCTCGTTAGTACTGAAAGGGTTAAATCATGCATCTTGTCTGTTTAAATGTGTAGTCAGACTAAATATTAAACTACTACACCATGTCTGCTTCATAAAAAACATTGAAGCAACATGATTACCTGCTTGGTGGAACGGACCTGGGATTTTTCTGATGGACCTGGGCTCCCACATTATATATTGAGTACAGCATGGTCCTAAGCCACTGTTTTGTGTCTAAGCAACTATCATGTGTCACGTTTTGTTTGTCTAATCAGCTCATCTGATAAGACAGACACAAGTTGTTTCAGAAGTACAGCTCAGTCAGAGCACACTCATGATGCATTGGCAGCCTTTGTTGAGTGACGGGCCTGAAAGTTGTCATTCTAGTTTTCCTATCTGGCTCATATGAAACTCTCCTTCACATTCAGTGAGAACTTGTCTTTTTTATTTTGGGAATCTATTCTTTGATTTAGCAAATAAGTTTTTGAGCTGCCAACAACGAAGTCATTATTTTTCTTCATTTTGCTCTCTTCCAGAGGTCATGGAAGCGGCGTTTCTTTGTCCTGTTCAAAATTAACGAGAGAGAGTATGCCCTGAAGTACTTCAAGAGCACTGAGGAAATGGACAAGCCCTTGGGGGGCATAAACATATCTCAGTATGTAACTGGAGACATTGCCCTTTTGAGAACTGATACCCGACATGTTGAGACAACGTTTATTCAAATTGAAAACACTGATTGTCAGCGGGTTGATTGCAGTACTTCCTCATATTTTCTGGCCACACCAGAGGAGTCATCGGGCGGAATTGTTTTTTAATCTGTTTAATGTTAAGCAATTCACTGTTACAGTAAAGCATTGTGAGACTGCAAGTCATTTACTGTTTGCTAATCACAGATGTATTCCATTCCATTCGGAGTGTGAAGCACTCCCTCTAAAGTAACAATGCAGTACAGTGCAATTCTTCTGCTGAGTCATACAAGGCCCGTTCGACTGTGTTGTTCAGATATGCCTACATGGTTAACAGCCAGCCCATACCCCATTACGTGGTTTTGTAAGCAAATGAGTGAGTAAGCTACTGAAAGTGTGTGCATATGAGTGTGTTGAAGCATTTAAATTTCCATTGTTATAGACTGTGAGACAGTTTGACAGTGCTGTGAAAAAGTATTTGCCCCTTCTTGATTTGCTCTACATTTGCTTGTCATATGTAGATGTTTCAGATCATCCAAGTAATTTCAATATATACCAAGGACAATGAGGGTGAACGCAAAATGCAGCTTTCAAATGCCCATTTCATTTTCTGAAGGTATAGTGTAATTCAAAGCCTATATCACTCGTGAAAAAAATAATTAACCCCCAAAAAAGAAAAACCTTATAAATGGCAACAGCTGTAATCAAACATTTGCAATGTAGCGATGAGTCTTTTACATCTCTGTGGAGGAATTTTGGCCCACTGTTCTTTGCGGAATTGTTTTATTTCAGCCACAATGGGGGTTTTAGAGTACAAACTCCCTGTTTTAAGGTCATGCCTTAGCATCTCAATCAGATTTAGGCAAGGATTCTGACGCTCAGGTCCTGAAGAAGCAAAGCAACCCCAGACGATCACACTACGACCAGCGTGTTTGACTGTTGGTTTGATGTTCTTATTGTGTAATGCTGTGTTAGCTTTAAGTCAGATGTGACAGGACCCATGTCTTCCAAAAAATTAAATTTTTGACTCATCAGTCCACAGAATATTATCCCAAAAGTTTTTAGGGGATCATCAAGATGTTTTTTTTGGCAAATGTGAGACAAGCTTTTGTGCTCAGAAGTGGTTTTTGCCTTGCAGCTCACCCATTGGCACCATTTTTTCCCAGTCACTTTATTATTGTGCAATCATGAACACTGATCTTAACTGAGATAAATGAGGCCTGCAATTCTTGAGATGTTAGTCAGGGTTCTTTTGTGACCTCCTGGATATGTTATTGATGCACTCTTGGAGAAATGCATGGGAATGCATCACTGTTTTAAATGTTTTCCGTTTGTAGATAAAGAGAAATCTTTGCTGAAGTCCCCTAAGAAATGGCTCTGTAACCCTTTCCAGACAGATACTGTAGATCTCAAAGCCTTTGTTTCTCATCTGTTCTCGAATGTCGTCATATCGCAACATCATGTGCTGCTTTTTTCCAGCTGACAGACAGGTTCTATTTAAGTCATGTTTATATTCAACTGGGCTGGCAGCTACCACTCCTGGATTTGGCTGGTGAAATTGAAGCCAATTATCAATTACATATGTTTAATTGGTTGATTTAGAAACTATTTTTTCACATAGGGTAAGGTAGTGTCGGATACATGTTTTCCGTCATCTTTGTCTAATATCAAAATTAGTTTGATGATCTGAAAAAGAATGTAAGTACGTCAAATATACAAATAGAATAAAACAGGAAGGGGGCAAATACTTTCTCACCGCACCATACATCTGATAGAGTCAAGTCTTTATGTGTACCCAGTGCAGCACTCTCAGCTGTTACCTTTGCAATGTATTTACCTGGCAGGATCACAATGATATTTTCAAGCCCTGAAAAGCAGGAGAGGTGGGAATGGATCAAGAAAACCTTCAAATGCTCCCCTGAATCTGTGCTCTTCATCAGGACTCAAAATCGAGACTACTTCCTCATCGATGAAAACAAGTGAGAGACTTTCCAGAGATTAGAAATGACAGTTGTGTCTACTAAATGTATTGCTTTAACCCCTTTGCGCAGAATACAAATATCTCCAATTATTCCTGTTGTGCATGAGCCTATTCCAGGCTTCATAAGTCAGTATTTGTGTCAGAGAGACAGTGGAAAATTATTCCATTGTACAGAATTATTTAGCAATTAAATTTAGGAATTTACGGACGCCGGCTTCTAAATCTACGCAGAAGGGTCAATAAGTCCCTCATGCTGTTGGAGGGAAGGACATATTTTTATTTTTTTGGCTCTGTAACTCTCAATTGAATATTTGTCATCAAATAATTCACCTTTGCTTGAATGCAGTGCAAATTCTTAGCCTTTATAAAAAGAATACACTTTTAGAAATTTTGTTTTCACTGGTTAGAAAATTCATTACTTCTCATAAATAGCTCTCATCTCAAGATGCCATAATGTCTGAGACTCCAAGGGCATCACCAAATGCTGAGTACCGAAGGTGATGCTCTGCCAGTACTACACTGGACCCATCCTTGGGTGATGCTTCCTTCCTTGGATTTAGATCGACTGTCTGGCTAAACCGCTTACGTTTTTTGTCTAGTTTTCAGTTCAAAAAACTCTTTAGTGGGTATGTTTTGGATCACTGTCTTCTTTTAAGATCAAACTCCAGTGAGTTTGGAGGCGTTTTCTTGGTTCTGTACACTTAAGAACTCATTCTGCTGCTGTGTTCAGCAATTACATCATCCATGAAGATAAGTGAACCAGTGCATGTGGCAGCCGCTCGTGCCCAAACCGCACCACCACCAACACCACCATTTTTTACCTTTGAGGTGGCATGCTTTGGATCTGGGTAGTTTTTTATGCAGTGTGTCATGCTGATACAAGTTATTATTCATCTGATCTGTCCACAAAGTCTTTTTTATATACTCTTCGGCCTCTTTGAGAAACCTCTCAGCCAACTGTACCCTGGCAGTCATTTTGTTTCTCAACTTCCTGTGCAACCTCTATAGTTCTGTGCGTCACATTTTCCGTAAACGGCAATCACTGATCGACCTCGTCCCGTATACTGAAGAATCTCTGATTTGTTAAGCTTGTGTTTCTTCTTTAAAGCAAAAACTACTTGGTCATCTGCTTTAGGTCTGCCCTCCCAGGTGCTTTGAGATTATGGAGCTCGCCAGTGTTTACTGTGCTCTAAATAGTGTAAAAAAAAAATTTGGAAAGCCTGAGATTTGGCCACTGTCTCTGTCTTAAGTCTCAGCCCAAAGGCACTATCAAGAGTATAGTAAGAGTCTATACAGAAAGTTCTGCTTCCTCTATGCTCTGAGGAAACAATCCAAAATTAGGAAACACGCTTTATACATTCACTGCAAATATTACGGAGATTATTGTATTTTTCCTAAACACCTACTCATGAAATATAACAATCTCCCTTTTATACTAACAAATTATGCCTTCCTTCCATGTGATTGTTTGCTCATGATGTGATTGATCGTATTTCTCAAAACCTTGACGCAGAGCCTTGTTTTTGCAGTGATAATGTGGAAGGTTGGTTCCAAGACATATCCAAAGCCATTTTGAGTTGCTCGGGGTCAGAACAAGATCAAGAGGTACTAAAATTTCTATTTCCTTTTTAAAGATTGTTTTTTGGGAGTTTTTCCTCCTTCATTAGATAGTACAGTAGAGAGGGACAGGAAAGTTGGGGAGAAGAATGGGGAAGACATGCAATTGAGGGCGTGAGTCGGATTCGAATGTTGGCCGCTGTGGGAAGGACTTAGCCTAGTGTTATGTGCACTGTCTAAAGCAGGGGTCTCACACTCAAATCTTACAGGGCCTCTGTGCTCGCTGAACATTGGTTTGCTTCTGCACTTACGCGGTTGATTGGCTAAGTGGTCCACACACTTTGCTTATGAGGGCAGAGTTAGCGGATGATTAAATGAAAATCCCAAATACCCGTGGACACTGCGACTCCCAAGGACTGCAGTTTGAGGCGTCTGGTCTATATTTAGCTGTTTGAGCTCTGTAAAGTACTTTTTTTTTTCTTTTTTTACTGTCTAAAATGTATTATGGTGACTAATATAGCACACTTATCTTTCCACAAATAGAAGATGCTGACCCAACTAACAACTAAGCCCATGATGACAAATAATCCCGAGCAGGCAAGAACTTTTTAATTCTTTAAATCAAACTCTCCTTTCCCTATAATTTATTCAGTGTCGCTGGACTTGATGCCATTCAAAAAGCTCTGTCCATTTAACCTTAATATTCTTCTGTTTGATGGAGGCAGGATTCTGACGTACATGATTGGTTGAAGAAAGGCTCTGAGCTCAGCCAGTGGGGCAGGGAACTTTCCGGAAGAAGCTTCTCTGACCCAGTGCATCCTCTGGATGTTGCCTGCAGTGCACCACAGTACGGATTGGCAGAAAAGGTATGCCCTCTTGGCATTGGCATTAGGTGTTTATGGACGTGATTTTTTGTTCTCACAGGTAATTTTTGACTAACTCACGTTCAACATGTGAATGACTCTTATGCGCTTACATATAAAGACCACAAAGGAAAAAACGATCAGTCACATTTTCACGTTGTGGAGAAATGATGAATTAAAAATTCAAAACGATCTTAGAAACAAAGCACTGAAAAATATGCAAAAAATATAAAATATGTAATATATTATTATAAATATTATAATAATATATAATATATAAAATATACAAAAATGCAAAATTTGGACTCTGATCATTTTTCCTTTGTGGTCCTCATATGCTTAACTGCTGACAAATAGACTGTGAACATTTGGATTGTTTATATGTACAATTATTTTTTAATGGCAGAATGCATTCATGTAATTTAGAGTCTGTATTCCCATCCACGTGTGTGTGTGTGTGAGAGAGAAAGAGAGACTAAAACACATATTTTATTAGCCACAGGTCTCTGCAAAATCACTGTGTGCTTTTGTTTCTTATATTCCAGGACAGATCTCGCCCCGTGTCAGACCCTGTGCAAAAACACGACTTGTCCGAAGCTGATGTAGAGGAATTCAGTTCCCAAAAGCAAGAGGTCAGCCTTTATCGTTGGTTGAATGCAGCTCAATAAATTATTTCAAATATTATATAAGTTACAACTGTATCTAAAGTCATAGGGATGACAGCATTTGCTGAAACTATCAAGAAATATTCTGTTTACTTCAAAACAATACATTGTGTTCTCAGTCCCATGATTTGATGCACTGCAAGCACTGTAAGTAATGCGTAAAAATGACGTCAGCTTAGATTGTATGATTTTTCTCATTGTAATATACAATATTTATACAAAGTTTATGCAGCTCTAAAAATTACAGCAGCCCTTGCAAAAACACAATTACTTTTGCAAGCACTTAGACCGCTTTGGTTGATTTACGTCAATTGCTACATGAAATTAAAAAGTGTTATGTAGGTTATTAGCAGGCATACGAATTGGTACGAATACAGTGCTGTGAAAAGGTATTTGGCCCCTTCCCAATTTCTACAATTTTTGCTTATTTGTCATATTTAAATGCTTCACATCATTCAACAAATTTTATTTATATGACAAAGAAAATGTGGGTAAACACAAAATGCAGCTTTTAAATGATCATTTCATTTACTTAAAGTAAAAAGTTATTTAAAACCTTTATCAACCGTGTGAAAAAATAAGTTTCTCATGCCAGCCTTGGTGGCAGCAACTGCAACAAAACATTTACGGTGACTGTCAATGAGCTTTTTTAAAAGCTGTTAAGGAATTTTGGCCGACTTTCCTTCACAGAATTATTTTAATTCAGTCACACTGTTATGATTCTGTTCTTTTCTGGTCATGTTTTGCCATGCCTTGTTCCATGCCATGTTTTGTTTCTGTTTGATTCTGTATTTCCTGCCATAGTCCATTCCCCAGTTAGATTCCGGTCATTGTTTTGTATTTTGCACTGCTTTGCACTTTGTCTCCCCTGTCTGGTCTGGTGTTATGTGACAGCTTATTTTCCCCTAGTATTGTGTGCCACGCTTTCAGGTGATTTCATGGTTTCTGGGTTTTCAATAGTTCCTTCTAATCTCGTTTGCTTCCTTCACCTTGCTTTTCTATATTACTAACAAGTACTAACAGTTTGTTATTTTGTTAAGGTTACTAACCAAAACTAACATTGTATATTATACTAACTTACTAACGAGCACTAGGGATTGTATAGCTGCACTTTACTAATTGATTAACAAGCTCTCAGCACTCGCCCTGTTCTAGTCTCCGCCCCTTGTCTTCAATCAATCTACTTGTCTGCGTTTCAGCGGATCCTCCGCACCTGCTTAACTCTGTTCTGCCTCATTATCTGTGCACGTTAGAACTCCCTACCCGGAGCTGTATGTTTGTCAATAGGCTGTCTCGTGATCCCTGTCCGTGTTTTGGCTTTTGCCAATTTCATGTGATTAGGCTTACCCTTGTGTTTGCTCCTTCGTAATTAGTCTGATCCAATTCACCTGTCCCTAATCATAGCATGTGACTTCCCTTGTGTGTATTTAAGCAGTCTTCTCACAGCAGTTCCCCGTCAGAACGTTTCCCTTGTGCTACGCTTGTTTTTGCCTCGTATTCTTTGTGATTCGCGTCTGACTGGACCGTCCCTGATTATGATTTTGGCTCTGTTTTGGATTACCTTCTGCATCTGTGTATCAAACCCTTTTTGCCCGACTACGAGTACTGTGATTGCTGCCCTGTTAACGACTCGGATTTCGTCCTCTGGATTTTTGGTTTTTGGATTGTGGACTCTGTACTGTTGCTTCCTGCTCTGCGGGGGTTTTCCCCCTTCCATAATAAAATCCAGTTTTACTGCACTGCTTGGTTCTCGCGACTGGTTCCTGAGCGATACCTCACACACACTGTAGGGTTTGCTAAGCATGAATTGACTTTTTAAGGTTACCTCACAGCATCTAAATCAGATTTAAGTCAGAAGTTAGACTAGACCACTCCACAACCTCCATTTTGTTTCCTTTGAGCCATTCAGAAGTGGAGTTGCTTGCGTGCTTCGGATTATTGTCCTGCTGTGCAACCAAACTGCACTTGAGCTTTAGGTCACAAACTAATGGCTGGACGTTCTCCTTCAGGATTTTCTGGTACAGAGCAGTTTGTGGTTCCATCAGTTATGGCCTGTCACCTGAGTCCTGAGGCAGCAAAGCAACCCCAGACCATCACACTATCATCACCATATTTGACTGTTTGTATGATGTTCCTATTGTAGAATGCGGTACTGGCTATATGCCAGATGCAACAGAATGCATGTTTTCCATTTTTGACTCATCAGGCCACAGAATATTATCCCAAAATCTTGGGGTCATTAAGATGCTTTTTGGCAAATGTGAGATGAGCCATTGTGTTCATTTTGATAAGCAGTGGATTTCACCTTGCATCTCTCCCATGTATGCCATTTTTGCCTATTCTCTTGTTAAGGAATCATGAACACTGATCTTAAAGGAGGCAAATGATGCCTGTGATTCTTGAGATGTTTGTCTGGGTTATTTTGTGACCTCCTAGTTGAGTCGTCGATGCACTTTTGAAGGAGTTTTTGGCTGGCTGGGCTCACCTGAAAAGGTTCACCACAACTCCAAGTTTTCTCTATTTGTAGATAATGGCTTGCCCCGTGGTTTGCTGAAGTTCCGAAAACTTAGAAATAGCTTTGTAACCCTTTCCTGACTGATAGATGTCAACAACTTTGTTTCTCATCTGTTCTTGATTTTCTTTGGATCATGGTATCAAGTGCTGCTTTTTACCAAATTCACATAGCCAGACAGCTTCTAATTTGGAGATGTTTAGATTCAACAGTGCTGACAGTAATCATTTTTAATCTATTTGTTTAATAGGCTGATTTAGATACCCGGGGGGGGGTTTGCACGGAGCCAAGTAGGGTTGATTAGCTTTTTTCCTTCAATATATGAAATCATCATAAAAACTGCTGATTGTGTTTACGTGGGATATTTTTGTCTCATATCAAAATTAGTTTGATGATCTAAAACATTCAAGGACATAAAATATCCAATAGAAGAAATTAAGGGGGGTGGGGGGGCGGAGGAATAGTACCTTTCACAGCACTGTATGTCCTCTCTGGTCTGTCTTGCCCATATATAAAGAATCCTGATTATGCCATGAGATTAACCAGGCTTTTTAAAAGGGGCCATAAGACAAAAACTGATACAGCTGCGCAATCTGCATATCGTCACTTTTACTTGCTGAGTTGATTCCTTAAAATCATACAAAACCTATATAAAGTGTATCTGACCAAATATTGGAGATTATTGACCAGTACCTAAGATTATGAATGCCTATGGTTCTTCAGACCGACATGTTCTTAGTATTTCCAATATTTTTTGCTATAGAAGCATTAAACGTGCAGTTAATTGAATTTCAATGTCACGTCAACTGTTGGTGCATTCCAAAAAATTCTAAATATACATGGCTCACCACAGATATTTGCTGTCTATTGCCTCATGACCTTAAACTGCTAGTTTGTTATGTTGTGTTTTGCTTTGTTCCTCAGGGCAATGAGCAATCCCCTCCCATGTCAGACAATGTGTACGAAGAGTACCCGTTTAATTTTAGACGGCGCTCGTCGGCGGTGAGTCATTAACGTCAATTCTACAATTGTGTCCACTTGTATAATTATAATGGGCTTCTAATGGACTATAATAGACTTTTTACAAACAAAATCGGTTAACTTTCACTTAGCTAGTTGGAAGACAATGGGCTCCCCCACTGTAGTGTGTTCCTCCTGAGATTTTGCCTCATTGGGCCGTTTTTTTCTTGCCACTGATTGAGGATTTTTCTCCCCACTGGGATTTTTTTCCCGTTCCTAAGCCATTTTGGGGACTTGAGGGCCAAACCTTCAATAGCTTTGTAAAGCATCTTTGTGACAGTTCATCGGTAAAAAGCTCAACACAAGTAAAATTGTATTGAATTGAATTTATGTATAAAATGTTTACAGTCGTCAACTGAAATATCATCCACCCAAACCTTTTATGCATTAAAGATTATGGTGATCCTTGTATGTTATAAATAAATGTGAAACACATTACTTTAGTGTTTCACTATAGATGCCACCTTAACATAATGATGAATTGCAGTGTGATGATGAGTAGTTCAGACAGCTTCTGAGTGACCTAGTTGGTTAAAGCAGGGCTATGATCGGTCTCATCTGTGCACACAGGACTCCAGCAGCAGTGACAGGAGTGCATCTGAACCATCCACTACAATTTCTCCAGAGCCAATCTATGATACACCGAGGAACCTCCTCAAACGCTTCAGTATGGTACTACATCACAGAATCCGCCATTCTACTTGTCCTGGAAAGTCCGGGAGTCTCACAGAATTCGAGACCCGCTCCCAAATACCCAGGAGCAGTCCCAAATTTTCTGCAAATCTGTGTTCTACGTCACACGCGGAAATTTAAGAATCAGGCTAGCCGTTTGAAGTTCACAACATGCATAGAAAAATAACCCAACCTGCATGTTTTGCTGGGAGCATCATCCCACACTCACCATCCTTGCTAATTGAGCAGGGGGCATATATTGATTCAGTCAGTCTCCCGGATATCACTTCAGCAAGAATTTGATGTTTGTATAAAGAAATAAACTTCAGCATTTGTTTAAGTGTAAACACAACAGATATTACAAATAAGTTACATTAGCATGGGGAGCACCAGGGTCCGTTACAGATATTCAGTATGTGTCCTTCAGTCCCCTCATTATGGTCTCTCACCGCAGACAGGCGTGCTGATATGAGAAGGACTGACGGTTGGGATTTTTAAAAAAATGAAACCTTTTTTGTGCCATTACAAGAAATCAACATTTTTTTTTCTTTTTTTTAAATAAATTTGGCATCTCCAATCCCACCCGAATCTGGAATGCCCAACTGGAGAACTATGTACAACACTTGCTCGTATGCGACCCCTTGTTGCCAATTCAGGAGAGTGAGACAGTTCGCGCCTCTCCTCCGAAGCACACGCCCGTCAGCCACCGCTTCTTATACACTCATTGGTTGAATCTTCGCGAGTTCAGAACGAGGGCGGAGGATACCCGGACATGAACAAGCTTAGAATCTTCCTGACGAGCGCCCGTCTGGCCAACGGGAGGCGCCTAAGCAACGAACAATGGAACCATGTTATATAACCCTTCCCGGCAGACCCTTCCCAATTTGCATCCCTGTAGCGCAATGGCCAATTATGCGCTACTTCTGAAAAAGCAGCCGACCACTGCCGGTTGGTACGACCAGGGCTCGAACCCGCGCCGTGATAGTCCTTCAGCTTCACAATGCGATGCTTTAACTGAGTGAGCTATCCGGCAGCAAGAAATCAGCATTTGATTTTTGGCATCATTTTTGTTTTATATGATAACAAACATGCCATGTATATCCAGTGAAGACATATCAATATAAGTATAGACAAACAGTACTCTGTCCAAATACTGCTCTTTGAATTTTGACAAAAAATGCGTTATACTCCTGACATGTCAATGTTTTTGTGCAATGTCACAAAAAGGCTTAATTTTTTTTGACCCCAGACTGATACAAAGTTGACAGTGTACTCCCACAGACACAAACACCTTGAGCAACCCGCCCTTAGTGGAGCCAAATAGTTTAAGTGGTTCCTTTTGACAGTGGAAAATAACTGGGTTCCAGCCCTGAATATTTTTATTTCCAAATGTTGTTTGACCTGTTTGAGTCTCATTTGTGTCCTCTCCTCTGCTCAGGACAGTATCGACATCGAGGAGGAAAACCAGGAGGAGGGCGACTGCAGCTTTTACATGAGAATGGATAAAGTGTAAGCTGAGCGATTAAAACGCGTGCACAGCGTTTGCCGAGCACAGGGCGGCTTTAAACATTTAAAGGACCAGTATGTGAGATCTAGAGCCATCAAGTGGTGAGACTATAGATTGCAACCAAATGATCATTCCCTTTCTCAGAGAACCTACGGTGGCCGCAAAACTTGCAAAAAACGCGAAAGGCGCGCTCTCGTGTCAGTGCTTTATTTAATTACTTTTTTCCGTTCTGGGCTACTGTAGAAACATGGCGGTGCAAAATGGCGAGCTCCGTGGAAGAAGACCCGCTCCCTTTGTTGATATAAAGGGCTCATTCTGGATAAAAGAAAACACTATGATTCTTCTTTTCAGGAAATAATTCACTGATAAAAATGTACTTTTGAATATTATATTCCATTCCTGCCAGGTGTTCAGCCAGACTGTCCATCTAAATCTTACACACTGGTCCTTTAACTCCCGACCACTATATCGTCAAGTGAATATTGAGTGAATGACCAGTGTACCCTCAACTGAGACAATTTCTACCAAGGATTACCTTCAAACATAATGAAGGAGAAAGAATAAATGAAAGTAATAAAGCAGCGTCATGGTGGAAGGATCAGGTGATCCAGCAGGGAACATTCTAGCCAACCTGAGTCACCAAACACTGTGCAATGGGGAAAGACGACTGGAAGTCAAATTTACAATCTGAGGTAAAAACAAGAAATAAGGGCTAAGGCAAGAATCGGACTAGCCAAATCAGACAAGCCAAGGGTAAACCACAAAAATCCAGTCGAAGCAAAGAAAGGGCTGGGCGAGAAACTCAAACACACAAAGGCATTGAGATAGTCTCAATACACACATGCTGAGTCCATGGTCTAAGAGCTAGTCTCCAGGAAGAATAGTAATGGATGGTCTTAAAAGCAGCAAATCAGGAAGTAGAACTAAAATAGATAGAGTCAGAATCAGCCCAATCACACATGAAGCAGAGATCCTTTACTACTCAAAAACAGTACGACGGGTCGCTACATTGACATTTCCACTTTGTCTGTGATGGTAACAGGAAGGAAATAATGGACGCAATCCAGCAGGAAACCGAAGAGATTCCAGCCAAAAATTCTGGGGCTGCGTAAGTTACCAACGTTTTTCCTTCTCCTGCAATAAAAAAAATTTTCTTTCAACATGTAAAAGTTTTTCCATGAGGGTAAGAGCAGAGAATGACACTCAGTCGACTCTGGAATGACTTCATAAATGCTTATCGTTTGTCTTCTGGCTGACGTCTCATTTTCGTGAAATTCTCACTGACTTCTCATTTTCAATTTGAAATTACACCTTATGTCCCTCAATCATAAAGTCTCTGAAAAGAAATGACCCTCTTTGAAAAAAACTCATTCAGTGATACTTCCATTACTGTACCATCACATCACACATAGGAGTACTTGGTGCGGTGGATGGCATAATAGAGGGGTAGTGAGGCCTGCCCCTTAGGGTACAAGCTGTGAGTCAGTTTTGTTTCGTACACCATTACCTCTCCACCCATTTTAATACTCCCAAAACCTCACTGAAATTACTAAGTCAAATCAGTAGTTCTAGGGGTTCTGCAAATGCGCCTTTCTGTCTCAGTCACATCAAAATTACAGTGATGTTAACAGTTCAACTCTGTCATACTAACAGCCATGACGATGTAAGCAAGAGTCGGCCTGGAAGCGAGGAAATTCCAGCTCAAGGTTCTGCTGAAGTGTAAGTTTCCTGTTTATCTTCTCCTGCATTCCTACCTCGATCCCAAGCACCCATCCTAACAGAGGTTTGCTTCAAGTTATCAGAGATTCTAGTGAAATAAAGAAATGCAGTGTATCGACTTTTCAAGCTCTGCACTTGGTCACCTATGGTTTAGCTTAAATGGTAATCAGACAGACTAATCAGTTTTAAGACTGTTGGACCATTATCCTTTCAATTTTATGAAAATCTCCCATTTTTGACTAAAAAGGCAGTGACAGGTACCTTTACGCGCCACGAAATGTAGGGTAAAACAGTCCTTCAAGAGGGTGAGCAAGCAATGGCATCTATACAGGCACTTGAATGAGTTCACACATACTTGTTCGTACTCCTCTGAAATTTGTCTTCCTATCAGAAAATCTCCAAAAACAAATTATTCTCTGGAAAAAAAATCATTGACTAATAGTACCATCATCATACTTTCATACATAAGACTCCTTGGAATGGAGTGAGAGTTAGTTAAAGGGACCGGGAAATCAACCGCTGTGGCTAAATGCTGTGCTCCTGATCTGCTAGCAGCTCGTGGAACATCAGGTCTCCACCCATTTTGGTATTCCTGAGAGTTCATATCAGCACACTTCGGGGCTCATTACGTATGCCCTACAGTCTCAGTCACATTAAAAGTGCAGTAATGTTAATATATACACTTTGTTTGTTAACAGCCATAAACATCTGAACATGAGCCAGGAGGGAAATGAGGACAAAAATCCTGAAAGTTCTGCATCAGCGTAAGTTTCCTTTTTGTCTCGTCCTTCACTTCCTCTTTAATTCCGATCATCCACATTCCGGAAATCATACCAGCTCCTTAACTACAACTAGTAGTATCTCGTGAAATAAAGCAGTGAACACCATCTTTTTCTGTAATACTGAACTCGGGCATATATGGTTCAATTTCAATGGTAGGGGGACTGGCTTTTCAGT
Source organism: Gymnothorax javanicus (assembly GCA_029692085.1). Classification (NCBI taxonomy): domain Eukaryota; kingdom Metazoa; phylum Chordata; class Actinopteri; order Anguilliformes; family Muraenidae; genus Gymnothorax; species Gymnothorax javanicus. The sequence continues at coordinate 113,361,365 of CM056200.1, forward strand.
TTTAACCCCAGAAAAACCTATGAACTCATATATGAGTCTGTGAAATGCAGCTGCTGTATTCAAACCTGTGGAACTTTGGGCCCATTTTAAATTCTAGAGGTGATCCCAAGGTTTCCAGCAATACCAAATATGTCCTGCTGAATTACAGGAAAATGTGTATAAAATGATGTACAAGATCTAGATATTTTCCATTTGATGTAATGCAGTGGTTATAAAAATATGGTTTCCTGTGTTTGAATATTTCTCTATAAGTGTAATGGCCTCCAATGAAGCGCTGCAACCAGCAGATACAGAATATGTTCATGACATTGTCCTACAAGAGGAAAAAAAAAAAAAGCTTTTTCTGACTTTGAACCTACTTAAGGGAAAACTTGGAGTTTAAGGGGTTTAAAGATTTATCTGACCACCATCCATTAGATATCATGAAATGGATTTATGTTAAACTTTACATAAAAAGGGCAGTGACAGACAGTTTCATGCTTTGTGAAAGCAAGGTAGAACAGTTCTCAAGAGAGTAAGTGTCATCAGTGATACCTGTTTCAGCTCTTGAATGAGTTTTTAAATGCTTATTGTCACTTTTTTGAGTTTAAAATACAAAGAAAACAATTCCTGAGCAGAACACAATGGTCGTCATGGTGGAAATCTTGGAGTCATATAAACATACAAAGTTTGGGGGGGCAAATACCCATTATGGGGACAAGTCTGGAGACATAAACCCATTTGACAGTTTGCCCAAGTACCCATTTAACCTGTAGGTCATTCCTCTCTTTAATTATAACATGAAACAAAAAGGTCTGTGCACATTTGTGTCATATGCATGCACACCAATCCTGCACAAATCCTGAAAAGTTAGTCTATTTTGTAAAATAATCCAACCAGAGAATGAAACGCAGTATCTATTTTGAAACTTAAAAAACATTTCTTAGAATTTTCTGAAAACATAATCATCTACAGATAACATCTGAAGAACATAATGGGTGCTTGACCAATGTAACGAAAGATAACCTGTGACTTCACTGTGGGGTGCTGCTGTGTTCTGACATGCTCAGCCTGGCCAAAAAAAAAGTAACCATTTGGATTTCAATGAAAAAATATTTTGATTGAACCATTATTGCAGTGACTAATATGTTTCAGCTGGAAATAATTCTTTTAACCCTGACTGATGCGGTGTGTAGCTTCTCTTTCCTTAAAAAAAAAAAAAAAAATCACGTCAGGAGACGTATCACATGGTCGTGGAAAAGATGTTCGTGTTTGGGGCAAAACACTGGCAGGCGACAGAAAGTCCTGACCCGAACCCCACTGAAAGTCTTTGGGATGTGCTGGCAAAGAACACAAAGTAGCTCAACTATCCCACTGTCAATACAAGGTCTCGAGCCCAAAATTAATGCAACTCTAGATGGAAATAAATGCTGTGACGTTGCATATGACTGTCAAAACAATGCCCACTGTAATTAAAGTTAAAAGGATTCCAACTAAATATGACTGCATCCAATTTTTTTTTTTTTTTTTTGGCCAGGCAGTGTATATGCCCCAGGTGATTTTGTGATCAATTCTAAGGTTAAATTTGAATAAAGGTTTTTTGAGTTTATTGAATAGATTTATGTAGATTAAGAAGATTTGACAGTGAGTCACCCCGTGGACTGTTCCGGGCTTATTGTTGCACTAGTTTGATCAGTTTAATAGATGGAGAAGCACACCCCTAGAATATGTCTTCCTTGTGATCGCACATTTTGAATTGAATGTGATGTTGGTCAATAAGTAATGTATTTATCAGCAGTGTCCTTACTTGCCGGGTTTCCGTGCTGTGTAGTCAAGGCAGAGACTGTGCCCTACCTATCCCAGACTTAAGACCATATTTAGCAAACTGAAATTATCCAGTTGAGCAATGAGTATAAGGAAGCATCTCCATCCACATCATATTTTAAGAGCAGAAGGTACAAATTTTGGAACCATATATGGGGGAATTTTCTCAACACAGGCTGTGTTATAGTGCATAAACACACTGTAAAGCTCCCTTTTGTGACATTATGCTGAATGCCTCTTGGTGACATGCCCTTCTTGTTTTTCTGTAAAGCATTTTTTGGGGGAAAAAAAATCTGAGTGATAAGTGTGGTGCAGATAAATTCTGATTTTTCAGGGCTGCTGTGAAGCCCAAGGTTTGCCCAGCAGCTATGTTGTCAAACTGGGCGAAGAACAAGCCTTCTACTGCCAGCAGATTGGAGCCACAGAACCAGAGTATCAGGTAATTTACTCAGGTTTGCTTCACCCCGAGAAAGGGTTCAACATAATTCAAAAAGAGTTCAGACATATTTTCACCCCTCATGCCAAACAATTTCTTCCTATGTTAGAGACTGTGGTCATAGCATCATATAAAGAGCTGAAACTTCAGTTAATACCTCTGTAAAATACTTGTTAACACACTGCTAACCTAACTGCAGAGATTAGCTGTACCGTTTGTGTAGTCACGTTAGTATTCAAATTGCAACAGCTCTGAGTGTTACCTGTGCCAAATTAATGACTGATCCTCAAAGGCATGCGTGCCAATCAAGAATACAACTACACCCAAACAGCCTGTTTCCCAAAAGCACAGACGATAACTTACATAGTTGGATCCGCTGACTGTGAATGGACAAACTATTCAAGTTGCCAACGAGTTAGCAACTATGGTTTTGGGAAACGCACCCCTGAATAGTTCATGAGGATGATTATAGGCCATGTTTTTATTTGCAGCTGTAAGTTACACCTTCATTGTGTGCAGCGGGATTCAAAATCACTGGCACCCCTGACTGGCAATGCACAATCAATTCTTTAAAAAATTCTAAGAAACATATTTACAGAGAAACTCTAAATAACAACGTGATAAATACTGTACAATATTAATGTTCCGATGGAATCAACCAAACTATATACTGATTTAATAAAAAAAAAAAAATCAATTTCCGCCAAATGAAGGTTTCATAATTAATGGCAAACAAAGATTATTGTAAAAACATCTACCAAAATTAAACCAGTTAACTATATTGAGCCATTACATCACTTCCTGTCTCACTATGGTGTAAAAATGAGGTAACGCACATGTACTATCCCATTGTCATCCAACATCATGAAGAAAACAAGACAACTGACAGTTCTAAAGGTGCAGACGGTCATAGACCTTCATAAATCCAGTAATGGCTACAAGAAGATTCACAAACGATTGAACATGCCACTGAGCACTGTCAGGGATAAGTGTGATATCTTGCTCCTTTAAATCTTTAACCTGTGTTTTGTTACTCTTCATTGCAAAAACATTAGTTGTCCAATTCCGGCATGGACAGCCACATTGATAATGGGATTTCAATATACATAACCGAAATGGTGCACTGTAGTCCTGATAGGGCAAGGGATTGTGTTTTCCACCCTATGTTAATTGTTTGTGCCCGTGATATGCAGTTGTGTTGTAGGCACAGATTCAGGTAATTTAAAGAGGCAAAAACACTGCAATCAAACTGAAGGCTGTGATCATTATTTGGTTCTTGTAAGTTTCAAAACAAAAATCAGAAGAGTGCATGATGACATAAACTGAGGATCTCTATGAATGAGCCCGAGATATGAAATTTATGGAACAAGAGTAGCAATTATTGTTTATCAGCGAGGAATAAATGAAAATTACCTCTCGAGCTGCATACTGTAAGTTTGAGATCTCTTGCTCAAGAATTTGAGATCCTATTTAGCCCCTAAATTGTATTATTTGGAAAATTAAAAAAGCTTCTAGGTTTGCGGTCTAATCAAGTCAATGGAATGAATAATTTGCAAGCTAGCATGCTAACACTTTTTGCCATTAAATTAATCAAGTTCCTATGATAACCATTTCACGTGTAACTTACTTTAAAAAAAGTGTTAGCATGCTAGCTAGCAAATGATTCAACCCATTTAATTGAAAAGACAGCCGACTACGCTAGCGATGGTTAGCGGTTACCAACAGAGCTAGCAAAGCTATTGGTTGAAGTTTGCCAATGAACGAAATCTGACCAATCGTGACACAAGAGAGCTGTGTTACACGTGAAATATCAAACATATATGACATAGCTGTTTTATACCAATTTTAAATAATTTATGTGATAAATAGAGGATCTGCAATGAGTGAGCCAAAGATATCAAATTTATGGAACAGGAGTTGTCTTTTTTTTATTCCAGAACCTTCTGCAAGGAATAAATGAAAAGTACTATTTGAGTACTTACTACTTTGATATCGTGGGCAAACCAATTTGAGATCAGCGTTGTATTATTTGTAAAATGGAACAATAGCATAAACATTGTCTTCCAGTTGGCAGTCTATTCAAGTCAATGGGAAGAAAAATTTGCCAGCTAGCATGCTAACACTTTTCGCCATTGAATTAACAAATTCAAGCATCTCCGACGACAGTTATATGTGTAAGTTTACCGGCCAAAAGCGTTAGCATGCTAGCTAACAAATTATTCATCCTGTTTACTTGAAAAACTGCCAACAAGAAGCTATAGCCAGCGATAATCAGCAATTACCAGCAGAATGGGTAAGGTTACCTTTGTGGACATATTAATTGATGTTTGTCAATGAACAGAATCTGACTAATCGCGACATGAGCAAGCTGCATCACGCGTTTGTGATACCAAAACTGTATCTCATGGGTTTTATCATACCGACTTTTAATCATTTTTGGGAAATATTTGTTTCATGTGGCTTGGCATGTACTGAAAAAATGGTAAGTGTTTAATTAACTGACTTGGTACAACCATACCATGCCAATGTCCAGTTCATGCCAAACACCATCACATATAAGGTTCCCCTTTCCCTCCAGCAGTGACCGAGCCTCATTAGATGTCAGAGAGATCACTGTGAACCAAAATGATCTGAAGACTCATTTGGCTTTGGAAGACGTCGACGGGAAACCCTGGTATGTACATGACCTCGTCAACATCATGCAGAACTGGAAAACCTAGGTCACTCTGAATATGTTAGTACACAGCAGGACATCAGAACAACTTTCATATAAGGCTTTCAATGTCAAGGAATAAATTGATTAAACAAATGTGTATTTGAATACATTTTCTATCACAGGAAGTTCTTACACTACTTATGTGTTCTTATGCTATCAGATATCTTATTTCCTTGTGGGACCAGCCAATTCATTTTTGTCCCCTTTAAAGGACATGAATCTTCATCTATGTCATGTTCCCAAGCACCATATATTTTACCATAATTCTTTCATTTTCTCACAGTTTTGGAATCCTAGATACCTAAATAATGCCAAAATTCAAATTATACATTTTTCTTTTTTTTTCCTGTCATCTATCAGGAAGTCATTTATCAAAATATACAGTATAACATGACAGTACTTGAGAATGAGCACGCAGAGGCAATGGTAGAAACCTTAGTGACGGCAGCATTGCGTTAATAATATTCTGGAGTCCTGGGGGACACTGTGTTGTAAGACGCACTATTCTTGTTTGGAGATTATATAATAAAAATCTCTGTTCTATCCATCATATCTAGCTGTCACATGATTATGTTATATAAAGTTAGGACGGTGTACCCTGCACATTTCACTAACACTGCAGAGACCGAAAGAGAGGGATCTTACAGATGAAACAGGAGAGCAGATGAATACAGAATTCTCTAATGCCCCAAACCCCAAAAATCTGTGTGCTGCAGCGTCTCCAACTGGCCAGCCCTGCCTGAGAAAAAGTGTCTGTTCCGCAAGGGAGACGAAATCCTGGCCGTCAACGACCTGCAGACTGAGACCGTGGATGAGGTGAACACATACTTGAACAAACTGCTTAAAGACAAGGTACAAGCATCTACGTACACTCTCATGCACTCAAACTTACAAACACATGCATACTCAGTCATACACTCAAACTCACAAACCTAAGTACACTCAGTCATACACTCACACAGACATTATATGAACTCTACATATATGCTTACTCGCACAAGCTCACCCTCACACCTCCAGAAGCATGGAAACTCACCTTCAACTCAGAGCATACACTCAACTGCCTGGAGTAAAACTATGCTCAATAATACTTTTCAAACACCTCTTCTGAATAGCAAACACGCAGGCATGCACAGATGTACACATGCACACAAAAACACACAACATATGAAAACGCACAGCGGTTCATTTTGTTGTGCTTTTGTAAAATGTTTTCATATCTCTGTAGTATGCATCTGAATATTGTTTGGCTTCCTGCAGCAGGTGAAACTGACCGTGAGGAGGAAGTCAAGCCCAGAAGCTTTCTTCCCCAGTCGATGGGGCGCAGAGTGAGCATTCGGTGACCCACTTGGAGCCTAGAAGGGGGAGTGGAGAGGAGGAGGGGGGGATCGTTCGGAGTGGGGTCAATCATATCATACGCGAGTAATTCCTCTCCTGAACGCCACCCCAAATCCTCCGTCACGAGCGCTGAATATCAGTAGTGGACTGAAAGCCAGAAGATTCCTCATCCTTGGCTTCCCTACTGGAACTATGAAGGAAAAATCCAGCTTTTTTTACAGATCTGTTCCTATGCGAAAAGTCTGGATGGGTATCATGCCACCAAGACACACTCAGGCCAGAATTCCACAACCCCATTCATACAAATGATCTGACAGCAGTGATCAGTCCCATGTGTAGGGCTAGTTTATCCAGAGTTGTGTCTCAATTGCTGTGTCTCTATTGTAAATCCATTTTAACATTTATTCAAGTTTTTTGCATCCGATTTTCTCTAGGAGATAAAATAATCTCTGTAACAAGAGAGAACCGGTCCAGCATTACTTTATTTGCTCCGCCACACAGAGGTCTATCCTTCTAGCTGTTCTGTAGAATATTATATGGAAGACTGCCATCTGCTGGACATACACAGCAAAATATATTCAAGGGTATACAATAAACAGATCTTTTCAGGGCTCGAACTGTAAGATTGCCATCTGACTGTACTTATTCTGAGAGATAAATACTGTGCAGTGGTAGCTCTGTGAGATTATCCTTTAATTTCCTTTTGGGGGATTTTAAACCATAAATGCTTAACAGGTTGTGCCAAGGTTAATAAAATCTGGCCCTCGAATCCACAACCAGCCCAGGTTTATCTCCCCCCTGCCCATGTAATTATCTTCATGTAATTATCTTCAGACCTGGCTTTCGTGGTAGAAGTGACTGGTCAGATTGTCATCAGACCTGGCTGGTAGGTAGAGGGTAGAAAACTTGCAGTTGTGGCCCTCGAGGAACATGATTTTATTATCCCCAATGCAGACCAATTTAGACAATATTTCTGAACAGACTTTGCTGTGAGATTGAGATTCGAGACATTCCATTAGACAGATTGAATGTTTCCTTAGTTTTGGTGAGTGGTCAGCAAAGTTTCAAAGTTATCTTGCATAGTAAATTATTTTTATTATTGTTGTTATTATTTACAAATACAAGAAGACACCATATTTATGAGCCTCTTCCATCTCTTTATCAAACATCTGTAATGATTTTAAGAAGTTTGCAGCATTGCATTGTGTGACAAGCACCACTTTTTAGCTGTTTTAAAGGACTTGTCACAATTTCACAGGACACAAATGTTAAAACACGTACTCTGAAAGCATACTAAGTAGTACTTCAGAATTTTTAAAAAGTAATTAAGGTTCAAAAACACCCATAAACCCAGTAGCTTAAATACAAACCATTTGGAGCGCATATTTATACCTGGATGAAGGGGGTGGAGGTGCGTTGTCTTGGTGGTATGACTGAAAACCTACTGTAATATAACATGGAATCTGAAATAATGTAAATCTACTGATTATGTCAGTGATTGAAGTGTTACTGAAACTCTTATTGTATTATGAGTTTTATAGGGGTTAGCTACCTCATGCTTTTCTATCAAATGTGCTCTACATGGCCAACTGTGGACGTTCCTTATTTGAGGCAATTTTTCACGTTTTGGGCAAGGCGTCTCGATTCCGCTGAAGGAACAACGTGAGGCTATAGCATACAGTGACATTCATGATAATTCAGAGCTTCCCACATATGGAGAAGGCTCTTCGGTATAATACTGGGTTCGGTCCATTAACTTAAATCGCCGTAGATCTTTAGTGGCTTTAGTGACCAGCATACAGCCTTGATTTACACCCCATCAAACTCTGTTGTAATCAACTGGAAAGCCAACCTTGAGCCAGGCCTAATCCACCAACATCACTGGCAGATCTCGCTAATGCTTTGTGGTACGACTGTGAATCTCTGTGACCCTGTTACAGCATCTCATGAAAGACATTTTCCAAAAAGGTGGTGGCTGTTTCAACTGCAAAGCAGCAACCAGTGTTAGGGACCATGATCTTGGAATGAGATCATCGAGGCGTCCGCATATTTTTGGCCAAGTAGTGCACATAAACACCTACCCGCATGTATCTGAAGGAGATCTCTTAACATATTATCATATTTAAAAATTATTTTGAAAATTACAGGGGCTGGTCAAATCATCAGAAACACCGGCATAGATAATAGCTTTGTGAAGTTCACGATTTACTGTTTGTGTTTTGACCGTGCAGATAATAGTTGTTTCAATTCTGTGGTGATTCTACAGTGACCATCCGTCCCCCAGTAGAGGGCTTTGAATTGTGACCACAGTTTTCTTTCTGTCGCCTTTTTGTAGTGTTTGGCATTTGTTGAGATAAATATTCGCTATTTAATTTTGCCATTTATGTGGATGACAGACCTGAAATTCAGGCACTATCCTTTTGCCCTCTTTAGAACTCTTGGCATCCTCATATTTCTTTGGAGACTTACCAAGCAAAGTGCTGCTGGCTTGGCCTCTAACCTATGCTGCTAAAAGCATTCAAATTAGTAGAAATAACTTGCATACATGCCTTTGTACTTGTGGTTCAGTGACTTCAACATTGCATCCATTTAACTACGGGATGCATCTCATCGCTCGTGTATCTGACAATTCCACCCTCTGTAAGTTTAACCAATTTTGTAGTAAAATGCATTTGCTTAAGTCTTGTTAACACTGGTTAATGAGAATCAGAAAGACCAATGAAGGTTAACTACTCTGTGAACGCAATTGTTCTTTAATAATGACACTTAATTTATGCTTGCATGCTTAAATTCAGCGAGAATGTATACTTTTCTGTTCAACTGTTTTATGTAAAATAAAGTTTACATAGCCAATTTTTTTGCCTCTGGGATGGTGTCACCAAGAATAATCTTTGTCTTTCATCAAAAATTTATCAGAATAATTTGAGGCAATAGCCTAAAACTTCAAGATCACCCGCAGAAAGCATAACCAAATAAACATTTTACCTTCTCTGAATAATGCACCTGTAGTGGCAACATGATGTCGGCAGAAACCAATGGTTCTGAAGACAAAAACCAAGCTGAAATTTTCAGAAAGTTTCTCAATTAAAAATATGATTTGTCACTTTGTTTTTCAAAATGTCTAGATGCGGGTCACTTTGTTACATACAGAGACACGTCTTGCCAATGCTAAAGAAGCATCAAGGACAATGAGAAAAGTCTTGACAGAAAAAAGACTTCACACACACACACACACTCAGATAATTTCGTTACTTGAATAATGTAGGACAGATATGGACATCATTTTAGGCTATTAATCCTCCATGTTTTTTTCCCCACAGGTTTAACAATGAACATTTTGAGGGCTCAAACAGAGGGTGGAGATTTGGAAGCCTTAGACTTCCAGGACATTTTTGTGCCTGTGAGATTGGAATGCTCAAAGTCTGAATGATTATTATTAACCCAAACTAACAGACGGTGTCAGTTCTACTCAAAACTCTGCAGTGATTATGCAAAAACAAAACAGACCAATAATAAACGAAGATAAATTAGAATACTTAATAAACCATAAATACAACCCCAATTCCAAAATAGTTGGGACGAAGTGTAAATTGTGAATAAAATCAAAATGCAATGACTTTCAGATCACATGAGCCAATGTTATTTACAATAGAACATAGATAACATTTCAAATGTTGAAACTGAGACATTTTACATTTTTATCCACAAAATGAGCTTATTTCAAATTTTCTGGCTGCAACAAGTCTCCAAAAAAGTTGGGACACAGGCAAAAAAAGGGCTGAAAAAAGCAATTAATATAAGAGAATCAGCGGAAAGAACATTTAGCAAGTAATTAAGTTAACTGGCATCAGATGTCTAACATGATTGGCTATAAAAGGGATGTATTAGAGAGGCTGAGTCTCTCAGGAGTAAAGATGGCCAGAGGCTCTCCAACCTGTGAAGGCTTACGTAAAAAAATTGTGGAATACTTTAAAGACAATGTTCCTCAACCTCAAATTGCAAAGGCTTTAAGGTCTCATCATCGACAGTGCATAACATCATCAAAAGATTCAGAGAAACTGGAAAAATCTGTGTGCATAAGGGACATGGCCGAAGACCTTTACTGGATGGCTGTGATCTTTGGACACTCAGATGCCACTGCATCACTCACCGGCATGATTCTGTTATTGACATTACTAAATGGGCCCAGGAATACTTCAAGAAACCACTGTCTGCCATCCACAGTCCACCGTGCTCATCCACAGATACCACCTAAAACTCTATCATGCAAAAAAGGAAGCCATTGTTGGAGCATGATCCAGAAGCCCCGCTGTGTTCTGTGGGCCAAGGCTCATTTAAAATGGACTGTAGCAAAGTGGCAAAGTGTCCTGCGGTCAGAAGAGTCCAAATTTGACATTCTTGTTGGAAATCATGGGCGTCGTGTCCTCCGGGCTAAAGAGGAGAAAGACCACCCCTCCTGTTATCAGCGTTCAGTTCAAAAGCCAGCATCTCTGATGGTATGAGGATGCATTAGTGCATATGGTGTGGGACATTTGCATGTTTTAAAAAGCATCATGAATGCTGAAAGGTATATAAAGGTTTTAGAGCAACAAATGCTCCCCTCCAGACGACATCTATTCCAGGGAAGGCCTTGTGTATTTCAGCAGGACAATGCAAAACCACATACTGCAGCTATTACAACAGCATGGCTTCGTAGTAGAAGAATCCGTGTGCTGAACTGGCCTGCCTGCAGTCCTGATCTTTCACCAACTGAGAATATTTGGCGCATAATTAAACAAAAAGTCCGTCAAAGGAGACCCAAAACTCTCCAGCAGCTGGAAGCCTGTATTAAACAAGAGTGGGATCAAATTCCAATGGATAAACTCAAGAAACTTGTCTCCTCAATGCCCAAACGCCTCCACTCTGTGTTAAAAAGAAGATGGGATGCCACACCATGGTAAACAGGCCCTTGTCCCAACTTTTTTGAGACCTGTAGCAGCCATCAAATTTGAAATGAGCTCATTTTGTGGATAAAATTGTAAAATTTCTCAGTTTCAACATTTGCTATGTTATCGCTGTTCTATTGTGAATAAAATACTGGCTGGTGTGATTTGAAAGTCATTGCGTTTTGATTTTATTCACAATTTACACTTTGTCCCAACTATTTCAGAATTGGGGTTGTAAATGTCCAGGTAAAAATCTCATGCTAATACCAGCATAACTGCATGAAGCCAAACTTCATTGTTTTTCTGGTTAAATCAATCCAAAGGCTCATAATGCCCCTGACTCCTGCTATACAGAGCTTGCTAGATTCCAGTGCGCTGGACCCACTAACACGAATCTCAAGCACACAGTAACTGCCAAGACTTTGCCTAAGTGAAAAATAAGGTGTTTATTAGTGTATCTGTGAGCATGTGTAAAAGAAAAATACCACTTCTGGGAGAAAACCATGCATGAAATTGCTGTTCCACTTCAGTCACACTTTGACATTTATATTTAAGATTTCAGATTTCAAAACATCAGCTGTAAAGCTCTACCAACATTAACCCTTTGAGCGCCATCGGCGACTATAGTTGCCCGATAGTGTAAGATATCAAAACCCCTGCGGGAGCGCTTTTAAACAAGTTGCCACATGATAGGTTTTCAACAGCTCAGGATAATTACATTCCTAATTCCTTGAAAATTTATTTGGCGCTCAAAGGGTTAAAATGGTAAGGGAGGCTGAAGTCGACTTTTTTTTTTTTTTAAAGCACCAATGTAATGGAAAATACCTTTTCCCATGTTCATCACACAGCTCCACTGTATCCAACAGCCCATAGCAGGTGACCTTTGAAGACCCCGCAGTCCAGCTATTAAAACCCTTTTCTCCGCTTCCAAAGTTTGAAATTCCTGCAGTTTTTTTTTTTTCATCCCAAACAGACCAGGGGTCTCATTTATGAACAGTGTGAAGGCACGGAAATGATGCAAATACCAATTTCTTCGCTGATTTTGCATTCATGATAACAATCTTGACTCAAAAAAAAAAAAATGTTCAAAATTAATAAGATTATGCACGTGACAAATTCAAAGTCAAACAGTGCAGTTCAACCCTCCCAGTTTTCAGGATTAGGATATTTTACCGTAGATATACCGCTTTACTTTTTTTTTTTTTTTTTTTTAACATACAGTGCTGTGAAAAAGTATTTGCCCCCTTCCTGATTTTTTTTTTTTTTGCATATTTGTCACACTTAAACGTTTCAGATCATCAAACAAATTTTTATATTAGACAAAGACAACCCAACTGAATACAAAATGCAGTTTTTAAATGATGATTTCATTTATTAAGGGGAAAAAGCTATCAAAACCTACCTGGCCTGGTGTGAAAAAGTAATTGCCCACTAAATCCTAATAACTGGTTGTGCCACCCTTGGCGACAACTGCAATCAAGAATTTGCGATGACTGACAATGAGTCTTTCACATCACTGTGGAAGAATTTTGGCCCACTCTTCTATGCAGAATTGTTTTAATTCAGCCACATTAGAGGGTTTTGGAGCATGAACGGCCTATTTAAAGTCATGCCACAGCATCTCAATCAGATTTAAGTTCAGACTTTGACTAGACCACTCCAAAATCTTCATTTTGCTTTTTTTAAGCCATTCAGAAGTGGACTTACTGGTGTGTTTCGAATCATTGTCCTGCTGCATAACCCAAGTACACTTGAGCTTGAGGTCATGACCTGATGGTCGGACATTCTCCTTCAGGATTTTCCGGTAGAGAGCAGAATTCATTGTTCCCTCAATTATGACAAGTCATCCAGGTCCTGAAGCAGCAAAGCAGCCCCAGACCATCACACTACCACCATGTTTGACTGTTGGTATGATGTTCTTTTTATGAAATGCTGTGTTAGTTTTACACCAGATTCAATGGGGTGCACACCTTCCAAAAACATCAGTCCACAGAATATTTTCCCAAAAGTCTTGGGGATCATAAAGATGTATTTTGGCAAATGTGAGATGAGCCTTTGTGTTCTGTTTGGTTAGCAGTGGTTTTGGCCTTGGAACCCTCCCATGGATGCCATTTTTGCCCAGTCTCTGTCTTATTGTTGAGTCACGAACACTGACTTTAACTGAGGCAAGTGAGGCCTGCAGTTCTTCAGATGTTGTTCTGGGATCTTTTGTGACCTCCTGGATGAGTAGTTGATGTGCTCTTGGAGTAATTTTGGTAGGCCGGCCACTCCTGGGAAGGTTCACCACTGTTCCAAGTTTTCTCCATTTGTGGATAATGGCTCTCACCGTGATTCACCGGAGTCCCAAAGCCTTAGAAATGGCTTTGCAACCCTTTCCAGACTGATAGATGTCAATTTCTTTGTTTCTTATCAGTTCTTGAATTTCTTAAGATCGCAGCATGACATGTTGCTTTTTGAGATCTTTTAGCCTACTTCACTTTATCAGACAGGTTCTATTGAAGTGATTTCTTGATTCAACAGGTCTGGCAGTAATCAGGCCTGGGTGTGGCTAGTGAAATTGAACTAAAAATGTGATTAATCACAGTTAATTCATGATTTAAGGGGGGGGGCAATTACTTTTTTTCACACAGGGCCAGGTAGGTTTGGATAGCTTTTTCCCCTTAAATTAAATCATCAATTAAAAACTGCATTTTGTATTTACTTGGGTTATTTTTGTCTGTTATTAAAATTTGTTTGATGATCTGAAACATTTAAGTGTGAAAAATAAGCAAAAAGTATTAAATCAAGGAGGAGGCAAATACTTTTTCACGGCACTGTATATTAAGTATTGAAAGCCACTTTAATTTTCTTTTTTATAAACAAGACTGCAGCTATGTGTACTCTCCACCCTCCCCAGCCTTGCTCCTCACACTAACATCACTTATTCTGCTTTAGCTCAATTCGCCAGCCAATCAGAGCAGAGCTCATTATCATACAGGGGAAAGCCGCTCAAAACAGCCTTTTCTTCAGAGGGCAGGCAGCCAATGGCCTTAATGATGGGTTAATGTGAGGTATTTTTTTCTGCTTAAAAAAAAAAAAAAAAAAGATTACAAGTATCCCTTTTGGAAAATTTATCATTATAAAATCTTTTGTAGGGACCGTGAGTGAGTGTGGCGTTTTTCTCTGTCAGTTCCTGCCTCTAACAATACTCTGAGTCAATCGAAATATGATGATACCAAACCTCTCTCTATTTGGGAAGGTGCAGCTGACAGTCAGGTACCAGGTACCAGGCTATAATTGATACCCATCAATGCTCATTTCCTCCTCCCCGCCTACCAGCATGTCCTGAAGAAGCAGGTTTACCTGTTTGAAGAGGATCAGTGCAAACAAAAACTCCTGCATGAAGTGGGCTAACTCACAACAAAGAAGGGGACTTCATCAATAGGAAATATTGTGTCACAACAAGATAACCCTCCTATTATGTTCAGATTAATAAGCCATTTTTGGTTGAGGTCGGTTTGATCCCCACAATGAAAAACTATATAAGATTTTGGTAACTGAAAGTTTTTACCTCAATCTCCTCTCAGTTCATTCATTTATGCCCGTGGATGTTTCTCATCGACCATTTCAATAGCCAAGTAAATAAAACATGACTCCCCCATCCTCCCCTTATACGACCAATCATCATTTTACATGATTACTTAAAATGAATGGCATTCAAATGCTTTGAAATGAATGAGAAATTAATTTGAACATACCCTCAGTCTCCGCAACACTACAAAAACTGAAGATAAAAATTATGGTTGTGCCAATATGAAATCTTTGATCCTGGGTCAAAATGAATTAAAACAACACTGATGCTGACAAAATGTCTTCAGAATATGAAATATTTTTTCAGTGAAATCCATGGTCTACCCGTGCCATAGGGGGAAAAAACAGTTAGGGGGAAAAAACTAGCAGAAAAAAAAGTATGTTAACCATGTTTTAGAGATGTTGAACATTAAGTCGGGTCAAATTGACCCATGAACATAATTGCTCTTGTGGATAAAATGTATAATAATATACAATAAACTGATGGACATTAAAAAGATCTCTTTAGAGAAGTGTGCAGTCTCCTGACAGCTTTTTGGATGACAAAGTCCTCGTCCTCATTTCAATTTTCTCATTTTCGCTGAGCGAGGAATGCTGGGAGACCTGGACAGCGGGGGCGTTTCCGTAGGAACGGTCCTCAGATTCACAGACTGAAATGTTCATTCATTCCTCCTTATGTGGATGCTTCTCATCGTCCGGTCCTGTCTTCGCAATCGGATTAATCGTTTGTGTTCGTCACGTGCCTTATGAGGACCAAGTGTCATCAACACTGATGTATATACTTAAAATGTTCCCTAAAAAAGTCATTCAAATGCTTTGTTTTGAATAGGAAAGAATTTTATACATTGTTTTGTACATTAAGTGCAAACTGAAAAATATGTGGGACCAATCCATCACTACTGCCAATATGAAGATCTTTGAATTTTCAAACAGGGATTTGATAAATGGTAAATTAAAGTAGTTTTTTTCATGCTATTGCTAGTTATTTCCATTTTGGTTTGATTTGATCTGTTGGCCAGATCACAAGGTGCTGATAAAGGTCAGATAAATGACCTCTGTGGTAGCGTTCAGCTCTCTGCCATTTTTTATTGAAACAATTGAGGGACCTGCATTGGCTGTCCTGCAGTGGCCTACATTTGAGACTTGATATAGTGCTCTGCTTATTAAAGTGTGGCACTTCCAGAGAGCCTCGCCATGTCTCTCTGTTGCCCTTATGTTCATGTCTTTGTTTTGTCCTGAGCTTTTAAACTTCATGAGGAGCAAATAAATTAAAAAAAAAAAAAAAAAAAAATGCTGTTCCTCAGTTGCCCATTGAGCCCACCAAATCTACTCTTCAGACATTTATCATACACACTGCCCCATTTCAAGTGAGAACATCTTCGCTTCAATGAAAGTCCACTCACTCATTTCAATGTTCAAGAAATCATTTTCACTGATTTCTGATGTGTTTATTGTTCAATATGCCCAAAACATGCCAAAAAAAATCTGGCATGGGCTTAATGGGTATGCCAAATAAGCCCACTTCATGACTTTTTGACAAATATAAATATCCAAACAGACAAAATCTTTAAAATGTAAGCTTGTCTTTTTCAAATCAATAATCTCTTAACTTTCAATAATCATGTTAATTTGGCCTCAACTCCTGTCCCACAGCCTGTATTGCATTGGAAATATGCAAACAGCCCCCCCCCCCTCCCATTTAGTCAACGCAGGCCGAACTGTCAGTTTGCTCTTTAGGTAAAAGAAGCTGATAACACTGGTCTACAACATTTTTGCTGCATTGACATCAGCACTTGGCATTACCTAATTTGAGTGTGCCGATTTCAGATCTGAAGTTAGTTTTTTTCCCCCAAAAGCTACAGTTTTTTTGCAATCAAGATATTTCAGAATCTCAAAATTTCGTCTTCAACTAATCAGTTGTGCAGGCCTAGATCAGTTGATTAAATCAGTGGTGTCAGGTGAGCTTCTGCTGTGCAAAGGTAAAGATGGGATGTTCAAAATCAGGTTTCTGCAGGCTAGTCCAGTAAATGAATGACTGAATACTTAACAGCACATCAGCTCACAAGGGCAATTCAGTGCCAGAATAAAAAATTCTGAATGAAAAGTTAATATGAAAAATATACAGGCTAGTCCATACAAAACTCAAAATTGCCCAGGGCAGGGGTGTCAAACTGGTCCATGAAAGGGCGGAGGGGCTGCAGATTTTCATTCCAACTGAACGGAAGCACACCTGATACAACTAATGAACTGGGCAGGCTGAGATCAGCTGATTAAAATATCTGTATCAGGTGTGCTTCTGCTGGGTTCGATCGAAAACCTGCAGCCCCTTGGCCCTTTTTATGGACCAGTTTGACACCTGTGGTCTAAGTAATTAATATGACCACAAACGGCTGGAATCCAAAACATAAAACTGCATGAGAACTAGAGCATGTAGAACCAAACCATAAAAAACAGTTAAAAAATCTTATGCAACTGAGATTTTGAAAAAAATCTGTTGTGCTGTGTAATCAATGGTGAGAGAGGTCATGTGTGTGCGATGGCATTGAAAGTGGCAAATCAGAGCTGTAAGAACTTCTCAAATAGGCATCATAACTACCAAAGGTTCACTAGCTAGCTGTACCTAAACAATTGTTTTTAGACTCACTAGCAGGCTAGCCAACTTCTCTGAAATCTGCAAGCACACTTGGGTTGCAGTTGCACAACACTGCCGCGAAGCCTCGGGTAAGTTCATGCATATTACAGCTAGCTCAGTTAATAGAGTTGGGGCAAAAATCAAATCATATCGCATTAATGTGATGATCATTTACAAAGATTTTCCTTAATTAACGTTAACTAGCATACTAGCTGCCTAGGTGGCTATATCCCAAGAGCAACGTAACTTGATACGTGATGGCACACCTTACATAGCAGCCTAGCCATCATGACATTATCAGTAAGCCTCCGTGCGTACATGCGCCACCCAGAAGCTGATTGGCAAACGAGGAACATCATTTTGTTCGCGCCCCTAATAAGTGACGTCCTAGCTGAAGACGCGGACAGATTGCATTTTAATTTTCATTGTGTCCCAAAAAGAGCGTGGTGACATGTATTTGAAAATGCAATGGACTGGGAGGGCTGTTTCCCTTACTGCGTTTGAATATTGTCCACAGTAGAGCAGGTTAAGTCCTTGCAAATTAAATATTGAATGCAGTTTTCACTATCATTTTCAAATAGTCAGAAAAAAGCATTTACATTTTCATGTTGACCCTAAAAGAGCGTAATGACGTGAATGTAAATGCAATAGGCTGGGGGTGCTGTATTGCTCATTGCATTTGAATATTGTCCACTGTATTGTGGGGCACGATTTTGAAAATTAAATGTCAAACAGCTTTTTTTTTCATTATAAATTTTTTTTTTTGATTTTTTTTGGGAATTTTTTTCCTTCACTTGACAGCCATACAGTGAAGAGAGACAGGAAAGCCGGGAGAAGAATGGGGGAAGACATGCAGCAAATGACCTGAGCCGAATCAACCCAGGTTCTGTTACTGTGAAGGACACAGCCCCCAAATTTAAGTTACTTCAAATAAGGCATTTTTCATTATAATTTTGCCTTAGAATTGAGCCACCACATTTTCATTATAATTTGAATCGTCATACATTTCTCACATGAGTATGTGAAAATGAAAGCGATAATTGGATTAATGCATTTTCAATTTAATTTTTCCTCAAATAACTCAAAAGTGGAAAATTATTATGCAATAGTGGAATTACATTTTAATATTGTTCCCTAAGGGCTTCCATATATTTTTACTGTAATGAAACAATTCCCACACCAAGCAACCAATGAGCTCATATCGAAAACTTGCAAATGATGCCTACGTTGCGTATGCGGTGCTAGCAAAGCCGTAACTTAATTCTACCCAAAAACAATGTCTCCTCCACACTCCAGGGTTGGGTGGCGGGGGAAGAGACATAATGACAATCATACAGATTTCCTTTGAACTAGCGGTGACAAATGAGGAGATGAATCCGGAGGAGACAACTCCCTTAAAGTTCCTTTCATTGCTGAAAAATCCCATCTTGGCCTACTGCCCTGCAAAACTACAACTAAAATATTTTTACCTTAGGGAGCTCAATCACTATCACTTTCTATGGAAAGAGAACAGAACAAAGGAATCAGGGATGGCCGTGTAAAGGAAAAAATCTTTACAATAGTGATACGTCAAAACTGGGAGAAAAAAAAAAAAAAAAAAAAAAAAAAAAAAAACCACGTGAAAAAGTAAGCAGAGCTCACTAATACCCCCGACGTCCCCAATCATGCTTTTTCAGAGGTTTGGTGATTATAGAAATTATTGCATTCCGAAAATCAATTTTGACAAAAATAACAACACATCTATGACACGTAGCACTGCACCTCTCCATATGTTAGAAACTGTGTGGCAGATTTTAAAAGAATCCAATGTATAATATTAGCAATATCGATCGAACAAATTGACATTGAACCCACTTGAAAATGTCCAAGTCCAAAAACAGGAAAACGGGCGATCATATTTTAGTGGAAAATCATCCCAGATGACCGACATTTTGCAGTACACCTCTCCCTGTGGTAGAGAATGTGTGTGCCAAATTTGAAAAGAATTCAATGAATATTCGAGATATCGATTCGACAAATAATGGACAAATAACACCACATCTATGACACTTTGACCTGTGGTAGAGAATGTGTGTGCCAAATTTGAAAAGAAAATGAATAAATTCGAGATATCGATCGGACAAATAAAGAATACCAGAATATTTGGAGATGGTCCCAGATGGCTGACAACTTGACAGTGCTCCCTCCTTGAAAATGTCCAGATTTGAAAAGAATCAGGAGAAATATCGACGGACAAATAATTTTGACGAAAAAGTGGAAAACGGATGGCCCCAGATGACCCGACACCTCCGACAGTGCACCTCTCCCTGTGGTAGAGAATGTGTGTGCCAAATTTGAAAAGAATTCAATGAATAATATTCGAGATCGGACAAATAATCGACAGAATGGACGGATGTCCCAAACCTCTCCCTGTGGTAGAGATCAAATTTGAAAAGACAATGAATAATATTCCAGATATCGACGGACAAATAATGTCTTCGGACAGAATACCAGAATGAGATGGTCCCAGATGGCTGACACTTTTGCACTGCACCTCTCCCTGTGGTAGAGAATGTGTGTGCCAAATTTGAAAAAGAATCCAATGAATAATATTCAAGATATCGATCGGACAAATAATGTCTTCAGACGGAGACAGAATGACGGAAATCCCAGACGGAGGGTCCCAGATGGCCAAATTTGACAATAATATTCAGTGCACCTCTCCGGAATACCAGAATGCGGTAGAGAATGTGTGTGCCAAATTTGCCAAATTTGAAAAGAATCCAATGAATAATATAGATATGAGACAAATAATGTCTTCGGAATGAAAGAATGGACAAATAATGTCTTGTGGTAGAGAATGTGTGTGCCGGAATGAACAGAATAATATTGAGATATCGGACAAATAATGTCTTCAGACGGACGGTCCCAGATGGCCGACACTTTGCACTGCACCTCTCCCTGTGGTAGAGAATGTGTGGCAAATTTGAAAAGAATCCAGTGAATAATATTGAGATATCGATCGGACAAATAATGTCTTCGGACGGGAATGACGGATGGACGGAATTCTTGGTATATAACTAGATACCCCAAACATTTGAAAAAGAATCCAATGGGTATTAGATAAAAAAAAAACGGAATCAAACCAACTGATTCTTGTTCACTATAGGCCTCCATCCGATGAATGAAATTACAAGGACACAAAATTATGAACAAAGAATTCAAGTTCGCGAACACGGTTGAACGCCAAAACAAAAATACCAGCCCAAAGATATAAAATAATTAACAATCTAAATGACAAAACAGCAGAAATATCCTACAGTTCAAGGATTGCAATGATAAGGCTCAATACTCCAGGATCCTCAAAATTCTTTGCATCTACTGAATGTAAAGATAACGATTTCAATATTGGAGCAAAGATTTGCACAGGCGCACGTCATGAGCATGCCTCTTTAATACAGATCATGATCTCTCCATCCATCTACAGCATGGTGACAGCCAAACAAACTGATGCTGGTCCTGCTGTGGCTGGACAAAAAGTTTGCAAAGATGCTGTCAACCCGCGGGCCACATGTGCGAAACAGTGAAGAGGAATCGTCAGGGTGAGCGAATGGTGAAACCACATTGTATTGTTGATAAAAACTACGGAATGAGCGGTGTTGATCGCAGTGATCAACTGGCTAGTTCGCACCCGCCGACTGCGAAAAAGTTCAGACTGTGAGAATCTTTTGTAGTTTGCGCCAAGAACGGTGTAAGGAAAGAGTCACGCTACATGTGCGTGAGTTATGAGATTCCATTATGCATCGAACTGTGTTTCCAAACTTACCATACTGTCAAGAATTTTTTATGAAAGGCTACGTTCAGACAGCAGGCAAATATGGCCCAAATCCGATTTTTTTGTCCATATGTGACCTGTATCTGATCTGTTAAAGACAGTCTGAACAGCACAAATCTGATTTTTTTTAAATCCGACCCAGGCCACTTTCATATGTGGTCCTAAATCCAATACGTATCTGATATTTTGCAATGCGACTGCTGTCTGAACGGCCAGGTCGCATTTATCCGACCTTTACATCATTGAAATGCCGAGACAAGATGCATCCATATTTACTTCCGTCAACAAACAGTGCGTGCCTGCGTGGTCACGTATTACCTCAGGGCCTCTTTTGCGCATGCAGGTCACCTCAGGGTCAAATTCAGTTCATGCTCAAAACTGATACAAGTCGCATATAATGTGTAATGAACGAGCAGCACAAAAAAAAAAAAATCGGATTTCTCCAAAAAATCCGAATTGTGCATCAAGACCTGTGTCTGAACGTAGCCTAAGTTTTTTTTTTTTCATGTCGCCCTCATTCTGTCACCTCGCAATCTGTTTCTTTGTAAGTAAAAGATGTATGTAGCATAATTGATTGCATCCTTATCGAATATCACATGAACTCAAGTCAGTGTTTGGATGGTTTAGATGCTAAACAGCACAGTTCTTATCATCCACTACGCCAACGACCATCAGTAAAAAAATAATCAGGCCAGCCAAGACAGCAGCATTCACTGCTGCCCTGTTAAACACGACTCGCATGAGCCATCGTTCATAGATGAATCCGGGACTCAAGCCCGGCGATTGTTCGCGAGTAAACACAGCTAAGCGCTAAGAGGTTAAAAACTACAGGCCTGACCAGCATTTATTAGATCCTTTCCTATAACCCGTGTATACATTATGTATTATACAAGGCTAACATCACACAAGAAGTGAAAAATGAGTAAAGGAGGAAGACTGACAAAGAGTAAGATTAACTATTTATTTTAAATTAAAATTAAAACACCACAGTATTATAACAAATTATAACACTACTGTGATAATACAAAAATTTCCCAGTACATTTCCAACAAAAGATAACATATCTGACGGACGTTACTTTGAAACGTCATTATGTAAAAGCAGCACTTTTTTAAAAGCAGCAATCGGGGCCTCGTGTTTGTAGGAGGGAAATGTGGTCGAGAGTCAGATCGGCGAAGTGTAAAGGCCGCATTCCGTCCCATGAATAACAAAAGGTTGCAAGTGACATTCCTGATGGAACCTGTTTTTAAACAGGTTTCATCAGGAATGTCACTTGCGACCTTTCGTTATTCATGGGACGACTTACAGTATGTCCTTAAAGCTGCACTTTGCAAGTTTTGCATGAACATACAACACATTCTTTCAGATATCAATCGATGAGGGCGTCGGGAGAAGAACAGTATTGCAGACTTCAGTATACCCTGGAACTTCAGAGACAGAAGCCAACTTGCACACCCACAGGCAGGAAATTTAGCAGTGATGCAGTGTCAAAGGATATAGCACTATACAGCACAATAAAGTTCAAGACCTGATCATGCATTTTAGCTTCGCAGTGGGGAGATAATGGTGAACAATGGCAGACTAGGGTCCAGCCTCTTCAGCGACGTCTTCAGATTTGATGACAAAAGTACAGTCAGCAGAAAGAGAACAAGTTAAAAAGAAAGTGATAAAGAATGTAGCAAAACAAATAGCTATTGGCGCAGCCCACTCCATATGGAAGGAGGTATAAGAACGGCAAGGCATTGGAACGGACTCAGAAATGGATTTGTATCTACTCAAAAAGTAACAACTAACTCAAGTCTGATTCTTTATTTGGGCACTATGTTCTTTACTCAGGATATCCAAAAGACTGTTGTGATTTCTAAAAGTTGATCAGTAGTAGCTATTACTTACGTTACCCCCGGACTAATGTACAATTGATTTCATGCAGGCAGCAAACTTTGGAGCGCTACTGAAGTTCACAGAGTAGCTAGATATCCCACTTTATATTTAGGGACCTACAAAGAAAGTCTACGAGTACAAATTTGATTTTCCGTTTTAAATTAGCTCCAGACATTCTCACCGTTAGGTCCGCGAGTGTCTCACTTTCCCAACATGGCAGCATGAGTAGGACACTTGCATACCATGTACATATTTTGCCAATTGGATAGTCCAGATTCGGATGTGATTGGAGATGCCAAATTTAAAAAAACAAAAACAGTATTTCAGTCTTACTTTACTACTTATCAAAAAGACAATCTAATGTGGTGTTCTAGCTCTGGTACAGGGTGTAGGACATTATCCACTGTTAAGCATCCAGCCCAGTGATGCTGTTTATTGTCTTGTCGAGGTTGGTAGCAAACTCTGTGTTGATGAGCAAACAAGCTTACAAGTAAACAATTGATTACAGATGTTGAGAAACTAACAGAGAAGCAATTTAAAACCGCGCTACGGCAGGGCTGTACTGTATTACATGCATTTTGATCATCACACCATCTATTGTCGCGATAAAAACAATCTCCCAGGTTACATCTGCAAGTTACAGCAAAGCCATGGTGCAGTACTGCTCTGGACATAGAGGGCGCTGTTCTGCAAACTCACACAGTGCAGCTTTAGCTCTCACTTTAGCATAGTGCTGTTAGCCGGCCTGTCGGAGCCCTCCGCATGCCACTCACTGAAGAGCCTCTCCATGGCTTTGCGGCTGGCCCAGCTGCCCACATTGACTGTAGGAATGATCTTCAGCGGGCGAAGCCACTGAACAAAGCGCTTCATCTCCAGGTAACTGCTGTGCTCACTGTATGGGATACCTGAAATGAAAAGGTAGACAGGATAGCAAACAGCTTATACCAACCATCTCAATTCAGGGAGCAAGATCAGGAATTCACATTCGGTGGAGCTGTAGTCCCAGTGTGACATAGCTTTGTATGCAGCTTTGTTAGCATTATTTTAGTTCTGGTTCCAATAGTATTTAAAAAAAAAAATAAATAAAAATTTACGGGGTTTTTTGAAATTGGGGAAAATACGGTCCGTGATTAAATCAAAGCCCAGACAGAGTTACCATTTTGTTTACTGTGATATGTTGAATATTCCAAACCTTTTCAAAAATAAAATGCTTTCATGTGAATGTCACAATCGACTTGCTATGGTTGGTGTAATATGGATTATGGAACTACAACACCCACTGGCCTCACATCATCAGCTCATTCAAATGTCGTCAATGCTTGTAGTTCAATTATTGTTCATGATAACGTATTGTTAGCAAAATGCCTTTTTAATTGGCATGGAATGTTTCATTTTCAATTGGTAGCAAGGAAGTAGTAACGAAATGTGCATGTTATCTCACTAATCGAAACGTACACCATTCTAGGCACCAAATTTACTCATGGACTTTATTTTCACCAATTTTCCAAAACATTTTTCCAGTGGACACTTGAACCCTTGGAACTGGAAGAAGAAAAAAAACTGACAAAGCCCCATATAATAATCAGAACAGGGCTGTGACTCCCTATGAGTTACCAAACAAATCGCTGAAAACCAATGGAAGGGTTTCTCCTCACAGCAAAACAGGTGAGTGGCTTAAATTGTTGAGCTTGGTAGCCTCGGCTATTTTGGTCTCCCACAGTTCGCTCTGCAACCCAAACCCCGATCAGCATTGGGGACAGAAAGCGTAGATTCCCATAGCTTTCACCACAGACTGGGAAGGTGCAATTTTGAACAGACAACTTCACCCGTGAGGTGCATCCCAATACTTGATAAAATGCATCCTCCTTTCCTGCACCTGTCTCAGTCTCAAAGATGACAAGAGGCAAAAAAAAAAAAAAAAAAAAAAGGGAACATTTGTCAAGCACAGGAGTGCTTCCTTTGGTTTTGCTGGCCTGCGGACAGTCTCAAATGAAAATAGTGTTGAAAACATGACCAGACATTACATAAACAATTACAAGTCTATATCAACTCGTATATTGACATTTCAAATCAGGAGAGATTAGTTAATGATTTAACCCCATGTTTCCCGTATATTCACATTACGGCAACTCACGCCTTCATAATCTCTTATCAGTTGGCTTATCACACTTGCGCGGAAACGTGTGTACTCGTATTACCGTCGACCGGCTTGAGTCCCGGAGCCGCGTCTTATCACGTTGCTCGCTTTGCATCACGCAGAACTGTTAGCATGAATGCTTTTTGCTTTGCTTCTAAACACAGACAATAGTTTGAGTTCATGTGACATTATGATTGGTCTTGGGTGATATAAGAAGTTACACAGTAAGAAGTCACGTGCATGCATTCCATTACTTTCAGTTTGTAAATTTCGTTTCATTCATTTTCACCGTGACCAGGCTGTGTATCGCATCGTAAAATGGCATCTCGGAATCCGCATGTGTTCCTTTCAGCCACTGACACAGAAGCCGATTTTGGAGGTTTTGATCCTACGTCAGATCTGTACGCGGTGTTTATTTCAACAAGCGATGCCGAACCCGAATTCGAGGGTTTTCAGTCCCACTGAAATGCCTCATCCCCCCTTTGTTGATGACTGGACGAGCAGGTCAGACTTTTGGTCAAGTGATCACGACAGTTCGGAGATCAGTGACGACAACCAGCCTGGTCTAAGTGTCGCCCAATCATCAAACTGTGCTTCCAAACATACAATACTGTCAAGAATTTTTGATGAAAGTTTGTTTTTCATTTCGCCATCATTCTGTCACCCCAAAATCTGTTTCTTTGTACATCAAAGATGTAAACAGCGTAATTTATTTATTTATTTTTTTTTAAAGATTTTTTTTTGGGAATTTTTCCTTTATTCGATAGTTATACAGTGTAGAGAGACAGGAAAGTTGGGGAGAGGAATGAGGGAAGACATGCAGCAAATGACCCGAGCCGGAGTCGAACCCAGGTCGCTGCGGGAAGGACATAGCCTTTCTGGTACGCGCACTTAGACCGATGAGCCACCGGGGCGCCCCGTAAACAGCGTAATTGATTGCATCCTTATAGTATATCACATGAACTCAAGTCAGTGTTTGGATGGTTAAGATGCTGAACAGCACAGTTCTTATCACCCATTACGCCAACGTCCATCAGTGAAAATAATCCGGGCCAGCGCGCACAGCAGCACTCGCTGCTGCCCTGTTAAACACGACTCGCATGAGCCATCGTTCATAGATGGATCCGGGACTCAAGCCTGGCTATTGTTCGCGAGTAAACATGGCTCTGAGCGCTGAGCGATTAAATGATTAATTGACTGAATTTATTTCACTTTGGCAGAGAATTCATTCAGGGTTGATGGCCAATTGTGGGAAGAATCACATGATCAGGCAGCATTGTAATCTCCTCGTCTGTCAGCCTCTGGATGTGTAATGCGGACTTCATGCTGGTGGTGGGGAAGGTGGGGGTCAAATGAGTGTAACAGCAGTGGTGTAGTGGTTCCTGAAGTAGCGGTTCTTTCCTGAGTATTCTGATAGCTTTTCAGCAGATCGGTCATCACATTGTAAATTGACAGAACAACAGGTGGGTACACACTATATACCAGCATATACCCTCCACTACACCACTGCATATCATTACCCGGGCCACAAAGGTGATAACAGGGAATGGCCGATTGGAGAATTAAAGAGTGGACAAGTTACTGATTGAAGGCCTCAGAGGTGTCGCTCAAAAAAACGGAGTGGGGGGTAGGGGTGTAACGATTCTGAACCGCGGTTTTTTTAAGGCATAGTTACACCACCTGCTAACATGGGGCGAACATCCGAGCATTCCCTTTTCCTTTATTAACCCCCGTGTGGTCCTGAACGAAAGTGCCAAACATCAAAGGGCATGGGAAATGCTTCCGGAAAAAACTTGACTGGCATCAGTATTTTTCGGCTACATGCTGAAAGGAGCCAAGCAAATGAAAACAGAATCGTCTCCAATTAACCAATCAGGCAACTCTAAGAAAAGTAAACCTATTCCCGTTTACTTTGCTTGATTAGCAATCAAATGGTGGATTTGTTTACTCTTTAAGTTGAATGAGAAGAGCTGTTTATTAAGACAACACAAACGGCACAGATTTGCATGAACACGATTGCCATTGCCACGCCATTTCGTGCGACTGTAATGATTCATATCTCACATTCACGTTTCATCCGCTTTTCAGAATGTTTTCCACCTTGTGTATTTTTTAGATGCTTAAAATCCAGGGCGATCTTATAACAAATCTGTTTTAAATTAATCTTGAATAATGTCCTAAAATGCTACAATGAGAGATGTAATTCAGAGGAGGATTTTTTTTCTAATTATTCAAATTATTGGCATTCTTTCAATCTAACACCGTAACCCAGTTAGGTTTGTCTGCTTTTCACCATCACATCTTAATCGCTATAGGCTACTGAAATTTCTTGATTGTTATTTAGGCCAAGTACACCGGAGCAGATTTAAGGAAGGGCGGAGCACCTGCAATTAGCAAAATCTAAACTCAGGCTTCTTCCCTACAGCATTTTAAATCGTTTAAGCCGCTTCAGGTGTGTATGTTTCAAGAAATTACACGCGACTGCCTAGCCTACACACCCCATGACTGTAAGTGGTCTCATCACACTTTAAAAAAATCCTCGTTCAACATCGCCACATCCCAACTCAGCATTTCATCTCTCATTTTAGTATGTTTAGGAGATCTATAATGATATAATATAGGCATGGGCAATACAAATGAATAAAATGACAACATTTCTTCAGTTGCTGAGAACAAAGTTTTCATTATTTTCTAATGATTTTTTGCGGGTAAGTACAGAAGACACAGATGAGTTTGCCACAAGTCCAACGCCTTTACAGGAAAGGGTCTCAGAGCCACAGGGTCCCAAAAATGGCTGATTTCGGCATTTTTCAACAAAACCCATTGTGAAAAGTGGGGGGTGAAGCCTGAGGGCATTTTCGAAAATGCAGTCTACTCAGAAATAAACCAGGCCAAATTATCCATTATCACCCACCCTAACAGAAATAATTGATGCTAAAGTCATCAACCCCTTTTCTGAAGTACAGCAGCGCCCCTAGGCCCTTTTTAATGGAAAATGCATTGAATTTCAACCAATTATGTTCAACAAACATTAGGTTTTGCATTAATATTAAAAAATGGTATGAATGGGTTGCATGTGAAGTTTTTTTTTTGGATCAATGGCCTTATCGGTGGGAGGGCAAACATTAACGCTACTCGCCCATTACAATATAAAATGCAGTGAAGTTGATGCCGCAGCTGTTTGTGCTACGAAATGAATCAAACGTTTCCCCTTCAATAACCCGTGGTGATTTAAAAAAAAAAAAAAAAAAAAAAAAACTTTTGCACTGTTTTTTTTACTATGTCCATATACCCTCCTCCCATGATAGTTTCAATGAGCTACTGTGAATAATTCATAGTAAAACACAGTGACGTGCAGTCGGAGGTTAGTTTGGTGAGGCAGAAACCTCCCTTTGCTTGATTAACAATCAGGCGATTAACTAGTTTAGTAAGACTATTCGGCAGAATGATGGGCCAGTTAAAGTTTCCTGTGGCGTTATTACTCAGTACATCGAACCTGAAATGCTCACTAGACAGCAGATTTGCGTGTACCTGCTTCCAGGAAGCGAACAATGTCATCAACAAATATTAAAACAGTTCGACTTATGCAGAGTTCAATGCTTAATCAATATACAATGTATTCTCCTTTAAATACGTGCTTTTTACATCCAAACAAAAAGCGGGGCTTATTTTCACTCTTCTTTCATAATCCGATTAACAAAATGTTTAAACGATATACAGAATTACCGAGAGCGAGAATTTTTCCTAATTGATTATTCAGATTTCCATCCTTGCAGTCTCGAATTGAAGCGTATAAGTGAATGAATCTTGTAACCGGTGAGCTTCAAAGGCCTGGCGCCGGTTAATTCCTTGGTATATTTTACTGAAACTTCACAAATAGGGTCACAGGATATTCTGTCAACAAACTATTTAGGGTACAGTAAAATACGCCACCATTCTTGCTATTGTTGAGAAGAAATGAATTCTGACAAACTTCACCAAGTCGAACTTATTTCAAATCCCTACGCCTAGCCTGACCGTAACAGACTGTTTTTTCTCAAATTAGATGGCTGTAAGCAAATCAGGGCCATAGCTGGGATAAGACGTTTGCGCGGGCTATTTGAAATCTACCTCCTAAATGGTTATTTTTCATTTCTTGAAAATTTGTAAACACGGCGCAAATTGAGGTCATGCATTCAAAACAATAGCTGTGTTCAAATCGCGTTTTTGGCCGTAATATGCAGAGTTCATGTATGAAATGCGGGTACCTATTGAAAAGGTTGCTTTTAATCAAACCATGGTATGAAAATGGTATTTACGTCATTTTTTATAAGTTTTCTGAGGCTTGTTTACAACTCCAGTTCAGCTGTTACGCATTCCATTAGAGTTTATGCAGAGCGTTGCCCATGCCTATATAATAAAAATAAAGAGATTTATTTTCAGATCCCCCTAGATTTCAAGGGTCTAAAAAATACACAAGGTGGAAACATTCTGTAAAGTGGCTGAAACATGAATGTGAGATATAAATTCTCACAATCACACGAAATGGCCAAATACGCGTTCTTGCAAATCTGTGCTGTTCTATGGCCATTTAACTTTCAGAATTCGGCAATCAAACATGCTGTCTTAATAAACAGCTCTACTCATTCAGCGAAGTAAATAAGCGAATACCCTGTTTGATTGCTAATTGAGCAAAGTAAACAGGGACAGAGTAACCTAAATGGTTAAAAGGAGACGATTCTGTAGTCCTTTACTTGGCTCCGTGCAGCATGTTGCTGAAAAATACTAATGTCAGTCAAGTTTTTTTTTTCCCCCGGAAGCATTTCTCATGCCCTTTGATGTTTGGCACTTTCGTTCAAGACTGCGTCAGGTTTAATAAAGGAAAAGAGAAAGCTCGGATGTTCGCCCCATGGCAACAGGTGGTGGTACTACGCCTTAAAAAAAACGCAGTTCAGAATCGTTACACCCCTAGTGGGGGGTAGACTGAACTCACACTGACATCCATTTACCATCTAATTTTTACCCAGAGGCCTCTGGGTACTTGGCAAATTGAGCATGTGTGGAGAAAGGTGGTCACTTGTCTTTTGCCATTTGTGTGCCAGTGCTCCAAACACCGTTTAATGTCTGCAGGATGCGGCACAAAGCTAATTTTCGTGTGACAGTCTCTAAGCTCCAATTTGCATATTAGGCAGGCTGTGTCCTCATGTTCAATTTCATGAAAGTTCAAATGCGCAGGACTTTCGTAAAGATTATTTTTAGAGGTACTCCATTTAATGCATGTCCATTCCTGGAAAAGGCTATATTGTTGGGCGCAGTTTTTTCAGTCATGGTGCTGCTGAAAGTAGAGCCTGAGTAAGAGACGCTTTCAACTGATAAAGATTAAGAATTTTCCTTTTCCAAGAAAGTAACCCTGACAAGCTTGAAGACTCAATTTCCCATAAGGCACTGTATGCACAGGGGCTTGTAAATGCACCTTTACCTGAAAACAAATGTTTGAAACAGGGCTGCCCAAACTTGATCGAGAGATTGACTGACCTATAGGGTTCACCTCGACCCTAAACAAGCACATCTCAGTACCTAACGCTCTCTTAGCTGCCAAATAGTAGAATCAGCATTAAATAGAATGCATTAAAAAAGGCAAATCTCCAAGAACAAGGCAGCCATGGGTTTATTTAAAAAAATAAATAAATAAAAAATAAAAAAACCCACTGGTAAATGTGAGCCTGACGCCATGTTAAAATGGAGTCATTCCATGTCAAAACAGCCAATACTGAGGTGCCTTGTACATGACACCTCTCGGATTTTGCTCAAACTTTGTCCAGAAATACGGTACCAAACAAAAGAATCCCAAGTTTCATGTCAATATCTCTGACAGTTTGTGTGAAAATTTCTTGAAATTTGGGTACCACACCCTTTTTGACTTATGTAAATTGGTCATTTCATTTTGTAGCATTTTGGAAGGACCATAACAACTTCTGACATATTAGAGAAAGGAAGCGCACATTTCATGTGCTGGTGTATTCTGGCCCATATATCAGGATTCTGCAGCCAGAATCACCATGAGACATCAGAGGGGTGAGAGGAGGGCCCCAAAATCCACATTTTAAGGCGGCAAGTGATTTTTCACTTTTGGGGGTCCCTAGGATTTGGTTCAGTGAATGTTACTGTTCGAAATGTAGTTCTCCCTCATATTTGGGAACTTTCCCACCACCAAACTAAGTTTCAGGATAATGGTACCATTGTTGGGGGACATGTGGGGGTCGGAAAACCACTTTGGGCCAAAATGAGCCTTTCAGACCATGGACTTCAGACCCCCAGATGACCCCGTGGGCACTGGATGATGGTAATGGCATTTATACTGGACAGATATACATATTTATACATTCATTTAATGAAATAAACACTTTGATTATCAACCTCCTCTTTTATGAACATATTTTACGAAAAAAGGCATTTTGAGACCCTTTTTCGGCAGAAATTTCTAAGTCTGCAAACAGGATTACATAGAAAGAGTTGACCAAACTGTCTAAAATCAGTTACAATAACATTAATACAGGTGTTCATCAATAAAGACCTAAGGTAAGCATCCAAAATTATGCAAAGGGACTTTAACCCCATGTACACCATAATACAACTAAGATTTAATGTAGTGGGAAACCAGGTTACAACATACTGTCAACATGGTCAAGGTTGATCACTCCATGCAAGATCAGGCATCCCATGTTATAGTACCATGTGTCCCAATAAATTATGTTGTTTATGATTCCTACCAAATGAGATATAGCTAAGGGTTAAAATAAGGGCCAAAGTACTGTTTGTCTTAAGCAAATTGTCAATTCGCTGGAACCCAATCAGAATAAATTTACAAGGATTCCAAGTGATGCAATACTCATGAGGAAGAAGCAACATGGTGCCGTCTGTGAAATTCATGAAACATGCAAACAATATCCCTCTTGGTCATCTGACCAGGAACAGGTTTTATGCTGGGTGCCATTCCAGCATATTATCCGCTGTATAGAGGCACCTGAAATTCATGGACGCAGTGCGCGCCAGTACAAACAAGAATATGATCATCAAAAAATCATGTTGCTTCTTCCTCAATTTGTAGGACAAAAGACCTGAAAGATTCTGAATAAATGGTATAAATGGTATTTTCAAGGTAACAATAGAATACTTTCATGTGTCCCAATAAATTATGTTGTGTATGTGCTGAAACCATGTCTTGACCAATTGCTGACAGTATGTTGTAACCTGGTTTCCCACTACATTAGGTCATGGTCATGTTATGGTGTACAAGGGGTTAAAGTCCCCTTTTGCATAATTTAGGATGTTTCCCTCAGGTTTTCATTGATGACCACCTGTATTCATGTAATTATAACTGATTTTAGACAGTTCGGTCCACTCTTTCTATGTAATCCCGTTTGACCTAGTTTCTGGACTTAATTTCAGCCAAAAAAGGGTCTCAGAATGCCTTTTTTCATAAAATATGTTCATAAAAGAGGAGTTTGATAATCAAAGTGTTTATTTCATTAAATGAATGTATAAATATGTATATCTGTCTAGTATAAATGCCATTACCATCATCCACTGCCCACGGGGTCATCTGGGGGTCTGAAGTCCATGGTCTGAAAGGCTCATTTTGGCCCAAAGTGGTTTTCCGACCCCCACAAGTCCCCCACCAATGGTACCATTATCCTAAAACTTATTTTGGTGGTGGGAAAGTTCCCAAATATGAGGGAGAACCACATTTCGAACAGTAACATTCACTGAACCGAATCCTAGGGACCCCCAAAAAGTGAAAAATCACTTCCCGCCTTAAAAAATGTAGGATTTTGGGGGCCCTCCTCTCACCCCTCTGATGTCTCATGGTGATTCTGGCTGCAGAGTCCTGATATATGGGCCAGAACACACCAGCACATCAAATTTCAGCTTCCTATCTCTATTACTTGAGAAGTTATGGTCCCTCGAAAATGCTACAAAACAAAATGACCAATTCACATAAGTCAAAAAGGGGCGTGGCACCCAAATTTCAAGAAATTTTCACACGAAAACCATTAGAGATATTGACACGAAACTTGGGATTCTTTTGTTTGGTACCATAAAGTATTTTTGGACAGCAAAATATGAGGTGTCATACATGGGTGGCTGAGTTGACATGGAATGACCCGATGAGAAGCATTACCCCAGCTAAGGTACTGACCGCAGCACCAGCTGCTGACGCAGTGGGAACAGAACTCTTCCTCTCAGCAACATGAGCGGGCGCGATTTGCCAGAAGAGGATCTTATGCCAAAGATCTTTGCTGATACTGCGACGCGGAGGCCAATTTTGTTTCCTATTAAAATACTCAGCATTTTTTTTTTTGCCTCGTTTATTTATTTTTACAGGAAGTCCGTAGCCTCAGGTCCCTGTAAAACAACGGTGGAACACAGTATGCGCTTTGTACAAAAGGTCTGGAGTGTCAGGGGAGAAACTGATCACTCTCTGGGACAGTGGGGGGTCGGGTGAGATCGGACATAAACCCACGTGCAGTGGGCAGTTATTCTGTGGGGGTTCCTGTTGGCATATTCATCTCCCTATAATGTCAGAACGCAGAACTTTGATAATGAAAGCTTTACATTACAGAAGAGTATGCTCCTTGTGGATTAATTCAGATTAATTTACAGACAATGCACTGAAAAAAAAAAAATCTTCCAGGACACAATAAGGTGACCCCCAGAATTTTTAACTGGTGACATCACCCAGTTCTCTTTTCTCCAAGGTAATCAACTAATTACCTGAACAATAGGTGTTCCTCACTGGGCAGACAGTCTTTACTCCTGGTAAAGGGTGGATGGAACACCAGTAGTCTTCGGACCACAAGGACTGTGATTCGACAATCACTCCCCAATGGCCATTGCATTATTAATTCTCACATGCTGATAAATAGAAATTTTATTTGACAAAAGCTAACCCTGTCGTTTTTTTCATTGCATTTTTTCAGTGCCACAGCAAGTCATTAATTTTGGGTGAAGGGCCCACACTTCAGCTTCATGTCCTTGTGTCTTAAAGGCGCTGTGTCACAATTAGTGCACGTGCTCACAACTTTGAAACAAAGTACATCCACTCAACTGCAAGTCAAAACCTAGAATGTATTTTTTTCTTCTGTGATTATCGGCGATGGCAACCAGCTTAAATTATTTGTATCCCTTGGTCAAAGCTTAAAATAGCGCTTTGAATCTTCCAATTTCCATAGAAAGCACCTTAAAACTCTTCCACTCCAAAGTTGTCATCGGCGGGATATAAGCAGTGCTCTCACCTCGCCTTAAAGCGCATTAAATCTCTAAACTCGACCCCATTTAGGTTTCCTAATTACCAACTAAGTGTTCATTGGTACAGTTGCGAGGATCAGTCCCTATCCATTTCCCCCTCAGCTTGCTTTAGTTCCTTGATATAATTATCTTGCATTTTCCTATCCACATTTATGGTGACATAAAACGTCAATGTCTTACAAAGCTTCTGAATTCCTGCAGCTCACAAAACAGAATATACTTATTTCTGCGTCTGCATCCGATCAGCTTGATACGCCCAAGAAAATGATCAAAGTGACACTATCATTAACTGCTGGATAAGCGGTTTGTGAATCTTACCTCCTGTGGTCGTGCTAATGGCTAATTGTTTGATTGACTGATTGATTAGTGAGTGACGCTCGAGTCTCATCACAACACTCCTTCCTAAGCTTCGCTTATCCAGGAGTGAAAATGCAGTTTTTCCGACTTAGGTGCACGTGTTATGGCTGCTTATGTAGCAATAAAACTGTCTACAACCAATGACATTACCAAAATGCAGGTTAACATTCAACCTATTTCTGACTAGGAATCGGATAATAAACTAAATTAATTTACTAAGAACATAGGCTTCCAATCAGCTGCGCTGCCATTAACGATTATGACAAAAAAGCCTTTGACACACAGCTTCGCGTCAACGAGGAAGGCTACAATATGAGATTGCATGAACGGTAAATAAGTGAAATTTCTCCAAATTCCATCTTGAAGTAGAGTATTATGTAGTAAATAACTGCTGAAGATGGTATTTCGATAAGGTTTAGATTTTTTTTTTTAAATTAGATAATTGCTGTTCATACAATCTCATATTATAGCCTTCCTACAACTTTCCCAGAGGCCGAACTGCAAAGACCTTTTGAATGACTTTGCTACCTTGAAAGTTTGACGCATGGCATGCATACTCACCGATTTTAAATGCATACCATGCCTCAAACTTTCACGATGCACACTCAATTTACTAAATTATTCAATCACCAATATTTCGAAGCAAGAAGCGTTGGTAATTTATTAAATTAATTATCCAAATTCCATCTTGAAGTAGAGTATTATGTAGTAAATGACTGCTGAAGATGGCAACCAGTGTGCAACTGCACTTCTCTGCAAAGGCAGCCTATTCTTTTGAACGCTGAAAACATTATGATCTAGCGCAATATTCAAATAAATTAGGTTGCACTGTTTAAAAAAATCCTAGAACTGGAGATGGAATTCAGGGAAAGCATTGGGTTCATTATTATTATTATTTTTTTTCCCCCTGATCCATACAATATCACTATGAAGCCTGTTGTCAATGTTCCCCTTTAGTGATCTGTCATTTCTTCATACTTTCTAAATAATCACAAGCTGGTCTTGATTATTCAGTAAATAAATTGTGTGATTATTGCTCAAGCGATCTTAAACAGGGTCAACTTGAAAGAAAATAAGCATTTAAGGGTCAGAGACTTGCAGCAGGTCAGTTTAAAATCCCGTAACGACCAGCGTTACCGCCAGGGGTACGTTGGGCTTTAGGGCGTCAATAAAGCATAATGCTGGAGTGACTAAAATATATAAACACAATGCAAAACGAAGTCAGATTGGTGAGGGTGCAATTAAATTATAATTTGGGAGTCAAGTAGATTCACTTTCTTGGGACGCACGTTCTGAGCATGTGCAGTTATCGTGACACTGCTCCTTTCAGTGGCTGCTGTCTGAAAGGAAACCGTGCATCAGTGCAGATACAGCAGCCTTCAGGACTGCGGTCCGATAGCCCTGTAACAGGTGCACCCATTTCGCCCCTCCCCCTTCTCCTACCGTAGATGCTGACGTTTCCCCGGATCTCGGGCTGAATGTCTCCCACAGCTGCAGTCTGGTCTGAGTACGTCCAGCCCGTGGGCCTGAAGGCCAGGATGTGGTCGTACATCGCTGAGAATTTGCTCAAGTAAGCTTCCAAATTCTGCAGGCAAAATGCAAAGTGAGAGTTAGAGGGATAGATGGGGGGTAAGTGGTGTGAGGTATGTGTGTATATGTCTGTAATGTCTGTATGTACATATATTTAAAAAAAACTAAGAACTGGATCTTGGGCCTTGGCTACACCATCATGGCACAGGAATTTTGAGCATCTTTTAAATAGGCGAGTATAAGAGGCTAAGATGAAACAACTGACAATCACAGTTGTCGCTTCCTCAAACCAGTCTAAACTAAGGAATGCCAGGTACAGGTTAACCCAAGATAACCCAGTCTCAACTCCTCATAACCAGAGCCATCTGCAACAGGCAGACTAGCATTGATAAGGAACTGAACAGTAAGAGGGAATAACTACAAGCAATTACAACTACAATTGAACTACAAGTTCAATTTTAAAAGACAGAAGAGGCACCAATTAAAACCTAAGAACCTGGTGGTCTCGCTTAAATTAAGCAGAACTCCATGACTCACATACTCTTGCGATAAAGATTAGTTACCCAGGAAACGCAGTTGTAAAGTGTGAGAAATGAACATCCTCCTTAAGAGACAAAAAGGGTGGGACATGGCTCCCTAGTGCATTGATGTTTGACCATCATACACACACACTTGGTCACAGCCCTCGAGCTTCCCACCTTGAAGTTGACCTGCATCATGGGCAGGACATGGACCTGGGCTGCTCTCCAGTCCGTGGTGATGATCTGGCTGATCCGCTTGGACTCCAGGCAGCACATGGTGTTGTATTTGTCCCGGGAAAGGCTCACTTTGCATCCAAGCACCTCCGCGATGGCTGTGAATACACATTCACTTCAATTTTACTCGTATGGAGCCTTTACATAAGGCCCGTTACAACCATTCTTTCCAGAAGGGAAGATCCCGGAAAAGTTCCAAAAATAGCACCTGAGGTGTTAAAGAACTCATGACAAGAAGAAAAATCCTCAAAACATGAGAAAACATCTGAGAGGAATTAATCTGAGGAGGAACCAGGCTATATAACCTGGCTGGTCTCATCGTGAACATGAAAAATCCACAAGGGAAATAAATCGAAAGACTCTAAATGCTGGGATAAGGAGAAGGAACTCTTAACATGTAATTCTCCATGTCAGTGAAGTTTGACTCCTTGAGTTTTGATTACAGGCGCCACTAGGGGGCAGCACAGGGCAGGCATCTCAATCATTCAGAGAGAGCCACGGGAGGGATATTCAGTTCCTGAAAGGCTGGACGGTCAGCGGCTAATTCAGTTTTCGGCCTCCAATTAACCCCTAGCTAATTAACCCCACACATACCAACACAGGACAGGACCTCAGATAAACATTTTGTATGGGGTAGCATAGCCAAAACAGTGATATGTAAGGTTTATCAATAAATTTAGCTAAAACAACATCACAAATGACAGGGTTAGGCAAATGTCAAATGGCTTGAAATCCAGAACTGACCGCTACTGTTCTTGCTCAGCCTGGGCTGAGCGTCTCAGATCCGGTCCTCAAAGAAAGGGCAAACACTGGTGTTATTACCTGAATGACGGCTCGCCTATTAATATCAGATGTCAGCGAGAGAGCACATTTGACTACACCAGTTCCTCATCATAGGGGGAAGAATTAAACTGCTGGTGCCATATTTCAGCCTCTTAAAGGAGGTGTGTCATGATTACTGTGCATACTCAGAACTTACATCTCAACAGAGTGAATCTGCTCAACTGCAAGTCATCATGCTTTTTATATTAAGGAGCTTTCTATGGAAATTTGAGGATTCAAAGCGCTATTTCAAGCTTTAGTCAAGGGATACAAAGAATGTAAGCTAATGTCCATTGCCAAAAATCACAGAGGAAAAATACCTTCAAGATTTTGACTTGCAGTTTTAGAGAGCCCAGTCAGACTGCTGAGTCCATGACCAAAGGTTCAGCCTCAGATTTCATCTCCTCGGGGGATAGATGTTCATCAAACTACACTCTCCCCAAATCCACCTCAGCTCGAACACAGAACCACCCAACTCCACACACACTCACCCAGGAAGACCTTCTCTTTCCCCACAGAGTAGGTGCCACACACCACCAGCGTGCGGGGATTCAGGGAAACCTGCTCGAAAGCCCTGCTGACGGCAAAGCTGATGACCTCCTGCTGGGTGGGGAAGGTGTACTGTGGGTTGCAGTACCTGTGAGGAGGACAGAAGCGCCAACGCTGAGACGGGCCTCTCTCAGGGTACAGGACGGGCAGGTCACATGACTGAGAGGGGGTGGAATAGGCTCGCTTGCCTACTATTGAGTACAGACCTTGGGTATACATGATGCAGTGGCTGTAAGGAGGGCATGAACTTCTCGTCATGTAGTACTGAAGTTAAAATCTGAGGATTAAGATATGATGGTTGGAAGCTGTATTAAAGTAGCCTTGATCTGCGGTAAGAGAGAGAGGCTCTTTTGGCTGGGTTTGAATTCGCTCATGTGTTTCTATCCCTCACAGTGTAGCCTCAAGGAAGCCCTTTGTGAAATTTCTGACATGCAACACAGCAGGTGCTCTGGAAGGAAGGATACATGAAGAACTGACAAAAATGGAACAAAACATCACTGGTAACCAAAACTGGTGCTGCCCCATAATGGCCTCACCTTTGCGTAAAAGTACTCTCTTCTCATGGACATTTTTGGAAGGCCGATGAATTATTTATAACAACCAGCCCAGTTTAAGTGCTAAAAATGTACCGGCTGGACGACTTAAAATGCAGAATGTGCTTTATGTCCTGGGGGAGAGCGGAAGGGAAACGAGGAGATGCAGTTCCTTCCTTCCATTCATAATTCTGCACAAAACCACTCGGTGGGGGTGTCATTGCATCCTAATGTTCTGTCGATTGCCCCCTCGAGGCAAGGGAC
Source organism: Gymnothorax javanicus (assembly GCA_029692085.1). Lineage (NCBI taxonomy): Eukaryota > Metazoa > Chordata > Actinopteri > Anguilliformes > Muraenidae > Gymnothorax > Gymnothorax javanicus. Next base: position 113,400,715 of record CM056200.1, read on the forward strand.
TGTAACATCATGAAGAAGCCAAACCGTTTGGACTCATATCCAGCCCGGGACCCTGAGCAGAGACGTGGGTCACGCCCGGCGGGTACGGGCAGAGCTCTGGGGGGTGGGGGTGGGACTCACGTGGTGTCCAGGTACAGCGTTTGCACCCTGCAGCGCTGCAGCTCCGGGTACCTCTCCATGCACGGGTCGGCCCTGAAGTCACCTGTGTGCAGGACCGTCTGACCGTTGGGCAGGACGAACAGGAGCATCGCAGCACCCGGACAGCTGGGGGAGAGGGCGGAGTCAGGTGACATCACCATCACAGATATCACTATTAAACCATTCCTCAGTGCTCGTCCATCATATGAGAGCGAGTCCAAGAAATCAGACAACACTCCAGCACATTAGCCATCCATTTCTCACAGAATAGCAAATACTAAAGGGCAGGTCTTAATACTGCAGCGGACAGGCATTAGTGTGACCTACTTCACTGATCTGGGGGTGTCAGCATCACTGCTACCAGCTGGAGGCACTACTGGGGTTAATGCCCTTTGGTTAAAGTATTACAACATTCATGACATCCACAGCCTAGACATCTACAAGATTCAAGGGCTAAGCGATATAGAGGCCATATTGCATTATAATGCCGAGTACATGTTAGAGATGTGCATCTCCATTAGAGATGCACCGAATTTTCGGCCGAAAATGGCAAAAAATGCATTTTCGGTTTTCGGCCGAAAGACTTTTAACACCGAAACAATACGGCCGAAACAGGATGTTGTGATGACGCAAGCAAAAACCGCGTGCGCGCCTGTTCGGACTTTTAGTCCGTCGATTTTGTTAATTAAATATTTATGTGTTTAAATCAGGGGACGCGCACTACCGTCACCGTTATGGCATTAAAGTCCGCGAGTGTTTAATTGTAATTTCTGTTTGACATTGTCCTGATGCACAGGATAGCAGCTGGTGTTGTGTCCGATTCGGTTGCACATTAAATAACGTAGGGACCACCTAAAAACGCAAAGCAATGATAAACGTAAAAGGCAGAGTATTCATAGAAAAAGGCAATATATTCTCAAGGCATTTGCGTACCATCAGTAATCCATAATGTAACTACAACCCTTAGGAAAAAAATATGGAATCACCACGCACCAAGGATGTTAATTTACCTTTTCTCCTTCATAACAAAGAAGCAAATAACACATGACAAAACAATTACTGTTTATTAGCTTGACATTCAGGCTTCATAAACATTTCACTTTGAAATTGAAGGCAACACACATAGCAAATGCGCTAATCGCAGGAGATGGCTGAGTATTAGAATTTATCGCTTTACGATGCGTCATCTCATCTGTGATACCTTTCCTAAGAACAAAATGCTTGATCAGCACCCGTGAAGTTATTTTCCGCGCAATTTGCGTAAAATAGGGGCAACATAATAACTTTCCCAACGGGAATTAGGGGAACACCGTCGCTTCTAATTTCGCTACGAACAGGGTCACAGGCAAAGAAACACATCTCATAAATGCAGCAGCTTCGGTGAACAAACGCAACCTCGTATGAAAGGTAAGGCAGCGCACAGTATAATACCTTGCGTTGCCTTACCTTTCAAACGAGGTTGCGTTTGTTCACCGAAATATTTATCAAGCTGCCTAAAATAACACGCGTTTCAAAAACACAATTTGAAGACCTGTTTCAATGATGGCAAGTGAAGCCAGCTTCCAAGCGATAATGCGGAAGCGAGTTGTTTTTCGCAGAGACGATTCTCTCTGACCAATCAGTGGGCTGCTGTGTTGTCACGTAACATATTTAATTTTACAATTTTTCAGCAGCCAGTAAGCCAGCAGCCAGTAGGCCTGCAGGTTATTTATGAATGGGGCCAAGTAGGCCTAAAACATTTTATTTATAATTCCATTTTATTTGATATTGTGCTTTGTTGGAATGTCAGTGCTAAATAAATATATTCATAATTTTGTAATTGATTTATTCTTTGAAGCATGAATATTAATTTACGCAATTGCAATGCCTTGACTTTAGTTGGGTAAGTACACAGCCATAGCCATAAATGCAATGGTACTAAAAATTGGCTCAATAATTTCGGTTTTCGGCCAAGCGTTTCTCATTTTCGGTTTTGGCCAAAAATTTTCATTTCGGTGCATCCCTAATCTCCATGTAATATCTGTATAGATTGTCACCCATCACTAGCCAGCTGGTTATAGAAGCTGGCATAGCACAAGAAGCAATGTTGTTACCCATACAGAGACTTTTCCAAGACAGGACTGAACCAGAGGGAAAAAGAATCTCCAATTCTACAGCCCCTGAACCCAAAACAGATGGATGTCATGCGAGTTGTGGATGCAACATATAAAGAGGGCACTGGCAGGATTCGCAATTCATACTTGCCAGCTCGGTAAACTGGCGGGATTCGTACTCACTGGCTCGGTAAAATAGTGAGATTCATACACACTGACTCGGTAAACTGGCAGGATTCGTACTCACTGGCTTGGTAAACTAATGAGATTCATACACACAGGCTCAGTAAACTGGCGAGATTCGTTCTCACTGGCTTGGTAATCTGGTGAGATTCATACACACTGGCTTGGTAAGCTGGCGGGATTTGTTCTCACTGGCTTGGTAAACTAGTGAGATTCATACACACTGGCTCAGTAAACTGGCAGGATTCATTCTCACTGGCTTGGTAAACTAGTGAGATTCATACACACTGGCTTGGTAAACTACTGAGATTCATACACACTGGCTTGGAAAACTACTGAGATTCACACACACTGGCTTGGTAAACTACTGAGATTCATACACACTGGCTTGGTAAACTACTGAGATTCATACACACTGGCTTGGTAAACTGGCGAGATTCGTTCTCACTGGCTTGGTGAACTACTGAGATTCATACACACTGGCTTGGTAAACTAGCGAGATTCATACACACTGGCTCAGTAAACTGGCGAGATTCGTTCTCGACCGGCTTGGAAAAATAGTGAGATTCATACACACTGGCTTGGTAAACTGGCGGGATTCGTACTCACTGGTTGGCATCCAGCAGAGTGACTCGAACCCCCTCCACAGAGCACTCAGTATTCATAGGCAGGATGTGAATGTACTGTTCTGCCACCCTCAGCTTACTCTTCACCAGGTTCCCTGTGATCTGACACCAGAGATGCATGTGAAGCCGAGGCCCACCCCAACAAACTGCACCAGCCTTATACACAGGCAAACCCAGTCCAGCATGAGCAGAGGGCAGACTGGGTACAGACCAACTTCCCAACGCAGTCAAATACCATTAAACACTTATCTCAACAAGAAACAGGAATCCACTTGAACAAGTTAATTAAAAATGCACAACTATTGTACAACTAATAAAAACACTGCTCATTCAGTGAGACAACACGTCTCTAGCGGCAGTTAAATTACCCAAAACTGGATGAGAGCTTTCGATTGTTGCTGATAACAGGCTACATCAGTCTGACTGAGATACTTGAGTCCAGTCAAAGGACAGAGCTTCAACAGCTTCATAGTAAATGGTCAGTGTTTTGGGGTCACGCAGGAGATCTAGGTGTCAGTTAGAGGTCTGAAACTACACCTACCAGGTCAGGCACTTGCACTCATTTGCATTTCCCATTTATGTAGTTCAGAGGTACCCTACTCAAAGTTATTATGAAACTAACACCCCAACAAAAGATCTGAAGTTCATATTTCTACGCGTCAGTCCAACCCTTTTTGCCACTACGCACTGCTGTGGAACACAGCCTTACTTTGTTGCAGTAGATGGGCAGGGTGGAGCTCTTCCTCAGGCCGTTGTAGTGGTCAGAGTGGAAGTGGGTGAGAAAGTAGGCACTGATGCCTTCTACAGCTCCGTACTGGAAAGCATCCACAGCAAACGGTGTACCTGCGGGAGTCACAACCAAACATCACAGCCAGCAGCTTCATGATCGCATTACTACTGCCAGAACTACAGAGCCCAGAGTAACAGTCAACAGCCAAAAACCGTACACTTCTCAATGTGCTCCGGCACAGTGGTGGCAAAGCATTAGCCACGGAGACCTGACTAAGCAAGTTCATTCCAACCAATCACTTTACCGGCAGATGATGAGGAAAGAACAAATATTCAATAAGAGCTAGTTAGCCAGGTAGCAGTGCTAGGTAGCGCTAGCAAGCAAAGAGCAGAGCGCATGCAGCCGTCAGCGTTTTGAAAGGGCGATTCATGCAGCCACAACACAGGCCGATTCTGTATCTCTGATACATTCTCAGCAGAGAGCAAGTAGTTGGAACATGGCCAAGCAGACTGAATCAGCCCCATTCCCATCAGCATCTCTTAAATTACACTCAATCTCAGCAGCACAGATCTGAATCTTCATCAGAAATTCATTAGCAAAATGAGTTTCTTCACTCAGGATAATGCGCTAAATGCAGGACTTCACAAAGCCTCCCGGTTCTCATTCTGATAATAACCGCAATTCCCTTATAAGGAGGCGATATTTCCAGACTCGATAACCAAAGCCTCCATCAAAGGCAATGAGTTAAAATAGCTGTTTGCAGCTCAGAAGGAATTAAGGACATTTAATATCATCAGATTAAACCATAACTTTATAATGCACTTAACGACTTAAAAATCATTGGATTCTGTTTTTATTTACATTTTACAGTGTCCAAACTTCTTTGGAAAATGTCGTATGTTGCAAACAGTAATGGTATTTGTGATGGACCATCTCCCCCAATATTATCTTTCAAAGAAATTCCTGTGGTTCTTTGGCATTTGTCAGATGTTGGGATGTACAGAGGCATTAAAAAGTTTTCGGAAATATTGAGCCCAAATTTTGCTGGTTCCATGCAGTGACAGATAAGTATGAGAAGTGATAAATTACTACATCCACTGGCTTTCAAAGAGATCATTATCACAATGTTGCTTAATGCAGCTCAAAATTCTGATATTAAAAACCTGTAATGAAGGGCCTTGGAGCTCTCAGGCAGCAGTGGACAAAATAAACTTCTTTATATCATCTTTCGTATCAGAGTAAAACAACAAGCTCATGCATTATGACAAGATATGTCACTGTGAAAAAATTAAATGGCATTTTTCCCCTCTGAAATAATTAAATGGCATTTTACATTTAGTAAAATGTCAGTTGAACAAGAGTAGTCCATCTAAAACGTTTTCCCAAATTCCAGTATGGCTGCACACTAGGGTTTGCATCAAATTCCATCAAAAACAAGCTGTTCGGAAGTGGACGTCATCTTAAAAACAAAGGCGAGACTGCTCGCCTTAGTTCTCGCTCGGCTACGGCAGACCAATCGTAGTCTATCGACCAAGAGGCAAGAGGTCGTGGACCCTCGCTCGACCCCGCGATCTTCAACATGCCCGTGGTTTCTGTTCCAACCACAATTCCAGCAATCGTCAATACAAAATAATTGCCGGATCTAGCCTTGTCGCCGAAATTTCTTACACTTCCGAGACTACCACACTTCTGGTGCACAGCTTGCTAGTGCTTCGGTCTGGTGCATGCGCATAACACTGGATGATAGCAATCAGCGCCTCTCAAACCTCTCTTGAAGCACCACTTCTCCTGCACGTTTTAGAGCTCTGCCTGCACCAGCACAGGTGTCAGATGATCAGCTCGTTACCCGTGAGGATGCTTGATAATGAGTGAATCATTAGAATCATCCGTGCTAGCAGGGAGAGATCTAAAACATGCGGGAGAGATCGTACTCCTGAGGTTTGAGAAGCACTGATTTACATTTGTTATTATTGTCGTGTGACCAGCACATGGCAGCTTCACAATAACGACCCATGGCCTTACTGCCAACAATTCAGTGACCTGAGAAACTGCAAACGATATAAACGCAAAAATAAAGCAACGAAAACGTACCGGATGCACGAAGATGTACTATGCCTCTACTCTCGGTATCGTACGGCCAATTTTCCGTAACCACTCACGCTAAAATAAATTTCCGCAAGACCGGAGACTACTCGGCCACCGAACTAACCAATAAAGCATCGGCAATGGGGCATGACTGCAACATAAATGCGTTTTTTTGTATTAACGTTTGCTCTAATTGTAGGATAAACTGTCACCTAAACTAACAATTTATTAGGCAAGCAAATGACAGTCAAACCTGCTCTGGGTCATTTGTTAATTTCAAGCAAATTATTTTGAAATAACTAAACACCTGTGTTCAGCAGCACAATTTGGACCTTACCGATTTTCTCAGCATCTGATTCGATAGGTTTAAAAACGTTGCCCGAGATGGCTTGCAATATAGAAATAAACAATATATTAAAGGCTCTTTCATTCTTCATTGCACATAGATGTTTCTGTCAAAATGTGGCTCAACATGATAAATAACGACTTTAAACATGAAATTTACCAATGAGGATTAATTGACAGCTTATTAAAAGCCTCCAATTGCAATTGTGGTTGAAACAAAAACCAGCATACACAGGTGGGCATCAGGACCAAGTTTGGGAACCACTGGTTTAAGCCAAATGTGTATGGGAGCATGTATGCAGGGCTATTCAACATTATCCAGAAAGGGCCTGTGTGGGTGCAGGCTTTCATTCCAGCTGAGCAGCTACACACCTGACACCACTAATCTAGCAGACTCTTGGGGTTGATTAGTGGTGTCAGGTGTGTAAGTGCTGGGTTGGAATGAAAGCCTGCACCCACACCGCCCTTTCTGGATAATGTTGAATAGCCCTGATGTTATGACTGACTGAGCCTCTGGCCAATACAACTGATTGGACAATCATTGAAGAGCTACTTCATACTTCACTCCACAGACAAATTACACTAAACCAGTCATGTTACATGTTTATAACAGACAGTAAATTCAAAGCAAAAACCTGATTCTAAATTCGAGCAAGCCCAGCCCATTCGCTTAGAGCAGGTTATTCGACCTTTATCCACAAAGCGATGGTGCAGGTGCACGCATCCAGTCCAACCAATCAGTTACACGCCTGATGCTAATCAAGACCTTGTGAAAATACTCTGGGAGTCAATTAGTAGAATCAGGTGTGCAACTGCATAGCTGAAACTAAAGCCAATGCTAATCCCAGCCCGATCAGGAGAGGTCAGAATACCCATGGATTTGAGTCTCAGAAACAGCCCTTATGAGCTGATATTCTTTAAGTGAAAATAAGACCACTAAAGCCCCTAGGACAGTGGCATTCCACAACCAAAATAAAATTATTTGTACAAAATTGTCAAACTCGAGTCAAGCAGGGCTGCAGTGTCCACTAGTTTTCAAAGTTCTGCACAAAGCTGCCAATTAGCCAAAGTTCACAGACCTTGGTCTCGCAGACTCTTAATTGGCCATTGATATGGAAAAGCCTAGGAAAAACAGCCCTCGAATTTTGACACCCAAAGTCCACACGTACATGTGTATTTTTACAAATGGGAATTCTCCTAAAAAGCTCCATTCACACAAAGACGTAAAAACACGATATGAGCATGCTAACAGGCAGCAATGATATTTTATGCAAGACTATGTAGGCCAATCACAAGCCTTACGAACTCGCTATATATGGGACAGTCTGATGACCCAACCCAAAAACTCCACACGTGAACAGTGACAACAAAGTTTTTAGAAATCTTGCCTGGAGGGTGGTTTCAAAAAGGTCCGTTTTCAGTAACCGAAAATGCAGTTTGTGAGAGGACAGATGGACGAAACGCATAGAAAAGCTACATTAAAAAAAAAAAAAAAACCCCCGTACGTGTGGACGAGGCCTGAGACTGAGGGAGACTCCAGCTTAGACGACCCATACCTGGGATCTTCTTGTAAAAAGGACAGCATCTCACGGCCTCAGAGCCGTCCTCCGTTCTCCTCCTCCATCGCTTTCTCCCAGCTCTCCGGTCTGCACCACCGGAGACATCTGCTGCTTCCTGCGTCGGGGGCTCGCTGGCTGAGCCGGTAGCCTTCCTCTTCCTTTGACGCCCATTAACTTTCACCCGAGACCTGCCGTCGCCCCCAGCAACTGGGACGGCACCAGCAAAGTTCTCTTTGCCCGATGCTTCCCCAGCATCAGGCTTAAGGGGCTTCAGGCCAAAGAACACGCCGATGTCCGTCTGCTTGAGACTGCAGGAGGTCGACCCACCCGCTTTGCCTTTCGCCTTCCTGGGTGTCAGGCTTGCCTGGGCTTCACGGGCGGAGCGACGCGTCACCGGGGGCATCTCGTCACTGGCAGCTCCGTCCTGCTCCAGGCCACCTGAGGATGCCTCAGAATCCGGGCGAGCCCCTTCCCCTTTACTCCACAGCTGGTCCCGTAGCTTCAACAGAACCAGACTCTGTGGTGACTGCAACTGTGAGAGGCCATTACAGGTGTGTGTTACACATCCCTGATTAAGGATACCAGGGCCAGGGGTGGAGCCCTCGTTAAACTGGTCAGTGGTTGCGGCTGACAAGGCAGATGCTGCAAGGTTAGGAGGCACTAACGAGGTGCTGGTTGCACATTCATCGTTAAGCTCTTCACCACAGGGCATTAATGAGGTAGAACATGCTTGCTTGGAGTTTACAGCTGTGGTGGTACTCCCTTCTGGCTGGCTAAAGCCCTCCATCTCAGCCTGAGTCAGAAATTCGGTCAGCAGCTCATCGTCACTGTAAAGCGAAACCGAATCCCCATCGCCTTCTCCTTCATCACAGCCAGTCACGCTGCCGTAGGATGAAGACTTGCAGCAGGGTAGGTTCTCGTTGTTTATAGGAAGGGTGGAAAGGGGAGAGTAAGAGATGTCATCGCTGTCGTATGAGGACAGGGGAGAAGGCACTGCTAAATTTGAGTTGTGTAAACATGAGGCGTGGTCAGCCTGATTTTGGTCCTCTGTCCGGGTACTGGATTCACTGCTCAGCTCAGAAGGTACCGGAGTAACTCCACCATCCAGCGGTGAATCTGAGGCCTTCCGTCGCTTGGTAATGGGGGACCATCCCTTCTTTTTCCTTATTTCTGCTGCAGCAGGGGATTTTAGCAACAGGAGGGCATTTGTGAATGAATTTTGACTTGAACTGATGGAAGAACTTTGGCTGTGGGAGGGACTTTGACTAGAGAGTGTGGAGTCATTGGTCACAATCTCCTGTGAACTACCTGCTCTCAGACAAGCCTCATCATTGGTCACAATCTCCAATGAACCACCTGCTCTACGACAAGCCTCATCATTGGTCGCACGGCTGTGAGCCAGCAGGAAGTGGCTGTACTTCTTGTAGTGGCTTGGAATAGTGGATGAACATGAAAAACCATCAGGACACTCTACAAATGTGAAAACAAGGGCAAAAAAGAAGGTTTAAGGACACACTTTATATACTGTGAACTCAAAAGAGTAAAAATAAAGTTGTGGGTACATTACACACTGAATAAAGTTTGAGAACTTGTTGCCCAGAGTTGTGACCAATCTTAGAGAGGCGAACCTTGCTGAAAGTTCCCACTTGTGATGATGGAGGGCATAATTTCAACATCTCCAGCATTCAAAAGCTCCAAGTAGGAAATAAACATGAAAAATGGATTTCCAATATAAGTAGTTTTGGGGAGGGCCTTTATCTGCATAACAATTCCCCCATGGATAGAGTGAGGTCCAGGTCATGCAGTAGTTTTCAACCATATCCGCAGAGAACCATGTCAACCAATTAGTTACACACCTGATTCAGATAAATCAATATCTTTGGCAAAGAGTCTAGGTCAGGGCTATACAACCTTATCCAGAAAGGTCTGGTGTGAGTGCAGGCTTTCATTCCAACCAAGCACTTACACACCTGATTCTACTAATCAACCCCAAGAGTCTTTGCTTAAGAGCTCAAGAGCCAATTTTTGAGAAGTTCAGGCAGTCAGAATTGTTGACCCCCTTAGATTTGGCTGATATTTTATTTTTGAGATCGGTATAGTACCCAAACCTCAAAACCCAAACCGTTCCTCTGTTGACCCCTTCTGTCCTGAGCTACAGCGACCCCTTTTTTTGGCCCTTTTTGGCCAATTTAACAAAATTGAAAGTTCCCACCTCTCTAATTCTGAACTTCAATGGTGTCCCAGCTCAAAGTCCATTGAAAGTGGGTCTATGGGGGGGCAGATTACCAGAATGTAGTTATCCATCTGGGGCACCCTTGAAGTTTGTCAATAGGGGGCACTCAAAATGCTCAAAACCACTTTTTTTTTTCTTTAGTTTGTCACAGATTTTCTCTAAACTTCAAAGGTATCCCAGTTGCCTTTTTGCAGGAATCTTCTAGTTGGAAGGACCTTAATCCAAATCTACTGTTACTTTTGTGGGCCAACCTTGAAGTTTGGAGAAAAAAGGGCAAAAAAAGGGTTTCAGAAATTTTCTCAAAACTTCAAAGATGTAGCCAAATGCTCAGCTGGAATGAAAGCTGGCAACCTAACTGCCCCTCTATAGAAAATTTTGAGAAACCCTGTTCAAGATATGGGGACTGGTGCTATCTAGTGCATCAGGCCTTATCTAAAACAATTTAAGAGTAGACAATATGCTTCATTCGTGATTTTACACGTAGCAAACTATAGCAGTCTGCCAGGGGACTGTCCGAGCACACACATATCCCCCAACACGCAACCCGTTCCCCCCCGTCCTCAAGACAGCCAAAGGGTCTAACCAGGAACCGGATTCACAAGCCAAGTTGTTGTTGTTTGTTGCATCATTTTACAGCAAGTGTGGGAAGGGATTATCAGAAAAGAACTGGCTATAATGAGAAATTAAAAAGTTTGACCGTTTTTGAGCCCATAGGACTCCATAGGCCCAACAAAAGGCTCTAATTACCAGGCTTTTAAAACTTGTGCTCATTTAGGTTTCCATCTAGCCATGCGCTAAAAATGAAAAGAAAACCATGGATTATTTCTTGCTGTCCAGTGATGACGCCAAAATCTCTGCAGCGGACCTGGGGGCCGTCTTCCAAAACCATAGTTATCCACCAAAAGTCTTTTAGGGATACAAAAAAATGAGGGCATTGAAAGGGACAGTTCACCCCAAAATCAAAAATACGTATTTTTTCCTCTTACCTATAGTCTTAATTTATCAATCTATATTGTTCTGGAGACAGTTGCTGAGTTTTGGTGGTACTGGCCGCAGAGATGCCTGCCTTCTCTCAAATATTATGGTACTAAATTGAACTCATTTGGGTCATTCCATATGAAGTCAACCAGAGGTCCCCAGGTCACCAACTCAGATTTGGCTCAGATTTATTTTGGGAGTACTTCTATATTCATAACTAGGAAAAAATTCTACTAGGTAGAATTTGATACACCACAATGTTTATAATATTTCACTCTGGAGCAGGATTTCTAGTACACATAGAATATAAGTCATGGCACCCATTGTTCACTCACTCATGGTTTCAGAGCTGACCCCATTGTTCATTTTGTGAAATTTCAAAGTGCTTGTATGCAAAAAGTATGAAACATTGATCACTAATTTTCAATAGCGTTCGATATATTGATAAAATACACCTTATGTGCGAAGTAGAAATCATTTGAAGCTTTTTTTCAACAGTTATGGCATCTCCAACAAAAACCTTAAATGTGTTTCCATGGCAACAGACAGCATGTGCACCCAATGATTGTCTGCCCCCTGGTGGCTGCTGTGTTGTAGTACGGTCACACTGTAACCCTCACACTGTTCCCATTGTTCATTTTGTGAAATTTCAAAGTGTTTGTATGCAAAAAGTATGAAACATTGATCACTCATTTTCAAAAGCGTTCGAGATATTGATAAAATACACCTTATGTGCGAAGTAGAAATCATTTGAAGCTTTTTTTCCAACAGTTAACGTATCTCGAACGAAAACCTTAAATGTGTTTCCATAGCAACAGATTATACTTAACAAACTTGAGAAGTATGTCAAACAAATTCCCCAGACCCATACTATAACTGGTCCAAAAAGCATTTATAAATTCAAAGTAGTTTTGAAATGAGAGCCAAAACAAAATGCGGCGGCGGCAGTCAAATTCAGATGAAAACCATATACCCCACGATGAGAGTCATTGTGGTGTATAGTGAACACATGCAAAATTTTAGGCTCCTACTCCAAGGGGTTTCTGAGATATCGTCCAATGAATAACAAAACGTCGCAAGTGACATTTCTGATGAAACCTGTTTTTCTGCACTACAAAGTACTACAGCGGCTGTAGTACTTCGTGGTGCAGAAAAACAGGTTTCATCAGAAATGTCACTTGCGACCTTTTGTTATTCATGGGATGATATGGTCCCCCAAAAATCAGGGGCCATGCTCCAAGCTAATCGCGAACGTTAATTTATAGGTATTTTGGAGGCCAATATCTTTGGAACAAATCATAGGTATGGGCTGAAAATTGCTATCCATGGTATTTCGGGTGCCGGCTTTCAGAATCTCTTGTCAAAATTTATCTCTCTCTTTTCATTTTCAAGATATGGGCCTCTCAAATATGAAAATTTTTATGGGTGGAAATCAAAAATTCAGTTTTCAAGGGCCCCCAATGAGGCCAGGATCCCTTACAGGGCTAAATTGGGCTGGATTCCTTCTATTTGAGGACAGGTCTGTCTGTACAAGGAAGATTGACTGCATCCAAGGCATAATAGTGGAGTTAGGAGACCCTGAAATGGGTCCTAGCTGAAAAAGTCACTTTTTTTTTTCCCAATTTTGGATTTGCAAGTTCACCATGTGGGCAGTTTCCCACAGTAATGAAACTTGTTCTACATGAATGTATATATCTTGGTTTTATTTACTCAAAATTACAACTTGTTTTCTCATCTCCTTCACTATTTATACTATAGTCATACTATGAAATATAGGTTTTTTTTTTTTTTTTAAGCCCCCCATTATGGCTTTTGGTTTGATAAAATGCCATAAGGTGTAGCTAATGTAAGTTGTATGCAGTTGTTTTAGTACCATCTTAAGATTCACCTTATTGGTTAAGTGAGATGCTTAGTATATGGCCATCTGCCCACAACTGAACATAAATGATCACAAATGCGAGAAAGCTAGACTCCAAGAACTGTCAACCAATGTTACCGATCACAACAAAAGAGATTATAATAGAAATAATGGAAACTTCTTTTGAATTAGGGCAGTTTCTGTCCTGCTTTCAATTTGAACTTGGTAGCCATTTCTACTTCAACAGTTTTCAGGGATTCTGAAAATAAAGTGTATCACAGTGAGAAAAATGAACTTCCTTACAGTAAATTAATAACATCCGTTCTCTGTTGTGCAAAAAGGAATGCAGGATGATGCCACCATGAACTTACTTGTGATGTGCTTTTTACAATGGTTAAATGGATCGGCACTGGACCACTGTAGACTTTCAAAGCATGACAAATACACTTTTTCGTGATGGAAACCGATTCGGTCATCTTCATTGAATATAACATTGCATCGCCAAGTCAAAAGTTGTCTGTCGGCTGGTTTAAGGTCACCGAATGAAATTTGTCCCGTCTTTCTGCAGTATGTATGTTTGTTGCATTCCTCATACAAGGCAATCCCAATTTTGCACCTGTCAGAAGCCATGCTGAAGCTTCAATGAATTCATTAATTAGCTACCCTATTGTTTTAACTAGAGGTGATGCAATACCCATGGAAGATGATGCAATATACGGGCGATCTGATGCAATACATATGGAAGATGATGCAATACCTGGGAGATCCTAGGGAGGGAATGCAACATCATGTCAGATGTCAGATTATCTTCGGAAATGATGTAACTTTTTTATGAGAAGGCACTGTCCATTTAAAACTTCCAGTTGCAGAACAAACGGGATAATAATGGGCGTTTTTACCACAAAACGCCTATATTTGATAACACAATTAAATGGTGAAGGAGATGAGAAAACAAGTTGTAATTTTGAACAAATAAAGTGAAGATATATATATATATATATATATATATATATATATATATATATATATGTGGAACAAGTTTCATTACCATGGGTAACTGCCCACATGGTGAACCTGCCAATCCTAAATTGGCACAAAAAGTGACTTTTTCAGCTAGGACCCTTTTCAGGGTCTCCTAACTATACTATTACGCCTTGGGTGCAGTCAATCTTCCTTGTACAGACAGACCTGTCCTCAAATAGAAGGAATACAGCACAATTTAGCCTCTGTAAGGGATCCTGGCCTCACAGTGGGCCCTTGAAAACTGAATTTTTGATTTCCACCAATAAAAATTTTCATATTTGAGAGGCCAATATCTTGAAAATGAAAACAGATAAATAAATTTTGACAAGAGATTCTAAAAGTCTGCACCCAAATTACCCTGGATAACAATTTTCAGCCCATACCTATGATTTGTTCCAAAGACTTTGGCCTCCAAAATCCCTACAGATTAACATTAGCTATTCGCTTGGAGCATTGCCCCCCGATTTTGGGGGGGGGGCAATATCATGGAAACCCCTTGGAGTAGCAGCCTAAAATTTTGCATGTGTTCATTATGAATATAGAGGTACTCCCAAAATAAATTTGAGCCAAATCTGAGTGGGTGACCATGGAAGATTCTTGTACTTTGGTTGAGTTCATATGGAATGACCCATTCTGTAGTGCTTGAAGCGCCAAAAATACATCTTAAAATTTCATAATCCAGAAGTCATGGCCAAGTTACTCCATATAAACCACTGGCGATATTTTTAGTCTATTAAGTCGGAATTATTTTCTTCATTGGTTGTATTCTTGTGACGTCATTGGTCAAACCACAGAAAGTATTTCGCCATTTCCCTTACCTTGGTTGCAATTCTTTCATAATGAAAATACATTGTTTTCGCTGTACCAGGGGTCATCAAAGGCCTTAATTATTATCAAATCCTGAGGATTATTTCTAACCAGGGCGACTACAATATTGCATGTCCAAACAAAACTCTGCTCTCATTCTTTCCCCCATGCATTGCAATAAGAGAATCAATTAGGTTACCTTCGCGGTCAACTCCAATTGTATCCAGACATTCTGAGACGTGCCAGCGTTGTGACTGTACCGGTAATGCAGAAAATGGCATTTGACAGCAAGGACAGAATTCCTCCCCATTAACGTTAGTAAGGGGAGTCTGTTCTTTCTCAGGTATTTTCAATCGATTTCCAGATGCTGCAGCTAAGGGGTCTGGAGTGGGTGACGTTAGAGCGCCCACAAACTTGTCTTGTTGACTTACAGATTTTAGTAACTCGTCGGTTTTGCACTCCGGTGCCGATTTAGTTTTTTTCGGAGTTTTTATCTTTTTTCCGCGAAATAATTTGCTTGATGTCGTGCCACCATTGTTAACGGCAGCAAGCTTACTTTCTGGTCCACGTTTCTTATTTGGTGCGAGTGCATCTCGTATCTTAATTTTCCTCAGAGATTTGTATTCCCATATGTCAATCTCTGAGTCGTTTTGAGACATTGAAAACGAGCCTTATAGCTATCTTTAGCTATTGACGCTTTGCATGGAAAGATGAATGAATTAGCGAAACACTGTCAAACCATAACTTCAGGCATACACGAGCTAAAAGGGTTTTTTAAGCTGTTAACTTCCACTTTTAGTTGAGAGACCGCTCTTTCATAACTAGCGTTAGCTAACAGTTCGTTGCATGCTGAATTGCTGATGTACGAAACATTTTCCCCGCGAATCTCCCATCAAAACAAAATCCAGAAATTATACGGCTGAACAGATTGTACATCCACACAATAGAAAATTAAGCATTCTGCCAGTTTACAAGTTAAAAGTTTATCGGCGCTTTATTCTTGATGAGCTTCATTAATCTCTCCCGTCCATCGCAGCGACCATAACTACAGACTTACCGCCAGAGAGAACAGTGAAAAGCACTGCTGCACTGAAATCATTATCAGCTGTTTCCATTCGCATTCTATCCTATTTTTATTGTACGGCCAACCACCTCGCTAAAGAATCATTAAATAATACATAAAAAATTAAAATACCCCATTTTTTAATTAAAATGATGATATTAAAAATTGAGACAACGGAATACATTCACCCTCGGAGTTGGGAATCTGCTGCTATCAAATAAGCCAGTGGTTTCCGTGCGATCGTAAACATGGCGGGCTACAGCAGTCTGACAGCTCTATTTCCCATTCAGAGCGAACTGGACTACACCCTAGAAGAAGCTACGTCTAATCAAGAGAAAGAAAACATCATCAATGAATACCTGAAAAAGCTGGACACCAGAAAAGATTTGAAGGTTCCGGACTTTGCTGACGGTATGTTGATGTATTGCATAAAATAGCCACTTTAGCTGGAAAGTGGCTAGTTAAAGTTTGCTTGCGTCGAATTTCTTCTACCGCTGGTTCATTAACTTGGCTTACTTAGCTGACTTGGGTGTGAGGATTGTTACACTGGTTTCTTGTTTACAAAAAACTGTCATTATGACCGTAGCTATCAAGATGAACCTGCCCGTCTCTTTGTATGTCTTGTCCACAGTGACTTGCACAGACTGGTTCCGTTTGATACTGTCACTTGTAATGTGACCGGCCGGTCGTGACTAAAAACTATAAAGCTAGTGATTACTGCATTGTGGTACCGTTTCGTCTGGAGTTGTACATGTACTGCGATGAGCCAAAAAGTTAAAATCAATCAAAGATGAAGTTGATTATCTTGCTACAACGGCGGTGCATGTCAAGGTCTGCTCACAAACAGTTGAGTCGTAAGCGAACAGTCGGTTGTCGTGGTGACGTTGGCTGTGCCAGGTATTTATGTGGTCCGTAGCTTACCGCCCCGTGATCGCTGTGCGCATGGCATTGTGGTATGTTGTTGGTCTTTACTGTGGTCATTTTTTCAGGTCTAGAATGGTTGAACACCGAGCAGCCCCTGTCCTTTGAGAGAGAGCTGTCTGGGAAAGTGGTGGTGTTGGACTTCTTCACCTACTGCTGCATTAACTGCATGCATGTGCTGCCTGACCTCCACCAGCTGGAGCAGCACCACTCCGTGAAAGGTAGGTTCAGTTCAGTTCAATTCAATTCAATTTTATTTGTATAGCACTTCTCACAAGAGGACTGTCACGCAGACGCTTTACACAGTAGAAAGGGACAGTGCCCGGTCTCATCCCCAAAATGGAAAATGATTAAAAAAAAAAAAAAAACTCCCTGCGGGGAGAAAAAACCTCAAAAATTGGTGAGAGAAAACTACCCAGTGGGAGGAAATCTCAAGGGATTTTACCACAAAACAGAAACCATGTCA
The DNA here is from genome assembly GCA_029692085.1 of Gymnothorax javanicus. Taxonomy (NCBI): domain Eukaryota; kingdom Metazoa; phylum Chordata; class Actinopteri; order Anguilliformes; family Muraenidae; genus Gymnothorax; species Gymnothorax javanicus. The sequence goes on from CM056200.1 coordinate 113,417,823, forward strand.
GAGTTGGTAGGTGATTTGTCCCCACGAAGCACTAGTTCCTAAACGTGGCGACTTGTGCTGTGGCTTGGCTGTGTGTCCTGACATGTTATCTTCATTCCAACTGTACTTTTAAAGGTTTTTTTTGGAGCAATGCCTAGGGAGGGAGGTGTCCAGGATGCAAAATTGTGAACTCTAACCCCCAAATTACACCAGATGCATGTTTGATCTGTCTGCGCTCCGCCATGGCAGCGCAGCTGATAGGATTCACTTAAGTCAATATGTGTGCTTACACCAGATCCGCTGCGTTGCATTTCTCGTCTGTCCCAGCTCCAGCAAACCAGAGCCGAGCGCAGCAGATATGCAAGACTTCTATTTTTTCTGGATGCCGGAGCAGAAACGTGGCACTTCAGCACAGCAGATCGATCAGTACACAGACATAACATTTAAAACATATAGTTAATTTTCAAAATCTGCGTAGGCGCCAGTTTGTATTGTGGGCCAGGACAGCAACCGAAGTAAGAAAATATATGTAGACTAAACTTTATCGACAGAACACTTTCCAAACAAATAACAAACCCAACACAAACAAGAAATTAAGAACATTTATTAATAAATAGGCTACTTATCCATGGTGAAAGCACAAAATCGCGAAAAAATAAACAAATCGAAGCAAGTCTACCGTTCCACAACCCTTTGAATTAAGAACGAAGGCTGTTGCCTGTTTGTAGTTGCACTCAATACAACATATATCATTTATCTCGGGCGATCGCGCGTGATTCTGTAATTACCGCGTGATCTGGTGAAGCTCGCTCATTGGGCTCGCTTCTCTAGCTGTCCGGCCCTAGTACGCTGTAAAAATGCAGCCAGTGGTAACTGACGGACAGCAATGCATGCAACAAACACGCAGCAGGGTGGAGGCCGCAAAGGAAGACGGCAAAGGAAGGTCCCGCCTTCACCACGCCCCCAAACAAATTTCATTGGTGGTTAGGGTTAGGGTTAGGGTTAGATTGGAGCATATACAATTCCACACAAGAAGGTGTTCCGACAACCAATGAAATTCGTTCGGGGGCCTGGTGGAGGCGGGACCTTTCTTTGCCATATTAGGGTTCGCAAACTCACATTCAGGATTCAATGGGTGCATCTAAAAGCATAGGCTGCGCCTTCAAAGGCTGCATTTTTAGGGGTCGTCACTTAATTCCATCCGCCAAACTGACATTACCTCATTTCATCTCCATTAAACAGCTCTGTTTTGAGCAACTTGTCTCTGTTTTCCCTAACCCTAACCTTAACTCTAACCCCTAACTCTAAACCTAGCCCCAAACCTAAATTTAACCTTATTCCTAATCCTAAAAGTCAGTTTGACAGATGGAAATAAGTGACAACCCCTATAAATGCAGCCTTTGAAGGATGCAGCCCGTGCTTAGAGATGCACCCATCACTGTTCTCACTCTTGTTTTGTCTTATTAGATTATAAGCATTGACTCATGTACCACCTAGTGGAGGAAATGTGAATTTTTCTTAGTTCCCCATCCTGACAGGATGGAATATGCCTAGACATGCCTATGGCTGCAATAGAGTGGTCCACATTAGTGGAGAAATGGTTTAATTGACAGAAACATCCACCTGTTTCCTTTGGGATCCTATTAGGAATCTGTTCTCCGTTAACTGAGAGATGGAAGCACATGCTGGGTGGCAGGAGTAGATGTTATACACAAGTTTTACTTTGTAGTTAATTGCAGTTTATTTAAGCGGAGATTGGAATGCATGACCACGCTCTTAAGATGTAGCTGAATCGCTGTTGGCTCATGTAGTTAATTACAACCCCAATTTCGAAATAGTTGGGACAAAGTGTAAATTGTAAATAAAATCAAAACGCAATGCCTTTCAAATCACACCAACCAGTATTTTATTCACAATAGAACAAAGATAACACAGCAAATCTTGAAACTGAGAAATTTTACAATTTTATCCACAAAATGAGCTCATTTCAAATTTGATGGCTGCTACAGGTCTCAAAAAAGTTGGGACAGGGGCCTGTTTACCGTGGTGTAGCATCCCCTCTTCTTTTTAACACAGAGTGGAGGCATCTGGGCATTGAGGAGACAAGTTTCTTAAGTTTAGCCATTGGAATTTGATCCCACTCTTGTTTGATACAGGCTTCCAGCTGCTGGAGAGTTTTGGGTCTCCTTTGATGGACTTTTCATTTAATTATGCGCCAAATGTTCTCAATCGGTGAAAGACCAAGGCTGCAGGCAGGCCAGTTCAGCACACGGACTCTTCTACTACGAAGCCATGCTGTTGTAATAGCTGCAGTATGTGGTTTTGCATTGTCCTGCTGAAATACACAAGGCCTTCCCTGGAATAGATGTCGTCTGGAGGGGAGCATATGTTGCATCAGAGATGCTGGCTTTTGAACTGAACGCTGATAACAGGAGGGGTGGTCTTTCTCCTCTTTAGCCTGGAGGACACGACGCCCATGATTTCCAACAAGAATGTCAAATTTGGACTCGTCTGACCACAGGACACTTTGCCACTTTGCTGCAGTCCATTTTAAATGAGCCTTGGCCCACAGAACACGGCAGCGCTTCTGGATCATGCTCAACAATGGCTTCCTTTTTGCATGATAGAGTTTTATGTGGCATCTGTGGATGGCACGGCAGGCTGTATTTGCAGACAGTGGTTTCTAGAAGTATTCCTGGGCCCATTTAGTAATGTCAATGACAGAATCATGCAGGTGAGTGATGCAGTGGCGTCCGAGGGCCCGAAGATCACGGGCATCCAGTAAAAGTCTTCGGCCTTGTCCCTTACGCTCAGAGATTTTTCCGGTTTCTCTGAATCTTTTGATGATATTATGCACTGTCGATGATAAGACCTTCATAGCCTTTGCAATTTGACGTTGAGGAACATTGTTTTTAAAGTATTCCACAATTTTTTTTTTATGCAAGCCTTCACAGGTTGGAGAGCCTCTGGCCATCTTTACCACTGAGAGACTCAGCCTCTCTAAGACATCCCTTTTATAGCCAATCATGTTACACACCTAATGCCAGTTAACTTAATTAATTGCTAAATGTTCTTTCAGCTGATTCTCGTATATATTAATTGCTTTTTCGGCCCTTTTTTGCCTGTGTCCCAACTTTTTTGAGACCTGTTGCCGCCAGAAAATTTGAAATAAGCTCATTTCGTGGATGAAAATGTAAAATGTCTCAGTTTCAACATTTGAAATGTTATCTCTGTTCTATTGTAAATAACATATTGGCTCATGTGATCTGAAAGTCATTGTATTTTGATTTTATTCACAATTCGTCCCAACTATTTCGGAATTGGGCTTGTAAATGTGGAATGAACCGGCCCCACCTGTAAAGCCTCTGCAACATGATCCTGGCCCGTTCAGTGCTCTGTCCTGTGTCCTCACCCCTGGGCCGGCTTAGCAGTGTCTTCAAGATGGTGTAGCAGAAGTACTTTGAAGGCTGGAGGAGTAATTACATGTATGTAGCGCATCTGAAGCGCATGTCCCTTTTACTTTCTAGTAAGGAGTGCTATCTAGCCACCTCACATTCTCAGTGTTGGGTATTCCTCCTAACAGAACCCTAAATTCTTACTGAACTGTATTGCGTCATCACCTCAGTAATTTTATTCTTTACACGCAAGCGCACATCTAATGAATATGAATGCGCTCATGAAATTTGCGATTGAAAATATTTCTCCCGGGCAAGTTGGCTTGCCATGCTATTCACACTGAGTCTGGTTGGCATGTAATTAAAACAGAGGACGTGACTGCTATTTCCCGGTGACATCGCAGGTGGCGCGTGTCGGGAGGTAAGGCTGTTGACGTCTGGAGGAATTTAATTCCAGTCAGTGTGATATCTGGGTCTCACGAGGTCTCTGGTGCCCGGTGGGAATGTACATGATCGTCCTTCAGTTAAATGTATGTGCGAGCCTCTCCGTTTGATTGCCGTATGTACGGAAGTAGAGCAAGTTCTTCTTGAATTTAAGAGCATTGTGTTCAATCCTCATTCATCTTCTTTTCAATAAGCACGCAAGTATCAGAAATCAATTCTGAGATACTCATTAGTTGAACTTTTCACTTCGGTTTAGCTTATTAAACAATTAATCAGACTGTTCCGTGAACTTTGAACTTCGCTTGTTTATGTCGCACCATTTTAAGTTTCTGCTGCCTGCATATGAGTAATATACAGTATCAAAGTAATAAAATGACTATTTTGTACCTTTTATTAATGTAAACTTGCAAATTGTAATGGTATTTATTTTTGTAAAGAACTAGGAGCATACAGCACTTGTTCAACGTGCCCGCACAATTATAGTATCTCGGAGAAACTAGAGCCTTATCTCAGAAAAAGTACGAAAACCCAAAAGGTTTGATTCATCAACTTGAAGGGGCCATTTCCTTGAATCAGCCAGGCGAGCACTTAGGGCTCGGGGCACATGGCAGGCTGGAAATACTTCCTGAAAGTGTCTGTGGAAAAAAGCATGTACAGGCACGCCTTGCATTGGTTCAGTGCGGGAAATGAGGGCATTGGGGTTGCTCAGGACGATGGGGAAGCAACGATTGCGTTATGAAACGCTGAAGAGTTTAAAGCAGGACCAACACTCTATCTCCATCAGGGCTGAGGAGGACGGAGCTAAAAATACGCACTGCCGCGCACTGGGGCGGGGCCGTCACTTAATTCAGAGCCGCCGTCCGCATGTTCCGCTGCTTATTATAACCTCCACTATCATGTTCCAGCTGTCATTTAATATCGTTAGCCCCTGGATGCGCTCACCGGGAACAGCGGAGCCGGTGCCAGCCGTGCTGGCCGCAGCGACGACGTTCAGGATAGATTTTCTCATTCTTCGTGTTTGGCAGTGCGTTCGGTACATTCCAGCTGATGCCCGGTGTCGCGTTTCGGCCCCCCCTCTATGTCTGCGTCTTATCGGCGGGCTGGAGCGGCGGGTCAGGTAAAGGATACCAGCGGCGTTTGGCCTAAGGCCCGTGTGCAGTGGTGGCGCTTCCTAATGCACTGTTGTCGCATGGTGCGGTCGCCCTGTGATCCGCCGCGCTTTGTTCTCTCGTCCGGCAGGACCATTATTAGCGCGCAACTGGCTGAGGAAAGGGCACTGCAATCGCGTTCATTGTGTCCCCTTTTAGTAGCAAACGCTCTTTATTACTGAGAATGTATTCACCCATGTAGCATGTTAACCCCCCCCCCCCAGATCTAGCTGGGGACTTCATTAGCCTCAGGGATATAAATTACACACATTGTTTTGCTGTTGTTTACCAGTTGTTTGAGAACCCTCCTCACGACATGCTGTTGGTAGTCTGAAATTTGATTGGCAGATGATGGTGGAAAAAGGAGGCTCTTGTTACGTTGTGAGTTTACATTTCATGGTAATCCACGTTATTCCAAGAGATCTTCCTATCCTTGAGGTTTGCGCTCTAACATTGTTCCGAAATTGGCTGCAGTTCACATAGAGGGCGCTGGTGAGATAGTCCTTCTCAATGAAGGGGAGTGAATGGATCAAAACGGATAAAATAATGTATATTCACTGATCGATCATTTATCCCGTCGCCCATTCCAAAAGAACACGTATACAAAACATGTCCTCTGGTTCTTTGGGAAACTCCTGGCTCCTTTTTTCTTGAAGGAACATTCAGAGGATGATAATGTTTAAAGACATTTGATGTCCCTAAAGATTGCGGATGTTTGATTTCCTGGTGAGCCAAGGTAGATTGAGACGAGGAAGGGTTAAATTAACTGTTAGAATTCACTTGATGTCAGTCCAGTTATCTGCTCTTTCTGGAACCCTTAGTTCGGCATACATTTTCACTAAAGGCTCTGGTTTGTCCAGTCAGCATGGTAATGGGCACTGTGGCTTATCGGCACTGCCTAAACAAGAGCCAAAAACATGATTTTTCTAATAGTAGACATATTTTTAACCAAAGGCTGTGAAATGTTAGTCTGGCAATTTTGTGTGGTGATTGTGATGGAAGAAAAAAAATGATGAGACTTTAGTCCACTGTGAAATGGTAGCATGATGCTACCATGCAGCTGCTCCTTACTTTCATATAGAATCTTGAGCCTATATTCTACATCTCCTGACCAGACTCTGTGCCACAGCTGATATGAGCTGTATTCTGTTCCTTAGTACACATAACCGGTATTCCCCACTCCTTGCTTCCTGCTCAGGGAATGTCGTTTAAGGGAACTTCCCTTGACAAAATTTCTTCGTTCGGAACACCCTGCTGTGTCACACATGGCTTCGACCTTGCGTTACCCTGGTAACATAAACACCTTGGATACTGGTTGCTGCGACTGTTGAAATTTTACGCTACTAATGATAAAATATTCAATAAAATATTAAATGTATAGAAACAAAAAAAAAAACTGATATAGGTACAACGCTTATCTTGTGCAAATGCATGCAATTTCTGAATAAATGTGGATAATCTAGCTTGTCAGCTTTTGGCGAAGTGATTAACTTTTGTTCAGTTCTTCTCTACGCAGTTTGAAGTTCCGTTTGAGATTAACACTCTTAGCTCCCTCTGGTTTGGAATCTCACTTAACATGGCTGGCTGCCCTGCCTGTGCAGTCCACTTCATAGGGAAGCACTAGGCGAGTGGATTTGAACTGTAGGGAACGGCAGTGCAGTTAGTGCAAAGGTGATGGACCTGCCCCACAGAAGACCTCTGTGCCTGTGCGTGACGTGTCCTTGTCAGTTTGAATTCCAGGGCTCGTACAGCCCTCTCCGAGCCACTGGCCCATTGAGGCCTCATTGCACGTCACCCTATCAAATCATCCTCCAAAAGTCAGGAGTCATCTTGTTTGAGGGCGGCTTGTTTGCATCATCACTGCAGTTATGAACTAATAAAGTTGGACAGGAAGATTTAATGAGACGCAGGCCCTGGTATTGCTGACTCCATAGAGTGCATTCTGTCCAGTTTATTTTGGGAGCTCAAAGCATGAAATACTATCTTCTGTTGAGTACTTCTTTTTACATTTTAACCAATAAACTTCATATATGGTGTCATCTTATTTTTGTATGCAATTTTAGGTCTTTTTTTTATATATATATATCGAGGCTGTTCTATTTTATTTGAAAACTTTCTGTGGTTATTTAAGCCCCTGACTAAGGCCAGAAATCAACTTTAAGACATTTTTCAAGTGTTGAACATTCTATTTGGAATAATCCTATTTTATGCACCAACTGCAGACTATTAATGGTGGTATCTCTTAAGCTATGAAGGCACCCACAGTAACACTGGAATTGTTGCACAAAATGATGATTGTCATGTTCCATTGGGAAACTACCTCAGTCATTTTAGTTTAGTCCTCTGGAAGGGTCTGGCCCATGGACTATATTATTTACTATCTTACTTATAGAGTTCTTTCTCGACACTCCACTAATGAATTTGTTTGACAGTGTTTTTGTACATCCTTGGCACAGCAGTGTTCATTTGAGGACTCATTGACAGTAGGGTTATTGTTTTGATATGAGAACTCTCATTTCTCCAGCATCCTAGCAAGGCATTTTTCTGCTCATATACTTTATAATCATAATACATCACTAACTCTACCTTTCCATGTGGAGTTGACAGGAAATTATTACATATTTTTGCTTCTATTCAAGTATTTGCTTTGAAGGCTCATATTCGATATACACTGCCCGGCCAAAAAAAAAGTCACCGTTTGGAAATGAATGAACAAATTTTATTATTGGATCATTATTGCGGTTATTAATATGTTTCAGCTGGCAATAATCATTTTAACCCTGACTGATGAAGCGCATTGCTACTCGTTTCTTTGAAAATCATGTTGGAAGACACATCCCCTGATGGTGGAAAAGATGTTACAGTATTTCAGAACGGGCAAGTTATTGGCCTGTATTTAGCAAAGAAAACCATGAATGACAGAAACAAGTATGAGGAATCATTTTCACAAATAAATTTGCCACCACAAAGTCCTGACCTTAAACACATTAAAAGTTATTGGGATGTGCTCAAGAAAGACCACCGAGTGGTTCAACCATTATGTCGAGAAGACAAGATCTCGGCCAAAAATTATGGCATTTCTGATCGAAAATAAATGTTATGGCATTGCATATGGTTGTCAAAACGATGACAAGATGAATTTGCACTGTAATCAAAGCTCAAGGGGTTCCAACTAAGTATTTGAGTGCGCAACTTTTTTTTTGGCCGGGCAGTGTAATATTCTGAAACATTTTTAGTTGAATTTTTTGCTAGATTTGTGCTAACTCTAGTTTCGTGACAGTTTATTTTTACCATTGTGTTTTTTTTTTTTTTTTCAATGCACCTCATTATTGTTTTGATTAAGGCCATATAAAAAAATTAGTTGGTTCGCACCCCTGCTGCCCCAGAAAAATCTTTTTGTCAGCCTTTTGAAAAAAATATGTTAAAAGTACGCCATAAAGAAAGTGAGAAAAATGCTCAGAATCCCCGTACATGCAGCAGACTTTCTCTTCAGCTGTCAATCGTTGCGCTAATTATGGGTTAGGCAGATTTGTGTTAATACATGTACTTGTGATTTGAATTTGTTTCCTAATTTGGATCTCAAATTGAATGATTAATAAAAAATTCTCGCCCGCCCCTGTAAATTGAAATGTGAAGTATGCGAACCAACTGTTCGTCTAATGTGTCCTAACCTGGTTTTCCAGGGCAGTGTTCATACATTTTTAAACTGGATTGGATTAATGTTCATGCTACTCCTGTTGGCAAAGTCACTTCCAATTCTGGCACGTGTGCTTCATCTGCAGATGGTCTGGTTTATGACTGAAAAGGCCAGTCTGGCAGTACTGTGCTGTTCTCACACTGGGAGCCTGCATGGTTCTGGTGGCCGAATGGCATGTGCAGGAATCTGCAGTTTAGAAAGGGAAAATGAGTGTAATATTCATCCAGTACCAATCCAGTTATCAAGCAGAGATTTCAATCCTGCTCATATATCCTAAAGTATATGCGCATCAACCTTTGTTCTTACATTTTTTAGCTATTCTTCTGCCTGCTTGTATAGCAGAACTTTAACCCTTTGTTGCATAAAGTATGAACAAATGCCGCCAATATTTTAAAATTGGATATCCAGTGTTCTATTGGGACCATTTGATGGGATTTAGTGCAATTTTGTTTTTGAGGTATGAGTGTGTAGTCGGTCCGTCCATTATTTTGGACATTTTGCTTGTGGGATGCATACTGCCGTCCAGGATTTTGGACATTTTGCATATGGGGTGACGGAAATAAGGTGAAGTAGAAGAATCCTGGACATTGATATGCATGATGTCCAGTATTCTGGACATGGCTTGTATGAGCTATTTGCTTGCCATGGATAATGACCAACATTGACAGAGCATAAAATCAGGTACACAGCAGATACACATGCATTACAACGCTCATGTGTTTCAGTGTGTGCTATTCTATGTATTTCATTACTCCAACAGGAAAAAGTTTGATTACAACTGGAACAATATAAAAATATTTCTGACTTGGATCAACTTGCCTCTGACTCGGGAATGCTGCCATTGTGACTGTTTGCAGTAAATCATGAGACGAATCAGAGAGGCCCTTAGTGGGGAAATTCTGAATTGGAAATGTCCAGTAAATGTACATTACATGTTTTCAGGGTACCTGTGAGCCTAGACAACATAAACCCCTCTTAAAACATGTCCAAAATATTGGACAGCATGCAACAAAGGGTTAATACATCAGGGGTCCTGAAACCATTTTGTTTGGGTGTGGCAATCTTGAATCCTGTTTATCTATTCTGTTGCCTGAACTTTGTCATTATGAGCTCAAAGGCAAAATTGATACTAAATTGAGCAGTTTCATTTATCTGCATTACAGTCCTCAAAGTGACCTTGGTCAGATGATACATGTTGTGTGCGGTGTGAGCAAGCAGACCTGGGTGCCTCTTTTACCAGTTGTGGTTGCAGACAATGAAATTGAATCCTGTCTTTCTTGGGCAAAGTTACCTCAGGACTGTTCAGCTTTGGGTTGCATATTCAGTTATGGGGCAAATCTGCACAACAGAACTGAATAGCTGCTACCAAATAGTTCTTTTATAGTTCATGAGAAAAGGTGGAGGGGTTTTACAATAGTACTGTAGATACAGGTGGATATTTGTTCTCTGTATGGACAGTCACAGTGCGATTAAAAATTTGCATACCGCTTCGTTAGCATTGTATCAGTTCCAGTTCCAATGGTCCAGTGTCTATGAAAAAAATTAATAGGGTTTTTGATGAGCAAAAATAGGGTCCATGGTTAAAATAATGTGTGGAAACCCTTACTGTTTCGTTTATGGTGATAATGTAGTTGAATACTCAAATTTTTTTCAAAAATAGAAGATTTTTAATTGAGACCCTAAAAGAAGAATGTTGTTATCGACTTGCTGAGGTTGAAGTAACATGGAATATGTGACCCACTGGGCTCAGAGCATCACCTCTTTCAAACGTCAGCCATGTTTGTAGTTCAATTATTGTTCATGATAGCATGTCATTAGCAACATGCTAATTGCTAATTTCAATGGAAACCGAGTGTTTCATTTTCAGGTGGTTGTACGGTAATGTGTATATTATCCCACTAGATAAAACTTACACCATCTCGGGCGACAAATTTACTCATGAAAATAATTTTTCTCGGTTTTTCATTTTTCCCATAGACACTGGAACGTTGGAAGTGGAAGTGTAAAAATGCTAACAAGGCCGCACACAAAATGGCAACAGGGCTGTGTGTTATGTTAGCTGGTGTAGCGCTTGCAGATCACACTGACTATCTCTCCCTTCAATTCATGTTAATCAGATGGCCTGGTGGTGGTGGGCGTGCACTCTGCCAAGTTCCCCAATGAGAAGGTTCTGGAGAACGTGCAGAGTGCGGTTCTGCGGTACAACATCACGCACCCGGTCGTGAACGACGGCGACGCTCGACTCTGGCAGGAGCTGGAAGTGTCCTGCTGGCCCACACTGGTTATACTGGGCCCGCGAGGGAACCTGCTGTACTCGCTGGTGGGGGAGGGGCACTGCGAGCGGCTCCTCCTGTTCACCGCCGCTGCGCTCCGTCACTACGGGGCGACAGGGGAGCTGGGAGGCGGGGGCATCGGCGTTCGGCTCTACCGAGACTCCCTCCCGCCCTCCATGCTCTCCTTCCCTGGGAAGGTGTCCGCGGACCGCTCCGGAAACAGGCTGGTCGTGGCCGATACAGGACACCACAGGGTTCTGGTACTGTCCACTCTAGGAGCAGTTCTCCACTCCATCGGCGGTGAGATGATCTATTCCACAAGTCTTTTTTCCAAAAGAAATTCAGTCTTAGGGCCCATTCACACCGGGGTGGAGCAAAAAAGCGGCACGGATTTGCGGAATATTCGCAGCACGAAAATTCCGCGTTAAACCATTCACACCGAACTCGGTGCGAAATTTCGCGTTGTTGTGTTCCAATTTTGCACAACAGACACCCCAAATCCGGGAGTTATAATATAACCTAAATGAACCATGATAGCAGCAGCAGCGACGATGACATTGTTTGTATGTATCTGAACGATAACGTTAGCCTCACGGTCTACTTTTGCACTGACGTCGCCAACGAACGTTTTCCTTATTGATGTCCGGACCTGGGGCTGTTTCAATAAACTTAACTTGTCCAACCCAGACGAAGCTGCGTCATAATTTGCACCTCAGCGACGCACAGCTTTGTGATTTGGTGCACAAATATTCAAAATATGAAAACGTTAATCGAAAAAAAAAAACAACTATGATTAGCTAGATCTCTAACTACTATGAAAAAGTAAACTAACTGCGCACATAGCTGCAAGATGTCACGTTAAATTTCAGTGTTTACTGAACAAAAGCTATCTAGCTAATCAAAAGGTTTGAATGCTGTGACATCGATAAAAACAAATAATTTCATTGGCTAAAAGTACAATTTCGCAGGCGGATTTTCGCAGGAGCTTAAGTCCGTGCGGATGTTTCCGTGCGGAAATTCCGCCTTGGTGTGCAAGCTTACATTATAATCCACGGAAATAGCTCCTATAAAAATCCGCGAGAATAATCCACACGGAAATTCGCGCTTGGTGTGAATGGGCCTTAAGGGTCTTTTGTGATTTTTAGATTACAGGCATAAAACAGTGAGCATGTGCATTGATTGTGTCAGAGGAACCATGTCATGTGTGTGGGCCTTACGACTGGAAGTGGGTAATGTCTGTGATCTTTGAGACAGGAAGTGGGTAATGTCTGTGAGCTTTGAGACAGGAAGTGGGTAATTTCTTTGGGCTGTGTAAAAGGAAGAGGGTAATGTATGTGGATTTTACAGCTGGAGGTGGGAGATGTATGTGGGTTTTGTAACAGGAAGAGGGCAGTGTTTATTGGCGCCGCGATAGGAAGTGGGTCATGCATGTGGGTCGTGTGACAGGAAGTGGGTAATGCATGTGGGCTGTGCAACAGGAAGTAGATATGCTGCGTGGTCTTGTGTGAGTGTAATTGGCGTTCGTGTTTGCTCTCGACAGGTCCTCAGAGTGGGCGGAAGGATGGACACATTATGGAGGCCTTGTTCAGTTCCCCTCAGGGCGTGGCCATTAAGGGAGAGATGGTTTACGTTGCAGATACAGAGAATCACCTCATCAGAAAGGTGTCTAGTTTACTCACGCTTGCTTACATGAGCTTAACTCTTATCTCTGTATTATATCTGTATTTTACTCTCAAATATAACTCATATTTGTCTCCTTCTCATGCATTGCATTCGATGTGCCCCATTTATATTCCTTATCTTTATATATCTCTCTCTTTTTCACTCACATTTGTCCTCTTGCCAGCGTTCCCTCAGCTCTCTTCTGTTCATCTTGCTCATCTCAGTTTTTTCCAGAATGTTTTGGCTTTCATTGTCAATGAGCACCTTTGTATCAGAGCTTGAATCTGCTTCGTGGTCAGAATACATTTTGTGAAACTGGTGCTCTTCGACTTTGCGCTGATTACAGTGTAGGTCATTGTGCTGGTGGAAGACTCAATTAGATTGCTTTTCTCCTGTAGGGATTGAGGAGTGAGTGGTGACCCAGTTTAGCTGCACGCTCATTCTTAGTTCTCAAAAAAATCTGCTTTTTTACCAGTTTTATTTTTGCACAGTTTTCAGCCTGTGGTTTAAATTTGGTAAATGATGGTTCGCACCATATATCGGATCACTGGTCTGGTGTCTGTCCCGCCCCTTCCTCCTCCCTCCTCTTCAGATTGACCTATCGGAAGGGCGGGTCAGCACCCTGGCTGGAACAGGATTGCAGGGTTCAGATAAGGAAGGAGGGGCAATGGGGATCGAGCAGCCAATCAGCTCCCCCTGGGACCTGGCCCTTGGAACTGCAGGTATGACAGTTGCACAGTGTCATAGCAAAGCGACTACAATGAGACTTCTTCTTCGAAGTGTTCACAAGAGGCGTTGCTCGTTAGCTCCACCCTGGGTGACTCCAGTTAGGTCAAAAATACCCTATTCAAGTCTGTGGAAACTTTAGCATAGGGCTGCTAAAGTCTGGCCCTCAGATCCAAATCCAGCCCGGGTTCTCTGTCCTTCATTGCAATTAAGCAAACAGTTATTGCCTCTGATTGGCTGGACTGCCATCACATCTGACTCCCAGGTAAAGAAAGAGTGGGAACCCAGCAGGTATCAGCGCTCAAGGACCCTGATTTTAGGAGCCCTTCTTTAAGATATAAAGACTCGGTCATTATGTCTCTCCTCTCCCCGCCCCCGCCCCCCCGCGGAGTGAGAGGGGAGACATATTGTTTTAGGCTCGGTTCCTGTTCTTGTTCGCGTCGACGTTCCCACTTTGTTTCCGGAGCGTAACTCCAAAACTGTTTGCATGATCTTAACGAAACTTTGCATACTTACTGTTCAGCTTCTGAAGTGGTGCCTTTTGGTATGTGCCTGTATGTCCGTCCGTTTGTCCGTCTGTGCAGATGTAATCAAATTTTGTCCGGAGCATAACTCCAAAACTGTTTGCATGATCTTAGCAAAACTTTGCCTACTTACCACTCAGGTCCTGCAGTGGTGCCCTTTTGGTTTGTGCCTGAGTGTATGTCTGTGTGTCCGTCTGTCCGTCCGTCCGGTGGGTTAGGCAGGGAAGGGGGCCGGGGGGGAACATCCGTTTTTACAAGTTAAAACACATTCTAGTTATTTTTTCTGAATAAGCGTGCTGTCATTTGTTGTTGTTTTTTTTTTGCTGTCTTATTGTCTTCCCGTGTGTCATTCTGTGGAGCTTGTGTGTCATTTGGACAGTGGAGAAGTGTGCTGTACATGAAGCAGGTGCAGGTCATGTCACTGCGCCGAAGCGCTTGGCAGCTGGACTGTACACACTCTCACTCCAGATTTTACTACCCTGTAGCTACCAAGAACTGAACTTCTGGTCGTGGAAATGCTTTTCCTCAAGCCTGAGGGGTGTTGATGGGTAATGTCGATGTAAGCTTGGTCCATCATTTTGCACAGTCGATGATTATAACACTCTGTTGTTCTAACCACAGACAGTGAATGTGAGAGCCTGCAGTAGACTAGAGCAGTGACAGCCATGACTGATGTGTATGTTCCCAATGTGCTGAGTTCATCTGTTGGGGTAGTATACAGGAACATTGGATTGATGGGTTTCTGGTTTTGTACCACGGACTGTAAACTCTCAAATTGATGAAGCTGAATCATATCTGTCGGCAGTTTATGAATCCCAGCATCTGTGCACCATTAGTGACGGTGCGCTAAACACGAGTTTCATTAAATTCGTACTCAATTTGGCTGCGTGGTTTTTAGATTAGTGAATTTGCGATGACTTAACTTGAGGTTTATTGCGCATTTCTCCAGTTTGTGTCAAAGTGTTTGCAGTAACTCTCCAGGGGTGTTGGTGTCGTGGTGTTTCTGTCTGTAATTGAAGTCATTAGTCCAACCACCTTGATCCCAAAGCTTGTTCAGAGTATCGAGAACTAAAGTCTCGGGGTCACCCTGCAAGACTGTGAATGTCTGCTGCATGAGTTAGTCCAATTTTCCAAGCTTGCGCCTCTAGAACTTTATATACCACTTTATCTGCCTGCAGTGCACTATGTGTGATATCCTTGTAGCCTGGCTCACTCACGTTTTCGGGAAGAAATGCAGTCTTCTGCTCAGGAAACTGGGCTTGTGCCTCGTGCTCGTGTGCGATGCCTTCTCAGCATGATACTTCAACCACTGAATTATAATGTTCAAATATACAATCGGGTTCTATGCAGAAGAAAATGTGGGCGATTGTGCAATGTGTTAATTGCATTGCTGAAAGCCAAAACGCAATGTAGCACAGATTGGTGCTCATTAGTAAATCTGCTAAAATGAACACAATTTCTTTTTGTCCCAAAGCAATTTCTTGGGAAAAGATTTTAAATTAACCAAATTGGAAAAAGTCCAAGAATTATTATTGACCCATTTAATGATTGACACTTTTGATGAATTTGGGGACCAATCATTTCAGATGATGTTAACGAAATACAGTTTTTTTTTTTTTTTTTTGATTATTTCTGATGAAGAAATGCATCGAAATGTCTCTGTCATGAAGTGAAGACGGGGCAAACCAGACGAGCATTGAGCCAGACCTGCGTAGTGCTCAAAGCTGACTTTTAACTGCCTGTTTTTAATTTCACTCATCGTCTCTCCGCCGATGAGCCAGAGCGTATTCCCGCTCGGTCTCGAGTCATTGTCCTGTACTCGGTCTGCATTTGTGCGGTTTCTGAGCAGCTGAGCTTGCTTCTCATTGCCTTAAATGTCTTAAAATCCAATACTGCGCCAGGATTTATCGCCACACCGGAGGCGGATCTCCATCTGCCGTCCTGTGATCCGCCGACTGGTTACAGGAGTGTGTGGTGAATTCTGCGCGCTGAAGTGTTACCATTCTGAAGTCGGCAGTTTTCTTTCGCTCTCATTTCACATTTCATTTCCCTCGTCTCTCTCAGCTTCCGTCTCATGAAATTGGCTTGTGAGAAACTGGTTTATGCAGCGTTATTTTAGCTGGAATCGGGTCCGTAGGTTGCGATCATCTCCGGAGGGAAATTAAGGTTGCGTAACCGAGAAAAAAAAAAAACACGCAGATGAAAATATTCGCTGTTTCTCAAGGATCGTAATCGTGAGGACCTTGCAGTCCTGTAAGATTTTGTGAGATTATATTCAACGGTCCATCAATGTCTATCAATTAAAAAATTCATTTCATGATTTGGCTGTATTCATAGACCTCTGACTTCTTTAGGAGCCGTTCACACCGAACGCGCTTTTATGGCCTGTTTACACTGAACTGCGACCCTGATACAACCCCGATACGGCCAGCGCGATCGTAAATTTTGGTCACCCGCACAAGTCGTGGCCGTTCCCTACTTTGATCGCTTATTTGCGGTTACACCAAACCTCAATTGCGACCGAATCGTGACTGAAAACTAAAAATTATCCATGATGCGGTCGCAATACTCATACTTGTCGTGTGTGCTCGTAGACAGCGTGTCGGCGAGTGGTGGCTTTGTGTTTATATAGACAACGTGTGGTCGTAGGTTGCGTCGCCACTGGTCGCGGGAAGCCTTGCCATTGGTCGGATTTCGATCCCTTTAATCGCACATGCGGTCTCAGCGCGGTCGCAAATTCGGTCGCATTTAAAACGTGTACATTGGTCGGTCGTTAAGGGGTTGCAGTAGGCTCGCATTAAGTGCGGTATAATGCTCGCAATAGTTTGCGAGTGGAAAAATTCCTCAAAATTTGCGATCATTGATGCAACCGCATGCCGAGCCACTTGCGAGTCTATTACGACCTGCACCGAGTTGAGAGTGAGTTGAGACTTGAGCGAGCTTATTACGACCGATTGTGATACCCTCTTGCGTTATTCACTGGTCGCACAACCTTTGCGAGTGTTTTGAGCAGTTCCATACACTGGCAAACCTCTATGAGACCGATGGAGGGTGATGGAGACCAAGAGAGATGGTTTGGAGACCATGGGCCACATAGAGACCAGCTTGCAACCCCAGTGCGAATGAGGGCGAGCAGAGGCCATTTTTCAGTCGCATCTCGGTCGTAAGCCCGGCGTAATCGGGGTGTTATCGGGCTGTAGCGCATTTATTGTTAATATGTTTAATGATTTGAGACGCTTTCGACACTGGAGTAGAGCGCTGGGCACCTGGTGTTTATGTGCCTCTGGCATCTTGCTGTTTTTAGTGCAATTAGAGTTGAAAACATTTGTAGGACTCCTGGATACAAAAAAAAGCTCCATGTCATTGTCAGTATTTTCCTGCTGTCCAAGCCTGCTGTTTAAGGATGAGTTTTTTTGGTAGGTTCCAGTGTGAAGTTCATATGAAAAAAGGAAATGGCACAAAACTGCTAACCTTACAAAACGCCACGACTATTGTGAACTGACATTTTAGTTGAACAGTGTTCATCGGAGTTGGGTCGTTGGACTGAAATTGCGGTCCACAAATAAATTGGTTTATTTTCGCTAAGTTAGCAGTGTTGCGCTATTTTTCTTTCTTCATTTGAACTTTACTCATCTTTGGATAAGAGCACCTGTAGATAGCATGTAGATACTCCTTCTTTCTATTAGGTTCGATTGTTGATGAAGATGGCAGAGAAATCTGTCGTTACCGTTAGCACCATCTTGGCCCGATGACAAACTATTTCTCTAAAGTTTTCCATTTTTCCACAAATTTTTTCTCTCCCTCTCCTTTTGAGTAAACTCAAGTGCCAACTACTGATCTGTATATTATATACAGATCAGTGGCCCCATCCACTTATGATATTTAAAAAAAAAAAGAAACAAACAAACAACACACCAGACTTTGTAGTGGATTAGCTCGTCAGTGCTGTTAACATTGTTCAGAGAGTCCGCCGTGTGAGTGACAGGAGTTACTTGGCAACCGCAGAAAAGAGGCATGCAGCACTTTTTATAATGTAGGCTTCGAAAAATCAGGACAAATGAGCCTTGTGTTTCCACACTGATAAAGCGCATTTGGTGTGAACGGCTTATTACCCCGCCCCACCTGAAGGGTGAGGGCAAGGGGTATTGTTTTTGGTTCGGTTTGTTTCTGTGTTTGTTTGTTTGTTTGTTTGTTAACTCTTTAGCAGCAAAACTAATGGCCAGATTCACCTCAAATTGGGTTTAGGGATTGCCACGGACCCAGAATAGATGCCTATTGAATTTCGGAAAAGTAGGTCAAAGTATGTGCGAGGGGTGGGGTTTGTTGTATCTGGCACCACTTGTTTCATATGTTTTTCGTCATCTTTGTTGCGCAAGTAATTTTGGACTGCACCTGCATATGAACCCTGCAGGAACTCAGTTTTATTTATTTGTTTAATTCCTCTGTGGTGGCCCAGGAGATTACCTGCTTTGCTAGCAGTTTGAAAATCACTTCATTTGTCACTGACTGCATCAAATGAGTTGGACCGCTTGACAGCCAAGGACCCTCACTTGACTCCTTAAATTCAGTGGTGCCTGGCATTCATTTTCCTCTGAAAACCTGTAAATGGTTTTGATCTGCTTTATGTCTTCATCCATGTATGAGTTGACTTATGATCGACTGTGAAAACTGGGCTCTCTTAGTCTTTTCTGACTCAAAAGATGAGATCATTTAATTGAACAGCTACTACAGGAAGGGGGTCCTAAAAGATTTGCAAACCTCCTCCGGCATCCTACAGAGTCTGAAGTCATGGAGGTCAGTTTGGGCTCGAGTGACCCAGGAACTTTTTTTAAAATGAGAAACTGCAGCCTTTGGGCTGCAATGGAAAAATACTAGTGTTACCTGCGTGATTAAAAGCCAGTGGAAACACTCTTATCGATAAGGCGTCCTCCCATCTTGTTTGTTGTTTCGTCGCTAAAGTCGGAGCATGGGTTTGGCCTGTCCGGAAATTATCCTGACACCCGAGACCTTTCCACCCTCTTGCCACACCCCAAAAATGTCCCAGTTCAGGAAAATGGTCCGTGCGGTAGGTAGGGTATATAATCTGGAGCGAAGTGGGGCAGAATCGGCACCTGATAAGCCTGTCCTAAAATAACCCTGAGGCTGGGCTGGCAGAAGGCCCGGGGAATGAGAGCGGTGAGCATCAATGGCGTTTATAACAGATTCTGATTGCGTTCTGTCCTGGTGCACCACAGATTACATGACCTTAATAAAATAAATGTCAGCAAACTGGAGTTCAGCGTTCCCAGCACAATGAGTCACCTTGTACATCCCATCATATGCAGTCGGTTGAAATGCGATTCCTTCGGTGTAAGGGCCTCTGCTGAAATATGAAATTCTGCACTTTCCTGCTCATATGCTGCTTTGCAATGGATCTCTGTCATCAACGGCTTTGGTTGTTATATTTCAACTAAATTCTGTTTGGAAACTTCTAATTCTGCGAAAATGTGTTTATTCAAATGGAACCAATATTTTTTTCTTCTATCTCCTTTTTACATCCTACTTTTTTTCCCCTTCTTGTTTTTACCGTGCTTCCTCTCATTCTGTTTTGATGTACTCAACCTTCATATTGTTTTAATTTTTGGTGCAGGTCAGTTCTTATTTTCTGTTCTTCTCTCTTGCTGTTTTCTGTTCTATTCCTCTACCCATTCTATTTGCTGTTCCTCTCTTCCCTTGCTCTGTTATCCTCCCCTGAGGGTCCGCAGATGTTTCCAGAGGGCAGGGCGATGATGGGTCTGGAGGAATGAACCGGAGGCTGAACCTAAAGCCAGGCCTATTGCAATGGTGCCTGCAGGCTGGAAGCCTGTACAGTCATTATATCCCCGAAATACGAGTTTCGGGGATATCATGGTTTCACCCCACCCGCCGCCGCCGCATCCGCGGATTTTAGCCGTTAGCGCGATAACTCACAAAATTCTTTACATTGGCTTCTCATTTTTAGCATATGGGTAGATATGGTAGAGAGGATGAACTGATTATATTTTGGGCAAGTGTGCACTCCTAGGTTTGCCACCAGGTGGCGCTATATATTTAAAAAATCAGGTTTTTTTACCATATCTCTGGAACAATTACTTACACAGACCTCAAATTTGCCTCATATTGTAGGTCTAGTAAAGGGGAATCTAATAAAGGGGGCTTCGAGGATTGGGGAATTTCGGGGACATACCCCTTGTTGTCGGCCACCGACAGCGTAGGCCTAGTTATTATTTTATTATTAAAAGTATTTCTATAGAATTCTAGTGTAGCTTTGTGTGGGACGCTCATGCCCTGTTATGAATATGTCTCCTGGATTGGCAGTGCACTGTCTAAATTTTACAAGCAACAAGGCAGTTTGCTGGGTCAGATTGTCGACGGTTAACGCCAGCTGTCATGGAAGATGCTGCATGTATCGGCCCCCGAGGTATTATTAAACGTATTAAAGCCGCTGCTTTCTGATCTGAAGCATCAGATACTGCCCTCCGCGCCTTGATCCTTCGTTCCCTGCGCATTCTGTAGCCAGCATTTATTTTCCACTCAAGTAATCCGGTAGCTTGGACGCGCATGCTTTTATTTGGACCTTTTGTACTGCCCTTCTCCTCCCTATGAGTGACATCAGGCACCAAACCAAGAACTCGCCACCAAAATCGCTCAACCCCTTTTGGGGAGTCGTGACATTCACGCGGTTGTGCCTC
Organism: Gymnothorax javanicus; assembly: GCA_029692085.1. NCBI lineage: Eukaryota > Metazoa > Chordata > Actinopteri > Anguilliformes > Muraenidae > Gymnothorax > Gymnothorax javanicus. Next base: position 113,438,381 of record CM056200.1, read on the forward strand.
AGCACCGAGAGTGCAAACTGGCCCATCTGTGTTTCCCAGTATTTCTCCAAATGCTGAAAAAAAAAAAAAAAAAACAAGCATTTTGATCTTGCATTTCGACTTATAACACTTATTTCTATTACCTTTATTCGCAGGAAAAACATCCTGCCTCTGTTGAGAAATAATCTTGGCTTATTTTTAGATTTGTCCGCAGGACAAGTGAAATACTCTGGAAGTCTGGAAAGGAGTCTGGAAAGAAGTCAGTAATCTCACATCAGTGGTGGAATTTTCTTCAGAGAAAAAAGGAGTTTGAAATTTTTTAAAGCATAAATTCAGGATTAAAATTTTTTTTTTTTTTTTTTTTTTTTTTTTTTTTTTTTTTTTTTGCTGTGAACCCAGGCTTATTCCTTAAATTAGAGGTCTTGATTTTCCAAAACATTAATTACTTTGACCAATAGGACTTTTATCTGACTTCACCTTGTTGTTTGGTAACATAAAAACACATCATTTTTGTTGATCAGATGATGCAGAGTGTGCTGACAGTTGAGACTCTGGTTTAAAATGGCTGCCAGCTGTTGGCGAGAGATTGTGCTGCAGCAGGGTGGCACAGACTGGTCGACACCTAGGCAACTCTCGCCGCCAAGAGGAGCAACACGTTTTTCTTTTTTTGTCATTTTGGCCTCAATCTGTTGGGACCATAGAAACAAGTCCAAAAAGCCATTGTGTGTGTTAATGAGCTTCTGGATGAATTACGGAGTCTTTACAAGTCTTCTGTGATCCCTGGGCCCTTTTGTTTAGGGAGGTCCTGTGGTATGAATTATGTAAGAGCTGTTCAAAGGGACCTGGCATGGGTCCTGAGGCAAAGTCTTGCACACTGTGCAGCACACCTGCAACACTGAGTGTAATTTACACTCCCACACCACAGAAACAGATGATTGTATCTCTCGAAGGACTTCCAGGGACATTATGGTTTTGGAAGGAAGCCACCTCAGAGATTTTGGCGTCATCGCTGGCAAGCAAGAAAGAATTCATGGATTTCTCTCATTTTTAGCACAGGGCCAGATGGGAGCACAGAGCAAGTTCGAAAAACCGGGTGATTTTGAGCCTTTTGTTGGACCTACAAAAATGCTCAAGAATGTTAATTTCTCTCATGTCTCGTTACAGCTGGCTCTTTTTTGGTGATCCCTGCCATCACTTGCCCGTGAAATGATGCCACAAATAATGGATCATCTTGGCCTGTCACTCAGATGCTCCCCCCGGCCGAGTCTAGTTTCCTGTTCAGCCACTGCTTTTTTTTTTTAGGACTTTTTGTGTGTGTGTGTGTGTGTGTGTGTGTGTGTGTGCGCGCGATTGCGAGCGCTTTACGCATGCGTGTGTGTGCCTGTGCATGTGGGCTTCTGTTTATCAAATGTACAGTATTTATCTGCGTTTTCATTGGTTTTCTGTTTTGCGAGGCTACTTTTGTGCGAACAGTGCATTCCACTTTTGCACTTATCCTTTAGTCTGACTGAGAAAGCTCATCGCTCTTTCCAGGGGAAGTCTGCTTGGTTTTCCTTATCCAGTTGCAGTGCCTAAATAATGTGGTGATTATGAAAAGTTGCAGGATTTGTTTAGTTTAGCGGCTGATACAGTAGCTTCAGATTAGGTGTTGGAAGGGGACAGCATTGGAGGCGCGGTCTGGCTGTCGCACCCAGGTTTGGCGGCTACCACTGCTCACCGTCCTCATGCTTGGCTCCAGGTGGCGAGGAAGACAACGTGCTTTGGATCGCCATGGCAGGTTCTCATCAGATCTGGGCGCTGTTTCTGGAGGATGGGAAACTGCCCAGGGGAAGGTGAGCAAATCTCCTTCCAAAAATTACACACAGTCCCTGGTGCCCAGTAGGCGTCTCGGTGGAATTCAAATTAAAACCAGATTACAGTACTGTGCAGACATTATTAGGCCTTGATGCTGAACATTCAGTTGGAGCTATGCAGTCTACAAACTAATACATTTTTGAAGGGAGTAGTTGACAGGACAATTGAGTTTATTTTTCTGTTTTTTTTTTTTGTTAAGAACTTAATGTACATATAATTGTGTATTTATGGAACTCAGTAATTCGAAAATTGAGATCTGCATTTTAAATTATTCATATATGAATTGTTATATGGTCGTGCTGTAGTTAATTTGTGTAGCCGAGGGCAAAGCACACCCTTAATGTTAGAATTGCTTGCTGATTAGCTGAGCGGAGGTCATTCTTATTATACATGGTTTTTTCATTTTTGTGGCTCTGTGACATCCCTTGTGTGCACATGTATGCATGTATGTCTGTGTGTATTGTCCCCCACCGGGCGATGTAGATTAGCGGAGCGGAACTGGGGACATTCAGCCCTCCGTCCAGCCCTCCGTCATGTCCCATTTGTTCTGAACGCGATATCTCAAGAATGGTTTGACCAATTCCATTCATCTTTGGTGTCAAGGTGTATTGGTGTGATTCGCCGACCCCAGTCGCTTTCCGTGACCTTGGCATTATTCTCAAGGTCATTACGACCATTTGACCACTTACAAATACCTTGTCAACATGATATCTCAAGAACGGTTTCATCGAATTCATTCATCTTTGGTGTCAAGGTGTATTAGGGGCGGGGGACATAGTATTCAGCTCCGTTCGTCCGTTCGTCTGTCCGTCCCATCCCGTTTGTTGTGAACACGATATCTCAAGAACAGTTTGACCGATTCCATTCATCTTTGATGTCAAGGTGTATTTGGGAGGTGCTCACAGCCCACTCGATTTACGTGACCTTGGCATTATTCTCAAGGTCATTACAACCATTTTACCACTTACAAATACCTTGTCAATATGATATCTCAAAAACGGTTTGACCGGTTCCATTCATCTTTGGTGTCAAGGTGTATTAGGGCGGGGACATAGTATTCAGCTCTGTCCGTCCGTCACGTTCTGTTTGTTGTGAACGCGATATCTCAAGAACGCTTTGACCGATTCCATTCATCTTTGGCTTCAATGTGTATTTGTGCGATACGCCGACCCCAGTCTATTTCCGTCACCTGGTGGGGGACATGGCCACGTTTAGTGGCAACACTTGTCTAATATTAATCTCTGTTTCGAAGTGGCATGTTCACACATGCTTCACCTCTGTTTCTCTTGACCCTGTCCCAACTGCTTTAGAATGTGTTGCATTCTTCACTTAAATACCTTGTTATCCAGATCTAATACTGGTCAATGATGATTCACAAATCACTGCTCTATTATTTGCGCTTTCCATACTGCCCTTGGGTAAATGAGGCTGTATTCTTTAGTGTCTGTCTAATACATTTATTCTGCCTCACTGCACGCCATCCATCAAAGGGGGGAGGGGCCTCTATAGCTGGGTTCCTCCTGAGATTTTTTTTCTCATCTGGGAGGTTTTCTTGTCATCATTTGAGTGTTTTTCTCCCCTCTTAGGTGTTTTTAATCCTATGTGCTTACAGTTTCAGGTTTCAGTCATGGTTTTTGCCCATTATTACCCTGCCGAGGGTATTTGAGACTGTTTCTTTTTAAAAAGCGCTAGAATAAGAAGTAGACCTGACTCCACACCACTTTGTCTTTCGGTTTGTTTTCAGGGAGTCCAAGAAAGGCACGTGCCTACGCTTCGCGGGCAGCGGTAACGAGGAGAATCGGAACAACGCCTACCCCCACAAGGCTGGTCTGGCCCAGCCCTCGGGCCTCTCGGCGGCCCCTGCTCGAACCCTGGAGCTGCCTGTACGTGGCCGACAGCGAGAGCAGCACCATCAGGACCGTTTCACTGAAGGACGGGGCCGTCAAACACCTGGTGGGGGGTGAGCGGGATCCTCTGGTGAGTCCAGGTTTGCCTCCTGCTTACACCTTCTCTGGGTCGCTGCAGACGGTCGCCCCCCTGTTCATCGCTCCCTGTTTTTGACCCCTTTATGATTGCTTGACCCCTGTGATTCGCCCCACTGTGCGAAGGCTTCTATGTTCAGCCACTCATGGTTGGCATCACTGTGAAAGACGGAGTATTCGCCCTGTACCCCTGCTCATGGTGCCCACCCTATGATAAAGAGCAGACCTGGGGTGGATTACGCATAATCAGTGCGATTATGATTACGATGATTAGGAGACATTTTTTAAAGATTACAATTACAATTACAGTACTCCAAAAATTTATGTTTACGATTACATGGGTTTAGAATTTATGATTACGATTACAATCTAGATTACAATCATGATTACAACTGGTTAGACTAAGGTTTCTTTGTGGAGATATCTTTATAATGGTGCATGTATATTGATGCATTTATATATTTATAAAATAGCATGTGAAATGATTAAACATTGTTTTTGTATTGTAGAATTACTTGTGAAATAATAACAACTTGTACAACAACAAATAATAACAACAGTCCCTGCAAAATTAGATATTACGATTACGGGCCCATCGAAATTAGTGATTACGATTACGGGCCCATCGAAATTAGTGATTACGATTATAATCGTAATCATAATTGTAATCGTAATCCGGATTACAATCCGACCCCGGGTCTGATAAAGAGCATGATGACCCTCTAACCTCTTGAGAAAACACTCTGTGGACTGACGAGCTGAAAGAGCCACTTTTGGATGTTATGAGGTCCCATTACGTTTAGTGTACACCTAGCATGGCATTCAGCAACAAGAATATCTTGCCAACAGCCAAGCATAGTGGTGGCTCAGTTTACTGGCGCAGGACCTGGGCTACTAGCTTTAATTGACAGGATGATGTACTCCGCTCTCCACCAGAAATCCTAAAGGAGAATGTTGGGCAAACACTCTGTGATCTGGAGGTCAAACCAAGTTGGGAAATGCAGCAAGACCACAAACTAAAGCACAGGAGCAAGTTTACCCGTGAATGGCTTAAAACATCTAAAATGAAGATTTGAGTGGCCTACTCGAAGTCCTGAGATGCAGTGACTGGAACTTAAATTGGTTCAATGTGGCTAAAGAAAAGCTTTTATTTAAATAAGAGTGGGCCAAAATTTCTCCACAGTGATGTTAAAGACTAATCTGAAAAGATCAGAAATGTTTGGTTGCAGTTGTTGCTGCTGAAAGTGGGGCTACCAGTTAATAAGCGTAGGAGGACAGTTACTTTTTCACATGGGCAGGGTGATATAGGTGCTGGATGGCCTTTTTATTGATAAATGAAGTTACCATTTAATACTGTATTTTGTATTTCCTCATGTTTTCCTTTTCTTAAAATAATATATGAAGATCTGAAACCATTTGTGCAAAAAAGAGAAAAATGCGGGAACAAAATACTTTTTCATAGTACTGTATGTGGGCAACAGAAAAGTTTCTGGGGATGAAGCTAGCAGTGTTGATTAGCCTAGATCAAGAAAGTTTTTACATTTATTTTATATGTAAGATATCTGGTCATTTAATTAGTCCATCGGGTGGTTTTTCAATCTGTGACAGTTCCCTATTCTAGACTGTTTCCTTGGTGTAAAATGGTCTATTCCTCTTCAAAATTCTTTCTTGTAAAACATTTTAGTTCCCCCTTTGAAAACTTGGAAGGTGTGGAGGGTCTGTGCCCAGATTCTGTGTGCACCAATTATCAAAAGTACTCCGCTATCTTGGTGGCTTAAAATAATTCATACAATATAATTGTCAAAAAATAGAGCATTCAAATGGTCTATTGTGTTTCTCATTTATAGTCACAGATGGTTGTTTGACTGCTCTTAAATGTTTCATTTCATTTTTCTCATTAGAGCAAATTGATCTTCAAAAATAGACATTCAACTCGCTGTGGTTTACTGCAGTAATGCAGACTCTTTTTGCGATGAATGAAAACCCTCTGCTTTAATTTCCTGTGTTTTATCAAAGGAATTAAGCTTTCGAATAATTTCCACCTATATACCCATTGTTAGTTAGCGACTGCTTGGTGCTTTTATTGCTTCTTGTTTGTCAGGTGATTATCTTATTCTCGCGGGAATGTTTCTTCTCGAGTGGAAGGCCATAGCATGTCTTCATCTCCGCTTTCCAGAGTTTCAGCTTTAGCGAGTGCCTTTTCTATAAAGTCTTCATTTTAGCTGGGGTCTGCTTTGATGACTCCAGTGAATATTTTATTTATTCCTCCATCAGGAGGTGATACATTTTCAACGTTGTTAGTTTGTTAGTTTGTTCGTGCGCGTTTGTCAGTTACCAGGATATCTCAGCAAGTTATTCATGGAATGTCAGTGAAATTCCATGTGTTGATAGATATTGCTGCGCTCAGGAGGAAGTGATTACATTTCGGTCAAGATCTCAGTCAAATTCTTGATCTAGGATCTGAAAGAATTTCTTTGCGCGACTGCACTGTTGAGACTCGTTTAACACTCGCGTTCAATGATGTCCCACGGCCAACGACTTTCAAAATGGCGGGGGTAATGCGCTCTCCGATTGCCTTCTAGATTCAAATTGTTACCATAAGCACTGCCGCCTCACAGTAAGACGGTCGTGGGTTTGAATCCGGCCTGGGGCCTTTCTGTTTGGAGTTAGCATGTTCTCTCCGTGTTCGTGTGGGTTTCCTCCGGGCACTCCGGTTTCCTTCGACAGTCCAAAACATGCATGTCAGGCTAATTTTGCTCATAGGTATGAGGGTGTATGTGTGAGAGTGAATGGTGTGTGCGCCTTGCGATGGCTTGGCAAGCTGTTCAGGATGAGTCCCTGCCTTTCACCCAGAGTCAGCTGGAATAGGCTTCAGTTCCCCCACTACCCCAGTGAGGAAGAAGTGGGTATAGAGAATGAATGGATAGATGTTATGGCTTTGTTATCTGGTCATGTTAATTATTGAACAGTATGTCTGACTCTTGCTTCTTCTCTCACCGCTGTCGGGAGTTCCTGTCCTTATAGTGTTTGCTTGTTGTGACAGAACCTGTTTGCCTTTGGGGATGTGGATGGAGTTGGGATAGATGCCAAACTACAGCACCCCCTGGGTGTCGCCTGGAACCCACACAATGGGCTCCTCTATGTAGCTGACTCCTACAACCACAAGGTGGGTAACAGAAAGCTTGACACTCTTGTCTACATCCTTTCCTACTGCGCTGACCTCACCCTATGCATGATCGCCCTCACCGCTACAGTTTTACACTGTTGGTTGAAAATGATGGTTTTCTTGTGTCCAGATCAAGGTTGTGGACCCGAAGTCCAAGCAGTGTGCGGTTCTGGCCGGGTCTGGAGCTGCTGGGGACACCTTAGGACCCCAGTTCAGCCAGGCCATGTTCAACGAGCCTGGGGGTCTGTGCCTGGGAGAGTCGGGGGGCCTGCTGTACGTCGCTGACACCAACAATCACCAAATTAAGATCTTGGACCTGGAGACCAAAATGGTGTCACTGGTGAGCTTGAGAGAGCGAAGCAGAGCTAACTTATCGATCCGCCCTCTGTGGGAAGCAGAAAACGCTGCTGTCCCATGTCGAGCGTGTGCATGAGAAACTCCAGAGATGTGGCCAAGTGTTTGTGTGTTTTTGTGTTCCCTACAGTCGAGTTGGGAGCAAAACCTCAATCTCCTTTCAATCAAATGTGCTGTTTTTTTGAAGAATAAGAGAACTGTGCTGTGGGATTTTTTGACGTTGTGGCGGAAAGCGGACCATTAAGGAAGCTCAACAAGCAGACTACATCTCCCACAATCCACTTGGTTCCTCTTTTCTTCAGTAACTCTGTTTCCTGTCCTTTTCTTCCTCCTCTCTCCCACTTTCTCCGTCTCTATCCTTCTCCTGTCCCCTTCCTTCTCTCTGGCTCTGCTCAGCTACCTGTTATGGCCGAAGACGTCGTGGACGCGCCGATGGGCTCTTCCTCCACCACTGTGGCCCCAAAGAAGATCCCAAAACTGCCCAAATCTGCTGCCAGGATGGAGTTGCCCAGGCTGGCTGTGTCTGTGGGGCAAACGGTGCACATGGACCTGGTCTTGTCCCTGCCTGAGGGCTCTAAGCTCACCCAGGAGGCGCCCAGCTTCTGGGCAATGTCATCAGAAGGTACCCCAGTTACCCAGCCTGTGTGTCGTGTGTGGTACTGTCACAGAGCTCGCCTCTTTCTCGCACTGAGGAAGTGGTGTCTGACTGCTGGGGAGGGACACAGTCAAAGCGGTAAGACCATAGGCTGCATAAAAAGATGGACGAAGCTACCGTGACGTCACCCATTGGTTTCAGCATACCATAAAAGAAGCCTCGATTTTGGCAATTTGAATTGCGCCATGTTGTCATTTTGAAACCGGATGTGATTTCTATTGGACGAGAGCGTGTATTGAAGATTCGGGGAGGACCGTGGCTCTGGATCTGACCGTATCGGACGAGGACCAGAGGATAGCCACGCCCCTAAAGCATACTCTAGATTTATCCTTTATTCTAGTCTATATGGGACCATAATTTACAAAAATGAACATCATGATATATCGAAGGAGACTTGAAACTTGCTACAGCTACCATAAAATAATGTGAAAAATCATTATTTAAATGAAAAATCAGGTGGGAAAGTAGGGTCATTTTCTCATAGACTTCTATAGCATTGAACTTCTTTCTGCAACCACCGACGTCGCCATCTGCTGGCCATTAAATATAATGCCATTTTACGGTACTTCCGCATGGGCTTCATTTTTCAGACCAGGGTGCTGCGTCCATCTTTTTATACAGTCTATGGGTAAGACCAGTGGCAGATGCGCTGTGCACCGTTTAATAAGTAGAAAGCAGTCATTACCATATTCAGGACCCTGCAAGTATTGTATGCCTCAAAAATTTGAAATTACTGGAGATTTTCAAATCGAATAAATGGGGGAGAAAAACTTTGTCTAACAGGAAGACAACTAACTCTTTTGGCAGTTTCTGGAAAGAGCAGTTCACAGTGCGGAATGACCAGCTCAATTACCTGATTGAGTATCACCTGAATTAAAAGTTCACAAAGCATTCCCATGTTGAAAGAGGCACGCATGTGCAGTATTGCAGTCCACATGGAGGAGACGTCAGTATGATAGGGTTGTAAAACTAACATCCCAAATGCCTAAAATTTGTGAAGCAATGATTAAATCTAATGGAGAACACTTTAATGAGAATTTACTGAAATAGATAACAATGTTCTCCTCTGAATACTGTTTTGTCCCGAAAGTTTGAAGTATTGCCAAAAAATTTTTTTGTACTTTTTTGGTGTTTTTGAGCTATTGCCTTGGTTCAGCGTCCATTGTCCGTCTGTCCGTCCGCTGTCTGTCCATCAACTTTTTCTTTAAACGACTTCTCAAGTTTTACCGTGGAGATTTAGATTGGACTTGGTACAAATGTTCCTCTCATGGCTCTGACCAGATGTTTTCATTTTTCAGCTCGATTAAAGAATCCAATATGGTCGCCCTGGCCCCTGATTGGCTGACGCATTTTTGATTTCTTCTCCTATTCCACTGATCTGACTTGCACTGGATCAGGTGCAGATGTTTTTCATGGCCCTGACCAAGTCTTGTCATTTTCTCACTTCATTTGGAATCCAGTATGGCTGCCCTGGCCTCGGACTGGTCGACACATTTTCGACTTCTTCTCCAGTTCGACTGGTTAGATTTGGATCAGACACGGTGTATTTATGTTATTTTTTGGCTTGATTCGGAATCCAATCAGCCCATTGTACGATGACGTGCGCGCTAGGCATTACGGGATTGAAGTGGGGCCTTGTTGTCTTGCTTTACACTTTACCACATATAGTGTAGTAGATGAGCTGATTAAAATTTGGTTGAATCTGTGAAGTCGCAGCGTACGACGTGAATATGTAACAACACACCGCATTGCACAGTCTTGAACAATCCAGTATGACTGCATGTTGCCTCTATCCGCTAGCTTGCTAACCAAGCCAGCCAGCATGTTAAAATTATTAGCGATTCAGGCAAAGTCTTATAAAGGCTCGATTTCGCTAATAGTTTTGCTGACAATGTTTTTTTTGTGTGTTACTGGCTCAGTGCTGCACTGACGTTACTTGCGCATATCTTTATTTCATGCCTGCAACAGCCAGCTAGCCATGGAGCTATATGAAAACTGTGGCGTTTTAAGGTTTTGACTGAATTGCTTATAGTTTTAATGCACCAGCTAGCTAGGTTTGCAAGGAAGCTGACACAAGCAACGTGCAGTCATGCTGTATTATTCAGGACCGTGCGATGCAGTGCGTTGTTACATATTCATGTAGTATGCTGTGACTTCGCAGATTCAGCCAAATTTTAATCAGTTCATCTACTACACTATATGTGGTAAAGCACAAAGCGAGACAACAAGACCCCACTTCAATCCCATAATGCCTAGCGCGCACATCATCATGCAATGGGCTAATGTGGCTGCCCTGGTCTCTGATTAGCTGATGCATTTTCAGCTTTTTTTCAAGATTTGGATCAGACTTGGTATTACTATTCATCTTATGGCCCTGACCAAGTGTTGTTTTTTGTGGCTTGATGGGTGACACTTGTTCAACAACTTCTGCAGTTCCAGTGGACAGATTTTGATCACATTTGCTGCAAATGTTTGCTGGATCTGGGATTCAATACGGCAACCCAAGCCTTTGATTGGATGATGCATTTTCGACTACTTCACACTTGGTAGGTTTGGATCAAACTTGCATCAAATGTTCACATCCAAGCTCTGAGCAAGTGTTCTTCTATATAGGGTAGATTTAAAATCCAGTATGGTTATCCTGCTATCTGATTGGCTGACGCATTTTCAACTTCCAAATGTGCCCACTGCAACTTGAGATCAAAATTGGTTTATTACTCAGTTCAGCTTTGTCTTAAAATTGCCAAAAACATAACTTGCCCCTTAGGGATTACAAAATATCATTTGCGGTTCACTTCAGACAAAGGTTGTCTTTACTTTATAATCTCTTCAGTATTTACTGTCGATGATAACATGACTATGTCAGGATGTCGAAGAATAGACTAATGTTTACTTAAGACTACTGCATCACCAAAAAATAATTGTTTCAATGTCAAACTAGGTGCGCAGTACAGGCCCTAAGGGGCCTCTTATTTACCAAAATGTACAATTATACAAACACTTTTATTGAATTAAATGGCAAGAAGTACTTTAATGTAAGTGATTCCAAACTCCCAAGCTGTAGTGTAAATTAGCACTGTTTAAGACTGAGAGCTCGACCGAGACTTAATCAATATTTCAGCTTCACATTTTATCAGTGCAGGAGCCCGACAGCTCCCCAAGGAAGCTGTGTGTGCTTGGCAGTATCTCCATGGAATGCAGTTGGCTGGCGTTAGCCAACAATGATGGGATTGTGGAGGACCGTGGAGGCTGTAATGTAATTGCGCTATAAAGAATAGAGATCAGAAATGTGATTAGGATGTGCCTAATTTAACATTTTAATGCAGATCCAACAATCACTACTGATCTCTCAAAGTAATGGTGCTTAAGAACCCGACTGTTGGGGAAAACCTTTCTGAAAAGCTATTCTGCTTGGGGCTTTGATCCCAGAATGTTGTTTTTCTGTAATTGTTGCATTAAACCAGTTTCCGTAGCGATTTGCTTGATTCCTGCTGGTTAATTTGTCTTTTGTTTTACCCTTTCTATCAGCGTTATTATCCCCCAGACATATAATGCGAGGGAATGCAGTCGTCTGTCCATCCGTCTGTCTGTCTGTGCGTGGACATGTCGTTTCCTGAGCAAAACTCGAATAATGCTCAATATTTTTTAACAAAACTTGCTGTGCATGTTAATCAGATCCTTGACTGGTGCCTTTTAATATTTTGGGATGTCTGAGATTAGATTGTGGGGACCAGGGGGATATGTCATCTTCTGATGACTTTTCTTGCGAATGTTTAACTAAAATTTCACCATTAATTTTTTGTAATAAATGTTATTAGTATTTCGGAGCCAGAAATCAGAGCAGAGTGGATCATTGGCCGTTGAAAATAGAGACATGTCATCCAAGCCAATCAAATGTCTTACTTGACATTGCCAGTCCCTGAGCCAATATAGCACCTCTTCGCCCAGTGTTCCTCAGACTGAAAATAAGATGCTTGGTGAGACACTACCCCCCCCCCACTCTTTCATGATTATTTTTGTTGTCTCTCTTAATTGGTTTTGGGGTGAAAAAGCACCTTGTATATGCCAAAAGGAAGATGAATTTTCTCGTTTTATTCCATCCTGTTTTCCCCATGGGCCGGGGGTGGCTGCGTCCCAGTTCGCTCTGACAGAGTGCTTGGTGCACATATTTCAAGTGCGCTCGTTTCAAGGGCACTGCGACGAACGGCTTCTCTAAAAATGCTGCAGAACCTTGTTCAGCTTGACTCATCAGTCCATGACTCATGCATGAAGACTGTCGACGCATTAGACCTGCAGTTCTACGCTACCGAGTCCCATAGAAATATGAACTTATGAACTCGGACCCAAAGAATCCCGCCAGGATGTGTAGAATGAGTTGGTGTCTGACATTTGGTGAAACGGGATGGATTAGTAGATTTGACCCAGTTTAAAAAAGATGGTATTTAAAGTTGTGTCTGGATTTTCCCTTGGGTATGTAAAAAAGGGTAATGAGAAACCTGAGTTACTGGCTGTCAGAATCTTTGTGTCCTGAAAGGACAAGTCTGTCAGAAAGGAAAGGGTGTCTCCTGATTGCAGCTGAAATGAAGGACTTGTGCACTTCACATTTTGTTTTGCACGCGTCGCTTGCTGTGATGTGAACTTCTTTGAATATTTTTTCCCCCCTGCTGTTTAGTCGAGAAATATTCCTCATATTCACAAATATTCAATTATGTATTTCCCTGCTTCCCCATGAGGGTCACAGCTGGAGCCTATCCCAGCTGACTGTGGGCGAAAGGCAGGAACCCACCCTGGACAGCTCGCCAATCCATCACAGGGCGCACAAACCATTCACACACCATTCACTCTCACACTCATATCTACTGACAATTCTGCATCTCTAATTAGCCTGCATGTCTCAGGATTGTGGGCAGACGGCAGAGTGTCCTGAGGAAACCCATGTGAACATGGGAGAACATACAAACTCCACACAGAAAGGCCCCAGGCTGGATTCCAGCCCACATCCCTCTTGCTGTGAGGCAGCAGTGCTGCCCATTGCACCGCGAGCACTTAGTGAAAACTGAAATACAGTTGCATGCAAAAGTTTAGGCACCCCTGGTCAAAATTTCTGTTTCTGAGAATAGTTCGGCAAGTAGAAGATGAGCTGATCTCTGAATGGCATGAAGTTAAAGATAAAACACATTTTTTCAACATTTTAAGCAACACTATTGCATTACTTCTGTTTTGTACAGTTCAATAGTGGGGAAAAAAAAGGAAAGGAGCGTACTGCATAAGTTTTGGCACCTCAAGAGATTTGAGCTCTCGGGTAACTTTGACTATGGTCTCAGACCTTAATTAGCTTGTTAGGGCTATGGCTTGTTCGCAGTCATCATTAGGAAAGGCCAGGTGATGCAAATTTCAAAGATTAATGAATACCTAGACTCCTCTAACCTTGTCCCAACAATCAGAAGCCATGGGGTCCTCTAAGCAGCTGCCTAGCTCTCTGAAAATGAAAATAATTGATGCCCACAAAGCAGGAGAAGGCTATAAGAAGATGGCAAAATGTTTTTGGGTAGCGATTTCCTCAGTGCCTAATATATTTAAGAAATGGCAGTCAGCAGAAACGGTTGAGGTCTGGAAGACCGAGAAACTTTCTAAGACTGCTCATCGGATTGCTATAAGGTAAATGAAAACCATAGACCTTCAGCAAGGTTAAGCACACTGTGGTGTGTTCTGGTGCTCTGCCCTACTGTTCAGCGACAACTGCACAAATATGACCTTCATGGAAGAGTCATGGGAAGGAAACCTTTCCTGCATTCTCACCATGAAATTCAGCATCAGAAGGTCACTAGGAACATTTGAACAAGACTGATGCATTTAGGAAACAAGCCCTGTGGACTGATGAAGTTAAAAGAGAACTCATTGGCCGCAATGAGCAAAGGTATGTCTGGAGAAAATAGGATGCAGAATTTCTTGAAAAAACACCTCTCTGACTATTAAGCATGAAGGTGGATTGATCATGCTTTCGGCTAGTGTTGCAGCCCGTGGCACGGGAAGCATCTTCCTTTGATAAATGAGGAGGCTCCCAGTCCCATTCATAATGTTTTGTTAAACAACACTAAAATAATGGAATAATGGAGTAGGCATTGGAATGAACTCTTGTTCAAAGAAGCATTGGCTATAAAACATAACAGTCCAATACTTAATCACAGTATAAAAGCCAGCAAGGAATTGGTATTGTTTTAGTAGGTTTTTTTTTTTCTTTCCCTCTCAAACATTACTGTCTTGGATTGGTTGCATCGTACTGACACCTGACTGACATTAATTGTCTTTGATTGGCTGTTTTTACATTGCCTTGTGACCTGTCTACACTATTTATTCTCTCGTCTTCAAAGAATGCTCTGTACGTCCTGACGATGGCATAAATGTTTTGCCGAAATATAGAAATACCAAAAATGAAAGCCTTGTCTTTCTTCAGAGTGAATTTTGTGCTTAATCATTGGAGACATCACATTGCGAAAAAACGATCAAAGGAAATCTCTGATAGTAAAATCAATAAAGGATTACAGTCAGAAGCTATCAGAATAAAGAAGCCTCGATCACAAGGGAGTTCATGACCGTTCTCTAAAGTGTCAGTATATGCACCCCGGCCACGTGTTTGGGGTTTCCACGCGCTGCACGTGCGCACCATTGTCTGTGTTTTGGGGCTCTGTTTTAGAGCAGTTCATGTCTTCTTCATTGCGGTTGGTGATTGTATCTAAAACAAAATAATCATTTTGTTATTGACCTTGAAATTCTAATATCCCCTATTTTTTTTTTTAAAGAGCGTATGAAGGAGATATGTCATATTTAACTTCATGCCATTTGGAAATCAGGTCATCTTTTACTCGCTTAGCTGTTTGCACTGACAGAAATTTTCATCAGGGGTGCCCAAACTTTTGCATGCAACTGTAATTGTACTGGATCACTCATCACCGCGGGGCCCTTAAGTAATGTCACCCCAGTTTCTGTGCTCCTTGCAGGTAGCGAATGGCTGCTCGAGGGACAGTGCGTAACCGGGGACATTAGAGACCTTTCCAGACCCGTGACGGTCACGGCCCTTGTCCCGGCTCCAGCGCAGTCACCTGACCCCACCCTGACTGTGGACGCTTATGTGTACTTCTGCAGTGCCGGGGGCGGGGCCTGCATGATGGGGGCGGTGTCCTTCCGGCAGCCCCTGAGCGTCGACCGCACCCCCAACAACGGGGTCGTCACGGTGACCATGTCTCACTTTTTCTAACTGCTGCTGCTGTCAGGACCTGAATGAAAGCCACTCCACGCCCTGGGCTTCGCCGCTAACTTGCATCACTTGTCGTTTAGCGTGCGTCAAATAAACAGCAAAACGTTACAAGCGATAGTCACTTCGCTTTGTTCCGCAGCACAGAACCAAAAGGATTTCAGATGGAAGCCGGTGCATCTGCTCAGCCTATGGACCTCCTCGGCCCCTATGCTCTCAGGAACTTCAGTTATGTGCGTTTTTTTCTATCAAATGACCTCCTGCATTTTGTGATTTTTTGCTACTGTTGGGCACTTGAAGGCCCTTTAGATGGGTCAGTTCATGTCCGTTACTTATTATGAGTTGGAACTGACCTATGTGACGGCTCTCTATATTTTTTCAGTGACAGTTCACGGTGCAGTGCTTGTTGTGTAAAGTAGTCCCTTAGGTCAGTAGGTTGTTCATTAAGAGCACTGACCTTCACTCCTGGGTCATGTCTGTTCGCAGGCTTGCTGGTTTGTTTTTGTTGTATCATCAGTTACCAGTTCAATCCTGAAGTACCATGTCAGTTTACTTTGTGACTGCTTAAATTGATCAGTCAAAGTGCCAAGTCACCACAGGAATCAGGACACCTTGAGGTCCTTCAGGAGCAGGAATCAAGTTCCCCTGCAACAGGGTTTTCTTTCACTCGTAGCATTGTGTGCTTGTAGTCCACCAACCACATGTCCAATCACTGCACAGTTGGGCTGCAGAGAGAAATTTGACGGCGCCAGCCTTCGCACGTTTCAGAAGAGACAGAGACTTTCTTCTTCAAATCGTCGAGGACATCACAGTGACTAAATGGACATGCTGTTGTCATTTGGCTCACCAAATTGAGAACTTTAAATAAGTGAAAAGTTTTCGTAATCTGAAGCCTATTAAAACCTTCGGTGCCTTGTAAGTGTTTTCGATATAATCCTTTGTAAACTAATCGCGCTTCCTGTCATTCAGACCATGCACTGTTTCATTCATTCATTTTAACAAGTTTATTGCCCATGTAAAGGTTGTTTTGTGTGCTTAAAGATGTCCCCGCAGTAATTGGTTACAAGGGGTGAGAGGGAAAATTTCTGTGTCGGACGGCCTTTTATTGGTCCGATCGTCTTCCAAATACTTAGATTGTTTACTAATGAGTTTATATGATTGGGGGGGGCTTGTTCCTCTGGACACACAAGACATGTGGGCAGACCTTTAACAGGCCAGTAATCTCAGATAGCCTCCAGTACAGAGATTAGCTTTCTTTTCCTCATTGTCAAATACACTGCCTGTCCAAAAAAAAAAAAAAAAAGTTGCGCATTCAAATATTTAGTTGGAACCCCTGTAGCCCTGATTAAAATTCAAATTTGTTGTGTCATTGTTTTGACAACCGTATGCAATGTCAGAACATTTATTTTCAATCAGTTGCATTCATTTTTGGCCGAGCTCTTGTTTTGAGGACAGGATAGCTGTACTGTGTGTTTCCGTAGCACATCCCACAGACTTTCAATGCGGATAAGGTCAGGACTCTGTGGTGGCCAAGGCATGCGTGAAAAAGATTCCTCATACTTATTTTCTCATTCCTTCTTTTCTTTGCTTGATGCAGGCCAATAATTTTCCCCTTTTGAAACACTGTAGCATCTTTTTCGCCACCAAGGGATAAGTCTTCTGAGATAATTTTTTTAGGAAATGAGAAGCAACGCACTTCTTCGATCAGGGTTAAAATCATTTCTGCCAGCTGAAACACATTAATCGCTGCAATGATAATCCAGTCATAGAACTTCTTGATTTAAATCCAAATGGCGACTTTTTTTTGGACAGGCAGTGTACATGTTTAAGAGCCTGACATCCCCACATCTGTCTCTGCTGACCCCTGTTAGCCTTTCTCCTGCAGCGTTGCTGGGTTACTAATAAAAACCACCGCAAGATCCATATGATACTGATAATATTGCATATTTTGTGGCAAGATTTTATTTATGACTGCTCAGGAACCTTTATTTGCGGCCTGATGATTGCACGCTCAAATAAGACATTTTGCAATGTGTTATCAGAGTTTGTAATATTCTTTAAAGTGAAACAAAGATCTTGGAAAATTTTGAAAGAATTTGTAATTCTATTGTAGTTATTACACCATAGTTTAACTCATTCCCTACGGCAAGCCGCTGCCATCGGCGCCGCGAATTCTACCATTCCCTATGGTAAGCCGGTGCCAGCGGCGTGGATGACGTCATTCGGAGTTCCGTTGAAAACATGCACAATACATGAGCATCGCGTCAATCTGACCAATCTGACTGCAGTAATAGCGACCTCGACCATTCGCAGTCCGATGAAAACACGAAATCAGTTGACGATCGCGGTGATGGGCCACCTGTACTTCAACCACAGGAGGGGAGGGGCCGTGGCCGAGCCAGGACAGGTCGTGGTCGAGGAGCACGTAGTCGAGCGCTTAGTCAAGGAGCTACTCAGCGTCACGTAGCAGGCAACCAAAATGACAATGGGAATGATGTTACAAATACCCAAAATGACACTGCTAGTTTGCGTTTGCATTAGAACCTGCTAAAAACCTTTATTTTGAAAATGCAGACGTTCAACTAAACGTGTGTATGTTGAGTAATTTTTGGGAAAAGTATTCCGTACAAAATGCGACAATTTTATATAAAAGTATTCCGTAGGGAATGAGTTAAGCTGGTTGTATTGATCAGAAGGGTTATGTTATTTTATTTTATTTTTTTTCAATTGATGGGATTTTTAAGCAGATGAGTAAAACTTTCATACTTATTATGGCAATATAATGAAGGTGCGCCGACTATTGATGCACCCTGAATTGTGCCATTTATATCAACTCTAAGCGCAGCTAAACATTTTGGTCCTACGTTTGTTCTGCATTAATGAATGTGTCTTGACTGTCATCAGCACATGGTGAAGCACTGGTGGCGTTCAGTCCGATCAGCTGTGGATTCAGGGACAATTTTGGCTTGGTGGAGGAGATGAAGTCAGTTCAAAAGAATATGGGTGATCTAGTTTTCAGTCACACCCATTTTCCCTTATCCCAATCTCCAAATCTCACCATTTCACTAATGGGGTAGCTTTGTGCCCTGTCGAGTACTGCAAGTTATCGAAAGGTTCTAGAAGTTTTGCTGCAGCACGGGAGAGAATAATTGCCTCTTACAATATTCAAGGACGTGCTTTGCTCAGTTTGGTATTTTTGAAGATTAATATGTGCACCTGCTGTTGTATTTGCAGAGCACAACATTTGAATATGCTTATTCTTACAGAAGTGATGGAATTCTGCACTATTTGCAGTGTTATAATAAAACTTGTATATTACTGGCCTTGTCTGTCATTGTCATTTTCATTGAAAAGCAGAACATGAAGGGTTTGTCTGTGAAGTACTGTACAAACTGCATTTATTGTCAATGAGGGAGCACTTGTTCAACAACGCAGACACTGTCAGAATACAGACTGTACATTCCTTCAAGTGTATTGGTGATGTTCAGTCAGTTCTTCATGTTAGTTGTCAGATGGGATTGGTTTTTACGGGGCACCTGCCAGGCACATGGCATCGATGATTCAGATGTAATTTTACAACATAGCATTACCTTCCCCAATTTCCCTCAGTGACTGTTCTGCTTCTTTGTAGGGATACTAAGAAGGAGGTTTCTGTAGGCTGTAAAAAAAAAAAACACGACCCTCGAACCACGGGAGGCTCAGAATTGTAAATGCATTCACTCGCTGATGTCATCATATATCTTCTGCAAACCAAGGCTCGGGGTGGTTGGGTAGTTAGTATCAGAGGTGTGTCTGGAGAAGAGAGGTTCTGAGGCAGCTTGTGTTCTGCAATTTGACCAGCGGTTGAAATGGAGCTCAGTTACTATGTGCCTCCAAATTCCTGTGTGCGCTTTCATCTTAAATACTGTGAGTTGTTTCCCATTAAAAATGTTAATTTTCAGGTTTACACAGGCATATAATTCTCTGATGTTTTTTAAAGCAAGGGGTATATCTGTCTTTTGTAGGGTAGTGCCCATATTTGGAGCAATCCAAAATCTCTAATTACCCTCACCCCTGAAGGGGAGTGAGAGTATTGTAATCTGGTCCGTCTGTTTGTTTACCCTCGCCCCTGAAGGGGGAGGGAGGGTATTGTAATCGGGTCCGTCTGTTTGTTTACCCTCACCCTGTAGGGGGAGCGAGGGTATTGTAATCGAGTCCGTCTGTCTGTCTGTCCGGGCGAGTATCTTAAAAACTATTGGGACGATTTACATTATACTTTGTCAGCAGAAAGGTCCTACCCGTGGCTCGGTCCTCCTGTAACGTCAGACTGCTAAGTAAAAAATCAAACTCACAAAAAATCGCAAAAATCGCTGAACTCCCTATCTTTAACATGGGGCGAAATTTCAAAAAATCATATATCCACCAAACTTATCAAAATGACTCGAAATTTGATACACATATATAGGGTGGCAATATCTATCAGACCAAGTTTCATGCGGATCTGATCCAGACTGCAGATTTGGTGCCATTTTAATTTATCATTGAAAATCCCAATTAACTTACATATTTTACAATAAATTGGCCTGTAATAAAGATACTGCCTTGAAATGTTCAGGTTAGAGGCACAGTACCATTGCTTATCAACAGCTGATAGATGATCCGGATCTGATCCGGATCACGGATTTGGCGACACATTTTGTGTTTTACTGGATCCAATTTTTCCATTTTATGCTTGAGGAAATAAAGTCCAGAATCTCCAATCTCCAGGGGGGGCTGTAACAAGAAGAACAGACAGGTTTGATGAGACATGAAAGACAGGGTGGATGCTGTGAAGAGGAGGGAGGAGGACCTGCCTGACTTCTGAGAGCTACAAGACCCGAGATGTGAAGGGGTCGATGAACTGGGAGGTGAGCTTCTTGCACTGCAACCCTCAGGGGGATGTTTCCAGTCCCCAGCTAAACTTTCAATCCAACCCCATACTAGGGGGCAGGGCGGTGCTGATTGGACATCCTGGTTCTGAAAGGCTGAGACATGTTTCAGCAGGAGGGTGTAGGCTGTCGCCTGGCAAGTGCGATGGACGAAGAACTGAGCTGAAGGGACCTCCACCTCTCTGTCTTTGGCTTGGAATTGGGTGGGTTCGTAGCCTGAACAGCAATCAAAGGGGGACAATCTAACCCCTGTTACAGGGAGAAAGTTGTGGGCAAGTTCCATGTAGGCAGCAGATGTGACTACTTTGTGGAGGTACCTTCAGAGAGAGAGAGGACAGGCTTTCCTAGCTCCTGGTTCAACCTCTACACTTGGCAGTTGGTTTCAGGATGGAAGCTGAATGACAGGTGAGGGGTGGTGTCCACCAGGGCACAAAAGGCCTTCTGAAACCACTGGGAAAATTATGGTCTGCAATCAGAGACCTCAACGAGGATGCTGTGGAGCTGAACCACATGCTGGAGGAGCAGCTATACAGTCTCTTTAGCCGTGGGCATCCTAGCCAGAGGGACAAAATGGGCTGCCTTTGAAAAATGGTCCATAATGGTAAGAACCACCGTAAACTCAACGGACTCTGGTAGCCCAGTGAGGAAGTCCGTGGCAATGCATGCCAACGGCTGATGGGACACTTCAAGGTGCTGAAAGAGACTACTGGCAGGCTGGTTGGTGGACTTCACTCAGGCGCAGGTGTCACAGGCTGCAACATATTCTTAGGTGTCCCCTTTGACAGTTGGCCATCAGAACCACTGACAGACAAGGGACACAATCTGGGAAACCCCAGGATGACGAGCTAAAAAAGAGATTTGGGCCCAGGCCAGGACTCTGTCTCTCACTGCTCATGGAACGAAGAGGCAGTTCACCAGAACCCTCGGGGAATGGAGTTGGACCAGGGCCCTCCTCCACGATGTGCTCCACCTCAAATGTGGTGGCAGCCTGTAGGTATCCATCAGGAGCCACAGGTTTTGGATCCCCCTCAGGGGTGAGGGAGTACAGATGGGACAGGGACATCAGGCTCTTGGATCCAGAGCAGTAAGTGAGTGTAGAATTAAAGGGCGAAGAACAGTGACCACCGGGCCTGTCCGGGATTAAGCCTCTTGGCTGAGTTTAGGTGGTCTGTCCACATGGGGAAGGGAATGCTGGCCCACTCAAGACCATGCCACCACTCTTCAAACACCAGCTTGATGGCCAGAAGCTCATGATTCCTGATGCTATAGTTCCCCTCTGCTGGGGTCAGCCAACAGGAGAAGTCACAGGGATTGACCTTGCCGGCAGCCACCCTCTGAGAGAGGACGGCCCCAGCTCTAATGTCTGAAGTGTTTACCTCAGCATGAGCCAGGGAAGGAGCACTGGCAAATCTGTCCTTCAGCTGGCAGATTGCAGAGATGGCCCGAGGAGTCCAGCAGTAAGGCACCTTGGAGGAGGTGAGGGCTGTGAGAAGGGCAGCAACCATGGAGTAACCTCTAATGAAACACCTGTAAAAGCTGCTGGAGCTTAGAAATCGCTGTAGTTCCTGCCGATCCGCACCTTCTAACCAATCCAGGACAGCCTGTACTTTCTGCCGATCCATACTGATCTCCCCCGAGCAGACTGCAAAGCCCAGGAACTGCAGAGTCTTCCACTTCTCAAGCATCAGGAAGGGATGACTTTTTAGTAGTCGCTGAATCACATGGCAGACATGCTGGGCATGTCTCTCCAGGGTGCGGGAGAACAACGAATGTCATCCAGGTGCGCACACATGAAGTGGAAGATCATGTCACAGAGAACATTGTTGATCAGGATAGGGAACACTCTGGGGGCATGAGTAACCATGAATGGCATCACCAAGTACACCACATAGAGGCTGGAGGGGGTTCTTAATGCAGTCTTCCATTAATCGCTCTCTCTTATGTGCACAGATGGTAGGCATTAGACAGGTCCAACTTGGTGAAGTAGTGCCACCTTTAGAGGTTAGAACAGGCAGAATCCATAAGCAGCAGTAGATAATGGTTCTTGACAGTGATGACATTCAGACCCCTATAGTCAATGCACAGACAAAGAGAATCATCTTTTCTGACGCAAAGAAGAAACCGGCACTGGTCAGTGAGGAAGACAGCCAGATAACCTGGGAGATAAATTCAGCAACTGCTCTAATTTTAGGTGCAGAGGCAGTACATCCTGCCTTTAGGTGACGACGTTCCCGGGTGGAGATCAATGGCACAGTCATACAGGCGGTGTGGCAGGATTAAGGTGGTTTAAGACTTGCAGAAGCCCAGGCAGAGGTCACGGTAAATGGAAGGAATCCCGTTAAGGTCAGGTGATGCCTTGTGGCTGGGAGGAAGAGGTGCAACCAAATTGAGAACAGACCACAGACATAAGTTGAAGCAAGAAGGGCTCTATTCAATTATGGTGCGACCGCCCGGTTTATGTGCTCATTATGTCTTTTCAGATATGGCCTCTCTAACACCATGAGGACATGAGGAGATTCCATTAAACAGAAGACAATTGTGACTAGATGGTTACCAGAAACTTTCATTTGGACTGAACTGGTGGCTTCAGTGATGTCAGGTAGCACCCTTCCTGTAAGGGTCTAGAACTGGATGCGAACAGGCAAGGGGGCTGAGGGCACCCCCATCTGCCTAGTGAAGGTTGGGTTAGAGAGTTGCAATCAGCCCAGGAGTCAATCAAAGCTTTAGCCGGTAACTGGCGACCCTGCAAGAGAAGTTGAACAAAAAAAGAGGCTGGGAGGAACTGCGGCCCCAGTAATAACTTTTTCCCCTGGGCAGGTCGGGATCATTTGACTGGACAGTCAGCAATAAGGTGGTTAGCCCCATAGCAGTCCAGGGAGAGGCCTGAGTTGATGCATTATTGTCCCTACGCAGGTTTGCAGTAGAAAAGCCGCGCACAATCTACTTGCACGGGCTCTGACGGAGGCAGCTGGAGAATTGGTTTGATAGATTAACCAGCTAGTCCCAATAGAGGGGACACCTATAGACAAACTGATTGATCCACCTGCCTCTCCTGAAGGCATGCATTGTTTCTGAGCACCACATTGAGGTCAGGTGGCAGGAGGCACATAATCGGCTTGTCCTGAATCCTGTCTGCCAGGGCGTAGAGGTAGGTTTCAGAGAGGGCTCAAGGATCCAAGTCGGAGGAGGCTGCCAGGCTGTGGAACTCAGAGTAAGCAGAGACTGACAGATTGCCCTTGGCGAGTAGGGGCATGTCTGAAGCAGTAATGGTCGAAGACCTTCCTCATCAGAGAAAGCAGGGAAGGAATGCACAGCTGGATGCCCATCCTCCCAGTACGCAGCAGCCGAGTTGTGAGGGCGTCCAGTCAGACGGGTGGTGGTGAATGCAACTCTAGAAGGCTCAGAGGTAAAAGAAGACAGCTGAAGGTTGAATACAATGGAGCACTGCGACAGGAGGCTGTGGCAGGCAGATACTTTGCCGAAGTACAGTTCCAGGGGAGTGAGAATAGGCTTCCAGGGTCTGGAAGACTGGGATTTTGTTTGCTGGAGAAGAGAATTGCCAGCTACAGCGCAGTCCCAGGAAATCTCTGAGATGGCAGCCAACTGACTGGAGATGGAACCAACGTACTGTTGGAGCTGATGTAGTTCGGCCTCCTGATGCCCCAGGTGGATTCCTGAGAAGTGACTGGTTTCAGCAGGTTGAGGCAGATCTTCTGGCTCCATGAGAGGCTAGAATGTTCTGTCACAAATTCAGGCCACAGGAGCCACATGCAGACCACAGACAAGCCGTAAAGGCATCTATATTAAATGAATGATTGGAGTTTCAATACACACAAAGACAATGGTCAGAAAATGGTCCAAGGTCATGCTGGAGCAAATGAGAACACTGGAGGTCAGGATAGGAGTAGTTGAGAGGGCTGGTCTGAGGTCATCAGCCAGGGTGTCAAGCCAAATGGAAAAGGGCACGCTCAGCAGATGCATACTCTCGGACTTGGGCGATGAAGAAACAGAGAGAGAAGCACCACCTGCCATAATTGCAAGCACAGGGAAGTATATCCCTATTGCAGTAGTGTCTAGTGATGATTATACATTGGACAAAATGAAGATTAATCAGAAACAAAGCACTATTCAAGTATTTATTTCATGTAATATTGGATCATATAGATGAAAATAAGTAAACAGATAACAATGTATGTGTAGTAAAAACAAAAATAATGATGTCTTTTTGAGAGAAAAAGTCAATTTCCCTCTGCTTTGATTACAACATTTAATCTTTCAGGCAAAGTTTTCACAAATTTTTTTTTTATTTCCTCACTCGCTAAACCATTCCATATGGTTTAAAGTTCATTCCAAAGAGTTTCTTTTCGCTGTTACAACAGATGTGCTCAGTTGGATTTATATCTGAACTTTGAGCCTCCAAATTATAACTTTCATGTCACTAGATGTTTCTTTCCGACTGAGTTAATTCTTGCACAACTTAGAAGTGTGTTTAGGGTCATTATCTTGTTGAAAATACTGTAAAATCCCAAACCGATCAGTCTCTTTCCAGATGGCAATGTGTGCCTCACAAGATTCTGTGTTCCTGCCTCTGATCCATAGTTCCGTTGATTTTTTATGAGATCATCGGCCTGCTGTCGAGCAGACTGAACCCCACACCATGATATTACCACCTCCATGTTTTACTGAAGGGTTTCAGTCATTTTTAAAACGTTCAACGTCTAACTCTACGGCGCACATAAGTTTGAATTTCAGTGTGAAAATTTAGAATTTTGATTCATCGGTCTAACGGACTTGTTCTCAGTCCATTGGTGCCCCGTCCTCGAATTTTTCGTCAAACTCAAGTCTTTTTTTTGATGTTACCAGACGCAACACAACCAATCAGACCATTTTCACACAGGTATCTGGAAATAGTAGATGTTGATACTTTCATCTCTTTACTTAGTGGCGTTACAAATACCATCACGGAGTTGTCGTGCTATCAACCACTAATTTTTTATTATTTCTTTTTACCTGTCATACACAGATAATGAACATCACAGGCACTTAAAAAAAAATCACTTACAGCAGCTTTAAGTGTTAAATAGCCCCCCATTTCGACAAAGATCATTGATTTAGAGTATCTAGTCCATAACACAAGTCTCTCAGTCACTGTCTTCTGCAACAAAGCAGTATATAAGATTCGGGAGTCACCCACTGCCTCTATCCAATTAGGAGAGAGAACGTCATAAAGAGGCGGTCCTCTCTGCTTGTGAATGCGCAGAGCTGCCTCTGTGTTGCTAGTCCACAGCCTAGGAAAATCATTGAAAGTTACGATAAGTCGATTGACGAGCAAGAACGAATAGGTAGGATAGGGGAACAGATTGCAACCTATTCGTTCGTGCTCGTCAATCGACTTATCCTGACTTCCAAGATGGCGGCGACAGGAAACTACCTCAAGGTACTGTCTGCATAAACAGTCTTTTTTAATAAACTACCTGTGCATTTTCAAAGTTCTCAGTGCCTCGTTTTAAATGTCAGGGCCCTGGAATTCTACCAATGAAGTGTGGAGCTACTTTGAGCCTTGTTAATTATGTAAAAATAGCGATTTCCTTGCATGGCAACGCTATGCCCCATTCACTACCATTGTTAGCCTGTTAGGAGCTTCGGCTAAAAAGCCCTGTATTTCAAAATGTTGGGTGCATACAGAGATGGGGTATTAGACAAAAGTTAGTACTCATTATCATGTTTAAATACACCCAAAGTCAATTTCACATCAGAGTTCCCCTTTAAAGGGATATTTCAACATTTTGGCAAATTGGCCTATTGCCATAATTCGTATAGTCATATGAGTAGGTACATTACCTTTAGTTATCCATGCCCGTTATTTTGAGTATCAGAGGGGAGAGACACGAGCTGCTTAGCGAGCATAACGAAAGTGAACGGTACAGGTCCCTCGCTCCTTCAAAACTCATCAAATACACAATAAAACAGCTCCAAAACGCTCTCGTGCACAAGTTGTGACCTGCATATTCACCACGCTACGAAATAATAATGTATAATTAAATAAAATTACGACACATGAAGCAAATACTCTGAACTACTTCCTGATTCGGAACAAATTATTGTTTGGAGTTCCAGAGTAGCTGCAGTAAACATACGCTTTTGAAATCACTCCGCCCAGCCGGTATGTCTGGAACGTAGTTCCGGTTATGTATTTGCCTTGAAAATAACTGTCTCATAATTATACATTATTATTTTATAGCGTGGTGAATGTACAGGTCACAACTTGTGCGCAAGAGCGTTTTGGAGCTGTTGGATTGTGTATTTGATGAGTTTTGAAGGAGCGAGGGACCTGTACCGTTCACTTTCATTATGTTCGAGAAGCAGCTCGCGTCTCTCCCCCCCGAATCTCAAAACAACGGGCACGGATAACTAAACGTAATGTACCTACTCATAAGACTATACAAATTATAGCAATAGGCCAATTTGCCAAAATGTTGAAATATCCCTTTAAGGTTAGGTGTACCCCAAAATGAAAATTTCCTTAATTTTGAATAAAGACTGGACTTAAGGTTTCAATGTTGATGGCTATGATGAAAGAAAGCATTTTTTATAGAATTTATGTAATTATGCTGATTAGGTCACATGATCCAAGATGGCCGGCACCCAATATGTAGACATACATAATTCCATTTTTCTCAAAAACCATTCCATGTATTGATTTGAATTTTTGGACACACTTTATGGACATCATATTGAAGGTTTTGAGCCAAAGGTTTGGGAGATTTGACCAGAAATAAAAAATTTTAGGGGGTCTAGAAGGGGACCTCAAAATGCAGTCAGGCCTGAGGGCCTATGCTGAGGTGTCTAAGACACCCCAACATGGATATTACTGTTTTCTTTGGCTCAAAACGTAGATCAGAGTGAGATCTACTCACTCACAAAATTTCATGCAGACATCTTCTCGTTCTCGAGATATCTGGATTTATGTGGCGGAAATTCCCTTACAGAGAAAATCCGTCTCAAAGTTAGATGAATGTTTTTTTGACCGAGTATCAATGTACCCACCAGATATGGTCAATGTTCAGTTATTATGCCTTCAAAAGCCACCAGGAATGTATTCTGAGAAGTGATATTGAGAAAAAAAAAATTAAAAATTATATTTTTTCAAATTTTGGTGAATTTTTCGGGTTACACTTAACCTTAATGAAAAACAAACTACTAAACAAACAAGAACTGAGGTTCTAAATAAAAGACAGAACTAGCACAAGGTGACTGCTAAAACAAACACAGACCTGCTGTGGCCAAAGAAATGCAGAGCAATCAGGGCTGGCACCTGCCAGCCCTAAATACTCTGCAACTACCTCCACTTTAATTGGCTCCAGCTGAGGCCAATCAAGGTGTAGGTAGAAGAACGTGAAAGGGAGGGGCTGTAAGGCCCAAACCCTAGCAGTACCCCCTCCCTAAGGCACGACTCCTGGGCTGTATTCGAATCCTTGTTCTTGACTGTTCCCGAACAGCTCGGGAATGAGTCGGGATTTGAATATGCCAGAACAGTCGGGAATGGTAACAATGGGTACGCGTCTGCAATCATATGTGTGGACCCACGCTATTGAATGTTTGGCAGAGGTACCAAGGTTGTCAGGGGCAACGCGGTTCTTGCAAATAGTCTTTTCAAGATCTCGAAGCAAAGAATTGTGAGCATTTAAGTGATTTTTTCAATCCGGAATTGGGTCAACGTCAAGGCCTAATGGATCAGGGAAGAGATGAAATTGTTTCGAAATCTACAAGTCATGTAAAATAGACCATACGACGGATAAAATCAGCTTACATTTCATCAGTTTCGCCAGTGGCCGTTTGTTCTCCGTCATTCTTGACCACAGGTGTGGTCAAGAACGCCAAGAACGCGTTCGCGAACACGTTCTCGGGTATTCGATTTGCGACGAACAGTGTTCTCTGCACGAGGACAGGGATTCGAATACAGCCCTGGTGTGCCAGGATCAGGATCGGAGCAGGGGGGCCAGTGGTGGCCAAGGCCACCATAAATAAAACCTCCCCCCCCCACCAAAGAAGAATCTTCACCCTACAATTACAGCCTTCAATCCACTTTCAACAATTTCTCTCCCTTAAGAAAATCCTCTCAGCCAAACATCTGAATTTCCTTCGGTTGGAATGCCAGTCCCGACAGATGGCTCTAACAGCGTTGATTGATCACTAGTGAAAAGCAAGCAGGCTTACAAAGGAAACAGCAGTTTTAGCAAACTCACACCTGTATACTCGTAGTGCTCGCGAAGTTATTATATCTTTATGCAACTCAAAACATGATGGAATGAACAGCATTTCATTATGCCCATCATGAACAGTGATAACACTGATAATTATCGCCGATACAACGAACTTAGTAATGTCTGCCGCACGCTTGTGTGTTAAATATCACCAATTGCGCGCGTACAGGCTTCATCCAAATATTTACCTGTTATACAGGACACAAACTCCGCTGGAAAATGACCTTCGTCTGGCATTGAAAATCCTAACAAACGAGATATTTGACAGTGCGGCTGATTACGAATAAGACTGATGCTTATTTAGGAGCAAATTAAAATGACATGTGACCCAAGGTTAATTTTCGAAGCTTTCATTAACAGACGTGATTATTCTGTTATTAAAGTGCACTATTCACAAGATTTAGAAAATTCAAATGGAAACGATGCTACACATACCAATGAACTGAACCTCCTGTCTACATTTGCACACAAGCAAATTTGGCAGAAAAAAAAAAAAAAATAAAATAAATATTTCAAGCATTTTCATAATTTCTTACGTATTGATTTGGTGGCTTTGACCAGACATAATAAGCAATACAGACAGCATATTCTATAATTTTTACTTTTGCTCCAGCGAATACAATCATGTTAATGAGCTAATCTTTGGTTCATTTTATAACATTTCCTGATTCTGTCATTAATCTCTAAGCACGGTGCATTGTACATATTGTTATTCCCGATAATTAGGCATCATAACCTCACAACGTGTGCTGTCCGCAGCGCTGAGTATCAAAGTTGTAAGTATCACTCGATCATCTGTTTTCTGCCAAGCGAGTCACGACATGCAGACTCTCCATGGTTCTTTCGGAATAGTTTAAAAAATGCTGCTGTCCGACAGGCCGGACTGGACTGCTGCTCTCCGACGGCCCAGACAGGACTGCTGTTCCCCGACGGCCCGGACTGGGTCTCAGCCTGGCTGAGTCTCAGGTGTTAGCTTTGCATTCTGTCATGGTTTACGGCCCACGAGGACCATGGGCCTAGGACAGGGGTGTCCAATCTTATCCAGAAAGGGCCGGTGTGGGTGTTGGTTTTTGTTAGAGCCCAACACTAACACACCTGATTCTACCCACCAAGGTCCTGATTGAAACCCCTGATTAGTTAATTAGTGGAATCAGGTGCAGTAGCACTGCTGGCTAAGAACAAAAACCTGCACCCACACCGGCCCTTTACGGATAAGATTGGACACCCCTGGCCTAGGAGAAAGGAGACTCAAGTGCCAAGGCTAGGGGTGAAGAACTGATTTAATGAAAAACAAACCACTAAACAAACAAGAACTGAGGTTCCAAATAAAAGACAGAAACAGGACAAGGTGACTGCTAAAACAAACACACAAACCTGCTGTGGCCAAAGAAATGCAGAGCACCCAGGGCTGGCACCCGCCAGCCCTAAATACTCTGCAACTACCTCCACCTTAATTGGCTCCAGCTGTGGCCAATCAAGGTGGAGGTGGAAGAATGTGAAAGGGGAGGGGCTGTCAGGCCCAAACCCTAATAATTTCTTATGCTGAATTTACTGCACTAAATAAACGCATGGAAAAGAATACCATGTCAGTAAAAATGAGAATTTATTTACCTTTAATGCCTACAATTCCTTTGGATATAAGATGGATCTGTCGCAGATCATTTCATGCAACCAGAGTCAAACAGCAGTCAATCTGCCACCCCATCCTAGTGAGACACGGTTCTTTTTTTTTTTTGTGCCCAGGTGGAAGCTAAATTACACCTTGGCCAACATTTTTGGTCAATTCCATGCAAAATGATACCTCAGGGGCAAATTTTTTTGTCATGTATTTTGAATAATTTTTAATTTGCAATAATTTACCACTAATAGGACCATAGACTGTATAAAAAGATGGATGAAGCAACCATGACGTCTAGGGCTGGGTATCAATTCAAATTTCAAGAATCGATTCGATTCTGATTCACAAGATTCAGAATCAATTATCACGATTCGATTCGATATCGATTTGGTTAATGTTATTAAAACTGTCTTTTATTTTAATTTTGTCATTGCCATTTGGCCCACAAACAGCTGTGAACAACACTTGTTGGGTCAAAGTAAACTTTATGCTGCATGTTGTGCAGACTCTCAACGTTATTCAAAATTGCATACCTGCGCAAATGGCGCGAACCTCATGCTTTTTATAGCCTATTTCACTGGCGAGTGCCACTTTTTTCACTCAGTACCGAGAGTAATTTTGAATAACGTTGATTTAAATTAAGCAAATACGCGTCCAGATGAATGATTGTCGTCTTACCTAATCGGGGAGAACAAGCAACACCTGTTAAGTGTGGAGCGCTCTCAGAGTGAACCTTTTGTTAATCATGAAAATGACTGAGAACAGGTCAGGATTAATAATTGTTTAAAACGGATGATTTGTCCACCCCAATTCTCAGTTATACTGAATTTACCTCATTATTTCATCGCTGTTAGATCGCATATGGAGAGAAACCGTGTCTTCAGTTGCCAAGTAATAATTGGAAAACGCGTCAATAAAGGAAAATGATTGAGAACTAGCCAGGACTATCCTAAATGTCATAAGGGGACATGTCTGTGCCCCGCCAATTCCCTGTTCTAGCGCCGGGCCTGTCATAGACTTCTATAGAATTGAACTTCTTTCTACACTGAAAATGTGTTTTTTTTTTTTTGTCAGTGAAACATGCTTGCACTCCTTCCTCAGAATGATATGCCACAGAAAAGTCAACAAAGCTCAGTTTTCTCATTTAGTCCCAGACACGTTACGTCAGTTACCGAAGAATGTTACGTCAGTTACCCTACTTTTTGACTCAGAAAATATAATTCAGCCAACATAAACACTTTCTTTATTCTGACTGCTGGAGAAGTGACTGTCAACCTTCTTCTGACAGAGAGACTAAGATGATTGAAGGAAAGAATTCAGAGAAATCTTCAATTTAAAAAAGCATGTAAATATTGAGGTAGCCTAGTTTTTTCATGTTACGTCAGTTACCCTGTAAAATGACAAACTGTGGGATAGTGTAATACGCAAAATAAAATCTATTACATATGGGTTCTCAAACATCAACAAATGTTTGAATCCCTGCGATATTTTGTAGTGATCCACATGTAATTACAGAGTAACTGAAGTTAAAGTTGTTCTAAATGTTAAGTCAGTTACCGTGGAATTGACCTCTTCAACAACTATATAGACTAGTACATTTCTGTGAAAACCCAAAGTGACGAAACATTTCACCCACGAAGGCTGCAAAAATTTAGGAACTTTTATCGTACTCTCTAAATTAAAACGTTCTCGGGTATAGGGGCCTACATAATTTATATCTCTGCTCCTCTAAAGCCCTGTCCACTCGGTCGCAAATAAAACGGACAAGCCTACCTCCTATCGCAGGGTGCAGGCAATTGCCATCGAGGGATGTGAATAGATAACCTAAGTGAAATGCATCGACCCAAGTGGTGATTCATTTGCCTCACGAAACAGAATCCCGTCCGCATTCTGAAAGAATCACAATGCAGTCCCTGGAGACCGCAGTAAGGAGTTATGAAAGGTATTGTTTCCCGTGCTGCGCTTTCAACTTACCAACAAGCTGGCGTGGGACGGGGGGCTGACGGGCGGCAGCCGTTCTATTGGTTACAGGCAATATGATGTCATTGAGTAAACTGGTGCTTTGGCTGCTCCCGTCAGAATAGTGACAGACTGGCAGACTGACGGGAGACCGGGGCTCACTGTCCCGCACACAGTCGAGTCTGTGTGGAACGGACGGATGTTGCATTCATGAGCTCGGCTTTTTTCACAGAGTTTTGGCCACAATGGGAGACGGATCACCGTCAGTCGATTACAGCAATGTCTCGAAACGCGGGACAGTGGATCACAGCACTCCCGGTGTCGGCATTTCCGAACATTGGATGATAGGCATGGGGATACTCATGGGAATGATCGTGCTCATCATTTTGATTGGAAATATTCTGGTAATTGTCGCTATAGCCAAGAATCAGAGGCTACAGACTCTGACCAACGTGTTCATTGTCTCACTCGCTTGTGCGGATCTGATTATGGGGATGATTGTGGTTCCCTTCGGTGCTGTATTGGTGATCAGAGACGCTTGGTTGTACGGGTCTTTCTTGTGTGAGTTCTGGATTTCAGTGGACGTTTTATGCGTTACGGCCAGCATAGAGACACTCTGTGTTATTGCCATCGATAGATACATCGCCATTACTTCGCCTTTCCGTTACCAAAGTTTGCTCACCAAAGCGCGGGCGACGGCCATAGTCTGTGTGGTTTGGGTTATCTCAGCCCTTGTCTCATTTCTTCCGATAATGATGCACTGGTCCAGAGACAACGAAGAAACCTCATGCTATGAAGACCCAGAGTGTTGTGACTTTGTCACGAACCGGGCTTACGCTATAGCGTCATCTATAATATCTTTTTACATTCCTTTGATCGTGATGATATTTGTATATGCCAGAGTGTACCGGGAAGCGAAGAAACAGCTGACGAAGATCGACAAATGCGAAGGTCGGTTTCACAGTGATCAAGAAGTTCCCAATGGGAAACCCAGTAGGAAAAAAACGTCCAAGATTTTGGCTTTGAAGGAACAGAAGGCACTGAAAACGCTTGGCATCATCATGGGAATCTTCACTCTCTGCTGGCTGCCTTTCTTTATCGTCAACGTGCTGCGCGTGTTCTTCGCTGAAGTGGTGGACAGAGACCTCTTCGTCTTTTTAAACTGGTTAGGCTATGTAAATTCAGCTTTCAACCCCATAATTTATTGTAGGAGTCCAGACTTCAGGAAAGCTTTCAAAAGGCTACTCTGCTGCCCGCGACAGGCTGACCGAAGACTGCATGTGAGCTCTTGCGACCTTACGCGCTGTTCCGGGGGTTTCATTCACTCAACGGACCTCAACATGCTCGGCACATGGTCTGACTGTAATGGGCTCGAGAGCAGCGAATGCAGTGTGGAAAAGAATAAAGCAAAAAAGAGCCCCTCCGAATCGCAGCTGTAGCCACCATAAATCTATACGCAGGTGTTTTACTTTATTGCTAAAAAAAAAAAAAAAAAGAAAAGAAATAAGAAGTAAAAATTCTGAATGGAATCTGGTTCATCAGCGCAAAAGATATATTGCTGAGATAAAACCTTGTTGCAATACCCCGGCAGCACTGGGAAAACGATCTTCAATAGGCCTATTGCTTAAAAGATGGAGAGTGCATCTAATGAAGTGTGAAAGCGGAAATATTTATGTAGCCTACCGTTATTTAGTCGGATATAGATGAAAATACACTCAATGTGCTGTCGGCGAAATATAGGCTATGTAGACTATAAAAACGTGCCTATAAGTCCAGGCAAAGATCTGTGTCAGGGCACTGACATAAAATTTTGTTAATATAGCTTAATGAAGTCAGCATACAGCTGTGAATTCTATTACGAATGTTAACCTCATGGTTACAACATTATGTGCACATTGCACAAAACGGAATTGTTTATGTTAAACGTGTGTAAAATTGTGTCCCATAAATTTTACTCGGCACTTATTTTAACGGTAATGTGAAGGGCGATGTGCTATAATGCCATCTTGGTAAGAAGAAGAGTACAGCTCCCTATGTTATTTATGGAGCTGTAGGATTTCATTCCACATTTTAAGCTTTACCCATATAAGTAAATCTACCTGTTTATAATGCTTTCGGAGCATCAGGAAGATGAATGTCCTTTGCATTTCTGATTTTTTTTTAAATATTGGTTTTAGATCATTCAGCTTTGCTGCTTTGTTTAATTTTGTGAGGAACGGGAAAATGTTGTGGGTGTGCATCGATTGTTCGTTCAG
Organism: Gymnothorax javanicus; assembly: GCA_029692085.1. Taxonomy (NCBI): domain Eukaryota; kingdom Metazoa; phylum Chordata; class Actinopteri; order Anguilliformes; family Muraenidae; genus Gymnothorax; species Gymnothorax javanicus. The sequence continues at coordinate 113,472,626 of CM056200.1, forward strand.
TGATTGTTGAACATGCGTGGTTTAGTGAACATCAATGTATCGGTTATCTCCTCTCTTTATTCCACCTGCAGCTTTGTCTGTGTAGCCTATATGTTTTATAATTCACTTGAAATATTATATTACGGCTGACCAGCTGCTCATTGTGCAATAAAGTGTCCAGACAGATTGAATTATGCGCACAGTAAAACCAATTTGTTAATCCAATCATGTTTACCGTCGCTTTGTGTTTAAGAAGACTGGACTGGCCTATGCTTTTTTAGCCCATTAATTTAATTTCAGTCAAGCTACGTTTAAACAACTGGATTACACGTTTTCTTACTATCCCAATTATAAATCAATGGTAACAGATTTAAGGCACAAAAAGTTCCCAAACTAGTCTATAGTTTAGTCCCACCTTGATACATGCATAATGTTTTTCTCTTTCTTTTTTTTTCTTCTCGGACATTAACATGGTGGTCTATATGATCTACTTTGCAGGTAGCTTATTTTGAAGTCGCTCTATCCAAAAAATATTCATCGCGTGGCAGAGATCAGGGGAGATCAGGGCGCATCGTAACACGAGGCATGTTTAAACATGGGAATTTTGCGTGGGTGCTTTCATCAAAACCGATATTTCCTCTCATGTAGCCTATTGTGGCGACGTTTTAAGTGTCCGAGAATAAAGCGCAATAACATTAAGAGTTATTCTAATAAAAATCTGTTTTGCGCTGATTTTTATGCAGGATAATTTCTCATGTGTGAACGCCAACAGCTCTTAAGAAATGTCATTAAAGTTATTATCCTGTGGGAAATAAGCTTAGCCTATATGATTTGTACCAATGGAACTCGGAGGAACTGTGAGCCGTATGCCGAGTATCCGACAACGAAAAACACGGCCCGGGGCATGTTTACATTGGGTAAAACCATAACCCCTTCTCTTATGGCCTAAGATGAAGAGCCTCAGTAACTCCGTTTACTAATCTGTATTATATGTATGTTCGTGGGATATTATTAGCCAATAGAGCGCGCTCGTTCTCATTCAAGCGTTTTGAAATGTGTTTCTCAGACAGCCTACGATTTCTGCATGAAAGCGGTGCGAATTTACCGGCAAGAAAAGAGGGATTTACCTCCCAGATAGCAAGCACCTGCACTCCGGCTCCGTGCCGATTCAAGCTGATCCGGCTGGTCCCGTGTCGCCTGCTGTCTGGGCTATCTGATTTGTATAAATATGAAGCTATCACTGGTCAGCTTTCCGGCAGTTTAAGCGTGAATTTAATGCACAGGGCCGTTATAATTCTGCTGATTTTTGTTGAACTGTCATCACCAGGACAGCTCTTATGCGCTATAATTATGCAAATATCTGCAGGCTATGTTGCATGTGAGTCATAAATGTTGGCTCAGATATATTTTTAATTAGCCTAAGAGAATGGCTTTTAGTCTTGCGTTATTCCCCGGTCTCCCCTATTGTTTCAAGACGCGCTCTTACCTAAATATTCCTCATCGAAGTTCACATGCTGCCTACTATTCAGATGGGATAAATCGGATAAGCGGTGACTGTGCAAACAAACGGTTTTCAAGCTGTATTCATATTAAATTCCTTTGGTTCTGAGTAGCCTGCAGCTACTTTTTTTGCAATTACAATGACGAATACCAACATTTCGTTTTATTTGGTAGGCCTATTTGCAGTGATAAAATATTGCAATCCGTGAACAAAACCAAGTGTGGCGGAAAAATTAGGTGCAAAAGTTCATTTCGTAAAGAAAGTAGCCTATCTGGCTGACTAAAATTATGGGAGAGCGTAAACCTCGGCTTGTCCACATTATATGGCTCAATTATTTGCCTGCATTTCCTTATAAGGATTTGAAGTCGTTTCTGTTTTGCCCGGTAAACTAATGGGATTAAAATAGTAAAGGACTTTGAACGCAGGTGTTTCATGGCTACATATTAAATACAATTTATCCGTATTTACAAAAAAATATTGAGGGCTAATGTGAAATTAATGGGCCTAAGAAAAAAATGGCATTTTACAGTCAACGAATAGGCTACTGATCTCCCAATGGACCAGCTTGGATACAAAGCGGTTATAAATGTAAAATCTTGAATGGATCGATGCCGGTGTTCAGTCAAATTTTGCTACCTATCAAAATATGCTACCTTGCGGTACTGCGCTCGCGCAAACCTAAAATCTCGGGCTGTTTCTTCACTCATATCTAAAGTAGGCTATCTTCAAGAATCATAAAAATAGATTTTTTTTTTTCAGTGCGCCTTTCTACGTGTAAGCGTATATATATATTTGCATGTAGCCCACACGCTGGGTTTTCCTGAAGATGCAGAAATGAGATGATAATGACGTAAATGGGCATATATCTTCAAACAAGCTTATCCAACTCATTATAACATCTGCTTATGTTATAATAAGGTAACAAATTAAGTTACTCCTGTAAACTGATTCATATTGCAACTTTACGATCGCTTTGCATTACGGTAGCATTTTTTGACAAGGCAGCACAAATTGTTAGAACGCTGGAGGTTGTTTACGAACCTTGTTTATATAGCCTAGGCTACAGTCGCGGGCTATAATTATCGCATAACGATGCGTGCGACCGTTCACATCGAATTCCCTAAAGCCTGCCGCGCACTGGAGCTATCTGCTGAGCAAAAAGTTATTCGAGACTGTTCGCTCCGCAAATAGCTCGCTGTTTGCGCGCAATTTTCGGTGAGTTTTCTGCCTCGCAAGGCGTTGAGGCGGAGATCAAACATGTTTGAAATTTTTCGCCTGGCGAGGTAAAACCCCATCTTGTGCGCGCTACTTGAGCTAAGTGCTCACATTCCGCCGAGGGCCGCCATCTTGAAATCATGTGAACGAAGGATGCGTTTTGATTGGCCACTTGAATTTCGGTCGTGCGCGCGTAGCTCAAGTAGCGCGCACACGATGAGGTTTTCACCTCGCCAGGCGAAAAATATCAAACATGTTTGATCTCCGCCTCAACGCTTTGCGAGGCGGAAAACTCACTGTAAATTACGCGCGCACAGCGAGCTATCTGCTGAGCAAACAGTCTCGAATAACTTCTTGCTGGGCAGATAGCTCCAGTGTGCGGCAGGCTTTAGATTCTTTGAATATAGGTTTTTGAGGGGGAAAAAATTTCAGATGAGGTGTATTTAGACTATGAATATCTTTTATTGATGTGCCAATGATGGATTGATTTGAAAGAAGAAAGCCTTTACCATTTTGGGAGAGGATCGATCCATAGAAGGTGGGGAGTTTTGTGGTGTATTTTTGGGTGGAAAATCCCTGTAATGCCAAAGTTAAATTGACTCAAAAACAGATAAAAACTTAGAAAGGGTAGAAAGGGTTTGCACTTCAATCAAAGAATCAAATCATGTTATATTTCATGAACTTGCGCCGGAAACTCTTATGATGTGAAACCAAAGATTTGTGGAGTAAATTGATGGAACCTCCCGTTTTCCCCTGAGATCTCGAGTCGCTAAAACAGGCTGGTCGTAATTCTGCGTTAGTCTTGAACTGCTCCCAAGTGCTTGAAAATCAAATAAAACCTGATGGATTGAATCTCACTTGCAGTAGGTTCATTCGGATAATAGATAGCTTTTTAAAATGGCTCTCTGGCAGCAATATAAAGGACTTGAGAATAGTTGTTTGTTTTAAGACAAGGTTTACCTTAGATCCTCGGACCACATTGTCAAATAAAACACCAAGCCACCCATCTTGAGCTTTAACTTGCACTGTTTGAATTTTATAGAGTCTACTACCAGAGGGCACACCGCGGTGATCTTGATGTTATGCATGAGCAAAAATCCTGCTCCAAACATGCCCATAATATACTTTTAGATATCAAAATACAGTGGCGATACATTTTTTCTAAAAGAAACAAATTTGACAATGGAGAATAGTGTTCTTTTGAGATGAATAAATACTTTTAACAAGCAGAATATGAACAAATTGATTCTGAACTCATGGTTGTTTTTACTCTAGAGTGCCACCACAATGGTACATTTTTTTATCCTTCTATGAACTTTCTCATAACCTACTCCCAGACAAACAACTGAATGCCAGTTTGGGAACCGTTTCCTTGCTGCCTGCGATGTCGCCCAGCAGCATATCACCTGAAAGCTATTCTGCTTTCACAGGGGTATCTTTTGGAGGTGGGGGTCAAGGAGAGGTCAGAGAAGCTAAAAATAGATCCTCAGACTATAGTACAGTTTTTCCCGGGAGCTTTTCCATCCACGTGCTCACATGACCCACTCATGAGAATGTCACCAAAACTCCAGTCCAAATAAAGACCGAGCTCTTAGCCAGAATAGACATCTCTCATTCCACTCAAAGACTGTTCCTCCCACGATACAGGTAAATACCTCTCTGGCCCTGAAAAAGAAGTCCAAGGACCAGTTAAAAATGGCCTTTTTGACCCTGACACTTCTGCATGAATGATGGTCTAGGGGTGCTGGGAGACCAAAGTGTGCTTTTACCTGGCACCTTGCACCAGTCACATTAATGGTGCATCATTTATCTGTCTCTCCCAACGAACTCGGTGTCTGTCTCTCTAACATAGTGACCTGCAAATGTCTCTCTAACCCAGTGGCTTGCATCTGTCTCTCAAGTTCAGCACCTGCATCTGCATTTCTGACCTAAAGCTCCCATCTATCTGTCAAAGCTATCTGTCTCACTAATCCAGCACCCTGCTTTTATGTATATAACCCAGCAGCCCTCATCTATTTATCTTACCCAGCACCTTGCATCTGTGTCTCTGACCTAGAAGCCAGTCTCCCTGTTCCTACATTGCATTTTTCTCTGCAACCCAGCACCTTGTAACTGTATATTTAACCCAGCACCCAATTCAGTATGTCTCCCTGATCCAGCCCTCCGCATTTGGCTTCTAACCCAGCACCTTACATTTTTTTATTTAACCCTGCACCCTTAATATGGATACACCCAGCATCTCTGGCCGAACATTCTGCCTCTACGGTGCTGTAAAAAAGCTTTCCTCCCCTTTTCTGAGGTTACAGCCTTGATTCAAACAATGAGAAAAATCATCAAAGGAAAGCATGAAGAGTTAGACAGTTCAGGGTTGAGTTGTGTGCAGTTTTGAAGAGATGTGTGCTCTTTCCAGGTACTCAACCAGGCCTTGTGCAGTTATTTCAGTATATTGGCAAGCTGAGTTGGGATCCACTGCGCCTGTTTGCATATTTGTCACACTGAATTGTTTCAGATCTTCAAACAAAACGTAACGTAGTCGAGTCCAGAGTAAACACAAAGTACTGCTTTTAAATGATAATTTTATTTTTGGATGGAAAATGTTATCCAACTGACCAAAAACCAATTGATATCTGGTTAATATAGACTATTCAAACCCAGGCTTGAACATTGCTGGCCCTGTTGAATCTGTAAATCACTTAAATAAAGCCTTTACTGCTATTTGAAGCTGGGATGAAAGGTCTCACAAAGTAGTTACTGATGCCAGGATCAAAAGAAATTCCAGAAAAGTTGGGAAAGAAAGTTATTGAAAAATATCCGCCTGGAAGGGGTCAGAAAGCCATTTTTAAGGCTCTGAGACTCAAGTGTACTGCAGCGAGAGTCATTATCTCCAAATAAAGAAAACTTTGAACTGTGGTTAATTTTCCCAGGAGTGGCCAGGCTGCCAAAATTAATCTAAGAGTATATTGATGACTCATCCAAGACGTCTTTAAAGATGCAGATAAATATTTAAGGAACCACTGGGGTTCGTGATTCTACCATTAGAGAGAGGCTTTAATCCTTAAGCCCATTGGGATACTGTTCGGCAGACTGATATGTCAAAAGTGGAACTTTTAATACCGATTCCGCCTCATCTTTTGTAAAGCTACCATGGCATTTTGCAGTAAGAGCATCATGCCAACAATCAGCCATAGTAGTGAGAGTGTGATAATCCGGGTATGTTCAAGGGTCTGGCCAACTTGCATGGATGACTGAACCATTATTTCTGCTTTCAACCAGAAATTCCAAAAGGAGAACCATCCGGTCTGGTCATCAATCCGTGATCTAGTGCTCAAGCACAATTGGCTTCTACAACATGACAGCGATCTAATGCATAAGAGCAAGTCTAACTCCTAATGGCTCAAGGAAAGAAAATCAAGATTTTAGTTGCCCAGCCCAAGTCTTGATTTTAACCACCTTTAAATACTGCAATATAGTCTCAAACAGGTAATTCTTATTCCAAACCCCCCCTAATGTGGCTGAATTTAAGCAAAGTGAGCCAAAGTACCTCCACAGCAACATGACAGACTGAACTCCAGTACCTGGATGCATTCAGTTGCAGTTGCTGCGGCAAAAGATGGCACAGACGGTTGTTAGAGGGATGGTTCACCTCAAAATCAAAAAAACATTTTTGTCTTATCTATAGTGCTACTTATTCATCTAGATTATTTTGGTGTGAGTTGCTGCCTCTTTTGAGATATCAGCTGAAGAGATATTTGTCTTCTCTCAAATGTAATTGAACTAAATAGCATTTGTCTTATGGAACTCAATGTGCCAAAAATGCATTTGAAAACAATGTCTTTTTCTGGGGATCATGACCTCAAGATAATCTTCAGACCGTGTTGTGACTGGTATAATATTGGAACTATTTTCTATCTATTAAACTTTCTGTCAAGCTACATGTTTGATTTTTTATTGAACTACCCATCTCACTGTCAATAATAAAACATAGCAACTAACTCCAAAACAATCTAGATGGATAATTATCACTTCAGGTAAGAGGAAAAATATGCATTTCTTATTTTGGGGTGAACTGTTCCTATGAGTTTATGGAGATGATTACTTTTCCACATGGGTAATAAAGGTCCTGGATAAATTTTCTCTGTTAATAATTGAAATTACAATTAAAACTGTATTCTGTGTTTCCTTATGTTGTCTTCATATTACATCTTGTGTGAAGATCTGAAACCATTTACCCTGACAAGTATGCTGTCAACTAACTGAGACCAATTCTCAGAAATGAAATAGACTGTTGTATTGACTAGAAACAGCCATTTTTAGCGAATGCTGGATGGAATGAAGTCGATCCAGACAAAATCAGGTGCTGCTCTGAGTGGAGTTCAGTCGTACGGAGTAGGATGCGCTGCTCTGAGTGGAGTTCAGTCGTACGGAGTAGGATGCGCTGCTCTGAGTGGAGTTCAGTCGTACGGAGTAGGATGCGCTGCTCTGAGTGGAGTTCAGTCGTACGGAGTAGGACGCGCTGCTCTGAGTGGAGTTCAGTCGTACGGAGTAGGACGCTAGTTGAGTTGGAACCCGAGGGGAGAGACAACACTCAGGGTGAGGTAAACGTCTCCTCTCCGATTCAGATATTATGAATTACAGGGAAGGAACCAAGCACAGATGCACAGAAAACCTCTTGGCACTTTTAATAATTATTTCTTCAAAGCCCCAACAGGCAGATACAGAAACTTAAGGACTGAATAGAGGCTTGGCTAACGAATGGGCAGGAGGCAATCCAGGTCTGACGATCGGTGAAGATGCTGGAGGAGCGGTGAGGCCACAGTCAGTGACTGATCTGAGGACTGCATCAAGGAGGCTATCTGTAGGAAACAGGGTGTGAGGTGTGTGAACACTCCTCAGGTGCTGTGAACACTTCTGAGGTGCTGTGAACTCTCCTGAGGTGTGTGAACACTCCTGAGGTGCTGTGAACACTCCTGAGGTATGTGAACACTCCTGAGGTGCTGTGAACACTCCTGAGGTATGTGAACACTCCTGAGGTGCTGTGAACACTCCTTAGGTGTGTGAACACTCCTGAGGTGCTGTGAACACTCCTGAGGTATGTGAACACTCCTGAGGTGTGTGAACGCTCCTTAGGTGCTGTGAACACCCCTGAGGTGTGTGAACACTCCTTAGGTGCTGTGAACACTCCTGAGGTATGTGAACACTCCTGAGGTGTGTGAACGCTTCTTTGGTGCTGTGAACACTCCTGAGGTATGTGAACACTCCTTAGGTGCTGTGAACACTCCTGAGGTGTGTGAACACTCCTTAGGTGCTGTGAACACTCCTGAGGTATGTGAACACTTATTAGGTGCTGTGAACACTCCTGAGGTGTGTGAACACTCCTGAGGTGCTGTGAACACTCCTGAGGTATGTGAACACTCCTGAGGTATGTGAACACTCCTGAACTCCCAGGCTGGAAGGACCAGGGAGATCAACTCCCCGAGAGCCTGCTGGAGACAGGGAGACCTTGCCTAATAAATTTGTAATGATGATTTGGTTTTTCATAACCCATTAATGACCACTGTCACATTTTCGAGACGTGGCACATTTTAACCTCTGTAACCCAATTATATGCGTTACTATGATTCAGCTGCTGTAGGTTACTGAAGGGAAGTTACACGCATCCAGGAGATGTGCTAATGAGAGGAGTCTCCCTTTACAGCAGTGAGGGGGCCGCCATTTACATGAAGTTCTTGAGTCTGTAACAGCACTATGCGACACTCTAAGAAGTGAGTGTGCCATTTATTTTCTAGGACACATTTTTATTCAACACTAAGAACAAAAATATGAGATTATAGCATTATCTAAATATGTTTTCTCAGAATGATCTTTTTTTTTTAATGCTTCGAACGATCTGTGTACATTTGTAATGGGACATACTGTACATATTTTGGGTCCTCAATGACAAAATAATTATTTTACACCAGAATTTAAGTGTTCCACATTCATTGCACGCCGTATCCGATAATAAAATGTAACTTTTACTTTGAAAAGAAATTTGTGCATTAAAGGGTTAATAACGCCAAAGATGGAAGGTTTTCGGAGAACTTGACCAGGAGCTGGCTTCAAGCACAGTGAAGGAAACGAGACAGTCTGGCAAAAGGAAAACGAGAATATGGGAACTTATGCACGTGCACCATCATGCCAATTGTTCTGTAACCTGAACAAAATTTGCTTTATTTACCTAATTAAGACCAAACCTGAGAATTGAATCAGATTAGTTCATTTGAATGAAGGGACTGGGTTCATTATGTGAAATGCTGGACAGTGTGATGCTGGATCGGGTGGAATCATTGGGGAAGTCTGGTCATTAGATGCCAGACGAGTAGGAGCCCTGGGAGGCGAGACTCAGGATGGGGGAACCATCTCTTCTTGGGGGGTCATCAAGCCATGAACAAGTCCTCGGCAGATATGTTGGTGCTGATACGTACAAATGCACGCGTACTTGCCGGATATCATCAGTGTTATGCGAAGGTAGCAAAGGTATCCCTGAGATTATTGGCAACCAAGGATTTTGATGATGTTTTTTGGTCCTCCTTGCTGCAGGCTGGGGTGGCAGCACCAATAAAGAAAATAATGTCGCCAGTCTTGAGGAGTTACAGATAGACTAGAATTTGGAAGAAATAGCAGCGAGACCTCAACACATTTTGCTTGAATGTGGGGAACAAAGTGAGCATGTGAAATGAACCTCGCCACAAAGACCATGTGGAGGGAAGGTGATGGAAAGATTACATTGAATCACATTGCTTTACTTTATTTTCATTTAGCAGATACTTGTATCCAGAGTGACGTACAACACAAAGTGTGTTTGAAAGGACCAGGATTGCAGAAAACCCACCTGGGTAGTAGGGTTTAAAATACCAGGAGTGATAATACACATAAAAAGGACTTTGCTCAATGACATACCTGTGGAATGAAAATAATCAATAAAACAATCATTAAGCCAAAACACCATTCTGTTAATGACTAAACCTAGGGGGGAGGGGAGAGTCTGAACAGGTGAGTCCTCAGACTGAGCTTGATGGCGGTCAGTGTCTCTGCTGTTCTGATCTCTGTGGGAAGCTCATTCCACCATGTGGGGGCCAGAACAGACCAGAGAAGTGACTGGGCAGCACCAGAATGGAGTGAGGGAACTGCAAGAAGACCAGCCGTTGGCCCAGCGGAGATGTGGTGGGTGTATGGGGTCCGATGATCCCTGAAGATAGACTGGGGCTGTCTCTTTAGGCACCTGGAATGATATCGCCAATGTTTTAAACTTGATGCGAGCCATGACAGGCAACCAGTATAGGGCAATGAGAAGGGGAGTGACGAAGGAGTGTTTGGGGAGGCTGTAGATCAGACGAGCTGCTGCATTCTGGATCAGCTGCAGGGGTCTGACTGCAAATGCAGGAAGACTGGCTATTAGCAAGTTGCAATTTTCAAGATGGGACGGTGCCAATGCCTGAGCCAGAAGCCGGGTTGAATAGGTGGTTAGAAAGGGACGGATTCTCCTGATGTTATACAGGGAGTACCTGCTCGTCCGGCTCACTGCTGAGATGTTCTCAGAGACTGACATCCTATTATCCATCACCATTCTGAGGTTCCTCACAGAGGAGGACACCATAGCGCCCCCTACAGAGTCATTGAAGTCCAGGATGGGAGAGGACGGAGCAGGGATGAAGATCACCTCTGGTTTACCTGGGCAGAGCTTAAGAAGGTGGTCATCCATGCAGCTCTGGATGTACCTCAGGCTAGCAGAGACCCCAGCAGTGACTTGTGTGTCAGATGGAGAGAATGAGGGGAAGAGTTGAGTGTCTTCGGCATAGCAGTGATAGGACAACCCATGGACAGAGATCACAGGTCCAAGAGAGCGTTTGTATTCGGTAGAATGTGAGGTCCTGAACTATTACATTTGACAATGTTGGAAGAAAGAGTGGGGAGCAAAGCTAAGCAGGGATCCAGTGCTGACTGTGAGCACAAGGACAAAAAATGGAAGCAGGTGTGAGGGAATGCAACCTAGCTGATGAGGACTTGTGTTGGTGCAGCTGGATTTACGCAGATAAAATATTAGTAGGTGCAATCAGTATTGACATGGGCGATATTCTGGCAGAGACTCAGAAGAGCTGCTTTCATTGCTGCTATCATTGTTGTACAGGTTTTATATGATGGAGTAGATGTGTTGTTAGCTAATAATGTCTTGTACAACACATAGACTGTGTAAAAATTATGGATCAGGTTGCTGTGATGACAGCCACTGACTGTTCTCTAAATTTTGGCGCATAGAAGTTGAGTTCTCAAATGCCGCCATGTCGTGCGGAGCCAGAGTTTAAGCAGTGCAGTTGCAAAGTCTGAGTCATCCACCAACAGTGTTAGTTTGGGGAGGGTAAGGGGTGGGAATGCGGGGGTGAAGGAGAGAGGAGCAGGAAGGAGAATTAGTAGATAGGCCTCTCTGAAATTTTGATGAACTGTAATGGATGAGAAATCATAGAGGCTGTTTTAACATCGCTGTTGACACAGTAAATCTGCCTGAAATAAGAGCTGAGGAAATGAAGAGGGGACGGCAGGATGTGCTCAGGGATTACACAAGCCTGCATGTTGAAAACATATCAGCTGATTTCCCAAAAAAAGGCCTCATATTACCTAATTTGAAGATGCTGAGTTAAAAAAATGCAAATAAAAAGGTTTTATCACATAGTTTTTTCACAAAATACGAGTGAAGATTTCCCTTATTTTATCATGTACATCGGCTTTTATGCACTGATCAAAACAGCAACAAATGCTGATTGGGTGGAGTGAAACACCCACAGATCTAGCAAAAAAAAAAAAAAAGGATCATGTTTACACTTTCTTCTGTCAGTGGCCATATTACTCGGCCTGAAGATACAAAAAGCAGCAGCACATCCAAAAACAATGAGTGCTGGGTGCTGGACAAAAAAGACACAAAAGTATAAAACATAAGTCCGCACATCAGAAACTGCTCCTTTGAGAATTTTTTACACGTGGGGATACCATTAAAAAATTCTCAAAGGAGCAGTCTCTGATGTGCAGACTTATATTTTGTACTTTCATATTACTAAGCCTGAAATCAGGATTAGGCATAAAATAATGTCTTTAAAATCACTCATACATGTGAAAATCAGCCGAGAATTGAACAAATAGTTCTCACCTGGCTCAGAGGAAAAGGGAAATCATGTCTTTGTGGCAGTTTTTCCCGGTGATTAATGGATGATATAAGACTTTCTAAACCTTACAAGTGGTTGTCGAAAGTGATAATGCTATGAAATGCGTATCAAACATTGTGAGAAAATGTGATGTGCTTGAGCAAAACAGACTATTTTTGGAATCAGAGTCCAAAAATTAGTTAGAAACGAGTATTGGATTTTATTCAGCAAAAATGATGCAGGGCAGTGTTATGAGATACCTGCGGACAGGGGAACTATAGAATAGATATGACAATTTTAACAGAGAATGCAGGCACAGACAATAGAGCCTGGCTAACTGGGCTTTGTGCTTTGGGCTAATGCTGCAGAATAAGGTGGCGCGTAAGTGGGCATGATGTCCCCAGTATTCACGCAAGTGACCTGATGGGGACCTGAAATCAAAGTAGCTCAAAGAAGTGCAAATTCTGTTGGGTATGACGTCAAATTATCCGATCAGTTGGAGTTCTGCTATATTCAGCTTGTCAGAGTCACCTGCGAACACTTAACAGTCACCTGACTTCGCCTAATCAGGTGATTGCTTTATAGTCAAATCCATGTCCTTATTTAAGCTCACCTTCATAGAAGCAGCTTCTCACTACACTCACTTCAGAACCCTCCACCAACCCAGCTCCACCTACTACAGCATTCAGTAATTGTTTTATAATGAAGTCACACTGATCTGTGACGATAACAACTTCTTTGAATTCATTGTTGCTGTAGACTCTGTTCTATTGGGGCGGGGGAGTTAGTAGCTGCTCACTACTTTCAGTTCCACACCTGGATGGACAGTGTGCTCCCAGAACAGAGCCATAATGCCAGCATCAATGTATGCTTATAAGTCTTAAATAAACTATTAAACCATTTTGACAAAGTGGTCTGACGGTACTGCTGTTTTTGAGGAGGCAAGGATGACCTAGGAGAAGCATAGTTAGTGGGTGTTGTGAACAACTGGAATAGTTTTGATTTGTTAATGTTGCGGTTGAAAAGAATGTTCGTTTTCGGTCTTCGTGTGTTTTGCCCATGGGCAATGGTCTGTCTGGAGATGTCGGATGAAGAACTTGTTGGGCTATGAATGCTTGCTCTGGCAAACTACAGTTGTCTGAGCCTGGGGCCACAATGTACTGTTATGTTGGAGAACGGCGTCTTGAGGGCCAACGGCTGTTGTTTTGATTACTGGATCTGCTGAGAAATTTAGGAGAGCCTGGTCTGAAGTGGGAACACTCAAGTTGGGAAGAGCTGCCGATGGTCCTCTGAACATTACCTGTGGGATGTAACCAAGTGCGAAAGGGGACCATCTGACCAGGAGCCATAGAAGCAGAAGAATCTTCGGAGGGCTCTAGTTCCTTCTACGATTCGGCATCTGAGGGGATGAGTTTGGTTTCCATCTATGCTGGTCGGCTGTAGTTTTATTCATGTGGTTGAAGAGAACTATTCAGTCAGCAGCTTGTCGAGTGGAATGTGAGGTATGCTGGACAGCGGAGACAAAGGAGAACTATAAAGGTGGTGTAAATGAGCAGGTTGGGTGATGAGTGGATGGCGAGAGTGGAGTTTGGCATGCTCTTTTTTCTTGACTCACATTTAGTCCATAAATACAGGAAATCAAATACTTTTCTTCACTACGCTGTATACCTTTGATCCAGTGGCCAGGATGTCTTTCTGACCCAGCATGTACATTTATTTGTTGAAGCCAGCAACCCACAAATATTTCAATTACCATGGCATGCATCCGTCTATCTCTGCATCCTTCATTCTGATGAACTCTATTCTCTGCATCTATCTGTTTAACCCACCAGCCTTCATCGGTTTCTCTGACCCAGTACCCTGCATCTGTCTCTCTAGACGAGCACGCCACCTGTCTATCTGACCCAGCATTTAGCATCTGTCTCTTCAAATGAGTCCCATATTTGTGAGACTTGAGCTTGTCAGACTAAAGTCTCCCACAGGCTGTATGTTTTCCCCCATGTTATTGCTGTCATAGATGAATATTGACAAAATGTGACCAAGTCTTTGGTCATCAGTTCAAAGCTCAAGCTCATATGGGTCTGAGACCAAACATAAGCTGAGTCAAACTAGTGACAATGTCGGAAATTATGTCCACAATCAGACAAAGTGACTTCTGCAACAACCCACGTTGACAAAGTAACCATTTGGAACATGGCATGAAAGATGCTGAAAACACACACAGCCCAACGCGGCACAAAAACTAAACAGAAAGCTTGCTGCAAAAATGTGGAAACAAATTAAAATATTGCTGTTATTATGCCCAAGACTTGATTTTTTCTTCCTACTCATTTTCAGACGTTCACACTCACAACAGAAAGGCAGCACAGATAGGTGGTGCACACTTTGATGATGATTGCAGTATGTTTTTCTGCATTTATAGTCACAATTTGTCAGGTAGATGAATCGGGCAGTCCGACGTACAGAGAACTTCAAATCTTACAATGTGACGGATCTGCTGCAATAAAGATTTTAGGTGAATTGTCTTGTACAATGTGACACGCATGATCTTGTAAAATAGATTTAGTCACGCTGTCTAATGCCGGCTTGAAGACAGTCCAACTCAGACCTGGTGCACCCCTGTGTTTGCTTATTTTCATACCAACCACAATTTTATTCCCAGAATTTCTTACAATCTGTTCATTTCTATCAAGTGCTTTTTATGATTTGAGGAATTATTTGCCTCATTAATCCACATTATGCCAGAAATAGCTTTGTAATGCCACAAAGAATAGGATTATCAAGTTCATATTGAGCTCATTGTACTGTAAGATCAATGATTAAATAAATTAGGCAACAAAATTTTTAAAGACCAACGTTAATGTGCTTTGAACTTGTGGTTGATTATGCAATTACTTTTAAAAACTGTTTTTTTGCAGTTTTTCCTCTTTTATTTGATAGTTCATTAGAGACAGAGAGGAAAGGTGGGGAAGACATTTAATGAAAGACCAGGGTCAGAATTGAACCCAGGCTCCTGCAGGAAGGACTCAGCCTGTTGTACGCACACTTAACCAGTGTGCCACCAGGGTGCAAATATTTGATCACTTCTTTACCATTTTTTTTCCCTTTGCACAGGTCCTCCTAATAATTTGCTTTCTTTTTAAATTCTTCATCTTCTTCGTGCTGGTTAGGTCTAGTGACCAGATGTCCGCTGTTACACCACTTACAGGCACCGCTGAGGCTTTTTACAGTCTCAACAGCCATTGGAGTGAGTCACTGTCAATGTCGATCACTCCCTTGTGGTGTGCAAATGAAAGATGGAGAGTGGGCTTATCTCTAAGCTGGCAGTAATGCTATGAGGGAGAGAGCACCTCTTTAAAGTCATCAGTATGCAGAAGCCATTTTTAAAATGCGATTTCCTCGATTAGAAGTCTCAGGAAGCGGCAGAATTCACACCAGTGAACTTGAAAGCTCCTTCACAGTGACTAGCAAACAAATGCACCAATGTTTACGGTGCAAACAGTCCAAAATAATTTTACTGACCATGGGATGGATGCCTGTACAATTTGTAGAGGCATAAGATGGTAGGGGAAAAAGAGATACTTCATGAATTATCACCATACGCAGCAGGACCGCAACACACATCAGTTATATTGCCAGAGCACCTCAATCCTCATCAATGTATTGTCTGTTATATTGACCAAGGCTTTCTGTGGGAGTTTGTGCTTTCTGCGTCACACTGACCTGTGCAGTCTGAGTGACCTTGAGCACTAGTGAAGCACGTGAGTAGGCTTACACCTCAGGGAGAGATTTTAGTGTGGCAGCTGAATGCCTCAGGTGAATGTATACAAGTGAATGTGTACACTGCATACTGTATATAGTATGCGATGCTGGTCACTGCCCCCACTGGCATCAGAGGGTTGTTGGTTTAGAGCCCAGCAGAGTTGAAAAGGAATGGAACCCTTTGAAATTGTGAGCCAACTGCGTTCAGAGAGACATTAAAGGAGTAATGGACCCATAGTTACCTGCTTAGGAGTCACAGTTGTGCTCAATCTGTCATCACCACCATGACAAAATAAACTGATCTTATAAAATATGGACAGGGATTTTGTTGTCGACTTTTCCGTGACATTCTGAGAATTGATAAACACCCAGTCATCCATCTATTATCAAATCCCATGTTCCTGATCACGGTCATTAGGGAGCTTGTACCTATCCCAGCATGCACTGGGAAAGAACAGCAGATAGGTCACAGCTCAAATGCTAAAGATACTGTTATATTTATCGTTTTAGTTATAGTTATAATCAAATTCCGATTCAACTGTATTCTGATTTCAAAAAACAACATACATTCTTCAATCTTTAATACAGATAAAACTGCCATTTAATCAATATTTCAGAATAATGTTGCAGGATAAAAATAGCAAAAGCATATTTCATTGAACATTACATTGAATTAGATATACAGAATGAATATCTTCCAGGACCAGACGCTGGTGAGTGAATTGAGGCAGCGCCTGGAGTCATTCCACAGACACCGTTATCAGCAAACAGCCCCTCCCACTCGGCTCTTTATGAATTCACCATCCTCCGAGCCCTGGAGCTAATATCAGTTCCATGCTATTATCCGCGAGCTCCAAAAATAGATTATAGGTTAAATAATGCTTGAGGTGTGAGAATGAGTTATTCTGCCAGAACCCCAGCAACGGGGCCTCAACTGACCGGTTCTGGCCAGGCGAACAAAATTTGCTCCGCAATAAGCTCTACATTTTAATAAGTTTAGAATCCAATTCATCTCTACGGTGCATTCATCTGAGAATAACGTTCGTGAACCTTTGTTAGATTTTTTTCAGAGCTTGTAAACTTGGGTTGAGTTCTTGCGAGAAGCTGTTTATACAACCCCAATTCCAAAATAGTTGGGACAAAGTGTAAATTGCGAATAAAATCTAAATGCAATGACTTTCAGATCACGAGCCAATATATTATTTACAATAGAACAGAGATAACATTTCAAATGTTGAAACTGAGACATTTTACATTTTTATCCACAAAATGAGCTTATATCAAATTTTCTGGCGGCAACAAGTCTCAAAAAAGTTGGGACACAGACAAAAAAGGGCTGAAAAAGCAATTAATATATAAGAGAATCAGCTGAAAGAACATTTAGCAAGTAGTTAACTGGCATCAGGTGTGTAACATGATTGGCTATAAAAGGGATGCCTTAGAGAGGCTGAGTCTCTCAGAAGAAAAGATGGCCAGAGGCTCTCCAACCCGTGAAGGCTTCCGTAAAAAAAATGTGGAATACTTTAAAAACAATGTTCCTCAACGTCAAATTGCAAAGCCTTTGAAGGTCTCATCATCGACAGTGCATAATATCATCAAAAGATTCAGAGAAACTGGAAAAATCTCTGTGCATAAGGGACAAGGCCGAAGACCTTTACTGGATGCCCGTGATCTTCAGGCCCTCAGATGCCACTGCATCACTCACCAGCATGATTCTGTCATTGACATTACTAAATGGGCCCAGGAATACTTCAAGAAACCACTGTCTGTAAACACAGTCCATCGTGCCATCCACAGATGCCACCTACAACTCTATCATGCAAAACGGAAGCCATTGTTGAGCATGATCCAAAAGCGCCGCCGTGTTCTGTGGGCAAAGGCTATTTAAAATGGACTGGAGCAAAGTGGCAAAGGGTCCTGTGGTCAGACGAGTCCAAATTTGACATTCTTGTTGGAAATCATGGGTGCGTGTCCTCCGGGCTAAAGAGGAGAAAGACCACCCCTCCTGTTATCAGCGTTCAGTTCAAAAGCCAGCATCTCTGATGGTATGGGGATCCATTAGTGCATATGGTGTGGGACACTTGCATGTTTTAAAAAGCACCATGAATGCTGAAAGGTATATAAAGGTTTTAGAGCAACATATGCTCCCCTCCAGACAAAATCTATTCCAGGGAAGGCCTTGTGTATATCAGCAGAGACGATGCAAAACCACATACTGCAGCTATTACAACAGCATGGCTTCGTAGTAGAAGAGTCTGTGTGCTGAACTGGCCTGCCTACAGTCCTGATCTTTCACCGATTGAGAATATTTGGCGCATAATTAAACGAAAAGTCCGTCAAAGGAGACCCAAAATTCTTCAGCAGCTGGAAGTCTGTATTAAACAAGAGTGGGATCAAATTCCAATGGCTAAACTCAAGAAACTTGTCTCCTCAATGCCCAGATGCTTCCACTCTGTGTTAAAAAGAAGAGGGGATGCCACACCATGGTAAACAGGCCCCTGTCCCAACTTTTTTTGAGACCTGTAGCAGCCATCAAATTTGAAATGAGCTCATTTTGTGGATAAAATTGTAAAATTTCTCACTTTCAACATTTGCTATGTTATCTCTGTTCTATTGTGAATAAAATACTGGCTGATGTGATTTGAAAGTCATTGCGTTTTGATTTTATTCACAATTTACATTTTGTCCCAACTATTTCGGAATTGGGGTTGTATTTCCATTGCGACAGTTAGTTCCATCTGAATGTGTGGTTATTAACAGCAATGCGCTTTGATTCGCCGAGTTGCATGGCTTTGCACACTGAGCAAAAAAGGTCTGCTGCTTTGTTTTGTTTCTGCGCAAATTTTAAGTTACAGCCATAAATGCTGTTGACATCGTTTAGCCTATGAGTAATTCATAACGATGTTTAAAAAGCTAATTCTTTTTTTGGGGGGGATTAATTAATTAATTAATTAAGAGGGTTGTCCATGCCTTGGATTTTGAATAACTTTTAATATAAATCTTTCAAAATCAGACCAGCTAGCCAGCTTCTCCATTGTAAGCAGAGCAGTGTTCAGATCAGATGAGGTATTTTATGGAGACCAATTTCATGATATGTCTGACCTTTATTGCAAACCGCTCACCGAGCGTTCAGCTCTGCTTAAACTGGAACTTCCCAAAGCAGGACTGTCCAGCTCCAGTCCCAGGGGGCTGCAGTGTCTGCAGGCTTCTGTGCTGTCCTTCCATTAGCAGCTCATTTGTGCCTTGAGACCAAGGTATGAGGACTCTTCAGCCAATCTGTGACTTAAATCAATTATTAGCGCAGAAACACAACAAAAACCAGCAAACACAGCGAAAACCAGCAGATACTGTTGCCCTCCTGGACTGAAGTTAGAAACCTGCCCTTAGGCACGCAGCTTTTACAAAACCAAACATGACTGCTCTGCCCAACTTAATTAAGACCATATATCAGATATGCTTGAGGTTTTTATAAAATTTTGAGTTAACTATTGCATTTCATGGTATGAAACGGCAAAATTAAATGCTGCTTATACATTTCAGCAGGAGTTGGATGCATTTATTAACAGCAAAATGTAGCAGATTTTACACATCGAGAGCAAATGTTCAGAGATGCATGATCAGTTTGAATTCAAATCCTCGCTGAAGACCTTGATTAGTACAGTCCAGTGTGTAACTGCTTTGTTGGAATGAAAGCCTTCATCCATGCCAGCCACTTCTGGATAAGATTTAACACCCCAAGGCAATAGAAAAACACAAATTTCCATTTTTGGGCAGAGGAGTCAATCACCACAATATGAAAATTTCCATATGTGGGTTTGAAAGGGTTAATGGATCATTTTAAGCTGGAATTATGATATTCAGCAGTTCACACATATTTAATGGTCTAATATCTTGAGTGTAATTAACACTGACTGTCGGGAGCTTATAGAAACACACACCTTAAGAGCAACTAAAGGTCAGATTCAGAGCTCAAATGGATTGACCTATTGCCAGTCAAGCAGTATTTTTTTTTAAATGCAAGCTTATGCATAAAATTACCAAACCTGCAAACTTGCAAAGATGCTTAGGGAATTCGCTGTCCACATCTCCAACTGAAGAAATTATAAAACATGTATTTCTGCAACTCTACTTCAGATTTATATCAAAATGCTGATCTTATTTCTTAAAATGTGACAGTCCGCAGGAAAGGGTGTATAGGGGATATTTTGGTCAAATTGAGTGAAGTGCATCTGATGATCCCTTACCATGTACTAAACATAGAAAAACAGTTTTTCTCTAAAATGTAAAAAATCCCTTACACACCCTTTTCCTGTGGACTGTCACAAATACATTTCTAATAGTGCATCTGCAAGCCCCCCCGAGGGAAAAATTTACACACTATGTACTGTACATAACTGACACACACACACACACCCATAATTTATTTATTCATTCATTCCATTTTTTTTTAACTTCACTCAGGATTTTAGTCTCATGGCTGAGTTGCTATGAATGTGTTCATTTTCCTTAGTGACCTGTACATCAAACAGATTGCAGCAACCACACAGTGGCAGCCAAGGTTGCATGGTTGCATGCCTGACTACTTGGCAAACTGGTAGGTAAACCATTAGGGTGCAGCAAAGACACTGCGTGTCCCTCCAGAGCTGTGAAAAACTACTTGCCCCGATAGGAAAATTATGAGAAAGCCTCTGGCACAGGAGTCAGATTAAAAACTGGTGAAAAAAAAATGTATAAAAAGGACAGATGCAGTACATAACAAATCAAAATACTTCTTGAAAGTGAAAGTTTTTTTGTTGTCACCATTGTAGTGAAAGACTGTATTTCCATGTAATTGCTGGAGGAGCGCTCTCCTTGTTTTGCCCTTGTTTTGGATGAGGGCTTTCGCATGTGATGGGGGTGCCACCGATGATGAAGTACAGTAAACACAGCTTTTGTTGTGGCATGGTGTGCTGACAGTTTATGGATGGTCATGGTTTAGTAACTTCACAGCTGTCAGACAAGATGAATGCATTCTGCCTGTCCTCCCACTTGTGTTCATTAGGAAGAAAGGGTGTTCTCTCCAGCAAACCAGGTCTTTACACTGTGTATGAGTGTGTTTCAGATTCATCCAGATCACCATTACTTATTTGTGCTTCATCAACTTTTTAACTTTACTTCAAGTTAAGTTCTTCATTACAGGAATTACATACCACTAAAAGGTGATCGATTCCCAATTTTTTGTTTTTTGTTTTTATGCACATTGCCAAAGTTGTGCAATGCCATTAGCATCGCAAAGACAAGTATTAGTCAACCGTAGAACACTCAAGTCTAAATGTGTCACTTTGGAAAATGTGCAATAAAATGTACATGAGCATCACAGAACAAAGAAGAAATTACTCAGGCGCTTCAAAAAAAAAAAAAAAAAACCAAAACAAAAAAAAAAAAACTATTGATCTTGAAAGACTGACATCGATATTTGTCAAGGGTGAGCATTCTTCTCGTCCCGATTTCTATTCCACTCGTAATTTCCAATACAAACAAGATCTACTGTATAACCATTCTGTAATCCATACAACATTTACAAAAATAATAGGATCGAAACTTAAAAAACAACAACAATCATAAATGTAAAATGACATGGTTCCACATGGACTTTGTGACCTAATGACCTTAATATGATAATATTTGCGCATTTGCGCAGGGACTTCTATCAAAATATCAGTTTTTAAGTCTGCAAAAAGGAAGCCATCCAGATAACTGTCTGGCCGTATAAGACAGTGTTGCAGTGTGAACAATTTTCATTGCGCAATTTAAAATGTAAATGTCCAGTCCGATCCAGTACTGTGGTGAAAATTTGAGGCAACATTATGTTTTCTCTGGGTCAAAATGTAAAAAAGGTGATAAATGTTGGTACAAGATAAATGACTCACAGTTGATGTCCAGCCAAAAAGTAATGTGCATCAACCCAGAACCAAGCATAAGCAGCAGTTTCTTTCAGATTTACATCTTTTATTCTCCATAACTGCATATATATATACACAGAAAGAATGCAGAATCTTTAAAAACATTTCAACATTTTACAGAATGTTTTATCTACAAATTTATAATCACAGTTTGACATCTCAGTGAACTGAACAGATTGACAGAAAAAAAAAAAAACTGATTATGTCGCATTAGAACAATTACAATAAAATACAGTCTTCAGAAAAGAGTCTTCATTTACCTGATTGTACATGGGAAGTGTCGTGAATTGGAGGAGCTGCATATTAAACTTCACGTCAGACATCTGTTCAAGTGTTGAGGCGCCAAATGAATGCGTACAAGTCTGCCCAATTTAACGCTTCAGCGTTGCAGCCAAATTTGCGCGAGTCTGCCTCGCTCGGGGGAATGACGAGCCGCAGGAGTGTTTGCCGAACACGCATTCAGTTCCATCGCAGATAAAACCGTTATGGACAGCATGAGACGCGAGAAGCATCTATCATGACACAAGTCACGTATCTTGCGTTTTAATTTACGCACAAACTGCGCTAATTCCCCCCCCTCACGAGGATAAGCGCTCGCTCGGAAGTGCAAAGAGTACATACTAAATGCTGTCTCCTTCGCAAGGAAAATGCCTTCGAGTCCGAGGTCAGTCAGGTCTCAAAGGCCCTGAAGTGCATCAAACGCAGGGAGTCTAGAACATTCAATGTCATGACAAACATCGCCGATGCTTTGAGAACAGACACCCTCTGAAAATCAATGCAGGGCTTGCACCGAGAAGGGGCAATGACAGATAATTAATATTTCATGCTCTTCAGGATTAGGGTACCACTCTGCTGTTTACCTGATGAGGTTTGCCTCGAAGAGGACAAAGGCAATTTCAGGCTAATTATAATCTTCTATTCGCACTGATTTCAGGTTTTCTAAACGCCCAAAGGGAAATGAACGGGTCAGCTGGAGTGCAGACAGGGTCTTGTGCCCCGAGGACAGGTCTTGCACTGAGCCCAACCTTCACAGAAATCATGTGATCTCCTATGTGGGGTTTTGTCAGCCAGAGCTTCCGGAATAACTGAGGTCCGCTCCTCTATACAGGAGAAGACCTCAACACAATCACATCGTCGCAAAACTTCATCACAATTTCTTTTTAAAATGTCACTAAATGCTTTCACGCTTACTTCTAGTTATGGAGTATATAGTGCAAATTTAGTGTCTGAAGGCAGGAATATTTCCAGCAATTAGATCGCAAGTATAACGGAAAATAATGAAATAAACTTCTTTAAAAAGTTTGGGGTTCATATGGAATAGCAATATGAAATTAAATATTTTGCTCGGTTAAAAAAAAAAAAAAAAAGCAAAATGGAAAAAAAAATTTCTCAGTGCATTTGCTCACCTGGTAGGCTGCACATAACATAAACCCTAGCGAAAGATGTTCCTCCAATGATGCTGAAGAATGCAAAGTTTATGCAGCCCAGAAATAAAATGTGCCCAATCACTAGACCCCAGATTTGGCTGTATGGCACACATTTGCCTTAACAAACACACTGACACAAACGCGGGTGGGAGAAGCCTGGAAACAGAGTCGATGGTTTACTGCTCCGGAGTCCCACAAGGAAAAATGGAAACATTCAGACACACCTTTTCTTTTTCTCCTTCCTCTACAGTGGGAGCGTTACACTTCATCATCCCCGAGGACGCCCCGTCAGGCCTCACCAACGGGAATTGCACTTTTCCCCGACATATTTATAGCTGGCCTTTATCTTGGCCTTCATCTCCACCCCCAGCTTACAACGCCCCAATGCCAGCGACGATATTACAGGATGCCGCTCTGAACTAAGGTCAGAAGGGCTTCATAAGGCCCAAAATGACAAACCACAGCAGTCTGGCGCGATGGAGTTCCGAGGGACAGAATGTTCTCTTGCAATCCGTCCAGAACAAGAATTAAACCCTGGTTTTCTCTAGATCACAATGAGGTCAACTTAGCGGAGAAAGAACCCAGTTGAGCTCTTGGTGATGCATCCCAAAAGGCCAAAGTCTGTGTGAGTAAGTCCCATTTGAATAGCTTAATAGAAGAGTAGAATAGCTGTACACTGTTAATACTGAAACAATTACAGGGATTTTTGGCTTTTTATTTGCAGCACTACCATGCAGTGTCATTTCAGAGATGTAAATATTGTGAATCGAGCCCGAGAATATCTTTTCAAGTTATAACACGGAGCAAGTATCGCCTCCCCAATTTAGAAGTACACTCAACATTGGCACAAGTACGAGGAAAACCCAAAATATGGAAGTCAGGCAACATTGAGCAACTGAGCTCCTGCACTGCTAGCGCATCTCCGCTAGTCTGCTAGTCAGGAAGTCGGTCCCTGTAGAGTTAGCCAATTTCATTATCATATTGATTCCAGATGGAGGAGTGCAGAGAACCAGCCTTGAATAATAATAATAATAGTAATAATAATTTAAAAGGTTGGACTGATATAGCGAGTAATTCTGAGCCTCTAAATGGATTCTCAGTGCAGGAAGGTTCGTAATTTGGCCACTCACGTATTGCAGAAGAATTCTGCTGGGAGAAGAAGAGGTAATAAATTTCTTTTGTTTTGCATTTGCAAAATAGACACAGAGAGAGAGAGAGAGAGAGAGAGAGAGAGAGAGAGAGAGAGAGAGAGGCAGACAGATAGAGAAAGAGAGTAGCGATAGAAAGATATGAGAAGGGGGACAGAATCACCGGACCTGGACAGAGAAAATCAGAGAACAGGATCGAGAGGAGAAGCATAAGAAGACGAGAGCAGATGTTCTACTCTCGTTCCATGTGGGTCTTCTCCGCGAGGATACCGTGGGGACCGTCAGCTCAAACAGGACCCAAACTGCACGAGTACGCAGGCATGTGTACATATGAGAGAGGGACGGTGCTACACTGGAGGCCTATATTCCTTCTTGCGCCCGTGTTCAAGGGTGTATGCAGCCTGGCTGAGGTTTTGACTGCTCCTCCTTGGTCCTTCTCTCCCGTTTGGCTGGACCTGCAGCTTATTTTCTTCTCAATCGGTCCTCCAGCTCATGCCTCTGTCTAATGAGACGCTCAATCTCCGCACCGAGCGTCTGCAGACTCTCCTGTAGGGGGAGAAATATCACCGTGACCGCCATTATGGCTACCTTACACATAGACCATTATAACTATTGCTTCGCCATTACGGCTACCTTACACATACACTATTATAACTATTGAATATCCGCCATATGTGTCAGTCATTACCGCGGCGTCCCATAATACCTCAACACTCCACATCTGTCATTTCCACTGCGATACACAGCCACTTTTATTATATCATGTAACGGTCATGAGCACCACATTCCACAGATTGCCGCCACATTGCATTATACAGCTCGCATTAACAATTCATTCCAAACACGCAGTATTGTCACAGCCCGATGCCCACCATAACAACGGAGGCCCTGCCCACATGCACATGGGTATTTTTGAAAATGAATCTTTTTCTATTCACTTTGACCTTTAGTCCACACGCAAACGGAAAATGCCTTCCAAGGTGAAGATTTCTAGAAACCCTGTTTTCAGAGGGAAAACAGAGTTTTTGGCTCGTGACATTGGAGAGTGTGCAGTTTATAGTGTGTTTTTAAGGTTTATGATTGACCTGCATGGTCGTACATTAAGTTACGTCATCGATGCCTATTGGTTCGGCATGCTCTTGACAGCGCTTTAATTGCGTTTTTGCATCTTCATGTGGACTGAGATTTTTTTTTTTTTTGGAAAACAAAGGAGGATACACCCCTCATTTCATAACTGACGTGCGCCAGTGGACCAGGTCTGAATGATGAGCATAGAAAAAACGCTGAATTGAGTGGTCGGGAACGTGGAATCGGGTGAAATAAGGGGGAGGCATCACAGCAATATGGGTGTCAAAACCACTTCACCCACAACTTCATGGTAACACAAAACCTAATGCCCAGAGCTATGCACATGAATACAAACTGGCAAGGGCAAAGTCAACCACTACTGTATCAACTCATTGCAATAGCGAGCGCAAATGCATAGCCTACTCAACCAATATTGTAATAAAACTATGAAAATTAAGGGTGCCTAGCAATAGGCCTGATAGTAGTAGTAGTAGTAGTAAATAGTAGTAGTGGACCTATCCTAGTAGCAGTAGCAGAAGTGGTGTTGCAAAGTGGAATCAGAGTATCATAATGATGCAACGTCATATCATCATAGCGTCATTTCTCTTTTGATCTTTTCGGCTTGTTTTGAGATATTCTGAACTACTTAAAATATAGGCCAAGATGTGGCTTTATAAATGGTTGGGGATCTACTACGACCGTTGCAGTTTGTTCAAATTTTGGCGATATTGTGAAGTAGGTCACAGGTCAACCAACTCCAGCCAGGGGATGGGATAAATCCTGGTGTACGTCACATCACATCTAGTTTAATAGCAGTGCTAATGAAAATTCAACTACCAGTGTAGGCCCAATAAATTGTTACAATTGCAGGCTAATTTGTGGTCATCTGTCATCGACTATTGTAATAAATTATTACAACTGAATTGGTGAATTCAATAAGGGCCCAACTCCATGTTGAAAATGTGTGGAGTTGGGCCATTATTGAATTCACCAATTCAATTGTAATAATTTATTACTATAGTCGGGGCAAATGGTGGCAAATTCGATCACTGTCGTGACAACTTGTTTCAATCATTCAATCATCACTGAATTCACCAATTCAATTGTGATTGAGTTTGCCATGCATTCCCGCCCGCTATTGTTATAAGTTATCATCTCATTCCCCTCTTTTTCCCTGCATTCTCTTTCCGTTTTTTTTTTTCATGGTGTTGTAGTCGTAGTTGTACTTGTCGATGTGGTTCCCTTGGGGCAATATCTCCAACGTTTTTCAACATATCGAAGTCAAATTTGGTGGGTGTATCGATGGACACAAACCCTGATGCTTTCTAAATACATAAATAATTTTTCTGAATACATATAGGATTTTAGGGTAATTAAGGGAGTTTCTGGGATCTGTTGACAGTATATGAGGAGCACCCCTCTAAATTTTTTCAAAATATTTTAACCCTTGACCTTAGGCGTATCTGTGAACTGGGTCAGGGTCACAAATGGCTCATTTTCCTAGTGCTTCATGACCGTGAAACTTTGAGCTTTGGACATTTTAGATATTCCTGACCATAACTTGTTAACAGTGAAAGACAGAGCCATAGTTATGATTGTGGACGACTAAAAACTTGGTATTTTCAAAGGGCTGTGACATGTTAACGGTGGAATAAAGAGGCAAAGTTACTATTGAGGACGAATAGGAAGTCATACATGCGCTTTTGTTTGGCACCAATATTTCTGACGTAACCTGGCCAATGAGGTCATTATGACATCAGTATTTTCGCAAGGCTGTAAGTCTTAAACAAGGGAAGATCAAGCCATAGTTACTACTGAGAACAAAGAAATCAAACATTCTCTTTTGATTTATACCATTATTTCTGATGAACTGGAAGTATAATGTCATAATCACGTCATCGATATGTTCGCAAGGCTATATCCTGAAACGTTACAAAATTCAATCATGCTTACTACTGGAGACAAACAGGAAGTTATACATGGTCTCTCATTTGATACTTAGATTTATGATGTCTCAATACTCTCAGAAGGCTTTGCGTGCAGAATTGCAAGCTAGGGTCGCAGTTATGTTTGAAGGAGAATTCAAAATTGTAATCTTCTTGACAGCAAGTTGCTGAGAACTGGCAAATGGGTTAAATGATGCCATTAAATAAACACAACGTCATCGATAATCACTTGATGTCATCCCCCAAAGGTCAGGAACCATTGTTGCATCGACACATCATGTCCAATTACAATAGTGGTTGAATTTGCTGTCATTTGCACCCGATATTGTAATAAGTTAGTACAATAGCGGTTGAGTTTGGCATGCATTATGGTTATAAGCTATAACAACGGTGGTCGAATTGCTGTCATTTTTGCCCGCTATTGTACTAAGTTACCACAATAGTGGTTGAGTTTATCGTCATTTGCGCCCGCTATTGTAATAATTATTATAATGATGACCGTTATTACTTTTGTACAATAGCAGTTGCAATGCACTGATACAAAATAGCGCGTACTGATGCGTGAAGTACCTTGAGCGTGATGTTCTTCAGTAGTGTGTCCTCCAGCAGGGCCTGCAGTTTCCTGTTAATCTCCAGCGACAGGTCGAGCGTCAGGCCGCTGTCGGCCGGGTGCGAAGTGTAGAGAGACGCCATTATACCGCCCCTCCTGCTCAGGTGAGCCTTATTAAAATCAGAGGCCTCCGAGGACAGGGCTCCGGTCTCCTCTCTCAGCACATAACTCTGAATAATCCTGCAGGAGAGAGAGCGGTACACACTTTAGCCTCTCCCACCTCGGCCACAGACACTCTCTCACACCTTTAATTAACCACATTGACTCCAACTTTACATGAAAGTTTTCCCTTAAGTAGGTTTAAAGTCAGTAAAGGCATTTTGTATTATGGGATAATGTCACATACATATTCTGTATCTGCTCGCTGCAGTTCTTATTTGAAGCTACATCACACTTATACAGAGAGATACTGATATTTAAATGCCATGTTCTTATGGCCAGAGCATTACATCAAATGGAAAATATCTAGATTCTGCGCATCATTTTATACAAACCACAATTCCAATGAAGTTGGGACATTGGGTGAAAGGTGAATAAAAACAGAATACAATGATTTGCAAATCCTTTCCGACCTATATTCAATTGAATACACAACAAAGACAAGATATTTAAAGTTCAAACTGATAAACTTAATTGTTTTATTGGAAATATTCACTCATTTTGAATTTGGTGCCTGCAACACATTCCAAAAAAGCTGGGACAGGGGCAACAAAAGACTGGGAAAGTTGAGGAATGCTCAAAAAACACCTGTTTGGAACATTCCACAGGTGAAAAGGTTAATTGGAAACAGGTGAGTGTCATGATGAGGTATAAAAGGAGCATCCCCAAAAGGCTCAGTCATTCACAAGCAGGGATGGGGCGAGGTTCACCACTTTGTGAACAACTGCGTAAGCAAATAGTCCAACAGTTTAAGAACAACGTTTCTCAATGTGCAAATGCAAGGTATTTAGGGATTTATTTAGGGCGAGGCTGAAAACCAACATTGAATGCACGTGACCGTCGGTCCCTCAGGCGGCACTGCATTAAAAACCGACATCATTCTGTGAAGAATATTACCATGTGGGCTCAGGAACGCTTCCATTGTCAGTTAACACAGATCATCGCTACATCTACAAGTGCAAGTGAGAACTCTACCATGCAAAGCGAGGGTCATACAACACCCAGAAACGCCGCCGGCTTCTCTGGGCCCGAGCTCATCTGAGATGGACTGACGTGAAGTGGAAAAGCGTGCTGTGGTCTGACGAGTCCACATTTCAAATTGTTTTTGGAAATCTGTCGTGGTTTTCATTCAGACATATTTTCGTATCATGAGGTTCCCCCATCCTCAAGAAATTGGAGAGAGACAGATTCTTCAGAAAATTAAGCTTTATTGAGGCATATTGATAAATATAAAGCAGAGTTCTTTTTGCGCAAGAACTACTGACATTTTTCTTTTCACACCCAGTTTTTAGACCTTCATCACAGGAAATATCTTCCAAATATGGTCTTTCTGCCTTCTCATTCTCACGCTAGAACAGGATGGGCAAACCAAAACACTGCCAACTTCCCTTGAGAATTGCACCCAAAAGATAAGCATGCACATCACTAGAAAGGAGAGGAAAATTACAGTCAAGAGAGGACAAACACAGCCAAAGGTATAGGATACACATGGATACATAAATGATTCAACTGATTATGTTTCAATATTGATCAAAGCTACAGAAATCAAATACATCACCTGATTATGTTTTCGAATCAACTAAACAGAAGCCTGCTTACTAATCAAAGCTACAGAAGCCCACTGCTTGAGTGTGTGAGCTGCTCATGCATATGTGAATTGAATTGCTTGTATGTGTGTGTGTCTGTGTGTGAACTGCTTATATATGTGTGTGTGTGTGTGTGTGTGCGTGCACTGCTTGTATATGTGTGTGCGTATGTGTGTGTATATGTGTTACTGCTGCATACATAATATGGAAACTGATTATGATTATTGATTATGGTTATTAAGTATGGTACTTAATTTACTGATGCACATGATGAGAAATATCTATATTATAATAGCCGAGTGGACTGTGTGTGTGTGTGTGTGTGTGTGTGTGTGTGTGTGTGTGTGTGTGTGTGTGTGTGTGTGTGTGTGTGTGTGTGTGTGTCTCCGGCCAATCAGTGCTAGATTCCACCAGGCGCGTGTTTGCAGCATAACGTGAGCGACGCCATTTTGCTCCGTCCTGCAGGTGGCTTCATGTTCCACTGAGCGCGAAATGTCAGCGCAGCGTATTCCCCTTGATAGTTACTTAGTTTTAGTTACTATAAAAACATTGGTCAGGTGACAGCCACCTTGGTGTTTATGGAAACACCATAGCAATGTGATTACATCATAGAGGTGCATGTGATGACATCATAATGGTGCATTGTTCACTATAATATAAAAGCGAAGTTACATAAAACAATAAAACGTAAACTTGGGCTGAAAATTGGGCCCCATGTGGGTTGAATCTAGAACCCGTGGATCCATGCGGGCAAAGTGCTAGTTGAAATATAATTCTCAACAAATCATGGACATTGTGTCCTCTGGGCTAAAGAGGAAAAGGACCATCCAGATTGTTATCAGCGCGAAGTTCAAAAGCCACCATCTGTGATGGTATGGGGATGTGTTAGTGCCCATGGCATAAGTAACTTGCACATCTGTGAAGGCACCATTAATGCTGAAAGGTACATACAGGTATTAGAGCAACATATGCTGCCATCAAAGCGATGTCCTTTTCAGGGACGTCCCTGCTTATTACAGCAAGACAATGCCAAGCCACATTCTGCACGTGTTACAACAGTGTGGCTTCAAAGTAAAAGAGTGTGGGTAATAGACTGGCCTGCCTGCAGTCCAGACCTCTCTCCCATTGAAGAGGTGTGGCGCATTGCATGGCAACGGAGACCCCGGACTGTTGAGCAACTGAAGTCGTACATCAAGCAAGAATGGGAAAGAATTCCACCCACAAAGCTTCTACAATTAGTGTCCTCAGTTCCCAAACGCTTATTGAGTGTTGTTGAAAGGAAAGGTGATGTAACACAGTGGTAAACATGCTCCTGTCCCAGTTTTTTGGAACTTGTTGCAGACATCAAATTCAAAATGAGTGAATATTAAAAAAAAAAAAACAAAAAAAAAAAAAAACAATGAAGTTTATCAGTTTGAATATTAAATATTCTGTCTTTGTAGTGTACTCAATTGAATATAGGTCGAAAAGTATTTGCAAATCATTGTACTCTGTTTTTATTCACGTTTTACACAACATCCCAACTTCTTCCGAATTGGGGTTTGTGCGTATTTCCCGTAATTCAACAGGATATATCAAGGATTTTTGGAAACCTTGGGATTTTCACTAGAATCTAAAATAGGCCTGAAGCTCCACAGGTTTGAATACAGCAGCAGTATTCAACTGACCCATTTACGAGTTTGTAGGTTTTACGGGGTTAAAGAGCACCCACACTTCAGTGAGCAGGACACTTCTGGGCCACCCCGTTCTGGCGTGGAAAAGGAAATGGAAAGGGCTAGTAAGTCACATTTCGGGAATTTTGAAAAAAAAAAAAAAAAAAAAAATGGGGAAAACATATCCAACCCCTTCAATAAGGCCAGGCCTTTTGCCATTCCTCTGTTTGGTGTTTTTTGGAAACCTGGGCATTATTTCTATACAGTTCCATTGTGAAACGATGCAGAGGAAGCCAGTAAGTCCAAAGTAACATCAGTCATTTTACTCAAATACGTGACTTACTAGCCCTTTCTGTTAAACGCTACAGCTGTATACTTGCATACTTTATGTTTAAATTCATCTTTCTGTTCAGCAATGTGATTGGGTCCCATTTCCTGGATAATCCAAAGTGGACTGTGCTTCATGTGCACTTTATCCAGGCTTATGCCAACACTGCCAGAGAGAGCACAGACCAACAATCTTATACAGAGCTGCTGAGGTTCATTTTTGTCACCAGTCGCATGTTTACTGGAGGCAAGAGACACCACAGAAGGGAAAGATGGAAAAAGATAAATGCAAAATTACAAATGTTGCAACTGGATTTTATTCTGATCGTTTCATCATGACTTCATTGTTAATGGGAACATTACATTGGCAAGTTCAGTTCATTTAACTGTAGTTAACAAGCCCACAAGTTTTTCAAACCATCATCAAAAATGGAAAGCTGCATGACAACCATTACTATCTGAAACAGTGACTCAGAATTGGAGTGTCCCAATATACATGGATACTTAATACATACTGCCGCACAACATGCAAATTTACATTCTTTATCACTTTACATCTGCAGTTTGTGCATCCGAGTGCACTTTGCTCATATGGATGAAATTGAACAGGCCCTTCCTCGCCCTAATGAGTCTGCAATAAACAGTATTGCTACAATGACTGTATAATGACTGTTGTGTTTCATTGTATCATCAATGTTTACTACTAGCAGTCTTATATTTGGCAATCACAATGTAACTTAATGGTGGCACCTGTGTGCCATTTTTCACAGCCAGAAGACATCAGTCTCTGAAGGCTGTGGGCATCTGTGATACACGCGAACCAAATGGCTTCTCCGTTGCAGTCAAAATAACAACAGTCCTGTGCTTACACACCAATTTTTAATCCATTCTATAACTAAAGAGAGATATTGAGTAATTTTGCTATTGCTCTCCGCCAGTTACACAAGACATAATAAAAAGAGCAAGCCAATGAAATGTAAAATTTACCGGTACGTCAAATACACTCAAATTACATACTACCATGGCCAAACTTCACAATACATAGCCAAAGCTTTGCAGTGTACAGCATTCCTTGATACAACTCAGTCAAAGGTAACATGCCACCAAGATCCAGGTAACTTAGTCCTGTGACTGTGCAGAACAGGAAATGGTTGTCGTCATGTATAAGCACATACACTGCATGCTACCATGTAGAGCATCCAGTTTGCACTGGCGCAGGAAGTACAGTAGTATTTTTAAATCAGTATGCGATTTTTAACACTGCTGTTGTTCCCTTAGCGCACACACTGCATGCGCTTCATGTTTTTTATTAAACAACATAACTGCACATAATAACTGTCTTTAATACATAATGCAAATAATCAAATGCTTTATCGTCCACAAAATAAAGGCAAGCACCTTAACAAAAGTAAGTAAAGTCATTTCCTTACTCTGACATAGGGTGGCAGTATCGGTGCTGAAGTTGAGCCAGTATCTTTTGACAGATCGCTGCTCTTTTTACCAACCTCACTAGCAGCTATCGCATTGCAGGTGCATTCGTTTAAATATACACATATCCACCACTCCCATTGATAGATGTGGAAGGTATTAGATTGGCTAGTCCTTGTGTCTCTCATATGATAAGGAAAACCGGGTCTCACATCTTTATCAAATTCCATTAAAATGAAAAACCTGAAGATGTACCTTCAACTCAAACGGAATATTGCTAACAGGAGTAGTTATTTTAACTCCATTTTGTCCAGAATGAGGACCGCTACATGGCAGTTACACTACTACCATTTTCTACCAGCATTTCAAGTCTTTCCCTGCTTTGTTGCCTAATTCCCCCATTAACCAGAATAAGTTTAGTAATCCCCAAAAGTGCTACCGACTGTGGCCCGGGCCTTTGCGCAGATATAGACGCTGGCGTCCGTAAATTCCGAAATTTAATTCCTAAACAATTCTGAAATTCTTGAATTTCCAAATGTCTTGTTTCACTGGAATTATTTTCCATAGTCTCTGTGACACAAATACTGAGTTATAATGCCTTAAATAGGCTCATGCATAACAAATAAATGACAAATAAATAAATTGCAATATTTGTGTTCTGCGTAAAGGGGTTAACCGTTTGAGCGCTGAATAAATTTTCAGGGAATTAAAAATGTAGTTATCCTGAGCTGTTGAAAACCTATCATGTGGCAACTTGTTTAAAAGAGCTCACCTGCGAGAGCTCTTTTAAACAAGTTGCCACATGATAGGTTTTCAACAGCGTCTGATTTTGATATCTTGCATCATTGGGCAACTATACTTCCCCACGGCGCTGAAAGGGTTAATAAAAGAACCCAACTGGCACACCAATGATTACACAATTACCTGCTTACAGTTAGTATACAAATCATAAATCTATGTGCATGCACTCCTCTTGACGATCAAAACAGTACTTTTAAAGTGAAATTATTAAAACCACAAAAATGTAGTCACAATGAATGCGTACATTTTATTACAAAGGACCACAAACATTAGGAACTTCAAGTAAATACTTTTCTACTGTAAGGAAGAGCACAAGGGACATAATCAGCAAGTGGTGATATTACACACTTGATGATACACAGGGAGGTGGGTGTGCGGAGCGAAGCCTGCTTAACCGGACACACCAAGCACGTTACACAGGCTGGGAGAGGTTTGTACCAAGTGATATGAACTAAAAAGCAAACACAAAGATATTTCAGCACCTTCTCTCTGTAACACACACACACACACACACACACAGGCGAAGACGCATAAATACACAGACACGTAGACACAGAACTGAAAATAACTGAACAAACACCCTTACCTTAAACGGGTCTCGAGCCAATTTGACCCCAGTTCCGCAAGGCAAGTGTCAAAGCAAACGAAAAAATACAATAAATAAAAAAATCCAACTAATTGCGAGATGTACAGTCGGTGTTTCCGGATGGGCTCAAAGCTACAGGAGAGGTCTTTACGGTCATCCTGCCTTAGGCCATCAGGGGCCAAAGGTACTCTGCACAGGCAGCACTCCTGTTACCAAAAATAAACTGGCCTGACAGCCCAGCGTACCCCAGAGCTGTTCAAGGACTACTTCCAAGCCTGAGACTTCAGGCCATTTGAGTCATTTCACTGAGGGGCACATGCTTCAGGCCAGGAGGATTGTCCATTCATGCTCCCAACAGTGGCAAAACCAAATTAATATTCATTATTGTCACTGCATTTCAAAAGTACCAGGACAAAGCTGAATTACACACATTTGCAGGAAATCCTTCAAAAAGACCTTTTGAAAAAGACAAAAAGACAAAGCTTACTCCAATTTCCATATGTCAAACTTGGCATGAACAATGGACAAAGGGCACTCCCCATAGCGGCTGGGAGCACTTCCGTTGTGTCAATGTCTAAATGCAGCATTTTTCTCTTGCATTTGCTTTTGTGGTTTTGCGTGTTTTTGAGTTTGCATCGTTTCTGTTTTTGCAGCAAGTTTCTCCATTTGGGGATGTTTTGGGCCTTTGCAGCGCGTTTGTGTTGACGTGGATATGCAGCGCTTTTCTCTAGCATTTGCATTCGCAGTTTGCATGTTTTTGAATTTGTATTGTTTCTGTTTTTGCAGCGCGTTTCACTAATTGGAGAGGTTTTTGGCCGTTGCAGAGCTTTTGCCCCTGTCGGCTACTGTAGCTAGCAGCTAATTTTGCAGTAAGACAGTCTGTTAAACAATACTACCAAAACAGATTTTTTGTTGCTTTATTCTTTGTATGTTGAATGTAGTTAGCTAGCCAGCAGCAATTCTGGAAGTTATTACAGAGCTTGACCCATCTTGAAGCAATCAAATGAGCATATATTCTCTGCAGAGCCATTTAATCTCCTGATGCTTATATAGAGAATATCATATGGGCATTTTCATATCACACCATGTATTAACCCGAGACCCCAGTATCGAGCTAAAGCTCTCGGGCATAATTGACCATCTTAGATTTGCTTCATACTTCATGTAAATAGTATTGAGCACAACAACCAGTGAGCAAAATTTTCGGCTTGCAGCTTCTTTCGTTTCTGATATATAAGGCAATGTTCCGTCAGTCATTACATTTGAACTATGCATGCTACACTCATGCAATTTTGAGGGATTACTCCAAGATATTAGATTTCTTTAACTTCTGGCCTGCAGATGGATATTTGCTCAGTTCTGGCTTGTTGACATTTGTACCAAAAAGTCTTTTGGGCTCTGGAGCCCCCTATAGCTTCAGGCTGAATCACATCAGAGCTTTTGAATTTTTATATACAGTATAATACTCATGTTATAGTGCTTTCTGAGCAATAGGAACATGACTGAAAGAAAGCTAAATTCTGATTTATGAGGTAAAAAAATCAAAATAATAAGAATGATGATAATAATAATAATAATAATAATAATAATAATAATTTCACACCAATAATGCAAGTGCATTAAGTGGACAAACACTCATTTGCTCCACACATGCCGGACCAATGGCAGGTCAGCAGGGTGTCAGATTGCCGTTATTTCATAGTGGATTTGAGTGCGAATCGTGCACAAGAGATGGAACAAACTGCTGTGACATCAGGAGTCTGTCTTGCAGAAATAGATCCTGTGAAATATCCTGTATGTGTGTAAGACCAAAAGTGGTGGATAGACCACATTTGCGCAACATTGGAGCAGGAATAACCTGCACAAGTAACATTTAAGCATCTCTATGGTCCTTCTGTGAATTACAGCTGGCCCATGAGAGAGGATATTTATTGGTCCCTCTAGTGCATATCTTAAAGATTAATGCCACAGTTACAGCAACTAGCAGGCAGTATATACATACACCGGATTTGAAAAAGAACATCATTGCATTGCTCAAACTCCCAAAGTGAAAAACACTTATGTCTCAACTGAACTGCAACAAATGCGCCCATTAGGAGTTACAATTTTTTTTGGTAATTTTTAGACAAATCTGAACTAAATAATAAATACTTAAACATCTTCATCAAAACACTCCAGAATCTGCCATTTTCCCTTTAACAGCGACGTCAAAATATCCTAAAGCTCTTCGACGGTAGTAGATAACCCGAAGTGTTCGCTTTCCCATGAGTGTTCCCACACTCAACAGCCCAGCAAATGATCTGTGAAGAATCAAATCCATCAGAATAGCAAATGTTCTGCTATATGTCCAAACAAACAAAATGAAATGACAAACAGTATATATGAGTGGATTATTGCACATGCATAGTAATCCAACAATGATGCCACAGCAAGGCCAACCACATTAGCTAAAACATATGAGTTCCCTAAACAAGCTAGCAGTGTGAAATGA
The DNA here is from genome assembly GCA_029692085.1 of Gymnothorax javanicus. Lineage (NCBI taxonomy): Eukaryota > Metazoa > Chordata > Actinopteri > Anguilliformes > Muraenidae > Gymnothorax > Gymnothorax javanicus. The sequence goes on from CM056200.1 coordinate 113,509,427, forward strand.
TCAAATCTGTAGTTCCCAATTCCCAGACCTATAAAAGGAGCAACCTATACCAAGTAACAGTAAAACCTGAGCTAATGTAAATATCCGCTCAATATAATAAATATGTAGACCAACTCGCATTTCACTCAAGCATACTTAGTAATAAAGAAACTAACAATGAGGCAAAAAAAGGGAACTTAAATCTCCTGTTGCTAGATAATCAGCACAAAGGGAGGGGAGCACTAGCTCCTTGCATTAACCAATTTAAGCTAACAAAACAACTGAAAACAAGTGGGAATGTAGAACAGAATGAGTTAAGCCTATACAGATTTGGTTAAGCTATGGCCAGTTCATGTCACTGTCACATGACTGCCCAAGCAGTCCTCTCGGCTTGACCTTTTAGGGGGATCGAAAGGTGGTGACCTTCAGTTTTTTTAATGTTTGGTGACATTCTTGTCATTTGAAGCATTGTACAATTTTACAAAAAGGGCAAAACATCCAAGTCATAATATCTGGACTCCATGTGGGTAATTCTTTTATTTAACAGTATAGTGCAAAGTTATCATTCATTTTACAGTACACATCATTCTTTTAAGCTTTTAATTTCCTGACATTGCATTAAAGTGTGGGACTATTTTTTGCAGAATGTCCATTTGAAGTAAGACAAGGTATAAACAAGGTATATTTGACACCTGAATAAATATAGTTTGATTCAAGGTACCAATTTGAATTTTGTGCTGATTAGAATCTACTGATTTCACCACTCTGCCCAGTAGTATGATTATTTTTAGGGAAATATGCACTTGAAATATAGGCGTGACCTCTTTTGTTTCATTTCAGTGCCTCATAAATCAGTCATTTTGAGTGCATCAGACAAGCACATAGTTGATAAGAAAGTTCTATAACATGAGTATTAAGCATAAAGATTTAAAAGCTCTGATGGGATTCATTGTGACAATATAGTAGGCTTCCAGGCACAAAATTTTTTATGCAATTTTCAGCAAGCCATAACTTGGCAAATATGCAAAAATAGGCCAACTATTTTACCACAGTGAAAGTAATCTAATAATGTAGAACAATCCCTGAAAATTTCAAGCCTGTCTCATAAATAGTTCAAAAGTAATGACACACAGAACATTACTTTTTTTTTTTTAGCAACATTGTTTTATTAGGGCCATGACCCTATTTTTAAAGCCTTTATATGTCAGAAACTAAAGAAGATTCGAGTTGGTTGTAATGACATTATTTACTAAATGTAATGGTCTGTCGGAAGGTCTCTGTTGATTTGACAGGGGATGACCCTGGTGGGCATGGGGATGGGCTCAATACCAAATGCATCAAACTGATGAAACTCACTGCAACATCAAACTCACATAAATATTCCAGAAAACACGCTTCACTGTATCTACATCCCATTCCCACTGTAAGAGTCAGTCATTTATGATTGAAGGGTCAAAATACATTATTCAGTTTTATTCTTGGATTAATGATCCAAACACAAAAAGACAATGTCTTTGCGCCACAATGGCAGAAAAATCACATTCTGTACACAGGGCTGACTGCATGAACACAGAGCACCAGAGTAATGAATACATTACATTTACTCAATGACCAAAGTGCAGTTCATTCAAGAACAGAGTGAGGTAGGGCCTCTGAATACAGTGCTGGAGAAAATGTTATGACCTCAGCACAGTGTACAACATTAAACACAGTAATGTGGACCACACACAGACAGACACACACACACACAAACACACACTACACCATAAGGGCTGTGAAAAACACTTGAAATGAGTCCTCAGTCTAAACTAGGACAGCGCAGTTCCACAGCTTTATCGGATCACAGCACAGTCAACCCATCAACCTCTCATACCACAATCGCCAACCCCGTTTCCAGGCGAATTCTAATAAAAATAATGGGAAGTCCCCATTATATCAGCAGGTAGACTTTCACTCCATTCAGCCTTCTGCATTAAATCAATGACAGCGCTTCTACTCTGGTGCATTCTGGGATATCTTAGGTCGTAACCCCCTCGGCTATAAATATCCATGCGACACAAGCGCAGCCAAGGGACAATGGGCGGTGGGCGGCTGCGTATCTGTAAAGGCTGAGCAAAGAAGGGGCCGGGCTGTGGCTGTGGCTGTGTGTGTGTGTGTGTGTGTGTGTGTGTGTGTGTGTGTGTGTGTGTGTGTGTGTGTGTGTGTGTGTTATTATGTATGGTGGGAAAGATGAGTAGGGAAATAGGTATGATAATTTGGTACAGACCGAAGAATAGCCAGACTGGGGCACATTGCTGCTTTCATCGCTAATGAAGGTGAAAGAGAACAGAGTAAAGAAGGGAAAAGGGACAAAGGGAAGCCGTGCTCCTAGCCCTCTCTGCAGCTCTGCTGGGGTGCTCTAACTTTTCACTGAAGTTTTCCCTTAAGTTGTTCGAAGTCAGAAAAAGCCATTTTTTTCATATTATAGGACACTGTCACAAACATATTCTGTATCGGCTGGTTGCAGCGCTTCACTGAAGCTACATCACACTTATATTGAGAAAAATATTCAAGCCCAAGACGCCATGTTTTTATGGCCACAGCGTTACATCAAATTGAAAATATCTAGATATTTGTACATCATTTCATACACATTTCCCTGTAATTCAGCAGGACAATTCAGATCTTTGCAAACCTTGGGATTTTCACAAGAGATTCAAAATCTTTGAAATAGGCCTGAAGCTCCGTGGATTTGAATAGTGAAGCTGAATTTGACTGACCCATATATGGCTCCGGACGTTTTGTAGACTTAAGAGTGATTTAACTCAGGAAATTTAACTTCGTACCATTTCACCGGAGCTAGCTTGTTCTGGTTCAACAAGTGCAAGCACTGCATGTCCTCCAACAGGATGAGCAAAGTGGAAGTGATATGAACGCTGCATTGCTACAACCACACCTCACAGCCGTGGTGATAACAAGTCCTCTCCAATAACCTGCTCCCTTTGTCCATCCCACTCACTTGGTCTTTTTCCTGATCTCCTCCACCAGCTGCTTGATGTGGTCCTCCAAGAACTCGATCTTCTCGTTTTTCCGGGCGTGGGCTTTCTGCAGCCGCACGATACGCTCCACCAGTACGGCCTTGTCCACCTCGGGGAAGCTGTCCGCCACCACCACCGCTGGGCCAGAGTTGTTTTCCGGGGAGCGGTCGTCCATGCTGCTCCCGCGCGCATTTAAAGAACCTGCCAGCAGGGGGCGAGAAACGAAACAGGGGGAGGAGTTAGTCGGTGTGAATACATGAGGAACTGAATAGGAGTACTCTATGTGTCAATCAGTGTGATTACATGACCGCAGCAATCGAACAACTGTCTCCAATTCTATTTGGCCAAACAATAAGATTAGGATGGTCTTTATCAGTTATCCCAGCACCCACGAGCCTGTCAAAGAATGGACTCACAAGTGAAAGCATGAAAGACAGCATCTGATGCTCTTTTCTAGCTGAACTTTTGTGTCATGCGGTGGAAAAAAAATTAACTAAAGAAAACACGCAAAACAAAATGGGCGATTTAACAGCGCGGTGCATTTTGCATGTTTTCGATGCATCAAATGTTAGTACCAGGTTTCGCCGTGCTAGATCTGGAGATAGGCAGAAATTCTGACGTTCAGAACAAGCACAGAATACACAGACCAGCTGTTGTACAACAGCAGTGTTTGTCTGCGGTAATAAATCGACCCTCAATCGCATTATCTCGGTGTGTCAGTCCGATTATTGAACAGCCGATTTGGTATAATTTCAGGCCAGCACTCCAGTCTGCGACCAAGATTTACGTTTTGCGACTTACATTCTCACATCGGTCGCGCACTTCATGCACTGTGCGCCTATTCTGGGCAGCGATTCACTCCCTAATTATCAGCCACCGGCCGCGAATTTTTTTTCTGCAGGTTGGTACCATTACGTACATCAGCCAATCACAGATTGGCTGGTGCCATCAGCCAATCACAGCTCAGCTGTACTCATGCATCAATGAGAAAGCTGAGTTGTGACGCGGCAAATTTGTAAAACCTTGTCTGACAATAATGATGTAAATGCTCCACAACATGCAAAATTACAAGTACACTAGCTGGTCTGCTGCAGAAGTCAAATAGTCTACGTATCAGGCCTTGGCTTCGGTGGCTAATACTGCAGATCGGAGAGCAAATTTCATGATTTCAGAAATTGTTTTCATTACCGGTTTTATATTTCGCTATTTAGATTTTGCGCATTTCTAACAGTAATGGAAACGCACTTGGAGAGTGAGAACGATGTCCGACGTTATTACCCCAAAAACACAGTCTGCTTCGTGACCCAGTTTTGAGTCTTGTTGATACCAGCTATGGGTGCTTGCGTCCAGTGGCGAAAGGTTTTATCTAGCGTTTCAATATCATTCGCTAACCTTCCATCCTGATGGATTAGGTTGGATGCGCTCTTCCACTCTGATCTGAAGTTCCGCATGCACATGATTATTCATGCAGTATGTATGAAATCAGTGACTGGTTGGTCCGAGTGCAAGATGATTTATTTTCATTGGAGTACGATAAAGATGAGAAAAGCTGTGGTTCTTAGATTTATAGTCAGTTTTCTTTGGGGTTCCGATAATTGGCCAGCTGTCATAGCCCCATTCATGTGCCTCCGAGGGCTTGTTTTAACATTCTGACATTTACTGGCCCAGCGGAGTCACATGCCGTGCCATTGACAAAACCTGCAAAAATGGAAATCGCCAGACACCACTCGTCTTCTACTGCTGCTAGCGTCAAAACTTTCTTTTGTTTTACCTTGTGTCTGGTATCGGCGTAACAACAACATATTAAAGATTTATTCGGCACCAACCATTCATCGTAACTCCCTCTCGTTCCGAAAAATAAGTCTGGAAAAGGCAAAACTTGACCCCTGAAATCTAACTTCCTGCCCAGAATCGTTCACGGCACAGCCATGAAATTGTGACACGCGCGCTGATTGGCTGGCCCTGACCTGGCTCGCCCTTCTTTTATTACCTCTAGTGCCATTTGGTATCCAATTAAAAATCACCAACATCTTTTCGTTCAAAACGCATCACCTGGTAAATCAACATCTGCCCCCCCCCTTACACCTCCATATAATAGGCCACTATATTGAACTGCAGTTCCCAGAAGACTAAAGGATGGGCAAAGAATGCAAGTTTGGAGCATTTTCTTTACGTGATGAAATTGAGAGCTCACTATGGCATTAATACACTGGTTTTATAGGGAATGACCGCGACTCATCTGATTGGCCTTAATGGAAACAAACCCGCACCACACTCTCAGGTAGTTAATTTGTCTCAGTCCAACCCTTCCGACAACAGTGCTGCAGCTGGGCTATCCCCTCATGTCCTAAAATAACCGGAATGGAGTTAGACACACCCAGTTTCAATCTGCTATACCGTTAGCACTTGCGTTTGCCGACTGTGTTTAGGCTGCCAAAATAGGCCCCCTTGCCTTGCTGTAACATTAAGTTTCTTCATTTAATCCACGTTAAAATCACTGGCGATGACAGTTTTCCACCGTCCGAGTAAGTTATAAAGCAAGTGCGGCCCCTCAACAGAGCCACTTATCTATTCTCTCATAATTGCTCAGGAGAAAAAAAAAAAAAAAAAAAAAACGGACAGATTTGGATTTGAACGCCAGATTTGAAGGTATAAGAACTGCAGCTTAGCTCACTGACACAGTGGAACAGCAGTTTCTCCCTACAGACCTTAACGGAAGTCCAGATTATGTATGCGCCGCAATGCCTCCGTGATAATCTAGGCGCTCCAATAACGTGGGAGGGACTGACATGTCGGGCATGCCGATTTACAGGCGAGAGGCAGAGCCCCTGTGGGCTTACGGCCGACGACCAACCTGCTGTTCTGTACCGACATCAGCGCCTTTGAAGCAAAATAGCTTATCCAATCATCCCAATCTCAAGAAACAGGAGTTTTGTTTCGTATTTCACCAGATTCCTACGCACACTGCAAAAAATGAAAAATTATTACATCTGACCAAGCATTTTAATCTTGCACGAAGACTTAAAAAAGGTAATTGAAGTAAGTGTTTTATCAGTAAGACTAAGATTTGACAATGAGGCAAGAAAATTTCGGCTCATTTCTAGATATGCCGATGTAATAAGAAATTTTTACTTGTCGAGCACATGGTAGGTTTAAATACACTACTATTTTCTACCTAAGAGAATATTTGGGAAGTAAAGCCTCATAATAAGATTAAAAGACTTGTTAAGGGAAACACTTTTTGCAGTGCATGCTATAATGTTTTCAACCCCGAGCACTGAACTCCGAGTGGTTTCATAGAGCGGATATGTGAACACAACACTACATCACCAGAACTACACTACCTGACAAAAGTATTAGGACGTCACTATTTATGTGTGTGATTTTCATTCAGAGCAGTAGAAAATACTGAATGTATCATATTTGGAAATAGTTGTTTATTCAAATAAAAACACAGACCCCATTTTGGATAGACCATACTGAATTATTGTATGTCTCGACCCTCCTTTTATAGAGAATCAAAATCGTTCCATGTGCCACACCTGATCATAATGATTGGACCAATAGTAGCCATCGATCTTCCATTATGACAAGTACACAATTCCAAATGTGCAAATTTGAAAATTACCATCTTGCAAGCACAATTAATGATCATCTCGCTTACTTATGACAGAGCAAATTTGAGAGTTTTGCTCAAGTGCCTCCTGTTAGCCAGACGGGCGCTCGTCAGGAAGATTCTAAGTCTGGTCATGTCCGGGTATCGTCCGCCCTCGTTCTGAACTTGAGAAGATTCAACCAATGAGTGTATAAGAAGCAGTGGCTGACAGGCGCGTGCTTCGGAGGAGAGCCGCGAACTGTCTTCACTCTCCTGAGTTGGCAGCAAGGGGTCGCATACGAGCAAGCCTTGTACATAGTTCACCAATTGGGTATTCCAGATTCAGGTGGGATTGGAGATGCCAAAAAAAAAAAAAAAAAAAAAAAAACCCAATTTTTTTTTTTTTTTTTCCTGCAGAGAAAAAATATGCCAATATGTATATCTGTAGCTCTCCCCCAAATGTTCAATAATGTTCTGTGATGTTTACATGTACATTTTCGGACACCATTAAATTCCTACAACACTTGCATATATAATATAACACATACATCAAAAGTTGAGTAAGAATGAGGAACGTCCTAATACTTTTGTCAGGTACTGTACGCTTCCTAAGACTCCTACACAGTATTCATTCATATAGCACCTCTCATCCCTGTGTGTTGTGTTTATATTGCATTATGTTTCTTTTGCTTTTATACACTGTTGGGCTCTTCTGCTTCACATAGACTATCCTGCGGTGCCTGCAGACAGTGTTTCAATGGGACTTCGATGGGTAGATTAATATCAAATTAATCTTTTAAAATTGACATCAAATTAAATGGGGATTATAAATCAGTATATAAAAGTGTAGTTTCCACAATTTATTTCATCGCAACAATTAGGTCTTCCAAGTAATAATCAAAGGCTTTTTACCATTTCTAACATTCATATTAAACCTACTCTCAATCACCTAGGAACCATTTATCAGTATTGATATCTGTCAAGTTAGTCCCATTAACAATATATTTCAAGCTGCAGGAATCCATGTTTAATTAGCTTATTATTGTCTCCATGGTTACCTAAAGGGTTAGGGCAGATATTTCTTTCTGCAGCCTGCCTGCATTAGCATACAATCAGACCTTTGAAGTGATAAAAATAAAAATAAAAAGTAATTGCGCAACCGACTGGCAGTCCTTGAGCGCTATTGGCAATTTGTAGAAGTAAAGCATTTTTGTGTCACATTTTCTGATGAGATTTTACGATCTGCGAGGCAGTATCTTCACAAATCTTAGGCGAAACAGGTCGTACCGCAGTGCCATACCGTTCCCGTTTTTCTGGAAAACCAAGTCGCACGCGTGCTGCAACCCTGACATTTAATACGCATCATGACCTATTCAAAACCTGCGACGCAGCAAGAATGCTAAACTGCAGCAGGGGTAAAATGGCCACCCGGAGTACAGTGGAGAAAAGTCCAGTTTTGTGTAGCCATTTGTGTTTTCTTGTTTACAAAGACCATTTCCTTGGTAATGGGCAAAACATCCACGCAGCAGGCGTGAGGTTCATGTTTAGATTTTTTACAGGTAGGTTTTGAGATTTGAAGTAAAATTTGTTTCATACCGCCAGTGAACATGAATTTATGTGCGTGTTGTGCATGCAGAAGAGCACACGTTTGCGTACGTGTTCGTCTTTGTGCATTCCTGAGCGTGGTGCATGCGAGTGATATGTGTGCTGCGAAGCGCTCGCTGATAACCGAACGGTGATATACTGATAATGACCACGGTGTCCTTGCTGGAAAGAGCAGTCATCATTACTGGCTGCTGGAGATTATGGCCTTCGTTATGCGGGGGGAGACAGCACTGCAGTTGATTGGTGACTTCAGTGAACCCCCCCTACCCCCCTGAAATGCTGGCCAAGCCCCTCCCCCCTACCCCCCTCAGATGCAGGCCAAGCCCCTCCCCCTACCCCCCCCCCTCAGACGCAGGCCAAGCCCCTCCCCCCTACCTGAGGAACTGGAGCGGCTTCCCATACTGCTAGCCTCTCTGTCGCAGCTCCCATTCTCAACCTGGTCCAGCTTCTTACGAGCTGCGGAGAGAGAAACCCACACACATCTCAGCATCACCCAGGCAGAGGGAAAAGACTGGGGCGAGAGAGAGGGAGAGGGGGCTAAGAGAGGGAGAAAAGGGGGGGAAAAGGGTGATAAAGAGGGGCAGAGGGGTTAATTCTGCATTCGAGATGTCCCGGGAATTGGAAAGTTCCCAGTTTTCACCACGTCGCATTCCAGAGCTTCACCAGCGAGAAACAAACAGGTTTGCACACCAGTGTGGTTACCCAGTGACACACTAGACAACATAACGCACCGCGTTTATCTGATAGCTCATATAAATCTAAAACTAAATAAATACACAAATATGATAAAACATAAATCTATGACTTAATATTTTTCAAGAGCAGGTCATAAGATTCAGTGTTATGGAGTGTTTTCCATATTATTAAGAAAATATTCAACTGATAAAAACTATTTTGTCAGCTATCGAGCTTCGGCGTCAAATATAGGCTGAGTCTCTGGGCAAACTGGGAATCCAGAAATCATACCAGAGCTCCCAGTAGAGGAGGCGTGCGAGGGCACTTCTCCTACTGGGACATGGGATTATTCCCAGTCTGCAGGACGAATCCAAGGAGAGATGGGGAGAGGGGGGGTAAGAGAAAATGGGAGTTGACAGGAGGAGAAACAAATGGAGAGAAAGAGGGAGGAAGGGATGGATGGAGAGAGAGAGAGAGAGAGAGGAGAGAGAGAGAGAGAGAGAAGGGAGGAGCTACAGGACAATGAATGAACTGCCCATGTCAATTTTTATCCCAACTTAAGCTGAGAGGAAATGCAGTGGATACACAGAATTTATTATTAATAACAGAATGCACAAGAAAACGCTGCCCATTGCATTCAGAGCACGCTTGTTTCTAAAGCTAACAGTACATTGCAATATAAACATATTGTAATGTCTGGCAAGATTCTGAAGTGGTGTTAAAACAGATTTCAAAACAGAGTTTCTGCTGAAAGTAAGAAGACTAGAATGCACAAGTGAATCAGAATGAGGCTGAATATTATGTTTGAGGTAATAGACAACAACTAAATAATATGCGCAAAAAAATGCACAAAAAACACGCAGAAAATAACCACAACTCAGGGCTTCCATCCCAAGCCACTCAAAGCCTCCTTCGTTGCTGAAGAGAACCTTTAATACCAAGGAGAAAATTGAGAAAAAATTGGATTTTTAGAAAACGCAAGCTATTAGAAATGAACTATAAATAAAATGTGAAATGGCAAATGATAAAGGCAGGAGTTTAAGAGACAGTTTATCTGACATGGCTATGATTGTGATAATGGTTTAAAGATTCAGAAAACATAAAATAATTAAGTCACGCCCAAATCATACATGACAAAGATGAGCATTGCTTCAAATGCTTATTTTACAGGGCAGCCATATTAAAAATAATCCTGAACAAGAATGTATTTTTACCCATAGAAACGTACGTCTTCCCGCCCCAGCCCCCTTCCCTGCCTAACCCAGCGGACGGACGGACGGACAGATAGGCAGGCAGGCACAGACCAAAAGGCACCAGTGCAGGACCTGAGTAGTAAGTATGCAAAGTTTCGTTAACATCATGCAAACGGTAATAATTGTAATTATTATTTCTAAAGTAAAAGCCGTATGCTGCAAAATGCGGCAGACTACCCCAAATTAAACTCTCAATCCCAGCAAATATAAAATTAAGAGGAATGGCCTCAGCTATGTCAGATGAAGGATCCGAGTAACCAGGCCAATGCAGGAAGCAGAACAAAAAAATGACTATTTTCGCAAAAAGTCTTTTGGTGCGCGTCCCATTTAAAGCCGCGATAGTGGCAGGGGAGCTCTGAGCTCGCGGCACCTTCTTCAAATAGAAAAAAAAGCGAAGCGCCGCCTGAGTTTCCACAGCGGCCGATATAGAACAAGCGGTTTAAAATATCCGCACGTCCCAGTGAGGCCGCGCTGCGTCCCGAGCTCTACTTCCACCCGGTATTCCAGTCGCTTCGGCCGCTGAAGCGAGAGAGCATCTCCGCCGACGCTACGTCAATAATCGCCTCTCACCTGCACTCCCGTCTTCCCCCTCGATGATTTCAGGAGCTAAAACTGAAAGGAGGACACGGGTTGAGAGCGGAGTTTTGAAACTTGAAAGGCTACAGACTGAACCCCCGGGGGCAGGTGAAAGCTTTTACCGCGTTCCGCTCCAGTAAACACCAAGCCGCATAAATCCGCGCTGTGTAAAGCCGCTTTCACACCGGACCTTGAAAGCGAATTTTTGGCACGACAGATTACATTCAAAGTCAATGCAAAGATGCGAATTTGCGTCTTTGCATTGACTTTGAATGTAATCCGTCGTGCCAAAAATTCGTTTCGCGTCCGGTGTGAAAGCAGTTAAACTCCGGTCAAGCACTGGCTCTGCACTACACAGCGTGCAAAGACAGAAGCTGACGATTAGGCCCACTCTCAGACATAAATTCATTCAATAGTTTCAGCTTAAATTACATCATCTAAAGATCCGCGCAGCAGGCATTAATTCATCGTTACTGAAGCAACATCATAAGAGAGGGAGGGCAGCAGGATGGCCCGCCGCCTCCTCATGAATATTCATTTTCAGCAACGTATTCCCGATACAGTTACAATTACGGCATCATTAGGATGCCAGCGCGTAGGGTTACTGCTCATCTACTGAAAGGATTTAAAGTCTTTTCACTCAAGATGTGCTTGCGCTGGAGGAATCAGAAGATGCACTTTGTTCAGCGCTAGACTAATGTTCCCAGGAGCAGAGCTTTACTTTGCTTAATCCGAAACAAAAAAAAGAAAGAAAAAAAAGAGAGAAAGACTGGCACTCCCCAGCCATCTGCCTCTTCTTTTCCTAATGGTAAAACGCCGTCTCGAGAGCGCATTGATTCTGTTCGGCTATGAGGCCAAATTAGATGCGAGTTTTCCAGAGTATTTGATTTGACGGCGAGTGCGCACAATTAACTCATGAATCCAGAGAGGAAGAACAACCCCTGGAATCAGTCTCACTGCTTTGAGCCGCCCTCAGTGCTATTCTTCGCTTTTCTTTCAATGAAGAAATACTATCTAGCGCCAATATAACTGATGCTAAAATACCATCTAGCGCCAATATAACTGATGCTAAAATACCGTCTAGCGCCAATATAACTGATGCTAAAATACCATCTAGCGCCAAAATAACTGATGCTAAAATACCATCTAGCCCCAATATAACTGATGCTAAAATACCATCTAGCCCCAATATAACTGATGCTAAAATACCATCTAGCGCCAATATAACTGATGCTAAAATACCATCTAGCGCCAATATAACTGATACAATACCATCAATACCATCTAGCCATCCAATATAACTGATGCTAAAATACCATCTAGCCCCAATATAACTGATGCTAAAATACCAAAATAACTGATGCTAAAATACCATCTCCAATATAACTGATGCTAAAATAATATAACTGATGCTAAAATACCATCTAGCGCCAATATAACTGATGCTACAATACCATCTAGCCCCAATATAACTGATGCTAAAATACCATCTAGCACCAAAATAACTGATGCTAAAATACCATCTAGCCCCAATATAACTGATGCTAAAATACCATCTAGCGCCAATATAACTGATGCTACAATACCATCTAGCCCCAATATAACTGATGCTAAAATACCATCTAGCGCCAAAATAACTGATGCTAAAATACCATCTAGCGCCAAAATAACTGATGCTAAAATACCATCTAGCGCCAATTTAACTGATGCTAAAATACCATCTAGCGCCAATATAACTGATGCTACAGCAGCATCTACGCTAAACTCTAAAGGAGTCCCCATTTTCAAGCAAAAAGTCACTGCTTGCCGTCATCACACCTAAACCATGGGCGCTAGTTGGTCTTCATAACTGTGGTTCAGACACAAAGGGATAACTTGGAGCCTGTCGCATGATCTTGAAAATCCAAGTGCCATAGATTAGGGTGGTACATTTAAGATGGAAAAAGTCTCATGTTCACTTTGTTATTGCTGGCTTAATACGAGCAAAACCCCAAAATTTCAGTGAAGGTGCATAGACTTTTTATACCCACTGTAAATAAGAGCAAGCATGAAATACTCAGATCCCCTGCCGTGGGATGGCCGATATCTGGCCTGGAAACAAAACGTGATGGAGGGGCTAACAGTTGGACAGGAGGCCGGATGGAAGTATAAAAAGTCACATCTACATAATACGATGTATTCATAAATTAAATTTTGTTGAGAAATCCGGAACTGTTTAGGAGCTGTGGGCCAGAAAAGAAGCGTGATGGACAGACGGACACATAGAAGGACAACACTCAGTCCTATATCCCCATTCACTTTCTGGCGGGGGATATTAACTCAATATGGATGAGAAGGCCCTGATGAGGCCCTGTACCTTGCAGCAGCTGTTTGGTCAGGTCCTTGATGTTGGCGGCCTGTTTCCTCTTCTGCGTGAGCAGCTCGTCTCGCAGCTCCTCCACGCGCGTTTTCAGCCTGGCGGTCTCCGCCTGCAAAGCGTCCCTCTCCGTCTGCAGCATCTGCACGTCCTCCCGTCTCTGCCTCTGCTCCGAATTCAGCCGTCCCGTCTGCGACACACACAAGCTCACACGGTCACATCTCCCCCACTGTGAGTCCAGAGATGGTTAGCAGAGGAACAACAGTCATTAGCACTAGCCTTTATGCTCAAAGAAATGAAAGGCAGCAACTGTTAGCAGATGCTCAATTCTTCATTGACAGCTTTGCTGAGGATAACACATAATAATAAAAGAGAAGTGCTCAGCCTGTCACAGACAGAAAAAGATGAATGTAAGTGAACTGGAGGACATTAACCCTGTAATGCCATTCATATCATGCTTGATACACAAATTTCAGTGACCTATATGTTATCCACATGGTCAATAATTTCCCCAAAAACCTGTTGTATGCAATCTGCTACATGTCATCTGCCCCCTGTATCCATACGCTGCCTGCAGTCGAGGCCCATAGAATAAAAAAATCAAAGAGGGCTGTCCCCATTCACCAACCAGCAGGTTTTTTTTTCCCCCCCAAAGAAATCTTTGCTAATTTTGACAAAGTGACAGTAAGAATAACTTTCATATTGTGACTAATACTGCAATATCAATATATACTAGATTGAAGCAACTTATAACTATCCAACATTTTGAAGCTTATTTTAAGGTAAAAATCAAGCAGAACATGCACGTATCAAATGTAATACTACAGGTATTTTACCCTGAAAATGAGTTTCCATTAAATACATACATTTTTTGTGCAGACAAATTACATTCAAAGTCAATGCAAAGATGCAAATACACACGAAAAGACGCAAATTCGTGCGGGGCGAAGCGTACCGCGCTGGGGATGCAACGTGACATGACGCGAATGGCGCGAACGACGCGTGGAAACAACGCGAATGACGCGCGAACGATGCGAATGCAAGAAATTCACATTACGCTGGACCTTAAAATATCCATCTTTCGCAAAAAATTTGCGCAAATAGAGCAGTGTTCTGAATAGCGTCATTGCTATTGGCAGCCACACAGGCTAGCTCGGCTACTTAGCTACATATTCAAACCACATTTACATTGCTTGAGATGATGGGAGAGCTAGCTAGCCAGAATGTTAGCATAGCACCATTAGAGTCACTAAACATTGCGGGGGGTAAAAGTGTGTCACTGTCGGATGAACACAAGTAGCGCCTGTGTGCTTGTCCGTCTCCAGTAGGCACACTTCACACAGGCAGGCCGGGCTCCTCACCAGGTCGGCCAGGCTCCTCTCCCTCTCCTGCAGCCGCGACTCCAGCTCCTGAGCGCCAGCCGTCGCCCGGTCCAGCTGAGCCTGCAGGCCGTTGCTCTCGGACTGCAGCTGCGCATTCTTACTGGTCAGCTTCTCCGTGAAGCCCAGGAGCTCCGCCTCCCGGGCGCGGCTCCCCAGGATGTCCCTCTGCAGGTCGGCGGCCTGGGCGTTCAGACTCTCCACCTCCCCTCTCAGAGAAGCCATCTCCTGCGCATCTCTACAGCAGTGCGACAGAGCAGAAACAGGACATTAACCCTGTAACACCTGCAGACCCATCAATGCAGCTGCTGTATTCAAACCACTGGAACTTCAGGCCCATGTTAATTTCTAGAGGCGAACCCAAGATTTCCAACAATCCCAAATAAGTCCTGCTGAATTACAGGTAAATGTGTATAAAATTATGTACAAAATCTAGATATTTTCCATTTGATGTAATGCTGTGACTGTAAAAACACAGCATCCTGGATTTAAATATTTCCCTCAATGTAAGTGTAATGAAGCTGCAATGAAGCGCTGCAACCAGCAGATTATGTATATGACATCCTATAATACTACAAAAAAATGCTTTTTATGACTTTGAACCTACTTAAAAGACGATTTAAGTTAAAAGTTTGTGTTCAAGGGGTCAAGCACAGGTCTGCAGTCTTATCCAGGAGGAGCCAATGAGGGTCTGCTCTTTTGCTCCAACCAAAGTGTTACACACTGTAAACTTTTACATCCACCAATCAAGCACCAGAGCACTCGCAATCAACCCTATTACATGGATCTACTGTTCAGAAACAATAGGATACTAGGATCTTCAGGAACAGTTGGTTTCCACAGTGGAGGAAAGTCTTTATTTATTTATTTTTATTATAAATTTGGCATCTCCAATCCCACGCGAATCTGGAATGCCCAATCCGAGAACTATGTACAAGCCTTGCTCGTATGCGACGCCCTGTTGCCAGTTCAGGAGAGAGAGACAGTTTGTGGCTCTCCTCCGAAGCACGCGCCTGTCAGCCTCTGCATCATTACACTCATTGGCCGAAACCACTGCAAGTTCAGAACGAGGGTGGAGGATACCCGAACATGAGCAAGCTTAGAATCTCACTGACAAGCGCCCAGCTGGCCAACAGGAGGCGCTTGAGCAACGAACAAGGCAACCATTTTTAATTTCCCTTCCCGGCAGTCCCTTCCCAATTTGCATCCCTGCAGCGCTTTCGCTGTTCTGAAAAAGCTGCCGACCACTGCCGGTTGGTACGACCGGGGATCGAACACGGGCCGTGGTAGCTACTACTGCTCCGCAAATGCGGCGCCTTAACCGAGTGAGCTAACCCGGCAGCTGAGAATCATTTTTTAAGGATCTTGACTTGTGAAGAGGAGTAAAGGGGCCCATCCATACCTCAGCCTCTGCTCCTCCAGACTCTGTACAGTGTTCAGCTGTTCCCTCTGCTTCTGGATCTCGGCCTTCTGCCGGTTAATGATCTCCCTGTATTTACAGAGCTCCTCTTCCGTTCTGGGCCTCTCATCCTCCAAACACTTCACCTGAGAGAAGAACAGAGTCATCAGCATGACACCAGGTCAAATTACCACAGATACACTCTCAGCCTGTAAATGGTTCAGCACCAATACAAAATGCTTTCAAAAACAGCCAGGGTGAATTTTTACCAGCAAGTAGGCAGTTGAAGTATTAATGGACCCAATAACTTCCATACCAATTTAATTTTTGCGGAGAATCAACTACCAATTGACTCAGAAATGTTTTCAAAAATTACACCAACTGTGTGTACAATGTCAAGTATAATAAATTTGTAAGAAAGTTTCACCTTTCTCTGCTTTCCTCCACCAAAGACAGTGGCCTCTGCGGTCACTGTCAGTCACTTCTTGCCGTGATATTTATAGTCTCCGTCAAATATGACACACATGATGAACACTGACTTACCTTGGTTCTCAATGTCTCCAGCTCGTCCACACCTTCCTTGAAGGTCCTCTTTAAATCCTCCAGCTCCTTAATCTTCGCCAGATGGATCTGTTAATCACAAAAAAATCAGTCATCCATCTCCCAAGATGCTTAATGTCTCACCTGAGCAAGTAGATCGTCCAGACCAGGAACATAAATACACGCAACTAAAATAAACAACAGGAAACGGTGGGGGGGGGGAGCGGGAGTACACAGGGAAGGGCGATGCACGAGACAATAATTAAAAAATGAGAACCGATTAGGAAAACTGAAGGAAAAAAAACAGACAGGGACAGCTGGACTGCAGTAAAAACGATAAAGACAGACTCAGGACCTGACAGGAAGGCCCGATCACACATTGGGGCGACATCTTGAGAAGAGTCACCCAGCAGCTCGATTCTTTCATTTTCTGGTATCATTCCCTCCAATTTGATGGTTGGCTGCATTCCTCCAGAAGCCTGGCTGATGGAACCAATGCAAGCTCTGCCCAACAGCCCCTCCTTGCCGTTTTCCAGCAGATATCGACCCCAATCAGCCCAAGAAATTAAGCTTTTATTACCTCCTGCTGATCAGTTTGCTCCTGCCTTTGTTTCTCCAACTCGCCTTTGGTTTCACGCAGCTTGGCATCCAGCTCATTTGATTTAATCTCTTCAGACTCCTGAAAGCAGAGACATAGACGGAGGGAGAAAAAGTGAGATAATGACAGGCAGAGCAGCAAAGTAAATGACAGGGAGACAACAAGACAGGGTGCAAAGGAAAGGCATGAGGGCTCCAGTTACTCAGAAATATACATTTAACGCAGTACACCAGGAGGACATATCCTGAGCCCTATGCTCAGGGATATCTGGGCTCAACTCTCTTCACAGCAATGTAAAAAGCAGCACACAGCTCGGTACTGCCACCTAGAGGAGGCTCCCAAGATCGAAGACAGCCGCAGACCTAACTCCCGTATCAATCCACCATTGTGCTCTCCGCTTAATCGGACTAACACGTCACGCCACTCTGCACATTTACACATCTAGCTACGACTATATTAGTGGCGATAAGCAACTATTAACACAGGTATAGTCACGGGAAAAAAAAAAAAAAAAAAAACAAAGCAGACAATAATTAAAAAGGAAATCATTCTTATTTCTCAGGAGTACCATGGATTTTTATTTTCGCAAATATTTTATGATTTCTTTTTGCCGCTGCATAATTTTATAGCCTCGAGTTACAATTCCATTTTATGAAGTCATTTGCTCCGGAGAGCCACGAGCATCTCTGTAGCTGATTGGATAGAGCCTAGCAACTGTGCAGATACGCTCGAAGTACCAATTTAAGTTTGAAATTGATTTGTATTTCCTGAGGATCCGACGAGCAATTTCACCATAACTGGGAACAATAGAGCCAAGGTGGAGAAATTATAAGTTTAAAAATAGAAATTTTATTAGCTGTGGAGCTGCAGAAGCTGTAATTGCTGTATGTTTTCATTAGGTCCGAGCAGCCAGCTCACGCGGAGATGGAACACGCGCTACAGTCAGTCCATTCACAAGCAAGTGCATGATCACTCCCTTACCCGCAAAAGCTGCTGCGGTCAGCCTGAATGCTTTTTTCTCTCTCCACGGTAGACAACCAGTGTCTGTACAAATAATTTTTTTCTGACGAATTGCGTTACGCATTCTTGTGTCAGACTGAATGAAGAAGAAGACGCAGTTAATTCTCATTTGAAACCTGACACAGCAGTAAGCAGGGCACTAAACGGATCAGAGCCAATGCCTTGAGGAATTTGAAGAATCAGGTCAAAACTAGAAACAAGCATTTCCGTGAGAAAATACAAGTACGACTGCTCAGCTGCACGGCGATGTTCGATACGCACACTGCCCTACAAAGCCTAAGTGCAGTGACTACACATTGGAGAAAATGCGAGTGGTGCAGTTCTGGGCCTGATAGTAAATGGAGGTCAGGATTTATTTGGATAGAAATTATATCATAGCAAGTCCGTTAACCATAATCTATCACAGATGTGCCAACTACTTGTTTGTTGGGACAGCAAACAAATTCTGAAGCCATTTTTTACTGCTTAAATTATTTTGTAGTTACTGCACTTAGCCTTTGTAGGGCAGCACAGCTAGATCCAGAAATCAAAACTGGCCGTGCCTCGCTTACCATCACGGATAAACAATGAGATTCCAAAATCGCTGAACGCTTGCGCAGCGCCATAAAACGTACTTATGGTTTTGTGCCGACATCTCAAAGACTGAAGACAAAATTCTAGGAAGACAGGTGGAATAACATGTACAATATTTCTCTGGAAACAGAAATATGGCCTGTAGAGCTCACACCACAGTCTGTGCTACAGTCTGTAATCACAGAGGCTGCCTTGTCTTTCATTTCCATGTGTTTGGCATGACAACGGATAGGTCTTGCCTTTAAAATTTGTAGATGTAAATAAAATGCAAATATCCAGTCAGCTATTGTAGGTCCAGTCAAGCACTGCATCCTTACGCTACTCCCTGCCCAGACTTCCCTTCACACCACATTCACATGCTCTTAAACCACAGCAAGCCAGAGAGGGGGCCCTGGCCTCTCACAATATTTTTGTTGATTAATTTCATGCATGTTGAACGTGTTGAGAGAATGCCATCCCTGTTATACACGGTATAACAATTACCCTGTGTGGTACTCAGCAGTTGAATTAGTTAGTTAACCCCATAAAACCATATATGAGTTTGTTAAATGCAGCTGCTGTATATGAACCTGTGGAGCTTCAGGTCTATTTAAAATTCTAGAGGACATCAAGGTTTCCAATGATTCCAAATATGTCCTCCTGAATTACAGGGCAACTTGTATAAAATTATGCACACAATCAAGATACTTTGCAATTTGCCTTTCCTCCGGCTGATGCCCACATGCATCTAAGATGGAGACTCAAATCAACTCAGATTTTTAAAAGTTTGGGTAAATAATCCTTATGACTGCATAATCTTTCCCAGCAATACAAGACCAGAGCGGTGAATAATGAGCTTGGTGCTCATTTGTGTTTTGAAGCATTAACGAGGACTGGGCCAGGCGCAGTGCACATTGTAGGCCAGATAAAGCATGACTAATCTCATCGGAATAATGCGTACTGCGAGGCCCAACATGATTTAATCTTTACAAAAAGGCCCTGGATCAGCAAGTCGCAAACTCCGGCACACCATCCTACTTGCAAAAATATACTTAATCGTGGAAAGCAACGTTTCGTTCTATGCCTCTTTTACGCACCCTTTCCATGTTATAGATGTGCGGAGCTTTTTTCTACTTTTCTACCTGGATTAGCAAGTAAAATTGCAGAAAAAGTGAACGGCGAAAAGAAAAACAGGGATAAGAAAACTTCAGCCCAATTCTTCAGTCTAGTCAAGCGTTTTCAATAAAAATCTTCTGAGGTTTCAAGCAAAAACATTGTTGCCGACAGAAAAAGGCAGTTGAACCTCCACATAGTATCGTCAATAGCAGCAGAACAACTGTGACATTCCTGAAATGTTGAACACCTGCAACTCGCGCTATTAAAACGATACAGAAATGACACACATGGCATCATGCCGACATGAAGAACAGTAGGAAGAGAAAGGCCTAGAAAAGAACAGGTTGAACTAGCAGCACACAAATACAAAATGTCATTTATCTCGGTCAAGCAGTTTCTGAGAAATCTTGTACCCACGTATCCGGACAGACAGACGGACAAGCTCCATTGCAATATTCCCGCTTCACTTCGTGTTGTGGCGGGAGATAATTAAACATTCAGTAAAGTATCAGTAAAGAATAGCACTGCAGTCACAAAAATACTCTCCTCCTGCAATAAATTTTCAGAAATATTTTGGGTTTGAAATAATTTCAGATTTGAAACTCCAACTTTTCAAATGTTAAACTGATACAAACTTAACGTCTTTTTCCAGCAGAGATCCTCTAACGGTCGCGAGTCCCTCAGCATTTGATAACCAAAAGCCGATACAAATTGTCCCCAAGTGTTAAAGGAATGGTTTGTCCATGTAAATTCATGACCAGTCCATGGCTGCACCTTATCAATAGCGCTTGGTCAGCTGTGCAGGTCGTGTCACGGTCAGCCATTTCCCTTCCGTGTAGCACTAGCGTAGACAGCGCCCTCACCTGGTAAGTCTTGATCATGTCTTGGCAGTTCTTGCGGATCTGCTCAGCCTCCTCTTTCGCCTGGGTCAGCCTGGTGGTCGTGTCCCTCAGTTTGTCCTTAGTGTCCTACATTTGAGAACAGTTATTGAGACCCACCCTCACAAAACCTTTGGCTACAATCACCAGTTATCCAATGCCTATTTACACAACACACATCTGTCCTTACCATTATGACACTGATACAATCATCTCAGGATAAAAGCAACCTTCTAACTCTTCATATCCAAGTTATTTGGGAAGATGGCAAAGGTACATTATTGTGGCCTGAACGGTCTTAACCCTTTGAGCGCTGAATACATTTTCAAGGAATTAAAAATGTAGTTACCCTGAGCTGTTGAAAACCTATCATGTGGCAACTTGTTTAAAAGAGCTCCCGCAAGTTGCCACATGATAGGTTTTCAACAGCATCTGATTTTGACATCTTACATCATTGGGCAACTATAGTTGCCCACGGCGCTGACAGGGTTAAATCTGTGCATGAGTAAGTGTACACACTTGCAAAAAAATATAGGGACAGGGACAGGGACAAATTCCATCTTCCCGCCCGTTTCAGGTCTGTGTTCACCAGCCCAGATGCGAGAGATGAAAGTTAATACTAGTCCTGCCAAACGTGTGGAACTGCACTTTAGAGGAGTGAGACAGCGTTGTGGGTAAGGAGGGTGGGGATGATGGTGTCCAGTGCAGGGGAGGGTGTGAGACAGGGTTAGCGGGGTAGAGGGTGCAGATAGGGTGTCAGACTGTGTAGTTGGGGGGGGCAGGAGGGTGATTGCTGGGAGGAAACGGCCTGTACACAGAGGAGGGGCGGGGGCATGGGCGGTACCTTATGGGAGTCCGTTTCACTCTTCAGCTTGTTCTGGGCCCATTTCACTTTGATGGCCTGGGAGTTCACCTCCTCCTTCAGCTTCTCGATGTCCCGGTTCATTCGGATCGTCTCGCCCTCCTTCAAAATCACAAAGAAATAATACTTCATATTAAAGGTTGATTACGGAATATGAGCAGAGTCCCGACATCTAGTGTCTCAAGATCGTAGTCGCAACAACAGAAAATAATTCCAGCAGTCGGGTTGCCAGGTTCGTTGCCGAGTGTGTCAAGCGATCAGCCTGCACAAGCTATGCTTCGCCGATATTGACTCTCGTCTTTGCCCTGCTCCGGTCACTCTGCTGCTGGGACGGATAACGCACCGTTCGCCGGGGCTCCAAAGCAGCTACAGCAGGACTTGCAGACTCCGCCATTTACCCAGTGCCAGCCTAGCTGTGCCAAGAATAGAGACAGTATTTGGCAACCTGCAATGCCCCGGGCGCTATTGGCTTTTACGATGTAAACAGGAAGTCAATGTCGAACCCGTCAAAATTTTTACATTATTTAATTCAGACTAAATATATTTTTTTACGGAAAAGAAATACTTTTATTCTGCACCCCTCTAAATGCACCGTGGATGTATTATTTTTGAAAAAAATATAGCTTTTAATACGCATTCTCCATAATCAACCTTTAAAAATACTCTTAAATAACAACAGAGGTGAAAAATTCTGTATTTTTCCCCGTTCACCTGGATTTGCAAACTGGAACGGTTCTTCAGCTAAGAGGTAAGTCTCCATAATGAAATTAGCCTGCTAAGTCCATTGGCAAAAGAAACCGCAATTCAGTTCTAATGAATTTATATCCCTCGGCCCTTTTCTTTTGTGGCCATACAATCCCATGATGCAAAGGGCAAGTCCTAAAAGTCAGAGAGGCTGCAAGAGTGTTCTCTACAAGCAGACCAAAGTAGGGACTGTAAGCGCACTGGAATCTAAACGGTCACGTTTGCATTACACATTTCTTAAAGTCTGCTTTCACAAAAAAAAAAAAAAGGGAAGAAAAAAAAAAACAGCCGTCTGCAGTTGTTCGGTGTCGGACACAAACACTAACCTGGAGGCGCCACAGAATAAGGTATGAACCCTCCCTAGATATGACAAAACCACAACAAAAGCCAGAACTTCATTCAAAAAAAAAATTACAATCCAGGAGGTCAAAACCCTGTACCAGATTGAAAACAATGATTTTTTTTTTTTTTTTTTTTTTTGGGGGGAGTAAATTGCACCAGAGCATGAAAAAGAGAAACCTATCCCTTTATCCCTTAATAGGTCAACTCCTCCTCTAAAGCAGAGGTAACCAAGCCCATAGCTGGAGATCTGCCATCCTTCTGTTTTAATTTCCAACCCTGCTTTGCCACACCTGACTTCACTATTCAGCAGATGAAGAGTATCACTTGCTCTTGCGCTAAGCCTGCACTCCAATGTTCAACTCTGACAACAACGTCATGTGACACCACTTTCGCCTCCATTGGGCTGTATACACCACAGATGGCCTCTCGCCATGAGCTGTCCCCATAATTCCTGTCGGAGGCATCCCATCTCCATCCATGGGAAATGGATGGATGGATGGATGCGATGTTTCGCAGAAGAGAGAAAATTCACCGGACTGCTGATCACCAGGGACAGGGCTGGTTAAAACTGCACTGAAGACTCTGACCAGATGCGTTACCGTAAAACCGGATCATTCAAAGGATCGTAATCTAAATTTTCAAACTCTGCTGCCAATGGCGCTAAAGCCTGTCCCAGACGGTGCAACTTTGCCTGAGGCGAGTGACACGCGTGTATACTGCAGCGTGTGGGGATGGTTACTGCATCAGGCGTAACAGTTGCGTATCTAGCATGCTAAATATTTTCACGTCACGATGAAGTTTTGCTGGGGCTACCTGCTTCGATGCTCGACCAATCACAAAGTGCAGACCCGTTATATGATGTGTATCGAGTCACATGATACTAAAAATTTTCATGCTAAATCCTCGGCCAGGATGTCTGTTACAGTTTCAGAGGGTGCCACCATTTTTCTGTATCATGTGACTGCGCATCATATGACAGGTCTGCATGTTGTGATTGGTCGAGCACGTGTAACATCGCAGCAGGTAGCCACAACACGGTGAGTAACTTCCTTGCGTGACGCAAAAATATCTAGCATTATAGATACGTTGCTACACTGTTACGCGAGGAAGTTATGCAGCAAAAACCATCCCCACACGGTGCAACATTGCCTGATGCAGTATACAAGCAGCTCACTTGCCTCAGGCAAAGTTGCACCGTCTGGGCCAGGCTTAACGCTATTCTCGCCAAATCCTCGCACGTGATTGGCTGCCATGCTTGAGATTGAAGGGGGTCAATTCTCCGTGTAGGACTGTGCACTTCTGGAAAACACCGATACTCGTTGCTAATAATGCAACATCTGGTCAGTGTGCGATATACAGCTACGTTATTCACTTTGAGTGAACATGTATACATACGAAGACCACGATGGAAAAATGATCAGTCACATTTTCACGTTGTGGAGAAATGATGAATTAAAAATTCGGAACGATCTTAGCACTGAAAATATATGCAAAAAATACACATTATTATAGTATTTTATATATTTTATAATATTATTATATATTATTATAAATATTATAATAATAATAATAATAATAAATAATAATAATATTATATGATATATAAAAAATATACAAAAATGCTAAATTTGGACTCTGATCGTTTTTCCTTTGTGGTCTCCATACATTAACGGTTCTAAAATAGTCACTGGCTTGCACTCTCTGCAGCATGAACATGCAAAGGGCAAACCAGTTCTGCACACTGAAACTATTGACAGTATTCAGGAACAGACTGTAACCGGAAGTGCGAATCTCAACACAAATATTCTAGCACCAGCCTCGGCGCGCTTTGGACATTTAATTGCAATCCCTGGAATTGTCATTGGACGGCTCCTTGTGCAGGCAGTAGGGGGCGCTCACCTTGGCGTCGTGGAGCTGCTGCAGTCGGCCCTTCTCCTGGGCGAGCGCGTTTCCGCGAGCCGCCTGCTTCTCCACCTCCCTGCTGGCCTCCCTCAGCCTTCGCTCCAGCTGCTCCTTCTCCCTGCGCAGGTCCAGCGCCTCCTTCTCCCCGCGCACATACTTCATCACCATCGCCTCCTTCTCCTGCCGCGCCTCCTCGCACTTCTTCCCCGCCTGAGATTACATCAGGAGCAGCGTCAGAGACAGAGGCCTCCACCCTCGGAGGACGACCTTTGAGGAAGAGCTTTGTAACATAAAAAACCATATCCCCTAAAATTCAAAAATGTTCAAAAAAAAAGTTCAAAATGTTTCAATGGAAACCAGAAAAATGACAAAATTCATCAACTTCGGATTGGAAAAAGGCACCACTTCAGGTCATGAATGTGTACAGCAAGTTTTGTTGGAAAACACTGAACGGCTTTCAAGTTATGCTCCGGAAAACAAAATGTTCAGACAGCTGGGCAGACAGACGGACGGCCAGACGGACGGACTGACAACCGCACCCATGATTATACCCCCCCGCATTATCTGCCGGGGGGGAAAATAAAAAGTGTCGTCTGACTGCATCTTGTAACCATCAAATATTTCTAGTGTTGTCAGGCTCTGTTGTTAGTCGTCTTATTCGCTGTCTGGATGGACCTGGTGTTTGGTGGTTGTCAAGGATATAGACAGTTGATAAAATAGCATTCGCTAAAAGATCTGTTATTTATGGTTATAGTCAACAGTTTGCCCCGCAAACCTTGTTTGACGTTTTGTTTAAGCATACAAGAATCTGCATCTTCCGACACTTTTTTTATGACGTCTGTCTCACAAGTAGAGGTATAAAAACAACCTTTAGGTACCAGGTAGCCATGAAACAATCAAAATGCCAAGACCGGAAACATGTCCAGCATTTTATGGTGAGGATCGGCATGGACAATGAAGCACATGAAACCATGAAAATCAAACGGGGTCATTCCATATAATTTCAACAAATGGCTCCCACACTACCCCTTCAGATTCAGCTGAAAGTTTTAGCACAGTAACTATGACATATTTAATGAACCCATGCCAAATTTTTCGAGTTACTGACTTTTGAAGTACATGGGTGCAAGTTGTGACACAGAAGGATTCATGGCTCAAAGTTTACTTTATTATCAAAATGCAGATGAAAATGAGTTCTGTCAAATGACCTAGCTTTCATTGACCAAAGAGCTATCCCACATGGCATTAAGTGTGGTCAAAGATTGACCAAAATTAGGTTGTTCAAGTTTTCAGATCTTCCTGTAATTATAAAACCAATCCTAATGCATGCAAATCATGCTTATTTTTATTGTTCTGTATCGTAGCCATAAATCTGATCACAGCTCAGTTATCAAACTTACATATTTCCAAAGATGTAAATGTCTGAATTTGGGTGCCAAGAAAATCACAATCACAAATTTTCAAAGTTTGACTTCATGTTGCGAGACCACAAATATACATGGCAGTATTAAAATTAATGTTTTCAACAGAGATGATGGCTTTCAACCTTGAAATTTTCGTTCATCTACCTACATCACATACAAAGTTATGAGGACTCAAAAATGGCAGAAAATATTAAGCTCCCAAATTTCGACTTGCACCCGTGTACTCCAAAAGTCAGTAACTCGAAAATTTTTTGCCTGATCCAAGAAAAATTTGGCATGGGTTCATTAAATATGTCATAGTTACTGTGCTAAAAATTTCAGCTGATTTGGAAGAGGTCATGCGGGAACTTTTCTCAGAATTTGTTGATTTAATATGGAATGACCCATAATCACGCAACCATTCAAATCACAGCCATACCATTTAGGTTAACCACAAACGAATGAACCATCAACATAAACATGTCAATTATAACTATTCCTATGCGGACTACAGCCACAACCAGATGGATTATGAATGCAACAATGAGAACCACAACTACAAAAAGAGAATAAGGGCATATTAAAAAAAAAAAAAAAAAAATAATAGTTGGTTAGCATCCTGCACATTTCAATTCTCTGGGATGGGTGGTAGGTTTTTATTTTTCTAGATATTTTTGCTATAATTATAAGCGTTTGAGATCCAAACAGCTCAACAAATCCAGATCGCAAGTACATGCATTAGCATAAGGAATCAAATCTGCCAAACCCATAACTGGTGCAGTGATCCAAAAAGATTGCTCCATAAGGCAGACAATTTCAACAAATTTTTTTCTCAATAAAAAAAAAAATACAGAAAAATCAGAGGTGGGAGGGTTTTTCTGGGGTGGGCGAGGATGCTAACCAATTAATTGTTTTTATTTATTTATTTTTAAATATGGCCTAATAACCACAAGGAACATAATCATAACACAGACGATCTCATCCTAGATGATTAATAGTATAACCCTATGAAACATAAGCATGACCACACGGAGCATAACCATAACACACAGACTGTAACTATAACTTTGTGAGAATCGTAACCATTAATCTTAACATGTGGATCAAAACTAGGCTTCTGTCCTCAAGCAGAAAAGACAAGCATTTGCTCTGGGGCTGTAACATTCAATATACGGTACTGAAAAAAAAAAAAACTGCAAGTCCACACTCGTGGTCAAATTTCCACGCACATCGCAGTCAGCTGATCATCACCAACAACCGCATTATTATCCATGAGCCGTGACGCATCCCATTCAAAATGAATATGCAAGCGTGTGTAGCATTACAAGTAATGCATTTCACAGTCCAAGCAGAAATGTTGTTCTCTCCATAAATATTTTATCAGATGCACACAACAGGCCCATTCATTGTCATTTATCACCATCTATTCAAGTGCTTTGCAATATGAATAGACTTACACAGAACCCACACAATGAGCTGATCTTTAGATAATAATAATAATAATAATAACACGTTCATAGGATGAGCATATGTGCATATGTGTATGTGAATTACTGCTATGGCTCGGTAAGGCACAATCGCATTGGGAGTCCTCCTGTACGCCCTATAACACACACACCCCATTATATCCGCGGACGGCTGGGCGTTCGCTGGAGCATTAAATTGTGTTGGGAGCAGAAGACGGCAAAATGCCAAAGGCACACTGCTAAATCCTCCAATACATCCAGTTTAAGCCACACTCCACACTCTCCCGTCAAGCGTTTTAAATTACAGGCCCTTACAGTCCTCCGAAAGCCTGAGAGCACATCTATCTGGTGCATTACCTGCCAAACTCTGTGCCCAAACCTCAACCTCCGGCCCTGAACTAATTCCTGCCCTACCGCTTATATCGACCATACCGAATTAAGACACGCACTATGCCTGGTTCACACAAAACACAAATAAAAAAAAAAAAAAAAGTCCTGCTTCAACTGTTAATTAGTCAGAACTTGGATAACTCATGTATGTTGAATGCAGAGGCAACCTTTTCCAGATACTGAAAGTAACAGAGTTCCAGAGAACTGACTGGAGGGGAGAAAAGTGCCGTCTCTTTGAAGAGTTAATAACTTTCCCCAAATAAGAGTGCAGACACACCCCGGGGATCTGAAGACTGGACTGGGGAGGTCGCCACCTCGCCCCGCTCCAGCCAACAGCCTACTGAAGTACACAACGTGCACACTTATCAGGGAAGGGCTGATCTGGAGCAGCACGCCCCTGTTGCGTTGAGCAGTTCTGCATTGTGGATGAGTAATCTTCTCCTCTTACAGTGGGGAGGGGCGCGCACGCATTCAGAGGGAAGCCCAGGCCTGGGTGTGGCCGGGAGCACGAGGCTCACTCACCTGCTCCAGCCGGTACGCCATCTCCCTCTGCATTTGCTGGAGGGCGCTCTTGGCAGCGTTGTCCTGGAACACCAGCCGGTCTCTGGAGGCCTGCAGATCCTTCCGGAGCTCCTCCATGTGACTCTCAAGCTGTGGAGGAACGGTTCGGAGGATCAGGGTCATAAAGGTCACCGGGGCACAGATAAACCAGGAGCCGTCTCACTACACAAGCAAACGTCCAGAACACCTAGCCTGGCGAGAACGCACACGCAATGCAAAAGCCAAAACAGATTAGTAACAAAAATGAGCATGTAAGCTGGCCTAGTTCCAAATGGGTTTCATCGCAATACATTAAAAACACTCCTAGCTGTACACAGTCCGACACATACAGATACACGCAGTAAGGTCCATAAGTATTTGGAAGGTGAGCCGATTTTAACCCGCTATGACGTTATGCGATGTCTGCGTGTTCTCCCTTCAAGATCTGATGCGACGAGACCGCGTTTTTGATGATGCCATCATCTGAGAAAAGTGACCATGTAAGTGTATCATGATTCACAAAAATACAAGTGGGGGAGGTGAAATGCATTATGGGATTTGTATTTTTTATTTATTTGTTGCTTCTGTGTGGTCTACTAAAAGTTTTAAAAGCTGCACTTCAGACAGTGACAGTAGCAGACGACCTGATCGAGGCGATCGACACTGACTTTTTATTACGGAGCTACTTTTTTTTAACTGCCCCTTGCAGACAAATCCATGTCAAATGTTTATCTTTTTGTTGTTTTTTTTTTTTTAAAATGTCAATGAACATTCGAGCAAAGGTAATCATTTCTTATGAAAACCAACATTTTAAGCTCTCAAATGTTTTTTTTTCTGTTTCTATGGGCTTCAGAGGCTGAAAAATAAAGGTTCTAATGAACGCAACCAATCCTGTTAGGTTTCTCAGAAAACCTCAGGTACGGTTGTTTTTGAAAAATGCCTTAGTTTCTACAACACTTCTTTGAGAGCACCGAGGTCATACTAGGTTAAAGGGCCACAATTCCCACAGGGCTTAAGCCATTTGGACATATACACTCAAATTAAAGCACAGACTTCATTTTCTCTGGTTCACATCCATATGGGGTAAACCATGCAAGAAACACAGCCCTGTGTAAAACGGTGTTACCGTACAAACACTTAGAGGGCTCAATGCATACACTTCCAACAAACAGACAGGGCTACCCCTGACCTTTTAGGGGCCCTGTGTTTAAAGACAGGGCTCAACAGGGCTTTACATTGCCATCCTCTGTTTCTCGGTTTTTTACACAGGCCTGTATGCACACATAATACCTGACAGTACAGAGATTATTCAACATAATACATAACAGTAGTGACATTATTCACAGACATAATATCTGACAGTAGTGATTATTATTATTTACACGTACTGCAATATCAGACAGTAGTAAGAATCTTCACACTTCCTGACACACACTGAACACTGCTCATCTCGCAGATGATGAGCATATATTGCACTACATTGTACAATAATAATACACTGGCATAAGGGGAACCACTGTCTGCCAACTACACTACGGAGACCACAGAAGCTGAGCTGTCCCACCAACGTAGCCAGCCTGGACGCAAAGGCACTGTGAGGACATTTAAATCGCTGTGTATAAAGTTCTCTGCCATTGCTTGCATAACGTCAGAAAAGCAAACGTTCTTGGCATTAACTTGGCTCCACTTTTTCAGCACCGTCCGGTCAATGCTGACAAGCCGGGCCCAGAGGCACCAGCCCAGACTGCAGGCATTTTAATTCCAACTTCCCTAAAGCCTGGGAAGAACAAACAGGCAATGCCAAGGACGAGTGAACATTGGAGCGTCAGTCAAAACTGAAACGAGTGGTAACACAGGGTGGAGAACACGCTTTCTGTTGCCAAACGCCTGCTCCTTCTCCAATATCTGTGTACAGGGTGGAGGTTTTATCTCTATGATAACTTGGTAATTAACGGATCAGCCAAAGAGGTATTCATTTAGCCATTTGTTCTTACCCCAGGAAACAATGAAGCTGGGTGGAGGTTATGTATTCGCCCATGTGTTTGTAATTGCTTGCGAAAACTCGCTTTCACAAGTATGTTAATCATGTTTGCCTGTCTGTTTGTTTGTGTTCAGTCTAGCATCAACAATTCTTGAGGTAGAGACTTGAAATTTATACCACAAGAAGCCACCCGTCCAAGGAAGAAGGGATTTAATTTTGAAAGGTCGAGATTGTCAAAAAAGTAAAAATCTCATTTTGGCTAATATAGCGCTTCAGAAAAATGATTAGAGACATGGGATAAACACCACAATGTTCAGCGTTGTCTTGTGTTTCGAGTCTTCATAAGTGTCGCTCAATGAGCAATTTAATTTGTCATTCAATGTCATTTAATTTGTCATTCAATATTTCATTCAATGTAAGAAAATCCACATTTTGAATACTCCGGGTCATATTTAAGCATTATTACACTCGAGGGTGTGCTTGACTGTCATAATTGTCACGACAGTGACGCGGCCAGGTACGAGGCGCTTGCGCCGAGTTCCGTTAGCATCACTGAAGTGACAATAATGATGGTCAAGCACACTCTCGAGTGTAATAATGCGATTATACAACTATTACCGACAAATTAAATGTAAAATCAAAATGCATTCATACTGTGGGCATTTCGCTCTCAAAATATAAAAGTTTTTTGCCAGCATTCCCTCCGTTTCAGCAGGAATACATGAGATCTGACGTTAACTAGTCCTTGTCAGCCAGCCAACTTGGGCTTATGTTTTCTAGACATCGTGATTTCCCAAAACTGAATAAATACCGCACTTAGCAACACAAAACTGCTTGCTAGCTCACAATCATGTTGTAACTAGAATATCCACTGGAAAATTTTTTTTTTCATGGACTGATAGTTATACTTCTGCCGACATCTCAGTCATTTTTAAGCTAACAGGTGCCGTGACAACAACTCACCAGCATAGCTGATCTTTATCTACAACGAACATATATTAATGGTTATATTTAAATATAGGCAACGGCTTTCCAGTGTCGTGCAATAAGATAGGCGGAGTAATATTTTCAGCGATGAGTTATTTTTCATATGAGCTCGGCTACCCGTGCTGTCAAGCTCATTTCAGAACATTCAAAACGTCTGATTGGTCAATCAGATTGCTCAGTTGGATCTACATGTTGTATAATTACGCTTTGCCATCTTGCCTCCGAACATTAACGCAACACTTCTTCTTGTGGATTTTCAGCAGTGTAGACGCTACTAGGCGTATTACTGCCCACCACAGGTCAGATGTATCATATGATACATCTTGAATAAAAAAAAAAAAAAAAAAAACCTCCATTTCACACGAACTCGCGCTTCAAGTTCAAACTCCTATCGTCACTTGTGAGCTCAACTCTCCTCGCTTCTTCCTCTTAACTTCCCCTCGACTCTTCAGAACCTCAACACAACACTTAAAGCGAACGTCAATCAAATGATGGTTACCATGGCTCCAGAGTCAGATGAGCATTAAACATTATTTATATTTTAACCAGCTGTCCGCGACCCACTCAGACCAGGTCCTCAACCCACTTTTGGGTTGCGACCCACCAGTTGAGAACCACGGCCGTAGACGGTTGTTAAGTTCAACGCAAATAAACTTAGCCAATAGTGGAAATTTGATGGTTGCCCTTGCATATTTGTAAATCATAGAGGAGTGGACTATTGCCCTTTATGGAAGTCTATGCTCTCCAAGTCCCACTCTAGTTGGCTGTTGCCGACACTCAGAAAAACATTTAATGCGAAGGCAATACAGCTGACTGGAATCATTTTGCTCTGGGGTAAATTCATGGCATGTATTCTCAGAGCCTAGTGTATCTGCGCTCTATCCACTTGGTTCTCTCAGTCACTTCCTGAGGCCACCAGATCGGTTTGTCTTTGTTTACTTTTAGACACATGGGATTTGAGGAGCAATTGAATAAAGTCATCATGCTGGTCAAAAACACAAGTGAACATGATAGCTCAAAAAACACCCCCATACCAGCCACACTGATACTCAATTCTAATTGAAAATATGTTTGTTTTTGTTTTTTTTTCCATTTAAAAACACACAAAGTAGCAGAACAAGATCTAAATATAACCGTTGTAGTCATACTTGGAACAGCTTTCGGAGGAAAGCTAGTTAAATACAGAATAAAAATAGTAATTTATCCCCATCATTATTACTAAGTTTGAATTATTCAGAGAGGTTGTATTCATGCTCTGAAGACCTATCAGAGCCAAGATGGATTAGCACAGTATAAAAATTGTTATAATGATGGGGATAATGAACTAAGTTTAAATTATTCAAAAAGGCGACACTGCAAAAACACATTATGCAGGTCACTGGCATTACACCCAAAAGGAATGTTTGACACTGCAGGACAGCTTTGATTGACAGGCACAGGGCAGAGCCCACACCTTCTTAATGGTGACCAGCTGCTGCTTCTCTGACTCCGCCCTCTTCTTTAGCTCCTCCTTCATGGTGTCCTTCTCCGAGCAGATTCCCAAGATCAGCTCCTGGTGCCTTCTGTTCTCCTCCAATAGCCTATCAGAATGTCATCGCGAAACAAAGTGAACCCATGGAAAGGAAATGCCAAAATAGCATGAAAATAAACTGCTTATCAGAGGAATCAGTGATGAGATGACGGAACACTCTTTCAACTAACCCAGAGTTAAAATAAGCACTTGCACATACTGTATTGGTTTAAGCCACAGATATCAAACTCAGAATCATGAAAGGGCTGTCATATCTACTGGTTTTCGATATGTTTTAGGATTTAATGCTTAACGCATGTCATTCACTGGATAATCAGCCCACGTCCATTGCTTACAACACCTGACTGAATGGAGATCCCAAAAACCTGAAAATACAGCAGCACTCCAGGACTTAAGTTTAACACCCCTGGTGTAATGATAACAAAATTTCCTCAAAAAGGGAGAACATCATGGGCAAATGTTACAAAACAATGCATTAACCCTTAAAGTGCTAATCACCACTACAGTCACATGAGGTGCAAAATACAAAGCAAAATTTCAGATTTCAGTCTTCAAAAGGTCAACAATTTTGTCCATTTTTAGTTGGAAAATTGGTAAAATGACCTTCAAAAGGATTCACAGGTACCTGCAAGTCCCTCTGAAGGTCACATGTCAACTAAATAATGAATGATTGACTTTTGGAGGGATAGGCCAAGTAAAAATTAAGCGCTTTAAGGGTTAAAAGCATTTTGCTCTCTCTGAACCCTTAATTCATGTAGATACCTTGGATCCATCTAACATCTTACCCTATATTAAAGTACTTGGAAAGCTTCCAGTCCCCAGACCCAAGTATAATGAACTCAGTTATAAGCCAGATGGAAGGTCAGAATGAAAGAAACTGGCATCCTCATCCAGCAGACAGGCTGATAATAACCTGTATTCTCTACCTGATGCCTCAAAAGAGGTCCTCTCATATCTCACTCAATGCTGGCACATACATCATAAATTAGGTCTACAGAGGAACTGCAGACATCTTATTAGAACCACATAAAACCCTGCCCCCTACCCAATCACAGAAGAGGCATTTACTGGTTACCTCCTTCATCAGGCTAAACCACCGACTCCTAAACTGAGGACTCAATTCTCTAACATGACAAGAGTAATTTAAGAAGTTAGAGAAACAATTAAAGCTTTTTGAACCGAGTTCATGGTGTAAATATCAGCCTCGCAAACACCACTAGAGCCAATTCTTGCCATCGCCAATATGCAAAAAATACCCTGTTGTTGCAATCACGCCCTGTTTCCAGTGCATTGTGGGATAGTTTGGTAGCCAAGTCACTTTCAGTCTCGTGCAGCTCCTCGGCAAGGAATCCCTCTTTCTGTCAAAAAAGGTTTCAGCTGGAAAAAATTTCTCAGAGTTTCGAGAAGGGCCTTCCATGGCGATATTCTGGTGATTTATATAATTTCTAGTATAATTTTTGGCATAGCCGTCAAGAATCACAGATGATGAATCACAGTGCTTCTCAAACCTCTCCTAGAGTACCATCTATCCTGGGGTGCGTTTTCCGAAATCGCAGATGCTACCTCACGTAGTTTGACCCATTGACTGTGAATGGACGAACAATGCACGTTGCTAACTTAGTTAGCAACTACACTTCTGGGAAACGCACCCCTGCATGTTTTAGATCTCTCCCTGCTGCTGCACGGATGATTCTAATGATTCGCTCATTATCAAGCATCTTCACAGGCAACGAGTTGATCATTTGACTCACCTGTGCTGGAGCAGGGAGAGATCTACAACATGCAGGACTAGTGGTACTCCAGGAGAGGTTTGAGAAGCGCTGATGTAGATGATAAGATCGCTATAGTTCAATGTTTTTATGCTCATGCAATAGGCCTAAGCGCAAGTGTACAAAGCACGCCGCTATGCAAGCTGCCTGCCGGAAGTGTGGCAGTACCAGAAATGAAAGAAATTTTGGCGAAAAGCCACATCCAGGTATTTTTTGCATATTGGCAATCATGAGAATTCTATCTAAAGCACTGGTGCTAAACCCTGGTCCTGGAGATCCGCAGTGTCTGCTGGTTTTTAGTGTTACTCGGCACTTGATTGATGAATTAAAGCAGTTGATTACACACTTAACTCATCTCACCTGGTGTCTTAGGTTTAAATAGGGTGGAGAAAACCAAACTCAGCACACCCTGTGGCTCTCCAGAACCAGGGCTTGCTCCTCCTGCCCTATAAACTTTTATCGTTACTTTGTACTTCTACTTTGTCCGCATTACAACTATGCTAAATGTCCAACTACATTAACAAATCTTGGTTTCCACGTTGACTGCTGTCACAATCTGCAAGTTTGCTTAATTGGCTCTAGGAGTCTTGTGGGTGGTTCCTGGTAATTAGTTGACTGGCTTATAATTCCCTTAGTGCAGGAGTATAGCTAACCCTGGTCCTGAAGAGCCACAGGGTGTGCTGAGTTTGGTTTTTATCCCCCGCCGCGCGTTTAGCGCGAAGCGGGGGATATAGCATTGGGCTCCGTCCGTCCGTCGTCCGTACGAACACATATCGTACGGACGGCGGGGGATATTGCCATGTTAGTGGCAAACACTTGTCTCCACCCTATTTAAACCTAAGACACCAGGTGAGATGAGTTAAGTGTGTAATCAACTGCTTTAATTCATCAATTAAGTGCCGAGTAACATCAAAAACCAGCAGACACTGCGGCTCTCCAGGACCAGGGTTGAGCACCACTGATCTAAATCAGTGTTTCCCAAACCTCTCCTGGAGGCCCACCTGTCCTGCATGTTTTAGATTTCTCCCTGCTCCAGCACAGGTGATTCACATGATCAGCTCGTTAATCACCCCCTAAAGCTGATTGATGACAACCTGATCATTTGAATCACCTGTGCTGGAGCAGGGAGAGATCTAAAGCAGGGGTGGGGAACCTTTTCCAGAAAGGGCCGGTGTGGGTGCAGACTTTCATTCAGACTAGGTAACTACGCAACTAATTCTACTAATCAAGGTCCTTAGCAGAGATCCCAGAGGTTGATTAGTAGAATCAGGTGTGTAGCTGCTTGGTTGGAATGAAAGCCTGCACCCACACCGGCCCTTTCTGGATAAGGTTCCCCACCCCGATCTAAAGCAGTGGTTCTCAAACTCGTTCCTGGCACCCCACTGTGTATGCTGGTTTTTGTTACAACCACAGCTGCAATCTTGGACTTTTAACAAGGTGTCGATTTGTCTTAATCAGCTGCATTCCATGTTTAGAACAGTTATTTACCACCTTTAGGTGCATTTTTATGGACAAATCCACTGGGCCATGAAGAATAAAACCCCTCAAACATGTTCTGCTAATTTTTCCATATTGTGAGGATTTGCAGGTAAAAAATTTCTAAACAGATCAAACTAGACTCTGAGAAAATCAGTAAGCTTTAAAATAGGTTTCTGAACACAGGTGTTTTGAATTCTTTCAAAATGATTTTCCTGAACTTAATAAAACGAACATGAAACAAAACAGGTGTGACTTTACTGTTTGACAAATAAACTGCTGGTTTTTGCAACCATGAGTTGACAGTTTCACCAATGAGGAACCTATTGATTGTTTATGTTGATTAAGGGTTCAGTCAAATTCTTTCCCTCTGGAGTTATTTATACTGGTTTCTAACATATCTTATTGTGGAAATGAATTTTTAATTCTTCATGGCATGTGTAGATTTGTCAAATGTGGCATAAGAGGACAAATAACTGCTCTAAACATGAATGTACCTAATTAAGGCAAATCAACAGCTTGTTAAAATCCTAAGATTGCAGTTGTGGTCGGAACAAAAACAAGTATAGACAGTGGGGCGCCAGGACCGAGTTTGAGAACCACTAAAGCATGCAGGAGAGGTGGTCCTCCAGGACAGTGGTTCTCAAACTCGGTCCTGGAGGACCCCTGTTTATGCTGGTTTTTGTTCCAACCGCACTGGCAATCCCAGAATTTTAACAAGCTATTAATTTTCCAAACTAGGAGCTTATACTGTGGGAGTACTTAAACTCTTCAATCATATTCTGTCTTTGCAAGTCTATGTCTATGGCTATGCAAGTATCTTCTGTGGGCACGGAGTGTGTACTGGATTAATTTGCAAGCAGTTAATTTCATCATGCATGTAGAAAGGTAAACTATTCATAACCAATGAAATTAAAGACTGATGTCAATCAGCAATCTCTTAATTGGTATGTACACCTGACCACCAATTGCAGTCATCACGACGATATTGAAGAATTCAATAACAACACAAATGATAATGAGGCCCACCTGTTTTGCATTGAAGTATATGGAAAAAAAATAGCTCATTACTGCATATATACCATTTAGTAACCTATTAAGTCGTTAAGTTGGCCAATTAATCTTATTCATTTGTTACCTCTTTTTTGCCTAGAGTGCAATAAGCACACTATGAAATTGGTCATCTTCGGGCCACAGCAAAGTTATTTTTGACACTGTGCACTGAGACGGTAAATAACCTCTCTGAACATCAAGAGCACCAAAAAAAGAAAAATTAATAGCTTGTTAAAATTCTGAAATTGCAGTTGTGGTTGGAATGAAAACCAGCATACACAGGGGTCCCCCAGGACCGAGTTTGAGAACCACTGCTCCAGGAGAGGTTTGAGAAGCACCGATCGAAAGCAATGACTCCTCACATCCAACTACTTTCACTGTGCAGCGCCGAACCCAAACAAGGGTGCTCATTTAACGTAAAGGTCCACAGAAAAAATACTCATTTAAACTAACGCACATAAAAACTATGATAAAGAAAATCTTAATGACGCCACAACAATAACTTGCTATTAAGGAAGTGCCATGAGAATCTGTATAAACAGAGAGCCTCAGTTCTCGTGCCACCTTCAGATCGGTGTTAACACATAAGCAAAGGGTCCTTCACTGGTAAACACTATGAGAAGTAAAGTCAAGGGTTAGAGGTTGAGGTTACCGTTGAATTGCCTTCTCCTGCTGCGCGTATTTGTACTGGACGCACTTTTCGAACACGGTCACAGTGTCCGCGTCACTGCGCAGCCCGTTGGGAGGGCTCGAGCTCATCTTCCGGCCCTTCTCCACGATCTGGCATGCCATGATCTCTGACTCCAGCTCATCCAGCAGGGACTCATGGGAAAGCGTACGCTGAATCTCCGACATTAGCTTCCTGCTGCAGTCCGTGTCGTACGGGCTCGGTCCCTCCAGGGTTTTCGGACTTTGGGAGTTAGTGAGACTGACGCTGCCATTCCCCTTCACCTCACCACCACCAGCAGGGTCAGTGGAGGCCAGTGCTGACTGAGGCGAATCAGGATCGGGCAAATTAGTGTTACTTGTGGACGTGGTCAAAGGGGACTCTGGGGGCAATGTTTGGGTTGAGTCCATGGGCAATGTTTGGTTTGAGTCCGTGGGCAATGTTTGGTTCGAGTCCGTGGCCAATGTTTGGTTCGAGTCCGTGGCCAATGTTTGGTTTGAGTCTGTGGCCAATGTTTGGTTCGAGTCTGTGGCCAATGTTTGGTTCGAGTCCGTGGCCAATGTTTGGTTCGAGTCCGTGGCCAATGTTTGGTTTGAGACCGTGGCCAATGTTTGGTTTGAGTCCGTGGCCAATGTTTGGTTCGAGTCCGTGGCCAATGTTTGGGTTGAGTCTGTGGGCAATATTTGGGTTGAGTCCGTGGATATACTCTGAGTACAGTCCGAGCACAGGGTTTGGGCTGAGTCAGGGGGCAGGTTCTGTGCATCGCCTGCGGACAGGTTTTGTATGATGTCCATCGTTGTGGCCTGGGCGCGGTCGATGGGCAAGTCCTGATGAACTGAGTCAGTGGCAGAAGTTTCAATCGTCCCGTTTGGAACCACAGCTGTACTGAGAACACCCTCTACTGCAGGCATCCCTGCACCTTCAGGGACAGCGTCAGTCAGGCCAGACGAGCGAGCCTCATCCTGAGCATAGCTCAGCCCGTTATCAGTAGTATTCACATCTTTACAGGCAGCAGATCCCCCACTGTTCTTGTTCTCAGCACTCAGGTCCTCCTCTGTGCGGAGTTTCTCCGCACACCGTTCCTCACCACCACACCCCACACCGTTCTGTTCAGTACCAGGCTCCTGCGTGGCACCGTCCGACCGCGCCCTGTGCCGGCTCTGTTCGTGCCTCTCTGTGCAGCTCCCCAGTGCCCTGCTCGCAACCCCCTTGTGCAGTTGGGTCAGCCAAGTCATCGCTCTGGCAGTCAGCAACCTCCATTCTGAACCTCAGATCCGCCCCTGCCCTTTATGACAAAAAAAGAGAGAAAAAAAAAACTTACAAAAAAGGACCAACCACACTGAGTACCAAACACACACCACTGTCGGCCATAACAATAAGTGACAACCAAACCGTATTGTGCAGCATTTTTACTGATTCAGGCAGAAATATACTACTATTTCTTTACATCCTCTCAGCTTTTTTTAACTCCCAGGAGCCTGAGCCCAGTTTGCAAATATAAGAATGCAGCTGAGCGGTTCCATAAAAGGAGTGAACATGGTTTGACCCAGTGTCAGGGATTTTGCTAAATTTAAAGTATAAAGCAGATCTTTTCCCACATGAGGCTAGTTCCCATGAAGTCAGATCTAAAATGCCCACATATTGGAAACTGCTATTTATTTACTCCCCCCCCCCCATTTTCTGGGATCAGTCAGGTTGGCAATATTAAATCTTGCAAAATTCATCATGCAGGGTTTGCACACTCAGGACAGAATGGGTCAGTTTTGTGTGTGTGCGTGTGTGTGTGTGTGTCAGGTAAGCGGTCCCCATAAACAATACTGGGGAGTTCTTAGTTTCAGAACATCGGGTTATACCAGCTGTAGTCTCCAACGTTCACTTTTACACTTTTATAGTTAAAAATCTTCCGTGCCAAGTCAGATACAAGACAGAGCTGCTCAGCCAAACTGACCAATTTTTCACCATAGAAATGGTCAGTTAATTCATTAGCAGCAGTCTCAATATAAAATCTGTGGCTGTTGCCTTGAGCAGTACATAGTTAATGGTGCACTGCTACAACTACTGACAATACTGCTGAGATTTCATTGCACCTGATTGCATTCCACAGCCTACCAGGTCTGGGTGTGGCTGACTCCTGTCATGACCTCCATTCCTCTCCGGTATAACAGGTCTTAGCCACATAATACCAATCAAACCATTACTGTACTGGGCTCCCTCTGATAATCCAGGACTTAACACACACTGCTCGAATGTGTAACATTTATAGGAATGAGCAAATCAAACCAAGGCCATCGAAATGGCCTGTGAATAATCAATCAGCTGCTTAGCAGGTTTACTAGCAAAATGACAACATCATCTATGTCTACACTTGCCGAAAAACATTACTATGGGACAATTATTCTTTTAAAGAATAGCTTGAACAGATAATTTTGATTTGAATGCAATGTATTTACGGTTCTTGGAGACAAACATAGTTGCACTTGTTCCTGGATTTAACTTACACCTCCATGATCTGGCATTTTGTTTACACCTTAATATATTTATGAACGGCAATCGAAGATTGACTCTTAATAAACTTCCTCTAAATCGTCAGCTACATTCAAAAAGATTTTTAATGAAAAGTGATTATAAGCGTGGGCCAATCTATGACATAATGGACACATTCAGCCGAAAAACACATTGCGGCCTCCGATTCGGCACAACTGAAACAGCGACAGGCCTAACCATTATCTTGATCGGGCTCATTTTCGCTTTTCTTCACAGTTTATGCACAATAATCCGAGCATAATATGTTTTCTGAAGTTAAGGCATGGCAACAGCCCTAATTATCACAGCACAAGCTAGAGTGCACACAAAATGTGTAGGTAAAATTAAACTATTTTGCAATAAATCAAAGCCAGAATACAGAAAGCAAGATGCAGCCTGTGAATACACGACCAAGAAAAGATAGCTAGTCCTGCATCACATGCTGTCATGGATCATATATATCAGAGCTCTCCAAATCCGGCCCTCAAATCCAAATTCAGCCATGGTTTTCCTTCCTTCCAGGAAATTAAGTGAACAATTAATGCTGCTGATTGGCCAGATTGTCATCTCACCTGACTCCCAGGTAAAGGGAGTGTGGAAAACCAGAAGTTCTCGGCCCTGGAGAACTGTGGTTTGGGGAGCTCTGATATATATATATATATATATATATATATATATATATATATATATATATATATATGATTTGTCCGCCTCGGGAACATTTGCTTGGCTTATGTTCTTGAACAGGCTTACTTGCATAGCTCTCAGTTAGCACATTATCCCCTCATACCAACGGTTGTTTTCTGAACCCATTCAGGCGGAGGACCATAAATTAACATGTCCGTCAATTTCCACCCTAAGTTCGCAATGCCTGCCACACACCCCCTATAGCACATAATTTACAATTGAATAGGTAGCTACAGTGCAAAGCACGGAGCTCAGTAGAATAGGAAACAGCCAATGTTATATCGGCCAAAGGCCTTCTCAGTTACGGTACAGACCAAGCATTGGTTAATATTCCACCATTCTTTATATTCGTGCGGGTGTGACAGTTGAAACGCAAAGAAATAATACGCTAGTTACAGCTGGAGTCAAGATAGTACAGTGACTTTAGGCCGGTTATCGTCATAGTGAGGAACTCTCCGTTTTTAAAACAACCTGCCACTATTTCAATGTAATATAAAGCGAAAGACGATTTTCACGCAACAACTGCAAGATCCAGGGCCAGCTATCAATCGCGGTCGTTCCAGTGCATATTTTGGCCACCAATAATTTTGCGCAGGTCCTTTTCACAATGAACAGGGCTTGTCGCAGAGCCACAGGGAGGCTCCAATGTCATGAACAACAATGCACAACTGTAGCTTTTCCCCCGGCACTTTTATGCTTCCTCGTTCGTCTCCTTCCAGGATTACTGCTGACATTCAAGGACAGTTTTAAAGCCTCTTTCAATTTAATGCGTAATTTGGGAATGATCCATTGCTCCGCGTCAAATTAAACATTTGCTTCGACTTGGCTACAATCAGTGGCCATGTATCCATAAGAGACAGTTTTCTTCACACTGCCAATGTATTTCTTTGCGCCGTTTAAAAAATATTATGTAAATCTAGCATGTAGCTAGCTAAATTCAAGAAATCACAAGGCAAGGTAGCATAGAGTCTCCTATGATAGCGAGAAAAATAAGATTAGATCTAGCTAACGTCGCTTGATGAACGACAGCCAGTTAGCTAGCGAACAGGAAATGGATGAAAATATTAGCGTTGAGCTGCTTTCACACCGGACGCGAAACGGATTTTTCGCACGACAGTTTACATTCAAAGTCAATGCAAAGACGCGAATACACGCGTATCGCGTGTACTCCCGTCTTTGCTTTGACTTTGAATGTAATCTGTCGTGCGAAAAATTCGTTTCGCGTCCTGTGTGAAAGAGGCTGTAGTAAGGACTGCCTTGCCAGCCTACAGATGCGTAAGGACTATAGACCATTAAGGGTCCAGCAAGGTCTGCATAGCCATAATAACAACTAAACCAGTTAAATAGTAACCAATAGAAAGCTAACGTAATCATAATAATAAGCCAGCATAAATGTTAACGCTCAGTGCCGCTGGCGCTCTAACAAGCTTGCCTGCTGTGGAGGTGAATACACATGGCCGCGCTGCACCGTCCGTCAGGCACTGTCAAAACTACTCCACAGCTAGTGTAACAGCAGCCAACGCGCTAG
This sequence comes from Gymnothorax javanicus, assembly GCA_029692085.1. NCBI lineage: Eukaryota > Metazoa > Chordata > Actinopteri > Anguilliformes > Muraenidae > Gymnothorax > Gymnothorax javanicus. The sequence continues at coordinate 113,551,816 of CM056200.1, forward strand.
GACCTTCAAAAACACGCAACTGAAAGTAGCATGAATTTCACTAACCTGTTTATGATATATACATCTCAAATGCGATTATCTTTTGACAGCCGATGAAAAAAAAAATAGCCACTTTCAATTCTCTCAGCCCCCGATTTTCTAACTCCGAGGTGACACATCAACAAATATGGCCACCGCAGGAGAACAGTTCCCTGATATTTAGCCAATGACAGTCGGATGTTTGTCTGACGTCAATATTTAAAGGGTAAACTCGCGAAAAAAAAGTCAGATTCATTAAGAATAACAGGTAAACATCCAGTTGGTTTATGCGGTCATTGTCAAAAATCTGAGACTGATGATCTTGTCCTCACAAAATACAGGGGGGAATGTGACAAAAAGATATTGTTAAACCAGCTTCAGAGACGCGGGAGCAGAGTAAGAGCTCATGAGTATTTAGAAATATTGAAGCTGTGAACCAGGTGATAGGTGCCTCTTCGGTTTTGTGAGCACGGGTTGAGCCAGACATTGTCACTTGGTTCCGCTAGTCGTCTGTCTGTCTGTCTGTCTGTTAGCAGGATATCTCAAAAACGGCCAGATAGATTTCAACCAAACTTCGCAGGATGTTACAGTGGCACAAGAGGAACAAGTGATTAAATGTAGGCATATCTAGGCCAAAGTACAGCTGAGATATAGGCCAAAGTACAAATCCAGCTATGCTGGCGGAGATTTGAAGTCTTTCCAATGGGTCGGATTTCCAATCCGCGTGCTTTTGGGTTTTTCTGCCACCTGGCAGTAGAGTGCAACAATACCCTTCATCAGCCAACGAAAATAACTAATGAACAGTCGCCTTGGCGTGGCGGGGGTATGCGCTCTACTGAGTGCCCTTAAGCAATTTGATATACTGAAACACAGTGAAAAAGTAACGCCTAATTTTTAAAATTCTAGCTGATTTTTTGAAGCTATCAAAATTACCACAGAAGAAATATAGTGGTATGAAGGTTAAATGCTGGAAGTTGAGCAAGTCCAGGTTCGAACCCAGTTTGCCTGTCTGTCAGGGGATCACTTCTCCAAAACGCAACTTTGTCATGTCATTAGCAGCAGGTTGAATGCATCACTTGAATGACATGCAAGTGCAAAGCAAGACATTGGACGCATAAAGGTGCGTATACTGGCGCTCGACTACGTGGCTAGGACTTTGCGACTACGACAAAAATATTTTTGTCGCTTGGTGTGTTTATTGAGATGCGACTACGACTACACACGACAACAAATTTCTGGTTTGGGCCTGGGGTCCTCGGGCATTTCCATCATGGCACCAGTCCATTCAACACTAGTACGTTGGTTGGCTGAGGACATTATTACTCGAGCCGGTAGGCCATGAGTTTAAGTTTCGGCTCCGTTCTTCTTTTTTTCTTTTCTTTTTCGGGGTTGCGATTATCCTGCTCATGTGCGCACGCAGTTTCGCAATTGGCCCAGGCCTAGACCAGGCAGAACAAAGGTGTTGTGCCATTTTTCGACTCCCTGCCAAAATTCTACCCCCCGTCCCGTGAACGCGCTTTCGCTCTACGCTACAGTGCGCAGCTCTACGGCCCGAGTACAGGCTCTGAGGAGTCTCTTGTTGTGACTGGAATTGCGGCATTGCTTGCAATCAAACGGCAAAAACAACGAAGAAGAAATCGTCGATGGCATGACCATCCAGTGCTCCAGAAGAGGCAGTGCCATGGAGCTTTTCATACCCTAGTGAAGGAATTGGATACATTACTAATTTTACGAGATTTTTACGCATTTTCGACCTGGCTTTCCGCATCCTCAACGCTGCAAACTCCTTTTCGGGGCATTTTCTTGGGTAAAATTGCCCAAAAAACATGTGTTGTCTCACTGGAAGTGTAAATAAATGCTGGGAATCCCCTGTTTTAGTCCGTGACAACGATCTGGAATGCCCCATCGAGCAATCAGATTTTTTTTTTGTCGCGTAGTCACGTGGTCGTTGTCGCGCGCGAGTAAACACCATATAGGAAAAGCATAGCAATGAAAATATAGTCGTTGTCGCATAGTCATAACCGCGTAGTCGAGCGCCAGTAAACGCACCTGAAAAGGCACAGTGGTTCATCCCCATCAGCATCAATGTCAGGATGCCACGGCTTACAGAACAGCAGAGGGAGCGAGCTTTGGTGATGCTGCTTGGGGGAACATCTCAGAGAGGTTGCCGGCTGGTTCAGGGTCAGTTCATCCACCGTCAACAGACTGGCACATTTCTAGCAACAGACAGGAAGCATTTAGAGCCCTTTTTATCTGGATTTGGTAATCCTGAAAAGTCTATATCTGGATCAGAGTAATCCAATCCAACGTTGCTTTGAAAAACCGGGATAAAAGTGAGACGGATCACATGATCCTGGATAGCAAAAAATGGGATTCCCAAATCCAGATCACTTTTATCCAGATTAAATCTTTTGAATAACTGGCCCCAAGCTCTCAGACAGCACTGCATTATAAACGGAAATCCATTTGTAATGGACAAAACATTTGACCTTCAAAATACTTCAGTAGGCCAGCGTCAGTGAACAGTTTATTGTGGCATCATCAAATGCAAGTTCAAACCCCGAAACGCAGTGAGGGAGCCATATATCAATACCATCTATAAGCACTGCCGACTTATCTTGACTCGAGCTCATCCGGAATTTACTGTTGTGAGGTGAATAGGAGTGTTGTGGTTCTGATGAGTCCTTTCCTATTGTATTCGGAAATAATGGACGGCGTTTTCAGAGGGCTAAAGAGAAGGACCATACCTACTGTTATCAGCATCATGTCCAAAAGTCATCATCTGTCATGAACATAGGCTAAATCACTGCTCTCAGCACAGGCAACTTGCACATCTGCGAATTCACCATTGACGTGGAAGGGTACTCGTGCATTTTGAAACAACATATCCTGCCTTCGAGATGTTGTCTTTTTCAGGGATGCCCTTGCTTGTTCCAGCATGATAATGCTGAGGCACATTCTTCACATTTTACAACAGGATTTCTTTGTCGTCAAAGTGTTGTGGATTATATCACACACAGAATGCAGCTGCACTGCCAAACTGGCAGGGCAGCTCTTAAATACTATTCCCTTCACCTCTACGAGCAACAGGTGTGGCTCGTTGAAGTGGAGGCGAAGACAGCAGGAGGGGGAGGGGGCGCCCTCCTCCGGAACACTCGGCGCCCTCCTCCGGAACACCCGGTGCCCACATCCGACGCCCTCCACCGGAACACCCGGCGCCCACATCCGACACCCTCCTCCGGAACACCCGGTGCCCACATCCGACGCCCTCCTCCGGAACACCCGGCGCCCTCCTCTGGGAGGCCTGATGCCCTCCTCCAGAACGCTGCTCCCCAATGGCCCTGCACAAAAACCGCTGCCGCTGCTCCCCTCAAACTCAGCCTGGCTGGGTCCCATGCTGGCAGCTGCGTTCTGTCATGGTTTTGCCCCGCCGGCTGAAGACAACAAGCCGGCGGGCACTGGGACCATGGACCCAAAAGCTTGGAAAGGGACCCAAACGCACAGGCTGAGTAAAAATATAAAAATCTTTACTTACGGAAGTAAAATACAAGGAGGGGAGCAGCAGCACAAGAACAGGCTTCACTCAGAATGCAGCTGCAGGGACTGCAGGGCAGAAGGGATTTTCAAAATACTGTTTGCAATTTTAATTTTACTCATTATCCCAATTCCTCTGAAATTAAGGGTGTAAAATCAAGGTGTTGCACCAGTTTGTTGGTGTGTCCACCAATCTAGACACTTTTAAATAAAATAATGATGAAATCAGCAACTTTTCTGGAACTGCGATTTAAAAAAGAATGATTTTGGTTCTTTTTGTCAGATTTGCATTACAGAGCAGTTTCTAAGCCAGTGGAAACCTCTTTAACAACTGTGTAAATACACACTACTAAGTATGCAGACAATACTTTCTCTGCGGCTACTTTTAAAAGTTTAGCATAGGCCATTCCATTCAACTGAATCAAAACTGTGATGCAATATACCAACATTCAAGATGATTCTGGGAAGGCCCTGTCCTGTTAAGACATGATAATACAGAGTGATCTCTATTCATGGCTTGTCTAGATAAGCGTAGAGGAACTTGTTTGGCCTGTAAAGAGCCCAAACCTCAAACCCATTAACTCTTTCCTGATCGCACTTCCAAAGTTTGGTCAGATATGACCGCTAAGAAAAGTCACCGAACATTCTGTGATGGTATTTCTTATTACATTGAATTACTTTGTATTTTAAATCTTAGGAAAGCCGAGAATCTGCTCTTTTTTCGATGATACCCAAGAATGGAAATGTTCCGTTGTTGTCAGAATAGCTTGGCTCCTTAAGTCACATGATGTCATTTTCCAGAAAAATCCTTGGTTTAAAATCTCTTGCACACAGTGAACAATGTATATGCAATGCAGCCCATTTCATTTTAGCTCATCATCACTCAAAAACCATCAATCAAAATAATGGAAACTGACACTGACATGTCTGTTATGGATTCTGAAAAAGAGTTTTACCTAAACAGTAATCCAGATGAGTTTTCTTGAGGAAATTCTTTGGAATGGAGTGACATTTTGTCAAAAGATGAACAGCCAACGACATTGAAAAATAAAATAAATGAAATAAAATAAATTAAAACTCTGTGCATTAGTTATTTTCGTTGGCTGATGTAGGGTGTTGTTGCATTCCACCGCCAGGTGGCAGCAAAACCCAAAAGCACGCCGATTGGAAATCCGGCCCATTGGGAAGACCAGCTGCCAGCATAGCTGGATTTGAACTTTGGCCTATATCTCAGCTGTACTTTGGCCTAGATATGCCAAAATGTAATCACTTGTTCCTCTTGTGCTACTCTAAGATCCTGCCAAGTTTGGTTAAAATCTATGCAGCCGTTTTCGAGATATCCTGCTAACAGACAAACAGACAGATAAACACCGGCAAAAACATACACCTCCTTGGCGGAGGTGAATAAATTGTTTTTGAATTGTGATGCACACAGCTAGTTTTCTCTGAAAATGAAGAGTTTAGCTTGGTACTATTCTGGATGGACAGCTATCTGATCAAAGGTGGTGCTCTAAAGAGCTAATGTTCCACCTACCTAATATTCCATATTCCTAGACATATACCAAAGTTCTGTCTTTGCACATATATAAAGTACATGCACAGTTATTCATAAAATTTGTAATCTCTTTGGTATAAAGCTGGGTTGGTTGTAAATGGGAAAAGAATGATAGTGGTGATTGTAACATTGTGTCAACATGCAAGACTTTTACCAGTTGTCAGTACAGTGTACAGTTTTGTAGTGTTGGTGCGTTTTCAGAAAATAAAAAATTCTCTGCATTTTTACTTTACTATTAGAATTGGAGAGCAAGCTTCAATGTAAATTCTGGGATTTCCCTAGGATATGGTGCTTGTGTATGAAAAAGGGCACAGCAGTCGCATCTAGTGAGTGGTTGTCCTGATAAAGGGCACAGAGGTCCTAGCAAGCAAGCAGCGCCCTGCCAAGAAAAGGGCAGTTCATTTGTAGAGGTAACTTGCATGCCTTCATTCCTACCTGCCCATGATGTCTAGCCTACGGGATGCCCGCTGGGTGGGAGGGTGGGGTTTCTTTTACAGACTTCCCATTTCCGTGCGTACCAAGCCATGGGTGTTGACGCAACTATTGCGCCTTATAGGCTGCAGCCCGCTATTTAATTCAGAGACAGAAAAGCTGACTATCAGCGGCCTGTGAGCAGCCCTGTAGAGACCCAGGATGCAGTGTAGTAGGGCTCGCCTCGGGCTCGACAGACTCTGCGAGTAACATCGACCCGGATCGAACGAAGAAGGCCATGGATGGCTGCTCAGGGCCAAGGCCAAGGAGCACCTCTGGTGCGCACCACCAGGTGTCGCCAACCCACAATCGAATTCCAAAAACAGACAAACAGATAGAGCTAGTCACATGCTTTGTTGACATCATTTCGCTTTGGCTAACGTGAAACGTATGAAACAGTTTTAACTTTTGTACTATACATTCTGTCTTCATGTACACAGTTGTGTGATTAAGATTCTTTTTAAGAGTTCAAATTATGGACTGTTATTTTATGTAAGTGGACGTACAGTATACTGTTGATGTATGTCCACATATGTGCTTACGGTGGTACACCTTTCACATTAGTTCTTTTTTGGCATTTAAAAATTTTGGACTGGTCATGTTTTATAATGTGCTGTACATCTCTGACTGCGCTGTACCCGTACTTGGTAATAGCTCATATATTGTGCTTTTGTAATGCTCACAGTCACCACCAGTTTACAACCAAACAAGCTTTATGCCAAAGGGATTACAAATTTTATGTATAACTGTGCATGTATTTCATATATTTCAAGAGACAGAACTTTGGTATATGTCTGGGAATATGGAATATTAGGTCGGTAGAACATTAGCTCTTCAGAGCGCCACTTTTAATCAGAAAGCTATCTACCCAGCAAAGTACCAAACCAAGCTCTTCACTTTCTAAGAAAACTAGCTGTGACTGTGTATCACAGTTCAAAAAAAATTTCTTTGGTACATTGCTGGGAATGGCCAGTACTTGCATCCAGCCTACAGTGCCCCCTGGAGGCAAATTTTTCTGACTTTTGATGTTTAATATCATCTACAGTGGAAATACTACCATTGAGATTTTACTAATGCTGTAATGTGCCCCAAAGGGACTATGCATCCAGAGAATTTCAGATCTCTGTCTCGCTGGGTAAACAAAATAATGCCGCCTAAACATAGGCACAATCTACTATGAAATGGTCCATTTTGAGTTTTCCTCCAACTTTGGCTCCGTCTAGCTTGAAAGTGTAGATACTACCAAGGAAATGCTTGATATTCCTGAAAATAGAGTTCCAAAAGCACAACAAACAGCATTTATCACCATGGAACATTTCTGGGTTACTGAGAAAATATACCGCGAACATGCACGAAAATCTATTTCGACCATCTTTCTGGCCATCCATTGCACTAACCCAGCAAGATACCAAGGTACTATTCTCTGAAAATGGTAGTTTTGTTGAGCGTAAACACATAATAAAGCACTCTTGATTGGTATATGTCTGGGATATTGTTTTATTCCCATTCCAATTTTCAATTTTTACTGTCATTTCTCAAATAAATCCGGCTCAATGACATAGTTACCCAGCTTGGCACTGATGTGGTGCTAATGTCTATCCAGACTTGCAGTGTCTTTGGTCATGATAAAAGTACAACACATCTGGTACTGTGTACCCTTAAGTCATAATAGTTGATGTAAAATGAGGTGTCAAAAGCAAAACTGAGCCACTTTAGTGGCTTCCAGGTGGTGCCACCAGCAGACTAAGTGAGATATGGACCTAAAAATTTGGCTTTTTCTGTGAGACTACCATATCTACCTATGTGCCAAGTTTCATTCAATTCCAAGGGGGTCAACTCCTCAACATCTTCAAAAAGTGCCATTTTCTCGTGGAATGGCTCTTAAATACTGTTGGGATCGATGAGGGTGACTTTAACCATATCTAATCACCTAACAGCATCTCTCCTCACTGATGCTCCTCCTGATTGAATGGAAACAGATCCAAACAGCATTGTGCTTAAATTTTGTGAAAAGCCTTCCAAGAACGGAGGAGGCAGTCATATCTGTGATGTGGGGATCGACTCCATATTAATGCCAATCACTTTTGGATGAGACACTGTCTCAGCAGAGATCCACATACCTTATAGCTTTCACCAGGAAGTGTATGAGGTTGCCCTGCCAGAGCTTGTACTGAATTTGCCAAGAAGAAAGTAATGGGGTTATTGCATAACTTTTGCTTTACGTGGTACCAGAAACCACCCCACGACCACCCTCCCTGGCCCCCCTCCCACCACACCATCACGTTAAGTACTGTATTTACCCATTATTAATGTATTATGATCTTTCAAATTGAGTCTGCTGTCCCTCCTGCTCTCATGAAGTACATGTAGAGGCAGCCGCTAAACAGGAAACAGAGGGGGGTGGGGGGGGGGGGTGCATGAACATTTGTCATGTCCTGCAAAGCAGGCCATCAATCCTGGGCCTCAGTTGTGTTTAAATGAAAACAAAGTTTGAAATGCGCACATTTTTGCGTCCAAATGATGCATTTCATCTCTCCTCTTAACTAAGAGAAACAGCGACACCTGAAAGAGGTGAGCTGAAGTATCTTTAAAAAAGGAAAATGAAAACTGATCAAGAGAAATTATCAGTTTAAAGGCATGTTTTATGCCCTCCCTGCTTTCTGCCCATTGGCCGCCACTTAGTACATGGAAAATGTTCAAAAAATTAAAAAATTTGAAAAGCCCCTTCACCCTGTACTACATTGAAAACATTACAACAACTTATCATTTGACATTTCAACTGGTGAATTCAATTATTAATTGAAAATAGACACATCTAAAATCTGATAGCTGCAACAAACACAAAAAAGTTGGTGCAGGATAAATTTGGGACTAATACTGAAGTGACAAGATGCAATAATAAGTTGACATTAAACAAGAGAGGTAATTGTGTTTTAGTAAATATAAAGCCTCAAACCAGAGCTTTGTCCCTCAGGATTGAAGCTCACCAATTTTCCTACCGATGCATAAGTCTGTAATCCATCACTTTGAGGACAGCGATAGTCAAACACAAATTGATGGGATTTTGGACATTTCACATGTGACAGTGTGTAGTATAATTAAAAGATGGAAGGAATCTGGTTGAATCTCGGTGCAAAAAGGGCAAGGCTGGGGAAAAAAAAAAGACTCCTGAATTTGCGTGATTACCGATCATTCAGCCGTTATTGGCCTTACAAACATCATGCAACTGTGCCTGTGATTGATATCATGAAATGGGCATGAAAATACTTCGGTAAACCTTGCACACTGTCAGTCAACTCTATTCGCCACTGCATCCAGAGATGTGCTACAATGTGAAGCCATACAACAACAACGTCTAAAAGCGCAGCCGACTTCTCCGTGCTTGGAGTCATCTGCCTGCAGTCCTGATCTATCTTCGATTAAGAATGTATGGCACATTATGAAGTTAAATAGGACAACAAAGGCTCTGTAGAATTACGCTGCTGAAGACCGGGATAATGGATGAACGGGGAAAAATTCCCCTTGCTTGACTTGACCAGCTGATGTCTTCAGGACTGAAATGCTTAAAGAGTGTGATTAAAGGTTGAGATGTTATGCGCTGGTTCAGTCATCAGTGCCAGTTGTTTGTTTTTTGAATCTTTTTCAGTCATTTTATTGTATATTTTCAGGAAGAAATTTAATTCACATATAAGAGCATAAAATACTATGCTATTACATTCCTCATTGCAGTAGAATGTGTTCTTGTACTGTCTCCAGTATAGCACAGAGAGAATTCACTTTTCAAATCAGTCCTTTTCGACTTAAGTTGCATACTTGCATTTTACGTGATATGCTCACTTTTACTGGGAACGAGGATTGTAAGATGCACGTTGTTTTGTTTTTTTTTGCACTTTCCTGGCTCTGGTGTTTGCTATAGCAAACAAAACCTGTCTGCTTGTGAGGATATTTTTCATTTTCCAGCCCTGGTTTTATTCTGGCACACATGCTAATTAGCCATTCTCCTGCTACCGCTAAAATGGTTTTCAGCCCTAAATCAGCCAACAGGCCCCCTAATTGTCCAGAGTTACTTCATCTGCTTTTCTTTTCTCATATAAAATGTTCGGCATTTGGAAGGATTTGAGCATCCTGGAGTTCTTCAGTCTTATAACAAAATGTCTGGAGTGAAAGCGGGTTTTCGTGTTTACTCAGCGCTGAGATACCAACTTCAATTAATTAATCATGTTCTTGAAATCAAGACTTTGATCGCAATAATAGGCAAAAATCCCTTTCCCGGTAAGTTTGGACCAAGCCGTTTGAGTAAAAGCCAGCTCACCTCAACTGCTTTTTCAGACTTAGCAGAAAAAGAGGTCTCTTTTCGAACAGCCTTCATTTTCACGAACTGGCCTAAAACATAAATTACTTGCCGAATTGTTTAATACTGGGTGGATATTATTGAAAACTATTTCATTGAGAATAAAAATATTAAGAAAATACAACTCGCAACTGCTAACATTGTCCAGCGACTTTTTAGAAGGCGAGCCTAAAGTTGCTTAAACGCATGCATGGCAAACAGGGTCCTGCAGCCGCACTTATGGACACCCCCTTTTCAACTGTTTGTGCATCTAACAATTTTCGACCAAAAATGAGAGGAATATGACTCAAGCGGGCCGGTCTCACAGATTGAGATTATTTTAAATGCTGAGGATTTTTTTTTGATGCAGAAGTGGAGTTCCTCCATTCACATGTTGGAAATAGTGTTGTCCTCAAACTATTGCAAAAAAAAAAAAAGGCAGTTGCTACGGGATTGGCAGTTTTCCAATGCATTTCAATGTAGAGAGGTACGGCAGTCCCAATTTCAAACCCTGCCCTAACCTAACCCTAACCATAATCCCTAATCCTTATCCTAATCCTTTCAAATCGACTGGTGTACCCATGAAACTGCCGCATCCCTAGAAACTGCGAAAAAAAAAACTCCGAGCCTAAACTCGTACTTCTGTTTCACTGCGCAATGTGCGCATGCGCACTATTTTTACAAATTCGAAGAGGCAGTGAAAGACGGGTGTCGCCGAACATAAGGTAGCTTTACATGCCGTCTGAAACATTTCCCCAAATACAAAATATTGCAAATGTCACTTTGATGTGATAAAATGTACCGTGTTCATAGTTGATGTGTTGTCTTAGATGTTGTTTATCCGTATTAGCGCCTTGGGGATATTGATTCCTCAAGCCAGCGTGCACTCCACTTGCTCGTTCATGACTTGTTCCCGTACCTTTTTTTTTATCGCTTTGCATAGTATACTTGCCTTTATAAATATTATATTTGATATGTTTAGTTGTGGATGATATTGTTTATTTGAATGCAATAAAGGGATTTTTTCTGTTTGACTGCTAATATATGAATATATAATAATATATTGGCCGAGTAATGCTGCTAAGTAACGAGTCTACCCCCTTTAAGCTGCTTTCACACCAGACGCGAAACGAATTTTTGGCACGACAGATTACATTCAAAGTCAATGCAAAGACGCGAATCTTTGCATTGACTGTGAATGTAATCTGTCCTGCCAAAAATTCGTTTCGCGTCCGGTGTGAAAAGGGGCTTAACCGTGTTAGCTAATTACCTAGCTAGCAGCTAACGTATTCTAACGTTAATGTGAGTCGCGCTATTGCTTGGGTCGTCGTCGTCTCTTGCAACTGAGCTAGCTAGCGAACTGCTAAGTGTGGTGATTAATTTGGGAAAGAAATCCGAGTCCAACCTTCACTTTCGTCGGAACGATTTTAGAAGGGGGCGCCAATATACTTTGGGGGGGTTTTATTTGTGAGGAGGGGGTTCAGAATTTAAAATTAATATTTAATGTCGCGAATACACATGCTGAGCCTGCCCTAGCAACTCGGTGCATTATCTGTAACATGGCTGCCGCCATTATATGCAACTACCATCAATCGCAGCACTAGAAACTAAACTCTAAATTTGCTGGACTGGACGTGCGCTTGACGTGATTATATACCCGAATGTTTCTCTGGGGGCCCAAATATCAGGGTAAGCTGAAAAAGTACTGATTTCATCCGAAATTGGTGAAGGTTGAATACAGAATTGTTACCCACCCATCTAGCTTGCTTGCCAGCAAACGTAAGCTATATATTCGCCAACGAAGCGAATTGACTCACGCACTCCCCCATTTACGCGACAAAGAACACTGCTTGTGAACACTCATGTTTCTGACGCCTTTTTATGTCTTGATGCTCCACAGGACTCAAAATCATTGACCATGAATAGTGCCGTTTTCCAGGCTTCCGTGCGCCCTAATCTCCCGCTAAGGCGACCGGCGACCAGCCTTGGAACCACACCCAAGATAATTACGCCACCATTTGGGGAAAAGAAAAGTTGTCTCCCAGCAGGTGGCCCGACGCCCGGCGCAGTCACGGGAGATGGTAAAAGTGCTATGAACATTTGATAAATTCTATCTTCGACACGCTTCACTTAGTGTATGATTTGGATAGTTTAAACGTTATGGTGTTCAGCAGTCATCTTGGTATGACGAATGGCTACTTCTAATTTTGACTTCCCACGCAGTCATGATGGCCTTGTACACAAGTCCAACCCTTTCATCCCACGCTGTTTTTGTAATGTTCAAACCAGCATCATTTCTTGGTAATTGGAGAGCGTGTATATTGTAAGATTGAGTGGAACGGATTCCTCTGGAAGTTTAATAAAGGCTGTTTTTTTTGGGTTGGCTGTGACCCCTGCAGCTTGGTGCTGATGAGAGGTGTCTGTTGGAAAGAACAAGTGAATTTGACTTTGCATGGTTGCAATCAAGTGGGGTGTTCATTCAAAAATCCATTTATTTCCCAGTATTCTCGTCATGCATACCTTCACGTTTTGTGTTTTATTTTGCGTTAAGGAGTCGGTGGTATTTTTCAGCAGTATTGGGCAATTTTCCACTGTACATAGCAACACTTAAAGTCCTGTGCAGGAATGGCGCAACTCAAGGGTATTGTGATATGGCGTTTGAATTAATTGTTGCAACGTTTTGCCATATGGAGTCCAAAAAGAATTGTAACTGCTGAACATTGGTATGGAGTTAGGTCCTCAAATATTTACACAGTATCACAAGCTTTATTATTTTGGCTTACTACGCCACCACATTGGATTTGAAATGAAGCAACCAAGTCCCCGCAGTGTTAACTTTCAGCTTTAAAGGGAAAATTCGCCCAAAAATGAAAATTCACTCATCTACTCACCCCAAGGCTAATCGAAGGGTTCATTAATTTCTTTATTCCTCAAAACGCTTTTGGACTTAAAAGAAAAACAGCATTGAAGACAAATCCAAATCAATTGAAGTCATTGGAGACCACTTTTTCAAGCGTAAAAAACAACATTCAAAAACCACAAAATGCCTCCATACTGCTCGTGCGGCATAATCCAAGTGTCCATAAGCCCCAACATTCAAATTTGACTCGTAAAGACGTCTTTTCACTATATTTTTAGCCTTAATGTCCAATGTAGCCACTTAAGGGGCTACTCCACTAGACAGTTTTTACTGTTAGAAGTTGCTATCGGAGAGAAAATCTCTAGTGGATAACTAAACGACAGTTACTTCCGAGAGTGCAGAAAAACTTTCGGAAGTTTGTCACAGAAGTTATTGGTGTCAAGTGGAAGGACTATTGAAAGAACGTCATAAGGACTTGCGACAGCGCTCTCAGAGAATAGAACCGGTTCTATTTTGGGGAAGCTACTTTGGGGAAGCGCAATAGTCCTTGAATGGTGTGGTGTATAAAGGGCGTGTTGTGTGGATTTCTTCCTATTTGACAAGATGGCAAGCACTAGTGGCCAAGAATGGACGAAATCGGAGACATTTCAGCTGACAAACAGCTACCAAAACCAACCCAGTTTATGGGATGTTAGCTCATCAGAATATAAAGACAGGATGAAAAAAATCGCTGCTTGGGCTGATGTTGCAAAAGCATGTTCCAGGGACGTCGCTGAGGTACAGCGGAAGGTGCATAATTTACGAAACCAGGTCAATGGTGAGCTATGTAAAATTAAAACCAAATCAGGACAGGGTAGGGGAGACCGGGTCTAGTTGTTACACGTCCATGTTGTTACATTCTAAATAGTTCCGATAATAAAACACAGACGGCGCTCTAATTTTCCTGTTGCTCCATGAAGGTGACCCGCGTCTTTACGTGACAGAAGGACGTACGTCGAAAGTTGCAGGTTAGTGTTCCAGCCAGAAAAAATGCTCGAAAAAATACTTTGTGTTTGGGAGATTTCATTAACATATAGTGTAATTGATACATACCCGAGATTTTCTGGATTATGAGAGAGGAAGACATTAGCCACTGTGTCATGACACACCCATGTAAAGATTGCACTGGAACATTCAAAATGTCGGGACAATGGCAAAGGGTTGCTGATGGACTAGTTGATACACCCAAGTTGTTACAGTAACAGCTTGCCCCAAAACCTGTAACAACTTGGGCAAGATCAAATTACCTCACTGAATGACTTTCTACCTTTTTTTATTTCAGAAAGATGCCTCGAAATTACAAACGAATAACGGAACATGGCAAATGCCATTAGAGAATGACTCAAGAGGTTCCTTACTGTAGCTTCGTGGGATAATAGTAGTGAGGCATCCCCTTAACTTGCCTACTTAAGTGGGAAACACGTCTCACTTAAGCAAATTCTTAGTGTAACAAAATGCCCCACATCCTGTAACAAACTACCCCATATATGGGGTAGTTTGTTACAGGTGATGGGGGTCTATTTTTTCCTCACCAGCATTACGCATGTGCAGAATATAGGGGTTGCTGCAGATCAGTCATGTAGTCTGATAAACATTATATCTTTACAGTGCATATTGATAACAAAAACCTGATAATGTCAATTCTACAGCCGTTAAAAGAAAAAGTGTAACAACTAGACCCTGTCTCCCCTACAGAGGTTTCCTCCTTTTTATTATAATGAAGGCGGAAACAACTGCCGCGACCTGTTGTCTCCTCGCCGGCAACATGGTAAATGAGGTCGAATAGAGCGAGTAGAGACCCTCGTGTCACATGATATGGTCATCGATCGATACTGTCAAACTGTAACGATCTCTCAAGTGGAACGTCATGGGAAATTTTATGACGACCAGTTGCTTCCAGAAACATAGTCGACAGTCGATGGGAGCTTCTCTCAGAGACTTTTTAATCTGAGGTGGATAGGCGTTTGATATTTCTGTCGAGAGTTGGCTGACAGAAAGCGTCGACATAATCTGTCAAGTGGAGTAGCGCCTTTAGCTATTAGCCTCGTTCATTTTCATGGAAGAAGTTCAAGATTCAAGACCTCTAGGTACGGTGGCCAACGAGGGCAAAAGTGCTGCAATGGCCCTAAACATCTTCAATTGGAGAAACGCGCTGCAGTTTTGAATGTTCGTATTCACTGACTGAACAGCGCATTTTTATGGTTGGCCAACGTAGCGAGGTCAACTTCTTCCATGAAAATAAACAGAGCTCTTTGGACATTTACGCAAAAAATATAGTGAAAAGACGTCTGTCGGGGCTTACGGACACTTGGATTACGTCGCACAAGCATTATGGAGGCATTTTGCGGTTTTTAAATGTTGTTTTTTTACGATTGAAGAAGTGGTCTCCATTGACTTAAATTGATTTGGATTTGTCTTCAATGCTGTTTTTCTTTGTAACTCCATGAGCGTTTTGAGGAATAAAGAAATTAATGGACCCTTCGATTAGCCTTGGGGTGAGTAGATGAGTGAATTTTCATTTTTGGGTGAATTTTCCCATTAATTCAAGGGGTTTGTGAAAAATAATGCATGATTTAAATTGGAATTGCAACGATTTTACACATAGCCCCACAAATTTTCTAAAGTATTGGGACAAACCAACATAATACTGCAAGCCCAATTTAAAAAATTGCACATCATAAAAAATGCCAATAAGATCGAAAAAAGACTGGTTTGTCCTATTACCGTTTTCATGAGGGAATAATGAATTACACCTGACCATGGAGCTATTGAGCTGCCAGGTATCAAATTATTATTGGTCTCCTCAAGGGGGGGGGGCATATATGAAAAGTGCTGTAATTCCACATTGTTCACCCGATTTGGGTGTAAATACCCTTTGATGAAATCTGAAAATGTGCACTATGAGCATATATTCATGATTTCGTTTCTGCTGTGGTACACAGCCATAAAAAAATGCCAATGTCCAAATATTTATGGACCTGACTAGGGCTCTCAGGGCTCCCAAGATCATGGTCCTCGAGGGCAAAGAACTGCTGGTTTTCCGACTTCTCTTTACCTGGGAGTCTGGTATAATGACAGTTTGGCCAATCAGTGGCGATTATTGTTCACCTTTTGGCCTAGAGGGAAAGAAAACCTGTGCTGGATTTGGATCTGAGGGCTACGTTTGACGAGCCCTGTTTAGTGATGAGCTTATGCTGTCATTGAAATCTGGGATGTGGAGATGATTTGAAGGGATTTGGTTCTGGATGGGAACTGGAAGAGCAGGATCCCAGTCGGTGGAAGATTTGTGCCTTGTACAGCGGGGAAAGTAAGTATTGAACGCATCAACATTTTGCTCAGTAAATGTATACTGAGCAACAAAAGAAACGCAAGTTAGCTATTTATTAATTTACTCTTATGGTTACTCAGTCAAAGTGATCGCAAAACAAAGAAAAGTTTGATGAAACAAGTGTAAATGTGCACGCGCTAGTAATAAATTTAATTTTCTAAAATAATTACGTGCAAACTTATTTTCCAGTCTGCCTTTAATTAACTTGCGTTTCTTTTGTTGTTCAGCATATTTCTAATTGGGCTATTGATATGAAATTTTCACCAGATATTGGTAACAGCTCAAGTAATCCACACATAGGAAGAAATCAAAACAAATAAGCCCATAAATTAAGTTATGTGTAATAAAGCAGAATGACACGGAATAAGTATTGAACACATGAAGAAAAGGAGATGCAAAAAGGCATGGAAAGCCAAGAAACCAGCTGAAATCTGTCAGTATTTAGAAAGCAATCCTGCCCACTATCAGAGCAAATTAATATCAGGTGGTTTAGTCCTAATTGATGGCCTATGGAAAGGTTTCTCATGACCAAGGTATTACACAAGTCGCATCTCATGATGGGTTGAAGCAAAGAGCTCTCTCAAGACCTTCGCAACCTTATTATTGCAAAACACACTGATGGCTTTGGTTACAGATGTATTTCTAAACTTCTGAATGTTCCAGTGAGCACCATTGGGTCCATAATCTGGAAGTGGAAAGAACATCATTTCACCATAAACCAGCCACGACCAGGTGCTCCGTGCAGGATTTCTGACAGAGGACACATCATAGTGGGGGGCTGTTTTTCAGCATATGGTCCTGGCGGACTTGGTATATTTGAAGCAAGGATGAATGGAGAAATGTACTGAGACATTCTTGATAATAATCTGCTGTCATCCACCAGGATGCTGAAGATGAAACGAGGGTGGACATTTCAACAAGACAATGATCCCAAACACACAGCCGAGGAAACTCAGTTGGTTTCAGAGAAAGAGAATAAAGCTGAAATCCAGTTGAAATCCGACTTGAATCCAGTTGAAAATCTATGGAAAGAACTGAAGATCAGAGTTCATAGAAGAGGCCCCTGGAACCTTCAAGATTTGAAGACAGTTTGTGTGGAAGAATGGGCCAAAATCACACCTGAACAATGCATGATGTTTCTCCATACAGGAGGCATCATGGAGCTTTCATGATCAACAAAGTATTACTAAGTATTAAATTAATTTCAGTTAGTGTGTTCAATACTTTTTCTCTGTGTCATTCCACTTTATTACATAACTTTATTTATGGACTTATTTGTTTTAATTTTTGGTATGTGTAGATTACTTGGGTTGTTACTGACATTTGGTGAAAATATCATGTCATTAGCCCCATTAGAAATGTATTTACTGAGAAAAATTTTGGCGCGTTCAAAACTTATTTTCCCCACTGTATATAAAATAGCCTCCATCCCACCAAGTTGTTAACCCTTTAAGTCCCGAGGGTAATGCTATGGTACTACACCCAAATCCCATGGGCTTGAGAAAGAAACCAGATGAATTATGTATGGTTAACAAATTACTCTATATCTTTTTATTCTGGCAATATCAAGGCTTGAAATATAAAGAAAAGTAGTTCGTGTATTAAGGCGCATTTTGATAAAACACAGCTGAGAGAGCCATGAGCTGCATTTCATGTTGACATTGACCCCTTTCTGATCCTAAATGTATCTAAGCTTTTAACTCTCTCAGCATTTCCCCACTCTGCTTGTTAGTTAGTTAGCTCATTGTCTAATTTGTTCCCCTGCCCCCTTTCCCTCCTCACTGCTCTCCCTCGTCTGCTTTGAGTTTGAGCTGATGACCAGTGACTTGATTTGACTTGGACATGATGACTTGGTCACAACCCTGGTGGACACTTTCTTGTGGACGCTCCACAGGCTGTAATTTTTGACCAATTACTTTCATATTTGGTACGGACATGTGTTATACTCATAGACAGTAAAAGAAGTGGACGGCGGGATGACGCTGTTCTCAACGGGAGAGTGTGAAGCTCAATTGAACGAGTTTTCAGTTGAGCACCACGCCTACTGCGCAGGCTCGAAGTCAGCTCGCTGACGTAAACCAACGTCCTGAGAAGCGGTAACTCGTCTGGTAGATGTATCCTACACATAATTCTTTCTGTCAGTATAGTCTGATTCCGTTCGAAGTTATTATGTTTTGCGAATTATTACTTCAAAGGTACTTCATTTCGTTAGCGATGTGGCTCAGTCGTCTTCTGTCTATGATTCGTCTGTGGGCTTCTGGTCTAAACAGTAAGGTTATTTACCTCCTATGCGACAGAAAGTTGCCGGCATTTCACGTCACTTTTAGCCTAGCCTGGTGCCATCGGCTAAAAATGCTTACTATTAGATCATAACGCTATATACAAAGTAAAGACGTCTGCTACAAAATGTAGTTTCTCTGTAGAAACTATTATCGCTGACATGAAGGCTCATAATGTTTTTAGTGTAAAGTTATTTGATGTCAAAAGTCAGGCAAAATTTTTGACCACTGAGGCAGGTTAAAATCCCTGACAAATCTCTATGAGCGGTTATCTGATGAACCAAACTGTAGATCAGGAAACTGGCTTTTTAACAACAAGTCACCAAAACTCAGGAATAGACCCTAATGAAGAAATTGATCCGGACAATTAAACAAATGCATGCGGATACTTTACTGTAGACAAATTTAACAAGAACATTAAAATGGAAGGAGTTTGTCCATTATCCACTTCAATAGTAGGAGTCTATATGCAAACTTTGACCAAATAAAGGAATACATTCTGTCATTTGCTAATCCGTTCAACATCATCGCATTATCGGAAACTTGGATTAAAGAAGAAAAGGACAAGGACTTCTACATGGAGGGTTACAACCGTGTGTAAGAGCAGACTGAATAAAGCTGGTGGGGGTGTTGGACTATTTATTGATGAGGCCATAAACTTCCAGGTACTAGAATGCAAATCAATTGTTGTGGAAAATGTAATGGAATGCCTTACAATTGAGATTCCTAGGTTGAAAGGTAAAAAATACGGTTATTTGTTGTGTGTACAGAGCACGGATTCGCAAATTGATGTTTTCAGTAAATGTATGGGTGAATTACTTGTCAATATGAACCAGAAAAATGTTTTTATGTGTGGGGACTTTAATATTGACTTGATAAATCCAAATAATAGCTCTATAATAGAGGATTATATTAACACCATGTATGCCATGGGTATGCAACCATTAATCACAAAACCAAGCAGGATTACTAGACACAGTGCCACCTTGATAGATAATGTGTATACTAATTTATTAGATTCTGAACACAAGTCTCTTAAAATAATCTATTCAGCACTCATAGCACCCCACTTACACTACTGCGCAGAAGTATGGGGACACACTTATAATAATACAATAGAATCATTGTTTAAACTCCAAAAAAAGGCCCTTAGAATTATTCATAACGTTCCCTATGGAACTCATACAAACGATTTGTTTATTAAGGCAAAGTTTCTTAAATTGCAGGATATAATAAAATTCAACTCCTTGCAAATTGTATATTTAGGATACCACAAAGAATTGCCTAGAAATATACAATGCCTATTTCTCCAGCGTGAATGTAGTCATGACCTAAGAGGCAGAATGTTGTTGCAAACTAGAAGGGTCAAATCGACTCGGAGTGAGCACTCCTTATCTGTGGCTGGAGTCAGTGCATGGAACATACTTGAAGACAATATTAGAATGGCAGACAATCTGAAGGACTTTAATATCTTTTGAAATGTGCATGTTTGAATAACTATAAACTTATCCAACAAAATGGCATTGGATAAATTAAACGGAACCATAGCGGGCATAAACAATGGGGGTTGTTTATAGACACTCAGCTATATTGTGATTAAAATTCTTCATGATGATCATAAATCTCTATGATTTTATGTTGTGACGTTTAAATCGTAGTGTAAATGGACACTCAGCTCTGTTGTGATTTATAAATCTTTATGATATCCTAACCATAATCAAACTGTTTTTCTGTTGGGGGCGGAACTTTATTTCGCTTTGACCCTTTTCGGTCATGATACATGTTGTGTTGAAATTGTCATGGAACGACTGTACAATCATGCCGAAATGAAAAAACAAATAAATAAAAATAAAAATAAAATGAATGGGGGTGAATGGAGAAGCTACCGCTAGGTGATCATCTGCTGTCTTCCAGAGTGTTCAATTGAGCTTCAACTTCCGGGTGTATTCCTACCCCCTTGGTTGTACTTCACTTATGACCGCTATCGGGTTTGATTGCCATGGCGACAGTATTGGCCGAAGAATATGCAAATTAGTGGCAAAACATAGAGGTTTTCTTGTGGACGCAGTACAGGCTGCAATTCTTGACCAATTACTTTCATATTTGTTATGGACATGTGTTACACTTCACTTATGACACCTGTTGGTTTTGGTTGCCATGGCGACAATATCGGCCATATAATATGCAAATTACTGGCAAAACTGATTTCCTTGTGGATGCAGTGCAGGCTGCAGTTCTTGACGGATTACTTTCATATTTGGTATGGACATGTGGTATTCTCTCATGACACCTATCGATTTTCGTTACCATGGCGACAGTATTGGCCGAATAATGCACAAAAAAGGGGAGAAGCAGGGTTTCGGGGGCTACACCCATGCGGTCTCAGCTGACCGGACTGTCTAGTTATTCTTGCAGTGTTTCCCATTCATTGAGGAGACTATGGCGGCCCGCCACAGTCTAATTTCACCCGCCATAGTCTCAATATGCGCAATTGCCGCGTGTTGAGATTACATGCGCGCAAAAAAAAAAAAAAAAAAACGGAAAAATAGGGAAGGTACCGGAAGATGCGGAATTTGCGCAATCCCCCCCCCAAACAAAATTAGAATCATCCACCCCCCTCAACAAAATGAGAATCATCTCTCCCCTCCCCTTCCCCCCCGCTCAACAGAGTGAGAATGACCCCCTCCAGACATCAGTCTGCCACCACACATGTGCCCCTATAGTCTCCAAAAATTCTGTGGGAAACACTGTCTTGAGTTACATTTGATATATATATGCACAAAATTATGATACATACTATTCAGCGTCCATTTCAAATTTTGCACCGCAAGTACACAGTTGACAGTCCACCAATTACGCAAGGTCTTCAATGTGGCACGTGAATAACATTGTATAGGCGCGTGGCGTGATTTTAGAGTCAAAACAAACCTTAGCTCCTCTCCAATTGGCTTAAGCACAATAGAAGGCACAAGGATGAATATAACAATGATTTTGACTGGTGTGGATCACAGAAGGTCGAGAGTGCCTTATGGCGCTCTTGTCACTTAAAGGGTTAAAGCAACACCTTTTATCTGATCTTTGGTCACTTAATTTTAACCCTGCCGAATGGGAACTTGCTGTGGCTGACATCGCAGGGCCTGTTCTTGTCTGCGTGTTCCCAAATTGACAGGGTAACTGTGACTGTACTTGTGACCATTGTAGACAAACTAAAATTTACAAGGAAGAAGAAATTGTTGGCGGATTCATTTTCTCTGATTTTTTCAAAAGCATTGTGGTAATCACGATTTTCTGTCCGTAAAGCATACTTATCTCTTTGCAGCTGCAAAAATGGACAGCAGTAGGAAGGATAATGGACGCTTGCTTGCAGGAGACAGCCCATCTGTAAGTAGTCCTTTTGATATTTATTTATTATGATTTTTTTTTTTAATGACAACCTCTGTTTTTGGGTGCATTGCTGGCCCAGAGTAATGAAATCATTTTTTTTTTTTCTTACGAACGGAAATAAAACCTGTGTGTAGTTGTTTTAAGGATGTTTTCATTATGCTTTAAACCTCTGGAACTCCCCAGCCATATTGTGGCCAACTTATTTCTGAGAAGTCAAGTGCACGGACAGATGCTGATATGCAGTCTTTCTTGTCTGAAGGATGAGCATGCTGGAACTCTTGTAGCTACTCTGTGGTCAGTGTAAAAAATTGGTACAAATCATTACTTCTGAGCTCAGCTCTGCTGTACAAGAATTTAAGGTTCTCTGTCTTGATCATGGTTAGTAGCTCAGTCAGCACATGGAGACTGATATTAGAGCTGTCAGTATTTTTTTTTTTTTTTGCATTTTACATTTTAAGTTAATGAGCCAAATCATTATGACCACAGATGAAGCAAATAACATTGATTCATTATTTATGCAACAAACCATTTAAAGCTGTTTGGCCAGAGGAGCTGATTGTAGACGCTAGTGTCTATGGATATGATCCTGCTGAACTGAAGCATTCAGTTGCAGTATCCTAAAAATATGGAGTAGAGGCAAAATGTAAATTGAATATTCACAAGAAAACAGTGCTCATAAACTATTGAGAATATGCATGTTTTAAGTTCCACCATTATTGCCCAGGAAATGTGTGAATTAACCTCCTCAACCAAGCCTGATCTGCAAACAGCCAAACAAATTTTCCAATAGCATCCATCCAGCAGTGAAGAACAATTATCTTTACTACAAACCCCAATTCCAATGAAGTTGGGACGTTGTGTAAAACGTGAATAAAAACAGAATGCAATGATTTGCAAATCTCATAAACCCCCATTTTTTTCCACAATAGAACATAGACAACATATCAGATGTTGAAAGTGAGACATTTGACCATTTCATGAAAAATATTGGCTCATTTTGAATTTGATGGCAGCAATACATCTCAAAAAAAGTTGGGACTAATAATTGGCTTTACTGACGGTCATGTTTCAGAAGTAGAGAGATCGCACACAGTTGGTGTCAGTGATTTCAAATGTGTGTGTTTGATTACTTCATCAGTATCCTTCGAGTTTCAATTTATATTTGGAAATTTACTACTGATAATGTTGATAAAATTGTTAAATTAAAGGTACACTATGCGAGTTTGTTTACTTTCTGCACGATTATATTTTTATCTCAATTCGCCAACATCTGTCCACGATCCGCTAGCTGCCTGCGCCTAAATTCACTGTAAAAAAAACCCGAGCTCTGGAGATTGCACAGGCGTCACAAACTGCAAATAAACACAAGGGGCACAGGCTGTGCCCCATAACATAACAACCCGTCCCGGCCAATCACCGACAAGAGTTGACAGTTACGGAAGCATGAGAGGGAGGGAACTATGGGAGGGAGGGGCGAGCTACCTCTGTTTTGTTTGAATTCAAATGTCAACAGAAGTGAAAGGAAACAAACTTGCATAGTGCACCTTTAAGTGGTGTTAAGTTTTAACGTGCATGTGATTCACATTGCCCTCTGGAATTACAGTTGTGCTCAAAAGTTTGCATACCTAGCTGAATTTGTGAAATGTTGCCATTTATTTTGAAAATATGACTCATCGCGCAAAAAACTTGTCTTTTATTTCACCCCTTTGCGCAGAAGCCAAATACGGATATTTTTGCATTACCCTATTTAGAATTCCATCGTATTTCAGTTTATTTTGTTGATTTTGGCAGAGAAAATGGGCTGCAAACATAAAAAATCTTCATGAAAATTCAGCATTGAAATGATAAAGAAATAATACTTGGGATTGAAAAATGGCTGGGGGTTAAAACAGTACATTTCTGGAATCATAAAGTGTTCATCATTTGAGCTTGAAATCTTATTTGGCTTCAAAAGAGGAAGTCAAATACGACAGCTCTCCAGGTGGCTTCCCAAACACTCACAGCCCTCAAAATGCCGCACTGTCAAATCATGAAAAAGTCTTATTTTTAACACAAATCAACTTTTGACTTATTAAATTTAATGTGAATTAATGATTTTCTGGTTGAATTTAGCACAAATCAATAAATATGTGCGCAGCTGGATGGTCTCGAGGAACTTCTCCAGACCAAAAACTTACCTTTTCTCCATGACTAAGTTCAGAGTTTCGTCCATTTTTCTACAAAGCCGCATCAGCAAGCACACGTATTCATTAAAGGAACTTTTTATTTTTCAGTCAGAACTCTCAGATGGAAAGCTTGCTGTTTACAATTCCGATCATCCAAGCAAAAGGCAAGCTTGAAACAATGCTTTTCACTCCCAGTAAGGAGCAAGTATAACTCACTTACACAGTAGTGTCTGAAATATTCTGTTTCTTTGAATGCGGTATAAATTCTAAACAGATCGCCACATTCAGTGAAATGCCAGCACATGCTGTATTGGAAGCAAAGGCTATTGACTACTCATGTTACCCAATGTGACAAACTAGCTCTATGATCACAGCGGTAAACAGGAAATAAGAAATAGCTGGCTATTTAGCTAGCTTGCTAGAAGTAAGATAAAGCTACACCATACGAGGACAGTTTTACTCACTTTTTAAGAGGAAAAACTCTCCATCATTGAATTGCTCCTCAAAAGAATAAATGCTGACAGCCCTCCAGTCTGTTCATTCAGAATAACTGGCATTTTCCATCTCAGAATCACATTTCCATCCCTCTGATGTAAGCTCAGCACTCCAGGCTTGATTCTGGAAGTCTCTTTTTCTATGCAATCACGTCATTCTCAGCTGCGCAAAGTTGAGAGAATACAACCAAACTGCTATTGCGCAAGTGTTTTTAATATGTTTCTGAGAGTCCAATCAATGTCTTTCAATTACTGAGGAAAGCTTATACTGTCTGGAAATTGGATATAAAATCATGTCAATCAATAGGTAATTACCGGGAGAGTTTCATGTGGGAGTGAACTATAGCTGTGCTGTTACGCAGATGCCATTGAAACACCATTGAAGTGCTTGTATTTCCATGAGGGCTTATCTG
Source organism: Gymnothorax javanicus (assembly GCA_029692085.1). Taxonomy (NCBI): domain Eukaryota; kingdom Metazoa; phylum Chordata; class Actinopteri; order Anguilliformes; family Muraenidae; genus Gymnothorax; species Gymnothorax javanicus. The sequence goes on from CM056200.1 coordinate 113,576,686, forward strand.
AGGCTCCAAAAGACAGTTGAAGTCTTCGAAAGACAAATCTACGAGTAAATCCCTGGTAGGAAATTGCGCATTTTTAATATGTTATGACTATAATTGATAGTTTAATGACATAGTATCAATACAATGGCAAATTTTTGCTTCAGAAAACTGATTTTTCTTAACTACTTAATTGGGATACTATTGGCTGAAGTAGTTGTTATGAAGGACAACGATTTTTTCGCAAGAGGTCATTTTTTTTAAACTGCTGGATAGATACTATGGGCAGGTATATTGTGCAGTTTGCACATCAGGCTTGGCTGAGGAGTTTAATTCATGCAACTCCTGGGAAACAGGGAAACTCGTCCATATTCTAAACTGTGTTCAAGCTCGGCTTGCTGGTGAATATTCAATAACTGATCTGGGTGTGCCATCTAGTGATAGAATAGTGTAAATGCGCGCATAAATGGAGCAGCTCCATGTCCGCTGGGGTTTACATCTGCACAAAGGGGTTAAAAATAGTGATCACGTGAAGTCATTTATCATCACATAGGTGTTTGCCTCCTTTTTAAATCATTATGATAGCTGAAATAACCCAAACGGCCCTGATCAACAGTTTACACACCCTTGAATGTTTGACCTCGTTATGTTGACACAAGGTAACATGCTCGGCTTTAAATGGCTATTAAGGGTTCCACACCTGTGGCTTTTTAAATTATGATGAGTGTCTGTGTGTAGTCATTGAGTTTGTTAGCTCCCAAGTGGATTCACTGATCTGGCTAGACTCTTAGTCATGGGAAGCGGAAAAGAACTGTCTAAGCACCTTTGTAACAAGGTAGTTGAACTTTTTAAAGATGGGAAGGGATATAAAAAGATATCCAAAGACTTGAAAATGCTGGTCAGTACTGTTCAGTCAATGACTAAGAGGTGGAAAATTAGGCGATATGTTGATATCAAGCCAAGGTCAGGTAGACCAAGAAAGATTTCAGCCCAAACTGCCAGGAGAATTGTTGGAGCACAAAAGAAATCCACAAGCTACCTCCTGAGAAATACAGGATGCTCTAGAAAAAGATGGTGTGGTTGTTTCAAGGAGCACAATAAGGAGGTACTTAAACAACAATGAGCTGCATGGTCGAGTTGCTTGAAGGACGCCATTATTGCGCCACTCCCACAAAAAGGCCCGCCTAAAATATGCCAGCCTACATGTCGATACACCTCACAACTTCAAGAATACTGTGATTTGGAGTGATGAGACCAAAATAGAACTTTTTGGTCACAATCGTAAGCACTATGTTTGGAGAGGCCCCTGGTGAAAAATACACCATTCCCGCTGTAAAGCATGGTAATGGCTCTCTGATGGTTTGGGGGTGTGTGAGCGCTAAAGGCTCAGGGAATCTCGTGAAAATTGATGCCGAGATGAATGCAGAATGCCATCAGAAAATACTGACACACAGTTTACAAACTTTAGCATGGAAGCTGCGCATGGGACGCACTTGGACTTTCCAGCATGACAATGATCCAAAGCACGAGGCCAAGCTGACCCTCCAGTGGCCATCACAGTCTCCTGACCTCAATATCATCAAGCCACTTTGGGGAGATCTCAAACGAGCAGTTCATTCAAGATGACCAAAGAAAACGCAGGAGCTGGAGGCATTTTGCAAGAAAGAATGGGCAGCTATACCGCCTGAGGGGCATTAGGGGTCTCATTGACAACTATCACAAAAGACTGAACACTGTTATTGATACTTAAGGGGGCAATACACAGTATTAAGAATTAAGGGTATACACACTTTTGAACAGGGTTCATTTCATTTTTTTCCCTTGTTGCCATGTTTTATTTGATGATTGTACCATTCTACATGACCTACAGTTGGATATGAATCTAATAAGAAACAAATGTGTTTTGCCTGGCCATTCATGTTTTCTTCAAAAAAAAAAAAGTTACCTATTTTATGAATTCAGCCAGGGCATTCAAACTTTTGAGCACAACTGTACATTGAATTTTTTCACATTGCATTCAGTCCTGCATTAACAACCTCGTTTGCTGCTTCTACTTGCATTTTCATCTTATTAGATATGAGTTCCTGCGTGACAACTGCGTGTTGTTGCCCAGGACAAACTGCCTGCTGTCAACGAGCTTGTATGGAAAGCTGAGGCGATGCAGAAACAAACAGATCAGTTACGGCCCGGGAAAACACCTTCAGTGTTTCTCATCTATGGGGAACTTAGGAACGAAACATAACTTTCGAATGTGTTCTTTGCAAAACCAGAAAATCATGGCAGGGTTATAATGTGACTTGTTGTAACAGAAGCCTGTCGGGCAGCATTTGTCCTTTGTGTTGCAGCCGTAAGCAATTATATTTTATTTCCCAGGCTTTCTCATGTTGGCAATATGCTATTATGATACTCCACTATGCTCTAGGGTGTTTGTAGCTCACTTACGTCGGCTTAGAATTGGTCTTGGGCTTTTGTTTATTTTAATATTGCAGATCAGCAGATGCACTGTAGTATTCATTATCCGTTACATTCACAGACAGGGTTATACAGTAAAAAAATTTTATTGAGCTCTATTTTTGCCCATCATTATTTCCAAATTTGCCAATTGATCAAATAGCCAATCGATCAAGATAAAATTGCATTTAGGACATCTGATGTTTATATGGCTGATGGATTATACTGTATGTATTTAGGCCATGCCAAATTAGTTGTATTCCTTGAAATGGAGTGTTGAGAGATATTGTTGATTTGCCTTGGCCGCAGATCCTTTTGTGTTGCCGCAGAAACAAGAACAGTTTTTATGGGAATCACATTAAACTTTTTGCATTCATTCCTTGTGTATAGCGGACAAACCCTGTTGGTTTGTGTGACCGTGGATCTTACCTGTCGTACCACCACTAAGTCAGACTTTACATTTCCAAACGCTTTATCACTTAGTTTTGTTTGGAATCCTTTCACATTTCCTGTGGCTGTCTGTGGTGCGTCGAGAAGGGCTGTGATTGATATACAGTCGGTCGCCCTATGACCTTTAACGCCACCAGGCCAAACTTATTCATTTTTAACAGCTTTGCTGGGATTCATGTCAAATTTGCTCTCAACATTATTGGTTCTTTGAGGTGGAGGTTACTTTGGTGGCTCCGTAATTGTTGCTCCTTGATGAAGTCGGGCGGCTACTATGGAATCGCGGTCATCGTCCGTACAGATTTTTTTGCGGACGCTCTACAGGCCTCAAATTCCTGCTGATTCCTTTGATATTTGGTGTGGGCATTGGTTATGGTTAGGGCATGACACCTATCGATTTTTGTTGCCATGGCAACAGAATTGGCCGAATAAAGCGCAATTTCGTGGTCCAGCCTGTTTCGGTGTATGGCTTGTGAATGCTCTAGAAGTCAAGAGTTTTTTTAGTTATCACAAGCAGGCACTCGGGGCGCTTCACCCATGGGCTCGCGGGTGACCAGACTGTGTAGTTGTGTATGGGTAAAGGTGCGCTTGTAGGTTTTCGAGAACTCTGAGATGTTAGCCTTTTACGGGCATGCGATACGAGACATTATGTGTCTTTCTTGAATACGATGTTAATCATCACGCTTTTCCCTGTAGAAGAGCTGGTCTGAGGCAGGCTTCCCCATGGTGGCGAAACTGTGCAATTTCTGCAGTCAACAAGGTCAGTTCTGTCCGCCTCGATACGTCTAAATGCCACCTGAGTGCGTTGCTTCGCCCTTAATGTGTGCTCCGCTGATCTTAAGTGGCAGTGTAAGCTTGAGTGAGTGCTGTGTGTTCCACAGTAAACTTGTTTCATGTATTTGATTTGTTGTCCAGGTAACTTCAGGTGCACGCGCTGCAAGAAAACGTTTTACTGCTCGGTGGCCTGTCAGACCGAGGACTGGAAGGCCCACAGGCATGTGTGTAGGCCCAGCACACAAGAGTCCGCCGCCAGGTAACCCTGTTCGCTATCGTCTCAGGCAAGACTGCAGGTTCAGTTCACAGGAGCACAAGAAAAAAAGCGCATACAGTGCTGGGAAGAATTTTCCCCAATTTCTTTCATTTTTGCGTATTTATGGCACTTGAATGTTTTAGATCATGAAACTAAGTTTAATATTAGACACAGATAATTCCGGTGAAGTCGAGTGCAGTTTTTAAATGATGTCATTTATTGAGGGGGGAAAAAAGCTGTCCGACTTTTCCTGGCCCCATGTGGAAAAGTGATTTCCCCCCAGTTTCTAAGTCTACCACTTGCAGGGTTCTGCCCAGGACGCTCGGAGTGCTGGTCGGGGAATTGTTTGTATGTGAGCGTGCGCAGGAAAATTTTTTGCGTAAATTCGAAAGCAAATATTGCCTCTGAGTCACCAGAGATTACTGTTTCTTTAATGTGCTCCACGGTGCGTAACGAGATGCTACTAATTTTCATAGATAGATGCCATATTCATAAACTTGTTTTTCTATTTTGTACCCAAATTGGCTACCTTTTTTTTTTTTTAAAAGATTATTTTTTTGGGAATTTTTCCTTTATTTGACAGTTATGCAGTGTAGAGAGACAGGAAGGTTGGGGAGAAGAATGGGGGATGACATGCAGCAAATGACCTGAACCGGCATCGAACCCAGGTCGCTGCGAGAAGGACACAGCCTTTATGGAACGCGCGCTTAGACCGATGAGCCACCGGGGCGCCCCAAATTGGCTACTTTTGATTAAATTTCTGAATTTGACTTAACAACTGTCATTCCTGTTTCAAACATTTCTTCAGTGGCGCCCGTTGGGCAGCGAACAAGGAGGGCGATAAACGTCTTAAAACTGCTTATTAGTCTTGATCTGTTTCAGTCATTTCCCTTGATAAAAGATACTTAAACTCTCCCTTCTCAGGTGTAGCTAACTGTAATTTGTTAAGACGAGAGAGAACGCGTCAACTGAAGGCAAAAAAGTGCGCATTTAAATCTTTGTTTTCAATTAAACGACAATCATGAAGCGAGGGTTTGATGGCTTGCTTTGTAAGATGTGGCATAAGTTAACGCGGAAAATCCAGTTTCTTTCGCGAATGGTTACTTATTAAGGCACGTGAATTAAACATTTTTATCGAATTTATTTTTCACTCGCCTTGACATTGCGTTCATGGCATGGGAAACTGTGTACTTAACTGCAAATGGATTATTCATATCGTTGGAAAACTTGATAACAACGAACAATAATTAAAATCGGGTCAATAATCTCATCTGTTTCAAGGTAGACTATGTTTCCGCCCCCTCGGTTTTCGTCCACCGACCGCAGTATTAAACGCTGATAGATTAACACGTAAGGAATGTTACTGTCCTTTTGTTTTGCTATCGTTTATATAACAAGAAAAATTTTCTCTTGACATGCAAAGTACAGCGCTACAGAAATCAATCATCCTGCCCCGATTATAATTGCCTGTCTTTCGCTGCGATCATTTCCCCACAGCCTCAGTTTCAATACGCCCATGAATACCCAGCACACGCGGGCTCGGATGGCACTCAGTGTTTCCATCACTGTTGGGCAGGTTTTTCAATTTCAATGACGACCAGCGCAGATGGGGCGAGGGTCAAAAACTAATGTTCGCTATTCTGACAATAACAAGAAGGGGGGAGCATATTTAGAGTCATTTATGTTTTGTTTCTAGCAATTTTATTGGACACTGGATGCATTCGTTTTCACTCATCTTTGAAAAAATATGCCGGTCGGGAAAAGCACTATCTGAACTGAGTGGTGGTCGGTGGATTCCGAGTGCTGGTCGGCGCCGACCACCACCAGCCAGCATGGGCAGAACCCTGCACTTGAACAAAATTGTCAATTAAATTTGTTTAGTTTCACTAGAAGCATCTAGGCATGATTACTTGGAGCCCTGTTCACTCGAAAGAGAACTTAAATAGAATCTACCAAGAAACATCTTGATGACGCTCTATGACCTATGAGTCAGAAGCGGAACGTTTGAAAGACGTCGGTCTAGTTATATCTGGCGTAATGCTAACACATCATTCCACCATAAGGACATCAGCATCAGCCGTGGTGGTGGTGTGATGGTCTGGGGCTGCTTTGCTGCTTCAGGACCTGGGTGACTTTCCGTAGTTGATGGAGCCATGAAATCTGCTCTCTACCAGAAAATCTGGATGGAGAGTGTCTGGCCATCAGCTTGTGACCTAAAGCTCAAGTGCAGTTGAGTTATGCAGCAGGACAGTGATCTGAGGCACACAAGCAAGCCCACCCCTGAATGGCTCAAAATAAAAAAATTGAAGGCTTTGGAGTGACCTAGGCAGTCCTGACTTAAATCTGATTTAGATGCCCTGGCATGAGCTCTGACAGGTAGTTCTTGCTTGGAAATGCACAGATGTGGCCGTATTAAAAAAATCTAGTGGGCCAAAATTACTCCACAGCGACGTAAACGAATCCTTGCCACTTATCGCCAACATATGATTGCAGTTGTTGCGATCACAGGTGGCACAATCAGTTATGAGGTGTAGAGGGGGCAACTCTTTTTCCAAATGGGTGATTAAGGTTTTGAATCATTTTTATTATCAATAAATGAAACTAGAGGCACTCCTAGAGTGCTAAATGGTAAATGGACTGCATTTATATGGCGCTTTTCTAGTCAGATGACACAAAGCGCCTTACAGTTATGCCTCTCATTCACCCTGATGGAGGAGGCAGCTGTGCAGGGCGCCAACCTGCACATCAGGAGCAGTGTGGGGTTCAGTGTCTTGCTCAAGGACCCTTCGACATATTCTCTGGAGAAGCCGGGGATCAAACCAGGAACCTTCCGATTCCTAGCCTGCCCGCTCTACCTCCTGAGCCATGCCACCCCACAGCGGCCAAGGCAGTACAGTCCAAATCTTGGTTCAGTTATGGCGTGTCATAGGATTTCAAGATGGCTGCTGTGGCGGCCAAATTGTTAGACTGATTGCGGTCAAAATCAATAGAGTCCATCCCTGATGTGATAACGACCCACCCACAAAATTTCAGAGACATCTGTTCATTACTTTTTGAGTCATCTTGTACACAAAATAACAGACAAACGGCACTGATCACATAACCTCCTGCCGACTTCGTTTGGCAGAGGTAATGATTGTTAAAAAACTGCATTCTGTGTTTATTCAGGTTATTTTTGCCTTGCAATAATATGAGTTGGCTGATCAAAAACATTTAAAGATGACAAGCAAAAGTAGAAGAAATTGGGAAGGGTGCAAATACTAATTCACTTCAGTGTATCTGTATTGTGCATTCCTGACTGTGGGTCACTGAACTCATCTGATGAATAAACCAACAGGGTAAGGTTATTCCGGAGGACACGGGTAGATTGGTTCTGCTGGTTGTATCATAGACTGTATAAAAAGATGGACGAAGCAACTGTGACGTCACCCATTGGTTTCAGCATACCATTTAGGAAGCCTCAATTTTGGCAATTTGAGCAGCACCATTTTGTCATTTTGAAACCGGATGTGATTCCTTTTGGACGAGAGCATGAATTGAAGATCCAGGGAGGAGCGTGGCTCTGGATCTGACTGTATCGGACGAGGACCAGAGGATAGCCACGCCCCTAAAGCATATTCTGGCTTTATCCTTTATTCTAGTCTACTTGGGACCATAATTTACAAAAATAAACAGAACGATATATCGAAGGAGACTTGAAACTTGCGATAGATACCATAAAATGATGTGGAAAATAATTATTGTTTGATTGACACTCCTGACTGACTTCAGTCTTTATTCTGGATGATGGATTTTTCCTCTGCTGGCTGTTGGTTTATTCAGGCATTTGAATTCAAGCTTTCTAAAAAAAAAAAAAAAAAATAGCTTTTGGTGTAGATTTTGCCATTAAATATAAAGTGTTTTTGAGATTTCTGCAAAATGAGGAAATCAAAGCATTTCATACCCATGACTTTACTGAAGTCCTGAAAACGAGAAGGAGGGTCCATCTTTTTTATACAGTTCTATGGGTTGCGATATGTTTGATTGACAAACCGTTTGACAAACCTTCAGTCTTTATTCTGGATGATGCCTTTTTTTTGAACATCTGCTGGCTGTTGGTTTATTCAGGCATTGGCCCTTAATTCAAGCTCATGAAATGTAAAAAAAAAAAAAAAAATAGCTTTTGGTGTAGATTTTGCTCGTACATGCAAATGTGTTGTTGAGTTTCACTGCAAAATGAGGAAATCAAAGCATTTCATATGCCCATGACTTTACTGAAGTCCTGGAGTCAGTAAATCCCCTGCAGACCTGGGAGACTCCAGAACCCATGGTTTTTTGTACAGTTCCTTGTAGGATGTGCAGTACCTGGGCTTAAGACTCCAGAACCCATGGTGAGTTCTGGGCTTTAAGGGTTGGAAACGGATTTAAGTATATTAAGATCAAACCCTTGCACACTCTTTCAACATTGTGTGTAGATGTGCAGTACCTTTACTGTCTGGTGAACATCAATGAGGAGGGGATGTGCAGTACCTGGGTTAAGGGGGAGAACCCATGTGAGTTTTTTTTTGCCTTAAAAACAACCTCTAGTTTAAGATTATCTGCCTAGCCCTAAAGGGCTCGATTATTGTGCGACACATCTGAAGGTGCGCCTATGATGGAATCATAATTGCAGTGATGAATTTAATTCAGCTTAAAACAATTCTTTTAACCCTGTCTAATGCAGTTTGTACCTTATCATGTGGTTAAAGACTCCAGAACCCATGGTGAGTGCTGCCCTTTAAGGGTTCCGGACTTTATTGTACAGCAACAAACCCATGGTGGAGTCTCTTTAACATCCCCTGCAGTACCTGGGCTTAAGACTCCAGAACCCATGGTGAGTGCTGCTCTTTAAGGGTTGTGTGTAGGATGTGCAGTACCTGGGCTTAAGACTCCAGAACCCATGGTGAGTGCTGCTCTTTAAGGGTTGTGTGTCGGATGTGCAGTACCTGGGCTTAAGACTCCAGAACCCATGGTGAGTGCTGCCCTTTAAGGGTTGTGTGTCGGATGGCCACCTGTTCAGAGCTTTTGCTCAGCACCATTTCAACATAATACACCGCAGTTTTCTGACCCTTTAATGGAAAAAACACCTCATATATGAAAATAGTTGGATGCTTGTCCTCTACGTGTTAGTAGTCCCTTATGTAGTTCTCTGGCTGCCTTATTGAAAATGTTAATAATTCCTTATGAGGTCCCTGACTGTCATTGTACATGTAAGTAATTCCTTATGTAGTTCTCTGGCTGTGTCATATGAAATTTCTCTGGAGGAAAAATGGTATTAAAATAATCTTTATAACAGGGGTTGACACTAAGGTTTCAAAAGCACTTGCCCATAGGGCAAGTACAGGTCATGTTCTGCTTGCCCGAATGTCATGTTCACTTGCCCAAATAAAAACAAAATCCTGTTAAACAATAATAAATATAATTTAAGCCGTGTCTCTTAAATGCAAACCCTCCTTACCAGTCACATCCTGACCACGTAAAACCAACAATTCATATAAGCCTACATATCATGACATCGTGCATACAGCCAAGCAATGAAATAGACAGAACCATGAAATAAAATACTGAAATGGAAAACAATGAAAGATTGCATAAAAGTTACAATGAAATTAAATGATTCTTTGCAGTGTTGTGATTGTGAATGGGCCTCCTTTTGCCAGGCACCTGGCCTGGTTTTGGGGGTCTCAGAAAGCTCATCCTGTCTCAGACTCAAGCTAAATATTGGCTTCAGCACTTCACTCAGCACAAATATGTTTAACTAAAGTGTACTGAAGTTCTTCTTCCTTTATTTTTAAGCTGTCACATCGCGCCAAAAAAGTAATCGTGTGCAATAAAGTGATTTCAGTCCACTGTCGCAGCCTGTTAAACCTATATCGCCCAGTTTTATGTGTACTGTTTTCATCTGGATCATATATGCAAATACAGCCAACATAACTATATGTCCATGGTAGTGGCAAAGATATTTCTTTCTTAAACTTCTACGTTTCTTGTCACTGAATAATCACAATATCGTTTGCAGTTTATAGCGTGATCAGGCTGACATTTATGTGATTAAGGCATCTATTATAGTTGTCTACATTTATGTGGGAAGGATTAGAGCCCACCGTCCTTTTTATCTGTGGAAATACCTTTTTATTTGACTGAAATAACTTTTTGGCACCACAACGGAAATGACAGACATCGTTGCCTTTTATTCTGCTTTATTATCATATATCGATAGATAGATAGATGGATAGATAGGAACTTTATTAATCCTTCAGGAAAGTTCCCTCAGGAAATCACACTTTCAGCAGCAGCACAACACCATATTACAATAGAATAAAAACAAGTATAAATGTGCAAAAGTACAAAATGCAAAGAATATATATACTGGGAAATAATATACAAGCAGACTCTGAAATAGTTTCTATTATCCTCTTCTTGGTTTTTAATTGAATATTGTATGCTTATTTGTTATCTGCAGGTTAACAACCAAATCAGCAAATTGATATATCCCTTTTATTCTTGCCATAGCATGTGCCACCTATAGCTAGGTCCCAAGGCCTTAGTACGTCAGACATACTTAAAGTGGTGAGGGAAGAAGCATGATTTTACTTTATTTAATGTCAATACTTATATCAAAATCAACAACATTTTAACAGCATAGAATATTTTATTCATCAATGAAATGAAAAATATGAATGATGTACAGTCTATACAAATATGTGTCTGCATTATGAAAGTGAAAAATTAAATAAATCATGAAAATGATTAAACAATGATCAACTATTTAAAGGACCAGATATGTTACTATCAAAATAAATCATCATTGAATATTTATACTCAATGATCTTAACGCCTGGGACACAGGCCTATTGAACATCGATGGGCTTGCTTGCGAAACAGAACAAGACCGAACCCAACCGGGTAAGAGTACCACACACAACCTCCAGTAAAATCGAAAAACATCACAACAATTTCGGCTTACCTTAATGTTTAGATACCAAGTGAAATGTTTGGGTGTCTAAAAACGTCGAGCGCACATCCAGTAAAGATAATTTACACGTTTATACGTGCTACTAGCTTATAAAGGTGGCAGCCATGACACTGCTGACAATACTGGGGCATGCGCAGCGTATGCATAGTTCGAGATATCACATAGGCACGCGCATGCAGCGAGGCAGCGCTCAGTTTCCGTGCGCTAGTGTGCTCAACACCCAGCCGTTTGTTATTCACATCTGGACCTCTGTTTGAGTAATAATTCGCGTGCTTAAGCTTGCCTAGTGCCTAACAACATTAAGTTTGGAACTTATATCGAAGTTGGCTTTATGATATTATTCTATTGATGTCGTCTCGGTGTTACATACTCTTAGGTGGCGCGTACAGTAGCAGGATGTCTGCTAAAATTTGAGTAAAATGGTCGACGCCGCTGTGTTTACGTCGCCACATTTACTCGGCCAGATAAAAACCTAAGCCGTCGCTGCTGCTCGTATGCGTGGATGGCAAGGTCCTCTTGATCTGCCACCGCTGGCACTCAATCAATAAATTCCACACATCTTGCACCGTGCAATCACTCATTTTTCTTCTTGTTTGTCGCTGATTTCTACACGACCCTTTATAGTCTTGAAACTCATTCTGTGCATGTATGACCAATTTCGTCACGCCTTTTATTTCCATTCGAAATAGAAAAAACACACGAGTGCATTTAAGGCTGACCATTTACATGACGTTAACAACAATAAATAATTAAGAAGGAAAAGAACCTTATATATAATTTCGCCCTTGTGCATTTGGCTGATTATGTTATCCATGCCTCTCACCATGAAAATTTATCTGCCTCATAACTTGAGCTGCAAGACTTTGGCACCGCGTCTCGCACATTTTCTTTAATTTGTGATGACACTGATCTATTGTTCTGTCATAAGCACGCGAATGTAACTGCGCACAAATTATTCCGAAAACCTCTGTTTAGTATATACCCAGTGGTGGATTGTGTTTTCGTGCGCCTACATTTCGAGCAAGTATTGAATTTCTTTGTTTGAATGGAGAGATCCTTTCGCCGCTGTGTTTGTTAAAACAAGACAACCGTGACACATAATGGTAATCTGCAGTGCTGAAGTACGTTTGCTTTCACATTTGATACTAGTACGGATGGATCGTGCCTGAATCCACCTCTTCCAATTGTACTCGCGTGCTGTGCCCGAGCACGGCACACTCGTGCTCACACTTACCAAACGAACTAAACTATCTCTATCCCTATCCCTAACCCTAACCTTAACCTAACTCATAGGGAATGCTATCCCTACCCCTATCCCTAACCCTAACCTTAACCTAACTCATAGGGAATGCTATCCCTATCCCTGTGCCTAACCTTAACTCAACTCATAAGGAATGCTATCCCTATCCCTAACCCTAACCTTAACCCAACTCAGCCACAAACAATGGTTTGTTCTGATCAAATTATTCTACCCAGTGTCAATGGATCAGCCGACTCACCAGCATGAAACACATCAAAATGGATATTCACTCCACGTCTCCTCATTGACAACAATAAATAAAAAAAGAAAAAAATGAATATATTATTTCTTTATATGTGTGTATGTATATGTGTGTGTGTGTGTGTGTGTGTGTATATATATATATATATATATATATATATATATATATATACACACACACACACACACTTTCGGTTGTCGTTCACCCTTCAGCGATGAATGGAAACTAATGGCGCTGAGCTAGCAACAAACTCAGTTGGTGTAGTGGTTAAGGCCACTGTGTGTGGTGTGATTAACATTGCTTTCTCCACAGGTTTCCAGGTTCAAATCCCGCTGCAGTCACTAATGTAATGTCTAACTTAACATGCAAACCTTTGTTCACAGCCTCATTGATGGAAAAGAAAAAAACATAAAAAAAGAGAATATAAGTAGTTCAAGAGATAGGTCACAGAGTAAATGACATGAGGGAACAATACAGCTGTGCAAAGCGGAATTACCGCAAAATTTTTTTTTACTTGCGCCGCATCTACCCCTTCCTTTTAAAATTTTTCCCCCATCATTCTAAACCCCCTTCTCACTAATAAAAACCCCACAAAAATATTTGTGCCCCCTTTTAAAATCGTTCTGGCCAAAAAAAAAACCCAAAAAAAGTGGAGGTTGTGTATGGTACTCATGCCCTCAAACACTCAGGGCTGCCCGGCGACAGCGGCAGGACGACAGGGGTCAAACAGGCGGCCATTCATTTACAGAAATGCGAACATATACCGATCGAACGTAAGGGACAGCGGGAAATTGTATTTACAGGAAAATACCATAGAATTTTGAACAGACTACCCTTTAATCGTCAAGGTCCGTGCTCCCAGCATTTTGGCTCAGAAACCTGGTGGGGACAACACTGACAATTAATCATTAACTTAACGTCAGCAAGCGACGTTCCACAGCATGGCGGCCGGTTAGCAACTTCTTAATTCTCAAGGTTTTTTCCGAGGGATAAAAATCGGCTATCGCCTCTCTGTCATGTAGTCAAACATACGTCCAATGCCCAGGTGAAATGTCTAATCCAGTTTTGACCAAATAAGTCGATTGGCTCGATCAATAAGATAAATAGCAAGCACTTGTGATGACTGACAGAGGGTAAGAGCCTCTAAAGGTCGAACTCAATCATGGAAAACCATCTCGCCTCATACCCAGAACTGCAAACGTTGCCACATACTCACCTTTGAACAGGTAATCGTACCGTTTGCTGAAATGAGCTCGCACAGTGCAGTTTAAAAAAACTTGCCAAGCTAGATCGCCTGCCACTCACGTCACGAACAGGCCAACCAGCTAGCTAGTTACTTCCTTACTTGCCTTGGATACGGAAGACTGTTTCCTTGCCTTAAAAGCTTAACTTGAGCCCCTGGTGCAAAAAAACACTTCCGCGAATTCGTCAAGCTAGTTTGAAATAAAGACTGATGTGCTATCGCACATTTGGCTTTCTTTGATATGACTTTCGCTCGCCTTTTATCAATACACAAGCACAGGAAAGTTGTTCCTTCTTCTGAGTTGTAACCAAAAGATACAACCCACCCCTTCCTTTCCTTACCTCTCCCTGCTACGACATATCTCTCATTGGTTTTTTTTCACGTTCATTCTGTTCGCTACAAAGCATCTCACCTACTAGATTATCTGATGGACTGTATTCTGTGGGCGCGCCCCGAATGCCATGTATTGTGCATAATTACTCGGGCCGGTAGGCCACGAGTCTAAGTTTCGGCTCCGTTCTTCTTCTTTTTTTTTCGGGGTCCCGATTGTCCTGCTCATGCGCGCACGCGGTTTCGCGATTAGCCCATAGATGTATATATAGAACACTACATTGCTGATAGGGTACGCTCAAGTGAAGCATCTGTTCCAGGAGCGTACACTCCCATTCATTTTCGCCTACTTTAAAATTATATTTTCAAAAACACTTGCGTGCGAGTCGGGGTGATTTTGGTATCGCTGTGCAGAGCAACATTTTCTCTCCCTAAATATGTGCTTTTTTGGAGGGTGGAAAGCGGCACACATACTAATGGGAAGATCGAAATGTTACTCGGTGTCAACGTTAAAGTGCGAGCAGAAAAGTTAACGTGACTAGGCTTTTAATTACCCTCTGATAACATCATTGCTTGGAAGTTTTCGCCGTTTCACAAACGTCGATGATTGTCCTTATACGTTATCAAATTACTCTCTGGTTTCCTCACTTCATTGTACCCTGGTTGAGCATATTTGCCGTTGACCGAATTGTTCACACTGAATCATATGGGTAATGCCAACATTGTTAAAAGGAAGCGCTAGTTAACTCTGGCTACTCCTTTACTCAGCGTCATCTTTGGCCCTGTCCCATTATAACGCTGCTCTCAAAAAATAATCACTGCACAGCACAGATCGAGGGGATAGAGAAAGGTTTTTTTTTTCCTCCTGACTTCTAACAGCTAAGCCTTTCTCCCCTCCTTGTCTTTTGGAGCTCTGTAAAAACAGACAAAGCGACTTGTCCATTGTTTTAAATATTATGCTGGTAAGAAATATTGTCCTTGGATGTCAATTACAAGTAGCTAGCTAGTTAGCCACCTTGTTCATTTTATTGACTGCTTATGCAATCCCGCGACGTTAAGGGTACCAAGGTAACTGGCTGGAGACCGTCATCGATCGCTAGCTTTTGCTTCAGTCAGCTGTCTATTTAAGTCAATGGGACACCCAATTACCTACCTAGCAAGCGAACGCGATTTTTTCTATTAAAGTGACAAATTTGCACTTCTACGTTAACTTATGTATGAAACGTTTTATTACAGCCCTTCAAATGACTATTGCTGCAAAAGGCAGCTGCACATCTCTGCATTTTAATGCTTATATTGATTTAGTTGAAATTGGCCTCATAGGAAACCATTCATTTTTATGGAGAAGTTGGATGTATAAAGCCGGGTGCTTCACTTTGGATAATGTAAATATGACATCATCAGCAATCTAGTGTTCTATATATATATATATATATATATATATATATACTATTCAAAAAAAGTAGGGGATATTGGATTTACAAGTACCATGAAATGCAGATCATGAGGTCAGGAAGGAAACAAATGACATAAAAACATTAAGGAAACATTTGTCAATTTATTCGAAACCCTGTGTACAGTCAGTAAAGGACAGATTCTCCAGAATAAGGGTCGACACAAACACAGGGTCACACAGCAAATTTACCACCATTGTGAAACAGTGTCAGTAGCGGTAAAACCCCCTCGGTTGGCTAGACAAGCTCGAATTCGGCGTGGCATACTCCTAACGAGGCGTCCCAGGTCATTTTGGGGAACGTTATTCCATTCCTGTTGCAATGCTGCAGCAAGTTCTTGGACATTGGCAGGAGGTTGTTGACGTTGGCGTAGCCGCTGTTCAAGCATGTCCCAGACATGCTCGATGGGGAAAGGTCCGGACTGAGTGCTGGCCATGGTAATGTGGTGATATTCTGCTGCTGGAGGTAATCTGTAACGATCCTGGCCCTATGACATCTGGCATTGTCATCTTGGAAAATGAAACGGCGGCCAAAATGGCGTGCAAACGGCACAACATGGGGTGCCAAGATGTTGTCGGTAGTACTGCCCTGTGACACGTCCAGCAACAACATGCAAGTCTGTTCTGCCGGCAGCAGTGATGCCTCCCACACCATTACAGATCCACCCCCATACGGATCATGTCTAATGACGTTTAACGTCATGGAAACGTTTGTTACGTCGGCGCCAAACCCTCCTGCGTCTGTCAAGGAAGTCCACAGTGAACCTCGACTCATCTGAGAACATTACGTTGTTCCATCGGCGATTATCCCAGCGTTGATGATGGCGACACCATTGAGTCTGGCCCTAATGTGACGATCCCTCAAACAGGGAATGACACGAGGGCGTCGGGCGTGTAAGTGAAATCTGTGCAGAGGCGATTCCTGATGGTCTCGCCACTCACTACTAAGCCAGTATCCCTTTGAAGTTGAGATCTTATCTGATTTGCTGTTACCATACGATTTCTCAAGACAATAGTGCGGATGAATCTGTCCTGAGCCTGAGTTGTTGCCCTTGGTCGACCGGATCGTGGTCTATCCTGAACAGACCCTGTAGCACGATGTCTGGACCATAATCTGCTGATGACAGACTGGGAAACATTCATTGCCCTTGCCACAACGACCTGTCTTGTGCCAACCTGTAGCATGCCAAGGGCACGTAACCTCTCCTCCTGTGTTAGACGGCGCATGGTCTCTGTTTAATTAACGACTTCAACCACTGATAATCTGATGCTTTCTCTTCAAAATCTTCCTTTACAGTGGCTCTAACCTTCCATTTCAGAGTCATGCAAATTTGTGGCACAACCCCCTTGATCATCAGTAGCATCCCGTGCAGATCGTGAGAGTGTCATTGATGTGTTTGGGTGATTAATTTCTTTGGAAATGCTTCCTCAGTAAGGAACTATACAACATGGTTTCGTATCCCTTTGTATATGTGAAAATTTTGATCTCAAAATAAAATATCCCCTACTTTTTTTGAATAGTATGTATATATATATATATATATATATATCTATGGATTGGCCCAGGCCTAGACCCGGCCCGAGTACAGGCTCTGAGGAGCCTCTTGTTTTAATTATACCCCGGCCATCATTATTTAGCACATAAACAAGACATACTTGATTGTTTGAATGCTTCTCCATATTTGGCTTAGTACCGTTCCACGTACCGTTCACGTTCAGTAAAATTGATGACTTGAAAATCGACGTGCCCCACTTGCTGCCGGTGAGCAGTCGGGCGCACATTCATCATCAATTATGTTTTTGGAGTTACTTTAATTATGTCCACTGCATTACTCACACCCATCTCGATCGGCATTAGCTTACTTAAGTCCTCTTGCTTATACACATATTTAGCACGGCTTTGAGCAAGCCGTCCACTATTTTTTTGGCTGTCTTTTTCGAAAATTGACCGTCGAAATGACGGCTGGACGGCTCGCTACCTAAAACATAGTTCACTCATAAATTACGACGTAAATTTGATTAGTGAGGCTCATGAAGCAATAAGCTGTGCAACATTGCATTCTTCTGTATTAAGACTGTAGAAAACGGATTCTCATGGCCTCATGCGAAAGAAGCCTCGCAAACTAATTCATAAAGATGTATTGATAATTTGCGTCGTCATTTGCTATTGAAAATAAATTTGACTGTCCTTCTACCAATTCGTATGAGCAAATGCTGATGAAGAAAAGTAACCTGCGAAAGGTTCAAGTCATTAAGCTTTGAAGGGCGAGGTTTTGGCTTCCCTTTGTTGCGGCCGACGAACCGCCACTGTATACAAGAAGAAATACTATACATGCAGATATTTACATAAGGCATTTGTTTGGACATTCTTTAACCAGGCCAGGTGCCTGACAAAAGGAGGGAATAACGGTACTACAGCTGGACCATTAGTACTATTATTTAACATCATTTTACGAGACTGATCAGCGTAGGTCAGATTTCAGCACCAACCAGAATGCAGACAGCGAAACTGCGCGCACACACACACCACAGATTGTAGGGACACACACGCAGGCTGCAGTGAGGTGGAAGGACGAGCGAGCGAGCGAGCTGCCGGCTGCAACACGCTGCTCGATTGCAAATATATCTCTTTTGCGTGAATTAGCAAGAAAATAAGGTTGTTTCCCAGTCTCTAAAACGCTTAAATAAATAGCCTTTATATTAACAATAATCCCTCAAAAATCCACTTGCCCGTTTGGGCAACCAGAAAACAATCTCAACTTGCCCAAATATTATTTTTACTTGCCCCGGGCAAGCGGGCAACCGTTAGTGTCATTGCCTGTCATAACGTCCAAAACAAAGAAATGGAAGCAGGAATCTTGTCTATCTGTGGAGGATGTAGCAGCTTCTGTGATGTGTCAGCTGAGAGACGCTGTAATCAAATTCCCATTATCCGCGTCTTGAAAATTCGCATTTGACAAAGCAGATGGAAAAGGCAAAATGTGAATAAACATGCTGTAGGTCGCATTAAAGTTGATACAGTGGCTTGGGGTGGTTTTTGCCATATTGGGTAAAGAGTTAATGTGCATAATGTGGGATGGAAACAGTTGAGCGGTGTGTTACATGAGATGCACTCTGCCATCTTCCTCATCCTCTCGACAGGTGAGAGCATCGCCGATTGCACAGGTGAAGAGGGTCTACCTGCATGAGTTGCCTAAAAACAAGACCACCAAAGGAGCTCAGCTGCAGGTACGCTGTCGATAATGTGTCGTGCGTGCAGGTCGGCTGGTTTCCGCTAATGTTCAGTTTCTTTATGTGGAGACACCAGTCTTGCAATCTACTGTTTTTTTTTTCTCTTTTGAAAGGTCAGGCGCATCGTGCTTTGCTAAGGGTTGTGGCTGAACGCTTCAAAACCTCGTAGAGCGCAAAACGTAAATGGCCTATCAGTGCTTGCAACATTTTTAAAAAATCTAAGTATCAATTGTGCGAATAGTAAACAACGATGAAGTGGCTTTCAGTAAACTTCGAACTGGAATACAGGCGCAGCCGTGATTTCACGGAGACATTACACAATAAATGTAAAATAAATGCTTTTATTTCGAGAGGTTTCGCAGATAGCAGATTAATAGTGTGCTGCATTGGGTGCTCAGTTGTTTTTTGGGTACCACTCTCAGTGTTGAGTGAGCACTTTGGTCTGGCCCCTAATCTGCCCTGCTCTGAGTCCGTTGGGTTTACCAGTCTGAACGGGTGGTGCTCTGTTGACCTCTGATCGCCCTTTGGGATCTTTTGTCAGATGTTGGGTGAATTCGTTACAAGCTGTGCAATGGTAGATATTGGTAGGTATAGGCGTAGTCGCATTATAGTGAGCTACCTTTGGGTGGCGTAATGTTAACCGTTACTGTCATTCTGGAAACAGAGTACCCCCAAATGTTTGACGGGGTGTGATTTGCCGTGTGCTCATAAAAACGCAATTCTGGAACAACCAAACCACTCTCAGTGTTACCGTAATCTTTATTGTCCAGAATCATGGTTTATTTATTTAGAAGTTGTTTTGATTTGGAATCACATTATATTTCATTGGGATGAGATTTCATATCAATGGGAAAAATCTGATTTTTGTTCATTTTCTTGTTTTTTTTTTTTTTTTTTTTTGCTTTATTTAAACAGTTTGACAGGGACAAATGCTTATTGATGGCCATTTCTGTGTTTTTGTACGTGTGAATGTGCTGAATGTCTCATTGAGCTGTATTCCTCGACTGGTCAAAACAGCTGCTGAAATACGACTGTTTAATTGTGATTGGTTGTCTAACTTGATCTTCTTCATTTTGTATAAAATTAAAAGAAGCGTTATTAGGTCATTGAGGTTAAATTGTGATGTGAGCAGCCACCAGTGTCCATCGTTCTGTATATCTGTATTCAGTCAGTGGACTTCAGTGAGGAGTTTGGCTGTGCCCAGTAACATTGTTTTTATGTTATCGGCCTGTTTTGTGCTGGCTTAACTGATGCCTGAGGGAGGTTTTAATGTGCTGAATTATGCATCAGCCCAACATTTACGAGCTTCAGACCCGCATTTATTGCTTCCACACCAGATTGGCTCTTGGTTTCGCCTGCCTTGAGAAGCAGTGATTCCTGATCTCTGTACATGTGGGTATTTTTTCCTCAATATGGCACTTTTTGGATGTTTTTTTTTTTTTTAAAAGTTGTCTGATTCTGATTCTTTTTCCCCCAGAGGTAGGGTTGCCCCTAAGGTACTCAAAAAACCTCGAGGCAGAGCTTAAACCAGGGCAGAATTTTTTGGGCAGGCCATTTTAATTTTCCCCTTGTCCTCGGATCCACTCAACTCCATTACTTTTTCAAGTGAGGCTCTGTCCTGATACATTGTGTTCTGAAACTGAGTGAATATCACCCTTTTCAGTTCCTCTGATTGAAACTTGATAAACCATTACCATTTACCATTACCATTTTACTCACCTCCATAACCAATGTTGGTAACGGAGTTGAGGTTAAGGAGTGGAGTGTTTTTCAGGAAAGTGGAATTTTCCATGCACCAGTGCAGTAACCTTTGGATGCTTCCTACGGTACCATGGAGGGTTTTGCACAAGTATACTGAGTTAACAAAAGAAACACAAGTTAGCAAATCGGTTAACACTCTTGCATGGTCACCCTGTTGAAGTGACCACAGAACTAAGAAATGTATCAAGGAATGAGTGTTAATGTGCATGTGCGAATAATAAATAAGATCTGTATAATGATTAAATACATTCTTAGAGCAAAACTGACTGGAAACTAACTTGCATTTTTTTTGTTGTTCAGTGTATTATCAAAAGCATGATTAAAAATTTGTCCAACTGTTACCATGGATTTAATGAAGGTAACGGAGTGGAGCTTAAAAAGTATACTCACCATAGGATGCCAAATATTTGAGAAATTTTGTAATAATCATGGAGCCATTTTGAAAAAAGTCCACATGGCCGCTGCGGGGGTCACACAAAGGTTCTGTTTCATGGGCCATATGCTGTGATTTCAGCATCTGCCTCTAGGGGGAGTCTGTGCAGTGATGCTTATGGAGTTGAGTGGGTTTTTCGGACTCCCCTATTTTCAGTTATTTTTCTCGGAAAACCACCACCTTTGATTCTTTTTTTTTTTTTTTTTTTAGGATATTTATCTCACAGTGTCTTTTAATGTATGCATACAGTTTCCAGCCAAAGGAAATTGAAATCATTGGAGAATTGCGAGTTTCAAAAATATCATCCAGATTTGGGACACTCCCAAAATGCCCCAAAATCCACTTTTCTGACCCCAAAAATGATGGATAGAATGAAAATACACCCATGATACTTTATTTCCAATTAGTAAGAACACACAGCTATATTTTAATTGGTAAAAAACTAACCCTGTGGGATTATTTCAAAAATAAGGGACCCAGACTCTGTATTTCACTAATAGTGCCCATATTGAGAAAAATACCCATGTGTACTGGCTTACTTTTTGATAGAACAAAAGAATTAAGACCGCACTGCAGTGCTCTGTTTGTAGACAACACACCATTACAGTGTACTTGTACACTCTGTCAGTGTGGAATTGTGAACATTTGACAGGTCTCTTTGTTGGAGCTGAGGAACCCTGGGAAGTTCTTCGTTCGTGTGCAGACAGCAGAGCAGATGGAGCAGCTGCACAGCGTCACCATGGCGCTGCAGAAGTCCTGTCAGGGCTCGCTGCATCTGGAGTACCTGCCTGACTACGGGGAGCTCTGCGCTGTCAAATACTCCCACGATCAGGTAATTACCTCTGCTCACCACTAGGGGGAGACAATTTACAGGATTAAACAGGTGCCTAAAGGTCCTCCACAGCCCAGACAAGCGGTGCACTGTGATTCCTGTGATTCCTCAGCAAGGCTCATGAAATCTGTCTTTTGTTGCACACACATTCTTTTTCTGTATTTTGTGTAAAGAAGTTGTATTTCGCAAGAAATTGTTTCTTGAATGGGATTAGACCAGAGGTCTCCAGCCCTGTTCCTGGAGAGTGACCATCCTGTGGGATTTTGCTGTGCCCCCAATTCAATGCTCTTGATTCAGCTAATTGGCAGCTCATCAGGGTCTCTAACTGGCACATGAGGTTTGCTTTGCTTTGGTTGGTGTTTAAAAACTTAAGGGTGGTAGTTCTAGTTCTCCAGGAACAGTTATTGAGACCCCTGGAGGAGACAGAAATGGAGGGCAATGCTTTCATTCTTGTAAGCTAATGTCAAAGCTGGGGTTGGCATTATATATTTTAGAGGCACTTTTCTTTACAATTGTTGAAATTCTTCTTGCATCTTGGAAGCGATCAATACATTATGTGCTCTCCGTCAAATTTTGTTAAAAAAATTCTTCAAGCAGCCACTAGAAATTTCCAATTGGGGCCCAAAGCATGTAACTGGGTGCCGCCAGTGTTCTCATGAGTTTTTTGAGGTTTTCAAGCTGAAAATCTTTTGTAAAGGGTTTGCCACTGATGTTACTAGCTGAATTGGTAGAAAATGTCTTACTGAAGCTTAAAATGTATAATTTTCCTATGTTTTCATCAAGAATGGCTGAGTTATTGAACTTTGGAAAGCAGGACGTTGAAAAAAATGTTATTTTCTGTGTTGCAGCCAAATTTTACTAAATTAAACAAATGCCAAAAGAAAATAATTATTGAAGACCAAACCAATCTTTCAACAGCTTAATTCTTGGAGTGATATGTCCAGTTGTGGAAACTGGGTACTGTTCTTTGACGCATAAATTCAGTGAAGATATAGAGGCCATAGGGGTTCATTAAGACAGTTGTGAAGTTTTGCCTTCAAAAACCTAGAGTTTTTTGGCTGAGGTTATTATTCAAAATATGTAGGCAAGCGGATGCCTCTTTTGATGGGGAATGTTAGGTGTGTCTGTCCGCTATTCATGGAAATCATAATTTGTGTGCAGAAGATAATGGTGTCCCTGCACCGCTGGCTTGAAATAAGTGAGGCCTTGTCTCCGGCTGTACGTCACATTTTACATTTAATTGTCTGAGGAGTTTGACACCTCTTCAAAAGTAGATCTGACACATGCTGCATATTGCTTGTCCCATAGGATATCTATTACCAAAGTTTTTATTAAACCTCTGATCAAATTCCCAGGAGCTGAGGCTTTTGGAGTTTCTCTGGCTGTACGTTACGTTTTGACAATGGTCAAGTAAGGCAAGTTTAATGAAGTTAATTTGGTTATTTCATGCAAATAACCGCATTATTTACGTCTTTTGTTGTAAGATGGCCCCACCCGGGGGGATTAGGCTGTGTTGCCACCCATTATCACCCTTCAGCATAAGAAAACGAGGGTCAATAGACCCAGGCTTATGTTGTGAACAGGGGTGTCTGACAGTGCCAGAGAAAAGTGTCTTTTGCAGTTAAAACTATCCAATACACGTTTCCAAATATTTGTTTTCAAATAAAGGGAAATGGTAATTCATACTTTGATGACATCAAAACTGTTTTTCCTTAGTCTGCGACAAGAAATCAGACTAGGCCCATCACCTCCAGTTGTAGTGCATGCACCAAGTACACATCCATACATATAGCTACGTATGCACACAGCATAACAGTCTGCCATCGCAGGGTTTTCCCCAGGTTTTCAGAGGGCTTAAGTGCTAACTGGGTTCCTTTACTGGCTTTGCAGTCTTATGGCAACACCTGGCAAAGCACAAGATATAATTTACAAGTTGCTGAAGAGATTTGTTATGATGTCACCAATGATGCTCAGGCAACTGGCCAAGCTGTAGATCTGACTGAAATTATTAAAGCCAATAGCGTCGCAGTGGTCAGCGCAGATGAAGAACTTTCACTGTGCTACTTGGTGAAAGTGACCAAGGCACCTCACATCCTTTCCAATGAAGTGAGAGACAGCTATAGCTCTAGATATGAAGCTGCCGGTGAGGTGATAAGAGGGCACCATTTTGAGCTTTTACCTCGGCAAGACTCAATCCATTTCAGTGATGAAAAAAAGGATGTTCATATTGCAGTGAAAAGCCTTTTGCTAATAGTGTGCCCAGATTTGGAAGAGTCAGGCATCAGAAAAATCGGGGGGGAATTGCAGTCAACGTATAAAGTGAAGAGTTACTGAGCTTCCTAATGTCAGCAAATCAGGGCAATTTGAATTTTTGCAAGCAGCAGAGACAGACCCTTGTTTTACCCTTAATGTAGCTGTTGTAGTGGTTGCCATAATTATAGACTTTACTCTTGTTATGTTAAGATTTTTATTTTCTTGTTGTTCAACATTTGAAGTTAAATACTGCTCAGGATAATAGTGATATTTTAAGTTTTTGAATTCTCCGACTGTATGTCACACTTAATGAGATGGATAAATGTCAATATATGGGCAACTTATGACACAAAACAGCTCCTGCTGTTGTGCTTGGGCTTTTTCTGTTGCTGACGGACATATAAAGATCTCCGATTTAAACCTGCTCCCTCCTTGAGAGCAAGTTCTGATTAATTTCTAACATTGATGAACAGGCGGAGTCGTTACGTAGGCCTTGGATCATTATGTTTCTTTCTTTAATTATGTCATGAAAAGTGACTATTCCGACATTGCTTTTTCAATTAAAAGGCTGTTGGTTTTGAGTACACAGAATGTGTGAAAATAATAAATACTGCACGTCTCCGGCTGTACGTCACATTTTGTAGAATAGTTTCACTCCAAGCATTCCTTCACTCAAAACCTTTCAAAGAAAAGGGCTAAATGTTGTTTTGGAGGTTAGGTGTGTCCATTCAAATATTTTGAAAAGGTTTTCCAACCGGCATATGGGTTTCACAGTTTTCTAGAGGAAAGAAATGACTGCAATTTTTAAAAAATGCTCCCATTTTTGCACAAAAATCCTTACATTTTCCAGATTTCCAAGTCTAGAATGAACATCA
Source organism: Gymnothorax javanicus (assembly GCA_029692085.1). Lineage (NCBI taxonomy): Eukaryota > Metazoa > Chordata > Actinopteri > Anguilliformes > Muraenidae > Gymnothorax > Gymnothorax javanicus. Next base: position 113,601,497 of record CM056200.1, read on the forward strand.
TGCGTTAAAAACATTCAACAGGAATCCTACAATTGAGTGCATCTCAAATCTTCATCAGCTACCTCGATTTAGAATGTCTGAGGATAGATGCTGAGCTGGCTGCTAAGTGTCCTTGTTTACATGTCCATCTTCCAAGAAATGCTGAGTATGAAAATAATTTGTGAGCTTGAAGCTCCGGATTTGTTTGTTATATGTTCCAGTGAGTTGTAGTTATTTTTTTTAAATAATGGTTTTTAAAATCAGAGAACTTTTTCTTTTTTTCATTTTTGCAACAAAGTGGCACCTAGTTATATGCTTTGGGCCTTGGGCCAATCGCAAAGCTTCAATCAGGACATGTGATAAACAGACCGGTCTGCCTCATCTCCTGGTCTCCTTGACAATGGAAAAGCTGCGAAGCTACAACCCCAATTCCGAAATAGCTGGGACAAAGTGTAAATTGTGAATAAAATCAAAATGCAATGACTTTCAAATCACACCAGCCAGTATTTTATTCACAATAGAACAGAGATAACATGGCAGATGTTGAAAATGAGAAATTTTACAATTTTATCCACAAAATGAGCTCTTTTAAAATTTGATGGCTGCTACAGGTCTCAAAAAAGTTGGGACAGGGGCCTGTTTGCCATGGTGTAGCATCCCTTCTTTTTAACACAGAGTGGAGGTGTCTGGGCATTGAGGAGACAAGTTTCTTTAGTTTAGCCATTGGAGTTTGATCCCACTCTTATTTAATACAGGCTTCCAGCTGCTGGAGAGTTTTGGGTCTCCTTTGACGGACTTTTCGTTTAATTATGCGCCAAATGTTCTCAATCGGTGAAAGATCAGGACTGCAGGCAGGCCAGTTCAGCACACGGACTCTTCTACTACGAAGCCATGCTGTTGTAATAGCTGCAGTATGTGGTTCTGCATTGTCCTGCTGAAATACACAAGGCCTTCCCTGGAATAGATGTCGTCTGGAGGGGAGCATATATTGCTCTAAAACCTTTATATACCTTACAGCATTCATGGTGCTTTTTAAAACATGCAAGTGTCCCACCCCATATGCACTAATGCATCCCCATACCATCAGAGATGCTGGCTTTTGAACTGAACGCTGATAACAGGAGGGGTGGTCTTTCTCCTCTTTAGCCCGGAGGACACGACGCCCATGATTTCAACAAGAATGTCAAATTTGGACTCGTCTGACCACAGGACACTTTGCCACTTTGCTACAGTCCATTTTAAATGAGCTTTGGCCCACAGAACACGGGTGGCGCTTCTGGATCATGCTCAACAATGGCTTCCTTTCTGCATGATAGAGTTTTAGGTGGCATCTGCGGATGGCACAGCGGACTGTGTTTACAGACAGTGGTTTCTTGAAGTACTCCTGGGCCCATTTAGTAATGTCAATGACAGAATCATGCCAGTGAGTGATGCAGTGGCGCTTGAGGGCCCGAAGATCACGGGCATCCAGTAAAGGTCTTCGGCCTTGTCTCTTAGACACGGAGATTTTTCCAGTTTCTCTGAATCTTTTGATGATGTTATGCACTGTTGATGATGAAAACTTCAAAGCCTTTGCAATTTGACGTTGAGGAACATCGTTTTTAAAGTATTCCACAATTTTTTTACACAAGCCTTCACAGGTTGGAGAGCCTCTGGCCATCTTTACTTCTGAGAGACTCAGCCTCTCTAAGACATCCCTTTTATCGCCAATCATGTTACACATCTGATACCAGTTAATGTAATTACATGCTAAATGTTCTTTCAACTGATTCTCTTATATATTAATTGCTTTTTACCCCTTGGCCGACTTCGGCCCGGAGGGGTATTGTCGTCACTTGCATGTCTGTCTGTCGTCCGTCGTCCGTCCATGATTTTGTCCGGGTCATTACTCAGCAACTAATGATTGCAGCTTCACCAAATTTGGTATGGTAACTCACTATGACCCATAGATGTGCAACGTCGGGTTTTTTTTCTGGATTTGACCTTTGACCTTAGCGCTGTGACCTTGACCCTGCAAATCTTGTCAGGATCAGTACTGGGCAACTAATTATTGCAGCTTCATCAAATTTGGCTTGGTAACTCACTATGACTCATAGATGTGCAACGTTAGGTTTTTCGCTGGATTTCACCTTTGACCTTAGCTCTGTGACCTTGACCCTGGAAATCTTGTCCGCGTGACATTTTCCGGGCCAGTACTCAGCAACTAATGATCGCAGCTTCACCAAATTTGGTATGGTAACTCACTGTCACACACATATGTGCAGCGTCACGTTTTTTGCTGGATTTCACCTTTGACCTTTGCGCTGTGACCTTGAGGCAGGAAATCTTGTATGGGTCAGTACTCAGCAACTACTGATCGTAACTTCACCAAATTTGGTATGATAACTCTCTGTGACACATAGATGTGCAACGTCAGGTTTTTTGCTGGATTTGACCCTTGACCTTAGCGCTGTGACCTTGAGGCAGGAAATCTTGTCCGGGCCGAGGGGTATTCAGCAATGCGTTATGTTTCAGCCCTTTTTTGCCTGTGTCCCAAATTTTTTGAGACCTGTTGCAGCCAGAAAATATGAAATGGGCTCATATTGGCCCGCAACATATTGACTCGTGATCTGAAAGTCATTGCATTTTGATTTTATTCACAATTTACACTTCGTCCCAACTTTTTCAGAATTAGGGTTGTACATTTCTAATTACTGTTGGTCCTGTAAGAATGGGGACACCTCATATCTTCCATTTTGGAGGCAAATACCCTCAAATTGGAGCTGTCTGCACTTTGAGTTCATTTATTTTTTAGTTTCATCTCCAGTGTGATGTGGTAAGCCGCTAAAATAACAATAGCATTGCCGCTAGCTAGTCAGCATTGTATTGCTGGATATAAACCCTATTCAGGGTTTCCTCCAGGATTTTTTAAACTGGCGGAGGGCTTCAGCGTTGGGTCAAAACTCAGCATTATCAGGTGTGGCCAGTTTTCATTAATAAGCATACCCATCAACTCTCACGCATTCGGCGCCAGTGTTTAGTGACATTTTCAGAGTCCCGCGCTGGTGTCAGTAATTATTCCATCAGCAAGTAGGCGATGTAATAATTGAAGTCTATGTGCACGGAGGTTTATCAGTTTCATGTGTGTGATGGTGGATTTCCCATATAATATGAAAACCGATTATGACTCCGGACTCTGGAATTTGAATTAAATAAACATGAAGATGCAATTAAGTAGAGCAGGATGTGCTCACAGCAAACACAGAAGTTACCATCGTAGTTTATCGTTTTGCAAAGTGAACAAAATATTTTTATCTAATCGTTGCACACATTGCATTAAGAAGAAAGCAGCGAGTTTTACTGCCAACGGCTAATTTTTATTCATTGGAAAACGTCTTCATCAAGCAAAATGATTGACAAGAGGTCAAGAATTATTAGTGCTCATTTTAACCAAACAAGGAGAACTGTCGATACCCGATTGTCCTTAGGATTTTTAGAGTCTATATAAAGCCATTTTACATAGGCGTGGCGGCTTTTTTATTTTGCTGTGGCGGTGCGCCACGATCAATTACATGTAGCGGAAACCCTGCTATTTTTTATCAGCACTCTAAATACCACTAGGTTAGCTTGACAGCTATGATAACGGACCGCAGTCATATGTATTGTTGAGTTCATGCTGTTCATGCTCTCATTGTCTGAATAATACTCTCGCTCTTCTTACATGTGAATGGTAGCTGGATAAGTTTTGTAATGTGAGCGAACAATGCACTGCCCTCCTCCCCCCGATCTCTCTTCATGTGTCAGCAGTTAGGCTGTGTGCGTTCACAGCTTTCCAGAGGAGTGGTTTTGGACAGTGAACTCAAACAAGGGTTTCATTTTCTGCTCGCTACTTTCAGAATTTGCCTTCCTCTTGCCGGTTTCTCCAGAATTGCCTACCCTTAGCGTGAAGTAATTTGTTTCTTTCACTTAATCTGAAACATATTTTTCATAAAAATATGCTTTTTTTGTTCCTTTGTGCTCGAGCAGAATTGGTACCGAGGTGCTGTGCTGTTGGCGGATGCTGGTCGCAAAGCCGCCAACATTTTGTACATCGACTTTGGGAACCAGGAGGAGGTGACGCTGGACCGGATTATGCCCCTCCCTGCATCAGTGGACCTGGCCCCCCCATCTGTGAGTGTGGGAGGGGCAGGCTGAGATCTGTGAGTGTGGGAGGGGCAGGCTGAGATCTGTGAGTGTGGGGGGGGCAGGCTGAGATCTGAATGTGGGAGGGGCAGGCTGAAATCTGTGAGTGTGGGAGGGGCAGGCTGAGATCTGTGGGTGTGGGAGGGGCAGGCTGAGATCTACGAGTGCGGGAGGGGCAGGCTGAGATCTGAGTGCGGAAGGGGCAGGCTGAGATCTGTGAGTGCGGGAGGGGCAGGCAGAGATCTGTGAGTGTGGGAGGGGCAGGCTGAGATCTGTGAGTGTGGGAGGGGTCGGCTGAGATCTGTGAGTGTGGGAGGGGCAGGCTGAGATCTGAGTGCGGAAGGGGCAGGCTGAGATCTGAGTGCGGGAGGGGCAGGCTGAGATCTGTGAGTGCGGGAGGGGCAGGCTGAGATCTGTGAGTGTGGGAGGGGTCGGCTGAGATCTGTGAGTGCGGGAGGGGTAGGCTGAGATCTGTGAGTGCGGAGGGGCAGGCTGAGATCTGTGAGTATGGGAGGGGCAGGCTGAGATCTGTGAGTGTGGGAGGGGTCGGCTGAGATCTGTGAGTGCGGGAGGGGCAGGCTGAGATCTGTGAGTGTGGGAGGGGCAGGCTGAGATCTGTGAGTGTGGGAGGGGCAGGCTGAGATCTGAGTGCGGAAGGGGCAAGCGGGAGGGGCAGGCTGAGATCTGGGAGGGGAGGCTGAGATCTGGGGGGGCAGGCTGAGATCTGAGAGTGTGGGAGGGGCAGGCAGAGATCTGTGAGTGGGGAGGGGCAGGCAGAGATCTGTGAGTGCGGGAGGGGCAGGCTGAGATCTGTGAGTGTGGGAGGGGTCGGCTGAGATCTGTGAGTGCGGGAGGGGTAGGCTGAGATCTGTGAGTGTGGGAGGGGCAGGCTGAGATCTGTGAGTATGGGAGGGGTTGGCTGAGATCTGTGAGTGTGGGAGGGGCAGGCTGAGATCTACGAGTGCGGGAGGGGCAGGCTGAGATCTGTGAGTGTGGGAGGGGTAGGCTGAGATCTGTGAGTGTGGGAGGGGCAGGCTGAGATCTGTGAGTGTGGGAGGGGCAGGCTGAGATCTGTGAGTGCGGGAGGGGTCAGCTGAGATCTGTGAGTGTGGGAGGGGTCGGCTGAGATCTGTGAGTGCGGGAGGGGCAGGCTGAGATCTGTGAGTGTGGGAGGGGCAGGCTGAGATCTGTGAGTGTGGGAGGGGCAGGCTGAGATCTGTGAGTGTGGGAGGGGCAGGCTGAGATCTGTGAGTGTGGGAGGGGTTGGCTGAGATCTGTGAGTGCGGGAGGGGCTGGCTGAGATCTGTGAGTGTGGGAGGGGCAGGCTGAGTGTGTGAGTGGTTGTAGAGGGCAGGTAAAATAGCAATCTGGTGCACTTCACCCCTGTGGTTAGGGCTGTAACGGACTCACAACACACATCCTGGGGTTTGTATCATCTCAGTTTTTGAGCCACGGATTGGATCGTTTTTCGGATCATTAAAATTTTAAAAAAGAAGGGAGTGAATATTATTTTGTTTTCCATTTTTCATTTATTAGCAAAATATTTCCCTCTTTCCCTCAGTAGTGTTATAGTGTAAATGGCAGCCATGGCTCTGCGTGTGGTGCTGTTCCCTACAGGCGGTGGAGTGCCGAGTCGCAGGCCTCTCTCCGGCGGCTGGCAGCTGGACGGAGGAATGCTGCATCGCCTCACGGCAGCTGCTGACCGGCAAGACCCTCCCGCTGACTGTGATGGACGTGCCAGAGAACACCAACGTCTGGGCTGTGGACATCATGCTGCCTGCTGTCGGTGAGACCCCTGGGGCCCAGCTGCTGTTAATGCTGCTGCCTTGTGTTAGCTAGACTCTACCGCTGCTACCTTGTGTTAGCTAGACTCTGTGCATTAGCAGTGCCTAAGTATTATCTTAATCCCGCCTTTACCTTTTACCTCTCAGCAGTGATCAGATTAGGCGGATTCGCATCGCAAAATGCGAATCAAATTTCAGCAGTTTTGACGAAATGCTAATCATCATAACAATCCCTTTGCAAAAAAATGCAATTCAAAAAATCTTAATGATATTTTATGGATCCCGACTCACTGCCCTGCGAACTTCCGAATTCCTGAGCCACATAGCAATAGGAGAAGTTTTGACGACTTTGATTGGCTGGAAAATGATGTTCCTCATTTGCATACTAACCAGTCAGCTTCTGGGGAGCGCATGCATGCACTTGGGACTCGGGAGGCTTTCTGGTACCGTCATACGATCTATCATGTTTGGCCGGGACGGCAAGACTCAGCTATGTGAACTATCGCGTACGTTACTCTTTGGATATATCCACCTAGTTGCCGAGTCAGCTAACTAACGTTAACTAAAGAAAATCTTCGCAAATGGTCATAATATCAAGGCGATATGATTCGTGTCTTGCCCCAACTCTACTACTTTTGCCAGCCGTCGTAGGCATGAACTTATCTGAGGTTTTGCAGAAGTTTTGTGCGACCCAATTAAAATTAAACATTTTTAGGACGTTGGCTAGTTTGCTGGATAGTTCAAAAGCAATCGCCTAGGTACAGCTAGCTGACTGGTGAATCTATAGTGGTTATGATGCCTATTGGAGAAGTTTCTATAGCTCTGATTTTTCACTTTCAGCGCCATCGCTCGCAGACGATCTCTTACGACATAGATTTCCAGATTATTTTACCTATAGAGCAAACACAGTTCGGGCCTGAGACGTGTTATTTCATGGATAGTTTTAGCTGCATTATCTTGTTATGCATGCTATCGCGTATTACGCTACTCTTCAGATTATAAAGCAAGCCATCTTCCCATCTAGCTGACGCTTGTTAAGGGGAATCTTTGTAATCATTGTTATACTAAAGCCATGTGATTTGGGTTTTGCCCTAATGGAAAGAATTCCGGATCGGGGTGGGTTTCCCAAAAGCCTCTTAACGCTAAGAATCTCTTTAAATGACTCCTACTATCCTTCTGAAAATAACGTGGGTTTCCCAAACACTTTCGTGACTAAAGCATCTCTTTAACTAACCCACGTAACGAGAGAACGTCCGTTGCTTAAGAATCTCTTTAAAACACTCGTTAATCCTGAGATCCAACGTTATCGGGAAACCCTACCCCAGACCTCCACTTTTAGCTTTAAAGGGGACCTATTATGCTGATCCTTCTTTTAATACATATTAGTAATGTTATAATGTTGGATGTCCATACTCAACCTCTGAAAAGTTTCTAAACATAAGATACAGGGGTTTTGCTGTAATCCAAGAACGTGATTTCGTGAACATGATTTCCTCTCTGAACCGCTCCTCCCGAGATCTTTGCGAGATCTGGGCAAAACCTGACGTCAGGTTGTGCCGTCTAATGAGTACAGACCTAGCCAGAGCCAATCACGGCGCTGGACCTGCCCACACCGGAAACTATTCTAGCAGGCACTAACAACGGCAGATCATACTATGCCTTGGTAGTGTCTACACTTTTGGAAATACGAAAGAAGAACCGCAGATCATTTGAGGTGCAGTTTTGTCAGTATCTCTCTCAAAGCTGCTTGTCCGTTTACTTTTGGACGCGAAGAAAAACACCTGTTTCTCTCCCAGAAGAGGATGCCACCAGAAATCAGTGGGTAGCTTTTTTTTGTTTGCTGGCAGCAAACAGCCACAGCCAAAGGGAACGTTAGCTGTTTGTGCTCAGCATTTCACCAAAGACAGCTTTGTTAATAAAGGATAATTCAACTCAGGATAAGCGTTTCAGCTGCTTCTCAAACCTGAAGCAGTTGCATCGATCAAGCGCTTGGAGCCACAAGCTGTAAGTTACGATATAACAGCAAATAATCTAAGTGAAGCTAACGTGTTACGGGTGGCTAGCAGGACCGCTAGCGATAGTTAGCACTAACAACTGGCCTCAAACGCAGGCTTTGTAAAATATCTGAAGATAAAGCCTGTATTGGTTGCGACTGTCCGTGACTCGCAGACACAGAAGCTGTAAGTTGCTTTTACTGCATAAGCCAACCTGACGTGATAGCCAGTTGATTGTGGCTGTAGCACTGCGGCTAACGTAGCCAAGTTACTGTTGCTAATGTTTGTTCCCTAAATATGCAAGAGTAATAGCAGGGGTAATTTTACAGAAGGTGTGTGAACATAAACCTCATTTGAAGCTAACTTTTAATACTTGTTTGTAATTTGGATGCTTGGTACAACTGTCCACGGTAACAGAACTTGCTGTCTGTAAAACCTGTATTGCAAGGGTTTGTCTCTGGTTGTTATGAGTGCTCGGTTACCAGCTACTGCATGTTAGTTTGTGTGCCGTGCTATGTTTTAGGTAGCGAGCTGTCCAGCCATCATTTTGACGGTCAATTTTCGAAAAAGACGGCCAAAAAAATAGTGGACGGCTTGCTCAAAGCCGTGCTAAATACGTGTATAAGCAAGAGGACTTAAGTAAGCTAATGCCGATCGAGATGGGTGTGAGTAATGCAGTGGACATAATTAAAGTAACTCCAAAAAACATAATTGATGATGAATGTGCGCGTGACTGCTCACCGGCAGCAAGTGGGGCACGTCAATTTTCAAGTCATTAATTTTACTGAACGTGAACGGTGCTAAGCCAAATATGGAAAACCATTCAAACAATCAAGTATGTCTTGTTTCTGTGCTAAATAATGATGGCTGGGGTATAATTAAAATTACGCACAATACATGGCATTCGGGGCGCGCCCACAGAATACGGTCCATCAGATAATCTAGTAGGTGAGATGCTTTGTAGCGAACAGAATGAACGTGAAAAAAACCAATGAGAGATATGTCGTAGCAGGGAGAGGGAAGGAAAGGAGGGGGTGGGTTGTTTCTTTTGGTTACAACTCGGATGAAGGAAAAACTTTCCTGTGCTTGAGTATTGATAAAAGGCGAGCGAAAGTCATATCAAAGAAAGCCAAATGTGCGATAGCACATCAGTCTTTATTTCAAACTAGCTTGACGAATTCGCGGAAGTGTTTTTTTGCGCCAGGGGCTCAAGTTAAGCTTTTAAGGTAAAGAAACAGTCTTCCGTATCCAAGGCAAGTAAGGAAGTAACTAGCTAGCTGGTTGGCCTGTTCGTGACGTGAGTGGCAGGCGATCTAGCTCGGCGAGTTTTTTTAAACTGCACTGCGCGAGCTCATTTCAGCAAACGGTACGATTACCTGTTCAAAGGTGAGTAGGTGGCGACGTAAGCAGTTCTTGGTATGAAGCGAGATGGTTTTCCATGACTGAGTTCGACCTTTAGAGGCTCTTACCCTCTGTCAGTCATCACAAGTGCTTGCTATTTATCTTATTGATCGAGCCAATCGACTTCTTTGGTCAAAACTGGATTAGACATTTCACCTGGGCATTGGATGTATGTTTGACTACATGACAGATAGGCGATAGCCGATTTTTATCCCTCGGAAAAAACCTTGAGAATTAAGAAGTTGCTAACTGGCCACCTTGCTGTGGAACGTCGTTTGCTGACGTTAACTTAATGATTAATTGTCAGTGTTGTCCCCACCAAGTTTCTGAGCCAAAATGCTGGGAGCACGGACCTTGACGATTAAAGGGTAGTCTGTTCAAAATTCTACTGTATTTTCCCGTAAATACAATTTCCCGCTGTCCGTTAGGTTTGATCGGTATATGTTCGCGTTTCTGTAAATGAATGGCCGCCTGTTTGACCCCTGTCGTCCTGCCGCTGTCGCCGGGCAGCGCTGAGTGTTAGAGTCTCAAACTTGACTTTGACAATAGAAAGGCGAACTCACAAGAAAAATTACACAATGGCTTGGAGAAGCTACGAGTTCAATACTCTTTAATTTGTTTATTTTTTCTTGTGGGTTGGGAACGTGCAGTAAAACCTCGCTATTATAATGCCATGGAGGACTTATAAAACCGTCGATATCTTTGCTTAATTAAATTCTTTACCGACCTGCGGCGCGTTTCCCACAAGCGTAGTTGCTATCTAAATTAGCAACTTACGTAGTTCGTCCGTTCACAGTCAATGGGCCTAACTATGCAAGTTAGCATCTGTGATTTTGGGAAACACACCCCTGCCTATTGCGACGACGAAATTGCGATAAGTCTCCCTCAGACAGTTGGGTTTGGTCTTGTTCTGTTTCGCAAGCAAGCCCGTCGATGTTCAGTAGGCCTGTGTCCCTGGCATTAAGATCATTGAGTATAAATATTCAATGATGATTTATTTTGATAGTTACATATCTGGTCCTTTAAATAGTTGATCATTGTTTAATCATTTTCATTTTTTATTTAATTTTTCACTTTCATAATGCAGACACATATTTGTATAGACTGTACATCATTCATGTTTTTCATTTCATTGATGAATAAAATATTCTATGCTGTTAAAATGTTGTGGATTTTGATATAAGTATTGACATTAAATAAAGTACAATCATGCTTCTTCCCTCACCACTTTAAGTATGTCTGACGTACTAAGGCCTTGGGACCTAGCTATAGGTGGCACATGCTATGGCAAGAATAAAAGGGATAGATCAATTTGCTGATTTGGTTGTGAACATGCAGATAACAAATAAGCATACAATATTCAATTAAAAACCAAGACGAGGATAATAGAAACTATTTCAGAGTCTACGTAGGTGCACAGTTTAGGGGTGCAGATAGAAGCAATGTGCCAACTACGGGGGTTTAGACAAGCAAGTGCAGTGAAGTTTGGAGTGAGGTGAGTCAGGTACAGGAACAGGTGGATGTTAATGGGAAGTTGGAAACCGTCACCAAAGAAAAGAAGCCATTACGTGAAAAGAAAAGAGATAAAATTTAAACAAAGCAAGAAAGATTTAGGATGCATTAGCAAAAATGTCTGGCAGAAAAGAAAATATATTACTGTAAAGAAGCAAAATCTAGTCCCATTTCTCATGTCAAAATGTAGTATTTACTTTTCCAGAATGTACTAGAATGCATCATTTAAGGTCTGTTTTTTCAGATTTTTCCCGGGGGACGCCCCTGGACCCCCACCTGTGGGGAGGCCAGTCCCCCCCACACCCCCCCGGGTGTGGACACCCTTTTTTTTTTTTTTTTTTTTGGACACCCAAAACTCCCATTTCTGCCTAAAACTATGCTGCCCCCCCACTCTCATTCCGTTTCCTCCCCTTCAAAATAATTTGCATACACCCGCGCTCCCGCCCCCTACGGACAGTAAATTGCAGCAGTGTTCGCGAAGTTCAAGGCGAAATGGCGAGTCGGGTACTGAGGTGTGCTCTTCAAGGCTGTGGAAGCGGTGTGCAAACGTTCCATAACCTTCCAACCGAAAGAAATGCACGAGATGCGTGGCTGCTGTTCATTTTTAATCGGATTCCGACTACATTCAACCACAGACTGTTACTTTGCTCAGCCCATTTCACCTCTGACAGTTTTACTAACCTGGCACAATTTCAAGCCAGCTTCTCGCAGCATTTGGTGCTACGTAGCGGAGCAGTTCCGACTTTGCGTCTACATCAAAAACCAGTACAAACTAAGTATCACGTTGTTGTTAGATTGTTTTTAAAATGTTAAAAATAGAATATATTTGTTTTGCTTGTCTAGCCAATGTTTTATGACGTGATTATCACTCAACAACAGCTGTGAAACGAGATCTGAAATAAATCCGTGAAGATTGTTGTTGCTAATGATCCTGCCATGCTCACATTAAGACAATGGGAAGTCTGCATCTGCGCCTTTAGTTTGTGAAGATGTTTTGCCTGGTGTGTTAACAACAAAACATGAAAGTAGCAGAGATGCCAAGTCTCATGCTTTCGGCGTGGGTCTAGCGCATTTTTTAGGATTATTTGCCGTAGTCCGCAATTATGCAATGAACGCTTATTAATGAGATTCTCACATGGAATTAAAATCCTTGTGCCTTGAAGTTTCAGTTTCACTTGCGTAAAGGTGAATTTTCACCGCAAGTAACGTGGAAAGCGATTATGACTTGCTTCGTTTTAGGCAGCAAAGCCAGCCAATCAGCGTCAAGTGCTTGCATTTCATAATGAGGTTGCCAGTTAAGCCCGGAAGGTCGCCAAATAGGTGCAAAACAATGCGTTCTAAATCCCCCACCCTAACATGGCTTTTTGAGAGAGGTTTTTGGGAAGCTTCTGAGGCATTACAGACCGAACCAAAATTTTGTTGTCCATATGTCACATTACAGAACAAAGATAAATACCCTGTTAAACCATTCTGTGTCACCTTTAAAGTTCACAATTGACATATTGAATTTTCAATGACTTGTATCGCCAAAACTGATTCAGAGTTTAGGATTATATTCCAGGAGGTCTTATCATTGTATGTGAACTTTTATTTAGTGACCTTTGCAGTGACTTTCAATGATTCAAATGTCAAACTTCACATGAAATTTTCATAACTTGTATCATCACTATAAGATTACTTGCCGATAAGCTACAGGACCCTTGGTCCTATTTTTTAAATAATGATTGCACAAGCTACTGGGTGCAGTGGTATTTTATTGGTGAGGAATACAAATTTATCTAAAAGAAAATGAGACACCAAAATGTCAAAAAAATAGATATCGTACTGTCAAATTTTTGACATTTGACATCTTTTCATCAAATAAACTGCTTCTGTAGATTAGTCAATGATAGCAGAACTTAAAATGAAAGATCTGTCACCTTGCTGCTAATAATTTTAGAAAAAAGGCTAAATTTATTCAATATTTTAGAATTTACCCCTGATTGTGAAACGGCCCCTAAAAGTGCTTGCACTGACCTGTGTACATTTAGTACACCACAGAATCCCTCTCCGAATGGAGTCGCCGCACCATATATTTTAAATAATACAGGTTGGCTTGTTTGTGTACCATAGCTGTTATTGGGTCCTAAATGATTTTTTTGTGTAAGGTGAACTTAATACTTGTTTTGGTCTGAAATGATAGAAAACAAATAGTTCATATTGGAAGTTGTCATATATTGTAAAATGTGCTGAGGTAATGGGTTTGCCGATATAGTTCAGTGAATGTTGAAACCAAAGCTAGAAGCTAAACCTTAAGTGCTGTTTTCTCTCAGGGAAGAAGCTTAGCGAGTTCCTGTTGAAGCAGGGCTATGCAGTGGAAGAGTCCAGCGGACCTCTGGAACCCAGTGACCAAGATATTGGTGAGCCCGAAAATCTTCCTGACTCAATTCTGGGTGTAGTTTTTGAGTGAGAGAGAACTCTTCCGTGTTCCAGACTCCATATTGATTGTAATTTTTTGTAAGTCATGCTGCATTTCATTTGCGCTGAGAAGTGTTAATCTGCGGGTTCCCACTCGGAAATTTCAACAGGAACGCCCCCTGAAGTCGGATTTCCAACTCAGAAAGTCGGTGGAACCTCACCTACCCCGAATTTTGAGATCAAGATGGCTGCTCCCTTTATCTACAGCAGGGGTGTCAAACTGACCCATAAAAAAAAGAGGCTGCAGGTTTTCACTCCCAACAATGCAGAAGCACACCTGATACAACTAATCAGTTGTACGGGCCTAGATCAGTTGATTAAATCAGTGGTTTCAGGTGAGCTTCTGCTTGGTAGGATTGAAAACCTGCAGCCTCTTGGCCCTTTTACGGGTCAGTTTGACATCCCTGATCTACTGTCAAAGCTACAGTCATATACTGTCTATCACCACTTCTGTGTTATTTGTTTACTATTAAATCTATCGCACACACAGTATTAGGCCTGTGACTAAAAACCGGGTACCCGGGTCCCGCCCGAAAGGTTCGGGTCCCAGGAAGAAAATTGCGATACCCGTTTCCCGAAAATCAGTACATTGATTGTGCACACGATAAAATGATGGGTAATCATTCATGGCATCACCCAGACATTCGCTAATGTACATTATTTATTCCTGTAGCTCACGACTGTTGTGCGCCAACGATTAGTTTATCAACTTACTTGTATTGGAAACAGATGGAGAATCAATGAGTGGCAATTAAGAGATTTTATATAAGGAGGTATTAATCCCTACCTCCTTGGTCTAGTCAGCATGCACTCGCTAGCTGCCTTTCGATCTCATCGGCGTAATGGTTTTTTTTTCTTTTTCTTTTCCACAGTTATGATGATGAATTTTGATGGTATTGATACAAATTACACGATATATTTATTGTCGTTGTGATTGGTAGTCCCGGTTGATAGTAATAGTGATGATGAATATGGCGATTCGGTATTTGGTAACAATTGAAGTTGATGGAATAATTATCAGATGATGATGATGATAATGAGGAAATGGGAAATTCAGGGGTGCAGACATGATTTTGAGTTTTGACGATGGGATTGTTATGATGGTATGTGAAATGCGTATTAATGATAATAATGACATCAGTCAGACATCCGCACACTTTGATAAAGTAAATGAATTTGGAAAATACATTTGGAAGGTAAAATATCGTATTCATAAAATACCTGATCAGTCCATCCAACGTTCGTGAGTTGACAATGAAATACTTACCACCTCGTACGAGCTTTTCGTTGGAAGTTATTTTTCTGTTTCTCGGTCTTTCTTTCTTTAGTGTATGTAAACCAGTGGCGTAGCCAGAACTTAATTAGGGTGGGCACTAAACATCTCTTTAAAACATTTATTTGTTTGGACTCGATCGCAGTCATTTTTTCTAATTAACTATACATTCAATCCGAAAACACTCTGCACTATCAGGTGTTGCTTGTTCACCTCGTTCAGGCAAAAGACAATCATTCATTTGGATGCGCAATTTTGTGCTTTTCATATCAGTGGTGTAGCCACACCTGAAAATTGAGCGGCCACACAACATCGGTTTATTACAATTATTATACCGAACTTGTTCTCAGCCATTTTCCTTTGTTAAAGCAATTTCCATTTATATGAAGAATCAACTGGCAAAAAAAGACACTGCTTCTTCCATGGTGCGATCTAAGGGCGACTAATCAATAGGCATAATTCAGTTCAGCAAAATAAGTTACTCATAAGTTGTGCTTAGTTTTAATAATACTTTTCGAGAGGTAAACTGTTCTGGAACTTCTGCGCTACCTTTTCGGCTCATCAGGCGATCTAACCTGTGCTTAATGATCGATTGAATTATTCAAACTGAACCAAAGACAGAGATTTGAAATGCACAAAATTGCGCATCCAAATGAATGATTGTCGTTTTGCCTGAACGAGGTGAACAAGCAACACCTGATAGTGCGGAGTGTTTTCGTTTTGAAGGCATAGTTAATTAGAAAAAAATGATTGCGATCGAGTCAGAACTAATTGTTTTCAAGAGATGTTTATTGCCCACGCAATTTTAAGTTCTGGCTGCGCTACTGACGTAAACGTGTTTGAAACTTTGAGGTAAACAATGAACACGGACATGCATGCCTTGTCGACGCAAGACACTGGCATGTTTGCCTCACTCGCTATCTTTGCTCTATTTTGTCCCAACAATTTCCTCCACCTGTTTTTCTTTTCTGCCCATGGTTTATTTCAGCTGTCAATCACAAAAGAAGTGTCCTATGGAGACTGCTTTTAATCTAGACTTTATTCTCAGGGCAGTGGGCTAATAAAAGTAGGGTCTAGATCAAAAATACCAGCTTTTTGTTCGTTTAAGTGATTTTCGGGTACCCGGGTACCCGCCCGAAAAATCGTCGGGTTCCCGTTTTGAAAAAATTCCCGAAATTCCCAGGCCTATGCAATACTGTACAACTTTTATCTGTCGACCTGTTGCTACGGTGAGTTTACGCGCAAAATAAGGCGTAATGCATTAACTGGTATTGCTAACAATGGCTGTCCTGGCCGGAGGAAACTCCGCTGACATCAGGTCAGTTTTCCGACTCTTTCACTGGAACGCCATCAGCTGAGGTCTGACGTTATTCTCAGCTCCTGCTTCCAGCTTCTGTGGTAAATGGAGTGCAGCATGAGAGCTTTACGTGTGCCACACTCAGTGCCAAGTTTAGTTTTTGTCATTCTGAGCCAGTTGAGACTCCATTTTGATTGTAGTTTTTGTCAGGGCTTTGCGTGTTTCAGACTCCATGCTGACTGTAGTTTTTATCCCCCCGGCATATAATGCGGGGGGATATAGCCATGGGTGCGGCTGTTTGTCCATCTGTCTGTCTATCCATCTGTCTGCGAACATTTCGTTTCTGGAGCATAACTTGAAAACCATTCAGTATTTATTAAGAAAACTTGGTGCGCACATTAATCATGACCTGAAGTGGTGCCTTTTGCTAATTCGAAGTTGTTGAATTTTGTATTTTTTCTGGTTTCTATGGAAACATTTTGAACTTAGAATTTTAGGGGTTATGGTTCGTTTCTGGAGTAGGTAGCATTTTTGTTATTTCAATATGTGGGGCCGGGGGGATCTGCCATCTGCTGAAGGCTCTTGTTTTGTCGGTCAGAGTGTATTGATGGTCTTAACTCCATTTTGGTTGTAGTTTTCTCAGTTAGAGGTTTGTTTGTTCCAGACTCCATTCTGAGTGCAGCTTTGGAGAACTACAAGCGCTCCTCGGGGGGGCGGCAGGACCTCGCTGGGATCCTGCCCCCTGAGCCTCTGACGCAGGGATTGGGCGACAGCTTCTCCGCCATGGTGACGCATGTGCAGACTCCCTCTGAGCTCATCTGTCAGAAGGTGGACAACGCCAGTGAGTATGAGCTCTCTCTGAAATGGATGCTTCACAGATACTTCATCTTTTCAGTGGACCTCAGGCCTTGTGTCAAAGCCTCTTGTAGGATATTTGCTCTGTTTGTTTGTGTTTCACTGGGGCTGAAAAATCGAGCAGCGATGGAGGTGTGTCATAATATCGCAGGCTGGTGCTCGGCTCTGCTCACACATTCACTGCTTGTGCCGTTGATACTGCCCAAATGCAAGCATGTCTCAAACAGGTAGCGTGAAGGAGAGGTAAGGTGAGAGGAGACCTGGGGTGAAGAGTAATCTATTTTTGAATTAAAGCGGAATATGTGATTGTGAATGATGACTTGATGCTCAAGAAAATACAACAAAGCACTGCTTATGGCAAAGATTTGGATCAGACTTGGAAGAAGTGTTTGTCTTTTGGCCCTGACCAAGTTATGTTTTCTGGATCGATTCAAAATGCAGTGATTGGGTGTTAATGTTAATCTTGTTCTGCAGTTTGAGTGGTCAGATTTTTTTTTTCTTTTTATAAATTTGGCATCTCCAATCCCACCCGAATCTGGAATGCCCAGTTGGTGAACTATGTACAAGGCTTGCTCATACGTGACCCCTTGCTGCCAACTCAGGAGAGTGAAGACAGTACGCGGCTCTCCTCTGAAGCACGCGCCTAGTCTGCTTCGTAACGCTCATTGGTTGAATCCTCGCAAGTTCAGAACGAGGGCGGAGGATACCCAAACATGAACAAGCTTGGAATCTTCCTGACGAGCGCCCGGCTGGCCAACATGAGGCTCTTAAGCAACGGACAAAGCGACTATTTTAATATTGCCCTTCCCGGCAGACCCTTCCCAATTTGCATCCCTGTAGCGCAATGGCCAGTTGTGCACTACTCTGAAAAAGCTGCCGACCACTGCCGGTTGGTACGACCGGGGCTCGAACCCGTGCCGTGAACCCTAGCCTCTGATTGCCTGCGATATCTTCAGCTTCTTGCTACTTCGTTGATATTAAGGATGGAACGGTTCAAGTAGAAAATCCGAACCGTTCGGTTCACTAGTTACGGTTCGGGGCATATATGTATTGTTCGGTTCAAGGCATCCGCGGAAATTAAAGTGTGGCGCGGAAGAGTGTCGAGTGCAGTATTCACGAGTTCAGTTCAGTCTTTTTGTGCAGAAAATGACAAAATGTGCTATAGGTGCCAGTAATGCTGCATTTTTATTTAAGTGACACTTGAAACCTAGGCTGCGTCCGAATAGTAAAAAAATACGTCCTGTTCACCAATGGGGACCCGCCCGGATGACATCACGAAAAACGTGAATAATCGTCACGTGATGCGGATGGCGGGCAAGCATTGGGCATCTGCCATAGAGAAGTGGGTTTTCGCTATACGCACATCGCCATGGGTGCTGGGCTAATCAAAAGTGACAATAGAAAAAACATATAGAGCCCGCACACCACATATTTTGCATACACTGCGAGGTTTGAACTAAGCGGTATCGCATCACGTTTGCGATCTAAAAATGCCTACTTTCGAACCAAAATGAACAATGCCGGACAAATGAATCGCAGCCGCTGCGAAAGAAAATCCTAACAACATAGGTGGAATAACTTAAAATTCTGGCATAGAATCATACAACTAGTGTATTATCAAGTAGGTTAACGAACTGTTACCAAGCTAGCTTGCCGTTACAAACCTGTTACAGGGGTCACAAATTAAAGTATGAATACGAAGTCTTCCCCGTTATCCTGCCGTGATTCGAGCATTGAACACGTTGCTTTTGCATTTCTGTAGCTGGCTAAGTGCAAACGAAGAAAGGGTTGTTATTGTCGCGGTTTGCGTTATCTGGACTGCCCCTTGTCTGTGTTTCCCCGTTAGCTGTCGATGGTGAAGTGAATTTTTTCAGAGCCATTGTCAGAGATGCGAAGTCTCACGCATTCAGCGAATCGGCGTGAGTCTCTCGCCTCTTAGTGGCATTCATGTTCCTGGGCCGTAGTCAGCAATTATTCAATCAATGGGCACTGAAGAAATTCACCCCGGAATTTAAGTCATTGTGCATTAAGTTAATCAGTTTCACGTGCATTACGGTGGATTTCCCCACTAATGACATTAAAATCGATTATGACTCGGGAATTCTTACGGTTGTCTTCACTAAGGGATTGAAAGCAATGGAATTGCATAAAGACGTTTCAAATGGTCTTATTTCATTTAAACAATTTAAACGATCATGAAACACATGCATTGTTTCCAATCCCTGCGTAAAGAGAAGCACGAGAAGTCTGGAGTCATAATCGCTTTCCATGTTACTGTGGTGATGTCCACCTTTACGCAAGTGAAACTGAAACTTCAATGCGCAAGGATTTTAATTCCGCGTGAGAATCTCAGTAATAAGCGTTCATTGAATAATTGCGGGCTACGGTGAATAAGCCTAAAAAATGCGTGAGACCTATGCCGAATGCATGAGACTTGGCATCTCTGCATTGTTGCTATTGCTCGGTCTGCTCTGCCGAGCCAGGAACGCGTTTCTCGAAAGAACAGGTGCGAACTTAAATAGTTGGAGCCATTGACAGTGAATGAACGAACTACGTAGGTTGCTAGCGTAGTGAAAAAACTGTGCTTTTGGGAAACGCACCCCAGGTCCCCATTGTCAACACAAGGTACATCTAAAATAAAAGTTGAAAAAATCGCCTAAAAACCTACTTTTTCTAACTCGGCACATTGCCTCTTGTTGTTTGCTTGCCCGATTTCCGGGTTCGGAGAATGACGTTCACCTTACGTACAGGCTATTTTTAGATATCGGGCGGGTCCCCATTCCCAACCCCTTCGATGGCAGAACTGGGGAATGGGGGGGAGCAAAGATGCATGCCTTCATGACAACAATTAGTCCTAGCTAGTTCTCAATCATTTTCCCTTATTGACGCGTTTTCCAATTATAGTAATAATCCATTGCCAGTTGAAGACACGGCTTCTCTCACCATTCGATCTAACGGCGATTGGCTAAATTCAGTAGGCCTACGGAAAAATAATTTACTTATAATAGACCTATGCTTTACGAAGGACAAATTGCTCTGAAACTTCTCATCAGGCGATTTAACTTGCGCTTCACGATCGTTTAAATTCCTCGTTTAAAAACGGAAAAATTTCCATGCATAAAGACTTCAATTCCGCGTGAGAATCTCTGAAATTCGCGTTGATTGAACAATGACTGATCCGCGTTCCAATGAAATATCGCCTTTCATTCTCGGTACAGCGTGGGTTGATTTAAAAGTGGGACTCTGCAATTAAATATGAAAAGCGTGAGACTCAAGCCATATGTGTGAGAGCTGACAGGTATGCGATTTTGAGTAACGCTGATTTAAATGTAGCAAATACGCGTCCAGATGAATGATTGTCGTCTTACCTAAACGCGGAGAACTGGCAGCACCTGATAGTGTGGAGTGCTCTCGGAGTGAATCTATTGTTTATTCTGAAAATGATTGAGAACAGGTCAGGACTAATAATTGTTTTAAAGGGATTTTCTCTGCTTCCCCCCCTGGCGCCGCCACTGAACCTCTTTTCTTTCACCTTTGAAAAAAACGCCATAAGGTAAAGGAAATGAGTAAAGCGTAATTCATTAGAGTTTAGAAAGACAAGCGCGCTAATAAGAGAATCCGAATACACTTACACTTGGCAACGTGATCATGCATCTTTCGCCGGTCATGTTCATTTGTGTTTGTGATTGGCCAGATGAATGGCAGTCGCTTTAAATATTCCTGCCACACGGAACTGTGGGATAGCGTTATCTCCTTTCTTTTCGAAAAGAATGGTTCTCTGTACCCTGTGCTAAAGGAGGAAAATTAAGAAGCACAGAGACACCTTTTCTTCACATTTAACCCCTTTGCGCAGATTACAAATAACGCCAATTTTTCCTGTCTATTTAAGGCTGTATACCTCAGTATTTGTGTCATGGAGACTGCGGAAAATTATTCCAGAGAAGCAAGACATTTGGAAATTCAATGTGTGTCTTGTCTAGTGTTTATGTTCCTTATGTTCTTAGCCAGAATTTTGTTTTTTGTGAACTTTTTTTGCCAGATAAATGAAAAGTATGTTGAAATTGACAATGCCTCCCCTCCTGCTGTACAAAAAAAAAAAAAACATACCGAACCGAAAACTGTGACACCAAAACCGTGATGCAAACCGTACCTTGAATTTTGTGAACCGTTCCACCCCTAGTTGATATTGATCAAACTTACTACAAATGTTCACCTCTAAGCCCTGACCAAATGACGTTATATGTTGGGTCGATTTAGAATCCAACATGGTCGTCGTGGTATCTGATTGGCTGACACATTTTCAACTTCTCAAGATACGGTGGGTAGCTTTGCATCAGACTTGCAAGAAATGTGCAAGTCTTGGTCCAGATGAAGTTGATTTATTGATATTTTGAGAGCATGGATAACAAATCCATGTAGAATGCAGTGTTTCCCACAGAGCAGGAAGCTGTGAGTGGTGTCAGACCGGGGGGGTGGGGGATACATGCTTTTAATCTTGTTGAGCGGCGGGGGGGGGGCTTTCCTTTTGTTGACCTGGGGTGCATGGCACTAAGTCCAAGTTCATTCTGTGGCGGCCCGCCACACAGTAGTCTGTGTGGGGAAACCCTGGAATGGGACTCAAGTCTCGCTAACCCACATTTTTTATTAAGCAGATTCTATTCTAAACAGTGCAGAATGTTCCCACATGGTATCATTGTGTAAAATCTGTCAAACCTTCCCAATAGCTTTTAAAATCCCATTAGTATGCTATTAACTAACCTCAGCAACCGTTTTGGGAGCAGTCCAACCCCAGGGTGGGTAAAAAAAGTTTGAAATATTTTTGGGGGTTTTGCTAATGTTATAAGGACGGACATTCCAACTATCCAGAGGGACGGATCTAACAGTACTATCCATTTTGAACTTTGTTGTGATGGATTATCCTGATAAGATTTGTTTATTTATGTATTAGGTCTTGTTTTATTTCATCATTTTTTAAGTTCATCTGTTGGGCATGTTTAAATTTATCAGAAACAGGTTAAAAAATGATGAGGGTAGCAAACATAGGGTTAACCGTAACCTATGATGCAGATCACAGGAAAAGCATTGCAAGGGTTAATATCGCCCCAAATTTTCATCTTCAGCATATAACATCATGACATATGACATGCTGCATGATTGGGGACAGCCGTGAAAGGGTTAAAACGGCCACGTGGCAAAGCCAGCGCCAATGAACAATGTCTAAAACTTGCCATCGCATGCGCCACCTTATTTCAATATGAATATGAATTTGAATTGTAACCATTCCGTCTAGTTCAACGTTAGAAAAACACCTCAGACCCAAAATTCTGTCCAAACTGATGTTCATCACAGTGCTCTGCGTCCACATATGACGTTAGACACGCAGTCTCTCGGTCCTAGTCTGACGTTCGCAATAAACAAACGTGCATATCGCCAAAATGTATATCCAAGCACTTGGCGACAGGCAACCATCATCGAATCCTGTCGTTTTCGGAGCTTATAAACATCAAACTAAACATGAAAACCTATCAATTTTGGCACAAACACTATCTTCGTATTGCTACCGTTATTTATTGCGATCGTAAGATTCAAGGACGGACAAAATAAGTGATTATTTTACTGGAAAACACCCACCTTGAAGATACGAAAAATACACGACAACAGCGGTGATTCCATTGAGCATGCACTAGCAGCGTTCGTTCCTCATCTTTCCGCAGCACGTCGCTGCAAGCGCATCAAAAAATTTGCGAACGTTGTTGAGTGGTTCTGGACGGCTCACGTTCGCAAAATTTATTATGATTTTAGGCATATAAACACGTAACACACGTTGGAAAAGTTGACCAGATTTAATGATCCAAGCATAAATTTGCATATTAAGTAGGAGTGTTCTTTGGACATTCAAAGAGGGAGCATTTATGGTTAGAGTTGCGAACGTTAGACAGCAGGACGGACAAAAATACAACGTTCGCATCATTATTTTGAATAAGGGGGAAAAAGTGGGGAATATGTCCGTTCTCATGTTCAACTTCCTGAAATTTTAAGGGTTTAAAATAAGAATAGTTGATAATTTATGTTTTTATATTTTGCATTTACCAGGTGTGCAATACCATGATTGGATTATTTGAGGCTGGGGATACTTGGAAATCAGTACAGGTTATTTACTATTTTGCCTGGACGGACATGGACAGCCGGATGCCTTCTTTAGAATAGAATCTGCCATTACCTAGTATGAGCTATTGCCACCGTTTGGCCTCCGTCATCGTCTCTCGTTAAAATTTTTCAAAAATCTTTTCCTCTGAAACTACTGAACAGATCCAGACGAAAATTAGCCGCAAGCATGCTTAGGATGTCTACTTTAAAAATTGTGTCAATTATGCCCGCTGTCTGAATAACATGGACGCTGTTACTATAAATATAACATAGGCGTAAAACCACCTATTTTCAGCTGTATCTCAGGAACTAAAGCAGCTAGAGAAAAAACCGTTAGCTCAAAATGATCAGCAGATGAAACTCTACAAAAGTCTCCGCAGGATCAAAATCATACAATGCCTCCATGTAGGAGTTAATGGCCTTGAAATGTCAAATTTCACACTTTTGCATTTTTTTAGCCTATATAGTGAAAACTATTCAAGATAGAGCAAATCTTTCATTTGCTAAAATGATCAGCAGATAAAGCTCCACAAAAGTCTCCGTTAAACTGAAATTGTGCAATGGCTTTTGTAGGAGTTATTCGCCTTAAAACATGAAATATGATGATTTTTGGTGTATTTCACCATATAGCATCCGAATAAACCGTCACATTCAATTTGCTCATTAAAATCTTGAAATGATGATCAGAATCCCCTGGAATTTCAGTTTCAATCAAACTGATTTATTTCTTTCTTTTCCATTTAAAAATCGATTTTGTGAAATTATGGGACGAGGTCAGAAGTGTAATCATGTTTTTTTGGTATTTCATTCAGATCCTGTACCTTGTTACTTGTATGCGCAGTAGATTATGTTTCTGTAATTTTAAGAATGAGTTCATTTTCATGCTGATCCTGATGAGCGATTCAGGCTCTCTCAAGCCTTCGGTCTTCATTACACAGACTTCTAACCTCACAGTGCACAACTGATCGTTTACAGTTTAATACCACGTCAGGGCCTGCTGTAGATAATACCATGACAATTTCGGTATGTCGTACAATGGACTGATGTTTACTTTATCATACTGCATAACTGGAAGGAATTGTTAGGATGTCAAATCAGGTGTGAGATGGAGGCCCTGCGAGTCTCTCATTGTGTGTTTGCTTGTGTGCTGCATGCAGGTGTGATTCAGGAGATGCAGCTGAAGCTGAGGGAGTACTGCTCTCAGACTGCGGCCAGCGAGGATTTCAGACCCGCCCCTGGCTCCGTCTGCTGCTCGCAGTTCACCGGTGCGTTTGCGCCCATGCGCTGACCTCACACCCTGAGACACTGCCACGCTTTCGCACGACTGTCTCCCCACTGATGCCCTTCACTTAATTTTTGCTCTGCGTGCCTCTTGCAGAGGACCGCCAGTGGTACAGAGCCACGGTTTTGGGGTACTCTTCAGAGACCAGGGTCTGCGTGGGGTACATTGACTTCGGAAACTCTGAGGAGGTGGATTTGAGCCACCTGCGGCCCATCACTGCAGAGCTTGCGACTTTGCCAATGCAGGCCATTCCCTGTGTCCTGGCAGGTACTGCTCCGGTCATGACATACATGCCACATGTCCCCAACCACTGCACACCTATCACATATCCCCAACCACTGCACATCTATCACATATCCCCAACCACTGCACATCTATCACATATCCCCAACCACTGCACACCTGTCTATCACATATCCCCAACCACTGCACACCTGTATATCACATATCCCCATCCACTGCTCACCTGTCTATCACATATCCCCAACCACTGCACATCTATCACATATCCCCAACCACTGCACACCTGTCTATCACGCATCCCCAACCACTGCACATCTATTGCATATCCCCAACCACTGCACACCTGTCTATCACATATCCCCAACCACTGCACATCTATCACATATCCCCAACCACTGCACACCTGTCTATCACATATCCCCAACCACTGCACACCTGTATATCACATATCCCCAACCACTGCACACCTGTCTATCACATATCCCCAACCACTGCACACCTGTCTATTACATATCCCCAACCACTGCACACCTGTCTATCAAACATCCCCAACCACTGCGCACCTGTCTATCACATATCCCCAACCACTGCACACCTGTCTATCACATATCCCCAACCACTGCACACCTGTCTGTTACATATCCCCAACCACTGCACACCTGTCTATCACATATCCCCAACCACTGCGCACCTGTCTATCACATATCCCCAACCACTGCACACCTGTCTACCACATACCTCAACCACTGCACACCTGTCTATCACATATCCCCAACCACTGCACACCTGTCTATCACATACCCCAACCACTGCACACCTGTCTATCACACATCTACCAACCACTGCACACCTGTCTATCACATACCTCAACCACTGCACACCTGTCTATCACATATCCCCAACCACTGCACACCTGTCTATCACATATCCTCAACCACTGCACACCTGTCTATCACATATCCCCAACCACTGCACACCTGTCTATCACATATCCCCAACCACTGCACCTGTCTATCACATATCCCCAACCACTGCACACCTGTCTATCACATATCCCCAACCATATCCCCATATCCCCAACCACTGCACACATCACATATCCCCAACCACTGCACACATCTATCACATATCCCCAACCACTGCACACCTGTCTATCACATATCCCCAACCACTGCACACCTGTCTATCACATATCCCCAACCACTGCACACCTGTTTATCACATATCCCCAACCACTGCACACCTGTTTATCACATATCCCCAACCACTGCACACCTGTTTATCACATATCCCCAACCACTGCACACCTGTCTATCACATATCCCCCAACCACTGCACACCTGTCTATCACATATCCCCAACCACTGCACACCTGTCTATCACATATCCCCAACCACTGCACACCTGTCTATCACATATCCCCAACCACTGCACACCTATCACATATCCCCAACCACTGTGCCTGTCTATCACATATCCCCAACCACTGCACACCTGTCTATCACATATCCCCAACCACTGCACACCTGTCTATCACATATCCCCAACCACTGCACACCTGTCTATCACATATCCCCAACCACTGCACACCTGTCTATCACATATCCCCAACCACTGCACACCTGTCTATCACATATCCAGTAGGGCTGCACGATAAACGGAATCACCTGTCGTTATCCCAACCACTGCACACCTGTCTATCACAATAAAAGCAACTGCCACTATGAGGCAGACAGGCGTGCTTGCTTATTACCTTTTCTATGACACATACCTAACGGTCATTTGAAATGCTTCGGGAATCCCCAAAAACTGTGATTTGAAGTCTGCTAATTACCAGCGAGGTTCGACCGCCTCCTTCACCTTGGCAAAATTATCTTACCTTAAATCAATTCCCGTGTACTTTGCCTAACTTGCAGTCAAGCCATTTATGCAGCCAACTGACTGATCAAAACCAAAATATGGCCAATAATGATTAAGAAGAAATAATGAGAAGCAGACGGACCTAACCAGGCTGCCGTGTTAGATTGAAAGAATGTTAATAATCTGAATAAATAGCAGACCTCTAAATTCCACCTCTCGTAGAATTTTTACATATTATTAAAAAGATTTCTTAAGAATAAACCATTTCAAGATGGCCTTGGTTTTTAAGCATTTCAAAACACACACAAAGTGGATAACATTTTGTGAAGCATCTCGAGCGTGAAAGAGAGAAATTATTTTCGCATTGCAATTAATAATAGACAAATACAGCGCGAGACTTGGCAAACAAGTTCAGGCTTAATCTGTGCCGCAAATTTCTTGCATTTTTTATATGATAATTGAACAAGATTAATTTAAAATAAAATAATTCATAGCTCTTGATTTGGTGACTTTTGAGCGTCTAATAGCCAACAGTGAAGGTGGAAAACATTTTGTTAAAGCGCATTTAACGTCACATGTAAATTGTTAACGATTTGCACGCAGCGCAGTCGAATGTAAAACTAGAAATAATCTAGCAAACAAATTCAGGCAAATCTGTCATGTTTCACGGTCATTTAAATTTAAAAATGTAATAAACACAACATATTCAAATAAATCAGACTGTCTACCAATTTAAATCGTTAATTGAGTGAATCAACTGTTTGATTGCAAATTGAGCTGAGCAAGTGGGAAGGGGGTGAGAGCAATTGTCGGATAGAGGATGATGATTTTGCAGACCTTAACTTCGCTTTTTTCAGCACGTAATTTACCTGAATGTGTTTGCGGGACAATTTCTAGTTTTACGTTTGGTCGCGCTGCGTGCTAATGCAATTACAATTTCTGCAAGTCACGTTCGATACGCTTAAACAAAATGTTTTCCATCTTCACTTTAGGCTATTTAGACGCTCAAAAGCAACCAAAATAAACAGCCATTAATTACTTTATTTGAAATCTTGTTCAATTATCAAATAAAAAATGCTCTAAATTTGCGTTTGCCTGAATGTCTTTGCCAAGTCTTCGCTGCATTTGTCTATTGCGTGCAATGCGAAAATAATTTCTCACTTTCACGTTCGATATGCTTTACAAAAATTTTTTCCACTTCATATATATTTTGAAACGCTTAAAAACCAAGGCCATCTTAAAATGGTTTATTTTTAAGAAATCTGTATAATGATATGTAAAAATTCTACAAGAGGTGGAATTCAGAGGTCTGCTGTCTATTCAGATTATTGAAATTCTTTCAATCTAACACAGCAGCCTGGTTAGATCTGTCTGCTTCTCATTATCTCTTCTTAATCATTATTAGCCACATTTTGGTTTTGATCAGTCAGTTGGCTGAATAAACGGCTTGATCGCAAGTTAGGCAAAGTACACGGGAATTGATTTAAGGTAAGCTAATTATGCCAAGGTGAAGGAGGCTGTCCAACCTCGCTGGAAATTAGCGGACTTCAAATCACAGTTTTCTTCCCAGAAGCATTTCAAATGACCGCATTAGGTATGTGTCATAGAAAAGGTAATAAACAAGTACGTCTGTCTGCCTCATAGTGGCAGTTGCTTTTATTGCGCTTGCGATAACCGCGATTTCGTTTATCGTGCAGCCCTAATATCCAGCACCCAGTACATCCGTGCATAGCGTAACACGGCGCATCTGTCACACTTTCAGACGTGAAGCCTGTTTCGGGAAAATGGAGTGATGAGGCGATCTTGTTGCTGAAGAAGAGTGTCTGCAACAAGTTTGTGCGCGTGGAGATCGTGGGCGAGCGACAGAGCGCAGCTCTGGTGGTGCTGACAGACCAGTACAGCGACCCGCCGACCAGCGTTAACGAACTGCTGCTGACGTCCGGCCACGCCCTTCCTGATGACACCGCACCCTCCCGCGGCGTGGGCCAGGCCCCATCGTCCCCCAGCACTGCCGCCATTCCCCCCACCACGCCCAACCAGCTCTCCAGCAACAGCCTCTCAGGAAACTCCACCCCCCTGCCAACAGGAAACGCTAAAACACTGGAGGAACCTTCTGGTAAGTCATCGCTCTGTGTCTTTTACCCTGTGCATTTGGGACAAATTATTTTCGCTGTGAATAATTTATTGCACTGCAAAAACAAAATCTTGCAAGTATTTTATTCTGCCGTATGGACTTAAAATACTTCAATCAAGGTAATAGCGATAACCAATCTGAGTCTGAATGTAAGATTGAAATGCTTGGAGAGATTTTATTTTTGCTCCATGTGATTCCTAGTCATGTGATTTGCTCAGCGCTGGTGTCCATCTCCTCCTCGCTGGAGTGGTCATGTGCTGAGCTGCCGTGTGATGGGCAGTCGGTGGACCTGGCTGTCAGCATGATACAGGACCCCGGGGAGTTCTACTGCCATCGATGCGACCCCGAAGGTACTATCCCATACTACATAAACGTAGGGCTGGGTGATAAACTTATCCATATAACCTTTAGTGCAATAATTGTACCTGCTGCCCTGGGGCAGACAGGCAGACTCACTCCTTTGGTTTTTCACGAATCACACCTGATGCAGTGTTGAACAAACTACTGCCAAAAATCAGAGGTTTTATGAAATGTTTCTGGAAAATAACTTCACGAACTTCAGCATTTATCAGCAGCGTGCTGAACAGAGCAATGTTAAGTTCTGCAATATCATCAGGTTCTAGCTGACAATGGCTCTCATCCTGTTCCCTTTTGCTCAGTTCGCAAACAGTTGATTTGCCCATTTCACAATTTAAATTGGTAGACCCTCTAATTTATTTAGATAACATTTTTGTTTGTCACATTTTGAAATTTAAATGACCATGAAACATGACAGATTTGCCTGGATGTATTTGCTAGGTTATTTTTAGTTTCACATTTGCCCGTTACGTGCGAATGTTATAATTTATATGTCATGTTCGTTACGCTAAAACAAAATGTTTTCCACCTTCACTGAGGGCTATTTAGATGCTCAGAAGTAACCAAAATCAAGAGTTGTGAATTACTTTATTTTTAATTTATATTTTTCAATAATCAAATAAAAAATGCGACAAATTGCGGCACCGATTAGCCTGAATGTGTTTGCCAGGTTTTTGGTGCATTTGTCCATTTCATGCAATGTCAGTGATGATTCTAGGACGCGTAATTTGCGGGATCCCGCAAGTTTGACAGACTTGGCGCTAAACGAAGATTTCAGTGCGCCAGCAACTACGCATTACATTATGATTTGGCGCGAATCCTTTGTTCTAGTGCGTAGATTGATTTGAAAACATCGTCTATAACAAACTCCCGTGCATTTATTCAACAAATTTATAAACCTACTGAAAAGATTGCTGTCAAAATGTCGGCAGCAAGGACTCCTATAGGCCTATATGCCTGTATATGACTGTGGCTGGATGCATGTTTCTGTAACCCCTTGTCACGCTCGAGTGCTGCTTTCCAGTTGGTAAAACCACGCAAGGTTTAAAAAAAAAAAAAAAAAGCACCCCTCTCACCGGCAGTAGGCCTAACATATTTCCTGCAGGGAAAGCAAAAGCATGCATCCCGCTGAACTGAGCACTCCAGCCACGGTTGTGTAAGATACCAGGCTGGATTGAATGATCGCCATAAAGCACCGAATGCACGCTCTGGGTAGCCAGCTAATATTGCGTACATGCCAACTCTACCGCTTTTTGGGCGTTTTTTCAGAATGAAACGCCCCGAAAGCGGTAGTCGACCGCCAAAAGCGGTAGAGTTGGCATATTGGCTGGGATGGAGCATCGCCATTCAAGTGGCTAACCGCGTGAGGTAGGGCTGAGGCAGCAGAGAGAGGGAACTGGTTTGGGGCAGTGCTTGTGGAGGGCACTGGAGCCATTATCCATAGTCATATCTTCTGGTGTGCAAGCAACGGCATCGCCAGAGATTCCAAGTCTCACGCAGTTTTTTTGCTTATTCAACGTAGTCCACCATTATTCAATGAACGCTTATTAATGAGATTCTCACGCGGAGTTGAAATCCTTGTGCATTGAAGTTACAGTTTCACTTGCGTAAAGGTGGACCTCATCACAAGTAACATGGAAAGCGTCTCCGGACTTCTCCTGCTTCTCTTTACTCAGGGATTGGAGACAATACCTGTGTTTCATGGTCGTTTAAATTGTTTAAATGAAACATGACCATTTGAAACGTCTTTGTGCAATTCCAATGCTTTCAATGCCACAGTAAAGACTAGCGTGAAAATTCCCGAGTCATAATCGATTTCCGTGTCACTAGTGGGGAAATCCACCGTAATGCACGTGAAACTGATCAACTTGATGCACAATGACTTAAATTCCGCGAGTGAATAATTGCTGACTAAGGCACAGGTACGCGAATGCCACTAACGAATGCGTGAGACTTGGCATCTCTTCATCGCTTGAGGTTGAAGCAGCACAAGACTTGCTAATAGGTTTTAAAAAACGATACATGGCTCAGAACTCGTTTGAATGAATAAAACGAAATGTGGGTAAAATTGTGAGTCTCTGCGCGCTGCTCAACGTACACCTATGAAGAGAATGGCTTCACTGCCTGGCAAAGTATCCGTACTTACAACTTTTGCCGTTGGACTTCGGTTTGGAGGCGGGCTTTAAGCTATGCACCAAATCAGGCGTTAGGAACTATTCTTTTATGCGCTATTCTGTCATTAACTTTATACTTGTAATGATTGGCACTGACTGAAGTAGGGCTGCAAGATATACGGAATCGCGGTTATCGCAAGCGCAATTAAAGTAACTGCCACTATGAGGCAGACAGACGAGCTTGCTTATTACCTTTTCTATGACACATACCTAATGCGGTCATTTGAAATGCTTCCGGGAAGAAAACTGTGATTTGAAGTCCGCTAATTACCAGCGAGGTTGGACAGCCTCCATCGCCTTGGCCTAATCAGCTTACCTTAAATCAATTCCGTGTACGTTGCCCAACTTGCAATCAAGCCGTTTATTCAGCCAACTGACTGATCAAAACCAAAATATGGCTAATAATGATTAAGAAGAGATAATGAGAAGCAGACGGACCTGACCAGGCTGCCGTGTTAGATTGAAAGAATGTCAATAATCTGAATAAATAGCAGACCTCTGAATTCCACCTCTTGTAGAATTTTTACATATCATTAAAAAGATTTCTTAAAAATAAACCATTTCAAGATGGCCTTGGTTTTTCAAAACTTAGACAAAATGGAAAACATTTTGTGAAGCATCTCGAACGTGAAAGTGAGAGAAATTGCACGCAAGAGACAAATACAGCGAAGACTTGGCAAACAAGTTCAGACGAATCTGTGCCGCAAATGTGTTGCATTTTTATTTGATAATTGAACAAGATTAATTTAAAATAAAATAATTAATAGCTCTTGATTTTGGTTACTTTTGAGCGTCTAATAGCCAACAGTGAAGGTGGAAAACATTTTGTTTAAGGTATCGATCTTCACGTAAATTGTGAACGCATTTGCACGCAGTGCAGCAGAATGTAAAACAAGAAATAATCTAACAGATTCAGGCAAATCTGTTATGTTTCATGGTCATTTGAATTTCAAAATGTAATAAACAAAACATATTCAAATAAATCAGACTGTCAACCAATTTAAATCGTTAACTGAGCGAATCAACTGTTCGATTGCAAATTGAGCAAAGCAAATGGGAAGGGGTGAGAGCAATTGTCGGGTAGAAGATGATGATTTTGCAGACCTTAACTGCTTTTTGTAATTTACCTGAAGGTGTTTGCGAGATTATTTCCAGTTTTTCATTTGGTCGCGCCGCGTGCTAATGCAATTACAATTTCTACACGTCACGTTCGATAGGCTTAAACAAAATGTTTTCCACCTTCACTTCAGGCTAGACGCTCAAAAGCAACCAAAATAAACAGCCATCAATTACTTTATTTGAAATCTTGTTCAATTATCAAATAAACAATGCTCCAAATTTGCGTTTGCCTGAATTTGTTTGCCAAGTCTTCGCTGCATTTGTCTATTGCGTGCAATGCGAAAATAATTTCTCACTTTCACGTTCGATATGCTTTACAAATTTTTTCCGCTTCGTGTGTATTTTGAAACGCTTAAAAACCAAGGCCATCTTAAAATGGTTTATTTTTAAGGAATCTTTTTAATGATAGGCAGTGTAAAAATTCTACGAGAGGTGGAATTCAGAGGTCTGCTATTTATTCAGATTATTGACACTCTTTCAATCTAACACAGCAGCCTGGTTAGATCTGTCTGCTTCTCATTATCTCTTGTTAATCATTATTAGCCACATTTTGGTTTTGATCAGTCAGTTGGCTGAATAAACGGCTTGATTGCAAGTTGGGCAAAGTACACGGGAATTGATTTAAGGCAAGCTGATTAGGCCAAGGCGATGGAGGCTGTCCAACCTCGCTGGTAATTAGGGGACTTCAAATCACAGTTTTCTTCCCGGAAGCATTTCTTCTGACCGCATTAGGTATGTGTCATAGAAAAGGTAATAAACAAGCTCGTCTGTCTGCCTCATAGTGGCAGTTACTTTTTTTGCGCTTCGCGATAACCGCGATTCCTGTATCGTGCAGCCCTACTGTGAAGGTTTTCTATTTAAACTTTAAACTCAAACTGTCATTCATGTCTTATTTTTGTCAATAAGGTGTAAAAACTGAATGTGTGTACATATAAATAAGTGAGCCAGTCAAGGTACTGTTTAAAAACTTTATATAAATGGCATTTTACCAGGTATACCCAGTTGGTCCACTTTTTTTTCCCATTGGCCCACTTTTTGTAAGTCGGGGGGGAGGTGGCCCACTTCGGAAATTTTCTAGAATCATCATTGAATGTGAAAATAATTTCTCTCTCCCATATGCCTTCAGAAAATGTTTTCCACTTTTGTGTTTTAGAAGTCTAAAGACTAGGGGTATCTTAAAATGAGTTCATTTTTAATAAATCTGTAATAATTCGTAAGAATTCTATGATGAGAGGTGGAATTCAGATGACTTTTTTTTTTTTTTTTTTTTTTTACCAATTATTCAGATTATTTGCTTTCTTTCAATCTAACATGGTAGCCTGGTAAGGTCTGTCTGCCTCTTATTATCACTTCTTAATCATTATAGGCTACTATTTGGTTTTGATTAATCATTTGGCTGAATAAATTGCTTGATTATTTATTAGGGAAATACACCAGAATTGATTTAATATAGGCTAATTACGCCGAGGTGATGAAAGCTGTCCAACCTCGGTGGTGATTAGCGGACTTCAAAACGTAATTTTCTTCCCGGAGGCATTTCAAATGGCCTCTGATGTTTGTTCAACACCACATCAAGTATGCGTCGTCGAAAAGATAAAAAGCAAGTCCGTCTGTCTGGCCCTTGGTGGCAGTTACTTTTATTGCACTTAAAATTATTGCAATAAAATCATCGCTTGGCCCTACATAAATACACACATACATGCTTTTTCTTGCTCTCTGTTGTTCGCTCAGATATCCTGTCCATGTAAAATGTCTCCACCCTTAATGAAATTGCAGTTTTCCAAAAATGTAAAGTCAGAGATAAGCGCTTTGTGTATGGTATATATAGCAGTTTTTAGATCGATTAGACCCATTAGTTTGAAT
Organism: Gymnothorax javanicus; assembly: GCA_029692085.1. NCBI lineage: Eukaryota > Metazoa > Chordata > Actinopteri > Anguilliformes > Muraenidae > Gymnothorax > Gymnothorax javanicus. The sequence goes on from CM056200.1 coordinate 113,635,389, forward strand.
GCAGCTGCTTTATTCAAACCTGTGGAACTTCAGTCCTATTTTAAATTGAAGAGACCTGTGTGCAAGAGGTACTTAAGTCACAAAATGTCAGTTTTGAGATATTGCTAAAGTTTTCAAAACATGCTGCAAATACTTTTTTTTTTTTTTTTTTTCAAGGTAGCTTATTATGGACTGGTGCGCTAGTTGTAGGTGCTAAACATGGTTTGTCACCATTTTTTGTGGAATGATTCTCCTTTATTTCAGAGAAATCGAGAAAAGTAGTTTTTGACGTGGGTACTTTCTGTGGTGAAATGGCTGGACTTAGGTACTTTTTGTGGAAAAATTACGGACTTGGGTACTTTTAACACCAAACCCTTTATTGCTGAGTTTTTAATGCAAACATATTATTGTAGTGAAGCTTCATTGCTTTTGTGCCTTTATGGTTGGCAGAACTAATTGTTTAACACTAATATAACTTAGTAAAATCCAAAGTCACTGAGACAAATTAGAAAAGAACATTCAAAATGCACAGAAACCTAATTTTGGAGAACCATTCGTCTTTCAAACAACAGTTCCCTTCTATTTGAATCATTGCTTCAAAATCCTAACTGAAACGTTACACGTTGTAACGTTAAGAAAAGCAAAATCTATTTCTGAGAGTATGAACAATCCCTTGGTAACCATGGTAACTCCTCAATTCTGGCATTTTGACTGGCCAGTCATGGACTTGGGCACTTATGAAATTTTGTGGACTTGAGTACTTCTTGCAGAAAATTTGAGTGGATTCCAAAAACGCCATATAACAATACACAGAAGTGAAATACTGCATTTTTCCTAATTTTGGTAGAAAATGATTGTTGTCTCAATACAGATTCCAAAACTGGTGCCAGCCCCATTTTTTTTCCAAAATGTGACTTAGGTACTTCTTGTACACAGGTCTTAAATGCTTGGTGAGATCCCCAAGGTGTCCAGCGACACCAAAAATGTTCTGCTGAATCACCGGGAAATGAGTTGAAATGATGTACTTGATCTGGGTATTTTCCACTGATGTAATGCTGTGGCCGTAAAACATGGTGCTCTGACTTTGCATATTTCTTTCAATATTAGTGCTGTAGCTTCAGTGACATCGTCATACAGTATGAAAAAGTGCTTTTTCTGACTTTGATACTACTTGAGCGAAAACTAACAGAATCAGTGGTTAATTCGTTTTATCATAGTTACCTGGTTTCGGCCCAAAATTGGCAGCTTATCTAAAAGTGGCAAGAGAAGAAAACCCACTGCCCTTACATGTACACATACACAGCGCTCATGCGCAGTCACTGGCTCTGTCTGGCATTCACACGCTGATGATTGGTGCGTGTCGTCCACAGACATATACCCAGCATTCACACACTGATGATTGGTGCGTGTCGTCCACAGACATATACCCAGCATTCACACACTGATGATTGGTGCATGTCGTCCACAGACATATACCCAGCATTCACACACTGATGATTGGTGCATGTCGTCCTCAGACATATACCCAGCATTCTCACACTGATGATTGGTGCGTGTCGTCCACAGACATATACCCAGCATTCACACACTGATGATTGGTGCATGTCGTCCACAGACATATACCCAGCATTCACACACTGATGATTGGTGCGTGTCGTCCACAGACATATACCCAGCATTCACACACTGATGATTGGTGCGTGTCGTCCACAGACATATACCCAGCATTCACACGCTGATGATTGTGCGTGTCGCCCACAGACATATACCCAGCATTCACACACTGATGATTGGTGCGGTCGCCCACAGACATATACCCAGCATTCACACACTGATGATTGGTGCGTGTCGTCCACAGACATATACCCAGCATTCACACGCTGATGATTGGTGCGTGTCGTCCACAGACATATACCCAGCATTCACACGCTGATGATTGGTGCGTGTCGTCCACAGACATATACCCAGCATTCACACACTGATGATTGGTGCGGTCGCCCACAGACATATACCCAGCATTCACACACTGATGATTGCGCGGTCGCCCACAGACATATACCCAGCATTCACACACTGATGATCGCCCACAGACATATACCCAGCATTCACACGCTGATGATTGGTGCGTGTCGTCCACAGACATATACCCAGCATTCACACGCTGATGATTGGTGCGTGTCGTCCACAGACATATACCCAGCATTCACACGCTGATGATTGGTGCATGTCGTCCACAGACATATACCCAGCATTCACACGCTGGTGATTGGTGCATGTCGTCCACAGACACATACCCAGCATTCACACACTGATGATTGGTGCGTGTCGTCCACAGACACATACCCAGCATTCACACACTGATAATTGGTGCGTGTCGTCCACAGACACATACCCAGCATTCACACACTGATGATTGGTGCGTGTCGTCCACAGACACATACCCAGCATTCACACACTGGTGATTGGTGCGTTTTGTCCACAGACATATACCCAGCATTCACACACTGATGATTGGTGCATTTTGTCCACAGATATGCACGCCTTGAAGGAGCTTTCGGGTCAGATTTTGGAGCACTGCCGGTCCCAGAACTCGCCCTTTACGCCCATTGCAGGAGAACCATGCTTCGCTGTGTTCCCAGGTGAAAACCTCACTCTAACTAAATACTCTCGTAATTTCAGCGGAATGGTTCTTTTTTGGTAATATATAATGGCCACTTCATGGCAGTGACTTGGCGAAAATGTTTTTGTTTTTACCCGAGGCCAAAGCATGGCCATCGGGTATTGCGAAGACCTTGTGTCCGTCTGTCTGTCTGTCCATCTGTGTAGACAATAACTCCTTTCCTTTTAATCTCAGGGTAATGAAATTCACAGGGACTGTTCTTGGGACATATAGCTTGGACAAGTTCGAAGATGGGTAACCTTGACCTACTTTAAGGGGTCAAAAGGTCACATTCTTTGTAAGCACCGTTTCCTCGATTACATCCACTATTTTTGTTGAAGCCGTGTTTAATTTACAGCGTGTATGTTCTGGATAATCAGCTTGCAGAACATTAAAGGTGGATGACCTTGACCTGGTTAATGGGGTCAAAAGGTCACATTGTTTCTGAACAGTGTTACTTTCATTACGCCTTTGCACGACCATGACATTTTTTGCTGTAGCTATGTCAAATTCATAAGGTGTACTCACTGGATAATCAAGTTGGAGGACATGGAAGCTACATGGCCTTCACCTACTTTAAATACCTTCTAATAACAATTAGATGTAGCAACATTATCAACCAAACTGTTCAGTCACCTTCAACATAACATCAAATTTTGATGACTGCGCATCATGTCAGACTTCATACTCTGAATGCCAAACGATGTAAAGTCCCAGCTGTCCTGTTCCACACTTTCCATATAACCTGCCAGGTCCCAGATGAAATTGGACACTTACCTCTGTCTTCCTTTTAACTCTTGAAACTTCTCTCAAGCCCGAAAGTATTAAACACATTGTGTTACATAGGCATACATTAAATAACCTTAAATAACCCTTTATATGTTGTCATTCCTTGTCTTATGCCCATACGGCCGGGGGTACTTCAGCATTGCATTCTATGTTATTAGCTTAGCGGCCCTATTGTCGTGGTGTGGTGTCCGTCGTCCGGAACATCTTTTTTTTTTGGCCCGATGAATTTTTGTGTAATTTTGCCATGACATACTACTAGACCATATCTCCGGATGTTTTTTTTTTTTTTTTTTGGATTTTTGATTGAATCATTTTTGTCCGTTTTATGGGCCCTTGAAAATTTTGGCCCCAATGTTAAAGATAGAACTGAGAAATTAAAAAAAATCATAATTTCTCAAAAACTGCGTGATAAATTTTTTTTCTAAATCAGGCAATGAACTTCCTTTGATACCGTCAATGTACAGTGTGAGCATCATTTTGATTGAATTGACGGAAGTGGGTCTAGTGGGGGCGCTGTACTTTATTAATATGCAAGATGGCATGTGGAGGCCGAATGGTTGCAGATAGAGATTGAGTTTGTTTTATTGACATATAGGAAGTCATATATCACCTGTATTTTGGCAATTTTAAATTTGATCACAGATGACTTTGAAAGGTCAAACTTGTGGTCAAGGAAAATATTAACAATGTTAAAAGATAGGACTTGAAATTTCAAAAAATTATTTCTCAAAAACTGTCTGAAAACTTTTTTTTTCCTAAATCTGGCAATCAACTCACCTTGATACACTTTATGCACAGTGCCAGTGCCATTTTGATTGAATCGACGGAAGTGGGTCTAGTGGGGGCGCTGTACTTTAACATTGGGCCTTACGGAGAATGGACAAAATGGCCTGTGGAAGCTAAATGGTTGCAGATAGAGATTAAGTTTCTATTATCAAAGTATAGGAAGTCATACATGACCTATATCTTGGTGGTGTTAAAGTTGACCTCAGGTGACCTTGAAAGGTCAAAGTTGAGGTCAAAGCAAAATGTTACAATTTTCAAAGGCTTCTAGGCTTGGAAATATTGAAGATTGGGAATATATGTGTATTGAACACTTTTCGGAAGTCATATATGAAATTTCTTTTGATGGCCTTGAACTTGACCTTGGGTGACCTTTGAAGGTCAAACTTCACATAGCAAAATTTCAATGACTTCTATCACCAAAACTATTCTATAGATAGAGCTTAGGTTTGTATTGTAAGCATATAGGAAGTCGTGTATGAAATTTCATTTGGTGACCTTGAACTTGACCTTCAGTGACCTTCAATGGCCAAACTTTACAGTGAAATTTCAATGACTTAAATCAGCAAGATCATTACAGATAGAGTGTAGGTTTGTATTGGAGACATATAGGAAGTCAAATATGAACTTTCATTTGGTGACCTTCATATTGACCTTCAAAAGTCAAACCTGACCGACAGAAAATTCAATGACTTGTATCACTAAAACGGTCACAGATGGAGCCTAGGTTTGTGTTACTGACATCTAGGAAGTCACATTTGAACTTTCATTTGGTGACATTCAGCTTGACTGTTGGTGACCTTTGAAGGTCAAACTTGACATAATACAATTACTATGACTTGTATTGCCAAAACGGTTGCAGATGGAGCCTAGGTTTGTATTAGAGACGTATAGGAAGTCATATATGAGCTTTCATTTGGTGACCTTCATATTGACCTTCGAAGGTCAAATGTGACCTCGTGAAAATTCAATGAGTTGTATCGCTAAAATGGTCACAGATGGAGCCTATATTTGTGTAACTGGCATCTAGGAAGTCACATATGAACTTTCATTTGGTGACATTCAACTTGACCGTCCGTGACTTTTGAGGGTCAAGCTCGACAGTGAAATTACAATGACTTCTATCACAAAAATGGTCACAGATGAAGCCAACGTTTGTGTAGAGACATTTAGAAAGTCGTATATGAAGTCCTTTTACTGACTTTGTCTTCTGTGACCTTTAAAGTTCACAATTGACATATTGAATTTTCAATGACTTGTATCACCAAAACTGCTTCAGAGCTTAGGATTGTATTACAGGAGGTCTTATAAATGTATGTGAACTTTTATTTAGTGACTTTTGCATTGACTTTCAATGATTCAAATGTCAAACTTCACATGAAATCTCATAACTTGTATCATCACTATACGATTTTCTTGCCGGTAAGCTACAGGACGCTTGGTCCTATTTTTGGGATAGTGTTTGTTGACTGCAGTGAGGGGAAAAAAGGGGATTTGATAGATTTTTTTTTTTCATGCATTGATGATGTGTTTATTTATCGATTTCTTGGATCCATTTTATTGCCTTTATCCAACACAAAGTGACTTGCAGTTCCATTATAAAATCATTGATTTCGGTGAAAATCTTCTATTTGATAGTGTTTTAGAGAGGTTTCTCTGTCACAGAAGCCTGCAGTGCCAGTATTAAATTGCAGAGTAGAGTTGGGTGACTGTGGTGATCTCTCTGTGGGACAGGCGATGGGTCCTGGTACCGGGCCATGGTGCTGGACTTGGCACCGGACAAGAAGGCCACGGTTTATTTTGTGGATTACGGAAACACCAGTGAGGTGGAGCTGACCCACATGCAGGCCATACCGGCCCAGTTCCTCAAACTCCCATTTCAGGCCATCCGCTGCTGGCTGGCAGGTACTTCTGTGTGTGTCTGTGTGTGTGTGGGCAGGTTTTTATATCCTGATGGGACCCAAAAGACCTCAAAAATATGGTAAAGTTTGAAAAAACAAGCCTCGTTGGGACCTTTTTTGGGTCCCCATGAGGAAAAAAGCTTAATTTTGGGTTTAGGTCCAGGGTTACTATTAGAATTATGGTTTGGTGTAGGTATAAATTTAAGGTTAGCTTTTAAAATTAGGCTCTAGATTAAGGTGAGCCTCTAAATTAAGGGTAAAAGATTGGCTGTTTTAGGGGGTTGTAGGCTAGGATTAAGGTTAGCTTTAAGATTAGGGCTAGGGAAGGGGTAAGGGATAGGGTTAGGTTGGGGACTAGGGGGCACAGGAGTAGGATTCTGGAGCAAAAATAATTTTTTTAGTTCCCAGGGGGATAGAAAAGCATGGTTGCATGTGTGTGATAGCATACATGTGTGTGTTTGTGCTCGCACATGGTGGGAGGGGGACACAGGAGTGAGTGTTGTCCTTCCACAATCCGTCTGTCCATCTACATGTCCGTTTGTCTAGCTTCTTTTCTGAGCCAGGACTCCTGAACCGTTCAGTTTTTCTCTACATAACTTTATGTAAATATATCTCATTGCGTTTATGGGCATTTTCACAGTTATGTCCATCCTCCTGTCCGTCTGTCCATCCCTCCACTGTGTTTCGTTTCCTGGCCAGATATCAGCCATCTCGTGGCTGGGGATCTGAGTATTTCATGCCTGTTTGGGTGTGAGAATGTGTGCATGTGTGTATACCTGCGTGTCAAATCTGACAGTACACAATGGTGATTTCCTGCATTTCCTAGTCAGGGTGGTACAAAGTGTGTGTATTCAGGGTTCACGCGGCCTTGAAAAGTCCTTGAATTTTACATGTGATACTGGCAAACTACAATGTGAATCGAGATCAGGTTGTAAATATCCCCTTGTTTGCGTTATTGTATGTGCTATTAAATAATACACTGAACAAAAATATAAATGCACAAAGTAATTTTTTAGGAATTATTTTTTATCAATCAGGCAGTATTTCAACAAAACAATTATTATTTTATTCTTGCCTTAATATTCAAGCAACAGAAACATGACTAACAATTTACTGTACACAATTCATGAGTTATCACAGCCTGAACCCAACAGGGTGAGCGGGCAGAGTTCACAGCACTCAGTAACGAGTGTGTCCACCATCGGCATCATGTAAAGCGGTACACCTCCGGCGCATGGAGTTCGCGAGGTTGTTAATAGTGGCCTGTGGAATGTTGTCCCATTCCACCTCAGCGCAACTCGGAGCTGGCTCATGTTTTCTGGAACCGGAACACGTTGTCTGACCCACCGATCCAGAACATCCCAAAGGTGTTCAATTGGCGACATATGGGGTGAATATGCTGGCCAATTGAGAACAGGGACATCCTCCTCATCAAGAACCTCTGAGCAGATCTGGGCAGTGTGTGGCTGGGCATTATCGTGCTGGAATGTCACGTGATGGAGTCGCACAAACGGTATGACTATGGGTCTCAGGATCTCGTCACGGTACCGCTGCCTGTTCAAGTTGCCCTCAACGAAATGCAGACGGGTACGCTGTCCATGGCATATGCCTGCCCATACCATTACGTTTGCACCACCATGTGCCACCCGCCGCACAACTTTGGCATCAGCGTAACGCTCGCCCACATGTCGCCATACGCGTTCTCTGCCATCAGCGCGGTACAGTTCGAATCGCGATTCATCGCTGAATAACAGTCCTCCACTGTGCAAGCGTCCAGCGAAGGTGATGGTTGGCCCAGTCGAGTCTGTACTCGCGACGGACGGCGGTCTGGTCGAGACCTCGGTGCGGTCGGCGGGCTCAGAGGTCTGCCTCCCTCAGGTGGTTTCGGACAGTCTGAGCTAATTTCCACCTTTTGTGCAGTCCGATGGTCTCGTAAGCTGTTTTGGTGGCTGGTCGGAGCCGATCACGGAGGTGCTGGAGCCGCATGTGCCGATCCTGTGTGGGCGTGGTCATGCATGGTCGTGGGGCATGTGGAGGATTCACAGTGCTGCCAGTCTCTCTGAATTGACTTCTCAACCGGCTGATGGTGGAATGATGCAAATTCAAGTGTGTTGACACCGCTGTCACAGATATCCTAGCGTTTAGCATGCGAATGGCACGCTCCTTCATGACTTGTGACATCTGTGGCATTGTGACTTGTGACAGAAGTGCACATTTTGGGGTGGCCTTTTATTGACCCTGTGCAAGGAGTGCCTGTGTATTGGTCACGCTGACTGACCAACTCAATGTTATGCTCTATGCAGCTCAGGGGTGGAATAACTCAATGAGTGAGTAATCTCACAGGGAGTGGTCAATGAGAAATGGGTCACCAGAATTGAGCAAAGCAAATCATTCAGTACACCAATAAACAATATTTGTGGGCATATTTCATTATTGGTCAATTTTACTCAGCATTTTTGGTTTGTGCGTTTTGTATTTTTGTTCAGTATATGTACACAACACTGTTCAATATTATACTTCTAAGTAACATACACATACAATGATGAGTTGCACTGGAACTGATAAATTTTCCCGCTGTTTAAATGCTGAGGCAACGACTTCTAGAAAGCCAGTTTGTACTATTTCACATCGTTATGGAGGGGCATTTTAAAGGGGACCTATTATGCTACATTTCCAAGTTTATATTTTGATCTTGGACTCCCCTAGAGTACTCCTGATCATTCAAAGTCCAAAAAAGGGTCCTTATTTAGCTCATACTGCCATCCTCAAAAAACCCCATTTGTAGTCCATTGTAGTCTCTGCCTGAAACGCCTCGTTTGGGTGGCTCTTCCACTATGGTCCCCCCTCCCCGTGTACCTACTTTCTTCGGATTGGCCTGCCCTGTGGAGGGCGGAGCTGGGCGGGACTCGGCAGAATGCAGTTTTCCGGGTCCGCCTCCCAAGTGTAAAACGTGAGACGCGTCTGCCATCTGAGCTAAGGAATCGGTGGGGAAATTGCGCAGTCAAACACGTTACATGTGTATAGATCAAATGAAATGAACTTGTTCTAATAAACGCAGTGGCGAAAGTGGAGGTAGCAGTGCGAAAGTCTGGCAGCTCAAGCTCGAATTTGCTATCTACCTACGGCTACTGTGGTGAGTACAGCGGAGTTTCTACTCTGTAGCTAGGATTGAGGGAAAGCTAGAATCCACCCCATACAGGCACATTTGTAGAACGGGTCGACATACCCAAGTGTAGACCGGAGACCGTAGAAATCCGGTGGGTCTGAGTTTAGAGGGAAACATGGACAGTGAGGAGCAGCAAAAAGTGGACCAACAGCTTATGGACTGCTTAGGTGTGTATTAGGACCTGCTGCTCCGTGTGCATAACTGTGGTGTGTCGTCAGCGTGGAGAAACAAACAGCTTCTGTGCTGATATATGATAGACAGGCGAAAGCTCCAGGCTAAAAGGCCTTTTCAGAAATTGCTGTGGTAATGGTTTACTTATTGCACCGGAATGACCAGCGTTTGCTCATGGAAAATGAGTAGCAGAAAGTTAAGCAGCTTTCACACGGACATAAAATGAATTTTTAAGGCGACAGATTACATTCAAAGTCAATGCATTGTCTTTGCATTGACTTTGAATGTAATATGTCGCGAAAAAAAAATTCGCGTTCAAGGCCCAGTGTGAAAGCAGCCTTATGGATAGTACGCGACAGCTAGAGAGAGCTCTGGTTATGTTATGAGCATAATACAGGTTATACAGACCGTAAGTTCCGTTAGCGTGGACAGTTGCTTATGTGGAGCTAGCGAATCGATCACTTCTACGGGAAAGGATGTCCTATTCAATCTCTATCTTTTTCGGCTTTTTATTAGCCAGAACAATTTCTAAAGGGGGATGAAATTAAGCCATGGCAATGCAGAGAAATCGTTTGTTATACCAGACACATTATAGCTTGTGTGTTTCGCGATTGCTTTCACCGGTAGCATCAGAGAGCTTGCCCAGATATTGGTGAAGTATCTGGCTGACCCCGGTCATGGATAAGTAAAGCAATCATTTCACAAGCACCCAAAAATGCACCCCAAGCTCTGCAAAACCTACGTCTGGTCTGACTGCAGCCTTTTACAGCACCTCCCTGGTTAGCTTCAACTGTAGTGGCTACAATCAGGCAACGTTACGATGAAACTGCCACATTGATGCTTACCGCAGTAACACAAGCATACCGATCAGAATTACTGCATATTAGTTAACCAGGAGCATTTTTAAATAGCACAGCATGCTAACTAACACGCAGTAGCTGGTAACCGAGCGGTCATAACACATGCAAACGTTATCCTGCGATACTGGTTTTACAGACAGCAAGTCCCGTTACCGTGAACAGGAGTACCAAGCATCCAAATTACAAACAAGTATAAAAAGTTATCTTCAAATGAGGTTTATGTTCACACACCTTCTGAATGTCTCCTGATATTACTCTTGCATATTTAGGACACAAACATTAGCAACAGTAACTTGGCTACGTTAGCCGCAGTGCTACAGCCACAATCGACTGGCTATCACCGTAGGTAGGCTTATGCAGTAAAAGCAACTTACAGCTTCTGCGTCTGTGAGTCATAGTCAGTCGCGACCAATCCCGGCTTTATCTTCAGATATTTTACGAAGCCTGCTTTTGAGGCTAGTTGTTGGTGCTAACTATCGTTAGCGGTCCTGCTAGCCACTTGTAACATGTTAGCTTCACTTAGATTATTTGCTGTTATATCGTTTCTTACAGCTTGTGGGCCCGAGCGCTTGATTGATGCAACTGCTTCAGGTTTGAGAAGCAGCTGAAACGCTTATTCAGCGTCAAATTATCCTTTATTGACAACGTTGTCTTTGGTGAAATGCTGAGCACAAACAGCTAACATTCCCTTTGGCCGTGGCTGTTTGCTGCCAGCAAACAAAAAAAGCTACCCACTGATTTCTGGTGGCATCGTCTTTTGGAAGAGAAATGGGTGCTTTTCTTCGCGTCCAAAAATAAATGGACACGCAGCTTTGGGAGAGATACTTTGAGAAGCAGCTGAAACGCTTATCTATCGTCGAATTATCCTTTATTTACAAAGCTATCTTAAGTGAAATGCTGAGCACAAACAGCTAATGTTCCCTTTGGCCGTGGCTGTTTGCTGCCAGCAAACAAAAAAGCTACCCAGTGATTTCTGGTGGCATCGACATTTGGAAGAGAAATGGGTGCTTTTCTTCGCGTCCAAAAATAAAGGGATGAGCAGCTTTGGGAGAGATACTGACAAAACTGCACCTCAAATTATCTGCGGTTCTTCTTTTGTATTTCTGGAAGTGTAGACGCTACTAAGGCATAGTATGATCCGCGGTTGTTTGTGCCTGCTAGAATAGTTTCCGGTGTGGGCAGGTCCAGCGCCGTGATTGGCTCTGGCTAGGTCTGTATTAATTGGACGGCACAACCTGACGTCAGGTTTTTCCCAGATCTTGTGAAGATCTCGGGACGAGCTGTTCAGAGAGGAAATCACGTTCACGAAATCACGTTCTTGGATTACGGCAAAACCCCTGTATCTTCTGTTTCGAAACTTTACAGAGGTTGAGTATGGACATCCAACATTATAACATTACTTATATGAATTAAAAGAAGGATCAACATAATAGGTCCCCTTTAACATTAACTGATTTTGAATTGTGATTTTCTATATGAAGCAAAAAATTAGTTGACTAGTTTTATGCATATATTAATTCTGTAGTTTTTCCTAGTTTATTTGCAGGTTATTTTGTGGCGATCCCCCCTGGGATGGCATAATTATCGAAATTAGAATCTCTGATGTCCTTTGTTATTGATTTTTCATTTTTTTCCCTTAGTTTTTAAATATTTACTTGTTTGAAGGGTTTATAATGACTTGAAAGCATCTTAAAGTTACATCTGAGTAACTTATGACCGTTCCTACCAAGAGATGGTAACACTTCTAAAAGAGAACACTTCCCTGTCAGGTATATATTGCCTTGATTTTGGTTTTGAATGGTGTGGCAAAAAATATGTAGCGTCCACAATGGTATACTGTCAAGCATATATTTCTGTAAAGACTTGGCCAAGTGGGATTATCCCACCTAAATTGAATAATGCTCCTAAGATGAGGTTTACATTCAGTAAAATTAATTCAAGATATGGGTCCTTTTGTGGTGCACAAATGAATTCAAATATTTTTTGTAGTGTCCGGAACGGTGTGTAGTGTCCACAACGTTTTCCACCACATCTTCTAATACCGCATCAACCACTCTTCAAAAGAATATATTTGTCAGGGATGAGAATTTTCCGCGGATCCGCGGATTTCCGCGATTTTTGTCAGCTTCTGGGTCATTTTTCCGAAACGTCTAAATCCGAGGAGAAAATATTTAGGGGGGGTTAGATCCGCATTTTGACCAGCTCCAGCTCTCACGCAAAGATTCTTAACGAGTTATATAATCGGAGAGCCAAACACGGTTTACAGCGGTACCTAATCCGGAAGTTGTATACGGCATATATGGTTGCAATCTATGTTCGTTATTTGTCTAATAAACAGACGACCACAGGTCAGAAAGACGATATATGTAAGCACTAGGGGTGTAACGATTCTGAATCGCGGTTTTTTTTTAAGCGTAGTAACACCACCTGCTGCCATGGGGGAACATTCGAGCTTTCCCTTTTCCTTTATTAACCCCTGTGCTGTCCTGAACAAAAGTGCCAAACGTCAAAGGGCGTGGGAAATGCTTCTGGAAAAAACTTGACCTGACATCAGTATTTTTCGGCTACGTGCTGAGAGGAGCCAAGCAAATGAAAACGGAATCGTCTCCTATTAACCAATTAGGCAACTCTAAGAAAAGTAAACCTGTTCCCATTTACTTTGCTTGATTAGCAATCAAATGGTGGATTCGTTTACTCTTTTAAGTTTAATGAGCAGAGCTGTTTATTAAGACAACATCTTTGATTACTGCATTTTGAAGTTTAAATGGCCATAGAACGGCACAGATTTGCATGAACACGATTTCCATTGCCACGCCATTTCGTGCGACTGTGATAATTCATATCTCACATTCACGTTTCATCCGCTTTTCAGAGTGTTTTCCACCTTGAGTATTTTTTTGACGCTTAAAATCCAGGGCGATCTTATGACAAATCTGTTTTTAAAATTAATCTGGAATAATGTCCTAAAATGATACAATTAGAGATGTAATTCAGAGGAAGATTTTTTTTTTTAATTATTCAAATTATTGGCATTCTTTCAATCTAACACCGTAGCCCAGTTAGGTTTGTCTGCTTTTCACCATCACATCTTAATCGTTAACGGCTACTGAAATTTCTTGATTGTTATTTAGGCCAAGTACACAGGAGCAGATTGATGGAAGGGCGCAGCACCTGCAATTAGCTTAAATCTAAACTCAGGCGTCTTCCGACGGCATTTTAAATCGTTTAAGCCGCTTCAGGTGTGTATGTTTCAAGAAATTACAAGCGACTGCCTACACACCCCATGACGGCAAGTGGTCTCATCACACTTTAAAAAAATCCTCGTTCAACATCGCCACATCCCAATTCAGCATTTCATCTCTCATTGTAGTATTTTTAGGAGATCTATAATGATAAAATAAAAATAAAGAGATTTATTTTCAGATCGCCCTGGATTTCAAGCGTCTAAAAAATACACAAGGTGGATAACATTCTGTAAAAGCGGATGAAACGTGAATGTGAGCTATAAATTATCGCAAGAATCACGAAATGGCCAAACACGCGTTCTGTGCTGTTCTACGGCCATTTAACTTTCAGAATGCGGCAATCAAACATGCTGTCTTAATAAAGAGTTCTACTCATACAGCAAAGTAAATAAGCGAATCCCCTGTTTGATTGCTAATTGAGCAAAGTAAACAGGGACAGGATTAGAGTTGCCTAATTGGTTAAAAGGAGACGATTCTGTAGTCCTTTACTTGGCTCCATGCAGCATGTCGCCAAAAAAATACTAATGTCAGTCTTTTTTTTTTTCCGGAAACATTTCTCATGCCCTTTAATGTTTGGCACTTTCGCGTTCAAGACTGCGTCGGGTTTAATAAAGGAGAAGGGAATGCTTCTTACTGAAACATGATGTAAACTTGTAAATATGTTCATTGGTGAAAACAAGAACTGTTGTTATGTGTGTGACATTTTGAATTTATTATGCTGTTCATAATGGAGAAAACACAGAAATATGACTATTTGTGGGGAGGAAGATTTCACAGCAAAAGAGGTAACTCCATGCTGCATGCTTAAGAATAAATTTGTTAAACATTAACCTAATACTACTTAGTCTATTCATGATGATTTAAGTATTGACTTAAGTGCTTAAATCTGCCAGTTTGCATCAGCAAAATGGCACCATAATTCTTGGCTATATGAAGTTTAGAAGCTTCATTTTGGATCAGTTTGATGTACATAATAATTTCATTAGTTGAGCACTCTCAGAGCATTTTTTGTAGTCTAAATTGGCTAAAACTCAGGGGCTTCAGGGGGCTTTGCCCCTGAACTCTGAACTCCGCCCTGGACCTGGCTGGGGCGGTGGCCCCAGACCCCGACTAATTTTCAGCTGAAAATATTTTTTCTTATTCTCATCCCTGATTTGTGTAATATGATTATTAAAAGTTAAAACTAGAGTAATTGCCTAATGGCAGCCACTCAAGATATACGGGGTGTTCAAAAAGTACAGTCTTAGGTGAGAATTTCAGCTGTTAATGGATTGAACAGTGGTTATAAAAGCAATATTTTAGGTATGACTCACTAATGTGTGGAAAAAAAGGCATTTTTTTATTGTATTGTTTTTATATGATGATAAAAGTTGTGTATTAAACATGTTTTATTGAATAAAACTTGTTTTTTTCCAAGACTTTTAAGTTGTTACTCTTATTGCTGTAGTGTCCGCAACATCACAAAATGGATCTTGAGTATGCGTACATTTGAAGCAATAGAATTCTTCGTATTTGTGACTAGTCCATGAAATTTGAAGTAGTTACCTGAGGAATACCATAGTTACTGAAAATAACACAAAATGTAAAATTAGATGCATCTCAATTTTTACCCCCAGTGCCCCTGAAGGTGCAACCTGATCTCGATTCATATCTAGTACATGAATTTGAAAAAAACATCTAAAATTCTTGAACAGTGCTGAAAAATTTAGAGTAAGCATTTAAAAATATGAAAAATATACTTGAAAATATTACTTTGGGCTGAAACTTCCAATATTGAGAAACTTTTTGTATTTTAAACTGATATTTCATTTCGTACGAATTGAAATACGAACCCAGAACTGGTGAGGAATCTGGTCTGAACAAAGCCTGGCATTGATGTGAAGCCGTTTCCTCTGACCCTGAAAGCAATTGAAAAATGATCATAAGATAGGAATTGCTGTGCCGTCTATACCGAATTTTATAATTGACAATATCAACACCCCTATCTTTGTTTCTGTATTTCTATGGCTTGTAAATGCTGTGCTATTTTTACTGTCAATATTTTACCTTTTAGCGTTAATTTGATGCAAAATACCTTGTGTGAAATCAGCTTGCGAATATGTAGCTGCTGCACAGCTGCAGGAGATGGGGAAATTGTGGTTGCTCAAATGTGATTCTTGCAACAACACTCGAGTTTGATGCACTTCCTCAGCTCCCCTGCAGGGGGCACTTCAAACTCCAGATTTGAAAGGAAGAAAACGACTTGAGTTCTCACGTGTAAAGGAGGAGTGAGTATGATGGTATGCAGTGGCTTCAGTAGTAAAGGTGACTGTAATGGGGGCCCCCTTGTCCCCCAGGCGCGGAGCCCCTGAAGGGCAGCTGGGAGGCGGACGCTGTTCGTCAGTTTCAGGTTCTGATGGTGGGCCGGAAGCTCCAGGCCCAAGTCTGCTCCATCACGGAGAGGGGCTTCGGCGTGGAGCTGCTGGCCGATGGGCAGAGCATCGCCGCCCTGCTGGTGGCCGAGGGATTGGCTGAAGCCAGCAGTCAGAATTCACCCACGGTTGCCCCACACAGCCCGCCAGGTAACACAGGTGAGATGCAGGATTTCAGTTGCGTGAGGATGGGGTTTTGTGTTTAATGCCCGATGGTCATGTGCAGTGCTGTGCAAAGTCTGAGGCACATTTCAAGCAATTTTATTGGGCAAATATGCTTGCAAAAATGATGAAATAAAAAGGTTCTAGTGATTTAGAAATGTACTGTATGAAGCTGTAACCTATTAAGATCTAAATCAAATCAATATTTGGTGTAACTATCCTATGCCAAAAAATGTGGGACACTGTCCTGTTGTGCTCTAGTTCTATAAGATGATTGGCTTTTTGCTTTTCCTAAACAGAGTGGAGAACTTGCCACCATTCTTCTGCAGACTGACTGTCTCACTTGGGTCTGTCCCTCCAAGAAATTACAAACAGCCATGATGATGTTGACATCAAGGCTCTGTCAAGACTATAATATCTGTATTGACTATTTTTAATGGGATACAGAAATTAATTTATAAAACTTTTCTTTAAATCAGCATTTGGAATTTCAAATTTACTTTTTATCTTCTGGAACTCTGATATGGAATCAATAAGTAAACATATAATACAGATTTGAATTTAGCGCAGGGTGCCAAAGACTTGCACAGTGCTGTGTATGCAAAATGGACTGTGTCTGAGTCAAAGTTCTTTTTAAAAAGATGATATTTTGAGCACAAACATTTTTTACTTGAAGTCAGTATTTTTTACCAGTAAAGGTATGTCATACAAAAAACAGTTTCAAGAATACCAAATTATTTTTAGTCACTCGGGAAAAGATTATAGTAAACTGGCCAAATGCAGTTGATGGATGACAGCAGGGTATATAAAACTATAGCATTCTGCCTTAAGACAAAATTCATCGTTTGGCCAGGTGATGGCGCTACAGGAAAGGGCATCTAGTCCAGAAAAATCAACACTGGAACTATTGTAGGATACTGGAAAGTTCACTGCAGAAAGTACCCAATTTCCATAAGAACTGCTTGACCTAGAAATAATAGTTGTGGACACCTCATTCAACTTTAATGAGGTACCCAGATAATTGTTTTAACATGCTTGGCATGTTGACTTTATATGAAATTTATTGGCTACATAATGGTATCCCTCATTATTTTAATCTATTTGGTCTGCTGAATTGTTTGTTGGTATCTGTAATTGTGGCATCATTGTAAATGAGGATCACTCTCAATGATCTCTTCGAGAATCTTAATGTAACTAAAGGCATTACTTCCCAAAATCCACGGGTGCTCAGAGTCCGTAATGTTACGGATTTCCGTATTTTTTAAATTTTCCTCCGTAAGAACAAATCTGGCACAAATACAAAATAATTTCGGGTATGTGAAAAACTACATTTCCCATAAGTTCGGGTGATTGAGCCAATATGTGCTTTTGTACAAACTTAAACTTATAGCCAATCAGAGAGCCTTTTGTTGGTGATTGTGAGCAATGAGAACCGATGACGTCAGGGGCTGGGGGCAGAGTTATTGCGAAGCTGTAGTGGGAAACTCTCGGTATGCGATTCGCTGAAACGTAGGCTGATGCTGATGTGTAGTGTAGAACCCATTTTTATTTCGTGCAGATGTTGAGCCGTATCATCGATTCTCTTTTGCATCACTCTCTTGAAGCACAGATGCAGCCCCAGAACACTGCGCCCAACACATTTCAACTGATTAAAGTTTTCCTATCCATTCAAAATTTGTAGTTGATCATTTAAAATGTGAACCGCAAATATTGTGTGCTTGTTTGGTTCTGTCCTGCAAATACTAAATAACAGCAACTCAGCGAACATTTTAGATCTTATCTGACAAGTTGCTGTAAAATTGCGACATTGTGCCGAAGTCTACAATTAGTCTAAGCTGCTTTTCCACGAAACAAATTTTTCGTGCGACCGATTACATTCAAAGTCAATGCAAAGATGCGAATACATGCGAGTTCGAGAAATAAATACTTTCCTAGTTACTTACTGATACATAATACATAATATCTCAGGTAGATTCATAATCTCAGGTAGATTTTAATAGTTAGTGTTTTCAATCATTATATTTCCAGTCATGTTAAAATTAGACAATGTTGAAATTTGCAATGATTTCATGTTCCAAGTTACCTCAAATGACAATTTAGAAAACTGGAGGATGGACGAGGGTTCAAAAATGTTCAAATATGTTCAAGTGGGTTCACTTCATAGATGTAAAATAAAATGTTAGACTTTTTCAAATTTTGTGTTAAGTTTAAAGAGGTAATCTCAGGGTAGATTTGTAATGTGAGGTAGATTGTAATAGTGTTTTCAATCATTAGTAAAAAAAAATTTCAATTTGGGAATGACTTGATATATATACATATATTATCTTGAAAGAAATATTTTCTAATTTCTTAGTACACAAGTTCAAGTTGTTTGTGTGATTTTGTTGGCTTTTGTGCTTGAAAAACTCCAAAATGGTGATGTATTATAAATTGTTCTTTTAGTGCTGAGAATGCACCATTTAAAGCCTAGAAATAAAAAATTTTCCTGGGGGGCATGACCCCGGACTCCCCTGCTCCACGGGCCATGATGTCAATACTTCCTTATTTTTATATCCGGCCATGTGGAATTTCCTTACTTTTTAAAGAAATCTCTGAGCACCCCTGGAAATCATGGCCATAAGCCTGGGCTTGGTCTTCCCTTGCTGCAACTGCCTCAACTCTCTGGGGAGGCTTTCCACTCTATTTCCTGCGAGGACTTGCTTCCATTGCAGCCAGTAAATCATGTGAAGTTGAGCAGTGATGATAGTGAGCCTGGCTGGAAGTCTGTTTCTTTTTCAATCTCACAGCTGTTAGATGGGGTTGAGATTGGGGCTTTTTGCAGGCCAGTCTAGTTACTCTGCGCAGATCTCAAAAAATCATGCCTGGAGTTCCATTAGTGCACGTAAACACTGTCAAGCTTCAAGGTCCTTCCCCAAAATGTTGGAAGCAAAGAATCAGGTGAAATTTCACAGCATCCTGTAGCGTCGAGATATTCCTTTGTTGCAGCCAAGAAGCCAAGCTCACACCAGGTGTCCATATAATCAGTGTTTCCCATCATTAAGACCAGAGTTGGGTCCGAGTACTTTCTAGTACTTTAGAGAATTGTATACAAGCATTTTTTTTTTTTTACATACAATAGTGCTTGTATTTGTATCTGAGTACTACCTAATAATGCCTAATATTAGGCATTAGGCCTAATAATATTATTAGGCCTAATGCCTAATAAAACCTAACAATAAGTACATGTACTTGTATCCAAGTACTTTTCAAAGTACTTGACCAATTTCTGTCAGCACTTAGGAGACTAATTGGTCAAGAACTTTGAAAAGTACTTGAATACAAGCACAAGTACTTTAGGCATTAATAGAAAGTACTCAGATACAAGTGCAAGCACTTTGATATTTAAAAAAAAGAAATACTTGCATCCAATTCTTGAAAGTTCTTGAAAGTACTTGAACCCAACTCTGATTAAGACTGGATGAGTTAAGTTAATTGTAGTCAGGGCACCTGTTATGGAGATAGACAGTATGTCCAGTGATCATATTAAGGAAAAAAAATTGATTAGCATTTTTTGCTAACCAGTTTATCAATTAATTACCAATTTTTTTAGCACATCTGAAAAATGATTAGCAAAAAATTGAAAATACTAAATCAGATTTTAAATGACAAAAGGGCTTTTTTATTCTTTCCTGATGACCAATCACAATTACAAGAGATGTCCAACTCTTCTCTGAAAGCAAAACAAATAATTTCCAAAAGGCATCAATTTTACCCTGAACAATCTTCATTTAATACAGCACACTTCCGTTTCCCTGTGAAATTTTTGTAAACTACATATAACCTGCAGTACAGCTGTCGTATGCGTTACGGTAGCATATGATGTTGTTTATCACCTAATCAGAGCTGTGAAAGGATCCATGCCCATTAAAATTCAGTCACACAAGGCACTCTCCAACTCAGTCACATTTTGACCTCAAAACATCATGTATTTGAATGATCAGAGATCATTGTGCATGTTTTGGGAGACTAGCAATGATAGAAGTTTTGATGACTTTGATTAGCTTACAGTGATCTTTGGGTAGCTAAAGGAACATTGGGGTGTGTAAAAACGTAAAGCGTGCATCCAGTCAAGACGATTCAGAGTTGAAGCCAAAAAAAAGAGGAGGTCGAACACGGAATTCTTTCAATTAGGGCAAAAACCAAATCACATTGCTTTAGTATAACAATGATTGCAAAGATTCCCCTCAACTGGCGTCAGCTAGGTAGGAAGATGGCTAGCGTTATAATCTGAAGGGTAACGTAATACGTGATAGCATGCATAACAAAATAATGCAGCTAAAACTAGCCATGAAATAACACGTCTTTAGGTAAAATAAGCGAGTCATCAATGTTGAAAGAGATCCTCTGCATGTGATGGCGTTAAAAGTGACAAATCAGAGCTATAAAAACTTCTCCAACAGGCATCATAGCTACCATAGGTTCACTAACCAGCTAGCTGTACCGAAGCGATTGCTTTTGAACTAGCTACCAAACTAGTTAATGTCCCAGAAATGTGAAAGTTCAGTTGGGTCACATGAAACTGCCGCAATACCTTAGATAAGTTCATGCCTATGACAGCTGGCAAAGTTAGTAAAGTTGGGACAAGAAACAAATCATATCATCTTAATATGATCATCATTTACAAAGATTTTCCTTAGTTAACGTTAGATAGCTTACTCGCCAACTAGGTGGCTATAGCCAAAGAGCAATGTAATTTAATACGCGATGGCTCACACTGCAGTCTAGACATCATGACTATACCAGAAAGCTTCCCTAGTGCATGCATGCACTCCTCAGATGCTGATTGGTTGGTATCCAAATGAACATCATTTTCCAGCCAATCAAAGTCGTTAAAACTTCTCCTGTTGCTATGTGGCTCGGGAACTCGGAAGTTCGCAGACCAGTGAGTCGGGATCAGTCAAATATCATTAAAATTTTTTTGAATTTTTTTGCAAAGGGATTGTTGTGATGATTAGCATTTCGACAAAACTGCTGAAATTTGATGCGCATTTTGCGATGCGAATCCACCTAATCTGATCACTGATGTCAGTATGTCTACTTTTCTGAAAACCTCAGGACCTGAAGTCGTGCCGTATGGAGTCTATGAAAAGCTCGTGGACTCCTGATGTCTGAACTGAGTCCTGCACGATATTCCTCCTTTTCGGTTCCTTTCAGTCTCTCCTTGCCTTCATCTTTCCTTCTCTTTCGCTAACTATTGTGTTATTCCTCCAGGGGGCACATTTCCTGTGGATTGGAAAACGGTGGAGTTGCTGAGAAACAAGCCATTTCAGCCTCGCGTGGCGGCTGTAGTCAGTCCGAGCTTGTTTTACATCATGAGAGAAGATAACAAGGGTGAGGAGAGCGCAAGCATGCACTCACACACGCACACACTCATGGGAATTGTACCTGACACTGCTCACATGCAAAAGGATGATGAAATGTTCCCGTATGGTTGAAAGAACAAAAGTGGAGCTTGTCACTCCCGAGTCCATGAGCAGGGATTTCGCTGGGTCTTAGGGTCTTTAGCCCCAAATGTTTTAATAAAACCTCAGATCCTTTTTTTTTTTTTTTTTTTCGTTATGTGCAGATCATCACCAAATTATATTTGTGTATGTTTGGGGTGACTAGAGGAAGGTTCCTTTCCAAAACAGGTGCACTCCGACTTTCAATATGGCCGCCACGGCAGCCATCTTGATTTTCGCTTTTTGCCCTACAATATTCATACATTTTACATGTATGACGGATATGCCTTTATGGCATAAGCTCAAATCAAACAACAGTAAAGTCAGTGTTTTCTTGAGACAACATTCAGGCAGGGGCATATGCCACGCTTTGTGTTGCTCTTGTTGGTTCCGGCTTGTTCCATTAAAAAAGTTAAATTTCAGGCTTCTTTGGTCAGATTTACCAACACACAACTTGTACTAAAGCAGCAGATCTTACGTTGTCACTTCTACTGATTTAAAGAACATCGTAATTCCTTATTAATATGTAGTGGATGAAACTGCTTGTGAAAGACAGCTACGGGGGCGAAGTGCCCTAGCAAGGCATAAAATAAATGTCTCAACTCTTGCTACCCTCGACTTCGTGATTTAAATTTATACCAAGTGCGCTTGGCAGAGCGCGGTTGTACCGGCGCTTGGTCTCATGATGCTTGCAGTGTATAACGCATTGGTAGAAGGTCTGCCCAAAGAAGAGAGCTAATTTCACAGATAGCGAAATAAGAAAAATGAAAACTTACGTAAAACTATTATCGTCAACAGTGGAACCATTTATGACCTGTGTTACTATATTATGTAGGCCTACCACATTTTTGTAATTATCTTTTTATTTATTTATTTATTGGCCAGTGGGTTTTTAACTTTGTAAGAAGTAAAAAGAGAAAAGTTGCAAGCTGCAGTGTTTTTGAAATGGTTGAAACGGAAAATAAACAAAATAAATTCAATCATATAAACTGCATGATCCTTCTTTTGGGCTTGTTTTTTCGGCCCAGTTGCTTGTTTCTCTCGTGAGATCGGGCAACACCGACCGAAAAACAGTGCAGAACCGCAGAGAAAGCTCGGAGAAGCTATTTAAGTGGAATAAAAGAAAGCAGTGTTCAGCGATCATCTGCAAGAACTACCAGCGTGATTGTGTATAATATTTCATAAGTATACATTTAAATAGTTACATAATTAAATATTTAACTGACTAGAAGGGTCATGATTCATCTCGAGTATAAAGAAATTAGTTTTATTTGTGTACGGGACTTTGTTGGCGAGACGTTTCACTGGCGTAAATAAGTTAATTGATATTACGCTAGCATAATAGGCTATCTAGTCACTTTTCATTTTTCAGAAGGCCATAAAATTTGATAATATATTTAAAGAGATTAATAATTAAATATTTAATAGACTATGAGGCTTATGGTTATTCCTCAGTGTATTTTATTATATATTGTTATATTGTTTTTTTTTTTACCCATTTAACAGGTTGACTGCCAACTACGAGATAATTCGTAATGGCGGGTCAGGGCCGGCGCTAGACTTGAAAATTCGGGGAAAATTATCCATCCCTTTATTGACGGCAATTAGTCCTGGCAAATTCTAGACGGTTTTCCTTTATAAGCACGTTTTCCAATTCAAGAATAATCAAGTGGCAATTGAAGACACGGCTTCTCTCCCCCATGCGATCTAACAACAAATAATGGGCTACATTCAGTAGAGAAAATAATTTAATTATAATTAGGTCTATGCACTGGCACTCAGCAACGTTAATTTTTTTTTTTTTTTTTTTCCAGCGAGAGCGGCATTTCAGAACTCATTTGCGAATGAAGGTAATTTCGGCGACAAGTACGCACACCTGTTTTTGCAGCACGGTCACGCAACTTGCTGTAAAAAATAGACGGCTGTCAGACTGGAAAATGTAAACGGAGGAAACCACGTACTTGTCACCAGAATTACCTTAATTCGCTGAAGAGTTCTGAAATGCCGCTCTCGCTGGAAAAAAAAAACCGTTGCTGAGTGCCAGTGCGTCGATTTAATTATTATTAAATTATTTTTCTGTACTGAATGTAGCCCATTATTTGCTGTTAGATCGCACGGGGGAGAGAAGCCGTGTCTTCAATTGCCACTTGATTATTCTTGAATTGGAAAACGGCTTATAAAGGAAAAACCGTCTAGAATTTGCCAGGACTAATTGCCATCAATAAAGGGATGGATAATTGTTCTGAAATTTTCAGGTCTAGCGCTGGTTCTGACCCGCCACTACGAAGTTATAGTTGGCAGTCAACGTGTTTCATTTCAAGAACGTGTTTGCCGACACAGATAAGTAATTTTGAAAGTGCCGTAATTACTGTAAGTTTTGCGCAATAGAAAAAAAAAATTCCAACTGTTCCTGAAAGCTGAGAAGCTGTGCTTCAGCCCAAATACAGGTTACTATCTGCTGGGATTTTTGCATTAGGCCTTAAAGGGTTAAACCAGTCTAGTGAAGCTATTGTTTTATTCAGCTGCTTTTGTAATGGATGTTTAATTCCTATTTGTACTAAACCATTGTAAAGAGCTGATTGCTGTTTATTTTGAATGTCTATCAACCAAGCTAGTGAAGCTATTGATTTTTTTCTCAATTTCAGCTCCTTTATTATTTATTTTACATTAAGTGTTATAGTCCTAATTGCACTGACTGAACCAGGAGAGGTTTTGTTATATTTTTTACATGTTTGACCAAGCTTGTGAAGCTATTGGTTTTTTTAAGATTGCTGTACTGGTGCACAGTTATTAAATAAATCAGTAATTCAGTACATCTGTTTATTTGTTTAAAAAAAAAATTAAGAAAGAAATGTTTAAGTCAAGTCTGATGTTGCCTTGCACAAAAGAATGATCCCAGTCTTTTCCACACAATGAGACATACCGTTTGTTAGGTAATTCAGTGCTGTTTTTCTGTGTCGGTATCGGCTGATACTAAACCTCAGATATTGGTATCGGTATCGGAAGTGAAAAAAGCGGATCGGTGCATCCCTACCACCTACCCTCACAGCTAAAGCTTTACCCCACGGAACCGAGCCTTATGGGTCTTACCAGCTTCGGTCTAAGGCTGTTTGATGGGGGAAGAAACGCCATCCAGTGATGTCTGTGCGTTTCACATGAACCTCAGTTATGAACGTGACGGATGTTACATGAAAAAGACATGGAAAATATTCAGCGACATATATTTAAAAATTATCTGAATCTCAGCAATGATTCAAATAAATTTTTATCCCAGAATTATATGAAAACTAGGCCACTTAATACACAAATTATGTCTCGTAGCGGGCAGTTATAAAATTGTGCAAAATCCTCTGTGAGGGATATTACGCGACGGACGTTACATTTTCTCCACTGAAATAAATTGAAACTTTGTGCTGAAAAAAGTCAGTATTGTCTAGTGGACTGATGAAATAAGCACATCTATGCATCACTGTAGGTTATAAGATCATTGTGATTTTGATTTGGTAGCGTGCATCAATTATACAGTATCTTGCAGTTAAAATTATAAAAAAAATGGTTTTAATCAGGTTTCACTTGAATCGATCAAAGTCAACAGCTGTCCACTTCAGGTGTAGAGTAATCAGTGCACTATACTTATGAAGGTGTTTATATCCTTACTCTGTTGAAACAATCCTCTTTCTTTAACTGTAAACTGATGACTGTACGGAGTCTGCAGACTCAATCCGCTTATTTAATACAATGCTTCCTCCCAGGAGAACTGGAGAAACAATTCTGAGTGATAATCACTCACCCAACTCTGGACTGTAAGATTGGAAGTCACAAAACTGGCATTGAAACTCGTAGTGAATGATAAATTACACAGGTTAACGCCTTTGTGCAGAATACAAAAGTATGCCTATTTTTTCCAGTTGTTGCATGAGCCTATTTAAGCTTTATAACTCAGTATTTTGTGTCACAGAGACTTTGAAAAATTATTCCAGTGAAGCAAGACATTTGGAAACTAATTGCAGAATTGTTTAGGGTTTATATTTCGGAATTTACAGACGCCAACATCTATATCTGTGCAAATTGTTTAAATTCTGTATTCTGACTCTGACTAGCAGAGGTCTGGGGACGAAAATAAATGAACAGGACAGATCGTCAATCTAAAACAGTGACAAAAGTCAATGCAGTGATGGATATTTCGCCTTCTTTATCATGACAGTAGAAATCACCCAAATAGAAATTCTTTTTGCAAAATGGAGGATCTCCAATGAGTGAACCGAGATACGAAATTCATGCAACGAGAGTAGTAATTTTAATTTATTCCAAGCCTTCAGCGAGGAATAAATGAAAATTACTATTTGAGTTTCATTAATTTGATATCTCATGCTCACAAATTTGAGATTCTAATTATCTCATAAATGTCAGCATCATATTATTTGAAAAATAGCATTGGCTTCTAGTTTGCAGTCTATTAAAGTCAATGGGATGAATAATTTCCTTGCTAGCATGCAAACGCTTTTTGCCATTAAATAATAAATTTAAATGTTTACGATAACAGTTACATATGTAACTCATTACTTTATTGGCCAAAAGTGTTAGCATGCTAGATAACAAAGTATTCATCTAGTTTAATTTAATAAGCCATCTACTGGGGGCAAACGCCAGTGATGGTGTACGTTTCCAGTAGAATTGGTTTTGCGAACATATAAGGTGACGTTTGCCAAGGAACAGAATCTGAACAATTGCGGCACAAGAAAGCTGCATTTCACGTGTGTCATACCAAACCTGTATCTAATGGGTTGTATCACATCGATTTTTAATTATTTATGAGATAATCAGTATGCCGCTCGGGCCTCATCTTGGGCCCTGTAAGTAGTTTTTTATTACACAATTTTCTTTTCTTATGCGCCATACGCACATGACGCACTGCCTTCCCTATCACTGCATGTCACATTTTCACTGAAAACCTGCATTTAGTGATTTATAAAATCGTTGTTTCTGTTTAAAGCGTATATAATTGGATACACACCTTCAGTTTAGATGACGTTGCTTGATGAAAATTGAAATTCAGCACTTCAAAAAGCCCGCCTTCATGGCCTTGGAAGTGATAGGAGAAGTTCAACTACATTGTGGGATAATTTTGTCCTGCAGCAGCTGCTACCTTTGAGTAATTAGTGGAGCTATCATTTGCCCTAGAAAGCTGAAAAAGTACAAAAAAAGCTAACGACCCAGTTAATGTTGAAAATCTTGTGACAGTCTTTGACAATCAAAGTCAAGATGGAAATTAATTTTAAATGATCAAAATGAAGACTGTGGTGAATCGAAAAGCTGCGATTTAGGCTTCTTAACAGAGATATTCAAGTTCTTTACGGCTGCTTTTCTTAAAACCAGTCACAAAAATAACATCAAACAGGTTTGACTCATCGTAATTTGCATTTTCTTTGAAAACTTAATTACCTGATAAATGGTTAGTTTTAGTGTCCACATCCTCAATTTCTACAGTTGAAAGTCAATTAATTATTCAATTTCAGGGCTCATAATTTTCCTCTCTTTTTATGCAATGAAGTAATTTGTAGGGGTGTCTTCGACTAAGGATTTTCATTGTCGAATCTGATTCGTCAGATTTTGCACAGTCAACTAATCGTCAAATCGTTTTTTTTTTTTTTTTTTTTTTTAAATAAATGAATACAAATTTTGCATCACTGCACTTGACTCATCATGCTCCTAGAATGGCAATTCTCTGTGTCTGTTTCATTATTTACCATTTCTTCTCGATAAAAGCTTACCCTGATCTTGTTATTTATTTTATTTTTTTATTTTATGTCTTCATTCGTAACATGCTCTGTCTCGCTGCTCACTCGCCTTTCCTAACTGTGAGGTTGTTCTCAGGGTCTTATTGACGATATCAACAATTGGCATCGGGGTAGTGAAGCTTTTCAAAGTTAAAACTAATTTAAAACTATTTTCGGACCCAGGGCCAGCGCTTGCCCTGAAAATTCGAAGGCAAAGATCCATCCCTTTATTGACAACAATTAGTCCTGGCTAGTTTTCAATGGTTTTCCTTTATTAACACGTTTTCCAATTTAAGAATAATCAAGTGACAATTGAAGACATGGCTTCTCTCCCCCATGCAAACTAACAGCAACAAAATAATGGGCTACATTCAGTGCAGAAGAATAATTTCATTATAAGTTGGTCTATGCACTGGCACTCTTGTCACCAGAATTTTTTTCCAGTGAAGAGCATTTCAGAACTCTTTTGCGAATGAATGTAATTTCGGTGACAGAAATGCCAGTACACCTGTTTTTGCAATTACGGTAAATTGTTTTGCTGTAAAAATAGACAGCTGTCCATTGGAAAATGTAAACGGACTAAACCATGTATACTTGTCACCAGAATTACCTTCATTCGCTGAAGAGTTCTGAAATGCTCTCGCTGGAAAAAAAACCTGAGTGCCAGTGCACAGACCTAATTATAATTAAATGTTTTCTGTTTTGAATGTAGCCCATTTGCCGCATGGGGGAGAGAGCGGTTTTCAGGTGATTATTCTTAAATTGGAAAATGTGTTAATGAAGGAAAACCATCTAGAATTGCCAGGACTAATTCCATCAATAAAGGGATGGGTATTTGCCCCGATTTTTCAGGTCTAGGACTGGGCCTGTTCTGACCTCCATGTCGCAGGAAAGACTATTGCATCGCCCTTCTGTTTATGCGTTGCATCCAGGCTGGATTATAATTTAATTGCTGAGTTTGCGGCCCAAAAGGCAAGGAAAGTGACCATCACCTAATCAATGAATGGTGAGCGGGAATCTGATGTTTTAAAGTTATACTGCAGCAGAGCGTTAGTGATTGACTACTATTAGAAACTATACTGCATCGTAATCAAATGTTAAACTGTTTGGGTGTCAGCGGATACTATGCCTTTGTTAATCTGAGATTTTTCCATAGAAATGAGTCAAAATAAGAGATTGTCACCAGTGAGTGTGAGCGTTGAATTGTGTTTGTTGAATTGTAATTCGTGACGCACTGTCATACTTCAACATGCCAATATAAGTGACAGCTGAGCTGATTTGATGATAAAAGCCAATCGTTGTGCAGTTGATTTTTTTTCCTTTGAAAGATTATGATATTCAAAAAATCATAGTTGAAATTATTGCCACAATAATGCTGTTTTAGTCTAAAAATGCATGTCATTTCACCGGGCATAACTAGAACAGCTATCTGCTTGCAGACTGACATGATTAATGCACGCGTGTGTGAGCAGGGCCTTGTGCATCAAGTCAGCACAGGGCCTGGCACTGACTGCGCTGACTGCAGCGGGTGATTTATTAATGTGTAGTAAGTATAGGTCTACTGTTTAAATTTTCACTTCTTTAGTAACAGAAATTAGGCTGATTTTGTATCAAAATAGGCTATATATAACGAAAACAAAGACATTCTATGTGAAGATTTATGCTGAGCAGCCTGGGCACCCCCATGTAGTCAGAATGGTACGATCTTGGTCACATAACAACATTCACCGACGATTCGACTACGAGGTTGATCGTCGAATCAGACTCCTCCGAATCGAATTGTCGAATAGTCGACTATTCCAGGTCACTCCTAGTATTTTGTAATATAATTTTAACATGTAGCTCTTTGGCAATAGCCCAAATAGCTATCTTTGATGTAAAATGGCTTCTAAGTGTAAATAATTTAATAAGAGTATGGATGGCGCAGTTTAGAAAAATGAGCAGCTCATTCTAGCCCCTGGACGAAGTCGGGAAACTACTTAGGATTCATGCTTGTCGTCTGTGCCGCTGCCACCACGTCCAAGACACTTCTTGTGGACGCTGCACAGGCTCAAATTTTTTGACGGATACTTTTATATTGAGTATGGACATGTGTTACACTTCAGTGAAGACACCTATTGATTTTGGTTGCCATGACGACAGTATTGGCTGAATAATGCGCAAATTTGGTGCTGAAGCATATGGATTTCCTTGTGGACACAGTACAGGCTGGAGAAGCGGGCTTTCGGGGGTTACACCCATGTGGTCGCGGGCGACTGGACTATCCATTTAAAATTCTGGGATTGCAATTGTGGCTGAAACAAAACCAGCAGAGACAGCGGGTCCTCAGGACCAAGTTCGGGAACCCCTGGCCGAGGTACCAGTTAGATCTGCAACTATAGCGAACCTAATCATTTTGGTTTACCTGTTGGTAATTATAAATGTCTGAAATGACAAAACATTAATCCTGTTTTTGTCCCCTCTGGAAGATGGAACTTATAGCAACTGTGGGCATGCTTGTGTGGCATGGGCATTATCTTTTAGGGTAAATGGCAATAAATGAGCATAAGACATTTGAATATTATTTGATTATTAAAACAATAAAGCAATGAAATTTCATTGGGATTATGCAGAAATATTGACAGCTTGAATGACCAAACTTTTCATTTTGGCTGATGGAGAGTCTGATGGCATCATAGATAAAGTTACAGGGGCGAAGGTATGTCAGAAGTGAAATGATATAAGGACACCACCACCAACAGAATGCATGGTTGGAAAGACTTATAGAAGCTCAAAACTGTGCTGATTTTTAGCTTGCTCTTATACTGAGCATTGTGAAATTGTGGATAGTTTGAAATGAAATTTAGTACACCATCAGCAACAATATGCACCATTGAAATTCTTCTAGAACAGGGGTGTCAAACTGTCCCGTAAAAGGGCCAAGAGGCTGCAGGTTTTCGCTCCAACAATGCAGAAGCTCACCTGATACAACTAATCAGTTGTGCAGGCCTAGATCAGTTGATTAAATCAGTGATGTTAGGTGAGCTTCTGCTGTTGCAAAGGTAAGGATGAGATGTTCAAAATCAGGTTTCTGCAGGCTATAAATGAATGATTGAATACTTAACGGCACATCAGCTCACAAGGGCTATTCAGTGCCAGAAAAAGTTAAAATGAAAAGTATACAGGCTAGTCCATACAAAACTCAAAATTGCCCAGGGCAGGGGTGTCAAACTGGTCCATGAAAGGGCTGAGGGGCTGCAGATTTTCATTCCAACTGAACAGAAGCACACCTGATACAACAAATCAACTGGGCAGGCTGAGATCAGCTGATTAAAATATCTGTATCAGGTGTGCTTCTGCTGGGTTCGATCAAAAACCTGCAGCCCCTTGGCCCTTTTTACGGACCAGTTTGACGCCTGTGTTCTAGAAGATCAGGGTAGAATTGGTAAATTCCTGGCACCGCGCCAGTTTTTTGGTGAGAACAGTATCATTGCTTTAAGAGTCTAGGAGTCAGCACCCCACCCGCCCAGAAAAAACCCATCATTTAAATTCTAGGCCATTCACTGCCAGTCATTCAGTCCCCTCTGGAAAAAAGGCTGTTTTGAGTGGGCACCCCCGCCACAAAATATGCTTGTGTTCTGATTGGCTGATGAACCAGGCTACTGACCCCATATATCTTGCAATATTTGAAATATTCTTCCCCTGAAAGGATACGTATGGGTGTAGTCATTCTTTTTGGAGAAGGTTCCGCATTCATTCTCAGATGAAACAAATGATCTGGCTGCTCACTACTCCAGTTAGCCTTACCAGCAAGTGCTTTCCTCAGGAAAATGAGTTGAGTCCTCAGCCTGGAGCTCTCATGTTGTGCCCAGCAGCCAGGTACAGCCTAACCCAGCCAGCCTGTGCATGTGTAATGAGTGCATACGGTCGGTGTCAAAACGAAATCCTCGATTACAGATTTTTCAAGTTTTTCAGGAGACAGAAATGGCTTCCTTATTTTGATCATATGTGGGGATCCTTGCATTTTTTTGAAATGGAAAATGGAAGAAAAGGTTATCTTTTTTATTATTATTATTATTTGTATCTTTTTTAATTATTATTATTTGGAAAAAAATTTTCATCAACAAATAACGTACATCATGTGTGAGGCTTTCCTCAAAAAAAATTTCTCATCCAGAGCTGAGCTTATGTCACATGACATTTTTCTCTTATTCCATTGGTCCATTTGTTTACAGGGTTATCACCATAGTTGCAGTGGTTATTTCTGAGTCTACTTTTATGAGTCTCAAAATGGCCAAAATGTCATATACAAGGTTTTCATCCGACATGCACAGTATGTTGATCTTGTATATTTGGGCATATTTTGCAGTATTTCAGAAGGTTTTTATTCATTTTAAGCTGTCTGTGTCATGATGGCGAATGTATGTTCCTGCAGATCTAAAATTCTGAGTGTGTGATCATTTAGATTTTCAACTTGTAACCCTTGCCTGGCTGAAGTAAGGAGCCCCTGATAAGCTTTATGCTTGGCTGTTTCTTGCCCCATGGGACCAGTAAACAAGTTATTGTTTTGTCTGGAAGGGTAGACTTTCGAAAATGCAACCAACACTCTTTATTTAAATTCTATCTGCACAGGCTGTAGACTGCATATTCAAAATGATTACCAGCCTGCCTGAAGTGGCAGCTGCCATCACATTCCTATGAATTAATGGACTCGTGCTGTATCATTTTTTGTCCCCTTTTATTTTGGCAACAGTTGATTTTTCAAGTCATGTCATGGTCTTCTGTTTTTCTGTTGCTTAAAAGAATGTCTGTATACTGCTGTATCTTTAAGCTTTAATTGTTCTAGTTTTGAAAAACTTCCTTAAAAACTGGGCCATTTGTAGATGCTCCTTTTCTAGCTAGGCATGGTGGCCTCCGTGGTGTTCAACACCTGTGCAATACTTGTTCACTCGTTTTTATTACTGTCCTGTGATCTACAATTGCCCCAGTCCCAACATTTTTGGAAGTTTTTGCCGAAATTAATTTCAGAATGAGTGTTTTTTTCCTATAAAGCAATAAAGTTGTTAGCTAAAACATTCAACACCTTATCTTGAACTGTTTTCAATTTAATATCGGTCGAACACTCCCTTGTAAAGCAATGATTTTGGATCTCTGTCCCACCTTTTCTCTACCAATCTCTTTGCCATTTCGCAGGTGGGCTACAATTATGGAACACCATTTGGGTCAAAATTAAATAAATACATAAATATGGAAATGAAAAAAATCTTGAAAGAAGTTATAAGGCACATAATTTGCAAATAAAGCGGTCTTATTTGAAGCTAACTTTCATTTAAATCCAAATCATCTGAGGTACACATTGACAAATCTTCTACTTCCACGCAAACTTGTCATGTACATCCCAGTGTGACAGGTGGAGGCTGCACAGCAGGTGGCCACTATTGGAGCCAAGTCCTGCTAATGCTGATAGAATGTTAGAAGTCCAATCAGTGCCAATTAATTGGCTAAGCTGATTAATTGGTCAGCCTCTTGCTGATTGCTTGATATGTCACTGTAATGTTGGACGAATGCCCAGATATCTGGCTGACACCTCCTTTCCTGGTTAACTTTATAGATAACGGTTGTATGTGAAGTAGCCAACTGGCTAACATTTTCTCATTTGTATTGCTAGCTACAGCGTTGGACTAGGATAATAAATTCATTATTTGTTCTGTGTATTCAAATTTTTTTATTTATCTAGCTTTGTTTAGCAAGTAGGTAAGATGGCTTATATCAATGCTTTTGATTCATTAGTGAGAGTAATTGTTGCTACATGCATTACGTTAGCGGTTGTAACTTCTTGTGAGTGCATGGTGTTCTCATTCCGTACGTTTACATGCACAGTTAAGCTGAGCTGTGGTTATAGCTCGATTAGGCCATTTATTTGGACTACTGTCCTTGTCCCAGTATACAGGCATGGTAGGGAAATCGGTTTATTGACCAAAGCATGTCCGTCGCCGCTACGATAGGTGGCGATATGCCCCCTTTAAGCTTGTTGTGGTGGACCTTTTTCTGGTTGACCAGTAGCGTTACAGACCAAACAATGGACAAACAAGTTAGCTGGCGGCAACCTGGTAGCATGGCAAGTGGCAAAAACATGGACAACTTTACGGCTCCGTACATTTCGTGCATGCTGAATGCTATGCTTTTTGTGCAGTTGAGATGAACGCTTTCCCAGGTGGTTATGGTGTTATTCAAAGGCTGGCTGCAACAACGTATGCTCCTGGAGTACTCCAACAGTGCAATCTCCGCTATGCTCCACTTTGTGCCCTCTCAACAACCATGGCGTCCATTTCCAAAAAGCATAGTTGCTTACTACGTTAGCAATTTACATGGTTACATGTAGGTGTAATCTGACTACTACCTGTATTATCTGGGTATATTAGTCTGACTTTGAGAAATTCGATTTAGTGCGATTCCAGTCTAACATGTTAACATGTGTTTTGAAAGTCCAGTTTTAGTTGGACTAACTTGATAAATTGATTTTTTTATAACGTCATGTGAATGCACTCACTCTAGCCTACTATCATCAATGTGTTATGCTGCATTACACTTTCAGTCAGTAGAAACTATTAGAATTGATATGTTTCAAGGATAAAATGCACAATAATACCAAATAAAAATAGGACCAATGGCCGTGTAGCTCCCGGCCCAATAACTGAGCCAGTTGATCAGCATTTCTGAGAAAAGCTTTTCAGAGATTCATTGATGTTTGAATACAGCATACTAAACTATATGAAGTGAATCTGGCCACCAGTTTCATATGACATGATTGTGAAAGATTTTCCCATTATAAGTAAATGGGGCAAATTTAATTACAACCCCAGTTCCGAAATAGTTGGGACAAAGTGTAAATTGTGAATAAAATCAAAATGCAATGACTTTCAGATCACGAGCCAATATATTATTCACAGTAGAACATAGATGACATTTCAAATGTTGAAACTGAGACATTGTACATTTTCATCCACAAAATGAGCTTATTTCAAATTTTCTGGCTACAACAGCTCTCAAAAAAGTTGGGACACAGGCAAAAAAGGGCTGAAAAAGCAATGAATATAGAAGAGAATCAGCTGAAAGAACATATAGCAAGTAATTAAGTTAACCGGCATCAGGTTTGTAACATGATTGGCTATAAAAGGGATGCCTTAGAGAGGCTGAGTCTCTCAGAAGTAAAGATGGCCAGAGGCTCTCCAACCTGTGAAGGCTTGCGTAAAAAAATTGTGGAATACTTTAAAAACAATGTTCCTCAACGTCAAATTGCAAAGGCTTTAAGGTCTCATCATCGACAGTGCATAACATCATCAAAAGATTCAGAGAAACTGGAAAAATCTCTGTGCGTAAGGAACAAGGCCGAAGACCTTTACTGGATGCCCGTGATCTTCGGGCCCTCAGACGCCACTGCATCACTCACCGGCATGATTCTGCCATTGACATTACTAAATGGGCCCAGGAAAACTTCAAGAAACCATTGTCTGTAAACAGAGTCCGCCGTGCCATCCACAGATGCCACCTAAAACTCTATCATGCAAAAAAGGAAGCCATTGTTGAGCATGATCCAGAAGCGCCCGTGTTCTGTGGGCCAAGGCTCATTTAAAATGGACTGTAGCAAAGTGGCAAAGTGTTCTGTGGTCAGACAAGTCCAAATTTGACATTTTTGTTGGAAATCATGGGCGTCGTGTCCTCCGGGCTAAAAGGAGAAAGACCACCCCTCCTGTTATCAGCATTCAGTTCAAAAAGCCAGCATCTCTGATGGTATGGGGATGCATAAGTATATGGTGTGGGACACTTGCATGTTTTAAAAAAAGGTTAGAGGTTTAAAAGCAACATATGCTCCCCTCCAGATGACATCTATTCCAGGGAAGGCCTTGTGTATTTCAGCAGGACAATGCAAAACCACATACTGCAGCTATTACAACAGCATGGCTTCGTAGTAGAAGAGTTAGGTGTGCTGAACTGGCCTGCCTGCAGTCCTGATCTTTCACCAATTGAGAACATTTGGCGATATTTAAACGAAAAAGTCTGTCAAAGGAGACCCAAAACTCTCCAGCAGCTGGAAGCCTGTATTAAACAAAGTGGGATCAAATTCCAACGGCTAAACTCAAGAAACTTGTCTCCTCAATGCCCAGACACCTCCACTCTGTGTTAAAAAGAAGAGGGGATGCTACACCATGGTAAACAAGCCCCTGTCCCAACTTTTTTGAGACCTGCAGCAGCCATCAAATTTGAAATGAGCTCATTTGTGGATAAAATTGTAAAATTTCTCATATTCAACATTTTCTGTGTTATCTCTGTTCTATTGTGAATAAAACACTGGCTGGTGTGATTTGAAAGTCATTGTGTTTTGATTTTATTCACAATTTACACTTTGTCTCAACTATTTCGGAATTGGGGTTGTAAAAAAAAAAGTGTTAAAAATCAAAATGTTTCAGGATTGCAAACAATCTTGGTAGACATTCTCCCAAGGAAGCTCCATACCGAATTTGAAGTAAATTCGGCGAGTAATTTCAGAAAAGGTCTTAAAAAGATTTTGCTGGCGGATGATGATCACGATCACGATCGCGACTATGACGCCAGACACCGCCTGATCACAATAGCTCACAGTCGATCAGTCGGTGAGCTAAAAACTGAGAAAAATCCATCACAAAAACGGTTATAAGTGAAATTTTTGCTGAAAGCCTCACATGGCAAGAAATTCAATTTCATCAGCGTGATCACCAGTGTAAGCCTGCTCTTCAGCCTCTCTTAGCTGAGCCTTGGTCTTTGACAGCTAAAGCCCTGTATCTCAGCTGTGCTTCAGATGACATGCATATAACCACTGGGCAGATTGCTTAAAATTCAGATCTAAAACATCCCAATTCATTTTGATAGAGCATTGCTCTTCGGGAGATTTGCAGTTTTTGGGTATCAAACCCAGGGGAATATACTCGTAGATGATGTACTTTTATAAACTGTTGCATCAGCATTTCCATCAAGACAGTGTGTTATATTTTGTATCAGCATCCAGTAGCTAGTCCACAGTCAGTAGTAGGCCTTTATAATTTATTTTTATTAATTTGGAATAGATCATAAAATTAATTTATCCTGCATTGCAGTGTAGATTGTGCAGAGTGCGTATTGCCGTGGAGCATTATGAATGTAATTTTCGACTCATAACTCTGTTACATCATGACATACGCATTGACAGAAAGCATCACATTAAATTTCCTGTCCTTTTGACTGCTGGCAAACATAAATTGTAAATCATAAATCGCAGTTTTTATGATTAATTTACGTGCCTGCATTCCTTTCTCTTCTGGCGTTGTACTTTGCGTGAGAAGCCCTCGTAAATAGCAGATGTTCCTCTGTTTATGTGCCTGTTATTGCCCTTCTTCCCCCGTGCGATGTTCAAGCACAAATTGTGTTTTTCCGCATGTTTGTATTTCAGTTTTGTGAATTTTCTTTCTCCTGCTCTCCTCCTGATGTGTTCTGGCATCGGCAGAGTAAATTCTGCAGCATGCGCAGTGTGCTAATGCCCCACTCAGTCTGTGTTTTTGTAAAATTGCATGTTGATAAGAGGATCAGCATTGATCAGGTAATCATCTCCTACTGCCGTGTGGATCCTGTGTTGGAATTTGAGGAAAAGCCGGTAATTTCACGTCTGCAGTAGGGTAATTACACAAGCACCAGCTGGCACCACACTTTCTGCGGCGCGAACGCTGCGCTGCGAGCGCACGTGTGACGGGTCGTGTGCATTCCAGCCTGCAGGTAACAACAGGATTTTGTTTAACTGCATGTCTTTGGTGCTTATTGGCTAGAGCAGAGTCCAAACAGGCACCTGAGCACTGGGTCAACAACAGATACGCTGTCCAGACAGGCATCTTCGTGTCGAGTCTGGAGCCCTGACACAGGATGCCTTACTGGCGACAAAGTGTCGGGTGGAAAGTAAACTGTTTTCTCTTATTTGTTCAGCAGAGTGTGGGGTGGCACTTCAGCTACCAGGTTCTGTTCAAACCTATTCATTTACTCAGTTATGTACACAAAATGCCTTCGTTAGCATAGACTAATTGCAGTAATCTGGTATTGTCCACATTGAAACCTTTTTGTCTCAGCTGTGTGACACAAATAACTGGTGTCTTCAGCCTTGCAAAAATATGCAGGAACTAGGCCCTCGAAAGTCTTTGCTTGATGTCAGAATTGCCAAGATAGTGCATCGGACGCGCCGTTTTGGCATGATGAAATCCACCGAACTGAATTACTGGCTAAAACCAAAATTAAGCCTGTGAAGCCCCATTTTAACTACAGTTCCCTTCAGAAACACTCTCAACAGTCAGTAGCTGTTACTGTGCTTCATGTACACTGGCGTGTGTTAACTGAATTCTTGTATCAAGTATTAATTGGAAGAACACAAAGCTTTTGTTTTCATCATTGTGCCTTCACCGTAGACAATGGAGGAATCTGCAGTATTTTGCTCTGTTAGACCTGCATTTTTCAGCCTGACCAACTCAATGGAACTCATCAGAATGATGACTAATTCATGATTTTCTAAACGTCACATGCTAGTCAGTACAGGTGTCCGGGCCTCTCTTTCATAGTTCTAGCCTGCCAAATAATTTGAGGACTCTTGGGCCTCTGATGTGAGATATCTCTGCGACACACTGCCAAGACTGCTTATGTGGACACAAAGTGATTACCTGGCCATAAATCAGTTCAGCAGAAGTACAGAGACACAACAATTATTGTAACTGTAGCCTCAGAAGCTTTTTGCTTATTGGTAATTACTTGAATATGATTTAGGCTGTGGAAACTGATCTACTGCTCCCTCTCCACCTTGTTGCTTAAACTCTAACTTTTTATTTAAGTTTTTGCTTCAGTAAGTTCAGTCAGAAAAAGCATTTTTACCTCTGCCACGGAGGTTATGTAATGTTGGAATCTGTTTATTTGTTTGTTAGTGAGCAACATTTCGGAAACACTAATGGATGGGTTTGCACAAAATTTCCACTGTAGGTGGGAATTGGTCTAACTTGGATCCCATTAGATTTTGGGCTCAACCGGAAGGGATTAAGCAGCTGGGGGACTGCTGGGCCTTGCCGGAGGTATGCATTCTCCGAGTGCTCTTGTTTCATACTGTTGCAGGCCTACCAAAGAAAACGGCCTAGCTGTAACAAAATGTTCGTCAGATGTCTACCTTTTTCAAAGAACCAGCAACACAAAATTGAAAACTCATTTGGTTCATCTTTGGGTTTGTTACAGGCAGTGCGATTTATTTTTATTTATTTTTTTATTTTTTTGAGTTTGGTTCTGGTGAAAATGTATTGATTTCGAAGTGTTCTGATGCAAAGTTTTGCAGGAATGTGGCACGTTTTTGATTTTGTGTTGGTGGTTATTTGAAAAACGTAGACATCTGACAAGCTTTTGTTACAGCTTGGCCGTTTTCATTGGTGGGCCTGTGTAGGGCAGTGGCACATGCAGTTCTGTATCTGCTTGTAGCAGCGCTTCACCGACGCTACATCACCCTCGCATTGGGAGAAATATTCAAATCCAGGACGTCATGTTTTTATAGCGACGGCATTACATCAAATTGAAAGTCTATAGATCTTGTACATCATTTTATACACATTTACCTTAAACTCAGCTGGACATATGTGGAATCGTTGGTAACCTTGGGATCTCCACTAGAATTTAAAACAGGCCTGAAGTTCCACAGGTCTGCATACAGCAGCTGCATTTAAAGAACCAATATATGAGTCTGTAGGTTTTATGGGGTTGAGCCTGTTGTACTAAAAGTACAGCCAATTGCTTGTGGGATAAAGCCTGTCACAGGTTGGATTGTAGCCTATTATTATGTTTACAAATTATCCGTGCCTTTTTAATTGGTGAATATAAAGGGTCATGTGATCTTCTTTAAAACACAGTATTGCCCTGAAAACCCTTCGATCAAAAGTGATATTGCCCTGTGGTTTAACCTACAAGAACTTTGGTTGGAATTTTTTCTCTCCAATCAGTGAGAGCGTAATATCACGCATCATTAGCTAAACAAAACAAAACTTAGAAATCCGATGAAATTGTTTGTTTATGTAATAAAACAATTATTGACCATGCCTCGGTCAATATCGGTTTCTTTGGGTCCATAAAATCTGATATTGCCCCCCTGTATGGTCAATAATTGATGATTACTGATAAAGTCTATTATAGTTGGATTGAACTTAATCACAGGTATCATAAGTTGGGATGAAGCCTGTTACAGGCGAGGACGTTTTGAATGCTACACCTCCCATTAAAGGTCCATTTTTAAAGTTATAAATGGCCATTGAAATCATGAATCAAATAAATCATGGTAGATGTGGAACAGGAACACAAATAGCCGCTAGGGTGCGAGTATTACATTTGAAACAGGAATGTACATGGCTGTATTGTACCTGGGTTTTCATCTGGAACGGGAATATGCATTGTTATCAGTTCCTTGGGTTTTAGATCTAGGACAAGAACACAAATAGCCATCAGGAGACTGAGTATTGGATCTGGGATTGGAATTTTGAATGCCTAATGGACCACAGAGTATCTGCTGTGGAACAGGAACACTGATGGTCTAATAGGCTCGTGGGTATTTGAAGTGGAACAGGAACACCGATGGCCTGATAGGCTCTTTTATGTTAGAAATGGAACGGGAACACACTAATTGCCTAACAGACACTTAGGTATCTGCTATGGAACAGGAGCTCTGGTGCCTTAATTGGCACTTTAGTGTTTGAAGTGGAACAGGAACTGTGGTCAACTACACTGGCACCTGCCCATTAGATCTGGAACAGAAACACTGATGGCGTAACCCTGGATCTGGGACAATAATGTAACAGGCACATAGGCGCTGTCTGTGTGAGGAATGTAACAGATCCTCAGAGAAATGGTGCGTGTTTATATTTCAGGTGATAAGAGCTGGTACAGGGCTGTTGTCCTACAAGTCACTGGTGGTGAAGCGGAAATAGTGTGTGCAGATTACGGGAACGTGGTGAAGGTCCCGTTGTCGAGTGTTGTGCCCATTGATGAACACCACCTGCTGCTGCCATTCCAGATCGCCAGGTGTGCGCTCTCAGGTGAGGAACCCCACTGCCTCTGTGAGAGGTTTGTTTCATCCTTCCGTCTTCCAGCACCTGCTATCCGCAGTGAAATCTCACTTTTTTTTTGGGAAAACGTGTTTATATGATGTCTTGATTTGCTCAAATTTGACCATTAATTTATGTGGTGAAATAACTTTCAGTGGATGTAACAAGCCTGCACCCATTGAAATTACATGAAATGTAAAGCTGGAAATAAGAACTGCGTAAATTTCTGATTTTTTCCATCTTCGGGACACACTGTCGGAATGCGTACTGAGTGTATTGCAATAGCTCTCAGAGCCGCTTAAAATTTCTCTTATCAGTATAAGGACTAAATGTATCCATTCAGGGATTATTACTCAGTTAAAAATCATTCAGACAAGATAATGGCAGACGTGGTTTGTCACCCAACTATCAGATTTCTTTTTTTTAAATACTGAAATTTAATGACAAGCAAAACAGTGGAATGTGATACTTTTAGGAATTGTTTTCAGAATTGGTCTAAAAACATTGTGTGTCATTATAAAAGCAAACAATGAGCTGCTAGCTTTTTTTTTTTTTTTTTTTTTGGTGAATGTAATACCGTAACTCTGATGTTAATATCATTATTGTGAATCTCATTGAAGATGCTTTTGTCCTCAAAAATATTTTTATCTTATTTGACTAAATAAGCTGCACAGTCTAAGTAATAACTTAAGTCATTGATATTTAAACTGTAAAACCTATGATATTGAGAATGTGCCATCCACAGGCCCATATTACGCTACAGTACTGTGTGTGTCATTCATTCTGTCCAGGAAAGGAGCTTTTCCCAGCCGAGTGGACTGAGTCAGTGCTGGAGATGTTTAAGTCACAGCTGAGAGGGGCAGCTCACGCCACCGTGGACCGCTTCGACGGAACCTTCAACCTCCTGGTGCTCGCCCTGACCGATGCGCGCACGCTACGAGCCACCAAGGGCAGCGGCGCTCTGCCGCTAAGCTCCCCCAAAGACGCTGGAACCACTGCCCCCGCTAGCCTGAGCCCCACGTCCAAAAAGCCAGCTCCAGATGTGAAATGTAACCATTTGAATATTGAAAATGATCCTTGCTTGGATCAATTCATGTGTTGGTCTTTGTTAGTGACGTTATAATCTAAGCAATTGCAGTGGGCTTTAGCTCACTTTGTCATACCTCGGAATTTTCTGGATACTCTGTGTTTAGAGATTAAACTGAATTGCGGAGCTATTTTGACTCATTTAGTAAGCCTGCTTGATTACCCGAGTGCCTATTAGTGCTTTGACAAGTTGCAAGCGTTATGACAGGTTACTGAGACTAATGGCAGTATGCCAACTTTTATACAGTCAGGTCCGCAAGTATTAGGACATCATGGCTAAATGCTGCTTGTGTGTGTAATGTATGAAATTGTTTAGTCAATCAGTAGTCAACTTTGACAGATTTGACTGGCCATTAGTAAAGGTTTACTTCGAAGTCAAAGAGCTTCACTAAGGGCCTGTGTCCACTGGCATTGTTTTTTGAGCTGGAAGCGACCATAACCTCATTTTCAGAGCACTCCTCCCCAGCGCTTATTGTTGCTTCGGTACAAAAACTGTCGTCTTAGCACTTCCGCAATCCATCGTCACCAACATCAAATCTGTGTAGCTTAGCATTACATTGCCTTAGAAAGGTTAGCTGATACAATGAAAAGAAATTGCGTAAAATCTTGGCAGCTGAGCTAATGAATGTTTATTTCCCAAAAGCGTCACTGAAATCGTATACAGTCATATATGGTTTGAACTATGTAGCTAAGTTTCTAACGTAGCTCGCAAATATGTTTTGGGAAAGGCAGCAACCCCAGTTAAAATAAATGGGAAACTAAGCAATAACAGTGTACCTAGCTACAGCTGTTGAGTTGTAGTGGTAAACATTGTTGCAGTAAACATTAATACTAACTAACTTGTCAGCAAACCTAGAGTCCTTAAAAAGAGAACAGTAAGCAAACCTAAACAGGTGCTAATTGATTTGAGACACTATTGCTGCTAGTGTTTTAAGTCCCTCCCTCCTCTTGTTTTTGATTTGTTGGTGAGATAGAAGTGACATTGATGAGTCTTGGGCTGTTCCAAAAAGCGCCTTGAACAGACAGGGAAAATGAAGCTGAAAGTTCTGGACATTTTGTGTCCAGGACGCAGAATGCTGAACTTCCTGGAATTTGTATTGAAAATAGATATTTCTCAGTGCAAAAAATAGGCTCTTCCTGTGGACACAGGTCCTTATAAATAATATAGATGAACTTACAGCCTTTGTTTTGGCCGTTAATGTTTATCGTACTGAATAGATGACTTTGTCTTTCTCAGAATTTTACATATTTCATATTTCTTAGCTGTATTTTATCAAAGAAATCAATAGAGACATTGAAGATGCGTTGTGTGACTTCAGAGGGTTAATTCTACTGGGTGGTTTATTCTGCCTTCATCACACCATTGCGATCAGGGTATGTGGTTCAAACTGGGATACTTATGGCTGTTTCTTGCTTTGAACAGTAGTCGGGCTGCTATAGCTAGGCTCTGTGGAAGACTGAAAGTGATATTGTTGTCTTCACGGCACTGGATAAACAAGAATACTACTTGGAAACGTTTGGGGATGTGGGGCTTTAATTGAAAAGTTCTTTGTTGTTCCACAAAAATTGTGAAACCTTGATTCAGTAGAAATTGATAGCTAATCTTGGCTGGTTCTATTAAAACATTCAAGTGTAGTTTTTGTGTTTGGGTCATTCCATGTCAAATCAACCAAATTTTAGGAACTTCCCACCAAAAAAAAAATAATTTTTATTATACCCCCCACAGTGGAAGATTTATATATCTGGTGTCAAATGGTGAAATAAATAAGTTCAATTATTGCCAGTTCCTGAGATTTAGCTTCTTTTAGGGAGGGGGTGTCAGTTTTAAGAAAATCGCCATAATTTTGGGGTAAGTTTGAGGGCCTGAGATATGGATTTGCAGAGCAAACAGACCCATAAGTTTAATTTAATCATCAGAAAATTTGCTGAACTCTTGGCTTAAGCTAGTTTTCCTTACTCAGTGTGTTTAGTTCACCTGTACTGTAGCCTGGAAAAAGCAAAAAACACCAATCATACTAATTCGCAAGAATTTTTTCAAAATTTAATGTATTTATTATTCTGTAACTAATTAAGATAGAGCCCTGAGACTTGGATGCAAACTGCCAAACTGCCAAAGTCATAATGGATTATTGAAGACCAAAAAAATATCAAAGTCCTCATTAATTTGGATGTCTTAAATGATTGCTTAACCGTATATTTTTCGCTTTAAAACCAGGGCCATCTCAAAATGATTTTATTTTTAATGGGCCAAAATCTAATGGAAGCTATGCTGAATTACTTTATTTTCAAATTAGTCCTGTTCAATTTTATGAATTCCGGCCAATAACGGATTGCATTTGTCGTTGGATGAATTGACCTCAATTTGCGCCCGTGTTTACAAACTTGCAACGGCGAAAAATAATTTTCTCACATTGATTGCCTTACAGCCATCTAATTTGATATGTCCCTTAGACAGAATATTTTTCCACTTCCTCTCAACAATAGCAAGAAAGGTGAGTACTTTATTTTGACAGAAA
This sequence comes from Gymnothorax javanicus, assembly GCA_029692085.1. Taxonomy (NCBI): domain Eukaryota; kingdom Metazoa; phylum Chordata; class Actinopteri; order Anguilliformes; family Muraenidae; genus Gymnothorax; species Gymnothorax javanicus. The sequence goes on from CM056200.1 coordinate 113,679,468, forward strand.
TCCTGTGACCCTTTTCAGTAAAAAAACCAGGGGCCATCTCAAAATGATTTTATTTTTCATTCAAATCTTTTTAATAATACGTAAAATGCGGTAATTCTGTATATCGTTTAAACGATGAGAGGTGAAAATTCAGAGGCCTGCTATTCAATTATTTGGTTATTGACATTCTTTCAGTCCCAACATGGCAGCCTGGTTAGGTCTGTCTGCTTCTAACCTCGACTCGTCTGTGTTTTCTAAATCATTATTGGCTATCATCTTGGTTTTTTTTTTGATCAGTCAGTTGGCTGAATAAATGTTTGCCCTCCCACCGATAATTTTGACATTTTTTTGCAGGCCATTGTTAGGGCAAAAAAGTTGAACATAATTGGGTGGCAATTGATTTCAGAAAAGGTAAGACTTTAACATAATTATGCCTAATGGATAAAGAATAGACTGAAGAAAATGCCCTGTCCAATGGGTTTTGTTGAAAAACCTCAGCCATTTTTGGGAATTGGCTCGGACTTCAAATGGACTTGTGGCAAACTCTTCGTCTGTTTTCTTCCCAGCAAAAAACATTTCAAATCAAGAAATGCATCATTTTATTCATTTGTTTGCCTCCCACGGCATTAGGTATAGCCTTCTAAAAGGTTATTAATAAGCAGTTAGGTCTCGTCTCTCATTATCTCTTCTGTCTGCCCCTTGGTTTTGATTATAGTTGGCTGAAGTTACTTTTATTAGGCAAAGCGGGAATTGAAATTATATCGATACATATATCGCCCAGCCCTGCCCGTTAGCATTTTGAATTTATCTCTATAATTTCTTTTACAGTTTTAATGCATTTCCATTCAGAGTTGTCAATAACTCTGGAACCCTTTGTGACTGTTTTCTCCTCTTTTGTTCACTTTGTGCATGTATGTTGTTAAAATTCTTTATGCTTGCAAAAGTAATGTTTTTAATTTTGCTTTTCAGTCGAGGCCGCAAAGATGACTGCAGTGTTGAAGGAAACTAAAGCCAGGCCCCTTATGCCTGAAGCTAAGGCTCGGCCCCTGACTCCTGAAGCCTAAGGCTCGGCCCCTGACTCCTGAAGCTAAGGCCCGGCCCCTGACTCCTGAAGCTAAGGCCCAGCCCCTGACTCCTGAAGCCAAGGCCCGGCCCTTTAATGTTGAAGCTAATGCCAGGTCCCTTGCTGCTGACGCAAAGGCCAGGCCCCTTACTGCTGAAATAAAGAGCACTGACCAATCACAGCAAATCACGAAGAGTGCTGCCCCTGGAGGTATGAGGTTTCGTTATTTTAATACCACACGCCAATACCTGGCGTGGATGAATACTCTTTTCTGATTGGCTGGCAGATGTGCATTAAAACTGTAATGATAAAATGGCACGGCTCACGTTCAGTCACTATTCTAAATTCATCCGATACTCAACCTGTCTCTATGAGCGATATTAAAGAGCATGGATATAAACGCTTACTCGATGTCAACCATGGCAAGCACAGGCGGGTAATCAGCTTGAGAAATGGCGTGATCCTTTCGAACATGACATAATTTCAAACATACTGCATGACAATTTTGACCTAAAATCAAGCAAAATTTTAATATATTGTAATGAGTTACGGTGATGGAGCCATAACCTTTGCTTTCCTCACCCCATTGTAATTTATACTGTGACTAAACAGCTAGGTTGCTAAAGGGACTAGAATTGTCCTTATGACACCGGTAAGCTTTTGTTTCAGAACCTTTCGATTTTGGAGTACAGGGCAATTCCAGCAAAACAGTGTCATAGCAACTGAAATTTCAAACTAGAAATATCACTTCAAATACTATTTGGTCATGTCCTATGGCTGCGTAACTGGAAGGAGAATAAGGATTACAAGCAGCTTGACCAAACTTAGGATTTGTACTACACATCCAATTTCAGCCACTCAAAAATAGCATTTTTCAACCAAAAAAACCACCTGTTTTCTTCCTTACACCCTCACTCTAGTCACTAGCTTACCACAGGATTTATTGTTATTGTTAGATTGTATGGATGCCAGAGTGTTTGGAGCATCATCTAAATTTCAGAAGTAAGTATGATTTTCCATGGGCCGGATGACAGAAATGGTGCAGTCTCTTTCCGTAACTTAAGTGACAAAAAATGAACTTTTCCCTCGTTTCGCCCTGCTGCTAGATAGGACTGTCAGATTCCTGTATTCATCTCTTCTACCTCGACTAGTTACATTTATGAAACAAAATAAGGAAAACCCTCATAAGCTCTGAGTGGAACTGTATCAAATTCTGTAACATGAGTAACATGTAACGTGAGTAACAGTGTCTGTAACGGAGTGACACAGTTTATCACAGATCTGAAGACTGAAGTTTACTTTCCTGTTTGTCAGTAAGTGGGAGCATTAGCTATTGTTCTGAGACAAAGGTGGCAGCATTTTCACCCACAATGCATAATATAATAATTATAATAATAATAATAATGTGAATAAGAGTTTTCGTCCAGTTTTGAACAAAAACGGGCTCCTACAGTCTCTTAATATCGTCCTGATCGGCCTCCACCACCGCGCTATGGATAACCTAACGGTGCGACTCTGAAACCATGGTAACGAGTGAAATGACCCCATTATTTTCCTACCTCTGCGCCAGTCCCGCCCACAGAGCTAAAGAGAACACTAGAGTGAACAACGTCATTGGCTGAACCAACCGTGAGAAGCGTCTGCTATCTTGCATAAGGATTCGGCAGGGGAATTGCGCAATCAAACGCTGTACATGTGTATATTCGACTAGATAAAATGAAATTAAAAACAATGGACTGGTGTCGCACATCAGCCTACAAGAAATACGATCATATGACAGAAATACCAGGAACTCAGAAAAAAACTGCACTAAGCATATTATATTGGACACTAATGTATAAGTTACAGACCTGAATTTCAAGGTTCTAGAGGTCAAAGGTCGTTAAATGCACAGATTTTCTTTCAGTGCAATAGTGCCTTCAGTTTTCAACGGATCCTTTTCATATTGTATATGCATGTATATGGGCCCAAGATCTGGCCCAACTTCGATTTTGGTCATGCTGCGATTCTTGGTTTGGCCACCAGGGGGCTTTTTCTGCAAAACTTCAAACAGCTCTAGCTCCTTTATTCTACAAGCTAAGATGCTCAAATTTTTACTGTATGTTGTTCTGCCAAGGGTTCATCATATATGTAATGGGTTTTTGATTTGACCTAAATTTAAAGGTTATGTTGGTCAAAGGTCGTAAAATGCACAGATTTTGTTTCACTGCAATAGTGCCTTCAGTTTTCAACGGATCCTTTTCATATTTTATATGCATGTATATGGGCCAAAGATCTAGCCCCATTTCCATTTTGGGCGTGCTGGGATTCTCGATTTGGCCACCAGGCGGCTTTTTCTGCAAAACTTCAAACAGCTCTAGCTCCCTTATTCGACGAGCTAAGATGCTCAAATTTTTTGCCCGCTTGGCCAAAAGGCCCAAGGGGCTTATGCTATGCTCGGGGTCTTTAGTGGTGGTCTGTTGTGCGTCCGTGCATGCGTGTGTAAACTTTTGGCTTGTCTGCGCTCTAGCGTCTTCAGTTTTTCACTGATTCTTTTCATATTTCACTTGTGTATAAAGTGTCATAAGATCTAGACCAAGTTCGATTTTGAGCCCAACCGGACCGATACTTTCGCCAATAGGGGGCGTTCCATTTTGGCCACATTTGGCCAAGCGGGCGCAGTGGCTATGCCACTATTTTTTAATATCTTTGGCAAATGACTTTTGTGGAAGTGGGATAATCAACTCATAGGTGTATGTTAAACGGTTTGAAGGCACTTGTTTGAGGCAAACCACACTGCGCTTTGCGTTGGGCAGGGGGTAGGCAGCATTTTTTTGTTTGTTTTTGTTTATTCTTTTCAGCGCTCTGTGGTTGGCCAGCCCCTCATTGGCTGTCTGGGCCATCAGCACGTCCCATGGACACATCCCATTGGTTTATACAATTGTCATTTAATCATGGCCACTAGGTGTCACTACAGAACCTAAATGGTACTGTGCTACACTGACATACCTGTATGCAGATACTATATATGGTGGGGACAATAAGTATTGAACGCGTAAACATTTTTCTCAGTAAATATATTTCTAATGGGGCTATTGACATGAAATTTTCACCAGAGATCGGTAACAACCCAAGTAATCCACACGTACAAAAAAATCAAAATAAATAAGACCGTAAATTTATTATATGTGCGCCCCGGTGCCTCATCGGTCTAAGTGCGCATACCATAAAGGCTGTGTCCTTCCTGCAGCGACCTGGGTTCGAATCCGGCTCAGGTCATTTGCTGCATGTCTTCCCCCATTCTTCTCCCCTACTTTCCTGTCTCTCTACACTGTATAACTATCAAATAAAGGAAAAATTCCCCAAAAAAAAAATCTTTAAAAAAAAAAAAATTATTTTATGTAATAAAGTTGAATGACACAAGGAATAAGTATTGAACACATGAAGAAAAGGAGTGCAAAAAGGCATGGAATGCCAAGAAACCAGCTTAAATCTGTCAGTATTTAGAAAGCAATCCTGCCCCCCAGCAGGCCAGACTTCTTTTATTCCTTGGTCCTCGGGCCCGCCACCATGGGCCCGAAATAGAAAAAAAATGAAATTTTATTTTTTGCATGTCCTTGGGCCCGCCGCTCAGAAAAATCCCAAAAATGGAATTTAAAAAAAAATGTATTTTTATTTTCATTCCGCCTGCCGCCGCCTCCTGGAAGGCGAGTGATCTTTATTTTTTATCTTTCCTCCGCTCTGAACGTATCGCTATTCTGAAAAATAAAGAATCAAGTCGTCCAGAATATCGCATCTACAATTCCCATGTTCCCGCGTCAGCCATCAGTTGACAGTCGACTGTTCACGGTAACGGAACTTGTCTGTAAAAACCTGTATTTCCCGGTAACGTTCGTCTCTGTGGTTGTTATGAGCACTCGTTTACTACCGCATGTTTGTTCGCGTGTTGCGCTGCTACTGGAAGCGCTCCTGGTTGATTTATATGCAGTAATTATAACTGGTATGCTTGTGTTACTTTGGTTAGCAATCAAGGTGGTAGTTTTATAACATTACCTGATCGTAGCAGCTACGGTTGAAGCTAACCGGAGAGGCGCTGTATGTGTCTAAGTTGGGCTGATAAGGCTGCAGTTAGATCAGACGTAGGCTTTGCAGAGCTTAGGGTGCGTGTTTGGGTTTGTTTACTGCTGCTGTGAAACTATCCTTTTGCTTATGGGGGGTCAGCCAGGAACTTTACTGTCGTGCGCCCTTACAAATAATACCATTTAATTTACCATTGGATACCATTCATTTACCACTGAGAATTTTCTTAAGGGTGGGCTAGGTCTCTGATGCTAAAGCTGTGTCTGGTATAACAAACGATTTCTCTGCATTGCCATGGCGGAATTTCATCCCCCTTTAAAAATCGTTCTGGCTAATTACGAGTTGAAAAATTGGAAACTGGATACAGAATTTTCCCCGGTACAAGCTATCGATTCGCAAGTTCCACACAAACAATGCTTAGACCGTTTGCTTGTTTCTGCTATGAGCTCATTTAGTAGCTTGCTGTAGGAATTGTTTCGTTTTCGAAGAAATGGTTATCAGGAGCTTATAGCAAAGTTTCTTCTAGAGAAGTGGGAATATAACAGTACAGCTACAACTGCATACAAGCAAGGCGAGACAGTACAAGCAAAACAATAAGCTGAGAGGAAGGTGATTCATTTCATTTTATCTAGTCGCATATACACATGTACAACGTTTGATTGCTCAATTGCCCATCGATTCCTTACATAAGATGTCAGACATTCACAAGAACTCGTAGCCTCAAGTTCAATTTGACTGGAGCGGTTTCTTCAATCTGTCACCTACAGTCTGTGTACGTGTGCCCATTTATCACATCCTATCAATCAGATGTTCTTGAAAAGAGCTGTTACTGGATTGTCATTTGTTCATGTGCAGTCTATAGCTCTGCAGCAGCTGTGTGGTAAATCTGAAATGACGACATTAGGTGGAGAGAGAGCTCCCTCATCACTGTCAGAGACTTGGGACTCTCAGCCACCCCTCTTTAAGGGGAGGAGAAACCTTTTGGAAAAAAATTGTCATTTTTGGATAGAAATCATTCATACTTGGTGTATTGGCAGTATATGACCTGAAATACACAAAATATGAATTTGACATAATTTGCATAATTAGGTCATGTGATTCAAGATGGCCGCCACCCCGATTTCACCATTATTTCTTTGTCTTATATCTCAGGACTGAAGCAAGATATTTGAATCAGGTTTTTTTTATTAGATTTAGTTATGTTTTCACCTTCTTCTGAACTAGAATCAAGCATTTACACATACTAGAGATTTAGTGGGGTAAAAGAGGATTTTGCCATTTTTCGCCCCCTTGATATGAAATATAAATCACCATAACTCACAGACCCAAAGTGCTAAACCAAAACTTTTAGTTCAGTAGACTTCCTGATATGTACACAGACTTCTGTCAAAATTTCATGAGAAAACCTCCGCAAATAAGTGAGATATAGTGCCTTAAATGATAGCAATCGGGGCAAAAATCAGGTTTTGAAAAAATCTAGGTTAAAGTCAAAGTACACCTACAAATCATTGTAACAGTCAACTTGGAACATTAAAATGTCCCTGAAGCATGAACTTCTCCTTCCTTCTCCCTCTGATTGATTGTCCTGTTCTTGAGCAGATTGAAGTGATTTTTGGGTCTCTCCTCCCCTTAAACTGCATCTATGCAGTCTACACACATCAGCTGTGTCCTCACTACTGATCTCCCCACCAGCAGACATGTATTTCATTTCCGATCATACTGAGTGACTGTCAACCAGTCTGGTAACAGTGATGTAGTGCAGGTGAAAACTAAAAACTACTGCAGAAAGCTCACCAACATCAAAAGCAAGATAAAGGTTATGTAGGTAGAGGACAGGAAAACATGCATTATTGCTGAGGTGCTGCGCATAGACTACAATACAAATTAGAAGGTGGTTACAGGCTGGTTTACGACTCTCCACTTCGATTAGTTTGACAGAAATTACCAAAGAATTCATAACAATAATGCAGGTACATGCAGGCAACAACAACATAAATAGGCCTTACTAAAAGGAAATGACTTGCATGATTTTTAACATCATTCCCCCAGGGAAATCCCACTGGAGTAATAAATCCTGTGGGGTGAAGTGAAGCAGCAAAAAACTGCATAATGAAAAATAAAATCTTTATTTTAGAAATGAATTTTTTTTTTCTTCCTCCTCTCTCGTACCTGCCAATTACCATTTTGAGGAAGTGGAAAATAAATTTTTTTTTTTTGCCCCCCGCCGCAGCTATAGCGAGCGGGGCGGGGGACATAGTATTCAGCTCCGTCCGTCCATCATGTCCCGTTTATTGTGAACACAATATCTCAAGAACGGTTTGACCGATTTCATTCATCTGTGGCTTCAATGTGTATGAGTGTGATACGCCGACCCCCGTCGATTTCCGTCACCTGGCGGGGGACATGGCCACGTTTAGTGGCAACACTTTTTTTTTTTTTTGCTCTCCTCTCCTGTTGTCTGTGGAAAAAGCCTGAGGACCAAGGAATCAAAAGTCTGGCCTCTTTGTAAATTAATATCAGCTGGTTTAGTCCTAATTTGTGGCCGATAAAAAGGTTTCTCATTACTAAGGTGTCACACAAGAAACATCTCATGATGGATTCAAGCAAAGAGCTCTCTCAAGACCTTCGCAACCTTATTGTTGCAAAACATACTGATAGCATTGGTTGCAGACGTATTTCTGAACTTCTGAATGTTCCAGTCAGCACCATTGGGGCCATAATCCAGAAGCGGAAAGAACATCATTTCAACATAAACCAGCCACTATCAGGTGCTCCTTGCAAGATTTAAGACAGAAGAGTCAAGAGAATAATCAGAAGAGTTGTCCAAAAGCCAAGGACCACTCGCGGAGAGCTTCAGACAAACATGAAATTAGCAGGTACAGTTGTTTCAAAGAAAACAATAAATAATACACTCAACCGCCATGGCCTCTATGCACGCTCACTGCGCAAAACTCAGTTGCTGAACAAAAAGCATGTTGAAGCTCAGTTTAAAGTTTGCCGCACAACATGTGGACAAGCCTATGAAATACTGGACGAATATAGTCTGGTCAGATGAGACCAAAATTGAACTCTCTGGATGTCATGGCACACACCATGTTTGGAGGACAAACGGCACTGCATATCACCCCCAAAACACCATATCAACAGTGAAGTTTGGAGGTGGGAACATCATGGTGTGGGGCTGTTTTTCAGCATATGGTACTGGCAGACTTCATATAACTGAAGGAAGGATGAATGGAGAAATGTACCGAGATATTCTTGATAAGAATCTGCTGCCATCTACCAGGATGCTGAAGATGGAATGAGGGTGGACGTTTCAGCCGGACAATGATCCCAAACACACAGCCAAGGAAATTCTCAGTTGGTTTCAGAGAAAGAAAATAAAGCTGCTAGAATGGCCCAGTCAATCACCTGACTTGAATCCAATTGAAAATCTATGGAATGAACTGAAGATCAGAGTTCATGGAAGAGGTCCCTGGAACCTTCAAGATTTGAAGACAGTTTGTGTGGAAGAATGGGCCAAAATCACCTCTGAGCAATGCATACGACTAGTTTCTCCATACAGGAGGCGACTCGAAGCTGTCATTACCAACAAAGGCTTTTCTACTAAGTACTAAATAAATTTAGTTATGCGTGTTCAGTACTTTTTTCCCTATGTCATTCCACTTTATTCCACATAATTTCGATGGCCTCATGCGAAAAGAGCGTAAGTGACATTTTACAAGTTTGACAGGAGAGCCAAAAAACTGTCAGCACCACCTGTTAAAAAAAAATTTGCTTGCAGATACAACTTTTTAAAAAGCCATTTTAATCCCTCTAGGATAGGAATTGAGACTCCAGACTTGGTCAGGAAATGGGCTAGTCTCAGTTGTTCCAAAACAACCAAAAAAGTCATTTTTGACCAAAGTGTCACTTCCTCCCTTCTTCCATGAGGCGATCGATTTAATTTATGGACTTATTTGGTTTGATTTTTTTGTATTTTGAACTTTGAATTTTTGATCTGAAACCCCCCCCCTTTTTCATTCTAATGAATGTATAGTTGTCAGTTGTAGTCATTGTGTTCACAACTCCGTGCTTTATTTGTTAACTCTGATCATGAAATACGACTCTCCTTTGTCGTATGCATGATTAGGCGGGCTGCAAGGAATGGTGCACTCGAAGGCGGTGTCAAACAACTGAATTGGGCCGGTCTGGGCTAGAAATGCCAAGGCTGATTTCTTGTCCCAGTCTGCCCCTGGCGTTGAGTGGGCCTTTCTCTCCATGTCATGCATGAAAGTGTGAAACACACACCTACTCACTGATTATCCCGCACATACTGCACAGCAGCTAGCACTTCTGAGTGATGCGCACTGTCAGTTGCAGGGAAACTGAATGGGTGTGCTTTTAATTGCCTTTCACATTAGCAAGCAATCAAAAGGAGTTACTTACTAAATGGATGTGATGGTTATTGAGCATATTTGAGTAGTAATAGTATGTTTTATGGTCCTGACATAGATGAGGGTTACTTGGCTGTGTTTGACTGAATGAAGATGAATTCCTGTTTTTGAACTCGCCTTTTCCTTTTCAAAGGCATTCTCTCCAGCACAGATGTCAAGTGTTGCTGCAGTCACCTGATCCAGAAGGTAAAGGGATTCTCTGACTTCCTTCGCCTATTAAAAAGACATAATTGACGACCCACCCCCCACCCAGGGTCTCCTCCCAGTAATATTTCCTGCAAAGACCTACCACAGTCAATAACACACACACAAAGCAGACTGTACCCAAATACTTCTTAATTGTTGGCTTTGTGTGTTGCCTCCTTAACAACTTCCTCTGAATTCTTAAGCACAAGATGATGACTGTTGCTGTACTTGTGGCTGCAGCTATATTCAATGTGTTGTACAGTGACGCAATAGCCTGATTTTGTGTTTGGAGGGCAGTGTGAAGTTTGCTGCTGTTTTCAAAAGTATCCATGTTTTTGTTAATATGTTTTCATGTTTGCTTTCATTGACAGATTGATCGGCTTGAAGAATTGATTATGCTGCTCGTGAATCAGCTGGGAACACCATTACCCAAATCCTGAACTCCAGCTGCTGTGATATGAATCTAGGCTTGCAGATCTAATCCAAAACACAGTTTAATATAGATGTTTGCGATTAAAATTTAAGAATTTAGCAACTGCAGTGCTTATGACGAACACTTGTTGAAAGTATATCTTCAGAATCTTAAGCTCATTACTACATGAAGTACTTATCCCTTTTACTTTGATGTTTTTTTAATTAACTGGTAGTTCTGTTTTGGTGAAGTCAGACTCCCTGATATTCTGATTGTGTTAAATCGAGAATTACAGTGTTCAGTCAGAAGGTTATGACCAGGTTCAGTATATACATAGGTTTTGTACTTGTGGAGTTTTGTTTTATAAGCACTGCAGTTATCCCTGGAGGCATTGCACATTCATTAAGATAACAATCCTCAGTGCCCTGTCGGGAGACAACATTGTTCCCAATTTTCGCACATTCTCATTTAACCTTTATATGTTAAGAATGTTGCTTGAATCAAAAAGTTGAGTCTTTAGAATTATTAAAATAATTTAATTGTTGTACGTCTGTTGATCAGAGAGTTTTTTAAATATCTGGGGATTACCTGAAATTTTCTGGGGAATGAATGTGTTCAAGCGACTGTCCATGTTTATGCGGAAATTAAAAATTGATAACATAACATGAGAGGCGAGAACAGGCCATTCAGCCCAACTAGGCTCGCAAGTTTCTTTTTACTATTGTGAATATATCATTTCAGATACTCAAAGACTTCAGCTTTAGCTTTAAGTCAAGCCTGCTCTTTAAAATTCCCTAGGTTTCTGCCTCAACAATATGGTCAGGCAAGCTATTCCACATTGAAATTACTCTTTGGGTGAAAAAATATTTCCTAATATCAGTGCTAAATTTACCCTTGGTCAACTTCCATTTGTGCCCCTGAGTTCTTCTAACAAAGCTTGGCCGAAGGAATCCTACATAATTCACTTTGTTAATCCCTTTAATATATTTAAAGACCTCAATCAGATCACCCCTGAGTCTCCATTTCCTAAGACTAAAGAGATTAAGTATCTTCAGCCTCTTCTCATAGCTTCCATCTTTTTAGCTCCCGCCGCTTGCGGTGCGGGAGCTATGGTATCGGGCTCCGTCCGTGCGTGCGTGCGTCCGTCAACACATTTTGCTTTATCTCATCAACGATTTCAGTGACAGGCTTCTAATTTTTACTGGACATGCATTTCATAAAGACCTACAAATGACATGCCTCAAGGTGACCTTGGCCTATTTTTTCAAGGTCACTGGCCTCAAAATATCACCAAAAACTTCGACATTTTGCTTTATCTCATCAACAATTTCAGTTACAGGCTCCTAATTTTCATTTTGCTTTATCTCATCAACTATTTCAGTTGCAGGCTCCTAATTTTTACTGGGCATGCATCTCATAAAGTCCTACAAATGATGTGCCTAAAAGTGACCTTTGCCTATTTTTTCAAGGTCACTGGCCTAAAAATATCACCAAAAACTTTGACAATTTGCTTTATCTTATCAACTATTTCAGTTGCAGGCTCCTAATTTTTACTTGACACGCATCTTATAAATACCTACAAATGACGTGCCTTAAGGTGACCTTGGCCTATTTTTTCAAGGTCACTGGCCTAAAAATATCACCAAAAACTTTGACAATTTGCTTTATCTTATCAACATTTTCAGTTACAGGCTCCTAATTAGCTCCTGCCGCCCAAGTGGCACGGAAGCTATGGTATTGGGCTCCATCCGTGCATGTGTCCGTCCATGAGTGCATCCGTCAACAAAAACTTCGACGTTTCGTTTATCTTAACGGCGGGAGCCTCTGGGGCCGCCAGTGCCCTATATTATGCCTGGAATTAGCTTAGTGTCTCTTCTCTGAACTTTTTCTTGAGCTTCTATATCTTTCATAAAGTATGGTCCCCAGAACTGTACACAATACTCCAGATGTGGTCTGACAAATGTGTTGTACAAGAGAAGTATGTCTTCCCTTGATTTGTACTCAATACTTTTGGCATGCATCCAAATGGCTTTTTAACTGCTATGGCACAATGGTTAGAACCTGTGAGGGTTTGGTCAACAATCACTCCCAGATCTTTTTCATGTGGAGTGCATTCCAGTTTTAAACCCCCCATGAAGTAATCCTGTCTAATGTTTTTATTACCTACATGTACAACTTTATTTCGCTACATTAAATTTCATTTGCCACATTTCTGCCCAATTCTGGATTCTATCCAAATCATCCTGAATCACTTTAGTGGACTCTAAACAATGTGCCAAACCTCCCAAATTAGTATTGTTGGGGTCAGACAGAGGAAAGCTTTCCTATGTGTGGAAATTCAAAATGGAGCCCAGGATTTCCCATGACCACTTGCTGCCTGTAAGCCCCCCACCAGCAGGCCAGGCAGATAAAAGCAGTGGTCAACCAGTTTATCACCCTCTTGCTCTCTTGGCTCTTTGGGCTCTTGCCCCCGCCCCCCTCCTTGAAGCTCCTGGACCCTTGGGGACTGCTCAGGTTGGGGTACTCCTTCCCCACCTCTGGGCCTCTCTCTCCCCCGTGGCCATGCTGAAGCATCAGCCATGCTTCCAGGAGTGGAACAAGCCTAGGAAGCAACAGCTTGCTATTGGGGAGCGGCCAGCCTCTCTCCACAATGAAGACACGGACCTTTGCAGAACAAGAACCGCTCTTTCCAGCCGGATCAGCATCGCGTCCACGATTGGATCCTCCACCGAGCAGCAACCACCAAACCTCCTTTTCTACTAAGGACTGGTAAAAACTGGACATCCAAACCTTCTTTTAAGACTAAGACTGACTTTATGTATTTGTAAAATGATAGTTGTTGTGATTGTTTTCAGGATTGTGTTTTAGTAGGTCATATTAATGTATAGCAGACAGGGTCTTGCAAGCAAATAACCTCCTGTATACTAACACGGCACCTTCCCTGTGCAGAACACACACATATCTCTTCATTTTAACTTAATACATACAGACACACAACATTGAGCGTTTTAATTAATTTAAAAACTGTCTGTAAACACTCTTAAACTTTTCTTTGTTACAAAGACTTGGTCTTGTTACAGTAGCGTAGCCCTCCCCCTCTTACTTCCACATGGTCAGTAAGGCACCTCCGTTCGCACCTTATATCATCCTTTTGTTCTCTCTCACCTACACACACATGCACGCACACACCCCTCCTTCATTGTGTACATAGTGTTAGTGTTTAGTGTAGTCTAGGTTGTTTTTTATTTGCTTCATTTAAATAAATATTCTTACAAGAAATATGCTGTGGTTATTAATGTTCTGCAAGAGAGAATGAAATTGCCAACCTCTTCTTTGTAGAACTCCAAATTCTTCGACCTAACTATTGATATGGTAATTTGGTTATAAATTATTTAATTATTTATCAGTTTCCATATCAATAGTTTAGTTAATATTGAGGCTGAGGTTTTATTAATTGGCTATCATTTTCCCTTCACTGAGGAAGGGTGGTGCCCCGAGGTATTAATATTAATATTTTGTATTAATATTACAATATCATATACTTTTTTTTTGATAGTCAAATTAAAAATACAATTAGGCAAATTGCCTGAACACATGGTGTCCACTTGTGAGGTGTAACCCCAACAGCCGGCGCCTTTTTGTGACATGCTATTGCACACACAACAACATCGCCACTGCTTGGCCATGATCACCACAAAGGTGCCACCATCGGAGGCATTACCCCAACATTGGTGCTATATGCAAGGCATTACCCCAACAGTATCATCTGCAAATTTAACCAGTTTGCTCTCAATATTCTTATCAAGGTCATTCATGTAGATGAGGAACAGCAGGGGTCCCAACACCGATCCCTGAGGGACGCCACTCCCCACCATACCTAGCTCAGATGAGGTTCCACTGACCACCAGTCTTTGTGTTCTGTCCTGTAACCAGTTTTGAATTTACTCCAGAATACCTCCTGTAACTCCAATGGAACTCATTTTAAAAATTAGTCTCTTACGAAGTACTGTATCAAATGCTTTCTGAAAATCCAAGTATATGATGTCATAAGCCCTGCTCTGATCATAAGTCTTGGTGGCCTCTTCAGAAAATTCCAGAAGGTTTGTCAGGCATGACCTTCCCTTATGGAAACCATGTTGGCTATCCTTCAAGATATTATTACGTTCAAAAAATAATTCCAGCTCGTCTTTTATGATAGATTCCAGTATTTTGCATGCAATGCAAGTTAAACTGTCTGGCCTGTAATTTCCTGGCTCAGTACGGTCCCCTTTCTTATATATTGGTATTATATTGCCCTGCTCCCAATCATTTGGTATTTCTCCAGTTTCTAAAGAATGTCTGAAGATGGCTGAAAGTGTTTTAAAGATGATCTCCCTAAGTTCCCTGAGCACTCTAGGATATAAGCTATCAGGACCTGCCTTATCTGCCTTTAGTTTATGCAACTTGTCTAATACTTCATTATCCTTAACCTCAATTTTTGCTAAATAATCTTGAGCATTGGACCTGCCCTCTGGCTAAATAAAAACCCGCTCCGAGGTAAAATTCTCAACAAAGTAAATGTTTAAGGTATCCACAATATCCTTGTTATCATACAGCATCGATCCATATTTATTCTTTATGCGCTTAACCTCCTCTTTGACTTTCCTTTTTCTGCTACAGTACTGAAAGAAGCGCTTAGGATTAGTTTTTGGCTCTTCCACAATTTGTCTTTCATACAGTCTTCTAGCATTCCTCAGCTCTTTTTTGACCACAGCCCGCATTTTACAGTATTCAGCCTTTGTATTCTCATTGTTATCCTTTATGTACATCTTATAAAGATTCCTCTTTTCCCTCAAACTCCTACAAATAGTTGTGGTCTTCCACTGAGGATTCTGCTTTTTCAGCTTACTTTTGGACTCCTTTGGAATGAATTTACATTGTGAATCAAGTAAAACCCCCTTAAATCTTTCCCACATCTCATTTACAGACTCACATTCTAGGAGTCTCCCATTTTATTATGCTTAAATGTGAGCGCATCCTGTCGAAGTTTGCTCGCCTAAAATTGAAAATTTTGGTTTTAGAAGACATCTTTTTAACTTCCCACGAAACATCAAAATTAACAGTAGTGATCACTAGTCCCAAGTGGCTTCAGTACCTCAACATTGCTATTTCTATCAGGGTCATTACAGAGCACTAAATCTAAAATTGCCTTCTCTCTTGTATGTTTATTAACATATTGCACCAAAAATTGTCATTTATAACATCCACAAATTCTTCCTCACCTTTACCCTGTCCTTTACCATTTCCCAATCGATACCAAGATAATTGAAGTCTCCCATAATAGTCCCTCCTCCTCTACAAGCTTGCCTAATCCTCTTAAAAAGCATTTCATTGACAGTACTGTCCAAAGCTGGCGGTCGATAGCATACTCCTATGTTTAAACCTGTCTCGTGTTTGCCAATGAGCCTAACCCAGATATCTTCACAGGGCAAGGAATGTTCAATTTTAGGAATTTTCTGCACATTTATGTTTTCTTTCACATAGAGTGCTACACCCCCCTCCTCGCCTGTTACATCTATCCTTCCTAAAGAGCTTATAACCTTCTATGTTATATTCATCTCCATCCTCTTCACTAAGCCATGTCTCTGTAATCCCAACTATGTCATAGCCCTCACTAATCATAACAGCCTCAAGTTCTGGAAATTAATTTTTTATGCTTCCTGCATTTAGATAAAAACATTTCAGGTTATTACGAATGCTCTTCCCCTTCGATTTCCTATGTACCTGCTCCTCCAAGCCCCCCACTATGCTTTGTTGCTGTAAAAATACAAGCTTAAAGCTTCCCCAGTGGGATGGTTTCTCCAGATAGCGGAGTCAAGATTGATTTCAGTTAACTTTTCCCAACGGTCATGCCAAAATTTAACATTAGTTTCGACGTTGCTCGCAAGCTATTTTTGGGCTCCAAAGTTTGCTTGATGGCTTGCTAGCTTTCCGCAATAACGTTAACTACGAACGCCGGTGTTCTGACAATTTGTGCTGCCTCGTCAAAAAAATGCTTCCGTGATGCAAAGCGATCGTAAAGTCTTTGTTTTCGCCTTAATATTGTAATATGAATCAGTGTACAGTAGTAACTGTTATTTGTTTGCTGATTATAGCACTATTGAATGCGTGCTCGGATTTGTAGCGAAAGATCAGCTTGGCTTTACTTCAATGATACCGAACGCGGTGAAGTTAGCCGGGGTGTTCATAGTTAATCTCATAATGTGCTCGGATTTGTAGCGAAAGATCACCTTGGCTTTACTTCTATGATACTTAGGCATGTGCACGTATTTGTATTGTTATGTACAGATGAACGGTGGCGTTATATAATGTGAGTGTAGCCGATGTAAGCATTTCGCTAGCGAATGCGGTGAATGTAGCTGGGGTGTTGATAGTTAATCTCATAATGTGCTCGGATTTGTAGCGAAAGATCACCTTGGCTTTTGAGTTCGCTCCAGACTGACTGAAGCCAGCACTGCAAGCTTGGGGTCCGGCTGTGTGAAACGAAGCGAGGCTGAATCGAGCCTGTGTGAAGCGAAGAGAAATGATAAGGCCAGCGTTCATATCACAGTAATGTAATGACGCACCATGAGTGACGTACATTGTGCGCTACGCACTGCTGACAGAGGGAGACCAACACATTACTCAAATAGTAGTAGTGATACCATCAATAGTGCATGTAACACTGTCAGCTTCCATCAGGGTAGTCTGCATTTCCCTATGTATAACACTCTCTAACCTCCCTGCCCTCCAAGTCCCTAGTTTAAATAACACTGTGCTACCCTCAACATACGCTGACCCAGTGTCAAAGGTACCCCTCTGGTTCAGGTGTAGCCCGTCAGGCTTTAACAGGTCACCCCTGCCCCAGAAGTTGTTCCAGTGCCCCATAAACCTGTACCCCTCTTTCCTACTCCAGGTTCATAGCCATGTGTTAAACCTTCAGATAAAATTCTGCTTCCCTCTGCTTGCACGTGCTACTGGTAGAATCCCGGAGAAAACCACCGTGGAGTATCTGCTCCTAACAGGGTTGGGTACAATTACTTTTTTCAATTACAATTGATTGTAATTGTAATTACAATTACTTTCTGGACAGAATGTTCAATTACAATTACTTTTCGATAAAAAAAAATTCCATTGAAATTAAATTACAATTACGAAAGTAATTGTTTACGATTACTGTAATTGTAGTTGAAAAACTTAATTGACCCAACCCTTTCCAGAAGTGCGATCATTCTGCAACTGTCACTTAGTTTTGGCCACATTTTGAACCCCCTACCTAATGACCTTGCTCACCCTAGATAACAAAGTTTATTATTGCCAAGACAGAAGCTCAAGAACCACAGTTTATTAACCTGAGAAGCCTTAAGCAGTAGTCACAGTAGAAATCATGGGGAAACTATGTAAATGGATAATAAGCCTCTTTTAGCAGTGGCTTAGTTTCAGTTAACAAAAAAGAAATACCAAATTGAGACAAACTCGATATGTAATAAGCACTCAGATGACTAACTTGATTTTATATAATCCCAATACTGTTAGTATCCTGGTCTAAAAATATCACAGGGCTTTGCTCAGAATCCAAATAATCACAGACTGGCTTCTCCAGATACTGTTCTCGGATGAGAGCCTCCAATACCCAGCAAAGTGATTAACAGAAAATGCCAATAACCAATACACAATATCAGTGGTAGCTTACTAACTCCTCTTGGGCAGCTACAACGCCTAGGAGGAACTAGAGTGGGGAGGGGGCGGAGCACTCCGGCAAACCTTACCGTTTAAAATTCCAACCGAACCGAATGGACAACTCAAGTAACTGTTGCTCTACTAACTAAACACCAAATCTCAGATCCCAAGTCAAAAATGCAAACAGTAACTATCTAGCTAGCTAGCCACAAATACAACCAAAGGTAACTGAAAAAGAGTAAAACGCCGATACCCTTTAATTCAAACAAACCGAATAAACAAGTCGTTTACTATGTGAGCTAACTAAACACGCTCTCCCCACAACAAGCTGTCGCTAAGCACTCAAACAAGCAACTAAACCTTAACCAGCTGATCAAGGCACTGCCACTGGAGGAAAATACAATAATAACGTAATTTACAATATGTTTAATCAGAAGAGCCCTTCAGTAAAAATGAGATGCGAAAAAGACTAAAACCCGAGTTAGCGTTAATATTTAATTCAAGCTTCACAACCCTGCTGAAAAATCCAGCATGCACCAGCATAGAAATCATGCTGGTCAGTGGTGGTTCATGCTGGTTTGTTGCTGGCCCAAGCTGGTCCGTGCTGGCAGACCAGGAGACAGACACCTCAGCAAAGTATATTTCAGCAGAAAGTAGAACTCTTGAAGTGTCTGAAACGCTTAGTTTTATAAATTTTAATTTGGTAATGATTCAGTGCAACGCATTTTTAAACCGGAAAGTCCTCAAATCGGCATCAATACCAGGGGGCAGACATTTTTACCTGGGGAATCTAAGGCTGCGTTCGGAACGCACACTTGTCCACTCGCTCACTCACACTCTATATTGTATTCAGTGTAGAACATTCAGTACATAGTGCCCTACATAGTGGGTGTGTGTGCATTTAGAACGCATTATCCAATCAAACGCCAGTGCTGCAGTGCTTGTGCGTCAGTTACTCTCTTTCGTGACGTCATTTGTTCTTTTTCCTCTCATCCGGGCCATGGAGGAGTTCAGAGGGCCTTCAGTAAGCGCTCCCTTTAAGGCTTGGCTGCCCGCGCAAGCTGTGTTTCATAGGAGAAGTCTGGGAATCTCAAAAATATTCATGAGGAACCATCATCTGATTGGCCAGTGACGACGTTGACTTGCGTTGGTGATACTGGCTTGGTGTTTGGCATTTGTTTGACTCAACGCGCAGATATCGACCACACAATCTGAGGTAACCCTAACCCTATGAGCTGGGCTGTCTGAGTGCACCAGCCAATCACATAGCGCCTTCATCGGCAATCAGATGATGGCTCCTCATGAATATTTATGAGATTCCCAGACTTCTCCCATGAAAAAAAATTCTGTTGCCCGCGCAAGCTGTTTTTATTTAAGCTGGCCTGATTAACAATCAAAAAATTTATCGACGGGGCGACCAAGACCAATACATGACCTATAATTAGAAATGGTAATGAAAAGGTGAATTCCCATTGCCTACATTTATACTAGTAGCATGCAGAGCATGTTTGGGGCGAGCAAATTTCGAGCGGTCGGTTGATGACATACATGTATACAAACATACAAACAGGGGGCGCATTGAGCTGACTAATAATTGATATGGCATTGTAATTCCAAATCTTACACTGACTTTGCTGCATTTATTTTCGCTGTCCTTTGGTGCTTTCACACCATTCACGCAACCGCAAACATCACGCGGAGCAAGACCACTGTTTTCAAATAAGGACGCGACACTGCAAGGATGAGCGGTGGCGCCACTTTAAGCGAGGAGCAGCAGCTCGATTTTGCAGCAAACGTTTGCGTCCAAAGGTCAACTGCATTGAACCTTGACCTCAAATTGCGCTGACCTTTCCGGGCGTCAATGGCATTGCAGAATTCGCAGGAGTTCATTTCAAGGAGTATAAAAAGGAGAAGACACGACAAATGGCTCCAATGAAACTACGGGTATCGCATATGTGCAGTAAAATCTGGTCTCCTCTTGTAGAAACATTCCGTAGATGGCGCGCTATCTAGCAGCACGGGGGTGATTGTGTCGTTTCACTGACGCGTCCGCAATCAACCTTTGGTGGGAATATATTTCAGTGCCTTTTTTTTTTTTTTTTTTTTTACTAGTGCCGTCTGCTGGAACCCTCCAACATCGCAGCTCCATTTACACTGCGCATGTGCAATACCCCAGAGTTTCACTGGAGCCATTTGTCGTGTCTTCTTTTTATTCTCCTTGGTACATTTGCGGAAGTGTCAGAGCAACAATCATGGATGTATTATAAGAACTGGATACTGAACCAGGGCTGAGACAATAATACCTGACTGCAGCCGCGGGTAAATTACAAACCACGCCCCCTACAAACCACGCTGGTACAGTACAAACCACGCGACCTGCAAAACACGCCCCTACAAAAGGGTTGGGGTTAGGGATAGGGTTTGGGGCGTTTCTTGTAGGGGGCGTGTTCTGTACGGAGTGTGGTTTGCACTCGGCTGCTGCTGCAGCTAGACCCTTCTCGATATGAGGATGATGAGACAAGACGATACAAGATGATATGATACAAAATACCCTAACAGACAAATGGAGGATCCTATTAAAACAAGCAAACACAACAGCATATGGGCCTGGTCAAGGGGAAGTGAACATTTATCCTTCTGTTACCAAGTTTATTTTGGACATTATATATATCGTACACTATAGCAGATTAAGGAAATTATTAAGCAAGGCCAATTTACTATATTGAAACAAAAAGATTCATCATGCTGCATACCTTAAATGAATTACATTGTTAAGTAACAGTGTCCTCCTGTTACTTTTGCTTGTCCAAGCCCATAAACAGGAAACAAAAACGAGACGGATCCAACAATATGTCTTGCAGCAGTAAAGGGCTAAATGATTTCAAAACCCTGTTAAAATTGTTTTGCAACATCATAACAGTTTCCTTTTTAAAGAAGCTCTTGAACCCATCCAGCGGTGAACTGTTGATGCACCTCCAGACCTCTGTAGCAGCGAAACTGCTCAAGTGTAAATGCCCTCATGCAACAAACAAGGTAGCTCATGAGGCTAAGGAAATCCAACGATGCAGTGGCAGCCTTAAGCATCCGGGGGCCCGTGTCAAAAGCAAATGATGGTCGCCACTGATTCCTGCACAAGGTTTTGGTGTTTTTAACATGCATGGACAACAACGCAAGATACGGTACACATTTAATGTTTGCGCCTTAATTTGCCGCTTTTAAAATATCTGATATTAACCCAGTCCAAGATCATGGCAATCTAGTAGGTTGTATTCCTTTCCCCCTCGAAAAACAATAAAACCTCAGTGACAATAATGGCATTACTGAGCATAGAAACACGAGCATTATTTAAGTTTAAATTTTTATTCATGGTTTCTCGCAGTCCATACTGTATTTCTGTATTGCTAGATGTACTGACGTTATAGGGTGACGTAATCGCGTGGCTCTTATTTGGCTCCTGAGCGATGGAAAAGCAAATGGGTTCTTAGGAGGTGTGCAGGTTGAACCAACCAAGCACCAGCAGTAGCACCACCACGGCACTAGCGCCAGGTTCTTTTTGGTGGAAAAGGGGTAACTGACACTCAACCGACCAATGATGAAACTTCACCCTTCACTCAGTAATTCACTGACTTTTGTGTTTAAAGGACCACAACCAGCATTGCTACAGTCCAGCCAAAGGGAAAAAAAAAAAAAAAATGAATATGAGGAAAAAGAAAAGTATGAATTTGAATTTAACAGCAAAGAAAGGGGAAAAAAAAAACCCTCAAGATCTTGAATGCATTTGGGTTTATCATCTGCATCCATGGAGAATATGTATCTCAGAGCATTTGCAACAAGAGAGTGCACGGGACAGTAAGCAGTGCCCACTGGCCTAGAACTACCATAAGGGTCCATTCAGCTGAGTGATTGCCAACATCCCAATTTGGCCTGTATCCCAAGTCCTATCTGATTCTTGAGTTGATTTTAAACCAAGCTTTTTGGTGGAAAAAAAATGTATTGTGATATGTCACACTTCTTTGGAACATGCTGCATGCATCAAGTTTATAATGAGTGTTTTTCCAAAAAACAATTAAGTTTGTTGGGTAAAACAATATTTTGCCTGGCACTGTTTTCAATTTAAGGGCTTTGCCATGCATATGCAAGTGCAGGCAAATGATCATAGCCTGCCAAGGCAAAATTCATATCTTTTCGTGCTGAATATGGGCAGTGCAGGATGTGACCACAGCCACATCAGGTCACGCACATCGGTAATTAGCTGAGGCTGCGATTTCGCCAGTCAAAGCTTATAAAGTTGAACCTTGCATGGAGCAAAAATGCGAATTTGCTTTTCCAACAGAGGTGAATGTTTTATTCAACCTTCTCTTGCATGGAATGGAAGTGGAGGCAAATTTGCCAATGTGAATTTCACATAGTATGTGTGACCGTGCCCTAATACAGGGGAGAGATGATTCAACTGTGCATGGTGAAATCCACCCAACAACTTGGGCATGTTTCATAACAGTATCAGCCTGACGAAATCTACACGTGCATGATGTTGAATCATAGTCCTAGCGCCACCTACTGTCAACTAAAGTAAGCCTTGTGCGATAAACATCATCAATAATATTTTCATTTTGTGGTTTTCACGTGATACACAGTAACATTATGCATGTTTGGTGAATTTACTTTAGAGCCACATGGTAACACAGGAAGCCATGCAAAATGTGCAATCAAGTCCGCTGCTGTGTGCTCCTCATAGGAAATCTTGTTACTGCAGTGTCCAATGGTCAAGAAGGAGCACAGCTGCCTTAGTCTGCATCCCGCCAGCATCGCCAACATGCAGGAAGGTGTGAGGGCCACATCATTACCACTTGCTGCTACATCTTGTATTATTACTGCTGTGTTGTGTATGGTCATAATGATGACACATCATCAGTGATGTAATAATAACGGTACGTCAAGTAATTAATCAAAAAATACCAGTACAGTTAACAACAGCAATAATAATCATCATCACCTGATCTACAACCCCAATTCTGAAATAGTTGGGACGAAGTGTAAATTGTGAATAAAATCAAAATGCAATGACTTCAGATCATATGAGCCAATATGTTACTAACAATAGAACATAGATAACATTTCAAATGTTGAAACTCAGACATTTTACATTTTTATCTACAAAATGAGCTTATTTCAAATTTTCTGGCTGCAGCAGGTCTCAAAAAAGTTGGGACACAGGCGAAAAAGGGCTGAAAAAGCCATTAATATATAAGAGAATCAGCTGAAAGAACATAGCAAGTAATTAAGTTAACTGGCATCAGGTGTGTAACATGATTGGCTATAAAAGGGATGTCTTAGAGAGGCTGAGTCTCTCAGAAGTAAAGATGGCCAGAGGCCTCCAACCTGTGAAGGCTTGCGTAAAAAAAATTGTGGAATACTTTAAAAACAATGTTCCTCAACGTCAAATTGCAAAGGTTTTGAGGGTCTTATCATCGACAGTGCATAACATCATCAAAAAATGTAGAGAAACTGGAAAAATCTCTGTGCATAAGGGACAAGGCTGAAGACCTTTACTGGATGCCTGTGATCTTCGGGCCCTCAGACGCCGCTGCATTGCTCACCGGCATGATTCTGTCATTGACATTACTAAATGGACCCAGGAATACTTCAAGAAACCACTGTCTGTAAACACAGTCCGCCGTGCCATCCACAGATGCCACCTAAAATTCTATCATGCAAGAATGAAGCCATTGTTGAGCATGATCCAGAAGCGCTGCCGTGTTCTGTGGGCCAAAGCTGATTTAAAATGGACTGTAGCAAAGTGGCAAAGTGTCCTGTGGTCAGACGAGTCCAAATGTGACATTATTGTCAGAAATCATGGGCGTCGTGTCCTCCGGGCTGAAGAGGAGAAAGACCACCCCTCCTGTTATCAGCATTCAGTTCAAAAGTCAGCATCTCTAATGGTATGGGGATGCATCAGTGCATATGGTGTGGGACGCTTGCATGTTTCAAAAAGCACCATGAATGCTGAAAGGCATATAAAGGTTTTAGAGCAACATGTGCTCCCCTCCAGACGACATCTATTCCAGGGAAGGCCTTGTGTATTTCAGCAGGACAATGCAAAACCACATACTGCAGCTATTGCAACAGCATGGCGTCGTAGTAGAAGAGTCCGTGTGCTGAACTGGCCTGTCTGCAGTCTTGATCTTACACCGATTGAGAACATTTGGCGCATAATTAAACAAAAAGCCCGTCACTCTGTGTTAAAAAGAAGAGGGGATGCTACACCATGGTAAACGGGCCCCTGTCCCAACTTTTTTGAGACCTGTAGCAGCCGTCAAATTTGAAATGAGCTCATTTTGTGGATAGAATTGTAAAATTTCTCAGTTTCAACATTTGCTATGTTGTCTCTGTTCTATTGTGAATAAAATACTGGCTGGTGTGATTTGAAAGTCATTGCGTTTTGATTTTATTCACAATTTACACTTTGTCTCAACTATTTCGGAATTGGGGTTGTACCATGAACATGTAATTTGCAGATTTGGGTGGAGTCACATAGTTGTATTCTTTTTTTAAAAAAAAAAGGCAAGACAGAACTTTGTGGCTAAACATTTCTGGAAATGCAAGGAGCTATCTAGAAGATAGAACCATATACCTACAAAGTTTATGACATCTTGAAAATTATAAAGGTCAAGGTAAGGTTAGCTTTAAGATTAGGGTTAGGGAAGGGGTAAGGGATAGGTTTAGGTTGAGGACTAGGGGGCACGGGAGTAGGATTTTGGAGCAAAAATAATTTTTTAGTTCCCAGGGGGATAGAAAAGCATGGTTGCGTGTGTGTGATAGCATACATGTGTGTGTTTGTGCTCACACATGGTGGGAGGGGGACACAGGAGTGAGTGTTGTCCTTCCATAATCCGTCTGTCCATCCACATGTCCATTTGTCTAGCTTCTTTTCTGAGCCAAGACTCCTGAACCGCTCAGTTTTTCTCTACAGAACTTTATGTAAATATATCTCATTGCGTTTATGGGCATTTTCACAGTTATGTCCATCCTCCTGTCCGTCTGTCCATCCCTCCACTGTGTTTCGTTTCCTGGCCAGATATCAGCCATCTCGTGGCTGGGGATCTGAGTATTTCATGCCTGTTTGGGTGTGAGAATGTGTGCATGTGTGTATACCTGCGTGTCAAATCTGACAGTACACAGTCGTGATTTCCTGCTTTTCCTAGTCAGGGTGGTACAAAGTGTGTGTATTCAGGGTTCACGCGGCCTTGAAAAGCCCTTGAATTTTACATGTGATACTGGCAAACTACAATGTGAATCGAGATCAGGTTGTAAATATCCCCTGGTTTGCGTTATTGTATGTGCTATTCAATAATACACTGAACAAAAATATAAATGCACAAAGTAATTTTTTTAAGAATTATTTTTTATCAATCAGGCAGTATTTCAACAAAACAATTATGATTTTATTCTTGCTGTAATATTCAAGCAACAGAAACATGACTAACAATTTACTGTACACAATTCATGAGTTATCACAGCCTGAACCCACCAGGGGTCAGCAGGCAGAGTTCACAGCACTCAGTAACGAGTGTGTCCACCATCGGCATCATGTAAAGCGGTACACCTCCGGCGCAGGGAGTTCACGAGATTGTCAAAAGCGGCCTGTGGAATGTTGTCCCATTCCTCCTGCAGCGCAACTCGGAGCTGGCTCATGTTTTCTGGAACCGGAACACGTTGTCTGACCCGCCGATTCAGAACATCCCAAAGGTGTTCAGTTGGCGACATATCGGGTGAATATGCTGGCCAATTGAGAACAGGGACATCCTCCTCATCAAGAACCTCTGAGCAGATCTGGGCAGGGTGTGGCCGGGCATTATCGTGCTGGAATGTCACGTAATGGAGTCACACAAACGGTATGACTATGGGCCTCAGGATCTCGTCGCGGTACCGCTGCCTGTTCAAGTTGCCCTCAACGTAATGCAGACAGGTACGCTGTCCATGGCATATGCCTGCCCATACCATTACGCTGGCACCACCATGTGCCACCCGACGCACGACATTGGCGTCAGCGTAACGATCGCCCACAGGTCACCGTACGTGTTGTCTGCCATCAGCGCAGTACAGTTGGAATCGCGATTCATCGCTGAATAACACAGTCCTCCACTGTGCAAGCGTCCAGTGAAGGTGACGGTTGGCCCAGTCGAGTCTGTACCGGCGACAGACGACGGTCAGGTTGAGACCTCGGTGCGGTTGGCGGGCTCAGAGGTCCGCCTTCCTCAGGCGGTTTCGGACAGTCTGAGCTGATATCTGCCTGTTGTGCAGTGCGACGGTCTCGTAAGCTGTCCTGGTGGCTGATCAGAGCCGATCACGGAGGTGCTGGAGCCACATGTGCCGATCCTATATCCATACCGATCCCGGGCATGGACAGACATGGTCGTCGGGCATGTGGACGATTCACAGTGCTGCCAGTCTCTCTGAATCGACTTCTCAACCAGCTGATGGTGGATTGATGCACATTCAAGTGTGTTGACACAGTTCTCACAGATATCCCAGCGTTCAGCATGCCAATGGCACGCTCCCTCATGACTTGTGACATCTGTGGCATTGTGACTTGTGACAAAAGTGCACATTTTGCAGTGGCCTTTTAATGACCCTGGTGCAAGGAGTGCCTATTTATTGGTCACACTGACTGACCAACTCAATGTTATGCTCTTTGCAGCTCAGGGGCGGAAAAACTCAATGAGTGAGTAATCTCACAGGGAGTGGTCAGTGAGAAGTGGGTCACCAGAATTGAGCAAAACAAATCATTCAGTACACCAATAAACACTATTTGTGGGCATATTTCATTATTGGTCGATTTAACTCCGCATTTTTGGTTTGTGTGTTTATATTTTTAGTCAGTATATGTATACAACACTGTTCAATATTATACTTCTAAGTAACATACACATACAATGATGAGTTGCACTGGAACTGATGAATTTTCCAGCTGTTTAAATGCTGAGGCAGCGACTACTAGAAAGCCAGTTTGTACTATTTAACATTGTAATGGCGGGGCATTTTAACATTAACTGATTTTGAATTGTAATTTTCTATATGAAGCAAAAAATTAGTTGACTAGTTTTATGCATATATTAATTCTGTATTTTTTCTAGTTTATTTGCAGGTTATTTTGTGTCGATCCCACCTGGGATGCCATAGTTATCGAAATTAGAATCTCTGAAGTCCTTTGTTATTGATTTTTCTTTTTTTCCCTTAGTTTTGAAATATTTACTTGCTTGAAGGGTTTATAATCACTTTAAAACATCTTAAAGTTACATCTGAGTAACTTAAGACCGTTCCTACCAAGAGATGGTAACACTTCTAAAAGAACACTTCCCTGTCAGGCATATATTGCCTTGATTTTGGTATTGAATGGTGTGGCCAAAAATATGTAGTGTCCGCAACGGTATACTGTCAAGCATATATTTCTGTAAAGACATGGCCAAGTGGGATTATCCCGCCTAAATTGAATAATGCTCCTAAGATGAGGTTTATATTCAGTAAAATCAATTCAAGATCTGGGTCCTTTTGTGGTGCACAAATGAATTCAAATATTTTTTCTAGAGTCCGCAACGGTGTGTAGTGTCCACAACGTTTTCCACCACATCTTCTAATACCGCATCAACCACTCTTCAAATGAATATATTTGTGTAATACGATTATTAAAAGTTAAAACTAGAGTAATTACCTAATGGCAGCCACTCAGGATATACGGGGTGTTCAAAAAGTACAGTCTAAGGTGAGAATTTCAGCTGTTAATGTTGTATTGAACAGTGGTTATAAAAAGCAATCTTTTAGGTATGAGTCACTAATGTATGAAAAAAAGGCATTTTTTTATTGTGTTGTTTTTATATGATGATAAAAGGTGTGTATTAAACATGTTTCATTGAATAAAACTTGTTTTTTTTCCCAAGGCTTTTAAGTTGTTACTCTCATTGCTGTAGTGTCCGCAACGTCACAAAATGGATCTCGGGTATGCGTACATTTGAAGCAATAGAATTCTTCGTATTTGTGACTAGTCCATGAAATTTTAAGTAGTTACCAGAGGAATACCATAGTTACTGAAAATAACACAAAATGTAAAATTAGATGCATCTCAATTTTTACCCCCCAGTGCCCCTGAAGGTGCAACCTGATCTCCATTCACACCCAGCGCCGTCGTATAGGGGGGAAAGGTGATGACAATTCTAAGGGCCCACAGCCCATTAGGGCCCACAAAACCCACAGTACCCGCCATGACAAAATAATTCTGCATAGATGTACCTAATATTCATACTAATGCATCAGAGTTCAAACAAAGCCATTAAGGCATGCCATATTGATGAAAAACATTTCAGTAACCCCCTTCTTAAAAAATGGTTCGGTCCATGCTTCGTGCTTGTCTTGGAAAATTGTCGGTGCGATTTTGCTGGCGAGGTCGTGAACTAAGGCAGTGAACAGGGAGCCGCCCTTTCGAATACCATGTCCAAAAAAAAAAAAAAAAAAAAAGAAAGCACTCACACAAATCTTGACACTGGAAAAGAATAGAGAGAGGACAGTAGGAGCAGAGCAGGGGTCCAGAACATTACAAAATTCTTTTCGAAGAAAGGTGAGAGTATTTAAGTAGCTTGCAATGTTAGCTGTTCAGGCTGGCTATTCAGCTGCTAACGTTACGTTAATGTAACATGCGGTCAGCTCTGTAAATAATCGCCTGACAAGAGTGGCATTACTCAGTTATTAACGGTATCATCTACAGAAAAGATCGGTAAGGTTATCATTCGCCAGCCATTATAAAATACCGTCAAAAAATCCGGTAGCAGAAGGACACGTTCCTCCATTCTTATTATGAGTGGTTACTGCATACTTAAAGCTCTCTCCAGCTGCTAGTGACTGTACAGGCTAGGTTTGGCTGGCGAACTACATCTAATCAGTGTGGCAACCTTAGGTGTAACTTGAATAATCGCTTGACAAGGCTGACATTACTTTACCTTCTTTCTTATGTGTTTACTTAAACTAAACTGCTACTTTAGCCTGTTGACATACGCAAGTCTTGTTCACTCAGGGGGTAATTTCACAGAGCTTGCTCGCGTCATAACAATAGCAAAATGAAGCTGGGTGCTTAGAGCTATGGCACTGAGAAGCCCATTTAGATTCTGTTTATTCCAAGACTCGGTAGGTTAGTTCTTCATCAGTTGTTCCATAGAACATAACTTTAAATGTTTACAAAAGTAATATGAAATTGAACAATTAAACCTTTATGCACTGCTACTCCAGAATCAGCTGTGGTCACTTCATTTGAACCTGAGCCAGCAATAGACCCTCACCACCAGCAGTCTAAAGATGTTTTTGATGGTGAGTGAGTGAGTTAATGTGAATAAGACAACTAATAATTCATAATTTACATAATGGTATTCTGACTCTTTGTGGAGTGGTTAATCGTAAAAAAAGGAAAAATAGGGTGTACAGTAGAACTCGCCTAAACCATCGTCGTATAAAACGGAAACTCGATCATACCGGACAACAGCTGAAGTCCTGATTTTTCTACAATGTTTTTCCATTACATAAACATCGGATATGCCGGATTTTTTATTTTATTTTATGTCATTTTATGTTATTCTAGTTTATTGCTTTTATTGTTTTTATTTACTGTTTTACTTACTATCTATTGTAAAGCACTTTGGTTCACCTGTGGGTGGTTGTAAAGGGCTGTATAAATAAATAAAGTTTAAGTTTAAGGATTTTGTATAACGGATTTTCGCTTACATAGGATAAAATGTCTAGTCCTGTCACAATGCATTTCCATTAAAAGACACTCGTGCATACCGGACAAGCTGGTTTGCTCCATGCACGTGCCCAGTTGCCACAGAGCAACGAAATGAAGTTCGGCTTTCCTATTCGCGGAAACTGAAACTGGCGCGGTTTCCATCCCAGTTTCAGCAACACACAATGGCCCTCATTTATCAAACTTGCGTAGGATCTGGTGTAGATTTTGGTGTAAATATCAGCGTTCACCAGGTGTCACGTCTGATTTACTAAAAGTGCGTACGTCTCTGATTTCGGCGTAAAACTGGCGTGGCGTTGATAAATCTGGCGGCTGAAACCATCGTAATTTACATGACACGCCCCTATAAATTCATGCTCTGGGAGGCATAGTCCTGCTCACTTTTCGACATGGACTCTCGAAAGACGACAAAGAAGAGAGAACTTCACTGAGGAGGAAATTTAAATTATCACGTCCGAGGTGGAGAAAAACAAAATAATTTTATTTGGAAGCCTTAAGAGTGGTATAAAGGGAACCCAGAAGGCTGCAGTTTGGAAAACTATTGCTGCTGCGGTAAACACCGTTGAGGTGGAAAACCGGAGTGCAGCAGACGTTTGATTTAATTCATTAATAAATCGAAGTGACCATTCGCACTTATTTAAGTGCGTCCAAGCACAAAAATTGATCGAAATTCGCGTTAGGACGCACTTAGAAGTGTGGTCAAGATGCACATTTCTCCATTGCCCACACTTATTTTAAGTGTATCCAAAGCTAATTTTTTTTTTTCTTGGCCAAACTTATTTTAAGCGGTACTTTCTATAAGCAGCCCTGGAATGGTCATCAACTTGCGCACTTATAAGAGTGGCCAAGAAAAAAATTCAGCATTGGCCACACGTGTAAGTTCGAATAACATCGGCCTTAATACATTCGATTTATAGATCCATGATATTTCAGGTTATATAACCTACATGATTGACAATCCAAATGCTTACATGTAGGTTAAAAAAGTGGTCCGATTTTAAGATCGCCACCAAAAAACGGGTTGCGGTGCTCAGGCGCAGCAGCGCACGGACCGGTGGAGGCCAATCAGGCTCAAACCTCCAGCTGTCACCGTTCGAGTAGCGCGTGGCAACACTGATAGGTGGGGAGTCCCCACCGCCTCGATTGGAGCTGCAGGAGGCTAATTGTTAAAATACAGTCTGCAGAGATCACTCTTCATTGTACTTTTATTAGTATTACTTAATGACATTTTATTGGGTGCCACACAAAACGAGCAGCTACTCGTCACTTTCCCGGAGGAGATCTTCTCTGTGCCGAAAGTTCCACACACGTTGGACAGGAGCTTATTCCTCTAACAATAGAAGATCTGCCATTGTCAAAATGTGATCATGGCCAAAGTGTCCGTAGGCCTATATATACTGAGCAACAAAAGGAACGCAAGTTAGCTAGTTAGTCAATGTACTCTTATGGTTACTCAGTCAAACTGACCGCAAAATAAAGAAAAGTTTGATGAAACGAGTGTAAATGTGCACGCGCTAGTAATAAATTTGCTTTTCTAAAATAATTACGCGCAAACTTATTTTCCAGTCTGCCTTTAATTAACTTGCGTTTCTTTTGTTGTTCAGTATATATCTGACTGGATGAGCATCTGACATGCCACACTGCATATGTGCCAAGCCACGCATTGCGCTTAATCAAATTGATTGTAATTGTCAGCCGTCAGGCCTGACAAGCAGGTTGTCTTAAAATATAAGTTAAATTAATTTCTCAACGCAGGTGTCTTATTTATTTATTCATTCATTCATGTATTAATTTAGCCTATTTATCTATTCAGCCTATTATTCATTTTACTAATAAGAGCAGCAACAGCATGACGTCCGCATCACTGCATATGGTTTATTACTCATTTTGACAGCTGCACTCGTTCCTGAATGTTGTTCGCTGGTTTAAAATCTGCGTACACCTGGTCAGACCTGGCGTGAGATTTTTGCGGACCGTTCGCTCACGTTCACCTTGATAAATGCCGATCCTTGCGGGAGATTTGGCGTACACCCATTTTTTTGGTGTACGCACGTTTGATAAATGAGGGCCAACATCATCCTTACTGTTCTAAACTCGCACCTCCTTTTTTGTTCAAATAACAAGGAGACAATGCTTTAATTTAACTATTAAATTCAGTCAGTTTATGACAGTGCATTGTGTCAGGGCAAAGACAGACTAAATGAAGACAACTGTGCACTTATGAATGAGGTTGTTCCGATATTAATACACGAAGCATGCATATAAATTCATACATGTATATCACGGATATAATCTGTTATAAGCATATTGCAGATAAAGTCTGTATTATGTATAACGGATTTTGTCCGTTTTATGCATATAGCGGATTTCACTTACAACGGACAAAATGAGCTGGTCCAATTGAATCCGTTATATGCGAGTTTTACTGTATTGCATTAGGCACTGCCAAGAACACTGAGAAACAGAAAAATAAAGAATAACATCATGATACATTGTCGTAAAAAAATGGCAATGAAAAGTTGGGGTTGGGGGCCCACACTGATATTCTGTCAGGGGGCCCAGAATTCCTAGCAACTGCTCTGAGTATACATCGAACCTGAAATGCTCACGAAACTGCAGAGTTGCGCGTACTTGCTTCCAGGAAGACAGAGATGTGCGGTGAGGTGAGGCAGTGACCCAAACTTTTATCACAGGATTTTGTGAACCTGTTCCCTCGTACTATTCCTGATTGACAATCAAAACAATTAAGACCAAGTCTATAGGAAGCCCGTATACTGATAGAGGAGATAATGACAAAAAGATTCATTCACGTATACGCTTCAATTCGAGACTGCAAGGATGGAAATCTGAATGATCAATTAGGAGAAATTCTCGGCTCTTGGTAATTCTGTTTATCGTTTAAACATTTTGTTAATTGGATTATGAAAGAAGACTGAAAATAAATGCCCGCTTTTATTGTTTGGGTGTAAAAGCGCGTATTTACAGGAGAATACATTGTATATTGATCAACCATTGATCTCTGCATAAATCGAACTGTTGTAATATTTGTTGATGACATTGCTTCGGCTTCCTTGAGGCAAGTACGCGCAAATCTGCTGTCTAGTGAGCATTTCAGGTTCGATATACAGAGTAATAACGCTGCGGAAACTTAAACTGGCCCGTCATTCTGCCGAATAGTCTTACTAAATTAGTTAATCGTCTAATTGCTAATCAAGCAAAGGGGAGGATTGTGCCTCACCAAACTAACCTCCGACCGCACGTCACTGTTCCTCAGCTCCCCTGCAGGGGGCACTTCAAACTCCAGATTTGAAAGGAAGAAAAAGACTTGAGTTCTCACGTGTGAAGAAGGAGCGAGTCTGATGGTATGCAGTGGCTTCAGAAGTAAGGCTGACTGTAATGGGGGCCCCCTCGTCCCCCAGGTGCGGAGCCCCTCAAGCGCAGCTGGGAGGCGGACGCCGTTCGTCAGTTTCAGGTTCTGATGGTGGGCCGGAAGCTCCAGGCCCAAGTGTGCTCTATCACGGAGAGGGGCTTCGGCGTGGAGCTGCTGGCCGACGGGCAGAGCATCGCCGCCCTGCTGGTGGCCGGGGGGTTGGCTGAAGCCAGCAGTCAGAATTCACCCACGGTTGCCCCACACAGCCCGCCAGGTAGCACAGGTGAGATGCAGGATTTCAGTTGCGTGAGGATGGGGTTTTGTGTTTAATGCCCGATGGTCATGTGCAGTGCTGTGCAAAAGTCTGAGGCACATTTCAAGCAATTTCATTGGGCAAATATGCTTGCAAAAATGATGAAATAAAAAAGGTTTTAATGACTATATGTACTATAATGTACTATACAGAGCTGTAACCTGTTAAAACCTAAATCAAATCAATATTTGGTGCAACTACCCTTTGCAAAAAAAATGTGGGACACTGTCCTGTTGTGCTCTAGTTCTATAAGATGATTGGCTTTTTGCTTGTCCTAAACAGAGTGGAGAACTTGCCACCATTCTTTTGCAGACTGACTGTCTCACTTGAGTCTGTCCCTCCAAGAAATTACAAGACAGCCATGGCTGACATCAAGGCTCTGTCAAGACTATAATATCTGTATCGACTATTTTTAATGGAATAGAAACATTTATTTATAAAACTTTTCTTTAAATTAGCATTTGGAATTTCAAATGTACTTTTTATCTTCTGGAACTCGAATATGGAATCAATAAGTAAACATATAATACAGATTTAAATTTAGTGCAGGGTGCCTAAGACTTGCACAGTACTGAACATGCAAAATGGACTGTTTCTGAGTCAAAGATCTTTTTAAAGAGAGGACATTTTGAGCGCAAAAAAATTTTGAACCTGAAGTAAATAAATTTTACCAGGAAAGGTATTGTCGTACAAAAAACAGTAATTTCGAGAAAACCAAATTACTTTTAGTCACTCGGGAAAAGATTATAGTAAACTGGCCAAATGCTATTGATGGATGACAGCAGGGTGTATAAAACTATAACGTTCTGCCTCAAGACAAAATTCATTGTTTGGCCAGCTGATGGCGCTACAGGAAAGGGCATCGGGTCTAGAAAAATCTACACTGGAACTATTCTAGGCTTCTGGAAGGTTCACTGTATGTCAGTATGTCTACTTTTCTGAAAACCCCAGGACCTGAAGTCCTGCAGTATGGAGTCTATAAAAAGCTCTTGGTCTCCTGATATCTGAATTGAATCCTGCACATAGACTGTATAAAAAGATGGATGAAGCAACCGTGACGTCACCCATTGGTTTCAGCACAGTGTTTAGGAAGCCTTGATTTTGGCTATTTGAATAGCGCCATTTTGTCATTTTGAAACCGGATGTGATTCCTATCGGACAAGAGTGTGAATTGAAGATTCTGGGAGGAGCGAGAGGTGGATCTATGGGTAGATTTGACTGTATCTGACGAGGACCAGAGGATAGCCACGCCCCCAAAAAAATATCTGGCTTTATCCTTTATTCTAGTCTTTTAGGGACCATAATTTAAAAAAATTAACATCATGATATATCGAAGGAGACTTGAAACTTTAGATAGATACAATGAAGTAATGTGGAAAATCAAGGTGGGAAAGTAGGGTCATTTTCTCCTAGAGTTCTATAGCATTGAACTTCTTTCTGCAACCACCGACATCGCCATCTGCTGGCCATTAAATGGAATGCAATTTTCGCATTGGCCTCACTTTTCAGACCCGGGTGCTGCGTCCATCTTTTCATATAGTGTGTGGTCCTGCATGATATTCCTCCTCTTTGGTTCCTTTCTGTTTCCCCTTGCATTTATCTTTCCTTCTCTTCAGCTAACTGTTGTTTCATTCCTCCAGGGGGCACATATTCTGTGGATTGGAAAACGGGGGAGTTTTGCATGTATCTTTGTAATTTTTGTGTATGGTATTTTTATTGATGTTTCTTTTTTTATGTGTTAGTATTTTATTGCTTTTTGTACAGCACTTTGGTAAACCTCGGTTGTTTAAATGTGCTGTAGAAATAAATGTGACCTTGACCTTGGAGTTGCTGAGAAACAAGCCATTTCAGCCTCGTGTGGCGGCTATTGTCAGTCCCAGCTTGTTTTACATCATGAGAGAGGATAAGAAGGGTGAGGAGAGCGCAAGCATGCACTCGCACACGCACACGCACACACACACACACACACGGACATTGTACCTGACACTGCTCAGGACGTGCATACATCAGGATGATGAAATGTTCCCGTATGGTGGAAAGAACCAAAGTGGAGCTTGTCACTCCCGAGTCCATGAACAGGGATTTCGCTGGGTCTTAGGGTCTTTAGCCCCAAATGTTTAATAAAGCCTCAGATCCTTTTTTTTTTTTTGTTATGTGCAGATCATCACCCAATTATAACTTCCTCATTCAGAGCTGTGACAGCATCTCCATACTGAGCCTCAGCTCATTTTACAGTTAGTGTTTGCTGAGGGTGGTATAGCAGGCCATTTTTGAGATGAGTAGAAGTATGTTCTACAAAAGTTCCTGCGATTTTAAGTGGAAAATATGCATTACTATCTGTGCCTGTGCTATTGATGCAATGAAAAGGAAGCAGTGTTGCTGTAATGTTATGGAATTAGCTAAAGCAATGCCTTATTCATATGAGTTCTGGCAAAACGAATGCGGTTGTTCATATCCTGTGCGCTGAGTAAAACTTCATCCTTTAAAAATGAGCACAATTACACATTTGAGCCCCAATTAGAAAACATGCATGGCAAAAACTCCCTCTTTCCCTTTTATTATCTAGATAAGTTGAGCATTCCTCTACTCTCTGGGGGCTTGACGGATGTTACAGGACCCCTTTTCCTGTGATGGACATACATGTGATGGACGTTACTGTTTTTGATCCCCTGCCAAATTATACTTGTCAAACTTTCAGGCAGACTTTGCCTTGGCTACAGCTAAGAGATTGAAAAGGTTAAGTCAATATTCCATCTCAGTTTCTTCCAACAAAAATAATTCAGAATTTCTGTGACGGATGTTACATTGACCGGGAAGATTAAGTCACATCTACCTTCTGGCCAGCAAACTTCCACATGAAGGTTTAAGCTCCCCCTTACTTTAAATTGATGCTCTCGGCATAACAAATTGTCTGATATGAATTGTAATACCTGTTTGGTTGCTGGCAATTGCAGAGATCCTCATTGCCTGTTTTTGGGGCGATTTCGGGGTAAAATTTGCACCCTCTGAAATCAAAATTCTTGAAAAAGAGTGGTTCAGCCATTACTTTTTTTTTTTCTTTAAAATTAGGGGTTTTGTGGATAGATTTGAGGCCCTTTGCTGGATGTAAAACAGAGATTTATTATTTGCTTATCATGTCCTGCTTTTCATGGAATTGCCCAACTGCTCACTATGAAACCTCATAACCTCTAAGCTTCATCGCTTTTCCTTGCCATCTGACAGCCCTATCCATTTGGAATGAACTTCTTCACTGGATGAATTATGTAGCTAGCTTGTCAGGCTATTCCTATTCTTTACGTGTTGTGAGCTTAAAAGCTCTCTGTCTAATGATTGTATAATTGACCTAAAATGACCATAAAACTAACTGAATGGTTGTAAATTACAATGGAGAAAAGGGCACTTAAAGGGATCGTAGTTTCACACAGAGAGAATTTGCTCAAAATACAATCAAACGCTTTTAAAGAGGAGTGAAATGTATTACATCACTCCAGTTGATTGATCATTTTTTCCGTTTCCTCTTTCCTTATGTCTGAGCATTTTCTCCTATTATGCTTATCAGTACCGTTTCTTGCCAGTTGGTTGTTTTTCTCCTGAAATGAATAGCGTCCCTGCTGAGAAAATAAAGAGAAATCTGAAGATTTCCAATTTGCACAGTGGCTCGGTTTTGGGCAATGGAGTCAAAATAGCTCCTATTCTTGAATTGTCACAACTCTATTTAGGAACTCTACTACTTGCCAGATTCCTAGCTGGCCTTTTATGGTGAGGGGCTGTATTGGCTTTAAAGAATGTTTAAAACGTTGATTTGCCTATCTTGGGGGTTCCTGAACTTGGTTCTGGGGACCCACTGTGTATGCTGGTTTTTGTTCCAGCTGCAGGTACTGTTCCAGAATTCATAAGCTGTAAATATTTTTGAACAATTGCATTGCATTTCAGGCCAGAGAGATGTCGCACCCTCTGAAACTGTTTTGATAAAAAAGCACTTTGCCTTCCATGACATTAAAAGCCAAGTGTTTATTTTGTGCTTATTTTGCGTCATTCCCTGTAAGGAAGCCAAGCCAAGGTGGCAATAAATTATAAATGATCATAATCAAGACTGTGGTGAATCACTAAACTGCTAATTAGGCTTCTTAACACAGGTGTTCAAGTTCCTTCTAAATTATTTTCCTAAAACCAGCCACAAAAATAACATCAAACAGGTTTGACTCGTCATAAATTGCATTTTCTTTAAAAACTTCGTAACCTAATAAATGGTTTAGTTTTAGTGACCACATGTCCTTAGTTCTACAATTAAAAGTCAATTAATTATACAATTTCAAGACTCACAATTTCCCTCTCTTTTTATGCAGTGAAGTAATTTGTAGTGTAATATAATTTTAACATGCAGCTCTTTAGCAGTAGCCCAAATAGCTATTTCTGACGTAATTTGGCTTTAAAGTGTAAATAATTGAATAAGAGTATGGATGGCACAGTTAAGAAAAATGAGCAGCTAATTGTAGCCTGCGGAGGAAATCAGGCGGCTTCGATGGATTCATGCTTGTCGTCTCCGCCACCGCTACGTCCGAGACATTTACTTGTGGACGCTGTACAGGTTGTAATATTTGACCGAATACTTCCATATTTGGTATGGACATGTGTTTTACTTCCGTTATGACAACTATTGATTTTGGTTGCCATGGCGACAGTATTGGCCAAATAATGTGCAAATTTGTGCTGAAGCATAGGGATTTCCTTGTGGACACAGTACAGGCCGGAGAAGTGGCTTTCGGGGGTTACACCCATGCGGTCGCGGGCGACTTAACTATCTAGTTAAAATTCTGGGATTGCAATTGTGGCTGAAACAAAAACCAGCAGACACAACGGGTCCTCAGGACCGAGTTCGGGAACCCCTGGCCGAGGTACCAGTTAGATCTGCAACTATAGCGCACCTAATCATTTTGGTTTACCTGTTGGTAATTATAAATGTCTGAAATGACAAAACATTAATCCTGTTTTTGTCCCCTCTGGAAGATGGAACTAACATAGCAACTGTGCGCATGCTTGTGTGAGCATGGGCATTATCTTCTTGGGTAAATCGCCGTAAATGAGCATAAGACATTTGAATATTATTTGATTATTAAAACAGTAAAGAAATGAAATTCGATTGGGATTATGCAGAAATATTGACAGCTTGAATGACCAACCTTTTCATTTTGGCTGATGGAGAGTCTGATGGCATCAGAGATAAAGTTACAGGGGCGAAGGTATGTCAGAAGTGAAATGATATAAGGACACCACCACCAACAGAATGCATGGTTGGAAAGACTTATAGAAGCTCAAAACTGTGCTGATTTTTAGCTTGCTCTTGTACTGAGTGTTGTGAAATTGTGGATAGTTTGAAATGAAATTTAGTACACCATCAGCAACA
This sequence comes from Gymnothorax javanicus, assembly GCA_029692085.1. NCBI lineage: Eukaryota > Metazoa > Chordata > Actinopteri > Anguilliformes > Muraenidae > Gymnothorax > Gymnothorax javanicus. The sequence continues at coordinate 113,718,170 of CM056200.1, forward strand.
ATATGCACCATTGAAATTCTTCTAGAAGATCAGGGTAGAATTGAAAATTCCGGTGCTGCGGCAGTTGTTTGGTGAGAACAGTATCTTTGCTTTCAGAGACATAGGAGTCTAGCACCCCACCCCCCCCCGAGAAAAAAAAACCATCATTTAAATTCTCGGCCATTCACTGCCAGTCATTCAGTCCCCTCTGGAAAAAAAAGGCTGTTTTGAGTGGGCACCCCCGCCATAAAATATGCTGTGTTCTTATTGGCTGTTGAACCAGGCTACTGACCCCATATATCTTGCAATAGTGGACAGTGACTAATACCATGGTCAGACAAGTAGTCTACGAAAGGATATGTATGGGTGTAGTCATTCTTTCTGTTGCTTTCCTAAAGTTAACCCATTTAAACCGGGACAGCATGTGCGCATTTTAAGAACGTGTCGTTGCCGACACAGATATGCGCGTAATTTTGAAGGTACCATAATTACTCTAAGTTTTGCGCAATAGAAAAAAATTCCACCTGTTCCTGAAAGCTGAGAAGCTGTGCTTCAGCCCAAATACAGGTTACTATGGTAAACATGGCAGCATGAATCTCTGCTGGGATTTTTGCATTAGGCCTTAAAGGGTTAAAATATAGTGAACTTTACCCTGCGAATACTGATGCCGCATTCATTCTACAGACCAGGTTTCCTGAAACACTGGAATGAATACCAGCCAGCCCGTTCAGCACTCTCTAGATCTTTCTCCATACTCCAAAGCACTCCAGTCACACTCAGCTGTCTCCTCGAGCCAGTGCAATCTAGCAAGTGCATATTGCAGCCGTAGCAGGAAAATGAGTTTAAATATTCTTCCCCCCGTGTAGATGCGGAGAAGGTTCCGGCTCTCATGAAAGATCTGGCTGCTCACTACAGTGCCCTTACCAACTCTTCTCCTCTGAGTCCTCAGCCTGGAGCAGCATGTTGTGCCCAGCGGCCAGGTACAGTAACCCAGCCAGCCTGTGCATGTGAAATGAGTGCATATGGTCGGTGTCAAACGAAATCCTCGATCACAGATTTTTCAAGTTTTTCAGGAGACAGAAATGGCTTCCTTATTTTGATCATATTTGGGGGTCCTTGCATTTTTTTGTGAAATGGAAGAAAGGTTACCTTTTTTTTTATTTGGAAAACTTTTTTTCATCAACAAATAAGGTATTATCTTGTATGAGGCTTTCTTAAAAAAAAAAAAAAATGTTCTCATCCAGTGCTGAGCGTATGTTGTAGTGTCTTCCTGCCCAGATATTCTCGTATTTTCGAGGTCCCCTTGTTCGTAAATAATTGGAGAGAGACAAAATCTTCAGAAGTTATCTTTATTTATTCCAGCCTTGAATCGGACAATAATCCAAACCCGGTGAGTAGTCTTTGCGCAAGGAGTACTACCCCCGTGTTCCCACATAGCCATCTTTATGGAAAAACCCCATCAAAACTTTGTTCCAATCACAATACATGGGTCATACACTGATTATCTCTTAAGTTTTTTTTCTTTCCCCTATTGGTTGGCAAGCTTTCTATGGGATTCTCTGAAAAATAATGTTGGCGCACAGAAGTATAGGTCTCATGAAAAAAGAAAGAAAATACATTAAAAAGGAGAGGAAAAATACAATCAAAGGAATAGGATACAAATAGATACATGAATGATTGAACTGTTTGTGTTTTCAGTGACAACTAATGATTTTACTGAACAAATATTGATCAAAGCTACAGAAATCAAATACATTTAAATGTCTCACCTGATTATGTTTTCAAATCAACTAAACAGAAGCCCATTTACTAATCAAAGCTACAGAAGCCCGCTGCTTATGTGTATGTGAGCTGCTCATGCATGTGTGAATTGAATTGCTTGTGTGTGTGTGTGCTTGTGTGTGTGCTTGCACTGCTCATGAGTGTGTGAACTGCTTGTGTGTGTGTGTGTGTGTGTGTGTGTGTGTGTGCGTGGGTGTATGCGTGTGTGTGTGTTAGGGCTGGGCGATATCTCGGTATTTTAATCTATATCGATATATTTCTAAACAAGATAAAACACGGGACAATATCTCTTGTATAGATATGGTTCATTTTGCTTTAATATTCCAATACATGGGCCCCAAGTTCGCACGTATTTCTCCTCTCCCTCTCCGTGTCCCTGTCTCTCACACACAACCTTTCTGCTCCACCTCCCTCGCTCTGTGACCACAAGCCCTCCCCCTTCCGCCTCCACTCTCACCTACACACTCAGCGACAACACGGAGATGGAGTGCGCCACAGAGGAGGGGTTGGTCAGTGAATATATACAGTGCCGTGAAAAAGCATTTGCCCCCTTCCAGATTTCTTATTTTTTTGCACATTTGCCACACTTAAATGTTTCAGATCAGCAAATAAATTTTAATATTAGACAAAGACAACCCGAGTAAATACAAAATGCAGTTTTTAAATGATGATTTAATTTATTAAGGGGAAAAAGCTATCCAAACCTACCTGGCCCTATGTGAAAAAGTAGTTGCCCCCTAAACCTAATAACTGGTTCTGCCACCCTCTACGACAACAACTGCAAGCAAGTGTTTGCGATAACTGGCAATGAGTCTTTCACATCGCTGTGGAGGAATTGTGGCCCACTCTTCTTTGCAGAATGTTTTAATTCAGCCACATTGGAGGGTTTTTGAGCATGAACGGCCTGTGTAAGGTCATGCTACAGCATCACAATCGGATTTAAGTCCGGACTTTGCTTAGGCCGCTCCAAAACCTTCAGTTTGTTTTTTTTAAGCCATTCAGAGGTGGACTTGCTTGTGTGTTTCGGATCATTGTCCTGCTGCATAACCCGAGTGCGCTTGGGCTTGAGGTCACCAACTGATGGTTGGATGTTCTCCTTCAGGATTTTCCGGTCGAGAGCAGAATTCATAGTTCCATCAATTACGACAAGTCGTCCAGGTCCTGAAGCAGCAAAGCAGCCGCAAACCATCACACTACCACCGCCATGTTTGACTTTTGGTATGATGTTCTTCTTATGAAATGATATGTTAGTTTTATGCCTGATGTAACGGGATGCACACCTTCCAAGAAGTTCAACTTTTGTCTCGTCAGTCCACAGAATATTTTCCCAAAAGTCTTGGGGATCATCAAGATGTATTTTGGCAAATGTGAGACGAGCCCTTGTGTTCTTTTTGGTCTGCAGTAGTTTTCGCCTTGGAACTCTCCCATGGATGCCATTTTTGCCCAGTCTCTTTCTTATTGTTGAATCATGAATACTGACTTTAAATGAGCCAAGTGAGGCCTGCAGTTCTTTAGATGTTGTTTTGGGTTCTTTTGTGACCTCCTGGATGAGTCGTCGATGCTCTTTTGGAGTAATTCTGGTAGGCCGGCCACTCCCGGGAAGGTTCACCACTGTTCCAAGTTTTCTCCATTTGGGGATAATGGCTCTCACCGTGATTCGCCGGAGTCCCAAAGCCTTAGAAATGGCTTTGCAACCCTTTCCAGACTGATAGATGTCGATTTCTTTGTTTCTCATCTGTTCTTGAATTTCTTTAGTTCGCAGCATGACATGTTGCTTTTTGAGATCTTTTAGCCTACTTCGCTTTGTCAAACAGGTTCTATTTAAGTGATTTCTTTATTCAACAGGCCTGGCAGTAATAGGCCTGGGTGTGGCTAGTGAAATTGGACTCAAAAAATGTGGTTAATCACAGTTAATTCATGATTTTACAAGGGGGGGGGCAATTACTTTTTCACATAGGGCCAGGTAGGTTTGGATAGCTGTTTCCCCTTAATAAATGAAATCATCATTTCAAAACTGCGCAAATAGCCAGCGGTCTTATTGCTTAAAGCTTACGCAGTGACTTTGCCACTCATTCACGTTTGAACGAACTTTTGCGGATTTTAAATCCACAGAAAACCGAGTAGTTGACTACCGGTGGCTCGCTTGCAAACGAACTATATTCACAAATATTAATTCAGTACCTCTCCATAATCAAATGGAGCTAGTTAGCTAAATAACAACGTTCACCTTGAAATGAGAGTAACAAGCCGACCGATATGTGTGCAGGGCTAGGAAAAGGGGTCACTTGGGTCATTTTATGAAAATTGAGATTTTCCAACAAAATCAAAGAGTGATCCAAGTTTTTCATTTTGAGAAAAATTTAAGAAAAAATGAGTGAATTTGTGCACAGCAAAGTGTTGTAAATTGACGGTACAGTAGTGCTGGGATATCACTATCACTGGGATATCACTGAGATACACCGTTAATTTAATATCAGAATGGAAAAAAATCCCAAGTGACCCTTTTTCCTGCATACATATGACCAAGTCCGAAAATGATACAATTGCGCATGCGTACTGGAAGTCATGGTCAAATAGCCTTAGAACTGTAAACCCGGTTCACGGCCAAAAAAATATCGATATATATCGAGTATTGCCATTCAGCTAAAAATATCGAGATATGACTTTTAGTTCATATCACCCAGCCCTAGTGTGTGTGTGTGTGCACTTGTGTCTGTGTGCACTGCTCATGCGTTTGTGAACTGCTTGTATGTGTGTGTGTGTGTGTGTGTGTGTGTGTTACTGCTGTTTACATAATATAGTTACTGATTATGATTATTGATTATAGTTATTCAATATGGTTATTGATTTACTGATGAATATGAAGAGAAATATTGAAATATAATCCTCAACAATGTCACATGACATTTTTCTCTCATTCTATTGGTCCATTTGTTACAGGGTGATCACCATATAGTGCCTTCAAATGGGGTCGTGTTTACCGTGTTCAAGAGAAAAGTCCACATGAATGCCGCCCTCTTGTGGTATTCACGACGTCGTAAGTCGAACTTTTCTGAAAGCTTCGAGTTCACGAGTTGTGATGTGTTTGATGACATTTTCAGAAATTGAATCCAAACTACAATTTTGCCGTTATACCTTTCCATGTAATCCCTTAATTCCCATGCTTGTGGGTTCTGTAGTTGCGTTAGCAACCCTACGTTGGAGGAGCTAACGTTAGCGAGAGCGCTAGCCTGTACAATGTAGTTGGCATAACATTACCCTAACCTACTGGACAAGAAGGAACAGTGTAGACCATCGTCATCTTTATCGTTTTGCCTCTTGTTCCTCCGAGTGGCGTTCAGATATAAATTAATAATGTAATATTTGCGTATAGACTGCCAGGAGAAACGATGCTTTGGCGTCCTTATTTCCGCAGCAATGGTGTTCTCGCACAGTTATCACTTGAACATTGAGCCATTTCTGCTCTCAACCTCACGACATGATTTCACAACTTCACGAGTTCCATTTGAAGGCAGCAATAGTTGCAGTGGTTATTTCTGAGCATGCTGCTGTGAGAGTCTCAAAATGGCCAAAATGTCATATACAAGGTTTTCATCCAACATGCACAGTATGTTGATCTTGTGTATTTGGGCATGCATATTTTGCAGTATTTCAGAAGGTTTTTATTAATTTTGAGCTGTCTGTGTAATGATGGCGAGTGTTATGTTCCTGCAGATCTAAAATTCTGAGTGTGTGATCATTTAGATTTTCAACTTGTAACCCTTGCTTGGCTGAAGTAAGGAGCCCCTGATAAGCTCTGTGCTTGGCTGTTTTTTGCCCCATGGGACCAGTAAACAAGTTATTGTTTTGTCTGCAAGGTAGACTTTCGAAAATGCAACCAACACTCTTTATTTAAATTCTATCTGCACAGCCTGTAGACTGCATATTCAAAATGATTACCAGCCTGCCTGAAGTGGCAGCTGCCATCTCATTCCTATGAATTAATGGACTCGTGCTGTATCATTTTTTGTCCCCTTTTATTTTGGCAGCAGTTGATTTATCAAGTCATGTCATGGTCTTCTGTTTTTCTGTTGCTTAAAAGAACGTCTGTATACTGCTATATCTTCTGATTGTGTTAAATTGAGAATTACAGTGTTCAGTCAGAAGGTTATGACCAGGTTCAGTATATACATAGGTTTGGTACTTGAGGAGTTTTGTTTTATAAGCGCTGCAGTTATCCCTGGAGGCATTGCACATTCATTAAGATAACAATCCTCAGTGCCCTGTCGGGAGACAACATTGTTCCATTTACGTTCCATTTATAACATGCGCATTCTCATTTACCTTTATATGTTAAGAATGTTGCTTGAATCGAAAAGTTGAGTCCTTTAGAATTATTAAAATAAAATAATTGTTGTACGTCTGTTGATCAGAGAGTTTTTTAAATGTCTGGGGATTACCTGAAATTTGCTGGGGAATGAATGTGCTTAAGCGACCGTGTTTGTGCGGAAATTAAACATTGATCCGCTTTAATTATCCTAAGTAATTCGATATCTCACTATAACCGTTAAAGGGTATTCGAGAGCACATTAATCTGAAGAAAGTTTTTCAGGTTTTTTATGGCTCCATGAAATAATGTTTTGTTTTGGGGAAATTCTTTGCAACCTGTTATGTGGGTGTCCGTAACATTTGCAGTTTGAACAAGATTTCAACGCAAGGTAGCTTAGGATTCCCACGGAAAATGGATTCCACCGCCCTTTGTTCAGGGTTCCCTTCATGATATCTTAATGAGTGACTCCTTGGCCGTGGTTGAAACGGCCGTTGATGGCATCACGTATTGTCGGGACAAGGCCAATTGCCTACCTTTAATTCTGCGTTAGAAACCCTTTACCCTTGGTTGCAAAACCGTGGATAAACAGAGCACGGGGAACTTGAACTAAAAGACGAACAAAAAGGCTGCGCGAGCAGAGTCACTACTGTTCCGTGCGGAAGTAGCGCGAGCGTGCGGAGTTGGAACCTGTAATTTTCAGGAGGCGCGAGAGCGAGGGGAGCACTTTGGTCCCTGCAGCTGTTCTCCAGTCTTCGCACTGAAGCAAGGACACCTCCGTGCTCGGTAGGTAGCGGGATATATCAACACTAGAGCTGTACTTTGTTACAGGGGTCTATGCACTAATTGACAGTCCTTGGAGGGTACTTTGGGGACCTCATTCTTCGTTGATACCAAGGTGATGGAGAGCGGATCACCAAAGGTGCGGGTAGTTAATGCAAGGATTTTGAGTGCATAGAAAAAAATAGTTTGATGGAAACGTGCGAATGACGTGTTCGTATTAATGCTCCTTTGCAAGGTTTACGGTGAAGAATCTGACATTTTGTAAACGTCTTCTTGTTGGGCAGTGACACCTGGCACTTTGCTAATCGGCATTTACTCCCACTACCGAATTATGAGTTTTGTTTTGTGTGTTTTTTTTTTTTTTTTGTTATGACAAAGTGACTTCGGATTTGAAATAGTAAGCCGTAAGTAATAGTAAGCAAGTTAAAAGTATATTGCGACCGTGCAGAGGCTGTGTTATGCAATGGGTGGCGCAGTCGCTGATTAAATCTACCTCAGGTATGCGATTCATGATTTACATTTTGGTCTCAGTCTGAAGGAATGGTGTGTAAATTATTCCGGGTGATGGGTACTAGTATGATATGCCTGAAATGGTGCAGGTGTTGAGCGCAGCAACTAAATTCATGGGCTACTTCAAAATGGACCACTTCTCGCTTCACGACCGTTTCCTCTCTTGGAATCATGAGGCTACATCGGGTAATCGTTTTAACTCTTCGCAACTGGCATCGTGAATTAACCAGTCAATGGCAATTAATGTCAGTCGTAAAAACACAATTTATCCCTTTTCTCACAATACAGAACCCCGAAAATGATGCTTCTTGGTAATATAGACAACTGCCACCGTCGTCCTTATAGCTACAATGGCTTCATGATAGAGAATATTTTCTGACAAGGCATCTTTCCGCGCCGGAACTTGTTTATAAACACGTTTACATTTCCTGAGATGTGAAAATGGGCGATAGCAAGATCTAAATTCTCGGAGATGTCCAGCACATTACCCATCGTGATTACAGAAACTTACAAATACATTTTCAATACATGAAACGAGACGTAAATGCATGAAATAATTAATCGGAACATTCTAGAACTTGGTGAATGCTTTAGGATCCGTGCGAAACAGGCTGAGGTGTTTTGGCTAGCGTAATCCCATTGACACCTTGGTTAGTTCTTACACCGACGGTGGCTCAGCCTAGACCAGTGGTTCTCAAACTCGTTCCTGGCGCCCCATTGTGTATGCTGGTTTCTTTACAACCACAACTGCAATCTTAGATTTTTAACAAGGTGTCGATTTTTCTTAATTTGCTGCATTCCATGTTTAGCGCAGTTATTTACCTCCTTAAGCTGCATTTTTATGGACATATCCACTGTGCCATGAAGAATAGAACCCCTCAAACATGTTATGCTTATTTTTCCATATTTGTGAGGATTTTCAGATAAAAAAACATTCCTAAACAGATGAAATTAAACTTTGAGATAATCAGTAAGCTCCAAATTGGGTTGCTGACCACAGGTGTTTTGAATTCTTTCAAAATAATTTGCCTGAACTTTATAAAATGATCATGAAACAAAACAGATGTGACTTTATTGTTTGCCAAATAAATTGTTGGTTTTTGCAACAATGTGTTGACAGTTTCACCAATGAGGAACCTATTTGATTGTTCATGTTGATTAAGGATTTGGTCAAATCATTTCCCTCTGCAGTTATTCATACTGGTTTCTAACATATCTCATTGTGAATATGAAATTTTAATTCTTCATGGCACGTGCAGATTTGTCAAATGTGGCTTAAGAGGACAAATAACTGCTCTAAACATGAATGCACCTAATTAAGGCAAATCAACAGCTTGTTTATGTCCAGATTGCAACTGTGGTCGGAACAAAAACAAGCATGCACAGTGGGGCGCCAGGACTGAGTTTGAGCACCACTGGCCTAGACGCACTCAGTTGTTGCTTTGAGAGGTTGTAACAGCTGTCTAGCCTGAAATACGGTAGAGGTCAAATCTTTGAAATTACACAGGGTCTTAAATTAGCGGTTTCAAGCACATGCTGTGTAGAAACAACATTCATCAGGTTTTTTTTCCTTTTCGGAGTTTGGAATTCCTAAAAAAGGGATGCTATCACCGTAGATGTTATGGCGTCAAGTCAAGGTCGTGGCTCTGTTGTTTCTCAAAGAACTATCTTAGGAAACTGCTTTTCTCTTAAATAACTCTCTTTAAAGTCTTTGTGTGTGTTCAGTGTACTGAAGCTGTGGTTTCATCACTGCTCTAGGCTGTGTGTTGTGGATCAAAGCTTGTTTATGGTGAATTTTTCTGGCTTGAAGCAAGTCTTAGCTGGTTTCTAACTGGAGAAAACACAAACACAATGGCCTGCTGGATGCTGTGGCTGTCCCTTTGTTGTGATCGAAGCTCAGCTGCGCAGTTCCTCACACAGAATTTACCTCCAACATCCTAAATGCCTGCCTTTCATGCAGTTCCAATGCTAATAATATTGCCAGTTTCATAAATATTTGTTAATTGACCCAATTTTCATAATTTTGGCTCTGAACGCCAGTACAGTGGATTTGAAATAAATCAGGATGGGCTTGAAGGGTAGACTGTTTTTTCCTCATTGCAAAAAAAAAAAAAAAAAAGAAAAAGGAATTGCGACCATTTTTATTCATGACCCCCACAATTTTATGGGCTCAAAAGTTAACTAACATGATCATAAATTAAATTTCTAGTTTTAATACTTTTCTCTCAAATCTTTGCAGTCAGCTGCTTTGCTCTGTGTGAATTCTAGAGCCTGTAGACATCACTGGACGCTGGGTTTGTTCCCTTCTGAAGCTTCACTGCGACTGTCTTCAGTTCCCCTGCTGTCTTTGGGCATGTTTTCTCTAGTTTTGCCCTTTGCAAACAAAATGCATGCTCAGCTGTATTCAGGTCTGGGGATAGTCTTTCCAAATATACTTTGGGACATTGCCCATCTACTCTGTGCAGGTTCATAAACACTGAGGCCCGTATGCATGAATGAGGTTTGACTTGTACTGGGTGTAGGCTTATGCCGAGAATAGTTATTGCAGCCCCTGTGGTGTAAGAAAATTGGTATGCAGGAAACATAGTTTTATTCGCGGAATAACTACTATGCGAATAAGCTATTCCGTAGTCGTAGGGTTATTCAATGATTTATTGCTGTTTATCACAAGTCTATTAATAGGCCTGCCCTCACGCTTCATTACTCAGAATAGGGAGTTTTCGCGAGCTAGTACGCGAACACCAATCTATTGTTCGACCACTGTTTTTGTGGTCAACGCACAGAAGATGGACATTCACAGCGTACGTTTGGGGAGTTTTGAAACTCCCTAATCACAATAGAGTGAAACAAATGACGCTGAGGGTATGCAAGGGGTTGGATGAGGTGGGAGCCCAGTTAAATGAAAATGAACTTGAATGTTTGTTCAGGATCAGTTTTTTTTTTATGCAAGTATAAAAAGGTAATTTGAACATCAGGGTAATTTGAACATTCGCCAGTATCCTAAAAACAGAAGGCACAGTTTTGAGACATCCACTGAAAGCAGACTGCAAATTTCTTATTCCACTCCTTAAACCTACCCCTTGGTTGGTATAAGTTACACCAGGAAATCTGTGGTATTTACACCACAGATTAAGTTTATTCCATATTTGAGCATACGGCCCCCTATTCAAGGTTTAAAGTTATACCAACTAGTTTACCTTATACCACGTTCATGCATAGCAACAGTGGTAAAACCATTGATTTATACCTGGTATAGGCTATTCTGTCCCTATTCTGCTTTCATGCATACGGGCCTGAGTATTGAAGCATTTGGCTGAATATAAATGAATAAAGTAGTCGTATACAAGCCAGAATTCATGCTGTTGATCTTGGCAGCTGTCACGTGATCAATACATAACAGGGCTGTTTCACAATCGGGTAAATTATAAAATATTGAATCAATTTAGCTTTTTTCCTAAAATTATTTGCAGCAAGGTGACATATCATTTATTTTAAGTTCTGCTATCATTGACTTATCTACAGAAGCCGTTTATTTGATGAAAAAATGTCAAATGTCGAAAATTTGACTGTACGATATCCTTTTTTTTTTTTTGACATTTTGGTGTCTCGTTTTCTTTTAGATACATTTGTATTCCTCACCAATAAAATACCACTGCACCCAGTAGCTTGTGTAATCATTATTTTAAAATGGGAAGGTTTTTTAAGCTACAAATAATATTTGGGGGGTCAGAAATGCATTGATTCAGGAAAACTTGACTTTTTCTACCAACACATTCTGTCCGTCAAAAAAAATGTCTTTCCGGAAATGTTTTTTACATTATTAATTTTCAACAGAGGAGGGGGGTAAGTTTGGATGTATTGTATGATTTTGACTCCACATATTCGATTGTGCATGAGGAATACTGAGTCAGTATATGCACTGGTCATTACACTGTGTACCATGTTATGAGTATATGGGCGTTTCTACAGAAAAGGGCATGATTACGGTAAAGACATGTCAAAAAAAAATTTTCTCTGGGATTCCACTTTTTTTTAATTCTTCAAATAGGCCTTCCAAAGTCCTAGTCAGTATTAAAATGGCAAAAATGGATTATGGCTGGTTTCATTTTTTTCAACAAACTTTAAGATGGTCAGATGTCTTTACCGTAATCAACAATTACGGTAAAGATGAAGTGACATACCTCTTTGCCGTAATCAGTGTTTTTGGAAAATTGCACTGAAGAAAGGAGTATCATACTTCATGCATGAATCTTTTGGTCATTCAAACATTTCAAAGGCATTGAAAGGTTTATTGTTAACTCTAGTCTGAATGTGAGAAGGCATGTCTCCACCTTTGCAGTCCGAACATGCACTGGCTGTAAAGGGTGAGGAATTTTTGCAGACTATGTTATTTTGGGGGAAAGGCCCAAATGCCAAATTAAGTATATTCCAACATGCCCCTGCATAATTTTTCTATACTGTAAAGTAACAGTAATTTATATGTTCCAAAATGGTCCGTTTTGCCAGAGCCTCAAATATTTCACCCTTCACAATCAATGCATGTGTCAAGACATTAAATATACAAGTGAATCAATATTCTGCATAAAAAGTTTATTTTGAATAAATGCAAACTCGAAACACAAAAATTTTTAACATGGAAAACAGCAGTATCATCAGGACTACAGTCAACTGCAGTATGTATTGTAAGTAATTTTTTTTTTTAGTTTTAGAAGTCGAGTTCAAATTTGAAAACCTTTTTGTCACGAGAACATCCTGTTGGACTCTGATAAAAAGAAATTTCCACATTCCAGGATTTTTTTCCCCTTATATACACAACACCAGATACCTTGGCAGAGCAGTTGATTACGGTAAAGACGCCGGTAAAGACACATAATGCAGCCCCATGGAAATTTGCAACCAATGTGAGGGCTGAAGTTTCCCTTATTTCCTACCTTTCTGAAAAGGTTTCTAATCAAGCATAACCTCATAAAGAAGAAATAGCTACAAAAATATAATTTCATGATTATGGCAAAGACATTTAATTTGTGTGACAAGTAAAAATTCGGATACTACCTGAGCCTTGGCACTCAGCCACCACACCCACAAGGTTTCAAAATGGCCTCCTTTTGTGTTGTTGTTGGTGTTGTTGTTGTTGTTTTTATTTTAGGGCAGGATTGGCATCTGGTGGACAGCTGTAGAACTAAAATAGCTGACTGATTACGGTAAAGACAGGGAAAACCAACCTTAAAGGACACCTGCTTTTGGTCGAGGGAAAAGGGTTAATCCTTTTTTTCCTGAACCAATAGTTTTTCTAATGTAACTTGAAATACTAAAGAAGACTTGTTCCTGGTGGCAAGTCTGAGTCATCAGTGAAAAGGGTTAAATTTTCAACTTGATTTTCTGTTGGCTCAATTTTGAATGATTACGGTATGGACATTTGCGTCATAATCTGACCTTGGATGTCAAGGTCATTGGAATGAGTGTCCCTTTAAAAGTTGCCCCTAATTGCAAATATTATGCCCAATATTTCTAGCCCCCAAATGAATAGGAAAGCTAAGTTCCATTGTCAAAAAAAAAATGGATGGACCGTCTTTACCGTAATTGTGCCCTTTTCTGTAGAAACACCCCTATGTTCTTTGTCCGTCAAAAACATGTCTTCTCCGGAACAGGTTAAAAAGGTGGAAATAGGCCAGACACATACTGTTTACATAGACAGAATTACATTAAATCACTCAGAAGCATTAATATTTTCAGAAAAAAATATGTGTACAAATATAATTTTTGATGTCCCAAATTATCACTATATGTTGTAATGTCAAAATATGTCTTCTCTGATAAATAGCTTTGACGCTTATATGCCTAGATGGTCGTGAAGCAGGCATAATATTTTTGCACAATTTTAGTGTTTCTGTAAGCTATACATATGAAATTAAATACACCATACAATTTCTATGATGTCATGCGACATTGTAATGTTACAACAAATCATATCTAACATCAAACTTACTTCAAAACTCAAACTTTTTCTTTGTTATCATGAATTAACAAGCAAACACAGTGCTTTATGGAACATATACAACTGAATAATACTCTGGACACATAATAATTAATTCTCAGGATGTGTTCCATAAAATTTATAATGTAATGACTAAATTTCTGGGAAGACACATTTTTTTGACATTCACTGTTCATGCAATAAAAGCTATCACGGTAGTGCTGTACTCTTATTTTTGCAGATTTTTATACTGGTGGTGGCTGGTGTTGGTGTTGAAAGCCTTTGAGAGACCAAATACTCCCCATATTTAAACTTGGGATTCATTGGAAAATTGAAAATGTTTGTCATTTTTATGAATTTTCGGAGAACCCGTGAACCCAACGCTCCAAAATTTTCAGCATGTGTAATCAACAACATATGTTAACAAATAGGAATCAATTTCATTCCATATTCCACATTTGATTTTTGGGGGTCCGTGAGACAAACTTTGGTCCCTGATTGTGAAACAGCCCATCACAGAACCAGTGCCATTTGTTTTGTACAGTGCCATGGAAGAGTATTTGCCTTTTCCCCCAACTTCTGTTTTTGCATATTTGTCTCACTTCACTGTTTCAAATAATCAAATCAATTTTAATACTAGACAAACATAACTCAAAATGCTGTTTTTAAATTATTTTACTTATTGAAGGGAAAAAGCTATCCAACCCCACCTGGTCTAATGTAAAAAGTAATTGCCCCCTTGGTTACTCAAACAATTATTTACATTTAATTTATAATTGTCTTCAATATCACTCGACACACCCAGGGCTGATTACTGCCAACTCTGTTGAATCTAAACATAACAAATTAAACCTGTCTTGCATTCTGAAGTGGGCAAAAAGCAGTACATTATGCATTGATCTGAAAGAACAGATGAGAAACAAAGTTGAGGACATCTTTCAGTCTTTAGATGGGTTACAGAGCCATTTCCAATACTGCAGTGAACCACAGTGAGAGCCATTTCCCAAAACTGCAGTGAACCACAGTGAGAGCCATTCCCAAGACTGCAGTGAACCACAGTGAGAGCCATTGCAGTGAAGACTGCCATTCCCAAGAATCACAGTGAGAGCCATTTCCCAAATCTAAATTGAGACCCATTATCTAAATTGAGAAAATTTTAAACAGCACTGGACCATCAGAGGAGGGGCTGGCCTTCTGAAATTCCTCTGAGAGCGCATCAACTACCATGAGGTCACAAAAGAACCCAGAATTGTCATGGTTCTGAATGTTTGTGCATGTTGTTTGGACTTTTCTTTGCGGCTCTCCTACCGGGACGATATCATTTCCTGGGCTATCAAATTCTTTACCCAGCTGGCTGATTGAGCTGGGGCGGCGCTTTCCCGGACTCTATATAAGCAAGAAGTCCAGCACGCCCCCTTCACTAGAGTGCCTGTTTGTAGCTACTCACTATAGCCGAAGTTATCTGTAGTCAGGATTTGAATGACTTTCTATCTTCTTATTGTTGGAGTTTCTTCTCCCTTTTTTCTATCTCGCTTTGCTTCCGTGGTTCAGACTATTATACGTCCTTTGGAAGTGCAGGTTCTTTCCTGTGGTCTTTATTATTCTCTGTTTTTGTTTTGTGTCCGTGTTGCTCACGTTCTCTCTGGTCACTGCATTTGGCCTCCTAATTCCACCCGGCCATTACAAGAAAAGCATCTGAAGGGGTCTGACTTGCCTCAGTTAAGGTCAGTGTTCACAATGACATGATGAGTGACTGGGCAAAAATTGTATTTATGGGAGAGCTGCATGGTAAACACCACTACTGACCAAAACGAACACAAGAACATGTATCACATTTATCATAAAAAAACATCCTGATGATCCCCAAGACTTTTGGGAAAATATTCTGTAGACTGATGAGTCAGAGGTGGAACTTTTTTGGAAGACACAAGTCCTGTTACATCTGGCATAAAGCTAAATCAGCATTCCAGTCTAAGAACATCAAACCAACAGTTAAACGCTGGTGATAGTGTGACGGTTTGGGGCTGCTTCACTGCTTCAGGACCTGGACAGTTTGCCATAATTGATGGAACCATGAATTCTGCTCTCTGCCAGAAAATCCTAAAGGAGAATGTCTGACCATCAGTTTGCGACCTCAAGCTGAAGCGCACTTGGGTTATGCAGCAGGACAATGATCTAAAGCACGCGCGCAACTTCATCTCTGAATGGCTCAAAGGAAACCTAATGAAGGTATTGGAGTGGCCTGTCAAAGTTCTTTTTTGAATGCAGTTGAGGTGCTGCGATGTCACCTTAAATAGGCAGTTCATGCACAGACCCTCCAATGAGGCAGAATTAAAACAATTCTGCACAGAGGAGTGGGCCAAAATTCCTCCACAGCAATGGAGAGTGTTTTTCCGTGTGATTTTAAGCTTTCGCATCCGTTGGTGAATTGGCAACCCTTCGCACATCTTTGCTCTTGAGGAACTAGGTCTTTTAGCTGCTTTTAAATTATAAAACGATTGGCTCAGCTGTTGAACAGCACCTTTTTCAGTTACCTTTTTGCAACGTATCACATCATTATTAGTCATTAATTGCCCCTGCACCAACCATTTGAATATCTTGCATCAGATTGGAAACTAGCTTATACTTTCAGTAAACAATTGAATTCACTAGTTAAAACAAATAATGTGTTGTTGCATTTTCAAGATGGTGAAAGTTGAATGCACTTTTCAAATAACTCCTTTATTTGCATATTCCATAATGTGCCAACTTTTTTTGAATTGGGTTTGTTGATTTTTGTTGTAAATTTCCTGATTGGTATTCAACCCTCTTTATTCTGCTAAAGTTTTCTCTTGGTTGTTGACTTTGACACAGATATTTGCCCATCTTCTGCTGTTCTTCCTCTGTTGTCAAGAGGTTTTTCTTCACCAAGGAAAAAAATTCTTCTGTTTTCTGTTACAGTAGCTGCCTGTGGATTTTCATGTCCTTTAGTCTTGCTGAGCTTGCTGGACTCTTTCTTTATAAAAATTTACCAAATCATTGATATGAAGTTGCCTATTTTGCAATTCCTGTCATTTATTTTTTCAAAATCATTTATTTCTCCTCTGGCAGTGGCAGCTTCATGGACTTCGTCTAGAAAATTAGCTGCAAAAGATTTCATAAGGTAAACTCCATGCTTGAAATCATGTAAACCAGGTATCCTTAAATCTGGAGCTCAAATACTGATCCTGCCCAGGTTTTCTTTTATCCCTGGTCAGTAAATTAACTTGAACTTGGTGCCTCTGATTGGCCAGACTGTCTTTACACCTGACTAACAAGTAAAGGGAGGGTGGAAAACCAGCAGGTCTTGGACCTCGAGGACTAGGGATCTAGACTTTTTATCCTTATACTTGTAAATGTAATAATGAGGGAAAGGCACACCTACATACAAAAAGTGATGTAATTCCAACCTTATGTACACGGTTTAAATGTAAATTCCCTGAAATTTGACCTACGAGTCTGCATTTTCAGATCATATTCATTATTTACTTTAAACTCCGATATTTTACAGTAGACAGCTAAATAAAAAATAATTTGGTCGATGAATAGAACTGTATGTAGCGCTGCACATCTATGGTGTGTTTAAGATGCATGGCTTGCTATCTTTAAATCATTATTTGAAGGTATGATTCTCTGTCGTGGCTAAGCGGCTTTGTCGAGATGTAAATGGAATGCGATTTTTGATATTGATTTTGGCTCGCTTGGAACTTCACATTTAGGTAGGTGGCGTACGGTCAGTTAAAAAGCCTTGGTCAGTGATGACGAGAGTGAGATTTTTTTTGTCGGCCATTTTGGAGTTGTCCTCATTTTCTCTCGGGTTGAAAAGCCAGGCTTTTGATGAGATGGAGAAAGGAATGAGAGACTGAGGAGGGTGAAGGGGGACGAATAATCTCAGTCTTAATATAAAATGGAGGAGTTGGCTCAGGGTGGGAGAGAGAGCAGAAAGGCTGCCCCCAGGTTTAATTAAATACCTCGGCCTCTGAACGGATCAGTGCTCGCACAAAGAACACTGAGCTCTCCACTGGTTATCAGGAGGTGATCTCTGGGTAGGTCCTGCTTGAACACAGAGCTGCAACAAAATGATATATAGGCTCGCCCACCCCCTCCCCTTTAAATAATCCATTGGTGATTATCCAAGACAAAGACTCGCTTCTTTCAAGCTTTTTTCTTCCTCTTGTCGAAGGAAGGAAATCTGCAGACCTTGATGATGCGGGCTTCTCTCGCGGTAAGACCCACATGCCGTGGGAAGGCCCAAGGGCACAGAGTGAGGGACCGCCAGCATGGATAGAAGGAAAGGCATGGCGGAAATGCATGGGCTGAGCAAAATAGTAGGATTGATGGCATTATAGTCTGAGAGTTGTTCTTTTTAATTAACGCAATTTGCGTTAACCTGTTGGAGGTTACAACTGAAATTTTTAGAAGTGATTTTCTCTGGCGCTGTTGGGTTCCATGCCCAATGGAGTGTACTTCAGCAAGCCTGATAATTGCTGATGAGTGACAGTAGGAGAGGTGAATGAGTGCAGTTTACAGCAGTCCTGGAGTGTTGGTGCTGGTGACACACAAGTAAAGCAACTGGAGAAGGAAGCCTGGAGAAAATATGGTGAAAAGGTGAAAAAAAATTAGCCTACGTATGTGGAGTATTGTGTCAAGCCATCTGAAGAGATAAGGTTTTACACCCAGCTTCTCTGATGTTGCCATTGGCAGTGGGGCAATTCCACATGAGGGTTGCTAAAACAGCAATTTTTAAAAAGTGTTTTATATTAGAAATATATAGGTTTTCATGTAGATGACTCATTACCAAATCAGACACTGAAAACCATTTTGAAATATCTTTGACGGTCTTCTCAAAGTTTAGATTTGAATTTTGTAATATTTTTTTAGCTCCAGGACAAGGATCAAAGGTTATTTTTCCAAAGCTGACAACTACTAAAAGATATTTAGCTATTTTCTGGTATTTACTGTATTTCCATACATTGGTAGCCAAAGTATTTGAGTCTGTAAGTCATTGCAGGAAATTGAAACACACAATTCCAGTGGCTCATTGTGAAATTTGTCAATTTTCAACGTAATTCCGTTGCTGAAATTGCAGTATAGTTCTCTTCATCATCTTATTTCTGCATTTATTTTATTGTTATTAAGAATTCTCTTCGTTCTTATGTCTATACTGAATTTCAGACATTAATGTCTCTAATACTTAGCTGTAATCCTGGAAAATTTGTGGTAACGGAATTACATGGTAACGGAATTACACCAGTAACGGAATTACAGAATTATTCTGAAAGCTAGTGAAAAACAGAAGATAGCACAAGGTGGCATGAGGACTTTATGGAGCATAATGGTTCATTGTTTTGGACATGTATAGTTGAGTGTTTCTTCCTGTGAGTTAAGTTTCCATAACCAGCGCATGAATTATACCACGGCCTAGCGGCAATTGCTGTGGTTGCTCCCCTGTGTGGCCGTCATGGCCGACTACCCAAACGGCCAGTTTGGCTTGCCCTTTTTTTCAAGTGGCCGTGGTTCCAAATTACCCAAAGTGGCGATTTTCGACACAGCGACTGAGCTGTGCAGCTCCCGTCGTCACGCTGCACTGGACTTCTGAGCACAAAGAGCCACAGATGGATAGAAGGGACAGGATTACATTTGTATAAACAGAGTTTGTCTTCTGCCAATAATGGATAATACTTATGGTTCATTTACTAGTGTTTAATGTTAACATGTTCATTTGAGCTTTGCAAGTTTCAGGAGTTGATATTTTATACATTTTCTTTTGTGTGAAGGGACTGCCACTCATGACTGAGAAAGGTTAGAAAGAATATAGATATTGCAAGCAATGACACATTTGAGATTTGCACAGTGCTTTTGACATTGGCTGTGTTGCTGTAATTCTGTTACTGACTTAATTACTCACAATATTTACCCATTGAATGATGCTGGAACACTGTTACAAAGTAAAAACAAATGTTTCAGGATCCTGTCAGTGAAAGAACAACAATTTTCATGCATGTGATCTCTGATACCCTTTATAAGCTCACATTTTTGTTCAGAAATTTATTTTCATCAATATCATGTATTGCCTTCCTTTTGCCCAGACTTGTTGATCAAAATTTTGGTTCAACAGGAGGTCAGCAACACAAACGTCATTTATGATACCAATTTTCAATTGCTTTGTTGTTTTGAGTATAATAAATTTAGTATATTATCAGAAAATGTAATTCCGTTACCATTTTGTAATTCCGTTACCGCTGTCTCTTTCTCATAAATGGCATCCTTCAAAATATCTGTGAACATACCAGCCAATGTAAACTTACCATGGCCTTGTCAACATCCTAGGCCACCAACTTAAGCGTGCCAGATTTCAGAGAAATGCCTGTCAAAGTAAAGGCAAAAATAATGGCATTTTTTCTGCCATAATTCCGTTACCAACACTTTCACCTTCGTATAGCCTTCCACAAAATAGATTACCCCAAACTTTGTGTTATACAGCTCAGTAGGCATGCCAGTGGAACTGATAAAAGCACAGGCTTGTAGCTAATGCATGAGAGTAATAGATGGCAGGTAAAAATGACATAAAAATTACACTTGATCGTAATTCCGTTACCGTGGAATTGCCCTGCGTTGACATCCGGTTTTGGGGGCGCACTGGAGGGAGGGAGGTTGGGGGAGACCAGGGCGATCTTTCCCACCACTTAAAGCAGAGGGTTCAGGAGACCTCCCCCAAGAAAATTTTTGCATAATTTGCGTAAAAACTATACATTTTTGCATTAGTTAGATAATTGGGACTGGCTTCTATAGCGGACGGGCCTTTAATTCCTTTCACACAAAAGTCCTGGTCGGCAAAGATTGGAAATACTATCATACTGTTTATTTAAATCAGTAGGACTACTACTTTTTTAAGAGTTGGGCTTTCAAATTGTCTGATAGAAGGCCTTACTGACGGTTGAATGCGGAGTTCTTTGTCGATGATTAGGGCTTTTTCCTGATGCATCTAGTGATCATGGCTAGATGGCAATCCTGTATAGGGCCGCAGTATGCTCACGTGCAGCCTTCTGTGTGTCATTGCTAGTGCGGATGAAGGTTAAGTAGTGTAATTTTAAATAGAGTCAGATAATTTTAATAAACTTTAAATTACTCTCAATTAAGTTAGAAGACTCACATTCCTTCACCTCTCGGATATTTTCTTTTGGTAGGTTATACTTGAGAGGTAATTAAAACTGTTTAGACACAGGTGGGATTTACCAGCCTAAAGTTGGACTTGTCGTTTGTGGGAATGCTACAAAAGTAAAGAGGGTAATTTTAAAACAACACAGATGAAAATATAATAAACTGAAATGGTTTGTAATCACCCCTGCTAGTGCAATAGGCTATTCTTAAGACGCAATTCTAGGAACCACTCATAGATCTTAGATCATGTCTGAGAACATTTTTTGTTTTGATGCTTTTTTGAAACACTTTACAAACGTAAAAAGCTTCATAAGATGGGTTCTGGAGAATCTAGACTGGAGACTGTCAGTGGAGCCTGATGCAGTATCAGTGGAATAACCGCCGAAACAGACTGGGCCATGTTTCCCAAAAGCATCCTATGGCTAAGATGCTTTTGGGAAACATGGCCCAGTCTGTTTCTGGGTGTAAGCTTATATTGAGAATAGTTATTGCAGCCCCTGTGGTGTAAGAAAATTGGTATGCACGAAACATAGTTTAACTATTCGCTGAATAACTATTGTGCGAATAAGCTATTCCGTAGTCGTAGGGTTATTCAATGATTTATTGCTGTTGTTTACCGCAAATCTATTAATAGGCCTGCCCTCACGCTTCATTACTCAGAATAGGGAGATTTTGCGGGCTGGTACGTGAATGCCAATTTATTGTTCGACCGCTGTTTTTGTGGTGAACGCACAAAAGATGGACGTACGCGTTCACGTTTCGGGGGAAGGTGACGCTGAGGACAATGAGTTGGAGCCAAATGAACATGTCGAGGACAGTATGCAATATGCATTTTTTCAATTTCAACTCCCCAAATCCTGTTGGACAGTGAAAATAAATTTTACATTGTCCATTTATTTATGGACCTAGCTGTATTCTGAGAAAACAGCTGCCCGGCGGCTGTTTGAGACATTGCCCAGGTTTTAGTGTTGAGGGTGGCTGTTAAATGTTTGTAGGACTTGAGTGAGACGGTTCGTTGTGGGGTGTATAAACATACACACACAGAACCAGCCTGGAGTCACGATAACACGACCCCTTTGATGTTTAGTGTGTCATCTTGATAATGACTTTAAACACAATGAGTGCATAATTTTCCTAACTAGCCATCTGGAAGAAAAAAACAATTTGATTGGCAGCTCAGGCTTATGTGAGTAGAGGTAACACCCACACCACCCCGACAACAGAAGTGGGTTAGATACTATCATTGGCATGGGACAGGCTTTTCCAAGGCCTGCTGGAAGGCATAATTTTTTATGTGGAATCTTTAATTTTTTTTAAATGAGGATTCTAGAAGGGCAAAAAGCCTTTTTTCCTCGTAAGATCCGTCTATGAACGATAGCTCATGCGAATCGTGCTTAACAGGGCAGCAGTGAGTACTGCCATGCACACTGGCCTGGATTATTTTCACTGATAGTCGTTGGCATGATGGGTGATAAGAACTGTGCTGTTTAGCATCTTAACCATCCAAACACTAACTTGAGTTCATGCGATATACGATAAGGATGCAATCAATTACACCATATACATCTTTTACTTACAAAGAGACTGATTGCGAGGTGACAGAATGACGGCGACATGAAAAAAAAAAACTTACATAAAAAATTCTTGACAGTATGGTAAGTTTGGAAGCACAGTTCGACGCATAATGGAATCTCATAACTCACGCACATGTAGCGTGACTCTTTCCTTACACCGTTCTTGGCGCAAACTGCACAAGATTCGCACAGTCTCAACTTTTTTGCAGTCGGCGGGTGCGAACTAGCCAGTTGATCACTGCGATCAACACCGCTCATGCCATAGTTGTTATCAACAATACAACGTGGTTTCACCATTCGCTCACCCTGACGATTCCTCTTCACTGTTTCGCACATGTGGCCCGCGGGTTGACAGCATCTTCACAAGCTTTTTGTCCTGCCACAGGAGGACCAGCATCAGTTCGTTTGGCTGTCACCATGTGATCACAGTGAAAATGAACGAAACAAAATTTACAAACTGAAAGTAATGGAATGTATGCACGTTACTTCTTATATCACCGGAGACCAATTATTATGCCACATGAACTCAAACCATTGTCCGTGTTTAGACGCAAAGCAAAAAGCATTCATGCTAACAGTTCTGCGTGTTTAGATGCAAAGCAAGCGACGTGATAAGACGCGGCTCCGGGACTCGAGCCGGTCGGCCGTTATACGAGTACACACATTTCCAGGCAAGTTCGATAAGCCAACTGATAAGAGATCGGGCAGGCGTGAGTTGTGGTAATGTAAATATACGGGAAACAAGTGGTTAATTTAGCGTAGTCTGCAGTTTTTTTTCTTCTGTAATATATGTTTTGCCTGCTGCTTGAGTTTGGTGCAGGTCTCGTTTGGGAGCACAGGAGATTGTGGGCCTGAAGACCGCTGCATGGAACAGGAGATATTTATCTTTTAGGAGGGATGTAGAATCAGCTGTCAGCATGCCCTTAATTTAATTCACTAGCTGGGCTCTTGAAGTTTTGACCTCTGACGGTTGGGCTGACAGAATGCAGGAGAGGAATAGGTTTGTTCATGCCATGTCCCATTTCCACGGTGGGGTTCGGTGAGGGAGGACAGTTCAGAGATGTATGCGCTCTTCCCACAATGAAGGTCACATGTTTGACTCCTGCTTGAATCGCGGCCGAGCATCTGCTTCTCTTCCTTGTCTTACTCTTTTCAAATTTATTTTAAATCCGTTTAAAACGCCTCTGGTCGAAGTGGCTTTGCACCCTTCTAAAAATGACTGAACACTCACTTAAAATGTAGGCTTCTCCATTATGGCAGCAATAACAGTATGGAGGAAGGAATGCGTGAACCTCCTTGTACAAGGATGGCTCTGAGTCTCCTGACGAGCCCCCAGATTAGCAACTGCTAATGGAATAGTTTTCTATTCACGTTGACATTAGCCCTGACCTTTGGTGCCTCTCAGCACCCAGCCCCCATTTCCCCGAGGTGAGACCCCCACCTGCCCCAGCTCTATGGAGGCTTAACGCCCACACAGAGTGAATTAATGGGTTTTTACCAAAATAATCATTCAGTACAAACATTCTAATAAATTCTGAAGTGCTACTCCTCCGTAAAGCATATTGTAAATATATTGTAAATTTGTGGCACTCTGGTACAATATATTCCCATGTCTTGTACAGCTGAGCTTGGGGCTGTTTGTTTATTATCCTCTGTCACGACATGAAGTAGATATTTAAATAGAGCTCATCCTTCTGTCTGCCCATTGTCTGAATGTAAAAATGGATGACCTAAGAGCTCCCCAGAGGTGAGGCAAAAACATTTTATCGCCATCTACTGGCTGGCTGCAGTACAGGTTATAAGCCCGCCCCCCTCCATGTTAGTGAATGGGATAAGGGTATCACAAAAATATTAAAGTACATGTCAAAGAAGTTTTTTTCTGAAGATGGTTTCCATCATTTTAAGTAGTTCTTACCCTGTTAATATATGTTCAACTATTCATTTTTAGCTTACCAGCCCTAAGCTATTGTCGCGGTGTGGCATCCGTCGTCCATCGTCTGTTGTCCAGAACTTTTTTTTTTTTTTTTTTTTGGCCTGATGAATTTTCGTGCAAATTTGCTGGAACATACTACCTGACCATATCTCCAGACTTTTTTTTTTTTTTTTCAGATTTTTGATTGAATCATTTTTGTCCGTTTTTTGGGCCCTTGAAATTTTGCCCCCAATGTTAAGGATAGAACTGAGAAATTTAAAAAATTATTTCTCAAAAACTGCATGAAAATTTTTTTTCTAAATCAGGCAATCAACCTGCCCTGGTACCATCAATGTTCAGTGTGAGCATCATTTTGATTGAATCAAATTTGATGTTGAGGAACATTTTTTAAAGTATTCCACAATTTCTTTTCGCAAGCCTTCACAGGTTGGAGAGCCTCTGGCCATCTTTACTTCTGAGAGACTCAGACTCTCTAAGACATCCCTTTTATAGCCAATCATGTTACACACCTGATGCCAGTTAACTTAATTACTTGCTAAATGTTCTTTCAGCTGATTCTCTTATATATTAATTGCTTTTTCAGCCCTTTTTTGCCTGTGTTCCAACTTTTTTGAGACCTGTTGCAGCCAGAAAATTTGAAATAAGCTCATTTTGTTGATAAAAATGTAAAATGTCTCAGTTTCAACATTTTAAATGTTATCTATGTTCTATTGTAAATAACATATTGACTCGTGCTCAGAAAGTCATCGCATTTTGATTTTATTCACAATTTACACTTCGTCTCAACTATTTCGGAACTGGGGTTGTATTTTATTGCGAAAAAAGTTCAATGTTGAATTTTTATGAAGTTTCTGCGTATTTGCGACACATTTTGTCCCAAAATTAAGAAAATATATGGAAACAAGTTTTCATTTAAAATGATTTGAGTATCTTGTTTCATTGACATTATTTGTCCAGGCTCTGAGACGCTCAAATCCTGAGTCGTAAAGCCTTAAATAGGGGTCATGCACACATAGGAAACAATTGGTTTGATTTTGCATCTGCATAAAGAGGTTAAGTAATTAGACAACTTTGGATACTTAACATATTCATCCAGTGCACTCAGCTCGAGGTCTGAGAAAGAAACGGTCAGTGTTTGGATGTGCCGCAGGCATCTGTCCATGTATTTATTAGATGGCGCTTGTTTTGAGGTCATAGCAATGAGGAAGTTGTCTCAGACATGGCCTTGGTGTGAGTGCCTACTTAACTATATTTCTCTTCCTGAGTCAGGGCTGCATCACAAGGCTGATTTATTCTGGGGTTTTGTATCTACTTTTATTTATTTAATTTGCTCAATTATCTTGAACTGACAGCTGTGTAAGCACCTGCTTTACTCTGGGATTGCAAACATACCCTGCAGGTTTTACTGTGGACAAATAATGGAGTAAGTTATAGGGCCGTGAGAATAATGTGACCGTAAGTCAGAGGTTGGAACAAACATCTGCATGAATACTTCCAGGACCAGAGTGCCTGCTCTGTGTTTGACCAAGCCCTGTCATGTGTCATTACATTGTGAACTAGAGGCACTCCTAGAGTGCAAAGCAGCACAATCCAAATCTTGGTGAGTGGGAGCAAAGTTCAGTTATCGCGTGTCATAGGATTTCAAAATGGCTGCAATTGCGGCCATATTGTTTGACTGATCGCGGTCAAAATCAATAGGGTCCATCCCTGATGTAATAGCGACCCACCCACAAAATTTCAGAGATATCCGTTCATTACTTTTTGAGTTATCTTGTTCACAAACAAACAGACAAACAAACGGCACCAATCGCATAACCTCCTGCCAACTGCGTTTGGCGGAGGTAATAAAAGCTAAGCGTCAAGGTTGAGTGTAAGTATAATCACGGTGGTGTTACAAGAAAGTAAGTAATTCTTTATTTATTTGGCACTTTTCTCAGCTCGAAGTCACAAAGTGCTTCAGAGGAAATAAATAAAAACACAAGAAATACACTCAATACAGTCATCGAGACACTACAGTGCCACATTAAGCAAACAGTTTATAACTGTCCAAACGCCTGCCTGAACAGGTAGGTTTTTAACTGGCCTTTAAAAAATTGTTCAGTGGCACAGGTTCTCAGGTCCATGGACAGGGAGTTCCAGAGCTTTGGGGCCGCAGACTGGAACGCTTGGTCACCTCTGGTTTTCAGCCTCGTCCGAGGCAGGACGAGGAGCCCCTGGTCAGAGGACCTCAGTGACCGGCTGGTGACATAGGGCTTGAGAAGATCATGGATATAAGTGGGTGCTTCTCCATGGAGGGCTTTGTAAATCAGCGCCAAGATTTTAAACTGGACCCAAAAGGCCACAGGGAGCCAGTGCAGGGAGGCCAGGATGGGAGTAATGTGACATGACTTACGTGACCTAGTGAGCAACCAAGCAGCAGCATTTTGAATGAGTTGTAAGCGGTTCAGAGAAGTTTTGCTGAGGCAGGTGAACAGTGAGTTGCAATAGTCGAGCCGGGATGATATAAATGCATGAACAGCCATTTCCAGTTCTGAGTGTGTGACAATGGACCTGAGTTTTGCTATATTTCTTAGATGGAAAAAGCACGTGCGGATCAGAGATTTAACGTATTTTTCAAAATGCATGCGTTACCTGCTAGTGACCCCATGTGGTTAACCACCATGGAGACCACTGTATCAGCAGCTATAATGAGAACCTCAGTCTTGTCTGTATTAAGTTGGAGGAAGTTGCTGGCCATCCAATTCTTAATGGCAGACAGACACTCATGAAGAACATTAATTTTTTCAATTTCATCGGGTGTGAAAGACAAATACAACTGGATGTCATCTGCATAACTGTGATATGAGATACAGTTGAAGTTACTGATGATATGGCCGAGGGGAAGTATATACAGAGCAAACAGAATGGGAGCGAAGACAGAGCCCTGGCGCACGCCACACAACAAGGGAACAGGGTCAGAACCAAAAGGGCCAACAGCTACTGAGACACTTCTCTCACTGAGGTAGGAGGCAAACCATTCCAGGGCACTCCCAGAGACACCCACCCACTCACTGAGCCTATCTAGCATGATGTTGTGGTCTACGCTACAGTATCGAATGCAGCGCTCAGATCTAACAACACCAGTACCGAGCATTCACCTGCATCTCAGGCCATCATGATGTCATTGGACACTCTGAGAAGGGCTGTTTCTGTCGAGTGCTGCTGCCGGAAACCAGACTGGAACTTATCTAAGAGGCCTTGGTTGGTCAAGAAAGAAGAAAGTTGGCTAGCTACAACTTTCTCAAGGAGTTTAGATATAAAAGGGAGTTTGGAGATGGGTCTGTAGTGTTTCAGTAGGTAGGGATCTAAGCTTGGTTTTTTAAGTAAAGGCTGTACAGTAGCCTGTTTAAAAAAGGATGGGACACAGCCTGAATCAAGAGAGGTGTTGATGATGGATATCAAGCTAGGGCCAACAGAGCTAATCACTTCCTTCAATATATACTGACACACGGTGAAAACGCAAAACCCATATTTAATAACCAAGAAGAAGAAACAACTAAGGTTTTTCGATTCAATTTTAATAGAAATAGAAAAGAATTTAATTGTCCATAACACTGTAAAGTTTCATCACATTATCTCGTCAAATGTTTCCGATATGCCACTGTGAATGCACAGACCCTCCACAAACTGTCATTAGTGAGTTTGTCCCCCCCTGTGCTTGCACACATGTGCGTAAACGGCGAGGCATTGATTCACACTAACGGTGCTTAGGGTATGTTCCTCCACTCCTCCTGTAGTGCTGCTGTCAACTCGGCGACAATGCGTGGTTGACGCCGGTGCATACGACGACCCAGCTCATCCCACGTGTGTTCAATGGGGTTAAGATCGGGTTAAATGGATGGCCAGGGGAGAACATTGATCCCTGCTCGTTGGAGAAAGTCTCTGGTGAGGCATGGAGTATGGGGACGGGCGTTGTCGTGTTGGAACGTGAATGGTAATCGTTGTTGTCCATGGTTGCTCAATAGTGGTTTGTGAACTGGTCTTAAAATCTCATCCACATATTGCTGTGCCATTAGACCTCCACGAATCACAATTTCCCTCTGAAATCTCACAGTAATGGCAGCCCAGACCACGACACAACCCCCACCAAACCAATTTCTCTCCAGAAAACACCTGTCTTGATGACATTCATAGGGATGTTGTGAACGCTTCCTGTCTGTTGGTAGCAATGTGCCAGTCTGTTGACGGTGGATGAACTGACCCTGAACCGGCCGGCAACCTCTCTGAGATGTTCCCCCAAGCAGCATCACCAAAGCTCGCTCCCCTGCTGTTCTGTAAGCCGTGGCATCCTGACATTGATGCTGATGGGGATGAACCACTGTGCCCTTTGTGCGTCCAATGTCTTGCTTTGCACTTGCATGTCATTCAAGAGATGCATTCAACCTGCTGCTAATGACATGACAAAGTTGCGTTTTGGAGAAGTGATCCCCTGACAGACACACAAACTGGGTTCGAACCCGGACTTGCACAAATTCCAGCTTTTAACCTTCATACCACTATATTTCTTCTGTGGTAATTTTGATGGCTTCAAAAAATCAGCCAGAATTTTTAAAATTAGGCGTTGTGTTTTCACTGTGTTTCAGTATAGAAGTTGGTAAGATGTCTTGAGGACTGGAGGAGGAATTCACGGTGCTCACTAGCTCAGTTAGATCTTGCAGTCTGATACAAGAGAAGCTACTCAGAGAAGCCTGCCTGGGTGGACAAAATGGAGGGGGGGTGAGGGAGGGGGTGATGCTAGCCCTCACATCGCCAACCTTTTTTACAAAAAAGGACAGGAAATTATTACAGTCCTGATTAGAATACACAAGGCATGGGGAGAGGGGGCTGACAATATGGTTGAAAGTTTGGGATAAAATACTAGGGTTTCACTGACTAGAAGTGATCAAATTAGCAAAATATGTAGCCCTCGCATTCTTAACCAGAGCTTAAAAATATTAAACTCCGTTAACAAATCTTTAAGATAGAGACGGTGGACCTGGAGTTTGGTGGATTTCCACAGCCGTTCTATTTTCCGGCATTAGCGCTTGAGACTGTGGATCTGCTCGTTTACCTAGGGGGAGGAGTTTACAAGCTTGGTGCTACAAGTTACTGTGGGGGCAATTTCATCTAAAATGGTAGAACAGTGGGAGTTGAACGCATGAACCAGATGATCTACATCGTCATACGAGGCCCAAGCTAGGCCTACACTGCTATCAAAAGCAGCTGGGAATTTCTCTGCCGAGACCCTATTAAAAATGCGCAAGCTTATCATGACCTAATGTTAACCTCTGATGCCCTCTAAACAGAAGCAGTGAGCAGGAACACCTGCATGGTAAGGACTAAGCTGGATTGAGAAGTTCTTGGAAAGCTATGATAAGCCTGAACTTGGACCTGAGCCTGGAAATAAAACTCCATGACATAATTCTGGGCATTTAAATGAGTGTCTTAAGTAATTTTGGTGGGATTATTATGGCTGGACGGTTGTGCACCAGCTGCTGGGCTGCATTTCCTTCACAAACAGCTGCTTTACCCTGTTAGCTACCATGAGGAGAGGCCTTCCCAGTCCAGGTCATTGCCTCTTAGCCTCCGTGTAATGTTTAACTTTATCCCCATAGCAATGCAGTAGACCTGCAGTTACACCATGGATTTCTGCATACCCTGCAGGCCTAAAACAATCCATTCCTCTCCACAGCCCTCTGCATCATTTCATTCAGTAGTTCTCCTTCACAGAGGATGTACAATGTCCTCAAAAATTGCTGGCACCCTTCATGAATACGAGCAAAATAGGCTGTGAAAATGTCTTTGCGGTTCATCCTCTTGGTGTTTTCGCTAGTTATATTCAAAAAAATCTTACCATTTCATTGAGGTAAAATTATTGAAAGAAAAGAATAATTACTTCAAAATAAAGTTTTGGTTTCATGTTCACATTAAATGCATGGTTTTGTCCAAAACGTGTGCCGTAATAATTGGCACCGTTAGAAAACCCGATGATTAAAATCTAACTGAATTATATTTCTGGTCATATTTTACATTTTTCTGTTCACCTGTTTGAATGGGGAACTCTTATGTAGTCAACAATGACCTCCTGTTTCGCGAGGGTATAAACATGAGGTGACACAGGCCAAATTCCCTTGGTTATTCATCACTGTGGGAAAGATCCGAGAGCACAGTGTTGATGTGCAATGCGAGTGATGATGATGAGCTGCACGAATTAGGAAATGGATAAAAGAAACTCTAAGTACTTAAAAATACCAATTTCCACTATCGGGGCAATAATTACGATGTTTAAAGTAACAGGAGATGTTAAGAATCAGCCTGGGAGAGGACGTGTGTGTACATTGACCCCTCGCACCGTGAGGAGCATGGTTTGACTGGCAAAAATCTCCAAGGATCACATCCGGAGAATTGCAGAGCTTCCCCAACTTGTGGGGAAAGAAGGTGCCCAAAACTACCATCAGACTCCACTGACATCATCACAAGTTCACTCCATCACTACATCAAAAGTCTCTGCTGTCAATCAAGAACAAACTAAAGCACCCACAGTGTTTGCCAGACTTTGCGGGTACTTTCTGTGAGACTGGGTTATATGGTCAAATGAGGCCACAGTGGAGCTTTTTGGCAAAAAATATTAAATGTGGGATTGGTGTATTCAGAAAGATAAAGAAAAGCACCTCATACCCACTGTGAAGTATGGTGGAGGATCTTTAATATTGTGAGGCTGTTTTTTTTTTTTTTTTTTTTTTTGGAAGGCCTTGGACATCTTGGTACATGGTATTTTGGGGACCATTAATTACTATCAGATATTGGGCGATTCCATGCTAGAAACTGAAAAAATGCTTAATTTGAGAAATGTTTTTAACTGACTGGTCTATTATGATTTGTAACCCTGAATACCCAAGTCATTTAGAACAAGTAGGTTTTCTCACTTGCATGACTGCAGAATGGTGATTTGGGGTGGAATTAAAGGAGACATGAAATTTCATAAAATTTTTAATTTTCCACAATTTTCAATGAATTACCTTAATTTCCTGCTAATTGATATCACTCAAGTTCCTAGTCTTTACAAGTGACCAATCTCTAGAGCAAAGTCTGTCCACTTGCAAAGTGACGGTCACATGAACCTTTGCTTGATGGAGAAAAATATGATAAATGAGGGGCTGTTTATTGTTATGTCCCGTACGACAGATTGAAGGCAAAAACTTCTTGCCATTTTTTTTTTTTTTTTTTTTTTGAGCTGGTAACTTTTTATTTCATATCCTCTAATTTTAGACAAAAAATGTCCCGTATGACAGATCATTGGTCCGGTCCTTTACAGAACTGCTTAAACCAAATCTCATGGAACTTACTTCTCAGTGGGTTAGTTCTGCCTGAAAAACAATAGGTGTCTCTTTAATTCCTCACCTCTGAGACAGTAGGGGGCATTAGTGAATGGAAAATTCCACTGAGGGAAGGCAAGTGACCGTTTCATGGGTATGCTAGTGGCTGTTCAGAGTTCCTTCATGGTATCAGTCACCAATTCAGAGGTAAGTAAAACATTGAAAATGTCTTGAAATTGAAGGAATTGTGAAAGATATTTGTGAAAGTAACATCTGCCATGTCTGCGTATTTTATTTCGTTTTTTTTTTTTTTTTTAGAAAGACAGAAAAGAGTTGACTGTCTTGACTGACTGTCTCATGCATGAGCATGCACTGTGGTTCTGTAGCTACATTTATTGCACTGTCAGACTGGCTGAATAACAATGTATAAAATATAGTACATGTAATGAACCCTTCAAATGAGAAAAGAGCATAATACTTTGTCAACACTTGGGCGAGGACATTTTTGCCCCTGAAAACTCCAAAGGCCCTGAGCCTAAGGGCGCTTTCACACTAGGTACGATTGTTCCGCACTGTGCCACAGTACGATTGTCTGCCCTGCCCTCCCCTCTCCCCCCGCTGGTCAGCTTTCACACCAGCGACATTGTACCGTGCCCGAGTAAGGATTATTTTGTCTAAATTTCAATACAGAAGGTAGCAGTATGCAACTATGTGGTTTTTAAGAGCCAGTTTTTCTAAGAATCAGGCAGAGGGTGATATATGATGGCCTCAGATTTGCCTAAAATTTTTGTTGGTGAAAGATGGTTGGTTCAATAGAAAAACTGCTAATTTTTAGGTGCCAGTACCCTTTGGTTTTTTCTTTAGGGGTACCAGAAGGGCCAAGGATCGAGAGATGAGAAATGAGCGCTGAAAAAAATTAACTTTTCAAATTCAATTATATCATTGCTCCGACAACAGTCCACATTCATTTTCACATCCATCAATCTACTGTGAGTAGGGCTCACAATAATCTGAAAATGTTTGTGGGCTGTCGAGGGCCCATCCTATAGGGGGCGCTGCAAGATGGTTATTTGAGCTGTAGAATCAGGGGCATTTCCAGACTGTGCCCTCAACAGCCCAAGACGCTTTATTCATGATATGATACCATGGGACGTCCTTTACGTAATCAACACAAATTAAGCGTGGGATGTTGAGGGCGCAAGAATATAGGTGGCGCTTCAGTCAGGAAAAAAGTGAAATTTGGCATTTTGGGATGGCAAAGTTCTCCATGTGCCCTCATCCGATTTTGATGAAACCTTTTCTTTTGGGTTGCCCTATATGTCTACAGACTGTGATGAGGAGATTCGTCTGCCCAATTTCTTCATTTAACCAGAGAGATCCTCTTGCCGCTATATGTGTCAGAACAAAAGAGTTGAATAGTTAAGATGTCACGTGATACTCCACTTCCATGCTCGAGTACGGTTGCTTTCACATTCTGTACGAGTACGGATGAACCATGCCCGAGTCCATCTCTTCCAAGTGGACTCGCATATCGTGCTCAAGCATGGTACACTTTCGTTCACACTTACCAAATAAACTTGACTTAAGGGTCAAGTGTACTAAGATCTGTGCCCGAGTCCCTAGTGTGAAGCACCCTGAGGCTACATGCAGCATCCAAGTTGGCAATGAGATGATGAACCGATAGTAATTTGTGTTTCATGGTTCACATCTTGTCATTTCTCAGTCATTCTGAGCTTTAAATAGTGATTTGTGTACTGTTTGTTATGGTAGAATTTCAAGCTGTGTTCTAAAGAAAAGAAATTGGTAAATAATGAGGCAGGAAAGGTAGATAGGTTTTTACAGATAATAGTTTTCCCATACGACAGATATTTTGTCCCATATGACAGGTACGGAATTATCACAGGACCAGAGCTAACTGAGGGGACATGAATTGTTACAATATAATCAGTTATTATTTATTTAGCTTTAGCTGTTTGAGTTTCAAGTGCAAGAACAGGTGGGGGCAGTGTTCAGTAAAAACCTGAGCTCAATTCAGAGCGTCCCGTACGACAGATTTTTTTCTGTCCCATACAACAGGTACCCCCTAGAATTTCTAAACTATTGA
This sequence comes from Gymnothorax javanicus, assembly GCA_029692085.1. Classification (NCBI taxonomy): domain Eukaryota; kingdom Metazoa; phylum Chordata; class Actinopteri; order Anguilliformes; family Muraenidae; genus Gymnothorax; species Gymnothorax javanicus. Next base: position 113,751,628 of record CM056200.1, read on the forward strand.
ATTCATATCTTGTTCATTTTTTTGATAGAACTGCTTTAACACAATATAGCAGACTCTCTTCAATATTTCTTGACTATTTTCCAGAAGTTTTCAATAGCCAATTCACAGAGTTCTTGAAAAGACTTTGTTGGAAAAAAAAATAGTGATTTCTCTGCGTCCCGCACGTCAGATCACATTTTTGCTTATTTCACCCCCCAAAAATGGAAATGAATCAGTTTGATCACTGAATAGTGTTGAAGTATGGGAACACAATTTGAAGATCACAGCCTACTTTGAAGCCAGTCATCATTTCATTTTCTGGACATAAAATACCGTCTGAATGTCCCGTACGACAGGCATGGAACCGCCCTATTCATGAAAAACCCAGTTCTGCCAGCAAGCTTAAAATGGGTCATGTTTGGACCTTCCAGCAGGGCAACTATCTGAAGTACACCTCAAATTTACACAAAAATGGTTCCCAGACCCCAGAGTAAAGGTTCTGCCATTGCCATCAGTGTCTTCAACCTAAATCTTATAGAAAATCTGTCAGATGAGCCTAAGAGATGAGTCCATCAGTGTTGACCTCAGAACCTGAAGGATCCGGGGAGGTTTTGTGTGGAGAGATGGCCTGACATCCTGTTGCATATATTCATCAATGTCATCAAGCATTATAGAAGACAGAGCTCTTACTTTGGCAAAGGGAGGCAGCACAAAATATTAAATGAAGGGGTGCCAATGATCGTGGCACAGATTTTTGAGAAATATATTTGTCATGTTAAGATTTTCAATTATGTCGCTTGACTTAAAGGTTAGATGTTTGTGAATTTTTTGAAAGATCGTGAAGATGAAGACATTTTTTCGCATCTTGTTTTGCCCATTTTAACTTAAGCGTGACAATTAGTCTGGAAGGTACTATATATAGCATGAATTCACAGGCCTATTCAAAGTACAAGCTGTTTACTCGCTTATTTTGACATACATACATTGCAAGCAATGAATGAGAAAGTTTGGGAATCAAAATTTTCTAGTGTCCCCGAATTATAATCATATTTCCAAGTTTATGATTAATGTGGCTATGCCTGAAACTAGTATCCTCAAAATATACACTACAAATCAAAAGTTTGGGGCCACCCTCAGATTTTTAATGGTGCAATGTGCAATGTGACCCCTTTGTTTTGGGGGAAGGCATTTATACAGCATGCCTTCTTGTTACATAACATGATTTTATGTCACTAGGACGTGAACAATTTTCACACAAAGGCATTGGAACTCAATTATAAATAAAATTGTGGTCAGTGATCAATCAGTCAAGACGGCTTTAAAATGTGGTCTGAGGTCTGGAATTCACCCAAAACCTATTGGCTTCCTATATTTTATGCACTGAAGTCATTTCATGTGCAAAAAATAAGGAAAGAACAGTTGATGCGTGATTTTTTTTTTTTTTTTATTTTTTTTTTTTTTACTTAAACTTTTGGCCTGTTGTGTACATGTTTACTAACTTTGTGGACTGTTCAACCTGGTCAGGAGCAGGTTATGTGCTGATCCTTTCTGCTGTAATCGGCTATACATGTGCTGCCTTATAGCACCTCCTTTGAAGTTGGCATCACCTTTCTTGAATAATCCTGGGTTGGAGATTTGGTGCCTAAAGCTAAACTTTTCAATGCGAAGGTGGTTCTTTTAACATGGGATGGAGACTAGCATGACCTGTTCAGGTTTTTTTCTGACGATATTCTCTATGAACCCTACAGATTCTCAGCTGAATAATCCTGGGACTTTGGTGTTACTTATGCAATCTACTGGAGCCATATATTGGCAATGTAGCAGAGAGAATTCATTAAGTGCAATCTACTAACAGTGGCAATGCATATCGAACAGTATGCATAGGGTTAGTGTTAGTGGTGGAATACGATTTTATTAAAATCATGCTGTATAAAAGAAAAGCAAAAGAAAAAATACTTTAAACAAAAAACGAAGAAATTGGTGAAACAGAGTTTACTATTGGTATTTATCAGTCAGATAATATTCAATCTATAATTTAACCCTTAATTGCCCCCTGTGACAAATTTGTCATACGGTTTTGGGGGTTGTCAAAACCACTGACCCCACATACATTTTGCAACCTAATGCCCATAGTGACATATTTAGACCATCAGTGCTGCCATCTGATGCATAAAAGTGGAACTGACACTACACTGGCTGCACCAGCTAACCTTTCCAATATGGCCGCCCCCGTGGTGGAATCCACACGATAGATCAGCATCTATTCATCACTGGATAAAGTAGACAAACAGGTAAGCTAATGAAAAATAAGCTATGCCTAATACTTCAGCTATATGTCAACTGTTTTATCATTCAAGTCATTTTAGCAATAAGGTCCCCGAAATGCCCATTGTGACGTATATGTCACAAAACTAAAATGAGGTCAAAGGTCATCAAAAATTAAAAATTGCTATTGGGTTGTTATTAGCCCCTCCCCAGGACATATTAACAGAAAACATAGATTTTTCTTTCAACTTTTACTATAGTTGGGCATTTAAGGGTTAATTTCACTTTGTTTCATTTGGCCGAGAAACTAAAGTGATTTCCACTAGTCCTTCATCAGAGGACTTACGCATTTACACGGTCAGCAATTTTCTGCCAGAATTCCTCTCTGGCCTTATTACAACCAACAAGAATACAGTACATACCGGTATACTAAAATAAATCTCAATTACAATTTCCCAAGTGTCTATCCGAGTAAGCGCATGCATAATCGTGCAGTCTTTCAAAGTGTCCAACCAATCAGTGTAAAACTTCATATGTCTCCCATTAAACCGCTGGGGTGCCCCCTGGTGCCACGGGGGAGACATTCCGCAGTCTTCCTGATCCTGGATCAGGGATAGCTTCCTCAAAGGAACATTCAGCACGTGATTGGTCATTTTATGAAGGGAAATACGGTAAATTGACGCTTGGATCGCCCTTTAATTGAGAGCACTCACGGCGTTAAAAGCACAAAGCCGAGGTTAGCAAAGAAAGATTATAACCACCGTTATGATACCAATTATCTCTGATTGCGAGGTCAGGGCTCGTTGAACCAGCTTACTCAAATAAAGCCTCTGTTGAACTTGCTTCATTGTATTATCCCCCTGTACTCGGGCGGGTCTGCACTGCAAAAATCCCAGTGTTAATTCAACTCCAGTAGAGTTTATATGAGACCAACCCATCCATCTTGGACTCAAATAAACTCTATTGGAATTGAATTAACACTGGGATTTTTACTGTGTGGGCCTGGGCCAATCGCGACCCCGAATAAAAAGAAGAACGGAGCCGAAACTTAGACTTGTGGCCTGCCGGCCCGAGTAACTATGGTACGGATGTGTCGTTAAATGTATGCCCTCGTGAAAAGTGGTTGTCTTAAGCTGCTTTCACACCGGACACAAAACAAATTTTTCGCATGACAGATTACATTCAGAGTCAATGCAAAGACGCGAACTTGACTTTGAATGTAATCTGTCCTGCAAAAAATTTGTTTCGCGTCCAGTGTGAACGCAGCTTTAGACTGTATAATCTGTAGAATTGTAACGGGTCCTGAAGATTGCTTCCTTACTTCCTGTCAATGGTGCCTAAAAAAAAAAAAAAAATACGGTTTGCATCCTGAAAGGGCATTTCTGTATTCACTCTGCAAAACCCCAGTTTTATATTCAGTGGACAAAATAGTTGTTCAGCTCCATGTTGAAAACATCAGCAGATTCTCATTACCATATTCTATGGACAAATGGATATTTGTGTCCACATGCTACGGGCTTTTCTGATATTCAGCTCCATATTCTGTGGACAAATCAAATCAACTCTGTGTTCTGTTGGCCAATCGAATATGATGCTCAGTGCTGTAATACAGACCAGATAGCTGACACTGGGAAAATCTTAATGTACCACCACCTTTTTCCTTGTCCACTGATGCTGAATGAGGAATTTGGTAAATCTTGAATATTGATGAGGGCTGTGTGCTTGGGCAATACAGCTATTCTTCTAACTTTTGAAACATGTCCCTTTTGTGAATATTAATGAACTGTGACAAAGAAGCTCCTGTTTCTCATTGGAAGTAGCGTGAATGTTAGGAACAGAGCAGCTGACAGTCTGGTGTGGGATTGTGCAAGGCTTGTGAGAATTGTGTTCCACACTGAACTTTAATTTGTCTTTTCAGGATTTTCATGATGAGCCATGGAGGCATGTTCTCTCTCCCCATCCTGCTATTTCTCATTCACGGTACGTTTGGTTTGGTCACCATTCTTCACTGCCATTTGAAAACAACACACATAGAATGATGCAGACATGGTGATATATTCAATAACAGGAACCGGCAATATGCTCGATCAAGGCTCATAATGTGCCTGAAAGGTGCACATCTATCTTACAGAACTTGTGCAGTGCAGTTAATCCTTTTACTGGTCATTTTTCTTACAGCAATACAATACCACTCAGTGAATTTTTTTAATGAATAAACTAAAAAAAAAAACATACTTAAGTCACAATAATTCCTATTTAAATCAAATAACACATTTTTGTGTTAACTGTTCATCATTTGAAGAGTTGGAATGCCAAACCCACAAAGTCCACTCAAGCTCTTTTGTTTTAAATTGAGTTTTCTTTACTCAGCATAATACGCTGAGTAAAAAAAAAAATTCAATTTAAAACAAAAGAGGTTGAGAGGACTTCATGGGTTTTGCATCTCAGCTCTTCATTTCATCAACCATATCTGTGGTTACAAGAAAGACTTTAGCAAGGGTATGAATAATGTCTCTGTATCGGTAAGCCAGTGGTGACAGAATTGTCTTTTGACCAGTAGAAGGGTTAAGAATGTAATTATTGGTAAAGTTGCTTCATGTATCTTGGTCGAAAGATGGTGTTTTTTGAGGCAGCGGTGCGTCTGCAGGTGTCACCTGAACTGGAATGTTGAGGATGAGCGAGAAGAGTTTTCCCTCTGCTGAAGAGGGGGATTAGCTCAGCTGCTGCTCCTTTATGTGCTCTCAGTGGGGGCTTGACATGACGATGCATCCTGTTTGGTTAGCAGGTTATCAGTGTGCAGGAATAGCACATGACCAGCCTCTCTCTAGCTTCTAACTGCGTGTCCTGAACCCTTGCTGAGAGAGTAGCGTGTCGTCTGTCTTTTGCCATCCATTTTAGATGCAGTTCCTTGTCTCTTTGCAGTGTATACAGTGAGGAGTATATTAAAGGAAATAGTAGAGCTCGCAGGAAAACATTCCTCTCAAGTAATTCTGTCCAATCAGGTGCTGAGGCATCGTACAGATATAGCCTAGTCATGTTATAGCCTTTTATTATATGTCACAAGATTTGCTCTCTCCTAATTGGTCGAGGCGAGCTCCGCCAGTCACTGTAAACAGTGATATTCACTGCACAAAAGTGCTCGAGTGGTAAATATTACAATCCAACGACCTCGAGCTAAAAATATATTTGGATTCCCCCGCAGGAGCTCCTGACAGTGTCCGTATTTCGGTCACTTTGTCCCTGTGCAGAGCTTTACATTAGAGTTGTCGCTCTTCTCTTATATTTTCAAGTAGGGTCACATAATAAAACATTTATTGACTTCAGTAATCGGTGAATCCGATGATTTTTCCACCTGCGCCTCAGTTAATATCGCTTGTCCAAGGTGGATAAATCATCGGATTAACCTCAACTCAAGTCAGTAATTCTATAATATTGCAGAGATGTGAAGTAGCCTTGAAGGCTTAAAGAATTTTCAACCTGGTTCCTCTCTGTCAGTGTTATATTGCCTTGATCATCATATTTTTCTGTTATATGTGTGCTCTGATTTGAATGAAACACTAATTTAGTGGAGGGATGTTTGACAATAAAATTGAGAGTATAATATTGCAGGGCTGCCCATGCATGTTTCCAAACATCTAAATTAAGCCCCTAAAAAGCTCCTAAATTTGGGGGCTTTGTATAAAACTGGTAGCAATTCCCACACGGATAATGTACTTTTGTAATATTTTTGACAGACTCTCAAATGAAAGGTGTAAGTCAACTCTTTAAGCACATGTTTATTGTTTACTGATCTACAGGTATTTTCCTCTAAAACAAACTCAGTCCTGAATAAATTTCTTGCTCTTCTATGATTTCTTAGGCCACTCACAAATCCACCCAAATACTTAAGAGAATTTTTAAGAACAAGCCAAAAAAGACTACCCGAAAAATTCATAATGCTGGGTGAAATATTATATAAACAAGAGCAATCAGAGATTTCTGACCTCCGCCAGATCCAGAATTTGATCCGGATTGCCACCAAAATTTAATGGGTTCTTCCTTGGATCAAGATACACCTGTGTACCAATTTTCACGATGATCTGCTTAGTAGTTTTTGAGTAATCCTGCTATCAGACAAACAGACACACAGACAAATAAACGCAGGTGATTTTATAACCTCCTTGGCGGTGGTAATTAATAAGATAAGGTAATTTTGTAATGGCCCAGTTTAAATTTCCATTAAACCTGCAGGTAAATAACTTAAATACATTATACTGTGGCAATGAAGTGATCGTAATATGGGGCCTGATTTTTCCAACCATATGCGATACATGCAAGGAAAATTGCAACCTTTTCCGCAATTTGTGAATGAGAGAAGTGCTGAATGAATTGAAATGCATGCATGCACTATGCAATAGCCGTAATTGACTGATGGAGGGAGCGGTGATCCATCTTATGAGGCTGGGTCAACTTCAGTACCATACTGCAACCTTATACTGGACATTTAGGGTATATGCAAGATATCGGTGTGCATGTAATTTTTTGTTTGTTTTTGTTGATGCGGGTACCTGTCTTTTGTAGACCTTGATGAAGCATTTTATTGGTTCTCTTTTCATATTGAAGACATTTTTGGTGCATTTATGGTGTAAAAAAGGACAAATGCATGAAGGGTGTTCAATAAAGGAACAATATCTGCACTGTAAAGAAAGTATTTGTTCACTCGACTAAGTCAAGTCCTCTTGTTGCTTTGACTGAGTTAATTTCTGTGAATGTTATGAGCTGTAGGAAACCTGTCTCTTTACATTCCCAGAACTTACCTCAGTTGAAGCAGCACATGCAAATAATAACACTTATTTTACATTGATGATACAGTGACACATGATACAATCACCTTTAATTATGGCACATTATTCTGTTTGTCAGTGCTTTCCGGTGAAATGTGAAATGCAGAAGTAACTTTGAATTGGCCCTCGCAACTCATAGGTGCAAGGCCTTATGCTACTGGAAAATATTAAATATTGTCTTCTATGACCTCATTTGAATGACACTCCCTCCGGTGCCTTCTATTCTATATGGAAAACTCCCCTGTAAAATATAAGTACACCCGGGCAGGAAATGACCAGTCAGCTGTTGTAGCTGGAGGAAAATCAGAATAGACATGGCGATCTGTCTGTACAGAAATTATCATATATAGTGCATTCAGAAAAATTGGGCCTATAATGTTTTGTTAAACAAAATAAAATCATCCAGAGAAATGGCATTGATCCAGAGGGGTGTACTACGAAGTGAGATATTGGGTTAGCCAGGTAGTATGTTGAGCCCAAAACAGGTTTTTCTGTGTCACAAAGTTGACAAAGGTGGTTCTCTTTTAATCTGTCATGGATACTTATGGTACCTCATGGTATCTCTGATTGCGATTTGAAGGTTTATACAGCCGGCTCGTGCAAAGAAAGCCCAGCTAATGCTCAACTTGCTTTGTACTACATGCCTGTGGTCACAGTAGTATAATGTGTCGAAATATCTATTCGTCCCATGAATAACAAAAGGTCGCAAGTGACATTCTGATGAAACCTGTTTTTCTGCACCACGAGTACTTTGTGGTGCAGAAAAACAGGTTTCATCAGGAATGTCACTTGCGACCTTTTGTTGTTCATTGGATGTATTGTTCTAACAAAAAAAGAAATATATTGTGTGCTGTGTCCGGCATTAATTCATAACAACAGTATAGCTTGCAATTAGCTGAATTGATTAGTCTGCTTTTGAAGAGAAAAATTGCCAGGCTTTGGAGCACTAACAGGAATGTACATTGCCAAAAAATTTGTCCTTCGTAATTGTAATGTCTCCAATGGCATTGAAACCCACAACATTTCCATGTCACTCAAATAGAATTTTAATTTTTTTGCTCCATTTGGAAAACAGCTGACAGTCTCTTCAGACAGCATGACCCTCTGATGAAGTTCATATTTAGTCTACCCAATGGTTTGCACAGACAAAATAATAACTTTGATTGCTAATAACTATTCCTTCATGTATAGCACTTCCATGATCTTGAAAAGGCAGTTGAGGCAAATGGGCTCCCTAATTCTTCTTGGTGGTGGGTTTACAAGTTCATCCCCTAAGTGGCAAATGTAACATTTTCCTGAGATTCAGACAGGCTTTGTGTTAGCTTTTTACTTTGCCTGCTTTCCTATGTCCGGCCTGTATTACCTTAATTGCCTCAGTGAGTGATTTATTGGCTTTAGTTCTTTACTGATCCTCTAAAATCTCTGCTGTTTATACCCCGGTCACACCAGCAGCGAGGTCCTGTAAATCTCTTCTGGGACATCATCCCATCACCTCTGAATGCCCTCTAATTCCCTTAAACCCTGTGTGTGTGTGTGTGTGTGTGTGTGTGTGTGTGTGTGTGTGTGTGTGTGTGTGTGTGTGTGTGTGTGTGTGTGTGTGTGTGTGTGTGTGTGTGTGTGTGTGTGTTTGTGCTCACAAACATGGTTTTCTTTATTCATGCCACACAAATTCCAGAATAATTTTGCCCACAAAATGTGTGATATGAAGAGTTATGTGGGTTATCTGGAGCTTTGCATGAAAAGAACAATTGATGCGTGTTGAGCTTCCTCATCTATATTTTGCAGGGTAATAATATTAGTCGGCGCATATGTTCTTCATGAAGATTGGTCCAATGATAAATCGGAATTGGTGAAGAAGATATTGCTCTGAAATTCATCAACAGCAAACTGAGAATTCTCATTCATCAACAAAAAACATAAAACAGCTTCCAACAGCTTAAATGTTTGCATGATTCCTCCAATTTTTTATAAATAGAAGGCAATTCCCTGAACTTCGTATTTCGCAAAACCAACTTTATCATTCGTGGTGC